>CM026260.1:15589848-20421516 GCA_014851425.1 Senna tora | reverse complement strand
ACCCTAAACCCTAACCCAAACCCTAAACTCTAAACCCAACCATAATGCCTAACGCTAAACCCTAAACACTAAACCAATAACCTAAACCCCTAAATGCCAAACCGTAAACTGTATTCGTAAACCCTAAACCCTATACCCTAAACCTTAAAACCCAAATTGTAAACCCTAAACCCAAACCCCAATCCTTAAACCCTAAACCCTAAGCCTTAAACCCTAAACCCTAAACCATAAACCCCAAACTCTAAACCCTAAACCCTAAACCCGAAACCCTAAACCCAAAACCCTGAACCCCAAACCCTAAACCATACACCCTAAACCCAAATCCTGTAGCCTAAACACATATCCAAAACCCTAAACCCTAAACTCTAAACCCTAAACCATAATCCCTAAACGCAAAAGCATAAACCCTAGAAACTAAACCCCTAAACCCTAAACCCCTAACCTTGAACACTATACCCTAAACCTTAAACCACAAATAGAAAACCCCAAACCCTAAAACCTTAAACCTTAAACCCCAAACCATAAACCCCAAACCCTAACTCTAAACCCTAAACCCAAAACCCTAAACCATAAACCTCAAACCCTAAACCATAAACCCCAAACCCTAAACCATAAACCCCAAACCCTAAACCCCAAACCATAAGCCCTAACCCCTAAACCCTAAACCCCGAACCCCAAACCGTAAAACCTAAGCCACAAACCCTAAAACCTAAATCTTAACCCAAACCTTAAACCCTAAACCCAAACCCTAAACCCTAAACTCTAAACCCTAAACGCTAATCCCTAACCGCCGAAACCCTAAACACAAATCCCCAAACCCTAAATCGTAAACCATAAACCATAAACACTAAACCCGAAACCCTAAACCCTAAACCCTGAACTCCAAACCCTTAAACATTAAACCCTGAACCCCAAACCCTTAACCCTAAACCGCAAACCCTAAACCCCAAACCCCAACCCGTAAACCCCAAACCCTTACCTTAAACAATATACCCTAAACCCTTAACCCCAAACCCCAAACCCTTAACCCTTAACACTAGACCCTAAACCCAAAACCCAAAACCTTAAACCCCAAACGTAAAACCTTAAACCCCAAACCCGAAAGCTTAAACTCCAAACCCTAAAGCCCAAACCCTAAACCATAAACCTCAAACCCTAAACCCCGAACCTTGACCCTAAACCCCGAATCCTAACCCTAAACCCTAAGCACTAAACCCTAAACCCTAAACCCCCAACCCTTAACCCCAAACCCCAAACCTTAAAACCAAATAGAAATCCTTAAACCTCGAAACCCTAAATCTTAAACCCTAAATGCTAAAATCCTAAAATGTAAACCCTAAGCTCTAAATCCTAAACCCTAAATCCTAATCCCTAATCCCCAAACCCTTTATCCCAAACCTTAAACCCCAAACCGTAAACCCCAAACACTAAACCCCAAACCCAAACCCTAAACCCAAACCCTAACCCTAAACCCTAAACCCAAAATCATAATCCATAAACCCTAAACCCCAAACCCCAAACCCTAAACCCTAAACCCAAAACCCTAAACCCCAAACCATAAACCTTAAGGCCTAAACTCCAAACCCTAACCCCAAACCCTAAGCCCTAAACCCTAAACCCAACACCCTAACCCTAAACCCCAAACCCTAAAACCGAAACTAAAACCCTAAACCCTAATCTCTAAACCTTAAAACCCTAAAATCTAATCTATCAATTCTAAACGCTGATACCCTAGACCCTAAATGCTAAACCCCAAACCCTATACCCTGAACCCTAAATTGTAAACCATAAACACTAAAACCCTAACCCTAAACCCTAAACCCCAAACCCTTAACCCCAAACCCGACACTCTAAACCCGAAAGCCTAAAGCCTAAACCTTGAACCCCAAATGCCAAGCCCTTAAACACTAAACCCTAAACTCTAAACCCTTAACCCTAAACCTAACCCCTAAACCCAAACCCTAAACCCTAAAGTCCAAACCATAAACCTCTAACCATAAACTGTAAACCCTAAACCCCAAACCCTAACCATAACCCATAAACCCCAAACCCCAAACACTTAACTTTGAACCTAACACCGACACCCTGAAACCTGAAACCCCAAATCCTAAACCCTAAACCCTAACCCTAAACTCTAAACCCTAATCCCTAATCCCTAAACGCTAAACCCTAAACCCTAAATGATATAACCTAAACCCCTAAACCCCAAACCCTAACCGTAAACCGTAAACCCTATACCCTAAACCTTAAAACCCAAATTGTAAACCCTAAACCCTAACCCCAATCATTAAACCCCAAACCATAAACCATAAATCCCAAACTATAAACCCTAAACCCAAAACCCAAAACCCTGGACACCAAAACCCTAAACCATAAACCCTAAACCCAAATCCTAAAGCCTAAACACATATCCAAAAACCTAAACCCTAAACTCTAAACCCTAAACCATAATCCCTAAACGGAAAAGCATAAACCCTAGAAACTAAACCCCTAAACCCCAAACCCTAAACCGTAAACGGTAAATCGTAAACCCTTAACCCCAAACCTTGAACCCTATACCCTAAACCTTAAACCCCAAATTGAAAACCAAAAACCCTAAACCCTTAAACCTTAAACCCCAAACCATAAACCCCAAACCCTAACTCTAAACTCTAAACCCCAAACCATAAACCATAAACCTCGAACCCTAAACCATAAACACCAAACCCTAAACCATAAACCCGAAACCCTAAACCCCAAACCATAAGCCCTAAACCCCGAACCCCAAAACGTAAAACCTAAATCACAAACCCTAAAACATAAACCTTAACCCAAACCTTAAACCCTAAACCCAAACCCTAAACCCTAATCCCTAACCCTCGAAACCATAAACCGCAAACCGCAAACCCTAAATCGTAAACCATAAACACTAAACCCTTAACCCTAAACCCTAACCCCCAAACTCGAAAACCTAAACCCAAAACCCGAAACCCTAAACCCTAAACCCTGAACTCCAAACGCCAAACCCTTAAACATTAAACCCGAACCCCAAACCCTAAACCCCAAACAATAAACCCCAACCCCTAACCTTAAACCATATACCCCAAACCATTAACCCCAAATCCCAAACACTTAACCCTTAACCCTAAACACTAAACCCTACACCCAAAACCCTAAACCCTAAACCCAAAAGCAAAACCCTTAAACCCCAAACCCGAAAGCCTTAACCCCAAACCCTAAACACTAAACCATAAACCCCAAACCCTAAACCCGAATCCTAACCCTAAACCCAAAGCTCCAAACCCTAAACCTTAAACCCCCAACCCTAAACCCTAAAACCAATACAGAAAACCTTAAACCTCGAAACCCTAAATCGCAAACACTAAACCCAAAACCCTAAACCCTAAACGTTAAAATCCTAATACCTAAACCCTAAGCTCAAAATCCTAAACCCTAAACCCTAATCCCTAATCCCCAAACCCTTAATCCCAAACCCCAAACCCCAAACAATAAACCCCAAACACTAAACCCCAACCCAAACCCTAAACCCCAAACCCTAACCCTAAACCCTAAACCCAAAAACCCTAATCCATAAACCCTAAACCCCAAACCCTAAACCCTAAACCCTAAACCCTAAACCCTAAGCTCTAAACCCAAAACCCTAAACGCCAAACCATAAACCTTAAAGCCTAAACTCCAAACCCTAAGCATAAACCCGAAACCGTAACCCTAAACCCTATGCCCTAACCCTACACCCAAAACGCTAACCCTAAACCCAAAACCCAAAACCCTAAAGTCAAACCATAAACCCTAATCTCTAAACCTTAAAACCCTAGAACCTAATTCCTAAATCCTAAACGCTGAAACCGTAGACCCTAAACGCTAAACCCCAAACCCTTTACCCTAAACCTTAAATCCTATACTGCAAACCCATAAATCCAAACCCCAAACCTGAAACCTTAAACCCCAAACCCCAAACTCCAAACCCTAACCCTAAGCCCCAAACCCAAAACCCTAAACCCTTAAGCCCAAATCCGAAACCTTAAACCCAAAACCCTAAACCCTAAACCCCAAACCCTAACCTGAAACCCCAAACCCTATCCCTAAACCCAAACCCTAAACCCTAAACCCTAAGTCCTCAACCCTAAGACCCTGAACCCTAAACCCTAAACCCTAAACCCTAACTGCCGAAACCGTAAACCGTAAACCCAAACCCTAAATTGTAAACCATAAACACTAAACCCTCTACCCTAAACCCTAAACACAAACCCTTAACCCCAAACCCTAAACCCTAAACCTTGAACCCCAAACGCCAAACCCTTAAACACTAACCCCTAAACCCCAAACCCTAAACCCTAAACCATAAACCCCAAACCCTAAACCCCAAACATTGACCCTAAACCCCGAACCCTAACCCAAAACCCTAAGCTCCAAACCCTAAACCTTAAATCCCCAACCCTTAACCCTAAGCCTTAAACCCTAAAAGCTAAACCCAAAACCTTAAAGTCCGAAACCTTAAACCGTAATCCCCAAACCCTAAACCCTAAATTCAAAAATCCTAAAACCTAAACCCTAAGCTATAAACCCTAAACCCTAAACCCTAATCCTTAATCCCCAAACCCTTAACCCAAAACTCCAAACCCATAACCCCAAACCATAAACCCCATAAACTAAACCCTAAACCCCAAACCCTAACCCTAACCATAAACCCAAAACTGAAATCCATAAACCCCAAACCCCAACCACCAAACCCTAAACCCTAAACCCTAAGCCCTAAACCTCAAACCATAAAACTTAAACCCAAAACTCCAAACCCTAACCCTAACCCCCAAACCCCAAGCCCTAAACCCTAAAACTTAAACCCTAACCCTAAACCCCAAACCCTAAAACCTAAAGCCAAACCCTAAACCCCAAAGCCAAACCCTAAACCCTATGCCCGTAACCCTAAACCCTTAATCCTAAATGCCGAAACTTGAAACCCTAAACGGTAAACAAAAAACCCTAAACCCTAAACCCCAAACCCTAAACCCTTAAATCAAAACCCCAGACCCCAAACCCCAAACCCCAAACCATAAACTCCAAACCCTAACTCGAAGCCCCAAACCCTAAACCCCAAATCTTAAATGCTGAAACCTTAAACCCTAAACCCAAAATCCTAAACCATAAACCCTAAACCCTTAACCCTAAACCCCAAATCGTAAGCCCTATACCCTAAAACACTAAATCCTAAACCACAAACCATAAACCCCAAACCCTAACCTTAACTCCAAACCATAACCCAAAACCCTAACCCTAAACCCTAAACACTAAAGACTAAACACCCCAAACCCTAAACCCTAAACCCCAAACCCCAAACCCCGAACCCCAAACCCTTAAACACAAACCCTAAACCCTAATCCACAAACCCGAAACCCAAAACCTTCAACCAAAAACTCCAAACCCTAAACCTTACAACCAAGACCCAAAACCTTAAACCCTTAACCCCAAACCCTTAACCCTAAAACGTAAACCGTAAACCGTAACCCCCAAACCATTAACCCTAAACCATAAACCCCAAACCCTAAACACCAAACCTTAACACCAAACCCTAACCCCAAACCCTAAACCATATACCCTAACCCTAAACCCTAAACCCCAAACTCTAAACCATAAACCCAAAACCCTTAACCCCGAACCCAAACCCTAAACCCTAAACCTTAAACCCAAATCCCTAATTCCTAATCCGAAAACCCTAAACCCAAAACCTTAAACACAAAACCCCAAATCCTAAACACCAAACCCTTAACCCTAAATTGTAGACCCCGAACCGTAATCTCTAAACCCTTAACTCCAAACCCAAAACACTAAACCCATAATCCCAAAACCCCAAACATTAAGCCGTAATCCTTATACCCCAAACCCTAAACCTAAACCATAAACCACAAACCCGAAACACTAAACCGCAAACCCAAGAGCCTAAACCGTAACCCGTAAACCCTAAACTCTGAAACCTAAACCCGAAACCTAAACCCCAAACCCTAAACCCCAAACCCCAAAGCCCTAATCCTTAACCTCAAACCCTAAACCCTAAACTTTGAAGCCAAAACTATAAACCCCAAACCCTAACTCTAATCCTAAACCCTAAACGATAAACCCTGAAGACCGCTCCATAAACCCCAAATGCTAAACCCCAAACTCTAACCCTAAACCCAAAACCCAAAGCATAAACCCTAAAGCCTAGGCCATAAACCCTAAAATCCTAAACCATAAACCCCAAACCGTAAACGCCGAAACCCTAAACCCTAAACCAAAAATACGAAACCCTAAACCCTAAACCCCAATTCATAAACTCTATACCGTAAAACCCTAAACCCCCAACCCCGAACCCTTAAACCCAAACTCCAGACCCCAAACCTTAAACCCTAAACCCTAAACCCTAATCCCTAAACCCCAAGCCCTAATCCATAAACCATAAAAACCCAACCCTTAGCCCCAAACCCCAAACCCTAAACCCTAAGCCAAAACCCTAAACCCAAACCCTAAATCCTAAACCCTAAACCCTAAACCTTAAAAGCTAGACCCTAAACCCTTAACCTCGAAACCCAAAACACTAAATCTTACACACTAAATCGCAAACCCTAAACTGTAAGCCCTAAAACCCTAAACCCCAAACCCTAAACTCTAATCCCTAATCCCTAATCCTTAAAGCCTAATTCATATACCCCAAACACTAAACCCTAAACCCGAAACCCAAAACCCAAGACCCTAAACCCCAAACCCGAAACAACAAACCCCAATCCCTAAACCCCAAACCATAACCCTAATTAAGCCTCAAACCCAAAACCCTAAACCATAAATCCCAAACCTTAAACCCCAAACCCTAAACCCTAAACCCCAAACCCTAAACCCTAGGGTTTGGGATTTACGGTTTTGGTTTTGAGGTGAAGGGTTTACGGTTTAGGGTTTGGGGTTTAGGTTTAAGGGTATGGGGTTTAGGGTTTGGGGTTTAGTGTTTAGAGTTTAGTGTTTAGGGTTTAGGGTTTAGGGTTTGGGGTTTAGAGTTTGGGGTTTGGATTTAGGGTTTAGGATTAAGGGGTTAGGGTTTTGGGTTTAGGATTTAGGCTTTAGGGTTTCGGTTCAATGTTTAGGGTTTACGGTTTAAGATTTAAGGTTTGGAGTTTAGGGTTCGGGGTTCGGGGTTTACGGTAAGGGTTTGGGCTTCCGGATTTAGGGTTTGGGGTTTGTGGTTTAGGGAGGTTTATGGTTTAAGGTTTAGGGTTTAAGGTTTAGAGTTTAGGGTAAGGGTTTGGGGTTTAGGATAAGGGTTGTGGGTTTGGACTTAAGGATTTAGGGTTTAGAGTTTGGGTTATGGGTTTAGGGTTTAGGATTTAAGATTTAGGGTTTTGGGTTTAAGGTTTAGGGTCTAGGGTTTAGGGTTTAGGGTTTCAGATTTAGGGTTTTGAGTTTAGGGTTCAGGGTTTAGGGTTAAGGTTATAGGGTTTACGGTTTTCAGTTTAGGGTTTAGGGTTTGGGATTTAGGTATTATGTCCCAAACCCCCACTCTATAACCTAAATCTTAAACCCTATACTTTAAACAGTAAAGCTAAAACCCTAAACTCAAAATGCTAAACACAAAACCCTAAACCCCAAACCCTTGCCCTAAACCCAAATTTTAAACCCTAAACCTTAAACACGAAACACGACACCCTCAAAGCTTTATTCCGAAAGCAAAAACGCTAAACCCAAGACCCTAAACTCTAAACCCCAAACCTCTAATCCTAAACCCTAAACCCCAAACCCAAAATCTGGAACCCTAAACCCCAAACCCTAAACCATTAATCATAAACCCTAATCCTTAAACCCTTTCTCGAAACTCTAACCCTAACCATAAACACTACACCCTAAACCCTTTCCTAAACCCTAATCCTACCTCCAAACCCCAAAACTTAAACCCCAAACTCCAAACCCCAAACACTTACCCTAAACACCAAACTCGAAACCCCAAACCCCAAACCCAAAACCTTTAACCCAGAAACTCCAAACACCAAACACTAAGCCCCAAACCCTAAACCCTAGACCCTAAACCATAAGCCCTAGACCCTAAACCCTAAATCCCAAACCCCAAACCCTAAACCCTAAACCTAGAACCTTTAACCCAAAACCCCAAACCCTACACCCTAAGACGCAAACCTTAAAGGTAAACCCTAAACCCCAAACCCTTATACTAAACTACAACCGTTAAACCCTAAACCCTAAATGCTAACCCTAGAAGCCTAAACCCTAAAACTAAACCCCAAACCCTAAACGCTAAACCCCAAACCCAAGCCCTAAACCTTAAACCGCAAACCATAAACCCTAAACCCTCAACTCTCAACCATACAACGAAACCTAAAACGCTAAACCCTAAATCCTCAACCCTTAACCCCAAATCCCAAACCCTAAACCCTAAACCCTATACCCTAAACTAGAAACCCTAAACCCTCAGTCCAAAACCCTAAACCACAAACCCTTCACACCAAACACTGCACCCTAAAATGCATACCCTAAACCCCAAAACCTCAACCCAAAAATATTAACCCTAAACCCTAAACCCTAAACCCCAAACCCTAAGCCCTCAACCCTAAACCCTTAGTCCAAAACCCTAATCTCGAAACCCTAAAACCCAAACCGAAAACCCCTAAACCTAAAATTCTTAACCCCAAACACCACAGCCTAAAATGCAAATGATAAACCCCGAAACCTAAACACTAAAATCTAAACCCTAAACCCTAAACCCCAAACCCCAGACACTAAACCATAAGCCCTAAACCCTAAACCCCAAACCCAAAACACTAAATCCGAAACACTAAACCCTAAACCCCAAACCCAAAACCCTCGACCCTAAACCCTAAACCCAAAGCCTTAAACCCTGAACCCCAAACCCCATGCCCTAAATCTGAAACCCTAAACCCCAAACCCCAAAGCCTTAACCCTACACCCGAACCCTTAAACCCGAAACCCTAAACCCGAAACCCCTAACCTGAAACCCAAAACCCATTCCCTAAACCCTAAACCCTAACCCTAAGCCCCAAACCCTAAACTTTAGTCCCTAAACCCAAAACCCCAAACCCTAATCCCGAAACCTTAAACCCTAAAGCCTAAACCATAAACTCTAATCCATAAAGCCCAAGCCCCAAACCCTAAACCAAAAACCCCAGACCCTAAACCCTTACCCTCAACCATATACACCAAATCCCAAACCCCAAACCCTAAACCATAAACCCTAAACCATAAACACTAAACCAAAACCCTAAACCCTAAACCCTAACCCTGAAACCCTTAACCCTAAACCCTAACCCCAAACCCTTAACCCTAAATAGTAAACCCCAAAAGCTAAACCCTAAACCTAAAACCCCAAACCCCAAACCCTAATAAAAAAACCCCAGACCCCAAACCCTAAACCCTAAATCCCTAATCCCAAAACCCTAAACCCTAAACCCCAAACCCTAAACCCTAAAAAATAATCCTAAATGCTAAACCTAAAACCCTAAACCCGAATCCCGAAACTCTAAACCCTAACCCTAAACCCCAGACATTATACTCTAAACCCCAAACCCAAAGCTTTAAACCCCAAACCCTAAACCCTAAATCCTAAACCATAAACCCTAATACCAAAACCCAAAACCCAAAACCCTAAAACCTAAACCCTAAATCCAAAATCCAACACCCTTAACCATAAACCCTACACCCTACACCCAAACCCTTACCCTAAACCCTAAACCTTAAACCCCAAACCCCAAACCCTATACCTTAAACCCTAAACCCTAAACCCAAAACTCCAAACCCTTATGCTAAATGCTATACCATTATGGTAAACCCTAAACCCCAAACCCTAATCCTGAAACACCAAACCACAAATCCTAAACCCAAAACCCTATACCCTAAACCCTATATACCCTATTCCGTAAACTCGAAACCATAAACCCTAAACCCTAAACCCTAGACCCTAAACCCTAAGCCTTAAACCCAAAACTCTAAACCCTAAACCCTAAACCCTAAACTCTAAATCTGAAATCCTAAACCCTAAACCCCGAACCCTAAACCGTAGACCCCAAACCCTAAACCCCAAATCCTAAACCCGAAACCCTCCACTCGTACCCTAAACCCTAAACCTTTACCCTAAACTCTAAACCCTAAACCCTAAACCTTAAACCCCAATCCCTAAAACCTAATCCCTACCACAAACCCCAAACCCTAAATCTCGAACCCCAAACCCTAAATCCCGAACCCTAAACCCTTACCCTAAACCCTAAACCCTAAACCCTAAACCCAAACCCCAAACCCGGTACCCTAAACTCTAGACCCTAAACCTTAAACCCTAAACCCTAAACCCTAAACCCAAACCCTAAACCCTAGACCCTAACCCCTTAACCCTAAACCCTAAACCCTAAGCCCAAAACCCAAAACCCAAAACCCTAAACCATAAACACTAAACCTTAAACCCCATACCCGTATCCCTAAACCGTAAATCCTAAATCCCAAACTCCTACCTTAAACCCTAAACCCCAAACCGAAACCCTATACTATAAACACTAAATACAAAACCCCTAAACCCACAATGCTAAACATGAAACCCTAAATGCCAAACCCTAAACCCTAAACATCAAGCCCTAAGCCCCAAACTCTAAACCCTTAAACCAAAACACTATATCCAAAACCCTACACCATAAACCTAAACCCTAAACCCCAAATTGCAATCCCCAAACCCTTAATCTAAACCCTAAACTTATAACCCTAAACCAGAAATCCTAAACACTCAATGCTAAACCCTAAAACCTCAACGCTAATCCCTATACCCCAAACCCCAAACCCTTAACCCCAAACACCACACCCTAAACCGCAAACCATAAACCCGGAACCCTAAACCCTAAACCCTAAAACCTAAATCCTAAACCCTAAACTCTAAAACCTAATTAACCCTAAACTCTAAACACGAAAACACAAACCCTAAACCCTAAGCCATGAACCCTAAACACTAAACAACACTTTACACTACACCACATACCACAAATCCAAATCGTAACCCTAAACCCAAACATTAATCCTTACGCCCCAAACCATAAAACTAAATGCTAAACTCGAAACCTTAAATGCCAAACCCGATGCCCCAAACCCCAAACCCTATCCCTTAACCCCAAACTTTAAACCCCAAACCTAGACCTTAAACCCCAAGCCCTAAACCCTAAAACCTAAAACCTAAACCCTAATCCCTAAACCCCAAAATTGAAACTCGGAACCCCAAACCATAAAAGTAAATACTAAACTCGAAACCTTAAACCCCAAACCCGATGCCCCAATCCCCAAACCCTATCCCTAAACTCCAAACCCTAAACCCTATTCCTAAATTGCAAACCCGAATCCCTGAATCCAAAACCCTAAACCCTAAACCCCAAAACCTTAAACCCTAAATCCTAAATCCTAAACCCTAAACCCTAAACCCCAAGCCTGAACCCTAAACCCTAGACCTTAAACCCAAATCCTAAACCCCTAATGGCAAACCCTAAACCTTAAAGCCCAAACTCTAAACCCGAAACCCTAAACGCTAAACTGTAAAGCCTAAAGCCATACCCCTAAACGCTAACCCCTAATCCCTAAACCCCAAACCCTAAACACTAAACCCCAAACCCCAAACCCTAAACCCTAAAGCCCAAACCACAAACCCTAAACTCTAACCCTTAAATGCTAAACCCTAAACCCTAAACCCCAAACCCTTACCCAAAACCCTTACCTTAAACCCCAAACCCTAAACCCTAATCCCTAAACCCCAAAACCCAAACCCCAAACCCTAAATCCAACACCCTAAACCTAAACCTTAAAGCGTAAACGCTAGAGCCTAAACCCTAAAACCAAAACCTTAAGCCCTAAACCCCAAACCCAAAACCCTATATGCGAAACTGTAAACCCTAAACCCCATAGCCTAAACCCAACACCCTAACCCTGGAACCCCAAACCCTTAACCTGAAACCCCAAACCCATTCCCTAAACCCTAAACCCCAAACCCTAAATCCTAATCCCTAAACCCAGACCCCAAACCCCAAACCCTAAACCCAAAATCTTAAACCCTAAACCCTAAACCCTAAACTATAATCATTAAACCCCAAGCCTCAAACCCTAAACCCTAAATACGAATCCTAAATACTAAACCGGAAACCCTAAACCCGAATCTCGAAACTCCAAAGCCTAACCCTAAAGCCCACACTTTATACCTTAAACCCCAAACCCCAAACCATAAGCCCTAAACCCTATACCACAAACTGCAAACCACAAACCCTAAACACTAAATCCTAAACCCTAATTCCAAAACCCTATACACCCTTAACCCTTAACCCTAAACCCTAAACCCCAAACCCCAATCACTAAACCCTTATCTTGAACCTCAAACTTATAACATTAAACTCAAAAACCTAAATCCTCAATGATAAACCCGAATCCTTAACTTAAATCTGCAGACTTTATACCTTAAACGCTAAACCACAAACCCTAAAACCTAAACCCTAAACCCCAAATCCCAAACCCTAAACCCTTAAACCCAAACACTATATCTAAAACCCTACACGATAAACCTCAACCCTAAACCTCAAACCCCAATCCCCAAACCCTTACCCTAAACCCCAAACTTAAAACCCTAAGCCCTCAACGCTAATCCCTAAACCCCAAACCACAAACCCTAAACCATAAATTCAAAACCCCAAACCCTTACCCTAAACCCTAACCCCGAAACCCTAAACTCTAAACCCAATACCTTAAACCCAAAACCCTAAACCCTAAACTCGAAACCCTAAACCCTATACTTTAAACACTAAACCCAAAAGCCTAAAACCTAAATGCGAAACACAAAACCCCAAACCCCAAACCCTAAACCCTAAAACCTAAAACCCCAACACTAAATCCAAAACCCTACACCATAAACCTAAACCCTAAAACCGAAATCCTAAATCCTCAATGCTAAACCGTAAACCCTCAATGTTAATCCCTAAACCCCAAACTCTAAATCCTAAACCCTAAACTCAAAACCCAAAACCCTTACCCTAGACTCTAAACCCTAAACCCCAATCCCCAAACCCTATACCTTAAATACTAAACCCTAAACCCCACACCCTTATGCTAAATGCTAAACCCTTATCCTAAACCCCAAACCCTAAACCATAATCCCTAAACCCCAAACCCCAAACCCTAAACCCTGACCCTAAACCCTGAACCCTAAACACAAAACCCTAAATCCGAAACCCCAAACCCTAAACCCTAGACCCTAAACCTTAAACCCAAAACCCCAAACCCAAAAGCCTAAATCTTAAATCCTAAACCCTAAACAACGAACCCTAAACCCACATCCCAATCGCTAAACCCCAAATCCTTAACTTGAAACCTAGAACCCTTACCCTAAACCCCAAACCCTTACCCTAAACTTTAAACCCTAAACCCTAAACCTTAAACCCTAAACCCTAAACCCTAAACTACAAACCCTAAACCCTAAATCTCGAACCCCAAACCCTAATCCTAAATCCTGAACCCTGGACCTTAAACTCCAAACCCTAAACCCTTAAACCTAAACCCTAACCGTTAACCCCTAACCCTAAACCCTATACCCAAACCCTAAACCCCAAACCCTAAAACCTACACCCTAAACACAAAACTCTAAACAGTAAACCCTAAACCCCAAACCCTTAACCCTAAACACGAAACCCTAAATCGTATACCCTACACCCCAAACCATAAACCCTAAACCCCAAACCCTAAACCCTAAACACTAAACCCTAAATCCCAAACCCATACCCTAAACCCTAAACCCTAAACCTTATACTTTAAATACTAAACCTAAAACCCTAAACCCCAAATGCTAAACACAAAACCCTAAACCCCAAACCCTTTCCCTAAAGCCCAAACTTTAAACCCAAAAACCCAAAACTCTAAACCCCAAAGCTCTAATCCTAAACCCTAAACCCCAAACCTAAAATTCGGAACCTTAAACCCCAATCCCTAAACCCTAAATCCTAAACCCTAAACCCTAAACCCCAAACCCCAAACCCTAAACCCTAAAATCTAAACACTAAATCCAAAACCTTTCACCATAAACCTAAACTCTAATCCCCAAACCCTTAACCTAAACCCCAAACTTAAAACCCTAAACCCTCAACGTTAATCCCTAAACCACAAACCCCAAACCCTAAACCATAAATTCAAAACCCCAAACCCTTACCCTAAACCCTAACCCCAAACCCCAAACCCCAAACGCAATACCTTAAACCCAAAACCCTAAACCCTAAACCCTTACGGTAAACGCTAAACCCTTATACTAAACCCAAAACCCAAAACCCTAATCCCTAAACCCAAAGCCCCAAACCCCAAACCCTAAACCCCATACCCTAAATCCTAAACCCTGAACCCTACACCCAAAACCCTTAATCCGAAGCCCCAAATCCATAACCCTAGACCCTAGACCCTTAACCCTAAACCCCAAACCCAAAACCCTAAGGCTGAATCCTAAATCCTAAACCCGAACCCTAAACCTTACACCCTAAACCCTAACCCCAAACCCTAAACCCCATATCCTTAACTCGAAACTTACCACCCATACCCAAAACCCTAAAACCTTACCCTAAATGCTAAACCCTAAACCTCAAACCCTTAACCCTAAACCTTAAACCTAAACCCTAATCCCTTAACCATAAACCCCAAACCCTTACCCTAAACCCGAAACCGTAAACCCCAAGTCCTTAACCCCGAACCCTAAACTCTAAATGCTAAACCTTAAAACATAAACCCTAAACACTAAACCCAAACCCTAAACCCTAAACCCTATACCCTAAACCCTAAACACTTAACCCCAAACCCTAACCCCAAACCCTAAACCCTAAACCCTAAACCCCAAACCCAAAACCCAGAACAATAAACCCTAAAGCCCAAACCCTAAAGCCCATACCCTTAACACTAAATCCAAAACCCTGAACCGGAAACCCTATACCCCAAATCCTAAACCCTCAACCTCGAACCCAAATCCCTAAATCCTAAATCCTAAACCCTATACCCTAAACCTCAAACCCCAAGCCTAAACTCTAAACCCCAAACCCCAAACCCTATACTTTAAACCCTAAACCCTAAACCCTTATCCTAAACGCCAAACAGTAAACCATAATCCCTAAATCCCAAACCCCAAACCCTAAACCTTATAACCTTAACCCTAAACCATTAGCCCTAAATCCAAAACCCAAACCCTAAACTCTAGACCCTATACCTTAAACCCTAAACCCTAAACTCAAAACCCCAAACCCCAAACCCTAAACCCTAAATCTTAAATCCTAAACCCTAAACACCGAACCCTAAACCCAACCCTAAACCCTAAACCTCAAATCTTTAACTCGAAACCCATAACCCTTACCCTAAACCCCAAACCTTTACCCTAAACTCTAAACCCTAAACCCTAAACCTTAAATCCGAAACCCTAATCCCTAAACCACAAACCCCAAACCCTAAATCCAGAAACCCAAACCCTTAACCTAAACACTGAACCCTGAACCCTAAACTCCAAACCCTAAATCTTAAAACGTAAAGCCTAAACCCTAAACCCAAACCCAAACCCTAAACCCTAAACCCTTAACCCTAAACCCTTAACCCTAAACCCTAAACCCAATCCCCAAACCCTAAACTGTAAACCGTAAACCCCAAACCCTAAACCCTCAACCCTGAACCCAAAACCCTAAACCCTAAATTATAAACCGTAAACCCTAAATTCTAAACCCTAAATGTCAAACCCCCATCCTAAACCCTAAACCCTAAACCCTAAACCCTATACTTTAAACACTAAACCCAAAACCCTAAACCCTAAATGCTAAACACAAAACCTTAAACCCTAAAACCCAAAACCCCAACACTAAATCCAAAACCCTACACCATAAACCTAAATGCTAAACCCCAAACCCCAATCCCCAAACCATGAACCTAAACCCTAAAGTAAAACCCTAAACCCGAAATCCTAAATCCTCATTGCTAAATCCTAAACCCTCTACGCTAATCCCTAAACACCAAACCCCAAACCCTAAACCCTAAATTGTAAACTCAAAACCCAAAACCCTTAACCTAAACCCTAAACCCTAAACTCCAAACCCCAAACCCTATACCTTAAACCCTAAACCCCAAACCCTTATGCTAAACGCTAAACACTTATCCTAAACCACAAATACTAAACCATAATCGCTAAATCCCAAACCCAAAACCCTAAACCCTAAACACGAAAACTCTAAACCCTATAACCATAACCCAAAACCCTAAATCCAAAACCCAAAATTCGAAACCCCAAACCCTAAACCCTAAACCCTAGACCCTAAACCCTAAACCCAAAACCCTAAACCCAAAAGCCCAAACCCCAAACCCAAAACCCTAAATCTTAAATCCTAAACCCTAAACACGGAACCCTAAACCCACAACCCAAATCCTTAAGTTGAAACCCACACCCCTTATCCTAAACCCTAAACCCTTACCCGAAACTCTAAACCTTAAACCCTAAACCTTAAACCCTAATCCTCCCTAAACCCCAAACCCTAAATCCCGAAGCCCAAACCCTAAACCCTAAATCCACAAACCCCAAACCCTAAATCCTGAACCCTGAACCCTAAAGCCTAAACACTAAACCCAAAACCTAAACCCTAAACCCTAAACCCTAACCCCTTAACCCTAAACCCAAACCCCAAACCCTAAACCCCAAACCCTAGACCATAAACCCTAAACACAAAACTCTAAACACTAAACCTTAAACCCCAAACCGCATACCCTTAAGCCTAAACCCTAAACCCTAAACCCCAAACCCCTACTCTATACCCTAAATCCTAAACCCTATACTTTAAACACTAAACCTAAGACCCTAAACTCTAAATGCTAAACACAAAACCCTTGCCCTAAAGCCCAAACTTTAAACCCTAAACCTTAAACAACAAACCCTCAGCCCACAAAGCTTTATCCCGAAAGCGAAAACGCTAAACCCAAAACCCAAAACTCTAAACCCCAAACCTTTAATCCTAAACCCTAAACCCCAAACCCCAAACCCCAAACCCTAAACCTTAAACCCCAAACCCTAAACCATAAATCATAAACCCTAAACCCTAAACCCTTTCTTGAAACCCTAACTCTAACCATAAACCCTAGACCCTAAACCCTTTCCTAAACCCTAATCCTAACTCCAAACCCAAAAACTTAACCCCGACACCCGAAACCCTAACCCTAAACACCAAACTCCAAACCGCAAACCTTAAACACAAAACCCTTAACCCAGAAACTCCAAACCCCAAACACTAAACCTTAAACCCTAAACCCTAAACCCAAAACACTAAACCCTAAACCATAAACCCTAGACCCTAAACCATTTACCCTAAACCTTAACCCTAAACCCTAAACCCCAAACCACAAACCCTAAACCCCAAACCCAAAACCCAAAACCTTTAACCCCAAACCCTAAATCCTACACCTTAATACGCAAACCTTAAACGTAAATCCTAAACACAAAACCCCAAACCCTTACTCTAAACTACAACCATTAAACCGTAAACCCTTAATGCTAACCCAGAACCCTAATCCCTAAACCCCGAACCATAAATGCTAAACCCCAAACCCAGGCCCTAAACCTTAAATCGCAAACCATAAACCCTAAACCCGAAATCCTTAACCTTTAACCCCAAACCCCAAACCCTATACCCTAAAGCCCATACTCTAAACTAGAAACCCTAAACCCTAAGTCCAAAACCCTAAACACAAAACATTAAAACCCAAACCGAAAAACCCTAAACCACAAACCTTTCACCCCAAACACTGCACCCTAAAATGCAAACCTTAAACCCCAAAACCTCAACCCTAAAATATAAAACCAAAACCGTAAACCCCAAACCCCAAACACTAAACCTTAAGCCCTCAACCCTAAACCCTAAGTCCAAAACCCTAATCCCAAAACCCTAAAACCGAAACCGAAAAACCCTAAACACTAAATCCTTAACCCCAAACACCATAGCCTAAACTGCAAACGCTAAACCCCGGAACCTAAACACTAAAATCTAAACCCTAAACCCCAAACCCCAGACACTAAACCATAAGCCCTAAACCCTAAACCTTAATCAACCCTCAACCCCAAACCCAAAACCTTAATCGTAAACCCCAAACTTTGGTCTTTCTAGACGAGAGATTCTGAAAGACCCTCAAACTTTTCTTAAAAATACTAGGGATAACCATTGGAAGGCAAATTTTCATGAAAACTCTTTCTCAATTTGTGTCATTCCAATTGGTTCAACCCTAACCATTTACGAAAACCTTAGGCGTTATTTTCTAAGAAATAAACTTAAATTAAGTTTTTTAAAACCTGCAGGGTGCCTAAGAAAACTAACTCATTTGACCAATACCCTACTAAATAATAGTCTTTTTACAGGTAAGCTGTATAAGGATGGTAGATGTAGTTGAGAAATCACTTGCTTGGAGTGATTAAAGTTAACTAAACATTGAAAAGCACTAGAGAGTGCTAAAGTGCAAAGGGAGTATACAGGTAAACCTAAGGGTTACCCATTTAAGGGGCTATAGGGTGATAATGGACCCGGAAGTATTAGACCGAAGCAAGTCTAGAAGTGGAAATGGGCGTTCGGGTACCGTCCAGAGATAAGAAAATGAGCGCTATTGCGGTAGATAACTCTCGAACGAGATAACGTAAAAGATAAACCCCAAAGGGACTCGTGGATGCTCGAGGGAAGAGAAAGTAGACAAGGATAAGTAATCCTATAAGGGGGGAAGAGCGGAAGGCTATAGGACCCCATAGGACAAGAGTCTAGTAGGAGGTGAAGAACCAATTACTACCGTAAGTGCGTGTATAGTACACAGATTGTAGTGGACTTAGCTAGGTAAGCTAGTTCCACAGGTTGGTGAATCGTAAATCCGTTAGTCTGAAGCCCGTGTATGGGTGGAGACTGAGTGGACAAACCAAACGTATAAATGGCCATGTGGGTGCCATAAAGGGAAAATCAATCGTAAGGAAGGTTAATCAAGAAGGAGAATTTAGTGAGTAACGAGTATTGAGAAATACTCGAAGAAAGTATACCACGTAGGTACAAAACGGAAAAGAAGAGAGTGAATACGGAAACAGAGTCGGGTAAGCATCTGGGGATGCGAGCCAAAATGATGAAACAGGTATGCTACCGTTGGGGGTGATTAGAACCCAACGGGTAACACACTCGCAAGAGGCAGTATATGTTCGTGAACATATGCCACACCGTAAGAAAGGAACGAGTCAAACCGTAGGAGCGGATCCCGTTTGGTCATGGGGAGTAGAGCATGTCCGGAAAGGTTCATGCCGGAGTTAACGGATCAAGTATTCCAAGTAGGAATACAGGATTTAAGTGAGTTGACGAGTCCGAGTGGGCCAAGTTGGGGTAAAAGCCAACGGAAACCCAACGAGTAGAGTTAGCATAGGATGTGCAACTCTAAGTGGACTAACCCGAGGATGGTATAGATCCACAGTCATAATCGTGTTAAGCGAGGTCTTCGGATGAGAAGACCGAACTAAGCCTGAGGCAGAGAAATAAGTAGGATGGTAAGGAGGAGACTGGTGAGCTTCCATTATAAACAGAAATGACTACAAGTAGTAGTTCGAGAAGAATCTAAGTCAGTCAGACATAGGATGTCGACAGGGAGTAACCTGAAGTGGTTATGGAAACCACTAAGGGTAAGTGTAGAAGTTCGGAAAAGAAAGGGGAACACGAGTCATAAATGAAAGATCCTTTACTGTTTGGTGGAGAAACGGTAAGTGTAATACATAGTTGTGCTAGTGCCATGACATTTAGTTTCGTTAGGACACGAGTAGGGTAAACCAAGTCGGTAGTGAGTGTAACAACCTCGAAAGGGTTGGGTACACTGATGGCACAAAGTATAAACACCTACGTAGGGTGTATACCATGTAAGCAGTAAATCTAGATGTAGAGTAGAGGGAGTAGTAAGATGTAAACGGATTTTTCTGGAGAAGTCGTTTACAAGGAATAAATCGGGGAAATACCGGCAGAAGGGTAGCTGCTTGGTAGTAGAGGATACTTAGAAAAGGAGACTCCGATGTAGGGGATTACTTCGTCAGTTAGAGTTTATAGAAATAGAATCTAGTGTGCTATGAAAATAACTAGTGTCTTGACGTGTTCCAAGATGGATACAAGAAGTCACTATGAAGGTAGCTAGTCGGACAAGCAGATTGAGTCAAGGTAAGCCTCACTAGAGAAGGCAATAGTTAACTCCTCGAAGAACTAAATTAGAGCATGGCATGTGGTACATGCCATACACCCCATTCGAAAATTAGTAAAACAAAGTGAATTGAAACTAGGAAAGTTAGGTATCCTCGCGGAAGGATACGACGACAGATGGAGTCTGTCAATTAACACCTCGCGGAGGGGTGGTTAACTACGAAATTAGAAATACAAACGATCACACAAAGCATATGTAGAAACCAGATAGAGACTTTCAGCCTCTAGGAAAGAAAGATGTACCGTAGGGTAAAATGGCTAAACTTCCACATTGAGGGAAACCATAGATGAAATTGAGCCAAGGGAGGGCAACAAGCCAACAACCCCACAAAGGAGATGAAATTCGAGGACCGAATTTCTTAAGGGAGGAAGAATGTAATACCCCAGAAAATTTTGAGGATTAAAGAATGATTTATTTAAAAATTTCGAGGACTAAAGAATGATTTATTTCGGGGCTAGGAATTTAAAACTTTAAAAACGAATTAAAAAAAAAATATGAAAGTGAAAAGAAACCAGAAAGGAATTTTTTTTTCCGAAGATTGTAATTCCCGAGGAATCTTTTCGAGGTTCAAAATAAAAAAAAGGGAAAGAAAAGAAATAGAAAATAATTTTTTGGATCTAATTCAGGACCTAAGAAATTGGAAACCTGAATCTAATTGGGAAAGGGGTTAAATTAAAAATACAAATTTGTTATTATTTTTTTATTATTAATTAATTTTTTTAATAATATTCATTTATTTTAATAAGATTTATTTATTATTTAATTATTTAATTATTAATTATTTTACTTTAATTATACTTATTTACCCATTTATTAATTTATTAATTAATTATTTATTTTATTTAAATTGGAGAGAGGAGCTGTGGTGTTATATAAAGAAAGAGAAAAGAAAGGAAGTAAAAGAAAGAAAAGGAAAAAGAGAGTGAGAGAGATGTGAGAGAATGAGAGAGAGAGAGGGAGGATGGCATGGAGGAAGAAGAAGGGGAAGAGAGGGAAACCGTCGGAAAAGTCACCGGAAAGAGCGGTCCGACGCCGGAAAAGCTCACCGGAGCTAGACTACAACATCTTCCACAACTCTCACCAATCGAATCAAAGTTTGGTAACCCCAATTTCGTTCGAAACCCTCAATTTCACCATTTTTAAGGATTTCTTCAATCCACCTTCGATTGAGTTGTTTCGAGGGTAGATTGAGACCTAGAAAGTGTTCTTGAATACTTAGTCGGGGCAGGAATCGAGATTATATCTTCGAATTTAGCCAAATTCGAATTTGGAAGGATTTGGGGTTGAAATTATAATTATTTCCAAATTGGGGAAATTGCTGATAGCTTAGGATTGACCTTGGATTTGAGTAAATAGGCTTGGATTGGTCCTATTGAAATTATATTGTGGAAATATTAGCTGAACAGGACCTGTGAGGAGCTGGCCCGAGGTCACTAAGGTTGTAGCTCGACATTAACGTACCGGGTCCCTACTTGGGTTGCCCAAATACACTTTAAGGGTGATGTTGGGATTTTTAAACTTCATCTTTTCAATCTTCAACACCCTAGGAAAATTCTAAATATGCTATCAAGCCTCAAGAAATAATTTAGATACTTTCTTGTTTCCCAAGAGTGGAAGCTTGCGGAACAATGAAATCCAATTTCTAAAATTTCAACCTTCTTCCCTCATAAATATTCAAGAAACCTTAAATAGGATCAAATTGGAGGTATATTGAGGTTTAGAAACTAGATTTCTTAGAAACCGATTAAAAATACAAGTTGAAACAAAATGCTTAGATCTTCCTAGAATTAAGATTCCTTCCAATCAAGTTAGATCAGCTTCCTTAGATGTGAATACAAGTTAGATAGAGGTCTAATACTCAGATCCAAGTATGTGAAACACTCAAGTAGAGTGTTATATTCGAGTAAGTCAAGTGCCCGAGGAAGGATACGCATAAGTCGGGATAGAGAAGTCCAATAAGACCAAGAGCTTGACTCTGTGGCAACCATGGACTACAGGTGAGAGTAATGGAGAGATAAATAACAAGTTAAGCTAAGTAATGACCTTAATCAAGTAAATGTTGTTCTTATAGGAACAACGACACACGATAGAGTGCAACAGGAACTCCGAGGAGACTAAAGTTACAAGAGAGGATTGCATGGAAGGTTGGCCACGGTGAGGGCTCTTCCATCTCTGCTCCTAGGGTTGTATGCTTATGTGGATTACATGAGTATGTATACTCTCTGCTTGTCTGGTATGTGTTAGCTAGAGATATAGAATACTAAAAGAATGAAAGAACTAGAAAATAGGTTGTGGAAAGTATCTTGGATTTGAATACATAGGAGTAGAGTATAATTTTTTGCTTTGATTGGTGTGTTAGAAATCCAACTCACACACTCCGGAGGCATGATAAATATTTTATTAAATCTTTTCCCACGACGGTGGCAAGAGTCCTTGTACGGAAGGACTAAGCTTTTATTTTGAAAACTCATCACGATGGTGACTTAAATTATAATCATGCAAAGGGAGTTATTGGTGGGTTTCGGATTTGGTTATGCTAACGATGTGAGATATCGACTAGAACAACGTCAGATGGCACTTGAGACCTTAGTTTTATAATCACCATGACGATGGTCATTGCCCTATCCTGGCAATAGGGTCAGAAAGGTTTTATATTGCTATGACGATAGCTTGAGGCTTAGAGAGTGCATCTGGACAGGTATATGAGTTATATCTTGTTAAGGATACTTGTCCATATTAACCAGGAGAAGAATTGTTGATCCTTCGGGAAAGATACAAAGAATCCTATTAATATGTGAGACTAAGTGTCACGACCCCCGTTTAGAGGACGGTAACCGGCACAGACACAGGGAATATCCTTATGCCTGTAAGCCTTATCACCTAATTGACAAAATATCTATTATTGAAAATACATCCACATGCAGTATAATACCATGGCTACAGTGAAATGGTGGCCTATCCTAGGCAAGCAAATCCACGGCCAGTGCCGCTTCAGGATATAGATATAGGAAAACACACATAATATATAACATGTGTACTGGCTACACATCCGAAGATGCTGCCTATCCTATTCACATGCAACAGATATATGTATATATATATTTTTGGAAACAAGTTTTTCCTGCATCCTAATCTAAGGGATCCTGATCTTTAAGGTGTGTGAAGCTGACAGTTCTAGATTTAGTGATACAATATAGTTGGGTATGTCTACCCTTTACTTTATGATACAATAATAAAGTAAATTAAATTACAATTACACTTTATTCACCCACATGAACAAGTTGTGGGTCTTGGAAAAGTGTTGCTCAACCCTTGTTCCACCGAGACTTCTTCCACCTGTAATTAACTTGTCTCTGTGTAGTAAAAAATGAGGTGTGAGTCTTGACCACGCGACTCAGTGAGGACTCTCCCATCCCCGGCGCAAGGTGGGTACCATAGCGCTGGGTTTGGGAGTCATACACAACCACATGCAAAAACAACTAGTTACTGTTGTTAGCATACATTCTTGGTGGTCACACAACAACCGAAATTTCACCCAAACTCTCACATGCATTTAATAACTGTAAACATGCAGCAGTTTATTCCACGTCATCAATCAACAATTAAACACGTAACATATAGTGTCGGCTTTTACTTACCGGTCTTCTCACATTCAGCATATCTGAATCAAACAAGATGTTGTGATGACGTAATCCTGTACGTCACCACTCCGCTGCACAATCAGCAATAATATGCAAAGACAGACAATTCTTTAAGTACACGCAGATACTATAACATACATCTACTTAACTTCCCCCACTCTAGGGTATTTACTAGCCACTACATGGCTTTTCTACCTCGAACCCGTGCACTCGGGTTGCTGGCCACCATTTGGCAAAGCATACTTAACCCATTCACTTGGGTACTAGTCACCTTGTGACAATTCTATTAATCAAACACAATCAACTTCTATCTATCAAACAACTGATACGTAGCCACCACGTGGCACGTCTTGACCCCTTGCTGCGGGGCAATAGCTTGAGCCCACTCGTCCATTACCCAACCAGGCCACATGGCGGGCACGACACGACGTCTCGAAGCATGGCCACTGAAACACCCTGGACCAACTCCACAGGGTGATTTCTCTTTTACTAGGCTAGGCTCACGGTTCACTCGTAGGTTCCTCTCGTGTCGCCTTACCTTAGTCTCACATATTAATAGGATTCTTTGTATCTTTCCCGAAGGATCAACAATTCCTCTCCTTATTAATATGTACAAGTATCCTCAACAGGATATAACTCATATACCCGTCCAGATGCACCCTCTGAGCCTCAAGCTATCGTCATAGCAATATAAAACCTTTCTGACCCTATTGCCAGGATAGGGCAATGACCATCGTCATGGTGATTATAAAACTGAGGTCTCAAGTGCCATCTGACGTTGTTCTAGTCGATGTCTCACATCGCTAGCATATCCAAATCCGAAACCCACCAATAACTCCCTTTGCATGATTTTAATTTAAGTCATCGTCGTGACGAGTTTTTAAAATAAAGTTTAGCCCTTCCGTACAAGGACTCTTGCCACCGTCGTGGAAAAGATTTAATAAAATACTCATCATGCCTCCGGAGTATATGAGTTAGATTTGTAACACACCAATCATAACAAACAATTATACTCTACTCCTATGTCTTCCTATCCAAGCTACTTTACACAACCTATTTTCTAGTTCTTTCATTCTTTTAGCATTCTATACCTCTAGCTAACACATTCCAGACAAGTAGAGAATATGCATACTCATGTAATCCACATAAGCATACAACCCTAGGAGCAGAGATGAAAGAGCCCTCACCTTGGTCACTTTACTTAACATTCCCTTTGAGCACTCTTGTCTCCAAGGAAGTACATGAATCCTCAAGAGTGTAAAACAAGACGAAGAGAAGGTTGGGGGCGGCTTCCTAATCCTTGCTCCGGCTCGCCGGATTCCGGCGAGATTCTCGCCGGATTTGCTCCCCCATCCAAGCCCTAGCTCCCCCTCTCTCTCTTCTCCCTCTCTCTCCTTTCCTTTCTTTTTCTTTTCTATTGTGTGTGTGAGTGGCGTGGAAGGGGTGTAAGTGGGGTGAAACAATTTTTCTCTTCACTTTAGTCCCTCCATCCTCCAACTCTACGTTTTCCTTCGTTTTAGTCCCCGGTTCCTTTTAACTTTCATACTTTTTTTCTATATATATAATTTTTTTTTAAAGTTTTAAATTCCTAGCCCCAGAATAAATCCTTCTTTAATCCTCAAATTTTTTTTAAATAAATCATTCTTAAATCCTCAAAATTTTCCGTGGTATTACACTAAGGTAAGGAGACACGGGAGGAACCTACGGGTGAACCGTGAGCCTAAACTAGTAAAAGAGAAATCATCCTGTGGAGTTGGTCTAGGGTGTGCCAGTGGCCATGCTTCGAGATGTCGTGTCGGGCCCGCCATGTGGCCTGGTTGGGTAATGGACGAGTGGGCTCAAGCCATTGCCCTTCAGCAAGGGGTCAGGACGTGCCACGTGGTGGCTACATATCAGTTGTTTAATAGATAGAAGTTGATTGTGTTTGATTAATAGAATTGTCACGAGGTGACTAGTACCCAAGTGAATTGTTTAAGTATTGTTTGATTAACAGAATTTTCACGAGGTGACCAGTACCCGAGTGAATGGGTTAAGTATATTTGCCACGTGGTGGCCAGCAACCCGAGTGCACGGGTTCAAAGTGGGAAAGCCACGTAGTGGCTAGTAGAAACCCCAGAGTTGGGGAGATTAAGTAGATGTATGTTATAGTATCTATTTGTATATACAAATTGTCTGTGTTTGCGTATGATTTCTGATTGTGCAGCGTAGTAGTGACGTACAGGATTACATCACCACAACATCTTGTTTGATTCAAACATGTTGAACGTGAGAAGACTGGTAAGTAAAAGCCAGCATTATATGTTATATGTTTACTAGTTGAGTGATGATGTGAATTAAACTGCTGCATGCTTATATCTGCTAAATGCATGTGAGTGTTTGGGTGAAATTTCTGTTATTGTGTGATCACCAAGAATGCATGCTAACTCACAGTAACTAGTTGTTTGTGCATGTGGTTGTGTATGACTCCCAGACCCAGCGGTAAGGTACCCGCCTTGCGCCGGGGATGGGAGAGTCCTCACTGAGTCGCGTGGTTAAGACTCACACATCATTTTTACTACACAGAGACAGGTTAAGTACAGGTGGAAGAAGTCTCGGTGGAGCGAGGAACGAACAATACTTCCCAAGACCCACAAATTGTTCATGTGGGTGAATAAATTGCAATTTTAATATAATTTACTTTATCATGTATCATAAAGTAAAGGATAGATGTACCCAAGTATATTGTATCACTAAATCTAGAACTGTCAGCTTCACACACCTTAAAGATCAGGATTCGTTAGATTACGATGCAGGGAAAACTTGTTTCCAAAAAAAAAATATATATATATATATATACATCTATCTGTTGCATGTGAATAGGATAGGCAGCATCTTTGGATGTTTAGCCAGTGCACATGTTATATATATTATGTGTGTTTCCTATATCTATATCCAGAAGCGGCACTGGCTGTGGATTTGCTTGCCTAGGATAGGCCACCATTTCGGTGTAGCCATGGTATTATACTGCATGTGGATGTATTTTCAATAATAGATATTCTGTCAATTAGGTGATTAGGCTTACAGGCATAAGGGTTTCTCCTGTGTCTGTGCCGGTCACGGTCCTCTAAACGGGGAGGGTCCCTTCGAGGATTTGGAGTCACACCGTAGTCCTCTATCCTTAACGGAGGATCCCCTAGAACGCGGGCACAAAACTCTCCTCTAATATTCTCCCAAGAAGGGTGCATCCTCGCTCTGACCTCCGGAGGAATGCAGATGCCCATCAAGTCCTCCAATTGCGCCATGCTATTTTGCATCCCATAATTAGCAAAGCGCAGAAAATCCAGGTGACGAACCCTCGAAGAGTCTGCCTTACTTCTTGACAGCTCGTCCTCTAGCTCCTTCACCCGGGTGGTCAGTTGAGCATTCTCATCCATCAGGGAGGCCTCCACCACTTCCTGCACAAACCCTCGCAAGAATAAGCTACCTTACACTAAGGACACCGAAGCCAGAGAAAAAGAGCCTACCCCCTCGACCTCCCGCTCATAAGCAAAGCACGCCAGACAGCTTAGCAACAACATGGTCTCCTTGGTCATACGCTCTAAAGAATAGTCATCCCCATAATCCAGCAGATAATGCTGACGAGCTAATATGACCTGCTTTGCCTCAAAGGGAATCAGCTTCCCTCTAAAAGAGACACCCTCGCCCAGAAATCGGACGGGCATCTCCTTCGGGGTATGGGAGTATAGGGAACCCTCCTACGACCATGACGGTTTAAGTTGGCCTAACCCACCTGGTTTGCGACATTGGCATTAGCACCCTCATTGCCCTCTTTCACGTCAGCACCCTCATCCACATCCGAAGGCGGGGGAACAGCACTCGCAGGCGCCGACCGCCCGCGCTTCCGACTCTGAGAACTCGGCGGAGGATTCAACCTCCCTTGAATGCGACCTAGGGACAATCTTGAAAAGAGGGAAATACTCAAATATTTATTGAGCCCAAAAAACGGGAAAGACGCGTCTCACTATCAAAATTCAGAAGAGACTTACCCAAAGCGGCACCTGTGACCACAGCCCCGTTTAAAAACTCAAAAGTTGTCTCCCTGTACTCCTCTCAGTCGTACTGAACCCGGAGAGTAGGATTAGACCACTTAAGAGGGAAGCGGGAGGGCCAGTATCTAGGTTGAACCCAAGGCGGGCAAACACCCTTCTTGGGTACCACCTTGAAAAAATATGACTGCCAAGCAGGGTTATTGCCCGACAGATCTGAGATGGTAAACCCTTTAGCACGTGATTGAAAACACATCCATTCGTGTGCCTTGCGGACGGTGTAGTGAGAAAGAAACACATTGGGCAGAGCCTCCAGTTTGTTCGACTGACAGACCCCATAAAAAACGTTGAGTATAGACCACGCGTTCTGAGTTAACTGCGGGGGGCAAACATTCAGCAAATTAAGAATGCTTTCCACGAAGCCGAAGAAAGGGGGAATGAAAGCGGCATTGTAGGGGACGCAGAGGGGGAGAACGAAACTGACACCGTCACTCCAAAGAATAGTCTCTCCCTCCTCCATCAACTTTATTTCGTAGTCCTTGAGGAGAGAAGGACTAAAATGCTCCCTCCATATTTTCTTGATGCCAAGATCCGGCACCACTCGCGACTCTACCCCGGCATCCAACACCAGAATATTGGTCGTGGACCCAGGTTCAGGTTCAGTAGAGTACCATTCCGCAGAAACCGCTGGAGGAGGCAACACCGGGTCTTCACCCTCCTTAGACAAAACCCCCAGAGGTCTATTGAATCCTGCAGCAAAACAAGACTCTCCACTTTTTCCCTCACTCCCTCCGTGGCAACCAGTAGCAAAGACTGCTCAAAGTCTGGGTCAACAGAGGAGCACATGGAGGTGGTAACTTTGGAAGAAGCCATTACGAGAAACTAAGACCAGAAAAATTGCTAAAGTAAGGAATAACAGGAAAAAGACTGCAAAGTAAGGGAATAATGCTCTCCGCTCTCAGTAAAAAAGGGGCCGATGAGACGCTTTGGAGCCCAACCAAAATGCGAGAAAACGAAAAGACTCTAGAACTGAAGGGAATGACCAAAACGCCCCTGACCTTTGAGTTTCCTCTGCGCACCCCTATACGGCATTTCTGGAAAACCCCCCCACGCAATGACTCCTCCTCCTCGGAAAGACGGGTACTTTCTGTAGAGATGGCCCAAAAACTTGCCAAGGAAGTCAAGCAGTCAGCCACCCGGATAAAGACGTGTGACATCTTCGACGTCTCTATTCTCTGAGTAAACCCAGAGGCACACAAAGCCTTACTAGTCGAACGACCAAACAAGATGGCCAGACCCACTTGCGGATGGGCTCATTCTGACAAAAGGCAACAAGTGTAATTTTTCCTAAGTAGCATGCTGAAAGTGAACTTAAGTCCGTGGGCGCCCGACACCCGTAGACTAGGGGGACTTATGTAACTATGGAATATTCCGCCTAGGGACACATGGCATTAGACTTTTAGAAGCTCCACGGTAGCTTACACCAGTGGCACGTGGCACCACTTATCTATCCCCTAAGTGGGCAGTACCCACGTCTCTCCTCTTGGGCTCCCGTCCATGAGACGTGGAAAGCCTCCAGGCACCGTGGGATGACCCACGTCCAGCAAGAACGTGGGTTGAACACCTTCTCCCTCACACCGGGTATAAAAGGCCCTCACCCGGGGGACTCCAGATCATGAGCTTCAGAGAGAAGGAACACAGACTCTGATTACGTTGAAGCTAGACTTAGTTTCCCTTACACAACATATCTTCCGGTTAACTCCAAAACTTAGCCCCACGCACCACCAAGCTCCAACCATCATTCGGCGTATGTCCGTCCCGGAAATTCCCTCAAACAGAGCTCCCAACAGCTCTAAGAGACCCTTGCTCTCTCATAATCTAAGGCAACCTCCTATGAGTGGCTCACCCGGTCAGAGTACCTTATACACGTCTTAGCTGTACACAGACTCATACAGGTTACTACCTTGCCTAACGGCTCCTATAGACGTCATAACGACGAACTACGTGGACTTTGATCCCTTCACAAGGGTACGTAGGCACCTAGGTCCTCACCTAATTAAGGACAAGTCCCCCAAGGTTACGACCCCTTGCGGTCTTTATTCACAAATTAAAATTGTCTGAACCAAAAACGACAGTTACAGAGACTATATCAATAACTTTATCATTATTAGTGTAGGTGACACTTGAATCTACATTCACAGGCAGAAAGAGCACCATCAAGGTTTGATGAAATAAAATATATATGCAAGATCAAGTTTGATTGTTAAAATAAAAAATATAATATACTAATAATGTTTCCATGGTTTAATTTGAAAATGCAGTTTCAATAGATGAGGAATGTGAAAAAATGGCAGAAGAGGATGAAAGTTGTTGCGTTGGGATTCAGATTCAGTGCTGGAAACACGATAAAATAGATAATATACTAATGAAGTACTGAACCAAAAACTAGAAGAGAGAGATCGACTTATTGTTCAGTGATGTACCACATCAGATCCATTCTCTTTTGCTACCGGCCTCTATGACATGGAGATTTATGTTGTCCTTTTATTTTTAGTATGTTATTTTTCTTATTTGGTTTCTTATGAACTTTTAGATTGCATTTACGTTTTGAGATTTGCTTCAAAACTAAATCTAAGACCTCTTGTATGGTTTAATTATTCAATGTTACACGTATGTGGCAATACATTTTTCAGAATATTAAAGAACATTTCAAATTATTTGAAAAGTCTTATATGAATTAGTGTCAAGTTACTTGAAATAAGAATTAATTAAGAAGTTGCTTTTGCTTGTATGCATATATAGTTTGAGTAGTTTAATACCCCGAAAAATGTCGAGGATTAAAGAATGATTTATTTCGGGGCTAGGAATTAAAACTTTAAAAAGAATATAGAAAAAAGAAAATATGAAAGTTAAAAGAAACCGGAAAGGAATTTTTTCTTCTTTTTTTTTTCAAATATTGTAATACCCGAGAAAATTTTTCGAAGTTTAAAATAAAATAAAAGGGAAAGAAAAGAAGTAGAAAATAGTTTTTAGGATTTAATTCAGGACCTAAGGAATTGGAAACCTGAATTAAATAGGGAAAGGGATTAAATTCAAAATACATATTAGTTATTATTTACATAATAATTAATTAATTTTTAATAATATATTTATTTATTATTTAATTATTTTATTACCAATTATTTTATTTTAACTATATTTGTTTACTTTATAATTATTTTAATATTATTATTATTATTATTATTTTAATTAAATGGGGTGCCGTGACTATCAAATAAAGGAAGGAAGAAGGATTAAATAAAGGAAAGAAAGAAAAAGACAAAAAAGAGGAGAGGGACGCACAAACGAAGAGAGAGAAAGAGCCGTGAGGTAGAGAGAGAGAGAGGGGGGTTCACCGGAAATCCGCCGGAAACTCGCCGGAGAAGAGCTAGCCGACGCCAGGAAAAGTCACCGGAGCTCAGTTACAACATCTTCCACACCTCCCACCAATCGAATCAAGGTTGGTAACCCCAATTTCATTCTAAACCCTCAATTTCTCCATTTTTAGGGATTTCTTCGATTCACCTTCTGTTGGGTTATTTCGAGGGTAGATTGAGACCTAGAAAGTTTTCTTGAACACTTAGTTAGGGTAGGAATCGAGATTTTGTTCTCGGATTTGCCCAAATTCGAATTTGGAAGGATTTGAGGTTGAAATTATAATTATTTCCAAATTGGGGAAAATTGTTGATAATTAGGATTGAGCTTGGATTTGAGTAAATAGGCTTGGATTGATATTATTGAAATTATATGGTTGGAATATTAGCTGAACAAGACCCATGAAGAGCTGGCCCGAGGTTACTAAGGTTGAACCTTGGCGTTAACGTGTCGGGTCCCTGCTCGGGTTGCCCAAATACACTTTAAGGGTGATGTTGAAGGCTCCAAACCTCTTCTTTTCAATCTTAAACACCCTAGAATAATTCTAAATATGCTATCAAGTATCAAGAATTATTTTAGGTACTTTCTTGTTTCTCAAGGATGGAAACTTGCGGAACAATGAAGTCCAAATTCTAAAATGGTAATTTTATTCCTTCATAATTATTAGGAAGCCTTAAGTAGGATGAACTAGAGGTGTATTGAGGTTTAGAAAATAGATTTCTTAGAACTCAAGTAGGAACACAAGTTGAATCAAAATGCTTAGACCTTCCTAAAATTAGGATTCCTTCCAACCAAGCTAGATAGAGGTCTAATACTCAAATTCAAGTATGTGAAAGTAGAGTGTTATATTCGAGTAAGTCAAGTGTCCGAGATAGAGAAGTCCGATAAGACCAAGAGTGTCACGACCCCCTATCGGACGTCCGTGTCCGGCACGAGATGTAGGATTTCTCCTATCCCGTAAGCCTCTAATCCCTGATTGACATTCTTATATATGCGTAACTACCCATTTCTATTACAAACAATATATTGTATCTATGGTCATCCCTATCCGGTGACCTAAGTAGCAGGCAATCCACGGCTCGCTCAACGCCGCTTCAGTCTATACATATACACATAGTCAATCACACATACATATAATATACATATTGATCACGCGCTTTAGGGCGGGTGATCTATCCTATTCACATGCAGAATTCCTGTGTACAGTCAAGCATATATATTCAATCACACGCCTGCATAAAATATACATATTGATCACAAGCCTCAATGCGTGTGACCTATCCTATTCACATGCGGAAGCCGTATTTTCACACAATCAAGTATTCATTCACACATACATATAAATTTACATATTGACCACACGCTCAGTGCGTGTGATCTATCCTATTCACATGCAGGAGTCACATTCATATATATATATAAATACACATGATATTCATCATATTACAACCTATATCCCCAACAACAAGACCATTTTTTAATCTGTATGAAGCCGACAGTTCTAGAGTGTGACATATACATATATGCATATAGCAACTGTACAAAACAATGCTATACCAAAAGAATCATATACATATACATCCTGAAAAAATACATGTATCAATACTACCCACGCGAACAATGCGTGTGGTCTCTAAGTCTGTCCGCCTCCCTGAGATGAATTGGAAGCGCTCCCGATGCCGATACCACCTGTGTCTGTAACATTTAAAATTTGGGGTGAGTCAAACAGACTCAGTGAGAGGCTTTCCCATCCCTGGTGTAGTAGCGGGTACCACTACAACTGGGGAAGAGGAGCCAATCACAAACACATACGCATATAACGGGTTTAAATTTTCATATATTAGGTGGTCAGGCAACTAACATATATCATATTCACAATAAAGAATTTAAAGCATCGATTTACATACATTTAAATTCACACTTACATCATATCATGATTTAACATTTAATTCAATGTGGTCACCCGTATTCAATTAACTGTAATCATAAACTGGCCCGAAGGCAATATCTCCGTTAGGAGAGAATCTGGCCCGAAGGCAATATCTCCGTTAGGAGGGAATCTGGCCCGAAGGCAATATCTCACGTGAGCAATATGGGAACCTTGTTGATCATTCTAGGAACCCCTGGTCCCAAGATTTTACTTGGAACAATAGTCTGACCCCAAGACTTCACTTGGAGCAATAGCCGGCGACTCACCTGACCTCGGTTTACCCAAGGCAATAGCCGCAATGTGGTGTACTCATATACTCTGTATTCCTGTGGGTTGGCTCAATACAAGAGACTCAATCTACTCGGACCACTCGTGATAGACTCGGTTTCCGTGTTGTACCATAAACTACCCCTATGGACCACTACTTGTTCATTTTACTTCTTCTTAGGCAAATCTAAATTCCCGAGTGGTTTCTAATTCGGACTCTTGGTTCAGATCAAAGTCACCTAGGTTTGTTCTCTTTAAGGGTTTACATACAAAACCACACCTTTCAGCTAATAATCAATGAGATTTGCTTCTAGTACCAGAAGACCCTCACAGATAAAATGGACTCGATCCTACCCCCGATATCGTATAGGTCCCGAGGACCTTCTTTTCCATATAAGGCTCCTTGAGCCACCATTGCTTTTACAAATCACATACACACATATAGCACGTTTTCACATATACTATAATTTAGGAACAACAATAGCATGTTATCTAACATGTAATTCCTACAAATAGGCAAGAAGGCAAACCATATATCCATATCCGCGGTCAACCCTATAGGGCAAGGATAGAAAATAATTTTTTAGGATTTAATTCGGGACCTAAGAAATTGGAAACCTGAATTAAATAGGGAAAGGGGTTAAATTAAAAATACATATTTGCTATTATTTATTTAATTATTAATTAATTATATTACTTTTTATTAATTATTTGATTTTTAATTATTTTATTTTATTATTATTATTATTATTATTATTATTATTATTATTATTATTATATTTGTTTATTTATTTTATTATTATTATTATTTAATTGAGATGGGGATACGTGGGTTTGAAAAAACAAAGAAACCAAGAAAGGAAAATATAAAGGAAAGAAAAAGAAAGAGAAAGAGAGGGATAGGAGACGAGAAGAAAGAGGAAGAAAGAACATGGAGGAGAGTGAGAGAGAGAGGACGCATGAAGGAGGAAGATGGGGAAGAGGGGGATTCCGCCGAAAACTCGCTGGAGAAGAGCTAGCCGACGCTGGGAAAAGTCACCGGAGCTCGGTTGCAACATCTTCCACACCTCCCACCAATCGAACCAAGGTTGGTAACCCCAATTTCATTCTAAACCCTCAATTTTTCCATTTTTAGGGATTTCTTCAATTGACCTTCGATTGAGTTATTTCGAGGATATATTGAGACCTAGAAAGTGTTCTTGAACACTTAGTTGGGGTAGGAATGAAGATTATATTCTCGGAATTGCCCAAATTCGAATTTGGAAGGATTTGGGGTTGAAATTATAATTATTTCCAAATTGGGGAAAATTGTTGATAATTAGGATTGAGCTTGGATTTGAGTAAATAGGCTTGGATTGATATTATTGAAATTATATGGTTGGAATATTAGCTGAACAAGACCCGTGAAGAGTTGGCCCGAGGTTACTAAGGTTGAACCTTACGTTAACGTGCGTGGGTCCCTGCTCGGGTTGCCCAAATACACTTTAAGGGTGATGTTGAGGGCTCCAAACCTCTTCTTTTCAATCTTAAACACCCTAGAAAATTCCTAAACATATTTTTTAGAATTAAATCACTCCAAGTACCTTCTTGTTTCTCAAGGATGGAAACTTGCAAAACAATTTAAGTCTAACTTCGTGAATTTCAACCTTATCCTTTCACAACCTTTAGGAAACCTTAAGTGGCATAAATTAAAGGTATATTGAGGTTTAGAAACTAGATTTCTTAGAACCCAAGTAGGAACACAAGTTGAATCAAAATGCTTAGACCTTCCTAAAATTAGGATTCCTTCCAACCAAGCTAGATAAGCTTCTTTAGATGCGAATAAAAGTCAGATAGAGGTCTAATACTCAAATCCAAGTATGTGAAACCCTCAAGTAGAGTGTTATACTCGAGTAAGTCAAGTGTCCGAGGAAGGATACGCATAAGTCGGGATAGAGAAGTCCAATAAGACCAAGAGCATGACTTTGTGGCAACCATGGACTACATGTGAGAGTAATGGAGAGATAAATAACAAGTTAAGCTAAGTAATAACCTTAATGAAGTTAATGTTGTTCTTATAGGAACAACGACACGCAGTAGAGTGCAACGGGAACTCCGAGGAGATTAAAGTTACAAGAGATGATTGCATGGAAGGTTGGCCAAGGCGAGGGTTCTTCCATCTCTGCTCCTAGGGTTGTATGCTTATTTGGATTACATGAGTATGTGTATTCTCTGCTTGTCTGATATGTGTTAGCTAGAGGTATAGAATGCTAAAAGAATAAAATAACTAGAAAATAGGTTGTGGAAAGTAGCTTGGATAGGAAGACATAGGAGTAGAGTGTAATTGTTTGCTATGATTGGTGTGTTACGAATCCAACTCATACACTCCGGAGGCATGATGAGTATTTTATTAAATCTTTTCCACGACTGTGGCAAGAGTCTTTGTACGGAAGGACTAAGCTTTTATTTTGAAAACTCATCACGACGATGACTTAAATTATAATCATGCATAGGGAGTTATTGGTGGGTTTCGGATTTGATTATGCTAGCGATGTGAGACATCGACTAGAACAACGTCAGATGACACTTAAGACCTCAGTTTTATAATCACCATGATGATGTCATTGCCCTATCCTGGCAATAGGTTCAGAGACTGCATCTGGACGGGTATATGAGTTATATCCTGTTGAGGATACTTGTCCATATTAACAAGGAGAAGAATTGTTGATCCTTTGGGAAAGATACAAAGAATCCTATAAATATGTGAGACTAATGTAAGGAGACACGGGAGGAACCTACGGGTGAACCGTGAGCCTAACCTAGAAAAGGGAAATCATCCTGGGGAGTTGGTCCAGGGTGTGTCAGCGGCCATGCTTCGAGACGTCGTGTCGTGCCCGCCATTGTGGCCTGGTTGGGTAATGGACGAGTGGGCTCAAGCTATTACCCCGCAGTTAGGGTCAGAACTTGCCACTTGGTGGCTAAGAATCAGTTGCTTGATAAATAGAGGTTGATTGTGTTTGATTAACAGAATTGTCACGAAGTGACTAGTACCCAAGTGAATGGGTTAAGTATTGTTTGATTAACAGAATTGTCACGAGGTGACCTGTAGCCAAGTGAATGGGTTAAGTATGCTTTGCCACGTGGTGGCCAGTAATTCGAGTGCACGGGTTCGAAGTAGAAAAGCCACGTAGTGGCTAGTAGATACCCCAGAGTGGGGGAAATTAAGTAGATGTATGTTATAGTATCTGTGTGTATGTACAAATTGTCTGTGTTTGCATATGATAGCTGATGGTGCAACGTAGTGGTGATGTACAGGATTACGTCATCACAACGTCTTGTTTGATTCAAACATGTTGAACGTGAGGAGACCGGTAAGTAAGAGCCGACACTATATGTTACATGTTTACTTGCTGATTGATGACGTGGAATAAACTGCTGCATGCTTATATCTGTTAAATGTATGTGAGTGTTTGAGGGCAAATTCTGCTGTAGTGTGATCGCCAAGAATGTCTGCTAATTAACAGTAACTAGTTGTTTTTGCATGTGGTTGTGTATGACTCTCAATCCCAGCGCCATGGTACTCGCCTTGCGCCGGTGATGGGAGAGTTCTCACTATGTCGCGTGGTTAAGACTCACACCTCATTTTTACTACACAGAGACAGGTTAAGTACAGGTGGAAGAAGTCTCGGTGGAACAAGGGTTGAGCAACACTTTCCAAGACCCACAACTTGTTCATGTGGGTGAATAAATTGTATTGTAAGTTAATTTAGTTTATCATTGTATCATAAAGTAAAGGGTAGATGTACCCAATTAGATTGTATTACTCAATCTAGAACTGTCAGCTTCACACACCTTAAAGATCAGGATTCGTTATATCGCAATACAGGGAAAACTTGTTTTCAAAAAATATATATACATATATCTGTTGCATGTGAATAGGATAGGCAGCATCTTCGGATGTGTAGCCAGTACACAGGTTATATATTATGTGCGTTTTACTATATCTATATCCTGAAGCGGCACTGGCCGTGGATTCGCTTACCTAGGTTAGGCGACCATTTCGGTGTAGCCATGGTATTATAATGCATGTGAATGTATTTTCAATAATAGATATTCTATCAATTAAGTGATAAGGCTTACAAGCAGAGGGGTATTCCCTGTGTCTGTATGACGTCGACGTTTATAAATAGTTTTTTGAGATCGATTTAGTGAGTTTCTAATATATTGTATAAACCAAACCTTTGGACTCAATTAGAAACTTACCCCCTTACTCGTACTGTTCGGTGTATCTCATGTCATCACATGGATACCCTCTAGTACCTCTTTACCTGTAATCAAGCAGACATATACAAGTACTTTCATATAATGCAATTTAGGAACAACAATAGCATGTTAACCACTAAGAAATTCTTACAAATAAGCAGGTAGGCAAACCACATATTCACATCCTCAATCAACCTTGTAGGGTAAGGATGGGAAACCCCTCACCTGGACGGCTTCCTTGTGCTTGTCCTGGAGTAACTCCCACTTCGGACGATTCGTGGTTTCCTAACAATCACATTCATGTTGTTAACAATCCTAACTATATGCAACTCATATGCGTATGGTATGCTTATGCCTTAAAATGCACCTAAACGTTGCCAAGAACCGAGTTCTTGGTCTTATCCGTCTCCCCTCTCTTCCATGAGAGTCTCAAGTGGTTCACACTTGGTTTCGTAACAACTATCACTCATCTGAACTGATTATAAAGCCTTGGATTTGAGTTACTAAACCTCGATATGCTTCTAAACTATCCTACTTAAGGTTTCCTAAGGATTGTGAAGGAAGACAGTTGAAGTTTAAGGGTTTCGACTTAATTGTTCCGCAAGCCTCCATTCTTAACAAACAAGAAAGTACTCAGGATGATTCTTGATAACGCATTTAGAATTATTCTCAGGTGTTTAAGATCGAAGAGAGGAGGTTTAAAACTCTCAACATCACCCTTAAAGTGTATTTGGGTAAACGGAGCAGGGACCCGGCACGTTAACGTCACGGTTCGACCTTAGTAACCTCGGGCCACCTCTTCACGGGTCTTGTTCAGCTAATATTTCAACAATATAATTTCAATAATACCAATCCAAGCCTATTTACTTAAATCCAAGCTGAATCCTAATTATCAACAATTTCCCCAATTTATGAATAATTAGAATTTCAACCCCAAATGCTCCAAATTCGAATTCGACTAAATCTGATGTTATTGCCACGGTTCTTACCCCAACTAAGTGTTCAAGAACACTTTCTAGGTCTCAATCTACCCTCGAAACAACTCAATCGAAGGTGAATTGTTGAAATCCGTAATAATGGAGAAATTGAGGGTTTCGAATGAAATTGGGGTTACAAACCTTGATTCGATCGGTGGGAGGTGTGGAAGATGTTGTAGTCGAGCTCCGGTGAGCTTTTCCGCCGTCGACTAGCTCTCCTCCGGCGGGTTTCCGGCGAATCGTGGTCCTTCCCCTCCATTTTCTCCGTCTCAGCTCCTCTCTCGCACGGCTCTCTCTCTCTCTCTCGGTCCTCTGTCTCTCCTTTAGGCTAGCTCCGTCCAGCGTCCGGCAACTTTTCGGTGAGCCCTCCTCCTTCCTCCCGTCTCGTCTCCGTCGCTCTCTCTCTCCCCTCCCTGTCTTCCTTCTCTTCCCTTTCTCGTGTCTCTTTCTTCCCGTCTTCTTCCTCTTTTTATTTCTTTCTTTTTAATTCTTCTTCTTTCCTTTAATTTCCTAAACCCCACGACCCCATTTAAGAAAATAAAATAAATAAATAAATAACTAATAAGAAGTAATTAAGATGAAAATAAAATAAGCTAGGTAAAAAGTAAAATAATTAATAATTAAATTAATAATAACTAATATGTATTTTAATTTAATCGCTTTCCCTATTTAATCCAGGTTTCCAATTTCTTAAGTCCTGAATTAAATCCCAAAAATTATTTTCTACTTCTTTTGTTTCCTTTTTATTTTATTTTAAATTTTGAAAAAATTTCTCGGGTATTACAAAATTATTCTGAACTCATAGTAAAAATTTGAGAGTTTTTCGAAATGAAATTTTTATCTGACAGAAATTTATTGTCTGTTAGAAACACGATATCATATATTTTTAATGGGTTTATGATTATCCAAAAATTTTGAGACTTTGCTATTCTATTCATAAATTCATTTGGATCAAAGTCATATCCAATACATTTTTTTACAAGACCTAAAATTGTTATTTTGTTGAAAGTTGTTTGGAATTACAAAAATGCCATTAGTCCCTAAATATCTAAACCCAGCTTTTTTTTTCTTTGCATCTTCACGCCTCCTCTCTCTCTTTTCTTCCTTCCTCCCAAACTTCCTTCCTTCCACACTTGCTCTCCCATAAAAGGAAAAGAAGAACAGGTGCACCCATCTCTCTCACTCTCTCATTAGATCCACCATCGTCCACTGTCCCTCCACCGATCGCCAGCGGCAATCCACTAATGAGCAACGTCAATATCTCTCTTCTCACGCCTCTCTTTTTCTCTCCCCGATTTGGTAAGATAATGGTGGAATGAAGATTGAACCCTTTTTTTTCATTTCTTTTGTGAGTAGAAGCTTCCTCCTTCAGCTTAGTCTTACCTTTTTAGTTTTTTGCTTTCCACATTTAGTCTCTTTGCCCCATTTTACTTGGTAGTGCATTATGCTAGGGTTTAGATTTGGGGCTTTTCATGGATTTAGGTAGGTAATCTTTCTTATTCTTAAGTCTAATAGTTTAGCATGTGTTTCGAGTAGTTTGGGTGGATTTAAATTGGAAAATGATCAAACAGAAGAGAGGCAAAGATGCAAACATGGAAGTAGGGACTCAACCGAAAAGTTTAAAAAATTTGTGTGAATCTGGTAAGCTTAGAAATAAAGATTAAAGTGAAGAGATAGAAGAGTGAACCAAATGGATGAATGCTAAATCAATTGCCTAAAGAATTGGCAATTATACGCAATGAACTTCTCCTTTTCGAGTCAGAAGAATAACTCCACAGCTACAAGAGCTTACAATCCAAAATCAAGCTAACGAACTACAACAGCAAACACAGAATATAAAAGCTTAAGCTCAACGCCACTCTCCAGCTCAGTGGCAACTAACTCTGCTTTGGGCTACTATCAGGTGTAGTCCTGGGCCCAATACGGAGGCCTGCGAACCCTCTTCTCTCGGTTTGATGGCCCAAGACGCGTCTGGTCCACTTGAGCCGTATCAACATCCCCTTCTTGGAAAAGAACCTTGTCCTCAAGGTTAATGCTAGGAAAAACTTCATTAAGAGTGGCCCAATCTTAAGTCGCTTCGTCACGTGAGCTGCCACTCCATTCCACTAGAACTTGATACTGTAAGGCTCCTTCCACTTCAACTTGTCGTTGGGCAATTATAGCCGTTGGAAAGCTAGTGTACGGGTCTGCGATCTCGGGTAGCTCAACCTGTGTAGTAGGTGGGTCCCCTTTGTACTCCTTGAGCAGTGAGACATGGAAGACCGGGTGGATTTTGCCGTGGCTGGGTAGCTCTAACCTGTAGGCCACCGCACCTACTCTTCCTTTGATTTGAAAGGGACCATAAAAACGCCGTGCCAGCTTGAAGTGCAGTCTCCTTGCTACCGAAGATTGCTTGTAAGGATGAAACTTCACCCAAACCCATTGTTCGACTTCAAAGGATTTCTCCTTCCTCTTTACGTCTGCCACGCGCTTCATTTTCTCTTGAGCTCTCTGCAAATTGATTTTCAAAGTGCCCTGTAACGTTTCCCGCTCCTGCAACCACTCGTCTACGGTTTGGACAGAGCAACTCCCGCCAGTATAGGTTGCTAATGGAGAAGGGTTTTTGCCATACAACGCTTGGAAATGGGTCATACCCAAAGCCGAATGAAAGGTGGAGTTGTACCACAACTCAGCCCATGGAAGGAATTCTTGCCAACTTTTTGGGTTGTCGAAGGCGAAGGCTCTCAAGTATTGCTCGATGCAGCGATTGACCACCTCAGTTTGGCCATCAGACTCCGGATGATACGCTGTGCTATGGAACAAGTTGGTTTCGTTGTGCTTCATGAATTGCTTCCAAAATTTGCTCAAGAATATGGGATCTCGGTCAGAGATTATACTTCTCAGAAAGCCGTGCAGTTTAACAACCAAATTGACAAACATATCCGCCACCACAGATGCAGAAAATCCGGATTTAAGAGCCCCAAATGGGCCACCTTGGTGAAACGATCTACCACCACCATAATGGCTGTGTAGCCATGGGAATTAGGGAGGGCCACAACAAAATCCATCGTGAGTTCCTGCCATGGTTGCTGTGGAATGGGAATTGGTTGTAACAACCCCTCCTTCTTCTCTGTACTATATTTAGTTTGTTGACAAACTGGGCACTTAGCCACATAATCATTCACTTCCCTTTGCAGATTCTTCCAGTAAAAGATTTCAGCGATGGACTTGTAAGTCTTGAGTTGGCCACTGTGCCCGCCCATTACCGAGTTGTGGAAGGTTTGCAATATAAGTTGTTTCAACTCCTGCAATTTAGGTATGAAGATCCTCTTGTCATAGAGGAGTATGCCATCTTTAACTGTGAACAGCCTTGAGCGTTATTGCTTCTGGAACAGGTCGTGAAGGATTTGTAATTCTTCATTCTCCTTGTTTGCCCTCTGCACTGCTACGACAATGCTGCTTTTGACTTTCGTTAGGACGTGACAACTTCCTTCTACTTCGATGACTGCATCATCATCCTCCTGCCGTGACAAGGCATCCGCCACCAGATTGGTCCTTCCCATTCGGTAGACTATCTCAAAATCAAAATCCAGAAGTTTGGAAAGGTAAAATTGCTGTTCTGGTGTTTGAACTACTTGATGCATGAGTTCCTTTAAGCTTTTGTGATCAGTTTTGATCGTGAACCGCCTCCCCAAAAGGTAATGCCGCCACTTCATCACTGCTTGCGTAATTGCATATAGCTCCCTGACATAGGCGGATGCTTTGCTTAACTTCTGGTTCAATTTCTTACTAAAGTAGGCTACAGGGTGTCGCTGTTGTGACAGCACTGCTCCAATCCCCGTGCCGGTAGCATCGGTCTCGACCACAAATTCCACTCTGAAATTTGGTAAGGCAAGCACTGGTGCCTTCGTCATCTGCTCCTTCAGCATTTGAAATGCTTCCTCAACGTCCTTATTCCATCCAAATTGGTCCTTCTTGAGTAATTCGGTCAGTGGATGGGCTACCGAAGCATATCCTTTGAAAAACTTGTGGTAATAACCTGTGAGTCCCAAGAAACCACACAATTGTTTGATATTCTGAGGACACGGCCACTCCACCATAGCTGCTATCTTCTTCGGATCTACATGGACACCCTCCTTGCTGATATAGTGACCCATGTATTCGATTTTGTCCATGCCAAAAGAACATTTGGAAAGTTTGGCAAACATTGTGTGTTTTTGTAGCATCTCCAGGACCAACTGCAAATGCTTGGCGTGTTCCACAAGAGTTCTGCTATATATGAGTATATCGTCAAAGAACACCGCTACAAACTTCCGCAGATAAGGTTGAAATATACTATTCATAGTAGCTTGAAAGGTGGCAGGTGCATTACTAAGGCCAAATGGCATAACTACGAACTCATAATGTCCCAAGTGAATCCGAAAAGCAGTTTTGTGTATGTCTGCTTCCCGCATTATGATCTGATGATATCCAGACCTCAAATCCAGCTTAGAAAAAATGGTGGCACCCTGCAGTTCGTCCATAATCTCATCAATAGTCGGAATTGGAAATTTGTCCTTCACCGTGACCTCATTCAGGGCTCGATAATCGACACAAAACTGCCAGTTACCATCCTTCTTCTTAACTAGCAGTACCGGGGATGAGAAGGCACTGCGACTGTCTCTGATTATACCGGCTCTTAGCATCTCCTCCACCAGTCTTTTGATTTCAGCTTTTTGGAAGTGGGGGTACCTGTATGGTCTAATGGACACAGGTTTGGTCTCGGGTTTAAGCTCAATGCGATGGTCAATCCACCTCTCGGGTGGCAATTTCTTTGGCTCTTCAAATACTTCAGAGAATTGTTCCACAACCCGTTTAAGAGACTCTGGTATGCATCCTTGCCCCTTCTCTACTTCTTCGGTTATCATTTAGAAGGAATATAAACAAGCCAACGTCTTCTCCTCCACCATTTGCTTGATTCCCTTGGCATTAATAGGATCCGATTTTATCAATGAATCTCCTCTGAGTTGTACAGTATTAACTCCTACTTGGAAGGACATGGTGAGGTCCTTGTGGTTAGTGATAATATCTCCCAGTGTGGCCAACCATTGCACGCCCAATACTATGTCCGCGCCCTTCAGATCTAAAACAAATAGGTCCACCACAAAAACTTCACTCTGGATGTCAAGTGACACCCCTTCACATCTCTTTTCACATCTCAGATATACACCACTGCCAGTTTTCACTTTGAAGGGTTTAATCATTGTGGTAGCTAAGTTCAACCATTTTGCAACTCCACTTTTCACGAAATTGTGTGAACTTCCACTATCTATCAGTATGTGTACTACCTGGTCATTCAACGCTCCAGCCACCCGTAAGGTACTTGGGTGAAACTGCCCTTCCAGGGCATTCAAGCTAATTTCCGGAATCACGTCTATAGTCGCCTCAGTTTCCTCCACTCCTTGCAGGGTATGTATCTCTCCTTCATTCTCAAGGTGCATAAATTCTTCCAAATCCTCCTCCACAATCAGTAAACAATAAGTGGGTTTACATTTATGATTACGGTTATATTTTTCAGGGCAGTAGTAACATAACCCCTTAGCTCGCCTATCCTTCAGCTCCGCCGGCGTGAATCTCTTGTATGGTAATGCCTTGGGATTGGTAATGGAATTACCTACATTGCACGGGTTCGGCGCTCCATTCCTCGTACTGCTCGGAGCGGGTAAGGTCTTGATTAGACTGTGGTAAGTACTGATAGGTAACACATTCAATGGCTTACTTCCCAAAGCGGTAATGGATTTCGTGAAATGTGGTTGTTTCTCTTGCTGCACCTTCTTATGTCTATGTTCATCCAACTTAACCACTGACACTGTTTCATAATAAGTAGTGGGTTTAGCCAGAACTACTTCACTCTTGATATATTCTTTCAGCCCACCAATGAAGAAACTTATGAGCCAATCTTCGGCCAACCCCGATAGCCTTGTTAGCTATCATCTCAAACTCTGATTGGTACTCCTCCACGGTATTGAGCTTCATTAGTTCCTTCAATGCTTGCTTAGGGTCTTCATAGGGACTGTCCCCAAATCGCAATCGCAAGGCTGTCAAGAAGCTGCTCCAGTCTCGGAAGAGCTTGTTCCGCCTACTCCACATGTACCATCCATACGCCGATCCTTCCATGTTCAAGGCTGAAACCTTGATCCAATGCTCTTTCGGTATGGTATATACCTCAAAAAATTCCTGTAGTTTGAAGATCCAATACTCCACGTCAGTAGTTCCATCATAGTGAGGAACTTCGAACTTCAAACTCTTGCCGTAATTCTGATGTCTGTTCTCCTCAGAAATTACCATCCCTTTCGATTGATTCCGGAAGTTTTTGCATCAATTGCATCATCATCTCTTTCAAGCCTTCGAAAGAATCCTGGTATCCTCTCATCTCTGCCTGAATTTTGGTCATCTGTTCACCGACTAAATTTTGTCCTCTCTACAGCTCATCTTGCCCTTTCTGTAATTCAGTGGTAATTGCCTTAACTTCCGCGTAGCGAGTTCCCTCAGCTATCTATGGACTCTCTCAATGAAAGCACCAAATGGTAAGCTTAGAAATAAAGATTAAAGTGAAGAGATAGAAGAGTGAACCAAATGGATGAATGCTGAATCAATTGCCTAAAGAATTGGCAATTATACGCAATGAACTTCTCCTTTTCGAGTCAGAAGAATAGCTCCACAGCTACAAGAGCTTACAATCCAAAATCAAGCTAACGAACTACAACAGCAAACACAGAATATAAAAGCTTAAGCTCAACGCCACTCTCCAGCTCAGTGGCAACTAACTCTGCTTTGGGCTACTATCAGGTGTAGTCCTGGGCCTAATACGGAGGCCTGCGAACCCTCTTCTCTCGGTTTGATGGCCCAAGACGCGTCTGGTCCACTTGATCCGTATCAAAATCATGTCAATTGTGTTTAACATTAAAAAGAAAAAGAAGAAGAAGAAGAAGAAGAAGAAGAAGATAGTATAATATTTAGGAGAATAGTATAATATTTCTTGTTATCTTGAAAATGAAATCTTAGAGACAATGGAGAGATTATGAGTTTACAATGGAGATAGAAGTTTAGAAGTTAAGAAATCTAATTTACTTGATGGAATTTGAAATTCTTATAAATTATAAAATAGTGACCAATTTACTATGTTCAATTTCAAATCCTTATATTGATATGAGTATCACAATGTATCTATAGGTATTCAAAAGGTTCCAATGATACTTCGAGAGCTTGCGTAGGATAAAAGAGACTTTATGCTCAAACTCGGTATCAATGTGAGTGGATGATGCGTACTATATGTTTTTCTTGCCTACCTTGTGTTTTTTTATTACGTTTTGGCCCATTAGATTAATATGGGGAACAAATCGAATTTATAAAGTTTTATTCTCTCATTTGATCTCTAATTGATGAATTCGGTATACTTAATTGATCTTTCAATCATTGTTTTCAACTCTCTTATGTGAAATTAAGCACAAGGTGATGGACTCACTATGAGTTAAATCATACTTGAAGTATTTGTATAATTAATATTCTATACATTCTTTTCTGAATTAAATGTTTTCTGAATTAATGTGAAATTTTTTGAAAGATTGATTGTTCGGAATATTTATATAGTTTTGGAAGAGTGATTTATTATATGGAAAGTAAACTTATACATTTCTGTTTCAGATCAAGGATTGTGATTACTTAAGTAATTGTTACTCTGATTAAGAATTTTATGCCATATTTTAGTAAACTTGTATTAATATTTATCTGAAATATTTTGTGGGAATCATTTTGATATGGAACCCTGCAGCTAACACAGTATCGTTAGCCCTTGGTGCACCTTGGAACCCCAGCTAGCAGGGGTGTTGCTAGCCCCGTGTGTCGGCGAACACACGTGGACTCGATTTGTATTCGGGAGCATTGTTGCTCATGTTTGTATTTGTGAGCCTTGTTGCTCATGTCTGTTCTAATTGGTTCTATGTATCTGGTTTCCCTAACTGGTTTTTCAATATGACTTGATATTTTGAGAATGTATTCTTATTTGAAAAGGACTATTGTTTAGTTTTATAGTTTATCTGTTATTATTATTTTATGATATTTATATATGTATACATATTTCAGAAAGTAAAATTGGATTTGAAAAGTATTCTTCATTTAATTCTGAAAGAATAGATATTATAATTGTTCTCGATATTTCTTTAACAACCCAACCATGAAATGGTTTGCGAAAAACTTGTCCATGCAGGTTTGTTCCCTTCCTATTATGGTAGGTATTATCCGCTCACTGAGTTGCAAAACTCACCCCTCATTTAATTTTTCTTTCAGATATGTGTAGCACTGGATTCATTCCCCCTTCTGCGTAATTTGAAGCTATTGTGTATTTTGATGAGCCCACATTGTTCGTGGGTATTACTCTGAACCTTAGTATTCCTTTGTTGTATTGTGAAGAATTGTATATTGGTTTTGGATTGAGTAAGAGCAGAGTTTCCTACTAAAAATATTGTACTGGTTATTAGACTGTTGAATTGTTGGAAAATGTTTGGGGTGACTATGTAAATTGGGATGTTTGATTTAAGTGGAAACTCCGTCGGAATTTTAGTAAAATCCTTTTATGTGATTAAAGGAAAATATTAGAACTTACATATACATTTTGGCTTCTATGAGTTGGCTTACCGGACAATATGTCTTTCGTTGAGTCCAGTGCCAGTCATTCCCTATTAATTTTCACGAGTTGTGACATTTTATTTGAAAATACAGTTTGAATATACGAGGAATGCGAAAAAAATTTAGAAGAGGAAGAGAGTTGTTGGATTGGGGTTCCCATTTAGTGCTGGAAACACTATGGACTTATCATTGAGGCTTCAATGACAACGGGGAAACACCACTTGCGCAAAATCTTTGCTTCCTATCTTTATATGATATATATTTACCGTTGATGGTTATTATCAAGTGTTAGTGTATTTGCTACTGAGAAAATATCTTTTGTACTTCACCAAAAACTAGAAGAGAGTGATAGTCTTACTGTTTGGTGATGACGTGATGTACAACATCGAATCCATTCTCATGTGCTGCCGGCCTCCATGACCACTTATGCGAGCTCTTTGCTTCCTATCTTTATATGATATATATTTAGTTCTCTTATGGACTTGTAGTTTGCATTTTTTGGATTTGCTTCAAAACTAAAACTAGACCTCTTGTATGGTTTAAATTAAATATTCAATGTTACACCTTACACGTGAAGTTGGCAATACATTTTTCAGAATAATAAAGAACATTTCGAATTATCTAAAACTCTTGTAACTACGGAATGTTCCACCTTGGGACACGTGGCATAAAGCTTCTAGAAACCTGGCCCCCGCACATGGTGGTGGCACGTGAGACCACTCATCTACTACTTATGTGGCCCTCGCTCACGTCACTTCACGAAGCACCTGCTTAACCAGACGTGGGAGCTCCCCAAGCATCGTGGGACGACCCACGATGCACGAGATCGTGGGTCGAGCATGACCTCCACACACTCAGTATAAATAGACCCTCACCCGGGGGACTAAGGGTACGCAACTTGAAGGACTACGACACCTAATCTAAGATCCCTCGCATACTCTCGACAACCTGAGCACTCTTAGACATCTCACAGAAATCCTCCACACATCCCGAGCTCCGCCGTAGGTTCCATCAAGGCCAACCTCCGGCAGACTCTCCTCCATCCCGGAGTCTACCACTTACAGGGCTTCCAGCAGCCCTCAAAGACCCAAGATCTCTCCCACTAAGGCAACCTCCTAAGAGCGGCTCGCCCGCCCGGAGTACCGTAGACACGTCTTCGCCGCACACGGCCCGATACAGGTAATCACCTCGCCTAACGGCTCCTATAGACGTCACCATGACGAACTACGTGGACTTTGATCTCTTCCGAAGGGTACATAGGCACCTAGGTCCATCACCTAAGGACAAGTCCCCCATGGTTAAGACCCCTTGCAGTTCTAATAACAAATTACAATTGTCTGAGCCAAAAATGACAGTTATAGTGGCGCCCACCGCGGTCTTATTCAGACCATAATGCCTTGCGCACTCTGCCGCTAAACGACATTTCTTTTTCGGGGAGTAGGAGTATATACCTATGATGAACGCGGCCTTGTCACGGGGCCGGCACCAATCAAATTAATACTAGAAAGTGCAGCTAGTGGCACAACATAGGTCGATTCTCTCTCGCAGAGCCTATGGATTCTAAGGACAAATATGCACAATTAACACAAAATGGGATATCTTTCAGGTAATTTAAGAAACACTTAATGTGCAAAGGAACTAAATGGAATTAAATGCAACTAAATGAAACTAGAACTAACACTTTTTGGGCTTTTCAATATTAAGAAAGCTAAAGTATTTTGAGGTGAATGAAATGAGATGAATATGCCTTGTTGGAGAATCCTTTGGGCTATCCTTGCTATCAAAAAGTGTGGAGTTAATCAATGAGAAGCCATTTCCTAAAGTAGTTTAGTGACCACTAAACCTCGGTAAATTAATTAGAGGATGCAATTAACCAACCGGACAATTAACAAGCCTAATCAAATACCATTAATGAAGTAAATGGAGAATTTAATATAGAATGAATTCAACTCAACAAATACCATTGTCATTAGAGTAACTTTCATAATGAATCAAAACTACAATAAGATTTTACCAAATCCAATGTAACCAAAACCCACATTGGGAGAATGAAAATACAAATCACAAGTCTATATAAATTCCTAATGTCCTACTACAACCAAGTTAAGTTCCACAACCATGGAACCACAATCAACACAAACTCATCAATATCAACAAGATAAAAATGAATCTATAAAGGGAAGTAGAAAGAAAACAAGAAAAACTCCCTATTGGATGCCATAGCTCAAGCCCTAATCATCCTCCTCCAAAGCACAAGAGATTTAGCCACTCATGGATGGGAGAAATGCTTCACCAAGCTCCTCCAACCCTTGCTTAGCCGTGGATGATGATGGAGGCTGCTGGAATTTGGTCTGAATGGGTATGGAGAGTGGAGAAGATGAAGAGAAATGGTGAGTGTGGATGGAAATGTAGAGAGACTTGAGAGAATGAGAGCTTGAGTGATTAATGTGTTAGAATGTGAATGGGTTTTTCTCAAATTAGGTTAAGGGCCTCCAAAACAACAGAATATTCCTTCAAATACGACCTAAGATGCTCCCTTTGTGGTAAAATGCTGAGAAAGTGGGCGCACAATCTGTTTCAGCTCTTAAAATTGTGAGAAAATTGTGCAGATCTGGTGTACCCGCTGGCAGCTTGCAAGGCTACCCGCTGGCAGCGGGTAGAGCAGTGCCATGGTCCCAAATTTGCCTCTAACCTCAAATTCTTGCACCGGCTCGCTTTCCAGCTTCTTTCTTGACCTCTAGCACTTGCATCCTTGCTGTTCCTCAAGCTGGTTGACCTACAACTCAACCAAAACAATTGTGAGGCTCTCAAGTTAATAAAACTAGAGAATTATCGCAATTTATTCTATAAAAACATGGAATTAGCAAGATTTTTATTTAAGTCCTTAAGTGCCCTTAAATAACATTAAATCATGCATAATGACTCTTTCAACTCAACAAAAGCTTGTCAAATGCCAAAAGATACAAGGGTAAATATCGGGATTATCAACTCCCTGACACTTAGACCTTTGCACTCCGAGCAAAGCAATCAGTCAAAAAAAATGCAATCAAGGGATATGTAGGAAGCAACAGAATGACCAACCAAATCAAGATGCAAAACAACTAAGCAAGAAACCATGTTCTTGGTTCATGCAACAAAAGCAAAACAACCATGCATAGCAATCAACTAGAACATGCAAATGACCGATGACTCAAGTGTTTCGCTCTACTCACTAATGTTGGATATTTTCTCTCTAATCTTACTTACTTAGCACTTTTCCATAAGCTTGAGAGAGATCTAGATCTCCAATAAGAATGCGTTAGCTCAACAAATCATGAGGTCTTAATGGCTTGTAATGATGGATGCATGGTCATGGTGAAAAGTGTTTACAAAGAAGGAAATTATGTAAGACTAAACATTTTGAATTGACTCCCAATTAAATGATTACTTGGGTTCCAAAAGAGTCTAACCAAACAATCATCTTCCAACCACCAAGAAATTTGCCTAAGATCCTTATTGCTTTAGATTGCAACTCTTTTATTCATCATCATTTTTTTTCTTTTCTATTCTCTTTTTCTTTTTCTTCTTTCTTTTTTTTAATATATATAATTCATTCATTTATTTATTTATTTATTTATTTCTTTTCAAGCTTTTTTTCTTGATTGGATCAATTTGACAATTTCAACCCAGGAAGATGAGTGGTCAGAAACTAAGAAACCTAAAGTCAAACATTTAATTAAAAGTCATAGTGCAAAATGTCTAGAAAAGCAAGAATTAAGCTCAAAGGGGGGGGTGACTATGGATAGCAAAAGAAGTGGTTTGTGTATGGGATATAGGTGAGTGAAACAAACGCCTCAATCATTTTTATTTAACTAACGCATGTCAAGCTTCAACAAGATTTCAATCAAGTTCTAGAAAGTGGACAACTAAGCAGACAACACACAAGTATATGCAAGAAAAACAGTAGTGTTTGGCTCAAAATCTTCCAACAAGGCTAGGTTGCTCGCACATCGATCAATGCATGCCTAATTAATTACTCACATAAGTGACTTGCCTAAGTTGAGAATTAGAGAGCACCAATCTCTTGAAAAATTGTTTCTTATTCTTGAAATGATTGTGCATTCTACTGGCTCCTGACACACAACTTGAAAACATTTTCTAAAATGCTTAAACAAGTGCAAAAGTTAGGTGTGGTTCCCGAAGAATTTTTTTTTTAAACATTTGAGTAGATATCAAAAAGTGCTTATGGAATTTCTGATTAACGTCATTAATCCCACAAGTCTACAACAAAAACAAAATTGTATCTACTTAGTTGATAATATCCACAAACAAGGACATAAAACCTGTGCATTTACATTTATATTCACATCCACAAGAATAGAAGCTGAAAAGCTAAATCCACAAGGAGTAAACAACACAATCACTAAATAGGAATATAAATCTAATGTTAACATTTGCAATAATCACAGGTAATCTGCCCATTCAGCAATTCAAAAAGCAATCATTCTTCACAAACTTCTCCCCCACACTTGCAACAAGCATTGTCTTCAATGCAGAAAGATAGGACAAAGATGCACAAGCACGAGGGTCCATAAGCAGAAAAAACAACCAGTCAATTGCAAAAAGAGGAGGAGAGGGGCGAGCATAGTAAGCTAAACAACTAATTAGATCAGAATGCATGAAATTATAATGTTCCAGAAGTTAAATGAGCCATCAGTAGCTCAATAGCAAAAGCAATAACCAGCAGAAATAGAATCTATGAGTAAGAAGGAAAAGCAACAGCAAAGGTCAAACTAAACACAAAAGAAATAAAACAGATAAGACTAGCAAGCAGTTGGCTCAGATCTGAACTCAATCACGGCCCTCCCGCAGCACTCTAAACTTGTCTCGGACCTCGACCTGAAAGGATGTGAAGCTAGCTTGCAAATTGTGGATGTCATCCCGAAGGGTGTGGAGTTCATCCCTAAGGGCACGTTGCTCAGAGATCAGGAAGTCTAGCTTCTGGTCGGAGGTCTGCAGCATTGGCTCTGAAGGTTGCGAAGGGGTCTGACTCGTAGAGGCTTCATCTCGGCGCCTCCTGACATTTCTGGCTAGCGCGGGAGGTCTAATCACAGGAGGTCTTCCAAATCCCAATCTGCTGTAATCCCTGGTGTTGGCAGGATCGAACTCTAAGTCAGAATCGAGCTACGGAACACCTGCTCTCTTGTACATTTGAGATATGAGATGTGGAAATAACAGAATTTGCCCTTTAACTCCCTTCACTGAAGCCTTCTTGAGCGAGTCAAAAATCAACCCGGCCACATCAACGCTCTCATTCTTCATAAATAAGTAAATAAGGTGGGCTTGGTGAGAGGGTATGTCAGTACCATGGCTGGAAGGAAGAATGTTGTGACATATAAAAAGCAGCCATGCTCTAGTAGCCGGGCACATGGAAGAGCGTTGCAAATAGATCTGAGGTCCTCCATACTTAGCATCCCAATCTGAGTTATCTTGAATGAGCATCTCTCTGATTTCCGCGCGTGGGAAATTGGCATCACCACTGTTAAAAGCTTTCTGCTGACTCTTGTATGAACAATTCTGCACAACAGGCAGCCCAAAAAATTGCCGGATGCCGGCCAATGTGAAGGTGGTAACCTTCATACTGCGGTAGGTCAGGTTGTTCATGTTACGCTTGAGCTTGGCATTGATGTAGAAATGCTGCACAAATTGCTCATTATCAGCTACTTGTACCCGATTGAGAGATGTTAGGTTGGCGGCTACTAATTGATCAAAGAACGCATTGCCTTCCGTCTCAGGAAAATGAAATTCTTGATGGAGGGATCTATTTTAAACCTCATCTTGTATTTCTTCAAAAGTCATCTCTTCGCTGAACAAGCTTGCTAATCAAAACAAACAAAGGAAAAAAAAACACAGGCAATTTAAAAAGAATAAGTCAATATAGAAGCCAGCAAAACTACGCTAACCAACCTAGACGCCCACACTAAAACCAGTTAAAACTAATTAAAGAGAAGGGGAAGACTAAGTGATCTAAAGAAAGAAATAAAACTATTGAATATGAAAAGACAACTAGATGAACTATAACTAAATGCGGGTGCTTAGTTGAAAAGTGATATTGTGGTACATAATTAATCCAGACTGACTTTCCAAAACTAAGAAACAACTAGCTTAAATTAAAAACAACTAAACAAAAGTGAAAATAGCATTGACTTAAACTAAAAACTATTACCAACCTAATATATTGCAAATGTACTATTTTTAACTATACGACATATTAATTATATCTATACTAGCTAATTACAACCTAATATGCTAGATAACATAATAAAAGGAAACTAAGTGAAAATCAAGATTAAATTATTTATCAACTAACTCTAATGCTACACATAGTAAAATATGGACTATATTTAAGTAAAATTGAATAATTAAATAAAGATAAGATTTCAAAGTATAAAATTAAATTAAATTAAATTAAAATGAAAATTGAAAATAAAATAAAAATAAGTAACTAATTAAACAAAATAAATAAATAGAAATAATAATAATAATAATAATAATAATAACAATAATAATAAAAAAAACTAGCAAATTACCTGAATGTGAAATTGGGCAATTGAAAATTGAAATTGGGAATGGGGTGGAGTGTGGTCACGGTTTGGTGTGGGGAGTTCGGTTTTGGGGCTGAGACAGAGGAGAGAGGAAACAGAGGGAAGGGGATACTCGGTTTGGGGGTTAAGGTTTGGTAGGATTCTCGGTTTGGAGAAGGTTTGGCAGAGAGGAGAGGGAGTGAAAGTTTTGAGGTGCTGGGGTTTGGTGGTGGTTTTGTAGGAAGTGGAATGGAGGGGGGTACAGGTTTTGGAGGTTTGGTGGTGTGGTGGTTGCGGAAATAACAGAGGGGGAGATGGCTCGGTTTGGGTTGATTTGGGGAAGGAGAAGAGAAAAAAGAAAGGGGCTCGGTTTTGGTGTGGGTTGATTTGGGGAAGGAGAAGAGAAAAAAGAAAGGGGCTCAGTTTGGGGTGGCTATAGAGGAGAGGGGTTCATGGTTTGGGTTGTGGAGGAGGTTGGGGATGGCGGCTTGAGCAGAAGAGGAGAAGAAGAGAGGAGGAGGCTCACGACGGCTGGAGGCGTGGTGGGGTTCTGGGCTGGTGGATGGTGGCGTGGCTATGGAGGTTTGGGATATTGGGAAGAAGAAGAGAGGTTAGAGAGAGAGAAAACATAGAGAAAAAGCTGAAGAGTGGAGAAAGAGAGGGAAGAGGTAGGGTTAGGGTTCATACAAAAATTTGAAATTGAAATAAAGTAAAATAAATAATACCCCTTTTTTTTTCAGACTCACCCGCTGCCAGCGGGTGAATGACCACTTGCTGGCAGCGGGTGAATGACCACTTGCTGGCAGCGGGTAAGTCAGACGCAAGATAAAACAAGGGAAAAACAGGGGACGCTTACCTGTAACGCCCGCTGGCAGCGGTCAACGGGCAGAACAGAGGCATTTACAAAAACTGGGGATTTTGAACTTTGACCCTTAAACTTCCTTTTTTTAAAAAAAAAAATTCTTATACGCAACTAAAGACTCCTAAGAAACCTGAAAATACATCTATTCCTACTCCTAGAACCTAATTTGCTGGCTTCCATCCATCAAAAGTAAACCTCATAGAACAAAATTCATGCATTCAACAACCAAGGGAGTGTTTAAATACACAACTAAACAAACACATAGCATAAGGAAAAGGAAAGAGACCACAAAGAACAATTAAACCACAAAGAACAATTCTACAATCTACTACGTACTGGGAGGTCTCTTCCCCCACACTCATATCATGCAATCCATAAGAGCAACAAATTAAATGCAAGATCAGCAAAAGGAAAGAGACGACCTAGCCCCTCATGGGGGCTTGAAGTTCCCCTTGAAAAACCTTGAGTCACTGCCTCGAAATCTTAGCCGCTTGCCACACTGTGGGATTCGAGAGTGATCTTCTTTGTTTAGCTTTCTCTCAACTTTGTTATCTTCTTTTGGTTTTTCTTTCCACTTGGCTTTTGTTTGCCTCCATTTTCCATCCTTCTTCCTAAAAATTTTCTTTATGAGAGGGGTGTGGACTCCACTTGTGTTCATTTCCCATGTGTTTCCTTCCACCTTCCCTTTATCAAAAACAAGGTTAGAATTAGCTCCACAATCAAAAGCAAACGGAACCATTAAAAAATTCACAAAATTTAAATGGATTGGAGGTGGTTCCCCAATCTCTTCCTTATGCTCTTTAGGAGGTTCCGATTTAGTGGAAGTGTTCCCGAAAGTCACGAAACCATCTTTTGGCACTTCATTACTTTTGTCACGAACATGTGTGGCCAAAAGAGACTCAACCAAGTCTTCATCAACAAAAGTTGTAGGTGTTTTAAGCATTCCATCTTTAACTTCCATACTAGGTTTCAAAATTTCTCCCAAACCTACAAAATCACAAACTGTACCCCTCTCGGCACAATCATCTAACAACAAAGGAGAAGAGAAAGTATCTTGCAAAACAAATTCATCTAATAGCAGAGAAGAGAGGGAAGTATCAAGTGAAGAGCTAAATAAAGCATTAATCTCTGAACAAACTCCACAAGATATACTATTCCCACAAGAAAAAATAGAAAAAGATGAAGGGGAATGAGTAACAAGTTTAATATACTCAAGCATAGATGCCTCAAGAAAATTGTTAACCACTTGCACACCTGGTTGGTTTTCATGTTCCTCTCTAACAGTTCTAAGGTCATTTTCATGATCACCATCATTATGCACAACATCCTGAATTACACTAATGGCATTGACCCCTAGAAGACAGTAGTCCTCATATGAGTGTTTCATAGCCTCATACATGTTAAAATTGACTTTATTGTCTCCCACTTCCATCGAGATCGCTCCTTCTTTCATGCTAATTGTGGTGTTAGCAGTCCTGAAGAAGGGGCGACCCAAGATGAGAGTGGAGTCTTGAGGCTCACTGGCATCCATATCCAAAACATAAAAATCAGCAGGAATCAACAAATCTTTCACTTGGACCAAGAGGTCCTCAACAATTCCATCAGGACGCCTAATGGATCTGTCAACCAACTGTAGAATTACTATAGTGGGTTGAAGAGTTTTAATACCTAGGGACCGATACACAGACTTGGGCATGACATTAATGGCAGCCCCTAGGTCTAGCAAAGCACCCCCTATAGTAACTCTACCTATGGTGCAAGGAATAGTAAAAGATCCCGGGTCTTGACACTTGACCGGGATTTGAGGTTTGAAAAGAGCTGAAACATTAAAGCTCACTTTCACCCGCTCATTAGGCCTAAACCTTCTTTTGTTAGTACACAACTCTTTTAGGACCCTCGTATACTTCAGAACCTCTCTCACTAATTCTAACATAGGAATGTTTACTTCTAACTTAGTGAAAAGATTAAGTGCATCTTCATCATGCTTGATTTCATTAACTTTTTTACTCAACAAATAAGAGTTAGGAAAAGGTAAATCATGTATATTTAGCTCTTTACTTGTTTGGTTGGAGGTACTCTTGATGGTTGCTTCTTCCTTCTTCCCTTGCCTTACTTGCTGCTCTTCTTTGTTTTGCTTGTCTTTCTTCTTTTGTAGCTTAATTTCCTTAGAACTCTCAGAAAGTTTGACTTCAGGGATGGGAGGAGAGTCACAAATGATTTCTTCAATTTCTTCCTCATCTTGTTCATCAGCAAATGTGACCTTCTTGCCACTTCTCAAACTTATAGCATTGAGAGCCTTTGGGTTAATCACAGTATTTGATGGCATAGCCCCACTTGATCTTGCTTGTTCATCACTCTTCTTATCAGAAAGTTGAGTGACAAAAGAGTTTAGGTTGTCATGCTTCACCTCCATTTGTTCAATCTTAGTCATGATATTGGATAAGCATTGGTCAACATGTGAGGCGACGGCCTTGAGTTTATCATCAGTGATTGACCGCTAACGGTCAAATTTTGCACTAATATCTGAGAACCCTTTTACTAGAAGCTGTCTAATCTCATCATTGCCTGAAGAGGGTGCACCTTGACTGATGGGAACCATGGCTGTGGTGGTGTTCTGTGTTGAAGCTTGGCGAGATGAAGCTTCTTGGAAATTTGAACTATGCCCACCATAAGAATTTTCTCCTCTTGGAGTGTAGTTCCCTTGACTTTGCCCACCGCCAAACCCATAATTGTTCTGGTTATTGTTGTTCCCGTATCTTAGGTTGGGGTGGTCTCTCCAACCAGGATTATAAGTAATAGAGTATGGATCTCTTTGCTGGTACTGCCCAGGCCTCGATTGATACATTGCATTTACTTCTTCAAATTGGCCAAGACAATCAACAGTCATGTGCATTGATGAGTTGCAAAGATTACAACTTGCGGCCACCATGGCCAAATGTTGCGTTGGTGAACGTGGTGACTGGATGCAAACACTATCCACTTTCTTGGCAAGAGCGGATAGTTCATGTACCACTTTCACCAACAATGGATCTCGATCTACAGGAGATATCTCTTTTACTGCTCGAGTATCCCTCGTGGTATTGTTCTGCCCACTCAAGGCGAGCTTCTTGATCAACTCCATTGCTTCATCAGGGGGCATGTCTTCTATGGACCCATTAGCAACTGCATTGAGCATTTTTGCATCTTCATCAGTTAACCCATAAACAAAAGATAGGACCAAGTGCTCCAGTGGCATTTGATGGTTTGGACATTTTGCTACCATATCTTGAACACGTGCCCAATATCCATAGAATGTTTCACCCTCTTCTTGCCTTGAAGATGCAATTTCTTTTCTTACTGCGGCAGCTTTGTTTGAAGGATAATATTTTTCAATAAAGTGCTTCTTCAAATTATCCCATGTCTGGTAAGCATCTGGGGTGTACGTTGGCAAACTCATATACCAAACCTTTGCCTTCCCTTCCAGAGTGAGATGAAAAACCTTCCACATGACTTCTTCAAGTTTAGCCCCCACGGGCTTCATTGTAATGCAATGCATGTGGAGAGAGCTCAGATGTGTATACGGGTTCTCACCTGGAAGACCATGAAATTTTGGAAGTGAGTGCACAAGAGAACCTTTAATTTCAAAATCAGTAGTAAAAGTAGGAGTAGCACCAACCAAAGGTTCAAAATTATCATCAAATTGAGTCAATTGTTTAATGGACTTTTTAGGTTGATCTACACCATTATTACCTTCTTCATTCCTTTCCCTATTTTCCATCCTATTGACCCCGTTATCTTCTTCGGCCATTTCTTCTATTTCTAGTTCTCTTTCTCTTTCTTGATTAGCCTTAATTACTTTCTTTTTGAGTTTTCTTATTTTCTTAAGAGTTCTTTCAATTTCTAAATACAATGGAATTAGGTCTCCTCTAGAACTTCTTGGCATACACTAAACAAACCAACAAAAGAAAGAAAACACACAGAAAAAACAGTAAAACAAACAAAAGAGACCAGAAAACGAGAAACAAAGCAACACAAAATGAAAATTTTGTGCAGTTCACTGCTTCACCCGCTGCCAGCGGGTAGGTTCACTCACTGCCAGCGGGTAAGTCAGAGGCAAAAATGATTCTGCCCTGTTACAGCAGAAAAATAGGGCATATTCGAAAAACCAGCAAAAATCCAACTGAAAATGCTTCAAAATGACTATTCAAGCCTAAAATTAAATGCTAAATCAACTATAAACTACCTAGAAAGAATAAACACAAACAAAAAGCACAAATAAATGCGATTAAACTAAGCAATTCCTTGCTAAAAGAATATAGGAAGGTTATGAAAAATTTAACAAAAACCAGCAAAAACACTTACTAAAAATCACAATAAGCCTAGAAACAAATACTAAAATGAAAAGACACAACTTAAAACACAAAACACAATAAAAAACACAATCTAACTATGTGATTCCCAAAGAAATCATGCGAAAACAACCCGATTCGTGAGAATCTAGCACAATTGCAGAAAGAACCAAAATGGCTCCCCGGCAACGGCGCCAAATTGATGAACGCGGCCTTGTCGCAGGGCCGGCACCAATCAAATTATTACGAGAAAGTGTAGCTAGTGGCATAACCTAAGTCGATTCTCTCTCGAGGAGCCTATGGTTTCTAAGGACAAATATGCACAATTAACACAAAATTGGATGTCTTTGAGGCAATTTAAGAAACACTTAGTGTGCAAGGAACTAAATGGAATTAAATGCAACTAAATGAAACTAGAACTAACACTTTTTGGGATTTTCAATATTTAAAAAGCTAAAGTAAATTGAGGTGAATGAAATGAGATGAATATGCTTCGTTGGAAAATGCTTTGGGCTATCCTTGCTATCAAAAAGTGTGGAGTTAATCAATGAGAAGCCATTTCCTAAAGTAGTTTAGTGACCACAAAACCTAGGTAAATTAATTAGAGGATGCAATTAACCAACCGGACAATTAACAAGCCTAATCAAATACCATCAATGAAGTAAATGGAGAATTTAATATAGAATGAATTCAACTCAACAAATACCATTGTCATTAGAGTAACTTCCACAATGAATCAAAACTACAATAAGATTTTACCAAATCCAATGTAACCATAACCCACAATGGGAGAATCAAAATAAAAATCACAAGTCTATATAAATTCCTAATGTCCTACTACAATCAAGTTAAGTTCCACAACCATGGAACCACAATCAATACAAACTCATCAATATCAACAAGATAAATATAAATATATAAAGAGAAGTAGAAGGAAAACAAGAAAAACTCCCTATTGGATGCCATAGCTCAAGCCCTAATCATCCTCCTCCAAAGCACAAGAGATTTAGCCACTCATGGTTGGGAGAAATGCTTCACCAAGCTCCTCCAACCCTTGCTTAGCCATGGATGATGATGGAGGTTGCTGGAATTTGGTCTGAATGGGTATGGAGAGTGGAGAAGATGAAGAGAAATGGTGAGTGTGGCTGGAAATGTAGAGAGACTTGAGAGAATGAGAGCTTGAGTGATGAATGTGTTAGAATGTGAATGGGTTTTTCTCAAATTAGGTTAAGGGACTCCAAAACATCAGAATATTCCTTCTAATACGACCTAGGATGTTCCCCTTGTGGTAAAATGCTGAGAAAGTGGGCCCACAATCCGTTTCAGCTCTTAAAGTCGCGAGAAAATTGTGCAGATCTGGTGTACCCTCTAGCAGTAGGTGGATTACTTGAAACGCGCGTTATCCATTCTGAATGAAGTGTTCCCACTGGCAGCTTGCAAGGCTACCCGCTGGCAGCGGGTAGAACAGTGCCATGGTCCCAAATTTGCCTCTAAGCTCCAATTCTTGCAACGGCTCGCTTTCCAGCTTCTTTCTCGACCTCTAGCACTTGAATCCTTGCTATTCCTTAAGCTGGTTGACCTACAAATCAACCCAAACAATTGTGAGGCTCTCAAGTTAGTAAAACTAGAGAACTATCGCTATTTATTCAATAAAAACATGGAAACCCACATATTTTTTCATCATGTTTACAAGATATAATACAGCATGACCGACTCCAATGCCCCCGCAGCCATGACCGACGCAAGCACTCTAAGGCGCAGCACGAGGAACCGACAGGGAACGACCAAAGCGGTCAGAACTGAGGCAGGCAGATTAAATGCATCCCAGCCTCAAAGCACCTCAATGACGCAGGTAGCTGTTGTGGAAACCGTGGTCTAGAACCCGGCACCTAGAGAGGAAACTTGCCCTTAACACCCGCATGGCATGCCACATGTTCCTTGCCCCGCAACCGGCGGTCAAGAAATGTCAGAGCCAACGAGAAACCCGCGGGACGCAGAGATCACCCGCCTCGAGGCCGAAGTAGCGGCCCTGCGCCAACAGTAGTGGGAGGAGAACAGGAACCTTGCCACAGCGAACGCAAGCGCCCAACTACCACTAGGGCCGCACGGCACGGCGATAGGGACCTCCAGCGACCCTACCAACTTGCCCGCAATACAGTTCGAGACCCTACGAGCTACGAGCTATCCGCGACCACCAGCCCCAGACTACCAGTGACCCGCGTTCGACTTCCAGGGAAAGGGGAGACATCGTTTTACCCAACAAATCATGAACGAGCACGTGCCCATGGGCTTTAAGATGCCCTTCCACATAAAACCTTACGGTGGAGAAACCGATCCATTGGATCACCTAAACACCTTCAACTCGGCTATGTCGATACTAGGTATGACAGACGGCCAACAGTGCCGAGTCTTCTTGTCAACCCTAAAACAGGCCGTCCTAAGATGGTTTTTGGTGCTGCCCACCAATTCGATCCATAGCTTCGAACAGTTGGCGCGAAACTTCCTTACACAGTTCGCCAGCAGCAAGGAATACCAAAAGAATGAAGACTCCTTCATCGGTTTCCATCAAGAGGAAGGAGAAACCCTACAAGCCTTTCTGGCCCGTTTTACCAAACTCTCGCTCCAAGTCCGAGGCCTCTAGGACGCTGTTGCCATCTTCGTCATAAAACAAGGTCTTCGATGGTCGTAGTTCTACCGGAAACTCAATAGATGCCCCGTCTCCACCTTACAAGAGCTGATGGACCGTGCGAAATGGTTCATCCAGGAGGAGAACGCACAAATCACCAAGGACAAGATGAGGAAATTCTTGATAAGTAGGGCCGACATGGAGCGAGCGAAAAAGAGGAAGGAAAAAATGGCGACAAAAAGCCAAGCTCCCAAGGAGAAAAACAACAGGAAGAGACCACCTCCTCGACCATGAACGACTCCTAGAGGACGGTTCACAAGCTACACTCCCCTCAACAAATCCCATGTTGGGCTACTGGAAGAGATTTATCACTCGGACATGCTCAGCTTTCCCCCTCAAGTCAAGAGGCGAAAAATGGGAAAGCCAGTAGACAAGTCCAAATACTGCCAGGTCCATAAGAATTACGAGAACAAAACCAACGACTGCATCCACCTAAAGGATCAGATCGAGGACCTAATTCGCAAAGGACACCTCGGTAGATTCATCAAGGATGAAAGTAAGGCTAACGCAGAACATCCACGAGAGGTGATAACACTCATTCTAATCATAATATTTTGCATCATTTGGCAAGGTTTTATTGTGTTTATTGTGTCCAAATGCATGCTTTCATGGTATATTGATTCATATGAGTGTTGGATTTAATTCTTGCTAATTCCATGAGTTTATTGCATAAATTGTGTTAATTTCGTAACTTTTGCAATTGTGCAAATTTAAGTTCATGATTGGAATTTTCACAAGTGTTTTTGGATATTTTGTAGGTTATCTAAAGGAGGATTACCAAGAAGATCAACATTTGGGAGCCATAATGCAAGCGAGGGAGAAGAACCGGGCGAAAACCAAGCAAAAATGACAAGTTTTAAATTCTGCTCCCCGCGGTAAGCAAATTGCTCACCACAGCGAGCAGAATTGTTGAATTGGCCATGTCTGCTCGCTGCAGTAAGCAAATTGCTTACCGCAACGAGTAACATCAGATAAGCCTGCGTTTTACATCAGAAATTCACTTTTGGGCCGAATTTGTGGGTCCCACTCACCCCAATCCGACCTAATTTTGCCCCAATACATTAGGGTTAAGTGAGGAGGGTAAGGGACATCATTAACACTTCATCTTTTTCTCCAAGTTTTCATCTTCCTCTCATCTCCAAGTCTCCATTTTTCCATTCCCTCTTCATCTTCTTCACTGCACCTCCATTCTCACTCATTTCTTTTGCAACATTCATCATCATCCATGGCTGGGCATGGTTTGGGGAAGCTTGGTGGAGCATTCTTCATCTCCATGAGTGGCTAAACTTCTAGTGCTTTGGAGGAGGATGATTGGGGCTTGAGCTTTGGCACTTACTAGGGAGTTTTTCTTGTTTTCCATCTACTTCTCTTTATAGATTCATTATTATCTGGTTGATTTTGATGGATTTGTATTGATTGTGGTTCCATGGTTGTGGAACTTAACTTGGTTGTAGTTGGATATTAGGGATTGATATAGATTTGTGATTTGTATTTTCATTCTCCCATTTTGGGTTTTGATTACATTGGATTTGGTTAAATCTTATTGTAGTTTTGATTCACTGTGGAAGTTACTCTAATGACAATGGTATTTGTTGAGTTGAATTCTTATCTATATTAAATTCCCCATTAGCTTCATTTATGGTATTTGACTGGGCTTGTTAATTGTCCGGTTGGCTAATTGCATTCTTCAATTAATTTACCTAGGTTTAGTGGTCACTAAACTACATTAGAAAAAATGGTTCATCATTGATTAACTCCGTAATTTTTATAGAGCAAGGATAGCCCAAAGCATTCTCCAACAAAGCATATCCTTCTTAACACATTCACCTCACTTTTACTTGCTTTGAAATATTGAAAAATCACAAAAAGATTTAGTTTTAGTTTCTTTTAGATACATTTACTGTTCTTGCACACCAAATGTTTGATAAAATTCCTCAAAGACATCCATATTTTTGTGAACATCTTACATAATTGACAATTGAATACATAGGCTCCGCGAGAGAGATTCGACCTAGGTTGTGCCACTAGCTGCACATTATAGCATTAATTTGATTGGTGTCGGCCTCACGACAAGGCCGAGTTCATCAATTTGGCGCCGTTGCCGGGGAGCCGTTTTGGTTCTTTTTGCAATTGTGCTAGATTTTCACGAAACAGGTTGTCTTCGCGTGATTCCTTCGGGAATTGCATAGTTTAAGTTTTATTTAGTTATCTTTGTGTTTTCGTTTGTGTTTTTGGTTTTGTGCTTCTAAGTAGTTTATTCTTGTTTTAGCATTTAGATTGCATCCTTTTTGTTTGATTGTTTTACTGTTTTTCTGTGCGTTTTCTTTCTTTTGTTTGTTTGTTTAGTGCATGCTAAGAAGTTCTAGAGGAGACCTAATTCCATTGGATTTATAAATTGTAAGAACTCTTAGGAAAATAAGAAAACTCAAAAAGGAAGTGATTAAGGATAGCCAAGAAAGAGAAAGAGAAAGAGAACTAGCAACAGAAGAAATGGCCGAAGAAGAAGGTAATAATAGGATGGACAATAGAGAAAGGAATGTAGAAGGTAATAATGGGGTAGATCAACCTAAAAAGTCCATTAAACAATTGAATCAATTTGATGATAATTTTGAATCTTTGGTTGGTGCTACTCCTACTTTTACTACTGATTTTGAAATTAAAGGTTCTCTTGTGCACTCACTTCCAAAATTTCATGGTCTTCCAGGTGAGAACCCGTATACACATCTAAGCTCTCTCCACATGCATTGCATGACGATGAAGCCCATTGGGGCTAAACTTGAAGAAGTCATGTGGAAGGTTTTTCATCTCACTCTGGAAGGGAAGGCAAAGGTTTGGTATATGAGTTTGCCAAGGTACACCCCAGATGCTTACCAAACATGGGATAATTTGAAGAAGCACTTTATTGAAAAATATTATCCTTCAAACAAAGTCGCCGCAGCAAGAAAAGAAATTGCATCTTCAAGGCAAGAAGAGGGCGAAACATTCTATGGATATTGGACACGTGTTCAGGATATGGTAGCAAAATGTCCAAACCATCAAATGCCACTAGAGCACCTGGTCCAAGCTTTTGTTTATGGGTTAACTGATGAAGATGCAAAAATGCTCAATGCAGCTGCTAATGGGTCCATAGAAGACATGCCCCCTGATGAAGCAATGGAGTTGATTAAGAAGCTTGCCTTGAGTAGGCAGAGCATTACCACAAGGGATACCCGAGCAGTAAAAGAGATATCTCCAGCAGATCGAGATCCTTTATTGGTGAAAGTGGTGCATGAACTGTCTACACTAGCCAAGAGGGTGGATGGACTATGCATCCAATCTCCACAGTCACCAACTCAACAGCTAGCTATGGTATGTGCTAGTTGTACATTCTGTGATTCCCCTATGCACATATCAGCAGATTGCCCTGGTCAATATGAAGATGTGAATGCAATGTATCAAGCACGGCCTGGGCAATACCAACAAAGGGACCCTTACTCCAATACATACAATCCTGGTTGGAGAGATCACCCTAACTTCAGATATGGGAATAGCGGTAATCAGAATACTCAAAGGTTTGGCAGTGGGCAAAGTCAAGGGAACTATCATTCTAGAGGAGGAAATTCTTATAGTGGTCAATACTCAAATTCTCAAGGAGCTTCACCTAGCCAAGCACCAAAGCAGAACACCACCAATGCCATGGTTCCCATTAGTCAAGGTGCATCCTCCTCAAGCAATGATGAGATTAAACAGCTTCTAGTGAAAGGGTTCTCAGATATTGGTGCAAAATTTGACCAAGAGCGTAGTATCACTGATGATAAAATCAAGGCCGTCGCCTCACACGTTGACTCATGCTTCACCAATATCATGAACAAGTTTGAACAAATGGAAGTAAAGCATAACAATCTGAACTCATTTGTCACTCAGCTGTCTAACAAGAAGAGTGATGAACAAGCTAGATCAAGCGGAGCGACGCCTTCTAACACAGTGATCAATCCTAAGTCACTGAATGCCATAAGCCTTAGAAGCGGCAGAAAGGTCAGATTTGAAGACAAGGAAGATGATGAAGAAATTGAAGAAATTGTCTGTGAAAGTCCTCCTTTGTCACCACTCAAGCTTTCTGAGAGCTCCAAAGAAACTAGACTGCGGGAAAAAGTTGAAGAAAAGAAGAAGGAGCAACTAGAGGAACCAAAAGAAAAAGAGGAACAAAAGGAGAAGGAAGAAGCAATTAACAAAGCCATCTCCACCCAAAAAGGTAAGGAGGTAAGTGTAAGTGATCTTCCCTTTCCTAATTCATATTTGCTAAGTAAGATGGTGAAGGAAGTTAAAACTGAGGAAGAGGCACTGAATTTATTTACCAAGTTAGAAGTTAATATTCCTTTGTTAGAGTTGGTAAGAAAAGTGCCTAAATATGCAAAAGTTTTGAAAGAGCTTTGTACAAACAAGAAAAGATTTAGACCAAATGAGAGAGTTCAAGTGAGCTCTAAAGTTTCTGCTATTTTCAAACCCCAAATCCCGGTCAAGTGTCAAGACCCGGGGTCTTTCACAATTCCATGTACTATTGGTAAGGTTACTATAGGGGGTGCATTACTTGATCTAGGGGCTGCTATTAATGTTATGCCTAAATCTGTTTATCAGGCCCTAGGTGTTAAAACACTCCAACCCACTACAGTAATCTTACAATTAGCAGATAGGTCTATTAGGCGACCTGATGGGATTATAGAGGACATTTTGGTCCGAGTGAATGATTTGCTTATTCCAGCTGATTTCTATGTTCTTGACATGGCTGCGGGAATGCCTCAAGATTCCACTCTCATTTTAGGTCGTCCCTTTTTGAGAACTGCTAACACTTTGATTAGCATGAAAGAAGGAACGATCTCTATGGAAGTGGGAGATCATAAAGTTAATTTTAATATGTATGAGGCCATGAAGCATCCATATGAGGACTATTCTCTACTTGGGGTTAGTGCAATAGATGTAATCATGGAAGATGAACATGTAGGTTATAAGTTTGATGATGATAATTCTGAATCTACTGTTGATGCACTTTCTGATGGTTATTTTTCATTCACAGAACTTTTGCATGCTAATGATGACACTCTTGATTCATTCTGTTCTTTATATTCTTTTCCATCTACTTGCTCTTGTGGAGGTGATCCCTCATGTTTTAACTGCATGTCAGTTGATTGTACACGTGGTACCCCACAATCTGATACAATTTCTGTGACTAGTTATTCTTTGGATTCTCTTTCTTCTTTGAGCAGTTATGATGGCCCTTTGGGGAAGTTATTCATTGAGTTTTCAGGTGAGTCAAGCAATGAAGCGGGGAAGGTGATCCAAAACAAGGTTTAATACATTCTGCCATGTGAAGACCCCCTTGCTGCTTCTCTGCCTTCTCACCTATTCCAAGGGCAACATAGTAAAAGAAAGGAGATCGCGGTTGAGGCTGAGTCAACCGAAGAAGGGAACATACTACCAAGGTTTGAATGCATGGAAGTTGAGGCAAGTGGTAAAAATGAAATTTTAAAGGGAAGTACTCTTGCCACGTTAGATGTTCAAAAATTAGTTCCTTCTGTAATCCAACCTCCCACTCTAGAGCTCAAAGAGCTCCCTTCAAATCTAAAGTATGTTTTCTTATAGTCAAATAACCAATTACCAGTGATCATTGCTAATGGGTTATCTGATGAGAGTGAAGGGAAGCTTTTAAACCTTTTGAGAAAACATAAAAGAGCAATAGGGTGGACTTTAGCAGATATACCAAGGATTAGTCCTACAATTTGTACACATAGAATTTTGCTAGAGGAGGGGTCGCAGCCCAAGCGGCAACCCCAAAGGAGGTTGAATCCTTTCATTTTAGATGTGGTCAAGAAAGAGGTCACTAAGCTTTTGAGTGCAGGTATTATATACCCAATTTCTGATAGTAAATGGGTTAGCCCTGTGCAGGTTGTACCAAAGAAGAGTGGGATCACAATAGTGAAAAATGAGAAGGATGAGTTGATTCCCACTAGAGTCCAGAATTCGTGGCGCATGTGTATTGACTACAGAAAATTCAATGATGCCACTAGAAAGGACCATTTCCCTTTACCCTTTATTGACCAGATGCTTGAGAGGCTTGCTGGTAAGTCTTATTACTGTTTCCTTGATGGATTCTCTGGTTATTTTCAGGTACCAATTGCTCCAGAGGATCAAGAAAAGACCACTTTTACTTGCCCTTTTGGTACAATTGCATATAGGAGAATGCCCTTCGGTTTGTGTAATGCTCCTGGTACATTTCGGCGTTGTATGATGTCTATTTTTTCTGATTTTCTTGAACAATGCATGGATGTATTTATGGATGATTTTACAGTTTATGGAGAATCATTTGATGCATGTTTAGATAGCTTAGATAAAATTCTTGCTAGATGTTCTGAAAAAGGTCTTGTGCTAAATTATGAAAAATGCCATTTTATGGTTGATCAAGGAATTGTTTTAGGACATTTAATTTCTGGAAAAGGGATTGAGGTGGATAAAGCAAAAATAGAAGTAATCTCCTCCCTGCCATACCCCACATGTGTTAAAGAAATTAGATCATTTTTGGGTCATGCAGGGTTCTATAGGAGGTTCATTAAGGATTTTAGCAAAATTGCATATCCATTGTCTCAATTACTTCAAAAAGATGCAGAGTTTAACTTTAGTGAAGCTTGTAAGGTAGCATTTGATGAACTTAAAGCTAGGCTTGTGACAACACCTATTCTTACTGCGCCTAACTGGAATTTACACTTTGAAATTTCTTGTGATGCATCTAACTTTGCAGTGGGAGCCATGTTAGGGCAAAAGGAGAACAAGATGTCTAGGGTGATTGCTTATGCTTCCAAGACATTGCACTCGGCTCAGATCAATTACACCACTACTGAGAAGGAACTTTTTGCCGTAGTCTTTGCCTTGGAAATATTTCGTCCTTACTTGTTAAATTCTAGAGTTGTTGTGTATTCTGACCATGCAGCATTTAGGTACCTCTTTTCAAAGCCTCACTCCAAGCCGAGGCTACTTAGGTGGGCCCTTCTCCTACAAGAATTTGATATGGAGATAAAAGATAGAGCAGGAGTGGAGAACCACGTAGCAGATCATTTGAGCCATTTTCCAAATGATACTCAGGGAGTTGACAATTCTAATTCCATTTTTGATGCATTCCCTGATTCTTCATTGTGTACCATTGCTCGTCGTGAGCCTTGGTACGGCCACAATGTTAATTTCATCACTAGTGGAGTAACTCCTCCGTCCATGTCTACATTTCAGGTTCAGAAGCTGAAGCACGATGCCAAATTCTATGCTTGGGATGCGCCGCATCATTGGAGGTTGTGTGCTGACCAAGTCATACGAAGATGCATACCAGAAGAAGAGCAAGAAAGCATCCTCTCACCCTGCCATACCTTGTCTTGTGGAGGGCAATTTAGTGGGAAAAAGACTTCTAGAAAGATCTTAGACAGTGGGTTTTATTGGCCAAACCTAGTTAGGGATTCTATAAACTTTTGTAAAGCATGTGATAGATGCCAACGTTTTGGAGGTATAGGATGGAAACAAGAGATGCCCCAACAACCTATCCTTTTCTGTGAGCTTTTTGATGTTTGGGGAATAGATTTTATGGGTCCTTTCCCTTCGTCCAATGGATTTTTATATATTTTGTTGGCTGTGGATTATGTTTCAAAGTGGGTAGAAGCTATCCCAACTAGGAAAGATGATGCCCAAACTGTGTCCAAGTTTATCAAATCCCACATCCTATGTAGGTTTGGCGCACCTAGAGGGATCATTAGTGACCAGGGCACCCATTTCTGCAACAGGCTTTTCAATAACCTGTTGACAAAACATGGTGTCCAACATAAAGTTTCCACTGCTTACCATCCACAAACAAATGGCCAGGCTGAGGTGTCAAACAGGGAAATCAAGAGAATTTTAGAAAGGATCGTCCAACCTTTAAGAAAAGATTGGAGCTTAAGGCTGGAAGAAGCCTTATGGGCTTACCGAACTGCTTTCAAGACCCCAATTGGTATGTCCCCATACCGGTTGGTTTTTGGGAAGGCATGTCATCTTCCAGTAGAGCTCGAACATAAAGCATACTGGGCAGTCAGAAAGTGCAATTTGGACCTTGAAGCAACTAGTGAGGAGAGAAAGCTTCAGATGCAAGAGCTGGACGAGTTAAGAGCTGAGGCATATGAAAACTCGAGACTCTATAAAGAAAAGACAAAGAAGATACATGATAGTGGAATCTTGAGGAAGAGTTTCAATGTCGACGACAAAGTGCTGAAGTTCAAAGCTCGTTACAAGTTTAAACAAGGGAAGCTACAAACTCAATGGGACGGCCCTTATACTATGACAAGGGTGTTTCCCTATGGTGCTATTGAGATAAAAGAGGATGCGAGTGGGGCAACACACCTCGTTAATGGCCATTTGCTGAAATTGTACAAGGAGAGCTTCAAGCCCCCATAAGGGGCCAGGTCGTCTGTTTCCCTTCTCCTATCTTGTGGCGTTTTGATTGTTTTTATCATGCTTTGCTTAAGATAAGTGTGGGGAAGAGACCTCCCAGTAGTTGGTAGATGTAGAATTTTTCCTTAATTAAATATGTTTTTAGTTATTTTATTATGTCTTTGTTTCCTTGCGTGTTTATTTTGTTTTATATTTTTCACTCCTTAGATGTTGAAATTATGGTGTGATCATGCTTGATTTTGATTGGATCTTTGTGGTTGCCATGTGATGAGTATTTAGAGTGATTTTGGTTGATTAAGATGCTAGAAATTTGGACCAATAGGTTTAGAATATTTAAGATTTAGTTGTGTTAATGTTTTTAGTTTTGGTCAATATTTCTTTTCACCCCCCCCCCAATTTTTCTCTCTGCTCGCTGCAGTGAGCAAAATGCTCACTGCAGCGAGCAGGCCCTTTAAAAAGGGCCTTGCTGCTCGCTGTAGCGAGCACTTTGCTCCCTATAGCGAGCTGCCCCCATTTTTTTTTAATTATTTTATTTATTTATTTAAATCGTATTTTTTTAATATATATATTTATTTATTGTTTTACTTTTATTATTATCATTATTTTTTTAAATATATTTATACTTATATATATATCTATATTTATATATTTTTTTTCATTTCTTCTTTCTCTTCCCCGTAATCCTCCCCCCTCCATTCTTCTTTCCTCTTTTCTTCCCCAACCTTCCAAACCACCATAGCCTCCAAGTCCTTCCTCCATTTCAAACCTCCATAACCAAATCCCCCCCCCACCACATCCTCTCCACCCGTACCCCATCCCAACCCCACCCCACCCCCAACCCTCCAAACCGTACACCCCAACACCCCCACATCCCATCCTCCACATCCCATCTTTCCTAACCCCCCCACCCCTACCCTTCCCTTCCCCACCCCAACCCCACCCGTACCCTTCCCTTCCCCACTCCAAACCCACCCCCCACTTCCTTCTCTCTCTCTTAAGGTAATTTTTTTTATTATTTTCTTTTATTTACTTATTATTATTATTATTTTATTATTATTTTAATTGTATTTTCTTTTTTTTTAAATATCTATTTAGTTAGTTAAATTTTGTTAGATTTAGGCATTAGGTCCTGTGACTAGCATTAGGTATTTTTTATAAATAGTCTTTTTTTTTGGTTTAGATTTGACTTTTAATTAGTTTTTTTTATTTATTTACCTATGTTTAAGCTAATTTAATTTTCTTATTTATCTGCGTATCTTAGTTAATTAGTTAGTTTCTTGTTATGTTGGTGTGTTAGCTAGATAATTAGGTTCTGGAAACTCTTAAACATAGTTAGCGCTATTTCACTTTTGCTTACTTTTAAAGTGTCTAAGTTTGTTTAAATTAATTAAGTCCTAGAGCATTGTTAGTTTAGATTATGTTAGTTTTGTTTCACTTTCCATCTCTTTTCATTTTTTCTTTTTCTCTAGGTTTGGTAGATTAGGTTGTGTATAACCTAGGACTGGATAGAGTATTTTTTTTCTTTCTTTTCCTGATTGTTATGTTTAGCTGATATCCTAGGGCTGTTTGTTTGTATTTTGAATTTTCCTTTGCAGCTAACATGCCACCAAAGAAGTTAACCCGTAAACAAGCCAGTGACCAAATTTTTATTTGCAATCTGCATCTCGAGCGTGCTTTTCCAACAAACAACAGAGTCGAATTCTATTGTCAGCTTGAGAAAGGTCGCCTTGAAAGTTTGATTCGGCATAGAGATTTGGGAAATGAAACCTTTGTGCGTCACTTTTATACCCATGCCAGGCATTCGAAAGACATGGACATCATGTTGGGACCCACAAGAGGGAAGTAAGCGCTACATTTTGCGTAGTGACATGAATGCCACAACGCGAATCTGGTTAATCTTGGTAGCCAGTAATATCAAACCTTCTAAATATTTGACCAAGATTTCTCGAAAGACAGCGCTTCTTCTTTACATCCTCATGACCAAAAAGCCTGTTAAATTGGAAGCCATCATTTACAAGAGCTTGTGTAAAGTTGCATACAATGGACGGGCGGGATGTGCTTTAATATTTCCGCACATGATAAGTGATTTTTACTTCAATGCTGGTGTCCCTGAAGATGATACTGATGCCAAGTTCAAACCCAAGCACCAATTAGATTATAAGAGGGTTGGCAAAGGCAGGGTTGATCCAGATGACTCGTGCACCAGTGAAGCACAGGCTCATCCTACTGCTGAGGCATCCGCACAACTGTCTGACAGAGAGCTCTTACTTAGCATATTGGCAAATCAGGAGTGAATTCTGCGGGATCATGATCACTTCAGATAACAGCTAAGCCACATTAATGAGCGACATGATTCCTATCCGCATCCTATGGACATAGACATTCCGCAGGGAACAGTTCGCTTGGATCCCGCCGCCAGTGGGGCCACAATGCCTCTCAGCCTAGATGAGTTCGGGGACAAGAGTTGATCTGCTTTTGGTGGCATGGTTACTTCGGCTTCTCCACTGTTGCATGGGCTTTGTTTTATTATGAATATGTAGCTGCAAAATTTTAGTTTTAGTTTTTATCTGCATTGTTTGCTTTTCCTTTTGTTGTTGTGTTGTTTTATTTTTTTTTTATTTTTTTTCTTGTCTCTGGTAGTCAGTAGGTTTTGGTCCAAATACGCTAACATTGAGTAACTCGGGCTACTGATGGCTTGCTTAGTACTAAATGCTTTTGATGACTCATTTGCACCACTTTTTACATGGAAATTCTGAGTTCTGATGGACTGTTTATATTGATGCATTCTTCTTCCCTTGTGTTGCTATTTTTCTGTTTGTGCTGTTTTATTGTTCCTCCCTATCTGTCTTACCCTTTTTGTTCTCCTTTCCGCATTGAGGACAATGCTTAATTCAAGTGTGGGGAGGGATGTTTGCCATGCTTATCATGTTTTTAGATAACAGGAAATAGCTTAAATACATGTTAGACTAAATTTTTTCGATTTTTGTTGGAAGAACTTTGCTTAAGGATCCCTTTTGAAGAATTCATGTAGTTCTTAATTCAAATATGATTGATGCATGCAAATAGGGTATTATGCTTGATCTACTTGTATAATGTTCATGAGTTGATTCCTATGTATTTGAGGAACCCATGTTGTAGCAACTCATGAAATTTAATTGCAAATACCCAACTAAACCCATGCTTAATTCTTGCCTCTGACTTAGCTTTTTGATAAAGTGTTTTCAAGGTTTGCTTTAGAGTTGATTGGGTTTCTTGCTTAAGTCTAAATGGTTTTCAACTTCTCAATTAGCTCACTTTCTTTGTTTTACAACTTAAGCAAGTTAACCAAGTTTAGTATCCACTTGGCTTTGCAAGTGACCAATTTGAGAGTCAAGCCTTGTGGGAAGCTATTTGAGCCAAACACTAAATTCTTTTCGTTGATTATCATTGAGTGTAATTTGTTTGCTCATGCCGGTTCTAGAACTTGTTTTTAATCTTAATTGAAGCGTTTCATGCATTAGTTGATAGAAATGATTGAGGCATTCGTTTCATTCACCCTTTTTCCCAAACACAAACCCCATTTACATTTCCCTTTGTCACCCATTTGAGCCTTGCTTTAGCAATTTTCAAGATAATTCATCATTTGATTCTTGATTGAGTATTGCATTTTGACCCGTTTCATATATTGTCTAGCCACTCATTCTCATGGGTTAAATTTGCCTAGTGATTCAAGTAAGCCAAAAAGGCTTGAAAAAAGGGATATTAAAAAGAAAGAAAGAAAGAAAGAAATGGAATCAAAGAAAAAAAAAGAGAACGAAATAAAAGTGTAAAATAAATAAATAAATAAAAATAAGGATTTAAGGCAATTCCCTTTGGTGGATAGAGAATGACTGTTTGGTTAGCAATTTTTCTTTTGGTCAATCTTCCTTACTTATTCAATAATCTATATATTCTTTATCCTTGATAACTGCTAGCTTCTTTTCCAAACACTTTTCCATTTTAGCCATTCCTCCATCGTTTCAAGCTTTTAAAGACCTCTTGATCTATTTCATTAATGGATTTGTAGTGGAGATATAGAATAATCACAAGCTTATGGCATCCGGCTGGTAAAACAAATTTGAGTGAAAATAGCCGAACAATGGTGAGTGAGAGATTTAATTGTTCTTTGGTTGGTTGTATTTGCTGGTTCGCTACTTCGCTTGTTTCCCTTTGCTTCAGTTGTTAGATTTAAGAATGGAGATACTTGATTAGTTGCTTTCATATTTTGTCTTGGTGGAATCCTGTTGCTCCCGATGCTTTCTTTGATTAGACTTTTAACTAATTGCTTTGCTCAGGAGTGCAAAGATTTAAGTGTGGGGAGATTGACAACACTCATTCTAATCATAATATTTTGCACCATTTAGCAAGGTTTTATTGTGTTTATTGTGTCCAAATGCATGCTTTAATGGTATATTGATTCATATGAGTGTTGGATTTAATTCTTGCTAATTCCATGAGTTTATTGCATAAATTGTGTTAATTTCGTAACTTTGGCATTTGTGCAAATTTAAGTTCATGATTGGAATTTTCACAAGTGTTTTTGGATATTTTGTAGGTTATCTAAAGGAGGATTAGCAAGAAGATCAACATTTGGGAGCCATAATGCAAGCGAGGGAGAAGAACCGGGCAAAAACCAAGCAAAAATGACAAGTTTTCAATTCTACTCACCGCGCAGCGAGCAGAATTGTTGAATTGGCCATGTCTGCTCACTGCGTGAGCAAATTGCTCACCGCAGCGAGCAACATCAGATAAGCCCGCGTTTTACATCAGAAATTCACTTTTGGGCCGAATTTGTGGGTCCCACTCACCCCAATCTGACCTAATTTTGCCCCAATACATTAGGGTTAAGTGAGGAGGCTAAGGGATATCATTAACACTTCATATTTTTCTCCAAGTTTTCATCTTCCTCTCATCTCCAAGTCTCCATTTTTCCATTCCCTCTTCATCTTCTTCACTCCACCTCCATTCTCACTCATTTCTTCTGCAACATTCATCATCATCCATGGCTGGGCACGGTTTGGGGAAGCTTGGTGGAGCATTCTTCATCTCCATGAGTGGCTAAACTTCTAGTGCTTTGGAGGAGGATGATTGGGGCTTGAGCTTTGGCACTTACTAGGGAGTTTTTCTTGTTTTCCATCTACTTCTCTTTATAGATTCATTATTATCTGGTTGATTTTGATGGATTTGTATTGATTGTGGTTCCATGGTTGTGGAACTTAACTTGGTTGTAGTTGGATATTAGGGATTCATATAGATTTGTGATTTGTATTTTCATTCTCCCATTGTGGGTTTTGATTACATTGGATTTGGTTAAATCTTATTGTAGTTTTGATTCATTGTGGAAGTTACTCTAATGACAATGGTATTTGTTGAGTTGAATTCTTATCTATATTAAATTCCCCATTAGCTTCATTTATGGTATTTGATTGGGCTTGTTAATTGTTCGGTTGGCTAATTGCATTCTTCAATTAATTTACCTAGGTTTAGTGGTCACTAAACTACATTAGAAAAAATGGTTCATCATTGATTAACTCCATAATTTTTAGAGAGCAAGGATAGCCCAAAGCATTCTCCAACAAAGCATATTCATCTTAACACATTCACCTCACTTTTACTTGCTTTGAAATATTGAAAAATCACAAAAAGATTTAGTTTTAGTTTCTTTTAGATACATTTACTGTTCTTGCACACTAACTGTTTGATAAAATTCCTCAAAGACATCCATATTTTTGTGAACATCTTACATAATTGACAATTGAATACATAGGCTCCACGAGAGAGATTCGACCTAGGTTGTGCCACTAGCTGCACATTCTAGCATTAATTTGATTGGTGCCGACCTCGCGACAAGGCCACGTTCATCAAGAGGCCAACGATCAGACACCTACTCGTGGGGTCATTAACGTCATTGTAGGTGGCCTACAAAGAGGAACTTCCTCGTCACCACAAAGCAAGAAAAGAGTGGAACGCTCCATTCTTGCCCTCGACTACGCCCCAAAGCACAAAAAGAGGAGCGAACCCAAGGGGGACCCCATCACATTCGATCTCACCAACCTTGAGGGACCTGCCCATGATGACCCCATGGTGGTGATGGCCATAATTTCCAACTACGAAGTCAAGAGAGTCTTGATCGACCAAGGATCCTCAGCAGACGTTCTCTACTTCGACACTTTTAGAAAACTCCGGTTGAACGAAGCCAGCATAAGGCCATTCCCCGATACACTCATAGGGTTCTCAGGATCCCAGGTTCCAGCAAAAGGAATCATCACTGCCCGAACAACCGTGGGCACCCTACCAAAGGTCGATAGCCTTGACGTAGACTTCATCATCGTCTCAACACCATCAGCTTACAATGCAATCTTAGGGCGACCGTCCCTAAACAAACTCAGGGCTGTAGGGTCCACCGCACAGCTCACAATGAAGTTCCCAACCCCCCATGGAGTTGGAGAAATCATGGCAGACTAGAAACTGTCGCGAGCGTGCTACGCAGCGAGCCTAACCAAGACCGTCAAGGTCGCCCGCCTTGGTCCCCGAGAAACACGCGAGGAACCCCCCGAGGGTAGAGACTTAGGAGGGAAGAAACTAGAGTTCGCCCGTCCGGACCAGACCTCCGCCTAAAACTCCGAACACACTTTGCGTTCTCACACCACTTTTAAGTCAAGTCACGCAAGTCTCTTTATTTCAAATTTAGGAATCACTTCAGCCTGACTAAGGCCCGCCTGACCTAGGCAATCCGAATGTAATCATCTTGTTTACTTTCAACCTGACTATGGTTAGCCCGACTGAGGCTGCACGAATGTAACCATTTTGTCTATTATTATTGAAGAATTCCTTTTCGGCAAGAGACAAGGCTTCAAATTTGCAAAGTACTCGCGTAAGTCCTATGTAATATCCGAGATATTTAAATTTAATTACTATCATTATTGTTTAATTTATTTTTATTTTTGAAAGAAAAATAAATTAAATTAAATAATGAATGAGTTAAAATAAAATAAAGAAGAAGGTAATAGGGAATATATGTAATTATTCTAGGATCTAAAAGGAAAGAGGATTAAAAAAGCATGAGGGAAAAAGAGGATATGAACTAAATAAATAAAAATATATAATAATAAAATATAAGGGGGGCCAAACCGTGACCCCCCTTCACTAAAACACGAAAAGAAAAAAAATAGATATATATATATATATATATATATATATATATATATATATATATATATATATATATATAATAAAATATATGGGGGGGGACAACCGTGAACCCCTCCCATTTACACACACACACACACACAAAAATAAAAGGAGAAAAGAATAATAATATATATTAAAATAATGGGGGGGGGGGCAAATCGTGACCCCCCCATCCAATTCACTAACACACATATAAAATAAAAATGAGCAGAAGTAAAACGCGAGCAGAGCAGGAGAAACTGAGGGCCAAGCGTGAAACACCGAGAAAGAGAGAGGAGAGCACAAAACAGAGGTTGGGCGTCGGAATCTTGCCGGAAATCACGCTCCGACATCGGTGACGTTAACCGAAGCTCTCTTTTAACACCCACAAGCTCCCCATCCGACTGAATCAAGGTATGGAAACCCCAAACTCCCAAAACCCCAATTTCTCAAATTTTGGGTATTTTAGGAATTTTGCAATTTCTTCCAATCGGGGCATTCCGGGGTTAAAGTTGAGCTTAGTGGGTGTTATTGAAAGCTTAAGGAGGCCCAGAATTGAAGTGAAACGGTAGGAATTGACCGGGTAAAGAAATTGGGAAACTTGGGTTAGGAAATTGCTCTGAAATTCGAAATTGATAGTTTGATGCATATTTAGGCTTGGATTGGAGTAGTATAAGTGTTGTGGTTGCTGAAAATAGACAAGGGAATATAGCCCGAGTTTTTACCGTCTCAACCGGAACCCAATCCGGTAAAAAAGAGGCGAAATACTAAGCCACCGTACAATAAGGAGCTGTGCGGTGGGTTGAACACGTCGGTCTAGTCCGTGGTGGACACCTAAGACCTGCTAAATTGGTTCCAAGGCTCAATTGTATACCGGTTATATTTTATATAAATAATTAAAGAGGTCATAGTTGAACTCTTACTCGGTAAATGCTGGGAAACGGTGGAACGGATAAGCTAAGGCCTCTGTTGGGCCGTGAATTTATTCCTCTATTGCTTAGAAGTCTTTATGAACACATGAAGTGAAATTTGGACAAATGGGAATCTCTAACCTAAGCAATTAGAGGTTCTAAATGGCTCAAAAGTGTGAAAATCGAATATAAGACAGTACGGACTTTCAAAAAGAGAAATTAAGACGATGTGATGAACTAAATAGTTAGTTCTTGGAAATAGTTAGAGGGTGCATGAGCATTAGCATGACACGTACATGTTAGATGCTTCTTTACACGTTTTTAAATTGCTTAAATTTATATGTATAGGGCACCACAGGGTAATTGGAGCTCCAGGCACTCCGAGGACCGATCAGGAAGGCCAACGAGGTGAGGGGCTCTCCCATACCTGCCCCATAGGGTTGGGTGACTACGTGGAAATGTGGTTTGCTCTATTTTGTGCAAATTGATATATGAAATATGTCTATCTGAATGTATTTACGTTACGCGTATATGATTAGTGAGTAAACAGTGGACGCGCAAACTCTTTATATGTTTATATGTTCATTCTCAAGTGAATATGCGATATTGTGGCTGACCGAGCCTTATATGATACCGTGGGTAGGATTGAGTCGGAATTTCATATGTGAGGGTTCGTTAATATTAGAAACCCAGTTAAGTTTGTTTAGTTTGTCCGGGTAGATCGAGTCGGTCATCCTGATCGGACAGATAGGATTATGACGTCAGTAAGTTTGCCACATAGTGGCCATTACCTTGGTTTAAACTGAGGTCAGACATGTTGTCGGCTATTACTCTAAGCGTGCCTTGGAATTAGAAACTTCCTAGTGTGATCAACTAGGTTTGAACATAAGATTGCCTTCGGGCCAGTATTTCTCTTAGCGTAATGCGGGAGACAGAAAGTGAGTGCCTACGTGCACAAGTATGTGTTAACTATCAAACCAAATGATGTATGTTGAGATTGATTTACATGCGGATTAATAAATATGTTAGGAGCATGAATTAGGATTTTAATTGAGAATGTGATATATTGACTGCCTGATCATATTAAAGATCACAATATAAATCTGTTTCATGCGTATGTGGTTGTGGTTGCTCCCTTCCCCCAACTGTAGTGGTACCCGCTGCTATGCTAAGGATGGGGGAGCTTCTCACTGAGTCTATTCGACTCACTCCTCTTATTTAAACGTTTCAGATACAGGAGGTTCAGGAGTCAGGCACGCGTCCACTTCTTCTCAAGGAGGCGGACAGATCTGAAGACCGCACGCTTAGTCCGCATCGGTAGTATTTAGGTGACGTACATATGTCGTGATGTATATATATATATATATATAAATCCTTTTTTGGCGTAGCGTTTGTACGGTTACATCTACTGTGTATATATATATATCATACTTGCATTCTAGCATTCTCGACTTCATACAGATTAAGGTTATGGTCTTGGTATTGGGACTTTAGGCTATGATATAGCATATATCATGTATATATATATATATGACTTCCGCATGCGACTAGGATAGATCACACGCCTTGAGGGGTGTGATCAATATGTAAATTATATATATGTGTGACTGAATACCTGATTGTATGAAAATATGGCTTCCGCGTGTGAATAGGATAGATCACACACATTGAGGCGTGTGATCAATATGTAAACTATATGCAAGCGTGTGATTGAATATATGTATGACTGTACACAGGATTTCTGCAAGTGAATAGGATAGATCACCTGCTCTGAAGCGCGTGATCAATATGTATACAATATGTACGTGTGAGTGATTATGTGTATATGTATAGACTGAAACGGCGTTGAGCGAGCCGTGGATTGCACACTACTTAGGTCACCGGATATGGATGGCCATAAATACTATATATTGTTTGTATTAGAAATGGGTAGTTATAAACATGTGAAAATGTCAATCAGGGATTAGAGGCTTACGGGATAGGAGAAATCCTACTTCCTATGCCGGTCACGGACGTTCGATAGGGGGTCGTGACAAACTTGGTATCAGAGCCAGGTTTACTTTAAACTGTATGAAGCCATAGGTATGACTGGGTGTCGGTTTACGCCTCGTTGTGAACCCGGACACAACGTGGGAGTAAAAAGGCACTTGTGGAAGTACCCTGGAAATTGTGTCAGCCTTTCAAATATCATTCATATGCGTGTACTTATTAAGTGTGGTCCTTGTGCAGTATAGGGATGCTAGAGATTACGAGACAGGCTGGGGTGGAGGGAGAACTCCTGCCGAAATTGATCAAGAATCAGTTTGGGAGGAGGGAATGCCCACCCGAGGCCGAGGTAGAGGCCGTACCCAAGGCCGAGGTAGAGGACGTGCTCGAGGTCGAGGTAGAGCACAGGGGAGAGGAGACAATCACCGGAACCTCAAGTAGAGACAGGTGCACCTTTTGTGGCAAAAATGCTCTCACAGGATTTCCAGAACTAAGAGAAGAGATGACGAGGCTAATACAGAGAGAGGTACACCGGTTAGTAGTCGGCGAGGAAGAAGGAGAGAGAGTTCCGAGAAATCAAGAGATGGAGGTTGTTGAAGGAGAGGACAGAGAATGACAACAACCGCAGGATGTGCCTCGTGAGCCGCGGGTAGCATCTAGAGAGCTGCCAATTTCAAAATTTCTGAAGCTTCATCCACCCACTTTCTGCGGAACTAGTGAGAAAGTGGATCCACAGTAGTTTGTGAGAGATGTGGTCAGAATTGGGCACATGCTGAGGTGCTCAGGGCATGAGTTAATGGAATTAGCTTCATTCCAGCTGAGGGGAGCTACTAGAGTATGAATAGAGTCTGTACAGACCAGGTATTCAAGAAGGGTGGCACCGATGACCTGGGAAGATTTTCAGAGGGAATTCTTGGGTCGGTTTCTATCTGAAGGCACCAAAGATGCAAAGCGTCAACAATTCGAGGAGTTGTGGATGACGCCTAACATGACCGTGATGGAGTATGAATTACATTTTACAGAACTGGCTCAATTCTCACCTAAGTTGGTTCCTGATGAAGAGGCAAGAATCAAGAGGTTCATACACTGTCTCACGGAGCCGTTATTTACTGCTTTGTTACCCCAGAGAAGACAATTTGAGACTTTAGCTCAAGCCGCAGACTGTGCCAGAATGATTGAAACCAGGAAGAGGTATGGGACTTCTGTTGATCCCAAAGTTAAGTTAATTACAGGCAGTGATAACTAAGGAGGTGGAAGTAAGAAGAGGAAGACAACAGGTGGAGGTGCATGATATTCAGGGTCCGCAGGAGGACAATCCTCAACTGCCACCCATGAAACAGGTACAAGAGGTAATTTTCAAGGGGGACAGAGAGTGCAAGGGGGTGGAAATGCCGAAAAAACAAGACCCCAGTGTGCGACTTGCGACCGGTATCATTTTGGAGTTTGTCGGAGACTGACAGGTGGGTGTTACAACTACGGCCAGGTTGGCCATATGGCTAGAGAGTGTCCTAAGAGGAAAGAGGGTACAAGTGTGAGAAGTAATCCGACCACCACAGACATCAAGTACAGGTGCAGCTAGAGGTCGTGGTGCAGGATCTAGTTGCAGAGGGCCAGGGGCAATAGGTGGAGGACAAGCACGGGTATTTGCACTTTCTGAGCAGGACGCTCATGCATCGAATGCGGTTGTGACAAGTACCCTTATTGTTTGCGCTCTTGAAGGACGAGTTCTGTTTGATTCTGGCCCTACTCATTCTTATGTGTCGCATGCATTTGCTTCTAAATTCAACAAGAGTCTGTCTAGAATGAAAGAGACAGTATTGGTCTCTACTCCAATGGGAGAATCGGTACAAGTAGAGTTTGTGCACAAGTCTTCCATTGTGGAGGTCGATGGTCATGAGATTGTGGTAGACCTTCGGTTGTTGTGTATGGTTGATCTTGGTGTGATCCTCAGAATGGATTGGTTTCCGTCTTGGCCTGCGGTTGTGGACTGCAGGGCTAAATGTTTGAATTTAATATGCCAAATGAGGAGCCTTTTGTAATACGGGGTGACAGAGCTGCACTGTATCCAAGCTTGATCTCGGCTTTGAAGGCATCTAAGTTCCTTGCAAAGGGATGTAAGGGGTATTTGGCTTTGGTCAAGGATACCACGAAAGCAGTACTTTCACCGACTCAAGTACCGATAGTGCGAGAGTTCTTGGATGTATTTCCTGAAGATTTGCCGGGGTTACCGCCCGATCGTGAGATTGAATTTGAAATTGAGCTGCAACCTGGCACCCAGCCTATCTCCACACCACCTTACCGGATGGCTCCGAAAGAGTTGAAGGAGTTACATACACAATTGCAAGAATTGCTGGACAAGGGTTTTATAAGACCCAGCTTCTCTCCTTGGGGTGCACCGGTCATTTTTGTGAAGAAGAAGGACGGATCTTTGCGGTTGTGTATCGATTACCAAAAGCTAAACAAGGTGACGATCCGCAATCAATACCCACTATCGAGGATAGATGACCTATTTGATCAGTTGCAGGGCGCAAAGCAGTTTTCCATGATTGATTTGCGATCTGGGTATCATCAACTAAAGTTTCGAGAATCAGACATACCTAAGACCGCATTCTGGACCCGATATGGACATTACGAGTTCATGGTGATGTCTTTCGGATTAACTAATGCTCCTGCAGCGTTCATGGACATGATGAATAGAGTCTTCAAACCATTTCTGGACCGATTTGTCATTGTCTTCATTGATGACATCTTGGTTTACTCTAAGAATTCTGAAGAACATGCAGAACACTTAAGATTAGCCTTGCAGAAGTTGAGAGAGGAGAAATTGTATGCCAAGTTCTCCAAGTGTGAATTCTGGCTTGACAAAGTTACCTTTTTGGGTCACGTGGTATCATCAGAGGGAATCCACGTTGATCCAAGTAAGGTAGAAGCGGTGAAGAATTGGTCCCAGCCTACCTCAGTTACTGAAACTCGCAGTGTCTTGGGTTTGGCTGGATATTATAGAAGATTTGTGCAGGACTTCTCTAAGGTTGTTGCACCTATGACTAAGCTAACTCAAAAGGGGTTGAAGTTCATATGGGATGACAAGTGTGAGCAGAGTTTTCAGAAGCTGAAAGACAGTCTCACTACCGCTCTGGTGTTGACATTACCTGAAGGCACAAGAGGGTATGTGGTATACTGTGATGCATCGAGGATTGAGTTAGGGTGTGTCTTGATGCAGCACGACAAAGTGATTGCGTATGCATCGCGACAACTAAGGAAACATGAGAAGAATTACCCGACTCACGACCTCGAGATGGCTGTTGTAGTATTCGCTTTGAAAATTTGGAGACATTACTTGTATGGTGAGACTTGTGAAATTTAAACAGATCACAAAAGCCTCAAATACATTTTCGAGCAGAAAGACTTGAACTTGAGACAACGTCGATGGTTAGAGTTGTTGAAGGATTACGACTGCACGATCTTGTATCATCCAGGAAAGGCTAATGTGGTAGCCGATGCTCTGAGTCGAAAATCCATGGGCAGTCTTGCTCATATAAGTGAATAAAGAAGATCGTTGATCAGAGAGTTGCACGAGCTAGAACAAACGGGGAATCAATTTGAGATTGGAAGTTCCAACTCACTTTTAGCTCATTTGCAAGCTAAATCCTCTCTGGTAGAAGAAGTGAAGGCTAGGCAGGATGAAGATACCGACCTCAAGCAAATCAGGGATACTGTAACTAAAGAGAAAGGGGACGACATCCGATTCTCTGTTGATGATTTCGGAGTACTTCGGTTAGAGGGACGGCTGTGTGTCCCTATGGTCGATAACTTGAAAGAAAGAATTCTTGAAGAAGTACATCGGGCAGCTTATACAATCCATCCGGGAGCCAATAAAATGTATCATGACCTGAAACAGCTGTATTGGTGGAATGGCATGAAGAAGGACGTTGCAAACTATGTAGCCAGGTGTTTAGTGTGTCAGCAAGTCAAGGCTGATCACCAGAAGCCCGCCGAAACGTTACAACAGATAGAAATACCTGAGTGGATCGCATGACTAAGTCCGCACACTTTCTGCCAGTTAAGACCACTTACGGAGTGAGTCAGTATGCGCAGATTTATCTATCAGAAATCATTAGATTGCACGGTGTGCCAGTGTCCATAATATCTGATAGAGGGCCACAGTTCACTTCCAGGTTTTGGAATTCATTGCAGGAAGTGTTGGGAACGAGAGTTGATTTGAGTACTGCGTTCCACCCACAGACTGACGGGTAATCAGAAAGAACCATTCAGATTCTTGAGGACATGCTTCGAGCGTGTATTATGGATTTCGGCGGAAGTTGGGAAAGGAATTTACCTTTTTCTGAGTTTGCATACAATAACAGTTATCAAGCGAGTATCCAAATGGCACCTTTCGAGGCTCTGTACGGTCGTAGGTTCATATCCCCGATTGGGTGGTTCGAGGTCGAAGAAACTAACCTAATAGGCCCAGAATTGTTACAAGATGCCTTGCAGAAGGTGAAGTGCATAAGGGAAAGATTGTTAACGGCTCAGAGTAGACATAAGTCCTATGTAGACAATCGGTGGAGAGAACTCGAATTCACCATTGGTGAACAGGTTGGGCGCCGGAATCTCATCGGAAATCCCGCTCCGACGCTGGTGACGGTAACCGAAGCTCTCTTTCAACACCCACAAGCTCTCCATCCGATTGAATCAAGGTATGGAAACCCCAAACTCCCAAAACCCCAATTTCTCAAATTTTGGGTATTTTGGGAATTCTGCAATTTCTTCCAATCGAGGCATTCCGGGGTTAAAGTTGAGCTTAGTGGGTGTTATTGAAAGCTTAGGGAGGTTCAGAATCAAAGTGAAAACGTAGGAATTGACCGGGTATGGAAATTGGGAAAATTGAGTTAGGAAATTGTTCTAAAATTCGAAATTGATAGTTTGATGCATGTTTAGGCTTGGATTGGAGTAGTATAAGTGTTGTGGTTGCTAGAAATAGACAAGGGAATAAAGCCCAAGTATTTACCGTCTCAACCGGAACCCAATCCGGTGAAAAAGAGGCGAAATACTAAGCCACCGTACAGTAAGGAGCTGTGCGGTGGGTTGAATACGTCGGTCTAGTCCGTGGTGGACACCTAAGACCCGCTAAATTGGTTCCAAGGCTCTATTGTATACCGGTTATATTTTATAAAAATAATTAAAGAGGTCATAGTTGAACTCTTACTCGGTAAATGCGGGGAGACGGTGGAACGGATAAGCTAAGGCCTCTGTTAGGCCGTGAATTTATTCCTCTATTACTTAGAAGTCTTTATGAACACATAGGTGAAATTTGGACAAATGGGAATCTCTAACCTAAGCAATTAAAGGTTCTAAATGGCTCGAAAGTGTAAAAGTGGAATATAAGACAGTACGGACTTTCAAAAAGAGAAATTAAGACGACGTAACGAACTAAATAGTTAGTTCTTAGAAATAGTTAGAGGGTGCGTGAGCATTAGCATGACACGTACATGTTACATGCTTCTTTACACGTTTTTAAATTGCTTAAATATCTATGTATAGGGAACCACAGGGTAATTGGAGCTCCAGGCACTCCTAGGACCGATCAGGAGGGCCAACGAGGTGAGGAGCTTTCCCATCCCTACCCCACAGGGTTGGATAACTACGTGGAAATGTGGTTTGCTCTATTTTGTGCAAATTGATATATGAGATATGTCTATCTGAATGTATTTGCGTTACGCGTGTATGATTAGTGAGTAAATAGTGGACGTGCAAACTGTTTATATGTTCATTCTCAAGTGAATATGCGATATTGTGGCTCACCGAGCCTTATATGATACCGTGGGTAGGATTGAGTCGAAATTTCATATGTGAGGGTTCATTAATATTAGAAACCCATTTAAATTGATCATCGTGCTAAGGTTTTGACCGTATGGTGCATTGAGGAAAATGAACCTAGGTTGTTAAGTGTGAGTGAGAGTGTTGCAAAATTGAAACGGGAGAAATCTAAGCCTAACTAGAGAACACGTATGATATTCAGTTAGTTACAAATATGTCGTCTTTCAAGGTTAAATATGTTAGTTAAGTTTGTTGAGTTTGTCCGGGTAGATCGAGTCGGTCATCCTGATCGGACAGACAAGATTATGACGTCAGTAAGTATGCCACATAGTGCCCATGACCTTGGTTTAAACTGAGGTCAGACAGGTTGCCGGCTATTACTCTAAGCGTGCCTTAGAGTCAGAAAGTTCCTAGTGTGATCAACTACGTTCTAACATAAGATTGCCTTCGGGCCAGTATTTCTCTTAGCGTAATGCGGGAGACAGAAAGTGAGTGCCTACGTGCACAAGTATGTGTTAACTATGCAACCAAATGATGTATGTTGAGATTGATTTACATCCGGCTTAATAAATATGTTAGGAGCATGATTTAGGATTTTAATTGTGAATATGATAAATTGACTGCCTGATCATATTAAAGATCGCAATATAAATCCTTTTCATGCGTATGTGGTTGTGGTTGCTCCCTTCCCCGAGCTGTAGTGGTACCCGCTGCTACGCCAGGGATGGGGGAGCTTCTCACTGAGTCTGTTCGACTCACTCCTCTTATTTAAACGTTTCAGATACAGGAGGTTTAGGAGTCGGGCACGCGTCCACTTCTTCTCAAGGAGACAGACAGATCTGAAGATCGCACGCTTAGTCCGCGTCGGTAGTATTTTGGTTATGTACATATGTCGTGATGTATATATATATATAAATCCTTTTTGGGCGTAGCGTTTGTCCGGTTACATCTGTTGTGTATATATATATATATCATACTTGCATTCTAGCATTGTCGTCTTCATACAGATTAAGGTTTGGTCTTGGTGTTCGGACTTTAGGCTATGATATAGCATATATCATGTATATATATATATATATATATGACTTCTGCATGCGACTAGGATAGATCACACACCTTGAGCTGTGTGATCAATATGTAAATTATATATATGTGTGACTGAATACCTGATTGTATGAAAATATGGCTTCCGCATTTGAATAGGATAGATCACACGCATTGAGGCGTGTGATCAATATGTAAACTATGTGCAAGCGTGTGATTGAATATATGTATGACTGTACACAGGATTTCTACAAGTGAATAGGATAGATCACCCGCCCTGAAGCGCGTGATCAATATGTATACTATATGTACGTGTGAGTGATTAAGTCTATATGTATAGACTGAAACGGCGTTGAGCGAGCCGTGGATTGCACGCTACTTAGGCCACCGGATATGTATGGCCATAAATACTATGTATTGTTTGTATTAGAAATGGGTAGTTAGAAACATGTGAAAATATCTATAAGGGATTAGAGGCTTACAGGATAGGAGAAATCCTACTTCTTGTGCTGGTCACGGACGTCCGATAGGGGGTCGTGACATCCTACCACAGGATAATAAGCCGACTACCCTAAGAAACGCTAAGCGCCTCCAGGACCAAGTTAACATTTCCCCCAGCAGCGCGGTAAAAATCCCTTGGGTGCGAAAAAACACAATACGAACGTTCGACAAAATAATGCTAGGAAACCGCATACAAATCGCCTTGATCACACGGTGCTCATTGAAAAACTCTTTTTACCCAGACGTAAAGAGATTACAAAGAAAAGAGAAACTGCAATCACGCACGGCTTTTTGCCTAGAAGTAAAAAGGGAGGCAGCAAAAACTCTTTTAAAATAATCATTCTCATTAGATGCCAAAAATGAGAGGGCATCCGCCCATTACAAAAGGGTAAACACCCTGAAAACTACATAAACCTATTCTTGGGCATCCCCAAGATCTATGAAGGCCTTTGCCGCAGTAGGCTTCGCACGGCCAACCCCTTCCAACGACCCCCGCCTGGTAGCTTCAACTAACTGTTGAGAAGTAGGTCCAACCTCTGGAGCTCTCTCGCCGATTCGAGACAACACCTGGTGTCCAGCTTCAGCCCTAAGACGGGCAACGTCTTGAGTCAAGGACTTTACCTTGCGTCCTTGATCCTGACACTCCAACTTCTTTGCAGATAGTTGCCCATGCACGTTTGCCAACCTCTTCTGGGAGACCTCCAAAGCTAGACTTTTGGAAGACGCAACACTGGCAAACTGATCCCGGTCAAGACGGATCTCCCCCTGCAACAAGGCAAAGTCAGGAACACAAAGGATAAACCAAAATGGGCAAAACACCAGGATAAGGGAGCTCACTACATGCTTCTCCCACTCAAAGCCAGCTTGGTGGAAGTCAGCTAGGGCCTCAGCAACCCAGCTGAAGCCTCGAACAACAAGATTTAGGGGAGAAGTGTCCAGCCCCCTGGCTTCCCTCTCCCGCATCTCCACAGGGAAGCGCCTGCCCAATGCCACTAGCTCAAAGGGTATTCCCCTCTTCGGTGGCCCAAGGGATTCAGAAGGGCCGACGCTCAACCCCGAGACAAGATCTTTTGTGGCAGCCGCTTGACTCGCCACTACATTCCCTCTATCCAAGAGAGCTCCGGCCTCCATGGCTACATCACCAGACTCCGCAACTCTGGCTGATATCTCAGCCACAGGCTCGACTTCCGAAACCCGAGCTGCGGCAGAATCTCCTGCAGGCTCCTCAATGACCACCCTCGCCCTCTTAGCAGCAGGCTGATCAACCCCCTTAACGGGGCCCAGGACGGGAAGACGAGTTGATAGAATCACCCTTATGGGTGATTGAGGAACATGAGAGGAAGTGGGAACAGAGGCAAGAATAGAAGATGGAACAGCGCCTTCCACCGGCACCTCCGCCTACAAATCCCCCTGGTCAGAACTCTGTCGTACCGCCTGCGAAGACAACCGTGACTCCACACCGGAAGGCCATTTTTTGAACCCTCCTTCCCTGCCCTTGGGCAACTCCACCGCAGAAGCTCCATTCCTTTGCCCCTGCCGGGGTACGCTCGCGCTACCTCTTTGATCCTTCTTCCTCTTCTCCCTTTGAAGACCCTCCTACCGGTGGTCTCTCTCGGAAGACGGAGGTAAGGAAAGCCGTCCATCCCTCTCACCACCAGCAGGTACCACAGCAGGGACATCGGCCGCTACCTCCAGAGAAAGACCGTTGACCGCATTTCTTCCCCCTACTCCGACCAATGTCGCGAGTACGACTAAAAGGGGGAGGAGGAGGAGAAGAAGAAGGAAGATCCTCCAAATCAGTAAAGTCGATGGGGTAGAAGCTATAGTCGTCACCACCAGCCATGGCAAAATCCCGACATAAACAAGAGAGCAGGAAGAAGGGGCATGAATCAGAGAGAGCAAAGGAAAGGCAGGGAGAATAGAGGCAACGAAGAAAGGTGAATGCAAAAGTAAAGTCACAAACTTTCAAACGCTGGACATTTATAGGATACCTAGAGGCGCGATGATTCAAAAACCTGAGCCCCCTCGTATCCCGCAACGGATAGAATTTATTATCCTCCATAACCAGGTCCAGCTACAGCCGCTCACCTCAACCAAACACATGGAGAGGAAGAACGACCAAGATTCGCCGCCAAGGCAACAGAAACCCAAAGACCGAAAAGCCCTCAAGAATCCAAGAGTCACCTGGAGACACCTAAGGGTCTTTTTGGACGAGTACTCGGCTCGGGCTAATGATGTCTACCCTCAGAAATGAACCTGCATTGCATTTAATGAAGGAGAAACAGCGGCAAAAACACCCAATGCAAGAGGCAGCCATTTAAGCTCTGACGCGTGGCACCTGCAACAAACCCGCTCCTTCAACAGACAACTATCACCAAGAAATCCCGTCAGCCACTAGCCGCAAGCGAACTCGACCAGAGGAGAATCCTTCGAAAATGACCAAGCGTCCCCTGACCTTCAGATTTCTCCCGCTTACCCACAAAGGGTATTCTGGGAAATGCCCCATTGAGCAATGATGACTCCACCTCGGTAAGTCGTGTACTCCCTGCAGAGACGGCTCGAAAACGTGCTGAGGAAGACAAGCAGTCAGCCGTTCGAAGCAGGACACGTGTCACCTCCCAAACGTCTCCCCTTCCGTGGAACAAAACGGAGGACACTGCCATCGCGAGTCAGACGATCAACGCAGAGTAACCATGACCTTGCGCGGACGGACCCATCCAGGCTCAAAGATGGAGAAAATTCCTAAGTAGCTTACGGACAAGGGAACTTAAGTTCACTGGCGCCCGACACCCGCAGACTTGCGGGACTTATGTAACTAAGGAATGTTCCACCTTGGGACTCGTGGCATAAAGCTTCTAGAAACTTGGCCCCCGAACATGCTGGTGGCACGTTAGACCACTCATCTACTACTTACGTGGCCCTCGACGACGTCACTTCACGAAGCACACGCTTAACCAGACGTGGAACGACCCACGATGCACGAGATCGTGGGTCGAGCACGACCTCCCCACACTCAGTATAAATAGACCCTCACCCGGGGGACTAAGGGATACACAACCTGAAGGACTACGACACTTAATCTAAGATCCGTCGCGTACTCTCGATAACCTGAGCACTCTCAGACATCTCACACAAATCCTCCACACATCCCGAGCTTCACCGTAGGTTCCATCAAGGCCAACCTCTGGTAGACTCACCTCCATCCTGGAGTCTACCACTTACAGGGCTTCCAGCAACCCTCAGAGACCCAAGCTCTCTCCCACTAAGGCAACCTCCTAAGAGCGGCTCGCCCGCCCAAAGTACCTTAGACATGTCTTAACTGCACACGGCCTGATACAGGTAATCACCTCGCCTAATGGCTGCTATAGACGTCACCATGACAAACTACGTGGACTTTGATCCCTTCCGAAGGGTACGTAGGCACCTAGGTGCATCACCTAAGGACAAGTCCCCCATGGTTAAGACCCCTTGCGGTCTTAATTACAAATTACAATTGTCTAAGCCAAAAATGACTGTTACAACTCTTATATGAATTAGTGTTAAGTTACTTAAAAGAAGAATTAAGAAGTTGCATTTTTTTGTATATATGGTTTGAGCAGAACTTCAAAAGACACACAATTCTTAAAAGACTCTTGTGTGCAGCTGTCACAATCCAAACCCTTAAGCCATAATCGGCACATAGACCATGCCAACACTAAGCTAAGTATATATATATATAAAGTCCTAATAATTTTCAAATTAGACAATATGTATGGAGCATTTATAAAATTTACAATGGATCATATATAATGTAACTGTCGTTTTTGGTTTAGACAATTGTTATTTGTAATTAAGGACCGCAAGGGGTCGTAACCTTGGGGACTTGTCCTTAGGTGAGGAATATATATATATATATATATATATAAAGTCCTAATAATTTTCAAATTTGACAATATTTATGGAGCATTTCAAAAATTTACAATGGATAATATCTAATGTAACTGTCGTTTTTGGTTAAGACAATTATTATTTGTAATTAAGGACCAAAAGGGGTCGTAACCTTAGGGGGCTTGTCCTTAGGTGAGAAACTTAGGTGCCTACGTAGCCTTAGGAAGGGATCAATGTCCACGTAGTTTGTCATCGTGACATCTATAGGAGCCGTTAGGCTAGGCGGTTACCTGTATCGGGCCATGTGTGGCTAAGACGTGCGTAAGGTACTCCGGGCGGGCAAGCTGCTCGTGGGAGGTTGCCTTAGAGTGTGAGAGAGCTTGAGTCTCTAAGAGCTGTTGGGAGCTCTGTTGGTGGAATACTCCGGGACGGATATGTATCTGTCGGTGACAGGACCTGACGATGTAATGGGCAGAGCTTGGGATGTGTGACATGGATTGGGCAAGAGGACTTCTGAGGATGCTTAGAATGCTTGCCTAAATGGTTATGGGTGATGTTCTCCTGATGTTCAAATTCTGCCCTTAAGTCCCCCGGGTGAGGGTCTTTTAATACTAAGTGTGGAGAGGATGTGCTCGACCCACGTTTTTTATGGATGTGGGTCGAACCACGACGCCCAGGGGTTTCCCACGTCTCTTGGATGGGAGCCCTCGAGGGGAGACGTGGACAACGGCCACGTAAGAGGCAGGTGAGTGGTGCCACGTGTCGTTAGTGTTTGCTATCACTAGGCTTCTGGAAGCTCAGTGTCACGTGTCCCTGGGCAGAATATTCAATAGTTACATCTAATATCAAGGACAAAATTAGTTAGGAGAAAACAAATGGTCAATACAGGTATTCAAAAGTATTAAATAGACTACTTAGAAAAATTGAAACAAATTGACCACCTATTAAGTTGAGGCATATATCATAGAGTTTGAGAATGTTTGTTAACGAGACACCTAAAGTCTAATCATTGAAGGAATAAATTTGATGTCACTTGCCCATGTCTAGTTTGAAGTGTCATAAGCAACTCAAATCTCAATTTACTTAACGCTTTATATCTAATTAATAAAGAAATGATAAATTTGACGACTCGCCATGAATGGACAACGCTCCACCTGTATTTTTTTTTCTCTCTACACTTTACTGATCACTTCACCAATTTTGCACTCTGGAAAATCCAAATATAACCTAGGGCAACGTACATTCTCAAAGTGATATTGGATAAATAAAGTATAATAAATATGAAACTATAAAGTTTATTATCAGTTAATGGCGTCAAATATATAAGAAATAGTGACTCTAAATAAAAAATAATTACTAATTTAAAATTTATGGGACAACAACAACCAAGTTATGACGTAACTAGTTTATTTTAATGTCACGACCCCAAATCGCGAGTACGTGACCGGCACGGGAATAGACTTTTACCTCTAAACCCGTAAGCCTTACCCTGTAAGCATAACTATAACTACCTTGCCATACAATCAATATATGTATATCATAATAGTGGCCACACCTCACTGGTGGCCTAATTAACTACAATCCGCGGTTCGCTCAATACCGCTTCAGTTCAGCTAGTGTATAGATATATATATCAACACTCATAATATAAATATTCATATCATAATAACCGTACGTCTCAATACGTACGATCTATCCTATTCACGTGCAGCTAGCACACATAATATATATATATATATATATATAAATCCATACCATATTGATCGTATGCCTCAATGCGTACGATCTATCCTATTCACATGCAGAAGTTTATATACTCATACATATATCCTAGTTTTTCCCTAAACTGGACCCTGTCCTTAAGTACATGTGAAGCCGACAAGTCTAGAGTAGGTACATATCGAAAGCTGTAAATATATATACACAACCCTTACAACTTATAATATGTACAACCAAAAGAGTCAAAATAACAAAAAGTGTCCACCCACGCGAACTAGTGCGTAAAGGATGGTCTGATGTCCGTATCACTGTCCAGACATCGATGGCTGCCCGATACCTGTATCTGAAACATTGTAGCAGAGGGAGTTAGTGAAACAGACTCAGTGAGAAGCTTCCGATGCTCGGTATAGCGACGGGTACCACTACAGTTGGGGAAAGGGAAACACCCACAATCACATGCGCATGAAAATCTAGTTTATCACATGTTATAATACGATCAGCCAATATTAATATAACATCAAATCAAAGATAAACCTACGGATCATGCTCCTCTATCATGCTTCTCATAAACAAACAATCACATTTAACATATCATCTGAAAACTATAAATCACTCAATTGGTCCATGTATCTCACAATGGACAATGGCCTCCACGGGCAAATGTTTCAATTTTTAACTGACCCTTGTGCCAGGGTAGGGCAATGGCCTCAACGAGCAAATCTTTTAATCTTTAACTGACCCTAGTGCCAGGCTAGGGCAATAGCCTCAACGGGCAATTCTTTTAATCTTTTAACTGACCCTAGTGCCATGCTAAGGCAATGGCCTCAACGAGAAAATCTTTTAATCTTTTAACTGACCCTAGTGCCAGGCAAGGGCAATGGCCTCAACGGGCAAATCTTTTAATCTTTTAACTGACCCTAGTTCCAGGCTAGGGCAATGGCCTCAACGGGCAAATCTTTTCTGACTTGTTTCTCTTTCCGAGCTTTCAGTTGGGATTCTGACTCTATCTACCCACTTCTATCCTAAACTGACATTACCTAGGTAGTGTGAACCTCCCTATGACTCACTAATCAATTTATGAGATCTTTCTAATCCTAATTTAATACCCAAACCCTTGTTTAGATCATAACCTAGCTCTAAGGCCTTTCCTAAGTTCAATTACCATAAAACGTCGAGTTTACTAACAACATCTATACGATTTCTTTAATGAGTTTCTAATTAATAGGGTAAACCAAACATTGGACTCAATCAACAACTTACCCCCTTGCTTGTACTGTTCGGCGTATCTCATGTCATCGCATGGATACCCTCCAGTACCTCTTTACCTGTAGTCAAACACATATATACAAATACTTTCATATATAACAGTTTAGGAACAACAATAACATGTTAACCACTAAATAATTCTTACAAATAGGCAAGTAGGCAAACCACATATCCACATCCTCAATCAACCCTATAGGGCAAGGATGGGAAACCCCTCACCTAGACGGTTTCCTTGCGTTTGTCCTGGAGTAACTCCCACTCCAGATGAATTATGGTTTCCTAACAATTGCATTCACATGGTTAACAATCTTAACTATATGCAATTCATATGCGTATGGTATGCTCGTGCCTAAAAATGCACCTAGACGTCGCCAAGAACCGAGTTCTTGGTCTTATCCGTCTCCCCTCTCTTCCATGAGAGTCTCAAGTGCTTCATACTTGGTTTCGTACAATTATCGCTCACCTTGAATTTATTTTGGAGCCTTGGATTTGAGTTACTAAACCTTTATATGCTTCTAAATTATCCGATTTAAGGTTTCCTAATACTTACGAAGGAATTAAATTGCCATTTTAGAATTTGGACTTTATTGTTCCACAATTTTCTATCCTTGAGAAACAAGAAAGTACCTAAAAAAATTCTTGATCTTGATAGCATATTTAGAATTATTCTAGGGTGTTTAAGATTGAAAAGAAGAGGTTTGGAACCCTCAACATCACCCTTAAAGTGTATTTGGGCAAACCGAGCAGGGACTCGGCACGTTAATGTCAAGATTCAACCTTAGTAACCTCGGGCCAGCTCTTCATGGGTCTTGTTCAACTAATATTTCAACAATATAATTTCAATGATAGCAATCCAAGCCTATTTACTCAAATCCAAGCTCAATTTCTAATTATCAATAATTTCCCTAGATTAGGAATAATTAGAATTTCAACCCCAAATCCTTCAAAATTCGAATTCAACTAAACCCGAGGGTATAGTCTCGATTCCTACCCCAACAAAGTGTTCAAGAACACTTTCTAGGTCTCAATCTACCCTCGAAACAACTCAATCGAAAGTGAATCGAAGAAATCCCTAAAAATGGAGAAATTGAGGGTTTAGAATGAAATTGGGGTTACCAACCTTTAATTTGATCGGTGGGAGGTGTGGAAAATGTTGTAGTCGAGCTCCGGCGAGCTTTTCCGGCGTCGACTAGCTCTCCTCCGGCGAGATTCCTCCTCCTTCCCCCTTCTTCTTCCCTCACACGTCCTCCCTCTCTCTCTCTCTATCTCTTATTCTTTTCTTAATCCTTTCTTTTCTTCTTTTAAAGACAACCCACGACACCCCCAAAAAATTAATTAAAAATAATATATATATGTATATAAAATAATAAATAAATAATAAAATAACTAATAATTATAATTAAAATATATTTTTAATTTAATTTCCTACTTCTTTTCTCTCTCTTTTTATTTTATTTTATTTTCTAATATATAATAATAATAATATTATTAAATAAGTAAGGCTGAAAAATATTTCCAATTTAATCCCTTTCTTTATTTAATTCAGGTTTTCAATTTCTTAGGTCCTGAATTAAATCCTAAAAATTATTTTCTACTTCTCTTCTTTCCCTTTTATTTTATTTTAAACTTCAAAAAAGAAAAAAAAAATTCTCGAGTATTACAATTAAAAATAAGAGGAATTATTTTATCATTATATTTAATATAAACTTTTGTGAAGCAACGTAATTAATTTCTATAAAATATTTGTTCTTTACCAACATGTAGTTGGTTGGAGTTGTTGTTACTCTATTCTCCTTAAGCAAGGTCTCCGGTTCGAGTCTTGTGTATGGAAAAATTTCTGCTAGGAGAGTTCTACCCCCGTTATGGGACCTTAGCTAGCTCGAACAATATTGTCTCCAATAGGAGGATACTTGTGGAAAACCCAAAAAACATTGTTCTTTTTGGGTACAAAGCAATGTTTTAAAAACTGGACCACTCAATGACTTGGACAGACTTTTGGGTCACGAGCTAACCGGTCGAACCATCAGTTGAACCGGATGTCATTATAAATATATAAAATAATAATAAAATAAAGAATTAATAAACAAACAAGGAAATTCAACTAGATTTTACTCAAGAATGAGATTTTTTTAATGCCAGCCCATATAATTTTAGCTCATTTATATAGTAAAAAAGGTTGAGCCCATTAAAAGATTAAAAAACTAAAAAAATAAAAAAGAAATGATGTATCAAATCTAGAAAGCAGAAAAATTGAACAGTAAAATCCCTAAAGTCTTCTTCTTTACACCTCGACCATAGATCTCAACATGTTCGTCTTCTTGTTTTTATTTTTCGTTTTCTTGTTCTCCACTTCATGCTGTTCATCTTGTTCTTGTTTTCTTTCGTTTTCTTCTTGTTTTTTTTTGTTTTCCTGTGCACTATTTCTTTCTTTCTTTATTGCCATTTTAGTCAACAAACATAACTCTCAACCTTAAAAAAAAAGTTGAGCTGCAGTTAAAAAAAAGTTAGGCTAAATGGACAAACTGATCAGCCCAGTACCGGATCCCGAGTTAATCCAGGTTCACCAGGTTTTTGCTCCAGGTCAACCCTCTAAACGGTTTTTTGGACATGACCGGACCGAACAAGTGAACGGGTATCAGTTGAACCGGTTCAATTGCCCACTCCGATTCAATTTTTAAAACATTGGTACAAAGAAAGAAATAAATGATTAATGACTACAAAAAATGCAAAAAATAACCACAGTCACTTAAAAATTATTATACAAACCATAGTTAAATCACATAATTCACAAATGTTAACTACGTTCATTCACAATCGTTGTTAGACTAAGACTAAACTTTTATATAAAAAAAATAATAAGATCATATGTCATTTGTCTGTTCCTCCTTGTTTCTCTCTTCTTAGAGTTAGGGTTTCTTCGCCTTGTTCTTTTTTGGTAAGGTTTCTTTGCCTTCCATTTCAACCTTTGTAATCAATATGATACAATGGCGATTGAGATTGAACACGACGGAGGATCTGAAAGTGATTAGCAACGAATGACGATGCGTGAATCCCTTGCTTGTGGTGGTTCGACCTTCGACGATTGGTAGGTTACTCTAACCTTTACCATTTGGCTCTTCCATTTAATATTCCCTTCCCTGAACCTGTGCATATTTCGATTCCATAGTTCATCGTGGTCCAATGGCTGACGGTGAATGCTAATTATTGTGAAGAGCATAAGAGGTTTTAGCTTTGTCTTTTGGGATCCACATGCTTTCTCCACCATTGTCCTTCCTAGATACTTCAAACACAACAATTATTTCTCAAGCTCTATCAGGCAATTAAACCCGTATGCAAGGATGAATTGTACTCCTTTAAGTTTTAACATTCTTCAACTCTACTTTGCTTTGATTGTGCCGTGATTTGCAAAGTTTTCCTTGAATTAAAGAAATAAACATTTTCTTGGTTTAGAATGGTTTTTTACAGCCTCGTTATATATATTTTTCTTTTAATCACTCTTGGAACTTTCTTTATGCATTTGTGTAAATTTATATCCTTATCTGGGTAGTTGGATGTCTTACCAGCTTGGCAGCTTCCCACTTGTATAAGGTCAGTGTACAGTATGACATCATAATAAAAATTAGAAGTTTAGAATTAGATTTTGTAACTATCGTTTTTGGTTCAGACAATTATAATTTGCAATTAAGGACCGCAATGTGTCTTAACCTTGGGGGACCTATCCTTAGGTGTGGAACCTAGGTGCCTATGTACCCTTAGGAAGGGATCAAAGTCCACGAAGTTCATCATGGTGACGTCTATAGGAGCCGTTAGGCTAGGCGGTTACCTGTATTGGGCCATGTGCAGCCAAGACGTGTGTAAGGTACTCTGGGCGGGCGAGCCGCCCGTGGGAGGTTGCCTTAGAGTGTGGGAGAGCTTGAGTCTCTGAGAGCTCTTAGGAGCTATGAGGGTGGAATACTTCGGGGACGGAGATATGTCTGCCGGTGATGGCACCTAGCGGTGCAGAAGGCAGAGCGCGAGATGCGTGATGTGGACTAGGCAAGAGGATGTCCGAGGATGCTCAGAGTGCTTGCCAAAGTGATTGCAGGTGAAGTTCTTCCAGTGTTCAAGATCTGATCCTTAGGTCGCCCGAGTGAGGGTCCTTTTATACCAAGTGTGGGGAGGACGTGCTTGATCCACATTCTCGTGGGACGTGGGTCGTCCCACGATGCTCAAGGGGTCTCCACGTCTTCAGGACGGGAGCCCTCGTGGAAAGATGCGGGCAAGGGCCACGTAAGTGGTAGGTGAGTGGTGCAACGTGTCGTTAGCGTGTGCTGCCGCTAGGCTTCTGGAAGCTTGGTACCACGTGTCCCTAGGCGGAATATTCCGTAGTTACATAATTCCCCCACGTCTACGGGTGTTGGGCGTCTGTGGACTTAAGTTCTTCGTCGGTAAGCTACTTAGGAAATGTTGCCTCCTGTTTGATTTTGGGGGAAGAGCTTGTCCATAAGTGGGCTTAGCCAGGGTGGTCGCTCGACTCACAGGGCCTCGCGTGTCGCTTGGTTTTAATCCGTGGGAGTGGAGACGTTTGAAGATGCCACGCATCATGATGCAGGTGGCTGACTGCTTGACTCCCTCAGCAAGTTTTCGAGCCGTCTCTACAGAAACTACGTGACTTACCGAGGTGGGGTCATTATTGCTCAGAGGAGAATTTTCTGAAGTGCCCCTTTGGGGTGTGTGGAGAAAATTCAAAAGTCAGGGGCCTTTTGGTCATTCAAGGTGCTTCTATCTGGTCAGGCTCGTCCGCAGATAGTGACTAGCAAGGAATTTTGCAGAGTGCTATTTGTTGAAGGAGCGGGTTGCTCCTGACGCCACGTGTCGTGGTTTGATAGAACTCACTAACCCTGAGTGTTCTACTACCGTTTTGCCTTCATTTAATGCGGGTTCGTTTCTGAGAGCTGCCATCATTAGCCTTGGTTGAGGATTTCGAAAAAGACCCTCTGGTGCCTTTGAGCGACTTTTGTAATCCTAGGGGCTTTTCAGTATTTGTGCCTTTGATTTTCAAAATATGGATCTGGGCTGCTCTTTCTCTCCACGTGTTCAACTAGGGCAGGCGGTTGCAGCTCGAGCTGGGTGTACTGGATAACTTGCTTTATCCGTTGCGAGATACGAGAGGGCTGAGATTTTTGAATCATCGCGCCTTTAAGTTCCCTATAAATATCCAGCGTTTGAAAGTTTTGTAGGTTTACCTTCTTGCTGTTACCTTCTTGCTGCCTTCTATTCTCAGCGTTTTCCTGCCTTCTTGCCTTACTTTCTCTTACTCTCATTCCCTTCTTTTCTTTTCTCATTTTCGCCATGGTCGGTGATGGCACCTTTTTCCCTTTCGATTTCACCGATATGGAAGACCTTCCTTCTTCTTCTCCTCCTCCTCGCCTTAGCCGTACTCGCGACGGTGGTCAGAGTAGGGGGAAGAAACCTGGGTAGGACTCTTCTCCAGGGGCTGTTGTGGAAATTTCTGCCATGGTGCCAGGTGGAGGCAGGAGAGACACGCGTCTTCTTGTCCCGCCGTCCTCTGATAAAACCCACCGGCAAGAGGATCTCGAAAGGAAAAAAAGGAGGAAAGATGGGAGGGGTGACAACAGTCGTCTCTGAGAGAGGGAGAGAAAGGTAGCCTTTGTGGTGGAGGTGCCCAAAGGCAAAGAAGAAGGGTTGAAGAAACGTCCTTCCGCTGCGGGGCCACGGTTGTCGTCCCAGGTTGCCCAGCGGAGATCTGACCAGGCGGATGCGCAGGTTGAGACTTTCTTGAAGGGTATTGTTCCTACCTCTATTTTTGTTCGCCAGTCACCTATGAAGGTAATTCTGTCTACTCGCTCTGCAGGTCCAAGTTCTGCAGATGAGGCTAACGAGCCTGCCTCCAAGAAGGCCAAGAGGTCGGTCGAGGAGCCTGCTGGTGAATCCGCTGTGGCTCGAGTTCCCGCAGATGAGACCATGGCCGAGGTGCCAAGGCAGATGATATGGCCGTGGAGGCCGGGGCCCTCTCTGATAGAGGGAGTGTAGTGGTGAGTCAATTGGCTGCCACAAGGGATGTTATTCTGGGGTCGGGTGTCGGCCCTTCTGAACCTATCGAGCCACTGGAGGAAGAACTTCCTTTCGAGCTGGTGGCCTTGGGCAGGCGCTTTCTCGAGGTCATGGGAGAGAGAGACGCGAGCGGGTTGGATACCTCCCCCATGGAACATTCTGCTTAGGGCTTTGGTAGAGTTGCCGAAGCGTTAGCTGACTTCCACCAAGCTGGCATTGTGTGGGAGAAGTGAGTGGTAAGCTTCTTTATTCTAGTGCCTTGCTACTTCGGGGTTTCCTTTTGTTTCATGCATGCTAACTTTCCGCTTTTCTGCAGGTTGAGGCTCGTCTTGACAGGGACTGGCTTTCCGATGTTCTGACTACTAGGGGTCGATCTCTAGAGCCCTCCAAGAAAAGTCTGGCCGATCTGCGTGGGTTGCTTTCCGCGAAAGAGTTGTAGTGTGAGGGTCAGGGACATGAGATAAAGTCCTTGACTCGTGAGGTGGCTCGACTTAGGGCTGAAAGCGAGCATCTTTCTGAGGACAAGCTTCTGCGCTCGGAGTTGGAGAAGACTCGCAAGGAGCTGGCTGCCCGTCGGGAGGATGCTGAGAAGCACGGGCAGGAGTTACACTCTCTTCACGAGGCTTTGAGGGGTGCTGAAGCTCGCGCTAATGAGAACCTTACCGGTTGGCCGGCGGCTGAAGATAGAGTTGCTGATGTTGCTGATCTCCGGGTAGAGTTGCTGGCGCAGAGAATGTACGGCATGCTTCTGGCGGTCGAGCAACTGGAGCGTCTTCGCGGGGAGAGGTTTCCAGCTGAATTGGTTACTTGTCCAAACCCTTCTCTGGAGCTTTTTGATGGTGAGCTCCGTGGTCGAATGGAGACAGATTCTCCATTGAATCTCGCCTATCTTCGTCAGCTGGCTGACCGTCCGATGGATGATCATGTGCTTTCTCATATCGGCAGGCATACTCCAGGATTTGGATCTACTTCTCAGCAGCTGGCTGAAGCGATCCAGCAGAAGCCGCCGGAGGAGGTTGGCAACATCGAGCCCGCGGGGGCCAAGGCCATTACAGATCTTGGGGATGCCCAAGAGTAGGTTTATGTAGGTTTTTGGGTGTTTACCCTTTGTAATAGGCGGACGCCTTTCCCATTTTTGATATTTATTGAGAACTTAGAATTTCATTGCTTCTCTTTTTACTTATAGGCAAAATGTTTTATTGACTCTTCTCTTTACTTCTGGGTAAAAAGGTTTTTTGCATGACTATCATGTGATCAGGACGGTTGTATGCAGTTGCTAGCATGGTTTTGTGTTAACGATCATTTTGCATTTTCACACCCAAGGGCTTTTTACCGCGCTACTGGGGGAATGTTAGCTTGGCCTTAGAGGCGCTTTATCATTTCTTCGGGCGGTCGGCCCGTTGCCCTTTGTTGGGACTTGTGCGAGTACTTTGCAAGTCTAAGTCATGCCTATTTTCGAAAAGGAATACTTCGATTAATAATAAACAAAATGGTTACATTCGAGCAGCCTCAGTCGGGCTAGCCTTAGTCAGGCTGAATGTAAACAAAATGATTACATTTGAAAGGCCTTGGTCATGCGGGCCTTACTCAGGCTGAAGTTAATCCTGAAATTCGAAACAAAGAGACGTATGTGACTTTGACCGAAGGGTGGTCTGGGAGCGCAAAGTGTGTTTAGAGTTTTAGGCGGAGGTGTGGTCCGGTCGGGCGGACTCCAGCTTCTCTCCTCCGGACTCTTTGCCCTCGGGGGGTTCCTCGCGTGATTCTCTGGGACCAAGGCGAGCGACCTTCACGGTCTTAGTTAAGCTTGATGCATAGCTTGCTCGTGCTAGTTTCTGGTCCGCCATGATTTCTCCAACCTCGTGGGGTGTTGGGAATTTCATAGTGAGCTGTGCGGTGGACACTACATCTTTGAGTTTGTTCAGCGACAGTCGCCCGAGTATGGTGTTGTATGCCGAAGGTGCTGAGACGATGATGAAGTCTACATCAAGGTCCGCGACCTTTGGTAAGGTGCCCATAGTTGTTCGGGCTGTTATTATTCCTTCTGCGGGAACCTGGGCTCTTAAGAACCCTATGAGTGTACCGGGCAAAGGCCTTATGCGGGCCTTGTCCAATCCGAGTTTTTTGAAGGTGTTGAAGTAGAGGACATCCGCCGAGGATCCTTAGTCTATTAGGACTCGTTTTGACCTCATAGTTGGCAATGACTGCGGTTACTACCATGGGGCCGTCGTGGATCGGTCCCTCTAGGTTCGTGAGGTCGAATGTGATGGGGTCTCCTCTGGGCTCGCTCCTCTTTTTGTGCTTTGGGGCGTAGTCGAGGGCGAGTATGGAGCGTTCCACCCTTTTCTTGTTTTGCAGTAGCGAGGAAGTTCCTCTCTGTAGGCCGCCTGTGATGACGTTGATGATTCCACGAGTAGGTGTCTGGTCGTTGGCCTCCCGTGAGCGTTCAGTGTTAGCTCTATTCTCGTCTTTGATGTATCTGCCTAGCTGCCCCTTACGGATTAGATCTTCGATTTGATCCTTTAAGTGGATGCAATCGTTGGTTTCATGCCCATAATCTTTGTGGAACTGGAAGTACTTGGACTTGTCCACTGGTTTTCCAATTTTTCGCCTCTTAATTTGTGGAGGGAAACTCAGCATATCCGAGTGATAGATTTCCTCAAGGACTCCAACGTGGGATTTGTTGAGGGGGTTGTAGCTTGTGAACCGTCTTTTGGGAGGTGTTCGTGGTCGAGGTCGCTACCGTTTCCTGTTGTTTTTCTCCTTGGAGTTCTGGTAATCTGCTGTCGCTTTCTCCTTCTTCTTTTCCGCTTGCTCCATGTCGGACCTACTTATCAGGAACTTCCTCATTTTTTCCTTGGCGATTTGTGCATTTTCTTCTTGGATGAACCTTTCTGCACGGTCCATCAGTTCCTGCAAGGTGGAAACGGGGCATTTGTTGAGTTCTCCGTAGAATTGTGAACATCGGAGGCCCTGCTTAATGATGAAGATCACGACGACGTCTTGGAGGCCTCAGACCCGGAGCGAGAGTTTAGTGAAGCGGGCTGCGAAGGCTTGCAGGGTTTCGCCCTCTTCTTGGTGAAAACTAATGAAGGAGCCTTCGTTCTTCTGGTATTCCTTGCTGCTGGCGAACTGCGTAAGGAGCTTTTGCGCCAACTACTCGAAGCTATGGATCGAATTGGTGGGTAGGACCAAGAACCACCTAAGAGTTGTTTCCTTAAGGTTCGAGGAGAAGACTCGACATTATTGGCCATCCGTCATTCCTAGTATCGACATAGCCGAGTTGAAGGTGTTAATGTGATCTCGTGTATCTCTCTGCCATAAGGTTCTTTGTCAAATGGCATCTTGAAGCCCATAGGTACGTGCTCATTCATGACCTGCTGGGTGAAAGGATGTCTCCCTTTTCCTTGGAAGTCAAAATCGGGCCACTGGTGAGTGGACACACCTTAGGAGGCGTACGGGTTGTGAGCACCTGCCCAGGGCATCTGGAGATAGGATCCCGGCGGTCGCGGATAGTCCGTGGGCGGACGGGATGCTTGCTCGGTGACCATTGTTGGCCCAGGAGAGATCAATGGTGGGGGAGCCAGTGCTGTTAATGACGGTCGTGCAAACTCCATTGGTAGAGTTCTGAATTGTATCGCGGGTAGACCAACAGGGTTGCCAAAGGGCCCTGCTGTTGCGCCGTGTGGTGCCGGCGGCAGTTGGACGCCTGTATTTGCTTGCGAGAAGTTCCTGTTTTCTTCCAATTGTTGTTGGTGTATGGCCGCTATTTCTGCCTCAAGATGGGCGAGCTCTATTTCCTGCGAGGTCCTTGTCGGCTCCACCGCTTCTTGATTGCTGGTTGTAGGGCAAGGATTATTGGCATGCCGTAGGGATGCTGGGGGCATGGTTCCTCCCTGGGTATAGGGTTCTGGACCACAGTCTCCGCAACAGCTACCTGCGTTGTTGAGGTGTTCTGGGGCTGAGTCGTAGTCGAACCGCCTATCTCGGTTGTGACCATTTCTGCTGTTCCTTGTGCTGCGTCTTGGGGCGCTTGCGTCGGTCGTGGCAGTGGGGCGTTTGAGTCAGTCATCATCTAGTATGTCTTGTATTGAAAAAGTGAAAAAGACGTGGGTTTCTGAGTGTTAGGTGGATACTCCTACTCCTTGAAAGAAGAAATGCCATTTAGTGGCAGAATGCGCAAGGCATTGTGGCCTGAGTAAGACCGCGGTGGGCGCCATTGTAACTGTCGTTTTTGGTTTAGACAATTGCAATTTGCAAATATGGACTGTAAGGGGTCTTAACCTTGAGGGACTTGTCCTTAGATGTGGAACTTAAGTGCCTACATACCCTTAGGAAGGGATCAAAGTCCACGTAGTTCGTCATGGTGACGTCTATAGGAGCCATTAGGCTAGGCTATTACCTGTATTGGGCCTTGTGCGACTAAGACGTGCGTATGGTACTCCGGGCGGGCGAGCCGCTCGTGGGAGGTTTCATTAGAGTGTGGGAGAGCTTGAATCTCTGAGAGCTGTTAGGAGCTCTGAGGGTGGAATACTTCGGGACAGAGATATGTCTGCCGGTGATGGCACCAGGCGGTGCAGAAGGAAGAGCGCGGGATGCGTGAAGTGGACTGGGCAAGAGGATGTCCGAGGATGCTCAGAGTGTTTACCTAAGTGATTACAGGTGAATTTCTTCCAGTGTTCAAGATCTGATCCTTAAGTCCCCTGGGTGAGGGTCCTCTTATACCAAGTGTGGGGAGGACGTGCTCGACCCACGTTCTCCTGGGACGTGGGTCGTCCCTCGATGCTCGGGGGGTCTCCACGTCTTCAGGACAGGAGCCCTCGTGGAAAGATGCGGGCAAGGGCCACGTAAGTGGTAGGTGAGTGGTGCCACGTGTCGCTAGTGTGTGCTGTCGCTAGCGTGTGCTGCCGCCAGGCTTCTAGAAGCTTGGTGCCATGTGTCCCTAGGCAGAATATTCTGTAGTTACAGATTGTTTAGTTTCTTCTTTTCACAAAATAAATCAAATTATTTATAATAATTAATATATACACTTTTTTCTCTTGAGGAATTTCAAAGTATGCTTCTTGTGGATTATGGACTTCGTGCCTTGTCACTTGCCCATAATGGAACTAAATTATTGATTCTGTCTTTATACAATGTCCAATTGAATTGAATTCTTTCAGTTTGGGCCCAATATTTTCATCTTCCCTAATATTTTGTTTCTTATTGCATTAATCTTTCCTCGAGGAGTGGAGTCTTCCATACGCTGTGAGTCTATGACTGTAAAACACTTGATATAGTTTTTAATTAGTTCTTACTCCATAACCAACATTTTTTTCTTTTATTGATCTATGGAAGGTTCTGATTAGATGAATGTGGAGTTTAGAGTCCTTTCCATAGATAAATCTGTCTCTGAGAAAAGAATATCCTATGCAGGAACTATGATGCAGAAAGTGAAAGGCAAAAGGGTGTGGACTATCAATTGGGTCCCATATAATAAAAAAAAAGGAATTAATTGCAGAATATTCTTGGTTCTTTTAGATCTTGGCAAGATTCTAAACCTTCATCAATGGGTTGTGGTTGGTATTTGGTAAGATCTGCTACTTCATCTGTATACCAATTTTTGTTTTGGTTTTGTATTGTAAATTCAACTTCTCAACTGAACCAATGCTTCTTGAAGTGAATTTTGACAGGAGATATGTTTCCTCTTGGTTGTGCTTTTGATGAAGCAAATATTCACAACAAGGTATTGGTGCATAAGAAAGCCTGTATTTGAATATATATACTATATGTGGCCATTGCCATAAAATTAAAGAGCTTTGATTTAGAGAAACCAATAGTACCCACAACTCACAAGAGCACATTTGAATGTGACTTTAATCTTTTTAATTTAATATGGCATTAGATAAATTAGGCAATACATATATAAGGTTCATTCTCTTGTATCAGTATATATGTCACATTTCAAAATCTTTTAGGTATTGGCTTTATTGTATTTTCTGAATATTATTAATATTAATTCGTATATGAGCAGGTATCTTGCCGAAAGACTTCAAAAATATTATCTTAAAGAAGTGAAGAGGTCCCATTTCATTAGTTCTAATAAGGTTCATTCTCTTGTAACGGTATATATGCCACCAAAACACTTCATTTTAGAATGCACCAAAAAAACCAAATGTTATATATATATATATATATATATATATTGTAATACCCCGAAAAATTTCGAGGATTAAAGAATGATTTATTTAAAAATTTTGAGGATTAAAGATGGATTTATTCCGGGGCTAGTAATTAAAACCTTAAAAATAATATAGGAAAATTATGAAAGTTAAAAGAAATCGGAAAGGAATTTTTTTTTTCGAGGATTGTAATACCCGAAAATTTTTTTCGAGGTTTAAAATAAAATGGAAGGGAAAGAAAAGAAGTAGAAAATAATTTTCAGGATTTAATTCAGGACCGAAGAAATTGGGACTTAATTGAAAAGAAATTTCTGAAAGTGGCAAAAAGTATAATTTTTCCCAAAAGATAATAAACACACCAATAAACCCCCATCCAGCCACCATTCACGCATAACACATCCATTTTTCACATTTTAGATAGAGGAAGTGGGGGTTAGGGTTTTGGAGAGAAGGGAGAGCAATTGGGAGGAAGCTTGAAGGTTGAAGGTGAAGGGTGGCTGGAATCCGGTGGCCGGTGACCAGAGTAACACTCAAGTGACTTTTCAAGCTTCATCTTCATCTATATTCATCCATCAAAGGTAGGTGAAGCAATCTTCCTCCATTCTTGATGTTGTTTTTGAAGCTCATTGAAACATTTCTCCACTTTGATGATAATGGAGGCATAAACTTGCATTCTTAGTTTTTCAATATTTCTATTGGATGTTTTAATTGTTGGTTGTGCTAAGATTTTGCTGGGTTAGAGTTTGAGTTTTTTCATCATGTTCTTCTAAAAACACCAATCTTTGATGGTATAAGACACAAGAAATTCGTGGAACATGTTTATCGTCAAAAACAGAGTTTTTGAATTTGACCTTCCTCTGTTTAAACGTGTTTTCTGAATTCGTTGCTTGATGGATTTGAGTGCTTCCAAGGCCATATGAAAGCTAATATCCTAAGCTTTTTAAATTGTATTTTTCCAAAATAGTCCAACGGTTAGATCTTCTAGACATTGCCTCGAAAGTCAGAGGTTCTGTTTTCTAAACTGATGCGGAGTTTTTGTATGATTGGCTACTGTTTTTAGATTGCTGCTCTTAAATGGCTCAAATCATTTATGTAATGAATTGATAATTAGAATATTTTATCTCTAATCTTGATTTAGAAAAAAGAATCAAATAATTTCGTTAAGTATGGAAGGAGATATGACCATTTCAATGAAGCTTGACAAATGTTGCATGCTGTTTTGAATCTGATCTTGCTCTGTTTAAATGTGTTTTCTGAATTCGTTACTTAATGGATTTGAGTGATTCCAAAGCCATATGAAAGCTAACATCCTAAGCTTTCTAATTTTTATTTTTACTAAAAATTCCAACGGTTACATTTTCTGTGAAGTTCCTCGAACGTTAGCGGTTCTGTTTTCACACACTACCAAGTTTCTAGTTTTTGAAAAGTTGTTATTTCTACCTTAAATTGAATGGTTCCTTTTACTTCAACTAAAATGAGTTTAACCAACTTTTAAGTTTCATTTCAAAGATCTAACAACATCCTAGATAAAGAATTTTGGTTTGTTTGGGTTCCAAATGAATTGCTTACACTTTTTAAATGAAATGAGAAGTTTCCATATTTGGCAAAATCCTTCATTGAAGGAGCTTGGAGAGTGAGCAAGTGGCAAGACTTGTTTGCTTAAGAATAAATTGTTTTTAACTTATAAAGAACTCTAAATGATGACCTTAGCTTAATAAGGGGTTTTGGGTTAGCCTTGAATGTAGTTTTAAGTTGCTATGTAATTATGAATTTATAATATGGTGGAAATGATTGTATGTGATAGGATTGAAGTACTTCCTTGGAGACAAGAGTGCTCAAAGGGAATGTTAAGTAAAGTGACCAAGGTGAGGGTTCTTCCATCTCTGCTCCTAGGGTTGTATGCTTATGTAGATTACATGAGTATGAACAATCTCTGCTTGTCTGGTATGTGTTAGTTAGAGATATAGAATACTAAAAGAATAAAAGAACTAGAGAATAGGTTGTGGAAAGTAGCTTGGATGGGAAGACATATGAGTAGAGCATAATTGTTTGCTGTGATTGGTGTGTTACAAATCCAACTCATACACTTCGGAGGTATGGTGAGTATTTTATTAAATCTTCTCCACGACGGTGGCAAGAGTCCTTGTACGGTAGGACTAAACTTTTATTTTGAAAACTTGTCACGACGGTGACTTAAATTATAATCATGCAAAGGGAGTTATTGGTGGGTTTCGAATTTGGATATGCTAGCGATATGAGACATCGACTAGAACAACGTCAGATGGCACTTGAGACTTCAGTTTTATAATCACCATGACGATGGTCATTGCCCTATCCTGGTAATAGGGTCAGAAAGGTTTTATAATGCTATGACGATAGCTTGATACTCAGAGGGTGCATCTGGACGGGTATATGAGTTATATCCTGTTGAGGATACTTGTACATATTAATAAGGAGAGGAATTGTTGATCCTTCGGGAAAGATACAAACCCTATTAATATGTGAGAATAAGGTAAGGAGACACGGGAGGAACCTACGGGTGAACTGTGAGCCCAACCTAGTAAAAGAGAAATCATCCTGTGGAGTTAGTCCAGTGTGTGATAGTGGCCATGCTTAGAGTCGTCGTGCCGTGCCCGCCATGTGGGCTGGTTGGGTAATGGACGAGTGGGCTCAAGCTATTGCCCCGCAGTAAGGGGTCAGGACGTGCCACGTGGTGGCTATGCGTCAGTTGTTTGATAGATAGAAGTTGATTGTGTTTGATTAACAGAATTGTCACGAGGTGACCAGTACCAAGTGAATGGGTTAAGTATGTTTTGCTACGTGGTGGCCAGTAGCCCGAGTGCACGGGTTTGAAGTAGAAAAGCCACGTAGTGGCTAGTAGATACCCCAGAGTTGGGGAGATTAAGTAGATGTATGTTTAGCATTTGTGTGTATGTATAAATTGTCTGTGGTTGCATATGACTGTTGATTGTGCAGCGTAGTGGTAACGTACAGGACTATGTAACTACGCGTTTTGTTGATTCAAACATGCTGAACGTGAGAGGACCGGTAGGTAAAAGCCGGCACTATGTGTTACATGTTACTTGCTGATTGATGATGTGGAATAAACTGTTGCATGCTTATATCTGTTAAATGCATGTGAGTGTTTGGGTGAAATTTTTGTTATTGTGTGATCACCAAGATTGCATGCTAACTCACAGTAACTAGTTGTTTGTGCATGTGGTTGTGTATGACTCCCAGTCTCAGCAGTAAGGTACCCGCCTTGCGCCGGGGATGGGAGAGTCCTCACTGAGTCGCGTGGTTAAGACTCACACCTCATTTTTACTACACAGAGACAAGTTTAGTACAGGTGGAAGAAGTCTCGGTGCAACGAGGGACAAACAAAACTTTCCAAGACCCACAACTTGTTCATGTGGGTGAATAAATTGTAATTGTAATTTAATTTACTTTATCATTGTATCATAAAGTAAAGGGTAGACGTACCCAACTATATTGTATGACTAAATCTAGAATTGTCAGCTTCACACACCTTAAAGATCAAGATCCGTTAGATTACAATGCAGGAAGAACTTGTTTCCAAAATATATATATACATATATCTGTTGCATGCGAATAGGATAGACAGCATCATTGGATGTGTAGCCAGTACACAGGTTATATATATTATGTGTGTTTTCCTATATCTATATCCTGAAGCGGCACTGGCCGTGGATTTGCTTGCCTAGGATAGGCCACCATTTCGGTGTAGCCATGGTATTATAATGCATGTGAATGTATTTTTCAATAATAGCTATTCTGTCAATTAGGTGATAAGGCTTACAGGCATAGGGATATTCCCTGTGTCTGTGCCGGTCACGGTCCTCTAAACGGGGGTCGTGACATATATAATACCATTGGGAAATATAGAAATATAAAATATAATCAATTATTTCATTCATTCTTTTCATTTTCTAATTTTTAGATTGAATTAGAAATTTTGCTAGTTTCTATACTTATCGATAGTTAATGTAATTTTATTCCTACTATTGAATTTATATTGTCTAATCTCAGTATATTCAACTTGTCAAGACATTAGATTTCATCTAATATTCTTTTAGATGCAAATTTCAACGCCAAGTTAGTCTAAGAGTAAGACCAAGTTGAAATTACTTTCTTCGCCACTGATTTTACGTTATCGTTTTCTTCTTATGTGGTATTTTTCAACATTCTTTCTTTCTAGTCGAAGTTTCATGATGAAGTTGATGTGTATAGTTGAATAGATAAATGGTTTGCCATTGGGTTTTCATTGAATTGCTCTGTTTAATTTCAGTTGAATCAAAGTTTCTGTGATGACTGAACTATGTATTTGCTTTCTTTATTCTTTAATAACATTTTATAATTTTTTTTTTTGAAAAAAAATATATTGTTAGGCCTATGGCAACTGGGCGTGAAACAGACATCTTAATATGTCTTCAAGGAACATATTTTCATTTGCTCATGGCAGCCTTGAGAATGTGGAACTTTGTGAAGGCCAATCTATCCTTGTTCTTGGAGGTGCTGGTGGTGTTGGAACACTTGATATGAGAAGCACAGAGGCATCACCTCCAATGTGTCAAAGATCAACAGAAGCAAGTCATGATCCTTGAAGCATTCTATCGTCTTGAATATTTGTTTTATTTTGGTTATTGAACTCATATACATGCATATTACTATTGCTATATTGTAAAACTTTTGAGTACTAACACTTGTTGAGTGTTGACTTGTTGATTATAGATATGTTTTGGTTGTAAAACTTTAAGTATATGTTGAATACAAATGAAACTATTTTGGTTGAAAACGTATTTATAATTTTTAGGGAAATTATAAGAATCAATAAATTGAAATAAGTTTTAAAAAAACAAAGTGATCCGAATTTCACAGAATAGGATTAAAACTGCTATTGGCTTAATGACGGTTAAAATCGTCGTTAAATATAAAATTGATAATGGCCTAGAAAAGCTTTTAGCGACGGTCAGTGCCGACGCTTATTGTAATACCCGAGAAATTTTTTCGAAGTTTAAAATAAAATAAAAGGGAAAGAAAAGAAGTAGGAAATAAATTTTAGGATTTAATTCAGGACATAAGAAATTGGAAACCAGAATTAAATAGGGAAAAGGGATTAAATTAAAAATACATATTAGTTACTATTTATTTAATTATTAATTATTCTATTTTTAATTTTATTTATTTATTTTATTTTTTGGGGGTGCCGTGGGTTTGTTAAAAAAATAAAGAAAGAAGAAAGGAAAAAGAGAGAGAGAGATCCACGGGACTGAGAGAAAGGAAGAAAGAAAGAAAACAGAAGAGAGGGAGAGAGACAGAGCACGAGAGAGACGGAGAGGAAGAGAAGCTCACTGGAACGGTGGACGGAGGGAGTCGATGCCGAGAGAGAGAGGAACTGAGACGACAGAGCAAGTGAACAAGAGAGAGAAAGAGCCGAGAGGGAGTGGGACACGCGAACGGAGAAGGAAGAAGGGGAGGAGGACGATTCGCCAGAAACTCGCCAGAGGCGGGCCAGTCGATGCTGGGAACGCCGCCTGAGCTCGACTCCGATGTCTTCCATGCCTCCCACCGATCGAATCAAGGTTGGTAACCCCAATTTCATTCTAAACCCTCAATTTCTCCATTTCTAGGGATTTCTTCGATTCACCTTCGTTTGAGTTGTTTCGAGGGTAGATTGAAACCTAGAAAGTGTTCTTGAACACTTAGTTGGGGTAGGAATCGAGATTATATCCTCGGGTTTGGCCGAATCTAAATTTTGAAGGGTGTTGGGTTCAAATTCTAATTATTCCTAAATTGGGGAAAATTGTTGATAATTAAAATTGAGCTTGGATTTGAGTAAGTAGGATTGGAATTATAATATTGAAATATAGGCGAATAAAACCCATGAAGAACAAAAGCGAAAACCGGAGTCGAAAGGTTGCCTGAAAATGCCCAAAAATCGGTTTGCCCATTTATACTTCAAGGGTGATGTTGAGAGTCCTAAACTTCCTCTCTTCGATCTTAAACACCCAAGAATAATTTTAAATGCGTTGTCAAGAATTGTCCTAAGTACTTTCTTGTTTCTCAAGAATGGAGGCTTGTGGAACAATTATGTCCAAACTCTTAAACTTCAACTGTCTTCCTTCACAATCCTTAGGGAACCTTAAGTAGGATAGTTTAGAAGCATATCGAGGTTTAGTAACTTAAATCCAAAGCTCTATAATCACTTCAGATAAGTGATAGTTGTTACGAAACCAAGTGCGAAGCATTTAAGGCTCTCATAGAAGAGAGGGAAGACGAATAAGACCAAGAACTCGGTTCTTGGAAACGTCTAGGTGCATCTTTAGGCACGAGCATGTCGTATGCGTATGAGTTGCATATAGTGTAAGATGTTAACCACGTGAATGCGCTTGATAGGAAACCACGATTCGTCCGGAGCGGGAGTTACTCCAGGACAAGCACAAGGAAGCCATCCAGGTGAGAGGTTTCTCATCCTTGCCCTATAGGGTTGATTGAGGATGTGGATATGTGGTTTGCCTACTTGCCTATTTGTAAGAATTACTTAGTGGTTAACATGCCATTGTTGTTCCTAAATTGCATTATATGAAAGTACTTGTATATGTGTGTTTGAATATAGGCAAAGATGTACTGGAGGGTATCCATGAGATGACATGAAATACACCAAACAGTACGAGCAAGGGGGTATGTTATTGATTGAGTCCAAGGTTTGGTTTATACTATGTATTAGAAACTCACTAAATTGACCGCAAAGAATTATTCATAAACGTCGACGTTATACGGTAATTGAACTTAGGAAAGACATGATAGAGTTAGGTTATGATCTAAACTGGGGCTTTAAGTATTAATTAAGGATAAGTACGATCTCATAATTAATTAGAGAGTCATAGGGATGTTTCAAAGTATTTAGGAAAAGTCAGTTTAGGATAGTAAGGGGTACATGGAGTCTGAGACCCAGCTGAAAGCTCAGGAAGAGAAACAAATCAGATAAAGTTGCCCGTGGAGGCCATTGTTCTAGCTTGTTCTAGGGCCATTTGATTTATTTACCATGGAGGCCATTGCTCTAGCTTGTTCTAGGGCCAATTAATTTATATGCCATGGAGGCCATTGCTCTAACTTGTTCTAGGGCCAGTTGATTTGTTTGCCCATGGAGGCCATTGCCATAATTTAATATTTGGGTCAGTTAAGAAAGACGCCCTTTGAGGCCATTGTCCATGGTCAAACAGATGGACATGTTGAGTGATTGATGCCGAAGAGGCCGTGTCCAGTGTGAAACACTCGGACTAGATTTATAGCTTTCAGATAATATGTTTAAAGTGATTTTTTTGTTTTACGAGAAGCATGATAGAAGAGCATGATCCTTAGGTTTATCTATGATTATATTTTATATTAATATTTCCTGATCGTAATATAACATTTGATATACTGGATCTTTATGCGCATGTGATTGTGGGTGTTTCCCTTTCCCCAGCCATAGAGGTACCCGCCGCTACGCCGAGGATGGGAAGCTCTTCACTGAGTCTGTTTGACTCACTCCTCTTACTTAAATGTTTCATATACAGGTATCGGGCAGGCATCGACGTCCAGACAGTGATACGGACATCAGACGATCCTTTACGTACTTGTTCAAGTGGGTGGACACCTTTTGGTTATTTTGTTTTCTTTAGTTGTACATATTCTAAACTTGTAAGTGTTGTAAATATTTACAGCTTTTGAAATACGTTCACTCTAGACTTGTCGGCTTCACATGTACTTAAAGACAGTGTTTGGTTTTGGGGAAAGTTAGCATATATATATGTATGATTACATGAACTACTGCATGTGAATAGGATAGATCGTACGCATTGAGGCGTACGGTCAATATGATATGGATATATATATTATGTGCGTTTGCTGTATGTGAATAGGATAGATCGTAAGTATTGAGACGTACGGTCAATATGATATGCATATATTATGTGTGTAAAATGTATCTATATACTGGGCTAAGGCGGTATTGAGCGAACCGCGGATTGCAGGTTAATTAGGCCACCTGTGAGGTGTGGCCACTATTATGTTATATATATTGATTGTTGATTGTATAGCAGAGTAGTTATATATTTGTTTTACAGGGTAAGGCTTACGGGTTTAGAGGTAAAAGTCTATTCCTGTGTCAATCTCGTACTCCCGATTTGGGGTCATGATAAACTTGGTATCAGAGGCAGGTTATCTTTAAGTCATGTGAAGCCATTGGTATAACCGGGTGTCAGTTTGAGCCTCGTTGTGAACCCGGGCACAACGTTGGAACAAATGGGCACTTGTGGGAGTACCCAAGATAAATTGAGCCAGCTTTTATTTCATTCCTTCTTAATCTATCATAGATTATGAAAATGCTTATCAGGTGTCATTCTTGTGCAATACAGGGATGTCACCGACTACTAGGCAGGCCAGGAGGGGCGGTAGTGTCCCTGCACGTATAGATAAGGAGTCGGTTCGGGAGGAGAGTATGCCTCCCAGGGGCCGAGCTAAAGGCCATGCTCGCGGTCGTGGTAGAGCACGTGGAAGAAGAGCGCCTAGGCAACTATCTCCAGAGCCACAGGTTGAGACGGGTGCTCCGTCGGTGGCTGAGATGCTGACTACAGGATTTCAGGAGTTGAGAGCTGAAATGACCCGTCAAATTCAACAGGAAGTTTGCAGTTTTGTTGTCGGCGGAGAAGAGGAACAGGTGATATCCACTGCAGAGGGAACGAAGGTAGTTGAGGAAGGCAATGAAGAACCAAGAAGGGAGTGGCAGCAAAGGGACGTGCCCCAAAGACCCAGGGGAGTTCCGAGGGAATTACCGATTACTAAGTTCCTAAAGTTGAATCCGCCTACCTTTTGCGGAACTGAGACCAAGGAGGACCCTCAACATTTCATATGTGATGTAATCAGAATTGGGCAATTGCTGAGGTGTCCAGGAGGAGAGTTGGTGGAACTTGCCTCGTTTCTGTTAAGAGGCGCTGCACGAATTTGGATCAAGTCAATGCAGAAGAGATATTCAACAAGAGTTGCTCCTATGACCTAGGAAGATTTTTAGAAGGAATTCCTAGGTCGGTTTTTGTCCGAAGGAACGAGGTATGCCAAGCGTCAATAGTTTGAGGACTTGTGGATGACGCCGAACATGTCAGTGACTGAGTTTGAGCTGTAGTTCAAAGAGCTAGCCCAATATGCTCCAGAATGGGTTCCCGATGAGAGGGAGTTGATCAAGAGGTTCATACACAAGTTGGTAGAGCCGTTGTTCGTAGTTCTACTGCCGCAACGTGGTCAATTTGAAACTCTAGCACTGGCTGCTGATTGTGCCAAGGTAATTGAAAATAGAAAGAAGTTTGGGACATCGACGAATACCAAGAACAAGTTATTGATAGGTAATGATGGACAAGGATGGAAGAAAAAGCGAAAGACAGCAGGTAGTTCTGGTGTGGTCTCAAATCATACAGGACAAGTTGGTGGGCAGTCTGCAATTACCACTACAAGTTTTGGGAAGAGTAACACACAAGGTAGGCAGAGATTCCAAGGCAGTAATCAAGGCGGTAGCCAGAAACCTCAGTGTGGAACATGTGGGAGATTCCATTTTGGAGAGTGCAGAGTCACAAAGGGAGGTTGTTACAACTGTGGTCAGTTCGGGCATATGGCTAAGGAATGTCCGCAGAAGAAGAGTAGTACAAGTGTCAAGAGTAATCCTACTCCGGGTAGTACTCCGATTGCAGCTCCACCAGTCAGAATTGTACCACCCTAGGTTAACACCTCAGCTGCGGGCAGAGGTAGAGGAGCAGGAGCAGGAGGTAGAGGTCCAGGTGCACCAGGAGGAGGACAGGCACGGGTGTTTGTTTTGTCTCGACAGGGTGCACATGCCTCAAATGCAGTTGTGACAGGTACACTTACAGTATGCTCTCACCATGCTCTTGCATTATTTGATTCTAGTTCAACACATTCCTACATCTCACAAGCATGCATTTGCACGGAAAGTTGAGAGAAGCCCGACTAGGTTGAAGGAGTCAGAAATGCTCTCTACTCTAATGGGTGAATCAGTTCAAGTCAAATATGTGTATGAATCGTGTGTGGTTGTGGTCGAGGTTTATGAAACAGTTGTGGACCTACGACTACTATACATGGTAGAGCTGGATGTCATTCTGGGTATTGATTGGTTGGCATCTTATCATGCAGTAGTTGACTGCAGGGCGAAGTTTTTAAAGTTCAACATGCCGAATGAAGAGCCATTTGTGGTGTGGGGTGATGGTGCTGCACCATATCCGAGTCTAATTTCGGCAATGAAAGCTTCCAAGCTACTCGAGAAAGAGTGTAAAGGATATCTGGCTTTTGTGAAGGAAACAATGAAAGAAGTACTTTCCGCGACTCAGGTACCAATGGTTCGGGAGTTTCTTGATGTATTTCCTGACGACTTGCCTGGTTTGCCGCCTGATCAAGAAATTGAGTTTGAGATCGAGCTTTTACCAGGTACTCAGCCTATTTCCACACCACCCTACAGAATGGCTCTGAAGGAGTTGAATGAGCTACACACGCAGTTACAGGAATTGCTCGAAGGGTTTCTTCATACCCAGTTTTTCACCATGGGGTGCACCATTTCTATTCATGAAGAAGAAGGATGGAACATTAAGATTGTGTATCGATTACCGAAAGTTGAATAAGGTAACGGTCCGCAATCAGTATCCACTTCCAAGAATTGCTGACTTGTTTGATCAATTGCAGGGTGTTAAGAGGTTTTCAAAGATCGATCTGCGATTAGGTATCATCAGCTGAAGATTAGAAATGAGGATGTGCCCAAGACTGCTTTTCGAACCTGATACGGCCATTATGAGTTTCTAGTCATTTCGTTCAGCCTAACTAATGCACCAACAGCTTTTATGGACATGATGAATTGGGTTTTCGAGCGATTCCTAGACTGGTTTGTCATTGTATTTATAGATGACATTCTAGTTAATTCTAAAAATGCTGAGGAGCACGCAGAGCATTTGAGTTTGGCATTACATAAGCTAAGGGAAGAGAAATTCTATGCTAAGTTTTTAAAATGCGAGTTTTGGCTTGATAAAGTTGCATTTCTCGGTCACATGGTATCTTTAGAGGGAATCCATGTTGACCCGAGCAAAGTAAAAGCAGTGAAGAATTGGTCCCAGCCTACCTCAGTCACGGAGATTCGCAGTTTTCTAGGTTTAGCTGGATATTATAGAAGGTTTGTGCAGGACTTTTCAAAGGTTGCTGCACCTCTTACAAAGCTAGCTCAAAAAGGGGTAAAGTTCGTGTGGGATAATAAGTGTGAAGAGAGTTTTCAAAAGCTGAAGGAAAGTCTCACCACAGCACCGGTGTTGGCTCTTCCTGAGGGCACTGGAGGGTATGTAGTTTACTGTGATGCTTCACGAGTTGGGTTAGGGTGTGTTCTTATGCAACATGGCAAGGTGATTGCTTATGCGTCCAGGCAACTCCGGAAGCATGAGAAGAACTACCCGACTCACGATCTTGAAATGGCGGCGGTGGTAATTGCCTTGAAGATTTGGAGGCACTACCTTTATGGCGAAATGTGTGAGGTATACACAGACCACAAGAGCCTCAAGTACATTTTCGAGCAGAAAGATCTGAATCTGAGACAATGCAGATGGATGGAGTTGTTGAAAGACTATGTCTGTATGATTCTGTACCATCCTGGTAAGGCAAATGTGGTAGCAAATGCTCTAAGTCGAAAGTCAATGGGTAGCTTAGCCCATATCAGTGAAATACGGAGACCGTTAATTCGGGAAATGCATAAGCTGCAACAGTCTGGAACACAGTTTGAATTAGAGATTCCAATTTGTTTCTAGCCCATATACAAGGTAAGTCAGCTCTAATTGAAGAAGTTAAATCCAAGCAAGATCAAGATGCCGACCTCAAACAGATCAGAGATACAGTGGTTAAGGGGGAGAAGGACGACGTCCGATTCTCCACAGATGACAGTGGCATACTCTGGTAGAAGGGACGGCTGTGTGTACCTATGGTGGATGGTTTGAAAGAATGAATCCTTGATGAGGCACACAAGACAGCGTACACAATCCATCCGGGTAGTAATAAGATGTATCAGGATCTGAGAGAATTATACTAGTGGAATGGTATGAAGAAAGATGTGGCAGACTACGTATCTAGATGTCTAGTGTGTCAGCAGGTTAAGGCTGAACACCAAAAGCCCGCCGGAACAATTCAACAGATAGAAATTCTTGAATGGAAATGGGAGAGAATTACTATGGATTTTGTGACAGGATTGCCGCGATCTCAGAGGGGATTCGATTCAGTTTGGGTAATCATTGATCGGATGACAAAGTGCGCACATTTCCTGCCAGTTAAGACCACTTACGTAGTGGGTCAGTACGCCCAGTTGTACCTATCTGAGATAGTGAGGTTGCACGGAGTACCGCTGTCGATTATCTCTGACAGGGGGACGCAGTTTACCTCTCGATTTTGGAGAGCATTGTAGGAGGCGTTGGGGACGAGGGTTGATCTGAGTACAACATTTCATCCCAGACAGATGGGCAGTCTGAGAAGACCATTCAGATTCTAGAGGACATGCTTAGGGCATGTATTATGGATTTCGGCGGAGGGTGGGAGAAATACCTGTCGTTAGTGGAGTTTGCTTACAACAACAGTTACCAATCCAGTATTCAAATAGCACCCTTCGAGGTTTTGTACGGTTGGAAGTGCAGGTCCCCGATTGGGTGGTTTGAGGCCGAAGAGGCCAAGTTAGTTGGTCCAGAACTTGTTCAGGATGCTTTGGACAAGATAAAGTCCATTAGAGATAAGCTTGTGACGGCTCAGAGTAGGCAGAAGTTGTATGCTCACAACCGAAGAAGAGACTTAGAATTTGCTATGGGTGAACAGGTCTTCTTGAAAATTTCAACAATGAGGGTCGTGATGAGATTTGGCAAGAAAGGCAAGCTAAGTCCAAGGTACATCGGGCCGTTTGAAATTCTAGAACGCGTGGGAAATGTTGCCTACCATCTAGAATTGTCGACGGAATTGGAAGGAGTTCATCCGATGTTTCACGTGTTTATGCTTCGTAAGTACTTACCAGATCCCTCTCATGTAATCCAACCCCAGGAAGTACAACTAGCTGAAGGTCTGACTTATGAGGAGATGCCAGTGGAAATCTTAGATCACCAGTTGAAGAAGCTGAGATCAAAGGAAATACCATTGGTGAAAGTTCTGTGGCGAAAGCATTCAGTCGAGGAAGCAACCTGGGAAGTTGAGGCTGAGATGCGCAGAACATATCCTCACCTATTTCAAGACTAAGGTTAGTATTTTATTTGAAATTCGGGGACCGAATTTCTTAAGGGGGAAGATTGTAATACCCGAGAAATTTTTTCGAAGTTTAAAATAAAATTAAAGGGAAAGAAAAGAAGTAGAAAATAATTTTTAGGACTTAATTCAGGACATAAGAAATTCGAAACCTGAATTAAATAGGAAAAAGGGATTAAATTTCAAATACATATTAGTTATTATTTATTTAATTATTAATTATTTTATTTCTAATTTTATTTATTTATTTAATTTTTTGGGGGTGCCGTGGGTTTGTTAAAAGAAAAAAAGAAAGAAGAAAGGAAAAAGAGAGAGAGAGAGAGAGAGCCACAGGACCGACAGAAAGGAAGGAAGAAAGAAAACGGAAGAGAGGGAGAGAGACAGAGCACGAGAGAGACGGAGAGGAAGAGAAGCATGCCGGAACGATGGCCGGAGGGAGTCGACGCCGAGAGAGAGAGGGACTGAAACGAGAGAGCGAGTGAACAAGAGAGAGAAAGAGTCGAGAGGGAGAGGGACACACAAACAGAGAAGGAAGAAGGAGTGGAGGACGATTCACCGGAAACTCGCCGGAGGAGGGCTAGTCGACGCCGGGAACGCCACCTGAGCTCGACTCTGATGTCTTCCACGCCTCCCACCGATCGAATCAAGGTTGGTAACCCCAATTTCAATCTAAACCCTAAATTTCCCCATTTTTTAGGGATTTCTTCGATTCACCTTCGTTTGAGTTGTTTTGAGGGTAGATTGAAACCTAGAAAGTGTTCTTGAACACTTAGTTGGGGTAGGAATCGAGATTATATCGTCGGGTTTGGCCGAATTCGAATTTTGAAGGGTGTGGGGCTGAAATTCTAATTATTCTTGAATTGGGGAAAATTGTTGATAATTAGAATTGAGCTTGGATTTGAGTAAATAGGATTGGAATTATAATATTGAAATATAGGTGAATAAAACCCGTGAAGAACGAAAGCGAAACCGGAGTCGGAAGGTGGTTGGAAAATGCCCAAAAATCAGTTTGCCCAATTATACTTTAAGGGTGATGTTGAGAGTCCTAAACTTCCTCTCTTCGATCTTAAACACCCGAGAATAATTCTAAATGCGTTGTCAAGAATTGTCCTAAATACATTCTTGTTTCTCAATAATGGAGGCTTGTGAAACAATTAAGTCCAAACTCTTAAACTTCAATTGTCTTCCTTCACAATACTTAGGAAACCTTAAGTAGGATAGTTTAGAAGCATCTTGAGGTTTAGTAACTCAAATCCAAAGCTCTATAATCACTTCAGATAAGTGATAGTTGTTACGAAACCAAGTGCGAAGCATTTGAGACTCTCATAGAAGAGAGGGAAGATGGATAAGACCAAGAACTCGATTCTTGGCAACGTCTAGGTGCATCTTTAGGCACAAGCATGTCGTATGCGTATGAATTGCATATAGTGTAAGATGTTAACCACGTGACTGCGTTTATTAGGAAACCACAATTCGTCCGGAGCGGGAGTTACTCCAGGACAAGCACAAGGAAGCCGTCCAGGTGAGGGGTTTCCCATCCTTGCCCTATAGGGTTGATTGAGGATGTGGATATGTGGTTTTCCTAGTTGCCTATTTGTAAGTATTACTTATTGGTTAACATGTTATTGTTGTGCCTAAATTGCATTATAAAAAAGTACTTGTATATGTGTGTTTGATTACAGGCAAAGATGTACTGGAGGGAATCCATGAGATGACATGAGATACACCAAACAGTATGAGCAAGGGGGTATGTTTTTGATTGAGTCCAAGGTTTGGTTGATACGATGTATTAGAAACTCACTAAATTGATCGCAAATAATTATTTATAAACGTCGACATTATACGGTAATTGAACTTAGGAAAGAAATGACAGAGTTAGGTTATGATCTAAACTGGGGGTTTAAGTATTAATTAAGGATAAGTATGATCTTATAATTAATTAGAGAGTCATATGGATGTTTCACAATACTTAGATAAAGTTAGTTTAGGATAGTAAGGGGTAGATGTAGTCAGAGTCCCAGTTAATAGCTCAGGAAGAGAAACAAGTCAGATAAAGTTGCCCGTGGAGGCCATTGCTCTAGCTTGTTCTAGGGCCAGTTGATTATTTTCCATGGAGGCCATTGCTCTAGCTTGTTTTAGGGCCAGTTGATTTATTTGCCCATGGAGGCCATTGCCCTAATTTGATATTGGGGTCAGTTAAGAAAGACGACCTTTGAGGCCATTGTCCATGGTGAAACACATGGACCAGTTGAGTGATTGGTGCTGAAGAGGCCGTGTCCAGTGTGAAACACTCGAACTAGATTTATAGCTTTCAGATAATATGTTTAAAGTGATTTTTTGTTTTACGATAAGCATGATAGAAGAGCATGATCCTTAGGTTTATCTTCAATTATATGTTATATTAATATTGCCTGATCATAATATAACGTTCGATAAACTGGATCTTTATGCGCATGTGATTCTGGTTGTTTCCATTTCCCCAGACGTAGTGGTACCCGCCGCTACGCCGAGGATGGGAAGCTCTTCACTGAGTCTGTTTGACTCACTCCTCTTACTTAAATGTTTCAGATACAGGTATCGGGCAGTCATCGACGTCCGGACAGTGATACGGACCTCAGGCCATCCTTTACGCATTTGTTCGCGTGGGTGGACACCTTTTGGTTATTTTGTTTTCTTTAGTTGTACATATTCTAAAGTTGTAAATATTTACAACTTTTGATGTAGGTTCACTCTAGACTTGTCGGCTTCACATGTACTTCAAGACATGGTTCGGTTTTGGGGAAAGTTAGGATATATATATGTATGATTACATGAACTACTGCATATGAATAGGATAGATCGTACGCATTGAGGCGTACTGTCAATATGATATGGATATATACTATGTGTGTTTGTTGCATGTGAATAGGATAGATCGTACGTATTGAGACGTACGGTCAATATGATATGGATATATTATGTGTGTAAAATGTATCTATATACTGGGCTGAAGTGGTATTAAGCGAACTGTGGATTGCAGGTTAATTAGGCCACCTGTGAGGTGTGGCCACTATTATGTTATATATATTGATTGTTGATTGTATAGCAGGGTAGTTATATATATGTTTTACAGGGTAAGGCTTAAGGGTTTAGAGGTAAAAGTCTATTCCTGTGCCAGTCTCGTACTCCCGATTTGGGGTCGTGACACTTATGTCAGGCGTCACTAGAATTATTCTTGACCATAACTTTAACCATATTCAGCAAAATAGTCGTTAAATGTTTAGCAACGGTTTTAATCGTCGCTAGATAAAAATGAAACCATCACTAAAAATTAATTTTTTTTGTAGTGAATTTTACCGTAAGCACATAAACCAATCTATATGTTGAATTGAAATTTTTGAAATTAGATATTACAATATTCATATAATAATTAATTAGCATGACTCTCGTGCGATCTATCACAATAAATAATATTAGAGGCTTTGCATGCACATACGTGCATGTAATTTATTTTTAGTTTTTTTAAAATATAACTATTATATTTTAAAACAATAACACATTAGATATATGATAGTTTTTAAATTTTTAAATTAGAATTATTTTCATAATTTAAAATAATAAATTAATTGATGGGAAGTTATTTACTTGCCCACTTTTCTAATAACTACCCATCATATATGTTTTCCCTCTCCCACATCCTCTAATCATACTTTTTCAGAATTTTTTAATTAATAAATATGTATTTTTGTGACCCCAAAGACTAGAAGGGTGCACAACCATATAAATATATGTCACGACCCCCTATCGGACGTCCGTGACCGGCACGGGAAGTAGGATTCCTCCTATCCCGCAAGCCTCTAATCCCTGATTGACATTTTTATATGTGCATAGCTACCCATTTCTAATACAGACAATATATAATATATCTGGTCATCCATTTCCGGTGACCTAAGCAATTTTCAATCCACAGCTCGCTCAACGCCGCTTCAGTCTCTACATATACACATAATTACTCACACGTACATATAGTATACATATTGATCACGCGCTTCAGGGCGGGTGATCTATCCTATTCACATGCAGAAATCCTGTGTACAGTCATACATATATTCAATCACATGCTTACATATAGTTTACATATTGATCACATGCCTCAATGCGTGTGATCTATCCTATTCACATGCAGAAGCCATATTTTCATACAATCAGGTATTCAGTCACACATATATATAATTTACATATTGATCACACGCCTCAAGGCGTGTGATCTATCGTAGTCGCATGCGGAAGCCATAATATATACATGATATATGCTATATCATAGCCTAAAGTTCCAATACGAAGACCTAACCTTAACCTGTATGAAGCAGACAATGCTAGAATTCAAGTATGATATATATATATATATATACACACAGCAGATGTAAACGTAATGTCCATATCGGGTCCGGAATGCGGTCTTAGGTATGTCTGATTCTTGAATCTTTAATTGATGATACCCAGATGGCAAATCAATCTTGGAAAACTGCTTTGCGCCCTACAACTGATCAAATAAGTCATCTATCCTCGGCAGTGGGTATTGATTGCGGATCGTCCCCTTGTTTAACTTTCGGTAATCGATACACAACCGCAAAGATCCGTCCTTCTTCTTCACAAAAAGGATCGATGCACCCCAAGGAGAGAAACTGGAAAAACCCTTCTCAAGCATTTCTTGCAATTGTGTATGTAACTCCTTCAACTCTTTCGGAGCCATCCGGTAAGGTGGTGTGGAGATAGGCTGGGTGCCAGGTTGCAGCTCAATTTCAAATTCAATCTCACGATCGGGCGACAACCCTGGCAATTTTTCTGGAAATACATCCAAGAACTCTCGCACTACCGGTACTTGAGTCGGTGAAAGTACTGCTTTTGTGGTATCCTTGACCAAGGCCAAATACCCCTTACATCCCTTTGCAAGTAATTTGGATGGCTTCAACGCCGAGATTAAGCTTGGATACGGTGCAGCTCCGTCACCCCGTATCACAAAAGGCTCCTCGTTTGGCATATTGAACTTAAAACATTTTAGCCCTGCAATCCACAACCGCATGGCAGGACGACAACCAACCCATACCGAGGATTATATCAAGATCAACCATACACAAAAACCGAAGTTCTACCACAGTCTCATGACCATCGACCTCCACAATGCAAGACTTGTGCACATACTCTACTTGTTCCGATTCTCCCATTGGAGTAGAGACCAGTACTGTCTCTTTCATTCTAGACGGAGTTTTGTTGAACTTAGAGGCAAATGCATGCGACACATAGGAATGAGTGGAGCCGGAATCAAATAAGACTCGTGCTTCAAGAGAGCAAGCAATCAGGGTACCTGGCACAACTGCATTTGATGCATGACCATCTTGCTGAGAAAGTGCAAATACCCGCGCTTGTCCTCCACCTACTGCCCCTGGCCCTCTACCACTGGATCCTGCACCACGGCCTCTAGCTGCACCTGTACTTGCTGTCTGTGGTAGTACGGTTCTCACTGGTGGGGCTGAAATAGGTGCACCCCTTGGCGTCAGATTACTTCTCACACTTGTACACTCTTTTCACTTTGGACACTCTCTAGCCATATGGCCTGCCTGGTCGCAGCTGTAACACCCACCTATCAATCTCCGGCACACTCCATAATGATATCTGCCGCAAGCCGCACACTGGAGCCTTGTTTTACCGGCATTTCCACCCCCTTGCACTCTCTGTCCCCCTTGAACATTACTTCTTATACCTGTTTCATTGGTAATGGTTGAGGATTGTCCTCCTGCAGACCCTGAGTATCCTGCTCCTCCACTTGTTGTCTTCCTTTTCTTACTTCCACCTCCTTGGTTGTCACTGCCCGTAATCAACTTGACTTTGGGATCAATAGACGTCCCGTACCTCTTCCTGGACTCAATCATCATGGCACAGTCTGCAGCTTGTGCTAAAGTCTCGAATTGCCTTCTCTGTGGTAACAAGGCAGTAAACAACGGCTCCGTGAGATGGTGTATGAATCTCTTTATCCTCGCCTCTTCATCAGGAACGAACTCAGGTGAGAATTGAGCTAGTTCCGTAAAAAGTAGTTCATATTTCGTCACGGCCATGTTGGGCGTCATCCACAACTCCTCGAATTGCTGACACTTTGCATCTTTTGTACCTTCAGAAAGAAATCGACCCAGGAATTCCCTTTGAAAATCTTCCCAGGTCATCGGTGCCACCCTTCTTGAATACCTCGTCTGTACGGACTCTATCCATACTCTAGCAGCTCCCCTCAATTGAAATGAAGCAAACTCCACCATCTCAAGCCCTGAGCACCTCAGCATGTGCCTAATTCTGACCACGTCTCTCACAATGTATTGTGGATCCTCTTTCTCACTAGTTCCGCAGAAAGTGGGTGGGTGAAGCTTCAGAAATTTCGAAATTGGCAGCTCCCTTGGTGCTACCCGCGGCTCACGAGGCACATCCCGATATTGTTGCCATTCCCTATCTTCTTCCTCAACAACCTCCATCTCTTGATTGCTGGGAACTCTTTCTTCTTCTTCCTCGCGGACCACTAATCGGCGTACTTCTCTCTGTATTTGCCTTGTCATCTCTTCTTTTACTTCCTGAAATCCTGCCGTGAGCATTTCCGCCACAGACGGCGCACCTGTTTCAACATGAAGCTCCGGTGACTATCTCCTCTCTTCTCCTCTCACTTGTGCTCTACATCAACCTCGAGCACGACCTCTACCTCGGCCTCGGGTACGGCCTCTACCTCGGCCTCGGGTGGGCATTCCCTCCAACCGAACTGATTCTTGATCAATTTCAGCAGGAGTTCTCCCTCCTCCCCTAGCCTGTCACGTGATTGGTGGCATCCCTATACTGCACAAGGACCACACCTAATGAGTACACGTATACCTATGATATTTCATATCAAAGTGAGTAGAAAGAAAGGGCTGACACAATTTCCTGGGTACTTCCACAAGTGCCTTTTTACTCCCACGTTGTGCCCGGGTTCACAACAAGGTGTAAATCGACACCCAGTCATACCTATGACTTCATATAGTTTAAAGTAAATCAGGCTCTGATACCAAGTTTTTCACGACTCCCTATCGGACGTCCGTGACCGGCACGGCAAGTAGGATTCCTCCTATCCCGCAAGCCTATAATCCCTGATTGACATTTTTATGTGTGCATAGCTAGCCATTTCTAATACAAACAATATATAATATATCTAGTCATCTATTTCCGGTGACCTAAGCAATTTGCAATCCACGGCTCGCTCAACGCCGCTTCAGTCTATACATTTACACATAATCACTCACACGTACATATAGTATACATACTGATCACGGGCTTCAGGGCAGGTGATCTATCCTATTCACATGCAGAAATCCTGTGTACAGTCATAGATATATTCAATCACACACTTGCATATAGTTTACATATTGATCACACGCCTCAATGCGTGTGATCTATCCTATTCACATGAGGAAGCCATATTTTCATACAATCAGGTATTTAGTCAGACATATATATAATTTACATATTGATCACACCCCTCAAGGCGTGTGATATATCCTAGTCGCATGCGGAAGTCATATAAATATATATATATATATATATACATGATATATGCTATATCATAGCCTAAAGTCCCAATACCAAGACCTAACCTTAATCTGTATGAAGCCGACAATGCTAGAATTCAAGTATGATATATATTTATATATATACACAGCAGATGTAAACGTACAAACGCTACGCCCAAAAAGGATTTATATATATATACATCACAACACATGTACATGACCAAAATAACTACCGACGCGGACAAAGCATGCAGTCTTCAGAGTTGTCCGCCTCCTTGAGAATAAGTGGACGCATTCCCGACTCTTGAACCACCTGTATCTGAAACATAAAAATAGGGGGTGAGTCGAACAGACTCAGTGAGAAGCTCCCCCATCCCTGGCATAGCAGCGGGTACCCCTACAGCTGGGGGAAGGGAGCAACCACAACCACATGCGCATAAAATGGATTTATATTGAGATTTTTAATATGATCAGGCAGTCAATATATCATATTCACAATTAAAATCCTAATTCATGCTCCTAACATATTTATTACTCTGTATGTACATAAATCACAATATACATATATCATATGTTTTCGTAAGTCACCCATAGTTATGCTCGTAGGCATTCACTTTCTGTCTCCTACATTACGCTAAGAGAAATACTGGCCCGAAGGCAATTTCATGTTAGAACCTAGTTGATCACACCAAGAACTTTATGACTCCAAGGCACGCTTAGAGTAATAGCCGGCAACTTGTCTGACCTCGGTTAAACCAAGGTAATGGCCACTATGTGGCATGCTTACTGTTAACTGAATCCTGTCTGTCCGACTAGGATAATCGACTCGATCTACCCGAACTAACCTAACAAGTTCAACTAACAATTTAATCTTGGAAGACGCCCTATTAGTAACTAACTGAATATTATACGTGTTCATTAGTTAGGCCTAGATTTCCCCGTTCCAATTATGCAACACTCTAACTCACATTCAACAATCCTAAGTTCAGTTTTCCTCAACAAACCATACGAACAAGGTCTTAACAGTGACGATCGAGGTGATTGGTTTCTACTGTTACTAAACTCTCACATATGAAATTATGACTCAATCCTACCCACGGTAACACATAAGGTTCAGTGAGCCTCAAAAGCACATAATACACTTGAGACAAATCATATAAGCACATATACAATTGCACGTTGACTGCTTACTTGCTAGTCACACACGTGTAACACAAATTCTTTCAGATAAATAAATTTCATATAACAATTGCACAAAATAGAGCAAACCACATTTCCACGTAGTCATCCAACCCTGTGGGCAGGGATGGGAGAGCCCCTCACCTTGTTGGCCGTCCTGATCAGCCCTCGGAGTGCCGGAAGCTCCAATTACTCTGTGGTGCACTATACACATATATTTAAGCAACTTAGTAACGCGTATCTAAGCAACTATCGTGCACGTGTCATGCTAATGCTCATGCACCCTTTAGATATATCCAAGAACTAATTATTTAGTTCGTTACGTCGTCTTATTTGCTCTTTTTGAAAGTCCATACTGTCTTATATCGGCTTTCACACATTCGAGCCACTTAGAACCTCTAAATGCTTAGGTTAGAGATTCCCATTTGTCTAGCTTTCACTTCATGTGTTCATAAGAGTATTTAACTAATAAAAGAATTAAATTCACGGCTCAAAAGAGGTCTTAGCTTACTCATTCCACCGTCTCCCTTATTCGCCGAGTAAAAGCTTAATTACTACCTCTTTAATTATATATAAAAATATAATTGGGTATAAATAGAGCTTAGGAACCAATTTAGCGGGTCTTAGGTGTCCACCACGGACTAGACCGAGGTGTCCAACCAATAGCACGACTCCCAACTATACGGTGGCTTAGTATTTCGCCTCTTTTTCACCGGATTGGGTTCCGGTTGAGACGGTAAATACTTGGGCTTTATTCCCTTGTATATTTCCAGTGTTTATAACACCTATACTACTCCAATCCAAGCCTATTCATGCATTAAACCAGCAAAATTCAATTTTAGAGCAATTTCCTAACCCAATTTCCATGATTTCCATACCTGGTCAAATCCTACGGTTTCACTTTGATTCTGAACCTCACTAAGCTTTCAATAACACCCACTAAGCTCAAATTTAACCCCGGAATGCCCCGATTGAAGAAATTAAAGAATTCCTAAAATACCCAAAATTGGAGAAATTGGGGTTTGAGAGATTTGGGGCTTTCTTACTTGATTTCAATCGGATAGAAAGCTTGGTGGTGATGAAAGACGAAGTCCGGTCACCTTCTCCGGCGCCGGTGCACTTTTTCTGGCCGGTTCCCGTAGCCAAACCACAGTCTTCGTGTTTCTCGTGTGTGTGTTTGCTTCAGCTCGTTTCTGCCCCTGTTTCACGCGTCTGCTCTGCTCTTTTTTTTATGTGAGCTTTAATGAATAGGATGGAGGTCACGGTTCCCCCCCATTATTTTAATATATTATTATTATTATTATTATTATTATTATTATTGTGTTTTAGTGAAAGGGATACACGGTTTTGGCCTCTATAAAAAAAAGTTTGGTTGTTAAATCCCTTTTTCTCCCCCCCCTTTAAGTTCACCTTTTCATTTAAGTCCAAATATTAATTCATATTCCCTATTTTTCCCTTCTTCCTTTTATTTCCTCTCTTTTAAGTCCTAAATAAATTTCCATTCTTTAGAAAATAGGTAAAATTTTAATTTTCTATTTCTTCTCCCTTCTTCATTTTATTTCAACTTTTTAATTATTTAATTAATTTTATTCTTTCTGAAAGAAAAATAAATAAGAAAAATAAATTATATAATAATGATAGTAATTAAATTTAAATATCTCGGATATTACAATCTTCCCCCCATAAGAAATTCGGTCCCTGAATTTCAACAATCTACTAACCTTAGTCTTGAAACAGTTGAGGATACGTCCTGCGCATTTCACCCTTGACCTCCCATGTAGCTTCTTCGGTCGAGTGATTTCTCCACTGAAATTTAAGCAATGGAATCTCTTTCGTTCTGAGTTTCTTCAACTGCCGATCTAAGATTCCCACTGGCTCCTCTTCATATGTTAGATTTTCGGTTAGTTGCACGTCTTGCAATTAGATTACGTGCGAGGGATCGGGAAGATATTTCCGAAGCATTGATACATGAAAGACAGGATGTACTCCCTCTAATTTTGTAGGCAACTCCAACCGATATGCCACATTCCCAACTCGTTCTAGGATTTCAAATGACCCGATATACTGAGGACTTAGCTTCCCCTTCTTACCGAACCGCATTACGCCTCTCAACGGTGATACCCTCAAGAACACCTGTTCACCAATGGCAAATTCGAGTTCTCTCTTTCGATTGTCTGCATATGACTTTTGCCTACTCTGAGCCGTTAGCAATCTCTCTCTTATACACTTCACCTTCTGCAAGGCATCTTGTAACAATTCTGGGCCGATTAGACTAGCCTCTCCAACCTCGAACCACCGAATCGGGGATCTGCACCTACGACCGTACGGTTTTGGCCTCTATAAACAAAATGTTTGGTTGTTAAATCCCTTTTTCTCCCCCCCTTTAAGTTCTCCTTTTCATTTAAGTCCAAAGATTAATTTATATTCCCTATTTTCCCTTCTTCCTTTTATTTCCTTTCTTTTAAGTCCTAAATAAATTTCCATTCTTTAGAAAATAGGTAAAATTTTAATTTTCTATTTCTTCTCCCTTCTTCGTTTTATTTCAACTTTTTAATTATTTAATTTAATTTATTTTTTCTTTCTGAGAGAAAAATAAATAAGAAAAATAAATTATATAATAATGATAGAAATTAAATTTAAATATCTCGGATATTACAATATAGATATTGATTAACATTTTTTTGGTTGTGAACAATTTTTTTTTCCACATATATCCTTCTATCAAAATCCTTCTTTTAAAGGTAATTCTGTTTGATATATTGTCGAACATGAAATGTTCACACTTCTCCTAGAGACAATTCAAACACAGGTCCATCACGTTGTGAGGGACTAATCTCTTCCATTAAACCAAACCACATTTTACACAATTCCACATTTAAAAGTATTAAACTAGACATAATAAATTCATCATTAATTGCATTATCTAAAATTAAATATGCTTCCTGTTATAATATACTTCTTTATTTCTATTATATGTGAATTTTTTTGTGGACCATGGTGACTAATTCCTTTGATCATTGACTTATAGGCACCTCAAAGGATGAAAAAATTGGCTCGAAAATTTAATATTTTCCCATACTCAAAACTAGGGATTGAATCCCTAAAATTTCGTTATGGGTGGATGAGAACTTGTTCACTCAAACACACTCTCCAAGTTGTGATCTTTTAGCTTTAAACTATACATGTTAACAACTTTATCGGCATATCGTAATGTTGTCGTTAAAACATATTTATATATATGTTATTGATTTGAAATGCTAACTTCGGGAATTGGTGTAAATTTTTACAAACTATATTTTTTTTTATTTCGTTTAACGGTAGATGCTAATCAAAATTGGAATATTGTCACTATATATATAATCAACGCGGCTAATAAATTGTGCATGAAACTAATACGTAATTAATTATATATATGTTATCTCCTAAAAAGGTAACTTTTCCTATTTCATGGAAACTAATTATAACTCTTCATATATAAAAGAATAATTAAATGAAAGGATCAGCTTTCATAATGTCCAAAACCAGACACATGTACATAGTTTTCATCCTTGCCGCTTGTTTTCATATTCTAAAACCACCCACACTCATTTATAAAAAGGCCTCATTTTATATGTTTTGACACTTGAACTTGAAGTTTCTTCGCATTTTCAAGTATTTATCCTAATTTTTTATGAAGATGGGAGATGAAAATGATGACGATGATGATGCCACTATAGGGGTTGGTTATATATTCTTAATCTATCAAATTATCAAAATACCAAAGGTATTCATCTATGTATTTCCTTACTCATTATGTAATACGATTTATATATACTTTATTTTTCATTACTCTTATCTTCTTTTAAATTTTTTATTGGAACCTTATTTCTTACCTTTTACATATTAATTTTTAATTGTTAAATATTTTTAAATTAATTATAATCCTTAATCATAATCTATTCTTACTCTTCAGTCTTAACTTTGAACAGGGAGAATGCTTAGTAGAGGTTGGGTTGGTGTCGACGACTACATTAGTGGCGATGGTGGGTATGGGATGGTAATTTGTTGAGACTGTTGGCCAATGTGTCAGCACTTGTTGCATGGAAGAAGCCTAAGTAAGGGCCAAGTCGAACTGCGTGGCGCTTGGACTGAGCCACGTTAGGTAGAAAAAGTTGCGATTTGACTAACAACTATAGCTTTTGGCCTAGTTGTAACCGCTTGATCTAATAATTTGGATCAAATCCAAGGTCACAGATTCAATTCCCAATGGGGCAATTGGTGAGGGGGAGACTGGCCAAGGTGTGGTAGCAATTATCTCATGACAGAAGCTCAAATTAGGGTCAAGTCATAGTTGAACTACGTGGCGCTTGAACTGAACTAAGTTAAGTAGAAAGGGTTGTATCTTGACTAACAACTATAACTTTTTGCCTAGTTTTATTTTCTACTATAAAATAAATGAAAAACGAGGAAGGAAAATAGTTTGTCTAATCTTTTTAGATCCACTAATTTCATATATAGTTTACTATTTTCTTCAATGGAATATAAAGTTTTAGATTTTAGCTATTATTGATTGTATATGAAAAAAGGAATTATACTATATAGTAAATTACCTCCAATTGACGTTTTAGTTTGAATTATTTTATTATATTGTAGCAATACAAAAAAAAATAAAACTAACATAAGTTTAAAGTCTGATTAACGTTGATTATGACTTACATTAGTTGTTAGATGTTGTGTTGAATGCATTTTAATATCAATTCATAAATAATTTTATAATTAATATATAATTTACTTTAAATTGATGTTAACCAACTAATGCTAAATTAATTTGTTGTGTAGTTAAATTATGAATAAATAATGAAAACTTGGTAAAGGATATAATAGATTCTTTTAATAACCCATGTAACTGTCGTTTTTGGCTCAGACAATTGTAATTTGGAATTAGGACCGCATGGGGTCTTAACCTTGGGGGACTTGTCCTTAGGTGATGCACCTAGGTGCCTAAGTACCCTACGGGAGGATCAAAGTCCACGTAGTTTGTCATGGTGATGTCTATCAGAGCCGTTAGGCAAGGTTGTTACCTGTATTGGGCCGTGTGCGGCTAAGACGTGCCTAAGGTACTACGGGAGGGCGAGCCGCTTTTAGGAGGTTGCCTTAGTGGGAGAGAGCTATGGTCTCTGAGGGCTGCTGGAAGCCCTGTTGGTGCTGTGCTCCACGGAGGAGGTGAGCTTGCCGGAGGCGGGCCGGAACGGGGGCCGGTGACGGAGCTCCGGGTGCGGAAAGGACTCACGCGAGGTATCTGAGGGTGCTCAGGTACCGGGAGAATATGGAATATCAAGGATGATTCACGATAATCCTCAAGGTTGCGTGTAGTACTGTTCAGACTAGGTTGCTTGCTTAGTCCCCCGAGTGAGGGTCTATTTATACTTGCGTGTGGGGAGATCATGCTCGACCCACGACCTCGTGGGACGTGGGTCGTCCCATGAGGCTTGTGGAGATCCCACGTCTGGTTGAGGGGGAGCTCCGCGTGGTGACGTGGGCGAGGGTCACGTAACTGGTGGATGAGTGGTGCCTCGTGTCTTCAACGGGTGCTGGGCCCGTGCTTCTAGAACGTCAATGCCAAGTGTCCCTAGGCAGAATATTCCGTAGTTACATAAGTCCCCCAAGTCTACGGGTGTCGGGCGCCCGTGGACTTAAGTTCCTTTGCCTGTAAGGTACTTTGGAATTTTCACAACCTTTACTTACGGGATAGCTCGTCCGCTTAGTGTCACGGCTTTAGGAGCTAGTCGCCCGACTTACGAAGTTGGCTCCCTCGCATAGCTTCGTGGGAAAGGAGATGTCTTGGGGAGGACACGCGTCCTGCTTTGGATGGCTAGCCGCTTGGCTTCCTCAGCAAGCTTTCGGGCCGTCTCTGCAGAAAGTATGCGACTTACCGAGGTGGAGTCATCATTGCTCAGAGGGGCTACTTTGGTCATTTTCGAAAAGTTCTCCTCTGGCTAAGCTCGTCCGTGGTGAGTGGCTGACGGTGGTTTTCTTGCTGAGGGTTATTTGCTGAAGGAGCGGATTTTGCTATAGGTGCACGCGTCATGGCTTGAACGGGTGCCTCTGTCATTTAAGCATTTTGCTGCCGTTTCTCCCTCATTAAATGCGGGTTCATTTCCGAGGGTAGCCATCATTAACTTGGGTGGAGGGTTTCACGAAAAGGCCCTTAAACGCCTCGAAGCGACTCTTGGGTTCTCGGGGGTTTTTCGGTCTTTGCGTCTCCTTTGCCCTGGCTGTGCATCCTGTCCGTTGCTTCTTTCCACGCGTGTGGTTGATGTGGGCGGTTGCAGCTGGGCTTAATTATAGAGGATGATGGTTTTTATCTGTTGCGGGTTTCGAGGGGTCGAAGTTTTCGAATCGTCGCGCCTCTGGGTGCCTTATAAATGCCCATTATTTGAAGATCATGAAAATACACCAAAAGGATCCTTAACACCTACTTAAGAGTCTCAGCTAGTTTTCCAATAAAGAAAATTGCACTTGGACCCTTAATTTCACAAATCTTTTCAAAAGAGTCCCATTCTTTAAAGAAAAGGAATTCAAGGTACAAATCAAGTATTTTGGCCACATTCAGTCACCCAAAGAGTCAATTAGGACCTGCTACATACATCCAGAAAATCTCAACATAATTTAACCAGAATATGGGTAAAAATAGGACTTTTCAGCTTTTCTCAAGTTTTTCTTGCAAATTGGTCCCTATCTTACCCAAATTCTGTTCTGGGTTGTTTTAAGCTAAAATTAAGGTGCAGCAAGTACCTAAAGGCTATTTTTGACTTGCTAATAAAGTTTCCACAAAAAGATTACACACAGAGGTCCTACTTTTGCAACAAAATACATGAAATTGCAAAGAAATCAAATTAGGTTTTAAAATAGGGTTAGAGGCCACTTTGACCACTTCCCTGTCAATACATAGGATCACACTAACTCATAGGACAAGAAAATACAAAAGCTCAACCTCAAATTACTCAGTTCACACAGATTCTATTAAAGGGACAAAAATAGTAAAAACAGTTCAGTTTAGTCCCTATGGCATCCCCTTTTCTGTTTTGACCTCTGCCCATCCCAATTTAGTGTCTCCTAAGCAAGTTAAGACCACTTGTGGCTTGCCCAACAAGTGGGCGTAGCCACATCAGTACAGAGTTACCAATTTTGCAAGTGTCTTTCCTCTTTTTGCCATTTTTCCTCTTTTTGACCCTTTTACTGTTTTCTATACCACAACTCAATTCTTTTTCTGTTTTGGAAGGGTACTTAGGAGGTTTAGAGGGTGGGAGGATAGACCTACCCTCTTAGAACCTCAGTACCCAAGTTTTAGGGATGAACAGCCCACTTTTACCCTCTTTCATACATATCTTGCCTAACCTTTACTCTAAGGGTACTTTAACCCTATCTTTCTTTCTTTCTTTCACCCTTAGTTCCTTCACTGCCCAGCGTCCTACACCTCTAAATTTAGAAAATCCCACAATATCAGCCTTAACTCAGAGTACATAGCCAAAGTCCAGCAAGTGTTTACAATAGAAAATACTAGAAAAGTCCATCTTGTATGCATTAGCTTTCTTAGTTTGATCTAAACTTTCAATCAAGCATTTTCATAACTCTTGGCTACAATGAACTCATCAAAGACATATGAAAATGTACAGGTATCAGTATTTACCAAACTTACAAGACTCATTTGACAGAATTCACTTATTCCGACAAACTCATGGATTTGCCCATTCCTATACTTTATAAGGTTCTAAATCAGAAGTTAGGCACTGGATGGTGAATTTCAAGCATTTAACTACTGTAGAAAGACTAATAAGGCTATGTGGGTAGTACACACATCTCCCAGCAGCAAGTTAAAAAGCTTACCACCCATTTCAGGTTAGAAATTCAATCACATGCTCATGATTTTTCCTATTTTCAAACAGACATTCATCCTACCCTCTTTATACTAGAAACTAGCTTCACCAAGTTCCTTAGAAACTAGCCTCACCAAGTTCCTATTTTCAAACACTACGTTACCTTGATTTTCAAAACAAGAATCACGAGTTTAAGCTTCTGGATTGAGTGGGCTACTTGGTGCAAGAACGACAAAATTCTGGTGTGAAAGTGTGTGTGGATTTCTGCTTCTCTCTCTACCTTCAGTTGCAATCCTTCGATTCCCCCAGCTCACACACAGTCTCAGCCTCTCTCTGAACCTATCCTCTCTTGCTCTCAACTCTCAATTTCTGGTTTTGGTTGCTGGTATGGCCTCCTCTCGGTTTTCACTTCCTTTTATAGCCACCAAGGCATGTGAGGCTTAAATGATTAGGAAGGCAAGGTGTCCAACTGCTGGTGCTTCTTAATTTCGTGTTAGGACACCAAAGTGAGGTGTGCTGGCAGCCTTAAGCGCTGCTTGGGTGGGTAATTATATGCTCAGGCCTCGGGTAGTCTTAATTTAGGTGAGGTGGCTTGAATGGTTTCTTACTTAAGTGAGTTCTTGCTAAAACTCGGTTTTCCAGCCTCAATTTTGTTTGTTTTAATCTTGCATTCAGTTTTCTTAATTTGCTGGAGGTTATAACTACCTTAATTGGGTAGTGGTTCCTCTTTAAAGATAGTGAATTCGGTTACAAGTTCTTAAAGGCATTAAAAAAGGGTTTATTTGCAAAAAATTTCTCATTTATCTCCATTTTTAAAATATGTAACTTACCTAATTATGTTTGTTTTTTATTTAATTTCATGGCTGGCAATTTTTAGGGTAGTTTAGGGTGCCTCTAAGTGGTTAAATTGAGCTTCCTTAGGCCTTAAGTAAGCTAAAGGGCTTTAACTTCAAATTTTTCAGTTCTTTCTTTTTAGTCCTGAATTTCTACTTGAGAAAATGTATCTTTTTAGGACTCTTCTTGAGGTTGGGGTCCCTTAGCTAAGTCTTAGGGTGTCTCTAGAGTGTCCTAGGGTATCTTCCTAGGGTCAAAACGGTTAAAAACTAAGTTTTTCCTTTCAGTTTAATCCCTAGGGTTAGGGTTAGGGTTTCTCTGCCCATTGTCCTGTGGTAGGACCTATGCGAGTACTTTGCAGAGTTGAAGTCTTGTCTCTAGCTAAAAAGAAGTGCTTTTTAATAATAAAAAAATGAATACATTCGTGCAGCCTTAGTCAGGCTAGCCTTGGTTACGCTGAAGGTAAGCAAAATGTTTACATTCGGATTGCCTAAGTCAGGCGAGCCTTGGCCAGGCTGGAAAATCCTAAATTCAAAGTAGAGACACGTGCGACTTGACTTAAAGGTAATGTGATCGTGCAAAGTGCGTTCAGAGTCTTAAACGGAGGTTAGGTCCAGGCGGGCGGACTCTGGCTTCTTATCTCCTGACTCTTTAGCATCGGGGGGTTCCTTGGGTGTTTCTCGGGGACCTAGGCGGGCGACCTTGACGGTCTTGGTTAAGTTCACTGCGTAGCATGCTCGCGCAAGTTTTTGGTCCGCCATGATTTCTCCAACCCCGTGGGGTGTTGGGAACTTCATTGTGAGCTGTGCGGTAGACCCTACAGTTCTGAGTTTGTTTAGGGACGGTCGCCCTAGGATTGCATTGTATGCTGAGGGTGCTAAGATGATGATGAAGTCTACATCAAGGGTCGCAACCTTTGGCAACGTGCCCATTGTCATTCGAGAGGTGATGATTCCTTTCGCTGGAACCTGGGCTCCTGAGAACCCTATGAGCGTGCCGGGGAAGGGCCTTAGGCTGGCCTCGTTCAACCCGAGCTTTCTGAAGGTGTCGAAGTAGAGAATGTCTGCTGAGGATCCTTGGTCGATCAAGACTCTCTTAACTTCGTAGTTGGCGATAATCGCAGTCACTACCATGGCGTCGTCGTGGACTGGTCCCTCTAGGTTAGTGAGGTCGAAGGTCATGGGGTCTCCCTTGGCTTCGCTCCTCTTCTTGTGCTTTGAAGCGTAGTCGAGGGCGAGTATGGAGTGTTCCATCCTCTTTTTGTTTTACGGTAGGGAGGAGGTCCCTCGCTGTAGTCCGCCTACTATGACGTTGATGACCCCGCGGGTAGGCGCTTGGCCGTCGATCTGCCGAGTTGTCCCCTCCGGATTAGGTCCTCGATCTGATCCTTCAGGTCGATGCAATCATTGTTTTCATGCCCATGATCCTTGTGGAATTGGCAGTATTTGGACTTGTCCACCGGTCTTCCCGTATTACATCTTTTGAACTGTGGGAGGAAATTGAGCATGTTAGAATGATAGATTTCTTCCAACACCCCGACGTGAGACCTGTTGAGGGGAGTGTAGCTTGTGAACCGTCCTCAGGGAGGCGTCCGCAGTCGAGGTGGCGACCTCTTCCTGCCGCTCTTTTCTTTGGGCGCTTGGTTTTCGGTCCCCGTCTTCTCTTTTTTCTTCTCTACCCGTTCCATATCGGCCCTGCTTATCAGGAACTTCCTCATCTTGTCCTTAGCGATCTGAGCGTTCTCCACTTGAATGAACCATTCTGCACGGTCCATAAGTTCCTGTAAGGTGGAGACGGGGCACCTGTTCAGTTCCCCGTAGAATTGTGAGCATCAAAGACCTTGCTTTATGACAAAGATGGCAACGGCGTCCTGGAGGCCTCGGAATTGGAGCGAGAGCTTGGTGAAGCGGACCAAGAAGACTTGCAGGGTTTCTCCTACCTCTTGGTGGAAACCGATGAAGGAGTCTTCATTTTTCTGGTACTCTTTGCTGCTGGCGAACTGCGTGAGGAAGTTCAGAGCCAGTTGTTCGAAGTTGTGGAAATAATTGGTGGGCAGCAAGGAGAACCATCTCAAGGCGGCTTCCTTTAGAGTGGATGAGAAAACCCGGCACTATTGGCCGTCCGTCATACCCAGTATCGACATGGCTGAGTTGAAGGTGTTCAGGTGATCCCGCGGACCGGTTTCTCCAGCATAAGGTTCTATGTGGAAGGGCATTTTGAAACCCATGGGCACGTGCTTGTTCATGACTTGCTGGGTGAAGGGGTGTCTCCCCTTTCCCTAGAAGTCGATCGCGGGCCACTGGTAGGCATTTGCACTGCCGGCTGCGTACGGGTTATAGGCCGCAGCCCATGGCATACGGAGGTAGGACCCTAGAGGGTAGTTTGGGACTGGTGGTTGCGGATAGCTCACGACGGGCCGTGCTGCCTGTCCGGCAACCATGGTTGGTCCAGGTGGGATCACTGTTAGGGGTGGTTCCGCCGTCAGTGACAATCGTGCGAACTCCATTGGTAAGGTCCCAAATTGTATTGCGGGCAAGCCGGTAGGGTTGCTGCAGGGCCCTGTTGCCGCACCATGCGGCACTAACGGTAACTGAGTGCTCGTATTTGTTGGGGCGAGGTTCTTGTCCTCTTCCCATCGCTGTTGGCGTAAAGCTGCTATTTCAGCTTCGAGGCGGGCGATCTCAGCGTCTCGCGGGTTCCTTGCTGGCTCTGTCATCTCTTGACCATTAGTTGTGGGGCAAGGGACGTGCGGCATGCCATACGGGTGTTAAGGGCAGGTTTCCTCTCTAGATGCCAGGTTCTGAACCACGGTTTCTATGATGGCTACCTGCGTTGCTGAGGAGCTCTGAGGCAGAGTCGAGTTTGATCCGCCTGCCTCAGTTGTGACCGGTTCGGCCGTTCCCTGCCGATTCCTCGTGCTGCATCTCAGGGCGCTAGCGTCAGCCGTAGTTACGGGAACGTTCGAGTCGGTCATGATGTATTATGTCCTGTATCTGTATTGGAGATCAAAACAAAAACAAGTACGGGTTCTGAGCGTTAGGTGTATACTCCTACTCCCCAAAAAAAGAAATGCCGTATAGCGGCAGAGTGCGCAAGGCATTGTGGCCTAAATAAGACCGCGTTGGGCGCCACTGTAACTGTCATTTTTGGCTCAAACAATTGTAATTTGGAATTAGGACCGCAAGGGGTCTTAACCTTGGGGGACTTGTCCTTAGGTGATGCACCTAGGTGCCTACGTACCCTACGGGAGGGATCAAAGTCCACGTAGTTCGTCATGGTGACGTCTATCAGAGCCGTTAGGCAAGGTTGTTACCTGTATTGGGCCGTGTGCGGCTAAGACGTGCCTAAGGTACTCCGGGCGGGCGAGCCGCTTTTAGGAGGTTGCCTTCGTGGGAGAGAGCTATGGTCTCCGAGGGCTGCAGGAAGGCCTGTTGGTGGTGTGCTCCACGGAGGAGGTGAGCTTGCCGGAGGCGGGCCAGAAAGGGGGCCGGTGACGGAGCTTCGGGTGCGGAAAGGGCTCGCACGAGGTATCTGAGGGTTGTCAGGTACCGGGAGAATATGGAGAATCAAGGATGATTCACAATAATCGTCAAGGTTGCGTGTAGTACTGTTCAGACTATATTGCTTGCTTAGTCCCCCGAGTGAGAGTCTATTTAGACTTGCATGTGGGGAGATCATGCTCAACCCACGACCTCGTGGGACGTGGGTCGTCCCACGAGGCTTGTGGAGATCCCACGTCTGGTTGAGGGGAAGCTCCGCGTGGTGACGTGGGCGAGAGTCACGTAACCGGTGGATGAGTGGTGCCACGTTTCTTCAACGGGTGTTGGGACCGTGCTTCTAGAACGTTAGTGCCACGTGTCCCTTGGCAGAATATTTCGTAGTTACAGCCCATATAATTAAGGGAGTAATTAAATTATGTGATCAATTATAATCATGTGTAATATTAACTACAATTTCACAGGATAAAAGTTCAGTACTACCGTACTATTGAAGTTCAGTACATCCCTCCAATCATGTAGAGCCATTTATTAATATTCATATAAATTCACATTAATAAGGACCCACCTTGAATGGTTTAGGAACCAACTGATTGGAGGGATGTACTGAAGTTCAATACTATCATACTATTGAACAACTACTCAATTTCACAAATACAAAAAATTTAATGAAGAAACGACACTCATTTTTTCAAGGTACAATGAAATTATCCTTACCCTATTTCAGTTTTATTTTTATGTTGAATACTTTCCATATTTGATACATTACTTATAAAAATCTTTATTTTAATATATTTCTTTAATAAAATTTTTATTTTATACTATATGTATTTATTCCAAAATATGAATTGATTAATAATATTTTTATATTAAAAATCATATATATGCTCAAATTTTGATAACATTTCATTATTTTTACTATTATATTAAACATTAAATTATCACTACAAATGTCACAACTCCCGTCTAGGAGCACATGATTGGCGAAGACTAACAATGAAACCCCAAGCCTGTAAGCCTAACAAATTAAACTTACTACATCATTCGTTTAGCAAAATCCACTTTAATTTATACAATTAAAGTTAGATATATCTATCATGACCCAAATTCTATAATGAAAGAAAATGATAAAATTAAGAAGAAATTGGGTAAAGTAAAGCAAAATGAGGTCATTTTATGATGATATGGACCTCAAGGAATCCATTTATAACCTTGAAATGTTTTAAAAATGGTTCTACAATGATTTTTATTAAAGGTGGAAATTAAGGGTAAAATAGTAATTTTTACCCGATAGAAATTATTGTGAGCATATTTATGTTGTTAGAGGCCATGAGGATTTTCCTCATACCCAAATTTACTTATATGAATATTTAATTAGAAGTTTTGGATTAAAAAGAAAAAAAATGGTATAAGGACAAAATGGCCATTAGTAATGGAAAAATGGTATTTTTTTTATAAGTTTAGACCTAATAAGCCAAGAACCTTCTTCTTGCTTCCACATTCCGCATTTTCACGCCACTTTTGGTTGTGAAAGACAGGAGAGCACTTTCTTGAAGCATTGGAGAAGAAGAAGAGGAAGAAAAGCCAAAAAGGCCCCAAACTCTGAATTTAAAGGAGAATTTCGTGCAAAATTAAGTACTAATTTGGAGAAGCAATAGCAAAGGGAAGAGGAGGTATGTTAGCCATGAAAAACAAAACTACATGTATATCTCAAGGAAAAAGCATCGCTAAGGGGTTAAATTTGAATGCAATAAATTTAGGGTTTAAGAGAAAATACTTTGACGAATGAAATATATGTTCTTACAAGTTCCTTAGATGTTTGAACAAGTTCTTCAATAGCCAAATATGTTAGTCTTTAATTAGATTCTCCAAAAAGCCTTCAAATATGAAAAGATAAGGTTTACGGAAAATTTGAGAAATATGATTTTTTAAGGAATACATCCATGATTAGATAAGTCATATGAAGTCCTTCTTAGCTCAAAAGAGTTAAAATATGCTAGTTTCATGAACTAACCCACTTATAAACTATTATGCCCAGAAAAGGAAAGTAATGAGTTTAAGGGTCAAAATTATGATAAGATTGATAATAAATTCCATGTGAATTTAGGGACTTGTTTTTGTTAAGTGAGCCAACCTAAAGATAAAGTGGGAAGGAAATCTTGCCATTGCCAAGAAAAGCTAAGAGAAAGAGAAGCTTGAGTGTAAGGTAGCTACTTTCCATTCCTTATATGCTATGTGTGTGTTTGTGGTATGCATAATTGATGTTCTATATACTTATGATGTATGATATTATGAAGGGTTTGGATGAGCTAAGTCCTACCCTAGGTTATGTAACATGAATATTGTTATTTAATTTTAGCATGAAACATGAATTGTGTTTGAGATACTACTGTATGTTTAATTTTCCCATACATGCCATAGTGTTTTTGAAATGTGAAGTTAGTTACTGAGACTTTATGAACAAGAAATTCTACAAACATTTTCAGGTGAAGCAAGTAAAGGAAAGCAAAAAGATGTGGCTCCATAATCTTCTTCATGTATAACTTAGGAAAATCATACAAGTAGAAAGAGGATTTGCTCATTTTGATGTAACTAATGTATACTTTTGAGCAAGATGTAGATGTAGATGACTTATATGTAAACTTAGGGTATGTTTGGATTGGGGATTAAGGAGGAGAAGGGGAGGAAAGGGGAGAGTATTAAGATATCTTCTCCTTGTTTGGGAAGATGAAAATTGGAGGGGAAGATAATGGAATATCAACCCTTAACCCTCCATTATCCTTCTCCTTCACAAATTCAAGATACTCCAAATTGGAGTATTTTGAAGTAGGTATCAACACCCAAACAAGGGGAGGACATATGAAAGCTTAACATTCCCTTCCCTTCCCCTCCCGTCTCCTCTTATCTCTCCGCTTCCCTTCCCCTCTTAATTCCCAAACAAGCCCTTAATGTAAATTATACTAATGCTAACTGTGGTAGCTAGATATATGAATCAAGTTCCCTTGGTAACCAACTCACTAGAAACTGGTTAATTTGAAGGAACTTGATGTATGATTTTGGTAACTATGCTAGGTTATGACTAAATGTGTCATGACCCCCACCCGGAGGAACGAGACCGGCAAAGACAAAGGGCTTAACCTGAGTCTGTTAGCTTCAACACCTATTTCATTTAACTATCATTCCCATTCGCTTACACACATTATCAATATGTATGGCTCACATCTCCTGTATAGCCTATCTTACACCTGCAATCCACAGCCAAGTGCTGCTTCAGTTTATATGTATACTCAAACACACATAATATATATACGTTGCCGCACACTCTGGTGTTTGACATATCCTATTCACATGCAAATTCGTATACATAATAATAATAAGTCCCCCAAAATAATCCTATCTTTAAGTATGTGGAGCTGACAAGTCTAGAGTATAATAACCACAAAGTGTAATCAATACATTACAATATCCAAAATAAAATCAAAGCCACACACCCACGGAGACAGAATGTGAGTGCTAGCAAAACGTTGCCTTCACTGAGCCGACGTGGAAGCCTGACTGGTACCTGTATCTGTAAAAGTAAACCACTAGAGGGTCAGCCAACGACTCAGTAAGTGACTCTCCCATCCTAGGCGTAGTAGCGGGTACCACTACGACCGGGAAGGGGAGAAACCACATTCACATACTCATACACTTCAATTCATCTTTGATAATTATATCATTGTTCTCAAGCAATAGAACATGTACAAACTCTACTCTAATCGTACCACAACATACATTAATCATGCATACTGACATGCGTGTATCGAGAAACACCGAACATAAATTTACATCCAAGTGCGGTTCACCCGCCAAACTTACGTACCATTGCTTACCTTGTTGTCGCCATGACGTGTCGGTCCTCCCTATCTATCCCGATGCACTATAAGACTTAACCCATCGTCATGGTAGGTTGGATTTGAAATATATAATTTAAAAACAAGGTTTCCTCAACGCCACATCAAGACAACAATCGTTGTCATGACCTTTTTAAGAAAATAGCTTTGTCTTGGCGTCACGTGAGGATACCGGCCACATCAAGACAACAATATAGTCAAAGTGCATACCAAGGACATTGAGGGTTTACATTAATGTTGAGTACCTATACGCTTGGTATCTTACATCGATATGCATAGGCACACAACCCATTCCGGGACCGACCCCACAGAATTTTGTGCTTGGTGGCGCACCCCGGCACCAACTCGCCGAGGTGTCCATCTACATCGGAACTTTCCGGACCATCGTCTCGGGAAGCCCGCTTGGTTCAGTCCAGACCAACTCAACGGATTAACCAACTATTAATGGTGGCATACTCCGAACCGGCTCAACAAAGTATCCACAAGTGTATATATACATGAAGGCCATTTCGAAGCCCTTACCCTTGGTACCATACATGTTATTGCCATAATTCTCGGGTCAAGCACATATGTGTGCAGAATTCTTCATCGTCACCCATATGTACTTGATCCACCATATTTCCACTTTAACAATCACAAACAATTCATTGTACAAAATTCCAGCAATCGCCAACATAATGACAGAGTATTACTAGTAAGCATAGAATTAAATATTTACAAACATTCAGCAATAAGCAAGCCCACAAATCAAGGTTATCATACAACCCTTGGGGCTAGGATGGAAGGGTCCCTACCTTGGTCGCTTTACTTAGCGTTCCCTTTGAGCACTCTCGTTTCCAAGGAAGTACTTGAACCCTATCACATACAACCAATTCAATCCATATAAAATTTCATACAATTTCCTAGTTTCTCTACTTATGACTTCTTACACTTTTCCAAACCCCCAAGTTCACTTACTTAGTCTATGGTCATCATTTGGTGTTCTTTCTAGATTATACATAATTTAACACATCATTAATTAATCTCACAACCTTGTTCACTCTCCAAGCTCCATTAATGGAAATTTTACCAAATATGGGAAGTTCTAACTTTCATCAAGGGTTCACATACCACCAACCTAACCATTGGGCATCATTCCAAATCATTTAAAATATCTAAACATATAATTTAAAGTTCATACATACCAACAAGCATCAATGAAATCCACAATTTCCAAAAGTTTCTCCAAATTCGTAGGTCATGAACCCCAGAGTGGAAATCTCCATAGAACTCAATATTTGGATGATTTCTATGCTAAAAAATGATTCTAAGGTGATATACTATTGATAGAGAACTCATTTCTAACAAGAAATCTATCATTTAAATGGTGGAGACATGATTTTAGTGACTCGCCTTGTGGAAATCCGATTTTGGAGTTTGTGGGAGATTGCCCAAGCTCCTTGATGCTCAACAATGGTGGAGGAAGCTTGAGAGAGCCTTAGGTTGGTGGTGGGAAGCAATAAATCTAGCTGGAATGTGAAGATTTTGCAAAATCTCACATGCCCTAAGAGAGAGTTGGGAGGAAGAGGAAGATGAGTGGAAGAATGTGTACTCATGAGTTGGTGGGAGATTTATGGGTAATTTAGACATTTGACAACTTTTGGGGTATGGTGAAATAGAGATTTGATTGGATTTTCTTAACTATATTTATTTGTAGGTAAGAATAGGAAAAATTTGAAATTTTTGGCTAATCATAAGCCTATTAAAAATATATGTTATTGAGTGTCTTGCAGATGAAAATTTCCTACCCAATATACTTTTTATTTTCGAAAAATTCTAAAATTTAAAATATAAGCTTCGAATAATTCATATGACCACTTTTAAACAAAATTATAATTTTTCTACCTAATTTTCATATTCATTTTAATTTCTTAAATTCTCAACTCTAAAACTATTAAAATCTTAATTATATCCCAAAAATTTTTATTTCACTCTAAAATATTTATTTTTATTTTCTTTAGCCAAAATGCTTAACTTCAATTTCACCATTTTATCAATTTCATATTATCCCATCAATTCCTATTTAATTTTATTTATCTATATGTATACACAAAATTATTATTTATCTCTATTGTTCATTTATCTATTTATTTATTTATTTTGTCCTTACATTCCAACTCCAAATGATGATCATGCTAAGTCTTACTTTACACAATTGACCTGATTCTAAAAATACCCCTCGGGTATTACAATCTTCCCTCCTTAAGAAATTCGGTCCCCAAATTTCAATTAAGTTACTAACATTAGTCTTGGAACAAGAAGGGGTAAGTCTTGCGCATCTCGGCTTCTACTTCCCACGTAGCTTACTCCGCCGAATGGTTCCTCCATAACACCTTCACCAATAGGATTTCCTTTGACCTAAAATTCCTAGATTGTCAATCAAGGATTTCCACTGGTACTTCTTCGTAGGTAAGCCCTTCTACCAATTATATCTCTTGAGGCTGTACCACATGAGAGGGATCCAGCAAGTACTTCCACAGCATGGACACATGGAACACTGGACGTACACCTTCCAACTCCGGCGGCAAGGCTAGGCGGTAAGTGACATTTCCCACTCGTTCCAGTATCTCTAATGGTCTCACGTATCTCGGACTCAGCTTCCCTTTCTTGCCAAATCGCATCACTCCCTTCATTGGGGAAACCTTCAAAAACAATTGGTCCCTCACAGCAAATTCAAGTTCTCTTCTACGGTGGACCGCATAAGACTTTTGTCTACTATGGGCTGTCATCAACCTTACTCTAATCAACTTCACCTTCTCTAAAGTTTCTTGCAATAGATCAGGACCAACCACCTTCGATTCACTGACCTCAAACCAACTGATCGGAGACCTGTACCTCCGACCATAGAGAGCTTCAAAAGGTGCCATTTGAATGCTGGATTGGTAACTATTGTTGTAGGCAAACTCGGCCAATGGTAATTACTGTTCCCAATTCCAATGAAAGTCCACCACACATGCTCTCAACATGTCCTCTAATAAATGAATGGTCCTTTCTGATTGCCCGTCTGTCTGGGGATGAAAAGCCGTGCTGAGATCCACCCTCGTCCCCAACGCTTCTTGCAATGCCCTCCAAAATCGAGAAGTAAACTGCAGCCCTCTATTAGAGATTATTGACACTGGAACATCGTGCAATCTCAGAATCTCTGCCAAATATAACCGGGCGTACTGTGCAACTTAGTAAGTGGTCTTCACTGGCAGGAAATGTGCGAACTTGGTCATGGGATCCACAATCACCCACACTGAATCAAACCCCTTCTGTGACCGAGACAACCCTATTTCGAAATCCATAGTGATCCTTTCCCATTTCCATTCAGGTATTTTAACCTGTTGAAGCATTCCAGCAGGTTTCTAATGTTCAGCTTTCACTTGTTGACATACAAGACACCTGGACACATAGTTTGCCACATCTTTCTTCATCCCGTTCCACCAATATAACTGTTTCAAGTCATGATACATCTTATTAGCCCCAGGGTGGATAGAGTACGCCGACTTATGTGCCTCGTCTAATATCCTCTCCTTGAGATTTTCGATCAAAGGTACACACAACCGTCCCTCCAACCTGAGCACCCCCTGTCATCAATGGAGAATCGGGTATCACTCATCTTCCCTTTTCTCACTGCGTCGATAACTATCTTGAGGTCGGGATCTTGCTCTTGTTTAGCCTTGACTTCTTCAATCAAGTTGGACTCTGCTTGAATATGAGCTAGAAACACATTAAAACCACCGATCTCAAATCGAGTCCCCCTTTGTTCTAGCCCATATATTTCCTCCTTGTTTTCCCCTTGGGATCCTCTTACCGGCAGACTTTATTAGGAGATGGCGGGATAGGCAGCCAAACATCCCTTCCACCTCCACCAGGCATTACAGTGGAGGCTTCAGCAACTGCCACTAGAGAAAGGTCCTGCCCAGATTTCTTCCCCCTACTCTGACTACTATCATGAGTACATCTGAAAGTAGGAGGATGGGGAGGAGAAGAAGAAGGAAGATCCCCCAAGTCAGTAAAATCAAAAGGGAAAAAGCTGTCGTCATCACTGGCCATGGTGAAATTATAGTGAAAATTCAAAGAAGAAGAAAATGTGCGAGAAGCAGAGAAAGAAAATGAAGCAAGGAGGCAGAGAAATCGTTGAAGGGAAAAGGTAAAACAACAAAATTTCAAATACAAGGTATTTATAGGAAGCACAAAGGCGCGACGATTAGAAAATCTCCGCCCCCTCGAATCCCGCAATGGATAACTCAATTATCCAGTGCGTCCATCGTAGGCTGTAGCCACTTGCCCTAGCCGAACGCGTGGAGAAGAGGGACGACCTAGATTTTTAATCCGGAAACCAGAGGAACAAAGACCAAAAAGCCCCGAGAAACCCAAGAGTCACTCAAAGACATCAAAGGGCCTTTACGGAAAATCCGTAACTAAGGCTAATGATGGCAAAACTCGAAAACGCACCCGCATTAAATGAAGAAAAATGGATGTAAGTGACCCGAAGTCATAGCAGTTAATCAGACCATGACACGCGGCGGTGACCATAGCCCGCTTCTTCAAAAAACAACCCCTAAACAAAGTCTTTTGCCAACCGTAGGCTGCGGACGAGCCTACTCAAGGAAAAGCGTCCCGAATGGCCAAAACGCCCTCGACCTTTGAGTTTCCTCTACACACCCCCAAAGGACACTTCCAGAAAATCCCTCCGTGCAATGATGACTCCTCCTCGGAAAGACGCTTACTGTTTGCAGAGACGGCTCAAAAACTTGCCGAGGAAGTCAAGTAGTTAGCCACCTTGATCAAGACGCGTGGCATCTTCGACGTCTCTAGTCCCTCAGAGTAAATACAGAGGATACACAAACCCTCACAAGTTGAACGACCAACCTAGAAGGCAAGACCGACTTGCGGACAGGCTCATTTTTAGAAAAGGCAACAAGTAAAAATTTTCCTAAGTAGCTTGAAAAAGGAACTTATTTGCACAGGCGCCCGACACCCGTAGACTTTGGGAACTTATGTAATTACGGAATATTTCGCCTAGAGACACGTGGCATTAGGTTTCTAGAAGCTCCGCGGTAGGTTGCCCCAGTTACACATAGCACCACTCATCTATCTCCTACGTGGCCGATACCCACGTCGCCCCTCCTGGGCTTCCGTCCAAGAGACTTGGAAAGCCTCCAATCATCGTGGGATGACCCACGTCCAGCGGGAATGTGGGTCGACCACTTTCTCCCCCACACTTGGTATAAAAGGCCCTCACCCGGGGGACTCAAGAGATTAGAGGACATCACAACATATCAGGACTAGAGGCAAGCAACCTAGACTCTGATTACACCAAAGCTAGACTTAGCTTCCCCTATACAATACATCTCCATGTCAACCCGAGAGCTTAGCCGACGGCACCTCCAAGCTCCGACCATCAACCAGCATATCTCTGTCCCGGAGACTCCATCCAACAGAGCTCCCGAAAGCTCTAAGAGACTCTTGCTCTCTCATAATCTAAGGCAAATTCCTACGAGTGGCTTGCCGACCTAGAGTACCTTATACACGTCTTAGCCGCACACGGCCCCATACAGGTAATCACCACGCCTAATGGCTCCTATAGACGTCATCATGACGAACTACGTGGACTTTGATCCCTTCACAAGGGTACGTAGGCACATAGGTTCCCACCTAAGGACAAGTCCCCCGAGGTTATGACCCCTTGCTGTCCTTATTTGCAAATTAGAATTGTCTGAACCAAAAACGACAGTTACAAATAGCATCTTGAATATAAATAAAAATATTATGAGTGGAAAACCCTAGTCCTAACTCCTAATAGAATTATATTTTAGATACTTATGTTACCCATATATATACAAAAATACATGAACGGTAAAAGTGAAGGTACATCTCACATTCAGTTTAGGAGTTTAATGTTATTAAGGTTGGAAACTGACGGTGGCTAACATACTTGAACGATGAAAGTGAAACATCTCAGCTTCGGCATCCAATGAAGTTGAAGCATCCCACTAACGGTGGCTAAGAATCTTCAAGTTTCAGCCTCCCGTGAAGTGAATTAGATTTTAAGATTCTTTCTTAAAACTCATAGTTCCAGTCCTGGCTTGGGTTTGATATCTAGGAACTTGAAGCTTTCATTGTGGAACTTGCATAATGAGAGGAACCCATACAGAGCATAAGATGTATATTTTTGCTAGCCAAAAAAAAAAGGAAACATAGAAGTAGATGACCCAAAATGCACAATATTTAACCACAAAATCATATTAATAGCAGCTATGGCCCAACATGAATTTTTTGAGCTAGCTAAAGAAATATATATATATATATATGTGTGTGTGTGTGTGTGTGTATACAAAGTGAAATGAGATAATACAAAATATGTACCTCTTGTTTTGTATCTTTGTGTATGCGCTCTCTTTTGGACTGGAATTTCAGAACAGTTAGATTTTCTTTTTGATGTCATAATGGATTATTTCTAATTAGAGAGCTTCTTGTTTTAAGCATTACTGATCATAAGATTTTTGATGCACCATTTATAGACCCCATAATGGATGGATCACATTATAACTTGCTTCCATGAGGTTAAAGTTGCTTATTGGATTAGTTAAAACTGCAAAATTAAGAAATTAAAATGCAGTAATGGGTTCTGAAAATAATTTGCTAATTAGCTTACCAGCAAATGAATATGGGCATATATAGGAATGGTGAAATAGAATCCCAATAGAACAATAATAGAGTTTAAGAGATCTTTTCTGAAAGTGGTCTGGTCGGGCCTTTATTTAGCCTGTGCGTCGTCCCTATGGTCCAGATGTATATTTTTGCTAGATAATTCCATGCAACATATTTATATTTGTTTACTCAACCTTTTCCCTCTACCTTCTCAGCAATCAAGAAATGTATTGGGGTGCTTACTACTGAAAGGAAAAAAACCAATATATCAAGTTTTACTACTTAATTTCAAGTGCTTACTGCTTTATCTAAACTCAAATAAGAGGGAAATTACAATATATATATATATATATATATATATATATATATATATATATATATATAGAAACAATGTTAAAAAAAGCAAAATCTTCAAGTTCAGACAAATAACTAACCAAATACAAGATCGGAGTGCGCTTATAATGCAGAGACCTCGTCGTGATCAGGTGCTCAGTTAAAGTAACTATTGAAGTAGAAGTAGTGGAAGCAGCAGTAGTAGTAGTAGTGGTCATACCAGTAGTAAAAGAAGACGGCGTAGATGTCACTGCGTAGCAAAAATGAAATCTGGAATCATGTTTAATGGAGAGTAAGTGGATCAATTTGGTTGCAGATGGTGGAATAATATGTGTTTCAACTACTGAGGAAGGTGGAATTTATACTGAAAAAGAGTCAACTATATATCGTAGAATTGTGGCGATGGGAATCCCGCGTAATGAAGCATCAAAACATACCAATCAGAAAAATGGATTTAGAGGATTTCAATTTGAATTTTCGTGAACTGATTTAATGCTTCCAATGTGATTTTGAAATACATCCAGAATGATATTAAGCATAGCTCACGACATAGTGAATGAAAAACTTATTGTCCTTGATTTGAAGGAAAACCTAGGTATGAGTTGTAACACCAATTCCGACTTTCGCTGTAATATCCCGCTCCAAAGTATACTTTATAAAATAGTTAGACAACTTAATTAAATTAAAATTTAAGATTTATATATAAATAAAGTAAATTTAAGAATTGAAGCAGTTAATTTTGAAATAAATAGTTAAAAGGTAATATACCATTTATTAGTAAGAAATTTATCTAAGTCCTGAATTCTCCAGATTGAAAGGAAAATAAGATTTAATAAATGACCTTAATTCGCCAAAATGCAATTTAATTACAAACTAGTGTTGTCACGACCCCCACCCAGAGGCACGTGACCGACACAGACAGATGGCATAACCCTGAGTCTGTTAGCCTTAACACCTATTTCATTGAACTATCATTCCCATTCGCGTACACACATTATCAATATGTATGGCTCACATCTCCTGTGTGGCCTATCTTACAATTGCAATCCATAGCCAAGTGCTGCTTCAGTTTATATGTATACTCAAACACACATAATATATATCCGTCATATACGTTGCCACGCACTCCGCTGTGTGACATATCCTATTCACATGCAAATTCGTAGGCATAATAGTAATAAGTCCCCCAAAATAATCCTGTCTTTAAGTATGTGGAGCTGACAAGTCTAGAGTATAATAATTACAAAGTGTAATCAATTCATTACAATATCCAAAATAAAATCAAAGCCACCCACGGAGACAGAATGTGAGAGCTAGCAAAATGTCGCCTTCACTGAGCCGACGTGGAAGCCTGACCGCTACCTGTATCTGAAAAAGTAAACCACTAGAGGGTGAGTCAATGACTCAGTTAGTGACTCTCCCATCCTAGGCGTAGTAGCGGGTACCACTACGACCGGGAAGGGAGAAACCACATTCACATACGCATACACTTCAATTCATCTTTGATAATTATATAATTGTTCTCAAGCAATAGAACATGTATAAACTCTACTTTAACTGTACCACAACATACATTAATCATGCATACTGGCATGCGTGTATCGAGAAACATCGAACATAGATTAACATCCAAGTGCGGTTCACCCACCAAACTTACGTACCTTTGCTTACCTTGTTGCCGCAGTGACATGTCGGTCCTCCCTATCTATCCTGATACACTATAAGACTTAACCCATCGTCAAGGTCAGTTGGATTTGAAATATAGTAATTTGAAAACAAGGTTTCCTCAACGCCACGCCAAGACAACAATCGATGTCATGACCTTTTTAAGAAAATAACCTTGTCTTGACGTCACGTGAGGATACCGGCCATCGTCATGGCATGTTTGAAGAAAGGGAAATCTAGTCATACTGCATACCAAGGACATTGAGGGTTTACATTAGTCCTGAGTACCTATACGCTCATTATCTTACATCGGTACGCATAGGCACACGACCCATTCCTGGATCGTCTCCACGGAATGTTGTGTTCGGTGGCGCACCCTGGCACCAACCCGTCGAGGTATCCATCTACATCGGCACTTTCTAGACCATCGTCTCGGGAAGCCCGCTTGGTTCAATCCGGACCAACTCAACGGATTAACTAACTAGTCATGGTTGCCTCTTTGTAGCTCGCGTTCCTTCTGGCAATAACCGGTCTAAGAATGCTCTCTCAAAGTCCTCCCACCGCATCGGGGCTACTCGTGTGGCGTGGTCGGCCTCAGCTCAAAGGAACCAAGCTCGGCTAATTCTTCTCGAAGGCATCTCAGCACTCGCCCTATACGGCCCATATCACGGAGGAAATGTTGAGGATATTCCTTCTCATCAGTGCCGTAGTAGGTTGGTGGGTTAAGCTTTAGGATCTTAGCCACCAATAATTCTCTGTGAGCTCCCCTTTGCCCTCGGGGTACATTTCTTGGTAACCATACTCTCCCCGGTTCTTCCACCACTTCAATTTCTTGATCTAGTGGAATCTCTTCTTCAGTAGCGGCTAACCGCTGCACTTCTTGCTGTATCTGTTGCCTTATCCTTACCCCTAACTCTTGAAACCTAGCAGTCAACATCTCAGCAATAGATGGGGCACCGGTTTCGGGTTGGGGCTCCGGCGATTGACGCCTAATCTCTCTTCCCTGATTGGCCCTCCCTCGGCCACGAGCACGACCTCGGGGTCGGCCTCGTGGAGCAGCTCTCTCGACCTGCGCCAATGCTCCATCAGCAGTCTCGGGGTTTCTTCCACCCCATGTAGCCGCTCTAGTTCTTCGTGGCATCCCTGTACTACACAAGGATTTAACACTCTATGAGACCTCTACCACATATCATAATTAGGGAAAGAATTTTAAAAACGAAAACTGACACAATTTCCTGGATACTCCCACAAGTGCTCGCTTAACTCCGGCGTTATGCCTGGGATAATAACGACGGTTTAAGTTGACACCCGATCATACCATAGCTCCACAAACTTAAAGAAAATAACTAGTCTCTGTTACCAACTTTGTCACGACCCCCACCCGGAGGCACGTGACCGGCACAAAGAAATGGCCTAACCCTGAGTCTGTTAGCCTTAACACCTATTTCATTGAACTATCATTACCATTCGCGTACACACATTATCAATATATATGGCTCACATCTCCTGTGTGGCCTATCTTACACCTGCAATCCACAGCCAAGCGCTGGTTCAGTTTATATGTATACTAAAACACACATAATATATATCTGTCATATACGTTGCCACACACTCCGGTATGTGACATATCCTATTCACATGCATAATAGTAATAAGTCCCCCAAAATAATTCTGTCTTTAAGTATGTGGAGCTGAGAAGTCTAGAGTATAATAACCACAAAGTGTAATCAATTCATTACAATATCCAAAATAAAATCAAAGCCACCCACGGAGACAAAATGTGAGTGCTAGCAAAACGTCACTTTCACTGAGCCAACGTGGAAACCTGACCGGTACCTGTATCTGAAAAAGTAAACCACTAAAGGGTGAGTCAACGATTCAGTGAGTGACGCTCCCATCCTAGGCGTAGTAGTGGGTACCACTACGACCGGGAAGGAGAGAAACCACATTCACATACGCATACACTTCAATTCATCTTTGATAATTATATAATTGTTCTCAAGCAATAGAACATGTACAAACTCTACTTTAACCGTACCACAACATGCATTAATCAAGCATATTGGCATGTGTGTATCGGGAAACACCGAACATAGATTAACATCCAAGTGCGGTTCACCCGCCAAACTTACTTACCTTTGCTTACCTTGTTACCTTGTTGACGCCGTGACGTATCTAAAGTATTCGTCCAAAATAATATGATATAACATTTGTGCATTAAGAAATACTAAAAAGCTAAATAACCAATAGAATATTGGATACTAAACCATCTATGCAGTGAATTAACCACTATCTTAACACTTTGAGGATTGCTAAAAAGTTTGGATAAACAAAAGCATTATTATGTAGCATTGCCTCCAAGTCGATCATAGTCCTCTTTTCTTTTCACTGAACTTTCTTCACAACTTTGTGTCTAAAGTCATCATCAGAGAAGCTAGATGTAGAAGGTATATATATATATATATATATATATATATATATATATATATATATATATCAGATAACTCTTTGTGTATAAAGTCATCATCAATCTAGAAATATTATAGAGAACATTACACTACCTTAACCCCAAACTTTGCAAAGGCTGGTTGTGAACACTATAGCAAAATAGTCTTTGGTTACCAAAATGAGAACTATGAAAATTAAGCCAATCACAAGAGACTCAAATACTGTCACATAGATAATGTATTTTGCAGCTCTCGGATGTCCAAGACCAAGTTCATTGGAAACCCTGACACTGAAAGTACAAAAACACAAAAAAAAGAGCCACACATTAAAATGACGTTGTTATAAAGAAGTAATAGAATAGATCAAACTCAGACCTTTGTCAAATTACTAATCTACTCAAGGGCCTAATTTTCTAGTGTTTATTGTAACTGCAATACAAGATCCATTTTCATGGGTAATTTTGATACTTCTAAAGTTTAGAAATGGAGTAGGAAACACAATACCAAGACTAAGATTTGACTGCATACCTGATTGCTGCATTTATTCATGCTGTAGAACATCAGTGAATGCATTAGAAAAAGTATAAAAGACACACATAATTTTAATCATTAACAAATGCAAAATCATTTAGAGTTTGTTCACAAATATCAAGCATCACCATTTTTTTGATAGAAAAGCATCACTATTTTTTTGTTCTGGTTTTTCCTATTGTAATGTCACACTTTCCTTTGTAAAGAAAATGAAGATGTTTGTGCAAGCCTAAAATCATTATGAGCATGACACATGGTAGCCACCATCTAAGTCGTTATCATAGAATACCTGCAAATGGAAATACCCAAAGTTACCTGCATCCTTGAATCTAGAATGTATTATATCATATATATGAAGTTTCTATCTACCACATAATGAAGATATGAAATTATACTCGAGAGCAAAATAGACTAATATGAGAAAACTGAAGAGGTGCTCACCACATAGTTACCCTGACATGCATCACATATTTGGGTGAAGTCATCAAAGATGCATCTAATAGACTAATTAATTCAGACTAAAGGAGAAATAGGAAGAGAATGAGTAATTAAGAATATTGTTTTAGTTAAGCTCAGTCCATCAATTTGTTCAGTTTCTACCTTTCCCCATAGATCGGCCTTGTAAATAAATATTTCTTCTTTATATTTTTCACCATTAACTACTTGATTCAACCCATTGCAATGGTGTACTTTTCCCTATCAAGTCTACTCAAAGTACAAATTAATTTCATTCATTTTAAACAGCAACTACGGATTTCAAATTTTAGCAAAAGCTAAATGCCCAAGAAAAAAGGAAAGTTAAACAAATCTGAGGAGGCTCCAACATTCCCACTTCTTTCCCTCACTATACCATCAAATCAGAGCTAAAGTCAAGCAATGCACACAAATTCGCCCCTGATCAGTCCCCTCCCCCAAAGTTCAGCTGAATCCTATCCTCAAAGCGGTAGTAATAAATAAGAAAAAAGAATAGAGAAATTACCGGATGTAAGAACGGCCATCGTCGATCGACGACGTCATACCTTAGTTGAAGACGTCGGTGGCGATGGTTAAGCGTTTATGCGTCTTCCTCTCTTGTCTTCCACTGCTTCGACCCTCTCTCCAACGAATTCTTCGCCTGCAAAGTCATCGACAAGCGCCTTCTCGCCGATTCCATCGATCGTGAGTGCCTCCACAATGAACCTAAATACATGGCCTTGCTCTCTCCGCACCCTAATATTCTCCAGATCTTTGACGTCTTCAAGAACGACGATCTGTTATCCATGGTCGTCATGCTTTGCGAACCCCTCACTCTCTTGGATTGCATCATCTATCGCCCATTCACGGAGATAGGAAAATGAAAAGAGGGGCTCAATTAAAAATATTTTTTAGGGTTAATTTGTGGCACTTCATAGGTGCCACTAAATAATTCAAAAAAATAAAAAATAAAAAATTATTATATTAAAGGTATTTGTGGCACTTTATAAATGTCAGGAAATGACAAAAATTTATAAATTTAAAATTAAGGGTATTTGTGACCCTTTATAAGCGTCAGTATATGAAAACAAAAATTATAAATTTAAAATTTATTAAATTATTGTGATTTGTGACACTTTAGAGGCGCCGAGAAACAACCTAAAAATTAATAATTAATAGTTCAGTAATTTAAGGGTGCTTGAAACGCCACTAAATGCACTTGGGTGCCACAAAATGAAATTACTTCCTGACGCCTGTCAAAGCGTCGGTAACTGTATTTATTAGTGGCACTTTCATTCAAGCGCCAGGAATTAAGCGCCGCTAAAAGACAGTTTTCTTGTAGTGAATCCAGACCAACTCAACGGTTTAACCAACTAGTAATGGTGGTATACTCCGGACCAGCTCAACAGAGTATCCAGAAGTGTATATATACATGAAGGGAATTTCAAACCTTACCCGACGAAATGCCAACATGAATGCACTTTCCGAACCTGACTTGACGGAAAGCCCTTACCCTTGGTACCATACATGTTATTGCCATAATTCTCGGGTCAAGCACATATGTGTGCGGAATTCTTCATCGTCACCCATATGTACTTGATCCACCATATTTCCACTTTAACAATTACAACAATTCATTGTACAAAATTCCAGCAAAATTCCAGCGAACCAAGCCTGGGAACTTCGGATTTTTGTTGTTCTAAGCTTCATTGCTTCAATTTTTGGGTGTCCCAAGCCATAAAAACTTGATATAATCATTAAGTGTTGGTTTCCTAAATATATGCATAATTTATAACATAAAAACAACAACTAATCAAGCTCAAATCACCAATCAACCATCAACATTTACGATTTGGGGAAAAATGGGTTCCATGAATCCTAAGACCACAACCTCCATTTCCGGCCATCTCCGGCTACCTAGCTGTGTTTCCTACTAACACCTCCTCAATCGATCCCCCAATCAAACCCATCCTCACCCATGAACTCTAAATATGAGATGAGATGAATTTGGAGAAAGTGTTGAAGTTTTGATTCTAAGTAACCTTGAATGATGTTGAGGGGATGTTGTGGATGTCAGATTTGTTCTCCGGTGAGCTTCTCCGGTTGTGGTTCCCCGGATTCCGGTCACTTAGGCTCTGTTCCACCATCTTCCCTTTGCCCTAGCGTGTCTCTTCTCTTCCCTCTCTTTTGTTCAAGCTGGAAATGGTTTGGGTGGGAGTGAGGGCTCGACATATAAGCTGAAAAAAATAAAAGGGAGGGTTCCAAATTTTTAACCCCACTTCCACCTTTTTCTTTCACTTAAATCCCCCCTTATATTTTACCCTTTACAAAATCCCTCCTCTTTTCTTTTTAAAAGAATTTTCTACCCATATTTTCCAAACAATTTTTTTCCCAGATATCACAAGTGTAAATTATATAAAAGAAAATTTAAATTAAATAAAGTACTTAAACAAATAGACTAGGGAACAAATAATAAAATAAAATTGAGAATGGAGTTTAAAGCTGAAATTCCATTGCCATAGTGGGATAGACCACTAAAATACACCAACACCTTACTACCTTACGTGTGAGACATTAAGGGAATGACCTTCTCTTGTGGCTGGATATAGAGAAAGCATCTCACTCTTCCTTACTTAAGAATAAGCCACACAATTTTTATTTCTTTCCCTATTAGATTAAGTCAGCCACCTCTCTAACCCTAAAAGAATATTCATTCTTTCTTTTTCTTTCTATCTTTACAAGAGAGATTCAGAAAGAGAGAAGGGAACCGAGAGAGAGAAGGATTCGATTGAGAGAGAGATAGAGATGAACGAGAACAAAACCACCGGGAGTAAGGGGGAACATCACCGACAGTTGCAACGTGAGTGACCAACAGTGGGTTTCTATCGTTTCGGTGATGCGTTGTTGCTCTTGTATGAATAAGAACGAAAAAAGGGAAACCGAGGAAAGGGAGTGAGATAGGGGAAACGAGAGATGGAGGAAGCTGAAGTTAGAGAGAGAATTGGGAAGAATCAAAACTGGGTTTAGAGCTGAGTAGAAGGAAGTAGAGACCGAGAAGCAAGAACATAATCTTGCTGAGTTCGAACTAGGCAAACCGTGAGCTAGTAGTGGAAAATCATCCTTCTTCCTTGAATTTCTGACCAAGGAAGAGCAAGGTATTGTAGCCAACCCTTCCCTAGGTTTAGAGATTGCACACCAGCTCTAAAAGGATCAACTTTTGTGGTTTAAGTCTTGAGAGAAGTCTAAAAAACGTTGTTGATGTTTTTCTCAGATTTCGATCTGAACATGTCTTCTTTAATTTCATTTTCTGAATTCGTTTCTCAATGGACTCATATGATTCCAAAGCTGGGTGAAACCTAACATCCCAAGCTTTTTCGATTGTCCATTACATACGTGATCCGATGGTTAGATTTTCTATAAATGAGCTTCAAAATGTGGTTGTTCTACACTTACCTTTGTTTCTGGGGGTATTTGAATTCTTAACTATTTTACTCTCTTAATTGTTTTCTCCATAAGCTGAATTTTTTTTAAGTGTTGGAGTACATACAAAGATGCTTTCAGAAACTTAGAACTCCTTTAATTGGTGATGTTTATCATGTCTAAACCTTAATGGTATACATATGAAAATGAACTGGTGTTTGTAAAAGCATTGTGTGAATTTTCATTCGAATCTTATTTCTCTCTGAATGCTTTTCATTAAAATGGCTTCTGAGTTAATAATTATGTTGTTGGGATTTCATTAAGACAGATTTAATTAAAGGAAAAGTTGTTGGAAAGATAGAAACTTAATTTGGGAAATTACTTGAGAAAAACTAGAATAGTGAATTTTAGAGAAAATTTCCCAATTAGTAATGAGAAATTGTTTATTTTTTCAGAATCAGAGAAAAAGTTTTAGCTACTATAAGATTTGTCAAATAACTAAAGAACTCTTTGGAGGCGAAGACACTTAAGAGTAATTGTGAGGGACTCTCTCATCTTAACCCCTAAAGGGTTGATTGGATGACGTAATTGTGTAATCAAAATTGTGAATTTCTTAGTGTATATTTGTACTCATGGATGGTTGTTAATGCTTGATATAGACATGAAATTTGTAGATTGAATGTGAGCTTGTGCATGAATAAGGATTCTTGAAAGGATGAGTGAATTAATTTGCAAATTATCTCTTTGATTGATGTGTGCTCTATGATGATGACTGTGTGTAGGAAATTGTGCACTGTTTGTATTAAGTATTGAGTTAGGGTACTAATATGGTGTATGGGAAGGACCTTGGGTGAACCATGCACCATGTGTGAATGTTGCATGGTTGAGAACATGGGAAGGAGCAAAGGCAGAACCATGTGACCAATCATGAGTTAAGATACTATGGTGGTGTATGGGAAGGACCATGGCTCAACCATACACCATATGTGAATGTGGCATGGGGTAGTCCAGGGGAAGGAACAAGGTTGAACCATGACACTCACCTTGTGTTGATGTACAATGGCGGGCATGGGAAGGAACGTGGTTGAACCATGCGCCATTAAAATTGTAAAAATTGGAAAGGTGGTGGGAAGGAACCTAGTTGAACCACTTAACCAACCTATTTGTTATGTACCAATAAGTGATCAAGGGAGGAGGGAAGGAACTTAGTTGAACCTCATTCCTTGTTTACTTGTGGGAAAGAAATTGTGTGAATAGGTAATGTTGGTCACATAGTTATTTCTTCTTTAAACCATATGAACCCTTTTCTTTATATAATGCATTCCTCGTCCTTTTGAAAACTAAATGGGGATTCGTTTTCTTTAATAATTGATAAACCTTGGACTCCAGTTTGTAAACTAATTCTTTCCTTTTAAAGCTATATCATTCTTAAACCTTTCTTTCACTAGATGGCGTCCAAGTGATCTTAACTCTATGTGGCCAATATTACCTCCAAATATTTGTGCATCTTGGATTGGTCTCATTTGCGTCTAGATTTATGATTATTCTTGAAATTAATGTATATGGACACCACTTGAGTGGTTTCATCTTGAATGTGTAAATGACTCATGTCAATGGTGTGTTAGTGTAAGTGTGATTGGTACATGGACTTTGGTTAGTGGTTGAGAAATTTTTTGCTCTTATCTAATAAATGACATTGTAACTGTTTATGTGTCACATTCCTTTCCCCTTCGTGGTTGTACCCTTCTACCATGTCTAGGATGGGTTTGTCTCTCACTGAGTCGTATGACTCACCCCTCATAATTAATATTTTTCAGAAACATATACAGGTTAGGCATACACATCAGCCTTGTGAAGGTGCAAAAGAAGAATCTACACTTTGTTCATGTGGGTGCTAGCTTTGATAATATTGTGTATTTTGTAAAACTATTGAATTAGTATTGTGTAATTGAATTAAATTGTATTTTTTGTTGAATTAAATGGAATTCTTAAATGGAAATCATAAGATGGGTTTTGGAATTGACAATTAGGCTTACAGGCTCGAGGGCCCTACCCTTAGCCTGTGCTGGTCACGTGCCATCGGGTGTGGGTCGTGACAAAGATGGTATGAAAGCCAGGTTCTGAGAACACTAGGGCTTTTGTGTTCTAAAGTTGTTCGGAGTTTAGTTGATCAATATAGGAGCATAGGGTCGTAGATGGATCCTAAATAGAATTAGAATCTAAGTATATGGTTGACCTGAGTAACTAATTGAACCTAGGGAGTTGGTGGACGTCAGGAAGAGACCAAGTACTTAGAAGTTAGGATGGGGTAGAGAACTCTAATTCATGTCCATGAATTTCATTACTTAATCGATGTGACTAGGTCTGGCCAACTTAGTTATATTTGATCTGGTAAAGGAATTTAAGTACTAATAGGAATTAAGGGAAACTAAATTAATTTGGGGAAAAGTTGAGTCACGACATTAGGGAAGTAAACCCTACTTAGTGACTAAAACTCAACTATCAAAATGAATATAAGTTAAACGTAAGCGCCTTGTGTGAGCATGTTGAGCAGAGTCATTCAATATATGAATGACTTCTTCTCGATCTTATTGTTTGGTACATAGTAGTTTTGATTATTACGTTTGGTGCAAGATTGTTACCCCATCATGTTTGCGATGATCTAGTGGGGGAAGGACATGATACTCTATGTGTAGGGGAAGGCCCAGATCCACATGTTCCGACCCGACCCAGGGACCGAAAAATAAATTAGGCAGAAATTAAATATTGTGGAAACTACTAACCTGGACGCCATCGCTAAAATCTCGGATCTTGCTAGTGCCTCTGCTCCACCAGGGCTGACCTCCAATCGATGAGCTCCGAAAAGGGCCGCACCAAATGGAGGACTCTACCTATGAGAGGTAGAGCCAAATGTCCACGACTGATGCGCGGAAGAGGACTTAAGAGAAAGAGAAAATTATACTGAGTGGGGTTTCCCAAACGGGACCCCCCTTTCCAACACATGGAATGAGCAACTGGAAAGGTGTGGAGTCACTCCTATTTATAGGAGGATGAGAGAGCTCCAATCATTGACGCAAGCAATGTGGATCTTGGAATATGAACAAAATATCATGCTTCCATCATGATCACCTAGCCCACTTTGGGCCACGAGTGCTGGCTCGTGTGACCTCCGATGAGTGTCATATTGGTGTCATTTTGTTCGTCTCTCAGCGAGCTTTCCAACGGATCTTCACTCGACCCAATCGGACTCCCACATGGGCGGTTATTTAGTCCCGAAGACCCCAATATATCCAACATACTCCCACTCGCACATGGTGAGAGGCCTATGACTATCCTTATCACAAAGGAATTCTCTATTTCTCTTTCTCTCGTTGTCTTCTTTCATACTCCGTGTTAGTCGTGACCGCTTGGCACGATATGTGGGAGCCTTATACTAGAAGCCTGTTAGGGCCCAGCTATAAGTGATGCTACAACCCAAGTGTCTGATGATGTGACCACATGTCTCACCGAAAAATAGTGCCATGGGTTCCCTAGACGTGTTCATATACATGGCTAGTCCAATCCCTCTAAGTCTACGGTAAGACTAGGACTTCAGCCACACTCAGTTGCGATAGGTATCCACATCCATGAGAACCTCAAAGGGATCACATAATGGGTCGACCTCAGGATACTATCACACATGCATATGTCAACACAATCTTCCTTTCGACTCTTATCAGTTCAATCAAACATAGCTGCTTTCCTGACAGTCTTCCATCGGACCGTATTTTTCCATAGCCTCTTGGAAAGATATCAAAGTAGCAAGCACTACCTTATCTCTTCATGACAGAGTCAAAGTGCATAAGGGTACCCTTTGAAAGGATTGATGCATCCTTTCAGGGACTCACACAACATTGAAGCAGGGATTCATTCACATGCTTCCCTTGCGGTACTCAAATCACATGCGGTATGAAATGCACGTTGTGGTGTTCTCGAGCGTATGTCGGTTTTGATCCTCAATCACTTACACCACACAGACCTTAGTCCAGACTCACTTAGAATCTCACTTGAGTTTGCTACCACACTTTGCTCACTTCACATAGCGCCAAGTGGAGCACTCATGTCTGGCTACAGGCATTATGAATAGTGGGGATTGAAAACTCGATCATAAGACCTCAAATCTTAGCGGATCACATACTAATACACTTACTAGGGCGACTTATCAATTCTCAGTGGCGTTTTCCTGTCCAGCACTTGGCGCTTTTCAGCTGCCTCTGGATATTCACACTATATCCCATTTTGGTGTTCAAGGAAAAAGCACCCAAGTCGCATCTTGGCCCACACCACTTGCGTGTCCAAGGCGGTTGCTCGTGTGAGAGAGCCAACCTCCCAAGCCTGTACGACATACTTTATATATTGTGTGATAAGTACTTCTATTTCTTGATCCACACAGAATAAAGGTATGCCTAGGCATCATACTTTGATTATGATCAAGAAATAGAGCTCTCACAAAGTTTGTCCTCATGACATAAATTATGTTAAATCACCCTGGTTCTAAGCAATCCTATGTATCTAAAACACTAGTTTTACGGCTTGTATCTCTATACGGTCAACCCACCAATGCGGGTCCGTGAGGGCATAGAGCCAATGCTCTATGACAAGTCATACTGTGAGGACCCTCTCTCAGGTCACTTGATGCTTAGACAGACAATACAGGGTAGTTAACTACTGTGTAACGATGTCTCATACAAAGTGATGTTGCGTTCTCTTGTGGTACTTAGACTTTCTTTGGTGTAAACCATAGTTGTTTGACTTGATGAGATCAATGTCACTAGGTCAACAACTCTGTTTGTGAATTATAAGTGACTTTAGATCTTCCAATCCAAACTGCCCAATACTGCTGATGATCATGCAATGAACTCCATGTCCCTAGTGGACAGAGAAATGCATAATCCTAACTTGCTTCTCTGCAAGATGGTTCCAGTGCTTAGCAAAGCACACCAAGACGTGGATGTCCTCTCATCCAAGTCTCTTACCCAATCGACATCAATGTTTGGGCCGCCGTTTGCGGGTCACTAATATGATGAAAACAACCAATGTTCAGCAACACCCTAAAAGTACCTCAGAACACTCTAAATAGTGTGTCTAACCTAGGCTTGACTGATAACGGCTCACAAAGATGACTACAAAAAGCACGTTGGAGCTAGTACAGTCCTCATTGTACTTCAAGCTACCAACTACATGTATCAAAATACTATCCGATGACTCCATCTCTGACTTTAGTCTAAAGACGTGTAGCAAGACTCAAACTCTTGCCTCTTGCTACTAGCACATCACTCGGGTTCAGATTCCCTCAAACGGAATCCACCAAAAATCTCTTCTTCATAGGATTCTAGTGACAGAGTGAGTCGATTCTTCGAGCATTCTCCATGAATCTTGACTCCCACTGCCTAACCCAATTCCTTTATCTTAAAGATGAAAGGATGGCCATCTTTAATTGGCTAAAGCAGCCTCTATGTCATTTCTAGCTAGCCATATGTCTTCTACATATAGCGTGAGGTAATGAAATACTCTCAGCTTTCTTGAAATGGACTAAGTGGTCAATTACCACGAGTCTAGATGAATATGTTAGATCTTGACAGATCCTTGGAGACGGCATACTCTGCGCTCCTGGCCTTTTGCAATGAGACCTACGTGCTTTTGCACATAGATCCCTTCACCTAGTTTGCCATACAAGAAAGCATTCTTGACATCCTAATTGATGTACCCCCAGACTTAAACCGGTAACCAAAGCTAGAATCAAACTTTGATCACACAATAAACGAGAAGGTTTCGTCATAGTCGATACTTTCTTGTTGTGTGTACCTCTTCACTGCTTAATGTGCCTAGTAGTGGTCGATTAACCTATCTGCCTCCCTTAACTTTTGAGAGCACACTTGTTCTAAAAATCCCTTGTGATGCGGGGCAGATCCACCAAGTCTTATACTTGGTATGTCCTTATAGACTTTGTCTTTTCTTCCTCTATCATTTTAGTCCACCTTTTACTTGTAGGGCCGGAGAGAGCCCTCTGAACTATTTAAGGCTCTACATGATAATTTAGTACTCCTCTAGTAGTCCTCTTGGATTGTACATCGTGGAAGATATGCTCCTCGTAAGCATTACTCCCACTGGACTCAGCAACTGGAGATGCGTCTATACGTTCCTCTTAACGTGTTGTAGGTCCGCCTCCTTTCAATGAAGATGCACATCCAAACATCCATCTCCCTTGCACAAGAAGAGTTTGTCTTAAGGACCATTACATCCTTAGACTTAAATTATGTGACCGGAGTGTCTTCATTCTCGCTAATGAAGACACATCCTTTTGAGTGACCAAGCTATCTTACCAAGACACGCTACTTGCCTTTAGGGTCAAGCTTCCCATACTCATGGGAAGGATCAAGTATGTTGTATACCCTCATGGTCTTAGCATACTCTAATCAGATCTTTTACCTAACTAGAACTCACAAGTAGTCACTCACATAATTTGAAAGGGCATATGGTTAAGTACGAAAGTGACTGTTGGCAAAATATCTCCCCTATGGGAACGTTCACCTGAGTCATTATTAACTTAACCAACTCCAAGAGCAACTCATTTTGCTGTGGAGTGTGTGGAATAGTTAGTTGTCTAACTATCCTAATTTCATCACGTAACCGTGAGAAAATACTGGGCCACTTGCCTTGCCCCCACGCTTATCGGACCCTTATGTCCGAGTGGACTAATATGATGAAAACGGGTTTTTCTGGTTTCATTACCGAATGGTTTTTAGGTTGCTTTGTCTGTAAGGCAACGTTTACAAACTAGCATTGGGAATTTATCCTCACAAATTCTCCTTTGCTAATACATAATTGAGTCCCACACGCATTTGCCAAAAAAAAGGGGTATCAACCACAGTGGAAGAAACAGCAAAGCAACTATTTGAATTACGGGAATGTAATTCAAAATGTATCACAAAACAACCATTGTCATAAAATCAGAACTAACACTAAGGAGTCATGATAAACATGTAGATCACATTATATCCTAAGTTCTCTAATGGAAAAGCATCTCATAATAAGTTCCGTTCGGTATCTAGAACACAAAACATATATAAAGATAAAGAGTGATCACTACCCAACTTTGTTTTGTTGCTGCCCAACCTCTTAACATTATTAATGCTTTGTTCCCACAAGAATACTCCTGCTCCCATTGGGCAGAGAACGGAACTTCATGAACCAATGTTCATGGGTGAGAGGAAAAATGATTGCTATAAACAATTTTTGCGCATAGTGCCGTATGGGTTGGCACAAGCAACATTTGACCTTGGCCAAAATCTCTTTTCCTTCCTGGCTTTTCCTTTGAACTGAGGCTACTTACCTTACACTCAACCTTTCTCTTCCTAGCACCACGTCTCTTGGACCCGTTATCCTTATTCTTGGAGCCTATAGCTCTAAGAAACTTTAGCCACTTAGGCTACGTGCTCGATAGATTTCGCGGCCTTGTGCCACCTATCCTTGAGCACTAGGTGGTGTTTAATATCATCAAGAAACTTGATGCTATTAGTGAAGGTCAGAATGACCTACATGCACTCCCAATAGGAGGGAAGAGATCTATCAACAGTTTGAACTCACTGTTTGCTAGTGGGGAGCTTTCATGTTTACTCATACTCCAAAATCATGTTTGATTTCTCCCTTAAATGCGTCTTTATGCTCCTGTCAGAGTGCATTTTGGAGGCATCAACTTGATCGTAAGTTGCCTTAGTTTGGTGGCCACAGTGTCACCAAACCAGTGTCTCTCTATTGTGATCCACATTTACAAGTTTTGCAGTTACACTATCAGTCAATCCTAAACGCTAACAATAATTACACAGCTCCTTATTAAACAACACACAACTCTTGAAAATTGTAATCAACGTAAGACGAGTGTAGATATAATCAGTCTCTACATTCAAGAAGTAGGGTCAACCACCCCATCACACAGAGAGCCTACATATGTACACCTTTCTCTGCTTGACTCAACAATTTTCATAGAATAGTCACATACTATTCAAAATCCCTTTTGAATTCCCACTATGTAAGCAATCAAGAGGGACATCGAGACGCCACAGGCACGACCAAGAACTTCCACTTGATTACAACGCTTACAATTATTTAAATAGTGACTTACTATTTAAATTCCCACATGGATAAGCATTTGCATCGAGTTATGGGTTTGCCACATGTTACCCCTAGCTCCCACTCGAGCAAAACGCTTAAGATAATTTAAACGATCACAAATCGCTTAAATCTTCTCTCTCGTTGTGTGTGTGAATGAATCAAGAGATGGTCATATCCGCTCTTTAGACTACAATTCACCCTAATTTCTGCCCTTATTTTAATTCGTCTCGCGAAAGCAAGAAAAATGACTCAAAAATTATCGAAATCGGAGCTAAAATGGAGAAATTATGCGCGACAGAAAACTTTGCGACGCTGGTCAATAGTCAGCATTGACCAGTCAACGGTCAACCGTTGGCCTTTGGCAGTCAACGGCCACGCCGGCCAACCGCCGACCGACCACCGGCAGCGGCAGCGGTTGCCGGTGTACCACCGGCCTCCATGGCTAGCGGCACGCGGCGGCGACGATTCAGAGAACCTCCGGCCGCTGGCACTGGCGGCCCACGACAGCGTAGATGGCTGGTCCTCTGTCGGCACCGATGCATGTCACCAGAGAACCTCGTGCCGGCGACTCGCGGCGGCAGAGGTCGCCAGACCATCGCCGTCACCGGTGACCCGTGGGCGGCGGTAGTCACCGGACGTCCTCCGGAGGTGAACCACCGTCGAAGGCTGCCGGACCTTCGTCGGTCGGCCACCGTCGACAGCCTGCTTTGCCAATCAACGCGGTAACCCTCTTCAGTCAATGTTCCCCATCCCCAAAGCAATAACATACATCCATAAGTATATGTCTAATTCGTAGGGTACACAAACCTTAAATAATATATACATGCATGCCAATTAGGGTCTTTAATATTGAAAGGGGTTCCTAAACATGTTTCTAGGTTTTTAGGTTGTGTGTTACCAATCAATATTGAATTAAAAAATTAACACATAATTTAAATTCAAAAATCATAGGACCCTAACCTACAATATATGATTATCACATGTTTTAAATCAAAATTAAAACTTATAATTAAAACTGGGAACCTATTCATGTTCCTATGTTTTAAATAAAATAAAATCATATAAACCCTAAAGATGTTTCTAACCCTTTTCGGTTGATCAATCCCTGGAGAACAGAGCTCTAGCTTAACCTGGCTCTGATACCAATGTAGGGAAAGGCCCGGATCCACATGATTCAACCCGACCTAGGGACCGAAAAGAAAAAGCGAAATATAAACCAAGCAGAAATTAAATATTGCGGAAACTACTAACCTGGACGCCATGACTAAAATATCGGATCATGCTAGTGCCTCTGCTCCACCAGGGCTGACCTCCAATCGATTAGCTCTGAAAAGGGCCGCACCAAACGGAGGACTCTACCTATGAGAGGTAGAGCCACATGTCCACGACTGATGCACGGAAGAGGACTTAAGAGAAAGAGAAAATTATACTAAGTGGGGTTTCCTAAACGGGACCCCCCTTTCAACATATGGAATGAGCAACTAGAAAGGTGTGGAGTCACTCCTATTTATAGGAGGATGAGGGAGCTCCCATCATTGACGTAAGCAATGTGGGACTTGGAATATTAACAAAATATCATGCTTCCATCATGATCACCTAGGCCACTTCGGGCCACGAGTGCGGGCTCGTGTGACCTCCGATGAGTGTCATCTTGGTGTCATTTTGTTCGTCTCTCAGCGAGCTTTCCAACGGATCCTCACTCGACCCGATCGGACTCCTACATGGGCGGATATTTAGTCCCGAAGACCCCAATATATCCAACACTATGATTTGAGTATAGACGTCGGAAGGATTTAGTTTCTTCGTGACATAGAATAAGGTTAGAGAGACGCCATATGCTCAGATTGAGTAGTGTTTCCAGTGACTGTGATATGGATATTCTCTCTTAGGATATAATCTTACCTATTTGCTTGAATAACTATCTAGATTGTGAAATCTTTGGTATGAGAATTTTCCTTTCCATAATATGTGATAAGTGCCCATTTTTTTTATCGTTTAAATTGAGCATATTGTGAATGAATGTGGTATTCATTGTACTGTGTGAAGTACATAGCACTCCCATGAGGGAGATGAGATGCGTTGTGTGATGTGAGTGCACATACATAACCATAGATTAAAGAGGGATTTTGATCTATTCTTTTAAATAGTCATGAAAAAAAAAAAGAGTTAACAAGTAACATATGCTTATCCTTCCATGGACTTTCGATGTCCCACACAAATCCTAGGTTCATGATTTTCTATTGATTGATAGGTTGAAAAATCAGTAAACACACATTCATGTTCTGTTATATGCAAATCGTAACCTAGTGTTGATTAAATTCGATTTCTAAGCTCATATCTTGATGGATTGGGGTGAAACAAGATGCAAATGGAAGCATATACATATAGGATTCTAGACTAGGTCTTGTATGTAAATTTAAATGGTTGGATTGCCACGGTATGTTGCTATTATATTTCTGAACTGTGTTTTCGTGTCCGTTTGACTAATGTTTTCTTATTTGGTTGTATGATGAAATTGCTGAACTATTTCACTGTTTTGAGGCATCCTTTTAGGAGCCTAAAAGTGATGTAAACCTTGTGTATTTAAGAGTTTTGTGATAAGAATTAATCTTAAGAATGTGAAGGACACATATTTCACTTCCTGGGTTTGTGGTACTGGTGTCTTGAAATTTGCAGTGAAGACGGTCATATGTGTGTGTTCTTGCTATTAAATCTATTATGTGATGATTGATGGTTTGAGAAGCTCTTCTGAGTTGGAGTTTTTGAGTCACTGAGTATTTTCTCTGTGTGTTCCTTACTGTGAAACCCAAGTTGTGTTATGTGTAAATTGCTATGATGAAAACTGGTGATGTCGTATGCTTGTTTAAATTATTTCACACAAACTCTATTGCTAAAAAACAATCTTATGTGTGTTTGGTTGTTGTGCAACTAAAAGTAACTAAAAAAATGAATAATTTGGGAATTCTTGATTCATGAATTAAGTCTCAGATGTTAGAACCTGAAACAAGTTGTACTGCCACCCAATGTGTGATGATTATTAAATGTTTCTTAGCATATCTCTAAATGTTTTGTAATGGAAATAAATGTCAATGGCCAAGTGTTGTTGGCTATTTTGTTTCTGCCATATGAATAATGCTGAGATTATGACTTCGAACTTAGAGAAATGAAATTGTGGGTTTAATTTGTTCTAAATACCTTAGGGGTGGATTAATGTTTGTTGTAACTCTTGTTTCCATTTTGTGAATTGATGAATTAAGGAAGAATATTAAGTTTTAGGTCTTGGGTGAAACATTAAAGGTAAAAAAAAAATATTTTAAAGCATGCATGATTAACAATATCTTTTTCTGATTTTTGGGAACTCTAGCCTTGGGTTTGGAAGGGAGAAGTGATTCTGAATTTCTCACCTTACCTGGAAGACAATTTCATACTTACCATGTTATATTGAGAGTGTTTTGGGCATGGGGAGAGAATTTATAAGAGAGTTAAAGAAGCATCATACTCCTTGGATATTGAGAGGGTTTCTTTGTTTCTACTGCTATCATGCTTATTTCTGTCCCTCAAATCATGTAAGATGTTGTTGTTGAGATATGAATATGCTTAGGATGAAGCGATTAATCATGATTGATGGATTTCTGACTTGTTTTTCTGTAAAAGTTGGGAAAAAGATGCTGCAGGGACTGAATTGAGACAATTCTGTTTCTCTGCCCAGAACTGAAAATTTAAATTTTCTAAGAAAGTTGCTGGTGTAAATATTGTAATTGAGGTATAGATGCTTGCTTAAACTCTGAATCCTTCTTTCCTATTAAGTTGTCATCAAAGTAAAAATATTTTTTTCATAAGGAGTGAAATTTAGAGGGAGTAATTTGAAGTTCTGTTTCCTATTAAAAAAAACTGGAAAATTTGTCGTCTGTGACATTTCTACAGATATAAATGCTGAGATTGTTGCCTAAGTTCTGTATGAGGGATTAGGAGTGTTCACGGGTAGGGTCGGTCCGGGTCTGGACCTGACCCGAGAACCGACCCGAACAGGCCCCGGGTAGGAATTTTCTACCCGGGCCGGATCTTACCCGAAAATGACCCGAGAGAACTCGGGTCTCGGGTACAAACGGGTCGGGTATGGGCTTACCCAATTAATGAAAATGGTTTTGGGCTTTTTTTTGGGCCTTTTTTGGTCAGGATTTTTGCGCATTTTTCACTTATAAAAAAAAGTATATAGATAAATATGTACTTCTACCCAAAAATTATGATTTCATTCTCCAAAAAATAATTGTTTTGGGCCTTTTGTCATACATGATAGATGATACAACAATACAAAGACATCATGAAATAAGAATAAGCAAATCTCAAACCAGAATGATAAATTATATCAATAATTCCACCAACTTAGATCATATATATCATCAATGTATAGCACATGAAAACATAAGACGTCATGAAATAAAAGTAAGATTGGAATGTATAATTACCTGATTTTCATTTAGAATTTCATCATCATTCATTACTTTACCTGCAAGTCACTGAACATGTATAAAAATGAAAATCACATCTTAATAAATGGAAGAATTCATCATAAAGTACTACACAAATCCAACATTTTGTCTTTAAAAATACAAGTCCATCACTTGTTTAACAATACAAGTCCATAACTTAAAGTCTTAAACATTACAAAACAAGATCAAAAGCTTAAAAAGAAAGAAAAAAATTGAAGCTAGGTTCACTTCATGACATATTGACATCTTCAGTCACAGTTGATTCTCCAGAAACATCTGTAAACAATAATTTGAACAATAGGAAATTAGAATTAAGTATACTGCATTGTAATATTTTTAACATAAACAATTAAACATTATTAACAAAGTACAAAACTTACCAGATGCAATACTATCAGTCTCCTCATATTGATCAAAGTCAGGGTCATTAAAATTAAATTCTGTGGGGGATAGCCAATTTTGAGTACAAATGAGTGCTTCAGTCAATTTTAGAGACAATGAACTTCTAAAAACATCAAGCACACGTCCACCTGTGCTAAAAGCAGACTCAGATGCCACAGTTGACACTGCCATGGCCAACACATCACGTGCAATAAGAGAAACGACTTTATATTTTGTAGCGTTCTCCCTCCACCATGTTAAGACATCAAAAGAAGGAGCATCATCTATTGCGTCTGTTTCAAGATACTTGTCCAAATCTGTTTTTTGATCTGAAGGATGTTTAGTTCGGCCAGACCACCACTTGCCCTTTGGATTTGGATTTGCAGTAACAAAATCAGGCATTGGTAGGTCTCCTGGATGATTGACAGCTCCAGAATCACCACTTTCTTCTTCATGTTCAGATTGTTCACCAACAACTCCCACTGAATATTTATCATACAACAAGTACAAAGTGTCTATAACCTTCTTCTTCATACTCTCACACAGTATAGGATCATTATCATAGATATCATTAAAAGTGTTATTCACATAGCCAAACTTATATCTAGGATCCAATACCACTCCAATCACCAACAAGGGGTTCATGTTTTCTGGTCTTCCCCAATATTTGTCATACTTTAATTTCATTTTCTTAGTCATTTCTCCAATAAGAGGATCTTGGTGGACAGCACTCGCTTGCAACATAGTATGAACATGAGCAATTTCATGGAAGCAAGAATTAGATGTCACATATAAGGACCCAGAGAACCTCAATGTGATGGTGTAAGAGACCTTTCAAAATTGAACAAACACACATGCATTACTCCAATCAAACGTCATAGGAGGTCCAAGCCGATGACTATCATCCCTAAAATATGCATTGTATCCATCATCTTCATCTTCCATCCTATCAAACACTTTTTGGAACTTCAAGGCATGTTCCAACATCAAGTAGGTGGAATTCCACCTAGTCATAATATCCAAGCACACAAGAGCCTTGCAATCAATTTTTTCCTTTTGAACTAAGTCTTTGAATCTTTGAAGTCTTGCAGGAGAAGAACGTACATATCTAACAGCATTCCTTATAGCAGAAATATAATTGTGCAAGTCTTTTAACCCATCATTGACAACCAAATTCAAAATATGGGCACAACACCTGACATGAAGATAATCCCCATCACAAACTAACCCATTCCAATTTTTCAATCTTTTTTTAAGATAAGCCACAGCTGTGTCGTTGGAGCTTGCATTGTCCACAGTTATAGAAAATACTTTTTCAATTCCCCATCCCAACAAACACTTCTCAATTGCCTTCCCTATAGTGTCACCTCTATGATTTTCAATTATACAAAAGTTTAGGATTCTCTTTTGTAATCTCCAATTTTCATCAATAAAGTAAGCTGTCAGGCACATATAATTGAAAATTTGAATTGAAGTCCAAGTATCTGTGGTGAGGCAAACACGCATACATGATTTTTTTTAGAAAAGCTTTAAGCTTTTTGGATTCTTCAATGAAGAGCTTGTAACAATCTCTTGCAACTGTCACCCTTGATCGAACTGGAAATCTAGGTTCAAGACAATTGCTATACTTTCCAAATCCATGACCTTCGACAACTCAAAAAGGCTGCTCATCGCATATCACAAATTCAGCTAAGGCCTTACGACATTCTTCTTGATTATAGGTGTAAGGTACCAAGTTTGGTCCTAAACCCCCAGACCCAGATGGCTGAAGGAATGCTAGCATATTTTGTTTTTTTTTTCTTGTGCCTTATATGGGTACCCTTTGCATTTTAATAAATGCTTCTTTAGGGAAGTTGTGCCATGCTTAGATGTATCACAAGCATATGTGTGGTCTTTACAGTACTTGCATTTAGCTCTAGGCTCACCATTTGTCTCTTCTAGGGGAAGTTTTACAAAATGATCCCAAACACTAGACTTCGGTACGGGGGGTTTTCTTTTTGAACCACTAACATTGGCAGGAGAAGAAGCTGCAGTAGTGGCAGCATCAGATCCAGGGGTATCTGTGTCTTGAGAAGGATTAGTGTCTTGGGTAGTGTCTTGGATTTGTTGAGTAGATGGGTCTGCCATTTTAGGTTTGATTTGAAGATCTATTTTAAGCATGCATCGATTAGTTTATAGTCAAAATTTAAATAGCAAAACAATGAGTAGAGAACAAAGACAATTTTGGTTCAGCCACAGATGGCAAACACAATCATTACACTTGGAATGCTAAATTGACATTATCTCTATAGGTTTCTTGTTTTCAAATGAAAGCTTTATATTCTTGTCATCTCAATCATACCTAGATATTAGTTTAGGAAAACAAAAAGAAAAAAGAAAAAATCATGTATACAACCCAAGCATTCTAAATTTGTCAACTATCAAGCAACCCTAAATCTTGCAAGAAAATAAAATAGACAAAGCTCTCACCTCACTTGCACATACTCAGCTGCTCTGCTCGTGCTCAGCTCTATTGATCAAATCGTGAAACCAATGACTACAAAACGAAATGGGAAGAGACTCAGCGAAAAAAATGAAAGAGATTATTCAGTCAATCACATGTTATTCTTGAAACCTTAATGTTGGACTTAGTATTGGAAATAATCTAAGTAGGCCTATTAATTTGGCCCAACTTATATCAAAGTCCACCTAACAGTTATCCAGAACATCAAGAAATATATATACTTGGTAACTAAATGAATATCTATAACTATGCATTTGAACTATGTAATTATGTATAATATGAGAATTGATGTTTGTAAATTGAAACAAGATAAAATTAAATTCGTGGCAATTTGAAGGGATGAGAATTGAATTGGAAGTTAATTAGAAGAGAGTTGGAAATTTGGATGTGACAAGAAATGAGAAGGGTGTGAAGGGAATCTATATATAGGAGTTTAAAGGCATTAGTAGTTAGTACGCTTATTATATTCCAAAGCGAATGCAAGTAACATCATCAAGTAATGGGGCGTGTGGTATAGCTAGTATTCTCAACTGTAACATTTGCTTATGCTGTGTTCATCACATATTCATCACATATTCACATATTCTTTTATTTATATATATATATATACAAATTAAGCTTTGCTAATATTGTGAATAATATAATTCTATATGAATTAGTGTATGTGTATGTGAAATTAAATTGAATATTAATTAGGTGAAGTTAAGACCATTTCTTTTCTTTCTCGGGAGGGTGTTCCAGTCTCAGTACGATTCACTAATATGAAGCTCTATGAAACTTACAGTGACAAGGAGTCGCATAACTTCTAATGTGATTCCTAAGTATTACAATATATGTAACTCCACAAAATGAGTATCACTTTATTAGAACATACAAATATATCAGACGTAAGTTACAAGGAGGCAGGAGCTTACCACCTCAATACCCTGTCCCTAACCAGTAACCACACTAGAGTAGCGCTTATTTTCTTTATTATGTGTGTTGTCTCAAACATATTCATAAACATGATAGGCATTTAGGCACATTATATCAGAAGCAAAGACAGGGCACCTTAGCACCTGGGAAAAACTTGATACTAAGCAAATTGGCAAAACGATCACAGGGGAGAAATAAAATTTATCCAAGCAACAGAAAAGAAAAGAGAACCATATTTACAACACCCTGCTACCACTACCATTAATATAATTTCAAAAAGGATTGCCAATAATCCTCAGAGTTTTCTTTCACACAAAAAAAAGAAAGAAAAGAAATGGTACTAATGATATAGATATGTGGAATAAATTTCTTTGGCCTAAACTTCAATAAATATTAATTTAAGACAGAAAGAAAGGAAAGGAAGAAAAATGCAAGAATGTTTAAGACAAAAGCTGAAGTTAAGGCACTATTAAGCAAAAGCAAAGGGAACAAAACCAGCATTCAATTTCAACCCAGAGGAGATGACAGATCGAAAAAAAGAAGAAAATTAAAAAAAAAATGCAACTCAGTGACTCACTCACCTCTATTGATCAAATCGTGAGAAAATTAGAGTCTAGTTCTTGAGATTCTATTGAGGATTTTGAATTTCTTTTTGTAAAATTAGTATGCAAGTGCTTCAAATTGTTATATGCTTTGATTTTATAGTGTTAAAAGAAAAAGAGAATAAAAAGCATGCTGAGAAATGGATTCCTAGAAGTAAATGCAGGTTAAAGTGTGAATTTGATAGTTATGGGAGGAAATGGTTTCTAAATAGAATTCTCTATGTAAGGACAAACTTTGGATCTAAAATTGTGAAATGGATATATTCTTACCCTGGAATGAAGTTAGAGATTGAATCTATAACTAGTTACTCATGTCTTGCATCTAAAAACTTCTATTAGGAAGTCACAGGGATTGAAATGCAAATTCATCTGTTCTCTTCTCTAGTACTTTATTAAAAACAGTACTGACAGTCCATTTTCTATTATAAAATGTTGCTGTGAATATGTATCTGCTACTGTGTGGCAATAAAAATTCCAATTCCATTCTGTTTACTTGAGCTAAAGCTGTGAACAGTGCATTTGTGAAACTAAACTATATTTAGTTGCTCATTAAGATTGTGTATAAATGAGTTTTAGTTCCGGTTAATTACTATCTATTTGTTTGTTATCAAAAGTGGTTAGCAATCAGTTAGTCAAAGCGAAATCTTAAGAATCGATTTCAACAGAGATGTTCTTCCTACAATGATATACGAAATTACCATCTCAGAACTTCCTTGAGCAGGGTCTTAAGGAAGTAGGAAAGAAAAAGATTCTTTGATGATTGATAACTTGTAATAATAAGAATTTTTGTAAGTAAAGATTTAAATTTTGGGGACGAAATTTCTAAAAGGTGGAGAGATTGTAATATCCCGCTCCAAAGTATACTTTATAAAACAGTTAGACAACTTAATTAATGTCACGACCCCCACGCAGAGGCACGTTATCGGCACAGACAGAGGGCCTAACCTTGAGTCTGTTAGCCTTAACACCTATTTCATTTAATTATCATTCCCATTCGCGTACACACATTATCAATATATATGGCTCACATCTCCTGTGTGGCCTATCTTATACCTGCAATCCACAGCCAAGTGTTGCTTCAGTTTATATGTATACTCAAATACACATAATATATATCCGTCATATACGTTGCCACACACTCCGGTGTGTGACATATCCTATTCACATGCAAGTTCGTATACATAATAATATTAAGTCCCCCAAAATAATCCTGTCTTTAATTATTTGGAGCTGACAAGTCTAGAGTATAATAACCAGAGAGTGTAATCAATTCATTACAATATCCAAAATAAAATCAAAGCCACCCACGAAGACAGAATGTGAGTGCTAGCAAAACGTCGCCTTCACTGAGCCGACATGGAACCCTAACCGGTACCTGTATCTGAAAAAGTAAACCACTAGAGGGTGAATCAACGACTCAGTGAGCGACTCTCCCATCCTAGGCGTAGTAGCGGGTACCACTACGACCGGGAAGGGAAGAAATTACATTTCACATACGCATACACTTCAATTCATCTTTGATAATTATATAATTGTTCTCAAGCAATAGAACATGTACAAACTCTACTTTAACCGTACCACAACATACATTAATCATGCATACTGACACGCATCTATCGAGAAACACCGAACATAGATTAACATCCAAGTGCAGCTCACCCGCCAAACTTACGTACCTTTGCTTACCTTGTTCCCGCCGTGACGTGTCGGTCCTCCCTATCTATCTCGATGCACTATAAGACTTAACCCATCGTCATGGTCGGTTGGATTTGAAATATAGTAATTTAAAAACAAGATTTCCTCAACGTCACGTCAAGACAACAATCGATGTCATGACCCTTTTAAGAAAATAACTTTGTCTTGACGTCACATGAGGATATCGGCTATTGCCATGGCATGTTCGAAGAAAAGGAAATCTAGTCATAGTGCATACCAAGGACATTGAGGGTTTACACTAGTGTTGAGTACCTATACGCTCGGTATCTTACATTGATACGCATAGGCACACAACCCATTCCGGGACCGTCTCCACGGAATGTTGTGTTTAGTGGCGCACCCCGGCACAACCCGCCGAGGTGTCCATCTACATTGGCACTTTTCGGACCATCGTCTTAAGAAGCCCGCTTGGTGCAATCCAGGCCAACTCAACGGATTAACCAACCAGTAATGGTGACATACTCCAGACCGGCTCAACAGAGTATCCACAAGTGTATATATAAATGAAGGCAATTTCGAGCCTTACCCGACGAAATGCCAACATGAAGGCACTTTCCGAACTTGACCCGACGAAAAGCCCTTACCCTTGGTACCATACATGTTATTGCCATAATTCTCGAGTCAAGCACATATGTGTGCGGAATTCTTCATCGACACCCATATGTACTTGATCCACCATATTTCCACTTTAACAATCACAAACAATTCATTGTACAAAATTCCAACATTCGCCAATATAATGGCTGAGTATTACTAGCAAGCATAAAATTAAGTATTTACAAACATTCACGTATAAACAAGCCCACAAATCAAGGTTATCATATAACCCTTGGTGCTAGGATGGAAGGGTCCCTCACCTTGGCCGCTTTACTTAGTAACCCTTGAGCACTCTTGTCTCCAAGGAAGTACTTGGGTCCTAACAAATAGAACCACACCAACTAAACTACTTATCTACACATGTGTGTAGCTAATTTTCAATAAACTCCATATTAACCAATTTTCCACTTCTACACATATCAATGCCTAAATTCCACTACCTAAGCTATGGTCATCATTTGGGAGTTGGTTTTAGTTCAAAATAAATTTTACTTTAAGAAATCATATTCAAAATTTTGCACACCATCTAGCTCCATCAATGGAGAGTTTTTGCCATATACAGAAATTTTACTCATTTCTACAAAATTCATAAATCACCATCCCAATCTTTGGGCATTCTTCCAAATCATCTAAAATGCATAAACAAATTATTTGGCATCCATACAACCCAACAAAACTAAGAAAATTAATAAATTCCCTCAAAATTTATAAATTTCGTAACTTATGAACCCTAGAGGGAAATCATCCATATAAATCATGATTTGAGTGTTTCCTTTGTTCTAAAATAGTCCTAGGGTGATATACTATCAATGGGTAACTCATTTCTACCAAGAAAATTAAGATTGAAGTGGTGGAGACATGATTTTTGGAGGCTTACCTTGCCAAATCCGAGAATGAAGATTTGTGAGTGCTACCCAAGCTCTTTGATGCTCCAAGAGGATAGATGAAGCTCGTGGGAGCCTTAGATCGTTGGGAAGAAGCAAGAAATTTGATGGAAGTGGGTGGTTCCTTCAATTTGTTCTTGATGCCCTAGAGTGAATGAGGAATGGAGAAGAAGAGAAGAATGAGTGGCGTGTTGGTGCCTGCCTGGTGCTTATAAATTGGGTTTGAACTTTTAAGGGTAGTTTGGGCAATTGACAACTTTTGGGGTATGGTGAAATAGAGTTTTGATTGGATTTTCTTAACTATATTTATTTGTAGGTAAGAATAGGAAAATATTTAAATTTTTGGCTAATCATAAGCCTATTAAAAATATTTGTCATTGAGTGTCTTGCAGATGAAAATTTCCTACCCAGTATAATTTTTATTTTCGAAAAATTCTCAAATTTAAACTTTAAGCTTTGAATAATTCATATGACCAGTTTTAAACAAAAATTATAATTTTTTTTACCTAATTCTCATATTTATTTTAATTTATGAAATTCTCAACTCTAAAACTATTAAAACCTTAATTATATCCCAAAAATTTTATTTCACTCTAAAAATATTAATTTTTTATTTTCTTTAGCCAAAATGCTTAACTTCAATCTCACAATTTTATCAATTTCATATTATCCCATCAATTCCTATTTAATTTTATTTATCTATATGTATACACAAAACTATTATTTATTTCTATTGTTCATTTATTTATTTATTTTATCCTTACATTCCATCTCCAAATGATGACCATGTTAAGTGTCACGACCCCCTATCAGACGTCCGTGACCGGCACAGCAGGTAGGATTCCTCCTATCGCGTAAGCCTCTAATTCCTGATTAACATTTTCACATGTTATTAACTACCCAATTCTAATACAAACAATATATAATATATATGGTCATCCTTATCCGGTGACCTAAGTAGTGTGCAATCCACGGCTCGCTCAACGCCGCTTCAGTCTATACTTATACACATATTCATTCACACATACATATAGTATACATATTGATCACGCGCTTCAGGGCGGGTGATCTATCCTATTCACATGCAGAAGTCCTGTATACAGTCATACATATATTCAACCACACGCTTGCATATAGGTTACATATTGATCACACGGCTCAATGCATGTGATCTATCATATTCACATGCGGAAGTCATATTTTCATACAATCAGGTATTCGACCACACATACATATAATTTACATATTGATCACACGCCTCAATGCGTGTGATATATCCTATTCACATGCGGAAGTCATACATATATATATATATACACGATATATGCTATATCATAGCCTAAATTCCCAACACCAAGACCTAACTTTAATCTGTATGAAGCCGACAATACTAGAGTTTGACATATATATACAGCAGTTGTATATGTACAATAGCTACATCAAAAAAGGAGTTATATATACATGTAACTGTCATTTTTGGCTCAGACAATTGTAATTTGAAATTAGGACCGCGAGGGGTCTTAACCTTGGGGGACTTGTCCTTAGGTGATGCACCTAGGTGCCTACGTACCCTTCGGGAGGGATCAAAGTCCACATAGTTCGTCATGGTGACGTCTATCGGAGCCGTTAGGCAAGGTTGTTACCTGTATTGGGCCGTGTGCGGCTAAGACGTGCCTAAGGTACTCTGGGCGGGCGAGCCGCTCTTAGGAGGTTGCCTTAGTTGGAGAGAGTTGTGGTCTCTGAGGGCTGCTGGAAGCCCTATTAATGGTGGTGTGCTCCAAGGTGGAGGTGAGCTAGCCAGAGGTTGGCCAGAACGAGGGCCGGTGTCGGAGCTCAAGGTGCGGAGAGGACTCGCGTGAGGTATCTGAGGGTGCTTAGGTACCGGGAGAGTATGGAATATCTAGGATGGTTCGTGATAATCCTTCAAGTTGTGTGTAGTATTGTGCAGACTAGATTGCCCTTCTAGTCCCCTGAGTGAGGGTCTATTTATACTTGCGTGTGGGGAGATTGTGCTCGACCCACGACCTCGTGGGACGTGGGTCGTCCCACGAGGCTTATGGAGATCCAACGTCTGGTTGAGGGGAAGCACTGTGTGGTGACGTGGGCGAGGGCCACGTAATTGATGGATGAGTGGAGCCACGTGTCTCTAGTGGGTGCTGGGGCTGTTCTTCTAGAACGTCAGTGCCACGTGTCCCTAGGTGGAATATTCCGTAGTTACATAAGTCCCACAATTTTACGGGTGTCGGGCGCCCGTGGACTTAAGTTCCTTTGCCTGTAAGACACTTAGGAATTTTTTGCTACCTTTATATATGTGATAGCTCGTCTGCTTGGAGTCGCGAGTGTGGAAGCTGGCCGTCCGACTCACGAAGTTGGCTCTCTCACATTGCTCCGTAGGGAAGATGTCTTAGAGAGGACACGCGTCTCATTTTGGATGGCTGGCCGCTTGGCTTCCTCAACAAGTTTTCGAACCGTCTCTGCAGGAAGTATGTGACTTACAGAGGTGGAGTCATCATTAGCCTGGGTGGAGAGTTTCACGAAAAGGTCCTCAAGCGTTTCGAAGCGACTCTTGGGTTCGCTGGGTCTTTTCGGTATTTGCGTCTCCTTTGCCCTGGCTATGTATCCCGTCCGTTGCTTCTTTCCATGTGTGTGGCTGAAGTGAGCGGTTGCAACTAGACTTGGTTGTGGAGGAAAATGGGCTTTATCTGCTGCGGGATACGAGGGGTTGAAGTTTTTGAATCGTCGCGCCTCTGGGTACCCTATAAATATCCAATGTTTGAGAGTTTGTGACTTTACTTTTGCATTTCACCTTTCTCCGTTGCCTCTGTTTCACCTGCTCTTGCTTTTTCTGATTCTTGTTTCCTGTCGAATTGTATCTTCGCAATGGCTGGTGGAGGTGACGATTACAGTTATTACCCCTTTGATTTCATTGATTTGGAAGATCTTACTTCCTCTTCCCCTCCTCCTCCTCCTCTTCCTCTGAGCCGTACTCATGATGCCGGTCGGAGCTGGGGGAGGAAAAATGGTCAACAGGGCTTGTCTTCGGGAGAAGCCGCCAATTTCCTTGTTCCTGTGCCTCTGTCTTCCGAGAGAGAGCGTCGGCAAGAAGTTCTTCGAAAGGAGAGGAGGATGCAACGGGAAGGTTGGCGCGAGCGGACCACGGGTGGGGGAAAGGAGAGGAACTTCTGCGGCGGAGTTGCCCAAAAGCAGAGAAGGGGGGCTCAAGAGGCGTCCTACTGGGGCTGACTTGCGGCTGTCTTTTCAGGTCGTACGGCGGAGTACTAACCGGGAGGATGCACAGGTGGAGGCTCCGGCGGGGGATGTTGTTCCTGCTTCTGCCCCTGCCCCTGTTCCTACCTCTATTACCACTTCTGCTTCCGTCCTTGAATCACCCATGAGGGTGATCCTTTCTACCCGTCCTCTTATCCTCAACCCTGGTGAAGGGGTGAATCAGCCTCCTGCTAAGAGGGCCAGGGTGGTCGTTGAGGAGTCTGTCCGAGACTCTTCCGTGCCTCAGACTGCGACGGGTGGTCCTGCGGCTTTGGAGGTTACGGAGTCTGGTGATGCGGCCGTGGAGGCCAGAGTCCCCTCAGACGGAGGGAATGTAGTGGTGAGTCAAGCGGCTGCGACGAGAGATCTTGTTCCTGGGTCGAGTGACGGCCCTTTTGAACCCCTTGGGCCACCAGAGGGGGGATTGGCTTTTGAACTGGAGGCATTGGGCACGCGCTTCCCGGTGGAGATGCGAGAGAGGGAAGCTAGGTGGCTACATACTTCGCCCCTGGATCTCGCTATCCGATGCTTCGGTCGGGCGGCTGAAGCTTGGCTGACTTCCACCAAGCAGGTCTTGAGTGGGAGAAGCGTGTTATAAGTTCCCTTATCTTGGTGTTTCCCTCGTTTTGTGATAGGCTATGTGTGTGCTTCTTACAGGAGGAGACTCGTTGCGATCGGGACCAGTTTTCCGATGTTGCTGCCTCTAAGAGCCAATATCTGAAGGTCTCCCAGAAGCGATTGGCGGACGTGCGGGAGCAGCTGTCTGCCGAGAAGCTGGAGTGTGAGGGTCTAGGACGCGAGGTTATGTCATTGACTGAGGAGGTTGCCCGTCTTAGGGCCGAAGCTGGTTGCCCTACCGAGGTTGCGTACCTTCGCTCGGAGTTAGAGAGCACTCGCAAGGAGCTGGCCGTCCATCGGGATGATGCTGAGAAGCGTCAGCAGGAGGTGCATTCGCTCCGTGAGGCCTTGCGGGATGCAAAGGTTCATGCTGCTGAGAACCTTTCTGGTCGGCTGGCGGCTGAGGGCAAAGTTGCCGACGTCGCCAATCGCCAGGAGGAGCTATCTGCGCAGAGGATGTATGGTATGCTCCTGGCGGTCGAGCAGCTCGAGCATCTCCGTGGGGAGAGATTCTCAGCGGAGTGCGTGGCTTCCTAGCATCTTTCCTTGGAGTTTTTTGAGGGTGAGCTTCATGGTCGGATGGAAACAGATCCCCCGTTGAATCTTGCTCTTCTTTGTCGATTAACAGATCGCTTAGTATATCACAAAGTGTTGTCTCGAATTGGCGGACGAGCTCCGGGGATTGGTCCTATTTCTCAACAGCTGGCTGAGGCGACTAGGCGGGGGTCGTCGAAAGATGTTGGCCACGTGGAGCCGGCTAGGGCTGAGGCCTTTGTAGATCTTGGGGATGCCCAAGATTAGGTTTATGTAAATTTCAGGGTGTTTACCCTTTCTAATGGGCGGACACCCTCTCATTTTTTGCTTTAGTGAGAATGATTTTTTGCAAAGAGTTTTTTCTTGCTTCCCTTTTTACTTTTGGGCAAAAATTCTTATTTGCAGTTTCTCTTCTTGTAGTTATCACTTTACCTCTGGGTAAAAATATTTTTGCATCAGTACCGTGTGATCAAGACGGTTTGTATGCATGTTGCAAGCGATGTTGGTCGAACGTTCGTTTTCTGGTTTTTGCACCAAAGGGGTTTTTACCGCGCTTTTGGGGAAATTTTAGCTTGGCCCTAGGGGCGATTAGCGTTTCTTAGGGCGATCGAGCCCATTGTCCTGTGCCTGTGGTAGGACCTGTGCGCTTAGAGTCTAAAGCGGAGGTTAGGTCCGGGCGGGCGAACTCTGGCTTGTTATCTCCTGACTCTTTAGCCTCGGGGGGTTCCTCGCGTGTTTCTCGGGGACCTAGGCCGGCGACCTTAACGGTCTTGGTTAAGCTCGCTGCGTAGCATGCTCGTGCCAGTTTTTGGTCCGCCATGATTTCTCCAACCCCGTGGGGTGTTGGGAACTTCATTGTGAGCTGTGCGGTAGACAATACAGCTCTGAGTTTGTTTAGGCATGGTCGCCCTAGGATTGCATTGTATGCTGATGGTGCTGAGACAATGATGAAGTCTACATCAAGGCTCGCTACCTTTGGCAAGGTGCCCATTGTCGTTCGGGCGGTGATGATTCCTTCCGCTGGAACCTGGGCTCCTGAGAACCCTATGAGTGTGCCGGGGAAGGGCCTTAGGCTGGCCTCGTTCAACCCGAGCTTTCTGAAGGTGTCGAAGTAGAGAACGTATGCTGAGAATCCTTGGTCGATCAAGACTCTCTTAACTTCGTAGTTGACGATAATCGCGGTCACTACCATGGGGTCGTCGTGAACTGGCCCCTCTAGGTTAGTGAGGTCGAAGGTGATGGGGTCTCCCTTGGCCTCGCTCCTCTTCTTGTGCTTTGGAGCGTAATCGAAGGCGAGTATGCAGCGTTCCATCCTCTTTTTGTTTTGCGGTAGGGAGGAGGTCCCTTGCTGTAGTCCGCCTGCTATGACATTGATGACCCCGCGGGTAGGCGCTTGGCTGTCGGTTTCCCGGGGGTGCTCAGCATTGGCCCTGCTTTCTTCCTTGAAGAATCTGCCAAGTTGTCCCTTTCGGATTAGGTCCTCGATCTGATCCTTCAGGTGGATGAAGTCGTTGGTTTCATGTCCGTGATCCTTGTGGAATTGGCAGTATTTGGACTTGTCCACCGGTCTTCCCGTCTTACGTCTTTTGACCTGTGGGGGGAAATTGAGCATGTCGAAATGATAGATTTCTTCCAACACCCCGACATTAGACCTGTTGAGGGGAGTGTAGCTTGTGAACCGTCCTCGGGGGGGCGTCCGTGGTCGAGGTGGCGACCTCTTCCTGCCGCTCTTTTCTTTGGGGGCTTGGTTTTCGGTCCCGTCTTCTCTTTTTTCTTCTCTGCTCGTCCATATCGGCCCTGCTTACTAGGAACTTTCTCATCTTGTCCTTAGCGATCTGAGCGTTCTCCTCTTGAATGAACCATTCTGCACGATCCATAAGCTCCTGTAGGGTGGAGACGGGGCAACTGTTTAGTTCCCTGCAGAATTATGAGCATCGAAGACCCTGCTTTATAACAAAGATGGCGACGGCGTCCTGGAGGCCTCAGACTTGGAGCGAGAGCTTGGTGAAGCAGGCCAAGAAGGCTTGCAGGGTTTCTCCTTCCTCCTGGTGGAAACCGATTTAGGAGTCTTCGTTTTTCTAGTACTCTTTGCTGCTGGCGAACTGTGTGAGGAAGTTCTGAGCCAGTTGTTCGAAGCTGTGGATCGAATTGGTGGGCAGCAAGGAGAACCATCTCAAGGCGGCTTCCTTTAGAGTTGATTAGAAGAGCCAGCACTGTTGGTCGTCCGTCATACCCAGTATCGACATGGCCGAGTTGAAGGTGTTCAGGTGATCTCGCGGATCGGTTTCTCCACCATAAGGTTCTATGTGGAAGAGCATTTTGAAACCCATGGACACGTGCTCATTCATGACCTGTTGGGTGAAGGGGTGTTTCCCCTTTCCCTGGAAGTCGATCGCATGCCACTGGTAGGCATTTGCACCGCCAGCTGCGTACGGGTTGCCCATGGTATATGGAGGTAGGACCCTGGCGGGTAGTTTAAGACTGGGGGTCATAGATAGTTCATGACGGGCCGTGCTGCCTCTCCAACGACCATGGTGGGTCCAGGCGGGATCACCGTTGGGGGTGGTGCCACCGTCAGTGACAATCGTGCGAATTCCTTTGGTAACGTCCTAAATTGTATTGCGGGCAGGACGGTACGATCGCTAGAGGTCCCTGCTGTCGCACCGTGTGGCACTAAAGGTAACTGAGTGCTCGCATTTGCTGGGGCGAGGTTCCTATCCTCTTCCCATCCCTGTTGGCGCAGAGCTGCTACTTTTGCGTCCAGGCGGGCGATCTCAGCGTCCCACGGGTTCCTTGCTGGCTCTGTCGTCTCTTGACCACCAATTGTGGGGCAAGGGATGTGCCTAATGCCATACGGGTGTTGAGGGCAGGTTTCCTCTCTAGATGTTGGATTATGGACCACAGTTTCCGTGATGGCTACCTGCGTTGCTGAGAAGCCCTGAGGCTGAGTCGCGTTTGATCCGCCTGCCTCAGTTGTGACCGGTTCGGTCGTTTCCTACCGATTCCTCATGCTGCGTCTCAAGGCGCTGGCGTCAGTCGTGGTTGTGGGGACGTTCGAGTCGGTCATGATGTATTATGTCATGTATCTGTATTGGAGATCAAAACAAAAAACAAATGCGGGTTTCTGAGCGTTCGGTGTGTACTCCTACTCCCCGAAAAAGAAATGCCGTTTAGCGGCAGAGTGCGCAAGGCATTGGGGTCTGAATAAGACCGCAGTGGGCGCCACTGTAATTGTCGTTTTTGGCTCAGACAATTGTAATTTGAAATTAGGACCGCGAGCGGTCTTAACTTTGGGGGACTTGTCCATAGGTGATGCACCTAGGTGCCTACGTACCCTTCGGGAGGGATCAAAGTCCACGTAGTTCGTCATGGTGACTTCTATCGGAGCCATTAGGCAAGGTTGTTACCTGTATTAGGCCGTGTGCGGCTAAGACGTGCCTAAGATACTCCGGGCGGGCGAGCCACTCATAGCAGGTTGCCTTAGTCGGAGAGAGTTGAGGTTTCTGAGGGCTACTGGAAGCCCTATTAATGGTGGTGTGCTCCAAGGAGGAGGTGAGCTAGCCGGAGGCTGGCCGGAACGGAGGCCGGTGACGGAGCTCAAGGTGCGGAGAGGACTCGCGTGAGGTATCTGAGGGTGCTCAGGTACCGGGAGAGTATGGAATATCTAGGATGGTTCGTGATAATCCTTCAAGTTGTGTGTAGTACTGTGCAGACTAGATTGCCTTTCTAGTCCCCCGAGTGAGGGTCTATTTATACTTGCGTGTGGGGAGATCGTGCTCGACCCACGACCTCGTGGGACGTGGGTCGTCCCACGAGGCTTATGGAGATCCCACGTCTGGTTGAAGGGAAGCTCCATGAGGTAACGTGGGCGAGGGCCATGTAACTGATGGATGAGTGGAGCCACGTGTCTCTAGCGGGTGCTGGGGCCGTGCTTCTAGAACGTCAGTGCCACGTGTCCCTAAGTGGAATATTTCGTAGTTACAATACATATACATCCTGATTTATTTACCTAAACCAAAATACACTAACCACGCGGACTATGTGTGCGGTCTTCAGAGTTGTCTCCCTCCTTGAAAAGAAGTGGACTTGTTCCCGACGCCTAAACCACCTGTATCTGAAACATGTAAACTGGGGGGGGGGTCGAATAGACTCAGTGAGAAGCTCCCCCATCCCTGGCGTAGCAGCGGGTACCACTACAGCTGGGGGAACGGAGGAACCACAACCACATACGCATGAAACAGATTTATATTGTGACCTTTAACATGATCAGGCAACCAATGTATCATATTCACAATTTAAAATCCTAATTCATGCTCCTAACATATTTATTAAAATCTGCATGTAAACCAATCATAAACATATATCATGTGGTTCCATAGTTAGCATATACTTATACACGTAGGTATTCAATTTTTGTCTCCCGCATTACGCTGAGAGAAATACTGGCCCGAAGGCAATCTCTTGTTCGAACCTAGTTGATCACACTAGGAACTTTCTAACTCCAAGACACGCTTAGAGTAATAGCTAGCAACATGTCTGAACTCGGTTAAACCAAGGTAATGGCCACTATGTGGCATACTTACTATTAACAAATTCCTGTCTGTCCGACCAGGATGACCGACTCGATCTACCCGGACTAACCTAAACAAGTTCCACTAATATGTTTAACCTTGAAAGATGCCGTAAGACAAACTAACTGAATATTATGTGTGTTTATTAGTTAGGCCTAGCTTCCCCCTTTTCAATTATGCAACACTCCCACTCACACTTAACAACCCAGGTTCATTTTCCTCAATGTACCATATGGTCGAAACCTTTACAACGATGATCAATTTAAATGGGTTTCCAATGTACTGAACTCTCAAATATGAAATCACGACTCAATCCTACCCACGGTAACACATAAGGCTCAATTGACTGCTTACTTGCAAATCATACACGTGTAACACAAATTCATTCATATAAATATATTTCATGTAACGATTGCACAAAATAGAGCAAACCACATTTGCACGTAGTCATCCAACCCTGTGGGGCAGGGATGGGAGAGCCCCTCACCGCGTTGTCCCTCCTGATCAGTCCTCGGAGTGCCTAAAGCTCCAATCACCCTGTGGTGCCCTATACACATATATATTTAAGAAATTTAGAACGTGTAACTAAGCATCTAACATGCACGTGTCACGCTAATGCTTATGCACCCTCTAACTATTTCCAAGAACTAACTATTTAGTTCGTTACGTCGTCTTATATCGGCTTCCACACATTCGAGCCACTTAGAACCTCTAAATGCTTAGGTTAGAGATTCCTTCTTGACTAAATTTCACTTCATGTATTCATATGGGTGTTTAACTAATAAAAGAATTAAGTTCACGGCTCAAAAGAGGCATTAGCTTACTCATTCCACCGTCTCCCTTATTCGCCGAGTAAAAGCTTAATTGCTACCTCTTTAATTATATACAAAAATATAATTGGGTATAAATAGAGCCTTGGTACAAACCCACCACACAGCTCCTTACTGTACGGTGGCTTAGTATTTCGCCTCTTTTTCACCGGATTGGGTTCCAGTTGAGACAGTAAATACTCGGGCTTTATTCCCATGTCTATTTCCAGCAATTACGACACTTATACTACTCCAATCCAAGCCTAAACATTCATCAAACTATCAATTTTGAATTTTAGAACAATTTCCTAACCCAATTTTCCTAATTTCCATACCCGGTCAATTCCTACGAATGGATGTTGAAGGAGAGGTCCGATCACCTTCTCTAATAGAAGGTTGGATGGATGTTGAAGGAGAGGTCCGGTCACCTTCTCCGGCACCGATGCACGTTTTCCAGCGGAAATCCGGTCGGTTGCCCTCTTCCCGTGGTTTCTCTTCCTCTCTCATGCGTCTTCTCGCTTCTTTCTCGTGCGTGTGTGTGCGTCTACTCTATTACTCTTTTTTTATGCGTGTTTTAATTATATGGAAGGGGGTCACAGTTGGCCCCCCATATTTTTGTGTGTGTGTGTGTGTGTGTGTTGGCTGGAAAGGGGGGTCACAGTTTGGCCCCCCTTTAAATTAGTGTTTAAAAAAATATTATTTATTTAGTTTATAACCTCTTTTTCCCTTATGCTTTTTAATCCTCTTTTCTTTTAGGTCCTAGAAATAAATTTTATACATATTCCCTATTTTTTTTTCTTTATTCTATTTTAACCCTATAATTCTTTAATTTAATTTATTTTTCTTTTTGAAAGAAAAATAAATTTAATAATAATGAAAATAATTAAATCTAAATATCTCGGATAATACAATCTTCCCCCCTTAAGAAATTCGATCCCTGAATTTCTACAATATACTAACCTTAGTCTTGACACAGATGAGGATATGTCCTGTACATTTCACCCTCGACCTCCCATGTAGCTTCTTCGGTCGAGTGGTTTCTCCACAGAACTTTAACCAATGGAATCTCTTTCGTTCTGAGTTTCTTCAACTACCGATCTAAGATTTCCACTGGCTCCTCTTCATATGTCAGATTTTCTGTTAGTTGCACATCTTGCGATTGGACTACATGCAAGGGACTGGGAAGATATTTCCGAAGCATCGATACATGAAAAACAGGATGTACCCCCTCCAATTCCGTAGGCAATTCCAACCGATACGCCACATTCCCAACTCGTTCCACGATTTCAAACGGTCCAATATACCGAGGACTTCACTTCCCCATTTTACCGAACCGCATCACGCCTCTCATCGGTGATATTCTCAAGAACACCTGTTCACCAATGGCAAACTCAAGTTCTCTTCTTCGATTGTCTGCATAAGACTTTTGCAAGGCATCTTGTAACAATTCTAGGCCGATTAGACTAGCCTCTCCGACCTCAAACCACCCAATCAGGGATCTGCACCTACGACCGTACAGAGCCTCGAAAGGTGCCATTTGGATACTCGCTTGATAAATGTTGTTGTATGCAAACTCAGCAAAAGGTAAAATACCTTTCCCAACTTCTGCTGAAATCCATACTACACGCCCGAAGCATGTCTTCAAGAATCTGAATGGTTCTATCTGATTGCCCGTCGGTCTGTGGGTGGAACGCAACACTGAAATCAACTCTAGTTCCCAACACTTCCTGCAATGACTTCCAAAACCTGGAAGTGAACTGTGGCCCTCTATAAGATATTATGGACACTGGCACACCGTGCAATCTAACGATTTCTAATAGATAAATCTGTGCATATTGACTCACTCCGTAAGTGGTCTTAACTGGCAGAAAGTGCGCGGACTTAGTCATGCGATCCACTATCACCCAAACCGAATCAAATCCACGTTTTGATCTTGGCAATCCTATTACAGAATCCATAGTTATCCTCTCCCATTTCCACTCAGGTATTTCTATCTGTTGTAATGTTCCGGCGGGCTTCTGGTGTTCAGCGTTGACTTGCTGACACACTAAACACCTGGCTACATAGTTTGAAACATCCCTTTTCATGCCATTACACCAATATAGCTCTTTCAGGTCTTGATACATTTTAATAGCACCCGGATGGATTGTATAAGCTGTCTGGTATGCATCTTCAAGGATTCTTTCTTTCAAGTTATCGACCATAGGGACACACAATCGTCCCTCCAACCGAAGTACTCCGAAATCATCAATAGAGAATTGGACGTCGTCCCCTTTCTCTTTAGTTACAGTATCCCTGATTTGCTTGAGGTCGGTATCTTTATCCTGTCTAGCTTTCACCTCTTCTACCAGATAGGACTTAGCTTGCAAATGAGCTAAAAGTGAGTTAGAACTTCCAATCTCAAACTGATTCCCCGTTTGTTCTAGCTCGTGCAGCTCTCTGAGCAACGGTCTTCTTTCTTCACTTATATGAGCAAGACTGCCCATGGATTTCCGACTCAGAGCATCGGCTACCACATTAGCCTTTCCTGGATGATACAAGATCGTGCAGTCGTAGTCTTTCAACAACTCTAACCATCGACGTTGTCTCAAATTCAAGTCTTTCTGCTCGAAAATGTATTTGAGGCCTTTGTGGTCTGTATAAATTTCACATGTCTCGCCATATAAGTTATGTCTCCACATTTTCAAAGCGAATACTACAGCAGCCATCTCGAGGTCATGAGTCGGATAATTCTTCTCATGTTTCCTCAGTTGTCGCGATGCATACGAAATCACCTTGCCGTGCTGCATCAAGACATACCCTATCCCGATCCTCGACGCATCACAGTATACCACATACCCTCCTGTGCCTTCAGGTAATGCCAACACCGGAGCGGTAGTGAGGCTATCTTTCAGCTTCTGAAAACTCTGCTCGCACTTATCATCCCATATGAACTTCACTCCTTTCTGAGTCAACTTAGTCATAGGTGCAGCAACCTTAGATAAGTCCTGCACAAATCTTCTATAGTATCCAGCCAAGCCCAAGAAACTGCGAATTTCAGTCACTGAGGTAGGCTGGGACCAATTCTTCACAGCTTCTACGTTACTTGGATCAACGTGGATTCCCTCTGATGATACCACGTGACCCAAAAAGGCAACTTTGTCAAGCCAAAATTCACACTTGGAGAACTTGGCATACAGTTTCTCCTCTCTCAACTTCTGCAAGGCTAATCTTAAGTGTTCTGCATGTTCTTCAGAATTCTTAGAGTAAACCAAGATGTCATCAATGAAGACAATGACAAATCGGTCCAAAAATGGTTTGAAGACCCTGTTCATCATGTCCATGAATGTTGCAGGAGCATTAGTTAATCCAAATGACATCACCGAGAACTCGTAATGTCCATATCGGGTCCGGAATGCGGTCTTAGGTATGTCTGATTCTTGAATCTTTAGTTGATGGTACCTAGATCGCAAATCAATCTTGGAAAACCGCTTTGCGCCCTGCAACTGATCAAATAAGTCATCTATCCTCGGCAGTGGGTATTGATTGCGGATCGTCACCTTGTGTAACTATAGAATATTCCACCTAGGGACACGTGGCACTGACGTTCTAGAAGCACGGCCCCAGCACCCGCTGGAAGACACGTGGCACCACTCATCCACCAGTTACATGGCCCTCGCCCATGTCACCACACGGACCTTCCCCTCAACCAGATGTGGGATCTCCAAAAGCCTCGCGGGACGACCCACGTCCCACAAGGTCGTGGGTCAAGCACGATCTCCCCACGCGCAAGTATAAATATACCCTCACTCGGGGGACTAAGCAAGCAATCTAGTCAGAACAATACTACACACAACCTTGAGGATTATCGTAAGTTATCCCTGATATTCCCCACTCTCTGGGTACCTGAGCATCCTCTGATACCCCACGCAAGTCCTTTTCGCATCTTGAGCTCCATCTCCGGCCCATTCCGGGCAACCTCCGGCAAGCTCACCTCCACCTCGGAGCACACTGTTTACAGGGCTTCCAACAGCCCTCAGAGACCACAGCTCTCTCTCACTAAGGCAACCTCCTTAGAGCGGCTCGCCCGCCCGGAGTACCTTAGGCACGTCTTAGCCGCACAGGCCCAATACAGGTAACAACCTTGCCTAACGGCTCTGATAGACGTCACCGTGACGAACTACGTGGACTTTGATCCCTCCCGAAGGGTAAGTAGGCACCTAGGTGCACCACCTAAGGACAAGTGCCCCATGGTTTAGACACCTTGCATTCCTAATTTCAAATTACAATTGTTTGAGCCAAAAACGACAGTTACAGTGGCACCCACCGCGGTCTTATTCAGACCACAATGCCTTGCGCACTCTGCCGCTAAACGGCATTTCTTTTTCGGGGAGTAGGAGTATACACCTAATGCTCAGAAACCCGCATTTGTTTTTGTTTTGATCTCCGATACAGATACAGGATATAATACATCATGACCGACTCGAACGTCCCCGCAACCACGACTGACGCTAGCACCCTGAGACGCAGCACGAGGAATCGGCAGGGAACAGCCGAACCGGTCACAACTGAGGTAGGCGGATCAAACGCGACTCAGCCTCAGAGCTCCTCAATAACGCAGGTAGCCATCACGGAAACCGTGGTCCAGAACCCGACATCTAGAGAGGAAACTTGTCCTCAACACCCGTATGGCATGCCGCATGTCCCTTGCCCCACAACTGGTGGTCAAGAGATGACAGAGCCATCAAGGAACTCACGGGATGCTGAGATCGCCCAGCTCGAAGCAGAAGTAGCAGCTCTACGCCAACAGCGATGGGAAGGGGACAGGAACCTCGCCCCAGCAAATGCGAGAACTCAATTACCCTTGGTACCGCATGGCGCGATGGCAGGGCCCGCCAGTGACCCTACCGGCTTGCCCGCATTTCAATTTGGGACCTTACCAATGGAGTTCGCACGATTGTCTCTGACGGCGGCACCACCCCCAACGGTGATCCCACCTGGACCAACCATGGTCGCCGGACAAGCAGCACGGCCCGTCACGAACTATCCATGACCACCAGTCCCAAACTACCCTCTAGGATCCTACCACCATATACCATGGGCTGCGGCCTACAACCCATATGCAGTCGGCGGCACAAACGCCAACCAGTGGCCCGCGATCGACTTCCAGGGAAAGGGGAGACACCCCTTCACTCAATAGGTCATGAATGAGGATGTGCCCATGGGTTTCAAAATGCCCCTCGACATAGAACCTTATGGCGGAGAGACCGATCCGCGGGACCACTTGAACATATTCAAATTGGCCATGTCAATACTAGGAATGATGGATGGCCAACAATGCCGAGTTTTCTCATCGACTCTGAAGGAAGCCGCTTTAAGATGGTTCTCCTTGCTGCCCACCAATTCGATTCACAGCTTCGAACAACTTGCTAAGAACTTCCTTACACAGTTCGCCAGTAGCAAAGAGTATCAGAAAAACGAAGACTCCTTCATTGGTTTCCGCCAGGAGGAAGGAGAAACCTTGCAATCCTTCCTGGCCCGCTTCGCCAAACTCGCTCCAAGTCCGAGGCCTCCAGGACGCTATCGCCATCTTTGTCATAAAGCAAGGTCTTCGATGCTCACAGTTCTACAGGGAACTGAACAGGTGCCCCATCTCCACTTTAGAGGAACTTATGGACCGTGTAGAATGGTTCGGTCAAGAGGAGAATGCTCAGATCGCTAAGGACAAGATGAGGAAGTTCCTGATAAGTATGGCCGATATGGAACGGGCAAAGAAGAAAAAAGAGAAGACAGGGACCGAGAACCAAGCCCCCAAGGAAAAGAGCGTCAGGTAGAGGTCGCCACCTCGACCACGGACGCCTCCCTGAGGACAGTTCACGAACTACATTCCCCTCAACAGATCTCACGTCGGGGTGTTGGAAGAAATCTATCATTTTGACATGCTCAATTTCCCCCCACAAGTCAAAAGACATAAGACGGGAAGGCCGGTGGACAAGTCCAAATACTGCCAATTCCAGACGGATTACGGACATGAAACCAACGACTGCATCCACCTGAAGGATCATATCGAGGACCTAATCCCGAAGGGACAACTCGGCAGATTCATCAAGGAAGAAGGCAGGGCTAATGCCGAACACCCCCGGGAGGCCAGCAACCAAGCGCCTACCCGCGGGGTCATCAACGTCATACCAGGCGGACTACAGAGAGGAACCTCCTCCCTACCGCAAAACAAGAAGAGGATGGAACGCTTCATACTCGCCCTCGATTAGGCTCCAAAGCACAAGAAGAGGAGCGAGACCAAGGGAGACCCCATCACCTTCGATCTCCCTAACCTAGAGGGACCAGTCCACGGCGACCCCATGGTAGCGACTGCCATAATCGCCAACTATGAAGTCAAGAGAGTCTTGATCGACCAAGGATCCTCACCAGACGTCCTCTACTTCGAAACCTTCAGAAAGCTCGGGTTGAATGAGGCCAGACTAAGGCCACTCCCCGGCACGCTCATAGGATTCTCAGGGGCCTAGGTTCCGGCAGAAGGAATCATCACCGCCCGAACAACAATGGACACCTTGCCAAAGGTCGCGAGCCTTGATGTAGACTTCTTCATCGTCTCAGCACCATCAGCATACAATGCAATCCTAGGGCGACCGTCCCTAAACAAACTCAGAGCTGTAGTGTCCACCGCACAGCTCACAATGAAGTTCCCAACATCCCACGGGGTTGGAGAAATCATGGCGGACCAAAAACTGGCGCGAGCATGCTACGCAGCAAGCTTCACCAAGACCGTCAAGGTTGCCCGCCTTGGTCCCAAAGAAATACGTAAGGAACCCCCCGAGGCTAAAGAGTCAGGAGAAAAGAAGCCAGAGTCCGCCCGCCCGGACCTAACCTCCGCTTAAGACTCTGAACGCACTTTGCACCATTACACTTTCTTTAGATCCAGTCACATGCGTCTCTACTTTTAGTTTAGGATTTTAAGCCTGACTAAGGCTCGCCTGACCTAGGCAATCTGGATGTAAACATTTTGCATACTTTCAGCCTAACTAAGGCTAGCCCGACTGAGGCTGCACGAATGTAACCATTTTGTCTATTATCAAAAGCACTCCTTTTTCAACTAGAGACAAGGCTTCTAAACTTGCAAAGTACTCGCATATGTCCCGACAAGGGACAATGGGCTCGATCGCCCTAAGAAAAGCTAAGCGCCCCCAGGGCCAAGCTAAAATTTTCCCTAAAAGCGCGGTAAACAAACCCCTTTGGTGCGAAAACCACAAAACGAACGTTCGACGAACCATGCTAGCAAACACGCATACAAACCGTCCTGATCACACTGTACTCATGCAAAAATCTTTTTACCCAGACGTAAAGAGATAACTACGAAAAGAGAAGTTGCGAACGTACCCAACTTTTTTACCCAGAAGTAAAAAGGAAAGCAGGAAAAAACTCTTTACAAAAAATCATTATCATTAATGGCAAAAATGAGAGGGCCTCTGCCCATTACAAAGGGTAAACACCCTAAAATTTATATAAACCTAATCTTGGGCATCCCCAAGATCTACAAAGGCCTCAGCCCTAGCCGGCTCTGCATGGCCAACACCTTCCGACGACCCCGCTTGGTCGCCTCAGCTAGCTGCTGAGAAGTAAGTCCAATCCCTGGATCTCGTCCGCCGATCCGGGACAGCACCTGGTGCTCCACCAGGCGCTCGGTCAAATGACGAAGAAAATCAAGATTCAACGGAGGATCTGACTCCATTTGCCCACGAAGCTCACCCTCGAAAAACCCCAAGGAAAGGTGCAAGGAAGCCACCCACTCCGCTGGAAATCTCTCCCCATGGAGGCGCTCAAGCTGCTCGACCGCTAGAAGCATGTCGTACATCCTCTGCGCGGGCAACTCCCCCAGGAGATCAGCGACGTCCACAACCTTGTCTTCGGCCGCCAGCCAGCCAGAAAGGTTCTCGTTCGCACGAGCCATGGCACCCCGCAAAGCTTCTGGGAGACCCCTAGAGCCTGGCTCTGAGAGGCCGCAACACCGGAAAACTGGTCTCGGTCAAGACAGATCTCCCCCTGCAAAATGACGAGTCAGAAACGCAGAGCAACACAGAGAGAATGCAGCACCGAGATGGAGAGACTTACCACACGCTTCTCCCACTCAAGACCAGCCTGGTGGAAGTCGGCCAACGCCTCAGCAACCCGGCTGAGGCCTCGAACGGCAATATTCAGGGGCGAAGTGTCCAGCCCCCTAGCTTCCCTCTCCCACATCTCCACGGGGAAGCGCTTGCCCAATGCCACCATCTCAAAAGCCAATCCCCCCTCCGGTGGCCCAAGGGATTCAGAAAGGCCAGCAGTCGACCCAGGAACAGGTTCTCTTGTGGCAGCCGCTTGACTCGCCACTTCATTCCCTCCATTTGCGAGGGCTCTAGCCTCCACGACCGCATCACCAATCTCCGCAACCTCCTCAGCCGCAGGACCACCCGCCGCAGTCTGAGGCGCGGAAGAGTCTCAGACAGACTCTTCAACGACCACCCTGGCCCTCTTAGCATGAGGCTGATTCAGCCCTTCAACGGGGCAGAGGACGGGAAGACGGGTATAAAGGATCACCCTCATGGGTGATTGAAGGACGGGAGCGAAAGTGGTAACAGAGGTAGGAACAGGGGCAGAAACAGGAACAACATCCCCCGCCGGAACGTTCACCTGCGCATCCTCTCGGTTAGTACTCTGTCGCGTGACCTGCGAAGACAATCACAAGTCAGCCCCAGTAGGACGCTTCTTGAGCCCCCTTCTCTGCTTTTAGGCATCTCCGTCGCAGATGTTCCTCTCCTTTCCCCCTCCCGGGGTCCACTCGCGCCAACCTTCCCATCTTTCTTCCTCCTCTCCTTCGGTAAAACCTCTTGCCAACGCTCTCTCTCGAAAGGCGGAGGCACAGGAACAGGGACATCGACGGCTTCTCCCGGAGACGAGCCCTGTTGATCATTCTTCCTCCCCCTGCTCCGACCGGCATCACGAGTGCGGCTCAGAGGAAGAGGAGGAGGGGAAGAAGAATGAATATCTTCCAAATCAGTGAAATCAAAGGGGTAACAGCTGTAATCGTCACCTCCACCGGCCATTGCGAAGACTCAATACGACAAGAGTAAGAATCAGAAAAAGCAAGAGCAGGCGAAACAGAGGCAACGGAGAAAGGTGAATGCAAATGTAAACTCACAAACTTTCAAACGTTGGACATTTATAGGGCACTCAGAGGCGCGACGATTCAAAAACTTCGACCCCTCGTATCCCGCAACGGATAAAACCCTTTATCCTATACAATCAAGCCCAGCTGCAACCGCTCACTCCAACCGCACACGTGTAAAGAAGCAACGGATAGGATGCACAGCCAGCGCAAAGAAGACGCAAAGACCGAAAAGCCCCCGAGAACCCAAGAGTCCCTTCGAGACACTTGAGGGCCTTTTCGGAAACGAACCCGCATTTAATGATGGCAATCCTCGGAAACGAACCCGCATTTAATGAGGGAGAAACGGTGGCAAAACACTTGAATGACAAGGGCACCCGTTCAAGCTCTGACGCGTGGCACCAGCAACGATCCCGCTCCTTCAGCAAATAACCCTCTGCAAGAAAACCACCGTCAGCCATTGACCACGGACGAACATAGCCAGAGGAGAGCTTTTCAAAAATGACCAAAGCAGTCCTTGACCTTTGGATTTCCCTTACTAGCCCTCGAAGGGTATTTCAGGAAAAATCCCTCTGAGCAATGATGACTCCACCTCAGTAAGTCGCGTAGTTCCTGCAGAGACGGCTCTAAAACTTGCTGAGGAAGCCAAGCGGCCAGCCATCCAAGACGAGACGCGTGTCCTCCCCAAGACGTCTCCTTTCCCACAAAGCGATGCGAGGGAGCCAACTTCGTAAGTCGGACGACCAGCTCCCATACCCACGACTTCAAGCGGACGAGCTATCCCGCAAGTAAGGACAGCGAAAATTCCTAAGTGTCTTACAGGCAAAGGAACTTAAGTCCACGGGCGCTCGACACCCATAGACTTGGGGGACTTATGTAACTACGGAACATTCCACCTAGGGACACGTGGCACTGACGTTCTAGAAGCACAGCCCCAGCACCCGCTGGAAGACACGTGGCACCACTCATCCACCAGTTACATGGCCCTCGCCTACGTCACCACACGGAGCTTCCCCTCATCCACGAGGTCGTGGGTCGAGCACGATCTCCCCACGCGCAAGTATAAATAGACCCTCACTCGGGGGACTAAGCAAGCAATCTAGTCAGAACAATACTACACACAACCTTGAGGATCATCGTAAGATATCCCTGATATTCCCCACTCTCTGGGTACCTGAGCATCCTCAGATACCCCACGCAAGTCCTTTCCACATCTTGAGCTCCATCTCCGGCCACCATTCCAGCCAACCTCTGGCAAGCTCACCTCCACCTTGGAGCACACCGTTTACAGGGCTTCTAGCAGCCCTCAGAGACCACAACTCTCTCTCACTAAGTTAACCTCCTTAGAGTGGCTCGCCCGCCCCGAGTACCATAGGCAGGTCTTAGCCGCACACGGCCCAATACAGGTAACAACCTTGCCTAACGGCTCTGATAGAGGTCACCATGACGAACTACGTGGACTTTGATCCCTCCCGAAGGGTACGTAGGCACCTAGGTGCACCACCTAAGGACAAGTCTCCCAAGGTTTAGACCCCTTTGCGGTCCTAATTTCAAATTACAATTGTCTGAGCCAAAAACGACAGTTACACCTTCTTTAACTTTCGGTAATCGATACACAACCGCAAAGATTCGTCCTTCTTCTTCACAAAAAGGACCGGGGCACCCCAAGGAGAGAAACTGGGTCTTATAAAACCCTTGTCAAGCAATTCTTGCAATTGTATATGTAACTCCTTCAACTCTTTCGGAGCCATCCTGTAAGGTGGTGTGGAGATTGGCTGGGTGCCAGGTTGCTGCTCAATTTCAAATTCAATCTCCCGATCAGGCGGCAATCTCGGTAAATCTTCTAGAAATACATCCAAGAACTATCGCACTACGGGTACTTGATCGGTGAAAGTACTGCTTTCGTGATATCCTTGACCAAGGCCAAATACCCCTCATATCCCTTTGCAAGTAACTTGGATGCCTTCAAAGCCGAGATTAAACTTGGATATGGTGCAGCTCCGTCACCCGGTATCACAAAAGGCTCCTCGTTTGGCATATTGAATTTCAAACATTTAGCCCTGCAGTCCACAACCGCATGGCAAGACGACAACCAATCCATTCCGAGGATTACATCCAGATCAACCATACACAACAACCGAAGGTTTACCACAATCTCATGACCATCGACCTCCACAATGCAAGACTTGTGCACATATTCTACTTGTACCGATACTCCCTATGGAGTAGAGACCAGTACTATTTCTTTCATTCTAGACGGACTTTTCTTGAATTTAGAGGCAAATGATGCGACACATAGGAATGAGTGGAGCCAGAATCAAATAAGACTCATGCTGAGAGCAAACAATAAGGGTACCTGTCACAACCGCATTCGATGCATGAGCGTCCTGCTGAGAAGCGCAAATACCCGTGCTTGTCCTCCACCTACTACCCTTGGCCCTCTGCCACTAGATCTTGCACCACGACCTCTAGCTGCACCTGTACTTACTGTATGTGGTGGTACGGTTCTTACTGGTGGGGCTGAAATAGGTGTACCCCCTCGGCGTCGGATTACTTCTCACACTTGCACCCTTATTTCTCTTTGGACACTCTCTAGCCATATGGCCCATCTGGCCGCAGTTGTAACACCCACCTGTTAGTCTGCGACATATTCCAAAATGAAATTTGCCGCATGTCGCACACTGGGGTCTCGTTTTACCGGCACTTCCACCCCCTTGCACTCTCTGTCCCCCTTGAATATTACTTCTTGTACCTGCTTCATGAGTGGTAGTTGAGGATTGTCCTCCTGCGGACCTTGAGTATCCTGCTCCTCCACCTGTTGTCTTCCTCTTCTTACTTCCACCTCCTTGGTTGTAACTGCCCGTAATCAACTTGACTTTGGGATCAACCGCCGTCCCGTACCTCTTTCTGGTTTCAATCATTCTGGCACAGTATGCGGCTTGAGCTAAAGTCTCAAATTGCCTCCTCTGGGGTAACAAAGCAGTAAATAACGGCTCTGTGAGACGGTGTATGAACCTCTTGATCCTCGCCTCTTCATCACGAACCAACTCAGGTGAGAGTTGAGCTAGTTCTGTAAAAAGTAATTCGTACTCCATCACGGTCATGTTAGGCGTCATCCACAACTCCGCGAACTACTGACGCATTGCATCTTTGGTGCCTTCAGATAGAAACCGACCCAGGAATTCCCTTTGAAAATCTTTCCAGGTCATCGGTGCAACCCTTCTTGAATACCTTGTTTGTACGGACTCGATCCATACTCTAGCGGCTCCCCTAAGTTGAAATGAAGCCAACTCCACCAACTCATGTCCTGAGCACCTCAGCATGTGCCCAATTCTGACTAGGTCTCTGACAAAGCAATGTGGATCCTCTTTCTCACTAGTTCCGCAGATGGTGGATGGATGAAGCTTCAGAAATTTTGAAATTGGCAGCTCTCTGGGTGCTACCCGCGGCTCACGAGGCACTTCCTGCGGTTGTTGCCATTCTCTATCCTCTTCCTTAACAACCTCCATCTCTTGATTGCTCGAAACTCTCTCTCCTTCTTCCTCGCCGACTACTAACCGACGTACTTCCCTCTGTATTTGTCTCGTCATCTCTTCTCTTAGTTCCTGAAATCCTACCGTGAGCATTTCTGCCACAAAAGGTGCACCTGTCCCAACATGAGGTTCCGGTGACTGCCTCCTCTCTTCTTCTCTCACTTGTGCTCTATCTTGACCACGAGCACGACCTCTACCTCGGCCTCGGGTGGGCATTCCCTCCTCCCAAACTGATTCTCGATCAATTTCAACAGGAGTTCTCCCTCCACCCCTAGTCTGTCTCGTGATCGGTGGCATCCCTATACTGCACAAGGTCCACACCTAATAAGTACACGTATATCAATGATATTCCATATCGAAGAGAATAGAAAGAAAAGGCTGCCTCATTTTCCTGGGTACTTCCACAAATGCCTTTTTACTACCATGTTGTGCCCGGGTTCACAATGAGGCGTAAACCGACACCCGGTCATACCTATGGCTTCATACAGTTTAAAGTAAACCAGGCTTTGATACCAAGTTTGTCACGACCCCCTTTCGGATGTTCGTGACCGGCACGGGAGGTAGGATTCCTCCAATCCCTTAAGCCTCTAATTCCTGATTAACATTTTCACATGTTATTAACAACCCAATTCTATTACAAACAATATATAATATATATGGTCATCCTTATCCGGTGACCTAATAAGTAGCGTGCAATCCACGGCTCGCTCAACGCCGCTACAGTCTATACTTATACACATATTCATTCACACATACATATAGTATACATATTCATCACGCGCTTCAGGGGCGGGTGATCTATCCTATTGACATGCAGAAGTCCTGTATACAGTCATACATATATTCAATCACACACTTACATATAGTTTACATATTGATCACACGCCTCAATGCGTGTGATCTATCCTATTCACATGCGAAAGTCATATTTTCATACAATCAGGTATTCAACCACACATACATATAATTTACATATTGATCACACGCCTCAATTCATGTGATCTATCCTATTCACTTGCGGAAGTCATACATATATATATACACGATATATGCTATATCATAGCCTAAATTCCCAACACCAAGATCTAACTTTAATCTGTATGAAGCCGACAATAGTAGAGTTCGACATATATATACATCAGTTGTATATGTACAAAAGCTATATCCAAAAAGGAGTTATATATACATATACATCCTGATTTATTTACATAAACCAAAATACACTACCCACGCGGACTATGCGTGCGGTCGTCAGAGTTGTCCGCCTCCTTGAGAAGAAGTGGACGCGTTCCCGATGCCCAAACCACCTGTATCTGAAACATGTAAACAGGGGGGTGAGTTGAACAGACTCAGTGAGAAGCTCCCCCATCCCTGGCGTAGCAGCGAGTACCACTACAGCTGGGGGAAGGGAGCAACCACAACCACAAACGCATGAAACAGATTTATATTGTGATCTTTAACATGATCTGGCAATCAATGTATCATATTCACAATTTAAAATCCTAATTCATGCTCCTAACATATTTATTAATCTGCATGTAAACCAATCATAAACATATATCATGTGGTTCCATAGTTAGCATATACTTATACACGTAGGTATTCAATTTCTGTCTCCCGCATTATGCTGAGAGAAATACTAGCCCGAATGCAATCTCTTGTTCGAACCTAGTTGATCACACTAGGGGCTTTCTGACTCCAAGACACGCTTAGAGTAATAGCCGGCAACATGTCTGACCTTGATTAAACCAAGGTAATGGCCACTATGTGGCATACTTACTGTTAACAAATTCCTATCCGTTCGACCAGGATGACCGACTCGATCTACCCGGACTAACCTAAACAAGTTCCACTAATATGTTTAACCTTGAAAGACGCCATAAGATGAACTACTTGAATATTATGCGTGTTTATTAGTTAGGCCTAGCTTCCCCCTTTTCAATTATGCAACACTGCCACTCAGACTTAACAACCAAGGTTCATTTTCCTCAATGTACCATACGGTCGAAACCTTTACAACGATGATCAATTTAAATGGGTTTCTAATGTACTGAACTCTCACATATGAAATCACGACTCAATCCTACCCACGGTAACACATAAGGCTCAGTGAGGCACAATAGCACATATACACTTGGGACTAATCATATAAACACATATACTATTGCACGTTGACTGCTTACTTGCAAATCATACACGTGTAACACAAATTCAATCATATAAATATATTTCATGTAACGATTGCACAAAATAGAGCAAACCACATTTGCACGTTGTCATCCAAACCAGTGGGGCAGGGATGGGTGAGCCCCTCACCTCGTTGGCCCTCCTGATCAGTCCTCGGAGTGCCTGATGCTCCAGTCACCTTGTGGTGCCCTATACACATATATATTTAAGAAATTTAGAACGTGTAAATAAGCATCTAACATGCACGTGTCACGCTAATGCTTATGCACCCTTGAACTATTTCCAAGAACTAACTATTTAGTTCATTACGTCGTCTTATATCGGCTTCCACACATTTGAGCCACTTCGAACCTCTAAAATCTTAGGTTAGAGATTCCTTCTTGATTAAATTTCACTTCATGTATTCATATGGGTATTTAACTAATAAAAGAATTAAGTTCACGGCTCAAAAGAGGCATTAGCTTACTCATTCCACCGTCTCCCTTATTCGCCGAGTAAAAGCTTAATTGCTACCTCTTTAGGGTTTAGGTATAAATAGAGCCTTGGAACAAATTTAGCGGGTCTTTGGTGTCCACCACGGACTAGACCGAGGTGTTCCGGTTGAGACAGTAAATATTCGGGCTTTATTCCCTTGTCTATTTCCCGCAATTACAACACTTATACTACTCCAATCCAAGCCTGAACATGCATCAAACTATCAATTTCGAATTTTAGAGCAATTTCCTAACCCAATTTTCCTAATTTCCATACCCGGTCAATTCCTATGGTTTCACTCCGATTCTGAACCTCACTAAGCTTTCAATAACACCCACTAACCTCAAATTTAGCCCCGGGATGCCCCGATTGGAAGAGATTGAAGAATTCCTAAAATACCCAAAATTGAAGAAATTGTGGTTTTGAGAGTTTGGGGCTTTCTTAGTTGATTTCAATCGGATAGAAGGTTGGATGAATGTTGAAGGAGAGGTCCGGTCACCTTTTCCGGCACCAGAGCACGTTTTCCGGCAAAAATCCGGCCGGTTCCCCTCTACCTCTCTCGTGCGTCTTCTCGCTTCTTTCTCGTGCATGTGCGTGCATCTACTTTGTTTCTCTTTTTTTTTGTGTTTTAATTATATGGAATGGGGTCACGGTTGGCCCCCCATATTTTTGTGTGTGTGTGTTGGCTGGAAAATGGGGGTCACGGTTTGGCCCCCCTTTAAATTAGTGTTAAAAAAAATTATTTATTTAGTTTATATCCTCTTTCTCCCTCATGCTTTTTAATCCTCTTTTCTTTTAGGTCCTAGAAATAAATTTTATACATATTCCCTAGTATTTTTTTTTCTTTATTCTATTTTAACCCTATAATTCTTTAATTTAATTTATTTTTCTTTCTGAAAGAAAAATAAATTTAATAATAATGAAAATAATTAAATCTAAATATCTCGGATATTACATTAAATTTTACTATAAACAAATGACCTGATTCTAAAAATACCCCTCGGGTACTACAATTAAATTAAAATTTAAGATTTATAAATAAATAAAGTAAATTTTGAATTTTTGTGAACTGATTTAATGCTTCCAATGTGATTTTGAAATACATCCAGAATGATATTAAGCGTAGCTCACGACATATTGAATGAAAAACTTATAGTCCTTGATTTGAAGGAAAACGTAGGTATGAGTTGTAACACCAATTCTGACTTCCGCTGTAATATCCCGCTCCCAAGTATACTGTGTAAAATAGTTAGACACTTGATTAAATTAAAATTTAAGATTTATAAATAAATAAAGTAAATTTAAGAATTTAAGTAGTTAAGTAGTTAATTTTGAAATAAATAGTTAAAATGTAATATACCATTTAATAGTAAGAAATTTATCTAAGTCCTGAATTCTTCAGATTAAAAGGAAAATAAGATTTAATAAATCAACTTAATTCGCCAAAATGAAATTTAATTATGGACTAGTGTAAATTATATAAAAGAAAATTTAAAATAAATAAAGTACTTAAACAAATAGACTTGGTACCAAATAATAAAAGAAAATTAAGAATGGAGTTAAAAGCTGAAATTCTATTACCATAGTGGGATAGAACACTAAAATACACCAACACCTTACTACCTTACGTGTGAGACATTAAGGCAATGACCTTCTCTTGTGGCTGGATATAGAGAATGCATCTCACTCTTCCTTACTTAAGAATAAGCCACATAATTTTTATTTCTTTCCCAATTAGATTAAGTCAGCCACCTCTCTAACCTTAAAAGAATATTCATTCTTCCTTTTTCTATCTATTGTTACAAGATAGATTGAGAAAGAGAGAAGGGAACCAAGAGAGAGAAGGATTTGATTGAGAGAGAGATAGAGATGAACGAGAAGAAAACCACCGAGAGGAAGGGGGAACATCACCGACAGCTGCAACGTGAGTGACCAACGGTGGGTTTCTATCGTTTCGGTGACGCATTGTTGCTCTTGTATAAATAAGAATGAAAAGAGGGAAACCGAGGAAAGGGAGTGAGATGGGGGAAACGAGAAATGGAGGAAGCTGAAGTTAGAGAGAGAATTGGGAAGAATCAAATATGCTGAATGATTGGCAAGATTGAATGAATATTTGTGTAATGACCCTCATTTTCAGAGAATGTGGGACACCGAAAACTAAATCGAACACGCTCTTATTAGTTGCTTCTCACTTATGAAATTTGGATAGGAGTATCAAAATATACAATTATAAGCATTTTTTAGGAAAATAAAGGGAAGTGAAGGTCATACGTGAAATATAAATAGGGACTTAAATGAAATAAATTTCTTTTATGCGGGGCAAAACTGTAATAAAAGGGAGACTTAATTGAAAGACACTTTTTTTGTGGGGTGGAATTGTGATTTTACGAAATAGATCAGATTTTTTCTCTCTCTTCTCCCGAGACTTCTTCAGCGTCTTCCTCGTCTTCTTTTTTTTTATTCGATCCTCCTTCTTTCCTTTCCACTTTCCTCTTCTCTTCATTCTTGCTTCCTTTCTTTATCTTCTCTTTGCCACACTTGAGCCACGTTTTCCGACCACCGTAGCCGGGCAACGTCGTCAGTTCCGGTGAGCTGATGTTTGGGAAGGTGCTTAAAATGCTGTTGCACTCTGTTTTGTTTGTGATGTTGGGTGATGGTGTGGATTTTGAGAGAAGTTTGAAATGGCGTGGAATAATAATGTGAGTTCCTTCTTTCTGTCTTCTTTCTATTTGATGGTAATAGTTTGAGACAAGGAAAAAAATTCTTGTAAACTCTTGTTAAAATGCTAGTTTCTATCTCTTGGAACATATTGAAAGATTTGGGAATTTTTAAGATATGGTTAGGGTTTGGAATTTGATTAAAGAAGGAATTTAATATTGTTGGGTGTCACGACCCCCATTTAGAGGACCGTGACCGGCATAGACACAGGGAATATCGCTATGCCTGTAAGCCTTATCACATAATTGACAAAATACCAAGGCTACACCGAAATGGTGGCTTATCCTAGGCAAGCAAATCCATGGCCAGTGCCGCTTCAGGATATAGATAAAGGAATACACACATAATATATAACCTATGTACTGGCTACACATCCGAAGATCCTGCCTATCCTATTCGCATGCAACAGATCTATGTATATATATATATTTTGGAAACAAGTTTTCCCTGCATTGTAATCTAACGGATCCTGATCCTTAAGGTGTGTGAAGCTTACAGTTCTAGATTTAGTAATACAATCTAATTGGGTACGTCTACCCTTTACTTTATGATACAAAAATAAAGTAAATTAAATTACAGTTACAATTTCTTCACCCACATGAACAAGTTGTGGGTCTTGGAAAGTTTTGCTTATCCCTCATTCCACCGAGACTTCTTCCACCTGTACTTAACATGTCTCTGTGTAGTAAAAATGAGGTGTGAGTCTTAACTACGCGACTCAGTGAGGTCTCCCATTCCCGGCGCAAGGTGGGTACCATAGCGCTGGGTTTGGGAGTCATACACAACCACATGAAAAAACAACTAGTTACTGTTGTTAGCATACATTCTTGGTGATCACACAACAACCGAAATTTCACCCAAACACTCACATGCAATTAACAACTGTAAAGATGCAGCAGTTTATTCCACGTCATCAATCAGCAATTAAACACGTAACATATAGTGTCGGCTTTTACTTACCGGTCTTCTCACGTTCAACATATCTGAATCAAACAAGACGTTGTGATGACATAATCCTGTACGTCACCACCCCGCTGCACAATCAGCAATAATATGCAAACATAGACAATTCTTGAAGTACACATAGATACTATAACATACATCTACTTAACTTCCCCCACTATGGGGTATTTACTAGCCACTACATGGCTTTTCTACCTCGAACCCGTGCACTCAGGTTGCTGGCCACCACGTGGCAAAGCATACTTAACTCATTCACTTGGGTACTGGTTACCTCGTGACAATTCTGTTAATCAAACAATACTTACCACTTCACTTGGGTACTAGTCACCTTGTGACAATTCTATTAATCAAACACAATCAACTTCTATCTATGAAACAATTGATACGTAGCCACCACGTGGCACGTCCTGACCCCTTGCTGCGGGGCAATAGTTTGAGCCCACTCGTCCATTACCCAACCAGCATGCCGGGCACGGCATGACGTCTCGAAGCATGGCCATTGACACACCCTGGACCAACTCCACAGGATGATTTCTCTTTTACTAGGTTAGGCTCACGGTTCACCCGTAGGTTCCTCCCGTGTCTCCTTACCTTAGGCTCACATATTAATAGGATTCTTTGTATCTTTCCCGAAAGATCAACAATTCCTCTCCTTATTAATATGTACAAGTATCCTCAACAGGATGTAACTCATATACCCGTCCAGATGCACTCTCTGAGCCTCAAGCTATCGTCATAGCAATATAAATCCTTTCTGACCCTATTACCAGGATAGGGCAATGACCATCGTCATGGTGATTATAAAACTGAGGTCTCAAGTGCCATCTGACGTTGTTCAAGTCGATGTCTCACATCGCTAGCATAACCAAATCCGAAACCCACCAATAACTCCTTTTGCATGATTATAATCTAAGTCACCGTCGTGACGAGTTTTCAAAATAAAAGCTTAGTCCTTCCGTACAAGGACTCTTGCCACCGTCGTGGAAAAGATTTAATAAAATACTCATCATGCATCCGGAGTGAATGAGTTGGATTTGTAACACACTAATCATAGCAAACAATCACACTCTACTCCTATGTCTTTCTATCTAAGCTACTTTCGACAACCTATCTTCTAGTTCTTTTATTCTTTTAGCATTCTATACCTCTAGCTAACACATACCAGACAAGCAGAGAATATACATACTCATGTAATCCACATAAGCATACAACCCTAGGAGCAGAGATGGAAGAACCCTCACCTTGGCCAACCTTCCATGCAAGCCTCTCCTGTAACTTTAGTCTCCTCGGAGTTCCTGTTGCACTCTATTGCGTACAATTGTTCCTATAAGAACAACATTTACTTCATTAAAGTTATTACTTAACTTAACTCGTTACTTATCTTTCCATTACTCTTACATGTTGACCATGGTTGCCACAAATTCAAGCTCTTGGTCTTATCGGACTTCTCTATCCCGACTTATGCAAATCCTTCCTCGGACACTTGACTTACTCGAATATAACACTATACTTGAGTGTTTCACTTACTTGGATTTGAGTATTAGACCTCTATCTAATTTGTATTCATATCTAAGGAAGCTTATCTAACTTGATTGGAAGGAATCCTAATTTTTTGAAGGTCTAAGCATTTTGATTCAACTCGTTTTCTTACTCGGGTTCTAAGAAATCATAGTTTCTAAACCTCAATACACCTTTAATTCACCCTACTTAAGTAAAATTACCATTTTAGAATTTGGACTTCATTGTTCCGCAAGTTTCCATCCTTGAGAAACAAGAAGGTACCTAAAATAATTCTTAATAAATATTCATAATTATCCTCGGGTGTTTAAGATCGAAGAGAGGAGGTTTAAAACTCTCAACGTCACTCTTAAGTGTTTTTGGGAAAATCGAGTAGGGACCCGGCACGTTAACGTCAAAGTTCAACCATAATAACCTCAGGCCAGCTCTTCACGGGTCTTGTTCAGCTAATATTTCCATAATATAATTTCAATAGGACCAATCCAAGCCTATTTACTCAAATCCAAGGTCAATTCCTAACCTATCAACAATTTCCCCAATTTGGAAATAATTATAATTTCAATAATATCAATCCAAGCCTATTTACTCAACTCCAAGCTCAATCCTAAATATCAACAATTTTCTCCAATTTGGAAATAATTATAATTTCAACCCCAAATCCTTCCAAATTCGAATTTGGGCAAATCCGAGAATATAATCTTGATTCCTACACCAACTAAGTGTTCAAGAACACTTTCTAAGTCTCAATCTACCCTCGAAATAACTCAATCGAAGAAATCCCTAAAAATGGAGAAATTGAGGGTTTCGAACGATTTCCAGTTCAAAATGTGTTTAGACATGACATTACACACCTTTCACGAGATCACGAGCGCCATTCGAGCATTAAAGCCACTCGAAGTGATCAGTTTGACTCACTTGTGCAACAACACGCTTAAACGTGTACTTCTTGAGTTCTTTGGAGACTCAATCGTAATTTTCCATTCAAAATGTGTTTAGACAAGATTTAACACACCTTCCATGTGATCACGGGCCCCATTCAAGCATTAAATCCGCCTGAATTCCCAAATACAACGCGAAGTGATCGTTTTGACTCGCCTGTGCAACAACACTTTTAAACTTGTACTTCTTGGGTTCTTTTGAGATTCAATCACGATTTTCAGTTAAAAGTGTGATTAGACATGACTTGACACACCTTCCATGCGATGACAAGTCCCATACGACCAATAAATCCACTCGAATTCCCAAATACAACACGAAGAGATCAGTTTGAGTCATTTGTGCAACAACACGCTTAAACGTGTACTTCTTGAGTTCTTTGGAGACTCAATTGCGATTTTCCATTCAAAATGTGTTTAGACATGATTTAACACACCTTCCATGCGATCATGGGCCCCATTCAAGCATTAAATCCGCCTGAATTCCCAAATACAACGCGAAGTGATCGTTTTGACTCGCTTGTGCAACAACACGTTTAAACTTGTACTTCATGGGTTCTTTTGAGATTCAATCACGATTTTCAGCTAAAAGTGTGATTAGACATGACTTACACACCTTCCATGCGATGAAAAGCCCCATACGAGCAATAAATCCACTCGAATTCCCAAATACAACACGAAGAGATCGGTTTGACTTACTTGTGCAACAATACGTTTGAACTTGCACTTCTTCAAATCTTGAGGTTCAATCACAATTTTCAATTCAAAATGTTTTTATACATGACTTGACACACCTTCCAAGCGATCAGGAGCCCCATTTGAACATTAAATCAACTCGGATTCCCAAATACAACACGAAGTAAATGATTTCACTCACTTGTGCAAAAACAGGTTTAAACTAGTACTTCTTGAGTTCTTTTGAGATTCAATTGCGATTTTGAATTCAAAATGTGTTTAGACATGACTAGACAGACATTTTATGCGATCACGAGCCCCGTTCAAGTATTAAATCTACCTGAATTATCAAACACAACACAAAGCGGTCATTTTGACTCACTTGTTCAACCACACGTTTAAACTTGTACTTCTTAAGTTCTTTTGAGATTCAATCGTGATTTTTAGTTCAAAATTTATTTAGACATGACTTGACACACCTTCCATGTGATCACGAGCCCCATTTAAGCATTAAATCCACCTAAATTTCCAAATACAACGCGAAGCGATCGTTTTGACTCACATATGCAACAACAAGTTTAAACTTGTACTTCTTCAGTTCTCTTGAGATTCAATCGCGTTTTTCAGTTCATAGTGTTTTTAGACATGACTTGACACACCTTCCATGCGATCATGAGCCCCATTTGAGCATTAAATCCACTTGGATTCCCAAATACAACGTGAAGTGATCGGTTTGACTCACTTGTGCAATAACATGTTTAAACTTGTACTTCTTGAGTTCTTGTGAGATTCAATCACGACTTTTAGTTCAAAATTTGTTTAGACATGACTTGACATACCTTTCATGCGATCTCAAGCCCCATTCGAGCATTAAATCTACTCGAATTCCCAAATACAACAAGAAGAGATCGGTTTGACTGACTTGTGCAACAACACGTTTGAACTTGTATTTCTTCAAATCTTTTGAGATTCAATCACAATTTTCTATTCAAAATGTGCTTAGACATAACTTAACACACCTTCAATGTGATTACGAGCCCCATTTGAGCATTAAATCCACTCCGATTACCAAATACAATGCGAAGTGATCGGTTTCACTAACTTGTACAACAACACGTTTAAACTTGTAGTTCTTGATTTCTTTTGATATTCAATCGTGTTTTTAAATCCACTCGAATTCCCATATGCAACGGGAAGCAATCGTTTTGACTCACTTGTGCAACAACACGTTTAAACTTGTACTAAAGTTCTTTGGAGATTCAAGCGCAAGTTCTAGTTCAAAATAATTTACTTCTTGAAATGTTTTGAGATTCAATCACAATTTTTAGTTCAAAATGTGTTTAGACATGAGTTGAGACACCTTCCATGCGATCAAGAGCCCCATTCGAACATTAAATCTACTCGAATTCCCATATACAACGTGAAACAATCGGTTTGACTCACTTGTGCAACAACACGTTTAAACTTATACTTCTTGAGTTCTTTTCAGATACAATCATGAGTTTCAATTCAAAATGTGTTTAGACGTGACTTGACAAATCGTTCATGCGATCACGAGCCCCACTTGAGCATTAAATCGACTCGGATTCCCGAATACAACGCGAAGCGATTGGTTTGACTCTCTTGCGCAACAACACGTTTAAAGTTGTACTTCATGAGTTCTTTAGAGATTTAATCGCGAGTATCAGTTCAAAATGTGTTTAGATATGACTTGACAAACCTTCCATGCGATCTCGAGCACTAAATCCTCTCGAAAATTCCCAAATACAACGTGAAACAATTGTTTTGACTCGCTTGTGCAGCAACACATTTAAACTTGTACTTCTTGAGTTATTTTGATATTCAATTGTCGGTTTTAGTTCAAAATGTGTTTAGACAAGACTTGACACACCTTTGATGCGATCACGAGCACTAAATCCGCTCGAATTTCCAAATACAACGGGAAGCGATCGTTTTGATTCACTTGTGCAAGAATAGGTTTAAACTTTTACTTCTTGAGTTCTTCTTAGATTCAATCGTGATTTTCATTTTAAAATGTGTTTATCCATGAGTTGACACACCTTCGATGCGATCACGAGCCCCATTCGAGCATTAAATCCACTCGAATTCCCAAATACAACGTGAAGCGATCATTTTCACCCACTTGTGCAACAACACGTTTAAACATGTACTTCTTGAGTTATTTTGCGAGATTAATCAAGATTTTCAATGCAAAATTTGTGTATACATTACTTGAAACACCTTCCATGCGATCACAAGCCCCATTCGAGCGTTAAATCCACTCGAATTCCCAAATACAACTGGAATCGATTGTTTTGGCTCTCTTGTGCATCAACACTTTTAAACTTGTACTTCTTATGTTCATTTCAGATTCAATCACGATTTTCAGTTCAAAATGTGTTTAGACAAAATTTGACACATCTTCCATGCGATCACAAGTCCCATTCGAGCATTAAATCCGCTCGAATTCCCAAATACAACAAGAACCGATCGTTTTGACTCACTTGTTCAACAACAAGTTTCAACTTGTACTTCTTGAGTTCTTTTGAGATTGAATGGCGATTTTCAATTCAAAATGTGTTTAGCCATGACTTGACACAGATTCCATGCAATCACGAGCCCCATTCAAGCCTTAAACCCACTGGAATTCCCATATAAAATGGGAAGCGATCGTTTTGACTCACTTGTGCAACAAGTTTAAATTTGTACTTCTTCAGTTGTTCTGAGATACAATCACGATTTTTAGTTCAAAATGTGTTTAGACATGACTTGACACACCTTCCTTGCAATCACGAGCCCCATTCGAGCATTAAATCCACTCAGATTCCCAAATAAAACGCGAAGCGATCGATTTGACTCACTTGGGCAACAACACGTTTGAACTTGTACTTCTTGAGTTCTTTTGAGATTCAATCGCGATTTTCAGCTTAAAATGTTTTTAAACTTCACTTGACACACCTTCCATGCGATCACGAGCCCCATTTGAGCATTAAATCCTTTCGGATTACCACATACAACGTGAAGCGATCGGTTTGACTCACTTGTGAAACAAAAGGTTTGAACTTGTACTTCTTGAGTACTTTTGTGATTCGATAATGATTTTCAATTCAAAATGTGTTTAGACATGACTTGGCACACCTACCATGCAATCACGAGCCCCATTCAATCATTAAATCCACTCGAATTCCCATATTCAACGGGAAGCGATCATTTTGACTCACTTGTGCAACAACACGTTTAAACTTGTAATTCTTGAGTTCTTTTGAGATTACATCGTGATTTTCAATTCAAAGTGTGTTTAGACATGACTTGAAAAACCTTCCATTAAATCACGAGCCATATTCGAGTATTAAATCCACTCGGATTCCCAAATACAACGCGAAGCGATCGGTTTAACTCGCTTGTGCAAAAACGCATTTGAACTTGTTCTTGTTGAGTTCTTTTGAGATTCAATCGCGATTTTCAATTCAAAATGTGTTAAGACATGACTTGACATACCTTCCTTGCGATCACGAGCTCTATTCGAGCATTAAATCAACTCGGATTCCCAAAAACAGTCTGAAGCGATCGGTTTGACTCACTTGTGCAACAAAACGTTTGAACTTGTACTTCTTGAGTTCTTTTGAGATTGAATCGCGATTTTAAGTTCAAAATGTATTTAAACTTGACTTGACACATCTTCCATGCGACCAAGAGTCTCATTCGAGCATTAAATCCACTCAGATTCCCAAATACAACGCGAAGCGATCGGTTAACTGACTTGTGCCACAACATGTTTTAACTTGTACTTGTTGAGTTCTTTTGAGATTCAATCGTGATTTTCAATTCAAAATGTGTTAAGACATGACTTGACATACCTTCCGTGCGATCGCGAGCTCTATTCATGCATTAAATCAACTCGGATTCCCAAATACAATGTGAAGCGATCAGTTTGACTCACTTGTGCAACAAAACGCGAAGCGATCGCGAGCTCTGTTCGAGCATTAAATACACTTGGTTTCCCAAATACAACGCGGAGCGATCGGTTTGACTAGCTTGTGCAACAACACGTTTAAACTTGTACTTCTTGAGATCCTTTTAGATTCAATCGCGATGTTCAGTTCAAAATGAGTTTAGACATGACTTGACACACCTTCCATGCGATCACGAGCCTCATTCGAGCATTTAATCCACTCGGATTCCCAGATACAACGTGAAGCGATCGGTTTGACTCATTTGTGCAACCAAACGTTTGAACTTGTACTTTCTGAGTTATTTTTTTCAGTTCAAAATGTGTTTAGACATGACTTGACACACCTTCCATTCGATCACGAGCCATATTCGAGCATTAAATAAAGTCGAATTCCCATATACAACAGGAAGCGATCATTTTGACTCACTTCTGCAACAACTCCTTTAAACTTGTACTTCTTCAGTTCTTTTGAGAGTCAATCGTGATTTACAATTCAAAATGTGTTTATACATGACCTGATACACCTTCTATGCGATCATGAGCCCCATTCGAGCATTAAATCCACTCAGATTCAGAAATACAACGCGAAGCGATTGTTTTGACTCTCATATGCAACAACACTTTTAAACTTATACTTTTCTAGTTCTTTTGAGATTCAATTGCGACTTTCAGTTCAAAATCTGTTTAGACATGACTTGACACACCTTCCATGCGATCAAGAGCCCAATTCGAGCATTAAATCTACTCGAATTCCCGAATACAACGCGAAGCGATCGGTTTAATTCGCTTGTGCAAAAACGCATTTGAACTTGTACTTGTTGAGTTCTTTTGAGATTCAATCGCGATTTTCAATTCAAAATGTATTGGGACATGACTTGACACACCTTCCATGTGATCACGAGCTCCATTTGAGCATTAAGTCCACTCAAACTCCCAAATACAACGCGAAGCGATTGTTTTGACTCGCATATGCAACAACACTTTTAAACTTGTACTTTCCGAGTTCTTTTGAGATTCAATTACGACTTTCATATCAAAATGAGTTTAGACATGACTTGACACACCTTCCATGCGATCAAGACCCCATTCGAGCATTAAATCAACTCGGATTCCCAAATACAACGCGAAGCGATCGGTTTAACTCGCTTGTGCAACAACACGTTTGAACTTGTACTTGTTAAGTTCTTTTGAGATTCAATCGCGATTTTCAATTCAAAATGTGTTAAGACATGACTTGCCATACCTTCCGTGCGATTACGAGCTCTATTCGGGCATTAAATCAACTCGGATTCCCAAAAACAATGTGAAGCGATTGGTTTGACTCACTTGTGCAACAAAACCTTTGAACTTGCACTTCTTGAGTTCTTTTGATATTGAATTGCGATTTGAACTTCAAAATGTGTTTAAAGTTGACTTGACACACCATCCATGCGATCTCGAGTCCCATTCGAGCATTAAATCCACTCGGATTCCCAAATTCAACATGAAGCGATCTGTTTGAGTCACTTGTGTAGAAAAACACATGAACTTGTACTTTTTGAGTTCTTTTGAGATTCTATCCCGATTTTCATTTTAAAGTGTGTTTAGACATGACTTGACACACCTTCCATGCGATCTCGAGCCCCATTCGATCATAAAATCCCCTCGAATTCCCATATACAACGGGAAGCAATCCTTTTGACTCCCTTGTGCAACAACACGTTTAAATTTGTACTTCTTGAGTTCTTTTGAGATTCAATCGCGATGTTTAATTCAAAATTTGTTTATACATGACTTGAGACACCTTTCTTGCAATCACGAGCCCTATTCGATCATTAAATCCACTCCGATTCCAAAAGACAATGCGAAGCGATCAGTTTCACTCGCTTCTGCAACAACACGTTTAAAATTGTACTTCTTGAGAGCTTTTTAGATTCAATCGCGATTTTCAGTCCAAAATGAGTTTAGACATGACTTGACACACCTTCCATGCGATCACGAGCCTCATTCGCGCATTAAATCCACTCGGATTCCCTAATATAACGCGAAGCGATCGTTTGATGCTCTTGTGCAACAACACGTTTCAACTTGTACTTGTTGAGTTCTTTTGAGATTCAATCACGATTATTAGTTCAAAATGTGTTTAGACATGATTTGACACACCTTCCATGCGATGACGATCCCCATTCGAGCGTTAAATCCACTCGGATTCCCAAATATAACGTGAAGCGATCAGTTTGACTCACTTGTGCAATAACATATTTAAACTTATACTTCTTGAGTTATTTTGAGATTCAATCGTGATTTTCAGTTCAAAATGTGTTTAGACATGACTTGACACACCTTCTATGCGATCACGAACCCTATTCGAGCGTTAAATCCATTCAGATTCCCAAATACAACGTGAAGTGATTGGTTCGACTCACTTGTGCAACAAAACGTTTGAACTTGTACTTTCTGAGTTATTTTCAGATTGAATCGCGATTTTCAGTTCAAAATGTGTTTATACATGACTTGACACACCTTCCAAGCGATCACGAGCCCTATTTGAACATTAAATACACTCGAATTCCCATATACAAGGGGAAGCGATCATTTTGACTCACTTTAGCAACAACACGTTTATACTTGTACTTCAACAATTCTTTCGAGATTCAATCGCGTTTTTCAGTTCAAAATGTGTTGAGACATGACTTGACACACCTTCCATGCGATCACGAGCTCCATTCGAGCTTTAAATCAACCCAATTTCCCAAATACAACGTGAAGCGATTGTTTTGACTCACATATGCAACAAGACTTTCAAACTTGTACTTTTCGGGCATTAAATCCACTCGAATTCCCATATTCAACGGGAAGCGATCATTTTGACTCACTTGTGCAAGAAGACGTTTAAACTTGTACTTTTTGAGTTCTTGTGAGATTACATCGTGATTTTCAATTCAAAATGTGTTGAAACATGACTTGACAAACCTTCCATTAAATCACGAGCCTATTCGAGCATTAAATCCACTCGGATTCCCAAATACAACGCGAAGCGATCGGTTTAACTCGCTTGTGCAAAAAAATGTTTTAACTTGTACTTGTTGAGTTCTTTTGAGACTGAATCGCAATTTTGAATTCATAATGTGATAAGACATGACTTGACATACATTCCATGCGATCACGAGCTCTATTCGAGCATTAAATCAACTCGGATTCCGAAATACAATCTGAAGCGACCGGTTTGACTCACTTGTGCAACAAAACGTTTAAACTTGTACTTCTTGAGTTCTTTTGATGTTCAATCGCGATTTTAAGTTCAAACTGTGTTTAAACTTGACTTGACACACCTTACATGCGATCTCGAGCCCCATTCGAGCATTAAATCCACTCGGATTCCCAAATACAACGTGAAGCGATCGGTTTGACTCACTAGTGCAACAAAACATACGAACTTGTACTTCTTGAGTTCTTTTAAGATTCAATCGCGACTTTCAATTCAATATGTGTTAAGACATGACTTGACATACCTTCCGTGCAATCATGAGCTCTATTCGAGCATTAAATCAACTCGGATTCCCAAATACATTGTGAAGCGATCGGTTTGACTCATATGTACAACAAAACGTTTGAACTTGTAGTTCTTGAGTTCTTTTGAGATTGAATCGTGATTTTAAGTTCAAAATGTGTTTAAACTTGACTTGACACACCTTCCATGCGATCTCGAGCCCCATTCGAGCATTAAATCCACTCGGATTCCCAAATACAACATGAAGCGATCGACTTGACTCACTTGTGCAACAAAACATATGAACTTGTACTTCTTGAGTTCTTTTGAGATTCTATCCCGATTTTCAATTTAAAATGTATTTAGACTTGACTTGACACACCTTTCATGCCATCACGAGCCCCATTCGAGCATTAAATCCCCTCGAATTCCCATATACAATGGGAAGCAATCCTTTTGACTAACTTGTGCAACAACACATTTAGACTTGTACTTCTTTAGTTCTTTTAAGATTCAATCGCGTTTTTCAGTTCAAAATGTGCTTAGACATGACTAGACAAACCTTCCATGCGATCACGAGCTCCATTCGAGCATTAAATCCACTCAAATTCACAAATACAACGCGGATCGATTGTTTTGACTCGCATATGCAACAACACTTTTAAACTTGTACTTCTCAAGTTCTTTTTGAGATTTAATTGCGATTTTCAGCTCAAAATGTGTTTTGACATGACTTGACACACCTTCCGTGCGATCACGAGCCCCATTCGAGCATTAAATCCACTCGTATTCCCAAATACAAATCGAAGCGATTGGGTTGACTCGCTTGTGCCACAACACATTTAAACTTCTACTTCTTGAATTCTTTTGAGATTTAATTGCGAATTTCAGTTGAAAATGTGTTTAGAAATGAGTTGACACACCTTCCATGCGATCATGAGCCCCATTCGAGCATTAAATCCATTCGGATTCCCAAATAAAATGCGAAGCGTTCGGTTTCACTCACTTGTGCAACAACACGTTTAAACTTGTGCTTCTTCAGTTCTTTTGAGATTCAATCGCGATTTTCAATTCAATGTGTGTTTAGTCATGACATGACACACTTTCCATGCGGTCGCGAGACCCATTCGAGCATTAAATCCTCTCGAATTCCCATAAACAAAGGGAAGAGATTTTTTTGACTCACTTGAGCAACAACACATTTAAACTTGTACTTCTTGAGTTCTTTTGAGATTCAATCACGATTTTGAATTCAAAATGTGCAACCACTTGTGCAACTAGACGTTTGAACTTGTACTTTTGAGTTATTTTCAAATTGAATCCTGGTTTTCAGTTCAAAATGTGTTTAGACATGACTTGACACACCTTCCATGCGATCACAAGCCCCATTCGAGCATTAACTCCACTCGGATTCGTAAATACAACGCAAAGCGATCTATTTAACTCGCTTGTGCAACTACACATTTAAACTTGTACTTCTTGAGTTCTTTTGAGATTGACTCGCGATTTTCAGTTCAAAATGTGTTTAGACAAGACATGACACACCTTCCATGCGATCACGAACCGCATTCGAGCATTAAATCCACTCGAATTCCCAAATCCAACGGGAAGCGATCGGTTTGACTCGCTTGTGCAACAACACGTTTAAACTTGTACTTCTTGAGTTCTTCTGAAATTCAATCATGATTTCTAGTCCAAAATTTGTTTAGAAATGACTTGACACACCTTCCATGCGATCACGAGCCCTATTCGAGCGTTAAATCCACTTGGATTCCCAAATACAACGTGAAGCGATCGGTTTGACTCATTTGTGCAACAACATGTTTAAACTTGTACTTCTTGAGTTGTTTTGAGATTCAATCGCGGCTGTCAGTTCAAAATGTGTTTATACATGACTTGACACACCATCCATGCGATCACGAGCCCCATTTGAGCATTAAATCCACTCAGATTCCCAAAAACAATGCGAAGGGATCGTTCTGACTCGCTTGTGCAACAACATGTTTAAAGTTGTACTTCTTCAGTTCTTTTGAGATTGAATCGCGATTTTTAGTTCGAAATGTGTTTAGACATGACTTGAAAATCCAAGTGATCACGAGCCCCGTTCGAGCATTAAATCCACTCGGATTCCTAAATACAAAGCGAAGCGGTCGGTTTGACTCGTTTGTGCAACTACACATTAAAACTTGTACTTCTTGGATTCTTTTAAGATTCAATCTCGAATTTCAGTTGAAAATATATTTAGACATGACTTGACACAACTTCCATGTGATCATGAGCCCCATTCAACCATTAAATCCACTCGGATTCCCAAATACAACGCGAAGCGATCGATTTGACTCACTTTTGTAACAACACAAATAAACTCATACTTCTTGAGTTCTTTTGAGATTCAAACACGATTTTTAGTTCAAAATATTTTTAGACATGATTGGACACACCTTCCATGCGACCACGAGCTCCATTCGACAATTAAACCCACTCGAATTCCGAAATACAACGGGAAGCGATCGTTTTAACTTGCCTATGCAACAACACTTTTAAACATGTATTTCTCGAGTTCTTTTGAGATTCAATCGCGATTTTATTTTCAAAATTTTTTTAGACATGACTTGACACACCTTCCATGCAATCAAGAGCCCTATTGGAGCATTAAATCCACTCGGATTCCCAAATACAACGTGAAGCGATCGGTTTGACTGACATGTCCAAAAAAACATTTGAACTTGTACTTCCTGAGTTCTTTTGAGATTGAATCACGATTTTTAGTTCAAAATTTGTTCAGACATGACTTGACACACCTTCCATGCGATCACGAGCCCCATTCAAGCTTTAAATCCACTCGAATTCCAATATACAACAGGAAGCGATCATTTTTACTCACTTGAGCAATAACACGTTTAAACTTGTACTTCTTGAGTTCTTTTGAGATTCAATCGAGATTTTCAATTCAAAATGTGTGCACACCTTCTATGCGATCATGATCCCCATTCGAGCTTTAAATCCACTCGGATTCCCAAATACAAATCGAAGCAATCGGTTTGACTCGCTTGTGCAACTACATATTTAAACTCATACTTCTTGAGTTCTTTTGAGGCTTAATCGTGAGTTTCAGTTTAAAATGTGTTTAGACATGACTTGACATACCATCCATGCTAACACGAGCCACATTCGAACATTAAATCCACTCGGATTCCCAAATACAACAAGAAGTGATCGGTTTGACTCACTTGTGCAACAAAACGTTTGAACTTGAACTTCTCGACTTCTTTTGAGATTCAATCCCGATTTTCAATTAAATTGTCTTCAAACATTATATGACACCCCTTCCATGCGACCACGAGCCCCATTCGAGCAATAAATTCAGTCGGATTCCCAAATACAACATGAAGTGATCGGTTCGATTCACTTGTGGAACAAAACGTTTGAACTTGAACTTCTCGAGTTCTTTTGAGATTCAATCCCGATTTTCAATTAAATTGTCTTTAAACATGATATGACACCCCTTCCATGCGATCACAAGCCCCATACGAGCATTAAATCCACTCGGATTCCTAAATACAACGTGAAAAGATCGGTTTGACACGCCTGTGCAACAACATTATTTAACTTGTACTTCTTTTGTTCTTTTGAGTTTCAATCGTGATTTTCAAGTCAAAATGTGTATAGACATGACTTGATACACCTTCCTTGTGATCACGAGTCCCATTCGAACATTAAATCCACTCAAATTCCCATATACAACGAGAAGCGATCTTTTTGACTCACTTGAGCTACGACACAATTAAACTTGTACTTCTTGAGTTCTTTTGAGATTCAATTGCGATTTTCAATTCAAAATTTGTTGATACTTGACTTAACACACCTTCCATCTAATGTTGATCCCCATTTGAGCATTAAATCCACTCGGATTCCTAAATACAACACGGAGCGATCGATTTGACTTAATTTTATAACAACACAAATAAACTTGTACTTCTTGAGTTCGTATGAGATTCAATCGTGACTTTCAGTCTAAAATGTATTTAGACATGACTAGACACACCTTCCATGCGATCACGAGCTCCATTCGAGCATTAAATCCACTCGAATTCCCAAATACAACGGGAAGTGATTGTTTTGACTCGCATATGCAACAACACCTTTAAACTTGTACTTCTCGAGTTCTTTTGAGATACAATAGTGATTTTCAATTCAAAATGTATTTAGACATGACTTGAGACACCTTAAATGCGATCACGAGCCCCATTCGAGCATTAAATCCACTCGGACTCCCACATACAACAGGAAACGATCGTTTTGACTCGCTTGTGCAATAACACGTTCAAACTTGTACTTGTTGAGTTCTTTTGATATTCAATCATGGTTTCGAATTCAAAATGTGTTGATACATGAATTGAAACACCTTCCATGCGATCACGAGCCCCATTCGAGCATTAAATCCACTCAAATTCCCATATACAGCGCGAAGCAATCGGTTTGACTAACTTGTGCAACAACACGTTTAAACTTGTACTTTTTGAGTTCTTTTGACATTCAATTGCGATTTACTGTTCAAAATTTGTTTAGAATTGACTTGACACACCTTCCATGCAACCAAGAGCCCCAATCAAACATTAAATCCACTCAAATACCCAAATACAACATGAAGCGATCGGTTTCACTCACTGGCCAACAAAACATTTGAATTTATAATTCCTAAGATCTTTTGAGATTAAATTGAGATTATCAGTTCAAAATGTGTTTAGATATGACTTGACACACCTTCCATGGGATCACGAGCCACATTCGAGCATTAAATCCACTCAAATTCCCATATACAACGGGAAGCAATCGGTTTGACTCACTTGTGCAACAACACGTTTAAACTTGTACTTCTTGAGTTCTTTTGAGATTCAAACGCGATTACTGTTAAAAGTTTGTTTAGACATGACTTGACACACCTTCCATGCGATCGAGAGCCCCATTCAAGCCTTTAATCCACTTGGTTTCCTAAATACAATGTGAAGCGATCGGTTTGACTCACTTGTCCAACAAAACATTTGAACTTGTAATTCCTAAGTTCTTTTAAGATTGAATCACGATTTTCACTTTAAAATGTGTTTAAACATGCCTTGACACACCTTCCTTGTGATCAAGAGCCTCATTCGAGTATTAAATCCACTCGGATTCCCAAATACAACGTGAAGGGATCGGTTTGACTGACATGTCCAACAAAACATTTGAACTTGTACTTCCGGAGTTCTTTTGAGATTGAATCACGATTTTCAGTTCGAAATTTGTTTAGACATGACTTGACACACATTCCATGCGATCACGAGCCGCATTCGAGCATTAAATCCACTCGAATTCCCATATACAATGGGAAGCGATCATTTTGACTCACTTATGCAACAACACATTTAATCTTTTACTTCTTGAGTTCTTTTGAGATTAAATCGCGATGTTCAATTCAAAATGTGTTTAGACATGACTTGAGACACCTTCCATGCGATCACGAGCCCCATTCAAGCATTAAATCCACTCGAATTCCCATATACAACGGGAAGTGATCGTTTTCACTCACTTGAGCAACAACACGTTTAGACTTGTACTTCTTGAGTTCTCTTGAGATTCAATCGCGATTTTCAGTTCAAAATGTGTAAGACATGACTTGACACACCTTCCATGCGATCACGAGACCCATTCGAGCTTTAAATCCAGTCGAATTCCCAAATACAAATCGAAGCAATCGGTTTGACTCACTTGTGCAACTACACATTTAAACTCATATTTCTTGAGTTCTTTTGAGATTTAATCGTGAGTTTCAGTTCAAAATGTGTTTAAACATGACTTTACACACCTTCCAATCTACCACGAGCCCCTTTCGCGCTTTAAATCCACTCGGATTTCCAAATACAACATAACGTGATCGGTTTGACTCACTTGTGCAACAAAACGTTTCAACATGAACTTCTCGAGTTCTTTTGAGATTGAATGGTGATTTTCAATTCAAAATGTCTTTAGACATGACTTAACACACCTTCCATGTGAATATGAGTCCCATTCGAGCATTAAATCCACTCGAATTCCCATATCCAAAGGGAAGCGATCATTTTCACTCACTTGTGCAACAAGACGTTTAAACTTGTACTTCTTGAGTTCTTTTTAGATTCAATCCTGATTTTCAATTAAAATGTCTTTAAACATGATATGACACCCCTTCCATGCGATCACGAGCCCCATTCGAGCATTAAATCCACTCGGATTCCCAAATACAACGCGAAAAGATCGGTTTGACACGCCTGTGCAACAACATTTTTGAACTTCTACTTCTTCGGTTCTTTTGAGTTTCCATCATGATTTTCAATTCAAAATGTGTATAGACATGACTTGATACACCCTCCTTGCTTTCACGAGCCCCATTCGAAAAGTAAATCCACTCAAATTCCTATATACAACGGGAAGCGATCTTTTTGACTCACTTGAGCTAGAACACATTTAAAGTTGTACTTATACAACGGGAAGCAATAGTTTCAACTCACTTGAGCAACAACACGATTAAACTTGTATTTCTAGAGATCTTTTGAGATTCAATTGCGATTTTGAATTCAAAATGTGTTGAGACATGACTTGGCACACCTTCCATGCGATCAAGAGACCCATTCGAGGATTACATCCAATCGGATTCCAAAATACAACGTGAAACGATCAGTTTGACTGACTTGTCCAACAAAACATTTGAACTTCTACTTCCAGAGTTCTTTTGAGATTGAATCACCATTTTCAGTTCAAAATGTGTTTAGACATGACTTGACACACCTTCCATGCGGTCACGAGCCGCATTCGTGCATTAAATCCACTCGAATTCCCATATACAACGGGAAGCGATCATTTTGACTCACTTCTGCAACAACACATTTAAACTTTTACTTCTTGAGTTCTTTTGAGAATAAGTCGCGATGTTCAATTCAAAATGTGTTTAGACATGACTTGACACACCTTCCATGCGATCACGAGCCCCATTCGAGCATTAATTCCACTCGAATTCCCATATACAACAAGAAGCGATCGTTTTCACTCACTTGAGCAACAACACGTTTAAACTTGTACTTCTTGAGTTATTTTGAGATTTAATCATGATTTTCAATTCAAAATGTGTAATACATGACTTGACACACCTTCCATGCGATCTCGAGCCGCATTCGAGCTTTAAATCCACTCGGATTGCCAAATACAAATTGAAGCAATTGGTTTAACTTGCTTGTGCAACTACACATTTAAACTCATACTTCTTGAGTACTTTTGAGATTTAATCATGAGTTTTAGTTCAAAATGTGTTTAGACATGACTTGACACACCTTCCATGCCAGCACGAGCTCCATTCGAGCATTAAATCCACTCGGATTCCAAAATACAACATGAAGTGATCGGTTTTACTCACTTGTGCAACAAAACGTTTGAACATGAACTTCTTGAGTTCTTTCGAGATTTAATCGTGATTTTCAATTCAAAATGTCTTTAGACATGACTTAACACACCTTCCATGCGATTACGAGTCCCATTCGAGCATTAAATCCACTCGAATTCCCATATACAAAGGGGAGCGATCATTTTCATTCACTTGTGCAACAACTCGTTTAAACTTGTACTTCTTGATTTCTTTTGAGATTCAATCCCCATTTTCAATTAAAATGTCTTTAAACATGATATGACACCCCTTCCATGCAATCACGAGCCCCCATTCGAGCATTAAATCCACTCGGATTCCCAAATACAACGCGAAAAGATCGGTTTGACACGCCTGTGCAACAACAGTTTTGAACTTGTACTTCTTCGGTTCTTTTGAGTTTCAATCGTGATTTTCAATTCAAAATGTGTATAGACTCGACTTGATACACCTTCCTTGCGATCACGAGCCCCATTCGAACATTAAATCCACTCAAATTCCTATATACAACTAGAAGCGATCTTTTTGACTCACTTGAGCTACAACACATTTAAACTTGTACTTCTTCAGTTCTTTCGAGATTCAAACGCGATTTTCAATTCAAAATTTGTTGATACATGACTTAACACACTTTCCATCCGATCTCGATCACCATTTGACCATTAAATCCACTTGGATTCCTAAATACACCGCGAAGAGATCGATTTGACTCACTTGTATAACATAAATAAACTTGTACTTCTTGAGTTCTTTTGAGATTCAATCATGATTTTCAGTTCAAAATGTGTTTAGACATGACTGGACACACCTTCCATGCGATCACAAGCTCCATTCGAGCATTAAATCCACTCGAATTCCCAAATACAACGGGAATCGATTGTTTTGACTCGCATATGCAACAACACTTTTAAACTTGTACTTCTCGAGTTCTTTTGAGATTCAATCGCGATTTTCAATTCAAAATGTATTTATACATGACTTGAGACACCTTCCATGCGATCACGAGCCCCATTCAAGCATTAAATCCACGCGGATTCCCAAATACAACGGGAAGCAATCGGTTTGACTTGCTTGTGCAATAACACGTTTAAACTTGCACTTGTTGAATTCTTTTGAGATTCAATTGCGATTTTGAATTCAAAAAGTTTTGATACATGACTTGACACACCTTCTATGCGATCACGAGCCCCATTCGAGCATTAAATCCACTCGAATTCCCATATACATCGAGAAGCAATTGGTTCGACTCACTTGTTCAACAACACATTTGAACTTGTAATTCCTAAGTTCTTTTAAGATCGAATCGCGATTTTCAGTTCAAAATGTGTTTAAACATGACTTGACACAACTTCCATGCGATCACGAGCCACATTCGAGCATTAAATCCCCTCGAAGTCCCATATACAAGGGGAAGCGATCATTTTGACTCACTTCTGCAACAATAGTTTTAAACTTGTATTTCTCGAGTTCTTTTGAGATCTTATCGCAATTTTAAATTAAAAATGTGTTTAAAAATGATTTGACACACCTTCCATGCAATCACGAGCCCCATTCGAGCATTCAATCCACTCAAATTCCCATATACAACGGGAAGCGATCGTTTTCACTCACTTGAGCAACAACACATTTAAACTTGTACTTCTTGAGTTCTTTTGAGATTCAATCACAATTTTCAATTCAAAATGTGTAAGACATGACTTGACACACCTTCCATGCGATCACGAGCCCCATTGGAGCGTTAAATACACTCGGATTCCCAAATACAAATCGAACCAATCGGTTTGACTCGCCTGTGCAACTACACTTATAAACATGACATGACATGACATCCCTTCCATGCGATCATGAGCCCCATTCAAGCATTAAATCCACTCGGATTCCCAAATACAACACGAAGCGATTGGTTTGACAGGCTTGTGTAACAACGCGTTTAAACTTGTATTTCCTATGTTCTTTTGTGATTCAATCACGATTTTCATTTCAAAATGTGTTGAGACATGACTTGACACACCTTTCATCCAATCACAAGCCCCATTTTAGCATTAAATCCACTTGGATTCCCAATTACAATGTGACGCGATTGGTTTGACTCACTTGTGCAACAACACGTTTGAACAAGTGCTTGTTCAACTCTTTGGAGATTCAATCGTGATTTTCAATTGAAAATGTGTTTAGACATGACTGATCACACTTTCCATGCAATCACAAGCCCCATTCGAGCATTAAATCCACTCAAATTCCCAAATACAACGTGATTCGATCGTTTTGACTCGCTTCTGCAAGAACACAATTAAAGTTGTACTTCCTGAGTTCTTTTGAGATTCAATCACCATTTTCAATTCAAAATATGATTTGACATGGCTTGACACACCTTCCATGCGATCACGAGCCCCATCCGAGCATTAAATCCACTCGGATCCCCAAATAAAATGCGAAGCGATCGGTTTGACTCACTTGTACAACAACACGTTTAAAATTGTAGTTTTTCAGTTCATTTGAGATTCAATCACGATTTTCAGTTCAAAATGTGTTTAGACATGACATAAAACACCTTCCATGCAATTACGAGCCCTATTCGAGCATTAAATCCACTCGGATTCCCAAATACAACGTGAAGCTATCGTTTTGACTAGCTTCTGCAACTACACATTTAAACTTGTACATCTTGAGTTCAGTCGAGATTCAATCGTGGTTTTCAGTTAAAAATGTGTTAATACATGACTTGACACACCTTCCATGCGATCACGAGCCCCATTCGAGCATTAAATCCACTCGGATTCCCAAATACAACGCTAAGCGATCGGGTTGACTTGCTTGTGCAACAACATGTTTAAACTTTTACTTCTTGACTTTTATTGAGATTCAATCGTGATTTTCAGTTCAAAATTTTTTAGACATGAGTTGACACACCTTCCATGCGATCATGAGACCCATTCGAGCATTAAATCCTATCAGATTCCCAAATACAATGCGAAGTGATCGGTTTGAGTCACTTGTGCAACAACACGTTTAAAGTTGTACTTCTTTTGTTCTTTTGACATTCAATCGCGATTTTCAGTTCAAAAGTTGTTTACACATGACTTGAAACTCCTTCCATGCAATCACGAGCTTCAATCGAGCATTAAGTCCACTCGATTTCCCAAATATAACGCGAAGCGGTCGTTTTGACTAGCATATGCAACAACACGTCTAAACTTGTACTTCTTGAGTTTTTGTGAGATCCAATCACGATTTTCAGTTCAAAATATGTTTAGACATGACTTGACACACCTTCCATGCGATCACGAGCCCCATTCGAGCATTAAATCCATTTGGATACCCAAATACAACGCGAAGCGATCGGTTTGACTCAGTTGTGCAACAACACGTTTAAACTTGTACTTCTTCTGTTCTTTTGAGATTTGATCATGATTTTCAGTTCCAAATGTATTGAGACATGACTTGACATGCCTTCGACGCAATCACGAGCCCCAATCGACCATTAAATCCACTCGGATTCCCAAATACAACGAAAGTGATAGGTTTGACTCACTTGTGCAACAACACGTTTAAACTTGTACTTCTTCAATTGTTTTGAGATTCAATTGCAATTATCAGTTCGAAATGTGTTTAAACATGACATGAAACACCTTCCATGCAATCACGAGCCCTATTCGAGCATTAAATCCACTCGAATTCCCATATACAACGGGAAGCAATAATTTTGACTCACTTGAGCAACACCACAATTAAACTTGTATTTCTTGAGTTCTTTTGAGACTCAATCACAATTTTGAATTCAAAATGTGTTGTGACATGACTTGACAAACCTTCCATGCGGTCATGAGCCCCATTCGAGCATTAAATCCACTCGAATCCCAAATACAATGTGAAGCGATTGTTTTCACTCACTTGGGCAACAACACGTTTGAACTTGTACTTTTTGTGTTCTTTGGAGATTCAATTGCGATTTACAATTCAACATGTGTTGAGACATGACTTGACAGACCTTCCATTCGATCACGAGCCCTATTCGAGCATTGAATCAACTCGAATTCTCAAGGAAAACACGAACCGATTGTTTTTACTCACTTGCGCAACAACACATTTAAACTTGTACTTCTTGAGTTCTTTTCAGGTTCAATCGCGATTTTCAGTTTATAATGTGTTTAGACATGACTTGACACACCTTCTATTATGATCCAAATTCTATAATCAAAGACAATGATAAAATTAAGAAGAATTTGGGTAAAGTAAAGCAAAATAAGGTCATTTTATGATAATATGGACCTCAAGGAATCCATTTATGACCTTGAAATATTTTAAAATTAGTTCTACAATAATTTTTATTAAAGGTGGAAATTAAGGGTAAAATAGTAACTTTACCCGATACAAATTATTGTGAGCATATTTATGTTATTTAGTGGCCTTGAGGATTTTCTTCATACCCAAAATTAGTTATATGAATACTTAATTAGAAGTTTTGGATTGAAAAGAAAAAAAAATGGTATAAGGACAAAATGGCCATAATTAATGGCAAAATGGTAATTTTTTATAAGTTTAGACCCAATAAGCCAAGTACCTTCTTCTTGCTTCCACATTCAACATTTTCATGCCACTTTTGGCTGAGAAAGAAAGGAGAGCATTTTCTTGAAGGTTTGGAGAAGAAGAAGAGGAAGAAAAGCCAAAAAGGGTAAGAAACCTTCACTCTTTCTCCTCTTCATAGTTAAGAAAGTTTCTCTACTCCTCAAGAGCTTTCTTTTCATCTAAATTTCAGCACCGAACTCTGAATTTGAAGGAGAATTTCGTGCAAAGTGACGCACTAATTTGGAGAAGCAATAGCAAAGGGAAGAAGAGGTATGTTAGCCATGAAAAACAACATGTATATCTCAAAGAAAAGAATGGCTAAGGGGTTAAACTTGAATGCAATAAAATTAGGGTTTAAGAGGAAAAACTTTGATGAATGAAATATAGGTTCTTACAAGTTCCTTAGATGTTGGAGCAAGTCCTTCAATAGCCAAATATGTTAGTCTTTAATTAGATTCTCCAAAAAGCCTTCAAATATGACAAATATGAAAAGATAAGGTTTATAGAAAAATTGAGAAATATGATTATTTCAGGAATACATCCATGATTAGATAAGTAATATGAAGTCCTTGTTAGCTCAAAAGAGTTAAAATATGCAAGCTTCATGAACTAACCCACTTATAGACCATTATGTCAAGACAAGGAAAGTAATGAGTTTAAGGGTTAAAATTATGATAAGATTGATAATAAATTCCATGTGAATTTATGGACTTGTTTTTGTCAAGTGAGACAACCTAAAGATAAAGTGGAAAGGAAATCTTGCCATTGCCAAGAAAAGCTAAGAGAACCAGAAGCTTAAGTGTAAGGTAGCTACTTTCCATTCCTTATATGCTATGTGTGTGTTTGTGGTATGCATAATTGATGTTCTATATGCTTATGATGTATGATATTATTTTAGGGTTTGGATGAGCTAAGTCCTACCCTAGGTTATGTAACATGAATATTGTTTAGAAGGGTTTGGATGAGTTAAGTCCTACCCTAACTCATGTGAGGTGTATGATGCAATGAAGGGTTTCAAATATTTGCATGATGATTTTAGCATGAAACATGAATTGTGTTTGAGATACTCTTGTATTTTTTATTTTCCCATACATGCCATATTGTTTTTGGAATGTGGAGTTAGCTACTTAGACTTTATGTCTCAACAAGAAATTCTACAAACATTTTCATGTGAAGCAAGTAAAGGACGGTAAAAGATGTGGCTCCATAATCTTCTTGATGAATAACTTATGAAAATCATATAAGTAGAAAGAAGATTTGCTCATTTTGATGTAACTAATGTATACTTTTGAGCAAGATGTAGATGTAGATGACTTATATGTAAATTTAATGAAAATTATACTAATGCTAACTATGGTAGCTAGATATATGAATCGAGTTCCCTTAGTAACCAACTCACTAGAAAGTGGTTACTTTGAAGGAACTTGAGGTATGATTTTGGTAACTAGGCTATGTTAGGACTAAATGGGTATGGTATGATACTATTTTACCTATAGGAGATCTGTTAATGGTGTGAAATGTGAAGTAATTGATGCATCTAGCAAGATATGTAAATGCTTAGGCTTGAATAGTAGCATTCCCAAGAGGTTTGCAAATACAACGGGAAGCGATCGGTTTGATTCGCTTGTGCAACAACACGATTTAACTTGTACTTCTTGAGCTCTTTAGAGATTCAATCACGATTTTCAATTGGAAATGTGTTTAAACATTACTTGACACACCTTTTATGTGATCGCAAGCCCCATTCGAGCATTAAATCAACTCGAAATCCCGTATGCAATGCGAAGCAATCGGGTTGACTCACTTGTGAAACAACACGTTTAAACTTGTCCTTCATGAGTCCTTTTGAGATTCAATCGCGATTTTTAGTTCAAAATGTGTTTAGACATAATTTTAGACACCATCCTTGCTTTCACGAGCCCCATTCGAGCAATAAATCCACTCGGATTCCCAAATACAAAACGAAGCGATCGATTTGACTTACTTGTGCAACAACACATTTGAACTTGTACTGCTTGACTTCTTTTTTGATTCAATCATGATTTTCAGTTCAAAATGTGTTTAGACATGACTTGACACACCTTCCATCTAACCTTGAGCCCCATTCGAGCATTAAATGCACTCGGATTCTCAAATACAACGGGAAGCGATCGTTTTGATTCGCATGTGCAACAACACATTTTAACTTGTACTTCTCAAGTTCTTTTGAGATTCAATTGCGATTTTTTGTTCAAAATGTGTTCAGACATGACTTGACACACCTACCTTGCAATCACGAGCCTCATTCGAGCATTAAATCCACTCGGATTCTCAAATACAATGTATAGCTATCGGTTTTACTCGCTTGTGCAACAACACGTTTGATGTTGTACCTCTTCAGTTCTTTTGAGATGCAATCCCGATTTACAATTCAAAATGTGTCTAGACATGACTTCACACACCTTCCATGCGATCATGAGCCCCATTCGAGCATTGAACCCACTCGAATTCCAAAATAAAATGCGAAGCGATCATTTCAACTGACTTTTGCAACAACACATTTAAACATGTACTTCTTTAGTTCTTTTGAGATTCAATCACGATTTTTGGTTCAAAATATCTTTAGACATGACTTGACACACCTTCCATGCGATCACGAGCCCCATCCCAGCATTAAATCCACTCGGATTCGCAAATACAACGCAAAGCGATCCATTTGACTCGCTTGTGCAACAACACGTTTAAACTTGTACTTCTTGAATTCTTTTGTGATTCAATCGCCATTTTTAGTTCAAAATGTGTTTAGACAGGACTTGACACACCTTCCATACGATCACGAGCCCCATTCAAGCATTGAAACCGCTCAAATTCCCAAATAAAACGTGAACCGATCGTTTTTACTCACTTGTGCAACAACACCTTTAAACTTGTACTTCTTGAGTTCTTCTGAGATTTAATTGTGATTTTCAGTTCATAATGTATTTAGACATGACTTGACACACCTTCTGTTATGACCCAAATTATAAGGTCATTTTATGATGATATGGACCACAAGGAATCCATTTATGACCTTGAAATGTTTTAAAAATAGTTCAACAATAATTAAGGGTAAAATAGTAATCTTTACCCGATAGAAATTATTGTGAGCATATTTATTGTATTTAAATGGCACTAGGATTTTCCTCATACCCAAATTTACTTATATGAATATTTAATTTAAAGTTTTGGATTAAAAAGAAAAAAATGGTACAAGGACAAAATGGCCATCAGTACTGGCAAAATGGTAATTTTGGATAAGTTTAGAACCAATAAGCCAAGTACCTTCTTCTTGCTTCCATGTTCAGCATTTTCACGCCACTTTTGGCTGAGAAAGACAGGAGAGAATTTTCTTGAAGGTTTGGAGAAGAAGAGGAAGAAAAGCCAAAAAGGGTAAGAAACCTTCACTTTTTCACCTCTTCATAGTTATCAAAGTTTCACTACTGCTCAAGAGCTTTCTTTTCATCTAAATTTCAGCCCCAAACTCTGAATTTAAAGGAGAATTTCGTGCAAAGTGGAGCACAAATTTGGAGAAGCAATAGCAAAGGGAAGAAGAGGTATGTTAGCCATGAAAAACTACATGTATATCTCAAGGAAAAAGCATGGCTAAGGGGTTAAATATAATGCAATAAAATTAGGGTTTCAGAGGAAAAACTTTGATGAATGGAATATAGGTTCTTACAAGTTCCTTAGATGTTTGAACAAGTCCTTCAATAGCCAAATATGTTAGTCTTTAATTAGATTCTCCAAAAAGCCTTCAAATATGACAAATATGAAAAGATAAGGATTATGGAAAATTGAGAAATATGATTTTTTTAAGGAATACCTCCATGATTAGATAAGTAATATGAAGTCCTTCTTAGCTCAAAAGAGTTGAAATATGCTAGCTTCATGAACTAACCCACTTATAGACCATTATGTCAAGACAAAGAAAGTAATGAGTTTAAGGGTCAAAATTATGATAAGATTGATAATAAATTTCATATGAATTTAGGGACTGGTTTTTTTCAATTGAGCCAACCTAAAGATAAAGTGGGAAGGAAATCTTGCCATTGCCAAGAAAAGCTAAGAGAAAGAGAAGCTTGAGTGTAAGGTAGCTACTTTCCATTCCTTATATGCTATGTGTGTGTTTGTGGTATGCATACTTGATATTCTATATACTTATGATGTATGATATTATGATGGGTTTGCATGAGCTAAGTCCTACCCTAACTCATGTGAGGTGTATGATGCAATGAAGGGTTTGAATGAGCTAAGTCCTACCCTAACTCATGTGAGGAGTATGATGTAATTAAGGGTTTGGATGAGCTAAGTCCTATCCTTGTATCTGATTTGTTGAGTTTTGGCCATAACTCAAATATTTGCATGATGATTTTAGCTTGAAACATGAATTTTGTTTGACATACTCTTGTATGTTTTATTTTCCCATACATGCCATAGTGTTTTTGGAATGTGGAGTTAGCTACTGAGACTATATGTCTCAACAAGAAATTCTGCAAACATTTTCAGGTGAAGCAATTAAAGGAATTCAAAAAGATGTGGCTCCATAATCTTCTTGATGTATAACTTAGGAAAATCATATAAGTAGAAAGAGGATTTGCTCATTTTGATGTGACTAATGTATTCAGCAAGATGTAAATGTAGATGACTTATATGTAAACTTAATGTAAATTATACTAATTCTAACTATGATAGCTAGATATATGAATCAAGTTCCCTTGGTAACCAACTCACTAGTAAGTGGTTACTTTGAAGGAACTTGAGGTATGATTTTGGTAACTAGGCTATAGGACTAAATGGGTATGGAATGATACTATTTGACCTATAAGAGATGTGTTAATGGTGTGAAATGTGAAGTAATTGATGCATCTACCAAGATATGTAAATGCATAGGCTTCAATAGTAGCATTCCCAAGAGGTTTGCAAAAGTTCATCTAACCATTTTAGCAATTTCAATTTGGTTGTTTGGACGAGTTTTATTATCTATTAGAAGGCCATATAAGGCATAAACGTGGTTGGAATAGGCCAATCTCAAATTTTGGCATGTTGACACCCAAACGAAAATGTGAAAATCATATTTAATGAGTCCCAAAAATAATGAAATTTGGCAGACTAAAACTAGATATAAGAAAGTTTAAGATTGTCAAATTTCATTAATTTTGGAGTTTAATTAGTACCCTTTTGGCAGACCTGAAGTTCAAGGAATTATGCAGAAAAATGTTCTGATTATCATACTTTTTTGGATTCCCAAATACAATGCGAAGCGATCGTTTTGGCTCCCTTGTGCAACAACACGTTTGAAGTTGTACTTCTTCAATTCTTTTGAGATTCAATCGCGATTTTCAATTCAAAATGTGTTTAGACATGACTTTTCAAACCTTCCAAACGATCACGAGCCCCATTCGAGCATTGAATCCACTCGAATTCCCAAATACAACGCGAACAAATCGTTTTGAGTCACTTGTACAATAACACGTTTAAACTTGTACTTCTAGAGTTCTTGTGAGATTCAATCTCGATTTTTAATTTAAAATATGTTTAGACATGACTTGACACACCTTCCATGCGATCACGAGCCCCATTCGAGCATTAAATCCTCTCAAATTCCCATATACAATGCGAAGCAACTGCTTTGACTAACTTGTGCAACTACACATTTAAACTTGTACTTCTTGACTTCTTTTGAGATTCAATCACGATTTTCAATTCAAAACATGTTTAGACATGACTCGACAAAACTTCGATGCAATCACGTGCCCCATTCGAGCATTAAATCCACTCGAATTCCCATATACAATGGGAAGCGATCGTTTTGACTCCCTTGTGCAACAACACGTTTAAACTTGAACTTCTTAAGTTCTTTTGATATTCAATTGCGATTTACAATTCAAAATGTGTTGAGACATGGCTTGAAACAACATCCATGCGATCACGAGGCCCATTCGAGCATTAAATCCACTCGGATTCCCAAATACAACGCGAAGCGATCGGTTTGACTCTCTTGTGCAACAACCCGTTTAAACTTGTACTTCTTGAGTTCTTTCTAGATTCAATGGCGATTTTAAGTTGAAAATGTATTTAGACATGACTTGACATACCTTCCATACGATCACGAACCCCATTCAAGCATAAATCGAATTGAATTTCGAAATACAACGTGAACCGATCGTTTTGACTCACTTATGCAACAACGCATTTAAACTTGCACTTCTTGAGTTCTTTTGATATTCAATCGTGATATTTTGTTCAAAATGTATACAGATATGACTTGACACACCTTCCTTGCGATCACCGGCCCCATACGAGCATCAAATCCACTCGAATTCCAATTTCAACGCGAAGGGATCGTTTTGAGTCGCTTGTCCAACAGACGTTTAAACTTGTACTTCTTGAGTTCTTTTGAAATTCAATCACGACTATCAAACAAAAATGTGTTGAGACATGACTTGGCACACCATCCATACAAACACGAGCCCCATTTGAGCATTAAATCCACTCGGATTCGCAAATACAACGCAAAGCGATCGGTTTGAATCGCTTGGGCAACAACATGATTAAAGTTGTACTTCTGGAGTTCTTTTGTGATTCAATTGCCATTTTCAGTTTAAAATGAGTTTAGACATGACTTGACACACCTTCCATGAGATCACGAGCCCCATTCGAGCATTGAATCCACTTGAATTCCAAAATACAATGCGAAGCGTTCGTTTTGACTCACTTGTGCAACAACACGTTTAAACTTGTTCTTCTTCAGTTCTTTTGAGATTCAATAATGATTTTAAATTCAAAATGTGTTGACACATGACTTGACACACCTTCCATGCGATCACGAACCCCTATCGTGCATTTAATCCCCTCGGATTCCCAAATCCAACGTGAAGCGATCGGTTTGACTCGTTTGTGCAACCACACTTTTGAAATTGTACTTTTCCTGGTCTTTTGAGATTTAATCGCGATTTTCAATTCAAAATGTGTTTAGACATGACTTGACACACATTCCATGTGATCAAGAGCCCCATTAGAACATTAAATCCACTCAAATTCCCATATACAACGGGAAGTAATCGTTTTGACTCACTTGTGCAACAACTCGTTTAAACTTGTACTTCTTGAGTTCTTGTGAGATTCAATCTTGATTTTCAATTCAAAATGTGTTGAGACATGGCTTGACACACTTTCCATGGCATCACGAGCCCCATTCGAGCAATAAATCCACTCGAATTCCCAAATACAACGCAAAGCGATCGGTTTGGCTCGCTTATGCAACAATACATTTAAACTTGTATTTCTTGAGTTCTTTTGACATTCAATCGCGATTTTCAGTTCAAAATATGTTTAGACATGACATGACACACCTTCCATGCAATCAAGAGCCCCATTTGAGCAATAAATCCACTCGGATTTCCAAATACAACGCGAAGTAATCCGTTTCACTCACTTGTGCAACAACACTATTAAACTTGTACTTCTTGACTTCTCTTGAGATTCAATCGCGATTTTTACTCCAAAATGTGTTTAGACATGACTTCACACACCTTTCATGCAATCACGTGCCCTATTCGAGCATTAAATCCACAAGAATTCCCAAATATAGCGCGAAGCGATCGTTTTGACTCGCATATACAACATGTTTAAACCTTAACTTCTTACGTTCTTTTGAGATTCAATCGTGTTTTTCAGTGTAAAATGTGTTTAGACGTGACATGACACACCTTCCTTGCGATTACGAGTCCCATTCGAGCATTAAATCCACTCGAATTCCCAAATAAAATGTGAAGCAATCGGTTTAACTCGCAAGTGCAACAACATGTTTAAACTTGTACTTCTTCAGTTCTTTTGAGATTCAATCGTGATTTTTACTTCCAAATGTGTTTTGACATGACATGACACACGTTCCATGCGATCACAAGCCTCATTCAACCATTAAATACTTTTGAATTCCCATATACAATAGAAAGCGATCGTTTTGACTCACTTGAGCAACAACACGTTTAAACTTATACTTCTTGAGTTCTTATGTGATTCAATCTTGATTTTCAATTCAAAGTGTGTTTAGACATGACTTGGCACACCTTCCATGTGACCACGTGCCCTATTCGAGCTTTAAATCCACTCGAATTCCCATATACAACGCGAAGCAATCGGTTTGACTCACTTGTGCAGCTACACATTTAAACTTGTACTTCTTAAGTTCTTTTGAGATTCAATCACAATTTTTAGTTGAAAATGAGTTTAGACATGACTTGACAGACCTTTAATGCAATCACGAGCCCCATTCAAGGATTAATTCTACCCGGATTCCCAAATAAAACAGGAAGCGATCGGTTTTACTCACGTGTGCAACAATAGGTTTAAACTTGTACATCTTCAGTTCTTTTGAGATTCAATCACGATTTTCATTTCAAAATGTGTTTAGACTTTACATGACACACAATAAATGCGATCACGAGCCCCATTCAGGCATTAAATCCACTCTTATTTCAAAAAACAACGCGAAGTTATCGTTTTGACCCGCTTGTGCAACAACACATTTAAACTTAAACTTCTTGAGTTCTCTTGAGTTCAAAATGTGTTTAGACCTGACTTAACACACCTTCCATGCAATCATGAGCCCCATTCAGGCATTAAATACAGTCGGATTCCCAAATACAACGCGATGCAATCGATTTGACTCGCTTTTGCAATAACACAGATAAACTCATACTTCTTTAGTTCTTTTTAGATTCAATCACGATTTTCAATTCAAAATGTGTTTAGACATGACTTGTCACACCTTCCATGCGATCACGAGCCCCATTCAAGCATTAAATCCACTCCAATTCCCAAATACAACGCGAAGCGATCGTTTTGACTCGCTTGTACAACAACATGTTTAAACTTTTACTTCTTGAGTTCTTTTGAGATTCAATCACGATTTGCAGTTCAAAATTTGTTAGACACGATTTGACACACCTTTTATGCGATCACGAGCCCCGTTCGAGCATTAAATCCACTCGAATTCCCAAATAAAACGCGAAGCGATCGGTTTGACTCGCTTGTTCAACAACACATTTTAACTTGTACTTCTTCAGTTCTTTTGAGATTCAATTGCGATTTTCAATTCAAACTGTGTTTAGCCATGACTTGTCACACCTTCCATGCGATCACAAGCCCCATTCGAGCATTAAATCCACTGGAATTCCCATATACAATGCGAAGCAATCGGTTTGACTCACTTGTGCAACAACACTTTTAAACGTGTACTTCTTGAGTTATTTTGAGATTCAGTCACGATTTTTTGTTAAAAATGTGTTTAGACATGACTTGAGACACCATCCATGGGATCAGGAGCCCCATTCGAGCTTTAAATCCACTCGGATTCCAAAATACAACGCGAAGCAATCATTTTGATTAGCATGTGCAACAACACGTTTAAACTTGTACTTCTTGAGTTCTTTTGAGATGCAATCACGATCTTCAAGTCAAAATGTATTTAGAAATGACTTGGCACACCTTCCATGCGATCACAAACCCCATTTGAGCCTTAAATCCACTCGGAATCTCAAATGCAACGCGAAGCGATTGGTTTGACTCACTTGTGCAACAACACGTTTGAACTTGTATTTTTTCAAATCTTCAGAGATTCAATCGTGATTTTCAGTTCAAAATGTGTTTAGAGATTACTTGACACACCATCCACGCGAACACGAGCTCCATTCGAGCATTAAATCCATTCGAATTCCCAAATACAACGTGAAGCGATCGTTTTGACTCGCATATGCAACAACACGTTTAAACTTGTACTTCTTCAGTTCTTTTGAGATTCAATTGTGATTTTCAGTTCCAAAATGTGTTTAAACATGAAACGACACACATTCCATGCGATCAAGAGCCTCATTCAAGCATTAAATCCAATTGAATTCTCATATACAACGGGAAGCGATCGTTTTGACTCAATTGAGCAACAACACGTTTAAACTTGTACTTCTTCAGTTCTTTTGAGATTCAATCGCAATTTTCAGTTCAAAATGTGTTGAGACATGACTTGACACACCTTCCATGCGATCACGAGCCCCATTCGAGCATTAAATCCACACGAATTCCCATCTACAACACGAAGCAATCGGTTTGACTCACTTGTGAAACTACGGATTTAAACTTGTACTTCTTGAATTCTTTTGAGATTCAATCCCGATTTTTAAATCAAAATGTGTTTAGACATGACTTGACATACCTTCCATGCGATCATGAGCCCCATTCGAGCATTTAATCCAATCGGATTACCAAATGGAACGCGAAGCGATCGGTTTGACTTACTTGTGCAACAACACGTTTGAACTTGTACTTGTTCAAATCTTTTGAGATTCAATCGCGATTTTCAGTTCAAAATGTATTTAGACATGGCTTGACACACCTTTCATGCGATCACGAGCCCCATTCGAGCATTAAATCCACTCGAATTCTCAAATACAACGCGAAGCTATCGTTTTGACTCTTATATGCAACAACGGGTTTAAACATTTACTTCTTGAGTTCTTTTGAGATTCAATCACGATTTTCAGTTCAAAATGTGTTAGACATGAGTTGACACACCTTCTATGCGATCACGAGCTCCGTTCGAGCATTAAATCCACTCGAATACCCAAATAAAACGTGAAGCGATCAGTTTGACTCGCTTGTGCAACAACACGTTTTAACTTGTACTTCTTGAGTTGATTCTCAATTCAAAATGTGCTTAGACATGAATTGTCATACCTTCCATGCGATCACGAGCCCTATTCGACCATTAAATCCACTCGAAGTCTCATATACAATGCGAAGCAATCGGTTTAACTCACTTGTGGAAGCAATAACACGTTTAAACATTACTTCTTGAGTTGTTTTGAGATTCAGTCACCATTTTTAGTTCAAAATGAGTTTAGACATGACTTGAGACACCATCCATGGGATCACGAGCCCAATTCGAGCATTAAATCGACTCAGATTCCCAAATACAACGCGTAGCAATCGTTTTGACTCGCATGTGAAATGGGTAAGGTAAGCATGGAAAAAGGAAACTAGTGGGCTAAAACTTGGGTACTCAGGTTCTAAGAGGGTAGGCCTATCTTCCCATCCTCTAAACCTCCTAAGTACCCTCATCAAACAGAGAATAAACCAAATTATGACCTAGAAAACATAAAAGTATCAAAAAGAGGAGAAATGGCAAAAAGAGAGAGATGCTTGAAGAAATGGCAGTTCTGTACTGATGTGGCTGCACCCACTTACTGTGAAAGCCACAAGTGGTCTTATCTTGCTTAGGAGATACTAAAATGGGCTGGGCAGAGGTCAAAACAGAAAAGGAGATGCAATAGGGACTAAATTGAACTGATTTTACTGTTTCTGTCCCTTTAACAGAATCTGTGTGAACTGAGTAATTTGAGGTTGAGTTTTTGTATTTTCTGGTCCTATGTGTTAGTGTGATCCTCTGTATTGGCAGGGAAGTGGTCAAAATGGCCTCTAACCCTATTTAAAAACCTAACTTGATGTATTTGCAATTTTATGTATTTTGCTACAAAAGTATGACCTCTGTCTGTAATCTTTCTGTGGAAACTTAATTAGCAAGTCACAAATAGCATTTAAGTACTTGTTGCACCTTGGTTTTAGCTTGAAACAAACCAGAACAGAATTTGGGTCTTAATAGGGACTAATTTGCAAGAAAAACTTGAGAAAAGCTCAAAATTGCTATTTTTACCCAAATTCTGGTTAGATTTTTTGGGATTTTCTGGATGTGTGTAGCAGGACCTAATTGACTCTTTTGGTGACTGAATGTGGTCAAAATGCTTGAATTGTGCCTTGAATCCCTTTACTTTAAAGAATAGGACTCCTTTTAAAAGATTTGTGAAATTAAGGGTCCAAATGCAATTGTCTTTATTGGAAAACTAGTTGAGGCTGTTAAGAATGTGTTAATGATGCTTGTGGTGTAATTTCATGACCTTTGGATGATTAAATTAACAGTTATGCCTGTTACTTGCTGTGTAAGTCATATTTGACGTTGTGGTTGACTTTTGTTTGACTTTTAAGTTGACTAGTGACTGAATTGATTATTTTATTAGGCTATTTAATTGTGTGGCATCCAAATCATGAAAATGAGTTTTAGCATGCATCTGTGAAACTAAAATGCCTTGGAGAGCAGTCCTTTGAGCATGCATCTATGTTTTGATGTGCATATGCCCTTGGAGGGGTAAAATGGTAAAATTGCCCTGGAGAGGCAATATTTGTGCTTTGATGTGCATATGCCCTTGGAGGGGTAAAATGGTAAAATTTCCCTGGAGAGGCAATATCTTTGTTTGATTTGCATATGCCCTGGAGAGGCAATTGATTGAAAAATTGAGTAAACATTACCTGTGGATAAAAAATTATATTGTATAATTTGATCTGTATGAAAAGGACACACTAGGCTGGCTAGGAATGCGTCCGGGACGTAGCTGCCTAGCAACTAGTGAGGAAAAAATCCAGTCTGGGACTGGTGATCCTAAGGTTCTAACTTGTGCGCACACCGGGGGACGCCCTGGGATGTTAGGTAATCTCCCGTTAGCCTTATTTGGCCAGGCTTTTCCATAGTGTTAAATGGTAAGTCGGTATTGTCCTGTTTCATTAGATTGTTTTAAATTGATGGTAATGATTTAACTAGATGTACAGGTCCTGGAGAGACTTGATGGTTTGTGGCATGGCTGATAAGTGCATGTAGTGGTAACCGTTCATATTTTGAAAAGGAAAATGACTTTTTATCTGTTTACAGCTTTTCAGCATAATTATATATTATTAACTACGTAAGTGGAAATATCGTGTAATTGATGTGTACCAAGTTTAAATTATCTATTGATTGGGAAGGAAGTATTTTTCTGTATTCTTAGAAATGCAGCTGAACCACTAATTAGTCTTTTATAAAACTGGTAATCTACGTTACTGGGATTTTATATCTCACTACGTTAGTGTGTTCAGATGCCCAGGTACATACTGTTGTTGGAGATTGAGGTAGAGCTCCTAGAGGTTCCCCTTTTGGGTTACATCCAAATCCTGAAGGCGGTTAACATCCTTTTTCTTCTTCCCTTCGGTTGAGAATGCCCCGGGGACTTAGAAAGGGTGTGATGGGCAGGTAGCAGGAGCTGACTCATATTTTGGCAGTGACCCTTATGTCACCCTAGTATAGACTTTAGTACTAACTATTTTGGGCCTGCGTGCCACTGACTACTTATGTCTGTAGACTTAGGTTTTGAACTGCTTAGGTTATATGTGGAGGTTTAGTACCTCATTTCCACCTGAATTTATTTGTATGTGAATTTTGAGAGAGCGCGAGAGTATAAAGCATGTAACTTCTAGTTTCTTAGGTTAAATAACCCACCGAGAGTAAGCGATCCTTTGGGAAACACTTAACTCTATTTATCCCACATGAAAAGAAAAAGAAAAAAATTGGACCGGGATTTTAAGAAGTTAAGTAAATAACCTAATTCCGCAATTAAAATCAATAAAGAAACTAGGACGTTACAACATCCACCACGAATTACCAATTAATATTGATTACTTAAGGTTCATTTAAGTATTGGTAACTCAAAATTGCGGAAAAAATTTAAACTCTTTTTCTTACTAGAGTTAATACTAAGTGAGTTCAATTACTTCTGGTTATTATTTTAATCTTTGAACATGAAATCAATTAAAACCCATTAATTATAATTTACATCTTAGATTCCATCTAAAACCATATATCAATAAATATATTAGCCTTACATGGGCTTTTTAAAGTATTAATAGCTGCTCCTTGCAACATCATACATGAACGCTAGCTGCAACGCTCAATCAATCAATCCTCTTTAGGTCTCATGCCACGATTAATCCCTGAAACAAGTCTGAACATAGTAGCGTCATGAGATTTACATCCCAGTAGGACACAAAATACTGATTTATATAGAAATCCTTTCTCGCTACTATGCTTAGGGCTAAGCCAAAACACCTCAACAATATTTTCCAAAAATATGTCATGTAAGAATGCATTTAAGTGCATAATATTTATTAAATAAATCAGTCATGCATATGAATACGATTAAATCAATGTCTAAAATATGCATGTCATATCCATCAATACCATCACTCCAGATCCATCTCAGACCTGATCAATTGACATAAACCATTACCTTACCATCACAAAATCAATCTCATGAAACAGGACAAATAGACATACGACATATAGCGTAGTCTATCATAAGGCATTGGCAATTACCTAAGATCTAGGGCGTCCCCTGGTGTGCGCACATATTAGAACCGTAGGATCACCAGTCCCGAACTAGATTCTTTCCTCACTAGTTGTTAGACAGCTACGTCTCGGACGCATTCCTAGCCAGCCTATTGTATCCTTTCCATCCAGATCATATATATATATATATAATTATAGGTAATGTTTATTCAATTACTTCCACAAATTCATCCACCCTTTTCCCAGGTAGGTATTTCAAAATCAATGCATTCGCTCATCTCAGGCAGTTATTTCAAACTCAATCCATTCGCCGATCTCAAGCAGGTACTTCAGAATCAATGCATTCACCCATCTCAAGCAGGTATTTCAAAATCATTGCATTTTCCCATCTCAGGCAAGTATTTCAAAAGCAAAGCATTCGCCCATCTTAGGCAAGTATTTCAAAATAAACGCATTCACCCATCTCAGGCAGGTATTTCAAAATCAATGCATTCGCCCATCTCAGGCAGGTATTTCAGAATTAATGCATTCGCCCATCTCAGGCAGGTATTTCAAAATCATTGCATTCGCCCGTCCCAGGCAGGTACTTCAAAATCAATGCATTCGCCCATCTCATACAGGTATTTCAAAATCAATGCATTCGCCCATCTCAGGCAGCTATTTCAAAATAAATGCATTCCCCATCTCAGGCAGGTATTTCAAAATCAATGCATTCGCCCATCTTAGGCAGGTATTTCAAAATCAATGCATCGCACATCTCAGGCAGGTATTTCAAAATCAATGCATTCGCCCATCTTAGGCAGGTATTTCAAAATCAATGCATTCGCCTATCTCAGGCTGGTATTTCAGAATCAATGCATTCGCCAATCTCAGGATGGTATTTCAAAATCAATGCATTCGCACATCTCAGACAGGTATTTCAAAATCAATGAAAACATAGTGCCATGCACTCTTTTCATGCAAAATGTCACATCCTTTCAATGTACCTTTAGAATGCATGCCAAAAATACAGTTCAATATACTCATATGACAAATGCATAATTTTAAAAGCATTGAGGGTATCAAGTGTCCTACCTCATTTCCAAGCTACCCTTAATCTTTTGAAAACTGAGTGTCAATCCCCACCTCGGATCCATTCCTGTTAACCTTGATTTTCATACAGATCACAGTCTCAATTACTGTATTCAGCCAATAATCACATGTACACACCAAGCAAATCATGACATCAAAAGTCATGTATAATTCAAATCCATTTAGTTGCTAAGTCAAATTAGTCAACACTTACTTACTTTGCAAGCAACTATCACATATTCACATACAGGCATCCAAGGTTCACAAACCAAACATTTACCATTTATGTACAGCTAAGTCAATGCTCACCCAAAACCATTTTCAGGAATGAAGTCAAAATAGAACAAAATGGGATTTTTAATTTTCTTTTCATTTTAGTCCCTAATAGAACCTCTTCCTTATTTTGAACCTTACATTCATAAAAAGAACTCTAGGCAAGCATTATGACATTAATTAACAAGTGTCCAGTAAGGATTTATGATCACGTCAAGTTAAAACTTATTAGTTTTATACTTAAAATTTCAAAATTATAATATTAGTACAAATACATCCCCTTTTTATGATTTCAACCTTCCTAGTCTAATAAAACTCATTCTTTGAAGAATGACAATTCACAACTTATATAAGTGAATGACAACCACTTGGTTCACCTAAAATTTCAAAATTCTTTTAAGAAAAGGATGCCAATTTCTCGGGTGCTTTCATTTTGATCCCTAAATTTATTTTCAAGCAATTAATTATAAGAATACTTATTTATTCACAACTTAACATTAATTTTAACTTTCCAAATTAATGTGTCATAATTGTGAGTGTCTAGAATTTATTTAATGTATGAATTTTAATATAACTTTCTATTTCTAAGTCAAAATTACCATTAAAAATCAATAATTCACTCAAGGAAATATTAATCTATTCTTACTTATTTTATTGTCCATTTTAACCCGAATTTAAGAGTTCTTTATGCTTCAATAATTTTTTCATAAGACATCTCAATTAGCCATAAATTAATTCAACCAAACAGAGAACATACACATAAATAACACAGTTACTCAAATATGGTTATTTCAAAAATCCGCAAATTTTAGACTCATAAAAAATCATCCAAAAATTTAATTCATATTTTCTAGAGACTCTCTCACATGTCTTTTATTACATAGTAAAAATTTAGGGTCTCAGCAATTCTGAAAAAATAAATAAAATTCGAAGAACAGAAAGAAGTCGAAACAGAATTCTGTGTACATCATTCTACTTTTGAGCAACAGAACTCTTAATCTAGTCGTTACTTTTTGCATAAAAATGACTTTCTAGAAAGGTATGAATGCCAGATTTGACATGCCTTCAGAAGTACTTAAATCCATTAAAAATTGAGGTCGGAAAACACATTTGAAGCAAAGAATGTCAAATCGGTTTCTGAACAGAACAATCAATTTGGCAAGCTTTCTTTAAAAATTCATATCTCCCTCAATTCTCAATGCAAAGAGTTGATTCTTTTTGCTAAATAAAGCTTAGATATATTATTTTCCAATTATTAAATTTTTACAGCAAGTAATTGTGCCATATAAGTGCAACAATGTGAAAACAGTAGCGAAATAGTGCAAAAGTCTGCATCATTTCGGTGACAGAATAGTAAACTTTTGAAGACATTTTAAGAAGATCTAACCGTTAAAATTATTATTAAGAAGACAATCTGGAAAGCTTAGGATCTTAGCTATCCAGAGGCTTTAGAATTGTTTCAATCGGATTTGTAACGAAGGAGAAAAACGAATTTGAACAAAGAAAGGCTAGGAAAAACGCTAAACAGAACACAAAATAAACAAAAACGATTTTTAACTAGTTAAACAACCTTAGAACGTGATTTAAAGCTTGATGTGGGACTTCTAGGATTCAAGGAAAGGTAATCATGTGTTACCTTCAATCTTCAGCAAGAAGGTCTAGACAAAACACTCAAATCCTTGAGCCTCAAGCTTGGAGAAGGATGAACAACTCTTGAGAGTTTCTTGGCATCCCCTCTTCTTGCTTCCACTTTCGAAATCTAACTCCAACTCTCTCTCTCTCTCTCCACTTCTGATTCTCTCTCTAATCTCTCTCTCTAGTCTTTGCTGGAGGTGTGTTTTTGGTGTCTTAGCTTAGAGGGTCTCGGTTTAAGCTTAAGGAATTGGGTGATGAGGTTAGGAGTCATGATAGCATTGGGTATAGGTAGTAATTGATGGGTTTTGCATGTAAATGATGTGTCCTCCTCTCTTCCATTGCTAATTCCAGATTTGACACTTAATTTGCTGAGTAATGGTGTGGTTAAGACAAGTCTTGAATCCTATTCTCTAATTTTATCTTCTTATTTGACCCCAAGCATATTTATTTAATTGTCGTATTTCATTTACTTTCAAATCTCTTTAAAATTCAAGAACTTGTTTTCATTTTATAATTCATCTAAAATTTGTTAATTAAATAAAATAATTTAAATATAATCATTTTAATTATTGATTTAGAAATTTACTATTCTAATACTTAAATTTTATTTTTAGTTATTATTTAAGATTTTACTTAAACTTATTTAAGTCGTCTAATTTAAGCATTTTTGGTGGTGGAATGTTACATGTGTGGCTTCCATTTTGTTCTTCAAAGTTTCAGTTTTGGGTATTTAGTTTAGTGATGACTAGCTTGTAGTGTAAGTAGGCTTCATCATTATGTTTGCATGCATAAGTGAGGTGTCCTCACTCTAATCCTCCTTAAGTCTCATGGTGACATCTAGCTTGGTGACTAATCAAGCTACTTAGGGAGTGTTTGGCTAATAGTTTATGATTTTATGCTTAGTTAGAACTCATGCCTCTATTTTCTTAATTAATCACGTACTTATCTAAACAACGAATTTACTTAATGGGGATGTAGTTTATTATCTATGTTGACTTGTGGAACAAACCTTGGTGAGGTGTCCATGTTTAGGAAGCTATTTGATGGTTGAAAGACACATGACATGTGACTCATCAAGTTTGAAAGGTGTTAGCTTAATTTTGTGCCTAGTGTCAAGATGCATGGAGTGGTGAGGTGTCGAAATGCATGAAGACCAAAGTGTCAAGTGGTCATGCATAAGAGTGGTTTATGTTTTCTTTCAATTTAGTCCATACTTAATAAATAAGTTGATGATGTATGATGTTCTCATTAAGGCTTACACGCCATTTTGGTGACTAAAGGTGGGATTAAGTGGTTTCTTAACTAATCATTAATTAATGGTAAAGTCACAAATTTACAAGTCCTTTTATAAAAATCTTTGCGATTTAGTCCCTATGTTTATTTATTTCAATTACTAAGTTAATATATTTGCTATTAATCAAAATGGATATTATTAGTAGCTTAATGTAGAAGTCATTAATCAAAATGGATATTATTAGTAGCTTAAGCATAGATTCCACTTTTGACTTAAGAATTTCTCATTTTATCTTTTCTTTCAATTTCATCACTCTAGGTTTAAGTACTTTATTTTAATCCCTTATTAATTTCTTTATGTGTTTTGGATGTGAGATGTTACATTAAACATGACTTGACACACCTTCCATGCGATCACAAGCCCCATTCGAGCATTAAATCCACTCAGAATCTAAAATACAACTCGAAGCGATCGGTTTGACTCGCTTGACCAACTACATATTTAAACTTGTACTTGTTGAGTTCTTTTGTGATTGAATTGCGATTTTCAGTCCAAAATGTGTTTAGACATGACTTGACACAACTTGAATGCGATCACGAGCCCCATTCGAGCATTAAATCCACTCGGATTCCCAAGTGCAACGCGAAGCAATCGGTTTGACTCACTTGTGCAACAACACGTTTGAAGTTGTACTTGCTCAAATCTTTTGAGATTAATCGGGTTTTTCAGTTCAAAATGTATTTAGACATGACTTGACACACCATCCATGCGATCACGAGCTCCATTCGAGCATTAAATTCACTCGGATTCCCAAATACAACACGAAGCGATCGTTTCGATTCGCATATGCAACAACACGTTTAAACTTTTACTTCTTGAGTTCTTTTGAGATTCAATCACGATTTTTAGTTCAAAATTTGTTTATACTTGATTTGACACACCATCCATGCGATCACGAGCTCCATTCGAGCATTAAATCTACTCGGATTCCCAAATACAACACGAAGCGATCGTTTCGACTCGCATATGCAACAACACGTTTTAACTTGTACTTCTTGACTTCTTTAGAGATTCAATCGCGATCATCAATTTAAAATGTGTTTAGACATGACTTGATACACCTTCCATGCGATCACGAGGCCCATTCAAGCATTAAATCCACCTGAATTCCCATATACAACGCGAAGCGATTGGTTTGACTCACTTGTGCAACAACACGTTTAAACTTTTACTTCCTGAGTTCTTTTGAGATTCAATCGTAATTTTCAGTTCAAAATGTGTGTAGACATGACTAGAGACACTATCCATGCGATCACGAGCCCTATTCGAGCATTTAATCCACTCGAATTCCCAAATATAATGCGAAGCGATCGTTTTGGCTCGCTTGTGCAACAACACGTTTAAACTTGTACTTCTTGAGTTCCTTTGAGATGCAATCACGATTTTTAGTTCAAAATGTGTTTAGAAATTACTTGACACACCTTCCATGGAATCACGAGCCCCATTTGTGCATTAAATCGACCCGGATTCCAAAATATAACTCGAAGTGATCGGTTTCCCTCACTTGTGCAACAAGACTTTTCAACTTGTACTTATTCAGTTCTTTTGAGATTCAATCGCGATTTTCAGTTCAAAATTTGTTTAGACATAACTTGACACACCATTCATGCGATCTCTAGCCCCATTCGAGCGTTGAATCCAATCGCATTTCCAAATACAACGCGAAGCGATCGTTTTGAGTTGCTTGTGCAACAACACGTTTAAACTTGTACTTCTTAAGTTCTATTGAGATTCAATCACGATTTTCAGTTCAAAATGTGTTTAGACATGACTTGACACACCTTCCAAGCAATCACGAGCCCCATTCGAGCATTAAATCCACTCGGATTCCAATATACAACGCGAAGCGATCGATTTGACTCGCTTGTGCAGCAACACATTTAAGCTTGTACTTCTTCAATTCTTTTGAGATTCAATCACAATTTTCAGTTCAAAATGTGTTTAGACATGACTTGCTACACCTTCCATGCGATCACGAGCCCTATTCAAGCATTAAATCCACTCGAATTCCAAAATACAACGTGAACCGATCCTTTTGACTCGCTTGTGCAGCAGCACGTTTAAACTTGTACTTCTTGAGTTCTTCTGAGATTCAATCACGATTTTCAGTTCAAAATGTGTTTAGACTTGACTTAACACATCTTCCATCAGATCACGAGCCCCATTCGAGCATTATATCCACTCGAATTCCCATATACAACGGGAAGCAATCGTTTTGACTCACTTGTTCAACAACATGTTTAAAGTTGTTCTTCTTGAGTTCTTTTGAGATTCAATCGTGATTTTGAATTCAAAATGTGTTGAGACATGACTTGACACACCTTACTCGTGATCACGAGCCCCTTTCAAGCATTAAATCCACTCGGATTCCCAAATAGATCAACGAGAAGCGATTGGTTTGACTCGCTTGTGGAAGAACACATTTGAACTTTTAATTCTTGAGTTCTTTTGAGATTGAATCGTGATTTTCAGTTCAAAATCTCTTTAGACATGACTTGAGACACCTTCCATGCGATCACGAGCCCCATTCGAGCATTAAATCCACTCGGATTCCCAAATACAACTTGAAGTGATCGGTTTGACTCACTTGTGCAACAACACATTTAAACTTGATCTTCTTGAGTTTTTTTGAGATTCAATCACGATTTTCAGTTCAAAATGTGTTTAGACATGACTTGGTACACCTTCCATGCGATCAGGAGCCCCATTCGAGCATTATATTTGTCATGACCCAAATTCTATAATCAAAGAAAATGATAAATTTAGGAGGATTATGGTAAAGTAAAGCAAAATGAGGTCACTTTAAGATGATATGGACCTCAAGGAATCCATTTATGACCTTGAAATATTTTTAAAATGGTTCTACAAAAATTTTTATTAAAGGTGGAAATTAAGGGTAAAATCGTAAATTTTACCCGGTAGAAATTATTGTGAGCATATTTATGTTATTTAGAGGCCATGAGGATTTTCATCATATCCAAATTTACTTATATGGGAATTTAATTAGAAGTTTTGAATTTAACAAAAAAAAAATGGTTTAAGGACAAAATGACCATTTATAATGGCAAAATTGTAATTTTTGACAACTTTAAGCCTAATAAGTCAAGAAGCTCCTTATTTCTTCTCCATTCAGCATTCTCATGCCATTTTTGAATGGAAAAGAAAGAGCAAGAAGTTGTAAAAGCTTTGGAGAAAAAGAAGGGAAAGCCAAAAAGGGTAAGAAAACTTCACTTCTTCATCTCTTCATAGTTAGCAAAGTTACTGTACTCCTGAAGAGCTATCTCTTCATCTAATTTTCAGCCCCAAACTCAAATTTTGAAGGACAAATTCATGCATAGTGAAGCACTAATTTGGAGAAGCAATAGCAAAGGGAAGAAGAGGTTTGTTAGCCATGAAAAACTACATGTATATCTCAATGAAAAAGCATGGCTAAGGGGTTAAACTTGAATGTAATAAAATTAGGTTTTAAGAGGAAAAATTTGATGAATAAAATATAGGTTCTTAAAAGTTCCTTAGATGTTTGAACAAGTCCTTTAATAGCCAAATATCTTAGTTTTTAATTAGATTCTCCAAAAAGCCTTCAAAGATGACAAAGATGAAAAGATAAGGTTTATGGTAAAAATTGAGAAATATGATTTTTTAAGGGATACATCCATGATTAGATAAGTTATATGAAGTCCTTCTTAGCTCACAGAGTTGAAATATGTTATCTTCATGAACTAACCCACTTATAGACCATTATGTCAAGACAAGGAAAGTAATGAGTTTAAGGGTCAAAATTATGATAAGATTGATAATAAATTCCATGTGAATTTAGGGACTTGTTTTTGTCAAGTGAGCCAACCTAAAGATATAGTGGGAAGGAAATCTTGCCATTGCCAAGAAAAGCTAAGAGAAAGAGAAGTTTGAGTGTAAGGTAACTACTTTCCATTCCTTATATGCTAGGTGTATGTTTGTGGTATGCATACTTGATATTCTATATGCTTATGATGTATGATATTATGAAGGGTTTGGATGAGCTAAGTCCTACCCTAGGTTATGTAACATGAATATTCACTACAACATTTTTGTCGTTTTACAATGGCAAAAAACCGTTCTCTATAATACAAGAACCGTTGCCTATTAGCATAGGCAACGGTTGAGCAACGGTTTTTTGCAATACTATATTCAGCCGTTACCTATTTTGTTAGGCAACGGTTTTTTGTTGCTATGGCAACAAATGCAGAAAACCGTTCCCTATACTTTATCAATAGGGAACGGTTTTCATGTTTAGAATTAGCAACATTTATTAACCGTTGCTCCTTTAAGCAACAAAGATGACCCGTTGCCTATTAAATATGGCCACAGCCTAAACTTGTTGCCTACTCTTTGAACATTAGGCAACGGTTTTCTAGATTCTGCAAATGTTATCTGGAACAACATTTAAAAACCGTTCTCTAAAAGAATAAGAAACAATTTATTTTTTTTTCTATTATTTTTAGAAACAATTTTTAAACAAATATATACAAATGAATTATATAATAATTTCCTAATATCATAGACCAATATTAAACTCATTTTACATTCAATAAAATATATATTTATATCAAGTATATCGTCATAGAAAAGTTATATAACCATACAATATTTCCATATAAACTTTCAACAAAATCTCCCAAGATATAAATATGATACATATCCAACAAAAAGTGACATCATAGAAAAGTTTAATAAAAGTTCACAAGATTAATAAGTATCCAAAATATATAGTAAAGGTCTTCAATTCATCAATGAGCTTCATAAAAACTTGCATCTTTGTCACCAAGTTGTCCCTACATAAAAAAGATAACACATTATTAGAAAACTAAAATGTAATAAGAATGAAACATCCTGACTTATTTTAAAGAAAATTCTATAATTAAAGAAACTCACATTTTCCTTGGACAATATAAATGTGAAGTAAAAGCATAAGAAAGTAAAATACCTTATCAGGATTTGAAGCATGTAGATTGCCCCTCAACATTTTGTGCATTGTTAGCTTCACTTGGAAAAGACATGAAAAAAACATCTAAATTCTCCATATTCATCCTTGAATTGTTTTGTTGCATCCAAACTTTTATAAAAGATTGCATTCCAAGCATTTGTTGTTTCACATCTTGTAGCTCACTTTTCAAAGAATTCACCTCCTTAGCATGCTCTTGTTTCATAGAATCCATAATTAGGTTTTGCTCTTCCTTTTGCTTTAAAACAATTTGTGTGACATTTCTACCATAGCAACAGACTCTACCAGCTTTTTCCTTTCCAAACACTTATTTGAAGGCTTCAGTATGATTTTGCTCAGGGTTTTGGGTCAAATGATCTTTAAGTTGTGACTGCAAAACAAATTGTTATGTCGTTTTAAACACAAGTAAACTACATACACTATATATACCATTGTAAACTAAAAATTAAACAAGTCTATAAATCATTCAACTCAGCATAATATGAAGCAAACAAGTCTTTCAAATAACAACTTACTATCAAATCTTTTGTCTCAAGATCCACATGCTTGCCTTTAACACTTTGACGTGTTTCAATAAACACTTCTATTTGGGTAGGCTCCTCACCATTCTTTTCAATCTACAATAAATAATAATTTTAAACTTGAAGTAAATAACTTCATATAAATACATGGTGATTGAAAACATAGAAAGTAAATAGTTTTGATTGTATATGCTACATCAAATAAGAAATTAAAACTAGATGCAAGTACTAGTTTTTGAAAGATGTTACCATTCTTTGACGAACTAGAGCAAAACTTGTAGGCCCCATCCGATGTCTCCACTTTTATGTAGCCCTATTTTTCTTGTTTGGTTTACTAGTTTTCTACATACAACATATATATATCAATTACTGCAAAGAACATATTTATGATGAATTTAATCAACATATAAATATATAATTATCTTACTTTCACATTTTCATTACTCCAATATAAACACAGCTTCTTAAAGTGTGATTTTGGTATAGTTGCAGGACGATGCTTGAGCCTTTCAGTCATGTTAGCAAACTTTTCAAAGCGTAATTTCTTAATTTTGCATTTATATCGTCTCCAAGCATCTTGAATGGTAGACTCTACCCACTTCTTCCCTTAATCTGGCACAATGAATTTTACCTATAACCTAAAAGGCATGGAATAAAAATCAATAAAAGATGTTCCATGATTTTGTAAATGTAGAAAGTAACAGAACTTAGGCAAATTTAATTAATCAATACTTACATTGATATATTTCCACATATGGTCTTTAAGGTCACTTGGCATAGCCTTCCAATTAGTGTAAGTCAAGGGACAAAATGTTGAATTTCTAGCCATTGTACCCAAGAAAAGACTCAAGTCCTTCACTGTTTTCTCACGAGACCCTATTGGTTGTCCATCATCATTTAAGATTACTTCTTCTCTCTCTTCAATTGATCTAGCATGAATATTCTTGCATGATGTTTTCCCTCTAGTTCTTTTCTTTGATGTCCCTATGTCAAATTCATTTCATAGTATAAGAGAAATTAGATATAAGGTAGGTTTGGAAACATAATTTTTGTAAATTAAATTTGAAAATTCAAATGATATTACCTATTGTTATGTCACCATTATTTTCTTCCTCAACTTCATTATGATGGTTGTTGTCTTCTTCATTTTGTTCAATTTCATTTTGTTCAACTTCTTCATTCATCATAATTTCTTCAATATCACTTTCAACAATACCAAGAAAGTCATCCATTGATAATGGTGGACTCATTGGCTTTCTTTTCAACTTCTTAGGAACATGTGGTGCTTTTTTGCTCTGTTGAACTTCAGCTACATTTTGATTGGGTTTCTTGGTAGTGTCAACCTTATTATATTGGCTTTGGTCTCCTTGAACTCTTTGAGATTCAACTTCAATAGAAGTTTTAGGTAAAGGAGGCTTCTTTTGACATTGTCTTTGATGACATCCACCTTTTGACTCTTTCAATTTGCTCTCCAACAATCTTTCTTGCATATTGTGAACTTTTTCACGCTTAACTTTCTTGAATTGTCTAAGCAAATCAGTGTTTGATTTAGCTTGGAGATAAAAATTGAAACCATTTCTAATGCTAGGACTTTTAGCTTTTCTGTCACAAGCTAACACTTTTTCTTTAAAAGTTTCTCCCTTCTTCATTTTCTTTTTCAGTAATCAAAACTGAAATGGTAAAAACAAACATATATGAGTTGTATATAAATTTACTAGGTTCATTATAAGCACAAAGTAGGGTTTAAAGTTTCCTACCTTCTTTTCCTTTCCTTTTAGTATTTTCTAATTTCAACCGATGACCAACAAAGATGCCCTTCACATACCATAATAAATAAAACTTGAATCAATAAAGTAACTCAATACTTTATAAAATTGTAACACCAAAGAAACACTTGAAAATTGTAAGACATTATATATGCACCTCAACGAAACAATGCAAAATATTGAGAGGTGCACCACTTTCTTCTAGAATCTAAATATACCTGCACCAAAGTAAAGAAAAATCATGTTATAACATGCATAATATGTATTTTAAACTCAATACTTTATAAAATATGTGTGTGAGTAAAGAACAACAACCGAATAAAGTATTCAAAGTAGTATTACTAGATTAACAGATATTTTTCCGATAGAAAATAACCTATTATTAAGAAAGCTAGATTAACACATATTACGTAATTTTGGAAAAGCTACTCCATATAGTCCCAATCACTGTCATCAAAGTCAGAATCCTCTTCATAATCTTTTTCATGTGGTTGGTCATCAAGTGTTGGTAAAGGTTGATCAATTATTGTAGCTGATACATCCGTCCTAACGAAATCAACTTCACCATCATCAGCGGTAGGGTAGGATTAGATGAAGAATTAGATGGCTCGCCCTAATGAAATTCTTGGCTACCATCTGATTGATCTCCCATATTGAATAAATATCTAGGGACTGTCTTCATTACATAATATCTATTTTCATCCAAATGACCCCTAACATAAAAACACTGATGTACTTGAGTTGCTAGAACAAAAGGATCTTCTTGGTAGCATCTCTTATCAAAGTGCACAAATTTCATTCCATAATTATCTTCTTTAAGTTCAAACCAATCACATTTAAATAACACATATTTGCAAAGTTCATAATAATTTAACTCAATTATATCAGTAATCGCTTCATAGTATGTTAAACTATCTTTTCTTGGTCTTTCATCCTTGCAGCTTGAAAAGCTTTGAGTTATTGCCTCCACGGTCACTCCACTATTTTGGGTTTTGCATCTCCCATCACGAATCCTAGTGTGGAACCTATATCCATTAATAACATATCCAGAAAACTTCTTTGCAATAGTATTTGGTCCTCTAGATAGTCCTTTAACAAAGTCTGATATATCATCATTCATCGCACGAGTTTCAAACCATTGAATGAAATCATTGCTATGACTTTTGGCTTTACTCCACTTTTTTTTTCCAGTATGCCTATTAACAATATCCTCATGCTCTCTACAATAAGAAAGTATAACCATTCATTAATGTTTTGTATATAAAAAATATTCACAAAGAATTTGTAAAAAGATTGGCAATAAGAAAATACCTAATGTATTGTTGGACGTCATCACAATTGAACAAAATGTATCTATGAGCTTGCTTTAATGACTTCTGGTCTAAAGATATCAATTTTTTTGCTCCTATAGGATGGCCAACAGAAGAGGCATCAGCTTGACTGAAACATGATTTATCACTATTCCATCCCATTCTATTTGACCTTTTATCCACACCACTATGTAAATGCCTTGAACTAAATGTTAAGCACTCTTCAACTAAATATGCTTCTGCAATAGATCCTTCTGGGCGAGACTTATTGCGAACATAAGATTTCAATTTGCAGATATATCTTTCTGGTGAAAACATGTAGGGACATTGAACCGGGCCACGTAATCTCACTTCATTCGCTAGGTGAATATATAGGTAAATGGACCATTATGTCAAAGAAAGAAGGAGGGAAAATTCTTTCTAGCTGGCAAAGAGTTTCTGCAATCTCTACTTCCAAATGGATTAAGTCTTCAACCTGTATAACCTTTTGACATAAACAACGAAAGAAGGAACAAAGACGAATCAAAGGAATAGCAACATGGTCAGACAATAAGTCTTTTATTGCTACTGGTAACAAGTAATGCAACATGAAATGGGCATCGTGACTTTTATAACCCGATACTTTTCTTTCAGCAACTTGCACACATCGTGAAATATTTGATGCACATCCATTTGGTAATTTTGCTGACTTTAAACCTCTACAAAAACTTGATTTCTCTGTTGCAGCCATAGAATAGCATGCTCTAGGCAATATAAATTTTTTCCCACCATCCATGTCCCTTAGTTGAAGATTCTTTCTTATTCCCATATATTATAAGTCAAGACGAGCTTTTGCATGATCCTTTGTCTTCCTTGGGATTTCTAAGAGAGTACCAATTATATTATCACAAATATTTTTCTCAATATGCATTACATCATGGTTGTGCCGCAATGTGTTATGCTCCCAATATGGCAACTCAAACAAAATATATCTCTTCTTCAAAGGATATTTTTCATTTTTCTTTTGTGTCTTCCCAAAGACACGGTTTATCTTGTCCAAGTGTTGTAAAAGTTCTTCTCTTCCTAACAATGGAGGTGGAGACCTATCTTCTATTTTTCATTGAAAGACTTTGAATTAATTCTCCATGGGTGATTCATGGGCAAAAAAACACGATGATCCATATAATACATCTTTTTACTATTCTTTAAATATTTGGAAGAAGTCCCATAGTTGCAGCAAGGACATGCAAACTTTCCTTTCGTGCTCCAACCAGACAACATAGCATATGTAGGAAAGTCATTGATAGTCCAAACAAGGCATGCACGTATTTGAAAGGTTTCATTTCTTGAAACATCATAAGTTTCGACGCCTATGTCCCACAGTAATTTTAACTCCTCAATCAACGGTTCTAGATACACATCAATGTCATTTCCAGGTGAATGTGGCCGAGGAATTAATATGGACAACATATAAAATTCTGGCTTCATACACATCCAGGGTGGTAGATTATAAGTCATCAACACAACAGGCCAGGTACTATGAGATATGCTCATTGTCCTAAATGAATTAAATCCATCGCTAAACAACCCAAGTCTTACATTACGAGAATCGTGAGCAAAATCAAGATGTAGTTCATCAAAATCTTTCCATGCTTGGCTATCAGCAGGATGTATCAACTTCCCATCCTTTGAACGCTCTTCCTCGTGTCATGTTAATGAACTAGCAGTCTCAGCGCACATAAAAAGTGTTTTAGGTCGTGGAACCAAGGGGAAGTGTCTAAGAATTTCAGCAGGCACTTTATAGGCTTTCTTGGACTCCCCAGCTTCGCAATCCACTTGAGAACTTTCATTCCATCTTGAAGTTCCACATATATGGCAAGAGGTCTCGTTTACATGCTCTTTCTGAAATAGCATGCAATCAGTTGGGCATGCATCAATTTTGTTGTAGTCAAGACCCAAGTCCCTAATCATTCCCTTAGTTTGATTGAAGGACTGAGGAATGTTCAAATGAGGCATAGCCTCCCTCATTAATTCTAATAGGGCTGTAAATGATGCATTACTCCATCCGTATAGACATTTTAACAAATAGAGTCGAATGACAAATGATAGTTTTGAGAAATTTTTACATCTTGGATACAATTCTTCTTTTGCTTCTTCAATCAAATCATAGAATTTTCTAGCATCTTCATTAGGGCCTTCATAAATTCCCTCTACTTCTGCTACATCTTTAAATGCATCATATAATAAGCCATCAATGTCATCATATGAGTCCATTTCATCATCTAAATCACCATTAGAATCTAGAAAAGAAATTCCCTCACCATGGTAAACCCATTCATTATAGCCTTCTACAAATCCCTTACATACTAAGTGATCCAACACTACATGTCTCTTTTGCCAATTAAGATTGCGGCACATAACACAAGGGCATAAAATTTTTCCTCCTTGTGGTCTTCCTTTAGTAAAAGCAAACTCTAAAAATGATTCTACGCCATTGATGTAATCATTGCTGTACCTTGGCAAATTAATCCAACACTTGTCCATATTTTAGCTGTATTGTAGATTGAAAAATTCCTAAAGAAATTTTGAGAAATGGAGTTTATTACAATAGAGGTAAATATTTAACATTGATGGAAAAAAGACTTTAAGATTTATATTAAGGATTCCAAAAGGTAACTAATATTATAAAACAATACAATATGAATATTGTTCTAGCTAGATATTCTTAAATACAAGCAATAATCAGATTAAGTGCATACCAACAGCACAGTTCTGCTGCTTCCCTACAATCTCCACTCTATATTTTTGGTAATAAATAAATACACTTTTTAACATTCATGCATCACACACTACCAATAATTCATTGATTATCTAGCAACCAAACACAACACAGTACACCAGCTGCACAAAAACAACAGAAAAGCATAAAAACCATTCACAAGTCAAATTAAACATATATAGTCATCTGATTTGAATTTTTGGGTAGAATGTTACAATCAAATTAAACATATTATTAATTGTACGATATAAAAATGATGGAATTAGTCTAGCATTGCCTAATTTAATATGCACATAAATCATTTTTTTTTTCTAAAAACATATTATATTAATTATAATCAAACACAAAAGCCAGAAGACAAGTACAAACAAGGAAGCAAGATCCATTCTTAATGGGGCCTTTTTCATTAAGATTTGGGCCCATAGGAAATGTAAGAAGAGCAACACTAGTTTAGGGACTATGATCCAACAACTATTTAGCCCAGTCACATCTCAAAAGTCACTCAATACTCATAAGCCCATTAGCCCACCACTGCCTCCACAAGCCCAATGAATTCAATGTTGTATTATAGGAGGATCTAGCCTCTCAAACCAATTAGCAATAACATGAATAAACCATTTTTTAGTAGTTGAATATGACTTCCACAATCTGCGATGCACACAACAAAAACAACTATTAGTGAATTTCTTGGATGTGTGAATGCCTATCTCTCCACAGTTTCATCACTTTCAATGCCATTCACACATACAAAAATGCATCACAAAAATTAAACATTACCCAAAAACCTTTTCATTATTGAACATGTGATGCTATATTCATCTTTAGAAAAGAGACATAATGCTAGAATGATTTAGGACTTTAAACTACAAAATCTGCTACATCAAATGACCATTTGATTAATTCTATTTCCTAATCACTCCAAAATTACCTACATCACCATCAAACACACCACACACACAAACTTCCCCTTATACATGAAGCAAAGTAATTAACTCCTCTGCTTATCCTATATATATCATTTTTATTTTTTTGTTCAAAATGAAATTCAATTAACACCTTCCAAATTTTAATATTTATTATAAATTATAACATAACTAAATTTTATTTTAAAACAATACTTAACTTTTATCAATGCATAAATTTATAAATTATTTGGGTTTCAAAAGGGAAAATATTGATGCGAATTAATGGAAACACCACAAACAAGATAAAAAGGAGACAAGATAGGTGGTGTTGGCGAGAAAAAGAAATTAGAGAACAAAATGCCCCTAAAGCACCAATATGCTATCTTCTTCAAAATCTGCTACATCAAATGACCATTTGATTAATTTTATTTTTCAAGTAATACATTATATTTATGAAAAAAATAATGGCAGTAATATATTTTGCACAACTTGAATAGAGCAAGATGATGTGAACAATAAGAAAGAACAATGAAGAAGCAAGAAACCACCAGCTCTATTCACGTAGGCACAAAACAGAGCAATTAGCACCATATTGATGAAGATGATGTCCACCAACAATGGGGAAAATTACAAAGAACTATCAGCACGATGAAGCAAAGAAGAACACCAACACTATGGACAAGATATCAATCAGAGGCAGTTTTCGTCATCAATTGAGGCTATGTGGACAGATTCTTCTGTCTATTCATAAATTTCATAAGCAATGAAAGCAAAAATAGAAATAAAAAACTTTGTATACCCTATTCAAACTATCACTAAAGAACTTCACTCTCTGTTCTTCAGAAGTCAAACCACATGTGGAAACTTCTCTAATAAAAATTTTCCAAGTCAACCCATTCTTGCATAAATAGGAAGAAAATCCAAGTAAGCAAAATCACAACCCTACAATAGAGTTTTCCCTCAACCAATTTTTTTCCAAAGAAATAAGATAAAAAAAATTAAGTAGTAAAGAAATAGAGAATAAAGAAGCAAGAAATGAGTTGTAGAACAAGGGAGAAGATGGTTTGGGAATGGAAGCATGAAGAAAAGTAAGAAGAAATTGCATTCGTACCAGCGTCGCGAGGAAGTTCTTGCGCGGCGTTTTCACATTCACGCCATTAATCGCATAGCGTCTCAACTCTCTCTCGCATGGAACTAAACAGAGAGCGTCTTTCCTCTCTCTCGCACAGAGTCAATCGCACAGCGTCCTTGCTCTCTCTCGCATGGAATCAATTGCACAGCGTCTGCGTCTCTGCTCTCTCTCTCGCACTATTTCGCCTAAAGAATATTAGGGTATGAGATTGAGTGAAGCTTTTGAATGAGGTAAGAGCTCAAACTAAATCGTGAAAAAAAAAGAAAGACCAGAAGAAAATAACATTGAAAAATAATAATACAATTGAGAGGGAAACTTTCATTTTGGCGCAAAACATCAGACTTATTGGGAACAATTTATAAATCTTGGTGTTTATTTTATTGGGAATGGTTTTATTCAGTATAAAAAAAATCATAGGCCACACAAAAAATGTGGTCTAAAAGAAAAACCAATAGACAACAGTACACATCTGTTCCTTATTTAATCAATGGGAATGGTTTTTGATTGTAGCTCACAAAGTGTTGCCTAAAGGATACATTATTGGCACAGGGTAAAAACTGTTTCGTATTGCTTGATTGGGGAACGGTTTTTTAGCTGTTGCTAAGATTAGTGTTGCCAAAAGGCAAAAATGTTGTAGTGATTGTTTAGAAGGGTTTGGATGAGCTAAGTCCTACCCTAACTCATGTGAGGTGTATGATGTAATGAAGGGTTTGGATGAGCTAAGTCCTACCCTAACTCATGGGAGGTGTATGATGCAATGAAGGGTTTGGATGAGCTAAGTCCTACCCTAACTCATGAGGAGTATGATGTAATAAAGGGTTTAGATGACCTAAGTCCTACCCTTGTAACTTATTTGATGAGTTTTGGCCATAACTCAAATAACTGTATGATGATTTTAGCATGAAACGTGAATTGTGTTTGAGATACTCTTGTATGTTTTATTTTCCCATACATGCCATAGTGTTTTTGGAATGTGGAGTTAGCTACTGAGACTTTATGTCTCAAGAAGAAATTCTACAAACATTTTCAGGTGAAGCAAGTAAAGGAAGGCAAAAAGATGTGACTCCATAATCCTCTTGATGTATAACTTAGGAAAATCATATAAGTAGAAACAGGATTTATTCATTTTGATGTAACTAATGTATACTTTTGAGCAAGATGTAGATGTAGATGACTTATATGTAAACTTAATGTAAATTATACTAATGCAAACTATGGTAGCAAGATATATCTATCAAGTTCCCTTGGTAACCAACTCACTAGAAAGTGGTTACTTTGAAGGAACTTGAGGTATGATTTTGGTAACTAGGCTATGTTAGGAGCTCATTTGATATTGTTTTGGTTAGTTTTTTCCCATTTGTGGTCTGCTGTCAAGCCATTTCAAATGGCTACTGTTTTGCTAGTGTTTAAGGGACCAAACGTTCTAATTTTAAGCTGAAATTTGGTAGTCATCGAGATATCATATTCACGTATATATCATAAAAATTTCAGAATTTTTGGAGCTTTACAGAATAAATTATGGGTTTACAAAGTTGGTTAATTGATCAAAGGAACAGTACCAACATCCAGAATTTTATAGTTCCATCAAGTTTTGATACTTTTTCACTTGATTAGTTCCAATTTCATGAGAAATGTTAAATAACATCATTTAGATGATGTTAAGTATCATGGTGTTACAGTATTGATTCCAAATTCATGAGAAATGTTAAATAACATCATTTAGATGATGTTAAGTATCATACATGTTAAGTATCATGTATGATGTCACGTTTTGACTTGAGGAATGAATATGTTTATATGTTATAAAAATTAGCATATTAAATGATATATATGGTTATTGAAAATCAAATTTTGTTGATATTTTCAAGCAATGGTGGATACTAGAAGTGCAAGAAGAGGTAAGAGTGATTCTAACCCCATAGAACAAATAGCAGCTTCTATACAAGCTCTAACAGCTAGGATCGATCAACAACAAGAATTGATCACGTGACAACAACAAACTATTCAACAACTGAATGAAATCTTAGCTAAAAGAGAGCAAGAAAAAGAGCAAGGAAGAAGTGTTAGAATAGAAAGAGGTAATGAAAATGAACTTGAAGTTACTCAACAAGCTCATCCTTCTCAATTACCACCTCCACCTCCTCCTCCTCCTTCTGGCTTCCATGAGCAAGAAAAAAGTCCCTACACCACCACTGAACCAACCACAACTTACCAATACACAAGCTCTCAATCAATTCAAGAAATATAATCCTCCTGAGTTTGATGGCAAGTTTGATGTGCAAAAGGCAGAGATATGGCTCATGGAAATGGAGAAAATATTTGAGATCCTAGAAGTTACTGATTATCAAAAAGTTATTCTAGCTACCTTTACATTTACAGATGAAGCAGAACATTAGTGGCGAAATACTAAGGGAGTTTTGCAAGTGGGGAAAGTACAACTAACTTGGGAAAGTTTCTTGGCAGAGTTTTATGAGAAATATTTTCCTAGGACCATCCAAGATGAGAAAGAAACAGAGTTTATCAACTTGAAGCAAGAGGATGGATATATGTTAGTAGATACATATGTACCAAAACTTATTCAATTGTCACGATACTCCTCATACTTGAAGAAATGTGATGATGAGCCATGGAAAATGTCACGACCCCCTATCGGACGTCCGTGACCGGCAAGGGAAGTAGGATTTCTCCTATCCCGTAAGCCTCTAATCCCTTGTTGACATTTTCACATGTTTATAACTACCCATTTCTAATACAAACAATATATAGTATTTATGGTCATCCATATCCGGTGACCTAAGTAGCGTGCAATCCACGGCTCGCTCAACGCCGCTTCACTCTATACATATACACATAATCACTCACACGTACATATAGTATACATATTGATCACGCGCTTCAGGGCGGGTGATCTATCCCATTCACATGCAGAAGTCCTGTATACAGTCATACATATATTCAATCACACACTTGCATATACTTTACATATTGATCACACGCTTCAATGCGTGTGATCTATCCTATTCACATGCAGAAGCCATATTCTCATACAATCAGGTATTCAGTCACACATACATATAATTTACATATTGATCACACTACTCAAGGCATGTGATCTATCCTAGTCGCATGCGGAAGTCATATATACATATACATGATATACGCTATATCATAGCCTAAAGTCCCAATACCCAGACCTAACTTTAATCTGTATGAAGCCGACAATGCTAGAATTCAAGTGTGACATATATATATATACACAACAGATGTAAACGTACATACGCCATGCCCAAAAAGGATTCATATATATATATACATCACAACATATATACATGATCAAAATAACTACCAACGCGAACAAAGCGTGCGGTCTTCAGAGTTGTCCGCCTCCTTGAGAAGAAGTGGACGCGTTCCCAACGCCTGTACCACCTGCATCTTAAACATGTAAACAGGGGGGGTGAGTCGAACAGACTCAGTGAGAAGCTCCCCCATCCCTGGCGTAGCAGCGGGTACCACTACAGCTGGGGGAAGGGAGCAACCACAACCACATGCGCATGAAACGGATTCGTATTATGAACTTTAACATGATCAGGCAATCAGTAAATCATCTTCACAATTTAAAATCCTATTTAATGCCTCTAACATATTTATTAATCCGCATGTAAATCAATCATAAACATATAACATATGGTTCCATAGATAACATATACATGTGCATGTAGGCACTCACTTTCTGTCTCCCGCATTACGCTAAGAGAAATACTGGACCGAAGGCAATTTCATGTACGAACCTGGTTGATCACACAAGGAACTTTCTGTCTCCAAGTCATGCTTAGAGTAATAGCCGGCAACTTGTCTGACCTTAATTTTAACCAAGGTAATGGCCACTACGTGGCATACTTGCTGACGTCATAATCCTGTTTGTCCGATCAGGATGACTGACTCGATCTACCTGGACAACCTAAACAAACTCAACTAACATATTTAACCTTGAAAGACACCCTATGAGAACTAGTTGAATATTATACGTGATTATTAGTTAGGTCTAGTTTCCCCCTTTTCGATTATGCATCACTCTCACTCACACTTAACAACCTAGGTTCATTTTCCTCAATGTACCATACGGTTAAAACCTTTGCACGATGATCAATTTAAATGGGTTTATAATATTGTGAACCCTCACATATGAAATTCCGACTCAATCCTACCCACGGTATCATATAAGGCTCAGTGAGCCACAATAGCACATATACACCTTGGTCTTAGTCATATAAGCACATATACTATTACACGTTGACTGCTTACTTGCAAATCAAACACATGTAACACAAATTTATTCATATAAATATATCCCACATATCAATTTGCACAAAATAGAGCAAACCACATTTTCCACGTAGTCATCCAACCCTGTGGGCCAGGGATGGGAGAGCCCCTCACCTCGTTGGCCCTCCTGATCCGTTCTCGGAGTGCCTGAAGCTCAAATCACTCTGTGGTGCCCTATACCCAAAATTGGAGAAATTGGGATTTGAGAGATTTGGGGCTTTCTTACTTGATTTCAATCGGATAGAAAGCTTGGTGGTGATGAAAAATGAGGTCCGGTCACCTTCTTCGGCACCGGAATGTCTTCTTCGGCGAAAATCCGGTCCAAACCCGCCGTTTTCCCCTTCCTCTTCTCCTTCCCCGTGCGTGCGTCTTGTGTGCGTGCTTGCTGCTTCTTCTCTTTTGTTTTTCTTATACGTGTTTGTGCTTGTGAATGGGTGTGTGTGTGTTTTAATATTGTGTATATATATATATATATATATGCTCTTTTTCTTTTAGGTCTTAGAAAAATTATAAATATCTTATTTCGTTCCCTCCATTTTTTTTAACTCTTTAACTTTTTAATTTAATTTAATTTTCTTTCTGAAAGAAAAATAAATTTAATAATAATTAAAATAATTAAATCTAAATATCTCGGATATTACAATCTTCCCCCCTTAAGAAATTCAGTCCCTAAATTTCAACAATACACTACTAACCTTAGTCTTGAAACAGATGAGGATACGTTCTGCGCATTTCACCCTCAACCTCCCATCTAGCTTCTTCAATCGAGTGATTTCTCCACAGAACCTTAACCAATGGAATCTTTTTCGTTCTGAGTTTCTTCAACTGCCGATCTAAGATTTCCACTGGCTCTTCTTCATATGTCAGATTCTCGGTTACTTGCACGTCTTGCGATTGAATCACGTGCGAGGGATCAGGAAGATATTTCCGAAGCATTGATACATGAAAGACAGGATGTACCCCATCCAACTCCGTAGGCAATTCCAACCGGTACGCCACATTTCCAACTCGTTCTAGGATTTCAAACAGTCCGATATACCGAGGACTTAGCTTCCCCTTTTTATCGAACCGCATCACGCCTCTCATCGGTGATATCCTCAAAAACACCTGTTCACCAATGGCAAATTCGAGTTCTCTCCATCGATTGTCAGCATAGGACTTTTGTCTACTCTGAGCCGTTAACAATCTTTCCCTTATACATTTCACCTTCTGCAAGGCATCTTGTAGCAATTCTGGGCCGATTAGACTAGCCTCTCCGACCTCAAACCACCCAATCGGGGATCTGCACCTACGGCCATAGAGAGCCTCGAAAGTCGCCATTTGGATACTTGCTTGATAACTATTGTTATATGCAAACTCAGCCAAAGGTAAATACCTTTCCCAACTTCCGTCGAAATCCATAATACACGCCCGAAGCATGTCCTCAAGAATCTTAATGGTTCTTTCTGATTGCCCGTCAGTTTGTGGGTGGAACGCAGTACTCAAATCAACTCTCGTTCCCAACACTTCCTGCAATGACTTCCAAAACCTGGAAGTGAACTGTGACCCTCTATCAGATATTATGGACACTGGCACACCATGCAATCTAATGATTTCTTATAGATAAATCTGTGCATATTGAGTCACTCCGTAAGTGGTCTTAATTGACAGAAAGTTCGCGGACTTAGTCATGCGATCCACTATCACCCAAACCAAATCAAATCCACGTTGTGATCTTGGCAACCCTGTTACAAAATCCATAGTTATCCTCTCTCATTTCCACTCAGGTATATCTATCTGTTGTAATGTTCCGGCGGGCTTCTGGTGTTCAGCCTTGACTTGTTGACACACTAAACACCTGGCTACATAGTTTGCAACATCCCTCTTCATGCCATTCCACCAATACAACTGTTTTAGATCGTGATACATTTTATTAGCTCCCGGATGGATTGTATAAGCTGTTCGGTGTGCTTCTTCAAGGATTCTTTCTTTCACGTTATCAACCATAGGGACACACAACCCTCCCTCCAACCGAAGTATCCCGAAATCATCAATAGAGAATCGGACGTCGTCCCCCTTCTCATTAGTTACAGTATCCTTGATTTGCTTGAGGTCGGTATCTTCATCCTGTATAGACTTCACTTCTTCTACCAAAGAGGACTTAGCTTGTAAATGAGCTAAAAGTGAGTTAGAATTCCCAATCTCAAATTGATTTCCCGTTTGTTCTAGCTCGTGCAATTCTCTAATCAACGATATCCTTTCTTCACTTATATGAGCAAGACTGCCCATGGATTTCCGGCTCAGAGCATCGGCTACCACATTAGCCTTTCCTGGATGATACAAGATCTTGCAGTCGTAGTCTTTCAACAACTCTAACCATCGACGTTGTCTCAAATTCAAGTCTTTCTGCTCGAAAATGTATTTAAGGCTTTTGTGGTCTGTATAGATTTCACAAGTCTCACCATATAAGTAATGTCTCCAAATTTTCAAAGCGAATACTACAGCCGCCATTTCGAGGTCGTGAGTCGGGTAGTTCTTCTCATGTTTCCACAGCTGTCGTGATGCATATTCAATCACCTTGCCGTGCTGCATCAAGACACACCCTAACCCGATCCTCGACGCATCACAGTATACAACGTACCCTCCTATGCCTTCAGGTAATGCCAGCACCGAAGCGGTAGTGAGGCTGTCTTTCAATTTCTGAAAACTCTGCTCACACTTGTCATCCCATACGAACTTTACTCCCTTCTGAGTCAATTTAGTCATAGGGGCAGCAACCTTAGAGAAGTCCAGCACAAATCTTCTATAATATCCAGCCAAGCCCAAGAAACTGCGAATTTCAGTAACTGAGGTAGGCTGGGACCAATTCTTCACTGCTTCTGCCTTACTTGGATCAACGTGGATTCCCTCTGATGATACCACGTAACCCAAAAAGGCAACTCCGTCAAACCAGAATTCACACTTGGAGAACTTGGCATACAGTTTCTCTTCTCTCAACTTCTGCAAGGCTAATCTTAAGTGTTCTGCATGTTCTTCAGAATTCTTGGAATAAACCAAGATGTTATCAATGAACACAATGACAAATCGGTCCAGAAATGGTTTGAAGACCCTGTTCATCATGTCCATGAACACTGTTGGAGCATTAGTTAATCCGAAAGACATCACCAAGAACTCGTAATGTCCATATCGGGTCCGGAATGCGGTCTTAGGTATGTCTGATTCTTGAATCTTCAGTTGATGATACCCAGATCGCAAGTCAAGCTTGGAAAACCGCTTTGCATCCTTCAATTGATCAAATAGGTCATCTATCCTCGGCAGTGGGTATTAATTGCGGATCGTTACCTTGTTTAACTTTCGATAATCGATACACAACGGCAAAGATCCATCCTTCTTCTTCACAAAAAGGACCGGTGCACCCCAAGGAGAGAAGCTGGGTCTTATAAAACCCTTGTCAAGCAAGTCTTGCAATTGTGTATGTAGCTCCTTTAGCTCTTTCGGAGCCATCCGGTAAGGTGGTGTGGAGATAGGCTGGGTGCCAGGTTGCAACTCAATTTGAAATTCAATCTCACGATCGGGCGGCAACCCCGGCAATTCTTCTGGAAATACATCCAAGACTCGTACAATCGGTACTTGAGTCGGTGAAAGTACTGCTTTCGTGGTATCCTTAACCAAGGCCATATACCATTTACATCCCTTTGCAAGTAATTTGGATGCCTTCAAAGCCGAGATCAAGCTTGGATGCCGTGCAGCTCCATCACCCCGTATCACAAAAGGCTCCTCGTTTGGCATATTAAATTTCAAACATTTAGCCCTGCAGTCAACAACTACATGGAAAGACGCCAACCAATCCATTCTGAGGATCACATCAAGATCAACCATACACAACAACCGAAGGTCTACCACAGTGTCATGACCATCGACCTCCACAATGCAAGATTTGTGCACATACTCTACTTGAACCAATTCTCCCATTGGGGTAGAGACCAGTACTGTTTCTTTCATTCTAGACGGACTTTTGTTGAATTTAGAAGCAAATGCATACGACACATAGGAATGAGTGGAGCCGGAATCAAATAAGACGCGTACTTCAAGAGAGCAAACAATAAGGGTACCTGTCACAACTGCAGTTGAAGCATGAGCGTCTTGCTGAGAAAGTGCAAATACTCGCGCTTGTCCTCCACCTACTGCCCCTAGCCCTCTGCCACTAGATCATGCACCACGACCTATAGCTGCACCTGTACTTGCTGGCTGTGGTGGTACGGTTCTTACTGGTGGGGCTGAAATAGGTGTACCCCTTGGCGTCGGATTACTTCTCACACTTGTACCTTCCTTTCTCTTTAGACAATCCCTAGCCATGTGGCCCACCTGACCGCAGTTATAACACCCACCTGTCAGTCTCAGACATATTCCAAAATGAAATCTGCCGCAAGTCGCACACTGGGGTCTTGTTTTACCGGCATTTCCACCCCCTTGTACTCTCTGTCCCCCTTGAATATTACCTCTTATACCTGTTTCATAGGTGGTAGTTGAGGATTGTCCTCCTGCGGACCCTGAGTATCCTACTCCTCCACCTGTTGTCTTCCTTTTCTTACTTCCACCTCCTTGGTTATCACTGCCTATAATTAACTTGACTTTGGGATCAACCGTCGTCCCGTACCTCTTCCTGCTTTCAATCATTCTGGCACTGTCTGTGACTTGAGCCAAAGTCTCAAACTGTCTTCTCTGGGGTAGCAAAGCAGTAAACAATGGCTCCATGAGTCGGTGTATGAATCTCTTGATCCTTGCCTCTTCATCAAAAACTAACTCAGGTGAGAATTGAGCCAGTCCCGTAAAAAGCAACTCATACTCCGTCACGGTCATGTTAGGCGTCATCTACAACTCCTTGAATTACTGACGTTTTGCATCTTTAGTGCCTTCAGATAAAAACCGACCCAGGAATTCCCTTTGAAAATCTTCCCAGGTCATCGATGTCACCCTTCTTGAATACCTTGTCTGTACGGACTCTATCCATACTCTAGCAGCTCCCCTCAGCTGGAATGAAGCTAATTCCACCAACTCATGCCCTGAGCACCTCAACATGTGCCCAATTCTGACTATATACTATATCTCTCACAAAGTACTGCGGATCCTCTTTCTCACTAGTTCCGCAGAAAGTGGGTGGATGAAGCTTCAGAAATTTTGAAATTGGCAGCTCTCTAGGTGCTGCTCGCGGCTCACGAGGCCCATCCTGTGGTTGTTGCCATTCTCTGTCCTCGTCCTCAACAATCTCCATCTCTTAATTGCTCGGAACTCTCTCTTCCTCCTTCTCGCCGACTACTAACCGGCGTACCTCCCTCTGTATTTGTCTCATCATTTCTTCTCTTAATTCCTAAAATCCTGCCGTGAGCATTTCTGCCACAGAAGGTGCACCTGTCTCAACATAAGGTTCCGGTGACTGCCTCCTCTCTTCTTCTCTCACTTGTGCTCTACCTTGACCACGAGCACGACCTCTACCTCGGCCTCGAGTACGGCCTCTACCTCAACCTCGGGTGGGCATTTCCTCCTCCCAAACTGACTCTTGATCAAATTCAGTAGGAGTTCTCCCTCCACCCCTAGCCCGTCTCGTGATCGGTGGTATCCCTATACTGCACAAGGACCACACCTAATAAGTACACACATATTTATGATATTTCATATCAAAGAGAGTAGAAAGAAAGGCTGACTCAATTTCCTGGGTACTTCCACAAGTGCCTTTTTACTCCCAAGTTGCGCCCGGGTTCACAACGAGGCGTAAATCGACACCCTGTCATACCTATGGCTTCATACAGTTTAAAGATAACCTGCCTCTGATACCAAGTTTGTCACGACCTTCTATCGAACATCTGTGACCGGCATGGGAAGTAGGATTTCTCCTATCCCGTAAGCCTCTAATCCCTGATTGACATTTTCACATGTTTATAACTACCCATTTCTAATACAAACAATATATAGTATTTATGGTCATCCATATCCGGTGACCTAAGTAGCGTGCAATTCACGGCTCGCTCAATGCCACTTCAGTCTATACATATACACATAATCACTCACACGTACATATAATATACATATTAATCACGCGCTTCAAGGCGGGTGATCTATCCTATTCACATGCAGAAGTCCTGTATACAGTCATACAAATATTCAATCACACACTTGCATATAATTTACATATTGATCACACGCTTCAATGCGTGTGATCTATCCTATTCACATGCGGAAGCCACATTCTCATACAATCAGGTATTCAATCACACATACATATAATTTACATATTGATCACACTCCTCAAGGCGTGTGATCTATCCTAGTCGCATGCGGAAGTCATATATACATATACATGATATACGCTATATCATAGCCTAAAGTCCCAATACCCAGACCTAACTTTAATCTGTATGAAGCCGACAATGCTAGAATTCAAGTGTGACATATATATATACACAGCAGATGTAAACGTACATATGCCATGCCCAAAAAGGATTCATATATATATATATATACATCACAACATATATACATGATCAAAATAACTACCGACGCGAACAAAGCGTGCGGTCTTCAGAGTTGTCTGCCTCCTTGAGAAGAAGTGGACGCGTTCCAAACGCCTGAACCACCTGTATCTGAAACATGTAAATAGGGGGCTGAGTCGAACAGACTCAGTGAGAAGCTCCCCCATCTCTGGCGTAGCAGCGGGTACAACTACAGCTGGGGGAAGGGAGCAACCACAACCACATGCGCATGAAACATATTCGTATTATGATCTCTAACATGATCAGGCAATCAATAAATCATGTTCACAATTTAAAATCCTATTTCATGCCTCTAACATATTTATTAATCCGCATGTAAATCAATCATAAACATATAACATATGGTTCCATAGATAACATATACTTGTGCACGTAGGCACTCACTTTCTGTCTCCCGCATTACGCTAAGAGAAATACTGGCCCGAAGGCAATTTCATGTATGAACCTGGTTGATCACACAAGGAACTTTCTGACTCTAAGTCATGCTTAGAGTAATAGCCGGCAACTTGTCTGACCTCAGTTTTAACCAAGGTAATGGCCACTATGTGGCATACTTGCTGACGTCATAATCATGTCTGTCCAATCAGGATGACTGACTCGATCAACCCGAACAACATAAACAAACTCAACTAACATATTTAACCTTGAAAGACACCCTATGAGAACTAGTTGAATATTATATGTGATTATGAGTTAGGCCTAGTTTCCCCCTTTTCGATTATGCATCACCCTCACTCACACTTAACAACCTAGGTTCATTTTCCTCAATGTACCATACGGTTAAAACCTTTGCACGATGATCAATTTAAATGGGTTTCTAATATTATGAACCCTAACATATGAAATTCCGACTCAATCCTACCCACGGTATCATATAAGGCTCAGTGAGCCACAATAGCACATATACACCTTGAGATTAGTCATATAAGCATATATATTATTGCACGTTGAGTGCTTACCTGCAAATCATACACATGTAACACAAATTTATTCATATAAATATATCCCATATATCAATTTGCACAAAATAGAGGAAACCACATTTTCCACGTAGTCATCCAACCCTGTGGGGCAGGGATGGGAGAGCCCCTCACCTCATTGGCCCTCCTGATCAGTACTCGGAGTGCTTGAACCTCCAATCACTCTGTGGTGCCCTATACACATTATATTTAAGAAATTTAGAATGCGTAACTAAGCATCTACCATGCACGTGTCATGCTAATACTTATGCACCCTCTAGCTATTTTCCAAGAACTAATTATTTAGTTCGTTACGTCGTCTTATTTGCTCTTTTTGAAAGTCCAGAATGCCCCATATTCGACTTTCACACTTTCGAGCCATTTATAACCTCTAATTGCTTAGGTTAGAGATTTCCACTTATCTAAATTTCCCTTCATGTGTTCATATGGGTATTTAACTAAAAAAAGAATTAAATTCACGGTTCAAAAGAGGCTCTAGCTTACTCATTCCACCGTCTCCCTTATTCGCCGAGTAAAAGCTTAATTACTACCTCTTTAATTATATATAAAAAATATAATTGGGTATAATTAGAGTCTTTGAACCAATTTAACGGGTCTTAGGTGTCCACCACGGACTTACACCGAGGTGTCCAACCCACCGCACAGCTCTTTACGGTATTGTGACTTAGTATTTCGTCTCTTTTTCACCGGATTGGGTTCCGGTTGAGACGGTAAATGCTCGGGCTTTATTCCATTGACTATTTCCAGCATTTATAACACTTATACTACTCCAATCCAAGCCTAAACATGCATCGAATTATCAATTTCGAATTTATAGAAATTTCCTAACCCAATTTTCCTAATTTCCATACCCGCTCAAATTCTTACGGTTTAACTTCGATTCTGAACCTTACTAACCTTTCAATAACACCCACTAAGCTTAAATTTAACCCCGGAATACCCCGATTGGAAGAAATTGAAGAATTACTAAAATACCCAAAATTGGAGAAATTGGGATTTGAGAGATTTGGGGTTTTCTTACTTGATTTCAATCGGATAGAAAGCTTGGTGGTGATGAAAGATGAGGTCCCGTCACCTTCTTCGGCACCGGAATGTCTTCTCCGGCAAAAATCCGGTCCAAACCCGCCGTTTTACCCTTCCTCTTCTCCTTCCCCGTGCGTGCGTCTTGTGTGCGTGCTTGCTGATTCTTCCCTTTTTTTTTCTTATGCGTGTATGTGCTTGTGAATGGGTGTGTGTGTTTTTTAATATTGTATATATATATTTTATTATATGTGTTATTGGAAGAATTAATATATATATATATATATATATATATTATTATTATATATATATCATATATTTTTTTTTTATTAGATATTATCTATATATATATATATATATTATATATTTTTTTTTTTTTTTTTTTTTTTTTTGAAAAATTTATTTACTTGTTATATCCTCTTTTTCTTTTAGGTTCTAGAAAAATTATAAATATCTCATTTCTTTCCCTACATTTTATTTTTTTTAACTCTTTAACGTTTTAATTTAATTTATTTTTCTTTATGAAAGAAAAATAAATTTAATAATAATGAAAATAATTAAATCTAAATATCTCGAATATTACAGAAAATAGAAAAGCTTGAAAGGGGATTCAAACCAGAGATAAGAGATAGAGTGGCTCCCCCAACAAATAAGAGTTTTTAACAAGTTAGTAGAAATTGCCAAGATCACAGAGAACAATCTAAAGAGGATGGGGTCTACACCTAACGTTTCTTTGGAATTAAAGAAGCCAAGAGAAGAGGAAAGTAGTATTAAAAATAATAAGAAAAATGGTAGAGGCCCATGGAACAAAAAATGTAATTTCAAAGGGAAAAAGAGACCTCCTACCCCACAAACCAATTTCCAAAACCCTATTTGTCCTCAGTGTGGTAAACAACATGGCACTAGACCATGTCTTGCAGGGCAAGGTGTATGTTATAGATGCAGGAAGCTAGGCCATATGGCAAGAGATTGTTCTCAACAAAAAGATGTGACTACCCCTTCTAAATCACAGAACCAAGGGAGAGTTTTTGCCCTAACACAGCAAGAGGCTAGCCAATCTCCTTCTATGATCCAAGGTATTATTAAAATTAGCAATTGTCTTGTGAATGCATTGTTTGATTCAGGTGCTAGCCACTCATTCATATCATATGATTGTGTTAAGAGGTTAGGACTGACTATTAATGTCTTGCCGTATGATTTATCAATTTCTACCCCTACTGGCATGAAAATTGTGACCTCAGATGTGTGCCTTAATTGTATTGTCCAATTCAATCATTGTTACACTACCATTGATTTGATTTGCACGCCATTTCATGAACTTGATGTTATTATTGGTATGAATTGGATGATTGCAAATCTCGCTGTCCTTGATTGTACCCAAAAATTTATTTCTGTTCCTAATTGTGGGACCATACCATGTATAAGGTCTGAGCTTGCTTTCTTGTCTACCGCCCTAGCTGAGAAATACTTGAGAAAGGGTTGTCAGAGATTTTTAGTTTTCTTTTCAATTGAAGTAAAAGTTGAAGAGGGTATAGAAGAAATACCTATAGTAAGAGAATTCCCTGATGTTTTTCCCATTGAAGTAAGTGGTATACCCCCTGATAGAGAAGTAGAGTTTGCAATTGATCTAGAACCCGGGGCTGGACCTATTTCTAAAGCACCTTATAGGATGGCACCCACAGAGCTAGCTGAACTTAAAAGGCAAGTAGATGAATTGTTAGAAAAGGGATTCATTCGGCCTAGTGTCTCTCCATGGGGTGCTCCTGTTCTCTTTGTAAAGAAAAAAGATGGGAGTTTGAGATTATGTATTGATTATAGAAAATTAAACAAAGTAACAGTAAAGAACAAGAGTCCCATCCCAAGAATTGATGATTTACTGGATCAATTAGTAGGATCATCTATATTTTCTAAAATTGATTTAAGATCAGGATATCATCAATTGAGAGTCAAAGCCGAAGATATTCCTAAAACTGCTTTTAGAACAAGATATGGCCATTAGGAATTCCTTGTTATGCCATTTGGCTTGACCAATGCACCGGCTATTTTCATGGATTATATGAATAGCATTTTCAGGCCTTATTTAGATAAATTTGTTGTGGTCTTTATAGATCATATTTTGATTTATTCAAAGAATGTGAATGAGGATGAAGAGCATTTGAGAATAGTCCTTCAAATTCTTGAAAGAAAAGAAATTGTTTGCTAAATTTAGTAAATGTGAATTTTGGCATACAGAAGTCAAATTTCTAGGCCATGTTATCTCTTAAGAAGGGGTCACAGTAGATCCCAATAAAGTAGAAGCAGTTATAAATTGGGAGAGGCCTAAAACAGTTATAGAAATAAGAAGTTTTCTAGGTTTGACAGGCTATAATAGAAGATTTATTCAAGGCTTTTCTCAAATAGCTTTACCGCTGACTAGATTGACTAGAAAAGCAAAGCCATTTGTGTGGGACAATGAATGTGAAAGTAGTTTTCAAGAACTGAAAAATAGGCTTACCTCTGCACCCGTTCTTATTATCCCAGATCCAAATTATGTTTTCATTACATATACAGATGCTTCTAAAAAAGGATTGGGATGTGTACTTATGGAACAAGACAGAGTTGTAGCTTATGTTTCAAGGCAATTGAAGCCACATGAAGAAAATTACCTCACTCATGACTTAGAACTAGCAGCGGTAGTGTTTGCTTTAAAGATTTGGAGGCATTATTTATATGGTGCCAAAGTTGAAATCTATACTGACCACAAAAGCCTGAAATATCTATTTGATCAAAAAGAGTTGAATATGAGACAAAGAAGGTGGTTAGACTATTTGAAAAATTATGATGTAATCTTGAAGTAGCACCCAGGAAAAGAAAATGTAGTAGCCGATGCATTGAGTCGAAAATCAATTCACATGGCCATGATGATGATTAAGGAACATGATCTAATTGAATCATTTAGAGATATGAGTCTTACATGGGAAGTGCAATCCGGTAGGTTACTTTCTAGTGAGGTAAGAATTGAAAATGATTTTGTAAAGCAAATTAAGGAATTTCAAGAAAAGGATGATTACATACAAAAGATAAGAGAGCAAATAAAAGAAGGTAAAGCTTAGGAATTTAATTTGAAAGAGGATAATATAGTAAGATTTCATGAGAGAATTTGTGTTCCTAATGATGATGGGTTAGAAAGTAGAATTTTAGAAGAAGCTCACAAAAGCAAGTATACCATTCATCCTGGAGCTACCAAAATGTATCATGATTTGAAAAATATTTTCTGGTGGCCAGGAATGAAAGCAAATATTACAAACTTTGTTTCTAGATGTTTAACATGTCATAAAGTGAAAGTTGAACATCAAAGGCCAGCTGGACTATTGCAGCCACTAGACATTCCTGTATGGAAATGGGATAGTATATCCATGGATTTTATTATGGGATTGCCTAGAACTACTTCAGGATATGACTCTATCTAGGTCATAGTGGATAGATTGACAAAATCAGCCCATTTTTTTGCAATGAAATCCACTTATATATTAGATAGACTAGCCCAGCTATATGCTAAAGAGATTGTGAGGCTTCATGGGATTCCTAATTGTATAGTTTCAGATAGAGATCCAAGGTTCAGTTCCAATTTTTGGAAATCTTTACAAGAAGCATTAGGAACCAAATTACGCTTTAGCACAGCTTACCACCCTCGAATAGATGGGCAAACAGAGAGAATAAATCAAATTTTGGAGGACATGTTGAGAGCCTGTGTCTTAGAGCTTAAAGGAAATTGGGATGCATATCTTGCATTAGCTGAATTTGCATACAATAATTGCTATCAATCTAACATTTGTATGGCTCCTTTTGAAGCACTATATGGGAGGATGTAATACCCCGGAAAATTTCGAGGATTAAATAATGACCTATTTAAAAATTTTGAGGATTAAAGAATGATTTATTTCGGGGATAGGAATTAAAACTTTAAAAAGAATATAGAAAAAATGTGAAAGGTAAAAGAAACCGGAAAGGAAATTTTTTTCAAAGATTGTAATACCCGAGAAAATTTTTCGATGTTTAAAATAAAATAAAAAGGAAAGAAAAGAAGTAAAAGAAATTTTTTTGGATTTAATTCAGGACCTAAGAAATTGGAAACCTAAATTAAATAGGGAAAGGGATTAAATTAAAAATACCTATTATTTATTATTTATTAAATTATTAATTAATTTAATTTTAATTTTATTTATTTATTTATTATTTAAGTATTTAATTATTATAATTATTAATTATTAGTTATCTTATTATTTAATTGTTTATTTATTTTTATTATTATTCTTATATATATATACACATATATATATTATTTAATTTTATTAGGGGGTGACGTGGCTTTAAAAGAAACAAAAAGAAAGAGAAAGAGAAAAGAGGTAGAGAGAAGGGGGACGCATGAGAGAGAAGAAGAGAGAGAGAGGGAGGAGTACACGGAGAAGAAGGGGGAAGAGGGAGGAAACGTCACCAGAAAACTTGCCGGAGAAAGCTAGCCGACGCCGGGAAAAGTCACCGGTGCTCGAATACAAATCATCCACACCTCCCACCAATCGAATCAAGGTTGGTAACCCCAATTTCATTCGAAACCCTCAATTTCTCCATTTTTAGAGATTTCTTCGATTCACCTTTGATTGAGTTGTTTCGAGGGTAGATTGAGACCTAGAAAGCTTTCTTGAACACTTAGTTGGGGTAGGAATCGAGATTATATTCTCGAATTTGGAAGGGTTTGGGATTGAATTTCTAATTATTCCAAATTGGAGAAATTGTTGATAATTAGGATTGAGCTTGGATTTGAGTAAATAGGCTTGGATTGACATTATTAAAGTTATATGGTTGGAATATTAGCTGAACAAGACCCGTGAAGAGCTGGCCCGAGGTTACTAAAGTTGAACCTTGGCGTTAACGTGCCGGGTCCCTGCTCGGTTGGCCCAAGTACACTTGAGGGTGACGTTGAGAGTATTAAACCTCCTCTCTTTGATCTTAAATACCCGAGGATAATTCTGAATATTAATCGAGAAATATTTTAGGTACCTTCTTGTTTCTCAAGGATGGAAACTTGCGGAACAATGAAGTCTAAATTCTAAAATGGTAATTTTATTCCTTCATAATTTTTAGGAAGCCTTAAGTAGGATGAATTAGAGGTGTATTGAGGTTTAGAAACTAGATTTCTTGGAACCCGAGTAAAAACAAAAGTTGAAACAAAATGCTTAGACCTTCTTAAAATTAGGATTCCTTCCAACCAAGCTAGATAAGCTTCCTTAGATGTGAATAAAAGTGAGATAGAGGTCTAATACTCAAATCCAAGTATGTGAAACACTAAAGTAGAGTGTTATATGCGAGATGTATGTTATAGTATCTTTGTGTATGTACAAATTGTTTGTGTTTGCATATAATTGCTGATTGTGTAGCGTAGTGGTAACGTACAAGATTACGTCACCACATGTCTTGTTTGATTCAGACATGATGTAACGTGAGAAGACCAGTAAGTAAAAGCCGGCACTATATGTTACATGTTTACTTGCTGATTGATGACGTGGAATAAACTGCTGCATGTTTACATTTGTTAAATGCATGTGAGTGGTTGGGTGAAATGTCTGTTGTTGTGTGATCACCAAATATGTATGCTAATTAACAGTAACTAGGTTTTTTTGCATGTGGTTGTGTATGACTCCCATTCCCAGCGCTATGGTACCCGCCTTGCGCCGAGGAAGGGAGAGTCCTCACTGAGTCGCGTGGTTAAGACTCACACCTTATTTTTACTACACAGAGACAGGTTAAGTACAGGTGGAAGAAGTCTCGGTGGAACGAGGGACAAGCAAAACTTTCCAAGACTCACAACTTGTTTATGTGGGTGAATAAATTGTAACTATAATTAAATTTACTTTATCATTGTATCATAAAGTAAAGGGTAGACGTATCCAATTAGATTGCATTACCAAATCTAGAACTGTCAGCTTCACACACCTTAAAGATCAGGATTAGTTATATTGCGATACAGGGAAAACTTGTTTTAAAATATATATATATATATATATATATATACCTATATATATATATACGTATATCTGTTGCATGTGAATAGGATAGGCAGCATCTTCGGATGTGTAGCCAGTACACAGGTTATATATATTAGGTGTGTTTTCCTATATCTATATTTTGAAGCGGCACTGGCCGTGGATTTGCTTGCCTAGGATAGGCCACCATTTCGGTGTAGCCATGGTATTATAATGCATGTGAATGTATTTTCAATAATAGCTATTCTATCAATTAGGTGATAAGGCTTACAGGCATAGGGACATTCCCTTGTGTCTGTGCCGGTCACGATCCTCTAAACGGGGGTCGTGACAGAGAAAGTGTAGCTCGCCATTATGTTGGACCGAGTTAAGTGAAAGACTTATAATAGGACCTGAGATAGTTGACCAAACCTCCAGGAAAATTGAGAATATAAGAAAGAATTTGATTGCGGCCCAAAGTAGACAAAAGTTTTATGCAGATAGAAGAAGAAGATGGCCATTAGAATTCGAAGTAGGAGACGATGTTTTCCTTAAAGTATCTCCAGTCACTGGAGTTGGTCGCTCCATCAAAACAAGAAAGCTCAGTCCGAAATACCTTGGTCCATTTGAAATCTTAGCTAGAATTGGACATGTAGCTTACTGCCTAGCTTTGCCTCCTAAGTTAGCTCAAATTCATGATGTCTTCTATGTCTCCCAATTGAAAAAATATCAGCCTGACCCTTCACATATCATTGAATTAGAAAATGTTGCAATACAAGACAATTTGTCTTTTGTAGTTTCACCAGATAGGATCATAGATGTGAAGATTAAGCAGCTCAGAAATAAATCAATCCCTTTGGTGAAAGTTTTGTGGAAGGGTTTATCACCTGAAGAAGCCACATGGGAGATGGAATCTGAGATGAAGCAAAAGTACCCTCACTTGTTTCACTGAGGTATGTTTAAATTTTGAGGACAAAATTTTTATTGAGGAGGGGTGAAATGTCATGACCCAAATTCTATAATAAAAGAAAATGGTAAATTAAGAAGGATTAGGGTAAAGTAAAGCAAAATGAGGTCATTTTAAGATGATATGGACCTCAAGGAGTCCATTTATTACCTTGAAATGTTTTTAAAATGGTTCTACAAAATTTTTTATTAAAGGTGGAAATTAAGGGTAAAATCATAATTTTTACCCGATAGAAATTATTGTGAGCATATTTATGTTATTTAGAGGCCTTGAGGATTTTCCTCATACCCAAATTTACTTATGGGAATTTAATTAGAAGTTTTGAATTTAAGAAAGAAAAAAATATGGTTTAAGGACAAAATGGCCATTTATAATGGCAAAATTGTAATTTTTGACAACTTTAGGCCTAATAAGTCAAGAAGCTCCTTCTTTCTTCTCCATTCAGCATTCTCACGCCATTTTTTGGATGGAAAAGAAAGAGCAAGAAGTTTAGAAGCTTTGGAGAAGAAGGGAAAGAAAAGCCAAAAAGGGTAAGAAAACTTCACTTCTTCATCTCTTCATAGTTAGCAAAGTTACTCTACTCCTCAAGAGTTGTCTCTTCATCTAATTTTCATCCCCAAACTCATATTGATGGACAAATTCGTGCATAGTGAAACACTAATTTGGAAAAGCAATAGCAAAGGGACGAAGAGGTATGTTAGCCATGAAAAACTACATGTATATCTCAAGGAAAAAGCATGGCTAAGGGATTAAACTTGAATGTAATAAAATTAGGGTGTAAGAGGAAAATTTTGAAGAATAAAATATAGGCTCTTACAAGTTCCTTAGATGTTTGAACAAGTCCTTCAATAGCCAAATATGTTAGTTTTTAATTAGATTCACCAAAAAGCCTTCAAATATGACAAATATGAAAAGATAAGGTTTATGGAAAATTTGAGAAATATGAATTTTTAAGGGATACATCCATGATTAGATAAGTCATATGAAATCCTTCTTAGCTCAAAAGAGTTGAGATATGCTAGCTTCAAGAACTAACCCACTAATAGACCATTATGTTAAGACAAGGAAAGCAATGAGTTTAAGGGTCAAAATTATGATAAGATTGATAATAAATTCCATTTGAATTTTGGGACTTGTTTTTGTCAAGTGAGCCAACCTAAAGATAAAGTGGGAAGGAAATCTTGACATTGCCAAGAAAAGCTAAGAGAAAGAGAAGCTTGAGTGTAAGGTAGCTACTTTTCATTCCTTATATGCTAGGTGTGTGTTTGTGGTATGCATACTTGATATTCTATATGCTTATGATGTATGATATGATGAAGGGTTTGGATGAGCTATGTCCTACCCTAGGTTATGTAACATGAATATTGTTTAGAAGGGTTTGGATAAGCTAAGTCCTACCCTAACTCATGTGAGGTGTATGATGCAATGAAGGGTTTGGATGAGCTAAGTCCTACCCTAACTCATGTGAGGAGTATGATGTAATGAAGGGTTTGGATGAGCTAAGTCCAACCCTAGGTTATGTAACATGAATATTGTTAAGAAGGGTTTGGATGAGCTAAGTCTTACCCTAACTCATGTGAGGTGTATGATGCAGTGAAGGGTTTGGATGAGCTAAGTCTTACCCTAACTCATGAGAGGAGTATGATGTAATGAAGGGTTTGGATGAGCTATGTCCTACCCTTGTATCTTATTTGATGAGTTTGGGCCATAACTCAAATATTTGTATGATGATTTTTAGCATGAAACATGAATTGTTTTTGAGATACTCTTGTATGTTTTATTTTCCCATACATGCCATAATGTTTTTGGAGTGTGGAGTTAGCTACTGAGACTTTATGTCTCAACAAAAAATTCTACAAACATTTTCAGTTGAAGCAAGTAAAGGAAGGCAAAAAGATGTGGCTCCATAATCTTCTTGATGTATAACTTAGGAAAATCATTTAAGTAGAAACTGGATTTGCTCATTTTGATGTAACTAATGTATACTTTTGAGCAAGATGTAATGTAGATGACATATATGTAAACTTAATGTAAATTATACTAATGCTAACTATGGTAGCTAGATATATGAATCAAGTTCCCTTGGTAACCAACTCTCTAGAAAGTGGTTACTTTGAAGGAACTTGAGTTATGATTTTGGTAACTAGGCTATGTTAGGACTAAATGAGTATGGAATGATACTATTTGACCTATAGGAGATGTGTTAATGGTGTGAAATGTGAAGTAATTGATGCATCTAGCAAGATATGTAAATACTTAGGCTTGAATAGTAGCATTCCGAAGAGGTTTGCAAAAGTTCATCTAACCATATTAGAAATTTCAATTTGGTTGTTTGGACAAGTTTTATTATGTATTAGAAGGCCATATAAGGAATAAACATGGTTGGAATTGGCCGATCTCAAATTTTGGCATGTTGACACCCAAAGGATAAAATTTTGGACTTCATTGTGAGGGGCAAAGGAAAATGTGAAAGCCACATTTAATGAGCCCTAACAATGATGAAATTTTGCAGACTAAACCTAGATATATGAAAGTTTATGATTGCCAAATTTTATTAATTTCGGAGTTTTATTGGTACCCTTTTGGCAGAGCTGAAATTCCGTGAATTATGCAGAAATGTTTTTTGATTTTCATACTTTCACATAGATGTTGAGGTACCAAATGAAGGATTTAATGGCTATAACTTTATATATGGAAACATAAGACCCTTTTAAAATGATCTGGAAAGTTTCAAGTTGTTAGGAGCTCAGTTGATATTGTTTTGATAAGTTTTTCCACATTTGTGGTCTGTTGTCAAGCCATTTCTAATGGCTACTATTTTGCTAGTGTTTAAGGGACCAAACTTTCTAATTTTGAACTGAAATTTGGTATTAAACTAGATATCATATTAACATATATGTCATAAAAATGTCAGAATATTTGCAGCTTTACAGAATAAATTATGGGTTTACAAAGTTGGTTAATTTACCAAAGGAACAGTACCAACATCCAGAATTTTATAGTTCCATAAAGTTTTGATACTTTTTCACTTGATTGGTTCCAAATTCATGAGAAATGTTAAATAAAATCATTTAGATGATGTTAAGTATCATGGTGTTACAATATCCACTCGGATTCCCCAATACAACACGAAGCGATCGGTTTGACTCACTTGTGCCAGAACACGTATGAACTTGTATTTCTTCAAATCTTTTGGGATTTAATCGCAATTTTCAGTTCAAAATGCGTTGAGACATGACATGACACACCTTCCATATGATCACGAGCCCCACTCGAGCGTTATATCCACAAGGATTCCCAAATACAACGCAAAGCGATCAGTTTGACTCACTTGTGCAACAACACGTTTGAACTTGTACTCGTTCAAATCTTTTCAGACTCAATCGCGATTTTCAGTTCAAAATGTGTTTAGACATGATTTAACACACCTTCCATCCGATCACAAGCCCTTTGAGCATTAAATCCTCTCGAATTCACAAATACAACGCGGAGCGATCGTTTTGACTAACTTGTGCAATAACACACTTAAACTTGTACTTCTTGAGTTCTTTTGAGATTCAATTATGATTTTTAGTTCAAAATGTGTTTAGTCATGACTTGACACACCTTCCATGCGATCACAAGCCCCAATCGAGCATTAAATCCACTCGGATTCCCAAATACAACGCCAAGCGATCGGTTTGACTCACTTGTGCAACAACACGTTTAAACTTGTACTTCTTGGGTTCTTTTGAGATTCAATCGCGACTTGCAGTTCAAAATGTCTTTAGAAATGACTTATCATATCATCCATGAGATCACGAGCCCCATTCAAGCATTAAATCCATTCGGATTCCCAAATACAACGTGAAGTGATCGTTTTGACTCGCTTGTGCAACAAACTGTTTAAACTTGTACTTTTTGAGTTCTTTTGAGATTCAATCGCGGTTTTCAATTCAAAATGTGTTTAGAAATGACTTGAAACACCTTCCACGCGATCACGAGCCCCATTCGAGCATTAAATCCACTCAGATTCCCAAGTACAACGCACAGCGATGGATTTGACTAACTTGTGCAACAACATGTTTAAACTTCTACTTCTTGAGTTCTTTTGAGATTCAATCGTGATTTTTATTTCAAAATACGTTTAGAAATGATTTCACACACCTTCCATGCAGTCATCAGCCCCATTCGAGCATTAAATCCACTCGAACTCCCACATAGAACGGGAAGCGATTGTTTTGACTCACTTGTTCAACAATTTTAAACTTGTTCTTCTTGAGTTGTTTTGAGATTCAATCGCGGTTTTCAATTCAAAATGTGTTGACACATGACTTTACATACGTTCCATGAGAGCCTGAGCCCCTTTTCGAGCATTAAATCCACTCGGAATCCCAAATACAATGAGAAGCGATCGGTTTCACTCGCTTGTGCAAGAACACATTTAAACTTGGTAATTTTTAAGTTCTTTTGAGATTCAATCGCGATTTTCAGTTCAAAATGTGATTAGACATGACATGTCACACCTTCCATGCGATCACGAGCCCCTTTCAAGCATTAAATCCACTCGTATTCCAAAATACAACATTAAGAGATCGTTTTGACTCGCTTGCGCAACAACACGTTTAAAGTTGTACTTCTTGAGTTCTTTTAGTATTCAATCGTGATTTTCAGTTTAAAAGGTGTTGAGACATGACTTGACAAACCTTCCATGCGATCACGAGCCCCACTCGAGTATTAAATCCACTAGGATTCCCATATACAACGCAAAGCGATCGGTTTGACTCACTTGTGCAACAACACTTTTGAACTTGTACTTGTTCAAATCTTTTGAGATTCAATCGCGATTTTCTGTTCAAAATGTGTTTAGACAAGATTAAACACACCTTCCATGCGATCACGAGCCCCATTCGAGCATTAAATTCACTCGGAATCCCAAATACCATGCGAAGTGATCAGTTTGACTCACTTGTGCAACAACACGTCTAAACTTCAACTTCTTCAGGTGTTTTGAGATTCAATCGCGATTTTCAATACAAAATGTGTTTAAGCATGACTTTACACACCTTCCATGCGATCGCGAGCTCCATTCGAGCACTGAATCCACTCGAATTCTCAAACACTACGTGAAGCGATCGATTTGACTCACTTGTGCAACAACACGTTTGAACTTGTACTTCTTAAAATCTTTTGAGATTCAATCGTGACTTTCAGTTAAAAATGTGTTTAGACATGACTTGACACACCTTCCATACGATCACGAGACCCATTCGTGTATTTAATCCAGTCGGATTCCCAAAAACAACTCGAAGCGATCGGTTTGACTCACTTATGCAACAACACGTCTAAACTTGAACTTCTTCATGTGTTTTGAGATTCAATCGCGATTTTCAGTTCAAAATGTGCATAGACATGACTTGACACATGACACACCTTCCATGTGATCACGAGCGCCATTCGAGCATTAAATCCACTCGGATTCCCAAATACAACACGAAGCGATCGGTTTCATTCACTTGTGCAACAACACGTATGAACTTGTATCTCTTCAAATATTTTGAGATTTAATTCCGATTTTCAGTTCAAAATGTGTTTAGACATGATTGGCACACCTTCCATGCAATCATGAGCCAAATTCAAGCATTAAATCCACTCGGATTCCCAAATACAACGCGAAGCGATCGATTTGACTCAATTATGCAACAACACGTCTAAACTTGAACTTCTTCAAGTGTTTTGAGATTCAATCGTGATTTTCAGTTAAAAATGTGTTTAGACATGACTTGACACACGTTCCATACGATCACGAGCCCCATTCAAGTATTAAATCCACTCGGATTGCCAAATACAAAGCGAAGCGATCGGTTTGACTCACTTATGCAACAACACGCATGAACTTGTGTTTCTTCAAATCTTTCGAGATGCAATCGCGATTTTCAGTTCAAAATCTGTTTAGACATGACTTGACACACCTTCCATACGATCACAAGCCCAATTCAAGCATTAGATCCACTCGGATTCCCAAATACAACGCGAAGCGATCGGTTTGACTCACTTGTGCATCAACATGTCTGAAGTTGTACTTCTAGAGTTCTTTTGAGATTCAATCGCGATTTTCAATTCAAAATGTGTTTAGACATGACTTGACACACCTTCCATGTGATCACGAGCCCCATTCGAGCATTAATTCCACTTGGATTCCCAAATACAATGCGAAATGATCGGTTTGACTCGCTTGTGCAACAACACGTTTAAACTTGTATTTCTTGAGTTCTTTAAGGATTCATTAGTGATTTTCAGTTCAAAATTTGTTTAAACATAACCTCACACTCCTTCCATGAGATCACGAGCCCTGTTCGAGCATTAAATCCACTCGAATTCTCAAATACGAAGCGAAACGATCATTTTGAGTTGCTTGTGCAACATGTTTAAACTTGTACTTCTTTAGCTATTTTGAGATTTAATTGCAATATCATTTAAAAATATTTTTAGACATGACTTGACACACCTTCCATGCGATCACGAGCCCCATTCGAGCATTAAATCCACTCGAATTACCAAATACAAAGCAAAGGGATCGGTTTGACACACTTATGCAACAACACGTCTAAACTTGAACTCTTTCAGGTCTTTTGAGTTATAATCGCAATTTTCAGTGCAAAATGTGTTTAGACATGACTTGACACACCTTCCATGCGATCACGAACCTTATTCGAGCATTAAAACCACTCGGATTCCCAAATATAACGCGAAACGTTTGGTTTGACTCACTTGTGCAACAACACGTATGAAGTTGTACTTGTTCAAATAATTTGAGATTCAATCGCGATTTTCAGATTAAAAAGTGTTTACACATGACTTAACACACCTTTCATGCGATCACAAGCCCCATTCGAGCATTGAATCCACTCGAATTCCCAAATACAACGAAAAGCGTTCGTTTTGACTCACTTGTGCAACAACACGTTTAAACTTGTACTTCTTGTGTTCTTTTGAGATTCAATCGCGATTTTCAATTCAAAATGTGTTTAGATATGACTTGACACACCTTCCATGCGATCACGAGCCCCATTTGAGAATTAAATCTGCTCGGATTCCCAAATACAACGTGAATTGATCGGTTTGACTCACATGTGCAACAACATGTTTGAAGTTGTACTTCTTCATTTCTTTTGAGAGTCAATCGCGATTTTCAGTTCAAAATGTGTTTAGACATGACTTGACATACCTTCCATGCGATCACGAGCCCATTCGAGCATTAAAATCCACTCGTATTCCCAAATACAATGAGAAACGATATGTTTGACTCACTTGTGCAACAACACATTTGAACTTGTACTTCTACAAATATTTTGAGATTCAATTGCGATTTTCAGTTAAATATGTGTTTAGACATGATTTGACAAACCTTCCATGCGATCGCGTGTAATTCCTCGAAATATTTTGACGATTAAAGAACGATTTATTTAAAAATTTCGAGGATTAAAGAATGATTTATTTCGGGGCTAGGAATTTAGAACTTTAAAAAGAATATAGAAAAGAAAAGAAAAATATGAAAGTTAAAAGAAACGGGAAAGGAATTTTTCTTCGAAGTTTAATAAAATAAAATAAAAGGGAAAGAAAAGAAGTAGAAAATAATTTCTAGGATTTAATTCAGGGAAAAGGGATTAAATTAAAAATACATATCAGCTATTATTTATTTAATTATTAATTAATTTATTTTTAATTTTATTTATTTATTTATTATTTAATTATTAATTATTTTATTTTAATTATATTTATTTATTTATTATTATTATTTTATTATTATTATTATTTATAAATGGGTTGGGGTGTGGGTTTTAAAAAGAGAAAAAGAAAGGAAAACATGAGAAAGAAAGAGCACGATTGAGAGAGAGAGAGAGCATGAGAGAAAAAGAGATATAGTTCGTGAGAGAGAGAGAGAGGGCACGCAAGAAGAGAAAGGAGAGGGGGAAGGAGGAGGTTCGCCGGAGAGAGCGGTCCAACGCTGGCCACGACCACCGAAGCTCTACTCCAACATCTTCCACACCTCCCACCAACCAAATCAAGGTTGGTAACCACAATTTCTTTCGAAACCCTGAATTTCTCAATTTTTAGGAATTTCTGCGATTCACCTACGATTGAGTTGTTTCGAGGGTAGATTGAGACCTAGAAAGTGTTCTTGAACACTTAGTTGGGGTACGAATCCAGATTTTGTTCTCGGATTTGCCCAAATTCTAATTTGGAAGGATTTAGGGTTGAAATTATAATTATTTTCAATTTGGGGAAATTGTTGATAATTAGGATTGAGCTTGGATTGTCATTATTAAAATTATATGGTTGGAATATTAGCTGAACAAGACCCGTGAAGAGCTGGCCCGAGGGTACTAAGGTTGAACCTTGGCATTAACGTGCCGGGTCCCTGCTCGGTTGGCCCAAGTGCACTTGAGGGTGACGTTGAGAGTATTAAACCCCCCTCTTTGTTCTTAAATACCACTGGAGTTCAATGAGGGAGACCATGTATTCCTCAAAGTAACACCAATGACAGGCATAGAGAGATCACTAAAAGCACGTAAATTACATCCGCGATTCATAGTTCCCTATCAGATTCTTAAGAGAATCGGTCTGGCGGCATATCAAATAGCCCTACCCCAAAGTTATCCTACCTTCACAACGTATTTCATGTTTCTCAACTCCGAAAATACATTCCTGACCCCACACACATACTCAAAACTGAGCCGATAGAATTAAAAGAAAATTTAACTTACCCCTCAGTCCCTGTGAAGATTCTGGAGTTTGAAACCAGACAACTTCGGAGTAAGACCGTTCCATTAGTCAAAGGGTTGTGGCAAGATGTTTCGACACAGGAAATGACTTGGGAACGCGAAGAGGACATGAGACAACAGTATCCGACATTATTTGCAGGTACTTTTCTTAGAATTTTGAGGGAAAAATTCCAATAAGGGGGGAAGTATTGTAACATCCCAAAAATGGAAACTCAACTTTGACCAAAAAGTCAAAATGTTGACTTTTCTAAGTTGTTGACTTTTGTGTTGACTTTTCTTTAATTTGTTTGACTTTTTGATTTTTGAGTGTTTGGATGTGTTTGCTTTTGTTTTTGTTTGTAATTGAGCTTATGAAACCCTAACTAGAGGTCAAGAGATCCAAAAACCAGAGAAAAATGACCAGAGGAACCCTAACCCTAACCTTAGGGACTAAATTGAAAAGGATAAGTTAGTTTTAACCCTTTTCTTTAATGAGTGAAATAGGGCAGAGAAGACCTATTTGACCCTAGAAAGATACCCTAGGACACTCTAGAGATACCCTAAGACCTAGCTAAGGGACCCCAACCTCAAGAAAAGTCCTAAAAGGACACATTTTTTCCAGTAAAAATTCAGGACTAAAATGAAAGAACTGAAAAATGAGAGCTTTAGCCCCTTTAGCTTACTTAAGGCCTAAGGAAGCCCAATTTAATCACTTAGAGACACCCTAAACTATCCTACAAAATGTCAGCCATGAATTTAATAAAAAAAAACACAATTAGGTGAGTGACATATTTTAAAAGTGGTAATAAATAAGAAAACTTATGACAAATTTACCCCTTTTAATGCCTTTAAAAGCTTGTAATCGAATTTACTAGTTTTAAAGCCAATTAAAAACCCAATCAAGGTAGTTACTACATCCAGCAACTTAAGTAAGCAGAAATACAAGATTAAAATTAGTGAATTAAGTCTGGAAACCCGAGGCCATATGAGGTATAGCTTAAATTAGGTAAGCTCTTAAGCATTAACTACTAATGCACCTAGATCAAGTCCTACTCGAGACTTAAGTAATTAATCACCACCCAAACAAGCCCTTAAGAAGTGCCAACACCCCTTAATATGTGTCCTAATGCTAACCCACGAGCCCCATCCAGCCAACACATAATCCCACTCATAATTAGATTTGCACATGGCTTAAGTGCTATATAAGGAAGGAAAACCGGGAGGAAGCCACACCAGTAGCTAAAATCAGAAGTTGAGAGCCGAGAGCAAGAGAGAACAGGTTCAGAGAGAGGCTGAGGTCGTGTGTGAGCTGGGAGAATCGAAGGATTGTAGCTGGAGGTAGAGAGGGAAGCAGAAATCCACACACACACTCACACCAGAAACTTTGCTGTTTTGCACCAGTTTGCCCAAGCCATTCAGAGGTCCAAATTCGTGCTTCTTCTTCTGGAATTCAAGGTAACGTAGTGTTACCCTTCCTTCTCCATCACTGCGCCAAGAGCATCCACCAGAAACGGTGGTATGAACCTCTATGACTGATTTTCCCGAGGTTGCCACAGAATGTCCTGTTTTGGGCAGTGAAGCTTCCATGGGACATATCTCCCTCATCTGATATCCAATTTGATCGTGTGAGTAGTCATTAGAAAGCTAAGATAATAATCTTCAAAGTCCCCTCAATGCATGTATGATCAGAGGCTGCCGTACAAGGGTTCAGAGCCTCGAAAACTTGTGAATTTTTCTGCTAAACATGCTATTTTGATGATTGAGTTATTTGCTTGCTAAACTTTGTGTCTCTGATGTTCTGAGTTCTGAATTGACTTGAAATGTTTAAGTAAATGTTATTTACACCTCTTAGTGGATAGGATTTGTCATGGTGACTCAGTAAATTTCTGGTTTGGCAGTGATGAATTTCAGCTTTTGACTTTGAAAATGTCCTTTTGCTAAGAGTAAGGTGGTCACTGCTATTTTGCTGGAAATCTCCATGGCATTTTCCTTATTTCTGTAAATTGGTTGCTGTGAATCCTTCTAAGGGAATTGGGAAGGTTAATTTCTGGTATGAAGAGGGTAGGATGAATGTCTGGTTTGAAAAGGGATCATGAGCATGAGATTGAATTCTAAACTGAAATTCTTCTTCACATAGTAACTGCATTGGACTTTCATTTCTGCCATTTGCTGTAAATTTCCTATTTCATGGCAATTCTTTGATAAAATGCTAGTGAAAGAATACAGAGATGGTAAGAAAACAAGTAGGAAAAATTTGCTATATTAAAAACAAAGAGGCATGAACTTTTTGAAATAAAATGCTTGGAAAAACCCTCTTTGAATCACTGCTGGAAAGTGGGGGTATTTTTCTCCATGTACCTTCTGAATTTTTACAATAGTTACATGCTGAAAAATGCACTTACCTAATGCTAAAATTCTGTTTTGAAACTCATGGAGGGTAAATAACAAGTGAAGTGTGACTTTCGAAAGAATAGCCTAAGTTTTACAGAATAAGGCATCAAAGTTTGCATTTCCTTTTTATGAGTACATCATGGTTAGTGTTCTAGCTGGCATGACCCCAAGAAAAACTTGCTGGTAACTTAAATCAATTCTATGGGAAGGCCTTGGCATGTCAAAGTGGGGTCTTGAGATTCAGACATGCTGAGTATGGCAGGAGCTTTGGTGATTCTTTTTCTTTGGAATCTTTGAGTTAGCTAGTAACCCTATAAATGCTCTAGAACATTTCTTTAGTTTGGTTTAGGCACCCTAAGTGATTAGAGTAACTAAAAGATAAGAAAAATGGCAAAAGAAAGGAAAAGTGTGCAGAAACAGTAGCTCTGCACTAGTGTGACTACACCAACTTGTTGTGCAAGTCACAAGTAGCCTAAATATGCTTGGGAGACACCAGGATGGGCAGGTAAGAGCTTAAAACAGAAAAAGAGAGGTAGTAGGGACTAAACTGAACTGATTTTTCTGTTTTTGCCCCTATTTCAGAATCTGTGTAAACTGAGCTATCTGTGGTGAAATTCCTGTACTTTCTGGCTTTATATGTATGTATGTACCTATGTGTTGGAAGGGAGGTGGTCAGAGTGGCCTCTAACCTCTATTTATGCTCAAGTTGTTTTTTTAGAAGAATTCATGTGTTTTGCTGCAAAAGTATGTGTTCTGGTTGCTATTTTTCTGTGGAAACTGCATGAGCAAATCCCAATTAGCTTTTAGGTACTTGCTGCACTCTGGTTTTAGTTTAAAACTACCCAGAACAGAAATTGGGTGTGAATAGGGACCAATCTGCAAGAAAAACTTGATAAAAACTGAAAAGTCCTATTTCTACCCAAATTCTGGTTAAATTCTGTTGGGATTTTTTGGGTGTGTGTAGCAGGTCCTAATTGAACATTTTGGTGATTAAGTGAAGTCAAATTGCTTGAAATGTGCTTTGAATTCTTTATTTTAAAGAAATGGACTCCTTTGAAATGATTTGTGAATTTAAGGGTTCAAATGCAATTGTCTTTACTAGAAAATTGATTAAAGCTATTGAGTATGCATTAATGATGCTTGTGGTGAAATTCGATGACCTTTGGATGCTTAAATTACTAGTTATGCCGGTTACTTGATATGCAAGTTATGTTTGACAATAGGTTTGACTTCTGGTTGACTCTTGTTGACCAATGGTTGAAATTATTAATTTTATTAGGCTATTTAAGTGTGTGTCATCCAAACCATGAAAATGAACTTTTGCATGCATTTGTGAACTGAAAATGCCTTGGAGGGCAGACTTTTAAGCATGCATCTGTATTCTGATGTGCATATGCCCTGGGAGGGTAAAATGGTAAATTGCCCTGGAGAGGCAATATTTGCGTTTCTGCCCCGGAGAGGCAATGATTATGTGTTTCTGCCCTGGAGAGGCAATGATTATGTGTTTCTGCCCTGGAGAGGCAATGAATATGCATTTCTGCCCTGGAGAGGCAATGACTGTGTTTTGATGCCCTGAGAGGCAATGTATTTGGCAACTGAGTAAACATTACCTGTGAATAAAAATTATATTGTATAATTTCATCTGTATGAAAAGGACACACTAAGCTGGCTAGGAATGCGTCCGGGACGTAGCTGCCTAGCAACTAGTGAGGAAATAATCCAGTCCGGGACTGGTGATCCTAAGGTTCTAACTTTGTGCGCACACTGGGGGACGCCCTGGGATGTTAGGTAATTACCTGTTAGCCCTATTGGGTAGGCTTTCCATAGTGTTAAATGGTAAGTCGGCATTGTCCTGATCATTAGATTGCTTTTGAATTGATGGTAATGGTTTAACCAGTTGTAACAGGTCCCGGAGAGACTTGATGGTTGCATGTAGAGGTAAACATGAACTTTTTGAAAATACTGGCATGACTGAATATCTGCATATAGTGGTAAATATGCATGTCTTGAAACTGAACATGATTTTTCATCTGTTTTCAGCATGACCCTTGGTATGATTGGAAATATCTTGTAATCGATGTGTATTAAGTTTAAATTATCTGTTGATTGAGAAGGAAGCCTTTTTCTGTATTCTTAGGAATGCAGCTGAACCACTAATTAGTTTTTATATATAAAATTGGTTATCTATGTTACTGGGATTTTATATCTCATTACGTTAGTGTGTTCAGATGCCCAGGTACATACTGTTGCTGGAGATTGAGGTAGAGCTCCTGGAGGTACCCCTCTTGGGATACTTCCAAGTCCTGAAGGCAGTTAACATCCTTTTCTTCTTCCCTTCGGTTGAAAATGCCCCAGGAACTTAGAAATGGGTGAGGTGGACAGATAGCAGGAGCTGACTCACATTTTTGGCAGTGACTCTGATGTCACTCTAGTTTAGACTTATTACTTACTATTTTGGGCTTGCGAGCCACTAACTTAAATACTTATGTTTGTATGTATATATGTCTGTATGGATTTTATGCTGTGAACTTAGGTTTTAACTGCTTAGGTAATATGCAGAGGTATAATACCTCATTCCAGTTAACCTTATTGGTATGTGTATGTTGGGAGAGCGTGAGAGTTTCAAACATGTAACTTCTAGTTTCTTAGGTTAAAGTAACCAACCGAGAGTAAACGATCCTTGGGAAGACTTAACTTCATGAAAGGAAAAAGAAAAAAATTAGACCGGGTTTTTAAGAAGTTAAGTAAATAACCTAATTCCGCAACTAAAATCAATAAAGAAACTAGGACGTTACAATCCGAGCAGGGACCCGGCACGTTAATGTCAAGGTTCCACAATAGTAACCTCGGGCCAGCTCTTCACGGGTCTTATTCAGCTAATATTTCAACAATATAATTTCAGTAATTCCAATCCAAGCCTATTTACTCCAATCCAAGCTCAATCCTAATTATCAATAATTTCCCCAATTTATGAATATTTAGAATTTTCAACCCCAAACCCTTTCAGATTCGAATTCGGCTAAACCCGAGGGTATAGCCTCGATTCTTACCTCAACTATGTGTTCAAGAACACCTCAGAGATCTCAATCTACCCTCGAAACAACCCAATCGAAGGTGGATCGAAGAAATCTCTAAAAATGAAGAAATTGGGGTTTTCGAATGAAATTGGGGTTACCAACCTTTGATTCAATTGGTGGAAGGTGTAGGAGACGTTGTACCCGAGCTCCGGTGACTTTTCCGGCGTCGGCTAGCTCTCCCCGGTCACCTTTCCGGCGAATCCCAACTCTCCTTCTTCTTCTCCTTCCACGCCTCTTCTTCTCTCTTCTCTTCTCTTTCTCTCTCTCGTCTTCCTCTTCCTTCCTTTTGTCCGTCTCTCTCCTCCCTTATTCTTTTTATTTTTTCCTTCTACCAACTAACCCCACATTCACGGCACCCCATCCAATTTAAATAAAATAATTAAATAAATAAATAATTAATAATTATAATAATTAGATAAGTAAATAATAAATAAATAAAAATAATATAAAATTAATTAATTAATAATTAAATAAATACACAACTAATATATATTTTCTTTTCTTTTCCTTTTTTTTTAAAAATAGATAATAAGATAAATAATAATCACTTAAAAATAATAAAGATATATTTTTAATTTAATTTTCTTTCCCTATTTAATTCAGGTTTCCAATTTCTTAGGTCCTGAATTCAATCCTAAAAAAATTATTTTCTACTTCTTTTCTATCTCTTCTATTTTATTTTATACTTCGAAAAAATTTCTTGGGTATCACAGGCAATTTCTACTTCTACGGGAAATTGTGTTGTGACTTCTTTGATGCGTTTAAATTGTCCAATCATTGTGGAGAATAGACTTTTCAATGTTGATTTGATATGCATGCATTTGACATATCTTGATGTAATTTTAGGAATGAACTAGTTAGCTGAAAATCATGTGGTCCTAAATTGTTGTGATAATTCTGTGACTTTTGTAGATTGCAATACCTTTAGTAAAAGAAATGAGGAGAAAATTCAAAGAATGAACTTTTTATATTCCTCTGAAGTTGAAATTCAGCATAAACTCAGTTGTATTCCTGTGGTTATAGATTTTCCAGATGTCTTTCCAGAAGAGATACCTAGTCTCCCTCCTGAGAGAGAAGTGGAGTTCTCTATAGAGTTAGTCCTAGGGACGGGACCAATCTCTATAGCCCCTTATAGAATGGCCCCTCCAGAGTAGAGTGAGTTGAAAACTCAAATAGAGAACTTGCTAAATAAGCAATTCATCCAACCCAGTGCATCACCATGGGGTGCACCAGTGTTATTTGTGAAAAAGAAAGACGGGATTTTAGAATGTGCATAGATTATAGACAACTCAATCGGACAGCTGTGAAGAACAAGTACCCACTTCCTAGGATAGATTATCTTCTTCATCAATTAAGTGGTGCCACAGTATTCTCCAAGATTGATTTGAGATCGGTGTACCATTAAATCAGAGTCAAGGCAGAAGACATCCCTAAGACTGTCTTTAGGACAAAGTACGTGCATTATGAATTTCTTGTAATGCCATTTGGTTTAACCAATTTTCTCAGACATCTTTATGGATTATAAGAACCCCATCTTTCGACCCTACCTCGATTGGTACATTGTAGTGTTTATTGACAACATTCTAGGGTACTCTAGAAATAGGGAAGAACGTGAAGTTCATCTTAGAATGGTACTACAAGTGCTTAGAGAGAAGCAGTTGTATGCCAAGTTGTCTAAGTGTGAATTTTGGTTAGAAGAAGTTAAATTCCTAGGTCATGTGATTTCACGGAATAGCTATAGATCCTAGTAAGACAGATGTAGTAGCTTAATGGGAAAGACCAAAGACAGTGACTGTGTCATGACCCAAATTTTATAATCAAAGGAAATGATAAATTAAGAAGAATTTGGGTAAAGTAAAGCAAAATGAGATCATTTTTATGGTGATATGGAACTCAAGGAATTTATTTATGACCTTGAAATATTTTTAAAATGGTTCAACAGTAATTTTTATTAAAGGTGAAAATTAAGGGTAAAATCGTAATTTTTACCCGATAGAAATTATTGTGAACATATTAATGTTATTTAGAGGCCATGAGGATTTTCCTCACTGATAAGTCCCTATTTTGTATAAATTTTTCTATCTTATTTTAGGGTTCCTATTATATTTTATTGGGCTTAATTGCATCAATTATGATAAATTTGGTTAAAGAGTAATTACATGAAAATAATATTAAAAAGGGTTAAATTGTTATATTTTTGTGATTGCTTTTTAATTAAAATATTTTGTAATGATTATTTTATATTGGACTTATCTTTGCTTTGTAGGTTATCTTGAAAAAGGAAAAAAATAAGAGTGCAAGGGCCCAAGCATAAGAATTTAAAGCCCAAAAATTGGAGACCCAAGACCCAAAATTTTGACATGCTTCACACCACTTTGAGAAATGCATTGGAGGGAAGGCAGCAAATTTTTTCCCCAAATTTCTCCTCTGTTCGACGCCGCCTCACCCCTCCAAGCTACCCCACTCCCACTTTTCTTCATCACCTCCATTCCTCTTCTCCTCATGCCACTCCACTTCCTCTTCTCCTTCAACCTCCATCACCCCACTCACTTACAATTTCATCATCATCATAAATCATCTCCTTCACACACACCATATTTTCTTTTCTCTGTTTGGACACCACCTCACCACCATCATCACCATATTTCAAATTCTTGAAACATGGTTGAAGAAGTGAAGAACATTGTAGCATTTCTCTCAATGTGTGGCTAGATTTCCTTGCTTCTTGGAGATGGAGATTAGGGCTTGAGTTCCCATTCTACAAAGGGGAGTTATTTTATCTCAATACCTAATTTTAAATTGTATATTTGATTCCCTAGGTTTAGCATTTATCTTTATACAATTTAGAATCTTAGATTTATGGGTACATTGTCTATGTGTATTGAGTGGTTATGATTTAGATTGATTTTGGCAACTTGATGAATGTATAGAAATATTGCCTATACAATGCAATTAGAAAGTATTTTCTATCATGTTCATGACTAAAGGATATAATCTTATATGCTTGTATTTGATTGTCTCGGTTGAGCAATTTTTAATAGAGGAACAAGTTGCTTTTGTTTAATTTTAATCATACACTAAGTGGTTTTTAATTGTGTCTTTTAGAGTAATTGCTAGCTATGGTAGTAGGAGTAATTATTAAGAAAGTACACAAGACTCAAGTGGTACCTTGAGGTTTTACTTTAAGACTTCGTGAAATATTAATTCCCATATTACTTTGAACTATGATAGCTATAATTCCATTTCCAAGGGCATTTTCAATATTAATTCCAACCTCTTTTTAATTAGCCTATTCAAGAAAAATACCAAAAATAGTAATTTAGGTTCTCTTTATTTACATTTAAATTTACTTTTATTGCTTTTCACATTTAGTAGGTAGCTTAAAAACCCAACACTTAACTTTAGTTTGTTAATTGCATGTTTTTGATACTTAGTTTAGTCTAGGATCTTAGATAAAGGCTCCTTGAGTGAAAATAATCCGTATTCCGCTACTATATTGCATTTTTAATTCGGTTAATTTGGTCAACCTTGCGACGGGTGCGATCACTCACACCCAAATTTACTTATATAAGAATCTAACTAGAAGTTTTGGATTTAAGAAAGAAAAATATGGTTTTAGGACAAAGTGGTCAATTATAATGGCAAAAAGGGTAATTCTTGACAATTTTATGGCCAAAACATTAGATAACTTCAATCTTGTTCTTCCTCCAGCCCTTGCACGCTATTTTTGCTGAAAAATGGAAGAGTAAGAACATTTTAGAAGCTTTGGAGAAGAAGAAGAGGAAGAAAGGCCAAAAAGGGTAAGAAAACTTCACTTTTTCATCTCTTCATAGTTAGCAAAGTTCCTCCATTCCTCAGGAGCTTTCTCTTCACCTAATTTTCAGCCCCAAACTTAGATTTTGAAGGCCAAATTCATGCATAGTGAAGCACTAATTTGGAGAAGCAGTAGCAAAGGGAAGAAGAGGTATGTTAGGCATTAAAAAATCACATGTATATCTCAAGGAAAAAGCTTGGCTAAGGGGTTAAACTTGAATGCCATAAAATTAGGGTTAAGAGGAAAAACTTTGATGAATGAAATATAGGTGCTTACAAGTTCCTTAGATGTTTGAACAAGTCCTTCAATAGCCAATTATATTAGTCTTTAATTAGATTGTCCAAAAATGAAAAGATAAGGTTTATGGAAAAATTGAGAAATATGATTTTTATGGAATACATCCATGATTAGATAATTCAAATGAAGTGCTTCTTAGCTCAAAAGAGTTGAAATATGCTAGCTTAATGAACTAACCCACTTATAGACCATTATATGAAGACAAGGAAAGTAATGAGTTTAAGGGTCAAAATTATGATAAGATTGATAATAAATTCTATGTGAATTTAGGGACTTGTTTTAGTCAAGTGAGCCAACCTAAAGATAAAGTGGGAAGGAAATCTTGCCATTGCCAAGAAAAGTTAAGAGAACGAGAAGCTTGAGTGTAAGGTAGCTACTTTCCATTCTTTATATGCTATGTGTGTGTTTGTGGTATGCATAATTGATGTTTTACATGCTTATGATGTATGATATTATGGAGGGTTTGGATGAGCTAAGTCCTACACTAGGTTATGTAGCATGAATATTGTTTAGAAGGGTTTGGACGAGCTAAGTCCTACCTTAACTCATGTTAGGTGTATGATGCAATGAAGGGTTTGGATGAGCTAAGTCCTACCCTAACTCATGTGAGGAGTATGATGTAATGAAGGGTTTGGATGGGGAAAGTCCTACCCTTGTATCTTATTTGATGAGTCTTGGCCATAAATCAAATACTTTCATGATGATTTTAGCATGAAACATGAATTGTGTTTGAGATACTCTTGTATGTTTTATTTTCCTATACATGCTATAGTGTTTTTGGAATGTGGAGTTAGCTACTGAGACTTTATGTCTCAACAAGAAATTCTACAAACATTTTCAGGTGAAGCAAGTAAAAGAAAGCATAAAGATGTGGCTCATAATCTTCTTGATGTATAACTTAGGAAAATCATATAAGTAGGAAGAGTATTTGCTCATTTTGATGTAAATAATGTATACTTTTGAGCAAGATGTAGATGTAGATGACTTATATGTAAACTTAATGCAAATTATAATAATGCTAAGTATGGTAGCTAGATATATGAATCAAGTTCCCTTGGTAACAAACTCACTAGAAAGTGGTTACTTTGAAGGAACCTAAGTTATGATTTTTGTAACTAGGCTATGTTAGGACTAAATGGGTTTGAAATGATACTATTTGACCTATAGAACATGTGTTAATGGTGTAAAATGTGAAGTAATCGATGCATCTAGCACGATATGTAAATGCTTAGGCTTGAATAGTAGTGTAACTGTCGTTTTTGGCTCAGTCAATTGTAATTTGCAATTAGGACCACAGGGGGTCTTAACCTTTGGGGACTTGTCCTTAGGTGATGCACCTAGGTGCCTACGTACCCTTCGGAAGGGATCAAAGTCCACGTAGTTCGTCATGGTGACGTCTATAGAAGCCGTTAGGCAAGGTAGTTACTTGTATTGGGCCGTGTGCGGCTAAGACGTGTCTAAGGTACTCCGGGTGGGCGAGCCGCTCTTAGGAGGTTGCCTTAATGGTAGAGAGAGCTCGGGTCTCTGAGGGCTGCTGGAAGCCCCGCAGTTGATTCACTCTGAGATGGACGTGAGCTTGCTGGTGGTTGGATTGGACAAAGCCTACGGCGGGGCTCAGAATGTATGGATGATATATGCGAGGTATCTGGGGTTGTGAAGGTCACTGGGAGTATTTGAGGTATCTTGGATCAGGTCCAGTGTTCTCTTGATTGTGTATCTCTAGTCCCCCAGGTGAGGGTCTATTTATACTGAGACTTGGGGAAGTTGTGCTCGACCCACGATCTCGTAGGTCGTGGGTCGTCCCATGATGCTTTAGGAGTTTCCACGTCTAGTTGAGTGGACGTTCCTGAGAGAGGACGTGGGCAAGGGCCACGTAGGTTGCAGATTGGTGATGCCACGTGTTGTTGGCGTGTGCTGCTGCTAGGCTTCTAGAAGCTTAGAGCCACGTGTCCCAAGGCGGAATATTCCGTAGTTACATAAGTCCCCCAAGTCTACGGGTGTCGGGCGCCCGTGGACTTAAGTTCTCTTGTCTGTAAGCTACTTAGGAATTTTCGTTATCTCCGAAAAAGGGAGTTTTCGTCCGCACGGGGTCATGGTCATTTTGAGCTGGTCGTCCGACCTGTTAAACAGTGCCCTTCGCTTTGCTCCATGGAAGTGGGGACGTTTGGAAGGTGACAAGCGTCTTGCTTTGAGTGGCTGACTGCTTGACTTCCTCAGCAAGTTTTCGAGTCGTCTCTGCAGAAAGTACGCGACTTACCGAGGAGGAGTCATCATTGCTCAGAGGAGAATTTCCCGAAATACCTTTTGCGTGTCAGCAGAAGAAATCCTAAGGTCAGGGGCCTTTTGGTCATTTCGAAGGGCTCTCCTCTGGTCGGGTTCGTCTGCGGCTGGGATTTCGACCAGAGTCGCGGACTCTGGTGATGTGGCCGTGGAAGCCGAGGCCCTATCGGACAGAGGGAATGTAGTGGTGAGTCAAGCGGCTGCCACAAAGGATGTTGTCTCGGGGTTGAGCTTTGGCCCTTCTAAACCCATTGAGCCACCGGAGGGGGGACTACCTTTCGAGCTGGTGGCGTTGGGCAGACGCTTCCCCATCGAGATGCAGGAGATGGAAGCTAAGGGGCTGGACACTTCTCCCCTGAATCTTGTTGTTCGAGGCTTCGGCCGAGTTGCCGAGGCATTAGCTGACTTCCACCAGGCTGGCTTTGAGTTGGAGTGGCGTGCGGTGAGCTCCCTTATCTTGGTGTTCTGCTATTCTGGGTTATCCTTCGTATTTCTGGCTTTTTCCTTTTGCAGGGAGAGATTCGTCTTGACCAGGACCAGTTTGCCGGTGTTGCGGCTTCTAAGAGCCAAGCTCTAGAAGTCTCCCAGAAGAGGTTGGTGGACTTGCGTGGGCAGCTGTTTGCGAAGAAATTGGAGTGTGAGGATCAAGGACGCGAGATTAAGTCTTTGACCCATGAGGTGGCCCATCTTAGGGCTGAAGTTGAGCATCCTTCCGAGGTTATGCTTCTTCGCTCGGAATTGGAGAAGGCTCACAAGGAGCTGGCCGTTTGTCGGGAGGATGCTGAGAGGCGTCAGCAGGAGTTGCACTTTCTCCGCGAAGCTTTACGGGGTGCGGAGGCTCGTGCTTCCAAAAACCTTTCCGGCTGACTGGCGGCCGAGGAAAGAGTCGCCAACGTTGCTGATCTCCAGGGAGAGTTGTTGGCGTAGAGGATGTATGGCATTCTTCTGGCGGTTGAGCAACTCGAGCGTTTCTGTGGGGAGAGGTTTCCAGCGGAATGGGTGTCTTCTCTGCATCCTTCTTTGGAGCTCTTTGATGGTGAGCTTCGCGGTCGAATGGAGGCAGACCCTCCATTGAACCTTGCCTATCTTCGTCAGTTGGCGGATCACCTGGTTGAGCACTAGGTGTTATCTCGCATCGGCGAACATACTTCGGGGATTGGCTCCACTTCTCAGTAGCTAGCTAAAGCGATCCAGTAGAAGCCGTCGGGAGGAGCTGGCAACGTTGCGCTTGCGACAGTCGAGGCCATTGTAGATCTTGGGGATGCCCAAGAATAGGTTTATTTTTAGGGGGTTTACCCTTTGTAATGGGCAGATGCCCTCTCATTTTTTAGCTTAATGAGAATTTTAATGAGTTTTTTCTGCCTCCCTTTTTACTTTTGGGGAAAAGGTTGTGTGTGAGTACAGCTCCTCTATTCTTTGTTTATCTCTTTACATATGGGTAAAAAGACTCGTTGTATCAGTATCGTGTGATCAAGACGGTTCGTACGTCATTTGCTAGCATGGTTTTTTTGAACGTTCGTTTTGTGTTTTTCGCACCCAAGGGGTTTTTACCGCGCTACTGGGGCAAATATTAGCTTGGCCTTGGAGGCGCTTAGCGTTTCATCGGGCAGTCGGCCTGTTATCCTTTGGCAGGACTTTTGCGAGTACTTTTCAAATTGAAGTCACGTCTCTTGTCAGAAAGGAATACTTCGATTAATAATAGACAAAATGGTTACATTCATGCAGCCTCAGTCGGGCTAACCTTAGTCAGGCTGACAGTAAACAAGATGATTACATTCGAGTTGCCTAGGTCTGGCGAGCCTTAGTCAGGATGAAGTGAATCCTAAATTTGAAATAAAGGGACATACGTGGCTTGACCTACAGGGGGTCTGAGAGCGCAAAGTGTGTTCAGAGTTTTTTAGGCGGAGGTGTGGTCCGGGTGGGCGGACTCCTGCTTCTTTCCTCCTGACTCTCTACCGTCGGGGGGTTCCTCGTGTGTTTCTCAAGGACCAAGGCGGGCAACCTTGATGGTCTTGGTTAGGCTCGCTGCGTAGCTTGCCCGCGCGCTAGTTTCTGGTCCGCCATGATTTCTCCAACTCCGTGGGGTGTTGGGAACTTCATTGTGAGCAGTGTGGTGGACACTACAGCCCTGAGTTTGTTTAGGGACGGTCGCCCTAAGCTTGCATTGTATGCTGATGGTGCTGAGACGATGATGAAATCTACATCGAGGCTCGCGACCTTTGGTAGGGTGCCCATGGTTGTTCGGGCGATGATGATTCCTTCTGCGGGAACTTGGGGTCCTGAGAACCCTATGAGTGTGCCGAGGAATGGCCTTATGCTGGCCTCATTCAAACCGAGCTTCTTGAAAGTGTCAAAGTAGAGGACGTCTGCCGAGGACCCTTGGTCGATCAAGACTCTCTTACCTTCGTAGTTGGCGATTATGGCGGTTACCACCATGGGGTCGTCGTGGACCGGTCCCTCTAGGTTGGTGAGATCGAATGTGATGGGATCTCCTTTGGGATCGCTCCTCCTCTTGTACTTTGGGGCGTAATCGAGGGCGAGTATGGAGCTTTCCACCCTCTTCTTGTTTTGTGGCAGTGAGGAAGTTCCTCTCTGCAGACCGCCAGCAATGACATTGATGACCCCACGAGTAGGTGCTTGATCGTTGGCCTCTCATGGGTGTTCTGCATTAGCTCTGCTCTCTTCCTTGAAGTATCTGTCAAGCTGTCCCTTGCGGATAAGGTCTTCGATCTAATCTTTCAGGTGGATGCAGTCGTTGGTTTCGTGCCCGTAATCCTTGTGGAACTGGCAGTACATGGACTTGTCTACTGGTTTTCCCATTTTTCGCCTCTTGACCTGAGGAGGGAAGCTGAGCATGTCTGACTGATAAATTTCTTCCAGGACCCCAACGTGGGATTTGTTGAGGGGGTGTAGCTTGTGAACCGCCCTCTACGAGGCGTTCATGGTCGAGGAGGTGACCTCTTCTTGTTGTTTCTGTCCTTGGGAGCATGGCTTTCTGTTGCCATTTTTTCCTTCTTCTTTTCTGCTCGTTCCATGTCGACCCTGCTTATCAAGAATTTCCTCATCTTGTCTTTGGCGATTTGCGCGTTTTCCTCTTGGATGAACCATTCCGCGCGGTCCATCAGCTCCTGTAAGGTGGAGACGGGGCATCTGTTGAGTTCTCTGTAGAACTACGAACATCGAAGACCTTATTTTATGACGAAGACGGCGACGGCATCCCGAAGGCCTCGAACTTGGAGCGAGAGTTTGGTGAAATGGGCCATAAAGGCTTGTAGGGTTTCTCCTTCCCCTTGGTGGAAACCAATGAAGGAGTCCTTGTTCTTTTGGTACTCTTTGCTACTGGCGAACTGCGTGAGGAAGTTCTGTGCCAATTGTTCGAAGCTGTGGATCGAATTGGTGGGTAGCAGCGAAAACCACCTTAGCGCTGCTTCTTTCAGGGTTGATGAGAAGACTCGGTATTGTTGGCCGTCCGTCATACCTAATATCGACATAGCCGAGTTGAACGTGTTAGGCGATCCCGCGGATCAGTTTCTCTACCGTGTAGTTCTATGTGGAAAGGCATTATAAAGCCCATGGGCAAGTGCTCGTTCATGATTTATTGAGTAAAAGGATGTCTCCCCTTTCTCTGGAAGTCGAAACCGGGCCACTGGTCGGCATTTGCACCGCAGGAAGCATACGGGTTGTAGGCTCTTGACCATGGCATGGGAGATAGGATCCCGAAGGGTAGTTTGGGACTAGCGATCGCATATAGCTCATAACGGGTCGTGCTCCCTATCTGGCGATCATTGCTAGTCCGGGCAGGATCACCGTTGGGGGCGCTGGTGCTGTTAGCGATAGTCGCACGAACTCCACCGGCAAGGTCCCGAACTGAATTGCGGGTAGGTTGATAGCGTCGCTAGAGGTCCATGCTGTCGCGCCGTGTGGCATTAGTGGTAGTTGGGCGCCTGCGCTTGCTAGGACGGGGCTCCTATTCTCCTCCCACTGCTGCTGGCATAGAGCCGCTATTTCTGCCTCGAGCTGGGCGAGCTCTACGTCCCATGGGTTCCTTGGCTCCGTCGTTTCTTGGCTGCTGGTTGTGGGGCAAGGAACATGCGGCATGTCGTAGGGGTGTTGGGGGCATGTTTCCTCTCCGGGTGCCGGGTTCTGGACCACGGTTTCTGCAACGGCTACATGCGTCATTGAGGCGCTTTAAGGCTGAGTTGTGTTTGAATCGCCTGCTTCGGTCGTTCCCTGCCGGTTCCTGGTGTTGCGCCTTATAGCGCTTGCGTCGGTCGAGGCTGTGGGGGCGTTCAAGTCGGTCATGCCGTAGTGTATCCTGTAATATCTGTATTGAAGATAAACAATATGGGTTTCTGAGTGTTAGGTGTATACTCCTACTGACCAAAAAAAGAAATGCCGTTTAGCGGTAGATTGCGCAAAGCATTGCGGTCTAAATAAGACCGCGGTGGGCGACACCGTAACTATCGTTTTTGGCTCAAACAATTGTAATTTGCAATTACGACCGCAGGGGGTCTTAACCTCTGGCGACTTGTCCTTAGGTGATGCACCTAGGTGCCTACGTACCCTTCGGAAAGGATCAAAGTCCATGTAGTTCGTCATGGTGACGTCTATAGGAGCCGTTAGGCAAGGTAGTTACCTGTATTGAGCCATGTGCGGCTAAGACATGTCTAAGGTACTCCGGGTGGGCGAGCTGCTCTTAAGAGGTTGCTTTAGTGGTAGAGAGAGCTCGGGTCTCTGAGGGCTGCTGGAAGCCCCGTAGTTGATATGCTCCGGGATGGAGGTGAGCTTGCTGGTGGTTGGACTAGACCGAGCCTACGGCGGGACTCGGAATGTATGGAGGATATATGCGAGGTGTCTGAGGTTGCTCAGGTCACTAGGAGTATTTGAGGTATCTTGGATCTGGTGTAGTGTTCTCTTGATTGTTTTTCTCTAGTCCCCCGGGTGAGGGTCTATTTATACTGAGACTTGGGGAAGTTGTGCTCAACCCACGATCTCGTAGGTCGAGGGTTGTCCCATGATGCTTTAGGAGTTTCCACGTCTAGTTGAGTGGACGTTCTTGGGAGAGGACGTGGGCAAGGGCTACGTAGGTAGCAGATTGGTGGTGCCACATGCTGTTAGCGTGTGGTGCGGCTAGGCTTCTAGAAGCTTAGAGCCACGTGTCCCAAGGCGGAATATTCCCTAGTTACAAGTAGCATTCCCTAGAGGTTTGCAAAAGTTCATCTGACCATGTTAGAAATTTCAATTTGGTTGTTTGGACAAGTTTTATTATGTATTAGAAGGCCATATAAGGCATAAACATGGTTGGAATAGGCCAATATCAAATTTTGGCATGTTGACACCCAAAGGATGAAATTTTGTGTTTCATTGTGAGGGACAAAGGAAAAAGTGAAAATCATAGTTAATTCGCCCCAAAAATGATGAAATTTGGCACACTAAAACTAGATATATGAAAGTTTATGATTGCCAAATTTCATTAATTTAGGAGTTTTATTGGTTCCCGTTTGGTAGACCTGAAGTTCAAGGAATTATGCAGAAAATGTTTATGATTTTCATACTTTTACATAGATGTTGAGGTACCAAATGAAAGATTTAATGGCTATAATTTTATATGCGGAAACATAAGCCATTTTTCAAATGATCTGGAAAGTTTCATGTTTTTAGGATCCCATTTGATATGGTTTTGGTAAGTGTTTTCCCATTTGTGGTCTGCTGTCAAGCCATTTCAAATGGCTATTGTTTTGCTAGTGTTTAAGGGAACAAACATTCGAATTTTGAGCAGAAATTTGGTAGACATCTAGATATCATTTCACATATATGTCATAAAAATTGTAGAATTTTTGGAGCTTTACAGAATAAATTATGGGTTTACAAAGTTGGTTAGTTTACCAAAGGAACAATACTAACATCCAGAATTTTATAGTTCCATCAAGTTTTGATACTTTTTCACTTGATGGCTCCAAATTCATGAGACATGTTAAATAACATCATTTAGATGATGTTAAATACCATGGTGTTACAATAACGCCTCCTCGGAAAGACGCGTACCTTTCTGCAGAGACGGCTCAAGAAACTTGTTAAGGAAGCCAAGCGGTCAACCGTCCAGATCAGGACGCGTGCACTCCTAACATCCTATTCCTTTGGAAGCAATCAGGAACAGGAAGGCAAGGTCCCTCCATCCGAACGACCGACCAAGATTGCCAGTCTAACTTGTGGTCGAACTCGTTTGGCCAAAGACATCTAGCGGGAAATTTTTCTTAAGTAGCTTGCTAAAAGAAACTTAAGTCCACGGGCGCCCGACACCCGTAGACTTGAGGGACTTATGTAACTACGAAATATTCTCCCTTTGGACACGTGGCACTAGCCTTCTAAAACGTTAGTACAAACGCTAACCGGAGACACGTGGCACCACTCATTTGCCCTGTACGTGGCCAGGACCCACGTCTCCCCTCTTAAGCTCTCACACCCAAGACATGGGAGGCCCTCAACCGTCGTGGGTCGACCCACGACAAGCAGAAACATGGGTCGACCATGACAATCCAATTATTTTAATAATATTTTTATTTAATAAAAAATATATATTATATTATGAAATTTTTAGTATAATAATTATGCATTTCAATATATATTCTCTATTTTTTATATTGTATTTATGAATTTATGTTTGACAGCTTCACACCTTGTCATTGTATCATAGAATTAAGTATAAATTGTAAATATTATAATTATGTTTTTTGAAGTTTTTGTTAGAGGACATATTCTCTATTTTTTATGTAATATTTATGAATGTTTAATGAATTCATTTTTCATTTACTTCCCCATTTTATTTAGAAAAAAATACCCCACATTTTAATTAAAAATTTATCAAATTGAAATGAAATCAAAGAATATAATTGATCTAATTTATGACATATTGTTGTAGCTTGTTTCGTATTCTGACCTTAGTATCAAGGGAGCCACTCATAACTACTTTTCTGAAACTAAAAAAAAACTGTTCTAAAATAACTACTTCCCTTATTTTTCTTTGAGTAAATTACACTGCTCTCCCCTGAGAGATGCTGAAATTACACTGCCCTCCCCTCTAGTTTGCAAAATTACACTGCCCTCCCTTGAGAGATCAAAAGTCATTACACTTTGATCCAAAACACCATTCTCCAATAAAAAAAAGTCTAAAAGGTCAAATTTTTTCAACTTCCAATACAATAAATATTCATGACTAAATTACCTCTCACAAAAGAATGAAACTCTATAAAATGTGACCTATACATACTTTCATCCTCTTATAATAACATTATTTTATTTTTTTATTGTCTTTTATTATTTTATTAGTATTTAGAATAATTATTATTGTTAACAAAATAAAATTCTAAAAAAAAAGTTTGTAACTTAAAATAGTTTACAGATTTTTATATTAATAATGTAATGTAATATAAAATATCTATTATTTTACTTAATTTTTGACAATTAAGTTTAATATATATATATATATAATAATAATAATAATAATAATAATAATAATAATAAAATATATCAAAAATTTGTTAAGTGTCCTAGAATTCAGTTTTTAAAAAATAATATCATTAATTTTCTTATATATATATTTTAAAAGAATTAGTTATCGTATGATTTTCGATATTTAATTTATCAAAAAATTAAAATTTGAAAATTAGAGAAGCAATTATATTAAATTTTTTTCGCCATAATTATTTTAGATTTTTTTATTTATACAGAAAATAATATTTTTAAATCAATTATAAGTTATTATTTTTAAATCAGGGAAGTAATTATTTTAGAACAGTTTTTTTAGATCAGAACAGTTTTTTTAAAAGAACAATAAGGGAGGCAATTATTTTAAAACATTTTTTTTAAAGAAAAATAAGGGGCAATTACATAAAGACTTCCTCAAACCACGTTTACACATATCAGAGTCAACCCACGTTCTTTTCTTACTCAACCCACGTAGTCCATTTACAAATGATGTGCCTTGAAATAACATTGCACAAAGCCATGTCAGTTCTATACCCACAGTGAACAAAAACCGAAAGGCATAACCAAACTCATGATTCATACTATTTGGATGAAATTTCAAGGAAATTTGGATTCATATGGCAACATAGAAAATATATAATTTAATGCATGAGAAAAATTGGATTTTTGTTGAACTAGGGACGAACAAGTTGTGATATATACATTATTTGAGTCTCAGTAAGCATTTTTGTCTAATTTATTTCTAATTGTATTTTGCAATTGGCAACCTTCATGAGTGTGTAGTTGGCTTCGTCTTCTTCCTCAACTGAGATTTTCCAGCATATGTAGAAAAAACACAAATCAGAGTCAATTCTATACCGACAGGTAAGTCTTCTGTCTACTTCAATTTCTCGCAGATGCCTAAAGTAATTCATCAAACAAGTTACCCCAACTAAAATGAACTACAAATTCTGAAAATGTAGCATAGTCAGAGCATTCTCATCATAAACAGTAGATGATGAAAAGGCATATGTTCCCATACCTGCAGCACATATGTGAAGCACGAACATGAAAATAATGCTCCAATGAAAGTTATGATGCATACAAAACCAGTTCAAAATTAATACGTGATTTTTCTTTGTCAAGTATTTCTTTTTTTTTGAAAAAAAAAGCAAGGGCACTTCATCATATATATATATATATATATATGGAATTTGAGTTTTTAATTGTTAAATTATTTTCAAGTTCTTATCTGTCAACTAACATATTAATATGATTGATTCCTTTAATACCTATTCTTATATATATTGTTGGATATATTGGGGTCTTTGGGACTAAATATCCGCCCATGTGGGAGTCCGATCGGGTCAAGTGACGATCCGTTGGAAATCTCGCAGAGAGACGAAGAGAACGAAACGAAAATGACTCTCATCGGAGGTCACACGAGCCCGTACTCGTGGCCTAAAGTGGGCTAGGTCATCATGATAGAAGCATGATATTTTGTTCATATTCCAAGTCCCACATTGCTTGCGTCAGTGATGAGAGCTCTCTCATCCTCCTATAAATAGGAGTGACTCCACACCTTTCTAGTTGCTCATTCCATGTGTTGGAAAGGGAGGTCCCGTTTGGGAACCCCACTCAGTATAATTTTTTCTTTCTCTTGAGTCCTCTTCCATGCATCAGTCGTGGACATGTGGCTCTACCTCTCGTAGGTAGAGTCCTCTGTTTGGTGCGGCCCTTTTCGGTGTTCGTCGATTGGAGGTCAGCCCTGATGGAGCAGAGGCACTGGCAAGATCCAAGGTTTTAGCAACGGCGTCTAGGTTAGTAGCTTCCGCAATATTTAATTTTTGCCTGGTTTATTTTTCGGTCCCTGGGTCGGGTCGGATCATGTGGATCCGGGCCTTTCCCTACATATATATATATATTCATTGCTGCGAACCTCATCGTCAATTCTATAACCAATAACCATCTTCGCAGAGGCAAGTCTCGAAACACTTTTTCTTCTTTCTGCTTTGTGTCTGAGTAAGATGAGTGCTGCTGTAGCAAAGTATGGAGTTTTTTTATTAGGATTAGGATTTAGAATTAATCATGCTATGTCTATCTATCTGCTCTATATATGTATAAAGATTTTTCTATTATACGCTCTCTTTTATTGAATTCTCCTACTGCATCTACAAGACTATAAGTCACAAAGTCCTACAATTTAAATGTAGCCAAAATATAGATTAGATCTGATAAAATGGGTATATATAAATATATAGCTATAATTAATTATAAGTCTAATTAAGTGATTTGTAAATGTTCAGTATCATTTAGTCATGAACTCAGATGGAGGTAAGCATATAAAAATATAATTATTGATTGATATATAGAAGTACTTTTTGCAGCATACATACATACAATTACCAATGCTAACATATACATACACGAGAGCAGATCCTCTAAAGTTGAAATTTTCTGAAGTTCCTAAGTTGTCTCTTGCATGTTTTTTTTTTAAACTTTGGACCAATCAGAAATGAGTATACTTCAGGAACTTCATACAATTTTAACTTTAGAGGATCCAAACTCATACATACACACACACATATATATACCAGAGGCTCATGCAATCATTTTTTTTGAAATTTAGTATAAAAATATTTGTATTACACAACAAAAAAATGCATTTTTAACTACGGTCATTTAGCCACGGTTAACAGAACCGTAGCTAGAGTTTAAAATATCAAGAAGTTAACTACGGTTAGTCTAACCGTGGTTAGGTTACAACTATAGTTAATAACTTACTTTCTCTACCCTGCGTGCGTTCTCCCTATTCCACTCTTTTCTCTTTTTGTTCTTCCCTGAAATCCCTGGCAAATCTGAGTTGTCGTCATCGCATTTGAGGAAGGCGAGAGAGCGAGAGCGAGGAACGGAGAGTGCATTGTCGACTCATTGCCACCGCTGTCGGATTGGTTCATTGGAGTGAGCCACCATCGATTGTGTTTCTGCTCTGCATTCGTCATCTAGGTTTTTGTGGCTCTGGTAAAGATTGATTGCGTTTCTACTCTTCATTTCTGCTCTACATTCGTCGACTCATCGCCACCTGGGAAGCATTTTAGCAAGGGTGAAGATTGATTTTGTGGCTCTGGGCCTCTGGTATTTCCTTTATCATCTAGGTTTTTCTTTATATCTCTTTCTTCTTCCATTTTTCTATTGTTTTCTCTTTTTTAACAGATTTAGTTTCTACAATAAGATATTATTAGGTATGATCAATAAATTGTTTGTCTTTTTTTAATTCACAAATAGATATTATGCAAAAATGAATGGAATAGAGATGACATGTGCTGGAAATTAAAAATATATAGACAGGAGTAAAATTTTAAAAATATATGGTATAATTATGTGGTAAATAAATAAATAAAACCTTATAATATATATTAAATTTTACAATAATAAAAATACATAATAAAATTATTTATTATCATATATAATTAAACTAATAGTATTATAAATTTCTTAAAATTTAAAATTGTACTACGGAATATTCTACCTAGGGACACGTGGCACTAAGCTACTAGAAGCCTAGCGACAGCACACGCTAGCGACACGTGCCACCACACACCTGCCACTTAAGTGGCCCTTGCCCGCATCTTTCACGAGGGCTCCCGTCTTGGAGACGTGGAGGCCCCCTGAGCATCGTGGGACGACCCACGTCCCACGAGAACGTGGGTCGAGCACGTCCTCCCCAGAGTTAGTATAAAAGGACCCTCACTGGGGGGACTTAAGGACTAGATCCAAGACACTAGAATAACTGTGCCTACAGTCACTTAAGCAAACACTCTGAGTACCTTTGGACACCCTTTTTCTGCTAGACCCGCATCACGCATCCCGAGCTCTGCCCTTAGCACCGTTAGGTCTCACTGCCGGCAGACGCATCTTCGTCCCGGAGTACCCCACCTAGTCACCTACAAATCTCCCAATAGCTCTCAGAACTCAAGCTCTCTCACAGTAAGGCAACCTCCCACGAGCGGCTCGCCCGCCCGGAGTGCCTTACACACGTCTTAGCCGCATTGTAATACCCCGAAAAATTTTGAGGATTAAAGAATGATTTATTTAAAAATTTTGAGAATTTAAGAATGATTTATTTCGGGGTTAGGAATTTAAAACTTAAAAAAAAGATATAGAAAAAAATATGAAAGTTAAAAGAAATCGGAAAGGAATTTTTTTCGAGGCTTGTAACACCCGAGAAAATTTTTCGAAGCTTAAAATAAAATAAAAAGGGAAAGAAAAGAAGTAGAAAATAATTTTAGGATTTAATTCAAGACCTAAGAGATTGGAAACCTAAATTTAATAGGGAAAGGGATTAAATTAAAAATACATATTTGTTATTGTTTATTTAATTATTAATTATTTTATTAATTAATTATATTACTTATTATTAATTATTTGATTTTTATTTATATTTAATTATTTTACTTTATTCTAATTATTTATTATTATTATTATTATTAAATTGGAGGTGGTGCCGTGGCTTTTAATAAAAAAAAGGGAGGAAAAGAGATAAAAAGAAAAGAGAGAGAGGGAATGCGTGAATAATGAGAGAAGAAGAAGGAAGAAAGAAAATGGAGAGAGAGGGAGAAGAGGTAGAAAGAGCCGAGAGGTAGAGGGAGAGAGGGGGTTCACCGAAAATTCGCCGCAGAAGAGCTAGCCGACACCGGGAAAAGTCACCGGAGCTCGGTTACAACATCTTCCACATCTCCCACCAATCGAATCAAGGTTGGTAACCCCAATTTCATTCTAAATCCTCAATTTCTCCATTTTTAGGGATTTCTTTGATTCACCTTCGATTGAGTTGTTTCGAGGGTAGATTGAGACCTAGAAAGTGTTCTTGAACACTTGGGGTAGGAATCGAGATTATACCTTTGGATTTAGCCAAATTCGAATTTGGAAGGATTTGGGGTTGAAATTTTAATTATTTCCAAATTGGGGAAATTGTTGATAGCTTATTTAATTATTTCCAAATCGGGGAAATTATTGATAGCTTAGGAATTGAGTTTGGATTTGAGTAAATAGGCTTGAAGTGGTATTATTGAAATTCTATGGTTGGAATATTAGCTAAACAAGTCCCGTGAAGAGCGAGCCCGAGGTTACTAAGGTTGAACCTTGACGTTAACGTGCCGGGTCCCTGCTCGGTTTGCCTAAATACGCTTTTAGGGTGACGTTGAGTGCTCCAAACCTCTTCTTTTCAATCTTAAACACCCTAGAATGATTCTAAATATGCTATCAAGAATCAAGGATTATTTTAAGTACCTTCTTGTTTCTCAAGAATGGAAGCTTGCGGAACAATGAAGTCCAATTTCTAAAATTTCAACCTTCTTCCCTCATAATTATTAGGAAACCTTAAGTAAGATAAATTAGAGGTATATTGAGGTTTAGAAACTAGATTTCTTAGAACCCAAGTAGGAACACAAGTTGAACCAAAATGCTTAGACCTTCCTAAAGTTAGGATTCCTTCTAACCAAGCTAGATAAGCTTTTTGAGATGTGAATACAAGTTAGATAGAGGCTAATACTCAAATCCAAGTATGTGAAACACTCAAGTAGAGTGTTATATGCGAGTAAGTCAAGTGTCCGAGGAAGGATACGCGTAAGTTGGGTTAGAGAAGTCCAATAAGACCAAGAGCATGACTCTGTGGCAACCATGAGCTACATGTGAGAGTAATGGAGAGATAAATAACAAGTTAAGCTAAGTAATAACCTTAATGAAGTAAATGTTGTTCTTATAGGAACAACGACGCGCAATAGAGTGCAACAAGAACTCTGAGGAGACTAAAGTTACAGGAGAGGATTGCCTGGAAGGTTGGCCAAGGTGAGGGTTCTTCCAACTTTGCTCCTAGGGTTGTATGCTTATGTGAATTGCATGAGTATGTATATTCTCTGCTTGTCTGATATGTGTTAGCTAGAGGTATAGAATGCAAAAGGAATAAAAGAACTAGAAAATAGGTTGTGGAAAGTAGTTTGGATAGGAAGACATAGGAGTAGAGTGTAATTGTTTGCTATGATTGGTGTGTTACAAATCCAACTCATACACTCCGGAGGCATGATGAGTATTTTATTAAATCGTTTCCACGACGGTGGCAAGAGTCCTTGTACAGAAGGACTAAGCTTTCATTTTAAAAACTCGTCACGACGGTGACTTAGATTAAAATCATGCTAAAGGAGTTATTGGTGGGTTTTGGGTTTGGTTATGCTAGCGATGTGAGACATCGACTAGAACAACATCCGATGGCACTTGATACCTCAATTTTATAATCACCATGACGATGGTCATTGCCCTATCCTGGCAATAGGGTCAGAAAGGATTTATATTGCTATGACGATAGAGAAGGGGTAAACTGAGGGGCAGAAAAGAGGAAAGTAGAAAAGAGAAAAGGGATCCTTTTGGGGTGCGTGAATCAAATGTTGGATGGAATGCCAACACTGAGGGGCCACAACCTGAGGAGAATAAGTTTATATGAGAAGAGAAGAGGCTCCCAACAATCAAGTGAGCATGAGTAAAGTCAAAGAAAGAAAATACAATTCATAGTGTTTATTTTACCTGCTTACTCTTTATTTCTTACTCCCAGCCTTTCAATTCGTAATTTTTTGGGTCCATTACACTGTGAAACGGAGCTCAATTTATAGTGGTTCAGAAAGAGCTATTCCGGGAAAGAAATCTGGCCATTAATGGCATCACCGTCACGACGGGTACCATTTTCCGTCGCGACGGATATCCAGTAGATACGGTTCTGATTTGCCATGAATGTCAGGGCCGTCGCAACGTACGGGCCTATATCTCGCGACGGACCCTTGATTGACACCTGGTTGATTCCCCACAAATGCGAGGGGGCGTCGCGACGCATACACTACCCGTCGCGACGGTATTTCGTCAGAGAGAGGGTCGCAATGGGTGGTACTACCCGTCGCGACGAAATTTCGCCAGAGAGAGGGTCGCGACGGGTAGTACTACGCGTCGCGACACCCCTTTTATTTTTTATTTATTTTCTATTTCCTGTTTTTCTTTTATTCTTTCTTTGTTTGTTATTTTATTATTTTTGTTTATTTTTGTTTACTTTACTTTTAAACCTTTAAAGGAATAAGTAAAGAAACAAAATAAAACCGAACTTTGTCATATATAATCATTTTTGTTTTTTTGGGGTACAAAATGCAATGGAAAAAAGCCAAACAAATTCCTATGGTCTCTAGATGGTTCCACCCTACTCATTACCGCTACCTTCTCCATCGCTCTCGGAGTGTGCTCTGGGCAAGGGCTCTGGGACAACGTCTTCAAACAGGTGGAAGTGTCTCAAAAGGGATCACATTCCTCCTTGCAGCCCGCGGATGTCCTCTCGTAACCCCTTTATCTCTTGCTCCTGTCGTTAGATCTCCCCTCTCTGTTCTTGGATTTCCCGAGTTAGGGCCTCAATACGCCCTGCCTCAGATCCTGCAAGGACGCCTTGCCCTTGGGGTTGACCCTATTGCGGTTGCTGCTACCTCTGCTGTGGCGCTGGCTGTCGCTCCGGGTTCTCTAGGAGGATATTTGCCCAATCCAAATCCTGATGGGCCAGGAAATCTGCCATGTTTTGATCCACCTTCATGTAGTAGGTAGTGGCCACCTCGAAGTAGTCTAGCGCTCGGCGGGTAACCTGGAAGCGCTCGTAGAAGGCAGTAAGAAAGTGGGGGAAGGCGATGGCGGTAGGAGAGCCCCGAGATCCATGCTCTAGCCTGACATCATTGACGTTACTGTGGAACTCCCTACACATAATGGTTGGGAAGCAGAGAGGTGCTCTCTTCATGATGAGGTAGATGAGGATGCTTAGTTCCTTGCTTAGGGACTCCCTGTCCTTCACAGGGATGACATTGCTGGTGAGGAAGTTCTGCCAGTTCTTGGTCATGTGGTGGGTACCATTCCTTTTAAGCCCGCCACTCTTGGACTCCCACATGTCCTGCCCTGGGTAGGTGAGGGCCGCTGCAATTTCTTCCTTTGGATATTCCCCTGCTAGTGTCTGCATGAAGACACAGTTAGGCTCCATCCTCAGATTGTACATCTCCGCGAAGTGCTGGGGTGTCACTTCTGGAAGAGCGCAGTCCCTGAGTATAAATGCCATGCTCCGCGTACTGGCATATCCCACATGATACTGATACACCAGAGGGACGTTTGTCTAGTTTGTGACCTTTAGCAGGTCGTAAAGGCCGTAAAATTCGACACCCTCTACAAACGAGGGGCTTTTCTCCAATCGCTCAATGTTTCGCTCTGGGTTTAATGATCTGCCAGAGTAGGAACTCGGTAACGCTCAGGATCCTTGGGAGGCTGAGACGATGGAGAGGCAGCGGTATGAGATCTCTTCTGGTGAAACATTTTCCTAAAAGGATAAACTTTAGGGTTAGTGCTAGAAAATAATCAAATACCCCGAAAAAAATACCCCCATGAGTGCTCTGGGTCGCGACGGACGAACCAAGGCGTCGCGACCCATACCTTGAGGCGACACGATGGTAGTACCTCTCCGTCACGACGGGAAGATGAAAAGAAGAGGGCGTCGCGATGCCTTGTGCATTTTTACTTACCTCTTTGATTTGGGAGGCTGAAGAAGAATCCGAACCGAGGAGGGGGAGTAACGGGATGCCTGAGGGCGTTCTACCAACCGGTCTATCCTTCGCGATTGTTTAGGGAAATCTGGGAGAAGAGGAAGGCTTTGTGATGTTCAAAGTGCGACGGGTTTGCTTAAAAAGCCTTTTTGCCCCAAGCCCTCGCGACGGATAAGGTATCCGTCGTCCTTATCCGTCGCGACGGCTCATTAATGAGACCGCACCTCGGAGCCAATCAGGAAATGCCATTTCTCCTGCCGCGACGGCAAACGTCTCCCGTCGCGACGCCTGTTGGTCAACTTTCGACACTTTGACCGACCGTTGGGGAGCATCACGACGGTGAGTGCCCCCTATCGCGACGACCTTCATTTATGGCTTCGTAATGCGTTTACCTGTCGCGACGCCTATGATTTTTCTGTCGTGACACTACCCTTTTTTTGTCGCGACGATTAGTTATCTCTCTCTTTTTTTTACTGGTGGGACAAAGTATTTAACCTCAAACACTCATTGGCGAGATTCGATCCCAGGTGATACCAGATCCCAAAAACACTTAGCGGTAGGATTTGGCAAAAGATTGGTGCCAATATCTATAAACACTCCTTGGTAGGATATTGATTCCCGTATCCAACCCCGAACACTCATTAGCGGGATAGGACATTGAACCCGGAAACACTTATTGGTAGGATTCAACGGAGGCACCGGATCTCGGAACACCCATTGGTGTGATTCGGTCCAATTAAAAGGTGGGTATCCTTATCCTTAAACACTCTTTGGTAGGATATTGATTCCCATATCCATTCTTGAAACACTCATTGGCGGGATAGGATACTGAATCCTACAACACTCATTGGTAGGATTCAATGGGGCCAGATCTCGTAACACTTATTGGTGAGATTTGGTGGAAAGGGTTGGCATCGTTATCCTCAAACACTCCTTGGTAGGATATTGATTCCCGTATCCATCCCCGAAACACTTACTGGCGGGATAGGATACTGAATCCTAAAACACTCATTGGTAGGATTCAATGGGACCATATCTTTTTTGACACTTATCGGTGAGATTTGGTCAAAAAGGCTATTGAAATCCCTTGACGCTTATCTGTAAAAATGCAGCGTCGTGGATAACTGATGGATTGGAGATGTCTTCTGATAAAGTATTTCCTTGAAAAGTAGTTAGCTTCTCCGAGAGCTTTCTGACGTAATAGATTGCTTTCCTAGTCCTACTTTGATTAGGAGCAGCAAGCCTCCTCATATGCTTGGTGACTTTAAGAGTAGTCTGAGGTTACTGAGTCACTTTCCTATTATCTAAGTCAAACGATCATTCATGGGTAAAGACAAGAATTGTAGAATTAACACATATTTATCAATCTATTGTTTTAAATCAACAATACAATAGTATATGACTTGCATGGCAAAGGAAAAAGGTAAAGAGACTTTATTGGAGGAATAATTCTCTTTTCAATGTTTATGAGTCAAAGTTGGTACATTTTTTTTGAAAATTAAGAACCACTAGGAACTTGTAGTGGCTTTTCAGAAATGTGCGAAGGACGGTGCCTGGCAATTCCATGATATTTACTGAGATACGAAACATATGCAATTCGAGCAATCTTCTTAAGCGTAGAACCTTTTGACAGAGTCAGAGTTAATAAACCAGCCATATTCCTTCCCATCTTGGTCTTCCAGGATGAGTGCGCCGCCCGAAAATGCGCGTTTGACCCTGAATGGTCCCTCGTATGTTGGGGCCCACTTTCCTCTTGGATCGTTCTGGTTTGGTAAAATCTTTTTTATTACCAAGTGTCCTTCTTCAAATGAACGAGGTTGCACCTTTTTTGTTAAAAGCTCGGGCCATCCTTGCTTGGTGAAGCTGCCTGTGGCATATTGCCGTTAACCGCTTTTCGTCAATCAAGCTAATTTGGTCATACCGGCTTTGCACCCATTGGTCCTCATGAAGGTTGGCTTCTGTGATGACTCGCAGAGAGGGAATTTGTACTTTTATGGGTAAAACTGCCTCGACGCCATATGCTAGTGAAAAAGGGGTAGCTCCAGTTGAGGAAAGAGCGGTAGTGCGGTACCCCAACAAAGCAAAGGGGAGCATCTCATGCCAATCTTTGTATGTAGTAGTCATCTTTTCGATGATCTTCTTGACATTCTTATTGGCCATCTCAACCGCGCCATTCATCTGGGGACGGTATGGTGCTGAATTGTGGTGATTTATCCCGAATTCTTCACAGATCCTTTGCAACTCAGTTCCATTTAAATTAGTCCCATTATCAGTAATTATCTTTTCTGGGACTCCAAATCTGCAAATGATATTACCTTTCAGGAATCTCACAAATGTTTTTTGTGTGATCTTGGTCTAAGAACTTGCTTCTATCCATTTGGTGAAATAATCTATTGCTACTAGGATGAAGCGATGACCATTTGATGGTTTTGGATTTATGGGACCGATAATATCAATTCCCCATATAGAAAAAGCCCATGGGGTAGTCATATTTTGAAGCATTGTAGGAGGAGCATTGATTCTGTCTGCATAAACCTGGCATTTGTAACATTTGCGAATGTACTCGATGCAATCACTTTCGAGTGTAATCCAAAAATACCCCATTCTTTGGACTTGGCGTGCCAAAGTGTGCCCATTGGAGTGGGTCCCGCATACCCCTTCATGTATTTCAGTCAAAATTTGATTGGCTTCGGATGCTTCAACACAACGAAGTAATACTCCATTTGGCCTTTTCTTATATAGCGTCTTTCCACTAAGGAAGAAACCCATGGCTAATCAACGGAGAGTTCTTTTTTTTATTTTCGCTAGCTCTATCTGGATATTCCTGTTTCTCCATATATGTCTGGATGTCATGAAACCAAGGGGGACCATCGGACTCCTGTTCGATTACCGAGTAGTGGATTCCTGTGCTTCTATACTCCACCCTGATGGGTTAAAGGAGAACTCTGCAATTGGTGTCCAACATCACCGCCAAGGTAGCCAAGGCGTCAGCGAATGAGTTCCTGCCTCTCGGCAAGTGATGGAATTCTATAGACTCAAATTGCCCCGTAAATTCTGTGAGGAACTTTTGATAAGGGACTAACTTGGGGTCCTTGGTCTGCCATTCCCCCTTTGTTTGGTAGATTATCAATGTTGAATCGCCGAAGACCTCTATTTTCCCAACTTTTAGTCTTACGGCAGCTTGCAGCCCACAAATACAGGCTTCATACTCTGCCATATTGTTGGTACATAAATAAAGCTTGACCGCCATTGGGAACTGTTTCCCCTCGGGAGATATAAGGACAGCTCCGATCCCATTCCCAAAGACATTAACCGCTCCTTCAAAGAACATTTCCCAAGCCTCCATGTGGGATTCTTTTTCTATAACATTTAACTCTTCATCTGGGAACTGGTAATCCGAGATGTGCTTTTCGTCCAGCGGATTGTTGGCAAGGTAGTCTGCTATAGCACTTCCCTTGATGGAGTTTTGAGTGACATGCTTGATGTCGTATTTTGCTAATATCAACTGCCATTTGGAGACTCGTCCTGACATGTGTGGGCTTTCAAAGATGTATTTCATTGGATCCATTCGCGATATGAGGAATGTCTTATAATAGAGCATGTAGTGTCTTAGGCGCCGTACTGTCCATGCGAGAGCGCAACATGTCTTTTCGACTAGGGGTATTGCGACTCATTCAGGTCGAACTTCTTGCTTAGGTAGTAAATTGCTTGCTCCTTTCTTGTCGCGGGATCGTATTGTCCTAAGATGGCTCCCGTAGATTCTTCTAGGACAGTCAAGTACAACATTAAGGGGCTTCCATGTGTAGGAGGTACCAACACTGGTGGGTTGGTAAGGTACTCCTTTACTGCCTCAAATGCTAATTGACATTCTGCGCTCCATTCTAATGATTGATTCTTCTTGAGGAGTTTGAAAAGAGGTGTACACGTAGCTATCAAGTTACGTATGAAGCGAGTAATGTAGTTTACCTTGCCCAGGCAGCTCCGTATTTGTTTCTTTGTGGTGGGGGACGGCATCTCTCTGATGGGCTTGATCTTGTCAGGATCGACTTCAATTCCTCTTCGACTTACAATAAATCTGAGGAGCTTGCCGAACTGAGCCCCGAAAACACACTTGTTAGTGTTAAGTCGTAGCTTGAACTTTCGAAGTCTATCGAACAACTTCCTTAGGACCTTGACATGACTTTCCCCTTCCGTCGACTTGGCCACCATGTCGTCTACATAGACCTCTACCCCTTTGTGCATCATGTCATGGAATAGTACCACCATGGCCCGCTGGTAGGTCGTCCCTGCATTCTTGAGTCCGAATCGCATAGCTTTATAACAGTAAGTTCCCCATTGCGTAATGAAGGTAGTCTTGGCCTTATCCTCGGGGTGCATAAGTATCTGGTTGTAGCCCGAAAACCCGTCCATGAACGAGTAGCGGAAAGTTCCAGCGGTATTATCTACCAAGACATAAATGTGTGGAAGACAGAAGTCGTCTTTGGGGGAAGCCTTACTCAGGTCCCTATAGTCGACACACATTCAGACCTTCCCGTCTTTCTTACGGACGGGTACTATGTTGGCCATCCATTCTTGATAAACTGAAACTTCTAGGAATCCGGCGTCCCATTGTTTTTGTACTTCATCCTTTATCTTAAGGGACATATCGGGTTTCATGCGTCTTAATTTATGTTTCTTTGGTTCCATGTGAGGGAATGTCGGTATTTTGTGAGACGCAATCGCTGAATCGAGTCCCGTCATATCTTGGTATGACCATGCAAATACATCTGAGTATTCTTTTAATAATGATATCAATTTTTCTCTTTCCGGATTATCCAAGATTTTTACTTCCCTTTTTCCTTCTTCAGTCCCCAGGTTTATGAGTTCAATCATTTCTTGGTGTGGGACTATCCCTTTTTCATCAGATTTGACCATTTTAGCGAAGACAGGAGGGGCATCCTCATCATTAGAGTTGTACTCGTTTTGCATATGTTCGTTATCCCGATGTTCGTAAAAATCAGGAACCGCCGAATGGGGCGGGGTCTCGGAGAATTCTAATTCCCTAAGGGAAAAGAAAAAACATTAATTAAGAAGCGAAGAAGAGGGCTAGAAAGAAACACATACGAACTATCTTTTAGTAAAATATGCAAGCAAATTTTATTGAAAAGTTGATAAATAGCAACAGATAAGCTCATAGATGTATTATTCTTTGATCTAAGCTTAGAGCTCTGCTTTAGACTAGTTACAATTCGTGCTTTACTTGGAACTATTGAATGCTAAGACCCAGTCTGCTTCCCAATTTCTTAGGCTAGCTTCTTTTGTCGCGCTCCATATGAGGGGATTGTTGCTCCTTGCTTCTCCTTCTTCAATTGCTAGGATGTGGCCATCTTCCCTGGTTATTTTGGCGGGCACGAATCATTGTGCGAGAGGAGGATATTTTCCTTGGTTATCCTTGCTTCGTGTTGTCTCGGTGTAGCCTAACCCGATCAGAGCTTCTCGTTCTTCAGGTTCGATGCACCGTGGTATTCCAGCCAGCCTGGGACCTAAGCCACGCCCTTGTTGGTAGCCCTGTTTTGCCATAATCTTGGTGGCTACACTGTTGATTCGGAAAGTTTCCTTAGACTATTCTTTTATTTCCAATCCTTGAAAAGAGGGCTCGAGAGCCTCCTCAGTACTGTCGATGAAAGGCACAGGAGAGGGATGAGTTATCAGCATGCTTTCCTCCCCTTTAATGGTGATGACTCTTCCTTCTTTGAGTAACTTGATCTTCTGGTGGAGAGTAGAGGGTACCGCTTTTGCCTCATGGATCCAAGGCCTCCCTAATAGCATGGTGTAGGCTGCATCCACCTCCATAAGTTGGAAGGAGATGTCGAAGGTGAAAGCCCTATTTCAATGGGGAGAGTGACCCCTCCCGTGGCTTCCCTTCTGGTTCCATCAAAGGCTCGAACAATCATATTACTAGCATCGATCCGTGTTGATTCTACTGGAAGCTGCTGAAAGGTAGTAACTGGCAAGACGTTCAAGGCGGATCCTCCATCTATAAGGACCTTTGCTATTGTGAAGCCATAGCATTTAACAGTGATGTGTTAGGCCTTCATGCCTGAACAAATTTCCTCCTCAAAGAAGGAAGGGATAGACGCATGTTTGGCTGCGTCTACCAAATTCACCATTTTCTCTGGCATAATTTCCTTCGGGACATGTGTGTCAGCCAATGCTTTCAGGAGGGCTTGACGTTGTCCATCAGAATTTAACATGAGGGCAAGCGTAGAGATTCTAGATGGAGTTTTCCTTAGCTGCTCCACGATGTCATAGTCACTTTTCTTAACTACGCTCAAAAATTCTTTTTTGAAATCAGCCTCTTCTTTTTCTGGGTGATTTTCAATAACTTTTTCCTTTTCTGTGTCAGGAGTCTCTTTCGGTGCACAGTATATGTTTCTCGCGTATAATATCCCACCTCTGGTAAATCCCTGCCCTGGGGTAGCACTGGCGTTTGTGAGCACTTTTCCCACATCTTCTATTGTTTCTCCGATCTCTACGATTGCTTGATACCTCCGAGGCACTGCCTTATTGGAGGTATAGGTCGTGGGACTTGGTGGATAGTGTCACGACCCCAAATCGGGAGTACATGACCGGCACGGGAATAGATTTTTACCTCTAAATCTGTAAGCCTTATCCTGTAAAAATGACTATAACTACCGTGGTATACAATCAATATATATATATCATACTAGTGGCCACACCTCACTGGTGGCCTAATTAACCCGCAATCCGCGATTCGCTCAATACCGCTTCAGCTCAGCCCAGTGTATAGATATATATATCAGCACTCATAATGAAAATATTAATATCATATTGACCGTACGCCTCAATACGTACGATCTATCCTATTCACATGCAGCAAGCACACATAATATATATATATATATATATATATATATATATATATATATCCATATCATGTTGACCGTACGTCTCAATGCGTACGATCTATCCTATTCACATGCAAAAGTCTATATGTTCAAACATATATCCTAGTTTTCCCTAAACTGGACCCTGTCTTTAAGTACATGTGAAGCCGAAAATTCTAGAGTAGGTACATATCAAAACCTGTAAATATATATACACAACTCTTACAACTTATAATATGTACAACCGAAAATTCAAAACAACAAAAAGTGTCCACCCACGCGAACTAGTGCATAAAGGATGGTCTGATGTCCGTATCACTGTCCGGACGTCGATGCTTGCCCGATACCTGTATCTGAAACATTCAAGCAGAGGGAGTGAGTCAAATAGACTCAGTGAGAAGCTTCCCATTCTCGGCGTAGCGGCGAGTACCACTACAGCTGGGGAAAGGGAAACACCCACAATCACATGCGAATGAAAATCTAGTTTATCTAATGTTATATTACGATCAGGCAATATTAATATAACACAAAATCATGGATAAACCTACGAATCATGCTCCTCTATCATGCTTTTCATAAACAAGTAAACACTTTTAACATATCATTTGAAAACTATAAATCACTCAACTGGACCTAGTACCAGGCTAGGGCAATGGCCTCAACGGGAAAATTCTTTTAATGTTTAACTGACCCTAGTACCAGGCTAGGGCAATGGCCTCAACGGGCAAATTCTCTTAATCTTTAACTGACCCTAGTGCCAGGCTAGGGCAATGACCTCAACGACAAATGTTTTAATATTTAACTGATCCTAGTGCCAGGCTAGGGCAATGGCCTGAACGGGCAAATGTTTTAATATTTAACTGACCCTAGTACCGGGCTAGGGCAATGGCCTCAATGGGCAAATGTTTTCTGACTCGTTTCTCTCCCCGAGCTCTCAGCTAGGATTCTGACTCTATCTACTCTATCCTAAACTGACTTTACCTATGTGGCGTGAACCTCCCTATGACTCACTAATCCATTTATGAGATGTTTAAAATCCTTATTTAATACCCAAACCCTTGATTAGATCATAACCTAGCTCTAAGGCCATTCCTAAGTTCAATTACCATAAAACGTCGACGTCTACTAACAACTTCTATACGACTTCTTTAATGAGTTTCTAATTAATAGGGTAAATCAAACCTTTGATTCAATTAACAACTTACCCCCTTGCTTGTACTGTTCGGCGTATCTCATGTCATGACATGGATACCCTCCAGTACCTCTTTACCTGTAGTCAAACACACATATACAAATACTTTCATATATAACAGTTTAGGAACAACAATAGCACGTTAACCACTAAATTATTCTTACAAATAGGCAAGTAGGCAAACCACATATCCACATCCTTAATCAACCCTGTAGGGCAAGGATGGGAAACCCCTCACCTGGACGGCTTCCTTGCGTTTGTCCTGGAGTAACTCCAGCTCCGAACGAGTCGTGGTTTCCTAACGAATGCATTCATGTGGTTAACATCTCAACTATATGCAATTCATATGCATACGACATGCTCGTGCCTAAAATGCATCTAGACGTTGCCAAGGACCGAGTCCTTAGTCTTATCAGTCTTCCCTCCCTTCTATGGGAGTCTCAAGGGCCTCGCACTTGGTTTCATACCACTATCGCTCTCCTTGAGTTGATTTTGGAGCCTTGGATTTGAGTTACTAAACCTCAATTGTCACGACCCCGTTTTCAGGAATACGTGACCGACACGGGAATAGAATTTAGCCTCTAAACCCGTAAGCCTTATCAATAATCATAAAATTATCTACCCTTATATACAATCAACATTCAATACTCACATAGTGTATATAGTGGCCACACCATCCTCGGTGGCCTAGATAACCTGCAATCCACGGCGCTCAATGCCGCTTCAGCCCATTACATGAATATATATACACTCATACACTCAGGACAATCACACGTAAATGTATATATACATAGTGATCAAACCACAAGGGAATGATCTATCCTATTCACACACAATATATATAACCTGTCATATTCACGCATGTACACCCACACTCACAGTTAAGTATACATAGTGATTACACGCCTCAATACGTGTAATCTATCCTATTCACATGCAGGTATTTATATTTTTCATCTATCATATACCAAGTCACACATATATATATAGCATATACATATTGATCACACACCATCATGTGTGACCTATCCTATTCACATACGCAGATATATATATATATATATATATATATGTAAATAAGTATATCAAGACTTTCCCAACACCCAGAATCCTATCAGTAAGCACATGTGAAGCCGACATGTCTAGATATAGCATAATTCAAAAGCTGTAAATATTTACGTCGCCTTTACAACTTTAGAATTTATACAACTCAAAATAATGAAGGCTAAATAATCAAAAGATGTCCACCCACGCGAACAAATGCAGTGCAAGTGGATAGATGTCCGTATCACTGTCCGGACGTCGAAGCCTGCCCGATTCCTGTATCTGAAACATTTAAACAGAGGGTGTGAGTCCAACAGACTCAGTGAGAAGCTTCCCATCCTCGGCGTAGCGGCGGGTACCACTACAGCTGGGGAAAGGGAACCACTCACAACCACAAGCGCACGAAATTCCAGTTTATCATATGTTATATAATGATCAGGCAACATTAATATAACGTTACGTTACAGATAAACTTAGGAATCATACTCCTCAATCATGCTACTTATAAGTAACCAATAATATGAAGCATTTTATATTAAAAACTATAAATCATACATTCGACTCTAGTGCCATGCTAGAGCAACGGCCTCAACAGGCAAGTCTTTCAAATGCTATGCACCACCCTAGTGCCAGGCTAGGGCAATAGCCACAACGGGCAAGTCTATCAAATGCTATGCACCACCCTAGTGCCAGGCTAGGGCAATAGCCACAACGGGCAACCATGAATTTGTAATGCACCACCCTAGTGCCAGGCTAGGGCCATAGCCACAACGGGCAAATGTCTGACGTCATATTTCACTCTCTTACTTTCAGTGGGGTTTGCAACACGGACTACCCATTTCTATTCTAAAGTGTTTTTACCCCAGCAGTGTGAACTCCACTAAGAATTTCTAATCAATTATGAGATTTTCTACTCTTTGTTTAGTACCCAACCCCTGATTAGATGATAACCTAGCTCTAAGGTATTTCCTAAGTTCATTTACCACAAATCATGTCGACGTGTAATAAGAAGTCAGTTTCATTTCCTTAGTGGGTTTCTAATTATTGGGACAAACCAAAAATTGTACGAAATCAATATCCTACCCCTTCTTACTTGTACTGTTGGCGTATCCCATGTCATCACATAGATACCCTCCAGTACCACTTCAACTTAAATCAATCACATATATACAAATATTTTCACAATTAACAGTTTAGGAACAACAATAGCATGTTATTACCTAACAAGTCTTACAAACAAGCAAGTAAGCAAACCACGTATTCACATCCTCATTCAACCCTGTAGGGCAAGGATGGGAAACCCCTCACCTGGACGGCTTCCTGTTTCTTGTCCTGGAGTCACTCCTGCTCCAGACGGCTCGTGGTTACCTAACAAATATATTTATGTCATTATCATCTTTATTATATGCAAATTGTATGCATATGCTATGCTCGTGTCAAATTAATTCATACAACTTTTCTTCTCTTAGCTTTTGCAATGCCAGTCTCAAGTGGGTTGCGTGCTCCTCCGCATTTTTGGAATAGATTAGAATGTCATCTATAAATACAATGACAAACCGATCTAGGAATGGCTTGAAAACCCGGTTCATTAAATCCATAAAAGCTGCTGGTGCATTAGTTAAACCGAACGACATAACTAGAAATTCATAATGGCCGTATCGGGTTCGAAAAGCAGTCTTGGGTACATCTTCACTTCTAATCTTCAACTGATGATACCCTGATCGCAAATCAATCTTGGAAAACCTCTTAGCACCCTGCAGTTGATCAAACAGATCATCGATTCTTGGAAGCGGATATTGATTGCGGACCGTTACCTTATTCAACTTCCGGTAATCAATACACAATCTTAAAGTTCCATCCTTCTTCTTCACAAATAACACCGGAGCACCCCATGGTGAAAAGCTAGGCCGAATAAAGCCTTTATCAAGCAACTCCTGCAACTGTGTATGTAACTCCTTTAATTCCTTCGGAGCCATACGATATGGTGGTGTGGAGATAGGTAGTGTACCGGGTTGCAATTCTATTTCAAACTCAATTTCCCGATCGGGAGGCAACCCCGGCAATTCTTCTGGAAATACATCTAAGAACTCCCGTACAACCGGTACTTGATCCGGTGAAACCACTTCCTTTGTAGTGTCTTTCACAAAGGCCAAATACCCTTTACACCCTTTCTCAAGTAGCTTGGAAGCTTTCATTGCCGAAATTAGGCTTGGATGTGAGGCACCACCATCACCCCATACTACAAATGGTTCCTCACCTGGCATATTGAACTTTAAGCACTTGGCCCTACAGTCAACCACTGCATGACAAGATGCCAACCAATCCATGCCCAAGATAACATCTAGATCCACCATATATAGCAATCGTAGGTCTATCACTGTCTCATGACCCTCGACTTCAACAACACATGACTCATAAACACACTTAACTTGAACCGAATCACCCATCGGAGTAGAGACTTTTTCTGTCTCCTTCAACTTGGTCGGGCGTTTCTCAATCTTTCGTGCAAATGCATGTGACATATAAGAATGTGTGGAACCAGAGTCAAATAACACAAAAGCCTTGAGAGAGCATACTGTAAGTGTACCTGTCACAACTGTATTTGAGGCATGTGCATCCTGCCGAGACAAAGCAAATACTCGTGCCTGTCCTCCTCCCGGCGCACCTGGACCTCTACCACCTGTTCCTGCTCCTCTGCCTCTACCCGCACCTGAGGTATTGGTCTGAGGGGGTACCGTCCTCACCGGTGGTGCTGCAATCGGAGTACTACTCGGAGTAGGATTACTTCTAACACTCGTATTACTCCTCTTCTGTGGACATTCCCTAGCCATATGCCCAAATTGCCCACAATTGTAACAACTTCCCCTCTTGGCTTTGCACTCTCCAAAATGATATCTTCCACATGTAGCACACTGCGGTCTCTGGCTACTGCTCTGACCACTACCATGGGATCTCTGCCCATCATGCCTATTAGTCCTCCAAGTACCTGTGGCGGTAGTAGTAGTCTGTCCACCTGCTTGTCCCACAAAAGTTGAGACTACACCCGAACCTCCTGTCACCTTCTGCTTCTTCTTCCATCCTTGACCTTCACCACCCGTCAGTAATTTATTCTTGGGATTCGCCGACGTCCCAAACTTCCTTCTATTTTCTATCACTCTTGCACAATCTGCAGCCTGTGCTAGAGTTTCAAATTGATTGCACTGGGGTAGTAATACCATGAACAACGGCTCTACCAATCTGTGGATGAACCTCTTGATCAATTCCCTCTCATCAGGAACTAACTCAGGAGCATATTGAGCTAGCTCTGTGTACTGTAGTTCAAACTCAGTCACAGACATATTAGGCGTCATCCACAAGTCTTCAAACTGTTGACGCTTGGCATACTTGGTTCCTTCAGATAGAAATCGACCTAGGAATTCCCTCTGAAAATCTTCCCAGGTCATAGGAGCAACTCTCCTTGCGTATCTCTTCTGTACTGACTCAATCCATATTCGTGCAGCGCCTCTCAACTGAAACGAGGCAAGTTCCACCATCTCTCCACCTGGACATCTCAGTAACTGTCCAATTCTGATTATATCACGGAGGAAATGTTGAGGGTCCTCCTTGGTTTCGGTTCCGCAAAATGTAGGCGGATTTAACTTCAAGAATTTTCTAATTGGCAATTCCCTCGGGGCTCCCCTCGGTCTCCGGGGCACGTCCCTTTGTTGCCATCCCCTTCTTGGTTCTTCCTCCCTTATTTCAGTTTCCTGTTCAGCCGATATCACTTGCTCTTCTTCCTCGCCGACAACTAAACGGCGGACTTCTTGTTGAATTTGGCGGGTCATTTCGGCTCTCAATTCCTGAAATCCCGCAGTCAACATCTCAGCCACCGATGGAGCACCCGCCTCAACCTGTGGCTCTAAGGGTTGTTCTCTATGCACTTCTCCTTCTTGTGTTCTACCACGACCGCGAGCACGGCCTCTAGCACGGCCTCTAGCATGGCCTCTAGCTCGGCCCCTGGGAGGCATTCTCTCCTCCCGAACGGACTCCTCATCTGTACGTGCAGGGACTCTACCGCCCCTCCTAGCCTGCCTAGCAGTCGGCGGCATCCCTGTACTGCACAAAAACGTCATCTGATCGTTAGTTACTTATCTATGACAATTTATGGAGGAATGAATAAAAAGCTGACTCAAACTGTCCTGGGTATTCCCACAAGTGACTTTTTACTCCCACTTTGTGCCCGGGTATACAAAGAAGGGTAAACCGGCACCCGGTTATACCAATGGCTTCACATGACTTAAAGAAAAACCTGCCTCTGATACCAACTTTGTCACGACCCCGTTTTCAGGAATACGTGACCGGCACGGGAATAGAATTTAGCCTCTAAACCCGTAAGCCTTATCAATAATCATAAAATTATCTACCCTTATATACAATCAACATTCAATACTCACATAGTGTATATAGTGGCCACACCATCCTCGGTGGCCTAGATAACCTGCAATCCACGGCGCTCAATGCCGCTTCAGCCCATTACATGAATATATATACACTCATACACTCAGGACAATCACACGTAAATGTATATATACATAGTGATCAAACCACAAGGGAATGATCTATCCTATTCACACACAATATATATAACCTGTCATATTCACGCATGTACACCCACACTCACAGTTAAGTATACATAGTGATTACACGCCTCAATACGTGTAATCTATCCTATTCACATGCAGGTATTTATATTTTTCATCTATCATATACCAAGTCACACATATATATATATAGCATATACATATTGATCACACACCATCATGTGTGACCTATCCTATTCACATACGCAGATATATATATATATATATATATATATATGTAAATAAGTATATCAAGACTTTCCCAACACCCAGAATCCTATCAGTAAGCACATGTGAAGCCGACATGTCTAGATATAGCATAATTCAAAAGCTGTAAATATTTACGTCGCCTTTACAACTTTAGAATTTATACAACTCAAAATAATGAAGGCTAAATAATCAAAAGATGTCCACCCACGCGAACAAATGCGGTGCAAGTGGATAGATGTCCGTATCACTGTCCGGACGTCGAAGCCTGCCCGATTCCTGTATCTGAAACATTTAAACAGAGGGTGTGAGTCCAACAGACTCAGTGAGAAGCTTCCCATCCTCGGCGTAGCGGCGGGTACCACTACAGCTGGGGAAAGGGAACCACTCACAACCACAAGCGCACGAAATTCCAGTTTATCATATGTTATATAATGATCAGGCAACATTAATATAACGTTACGTTACAGATAAACTTAGGAATCATACTCCTCAATCATGCTACTTATAAGTAACCAATAATATGAAGCATTTTATATTAAAAACTATAAATCATACATTCGACTCTAGTGCCATGCTAGAGCAACGGCCTCAACAGGCAAGTCTTTCAAATGCTATGCACCACCCTAGTGCCAGGCTAGGGCAATAGCCACAACGGGCAACCATGAATATGAAATGCACCACCCTAGTGCCAGGCTAGGGCAATAGCCACAACGGGCAAGTCTATCAAATGCTATGCACCACCCTAGTGCCAGGCTAGGGCAATAGCCACAACGGGCAACCATGAATTTGTAATGCACCACCCTAGTGCCAGGCTAGGGCCATAGCCACAACGGGCAAATGTCTGACGTCATATTTCACTCTCTTACTTTCAGTGGGGTTTGCAACACGGACTACCCATTTCTATTCTAAAGTGTTTTTACCCCAGCAGTGTGAACTCCACTAAGAATTTCTAATCAATTATGAGATTTTCTACTCTTTGTTTAGTACCCAACCCCTGATTAGATGATAACCTAGCTCTAAGGTATTTCCTAAGTTCATTTACCACAAATCATGTCGACGTGTAATAAGAAGTCAGTTTCATTTCCTTAGTGGGTTTCTAATTATTGGGACAAACCAAAAATTGTACGAAATCAATATCCTACCCCTTCTTACTTGTACTGTTGGCGTATCCCATGTCATCACATAGATACCCTCCAGTACCACTTCAACTTAAATCAATCACATATATACAAATATTTTCACAATTAACAGTTTAGGAACAACAATAGCATGTTATTACCTAACAAGTCTTACAAACAAGCAAGTAAGCAAACCACGTATTCACATCCTCATTCAACCCTGTAGGGCAAGGATGGGAAACCCCTCACCTGGACGGCTTCCTGTTTCTTGTCCTGGAGTCACTCCTGCTCCAGACGGCTCGTGGTTACCTAACAAATATATTTATGTCATTATCATCTTTATTATATGCAAATTGTATGCATATGCTATGCTCGTGTCAAATTAATTCATTAAACTTTGCCAAGAACCAAGTCCTTGGTCTTAACCCTTTTTCCTCTCTTTAATATTGTTTCCAAGTGTCTCACACTTAATCTCATCTCTTTGTCCCTTTCTTTGAATACTCATTTTCACCTACAAGTGTTTGTATGTGACTTTTCACAATTCCCATATCCAATTGATGGCCTAGGATATTCATAGCCTCAAATTTTTCTATGGTTGTTAATTACCCAACCACTCTTTCAACTTATATTCACATACGAACACATGTGGCCTAATATATTTGAAAATTGGGATTTTTACCAAATAAGGGCATTTTACTATTTAAATAAATTCCGGCGTCTATTATGGTCTACCCTAAACTTCTAACCTATAATTTAGCTCCACATTCTAAATAGGATTGAAAAGTGACTCTTTTCATACTAAATTGGTTTCCGGTTGAGACGGAATTACTTGGCTTCAATCCCTCATGTATTCCAACAATTCCTACTACTATATAACACCAATCCAACACACCAATCAATCCCAAATTAATTTATACTACACTTTATCTCACTTTAAATTCCATACTTCTATGGTTTTCAAATTTGGTAGCTTCCATCATCAATTTTTCCAACAAATATACTTCCAAGTACTTCTAAACAACCCAATAGCTTCAAATTAGGACCCAAAATAATTTATTCATACCAATTAGGAATTTTCCAAAAATCCCTAAAATAGGTAAATTTGGGGTTTGAGAGATTTGGGACTTTTTACCTCGATTCAATCGGATAGGATGATGAAATGAGGTAGAAAGAACTCCCGGTCACCTTCCCCATCTTTGAAACGGCGGATTCCGGCGACTTTTCCGGCGAGAACACTCTCCCCCTTGTTTTCTCTCTCTAACCGAGCTCTCTCTCTCCAGCACAACAGACGACGGCACGGCGTACTCCGGCACCGACGAACGGCGCGTCGACTCCGCTGGCTCTCCGTCTTCCACGCACGTCTCTTCCCCTTCCCGTTGGTGCCTCAACGTCGTGGTCCTCTTTTTCTGCTTCAACACGCTCGGCCCCTTTTTTTTGCTTCTCTGGAGGTAATGGATTGGGACCTTTGGTCCTTATTCATTTAACTTAAAGGGGGGTCACGTGTGTGACCCCCTTCCTGCACATATTTTATTATTTATTTTTTATTTATATATATATTTTTTTTTAAAATTTGTATATATTTATATTTAATACATACTTATACCACATAGATAAATAAATAAAAGAAATATGTCTAGAATTGTTATTTATTGTTGAAATTCACTTTGGGGTTAATAGACTTACACCCAATATTTCCCGTTAGGTCCTAATTTGTCCAAATAAAATTTCATCTGTTTTAAATTTTCTCCTTTTCCTTCCAAACTTAAAATAAAAATTTAAATTAGGGCCTTAACGTTGACTGGAAAATTTCCGGGTATTACATCAATGTGCTTCTAAGCTATCCTACTTAAGGTTACCTAATGACAGTGTATAAGGAATTTAGAAATTCAAGAAGTTGGGCGTAGCTTATTCCGTAAGTTTCTATTCTTGAGGAATAAGAAGACATTTGAAATGATTTTGATCATTAAAAACATGGTTGGGGGTGTCCTAAGATGTTTAGGATTAAAAACATAAATCCAACCATAACTACTCAAATCCAAGCCCGATTCCAAATTTATCAACGAATCCCCAAATTGGGAATATTTAGAATTTTCAATCCCAAACCCTTTCAAATTCGAATTCGGCTAAACCCGAGGGCATGGCCTCGATTCATACCCCAACTAGGCGTTCAAGAACACTTTGTAGGTTTCAATCGACCCTCGAAACAACCCAATCGAAGGTGGATTGAAGAAATCCCTGAAAATGAAGAAACGGAGGGTTTCGAATGAAATTGGGGTCACCAATTTTTGATTCGATTGGTGGAAGGTGTAGGAGACGTCGTACCCGAGCTCCGGTGACTTTTCCGACGTCGGCTAGCTCTCCTCGGTCACTTTTCCGGCGAACCCCAACTCTTCTTGTTCTTCTTCCCCATGCGTCTCCCTCTCTCTCTCTTCTTTCTTTCTTCTTTTGTTTCTTTCCTTTGTGCTCTCTCTCTCTTTCCCTCAATTCTTTCCTTTAATCTTTTTGCTTCTCCTCCTAACTACTTCCATGGCACCCCCCCTTTTCTAATATTAATAAAAAAAACAAAAACAATTAAATAAAACAAAAAAATAAATAACTAAATAATGATAATAATAATAATAATTATTATTATTATATTAAAGAAGAGGTAAAAAAAATCCCCAATTTAATTCCTCCTCTTTCCAATTTAATTTTATTCTTTTATGTCCCAATCTAAATACCCAAAAATATTTCCTACTCTCTTTTCCCCATTTAATTCAGGTTTCCAATTCCTTAGGTCCTGAATTAACTCCAAAAATTATTTTCTACTTCTTTTCTTTCCCTTTCATTTCATTTTAAACTTCGAAAAAATTTCCCGGGTATTGCAATCTTCCCCGCTTAAGAAATTTGGTCCCCGAATTTCAAATAACATACTAACCTTAGTCTTGAAATAGGTGAGGATATGTCCTGTGCATCTCAGCCTCAACTTCCCACGTTGCTTCCTCAATCGAATGGTTTCGCCACAAGACTTTCACCAATGGTGTCTACTTCAATCTTAGCTTCTTCAGCTGGCGATCTAAGATTTCCACTGGCATCTCCTCATAAGTTAGACCCTCTGCTAGTTGTACTTCCTGGGGTTGGATTACATGAGAGGGATCTGGCAGGTACTTGCGAAGCAGAGACACGTGAAACACCGAATGAACTCCTTCCAACTCCGCTGGCAATTCTAGACGGTAGGCAACATTTCCTACGCGCTCTAGAATTTCAAACGGTCCGATGTATCTTGGACTTAGCTTGCCTTTTTTGCCAAATCTTATCACGCCCCTCATCGGTGAAATTTTTAAGAAAACCTGCTCTCATCCATAGCAAACTCTAACTCTCTTCTCCAGTTGTCAGCATATGACTTCTGCCTACTCTGAGCCGTGGCAAGCCTTTCTCTAATGGACTTTATCTTGTCCAAAGCATCCTGCACAAGTTATAGACCAACCAACTTGGCCTCTTCGACCTCGAACCACCTAATCAGGGACCTGCACTTTCGACCGTACAAAGCCTTGAAGGGTGCCATCTGAATGCTGGATTGGTAACTGTTGTTATAGGCAAACTCCGCTAACGACAGGTATTTCTCCCACCCTCCGCCGAAATCCATAACACATGCCCTAAGCATGTCCTCTAAAATCTGAGTGGCCCTCTCAGATTGCCCGTCTGTCTGTGGATGAAATGTTGTACTCAGATCAACCCTTGTCCCCAATGCCTCCTGCAATGCTCTCCAGAATCGAGAGGTAAACTGTGGCCCCCTATTAGAGATAATCCACACCGGTACTCCGTGTAACCTCACTATCTCTGATAGGTACAACTGGGCGTACTGGACCACTCCGTAAGTGGTCTTAACTGGCAGGAAGTGTGCGGACTTGGTCATCCGATCAACGATTAGCCAAACTGAATCAAATCCCCTCTATGATCGCGACAATCCTAACACAAAATCCATAGTAATTCTCTCTCATTTCCATTCAGGAATTTCTATCTGTTGAATTGTTCCGGCGGGCTTTTGGTGTTCAGGCTTAACCTGCTGACACAATAAACATTTAGATACGTAGTCTGCCACATCTTTCTTCATACCATTCCATCAATACAATTCTCTCAGATCCTGATACATTTTATTACTACCTGGATGGATGGTGTACGCTGTCTTGTGCGCCTCTTCAAGGATTTTTTCTTTCAAACCGTCCACCATAGGTACACATAGTCGTCCCTCCAACCGGAGTATGCCACTGTCATCTATGGAGAATCGGACATCGTCCTTCTCCCCCTTAACCACTGTATCTCTGATCTGTTTGTGATCGGCGTCTTGATCTTGTTTGGATTTAACTTCTTCAATTAAAGCTGACTTAGCTTGGAACAAGTTTGAATTCCCAATTTCCAACTGCGTTCCAGACTGTTCCTGGCCACAACGGTGGATATGATGAAATTAGTTTTCCGAGGAGTTAACTATTGCCTTCTCTAGTTAGGCTTAATTTGACTTAACATGCTTGTCTGACTAGCTACCTTCATTGGAGTCCTCGTACCTATGTATCCTCTACCAAGAAGCTACCTTTTTGTTGGTATTCCCCTGATATATTCTTTGTAAACGACTCCTCCAGAAAAGTCCGTTTACATCTTACTACACCCTCTACTCTACATCTAACTTACCACTTACACGGCATACACCCTACGTGAGTGTTTATACTTTGTGCCATCAGTGTACTCAACCCTTCCGAGGTTGTTACACTCACTACCGACTCGGTTTACCCTACTCCTGTCCTGACGAAGCTAAATGCCATGACACTAGCACAACTATGTAGTACACTTACCGTTCCTCCACCAAACAGTAAAGGATCTTAAATTTATGACTCGTGTTTCCCTTTCTTTTCTGGACTTCTACACTTACCCTTAGTGGTTTCCATAACCACTTCAGGTTACTACCTGTCGACATCCCATGTCTGACTGACATAGACTCTTCTCTGACTAGTACTTGTAGTCATTTCTGTTTATAATGGAAATTCATTAGTCTCATCCTTACCATCATATTCATTACTCTGCCTCAAGCTTAGTTAGGTCTTCACATTCGAAGACCTCGCTCAACACGACTATGACTATGGATCTATACCATCCTTAGGTTAGTGCACTTAGAGTTGCACATCCTATGCTAACTCTACTCGTTGGGTTTCCGTTCGCTTTTACCCCAACTTGGCCCACTCGGACTCCTCAACTCACTTAGATCCTGTATTCCTACTTGGAATACTTGATTCGTTAACTCTAGCATGAACCTTTTCGGACATGCTCCACTCCCCTTGACTAAACGGGATCCGCTCGCACGGTTTGACTCTTTCCTTTCTTATGGTGTGGCATATGTTCACGAACATGTACTGCCTCTTGCAAGTGTGATACCCGTTGGGTTCCAATCGCCCCCAATGGTAGCATACCTGTTTTATCCTTTTGGTTCGCATCCCCAAATTCTTACCCGACTCCGTTCCCGTATTCACTCTCTACTTTTCCATTTCTTACCTACGTGGTACTCTTTCTTCGAGTATTTCTCAATACTCGTTACTCACTAAATTCTCCTTCTTGATTAATCGTCCTTACGATAAATTTTCCCTTTATGGCACCCACAAGGCCACTTATACGTTTGGTTTGTCCACTTAGTCTACACCCATACATGGGTTTCAGACTAACGGATTTACAATTCACCAACCTGTGGAACTAGCTTACCTAGCTATGTCCACTACAATCTGTGTACTATACATGCACTTACGGTAGTAGTTGGTTCTCCACCTCCTACTTGACTCTTATCTTATGGTGTCTTATAGGCTTCCGCTCTTCCCCCTTTATGAGACTACTTATCCCTGTCTACTTTCTCTCTCCTCGGGCCTCCACGAGTCCCTTTGGGGTTTTATCTCTCACGTTATCTCGTTCGAGAGCTATCTACCGCAATAACACTCTTGTTCTTATCTCTGGACAGTACCCGAAGGTCTATGCCCATTTCCAATTCTAGACCTACTCCGGTCTAACGCTTTCGGGTCCGTAGTAACCCTATGGCCCCTTAATTGGTAACCCTTAGGTTTACAAGCATACTCCCTTGGCCCTTTAGTACTCTCTAGTGCTTTTCGATGTCTACTTAACTTTAATCACTCCAAGGAGTGATTTCTTAACTATATCTACCATCCTTATACAGCTTACCTGTAAAAGGATTATTGTTTGGTAGGGTATTGGTCACATGAGTTAATTTTCTTAGGCATTCTACGGGTTTTAAACATTAATTCAAGTTTATTTCTTAGAAAATGTTGCCTAAGGTTTTCGTAAATGGTTAGGGTTTAACCAATTGGAATGACACAAATTGAGAAAAAGTTTTTCATGAAAATCTGCCTTCCAATGGTTATCCCTAGCATTTTCAAGAAAAGTTTGAGGGTCTTTCAGAATCTCTCATCAGGATAGACCAACGAGATTTTTTTTACTAAAATTTCTCATGTGATCAATATCCTATTCTTTATGCTATTCATTAAGCAACCCAAGAGAGTTTGGTTGGGCTTCATCCCTTCTTCCCCTTCTTGTTTGCTTAAGGAACTAGTAGTTCATGGATCGAGCGCAGGGTTGGACTAGGCCCCTTCCCTTTTCCTTCCCATTTACTCTGTTTCTTGCTCGGCATATGGTCACGCTCTACACGTTTACATATGCCTTTACTTCTTAACATCTATCTCTACGGCATATGGTTCGGCCAATTTGCCCTTCCATATACCGTGTCCTGATTTCCTAGTCCGTAGACTTCTACTTCTATACTGTGGCATACACCACCTCTTTTCTGTTTACTTTGTAGGAAGGACAACTCACTTCCTTCAGCCATAGCATACTGCACAGTCGTGACCCATTCACGTGGTCATCTTCCTGTCGATCTCATGCCTCATGGCCCTGTTTATTCTTGTCTGTAAACTTTCCATTTCAATCGCCCCATGGGCTTACTTTCTTTTCCACACGCCAAGCGCGTCTTTTCTTTCACTTTACAAGCCATTCCTAGCCTAAACTACCATTCACTGCATATTTCTATTCTACTTGCATTCCATACAAGAATTGAACAACTTGTGCCTATACTATAGCACACAATGCGCCGTTAACAGAGCAAACACATCGTCTCATTTAACACCTACAAAACAATCACACCTTGTAGCGCATTCCTGCCTACAATTCAACCAAATGTGTCTGTGTCTAGGTAGCATCCTCCATGGATGTCTCCTTTCCCTATTATGGCATCCTAAGGTTTCCGGGGTCACTGCCACCCCACCTTACGCCTTAGTGCCCATCGGTACTTGTGTACTGTACAGGTTATATGCTTTGCATAGAATTTCACATACAAATTTTATGCCTAATGCGATGACTCGAAAGTATTCATGACTCAACATCCTAGGTACTTCCACAAGTGCCTGTTTGTTCATATGTTGTGCCCGGGTTTCATAACGAGGGTCAAACTGACACCCGGTTATACCAATGGTCATTTGAGGGCATGTCACATTCGGTGGACTAGGCTTTTTGATGGTGAAAAGGGGTGAAGACTTCGAGACTTGTGCAGGAGGTCCCGTATTGGGGAACTTGAGAGTAAATGGTAACACTTTCTTTTCCCTGTTAGAGGTCGCACATACCTGAATCTCAGGCTTACCCCTTTTTACGGTTATAATTCCTAGGCCCATATATTGTTATACCTGCCTTTTCCAGAGCTTACACCTATTAGTGGAATGATTGTTGGTCTGATGATAATAGCTGGAAAATGCATCGTACTCTTTGAGGAGTTGTACATGGCCGGCCTTAGCAAGAGCTTTGTAGATTTGCTCGAGTGAAAAGGACACCTGCGCCAACTCCTTGCTTGTCCATTCTTCCTCCTCTATGGCGTTCGCCCCATGCTCGGGCAAGGGGTTCTTAGTGATATTCGGGATGTTAATCCATCCTGCATCTATCATTTGCAGGACGTGTGATTTGAAGTGGTCGCATGTGTCATTGAATGCCCTTTAGTGCCTTGGTGGTATACACAAGACAACTCCGGCTTGTACCTGGCCGGGTACGGGGGTTCCCAGGTCTTTTCCGACCGAGCACACATCATCTGTTGTTCTTTTAGGTGCTCTAATAGTTCAGTCTGCGTGAGGCCTAACTCAAGCAACTCTCTATCCCGATTGTTTACCCTATTGTTGTTTTTCTGTGTCTGAAACTGTTGGAAAGTCCCCAGATTCCCTACAGCGTTGACTGAGAATGTTTTTGGGGTATTCTGCACAAAGTTTGTGCTTTCTTCCTTCTTTTTCCCATAATTAGCGGTAAAGCTCTGCTTGGGCGGGGGCGCCTCCCTACTTCTTACGTCGATGTCCTCTCCTATAGTGACCAGGTCAGCAAAATCCTGGTGTTGCAGGATTGCCAAAACTTCGTAAGCTGGGTCACCCAGTGCCTAGACAAAGTAATGGCAAGTCTGTCTTTTACTCATTGGGGGTTGGACATCTTCTGAGGCTTCCTTCCACCTTGAAGCGTATTCTCGAAAAGTTTCATTATTCCTCCTTTTCAGAGCTATCATGCTTTCCCTAGTCATCTAGCTATGGATATTGTGCTTGAAATTATTACGGAAGGCCCTTATCATGGTGGCCCATGACTTCATAGTCACATTCTCTTGTCTCATGAACCACTTATACGCGGCCCCTTTCAAACTGTTGTGGAAATGAGCAACCAGGAATGCTGGTTCAGAGCTATAGGTTGCCATGGTGGCACAATATCCTTTGACATGATGGTCTAGGTTTCACAAACCATCATACTTTTCAAAGAGCGGAAGCTTGAAATTTGGGGGAATTTGAATTTTAGGGAAGCTGAATAAGGCCACCTCGTCTTCTTCTTCAACCCTTGTGGCCATTTTGAGTGCACGACTCACTTCTTTCTCTATTTGTTCCTTAATTCTATCCCCATCTTCCTTTTCTTGACTCTGCTTGTCTTGTTGGGCTTTCAGGGCAGCCATGATTGCAGCTACATTAATGGAGACCCCCTCGTTTGTGTTAGATTCATTGACCTCGGGTGATTCTTCCATAGGTATTTCCTCGACATATTCCTCCTCACGATTTTCAGGAATTATAACCTGAGGAATCTTCTTTCCTTTGGAGGCCTTGTCTGAGCCTTCCCCTTGTTCTTGTTGGCCTCCAGCTAAGAAGACCAGGATCTGATCCATCTTGTCATTCAATGTGGCTACTTGGGACTTAGTTATGTCCAAACTTTTCTCCATTTTTGCTATCTTTGCTGTGGATTCGGGTGCATGGGATTCCATTTGCGCTCTCCGAGTTCGAGTGTAATATTGATGACTTGATTGCGCTATTTTGAAAAGACTGCGAGACCAAATTCCTTTAGTAATTTTAAATTCATTTTTGAGTTGGGTTATTTTGTTAATAGTAATTTAGCACCTAAAATCTCCCTTCAGTCCCTCTATGAGTTAGAATACCCAATAGGGGAGGAAGGTTGATAGTTTGCTATGAGAACTATGTTCATCATGCAATTATTGTAGCCAATAAACTGGAGCTTTCGTGAGAGCGAGAGACACAGAGTAGAGATAAAATAGGAAACTTTAAAAATATTATTCTCAAAAATGCTCCTCCTAACATTGTTTCCTATGAGGAGTCTTCCATACATTTCTTTCTAAAACTTCCCTACATCTACTTCTTGGCAGCTTCTTTTTATGCCTGCTCTTGTCTGAGAAACTCCAGCTCTTGTTTATCTAATGCGTTCCTTCTTTCTTCCAACTGAGTGCGAGCATTCTCTGGTTTTCTTGGTTGGATGGATTTTAGGTGCCATTTTTACTGATATTAATGTAAACCCATTTTTATTATTAAAATAAAAAAGAAAAAGAAACTGAAGAATATTAGAACAAAACATAACTAAGAGAGAAAAATTGCAAATTTTATTAATTAATATGGCGATAAGAACATCCTTATTCCCATTCATAAATACAAAATTCAATGATTGGAAAAGTTGATAAGGCGCTACGAAAGCTATGAGCCTATCGTGCACCTATCCAGGCCTTTTATCCTATACTACATGCTTAGCATCGTGTTCCACTTGTTGATTAAGATACGGCCGAATACTATGAATTCTTCAAGCTCAGGCGGGACGTGAGCCAAGTGAATTCGCCATTCAACCTTTTTAAAGGCGTCAATGAAAGACGGGATAGACATATTGATTAATCGAGCGATTTGTTCGATCTTGTTATGCAGCCGAATTGCATCATTTTTCCACGGTTCTATCTCCTTTTCAAGTTCTTTCATAACTTCTTCCCTTGCTTTGCATTTCTCCTGTAGGCTTTCTATTGCCAAACTCATGGCCTGTATCTGGAGCAATGCCCTGTTGAGTTGTTCCAGAGCAGTTGGGTTGTAATTGAGTAATTGAGCCTGCAACCCCTGATTATGGGCCTCTAGTGCTTCTGCTCTAGATTCCTTGATTTGGAGTTCAGCGTTCATGTGTTCCCGCCATTCTCTATCTTTCTTGGCTAGCTCATCTCTCAACTTATAGTTTGCCTCCTTCAGATTCCTATTTTCGATTAGTAGAGGAGAGTTTTTGTGAACGTCTTCACTGTCCGCCCTTACACTGACATACTCCCTCTCCGCTTCGCGGATAGCCTTCATTTTTCTGTCTCTTTGAGTTTCGAGGTTCTCCAATAATGCGTCTTTGTGTTCATTAATCTTTCTTTTTAGGGCCTTTTCAATTTTCAGTTGATCATTTCCTAGGAGAGGATTCAATGGCTCAAACCTCTCCACTACTTTGCCATTGATCATTTCCTTTAGGCAGGCCCTAAAGTCACTTGTTGGCGCAAGTCCCCGGCTTCCCAACTCAGCTTTTGCTTTGAAACGCATGTGGTCCCAAGCTCTTGAAATAGGGGATGGTAGATGTAATATTTTATTAATGTAGTGTTGTTAAAGTACTTAATATTTGTTGAAGTTCTTTTGAATTTGTCGTCAATTTGTTAGTGATTGAAATATAATTAATTATGTTATTTTTAACATTTTTTTATTATGCTTACAAAGTCAAATAATGTTTTTCTTAAATACTTGAAGTCATGGAAAGTTATTTGTGTTACCGTTTGATAATTGACTTATATATTTTATTCTGAAGGAACATATAAGAAAATTTATATGTGCCAAATAATGGACTAATTAAGAAAGATGAAACTAATATTATCAAGCTTTTACCATTTATTTTTTTTATATAACAATGTACAATAAATTGATTATTATTTTTTGCTTCTTTTATATTAAGATTTAGTTAATATAAATTTGAAGGTGAAGTATTGCATAATCAGTATTATAATTTTTTACATAAATATTTAATTTAAATGTTTGTATAAAAAAATTTATTTTTTCAACCTATATATATATATTTATAATATAATATAATTAAAGGCCAAAATCTCATTTTGGTCCTCTATGTTTTACCAAAGTTTCAAATCAGTCATTTATATATGTTTCAAATGTTCTAAATCAGTCCTCCATGTTTGTAAGTTGTTTCAAATAAGTCCTTTTACCTGATATTCATAATGTTTTCTATTAAATGAGGACATGAATAGCTTATGTGGACAAAATCTCTATCGTATGTATTCTTTTAAACTGATGTAGATGATATTGAGCCATACATAGGACCCAAAACCAACTAAAATACAATCTAAATTTGTATGTACATTTACCAAAAATAAAGGCCAAATACACAAAAAAAAACTAAGATAAACTAAATTATGGGGCCATGTAGGAGAGAGATTTTGTCCACATCAGCTGTCTACGTTATCATTTAACAAAAAGCAGTAATGGTGTTAGGCAAAAGGGCTTATTTGGAACAATTTACAAACATAGAGGACTAATTTAGAATTTTTGCAACATAAAGGACTGATATGTAATTTGTCCTTATATGTATTTTTTGTCTAAATTTAAAATATATTAATATTAATTCTTTTTATTTTAATTGTTATATTTAATCTATATATATATATATAAGCATAACAAATGAAGGAGGTGCTCACAAGTAGGATTTGAAATGCAAGGAGAGCTCAACACATAGGATCATATCATAGAATTTGACATTTGGATCTTCTAAATTTTTTTAATTAAATATATATATATATATATATATATATATATATATATATATATATATGTAAGTACAGAATATTCCCCCTTGGAACACGTGGCACTAGCCTTCTAGAAGGACAGCAGGAACAGGCACCGGTGACACGTGGCACCACCCATTCGCCTTGTACGTGGTTAGTACCCACGTCTCCCCTCTTAAGCTCTCGCACCAGAGACATAGGAGGCACTCAACCGTCGTAGGTCGACCCACAACGAGCAGGAACGTGGGTCGACCACGTCCTCCTTCGCACTTAGTATAAAAGGCTCTCACCCAGGGGACTCAAGGAGATAGACTCCGAACACACGAAGTAAGACTCAACACCTCGAATACTGTACATCATCTCCTTGACCTTTGAGCCTGGTTCACCCCTTCACACGGTCAACCATCAGCACAAATATCTACGTCCTGGGGATCTCCATCAGTAGAGCTCCCAACAGCTCAGAGATACCCTCGCTCTCTCTCCACCTAAGGAAACCTCCAACGAGTGGCTCGCCCGCTTGGATTACCTTACACATGCTACAGGTAACTATCCTGCCTAACGGCTCCTATGGACGTTAACATAGTGAACTATGTGGACTTTGATCTCTTCTCAAGGGTACGTAGGCACCTAGGTCATCACCTAAGAACAAGTCCCCCAAGGTTATGAGCCCTTGCGGTCCTTATTTCTGACTTAGAATTGTCTGAACAAAAACTGACAGTTACAATATATATGTATATATATATAAATTTAAAGAAACTGTAAAATTTTAATCTTATTTATTTTAAATATTATATCAAATGTAATTAGTATTTTAAATATGTATAATCACATTTTTTAAATTAAAGATATATATATATATATAAATTTAAAGAAACCGTGAGGATACTGGCCATCGTCATGGCAAGTTCAAAAAGGAAAAACATTTAGTCCTAGTGCATTCCAAGGATATAAGGGTTTGTTCTCTTGTTAGGTGCATATACAGTCGGAACCAACTCAACGACACACATATAAACTTGACCCATTCCGGAACCAACTCAACGGAATGTTATTTTAGTGGCACACCCCGGAACCAACTTAACGAGATGTCCACTTATATCGGCGCTTTCCGAAAGCAACTCAACAGAAAGCCCTTAAGCTTGGTAAAATTTGGACCAACTCAACGGATTGACCAATTTTTAATGTGGTGTCAAGACCCCCGTTTAGAGGGCCGTGACCGGCACAAACATAGAGAATATCCCTCTGCCTGTAAGCCTTATCACCTAATTAACAAAATATCTATTTTTGAAAATACATTCGCATGCATTATAATATCATGGCTACACCGAAATGGTGGCCTATCCTAGGCAAGCAAATCCACGGCCAGTGCCGCTTCATGATATAGATATAGGAAAACACACATAATATGTATAACCTGTGTACTGGCTACAAATCCGAAGATGCTGCTTATCCTATTCACATGCAAAAGATATATGTATATATATATACATATATTTTGAAAACAAGTTTTCCCTGTATCGCAGTATAATTAATCCTGATCTTTAAGGTGTGTGAAGCTGACAGTTCTAGATTTAGTAATACAATCTAATTGGGTACGTCTACCCTTTACTTTATGATACAATAATAAAGTTAATAAAATTACAATTACACTTTATTCACCCACATGAACAAGTTGTGGGTCTTGTAAAGTGTTGCTCAACCCTCGTTCCATCGAGACTTCTTCCACATGTACTTAACCTGTCTCTATGTAGTAAAAATGAGGTGCGAGTCTTAACCACGCGACTCAGTGAGAACTCTCCCATCGCTGGCGCAAGGTGGGTACCATAGCGCTGGGTTTGGGAGTCATACACAACCACATGCAAAAACAACTAGTTATTGTTATTAGCATACATTCTTGGTAATCACACAACAACAGAAATTTCACCCAAACACTCACATGCATTTAATAACTGTAAACATGCAGCAGTTTATTCCACGTCATCACTCAGGAAGTAAACATGAAGCATATAGTGCCGGCTTTTACTTACCAATCTTCTCACGTTTCAGCATGTTTGAATCAAACAAGACGTGTGGTGACGTAATCCTGTACGTGACCACTAGGCTGCACAATCAGCGATTATATGCAAACACAGACAATTTGTACATACACACAGATGCTAAACATACATCTACTTAATCTCTCCAACTCTGGGGTATGGACTAGCCACTACGTGGCTTTTCTACTTCGAACCTGTGCACTCGGGTTGCTGGCCACCAAGTGGCAAAGCATACTTAACCCATTCACTTGGGTACTGGTCATCTCATGACAATTCTGTTAACCAAACACATTCAACTTCTATCTATCAAACAACCGACGCATAGCCACCACGTCGCACGTCCTGACCCCTTGCTGCGGGGTAATAGCTTGAGCCCACTCGTCCATTACCCAACCATGCCATAATGGCGGGCACGGCACGACGTCTCAAAGGCTGGCCACTGATACACCCTGGACCATCTCAACCGGATGATTTCTCTTCTGCAAGATCAGGCTCACGGTTCACCCGTAGGTTCCTCCTGTGTCTCCTTATCTTGGTCTCACATATTAATAGGATTCTTTGTATCTTTCCCGAAGGATCAACAATTCCTCGCCTTATTAATATGTACAAGTATCCTCAGCAGGATGTAACTCATATACCCGTCCAAATGCACTCTCCGAGCCTCAAGCTATCGTCATAGCAATATAAATCCTTTCTGACTCTATTACCATGATAGGGCAATGACCATCGTCATGGTGATTATAAAACTGAGGTCTCAAGCGCCATCTAACGTTGTTCTAGTCGATGTCTCACATCGCTAGCATAACCAAATCCGAAACCCACCAATAACTCCCCTTGCATGATTATAATTTAAGTTACCGTCGTGACGAGTTTTCAAAATATAAGTTTAGTCCTTCTGTAGAAGGACTCTTGCCACCGTCGTGGAAAAGATTTAATAAAATGCTTATCATGCCTCCGTAGTGTATGAGTTGGATTTATAACACACCAATCATAGCAAACAATTACTCTCTACTCCTATGTCTTCCCATCTAAGCTACTTTCCATAACCTATTTTCTAGTTCCTTTATTCTTTTAACATTATATACCTCTAGCTAACACATACCAGACAAGCAGAGAATATACATACTCATGTAATCCACACAAGCATACAACCATAGGAGCAGAGATGGAAGAACCCTCACATTGGCCAACCTTCCATGCAATCCTCTCCTGTAAACATTAGTCTCCTCGGAGTTCTTGTTGCACTCTTTTGCGTGCCGTTGTTCCTATAAGTACAACATTTACTTCATTAAAGTTATTACTTAGGTTAACTTGTTATTTATCTCTCCATTACTCTCACGTGTAGTCCATGGTTGCCATAGAGTCAAGCTCTTGGTCTTATTGGACTTCTCTATCCCGACTTATGTGTATCCTTCCTCGGACACTTGACTTACTCGCGTATAACACTCTACTTGAGTGTTTCACATACTTGGATTTGAGTACTAGACCTCTATCTACCTTGTATTCGCATCTAAGGAAGCTTATCTACCTTGGTTGGAAGGAATCCTAATTCTAGGAAGGTCTAAGCATTTTAATTCAACTTGTGTTTCTACTTGGGTTCTAAGAAATCTAGTTTCTAAACCTCAATATACCTCCAATTTATCCTACTTGGGTTCTAAGAAATCTAGTTTCTAAACCTCAATATACCTCTGATTTATCCTACTTAAGGTTTCCTAAATATTTATGAGGGGAGAAGGTTGAAATTTTAGAAATTGGATTTCATTGTTCCGCAAGCTTACACTCTTGGGAAACAACAAAGTACCTAAATTAATTCTTGATGCTTGATAGCATATTTAGAATTATTCTAGGGTGTTTAAGATTGAAAAGAAGAGGTTTAGAGCCCTCAACATCACCCTTAAAATGTATTTGGGCAAATCGAGCAGGGACCCGACACGTTAACGTCAAGGTTCAACGTTAGTAACCTCGGGCCAGCTCTTCACAGGTCTTGTTCAGCTAATATTTCAACTATATAATTTTAATAATATCAATCCAAGCCTATTTACTCAAATCCAAGCTCAATCCTAATTATCAACAATTTTCCCCAATTTGGAAATAATTATAATTTCAACCCCAAATCCTTCCAAATTCGAATTTGGCTAAATCCGATGATATAATCTCGATTCCTACCCCAACTAAGTGTTCAAGAACACTTTCTAGATTTCAATCAACCCTCAAAACAACTCAATCGAAGGTCAATCGAAGAAATCCCTAAAAACGGAGAAATTGAGGGTTTAAAATGAAATTGGGGTTACCAACCTTGATTCGATTGGTGGGAGGTTTGGAAGATGTTGTAACCGAGCTCCGGTGACTTTTCCCGGCATCGGCTAGCTCTTCTCCGGCGAGTTTCCGTCGAATTTCCGGTGAACCCCCCTCTCTCTCTACCTCACGGCTCCTTCTCTCTCTTCCTCTTCTTCCGTTTTCTTTCTCTCCCCGTGCTCTCTCCCTCTCTCTTCTTATTCTTTCTTTTTCTTTTCGATTTCCTTTCTTTCTTCTCTCTTTTTCCTTTCCTTTATATATATATATATATATATATATATATATATATAATAAAAATAAATAAATATAATTAAGAATAAATTAATTAATAATTAAATAAATAAAAACTAATATATATTTTTAATTTAATCTCCTTCTCTATTTAATTCAGGTTTCCAAATTCTTAGGTCCTGAATTAAATCCTAAAAAATTATTTCCTACTTCTTTTCCTTCTCTTTTTATTTTATTTTAAACTCTGAAAAATTTTCTCGGGTATTACAATCTTCGAAAGAAATTCCTTTCCGGTTTCTTTTAACTTTCATAATTTTTCTATATTCTTTTTAAAGTTTTAATTCCTAGCCCCGAAATAAATCATTCTTTAATCCTCAAAATTTTAAATAAATCATTCTTTAATCCTCGAAATTTTCCGAGGTATTACAAGTGGCATATTCCGGACCAACTCAATGGAAAGCCCTTAGGCTTGGTACAATCCGGACCAACTCAACGGATTGGCCAACTTTTAATGGTGGCATATTCCGGACCATCTCTACGAAATATCCATCCTCATTGTATTTTAGCAAACACAATAAATTCATCAACTTCAATTTAATAATTTTAATCAATACCACCATGCTAATACATTTATAAATTAACAACCAATCACATACGTTCTGGGCTGAGATACGATTTTCTCAGCTTTTTGGCGCGATTTTTGCTGGTTTTCTTCATTTTCCGACCATCTTCGTCCCCAAATTTGACTTCAGTGAATTAGGTTTTGTTCTACAACATTCATACTTCATTTTTGTTGCCTATATACTCAAATCCAAGCTCAAATTGTCATCCATTCATCAACATTCAGAATTTGTGAATATGGGTCCCATGAACTCTAACCCATCCAAATCCAATTCCAGCCAAATCCGACGATTTAGCCATGATTTCTACCTCCAATAAATGTTTAAGAACACTTCGTAATCATCAATCATGCTTCCAATTCAAAAATCCCCCCTCAAGAACCCTAGAACTTGAAAAAAGATGAAGTTTGGAAGAATTTGGGGTTTTGGATTTTCCACTTACCTCAATCAAATAGAAGAGGTTTAGAGAGTGTTGGAAATGATCTCCGATGAGCTCCTTCGATCATAGCTCGTCGGATTCCGGCGAATTTCTCTCTCTTCCTCCTCCTTCTATGCTCCTCCTTTTCTCTTCCCTTCCTTCTCTCTCAAATGCTGAAAAATGAAATTCTGGGAGGGAGGGGTCACGGTTTTGAGTCTAAAAGGGGGAAGAAGGGAAATTTGTAATTTAAACCCTTACCTCCTCTTTTCCATCACTTAAATCCCACTTTTATTTTAATCTTCTAAAACTCCCCCTTCTTAATTTTTTTTCTGCCCTTTAAATTCCCAATTATTACTCCAGAGATTTTTCCTACTCATATGTTCTCCAATAATCCATTTATTTAAAATTCCAAGATATCACAGTCATGACGAATATTATATAAATACATACCAATCAGAAGACTGGTATCACGACCCTGTTTCGGAAGTCCGTGACTAGCACGAGAAGTAGGATTTCTCTTGTCTCGTAAGCCTCTAATCCCTGATTAACACTTATACATGTTCATATCTACCCCTTTTCTTCTACAATCAATATACAATACATACGTGGCCATCCATTTCTGGTGGCCTAAGTAACTTGCAATCCACGGTTCGCTCAGCACCGCTTCAGTCTTTATATATACATATATCCAATCACACATACGTATAGTTTATAGATTGACCACACGCCTCAGTCGTGTATCTATCCTAATCACATGCAGAAGTCCTGTATCCATTCATACATATATTCAACCACACACATACATATAGTTTACATATTGATCACATGCCTCAATGCGTGCGATCTATCCTAGTCACATGCGGAAGTCATATTTCCATACAAACATATATTCAGCCGCACATATATATAATTTACATATTGATCACACGCCTCAATGCATGTGATCTATCCTAGTCACATGCGAAAGTCATATATATATATGATATATACAATATCATAGCCTAATTCTCAAACACCAAGACCTAACTTTAATCTGTATGAAGCCGACAATACTAGAGTTCGACATATATATACAGCAGTTGTATATGTACAAAAGCTACATCCAAAAGGAATCATATATATACATATACATCCTGATCTATTTACATAAACCAAAATACGCTACCCACGCGGACTATGCGTGCGGTCTTCAGAGTTGTCCGCCTCCTTGCGAAGAAGTGGACGCGATCCCGACTCCTGAACCACCTGTATCTGAAACATGTAAACATGGGGGTGAGTCGAATAGACTCAGTGAGAAGCTCCCCCATCCCTGGCGTAGCAGCGGGTACCACTACAGCTGGGGGAAGGGAGCAACCACAACCACATGCGCATGAAACAGATTCGTATTATGATCTTTAACATGATCAAGCAATCAGTAAATCATATTCATAATTTAAAATCCTATTTCATGCTTCTAACATATTTATTAATCCGCATGTAAATCAATCATAAACATATAACATATGGTTCCATAGTTAACTTATATTTGTGCACGTAGGCAGTCACTTTCTGTCTCCCGCATTACGCTATGAGAAATACTGGCCCGAAGGCAATTTCATGTACGAACTTGGTTGATCACAGCAGGAACTTTCTAACTCCAAGGCATGCTTAGAGTAATAGTCGGCAACTTGTCTGACCCCGGTTAAACCAAGGTAATGGTCACTATGTGGCATACTTACTGTTAACTGAATCCTGTCTGTCCGACCAGGATAACCGACTCGATCTACCCGAACTAACCAAAACAAGTTCAACTAAATTATTCGACCTTTAAAGACGCCCTATTAATAACTAACTGAATATTACACGTGTGAATTAGCTAGGCCTAGTTTCCCCCTTTTCAATTATGCAACCCTCTCACTCATATTCAGTAACCTAGGTTCAGTTTTCCTCAACAAACCATACGAACAAAGTCTTAACGGTGACGATCGATGTGATTTGTTTCTAATATTACTGAACTCCTCACATATGAAATTATGACTCAATCATACCCACGGTAACATATAAGGCTCAGTGAGCCACAATAGCACATATACGCCTTGAGATTAATCATATAAGCACATATATTATTGCACGTTGACTGCTTACTTGCAAATCATACACGTGTAACACAAATTTATTCATATAACAATTACACAAATAGAGCAAACCACATATCCACGTAGTCATCCAACCCTGTGGGGCAGGGATGGGAGAGCCCTTCACCTCGTTGGCCCTCCTGATCAGTCCTCGGAGTGCCTGGAGCTCCTATTGCCCTGGGGTGCCCTATTCACATATATATTTAAGAAATTTAGAATGTATAACTAAGCATCTACCATGCACGTGTCATGCTAATGCTTATGCACCCTCTAGGTATTTTCCAAGAACTAATTATTTAGTTCGTTACGTCGTCTTATTTGCTCTTTCTGAAAGTCCAGAATGTCTCATATTCGACTTTCACAATTTCGTGCCATTTAGAACCTCTAATTGCTTAAGTTAGAGATTCTCACTTGTCTAAATTTCCCTTCATGTGTTCATATGGGTATTTAACTAATAAAAGGATTAAATTCACAGTTCAAAAGGGGCTTTAGCTTACTCATTCCACCGTCTCCCTTATTCGCCGAGTAAAAGCTTAATTATTACCTCTTTAATTATATATAAAAGTATAATTTGGTATACTTAGAGCCTTGGAACCAATTTAGCGGGTCTTAGGTGTCCACCACGAAGTAGACCGAGGTGTTCAACCCACCGCACAGCTCCTTACGGCACTGTGGCTTAGTGTTTCGCCTCTTCTTCACCGGATTGGGTTCCGGTTGAGACGGTAAATACTCAGGCTTTATTCCCTTGACTATTTCCAGCATTTATAACACTTATACTACTCCAATCCAAGCCTAAACATGCATCAAACAATCAATTTCTAATTTTAGAACAATTTCCTAACCCAATTTTCCTAATTTCCATACCCGGTCAAATCTTATGGTTTAACTTCGATTCCGGACCTCATTAAGCTTTCAATAAAATCCACTAAGCTCAACTTTAACCCCGGAATACCCCGATTGGAAGGAATTGAAGAATTTCTAAAATACCCAAAATTGGAGAAATTTGGGGTTTTGGGAGTTTGGGGCTTTCTCACCTTGATTCAATCGAATGGGGAAGCTTGGTGATGATGATAGAAGCTTCCGGTCGCCGTCTCCGGCACCGGACTATGTTTTCTGCGAGTTACCGGCGCTAAACCACCGTTTCATGCTCTCCTCTTCTTCAGTGGTCCGATCGTCTCTCTCTGCTTTTGTTCGTGCGTGCTTGCTGCTTCTTCTCTTTTTTTTTAGGTGTGGGTGTGTTAGTGAAAGGGTGTGTGTGTTTTTACTTAACATATTGTATATATATATGTATTTATTATATGTGTTAGTGAAAAGGGGGGTCATGGTTTGGCCCCCCTTTTATTTAGTAAATAATAATAATAATATTAATAATAATTATAGTAATAATAATAATAAAACATATATATATATATATATATATATATATATATATATATATATATATTTTATTTAGTTATTTTATCCTCTTTTCCCCCATCTCTCTTTTGTCTTTTTTTAAAATCCTCATTCCTTTTAGGTCCTAGAAAAATTACTTATATTTCCTATTACTTTCTCCTTTATTTTATTTTAACTCTTTAATTCTTTAATTTAATTTATTTTTCTTTCTAAAAGAAAAATAAATTAAATATTAATGAAAATAATTAACTCTAAATATCTCGAATATTACAACTGGAATCAAATACACCACAACTGATTGAACGAAAAGGCGAAAAATCAAATCCGTAACGATGGATAGAGACATCATCTGAACATTTTCTTACTTTGCTCCTATAATTGAAAATAATTTGATAGTGGTGATTTGAAAGTCTATAAGTTCCATTGTTATGTCCTAGAAAAACAATGAAATAATATGTACGTCTCCCTTGGTAATTAAGGAAGCACTACAAGAAAGTCGATCGCCACTGAAACTTGACCTTTAGTGACGATAATTTCATGTCGCCACCAAAGATCTTCAATGGCGACATTTTCGTCGTCACCGAAGGTCTTGTTGACGACTACGATTTTGTCGCCACCAGAAAACTCTTTAGTGGCGATATTATTGTCGACACAAAATACACTTTAGTGGCGAAAATTGAAATGTCACCACTGAAAACCTTCAATGGCGAAATTTTAAAAGTCGGCACGAAAGGGTTTTCAGTGGCGACTCTTCCACTCGCTACTGAAAACCTTCAGTGGCGAAATTTTAAAAGTCGACACCGAAGGGTTTCTAGTGGCAACTTTTCCAGTTGCCACTGAAGGGTTTTTGTGGGGACTTTTACAAAGTCACCACCGAAGGTAAAAACTTAATTAATTATAATTTTTAATTTAAAAATAGTTAGATGAAAAATAGGAATATACTTATATAAAATTATTTATATATAATTTTTAATTTCTCCAAAATAAAACATGTAATGGGTGAGAATTAATTGTTTTTAATTATTTATATTTATATCAAAGTAAAACATGTAAAAAAATTAAAAAGAATAATCATAAAAGACATGAGTTGCACAAATTATACGAATATTGCTCTTTTGGGTAGAAGATATAAAATTACAATAATAATTGGGAATTAATATCCATCAAATACAGTGTTCTTTATATATGTGCATCTATTATTATTTTTACTTTTTCTTATTTAATGTTCATAATAATATATTTTCAAAAAGATTAATTGAAGTATTAGAAGACTAAACTTATTATATTATTTAAAAAATAAAATGATATATATTTTATTTTTTAAAATTAATAATAAAATATTTATAAGTAATGTTTTAGATATTTTAAAACCTTAAGTGGCGAAATTTTAAAAGTCGCCACCGAAGGGTTTTCAGTGGCCACTATTCCTCTCACCACTGAAAACCTTCAGTGGCGAAATTTTAAAAGTCGTCACTGAAGGGTTTTCTGTGGCGACTATTCCTCTCGCCACTGAAAACCTTCAGTGGCGAAATTTTAAAAGTCGTCATTGAAGGGTTTTCAGTGATGACTATTTCTCTCGCCACTGAAAGCCTTCAGTGGCGAAATTTTTAAAGTCGTAACTGAAGGATTTTCAATGGCTACTTTTCCTCTCGCCACCAAAGGTAGAAAATATAATAAATATATTAGAATGAAATTATATAACAAAAAGTGATATATGGCTCAGTGATTGCTGTAGAAAATACTATGCATCATGTCCCGCCTTCGAATCCGTCCATGCGCCTTTTTTAAAAATATAAGGTGGTCTTGAAAGTGGAGGTCCGGTGGCCGGCCGCAGGCAGCGGAGGTTCGACGACCGGCGACGAAGGTCTTCACCGGCTGTTGGAGTTACGACAATTGCTTTCAGTGGCGACTAAAAGTCGCCACCCAAATTGGTTTCGGTGGCGACTAAAAGTCACCACAGAAGGTTTTCAGTCGCGACAAAAAAAAGTCGCCACTAAAGGTCTTTTCCGTGGCGACAAAAAGTCGCCACCGATGCTGTTTTACTGACGAAAATTAACATTATTTGGTGGTGACTTTTTTCGCCACTGAAAGTACCTTCAGTGGCAACTACGAAAGTTAACACTATAGGGCTTCAGTTACGGAGTTTTCAGTGACAACTTTTATGTTGCCACTGAAACCCTTCAGTGGCGACTTTTGGACTTTTGGTGGCGAAAAAAGTCGCCACCGAAACCCTCATTTGTTGTAGTGAGATTATTGAATTTCCTCTCGAACATGGCATTAACAGATGCACAAATTTTGTAGTTCTGGTACATGAAAACAAATTTATATGAGATCAGATAAGAAATTGTATGATCAACAAAAGGAAATTGGTGTGGAAGTTAACCTTTGAGTGACATAAAATCATCTCTATGCGGTTAGATGTAGAGGAGGAGAGATTAGAGTTTGAGTTGGGTAAAGACAATAATCTAACAACACGTGCCTTTATAATAAGGTCTTCACGAAATGTGTTCACAGCACTCATAAGATCATACCTTTCTTTCACCATATTAAGACTATGAGAAAAGAAAGAGATGCACAGTAAAATAGAAGAAATGCAGAATATGGTCTAATCTGTGTTTTATTGTAACAAAATGGATAAATCATACGGATTCAATAGATGCTAAATAGTTAAACATTTATAAAACAAACCAAAAAAATGGTGGGAAAATTTGGAGTAGTTAATGCCAGGACAATTTTTAAATAATTTTGAGACTATATATAAGAAACGTAACAATTTATAACTCAAGAATTTTATTCATTTTGGAAGACATTTTTAATTTCAACTTTACGCCAAATATAACAAGAAATATAGTTATTAAAAAAATTTTGTCACGACCCCAAATCAGGAGTACGTAACCGGCACGTGATTAGACTTTTACATCTAAACTCGTAAGCCTTACCCTGTAAACATAACTATAACTACCCTGCTATACAATCAATATGTATATATCATAATAGTGGCCACACCTCACTGGTGGCCTAATTAACCTGCAATCCGCGGTTCGCTCAATACCGCTTCAGCTCAACTCAGTGTAGATATATATATCAGCACTCATAAGGTAAATATTCATATCATATTGACTGTACGTCTCAATACGTACGATCTATCCTCTTCACATGCAGCAAGCACACATAATATATATATATATATATATATATACATATCATATTGACCGTACGCCTCAATGCGTACGATCTATCGTATTCACATGCAGAAGTTTATATACTCATACATATACCCTAGTTTTTCCCCAAACTGGACCCTGCCTTTAAGTACATGTGAAGCCAACAAGTCTAGAGTTGGTAGATATCGAAAGCTGTAAATGTATATATAACCCATACAACTTATAATATGTATAACAAAAAAGAATCAAAATAACCAAAAGGTATCCACCCACGCGAACAAGTGCGTAAGGATGGTCTGATGTCCGTCTCACTATCCGAACGTCGATGCCTACCCGATCCTTGTATCTGAAACATTGAAGCAGAGGGAGTGAGTCAAACAGACTCAGTAAGAAGCTTCCCATCCTCGGCGTAGTGGCGGGTACCACTACAGCTGGGGAAAGGGAAACACCCACAAGCACATGCGCATGAAAATCCAGTTTATCATAAGTTATATTACGATCAGGCAATATTAATATCACATAAAATCATGTATAAACCTACGGATCATGCTCCTCTATCATGCTTTTCATGACAAGTAAACACTTTTAACATATCATTTGAAAACTGTAAATCACTCAACTGACCCTAGTACCAGGCTACGGCAATGGCCTCAACGGGCAAATTCTTTTAATGTTTAACTGACCCTAGTGCTAGGGTAGGGCAATGGCCTCAACGGGCAATTTTTCTTAATCTTTAACTGACCCTAGTGCCAGGCTAGGGCAATGGCCTCAACGGGCAAATGTTTTAAAATTTAACTGACCCTAGTGCCAGGCTAGGGCATTGGCCTGAACGCGCAAATGTTTTAGTGTTTAACTGACCCTAGTGCCAGGCTAGGGCAATGGCCTCAACGGGCAAATCTTTTTTGACTCGTTTCTCTCCCCGAGCTCTCAGCTGGGATTTTGACTCTATCTACCCATTTCTATCCTAAACTGACTTTACCTAGGTGGTGTGAACCTCCCTAAGACTCACTAATCCATTTATAAGATCTTTTAATCCTTATTTAATACTCAAACCCTTGATTAGATTATAACCTAGCTCTAAGGCCGTTCCTAAGTTCAATTACCATAAAACGTCGACGTCTACTAACAACTTCTATACGATTTGTTTAATGAGTTTCTAATTAATAGGGTAAACCAAACCTTGGACTCAAGCGACAACTTAGACCCTTGCTTGTACTGTTCGGCGTATCTCATGTCATCACATGGATACCGCCCAGTACCTCTTTACCTGTAGTCAAACACACATATACAAGTACTTTCATATATAACAGTTTAGGAATAACAATAGCATGTTAACCACTAAATTATTCTTACAAGTAGACAAGTAGGCAAACCACATATCCACATCCTCAATCAACCCTGTAGGCCAAGGATGGGAAACCCCTCACCTGGATGGCTTCCTTGCGTTTGTCCTGGAGTAACTCCCGCTCTGGACGAGTCGTGGTTTCCTAAAGAATGCATTCAAGTGGTTAACATCTCAAATATATGCAATTCATATGCATACGACATGCTCGTGCCTAAAATGCATCTAGACGTTGCCAAGGATCGAGTTCATGGTCTTATCCGTCTTCCCTCTCTTCTATGAGAGACTCAAGTGCCTCGCACTTGGTTTCGTGCATCTATCGATCTCCTTGAGTTACTTTTGGGGCCTTGGGTTTGAGTTACTAAACCTCAATGTGCTTCTAAGCTATCCTACTTAAGGTTACCTAATGACGGTGTATAAGGAATTTAGAAATTCAAGAAGTTGGACTTAGCTTATTCAGTAAGTTTCTATTCTTGAGGGACAAGAAGACATTTGAAATGATTTTGATCCTTAAAAACATGGATGGGGTGTCCTAAGATGTTTAGGATTGAAAATAGGAGGTTCGGACACGCCAGATTGGCTTAAAATATGACACGTAGAAGAGAGGGTGTGCCACATAAGCATGCCACGCCATCATTTAATGGCAAAAAGTTAACGGTGTTATGCTCGAGAACCAAAATCGACAAAAAAATAAAACTTTGAGGACCAACATTAAACTTTTGAAACATTGAGGACCAACATTAAACTTCATGCAAACATTGAGGACCAAAATAATACTTTCGCCTTAATTTTTTTCATTAGATAAAAGTTTTAATTAATTTTTTATTTTAAAATTAATTTTAATAAATATAGAGGTGAAAAATGCCAACTCACTATGTCTAAATGTACATGTCACTAAATATTTAACTGTCCACGTCAGCAATCCGTTAACTATTTAACACTTAGATAACGGAAGGGCTAAATTGACTCTAATTACAAACATGAAGGACCAAATTGAGACTGACCAAACGTAAAGGACCAAATTGAGACTGAGGATAAATGTAAAGGACAAAAATAATGTTTTTGTCTAAAATTAAATGTAAAAGAATTCAAATAAAGTGATCAACTGCCAAATTATGTATCCTATAAATTAATAGTTTATCCGAATCAAATATTGACTAATTTAAAATTCCAATACTGACATTAATGTAAATACATCATACGGATTCAATGGAGGTTAAATAATTACCAATTTGTACACCAAACAACAAAAATTTAGGCAATATTTGGAGGGCGTACTTAATGACAGAAAAATTTTAAAATACTGATTGGAATATATTTAAGAAACGTAACAATCAATTTAAAAAGTATTTTATTAATTTTGCAATATATTTTTAATTTAACGCAAATATCACAAGATATATTGTTAATAACACATTTGAATCTCCATTCGAAATCCTAGGACCTAGAAAAAAGTTGTGGGATCTATAGCTTTAATTGATAATCAGAATATAGTATAAAATTTAATTCAAATTTGAACATGATATATTACATGATCTTAAATTTTAAAAATTCAAATTAAGTAACCTTAACACAATTTATGTACCATATAAAGTAATAGTTTATAAGAACAAAATTTTGACTATTTTTAAATTTCATTCATGACATTTAAATGTTCATTATGAATCTTATTCAATAACACATAAATAAAAGGAATAATAAAGGTGAACATAAATTAAACTTAATCAAAAGATAAAATTTTATGACAATTAAATGGTTGACATGAGTGGTGAAATAACTACAATGAACCTTTTTTTAAAAGTCCAACAAATAAACTGAGTAAGACCATTTAATCTATTAAATAACTTCGGGTTTGCTTAATAAATATATAGTTGATATAATACCCGAGAAATTTTTTTCGAAGTTTAAAATAAAATAAAAGGGAGAGAAAAGAAGTAGAAAATGATTTTTAGGATTTAATTCAAGACCTAAGAAATTGGAAACCTGAATTAAATAGAGAAAGAGATTAAATTAAAAATACATATTAGTTATTATTTATTTAATTATTAATTATTTTATTAATTAAGTATATTAATTTTTATTACTTATTTAATTATTTATTAATTTTAATTTGGGGTGGGGGTCCGTGGGTTTAGAAAGAAAGAATTAAAAACAAAGAGAAAGGAAAGAAGAAGGGGACGAGAGAGAGAGAAGTTGAGGGGTAGAGAGAGAAGAGGGAGGACGCGTGAGGGAAGAATAAGGGGGACGGAGGAGGAATCTTGCCGGAATCTCGCCGGAGAAGAGCTAGTCTGTAATATCCAGAATATTTAATTTAATTATTATCATTATTATTTAATTTATTTTTCTTTTTGAAAGAAAAATAAATTAAATTAAAGAATTAAAAAAATAAAATAAAATGAAGAAGAGAAAAAAAATAGGGAATATATAATTTTTCTAGGACCTAAAAGAAAAGTGGAATTAAAAGGATGGAAAAAATTTGGATTTTTTTCAACTTAGTTTTGTTTTTGTTTTTATTTATTTCAGGCAAGTAATATGTTAAAATGGGGGTCAAAACCGTGACCCCTATTCCACTAAAACAAAACGCAAAGCAGAAGAAAAAAAGAGCAGAAGCAGCGAGAAATCGCACAACGGACCCGAGGCCACCCGAGAAGAGAAGAGGACGGCTCACGAAGGTGTTTGGCCGTAAAAGCACTGGGGAGATGGCTCTGCCGCCGAAAGCAGCTGCCGGAATTCATCCTCTCTACCTATTGAGCTCATCTATCCGACTGAAATCAAGTAAGAAAGCCCCAAATCTCTCAAACCCCAATTTCTTCAATTTTGGGTATTTTAGGAATTCTTCAATTTCTTCCAACTGGGGCATTCCGGGGTTAAATTCGAGCTTAGTAGAGGTTATTGAATGCTTAGGGAGGTTCAGAACCGAAGCTAAACCGTAGGAATTGACCGGGTATGGAAATCATGGAAATTGGGTTGGAAAATGGCTCTAAAATTCGAAATTGCTAGTTGAAGAATGAATAGGCTTGTAATGGAGTAGTATAATTGTCGTAGTTGCTGGAAATATATAAGGGAATAAAGCCCGGGTAATTACCGTAACAACCGGAACCCAATCCGGTGAAAAAGAGGCAATATACCAAGCCACCGTACAGTAAGGAGCTATGCGGTGAGCTGGACACCTCGGCCTAGTCCGTGGACACCGAAGACCAACTAAATTGGTTCCAAGGCTCTACTTATACCCGATTATATTTTTATGTATAATTATAGAGGTAGTAGTTAAGCTTTTACATGGCAAATAAAGGGAGACGGTGGAATGAGTAAGCTAATGCCTCTTTTGAGCCGTGAATTTATTCCCTTATTAGTTTGAAGACCGTAAGAACACATGGAGTGGAATTTAGATAAATGAAAATCTCTAACCTAAGCTCTTAGAGGTTCTAAGTTGCTCGGATGTGTGAAAGTCAAGTATAAGACAATATAGACTTTCAAAAGAGCAAATAAGACGACGTAACGAACTAAATAGTTAGTTCTTGGAAATATCTAGAGGGTGCATGAGCATTAGCATGGCACGTGCATGTTAGATGCTTAGTTACACGTTTCTAAATTTCTTAAATATATGTGTATAGGGCACCACAGGGTAATTGGAGCTTCAGGTACTCCGAGGACTGATCCGGAGGGCCAACGAGGTGAGGGGCTCTCCCATTCCTGCCCCACAGGGTTGGATGACTATGTGGAATTGTGGTTTGCTCTATTTTGTGCAAATTGCTATATGAAATATGTCTACCTGAATATATTTATGTTACGCGTATATGATTAGCAAGTAAACAGTAGACGTGCAAACTGTTTACGTGCTTATATGTTTGTTCTCAAGTGAATATGCGATATTGTGGCTCACCGAGCCTTATATGTTACCGTGGGTAGGATTGAGTCGGAATTTTGTATGTGAGGGTTCATTAATATTAGAAACCCATTTAAATTGATCATCATCGTAAAGGCTTTGACCGTATGGTACATTGAGGAAAATGAACCTAGGTTGTTAAGTGTGAGTGGGAGTGTTGCATAATTGAAAAGGGGGAAACTAGGCCTAATTAATAAACACGCATGATATTCAGTTAGTTTATCATAGGCCGTCTTTCAAGGTTAAACATATTAGTTGAACTTGTTTAGGTTAGTCCGGGTAGATCGAGTCGGTCATCCTGGTCGGACAAATAGGAATTTGTAAATAGTAAGTATGCCACATAGTGGCCATTACCTTGGTTTAACCGAGGTCAGACAAGTTGCCGGCTATTACTCTAAGCATGTCTTGGAGTCAGAAACTTCCTAGTGTGATCAACTAGGTTCGAACAAGAGATTGCCTTCGGGCCAGTATTTCTCTCAGCATAATGCGGGAGACAGAAATTGAATGCCTACATGTATAAGTATATGTTATCTATGGAACCATATGATATAGCTTTATGATTGGTTTACATGCGGATTAATAAATATGTTAGGAGCATAAATTAGGATTTTAATTGTGAATATGATACATTGATTGCCTAATCATGTTAAAGGTCACAATATAAATCTGTTTCATGCGTATGTGGTTGTGGTTGCTCCCTTCCACCAGCTGTAGTGGTACCCGCTGCTACGCCAAGGATGGGAGAGCTCCTCACTGAGTCTTTTCGACTCACCCCCTCTGTTTACATGTTTCAGATACAGGTGGTTTAGGAGTCGGGAACGCGTCCACTTCTTCTCAATGAGGCGGACAACTCTGAGGACCGCACGCTTTGTCCGTGTTGGTAGTTATTTTGGTTATGTACATATGTTATGATGTATATATATATATATATATAAATCCTTTTTGGACGTAGCTTTTGTACGTATACAACTGCTGTGTATATATATATACTATACTCGAATTCTAGCATTGTCGGCTTCATACAGGTTAAAGATAGGTCTTGGTATTGGGAACTTAGGCTATGATATAGTATGTATATCATATTTATATATATTTGTGACTTCCGCATGTGATTAGGATAGATCACACGCATTGAGGCGTGTGATCAATATGTACATTATATATATGTGTGGCTGAATACATGTTGTATGCAAATATAACTTTCGCATGTGAGTAGGATAGATCGCACGCATTGAGGCGTGTGATCAATATGTAAACTATCTGTATGTGTGTGATTGAATATATGTATGACTGTATACAGGGCTTATGCATGTGAATAGGATAGATCACCCGGACTGAAGTGCGTGATCAATATGTAAACTATATGTATGTGTGAGTGATTATGTGTATATGTATAGACTGAAGCGGCGTTGAGCGAGCCGTGGATTGCACGTTACTTAGGTCACCGGATATGGATGGCCCTAAATATTATATATTGTTTGTATTAGAAATGGGTAGTTATAAACATGTGAAAATGTCAATAAGGGATTAGATGCTTACGGGATAGGAGAAATCCTACCTCCCGTGCCGGTCATGGACGTCCGATAGGGGGTCGTGACATAGTCGGCGCCGGAAAAGCTCACCGAAGCTCGACTACAACATTTTTCCACACCTCCCATCGATCGAATCAAAGGTTGGTAACCCCAATTTCATTTTAAACCCTCAATTTCTCCATTTTCAAGAATTTCTTCGATTCACCTTCGTTTGAGTTGTTTCGAAGGTAGATTGAGACCTACAAAGTGTTCTTGAACACTTATTTAGGGTAAGAACTGTGGCTATAACATTGGATTTAGCCGGATTCGAATTTGGAAGGATTTAGGGTTGAAATTCATATTATTATTAAATTGGGGAAATTGTTGATAATTAGGATTGAGCTTGGATTTGAGTAAATAGGCTTGGATTGGTATTATGGATATTATATTGTTGAAATATTAGCTGAACAAGACCCGTGAAGAGCTGGCCCGAGGTTACTAAGGTTGAACCTTGACGTTAACGTGTCGGGTCCCTGCTCGGTTTGTCCAAATACATTTTAAGGGTGATGTTGTGGGCTCCAAACCTCTTCTTTTCAATCTTAAACACTCTAGAATAATTCTAAATATACTATCAAGCATCAAGAATTTTTTTTAGGTACCTTCTTGTTTCTCAAGGATGGAAACTTGCGGAACAATAAAGTCCAAATTTTAAAGTGGAAACTTCATTACTTCCTAATTATTAGGAAACCTTAAGTAGGATAATTTAAAAGTATATTGAGGTTTAGTAACTCGAATTCAAGGCTCCAAAATCAATTCAAGGTGAGCGATAATTGTACAAAACCAAGTGTGAATCACTTGAGACTCTCATGGAAGAGAGGGAAGACGAATAAAACCGAGAACTCGGTTCTTGGCAACGTCTAGGTGCATTTTTAGGCACGAGAATACCATACGCATATGAGTTGCATATAGATAAGATTGTTAACTACGTGAGTGCAATTGTTAGGAAACCATGATTCGTCCGGAGCGGGAGTTACTCTAGGACAAGCACAAGGAATCCGTCCAGGTGAGGGGTTTACCATCCTTGCCCTACAGGGTTGATTGAGGATGTGGATATGTGGTTTGCCTACTTGTCTATTTGTAAGAATTATTTAGTGGTTAACATGCTATTGTTGTTCCTAAATTGTAATATATAAAAGTACTTGTATATGTGTGTTTGATTACAGGCAAAGAGGTACTGGAGGGTATCCATGTGATGACATGAGATACACTGAACAGTACAAGCAAGGGGGTAAGTTTTTGATTGAGTCCAAGGTTTGGCTTACCCTATTAATTAGAAACTCATTAAAGAAATCGTAAATAATTAGTTTGTAAACGTCGACGTTTTATGGTAATCGAACTTAGGAAAGACCTTAGAGCATGGTTATGATCTAATCAAGGGTTTGGGTATTAAATAAGGATTAAGAAGATCTCATAATTGATTAGTGAGTCATAGGGAGGTTCACACTACCTAGAGAAAGTCAATTTAGGATAGTAATGGGTAGATTGAGTCAGAATCCCAGCTGAAAGCTCGGAAGGAGAAACAAGTCAGATAAAGTCGCCCGTGGAGGTCATTGCTCTAGCTTGTTCTAGGGCCAGTTGATTTCATCGCCCATGGAGGCCATTGCTCTAGCCTGGCACTAGGGTCAGTTAAAGATTAAAAGAAATTGCCCGTTGAGGCCATTGCCCTAGCCTGGCACTAGGGTCAGTCAAAGATTAAAAGAAATTGCCCGTTGAGGCCATTGCCCTAGCCTGGCACTAGGGTCAATCAAAGATTAAAACAAATTGCCCGTTGAGGCCATTGCCCTTGCCTGGCACTAGGGTCAGTTAAAGATTAAAAGATTTGCCCGTTGAGGCCATTGTCCATTGTGAAATACATGGACCAGTTGAGTGATTTATAGCTTTCAGATGACATGTTAAAAGTGATTGCTTATTTATGAGAAGCAAGATAGAAGAGCATGATCCGTAGGTTTATCCTTGATTTTATGTTATACTAATATTGCCTGATCGTAATATAATATTTGATAAATTGGATTTTCATGCGCATGTGATTGTGGGTGTTTCTCTTTCCCCAGCTGTAGTGGTACCCGCCGCTACTCCAAGGATGGGAAGCTTCTCACTAAGTCTGTTTGACTCACTCCCTCTGCTTCAATGTTTCATATATAGGTATCGGGCAGGCATCGATGTCCGGACAGTGATACGGACATCAGACCAACCCTGACGCACTTGTTCGCATGGGTGGATATTTTGCTATATTTTGATTATGTTGTACATATTCTAAGTTGTAGATATTGTGTATATATTTACAGCTTTTGATGTACGTCCACTCTAGAATTGTCGGCTTCACATGTACTTAAAGACAGGGTCCAGTTTAGGAGGAAAAAACTAGGATATATGTATGAATATATAAACTGCTGCATGTGAATAGGATACATCGTATGTATTGAGACGTACGATCAGTATTATATGGATATATATATATATATATATATATATATATATATATATATATATATTACGTGTGATTGCTGCATGTGAATAGGATAGATCGTACATATTGAGACGTACGGTGAATATGATATGAATATTTAAATTATGAGTGTTGATATATATCTATACATTGGGCTGAGCTGAAGCGGTATTAAGCGAACTGTGGATTGCAGGTTAATTAGGCCACCAGTGAGGTGTGGCCACTATTATGATATATATATTGATTGTATAGCAGGGTAGTTATAGTTATGTTTATAGGGTAAGGCTTACGGGTTTAGAGGTAAAAATCTACTCCCGTGCCGGCCATGTACTCCCGATTTTGGGTCGTGACAGTTCAATACTGTAATTTGTATGATTGAGTTAGTGGTTGTTTGCATAGATTACAAATAAAAATAAAGTTCCAATTTAAAAAACTTAAAATGTATATTGTAACACCCCAGTTCCAGACCCTTTAGAAATCAGAGTTTGAGTATAAAGAACATATCTTTGATCGAGAACCGGTGTGTTACTTGTACTTCTTCCCGAATTTTTTTAAACTTTTTTCCCGTTAATTTAGTTAAGCAACATATGTTTGGGTTTTATCTCTCGGGTATCTCTCGCGCATACCAAAACTACTGCGGAAGCATGCGTTATACAAACATACATACTAAAACTTTAGCTTTGTATTTACTTATAGAATATAATAAAAAAACATAAGTATTATACTACATACATCATCAAAGTATAAGAGAGCCTCGTGAAAGAGAATAATCTACAAAGTACTGACATTTATAGATCATAATCTTTAATCCCCTTACTGGAGATAGGCTCAATCTATTATATATAAGTGCATAACAAATTTTCTATTCTGATCCCTTATCTATATCTAGTACAAATTGCCAGTCAACTTCTTCAAAAGATATAACTAAGTTATTGGCTAGAAGGAATGAGAATACATTGATTCAAAAGTGAACTATATGGTTCTATACTATCTGATTCTTTCTTTTCTTCACAAAGTCCTGCTACCCCAACACTCTAGTCTCGTCCCGAAGAAATGAGGTACCTAATCATCTGATACACACCAACGTAATGAGGATAAAGCCCAGTAAAAAACACTACCTGTTTTCAAACTCATTGTTGTGTACCACTATGCCTTGCACCGAAATCTTTGTATTCCTTTTTCATCATATATATAAAACATGAATGACGAGTTTCAGTGGCGACTCAAAAAAGTCGACCTTCAGTGGCGACTTAAGAAAGTCGTCACTGAAAGTCAACCTTCAGTGATTACTCAAAAAAGTCGCCACTGAAAGTCCACCTTCGGTGGCAACACGCCATCGAAGGTCCACCATCAGTGGCGAAAAACGTCGCCACTGAAAGTCCACCTTTAGTGGCGAAGAAAGTCGCCACTGAAAGCCCACCTTCAGTGACGACAATTCCATGTCGCCACCAAAGGTCCACCTTCAGTGGAGAAAAAAGTCGCCACTGAAAGTCCACCTCCAGTGGCGAAAGAAGTCGCCACTGAAAGTCCATCTTCAGTGACGACAATTCCATGTCGCCACCGAAGGTCCACTACAAGAAAATTCAATGAAAGTCTAACTTCAGTGGCGACTCAAAAAAGTCGCCAGTGAAAGTCCACCTTCAGTGACGACTCAAAAAAGTCGTCACTGAAAGTGGACCATCAGTGGCGACTGGTGGACCTTCAGTGCTGACAATTCTATCCACTTTCAGTGACGACAATTCCATATCGCCACCGAAGGTCCTCCTTCAGTGGCGAAAAAAGTTGCCACTGAAGGTGGACCTTCAGTGACGACAATTCTATGTTGCCACTGAAGGTGACGACAATTCCATATCGCCACCGAAGGTCCTCCTTTAGTGGCGAAAAAAGTCGCCCCTGAAAGTCCACCTTCAGTGACGACTCAAAAAACTCGTCACTGAAAGTCAACCTTCAGTGACGACAATTCCATTTCGCCACCAAAGGTCCACTATAAGAAATTTCACTGAAAGTCTACCTTCAGCGGCGAAAAAAGTCGCCATTGAAAGTCCACCTTTAGTGACGACTCAAAAAAGTCGCCACTGAAAGTCGACCTTCAGTGGCGACTCCAAAAAGTCGCCACTGAAAGTCGACTTTCAGTGACGACAATTCCATGTCGCCACCAAAGGTAGGAAACATAATAAATATTTTAGAATCAAATTATATAACAAAAATTGACATATGGCTCAGTGGTTGCTGTACAAAACACTATGTATCATGTCCCACCTTCAAATTCGTCCATGCGCCAATTTTGAAAAATATAAGGTGGCCGGCGACCGGCGACCGGCGACCGGCGACCGGCGACCGGCAATGGAGGTCCAGCGGCCGGTGGCGGAGGTATGGCGACCGTCGTCCGGCGGCGAAGGTCTAGCGATCGGCGTCCGGCGGCAGAGGTGCGGAGGTCTTCACCGACCGTTGGAGTTCCGGCAAGTGGTTTCAGTGGCGACTAAAATTTGCCACAAAAAGTGGTTTCGGTGGCCACTTCTAGTCGCCACAGAAAGTTTTCAGTGGCGACAATATAAAGTCGCCACTAAAGGTCTTTTCAATGGCGACAAAAAGTCACCACCAAAAACTCCAACTTTTATTGTTGTTTTAGTGACGAAAATTAACCTTCTTTGGTGGCGACTTTCGTCGCCACTGAAAGTACCTTCAGTGCGACATCGAAAGTCGTCACTATAGGGCTTCAGTTGCGGACTTTTCAGTGACAACTTTTATATCGCCACTAAAACCCTTCAGTGATGACTTTTGGACTTTCAGTGACGAAAAAAGTCGCCACCGAAACCCTTATTTGTTGTAGTGTTAAAACTTATGCATGTCATACTCTTCATAAAACATTTAGCATGGAAATTCTTACATGTTAGGGCATAGGAAATGAAATGGCATGCTTACATGTCATAAAACATTTAATATGAGCACATACTTCTTAAACATGATCTTACATGTTTGAATGGTAGAGAAATAACAACATTATAAAACATATGGGCCTTTGCCCCATTTCATGAAAAACATATGAGCATAGGGAGCACCACCCAGTGGATACTCGCACATACAATTCAAGTGGCTATTAATAAGTAAGAACCTATAGCAATTAAGCTATTTCTGTTTTGTGTACTATCTGGAGCGTCCCCCAGTGGATCCGAGTACTATGAGATCACCCCCTTTTCTCGGTAGGTCGTATCCATTTCTGGTTGGTTTTACTTAGCCAAGGGAGTCACTTCTACTTAAAATTTGGAGATCCCCGTCTCTTTTTAACGGTTCTTCTCATATTCGTTTATGTAGATCTTCCCTTTCTGTATGCTATCTATACAAATATGAGATGAAATATCTAGGTCCCAATCATGGTTAATCTAATTTTAAGCATGTCACTCTTGATTTGGCCATACACTGCCTACTAGTTTAAAATTAAACAACCAACACGGTGTTTTCTTAAACTTTCTTCATCAATCGATTGGATGTTTTACCATCCCAAATTATGGCTCAACTGTGGAAATCCTAACGGTCGTCCCATACTGACAATTGGTCAATCGACTATGGACCTATCTATTTGCAGCACATATATGTAAGATACTTACTCTTCTCTTTTCTATGTTATTTCTCTCTACCCTTAGCTCATATTACTTTATAAACTTAGAACATAATGTTTAAGCATGTTATGGGGCATTTGAAATCCTTTTTGAAGTGTTAAAGAAGGAACTTTTGCTAAACAAAGTGTTTCAAGTTCATTTCATAAATTTGCCAACTTTGTAAACTCATAAATTGTTCTATTAAACTCCGAAAATTCTGAAATAATTATGACATGTTTATGAATATAAAATATAGTTGGCTGCAAAATATTAGCTCAAAACTCACATGTTTGCCCCCTCAAATCTAGTTTAACAATAGCGGTCTGATGCGACAGGGCAGCAGACCAGACTTTTGTAAATGCTTGATAAAACCATACCAAATGAGTTCCAAATAATATGAGAATTTCCAGATCCCATATTAAGGATATTAGGAATCTACATATAAAATTTTAGCCTTTAAAGCCTTCATCTGGTACCTCAACAAGTAAATGAAAGTATGAAAACAATAAATATTTTCTGCATAAGTTCTTGAACTTCATATGTGTATCAAGGGTACCAAACAGGATCCAAAATCAATAAATTTTGGCAATCATAAACTCTAATGTGTCTAGTTTTAGTCTGCCAAATTTCAAGAGTTTTGGAGCTCATTAAGTATGTTTTTTACATTTTGCTTCATGCAAGTCGACTGTTGTAACATACCAGTCAACTGGTTCGTCTCTGTTTCGTTTCTGGACACGAAAGTCGACTGGTTTGAGCTGGCAATCGATTGGTATGTTCTTGGCATGAATTATGGGCAGAAAAGAACATGGAAGTCGACTAGTTTGGCCTACAAGTCGACTGCTACGTTAATTTCTGGGTTTTTAAAGTATCTTTAATTTCTGGGTTTGGCCTACAAATCGAAAAATGGGAGATTTTTTGGAATCGAAAAATGACAGATGTCGCAATTGATAAAGACAACGGTTAAACGTAAGACAAAATGAAAATTAGGAATTATAAAGTGAATCGTCTAGACGATGCAGAAACACTTGACGTTTTTTTCCACTATCTGGGTAATTTGCTATACCATAAGGAAAAAGGAAATAAAACTCAAATTCTAAATATGCTACTACAAAATCCTAGAGGAATGGACCCATGAAAAAGTTATCTTGAGCTCAAACTTTTGTGGACTTGGCACAAAAATATTCACCACACTGCATAAGCCATCATCTGGGAAAATGAACATGTCCTTTTGACAAACTCCTTTGATGATGTCCACACGAAAATTTTCATCATCGTTGAAGACAAACTTCCCATTTATGTAAGTAAGGAATTTTAGAGCCTCAGGAACACGCGTAAGACACTTCACCCTACGAAAATTGGTTGACCCAGTAGAGGAGTCACGTTTCACATAGAGGACATAATGCTTAACAAACTCGGGCTCAGTTTTCCAAGCAATGATACCAACAGAACCATCTACATCAACCAAAAAAAACTGGTCACCTACTATATTGAAGGAAACATCATAACTGTGTCATGTCTTGAGTGCAATACTATATGCTAGAAGTAACTTCTTATTGGAGTTGTTGGTATTGTTTTCCTTCAGGGCAATCCAGTAAAGGATATTGTTGATGTGGACATAAGAATCATAGATTTGAGAAACATCACACATAGGTTTTTGTATTGTAGACCAAGTGAGTGAGAAGCTATAGAAAACAGACATAGATGAATTGCGACCCAAAATCTCATCCTTCCACATTCAAACAATGCTCTCGTGATCAGTAATAGAATTGAAACCAAAACCAGATATGACTTTACCTGTACAATTTAAAAACTTTTCAGTAATTATGAGCACGAAAAATTTGTTACACAACATAAACAAAGAAATGCAGTTAATGAAGCAATATAAGAGTCTCAAAACCATTGGCCGAAGTAGGTTGAATAGATGGGGCCATGCGATAAGTTGAATTTGTGATGTTGGACAGAGCATATATTTCTGAAGCTGATGGTGATGCAAAATCAATGCACAGAACGCCATTGACTACACCAGTTAAACTTGAAAAACGATCGGCAATAGTTGAGGGAAGTGATGGCAAAGTGATTAGCGTTTCTTTTGAATAAAATTCAGTGTCCTTACGGTATATTCCTATACTTGGATGTCCTGGAATGCTAAAGGCACAGAGAACCAATGAAGGATTATACACAGCCATCGACTTAATCTGCATAAATTAAAGAAAGAAGAGGTTACAAGATAAGAAAAGCAAGGAATGGTCAAAATTTTTACCTACTTGATCGAGAGTAATAGAGGGAAACAATATCAATCTTGAAACATTATGTAGATTCATATAGTATATCCATATATTATTACTCCTAAGGAAGACGATTGGAAGTTTGAAACACAAACATTGTTGAAGATAAAATGCGAAGTAAGAAATTGCAGCAGTGAAAAAAATATAACATAAATTATTAGCAAAATATGAGGAGATAACTGAAATCATGAGTTACCTAGAGGCATTGCAGATTCAGTGAAGGGAATGTTGGAGGAAAAAAATGCAGAGGACACCCTAAGAATGATAAGAGGACGGCAGAAAATATTGGGGTGGAAGAGGGAGTTCAAAAGATGTTAAAATCTCTATTGTTTGGTTGGGGTTTATTGGGCTTTTATATTGGTGATAAGTATTTGGGGGTTGGTTTGGCTGAGATCTACATAAATGGGCCGAGAATTGTAAAGGAAAAAATGGTGAAGAAATAAAGAATGAATGATTATGTTTGATTGGGATATTTTAAAATCGACGTTTTTAACGGGTAATAAGATACACAATAAATCGTATCCCAAAAAATCACAAGTTAATGTTTATTTTAATTAGATAGAAATTTACAGATTAAAAAATTAAAATGATATGTATCTTTTAAGATTCCTGCGAAGATCGAATTTCGATATTTAATTGGAAAGTTAAGAATAGAATTAAAAAAAAATTGTTTCCATTAGTGTATAGTAAAGGTCAAATTTTAAATAATTAACAATGGATCTAATTTTCATATCCTCTTAAATATTGATTAAGGGTATAATACTTGTATCCGAAATATAGTTGGACCTAATATTCAACCAGTATTTTCAAATGTTTGAATTTAAACAGTGGTCAGCTCAAATCATGAAGAATTGCAGTTGTTGAGTGTCACGACCCCAAACCGAGAGTACGTGACAGGCACGAGAATAGATTTTTACCTCTAACCCCATAAGCCTTACCCTGTAAACATAACTATAACTACCCTGCTATACAATCAATATATATATATATCATAATAGTGGCCACACCACACTGGTGGCCTAATTAACCTGCAATCCACGGTTTGCTCAATACCGCTTCAGCTCAGTCCAGTGTATAGATATATCTCAACACACATAGTATATATCTATATCATATTGATCGCACGTCTCAATACGTACAATCTATCCTATTCACAAGCAGCAATCACACATAATATATATATATATATATCCATATCATATTGATCGTACGTCTCAATATGTACGATCTATCCTATTCACATGCAGCAGTTTATATACTCATGCATAAATGCTAGTTTCTCCCCAAACTGGACCCTGTCTTTAATCACATGTGAAGCTGGCAAGTCTAGAGTAGGTACATATCGAAAGCTGTAAATATATATATACAATCCTTAAAACTTATAATATGTACAACCAAAAGAGTCAAAATAACAAAAAGGTGTCCACCCACGTGAACTAACGCGTAAAGGATGGTCTGATGTCCGTATCACTGTCCGGATGTCGATGCCTGCCCGATACTTGTATCTGAAACATTGAAGCAGAGGGAGTGAGTTAAACAGACTCAGTGAGAAGCTTCCCATCCTCGGCGTAGCAGCGGGTACCACTATAGATGGGGAAAGGGAAACACCAACAATCACATGCGCATGAAAATCCCGTTTATCAAATGTTATATTAGGATCAGACAATATTAATATAACATAAAATCAAAGATAAACCTACGGATCATGCTTCTTATAAACAAGAAATCACTTTTAACATATCATCTGAAAATTATAAATCACTCAACTGGTCCATGTATCTCACAATGGACAATGGCCTCAACGGCAAGTCTTTTAATCTTTAACTGACCATAGTGTCAGGCTAGGGCAATGGCCTCAACGGGAAAATCTTTTAATCTTTAACTGACACTAGTGCCAGGCTAGGGCAATGGCCTCAACGGGCAAATCTTTTAATCTTTAACTGACCCTAGTGCTAGACTAGGGCAATGGCCTCAACGGGCAAATCTTTTAATCTTTAATTGATCCTAGTGCCAGGCTAGGGTAATGGCCTCAACAGGCAAATCTTTTAATCTTTAACTGGCCCTAGTGCTAGGCTAGGGCAATGGCCTCAACGGGCAAATCTTTTAATCTTTAACTGACCCTAGTGCCAGGCTAGGGCAATGGCGTCAACGGGCAAATCTTTTAATCTTTAATTGACCTTAGTGTCAGGCTAGGGCAATGGCCTCAACGGGAAAATATTTTAATCTTTAATTGACCCTAGTGCCAGGCTAGGGCAATGGCCTCAACGGGCAAATATTTTTTTTCTCTTCCCAAGCTTTCAGCTGGGATCCTGACTCTATCTACCCATTACTATCCTAAACTGGCTTTACCTAGGTAGTGTGAACATCCCTACGACTCACTAGTCATTTATGAGATCTTATTAATCCTCATATGGTACCCAAACCCTTGGTTAGATCAAAACCTAGCTGTAAGGTCTTCCCTAAGTTCAATGACAATAAAACGTCGACGTTTACTAACAAATTCTATACGATTTCTTTAATGAGTTTCTAATTAATAGGGTAAACCAAACCTTGGACTCAATCAATAACTTACCCCCTTGCTTTTACTGTTCGGTGTATCTCATATCATCACATGGATACCCTCCAGTACCTCTTTGCTCGTAATGAACCACACAAATACGAATACTTTCATATATAACAGTTTAGGAACAACAACTAAATAATTCTTACAAATAGGCAAGTAGGCAAACCACATATCCACATCCTCAATTAACCCTATAGGGCAAGGATGGGAAACCCCTCACCTGGACGGCTTCTTTGCGTTTGTCCTGGAGTAACTCCTGCTCCGAACGAATCGTGGTTTCCTAACAATTGCATTCACGTGGTTAACATCTTACACTATATACAATTCATATGCATATGACATGCTCGTGCCTAAAAATGCACCTAGACATCGCCAAGAACCGAGTCCTTGGTCTTATCCGTCTTCCCTCTCTTTTATGAGACTCTCAAGTGCTTCGCACTCGGTTTCATACAACTATCGCCCTCCTTGAATTGCTTTTGGGGCCTTGGATTTTAGTTACTAAACCTCAACGTGCTTCTAAGCTATCCTACCTAAGGTTTCCTAAAGACTGTGTAGAAGGAAATTAGAAATTCAAGAAGTTGGATTTAGCTTATTCCGCAAGTTTCTATTCTTGAGGAACAAGAAGGAATTTGAAATGATTTTGATCCTTAAAAACATGGTTGGGAGTGTCCTAAGATGTTTAGGATTGAAAATAGGAGGTTCGGACGTCCCGAATCCTCTTAAAAATAGGGTTGGGGTATGCTGGGTAGAGACCTGGTGCTGCCGCGCCAAGCTGCTGCCCAAGCAGCCTTTTGCCACCTGAGAGCTGGCGCGGCACAACAGTTCTCCGACCCCGGCTTTGACTCCGCTCCTCACGGGTTTTGTTCACCTACATTCCAACAACATAAATCCAATCCTAACTACTCAAATCGAAGCCCGATTCCAAATTTATCAACGAATCCCCAAATTGGGAATATTTAGAATTTTCAACCCCAAACCCTTCAAAATTCGAATTCGGCTAAACCCGAGGGTATAGTCTCGATTCTTAGCCCAACTAAGTGTTCAAGAACACTTCCTAGGTCTCAATCTACTCTCGAAACAATCCAATCGAAGGTGGATCGAAGAAATCCCTAAAAATGGAGAAATTGGGGGTTTCGAATGAAATTGGGGTTACCAACCTTTGATTCGATTGGTGGAAGGTGTAGAGGACGTCGTACCCGAGCTCTGGTGAGCTTTTCCCGGCGTCGGACCACTCTCTCCGGCAACTTTTCCCAGCAGTTTCCTCCCTCTCGTCCTTCTTCCTCCTTCAAGCCACTTCTCCGTCTCTCTTTCTTCTTTCTCTCTCTCGTTTTCCTCTTTCTTTCTTTTGGTCCGCCTCTTTCTCTTTCCTTTATTCTTTTTATTTCTTTCTCCTCCTTCTAACGCATGCACCCCCTCCCCTTTTTACAATAATTAATTAAAATAAAAATAAAATAACTAAATAACTAAATAATAATACTAATAATATTATTATTAAAGAAAAGGCTGAAAATATCTCCAATTTAAATCCCTCCTCTTTCCAATTAAATTTTATTTTCTTTTATGTCCCAAATTAAATACCCAAAAATATTTCCTACTCCCTTTTCTTCCTCTTCTTATTTTATTTCAAGCTTCGAAAATTTTCTCGGGTATCTCATTGAGCAAATAATTAAGCTGCAATTTTGTAAAATAAATGCCTAATTTAATGAAGAAAATTAATTTTAAACATATAAAGTCAAATATTTATTCGATTGAACACGAATAAATACGAATAAATGCCTAATTTAATGAAGAAAATTAATTTAATGATAGCATAATATATGTATCCAAAATATATTTTAATTTGAACGATTATTCGACCATTAATTTAAAATCCTGGTAATTGATTTGTCGATAATTAAAATCAGATGTAATCACATTAGATCGAATCCGTAAGAATCACCGATTGATGTTATTTTAATTTGATAGAGATGTACAGATTGATAAAAATAATGAAAATAGTGCGTTATTAAGGTCATGGAAAATCACAGGTCAGGGTAATTGAATTTTATGTTATTTAAAGAATATGAAATCAAATTTCGTGAATTTAATTGAAATTAATTAGATGTGGCTAAAATTTAGAACGACAACTTCGTTCATATTTAAAAATTATATTAAATCCTTTAATAATACAATTAAATGTGTTCATTAAGTAATAAAAACATAATTGGTGTCTCATGGTGTTAATGGAAGTCCAAATTTGAACGACATAACAGTTTAAAAAAAATAACTTATACATGGATCAAGAAATGGAGTAACGCTATAATATGTAATACCCCGGAAAATTTTGAGGATTAAAGAATGATTTATTTAAAATTTCGAGGATTTAAGAATTATTTATTCCGGGGCTAGGAATTAAAACCTTAAAAAAGAATATAGATAAAGTATGAAAATTAAAAAGAAACCGGAAAGGAAATTTTTTTTTCTAAGATTGTAATACCCAAGAAAATTTTTCGAAGTTTAAAATAAAATAAAAGGGAAGGAAAAAGAAGTAGAAAATAATTTTTGGAATTTAATTTGGGACCTAAGAAATTGAAAACCTAAATTAAATAGGAAAATGGATTCAATTAAAAATAAAAATTTGTTATTATTTATTTAATTATTAATTAATTTATTTTTAATAATATTAATTTATTTATTATTTTATTATTTAATAATATTAAAACCTAAACATATTTTTGAGAATTAAATCACTCCAAGTACCTTCTTGTTTCTCAAGGATGGAAACTTGCGGAACAAGTTAAGTCTAACTTCATGAATTTCAACCTTATCCTTTCGCAACCTTTAGGAAACCTTAAGTGGGATAAATTGGAGGTATATTGAGGTTTAGAAACTAGACTTCTTAGAACCCAAGTAGAAATACAAGTTGAATCAAAATGCTTAGACCTTCCTAAAATTAGGATTCCTTGCAACCAAGCTAGATAAGCTTCATTAGATGCGAATACAAGTTAGATAGAGGTCTAATACTCAAATCCAAGTATGTGAAACACTCAAGTAGAGTGTTATATTCGTGTAAGTCAAGTGTCCGAGGAAGGACACGCATAAGTTGGGATAGAGAAGTCCAATAAGACCAAGAGCTTGACTCTGTGGCAACCATGGACTACATGTGAGAGTAATGGAGAGATAAATAACAAGTTAAACTAAGTAATAACCTTAATGAAGTAAATCTTGTTCTTATAGGAACAATGACACGCAATAGAGTGTAACAAGAACTCCGAGGATTTATATTGCTATGACGATAGAGTGCGCTAGGGTCATTGCCCTATCATGGCAATAGGGTCAGAAAGGATTTATATTTCTATGACGATAGCTTGAGGTTCAGAGAGTGCATCTGGACGGGTATATGAGTTATATCCTATTGAGGATACTTGTCCATATTAACAACGAGAAGAATTGTTGATCCTTCGAGAAAGATACAAAGAATCCTATTAATATGTGAGACTAAGGTAAGGAGACACGGGAGGAACCTACGGGTGAACCATGAGCCTAACCTAGAAAAGAGAAATCATCCTGTGGAGTTGGTCCAGGGTGTGTCAGCGGCCATGCTTCGAGACGTCGTGCCGTGCCCACCATTGTGGCCTGGTTGGGTAATGGACTAGTGGGCTCAAGCTATTGGCCCGCAGTGAGGGGTCAGAACGTGCCACTTGGTGGCTATGGGTCAGTTGCATGATAGATAGAGGTTGATTGTGTTTGATTAACATAATTGTTACGAGGTGACTAGTACCCAAGTGAATGGGTTAAGTATTGTTTGATTAACAGAATTGTCACGAGGTGACCAGTACCCAAGTGAATGGGTTAAGTATGCTTTGCCACGTGGTGGCCAGTAACCCGAGTGCACTGGTTCGAAGTAGAAAAGACACGTAGTGGCTAGTAGATACCCTAGAGTGGGGGAGATTAAGTAGATGTATGTTATATTATCTGTGTGTATATACAAATTGTCTCTGTTTGCATATGTGGTCGCCAAGAATTTATGCTAATTAACAGTAACCAGTTGTTTTTGCATGTGGTTGTGTATGACTCCCAATCTCAGCGCCATGGTACGCGCCTTACGCCGGGGATGGGAGAGTTCTCACTGAGTCGCGTGGTTAAGTACAAGTGGAAGAAGTCTCGGTGGAACGAGGGTTGACCAACACTTTCCAAGACCCACAACTTGTTCGTGTGGGTGAATAAATTGTAATTGTAATTTAATTTACTTTATCATTGTATCATAAAGTAAAGGGTAGACGTACCCAATTAGATTGTATTACTAAATCTAGAACTGTCAGCTTCACACACCTTAAAGATCAGGATTAGTTATATTGCGATACAGGGAAAAACTTGTTTTCAAAATATATATACATACATATATATGTTGCATGTGAATAGGATACGCAGCATCTTCGGATGTGTAGCCAGTACACAGGTTATATATATTATGTGTGTTTTCCTATATCTATATCCTGAAGCGGCACCGGCCGTGGATTTTCTTGCCTAGGATAGGCCACCATTTCGATGTATCCATGGTATTATAATGCCTGTAAATGTATTTTCAATGATAGATATTTTGTCAATAAGGTGATAAGGCTTACAGGCATAGGGATATTCCCAGTGTCTGTGCCGGTCACGGTCCTCTAAACGGGGGTCGTGACAAACTTGGTATCATAGCCAGGTTGTTCTTTAAAGGTGTGAAGCTAACTAGTAGTCTCGGGTGTCAGTTGGGCTAGTCATTACGAATCCGGACGTAACGGTGGTTCCAACGGGCACTTATGAGGTTGCTCAGGATGTTGAGTCATAAATTTTTTCGAGTCATCGCTCAAGGCATAGAATTTGTATGTGAAATTTTATGCAAAGCATATAACCTGTACAGTACACAAGTGCCGATGAGCACTAAGGCGTAAGGTGGGGTGGCAGTGACCCCAGGAACCTTAGGACGCCATAATAGGGAAGGGAGACATCCATGGAGGATGCTACCTAGACATAGACACATTTGGTTGAATTGTAGGCAGGAATGCGCTGCAATGTGTGATTGTTTAGCAGGTGTTAAATGAAACGATGCATCTGCTCTGTTAGCGGCGTGTTGTGTGCTATGGTATAGGCGCAAGTTGTTTGATTTTAGTATGGAATGCAAGTAGAATAGAAATATGTTGTCACGACCCCCTATCGGACGTCCGTGACCGGCACGAGAAGTGGGATTTCTCCTATCCCGTAAGCCTCTAATCCCTGATTGACATTTTCTCATGTTTATAACTACCCATTTCTAATACAAACAATATATAGTATTTATGTTCATCCATATCCAGTGACCTAAGTAGCGTGCAATCCACGGCTCGCTCAACGCCGCTTCAGTCTATACATATACACATAATCACTCACACGTACATATAGTATACGTATTGATCACGCGCTTCAGGGCGGGTGATCTATCCTATTCACATGCAGGAGTCTTGTATACAGTCATACATATATTCAATCACACGCTTACATATAGTTTATATATTGATCACACGCCTCAATGCGTGTGATCTATCCTATTCACATGCGGAAGCCATATTTTCACATAAACAAGTATTCAATCACACATACATATAATTTACGTATTGATCACACGCCTTAATGCGTGTGACCAATCCTAGTCGCATGCAGAAGTCATATACGTATATACATGATATATATTATATCATAGCCTGTATTCCCTTTACCAAGACCCAACTTTAATCTGTATGAAGCCGACAATGCTAGAATTCAAGTGTAATATGTATATATACACAACAGATGTAAACGTACAACGCTACGCCCAAAAAGGATTCATATATTCATATACATCACAACATATATACAGAATCAAAATAACTACCGACGCGAACAAAGCGTGCGGTTTTCAGAGTTGTCCGCCTCGTTGAGAAGAAGTGGACACGTTCCTGACTCCTAAACCACCTGTATCTGAAACATGTAAACAGGGGGTGAGTCGAATAGACTCAGTGAGAAGCTCCCCCATCCCTGGCGTAGCAGCGGGTACCACTACAGCTGGGGGAAGGGAGCAACCACAACCACATGCGCATGAAATGAATTTATATTGTGATCTTTAACATGATCAGGCAATCAATAAATCATATTCACAATTAAAATCCTAATTCATGCTCCTAACATATTTATTAATCCACATGTAAATCAATCTCAACATATCTCATTTGGTTTCACAATTAACACATACTTGTGCACGTAGGCACTCACTTTCTGTCTCCCGCATTACGCTAAGAGAAATACTGGCCCGAAGGCAATATCATGTACGAACCTGGTTGATCACACCAGGAACTTTCTGACTCCAAGTCATGCTTAGAGTAATAGCCGGCAACTTGTCTGACCTCAGTTTTAACCATGGTAATGGCCACTATGTGGCATACTTGCTGATGTTATAATCCTGTTTGTCCGATCAGGATGACTGACTCGATCTACCCGGACAACCTAAACAAACTCAACTAACTTATTTAACCTTGAAAGACGCCCTATGAGAACTAGTTGAATATTATACATGATTACTAGTTAGGCCTAATTTCCCCCTTTTCAATTATGCATCACTCTCACTCACACTTAACAACCTAGGTTCATTTTCCTCAATGTGCCATACGGTCAAAACCTTTGCACGATGATCAATTTAAGTGGGTTCCTAATATTAATAAACTCTCACATATGAAATTCTGACTCAATCCTACCCACGGTATCATATAAGGCTCGGTGAGCCACAATAGCACATATACACCTTGTGATTAATCATATAAGCACATATACTATTGCACGTTGACTACTTACTTGCAAATCATACACGCGTAACGCAAATTTATTCATATAAATATATTCCATATATCAATTTGCACAAAATAGAGCAAACCACATTTTCCACGTAGTCATCCAACCCTGTGGGGTAGGGATGGGAGAGCCCCTCACCTCGTTGGCCCTCCTGATCACTACTCGGAGTGCCTGAAGCTCCAATCACTCTGTGGTGCCCTATACACATTATATTTAAGAAATTTAGAACGCGTAACTAAGCATCTACCATGCACGTGTCATGCTAATGCTTATGCACCCTTTAGCTATTTTCCAAGAACTTAATTATTTAGTTCGTTACGTCGTCTTATTTGCTCTTTCTGAAAGTCCAGAATCCCCCATATTCGACTTTCACACTTTCGAGCCATTTAGAACCTCTAATTGCTTAGGTTAAAGATTTCCATTTGTCTAAATTTCCCTTCATGTGTTCATATGGGTATTTAAACTAATAAAAGAATTAAATTCACGGTTTAAAAGGGGCTTTAGCTTACTCATTCCACCGTCTCCCTTATTCGCCGAGTAAAAGCTTAATTATTACCATTTTAATTATATATAAAAATATAATTGGGTATAATTAGAGCCTTGGAACCAAATTAGCGGGTCTTAGGTGTCCACCACGGACTTAGACCGAGGTGTCCAACCCACTCACAGCTCTTTAAGGTACTGTGGCTTAGTATTTCGCCTCTTTTTCACCGGATTGGGTTTCGGTTGAGACGATAAATGCTTGGGGTTTATTCCCTTGACTATTTCCAGCATTTATAACACTTATACTACTCCAATCCAAGCCTAAACATGCATCGAATTTTCAATTTTGAATTTATAGCAATTTCCTAACCCAATTTTCCTAATTTCCATACCCGGTCAATTCCTACGGTTTAACTTCGATTCTGAACCTCACTAAGATTTCAATAACATCCATTAAGCTCAAATTTAACCCTGAAATGCGCCGATTGGAAGTATTTCAAGAATTCCTAAAATACCCAAAATTGGAGAAATTGGGGTTTAAGAGATTTGGGGCTTTCTTACTTGATTCCAATCGGATAGAAAGCTTGGTGGTGATGAAAAATGAGGTCTGGTCACCTTCTCCGGCAAAAATCCGGTCAAAAACCGCCGTGCCCTTGCCTTCTCCCCTTAGCCATGTGTTCTCGGTTTTGTGCCCTCCTTTCGCTGCGTTCACGTTCTGCTTCTGCTAATAATTTTTTTTCTATTATATAATGTGTGTGTGTGCTTTATGCGTGGGGGGGGGGGGGGGTCACGTCTGCTCCTGCATATTCTCTTTTCTTTTTTTTATTTGTTTAATTGTGAGTGTGTGTGTAATGGGTGTGCGTAAATGGGAGGAGGTCACGTTGCCCACCCCCCATATATTTTAATATATATATATAAATTATTTTATATACATATTATATATATATATATACTTTTCCTTTTTTTTGAAAAATTTATTTATTTATTACATCCTCTTTTTCTTTTAGGTCCTAAAAAGAATACTTAGATTTCCTATTTTTCTCCCCTTAATTTTATTGTATCTTTAATTTAATTTATTTTTCTTTCTGAAAGAAAAATAAATTTAATAATAATGAAAATAATCCAATCTAAATATCTCGGATATTACATATGCAATGAACGGTAGTTCAGGCTAGGAATGGTTTGTAAAGTGAAAGAAAAGACACGCTTGGCATTTAGAAATGAAAGTAAGCCCATGAGACGATTGAAATGGAAAGTTTACAGACAAGAATAAACAGGGCCATGAGGTATGAGACCAATAGGGAGATGACCATGTGAATGGGTCACGACTGTGCGGTATGCTATGGCTGAAGGAAGTGAGTTGTCCTTCCTAGAAAGTAAACAAAAAAGAGGTGGTGTATGCCACAGTATAGAAGTAGAAGTCTACGGACTAGAAAATCAGGATACGGTATATGGAAGGGCAAAGTGGCCGAACCATATGCCGTAGAGAAAGATGTTAAGAAGTAGAGACCTATGTAAACGTGTAGAGTGTGACCATATGCCGATTAGGAAACAGAGTAAATGGTAAGGCACAAGGAAGGAGCCTAGTCCAACCCTGCGCTCGATCCATGAACTGCTAGTTCCTTAAGCAAAAAAGGGGGCAAAGAAGGGATTAAGCCCAACCAAACTCTCTTGGGTTGCTTAAGGAAGAGCATAAAGAATAGGATATTGATCACATGAGAAATTTTTGTAAAAATCTTTTTGGTCATTCCGGATGACAGATTCTGAAAGACCCTCAAACTTTTCTTGAAAATACTAGGGATAACCATTGGAAGGCAAATTTTCATGAAAACTTTTTTCTCAATTTGTGTCATTCCAATTGGTTAAACCATAACCATTTACGAAAACCGTAGGCGTCATTTTTTAAGGAATAAGCTTGAATTAATTTTTAAAACCCCAGGGTGCCTAAGAAAACAAATTCATGTTCCCAATACCCTACCAAACAATAGTCCTTTTACAGGTAAGCTGTATAAGGATGGTAAATGTAGTTGAGAAATCACTCGCTTGGAGTCATTAAAGTTAAGTTGACATCAAAAAGCACTAGAGAGTGCTAAGGTGCCAAGGGAGTGTACAGGTAAACCCAAGGGTTACCAATTAAGGGGGCCATAGGGTGATTATGGACCCGAAAGTATTAGACCAGAGCAGGTCTAGAAGTAGAAATGGGCGTAGACCTTCGGGTAACGTCCAAAGATAAGAAAATGAGTGCTATCGCGGTAGATAGCTCTCGAACAAGATGATGTAAGAGATAATCCCCAAAGGGACTCGTGGAGTCCCGAGGGGAGAGAAAGTAGACAGGGATAAGTAGTCCCATGAGGGGGAAAGAGCGAAAGCCTGTAGGACCCCATAGGATAAGAGTCAAGTAGGAGGTGGAGCACCAACTACAACCGTAAGTGCATGTATGATATCCAGATTTTAGTGGACATAGCTAGGTAAGCTAGTTCCACAGGTTGGTGAACCGTAAATCTGATAGACTGAAGCCCGTGTATGGGTGAAGACTGAGTGGACAAACCAAACGTATAAATGGCCATGTGGGTGCCATAAAGGGAAAATTAACCGAAGGATGGGTAATCGAGAAGGAGAATTTAGTGAGTAACGAGTATTGAGAAATACTCGAAGAAAGAGTACCACGTAGGTACGAAATGGAAAACAAGAGAGTGAATATGAGAACGGAGTCGGGTAAGCATATGGGGATGCGAGCCAAAATGATAAAACAGGTATGCTACCGTTGGGGGCGATCAGAACCCAACGGGTAACACACTTGCAAGAGGCGGTATATGTTCATGAACATATGCCACACCGTAAGAAAGGAAAGAGTCAAACCGTGGGAGCGGATCTCGTTTGGTCAAGGGGAGTAGAGCATATCCGAAAAGGTTCATGCTGGAGTTAACGGATCAAATATTCCAAGTAGGAATGCAGGATCTAAGTGAGTTGAGGAGTTCGAGTGGGCCAAGTTGGGGTAAAAGCCAACAGAAATCCAATGAGTAGAATTAGCAAAGGATGTGCTACTCTAAGTGGACTAACCGGAGGATGGCATAGATCCATAGTCATAGTCGTGTTAAGCGAGGTCTTCGGATGAGAAAACCGAACTGAGCTTGAGGCAGAGTAATGAGTATGATGGTAAGGAGGAGACTGATGAGTTTCCATTATAAACAGAAATGACTACAAGTAGTAGTCAGAGAAGAGCATAAGTCAGTCAGACATATGATGTCGACAGGGAGTAACCTGAACTGGTTATGGAAACCACTAAGGGTAAGTGTAGAAGTCCAGAAAAGAAGGGGAAACACGAGTCATAAACGTAATATCCTTTACCGTTTGGTGGAGAAACGGTAAGTGTAATACATAGTTATGCTAGCGTTGATGCAAGCAGGGAAAGCACAAATAGTGGCCATAATTTATCTCTCGAAACAATTGTATTATTAAAAGCAAGAAGAGTCAAGAAAATCAAATTAAAGCCGCCAGATAATAGTAAAAACATGAGTTACACATTTTGGGCTGAAAGTGGAGCTGCACAACATGTTTTGGGCTTGAAAACATTAATTTGGAGAGCTTGGACCATTAGTTTTTTTAGACAATTATTTAAGATTTAGTGTTTTAATTATATTGGGTTTAAGTATGATTATTAGAAAGACCCAATAGTTTTATTTTAAAGTTATGTTAGGATTTAGGGTTTTAATTGTTTTAGGATTCTAGAGTTTTCTTTTTTGGAGTATAAATACTCATTTTCTATCTTGTATTTAGAAGTTAAGTTACGAATTTTATGAGAATTTGAATTTTTCATCTTGAGAGTGGATTTCTCTCTAGGGTTCTTCATTGAGCTAACAGACTTATCAAGGTTTAATCATCTTTGTGGCGTCTTCTAACACTTTGGGTCCTTGTTCGTTCGAGTTCAAGGGTTCAAGTGGATCAATCGACCTTTGTTTAGCTTTCTTGGGGTAAGAATATTTCAGATCGATTGTGGGTTCGTGGGATCAATCCCAGTGGGTTCGCATCAAGTGTCATGGCATTTAGCTTTGTTAGGATACGAGTAGGGTAAACCGAGTCGGTGGTGAGTGTAACAACCTCGAAAGGGTTGGGGACACTGATGGCACAAAGTATAAACACCTACGTAGGGTGTATGCCGTGTAAGCGGTAAGTCTAGATGTAGAGTAGGGGGAAAGAATGTAATACTCCGGAAAATTTCGAGGATTTAAGAATGATTTATTCCGGGGCTAGGAATTAAAACCTTAAAAAAGATAAAGAAAAAGTATGAAAGTTAAAAAGAAACCGGAAAGGAATTTTTTTTTCAAAGATTGTAATACCCAAGAAAATTTTTTGAAGTTTAAAATAAAATAAAAGGGAAGGAAAAAGAATTAGAAAATAATTTTTGAAATTTAATTCAGGACCTAAGAAATTGGAAACCTGAATTAAATAGGGAAAGGGATTAAATTAAAAATACAAATTTGTTATTATTTACTTAATTATTAATTAATATATTTTTAATAATATTTATTTATTTATTATTAAATTATTAATTATTTTATTTTAATTATATTTATTTATTTATTATAATTATTTTATTATTTAAGGGGGGAGACGTGGGTTATTAAAAGAGAAAGAAAGAAAGAGAGAGAAGAGAAAGAGAGAGAGAGGGAGGAGTGGACGGAGAAGAAGAAGGGGGAAGAGGGAGGAAACGTTGCCGGAAAACTCTCCGGAGAGAGCCGTCCGACGCTGGCCACGACCACCGGAGCTCGACTCCAACATCTTCCACACCTCCCACCAATCGAATCAAGGTTGGTAACCCCAATTTCATTCGAAACCTTCAATTTTTCCATTTTTAGGGATTTCTTCGATTCACCTTCGATTGAGTTATTTCGAGGGTAGATTGAGACCTTGAAAGTGTTGTTGAACACTTAGTTGGGGTAGGAATCGAGATTTCGTTCTCGGATTTGCCTAAATTCAAATTTGGAAGGATTTGGGGTTGAAATTATAATTATTTTCATATTGGGGAAATTGTGATAATTAGGATTGAGCTTGGATTTGAGTAAATAGGCTTGGATTGATATTATTGAAATTATATGGTTGGAATATTAGCTGAACAAGACCCGTGAAGAGCTGGCCCGAGGTTACTAAGGTTGAACCTTGACGTTAACGTGCCGGGTCCCTATTCGGGTTGCCCAAATACACTTTAAGGGTGATGTTGAGGGCTCCAACCTCTTCTTTTCAATCTTAAACACCCTAGAACACTCCTAAACATATTTTTGAGAATTAAATCACTCCAAGTACCTTCTTGTTTCTCAAGGATGGAAACGTGCGGAACAAATTAAGTCTAACTTCGTGAATTTCAACCTTATCCTTTCGTAACCTTTAGGAAACCTTAAGTGGGATAAATTGGAGGTATATTGAGGTTTAGAAACTAGATTTCTTAGAACCAAAGTAGGACCACAAGTTGAATCAAAATAGGAGTTGAAAACTCGTCACGACGGCGACTTAGATTATAATCATGCAAAAGGAGTTATTGGTGAGTTTTAGATTTGATTATGCTAGCGATGTGATACATCGACTAGAACAACGTCATATGGCACTTGAGACATCAGTTTTATAATCACCATGACGATGGTCATTGCCCTATCCAGGCAATAGGGTCAGAAAGGATTTATATTGCTATGACGATAGCTTGAGGTTCAGAGAGTGCATCTAGATGGGTATATGAGTTATATCCTGTTGAGGATACTTGTCCATATTAACAAGGAGAGGAATTGTTGATCCTTCGGGAAAGATACAACGAATCCTATAAATATGTGAGACTAAGGTAAGGAGACACGGGAGGAACCTGTAGGTGAACCGTGAGCCTAACCTAGAAAAGAGAAATCATCCTGTGGAGTTGGTCCAGGGTGTGTCAGCGGCCATGCTTCGAGACATCGTGTCGTGCCCACCATTGTGGCCTGGTTAGGTAATGGACGAGTGGGCTCAAGCTATTGCCCCGTAGTGATGTAATACCCGAGGGATATTTTTAGAATCAGGTCAATTGTGTGTAGTAAGACTTAGCATGGTCATCATTTGGAGTTGGAATGTAAGGACAAAATAAATAAATAAATAAATGAACAATACAAATAAATAATAATTTTGTGTATACATATAGATAAATAAAATTAAAAAGGAATTGATGGGATAAAATGAAATTGATAAAATTTTGAAATTGAAGTTAAGCATTTTGGCTAAATAAAATAAAAATAATTTTTTTAGAGTGAATTTTGGGATATAATTAAGATTTTAATAGTTTTAGAGTTGAGAATTTATGAAATAAAAATAAATATGAAAATTAGGTAGAAAATTATAATTTTGTTTAAAAGTGGTCATATGAATTAATCAAAGCTTATAGTTTAAATTTGAGAATTTTTCGAAAATAAAAATTATACTGGGTCGGAAATTTTCATCTGCAAGACACTCAATAACAGATATTTTTAATAGGCTTATGATTAGCCAAAAATTTCAAAATTTTCCTATTCTTACCTACAAATAAATATAGTTAAGAAAATCCAATCAAAACTCTATTTCACTATACCCCAAAAGTTGCCAATTACCCAAACTACCCTTAAATTCTCAAACCCCATTTATGAGCCACCAATTTGCTCTAGGAGACACAGCTTCCTCATCTTCTTTTCATTTCACTCTCTTATGCATCTCTTCTCCATTTCTCCTCTTCTCTTAGGGTAAGAAGATTTGCCCACAACCTTCATCTCTCAACCATTTTCCTTGCTTCCTCCCACCATTTCCAAGTTTCATCAAGCTTCCTCTACCATTGTGGGAAATTATAGAGCTTGGGCAACTCTCCCAAAACCCCAAATTCGGACTTGTAAGAGGTAAGTCCCAAAAATCATGTCTCCACCTCTTAAATCATGATTTTCTTGTTGGAATGAGTTGCTAATGGATAGTATATCAACCTAGGACTCTTTTGGAACATAGAAAACACCCCAATAAAGATTTCTTTGGAGGATTTCAACCTAGGGTTCATGTTGGACGAATTTTGTGAAAATTTTTGGAATTTTTTATTTCTTTGAAATTGTTGATATGTATGAACTTTAAATTATATGTTTAGATATTTTAAATGATTTGGAATGATGCCCAATGGTTAGGTTGGTGGTATTTGAACCCTTGATGAAAGTTAGAACTTCTCTTATTTGGTAAAATTTCCATTAATGGAGCTTGGAGAGTGAACAAGGTTGTGAGGTTAATTAATTATGTATTAAATTATCTTTAATCTAGAAAGAACACCAAATGATGACCATAGACTATGTAAGGGAACTTGGGGGTTTGGATAAGTGTAAGAAGTCATAAGTAGAGAAACTAGAAAATTGTATGAAATTTTATGTGGATTGAATTGGTTATATGTGATAGTGTTCAAGTACTTCCTTGGAGACGAGAGTGCTCAAAGGGAACGCTAAGTGAAGCGGCCAAGGTGAGGGACCCTTCCATCCTAGCCCCAAGGGTTGTATGATAACCTTGATTTGTGGGCTTACTTATACGTGAATGTTTGTAAATATTTAATTTTATGCTTGCTGGTAATACTCTGTCATTATGTTGGCGATTCCTGGAATTTTGTACAATGAATTGTTTGTGATTGTTAAAGTGGAAATATGGTGGATCAAGTACATATGGGTGACAATGAAGAATTCCGCACACATATGTGCTTGACCCGAGAATTATGGCAATAACATGTATGGTACCAAGGGTAAGGGCTTTCCGTCGGGTCAAGTTCGGAAAGTGCCTTCATGTTGGCATTTCGTCGGGTAAGGTTCGAAATTGCCTTCATGTATTTATATACACTTGTGGATACTCTGTTGAGCCGGTCCGGAGTATGCCACCATTACTAGTTGGTTAATCCGTTGAGTTGGTCCGGAATGAACCAAGCGGGCTTCCCGAGACGATGGTCCGGAAAGTGCCGATGTACATGGACACCTCACCGGGTTGGTGCCGGGGTGCGCCACCGAACACAACATTCCGTAGAGACGGTCCCAGAATGGGTCGTGTACCTATGCGTATCGATGTAAGATACCGAGCGTATAGGTACTCAACATTAGTGTAAACCCTAAATGCCCTTGGTATGCACTATGACTAGATTTACTTTTCTTCGAACATGCCATGACGATGGTGGGTATCCTCACGTGACGTCAAGACAAAGCTATTTTCTTAAAAAGGTCATGACATCGATTGCTGTCTTGACGTGGCGTTGAGGAAAACTTATTTTTAAATTACTATATTTCAAATCCAACCGACCATGACGATGGGTTAAGTCTTATAGTGCATCGGGATAGATAGGTAGGACCGACACGTCACGGGGGCAACAAGGTATGCAAATGTACGTAAGTTTGGCGGGTGAACCGCACTTGGATGTTAATTTATGTTCGGTGTTTCTCGATACACGCCTTTCAGTATGCATGATTAATGTACGTTGTGGTACGGTTAAAGTAGAGTTTGTACATGTTCTATTGCTTGAGAACAATTATATAATTTTCAAAGATTAATTAAAGTGTATGCGTATGTGAATGTGGTTTCTCCCCTTCCCGGTCGTAGTGGTACACGCTACTACGCCTAAGATGGGAGAGTCACTCACTGAGTCGTTGACTCACCCTCTAGTGGTTTACTTTTTCAGATACAGGTACCGGTCAGGGTTCCACGTAGGCTCAGTGAAGGCGACGTTTTGCTAACACTCACATTCTGTCTCCATGGGTGGCTTTGATTTTATTTTGGATATTGTAATGAATTGATTACACTTTGTGGTTATTATACTCTAGACTTGTCAGCTCCACATACTTAAAGACAGGATTATTTTGGGGGACTTATTATTATTATGTATACGAATTTGCATGTGAATAGGATATGTCACACACCGGAGTGTCTGGCAACGTATATGACAGATATATATATTATGTGTGTTTGAGTATACATATAAAATGAAGCAACACTTGGCTGTGGATTGCAGGTGTAAGATGGGCTACACAGGAGATGTGAGCCATATATATTGATAATGTGTGTACGCGGATGGGAATGATAGATAAATTAAATAGGTGTTAAAGCTAACAGACTCAGGGTTAGGCCCTCTGTCTGTGCCGGTCACGTGCCTCCGGGTGGCGGTCGTGAAAAAGTTGGTACCAAAGCCTTGTCATTTTCTTTAAGTTTGTGGAGCTATGGTATGACCGAGTGTTAGCTTAAACCGTCGTTATGATCCCGGGCATAACGCCGGAGTTATGCGAGCACTTGTGGGAGTATCCAAGAAATTGTGTCAGTTTTCGCTTCTAAAATTCTTTTCCTAATTATGATATGTGATAGGGGTTTCATGGAATGTTAAACCCTTGTGCAGTACAGGGATGCCACCAAGAACTAAAGCAGCTACACAGGGTGGAAGAAACCCCGAGACTTCTGATGGAGCATCGGCGCAGGTCAAGCGAGGTGCTCCACGGGGCCGACCCGAGGTCGTGCTCGTGGCCGAGGGAGGGCCAATCAGGGAAGAGAGATTAGGCGTCTATCGCCGGAGCCCTAACCCGAAATCGGTGCCCCATCTATTGCTGAGATGTTAACTGCTGGGTTTCAAGCGCTGAGGGCAGAGATGACGCAACAAATACAGCAAGAAATGCAGTGGTTAGCCGCTAATGAAGAAGAGATTCCACTAGAAGAGGAAATTGAAGTTGTGGAAGAACCGGGGAGAGTATGGTTACCAAGAGATGTACCCCGAGAGCAAAGGGGAGCTCGTAGAGAATTACCAGTGGCTAAGTTCCTGAAGCTTAACCCACCAACCTACTGCGGCACTAATGAGAAGGAGGACCTTCAACATTTCCTCCATGATATGGTCCGTATAGGGCGAGTGCTGAGATGCCCTGGAGAAGAATTAGCTGAGCTTACTTCCTTCTAGCTGAGAGGTGCTGCAAGAATTTAGGTGGTGTCAGTACAGGCCGGCCACGCCACACGAGTAGCCTCGATGCGGTGGGAGGACTTTGAGAGAGCATTCTTAGACCAGTTTTTGCCAGAAGGAATGGGGGATACAAAGAGGCAACAGTTTGAAGATCTATGGATGACTTCGGGTATGACGGTTACAGAGTTCGAGTTGTTGTTTACGGAGCTAGCTCAGTTTGCCCCAGAGTTAGTTCCAGATGAACAGGCTAAGATCAAGAGGTTCATACAGCGACTAGTGGAGCCACTGTTCATAGCTTTACTACCACAGAGGAAGCAATTTGAGACTCTTGCACAGGCGGCTGATTGTGCTAGGGTAATTGAGAATAGGAGAAGATTTGGGACGCCAGCCAATCCCAAGGGAAGAAATTAAGCAGGAAACGAGAATCAAGGAGGATGGAAGAAGAAGCAAAAGATGACAAGTGGTACCACCACAGTCCATGGTCTCATGGGACCCAGCAGACCTACCGGGCAGCCTTCGATGACTACCACAGATTCGGGGGCAAAGAGTAACTATCTGGGTGGTCAGAGGGCTCATAGCCGTGTGCATACGGGGAGTCAGAGGCCCCAATGCCGTCAATGTGGAAAGAACCATTTTGGTACTTTCCGGACCCTGAAGGGAGCTTGTTTCAATTGTGGCCAAGTAGGACACCTTGCTAGGGATTGTCCTCAAAAGCGGAGTGGAACTAGTGTGACGAGCAACCAGACACCGGGATCAATACCAATTCCAGCCCCACCAGTTAGAACAGTGCCACCGCCCACCATTGGCGGAGGCAGGGGTCGTGGAGCCGGAGGAAGAGGTCTGGGAACCAGAGGAGGAGGACAGACTAGAGTTTTTGCCTTATTTCAACAGGATGCGCAGGCTTCAAATGCTGTGGTGACAGGTACCCTCACAGTCTGTACTCAAAATGCACATGTGCTATTTGATTCCGGTTCAACTCATTCATACATATCACCTGCATTTGCTATTAAGATCGCTAAGAGCCCAACAAAGATGAAAGAGGCAATGTTGGTCTCTATAGCTATGGGTGAATCTGTACGGGTAGAATACATATGTGAGTCTTGTCCAGTAGTGGTTGAGGGCCATGAAACGGTGGTGGATTTAAGACTGCTGTACATGGTAGACTTAGATATAATCTTGGGGATGGATTGGTTAGTCTCGTGTCATGTAGTAGTGGACTGCAGGGCCAAATGTGTGAAATTCAACATCCCTGGCGAGGACCCTTTTGTGGTACATGGTGATGGGGCGAAGTGCCACCCGAGGTTGATATCCGCATTAGGTGCTCTCAAATTTCTTAGTAAGGGATGTACAGGCTACTTAGCATCATTCAGGGATGTAGAGAAGGAAGTACTTTTCGTGAACCAAGTGCCCATCGTTTAAGAATACCCGGATGTATTTCCTAAAGAGTTGCCTGGTTTGCCACCTGATATAAAGATTAAATTCGGGATCGACCTACTGCCGGGTACTAAAGTAATATCTATACCACCTTACCGAATGGCTCCGCGAGAGTTGAAGGAATTACAAACTCAGTTGCAAGAATTACTAGACAAAGGGTTTATACGACCCAGTGTCTAGCCATGGGGTGCACCGATCCTATTTGTCAAAAAGAACGACAGTACCTTGCGGTTGTGTATTGAATATCGGAAGTTAAACAAGGCTACCATCCGCAACCAATATCCTTTACCCAGAATAGATGATTTATTTGATCAACTACAAGGAGCCAAGCGATTCTCAAAGATTGATCTGCAGTCGGGGTATCATCAGTTGAAGATTAGGCAAGAGGATGCACCTAAGACTGCATTTCGTACCAGATACGGACACTACGAATTTTTGGTGATGTCGTTTTGGGTTGACAAATGCCCCCGCAACATTTATGGATCAGTTTCATAGTGTTTATAGATGACATCCTGGTGTACTCTAAGAACTCTGAGGAACATGCAGAACACTTGAGAATGACCTTGCAAAGGTTAAGGGAAGAGAAATTATATGCCAAATTCTCAAAGTGCGAATTCTGGTTGGACATGGTTGCTTTTCTTGGGCACGTGGTATCATCAGAGGGAATCCATGTAGACCCAAGTAAGGTGGAGGCAGTGAAGAGTTGGTCCCAACCTACCTCAGTGCCAGAAATACGGAGTTTCTTAGGCTTAGCCGGGTATTACAGGCGGTTTGTGCAGGATTTCTCAAAAATTACTGCACCTATGACACGGTTGACGCAGAAAGGGGTGAAGTTTGAGTGGACGGACAAATGTGAAGAGAGTTTTCAGAAGCTAAAGGATAGCCTGACCAGAGCTCCAGTGCTAACCCTTCTTGAAGGCACTGGAGGGTACGTGGTATACTGTGACGCTTCGCGAGTTGGGTTAGGATGTGTATTGATGCAGCATGGTAGGGTGATTGCCTATGCATCAAGGAAATTGAGGAAGCATGAGAAGAATTATCCAACCCATGATCTTGAAATGGTGGCGGTAGTGTTTGCCCTGAAGATATGGAGGCACTATCTCTATGGAGAAACATGTGAAGTGTACACAGACCACAAGAGCCTTAAGTACATCTTTGAGCAGAAGGATCTGAACTTGAGGCAACGTCGTTGGATGGAATTGTTGAAGGACTATGATTGTACGATACTATACCATCCGGGGAAGGCCAATGTGGTGGCCGACGCTTTGAGCCGAAAGTCTATGGGTAGTCTAGCTCACATTGAAGAAGTGAGGAGATCGTTAGTTCGGGAGATATACGGGTTGGAACAAAGGGGGACTCGATTTGAGATCGGTGGTTCTAATGTGTTTCTAGCTCGTATTCAGGCAGAGTCCAACCTGATTGAAGAAGTCAAGGCTAAACAAGAGTAAGATCCCGACCTCAAGATAGTGATCGACGCAGTGAGAAAAGGGAAGATGAGTGATACCCGATTCTCCATTGATGACAGGGGGTGCTCAGGTTGGAGGGACGGTTGTGTGTAGCTTTGATCAAAAATCTCAAGGAGAGGATATTAGACGAGGCACATAAGTTGGCGCACTCTATCCACCCCGGGGCTAATAAGATGTATCATGACTTGAAACAGTTATATTGGTGGAACGGGATGAAGAAAGATGTGGCAAACTATGTTTCCAGGTGTCTTGTATGTCAACAAGTGAAAGCTGAACATCAGAAACCTGCTGGAATGCTTCAACAGATTAAAATAACTGAATGGAAATGGGAAAGGATCACTATGGATTTCGTAACAGGGTTGCCTCGGTCACAAAAGGGGTTTGATTCAGTGTGGGTGATTGTGGATCGCATGACCAAGTCCGCACATTTCCTGCCAGTGAAGACCACTTACAGAGTGGCACAATACGCCCGGTTATATTTGGTAGAGATTGTGAGATTGCACGGTGTTCCAGTGTCAATAATCTCTGATAGAGGGCCGCAGTTTACTTCTCGATTTTGGAGGGCATTGCAGGAAGCATTGGGGACGAGGGTGGATCTCAGCACGGCCTTTCATCCCCAGACAGACGAGCATGTGTGATGGACTTCGGTGCGAATTGGGAACAGTACTTACCATTGGCCGAGTTTGCCTACAACAATACTTACCAAGCCAGCATTCAAATGGCACCTTTTGAAGCTCTCTATGGTTGGAGGTGCAGGTCTCCGATCAGTTGGTTTGAGGTCAGTGAATCGAAGGTGGTTGGTCCTGAACTATTGCAAGAAACTTTAGAGAAGGTGAAGTTGATTAGAGGAAGGTTGATGACAGCCCATAGTAGACAGAAGTCTTATGCGGACCACCGCAGAAGAGAACTTGAATTTGCCGTGGGGGGCCAAGTGTTTCTCAAGGTTTCCCCGATGAAGGGAGTGATGCGATTTGGCATGAAAGGGAAGCTGAGTCCGAGATACGTGGGACCATTTGAGATACTGGAACGAGTGGGAAATGTCGCTTACCGCCTAGCCTTGCCGCCGGAGTTGGAAGGTGTACATCCAGTGTTCCATGTGTCCATGCTGCGGAAGTACTTGCCGGATCCCTCTCATGTGGTATAGCCGCAAGAGATACAATTGGTAGAAGGGCTGACCTACGAAGAAGTACCAGTGGAAATCCTTGACAGACAATCGAGGAAGTTGAGGTCAAAGGAAATCCCATTGGTGAAGGTGTTATGGAGGAATCATTCGGCGGAGGAAGCTACGTGGGAAGTAGAAACTGAGATGCGCAAGACTTACCCCTTCTTGTTCCAAGACTAAGGTTAGTAACTTAATTGAAATTCGGGGACCGAATTTCTTAAGGAGGGAAGATTGTAATACCTAAGGGATATTTTTAGAATCAGGTCAACTGTGTGTAGTAAGACTTAGCATGGTCATCATTTGGAGTTGGAATGTAAGGACAAAATAAATAAATAAATAAATAAATAAATGAACAATAGAAATAAATAATAATTGTGTATACATATAGATAAATAAAATTAAATAGGAATTGATGGGATAATATGAAATTGATAAAATTGTGAAATTGAAGTTAAACATTTTGGCTAAATAAAATAAAAATAAATTTTTTTGAGTGAATTTTGGGATATAATTAAGATTTTAATAGTTTTAGAGTTGAGAATTTAAGAAATTAAAATAAATATGAAAATTAGGTAGAAAATTATAATTTTGTTTAAAATTGGTCATATGAATTATTCAAAGCTTATATTTTAAATTTGAGAATTTTTCGAAAATAAAAATTATACTGGGTAGGAAATTTTCATCTGCAAGACACTTAATAACAGATTTTTTAATAGGCTTATGAATAGCCAAAAATTTCAAAATTTTCCTATTCTTACCTACAAATAAATATAGTTAAGAAAATCCAATCAAAACTCTATTTCACTATACCCCAAAAGTTTCCAATTGCTCAAACTACCCTTAAATTCTCAAACCCCATTTATGAGCCACTGATTTGCTCGAGGAGACACACACAGCTTCTTCTTCTTCTTTTCATTTCACTTTTTTATCCATCTCTTCTCCATTTCTCCTCTTCTCTTAGGGTAAGAAGATTTGCCCACAACCTTCATCTCTCAACCATTTTCCTTGCTTCCTCCCACCATTTCCAAGTTTCATCAAGCTTCCTCTACCATTGTGGGACATCATAGAGCTTGGGCAAGCCCCAAATTCGGACTTGTAAGAGGTAAGTCCCAAAAATCATGTCTCCACCTCTTAAATCATGATTTTCTTGTTGGAATGAGTTGCTAATGGATAGTATATCAACCTAGGACTCTTTTGGAACATAGAAAACACCCCAATAAGGATTTCTTTGGAGGATTTCAACCTAGGGTTCATGTTGGACGAATTTTCTGAAAATTTTTGGAATTTTTGATTTCTTTGAAATTGTTGATATGTATGAACTTTAAATTATATGTTTAGATATTTTAAATGATTCTGAATAATGCCCAATGGTTAGGTTGGTGGTATGTGAACCCTTGATGAAAGTTAGAACTTCTCTTATTTGGTAAAATTTCCATTAATGGAGCTTGGAGAGTGAACAAGGTTGTGAGATTAATTAATTATGTATTAAATTATCCTTAATCTAGAAAGAACACCAAATGATGACCATAGACTAAGTAAGTGAACTTGGGGGTTTGGATAAGTGTAAGAAGTCATAAGTAGAGAAAGTAGGAAATTGTATGAAATTTCATGTGGATTGAATTGGTTATATGTGATAGGGTTCAAGTACTTCCTTGGAGACGAGAGTGCTCAAAGGGAACACTAAGTGAAGCGGCTAAGGTGAGGGACCCTTCCATCCTAGCCCCAAGGGTTGTATGATAACCTTGATTTGTGGGCTTGCTTATACGTGAATGTTTGTAAATATTTAATTTTATGCTTGCTAGTAATACTCTGTCATTATTTTGGCGATTGCTGGAATTTTGTACAACGAATTGTTTGTGATTGTTAAAGTGGAAATATGGTGGATCAAGTACATATTGGTGATGATGAAGAATTCCGCACACATATGTGCTTGACCCGAGAATTATGGCAATAACATGTATGGTACCAGGGGTAAGGGCTTTCCGTTGGGTCAAGTTCGGAAAGTGCCTTCATGTTGGCATTTCGTCGGGTAAGGTTCGAAATTGCCTTCATGTATATATATACACTTGTGGATACTCTGTTGAGCCGGTCTGGAGTATGCCACCATTAATAGTTGGTTAATCCGTTGAGTTGGTCCGGATTGAACCAAGCGGGCTTCCCGAGACGATGGTCTGAAAAATGCCGATGTAGATGGACACCTCGGCGGGTTGGCGCCGGGGTGCGCCACCGAACACAACATTCCGTGGAGACGATCCCGGAATGGGTCGTGTGCCTATGCGTATCAATGTAAGATACCGAGCGTATAGGTACTCAACATTAGTGTAAATCCTCAATGTCCTTGGTATGCACTATGACTAGATTTCCTTTTCTTTGAACATGCCATGACGATGGTCGGTATCCTCACGTGACGTCAAGACAAAGCTATTTTCTTAAAAATGTCATGACATCGATTGTTGTCTTGACGTGGCGTTGAGGAAACCTTATTTTTAAATTACTATATTTCAAATCCAACCAACCATGATGATGGGTTAAGTCTTATAGTGCATCGGGATAGATAGGGAGGACCGACACGTCACAGCGGCAACAAGGTAAGCAAAGGTACGTAAGTTTGGCGGGTGACCCGCACTTGGATGTTAATTTATGTTTGGTGTTTCTCGATACATACGCATTTCAGTATGCATGATTAATGTATGTTGTGGTACGGTTAAAGTAGAGTTTTTACATGTTCAATTGCTTGAGAACAATTATATAATTATCAAAGATTAATTAAAGTGTATGCGTATGTGAATGTGGTTTGTCCCCTTCCCTGTCGTAGTGGTACCCACTACTACGCCTAGGATGGGAGAGTCACTCACTGAGTCGTTGACTCACCCTCTAGGCGTGGATTGCAGGTGTAAGATGGGCCACACAAGAGATGTGAGCCATATATATTGATACTGTGTGTACGCAGATGGGAATGATAGATAAATTAAATAGGTGTTAAGGCTAACAGACTCAGGGTTAGGCCCTCTGTCTGTGCCGGTCACGTGCCTCCGGGTGGCGGTCGTGACAAGTGAGAGGTCAGAACGTGCCACTTGGTGGCTATGGATCAGTTGCGTGATAGATAGAGGTTTATTGTGCTTGATTAACAGAATTGTCACGAGGTGACTAGTACCCAAGTGAATGGGTTAAGTATTATTTGATTAACAGAATTGTCACGAGGTGACCAGTACCCAAGTGAATGGCTTAAGTATGCTTTGCCACGTGGTGGCCTGTAACCCGAGTGCACTGGTTCGAAGTAGAAAAGCCACGTAGTGGCTAGTAGATACCCTAGAGTGGGGGAGATTAAGTAGATGTATGTTATAGTATCTGTGTGTATATAGAAATTGTCTGTGTTTGCACATGATTGCTGATTGTGCAGCGTAGTTGTGACGTACAGGATTACATCACCACAACGTCTTGATTGATTGAAACATGCTGAACGTGAGAAGACCGGTAAGTAAAAGCCGGCATTATATGTTATATGTTTACTTGTTGAATGATGATGTGAATTAAACTGTTGCATGCATGTATATGTTAAATGCATGTGAGTGGTTGGGTGAGATATCTGTTGTTGTGTGGTCGCCAAGAGTGTATTCTAATTAACAGTAACCAGTTGTTTTTGCATGTGGTTGTGTATGACTCCCAGTACCAGCGCCATGGTACGCGCCTTGCGCCGGGGATGGGAGAGTTCTCACTGAGTCGTGTGGTTAAGACTCACACCTCATTTTTACTACACAAAGGCAGGTTAAGTATAGGTGGAAGAAGTCTCGGTGGAACGAGGCTTGAGCAACACTTTCCAAGACCCACAACTTGTTCGTGTGGGTGAATAAATTGTAATTGTAATTTAATTTACTTTATCATTGTATCATAAAGTCAAGGGTAGACGTACCCAATTAGATTGTATTACGAAATCTAGAATTGTCAGCTTCACACACCTTAAAGATCAGGATTAGTTATATTGCGATACAGGGAAAAACTTGTTTTCAAAATATATATACATACATATATATGTTGCATGTGAATAGGATAGGCAGCATCTTCGAATGTGTAGCCAGTACACAGGTTTTATATGTTATGTGTGTTTTCCTATATCTATATCCTGAAGCGGCACTGACCGTGGATTTGCTTGCCTAGGATAGGTCACCATTTTGGTGTAGCCATGGTATTATAATGCATGTGAATGTATTTTCAATAATAGATATTCTGTCAATAAGGTGATAAGGCTTAAAGGCATAGGGGTATTCCCTGTGTCTGTATCGGTCACAGTCCTCTAAACGGGGGTCGTGACATAATATATGTATATGAAATATATATTGACCATTTATTCAATCATTTATTTTATAGCCTGTAAATTGGATTCAGCGTAATAAAAATCATATAAAATCACATTTCATGATTTTAATAAAACGGAATAATATGTGTCACGACCCCAAATCGGGAGTACGTGACCAGCACGGGAACATGACTATACTATCCTGCTATACAATCAATATATATATATCATACTAGTGGCCACACCTCACTGGTGGCCTAATTAACCTGCAATCCGCAGTTCGATCAATACCGCTTCAACTCAATCCAGTATATAGATATATTTATCAGCACTCATAATGTAAATATTAATAACATATTGATCGTACGTCTCAATACGTACGATCTATCCTATTCACATGCAGCAAGCACACATAATATATATCCATATCATATTGACCGTACGCCTCAATGCGTACGATCTATCCTATTCACATGAAGAAGTTTATATATATATACATATATCCTAGTTTATCCCCAAACTGGACCTTGTCTTTAAATATATGTGAAGCCAACAATTCTAGAGTAGGTACATATTAAAAGCTGTAATTATATATACACAACTCTTACAACTTTAAAATATGTACAACAAGAGACATCAAAATAATCAAAAAGGTGTCCACCCACGCGAAACAAGTGCGTAAGGATGGTCTGATGTCCGTATCACTGTCCGGACATGGATGCCTGCCCGATCCCTGTATCTGAAATATTGAAGCAGAGGGAGTGAGTCAAACAGACTCAGTGAGAAGCTTCCCATCCTCGACGTAACGGCGGGTACCACTACAACTGGGGAAAGGGAAACACCCACAATCACATGCGCATGGAAGTCCAGTTTATCAAATATTATATTACGATCAGGCAATATTAATATAACATTAAAATCATAGATAAACCTACGGATCATGCTTTTCTATCATGCTTCTCGTAAACAAGCAATCACATTTTAACATATAAATTGAAAACTGTAAACACTTAACTAACCCTAGTACCAGGCTAGGGCAATGGCCTCAACGGGCAATTTCTTTTAAATCTTTAACTGACCCTAGTGCCAAGCTAGGGCAATGGCCTCAACGGGCAAATCTTTTATATCTTTTACTGACCCTAGTACCAGGCTAGGGCAATGGCCTCAACGGGCAAATCTTTTATATCTTTTACTGACCCTAGTACCAGGCTAAGGCAATGGCATCAACAGGAAAATATTTTATATCTTTTACTGACCCTAGTACCAGGCTTGGGCAATGGCCTCAACGGGCAAATGCTTTACTCTTTAACTGACCCTAGGGCTAGGGCAATGGCCTCAACGGGCAATCCTTTCTGACCTGTTTCTCTTCCCGAGACTTCAGCTGGGATTCTGACTCTATCTACCCATTACTATCCTAGACTGACTTTACCTAGGTAGTGTGAACCTCCCTATGACTCTCTTCTTTTCCATTTCGTACCTATGTGGTACTCTTTCTTCGAGTAATTCTCAATACTCGTTACTTACTAAATTCTCCTTCTCGATAAACCGTCCTTACAGTTAATTTTCCCTTTATAGCACCCACATGGCCATTTATACGTTTGGTTTGTCCACTCAGTCTCTACCCATACACAGGCTTCAGACTAACGGATTTACGGTTGACCAACCTGTGGAACTAGCTTACCTAGCTATGTCCACTACAATATGTGTACTATACATACACTTACGGTAGTAATTGGTTCTCCACCTCATACTTGACTCTTATCCTATGGGGTCCTATAGGATTCCGCTCTTCCCCCCTTATGGGACTACTTATCCCTGTCTACTTTCTCTCCCCTCGGGCCTCCACTAGTCCCTTTGGGGTTTATCTCTCAGGTTATCTCGTTCGAGAGCTATCTACCGCAATAGCACTCATTTTCTTATCTCTGGACGGTACCCGAAGGTCTACGCCCAGTTCCACTTCTAGATCTGCTCCGGTCTAATACTTTCGGGTCCATAATCACCCTATGGGCTCCTTAATCGGTAACCCTTAGGTTTACCTGTATACTCCTTTGGCACTTTAGCACTCTAGTGCTTTTCGATGTCTAATTAACTTTAATCACTTCAAGCGAGTGATTTCTCAACTACTCCTACCATCCTTATGCAGCTTACCTGTAAAAGGACTATTGTTTGGTAGGGTATTGGTCACATGAGTTAGTTTTCTTAGGCACCCTGCGGGTTTTAAAAATTAATTCAAGTTCATTTCTTAGAAAATGACGCCTAAGGTTTTCGTAAATGGTTAGGGTTTAACCAATTGGAATGGCACAAATTGAAAAAGAGTTTTCATGAAAAGTTGCCTTCCAATGGTTATCCCTAGTATTTTCAAGAAAAGTTTGAGGGTCTTTCAGAATCTCTCATCCGGAAAGACCAAAAAGATTTCTTATTTACAAAAATTTCTCATGTGATCAATATCCTATTCTTTATGCTCTTCCTTAAGCAACCCAAGAGAGTTTGGTTGGGCTTAATCCCTTCTTTTCCCCTTTGTTTGCTTAAGGAACTAGCAGTTCATGGATCGAGCGCAGGGTTAGACTAGGCTCCTTCCCTTTGCCTTACCATTTACTCTGTTTCCTGCTCGGCATATGGTCACGTTCTACGCGTTTACATATGCCTCTACTTCTTAACATCTATCTCTACGGCGTATGGTTTGACCACTTTGCCCTTCCATATACCGTATCCTAATTTTCTAGTTTGTAAACTTCTACTTCTATACTGTGGCAAACACCACCTCTTTTTCTGTTTACTTTCTAGGAAGGACAACTCACTTCCTTTAGTCATAGCATACCGCACAGTCGTGACCCATTCACGTGGTCATCTTCCTGTCGGTCTCATGCCTCATGGCCCTATTTCTTCTTGTCTGTACACTTTCCATTTCAATTGCCCCATGGGCTTACTTTCTTTTCTACACGCCAAGCGTGTCTTTTCTTTGACTTTACAAACCATTCCTAGCCTAAACAACCATTCACTGCATATTTCTATTCTACTTGCACTCAATACTATAATCAAACAACTTGTGGCTATACCATAGCACACAATGCGCCGCTAACAGAGCAGACGCATCGTCTCATTTGACACCTGCTACAATCACAAATTGTAGCGCATTCCTGCCTACAATTCAACCAAATGTGTCTGTGTCTAGGGAGCATCCTCCATGGATGTCTCCTTTCCCTATTATGGCGTCCTAAGGTTCCCGGGGTCACTGCCACCCCTCCTTACGCCTTAGTGCTCATCGGCACTCGTGTACTGTACAGGTTATATGCTTTGCATAGAATTTCACATACAAATTCTATGCTTAAAGCGATGACTCGAAAGAATTTATGACTCAACATCCTGAGCAACCTCACAAGTGCCCGTCAAAACTACCGTTACTTCCGGATTCGTAATGGATAGCCCGACTGACACCCGAGATTACTAGTTAGCTTCACACCCTTAAAGAATAACCTGGCTCTGATACCAAGTTTGTCACGACCCCCGTTTAGAGGACCGTGACTGGCACAGACACAGGGAATATCCCTATGCCTGTAAGCCTTATCTCCTAATTGACAGAATCGCTATTAATCAAAAATACATTCACATGCATTATAATAACATGGCTACACCGAAAATGGTGGCCTATCCTAGGCAAGAAAATCCACGACCAGTGCCGCTTCAGGATATAGATATTGGAAAACACACATAATATATAACTTGTGTACTGGCTACACATCCGAAGATGCTGCCTATCCTATTCACATGCAACATATATATGAATATATATATATATATATATTGAAAACTAGTTTTCCCTGCAAGGCAATCTAACGGATCCTGATCCTTAAGGTGTGTGAAGCTGACAGTTCTAGATTTAGTGATACAATATAATTGAGTACGTCTACCCTTTACTTTATAATACTATGATAAAGTAAATTAAATTACAATTACAATTTATTCACCCACATGAACATGTTGTCGGTCTTGGAAAGTGTTGCTCAACCCTCGTTCCACCGAGACTTCTTCCACCTGTACTTAACCTGTCTCTGTGTAGTAAAAATGAGGTGTGAGTCTTAACCACGCGACTCAGTGAGAACTCTCCCATCCCCGGCGCAAGGCGGGTACCATGGCGCTGGGATTGTGAGTCATACACAACCACATGCAAAAACAACTGGTTACTGTTAATTAGCATACATTCTTGGCGACCACACAACAACAGATATTTCACCCAACCACTCACATGCATTTAATAGATAAGCATGCGACAGTTTAACTCACATCATCACTCAATAAGTAAACATATAACATAGAATGCCGGCTTTTACTTACCGGTCTTCTCACGTTGAACATGTTTGAACCAAACAAGACGTTGTGGTGATGTAATTATGTACGTCACCACTACGCTGCACAATCAGCAATTATATGCAAACACAGACAATTCTTTAAGTACACGCAAATACAATAACATACATCTACTTAACTTCCCCCACTCTGGGGTATTTACTAGCCACTACATGGCTTTTCTACCTCGAACCCGTGCACTCAGGTTGCTGGCCACCACGTGGCAAATATACTTAAGCCATTCACTCGGGTACTGGTCACCTCGTGACAGTTCTGTTTATTAAACAATACTTAACTCATTCACTTGGGTACTAGTCACCTCGTGACAATTTTATTAATCAAACACAATCAACTTCTATCTATCAAACAACTGATACGTAGCCACCACGTGGCACGTCCTGACCCCTTGCTGCGGGCAATAGCTTGAGCCCACTCGTCCATTACCCAACCAGGCCACATGGCGGGCATGACACAACGTCTCAAAGCATGGCCACTGACACACCCTGGACAAACTCCACAGGATGATTTCTCTTTTACTAGGTTAGGCTCACGGTTCACCCGTAGGTTCCTCCTATGTCTCCTTACCTTAGTCTCACATATTAATAGGATACTTTGTATCTTTCCCGAAGGATCAACAATTCTTCTCCTTGTTAATATGGACGAGTATCCTTAACAGGATATAACTCATATACCCTTCCAGATGCACTCTCTGAGCCTCAAGCTATCGTCATAGCAATATAAAACCTTTTTGACCCTATTGCCAGGATAGGGCAATGACCATCGTCATGGTGATTATAAAATTGAGGTCTCAAGTGCCATTTGACGTTGTTCTAGTCGATGTCTCACATCGCTAGCATAACCAAATCCGAAACCCACCAATAACTCCCTTTGCATGATTATAATTTAAGTCACCGTCGTGACGAGTTTCAAAATAAAAGTTTAGTCCTTTCGTATAAGGACTCTTGCCACCGTCGTGGAAAAGATTTAATAAAATACTCATCATGCCTCCGGAGTGTATGAGTTGGATTTGTAACACACCAATCATAGCAAACAATTACTCTCTACTTCTATGTCTTCCTATCTAAGCTACTTTCTACAACCTATTTTCTAGTTCCATTATTCTTTTAACATCCTATACCTCTAGCTATCATATACCAGACAAGCAGAGAATGTACATACTCATGTAATCGACAAAAGCATACAACCCTAGGAGCAGAGATGGAAGAACCCTCACCTTGGCCAACTTTCCATGCAATCCTCTCCTGTGACTTTAGTCTCCTCGGAGTTCTTGTTGCAATCTTTTGCGTGCCGTTGTTCCTATAAGAACAACATTTACTTCATTAAGATTATTACTTAGCTTAGCTTGTTATTTATCTCTCCATTATTCTCACGTGTAGTCCATGGTTGCCACAGAGTCAAACTCTTGGTCTTATCGGACTTCTCTATCCCGACTTATGCTTATCCTTCCTCGGACACTTGACTTACTCGCATATAACACTCTACTTGAGTGTTTAACATACTTGAATTTGAGTATTATACCTCTATCTAACTTGTATCCGCATCTAAGGAAGCTTCTCTAGCTTAGTTGGAAGGAATCATAATTTTAGGAAGGTCTAAGCATTTTAATTCAACTTGTGTTCCTACTTGGGTTCTAAGAAATCTAATTTCTAAACCTCAATACACCTCTAATTCACCCTACTTAAGGCTTCCTAATAATTATGAAGGAATAAAATTACCATTTTAGAATTTGGACTTCATTTTTCCGCAAGTTTCCATCCTTGAGAAACAAGAAGGTACCTAAAATAATTCTTAATAAATATTCATAATTATCCTCGAGTGTTTAAGATCGAAGAGAGGAGGTTTAAAACTCTCAACGTCACCCTTAAGTGTATTTGGGCAATTCGAGCAGGGACCCGGCACGTTAACGTCAAAGTTCAACCTTAATAACCTCGGGCCAGCTCTTCAAGGGTCTTGTTCAGCTAATATTTCCACAATATAATTTCAATAGGACCAATCCAAGTCTATTTACTCAAATCCAAGGTCAATTCCTAAGCTATCAACAATTTTCCCAATTTGTAAATAAGTATAATTTCAACCCCAAATCCTTCCAAATTCGAATTTGGGCAAATCCGAGAATATAATCTTGAGTCCTACCCCAACTAAGTGTTCAAGAACACTTTGTAGGTTTCAATCTACCCTCGAAATAACTCAATCGAAGGTCAATCGAAGAAATCCCTAAAAATGGAGAAATTGAGGGTTTAGAATGAAATTGGGGTTACCAACCTTGATTCGATTGGTGGGAGGTGTGGAGGATGTTGTAACCGAGCTCCAGTGACTTTTCCTGGCGTCAGCTAGCTCTTCTCTGGCGAGTTTTCGGCGGATTTCCGGTGAACCCCCCCTCTCTCTCTACCTCACGCCTCCTTCTCTCTCCTCCTCTTCTTCCGTTTTCTTTCTCTCCCCGTGCTCTCTCCCTCTCTCCTTATTCTTTCTCTTTCTTTTCTATTTCCTTTCTTTCTAATCTCTTTTTCCTTTCCTTTATATATATATATATATTCTACATACCTAACCCCACGGCAAACCCCCCATTTAAAAAAAGCAAATAATTATAATTAAGATATATATAATAATTAAATAAAAATAAATAAATAAATGAATGTAATTAATAAATAAATAACTAATATATATTTTCTTTTCTTTTCTTTTTCCATTTAAAAAAAAGCAAATAATTATAATTAAGATATATATAATAATTAAATAAATAATAAATAAATAAATGAATGTAATTAATAAATAAATAACTAATATATATTTTCTTTTCTTTTCTTTTTCTTTTGTTTTTGAAATAGATAATAAGATAAATAATAATCACTTAAAAATAATAAAGATATATTTTTAATTTAATTTCTTTTCCCTTTTTAATTCAGGTTTTCAATTTCTTAGGTCCCGAATTAAATCCCAAAATTTTTTTCTACTTCTTTTCTTTCCCTTTTTATTTTATTTTAAACCTAAAAAAATTCCCTGGTTCCTTTCCGGTTTCCCTTAACTTTCATAATTTTCCTATATTCTTTTTTTGAGGTTTTAATTCCTAGCCCCGGAATAAATCATTCTTAAATCCTTGAAATTTTAAAATAAATCATTCTTTAATCCTCGAAATTTTCCGGGGTATTACATGTGTGCACCATGGTGACAGCCAAATGGGCCGAAATTAGTGTTTGACTAACGCCTCTTGTTTTATATAATATAAAGATTAAAGTTAGATATAGCAATATAAATTCAATATTTACAAAAGCCCCAAAATCTCTAAGCTAATGAACTTGACATCTAGAAGCTTACATAATTTTATTAACAAAATAAACTAGGTCAAAAGTTCATTTTGGTCCCTTATGTTGCACCCAAGTTTCATATTGGTCCTTTTATGTTTTAAAAGTTTTAAATTGGTCCTTCATCTTTTCAAGAAGTTCTAAATTGGTCCTTCCATCCAAGTCCATCAATTTCTTAAGTTAACTACTGACATGGCATGTTGACGTGTCTGTTTAAGTTAACGTGGCATGCCACGTCATCGTCATATCATCGCCACGTCATCACAAAGAATGAAATAGAAGATGACGTGGAGTGACACATCAGCTTAAATGGACACATATGAGAGATGATATGTCCACTTCCGCAAGACACGTCAGCACTTAATGGATGGACTTAGATTGAAGGACCAATTTGGAACTTCTGGGAAAGATAAAGGACCGATTTAAAACTTTTAAAACATACAGGAACAATATGAAACTTGGATATAACATAAGGGATCAAAATGAGCTTTTCACCAATAAACTATCACTCATATGAACAAGGTGTAGGCCTTTAGCATATATCCTTTATCGGGATGAAGTTGATACCCAGTATCTATTTGTAAAAAAATATGAACAAGGGGTAAGTCATATGACCCAGTTAGTGACTAACCCATCATACCTAGGCGCGCGTGGTAGAAGGGCGCCACCACAATCGAGAGAGGATAACAAACACATGCAAGTCATCCCTTATCAATCACAGAGCTTATTAATTATACATTATCATTCTTATCATTCATAGTTACATCATATTTAATTCTTACATTTCAATTTAAAATGATATCCGATGATGTTCACATAACAAATCACAATATTCCTAATAACACAATAGGGGTTCCTATACAAACAATTCATCAAATCAATTCAAACATTTCAATTCTTTGGCAGGAGTTTTGACCATATAGATTAAATTCTTTGAACATCATAGTGTTTAAGAAGGGAAAAACATGTAATAAGTTTAATCTTTAAAACATTACTTCTTAACTTGGGTCCAAGGCTTGTTAACTTTCAGAGATTCTTTTAAAATTATAAAATCAATTTAATAAATGTAATAAAACACAAGGGCTATGATATAAAGTTGTTTTATCTTCTTCGTTGTTAGAGAAAAACTAAGAGAAAAGGATAGAAATTTATATATAATTACAGCAAAAAAAATGTAAGGTGTAAGCAAATAATCCTAGCAAGCTATTATTGAGCAAAAGCAAATATATCTAGAAAACAAGAGGTAAATTACTTTTTGGTTGGACAAACTACTATTTAATCATTAGATTTTGAAAAATAGACAATTTGGTCCCTGAATTTATACTCCCATAAACTATTTAGTCCTTGAGACGTTATCTGTTAAATCATCGTTTGACGTGGTTGTTATGTGGTGCCATTAATTCGCCACCATATTGTCCCTTTATCTTACCACATCATCTAAATATTTAAAAGTAATATTAAATAGTCTATATATTTGCCACAATATATTGTTACCACTTTAATTAATACATAAAATACTTAGTATTACTTTTAATTAATACATGGACTATTTAGCATTAAACATGACAAAAAAAGTCTACATGAACTTAATACTTAATTGATTATATATCTCATCTTCTAATAAATGGTTAACTTCGCCTGCCCCCCCCCCCCTTTTTTAAAGAAACTAATTAATGATCATTCATCATAAAAGCATATATTAATAATGTAAGAAAAGTTTCATAAAGTTCACAAGAAAAGCACGTAGTTTTGAGTTTTCATCTACCCTTGTTTTCCCATCCAAAAACAACTCTCACTCATTTATAATGGTGATGGTAATGCCATTATTATAAGGGTTGGTATATATGAAATATGATTAATTGATTAAACAATTTCTTACCTAAAATGTTTACTTCAATTTACTTTATGGAATATTTTAATTATTATTCTTCATAAAAGCATTTATAAGATAAGGTGGTTTTCTGTACTGCACAAAATTAGATTTGAACAAAACTAGTTGGTTTAGCACACGGTTTTCAATTTTCATTTAAGCCCATCGTTTTACTTATCTTAAACCTACTCTTCTGTATCTATAAATAACACATTAACCTGTGTATATTGGAGACACAAACTTGTAGCTAGTTCCATCTTTAGAAAATTTTGCTTTCCCTAACTTTGATGAAGAGATTGGTCATGGAGGATGAAGATGATGACAATGATACAGTTACAAGGGCTCAAAATATATCATTAAACTATCAAATCAATAGTACACCGAAAGTATATATTCATATCTAGCTAGGGAACAAAATTCATTGCTTTTTGTGTATATAGATATACCTCTCTATTCAATAGAAGAGAGGAAATTAAAAGATAGGGAAGAAAATTTATACAATAATTTTCTATATACTTTTAAGTAAGTAACTGAATAGTATATATTAATGCTTATTTTCATTTGGATGTTCTGGACAGCTTATGCTGCAGCTTCTTGTTCACAGGAAAGCAATGTCATGAAAGGGTAGGTTGAAACATTAGAACGAACAATTTACCATCATAGCAAAGCAAATACACATCTCCTTCCCCATCCGCATGATCTCTCGCCATTTTCTTTAATGCGTTCGTCATCACTTGTCAACACCCTTTCCCTCTCTATTTGCTCCTCTTAATTGTCCCCATAATTATAGGCAATGCTACTAGGAAGTATGGATACTTGTAAAAGTCTTCCGTATCATGTTAGATACATATCCGACACTGATACTAGTTTACAATTTCACTGTCTAGAACAATAATTCAGCTTTATTTTTAGTAGTTTTTGTAATTCTATATTATCTTTGTTTCAAATTTAATATTATATTGCATTATATCGGTGTTTTAAATTAAAAATATTTACATGTATTTTTATAAAACTTTATTAACGTGTCTTAGAAATATTATATTGTAAATTTTTAAACAATAGTCGTATCCCCATAGACGAGTACAAGTATCTCATGCTGCCACCTTTCAACACAAATAGAGGAAAAACTTGGGATTGCACGATGAAGAATGAGCCTCCTTCGGTGAAACACTTGTATTAAATTTTTAGATACTAAAATCTCTGTCATTGGAATTTGAGAAAATAAATTTTGCACATCTTTGAACTTGGACTTATTAATTTAAAATATATAAAATTTTCTTTAATATTTGACTAATTTACATATAAATTCATGAAAGGTTACGTCAATTCTATTATATGTAATCTCAAAATATACAATAAAAAAAAACCTTACGGACTATGAAGCACAATTGTTTTATCTTTTTCAATGTCTGAGAAAACCAAATAGAAAAAGATAGAAAATATAGAATTATTGCAAAAAATTAAAGAATGTAATGTGCAAGCAAATGATCGTATTATAGAGTATAAGAAAATCTTTAAAAGAAAATGAGTTAAATGTAAAGTAGTAGAAAAATAAATGGTAGAGAGAGAAAAGATAGGTTTTTCTAACTAGGTTGTGCAATCTAATTGCGCATACTAACTAAACAAAAGAGAAATATTAAACCTTCAACTTTCGTTAGTCCGTTTTTTCTAATTGAAATCGTTGAAAAGAAAATCACCCATTGAGTGTGGCTTGGTGAGTTTTTACATGGTTTCTTAATCATGTGATGGGGGTTCGAATTTTACCTTTCGCCATGAAAAGCATTATCTGACTAGTTGTCTATCCTTAGATAGAGGACTGAAAGCGAGGGTATTAATCACTACTGTCGGTTGTGGATACCCTTCCTTTCGAAAATAAAATTGTCGAAACATAAGTTATGTATTTTCCATTCCTCTTAAGCAAGGTCTTGGTTTGAGCCTTGTGTATGAAAAAACCTCTGCTGGGAGAGCTCTACCCATTATAGAACCTTAGCTAGCTCGAACAGGATTGCCACAACAAGAAAAATAGCAATTTCCAACGGTTTTTTTAATGGGTATAACGGCGATTTTAACCGACGCTAAGTGATTCTGTGGCGGTACGTAAACTGCCCCTTATACCTGCGTCGCAAAACCATTTGTGACGGTTAAATTCAACCGTTGAAATAACCTCCAGAAATTACTTTCTAGCGGTTCTAAACCGCCGTTACATTATTTAGTTTTTATTGCCTTGATTTTTAACCGCTGCCATTAGTTATTTTATTTTTGAGGTTTTGTCACGACCCCAAATCGGGAGTACGTGACCGGCATGGGAATAGATTTTTATCTCTAAACCCGTAAGCCTTATCCTGTAAACATGACAATACTACCCTGCTATACAATCAATATATATATATATATATATATATATATATATCATACTAGTGGCCACCCCTCACTGGTGGCCTAATTAACCTGAAATCCGCGGTTCGCTCAATACCGCTTCAACTCAATCTAGTATATAGATATATTTATCAACACTCATAATGTAAATATTAATATCATATTGACCGTACGTCTCAATACGTACGATCTATCCTATTCACATGTAGCAAGCACACATAATATATATCCATATCATATTGACCGTACGCCTCAATGCGTACAATCTATCCTATTCACATGCAGAAGTTTATATATATATATATATATACATATATCCTAGTTTATCCCCAAACTGGACCCTGTCTTTAAGTACATGTGAAGCCGACAATTCTAGAGTAGGTACATATTAAAAGCTGTAAATATATATATACACAACTCTTACAACTTTAAAATATGTACAACAAGAGAAATCAAAATAACCCAAAAGGTGTCCACCCACGCGAACAAGTGCGTAAGGATGGTCTAATGTCCGTATCACTGTCCGGACGTCGATGCCTGCCTGATCCCTGTATCTGAAACATTGAAGCAGAGGGAGTGAGTCAAACAGACTTGGTGAGAAGCTTCCCATCCTTGGGGTAGTGGCGGGTACCACTACAGCTGGGGAAAGGTAAACACCCAGAATCACATGCGCATGAAAGTCTAGTTTATGACATGTTATATTACGATCAGGCAATATTAATATAACATCAAATCAAAGATAAACCTACGGATCATGCTTTTCTATCATGCTTCTTGTAAACAAGCAATCACATTTTAACATATAATTTGAAAACTGTAAATCACTTAACTGACCCTAGTAGCAGGCTAGGACAATGGCCTCAACGGGCAATTTCTTTTAAATCTTTAACTGACCCTAGTACCAGGTTAGGGCAATGGGCTCAACGGGCAAATCTTTTAGTCTTTTACTGACCCTAGTACCAGGCTAGGGCAATGGCCTCAACGGGCAAATCTTTTAGTCTTTTACTGACCCTAGTGCAAGGCTAGGGCAATGGCCTCAACGGGTAAATCTTTTAACTTGTTTCTCTTCCCAAGCTTTCAGCTGGGATCCTGACTCTTATCTACCCATTACTGTCCTAAATTGACTTTACCTAGGTAGTGTGAACATCCCTACAACTTACTAATCAATTAAGAGATCGTATTAATCCCCATATTGTTCCCAAACCCTTGGTTAGATCATAACTTAGTTCTATGGTCTTCCCTAAGTTCAATTACCGTAAAACGTCGATGTTTACTAACAATTTCTATACAATTTCTTTAATGAATTTCTAATTAATAGGGTAAACCAAACCTCGGACTCAATCAACAACTTACCCCTTTGCTTGTACTGTTCGACGTACCTCATATCATCACATGGATACCCTTCAATACCTCTTTACCTGTAGTCAAAACACACATATACAAATACTTTCAAGGATAACAGTTTAGGAACAACAATAGCATGTTAACCACTAAATAATTCTTACAAACAGGCAAGTAGGCAAACCACATATCCATATCCTCAATCAACCCTATAGGGCAAGGATGGGAAACCCCTCACCTGGATGGCTCCCTTGCGTTTGTCCTGGAGTAACTCCCGCTCCGGACGAATCATGGTTTCCTAAAGAATGCATTCAAGTGGTTAACATCTCAACTATATGCAATTCATATGCATACTAAATGCTCGTGCCTAAAATGCGTCTAGGCGTTGCCAAGGACTGAGTCCTTGGTCTTATTCGTCTTCCCTCTCTTCTATTAGAGCCTCATGAGCCTCGCACTTGGTTACGTACATTTATCACTCTCCTTGAGTTGCTTTTGGGGCCTTGGATTTGAGTTACTAAACCTCAACGTGCTTCTATGCCATCCTACTTAAGGTTACCTAATGCCGGTGTATAGGGAATTTAGAAATTCAAGAAGTTGGGCGTAGCTTATTTCATAAGTTTCTATTCTTGAGGGACAAGAAGACATTAGAAATGATTTTGATCCTTAAAAACATGGTTGGGGTGTCCTAAGATGTTTAGGATTGAAAATAGGAGGTTCGGACACCCCGAATGGACTAAAAAATGAATTTTGGGCATGTTGGGCAGAGGCCGGGCGCTATAGCGCCAAGCTGCTGCCCAGCAGTTCTTGGTACACCCGAGAGCTAGCGCTACAGCGCCGGTTTGGGCGCTATAGCGCCGGTTCACAGCACAGCAATTCGTTTACTGTGTTGTGGGTTGGTTTGGGCCCGTTCCGGTCCCCTTCCGACCCCGGCTTCGACTTCGCACCCCACGGGTTTTGTTCACCTACATTCCAACGACATAAGTCCAACCCTAACTACTCAAATCCAAGCCTGATTCTGAATTTATCAACGAATCCCCAAATTGGGAATACTTAGGATTTGCAACCCCAAATCCTTTCAGATTCGAATCCGGCTAAGCCTGAGGGTATAGCCTCGATCCTTACCCCAACTAAGTGTTCAAGAACACTTCCTAGGTCGCAATCTACCCTCAAAACAACCCAATCGAAGGTGGATCGAAGAAATCCCTAAAATGAAGAAATTGGGGGTTTCGAATGAAATTGGGGTTACCAACCTTTGATTCGATTGGTGGAAGGTGTAGGAGACGTCGTACCCGAGCTCCGGTGACTTTTCTGGCATCGGCTAGCTCTCCCCGGTCACTTTGCTGGCGAACCCCAACCCTTCCTCTTCTTCTTCCTCACGCCTCTCCTCCTCTCTCCTCTCTCTTCTTTCTCTCTCTTTCTTTCTTTCTTTCTTTTCTTTCTCTTCTAACCCGTGGCTCTCCTTCCTCTTCCCTTTCTCTTTATTTTCTTTCTTCTCCTTCTACTTTCCTTTTAAGACACGCACACCCCCTTTTAAATAAAAAAAAGAATAAAAATAAATAAAATAAATAATTATATAACTAATTACTCATAATAATAATTATAATAAGCAAGAGGTGGAAAAATATCCCCAAATAAATCCTCCTCTTTCCAATTAAATTTTTTTATTTTCTCTTATATCCCAAATTAGACACCTAAAAATATTCCCTACTATCTTTTCCCCATTTAATTCAGGTTTCCAATTCCTTAGGTCCTGAATTAAGTTCAAAAATTATTTTCTACTTCATTTCTTTCCTTTTCATTTCATTTTAAACTTCGAAAAAAATTTCCCGGGTATTACAGGTTTCATCTATCCATTCCTGATATTTATAAATCTATCAAATTGTATTTTACAAATATGAAAGCAAAAGTCAATATATTGCTACAATAAATAATTTTATTTACATTCTAAATAAAACAAAATATAATCCATACATAATTCTATAAAAGGTACATTCTAAAAAATAATATCAAATTGGTAAATGTTTCAATATTTTAAATCAAATTATATAAATTTCTCTTTTTCCATATGGGTCTAAATTTTGCAAAAAGATAAAAAGAAAAGAAACTTAATAGATTTTATGGTGCATTGCATAGTTGGAAGAAGATGAGAAGGGTGAGATTTTGATATATTTTCTTGGAAGAAAATAAGAATAGAGCAATAGTGTTAGAACTTAACCAAATAATTTTATTATAAAATTTACATAACTACTAACTAAATAATTAGATCATAATAGCTAATTAAATGGGAGCTTTAATTACTTAGAAAATAATGGCATGAACTTTATTTTAGGTACCTTTCCTATAGTGACTCCTAAATACTTAGCTAACACGAAAATTTCCAATTAAAATAATGGTCACCTTCTATACATTAAGAAATGTTGCATGCAGAGAATGTAATACCCGAGAAAATTTTTCGATGTTTAAAATAAAAAAAAAGGGAAGGAAAAGAAGTAGAAAATAATTTTTAGGATTTAATTCAAGACTTAAGAAATTGCAAACTTGAATTAAATAGGGAGAAGGGATTAAATTAAAAATACATATTAGTTATTATTACTTAATTATTAGTTATTTTATTTTAATTATATTTATTTACTTTAATTATTTTATTTCTTTAATTTGTTTTAAGTGGGGCGCCTTGGGTTTAAGGGATAAAAAGAAAAAAAGAATAGAGAGAGGGACGCAGCACCATGAGAAAAGGAGAAAGAGAAAGAAGAAATAGAAAGAAGAGAGAGAGAGAGAGAGAGAGAGAGAGAGAGAGTGGAGCTGTGGAGGAAGAAGAAGGGGAAGAGAGGGAAACTGCTGGAAACTCGTCGGAGGAGAGCAGTCCGATGCCGGAAAAGCTCACCAGAGCTCGACTACAACATCTTCCACACCTCCCACCGATCGAATCAAGGTCGGTAACCCCAATTTCAATCTAAACCCTCAATTTCTCCATTTTTAGGGATTTCTTCGATTCACCTTCAATTGAGTTGTTTCGAGGGTTGATTGAGACCTAGAAAGTGTTCTTGAACACTTAGTCAGGGTAGGAATCGAGACTATATCCTCGGGTTTAGCCGAATTCGAATTTTGAAGGATTTGGGGTTGAAATTCTAAATATTCAGAAATTGGAGAAATTATTGATAATTAGGAATTGAGCTTGGATCTGAGTAAATAGGCTTGGATTGGTATTATTGAAATTATATTGTAGAAATATTAGCTGAACAAGACCCGTGAAGAGCTGGCCCGAGGTTACTAAGGTTGAACCTTGACGTTAACGTGCCAAGTCCCTGCTCGGATTGCCCAAATACACTTTAAGAGTGACGTTGAGAGTTTTAAACCTCCTCTCTTCAATCTTAAACACCCAAGAATAATTCTAAATATGCTATCAAGCATTAAGAATTATTTTAGGTGCTTTCTTGTTTCTCAAGGATGGAAACTTGCGGAACAATAAAGTCCAAATTCTAAAGTGGCAACTTTATTTCTTCGTAATTATTAGGAAACCTTAAGTAGGATAATTTAAAATTATATTGAGGTTTAGTAACTCGAATCCAAGGCACCAAAATCAATTCAAGGTGAGCGATAATTGTACGAAACCAAGTGTGAAGCACTTGAGACTCTCATGGAAGAGAGGGAAGACGGATAAGACCAAGAACTCAGTTCTTGGCAACGTCTAGGTGCATTTTTAGGCACGAGCATACCATGCGCATATGAGTTGATTATAGTTAAGATTGTTAACCACGTGAATGCGATTGTTAGGAAACCACGACTCGTCCGGAGCGGGAGTTACTCCAGGACAAGCACGAGGAAGCCGTCCAGGTGAGGGGTTTCCCATGCTTGCCCTACAGGATTGATTGAGGATGTGGATATGTGGTTTGCCTACTTGCCTATTTGTAAGAATTATTTAGTGGTTAACATGCTATTGTTGTTCCTAAATTAAATTATATGAAAGTACTTGTATATTTGTGTTTGATTACAGGTAAAGAGGTACTGGAGGGTATCCATGTGATGATATGAGATACATCGAACAGTACAAGCAAGGGGGTAAGTTATTTAGAGTCCAAGGTTTGGTTTACCCTATTAATTAGAAACTCATTAAAGAAATCGTAAAGAATTTGTTTGTAAACGTCGATGTTTTATGGTAATCGAACTTAGGAAAGACCTTAGAGCTAGGTTATGATCTAATCAAGGGTTTGAGTATTAAATAAGGATTAAGAAGATCTCATAATTGATTAGTGAGTCATAGGGAGGTTCACACTACCTAGGTAAAGTGAATTTAGGATACTAATGGGTAGATAGAGTCAGAATCCCAGCTGAAAGCTCGGGAGGAGAACAAGTCAGATAAAGTCGTCCGTAGAGGTCATTGCTCTAGCTTGTTCTAGGGTCATTTGATTTAATTGCCCGTGGAGGCCATTGCCCTCGCCTGGCACTAGGGTCAGTTAAAGATTAAAAGAAATTACTCGTTGAGGCCATTGCCCTAGCCTAGCACTAGGGTCAGTTAAAGATTAAAAGATTTCCCCGTTGAGGCCATTGTCCATTGTGAGATACATGGACCAGTTTAGTGATTTATAGCTTTCCGATGACATGTTAAAAGTGATTGCTTGTTTATGAGAAGCATGATCCGTAGGTTTATCTTTGACTTTATGTTATATTAATATTGCCTGATCGTAATATAACATTTGTTAAACTGGATTTTCATGCACATGTGATTGTGGGTGTTTCCCTTTCCCCAGCTGTAGTGGTACCCGCCGCTACGCCAAGGATGGGAAGCTTCTCACTGAGTCTGTTTGACTCACTCCCTCTGCTTCAATGTTTCAGATACAGGTATCAGGCAAGCATCGGCGTCCGGACAGTGATACGGACATCCGACCAACCCTAACGCACTTGTTCGCGTGGGTGGATATTTTGTTATATTTTAATTATGTTGTACATATTCTAAGTTGTAGATATTGTGTATATATTATCAGCTTTTGATGTACGTCCACTCTAGAATTGTCGGCTTCACATGTACTTAAAGACAGGCTCCAGTTTGGGGAAAAACTAGGATATATGTATGAGTATATAAACTGCTACATGTGAATAGGATAAATCGTACGTATTGAGACGTACAATCAATATGATATGGATATATATATATATTACGTGTGATTGCTGCATGTGAATAGGATAGATCGTACGTATTGAGACGTACGGTCAATATGATATGAATATTTATATTATGAGTGTTGATATATATCTATACAGTGGGTTGAGCTGAAGCGGTATTGAGCGAACCGTGGATTGTAGGATAAATAGGCCACCAGTGAGGTGTTGCCACTATTATGATATATATATTGATTGTATAGCAGAGTAGTTATAATTATGTTTACAGGGTAAGGCTTATGGGTATAGAAGTAAAAATATATTCCCGATTTGCGGTCGTGACAGAGAATGGGAGCCATTTGACAATCAGTACATAGGAGGTAGAATTTCCACAAAGTAATAGATAAATAAATAAGCTATAAAAAGATTTTAAAATTGCTTAAATATATTTTGTATCCTAAATAACATATAATATAATTTTCAAATGGTTTTCTCTTGTAATAGCCCAAAAAATATATAAATATAGAATTTGTAGTTGGGATTAGACACTGTGAGTAAATAAATTTTTCATTAAAACAAAATTAAATTTGGTTATGTTGTTAATTTTTCTCCATTACGTACTAAGCAATATGAAAAATAATAATATAAGAAAGGATTAAAATAAAATCTTTCATCCCATTTAAATAATATAACTCTCTTTACCCCCAATACAAATAAATAAATAATTAAACTATTGAATTACTCTTTCTTTCATCCCTCACACGTGTAGCCTTCCATCATACCATATATTAAAATAATCAAACACACTTTTCTTCTTCTCACAAGTCACTATCACATGTCCTTCCAAATACTATTAAATAATTAAAATATCAAAAGTAACTTTTTCCTTCATTACACATTCACCACCGAGAAAGAGAGTGAGGAAGAGTGCAAAGGAAGGTTCTACACAAGAGATTGAAAACCAAAATTAGGGAGAGAGGGAGGTGACGGAGAAAAGGAGGGGAATTTGAGAAAGTTTAAAGGGAGAAAGGATGAAGAAGAAAATGAAGGAATTGCACTTTGGAAGCTCAAAAATATGAGAAAATGCAAGCAAATAAAGGTATGATCATTTATTGATCTACTTCCACTTTTCCTACTTCTCTTCAATTTCTTCTAAGGAGACTGAAAATATAGACTAGTTTTATTTTTGTATTTTGAAATCTAAAAAAAAATCTTGTGAGGTGATTACATGTCCTAATCTAACCTTAGGAAACAATTTCAAGCATTTTTTTTAAAAAAAATGTGGTTGTTCTGAAAATTTTAAGTGTTAAGTGTTGATATAATATTTAAATTTATGATATGTTGCTACAAATACTAGAAATGATGGGATGGAGGTGAAGCTTTGAAGAGAAAGGGATAGAATCATAATTTTAAGAAATAAGTACCAAACTGAAAATTTTCAAAAATATGGGTAACGAATATAAATTTCATAAATTTACGTTCTTTCTTAAATAATTAGTTTAATGGAGGTTATTATGTAAATTTGGGGAATTTAGGGTCTTCTGGGGATGATTTCAATATGAAGGAAGTATAAGGACTAAATTGAAAAGTTATTAAAAAAAAGAAAGTTTGGGTAAATAGTTTGGAATTCATGACATTCAGGTTTCCTTCTTAACTCTGATTCAAATGGCGTCCATAATAATTTGGTAAAATTTAAGTGTTAATAGGTTAGTTTTAAATTTGAGAAAGTCTTAGAGACTAAAAAGAAAAGAAAAAAACCTATGACTTTTGAACCATCAAACATTTAGGGACTTTTGGACTATCTAGTATCTAGGAACTCTAAAAGGATGCTAAAAAGTAATTGGGGAAAATTTGAATGAGGGGTATTGGTGATTTATTGAATGTGAAAATGACGTTCTGTAACTTTTATAATTTTGGCAACTCTAACGATACTCATATTATAGAAGTCGGATTGGAGAATTCTTGGAGCGTAGTTTCTCAGCTTGGGTTATCTGTGAGTGGATAATGCCTACTATACACTTTTCTTACCTACCTTGTATCTTAATGTCACGACCCCCGTTTAGAGGACCGTGACCGGCACAGACACATGGAATACCCCTATGCCTGTAAGCCTTATCACCTGATCGACTGAATATCTATTATTGAAAAAACATTCACATGCATTATAATACCATGGCTACACCGAAATGGTGGCCTATCCTAGGCAAGAAAATCCACGGCAAGTGCAGCTTCAGGATATAGATATAGGAAAACACACAAAATATATATAACCTGTGTACTGACTACACATCCGAAGATGCTGCCTATCCTATTCACATGCAACAGATGTAACGTCCTAGTTTCTTTATTGATTTTAGTTGCGGAATTTGGTTATTTGACTTAACTTATTCTCTGTTGGTTTTTTAACCTAAGAAACTAAAACTTACGTGTTTGTTACTCCCGCGCTCTCCCAAAATTCATTTTTGGTGCATACAAAGATAGTCGGGTGAAATGACGTTCTAAACCACCATACATAACCTAATCAGCATATAGGCTATGTTTACTGCATACATCCATACATATATACATACATAAGTCTGGTAGCCAGTGGCACGCAGGCCTAAATAGTTAGTAATGTAACCCAGTAAGGGGACTTCCAGTAGCTCCACCTCAATCTCTAACAGTAGGATGTACCTGGGCATCTGAACACACGAACGTAGTGAGATATAAAATCCCAGTAATGTAGATTACCAGTTTTATAAAAACTAATTAGTGGTTCATCTGCATTACTAAGAATATAGGGAAACCTTCCTTCATAATTTAAATGCAGTTATTAGTTATTTCACATCAATCACAAGATATTTCCACACATGACCTCAAAATATATAATCATGCCGAAAAAGCTTTAAACCGATGAACTGACTATTTTCTTTCAAAAGTATGCATGTTTACCACTACATGCACTTATGGGCCATGCCAAAAACTAGATCTTTTTAAAAGTATGCACGTTTACCACCAGATGCTTTTATCAGCCATGCCAAGAACTGAATCTTTCCAAGACCTGTACAACTGGCTAGACCATTACCATCAATGAAAAATAATCTAATGAAACAGGACAATAACCGACTTACCATTTACCACTATAGTAAAGTCCTCCCATATAAGGCAACAGGTATTACCCAACATCCCAGGGCGTCCCCCGGTATGCGCACAAAGTTATTACCTTAGGATCACCAGTCCCGGACTGGAATGTCTCCTCACTAGTTGCTAGGCACCTACGTCCTGGAGGCATTCCTAGCAAACCTAGTGTGTCCTTTTCATACAGATCAAATAGTATAACATAGGTTTTCTTCCACAGGTAATGTTTATTCAGTTGTCGCTCACTTGCCTCTCCAGGGCATATTTACAGTTTTACCCCTCCAAGGGCATATGCATTCATTCACAAATGCATGCTAAAATACCTGCCCTTCAAGGCATATCAGTTCACAGATGCATGCTAAACCACAATTCAGAGTTGGATGCCACACACTTAAATAGCCTGATTAAAACAGTCAACTTAGCATTTGGTCAATTCAAAAGTCAAACAAAGTCAACCACAATGTCAAATATAACTTGTACAGCAAGAAACATGCATAACTTTGCATATAGGTATCCAAAAGTCATGAAATTTTACCAGATGCATCAATAACATATATTAAACAGTTTCAACTAGTTTTTCCAAAAAGAAAATTGCATTTTGACACTCAAGTACACAATTCATTATCAAAATGGTCTTTTTTCCAAATTAAGGGAAATCAAGGTGATTTCAATCATTTTAAATACATCCAGCCACCAATTATTGTCATTTAGGACCTACTACACACATCCAAAAAGATTCCAACAAAATTCAACTAGAAATTGGGTCAGAATAAGAATTTCAAGAATCTTTCTAGTTTTTCTTTCAAAATGGTCCCTATTGAGATCCAATTTCTGTTCTGGATTGTTTCAAGTTGAAACCAAGCTGCAGCAAGCTCGTAAGGACCATTTGTGACCTGCTGGTACAGTTTTGACACAAAAAATCAATACAGAAACCACACTTTTGCAGCAAAATTCATTCTTTGGAAATTTCTCAAGAAAAATGTCTTTAGTGTCTAATTAGGGTTAGAAACCATTTTGACCACTCCCATCCCTGTACATAGCACCTCACTACCCCATGAAGTCAAAATGGGCAGGTGTCTACCCTCAAATGACTAAAGTCACCCAATTTTCAAGAAAAGCAACAAAGACAGTGTTTTTATTTCTATTTGGCCTCTGTCAAGCTCTAAGTAGCTTCCCTCAACCAAGCTGAGGCCATTTGTGACTTGCACAGCAAGTGAGTGCAGCCACATCAGTACAGGAATGATATTTATGCAGCAATTTCACCCCTTTTGTGTCAATTTTCCCATTTCAGGTGGTTTGATGTTCTAAAGGCCAAGCTAAGTGTCTTTGACTCCTTTTTCTCTCTGTAAATGCCCTGAGAGGTCTGGAGGGTGGGAGAATTGGCCTACCCTCTCAGAACCTGAGTACCCAACTTTTATAGCGGGATTCCCCACTTCTTAACTCACTACAAGTTCAACTTGTTTTCTTGTGTACTAAAAGTGTCCTAGCCTCATCCATTCTTTTGATTCCTCACTGCCACATGATTTAGACTCTACTAACCCAGAGAACCACACTTAAGCTCAATTAGCACTTCCTCTACCTAAATTCAAGTTAAAATAACATCATGAATTCATGACTCCCTCATTTTTGAAAAAAGGCCAATTCCATCAAGTTCATACTGTAAATTAGCATTTCTAAGGCCATTCAAAGATTACCAACTACCATCTTGCAGCTTGACAGTAATTAGACAATAGATTGACAGAAATTTGGCAGCAAGAAAATAAAAAACGGAAATAACTTAGCAATGGCAGATTTTCAACTCCTTGATTAGAAAATTCTCACTACTGGAATAGAAGCTTTTGTAAGTGATTAGAGAAAGTTTCTAGCACCTACCTCATAATCCTAATGTCATTCAGTAAGTTATTCTAACTCAGCTCGAAACTGAGACTACCAAAATTCACAGAACACAGCAAACACATATTTCACACCAGAAACAGAATTTTAGAAATTTTCAATAAACTTTCGAGGATTTGATCACCTATACAGAAACCTCTGATGGGACATGCAATTGGGGGCTTTTATAGTTCATCTTCTTAGCTTTCTTTTGACTACTCACACACAAATTGTTTAAGAAACAAGAAAGTTATGGCTTCTGAAAGCATTACTGCCCAAACAGAGCTATATAAGACAACGATGAGGAAAAGGGTCATAGAGTCTCATACCACCACCATTGATGGATGCTCTTGACTTAGAGATGAAGAAGGAAGGGTAACCCTATGTTACCTTGAGTTTTCAGAGGAAAAACGCAGGTTTGAGCTTCTGAATTGCTTGGGCAAGCTTGGTGAAGACAGCACCTCTTGAGTGTGTGTGTGTGCAAGGTTTTCTGCTTCTCCCTTTGCTTCCAGCTGCTAACCACGAGCCTCCAGCCTTCTCTACTACCTCAACCTTCTTTCTGAAACTCACTCTCACTTGCTCTCAGTTTTCTCTTTCAGTTTCTAGCTGGTCTCCCTCTCTCTCTCGGTTTCACTCCAATATAAGGAGCCTAAGGCATGTGAGGCTGAAATGATGAAGGAGGTGAGGTGTCCAGCTGCTGGTAACTATTAAACAGCATTAGGGCACCTAATGGTGTGTGCTGGCGGGGCTTAAGGGCTGTTTGGGTGGTTTAGTGGGTAGTTAGGCCTCGGGTAGAGCTAGCTTAGGTGAAATGGTTTAAGTGGCCATTTAATTGAGTTGTAATATGGCTAGTCTCGATTTTCAAGCTTAAATTCTAATTATTTTTTCCTTATATATGGTTTCCTATAGCGAGTTACTGCATCTAAGGCCATAATTGGGTAGTTAATTGGCTCTTAAAGTGGTAATTTCGGTTACCAAGCCATGGGTAGCATTAAAAGGGTTAAATTGCCATTAAATTCTTATTTATCTTACTTTTAAAAATATGTAACTTGCCCATTTCTCTTAACTTTCCATCAAGTCTTGTGGCTGGTACTTAGTAGGGTAGTTTTGAGTGTCTTTGGGTGGTTAAATTGAGCTTTCTTAGACTTTAAGTAAGCTAGGGTGCCTTATTTGCAATATTTTCATTTCTATCTTTCTAGTCCCTGAATTTCTACTTGAGAAAATGTGTCCCTTCAGGAGTTTTCTTGAGGTTGGAGTCCCTTAGTTAAGTCTCAGGGTATCTGTAGAGTGTCCTAGGGTATTTTTCTAGGGTCAAATAGGTCTTTCCTACTCTTTTAAACTCAATAAAAGAAAAGGGGCTAAAACTAGGTTTTTCTTTCAATTTAGACCCTAGGATTTGGGTTAGGGTTCCTCTGGCACTTATTCTCTGATTTTTCGGGCTCTTGACCTCTAACTAAGGTTTCTAATCTTATTTACAAGCAAAATCAAGTACAAACAAATTCAATTAATCACACATCAAAAAGTCAAACCTATCACAGAAAAGTCAACAAAAAATTTATGGTCAAAGTTGGGTTTAAATTTTCAGGATGTTACAACATATATATGTATATATATATTTTGAAAACTAGTTTTCCATGTATCACAATATAACAAACCCTGATCTTTAAGGTGTGTGAAGCTGACAGTTCTAGATTTAGTAATACAATCTATTTGGGTACGTCTACCCTTTACTTTATGCTACAATGATAAAGTAAATTAAATTACAATTACAATTTATTCACCCACATGAACAAGTTGTGGGTCTTGGGAAGTTTGTCTTGTCCCTCGTTCCACCGAGACTTCTTCCACCTGTACTTAACCTGTCCCTATGTAGTAAAAATGAGGTGTGAGTCTTAACCATGCGACTCAGTGAGGACTCTCCCATCCCTGGCGCAAGCCGGGGACCATAGCGCTAGGAATGGGAGTCATACACAACCACATGCAAAAACAACTGGCTACTGTAAATTAGCATACATTCTTGGTGATCACACAACAACAGATATTTCACCCAACCACTCACATGCATTTAACAGATATAAGCATGCAGCAGTTTATTCCACATCATCAATCAACAAATAAACACGTAACATATAGTGCCGGCTTTTACTTACTGGTCTTCTCTCGTTCAACATGTTTGAATCAAACTAGACGTTGTGGTGACGCAATCCTGTACATCACCACTATGTTGTACAATCAGCAATTATATGCAAACATAGACAATTTGTACTTACGCACAGATACTGTAGCATGCATCTACTTAATTTCCCCCACTCTGGGTATCTACCAGCCACTACGTGGCTTTTCTACTTCGAACCCGTGCACTCTAGTTGTTGGCCACCAGGTGGCAAAACATATGTAACCCATTCACTTGGGTACTGGTCACCTCGTGACAAATCTATTAATCAAACACAATCAACTTCTATCAATCAAACAACTGACCCATAGCCACCAAGTGGCACGTCCTGACCCCTCGCTGCGGGGCAATAATCGCGGTATCATCATAGCTTGAGCCCACTCGTCCATTACCCAACCAGGCCACAATGGCGAGCACGACACGACGTCTCAAAGCATGGCCACTGACACACCCTGGACCAATTCAACAGGGTGATCAATTTCTTTAATCGCACCCTAGACCAACTCAACAGGGTGATTTCTCTTCTACAAGATCAGGCTCACGGTTCACCTGTAGGTTCCTCCCATGTCTCCATATCCTGGCCTCACATATTAATAGGATTCTTTGTATCTTTCCCGAAGGATTAACAATTCCTCTCCTTGTTAATATGGTCAAATATCCTCAACAGGATATAACTCATATACCCGTCCAGATGCACTCTCTGAGTATCAAGCTATCGTCACAGCAATATAAATCCTTTCTGGCCCTATTGCCAGGATAAGGCAATGACCATCGTCATGGTGATTATAGAACTGAGGTCTCAAGTGCCATAGGATGTTGTTCTAGTCAATGTCTCACATCGCTAGCATAACAAAATCCAAAACCCACCAATAACTCCTTTTGCATGATTATAATCTAAGTCACCGTCGTGACGAGTTTCCAAAATAAAAGCTTAATCCTTCCGTACAAGTACTCTTGCCACCGTCATGGAAAAGATTTAAGAAAATACTCATCATGCCTCCGGAGTGTATGAGTTGGATTTGTAACACACCAATCATAGCAAGCAATTACACTATACTCTTATGTCTTCCTATCCAAGCTACTTTCCACAACCTATCTTCTAGTTCTTTTATTCTTTTAGCATTCTATACCTCTAGCTAACACATACTAGACAAGCAAAGAATATACATACTCATGTAATCCACATAAGCATACAACCCTAGGAGCAGAGATGAAAGAGCCCTGACCTTGGCCAACCTTCCATGCAATCCTCTCCTGTAACTTTAGTCTCCTCAGAGTTCCTGTTGCACTCTATTGCGCGTCGTTGTTCCTATAAGAACAACATTTACTTCATTAAGGTTATTACGTAGCTTAACTTGTTATTTATCTCTCCATTACTCTCACATGTAGTCCATGGTTGCCACAGAGTCAAGCTCTTGGTCTTATTGGACTTCTCTATCCCGACTTATGCGTATCCTTCCTCGAACACTTGACTTACTCGCATATAACACTCTACATGAGTGTTTCACATACTTGGATTTGAGTATTAGACTTCTATCTAACTTGTATTCACATCTAAGGAAGCTTATCTAGCTTAGTTGGAAGGAATCCTAATTTTAGGAAGGTCTAAGCATTTTGATTCAACTTGTGTTCCTACTTGGGTTCTAAGAAATCTAGTTTCTAAACCTCAATATACCTCTAATTTATCCTACTTAAGGTTTCATAATAATTATGAAGGAAGAAGGTTGCAATTTTAGAAATTGAACTCCATTGTTCCGCAAGTTCCCACTCTTGGGAAACAACAAGGTACTTAAAATAATCCTTGATTCTTGGTAGCATACTTAGAATTATTCCCGGGTGTTTAATATCGAAGAGAGGAGGTTTAAAACACTCAACGTCACCCTGAAGTGTATTTGGGCAAACCGAGCAGGGACCCGGCACGTTAACAAAATGACCCCTAAGGTTTTCGTAAATGGTTAGGGTTTAACCAATTGGAATGACACAAATTGAGAAAAAAAAATTTCATGAAAATTTGCCTTCCAATTGTTATCCCTAGTATTTTCAAGAAAACTTTGAGGGTCTTTCAGAATCTCTCATCCGGAAAGACCAAAAAAAGATTTTTTTTTCCAAAAATTTCTCATGTGATCAATATCCTATTCTTTATGCTCTTCCTTAAGCAACCCAAGAGAGTTTGGTTGGGCTTAATCCCTTCTTTTCCCCCTTGTTTGCTTAAGGAACTAGCATTTCATGGACCGAGTGCAGGGTTGGACTAGGCTCCTTCCCTGTGCCCTTCCATTTACTCTATTTCCTGCTCGGCATATGGTCACGCTCTATTCGTTTACATATGCCTCTACTTCTTAACATCTATCTCTACGGCTTATGGTTCGGCCACTTTGCCCTTCCATATACCGTATCCTGATTTTCTAGTCCGTATACTTCTACTTCTATACTGTGGCATATACCACCTCTTTTCTATTTAGTTTCTAGGAAGGACAACTCACTTCCTTCAGCCATAGCATATCGCACAATCGTGACCCATTCACGTGGTCATCATCCTGTCGGTCTCATGCCTCATGGCTCTGTTTACTCTTGTCTGTAAACTTTGCATTTCAATCGCCCCATGGGCTTACTTTCTTTTCTGCACGCCAAGCGTGTCTTTTCTATCACTTTACAAACCATTCCTAGCCTAAACTACCATTTACTGCATATTTCTATTCTACTTGCATTTCATGCTATAATCAATCAACTTGCGCCTATACCATAGCGCACAATGCGCCGCTAATAGGACTAATAAGACTCCTATTTTGAATATAGCATGCAGTATTTACAACCTCAGTCTAAAGATTCTTAGGCAAACTATTTTCACAAAGCATTGATCGGGCCATGTCAATTAGTGACATATTTTTCCGTTCTACAACACTATTTTGTTGACGTGTCCTAGGAGTAGAAAAATTGTGACTAATCCCATGCTTATTACAATAAATCTAAAAAATTTTGTTTTCAAATTCCTTGCCATGGTCACTCCTAATGCTTGTGATAGTATACCCTTTTTCAAAAAGCCTCAAATTTTTCCAAAGCTTTCATTTTTATGTGCTAGGAAGTATACCCAAGCAAACTTAGAAAATCATCAATATTACCAACCCATAATATTTGACTCCAAGACACTAAGTCTTGACAGGCCTAATAAGCCTATGTGAACAAAATCAAGTGGTTTAGATGCGGACACAATATTTTTAGATTGAAATGAACTTCTGGTTTGTTTTCCCTTTAGACATGCATCACCAAACCCTTTTTTTACTTAGTTCATCTATGGTATGCATGCTAGCGTGTCCTAATCACTTATGCCAAAGCTACTCCTAAGCATTTTAATTTAGTATTAGTTTCTAGGTACAGTAAATAAACATTACTTTTTCTAATCCCTTCAATGAGCACTTTTATTTGTCTTAATGACCATGCACTTTGAATCATGATGAGCTTTATCACATAATTGACTAATGCTTAATTAACAAATTATGTTTGAGTTCTTTAACTAGATATACATCATTGATTTCTAAGCAAGAATTTACCTTAACCTTACCTATACCTTCTATCCTTCCTTGGTTGTTGTTCACAAAACATACAGTTCCAAGATCCTTAAGAGTAAGGATATATAATTCTTCGTGTTTCATGTAATGTGTCTGGAGCATCTTGAGTCAATGAACTAGGGCTCCTTTGTTTCCTGCAATCTGCAATTTCTTTTTAGGTCCCCAAAAACTTTTGGGTCCTAGATAGGTTAGTTGTCGTTCCCTTAGGAATCCATACTTGCCTCACAATTTTTCTGTTATTCCTGCATGTATATGACAGATGCCCATTTTCTTTACAAATATAACACATCTTATTTCTATATGGGTATATCTTTGTGAGTCAAACATGTGTCTCCTACTATATCTTTGATATTTTCTATGGATATCTTGATGAGTGTCTCGTGATATCTTATGACCTATGCTAACCTCTTTATTCTTTTTAGTTCCTGAAGATTCTGCTTCGAATCCTAATCCTAATTTATCAATGTTGTTTCTTTGACTTCTTAAAATAAGATTCAGATTTTCTTCTCCTTTTACAAATTGTCCTAAATCATAATTAAGTTTATCAATTGTGGCCTTTAGCTTCCTCTTTTCAGTTATTAGTGCTGACATTGAGTACTTTTCCTCCGCTAACTTAATCTTTTCTTCTAAAGCTTCCTTTTCAATTTTCATTGAGCTAAAAGCTTTTAGTACTTTAGAATGTGATACTTTTAGTTCACCATACTTTTCTAATACTTACCTAGACTCCTCTAACATAGTGTTATATGTTTCTTCTTCATCTTCTGTCTCTTTGGCCATAAGACAGAAATTGACTCTCTCTTTTTGTGGTGACTCCTTGACTTCCTTCTACTTTAATTGCTGTTGATCATCTTTTAGGAAAGTGCTTCCGTAGGCCATGAGATTTCCTCTTAGCTCGCCATATGTGGTATCTTTCAATCTACCACTCTCATGTATGGAAACTACTTTTGATCTCCATGCATATGTTAGACTTTTGATGATTTTCCAACATAGTTCTACATTTGAAAATTTCTTGCCCAATGCATCTAGATCATTTATGACTCTCCCAAATCTGGAATACATTTCTTCAATCGTTTCTCCAGATTTCATTTTGAAATTCTCGAACTCATTGATGAACATGTCAAGACAATTTTGACTAACATCATCCGTTCCTTCGTATGTGGCCTCAAGTTTGTCCCATATCTCCTTGGCCAATGTGCATCTGGATATTTTTTAGTACCCTTCAGCATTCACAACACAATATAACATATTAATAGTTCTTTTATTTAAACAATATTTTTTCTTATCTGTTTAAGTCCACTCCTTCCTTGGCTTGGACTGTTTAACTCCATCAACCTCCTTGGTGATCTCTATAGGACCCTATTCGATGGTATTCTATATCTCCTCATCAAATGCATGAATAAAAATATTAATTCTATTTTTCCAGTAGGCATAGTTTTTGCCATCGAAGAGAGAATGACGCTGGAAGGACTGTCCTTCTCTTAGAATTACTTGGTTCTCCAGCGTCATTCTCTCTTCGATGGCCTACTCTGATACCAATTTTTTAGTCAAAAAATAAACCAAGAGGGGGGTGAATTGGTTTATTTAAATTTTATACTTCTTAAAAATTCTTCCTCTTAGGATTCTTAGTATTTTATGATTCTGTTCTGAAATCAAACTTGTGTGTAGGAGACAGAGATAACAAGGAGACACATCTAATTTTCTAGAGAGGTTTACTACTCAAGTTTACTTGAGATAGCTATGTCCTCTCTTCTTCTAACTAATCACTTAGAAGATCTATATAAATATCAATCCAAGTTTACAACCAAGCAACCCAACTCTTGGGAAAGCACAATTGCTTTTACACTTACTTTACATAAACCACAACTCTAAATCCCAATCACCAAAGAACTTAATATAAAGAGTTCCTCTTTTCAACCTTGTTCACAAACAAGGATCAGCCACCCCTTTGGCTTTTACCACCAGGAAACTCAATGTATTAAATTCCTCTACCAACCTAAATCCACACTAGGACTCACACACAAGAACTTAATCTTTGAAGTTCCTCTTACAACCTTGTTTAACCACAAGGATCAGCCCCAGCTAGACTTTTACCACTAGGACAATCCAAGTACTAATTATTTTTCCAACCAGAATGCACACCAAAACTCTGACTCTCAATCCACAAAGAATTTAATATAAAGAGTTCCCTTCTTTGCAACCTTGCTTTACCTTGCAAGGATTAGCCTCCTCAAGGCTTTTACCACAAGAAACTAAGTATATTAACTTCTTCCAAAAACATCAATCCTAAACAGGATTCACACTCAAGAACTTAATGATTGAATATCTCTTTTCAACCTTGTTCACCAACAAGGATCAGCCTTCCTCCACCTTGGCTTTTAAACCTAAGATACTTCAAGCATTAAAGCTGTCACGACCCCCGTTTAGAAGACCGTGACCGGCACAGACACAGGGAATATCCCTATGCCTGTAAGCCTTATCACCTAATTGACAGAATATCTATTATTGAAAATACATCCACATGCAGTATAATACCATGGCTACACCGAATTGATGGCCTATCCTAGGCAAGCAAATCCACAGCCAGTGCCGCTTCAGGATATAGATATAGGAAAACACACATAATATATATAACCTGTGTACTGGCTACACATCTGAAGATGCTGTCTATCCTATTCACATGCAACAAATATATGTATATATATACATTTTGAAAACAAATTTTCCTTGTATCGCAGTAAAATAAATCCTGATCTTTAAGGTGTGTGAAGCTGACAGTTCTAGATTTTGTAATACAATCTAATTGAGTACGTCTACCCTTTACTTTATGATACAATAATAAAGTAAATAAAAATACAATTACACTTTATTCACCCACATGAACAAGTTATGGGTCTTGGAAAGTGTTGCTCAACCCTCGTTCCACCGAGACTTCTTCCACCTGTACTTAACCTGTCTCTATGTAGTAAAAATGAGGTGTGAGTCTTAACCACGCGACTCAGTGAAGACTCTCCCATCCCCGGCGCAAGGTGGGTACCATATCGCTGGGTTTGGGAGTCATACACAACCACATGCAAAAACAACTAGTTATTGTTGTTAGCATACATTCTTGGTGATCACACAACAACAGAAATTTCACCCAAACACTCACATGCATTTAATAACTGTAAACATGCAGCAGTTTATTCCACGTCATCAATCAGCAAGTAAACATGTAATATATAGTGCCAGCTTTTACCTACCAGTCTTCTCTCGTTTTAGCATGTCTGAATCAAACAAGACGTGTGGTTGCGTAATCCTGTACGTTACCACTACGCTGCACAATCAGCAATTATATGCAAACACAGATAATTTATACATACACAAAGATGTTAAACATACATCTACTTAATCTCCCCAACTCTGGGGTATCTACTAGCCACTACATGGCTTTCCCACTTTGAACCCGTGCACTCGGGTTGCTGGCCACCACGTGGCAAAGCATACCTAACCCATTCACTTGGGTACTGGTCACCTTGTGACAATTATGTTAATCAAACAATGCTTAACCCATTCACTTGGGTACTGGTCACCTCGTGACAATTCTATTAATCAAACACAATCAACTTCTATCTATCAAACAACTGATACGTAGCCACCACGTGGCACGTCCTGACCCCTTGCTGAGGGGCAATAGCTTGAGCCCACTTGTCCATTACCCAACCAGGCCACATGGCGGGCACGGCACGACGTCTCGAAGCATGATCACTGATACACCCTGGACCAACTCCACAGGATGATTTCTCTTTTACTAGGTTAGGCTCAAGGTTCACCCATAGGTTCCTCCCGTGTCTCCTTACCTTAGTCTCACATATTAATAGGATTCTTTGTATCTTTCCCGAAGGATCAACAATTCTTCTCCTTGTTAATATGGACGAGTATCCTTAACAGAATATAACTCATATACCCGTCCAGATGCACTCTCTGAGCCTCAAGCTATCGTCATAGCAATATAAAACCTTTCTGACCCTATTGCCAAGATAGGGCAATGACCATCGTCATGGTGATTATAAAACTGAGGTCTCAAGTGCCATCTGACGTTGTTCTAGTCGATGTCTCACATCGCTAGCATAACCAAATCTGAAACCCACCAATAACTCCCTTTGCATGATTATAACTTAAGTCACCGTCGTGACAAGTTTTCAAAATAAAAACTTAGTCCTTCCGTACAAGGACTCTTGCCACCGTCGTGGGAAAAGATTTAATAAAATACTCATCATGCTTCCAGAGTGTGTGAGTTGGATTTGTAACACACCAATCATAGCAAACAATTATACTCTACTCCTATGTCTTCCTATCTAAGCTACTTTCCACAACCTATTTTCTAGTTCCTTTATTCTTTTAACATTCTATACCGCTAGCTAACACATACCAGACAAGCAGAGAATGTACATACTCATGGAATCCACATAAGCATACAACCCTAGGAGCAGAGATGGAAGAACCCTCACCTTGGCCAACCTTCCATGCAATCCTGTCCTGTAACTTTAGTCTCCTTGGAGTTCCTGTTGCACTCTGTTGGCTTAAAAATCAGCCCAAATACTTTTTGAGTTTTGTCATGTCAATTAATTTTATTTATATGGGCTACATATTTGTTGGAACAAAAGATGTTGAATGCTTAAAGCCCAATAATCTGCTGGCCCATGAAAAATGTTCACTCTCTAGCATTTATTATCCTATATGTATCATGACTAATACTTGGGCTAGGAATAGGAGACTATTCTTCCTGCAGGCTATAGACTTCAGCAAGTCACATCTCCTAAAAGAAAGGGGGAGCGTCCTGCTGCAACCATGAATCAAGGAAAAGGGAAGCATTGTGTTTCAAAATTCACAACGGCTACCTTGGACTGCTATTCTCTATTTATTACCAAAGAAGTGGTTGCTGAAACTTTAACTAAGTGTTCAGAGAAAATTCATAATACAATCCAAGAGAGAAAGAGATCAGGAAGCTGTTAGTGTGATTGCTGCTTGTGCTTTAACTGCTGCCATAAATTCAGTCTGAGTCCTGACTGTATTAAGTTTACATTCCTTGCTTAATCTTCTTCTTTTTCTTTGGGTGAAGTATTTAAGCATTGAACACTCTCTAAAGGTGTAAAAAATTCTGATCCTTGTTAGTGGTACAAGGTTGCAGAGGAGTGTTCAATTCTTAAATACTCTGAGAGTCCTGATTTGACTCTGAAAGAAGCAGAAACTTAATATACTGAGGAAGTGTCTTGTAAAAGCTTTTGAGAGCTGATCCTCTACGAGGTTGCTGTAACTTCTCAATATATTAAGGTTGTGCAGAATTTATTCTGTTGATAAAGTGTTGTGGTGAAGCTTAAAAGCGTGTGTGCTTTCCCAAAAGGTGTTTTGGGTTGCTTTCTAACTAGTTGGTTAGAAGGGGAGAGGACGTAGCTGAATTGAGCATACTCAATTAGTGAACCTCTCTAGAAAAAGATCTTGGTGCAAAAATCTACTTTACACTTGCTTTCATTTAACCTACGCAGTAAGAGTCCTACTTGCATAAAGAGTCCTAATCTAGACATAAGATAATTAACAGTCAAATTTTAAAGAAAACCAATTCACCCCCCCTCTTGGTTTATTTTCTGGCTAACACAACCCATTGCGTGTCGTTGTTCCTATTAAGAACAACATTTACTTCATTAAGGTTATTACTTAGCTTAACTTGTTATTTATCTCTCCATTACTCTCACGTGTAGTCCATGGTTGCCACAGAGTCAAGCTCTCGGTCTTATAGGACTTCTCTATCCCAACTTATGCGTATCCTTCCTCGGACACTTGACTTACTCGAATATAACACTCTACTTGAGTGTTTCACATACTTGGATTTGAGTATTAGACCTCTATCTACTTGTATTCGCATCTAAGGAAGCTTATCTAGCTTGGTTGGATGGAATCCTAATTTTAGGAAGGTCTAAGCATTTTGTTTCAACTTGTTTTGGAATCCTAATTTTTAGGTTTTAATTCCTAGCCCCGGAATAAACCATTCTTTAATCCTCGAAATTTTCTGGGGTATTACACAAGCCTTATCATAAGTAAGTAGAAGAGAAATAAATGTTGTCACTAAAAGACTACTATAAGATTACAGCACAAATTTCTTAAAGAAAACCAGCAAGTCTGAGTCACTCAGGCTCTCCTTCACTCAGAGACCTTTTGGCACTCTTGAAAGCTTGGAACGCTTAGTTAAATTTTCAGCTTCTTCTTTTCCAGCATTAAATAGGCACATCAAGAAGCTAGTCGTTGCCTCACACTTTTGAATTTCTTTTTTTGGGGAGCTAGTCGTTGAGGCTATTCTTCAACGTCTCTTTTCTTCTCATTTAATGCTTCTCATTAAATGGCCTTTAGCTTTTGGTGGAGTAGCTCTAGAGAAGAAGGAAGGCTGATAAATGGGGATGAAATGTTTTTGAACTCTTTTTCGTCTCTCCTTCTTGATGCTTTGTCAATTTTCTTTAGAAGAGTAAAGCCTACATGCCTTTTGCCTTTTCATTTGACAACATAGCTTGCAAAACAACTAACTACTCCACCTACTCCACTTTTTGTGGTCAGATTTAACATCCATGAAATAAGGAAAAAGTAGGTACAGTTTTTACATGCCCACGTGACAAGCGTAGCAGGCGACAGAAAAACTTTAAGCACAGAACACATATTCAGAATTCAAAATATATGGGCCAATTATTTATCTTTTCTAATGTGGGCCTAACCATATATTTTAATCTTAGGTTAAATTGTATTTTCTACTTTGGGCCCAATCATACATTATAGCTTTAGGCCATACCCATCCAAGCATTAAAATAGATTTCAATGTCCAGGATGCTAAGTCAGAATTTTAAAATGCATGGACCAAACTCTCAATTCAATTTTGGGCCTTACCATATATGATACTCTTAAGGCCATAACCATTTATGTATCATTCCGTATTTTATGCCCAATATTTCCAAGCCCAAATATAAAACAAAATTAGTTGATATATTAAAACAATTAAATTATGACCATTTTTGGTTCAACATTCTCCCCCTTTTTAATATGTCCAAAATTTTGTTTTATGTATAATGCTCCCCCTGAATTTGTGCATTAATAACTCCCCCTTACTATATGTAGTATCAGTGTCCATGCTCTTAGCCACATATATGTCATCAACAATAATCATAGGCACATATGCATAAGCAATCACATATCATCTCATAATCAACCACATCCAAATCTAGCTTGTTTGCTTAGAAGAAATTTTATGTATGTATGGTGGGCATTGGTCACATAGACGTTTTCTTGTGAAACAAAGTAATTTCATTTCCTAACCATGAAATGTTTCCTTTTTAATTTCTTCTTAAAACCTAGTGATAAAGGTCAAAACCCCAAATTGGTCCTTTATGTTTGCACGAAGTTTCATATTGGTCCTTTATGTTTCAAAAAGTCCAAATTGGTCCTTTATGTTTGCAAGAAGTTCCAAATTGGTCCTTCCGTCCACTTCCGTCAATTTTTTAAGTTAAGTGCTGACGTGGCGTGCTGACATGTCCACCTAAGCTGACGTGTCATGCCATGTCAGCATCACGTCACTGCCACGTCATCACATATGATCTTGGATGATGACGTGGCGATGACGTGGCATGCCACGTCAGCTTCAACTGACACGTAGGAGAGATGGTGTGTCCATGTCAGCATGCCACGTCAGCACTTAACTTAGAAAATAAACGGATTTGGACGGAAGGACCAATTTGGAACTTCTTGCAAACATAAAGGACCAATTTGGACTTTTTGAAACATAAAGGACCAATATGAAACTTCGTGCAAACATAAAGGACCAATTTGGGGTTTTGACCTAGTGATAAATTTTGAAGAAGCGAGTTGGCCTTATTATTCTTTTTATAATATGTTGTGTTCTTGCTCAAACTTGGCGTAGATTCCAGAGAATCCTTTTGCCAGCATTTGTTTGAGCTCATCTAACACAGAACCGGAGCTCCCTTGCTCAGCAAGTATGAGGGCGGTGGGGTTCGGTCCTTGTAATTGGTTAGTGGGTCCTTCTGAAAATTAACACCCCGATTGCCCTGGGTTGCCTATTTAGGCTCCCTCCACCAAAAGTTTGGATGGTCTCGCCATCCAGAATTGTACGTGTTCAAGAATGGATCTTGAACCTGGTATATACCAGGTCTTTGCTGAAACATAGCACTGACCTCTTCCACTTTATGTGGGCAGTCGCTGGTTGTATGCATCACAGAGTCGCATACTTCGTAGTTTTTAGCTACTAGAGCCAATTGCTCTATTTGTTGCTGCGGGGCCTTTAAGGCCATGACCGCTTTGGTCAATTCGACCAAATCCTTGCTGATTTGGGCCAGTGCAGGGTCCCTTTGATTCTCTGCTTCCCTTATCAAAGTGACATTTCTTGGAGAACGTCGTTTCTTAGTGAGGGCACACCTCTTGATGAGGTCACATGCCTCAATCGGGGTGAGGTCCTCTAATGCAAAGTTAGCAGCTGCCACAAACATGTCTGAATCAGCGGGGTTCAGACCATTCATGAAACTATTCACCAACTGTGCAAGAGGAAGTCGATGATTTGGGCACTTGTTCATTAGGTCCTGAAGGTGAACTCAATAATCATAGTAACTCTCGTCGTGTCCCTGGTTGATGTAGGAGTTTTCCTTCCTGGTAGCCTTGAATGTACAAGAAGTAGAATATTTCTCGATGAAGGTGCTTCGGAGAGCATTCCAAGAGTTCAAGGCTTCTAGAGATTGGGTCAACAAGTGCAGAAACCACTCCATGGTCTTTCCTTATAGTGTCATTTGGAATACCTTCCACATGACATCCTCGACTCTGGTCCCCTCTGGTTTCAATGTTGTGCAGTGCATGTGCAAGACCTTTAGGTACACATAGGAATTATCGCTCGTCAGACCGTGAAATTTGGGCAGGGCATGATTTAGTGGTCCCTTAATTTCAAAATCATTTTGAAAATCGGAACTAAGTTTTGAGAAATGTCATAAAAAGAGTCAGTCTTGTTTAGGTCTTTTAGGGTAGCCCTCTCCTTTATGACCCCTCCATTTTCACGGTGTTTGGTCATGACTATCTCAAGGGTTCTTGGCCCTTGTCTCTCCCTCCTAAGTCTATTTAGAATTCTCTTGATCTCCAGGTCTTTAGGAAACAAGTATCCTTTAGACCTTCTGGTCATATACCGTCAAAAAGAGAGGTGAGATGAACTCTTTCTGCTCTACTCGCTGTGGCAAGTGACACAGAGGTTCTATGTTGCTCGCTGTAGCGAGTCTTAGTTGCGGGTACACCAAAAGAAGCAGGGAGCTTGCTGTGGCGAGTGCTTCTTGTATGTGGCTTGCTCATTGTGGCGAGTGATACAAAGAAGGCAATTAGCTCGCTGCGGTTAGTGCCTTGTACGTTCTGTGCCACTCGTTGAGGAGTCCCTACACTATGTTGTGCTCACCGTGACAAATGATGGAAGCAAGCTACCCAGACGTTCCTTGCCTCGGGAAAAGAAAAAAGAAGATGGAAGAAAGAGAAAAGATGAAAACTTGAAAACAAGTTCCTACCTCGTCGGAGTTATAGATAACCAACCTCAAAATCGAAGATGGCTCCCTGGCAATGGCTTCAATTTGATCGTGGCTCTAACTGGTTGTCACAGCTAGGATCAAATAAAAGCCTCGGGTTAAGCAGTATAGGGCCAACCCAAGGGTCGAATCTCTCGCAGAGCCTCTAGTCAAAGCCCTGCAATTGGTTAGAACAACCCAGACAAACAAGCATGTATTGCAGAACGAAAACAAGGAAGCAGTTGTTAATAGTGAAGTGTAATCAATTGAAGTAACAAGTCCCAAAGATGTTGATTCTAGCAATCTTAGCCAATATAAAAATATTAGTGAATCCTTATTCTTATTCTAGTTCTTGTCCTATTAGCGTTAGTTAAATTATGAAGGCCGACCTAGCGAGCTAACTCCCGATCGGGAACATAATTAACCGCCTTGGTTTATGGATCAATTTAGATAAACTAACTCCCGACCGGGAACATAATTAATTTACAAAAACATCACTGTAATAAGCTATTTAAGTTACATGTTATTTATGGGTTCCAACTCAATACCAACCGGTCATCTTTGGAGCATCCAATCTTACTAAGTGCCTAAAAGGTCTTGTGTGACTTAACAAGTGGATAGAAATAATTCACATAAATAACAGTGGTAACATATAATTATATCCAGACCCTAGGCCATGACTGTGAAACTTAGAATCCCTACGTGCACGTTCAGCTTGTTTTAGCTCGACCGGGTCTTACATGAAGAATCCAGCAAAATGCAATTATATCTAATCTAGGAAAAAGAAATAAGAAATCCTTAAATTGAGCTCACAGGATCACGCCTAAATTAATCCTCCTTGGAAAACCCAAGGGGATTTAACCACTCATGGCTCATAGAATATTCTTAAGAATAGGGTGTGACTGTGAAGTTTGAGAGATGCTTTTACAACTAAAAGGAATCTCTAGTTTTAGTTGCTCCTAGAAGTTCTAATGGGACTTAAATTTCCTCTAGATTACAAAAAGATAATATTCAAACCTATCCTAAATAAAAAATTATATTGTAAATTCAAAATAAATTTAAAATATATTCTCATTTGAGTCTTTGGATATGAACTGGGTCCTCATTTAAAATTCCATCAGCTGCCTGCGTCACTGTCACGTCAGCATGTACTCGCCGTGGCGAAGGATTACATGCTCGTCATGGCGAGTTGGCCAATACTCGCTATGGTGAATCCTTATCTTCTCACCGTGGCAAGTTACTCTACAACTATGCGTTTTGTCCTTTCCAATTCTACCCTGGTGCTATATTCTGATCCTATCCTAGTTCATGACTTGGAATTTCTTCAACTAATGATATCTGGTTAAGCCTGCAGCACTTAACAAACATTAAGCATCTATTCCAATATTGAACAAATATTACGGCAATTCAGGAATACTGAGAATTAATGCATTTAATAAGGTAATTAGCTATATTTCTAATTATTTTCCTATGTCAAAATATTCAAATTATTTGATGTAAAATCATATATATATATATATATATATATATATATATATATATATATATATAATTAATCTCTATTTTACACTCTAAAGTTAGGTTGATTTTGGGTGCGATCACTATGCCAAAAGACTCATCCTCATAAGGAATCCTAAGTTGATTTGTGATTCCAACTGCCCGCCAAAGCAAAAAAAAAAAAAAAAAACCACTAGAAAAACCCTAGATCATATTCCCACTCTAAGGCTCACGGGAGTTATTGAATATTTAGAGCTCGCAAGCCTAACGCCTGGCATTCGTACAATACACTTACTTCCCCAGCATCTTACTCATTATGGGGGGTCCATCTATTAACCGTTTTTCCTACCTTATGCATGATCCTCAAGTCACACCTGCCTATATAAGGAACCGCCTCTAGCTCCCTACACACACTCTTCTTAGCCCCTAGAATATACGCTCGCACATGGAGTCTGGATTGCATATTTTTGGGTTCTTTATAACCTGTAAACATCTACTCTTCATGAACTATAAGGACTTTGATCTTGCATCTTGACTAAATAGGCTCTTAAGTCCCTGGCTTCGGTCGAGCCCACTTCCTTTAAGCCTTCATCCTCTTATAGATTTAACATCTTCTAGGTCCCGAAATATCAACTACATATATACTAGAACATCTAATTTGATAACAGCCTTAGGTTATATCATTGGATAAGTTTGTGAAGATTTTTCCAAAATCAAGCCATTAAAACGTGAAATCATTATGAAACTTCCCTATCGAACGAGTGGAAATTAAATTTCAAGCCTACAAGCCTACGAAATACAAATCAAAATCATCATATTTTATCTGCTCTTGTTATTTTTTGTGGAAAAACCAAAAAGAATTTTGTGGCCTAAAACTTAGCCTATCGTTTACTCCTAAACAATATATAGATCCAAACAAAATGTAAAAGCTATTGACCATATCGCGCGTTCACACTCTCCAGTTTTCATCTAATTGGTCTGCTTTCTAAATCAATATTCAATAGACAACAATCAAATAAATAAAATAATTATTGAATGGAAAATATTTATGAATCACGCGGATTCATAAATATTTTGATTTATATGAGTATGACGATTTCAAGCCTACGGAATTTTATTCCACGCGTTTTTGGGGTTCAATTATGAGCACAAAAAGAAACAAAAGTACAAGCTAGTCAGTGTTCTTCACCATCACATTCCACAGAAAAGCCTGGTAGTTTCTTGGAAAATTTTTCAGTCATTTCCTATTATTTTTTCTTCGGTTGAGATAAATTATTTATGGTATCTTTGATAAATATTTTCTTGGTTAAATATTTATTTTGGTCCTTTATTTTTTTTTATTAGTTTCATATTAGTCGTTTTTTATTTTTTAAAAGTTTAAAATCAGTCACATATATTTGCAATTTGTTCGAAATTAATTTTTTTTGTTGTCAATTTTTTTCTGTTAAATGATGATCTGACATGATAAAATTTTCCAAAAATTATAATATGATAATAATAATTTGATAGAAAATTTGAGGTTGAAAAAGGGGTGAAACTATAATAATTTAAAAGTCCCAGTATAACAAAAAAATTTACGGTGATAGCTTAAAGAACAAATTTGAAAGAAATTATAAAGATAGAGATGTGACTTAAAACTTTTGGAAGATAAATGATAAATAACTAGTGAAAAAGATAAGAGGCCAAATATCCAAAATAAATATTTGGCTTATTTTCATTATATTTTGTGTTATTAAAAATAGTTCTAAAAACTATTTTTAAAAACAAATGTTAAAAGAACAAAAATATTAACACTTGTCTGATTAAATTTATTTTGAGAATTGTTTTGAAAATAATTTTCTCAAAATTCCCATTAAATAAATGGAGAGAAAATAAGTAAAATTACATAATTATTACTAAAAAAAATTTCTCGAAAGTTTGTTATATGCTCATTACAAGAAACATGAGTATTTTCAATCAATTTATATTTCAATGACCATTTAAATCAAATTTTAGCCGTCAAAATAAATTATTGAAAAGAAGATAATAATAATAATAATATTTTCGTCGGCCAACAATTGTCAATAATACTTTTTTTGACAATACTTTTCTCAATGGTTGACGGTTGTGTTTGACAAATGTATTATCGAAAATAGGGATGATCAAAATACTCATACCCAATGGGTACCCTCAAATTTTATCCTGTGGGTCTAGGTATAGGCCCAGGAACAAAGTCAACAAGTCTGAGTCCGAGTAAAGAGGTACGCTACCCGTAATCTACCCACAATAGTAATTATTTATTTTTATATATAAAAAGAATATTTTTAAACTTTTTTCTGTTGAGAAAATATATAATTCTAAAAAAAATATTAAACATTTTATAGATATTAAAGTAATTTAATAGTACATTTATATTTATAATTTAATTTTTTTTTTGTGATTATAAATGAAAAAAATTAATAAAAATTGTAATTGTCGTTTTTGGTTCAGACAATTCATAATGTTAAGGACTGCAAAGGGTCGTAGCCTTGGGGGACTTGTCCTTAGGTGATGACCTAGGTGCCTACGTACCCTTGTGTAGGGATCAAACTCTACGTAGTTCGAAGAGGGAACATCCATGGTGGCCGTTAGGCAGGAACGTTACCTGCAGTGGCTGTTTGCGGCTAGGACGTGTATGTGTTCTTCGGGCGGGTGAGCCACCTCTTGGAGGTACCTCGTAGGTCGAGGGAGAGAGCAAGGGTCTCTGGATGTTGGTTAAAGCAAGATGATGAGTGTATCCTGTTTATGGAATGAATATGGATTGATGTCTGTTAAGTAGATTTCAGGTGACGATGATCTCGTGGTATGCTTTTGTGTTGCGAGCACTGTCTTGTTCGCTTCTGTGTTGCCCCTCCTTTAGTCCCCCAGGTGAGGAGTATTTTTACTCGGGGTAGAGGAGAACGTGGTCGACCCACATTCTTGATGAGCCTGGAACTCGACCCACGATTTGGGGAGTTCACTCAAGATTTGGGGAGTTCATCCACATCTCTAATGCGGGAGAGTATGCGAGTGATTGTGGGGAGAGACCACGTCTGGGACCATCAAACAACGCCACGTGTCACTGATCCGTGGTCCAGTTAACCTTCTAGAAGGCTAGTGCCACATGTCCTTAGGAGGGCATATTATGGAATTAAAAAATAGATTTTATATTAATAAAATAATAATTTATTTAAAACTTTTATGGAATTGGGTCTAGGTATAGGGATTTGACTATTCGTAAGGTCCGAAAATGTGGATTGATTTCGATACCCGCTCAAGTCTGGGTTCGGGTCCCGAGGATATAGTACCCTACATAAACTCAACCCTTGATCATCCCTAATCGAAAATAATATTATTAACAAATATCAACAATTATTAACCGTCGAAAATACTATCATTAACTTTTATCAATAATTATTTTAACGGTCAAAATTTAATTATTAAAAAAAATATTTATTTTGACGGTCAAAGTTTAATTATTAAAATTTTTTTGTAATAATTATTAATGATGATCAAAATATATAAATTATTAAAAATACTTTTTTCCCAACTCCTAAATATGAGAGCTGGATTGCTAAGGATAAGAGAGGAATTGATTCCCAACGTCTTATGTGTACCCTATTTCGCTTTCGTTGTCTGCGGAAAAAGTTGTTTTTATGTTTTTTATAATAAAAAATTAATATGAACAGGACATTGGTTGAAGTGACTGTTAGCTTATTTGATAACTATTTTTTATTTGTGCTTTTAGAAACAGTTTTTAAAATAATTTTTGGAAATAAGTTTTAAAGAACAAAAATAAAAAAATTTGTTTGATTCATTTGTTCTGAAAACAATTTTAAAAACAAAAGAAATGAAAAAAATTTGTTTGATAGAATTATTTTAAAAACAAGTTTTGAAAACATATTTTTTTTACAATCCACCTCTTCCAATACTATATCTTTCAATTTAGTCTCTGATAGATGAAAAAGATAAATTTAATCTCTAAAAAATATAATTTGTCTCAATAATCCTTAATCTTTAAAAAATATAATTTGTCTCAATTTAGTCCCTCATAGATGAAAATAAAAAATGTAGTCCTTACAAATATATTTGATTTCAATTTAGTCCATGATAGATGAAAATAGCAAATTCATTTTGTATTAATATATATATATATATATATATATATATATATATATATTTCCCGACACTATTATTTTATTTTCGAAAAGATCCTAATAATTTGCACTTAACAAAATTTTAACTTATTTTTCCTTTCATCACTTTTTGCATTATTGTAATTCTATTGTAACTACTAATTAATTAATTTGAGTTTTAGAAAGATGTATATTTCATTTAGTTCAATAATTAAACTCGGAAAGTTCCGTTGAAGGCAATCATACATTTTTATTTTTTTGTTATCCACCCGATTTTTTAGTGACTATGATGACTAAGTCTCCTAACGAAGATAACTGTATTTACAAGTTCTCGATAAGAATTTGTCATTCAAAATGCATAAAATTTCTTCCTTTTGATTATTTCCTTTACGTGAAGTCTGATCATCTTGGCATTTGGACAGCACTATCGTTAACTCCAGTTAAAAACAAAAAACCTAAAATGCATAAAATTCTTTTTGAATGATAAATTATACGGAAATAATTCCTACACGGAAATAAAATTTTTTTTGAGACAAATTGTGTTTTTAGAACTAAATTTGTCATTTCTATATATTATGGACTAAATTGAGACAAATATATTTTTAGTGACTACATTTATCATTTTCATCTATCGGGGACTAAATTGATATATTTTATTTTTAAGGACTAAAATTATTATTTCTATCAATGAGGGACTTAATTAAAATAAAATATATTTTTATGGGCAAAAAAGATGTAGAGTTTAAAGAAGATGAAATATATTACAATAGCCATTAATGAAATCAGAAAAATTGAGTACAAAACATCTTTTTTTTGTTCTTGTTTTTTAGTTTTCAAAATTATGTTCTGTTTTGTTTTGTGTTTTTTTTTAAAACAAAAATTAGAAACAAGATTATCAAACAGATTTTTTGTTTTATTGTTTTTGAAAATAAAAAACTATTCTTAAAAATAGTTACCAAACAAGCCCTTAATTCTCCTTAAATAAAATTTTGGGTTCAAAGTAGCCCTTCGCTAAAAAACTTCTGCTATGAAGAATATCTGTAGAAAATTAAATAAATAAAATAAAAAATTAATAGTTGGTAACAAATTTTACTCCTTCTAAAAGTGTTTTTTTTTTGTTTTGAAAATACCAATATGTTTTCTAAAACCGTTTTTGTAAACAAATTGCTAAAATGATCTTTTAGTTATTTTGTTTTTAAAAATATAAATAATTTTTAAAAATTGATGTCAAACGACCCTTAATTGTTATTTTCTCTTTCATTCTAAAAAAAAAAAATATCATTTTCAACTATCTTATTCTAATTTTCTTTGGTGGTATACTTATGTTATAATAACTCTAACGTCTTCTTTTTTCTTTTCTTTTTGGTGGAATGGAGGCCCCAAGGCCGAAAAGAATCAAGACAAGTACACATGAACACTCGTAGGGTCTTTTCGGTACATGAAATTTGTAAGGTGATCGGAGGATAAATCAAAATTTTCTCCAGCATTTTGCATACAAAACAAACTTTACTTTTTATAATTTGATGAAATCATGTTTTTATCATTATTTTTTTACCAACTTTATTCCATTCTCACTTTTAATATTAGGATAAAATAGTCATTTTATCCATTTTTATTCCATTCACATCACATTCTCATTCTCATTTACATTCCTGTAACTGTCATTTTTTGTTCAGACAATTCATAATTGAAAATAAGGATTGCAAGGGGTCGTAACCTTGGGGGAGTTGTCCTTAGGTGATGACTTAGGTGCCTACGTAGCCTTGTTAAGAGATCAAAGTCCACGTAGTTCGAAGAGGGAGTGTCCATAGGAATCGTTAGGCAGGAGTGTTACCTGTAGAGGCCGTGTGCGGCTAGGACGTGTATATTGCTCCGGGCGGGCGGGCCACCTGTTGGAGGTACCTCGTATGTAGAGGACGAAAGAAGAAGAGTCTCTGGATGGTGCTTTAGAGCTAGAGAATGAGTGTATTATGAGAGAATAAGTGTGCTCTATTGTCTGTTATTTAGAATTTGCTCCTTCCCTGCCCAAGGATTTTGAAATCAGAGCTATGGGTGTGGGGGAGGTTATTACTTGGAGCAATGGCCTGAGTTTTGTTCTCCCTCTTTGCGTTCCTTACAATGCCTCCATCATTCCACCCTTTTGTGGCTTTATTTAGGTTGTGCTTAACCTCTTGAATGTCTGTCCTGCCCAACTGACGGCTAACGCTTGGTTCCAGCTTAGCGTGTTCGAAAGGGTATGTTGGGCAAGCAAGTGCAAAGCTCTGTCCAATGTTTTTCTCTCTCTTTATGCCGTATGTGAGGCATGCGATTGGGTCTGCTTCCAATCGTACGCAAAAGAGTTCACCATTTCTGACATGCCGAATAACAACCATGAATAGAGGCCCTATTTCTTCAAGGTGGTTCCTAAGAAGGGTGTATACCCGCCTTGGATACGTCCTGAAGATTGGCGTCCCCACTTTCCCCTCAAGTGGTTAAATCCTACCCTCCGAGTGTCACACGATCAGGAGGATTATGAAGAAAACGTTTTTGGGCGTTTGAGGGGGGCAAAGGTTGCTGCCGCATCTTATGGTAAGTCTTTTAACTTCTGCGACGCATTATCCAGTAGCTTATCGCACTTTTGCTTTTCCTGACCGACTTCTTGCTCTAGGGTTGACCCTGAGCGGAATTCAGGGGAGATTGGATACCCAGGCGGGCGAGCGTTGGAGGAGGGTGGTTGGAGATTGTCTGGCGTCTCAGTGGCAAGGTCAAAAATGGGGGCGGGCTCGGGTCGAGACTTGCCAGGATGCTGATGCAGACGCCGAGAAGTAGGTTGGTGATGGTGACAATGGCGACAATCTAAGTCGCAGTGGTCGCCAAAAAATTCCTTATAGTCCCATACCCCCCCGAAGAGATGCCCGTCATGTTACTGGACGAGGGCGTCTCTTTCAAAGGGAAGATGATACCTTATGAAACTGAGCGGGTCATATTGGCCCGACAGAATTATCCGATGGACTATGGGGATGATTATGCATAACAACATATGATCAAGGAAGCCATGTTATTGCTTAGTCGCTTGGCGGGCTTCGCTTACCAACGAGAGATGGAGGGGGTAGGCATTGTTCTTTTGGATTTTGCTTTGTTTTTGTCTAGTGACATAACGATGTAAAACTTGCAGGGAGTGGTAGAGAAGTTGCTCAGCGAGAATACACGATTGAGCGATAGAATAAAGGAGTTAGAGACCGAGCTTGCAAAGAAGAATGCAGAGATCGCAAGGGATCATCGCTTGGATTTCTTGCATTTTGCCAACTATGGGATGCAAAACAACATTGCGCAGTTGGAGGATTTGATGGGCATCTCGGTGTCTCCGGAGATAAGGGCAAGACTTCACCCATTGTGGGAGAAGATTGGGGGTGAATTCCTTGCTCGTCATCGCCCTGATTCCCCTTTGATGATAAAGGATTATAGAGTTGCCCCAAATCCTTGTAGGGATGCTCAGGCGGCTAAGGCAACCGCCCCGCAATCAGGTGACTAGGTCGAAGAGCGGTCGAGGCCCCAGAATTCTTCCTCAGATGAAGATGCTTCTTGAATTTAGTTTTTTGTACTTGGAGGCGGTAGACCTCTTCTTTTGTATATACATTTTTGTATTTGGAGGTGGTAGTCCTCATTTTTATATATAAGGGGCAGGTGAGTCCGCCCTTTTTGCAATCAAATCAACAAGAAATTTGACAAATACAAGAGTTGATTAATCGCATTCTGTACGATGCTTTTATTTAATCGTAACGAGTACAAGACATTCCCTAACATAGGATAGAAAATTTGTCAATAGGCTAAGACAAAGTGAAGTACTTTTTAAGACTACTAGCATTCCAAGTATTTGGTATATGCTCGCCCGACAAGTGGGCTAATTCGTAAGCAGCGTGAGAGGCGATCCCAATAACTTTATATGGGCCTTCCCAGTTTGGTGCGAGCTTTCCATGGAGGCGATCTCGCCTGTTGTTAATTGCTGTTCGCAGGACAAGGTCACCTTTTTCGAATTTGCGGGGGCTTACCCTTTGGTTATATTTTTGGGCGAGAAGCTGTTTGTATGCAGCAGCTTTGAGTGTCGCCGCTTCCTTGCGTTCTTCGGCTGCATCTAGACTGATGAGTAAGTTTTCTGGGTTTGTATCTTAATAATTTAGTATTCGGTCTGAGGGTACCCCGATATCGGTTGGGACTATAGCTTCTTGTCCGTAGTTAAGAGCGAATGGCGTTTCTCCGGTTGCCGAATGAGTAGTTGTCCTATAGAACCATAGGACTGAGGGGAGTTTTTCTACCCAATCCTCCTTTGCTTCTTCCAAGCCTTTTCATAGCCCTTCGAGTATGATCCTATTCGCCTGCTTGGTTTAACCGTTGGTTGTCGGATATTCAACTGAGGTCGTCCGATGGTCGATGTGCCATTCTTTGCAAAATTCTTTGAACTTTTCGCTGATAAATTGGCGACCGTTATTAGTGATCAATACATGAGTTTCGTCAGAGGAAGTTTTGGATATTTTGAAACCCAATAGTGGCAAGAGGTTCAGCTTCGATCTATTTTGTGAAATAGTTGACTGCTACTATGAGGAATTTCCTTTGTAGCATTCTTTGTGGAAGTGGCCCGAGTATATCCCTCCCCCAAGTATCGAATGACCAAGGGGATTCGATGAGTTTTAGCTCTCCGGGAGGTTGGTGTATGATGTTGGCGTGCCGTTGGCAGTGTTTACAATTTGTGACTAATTTCTCAGAATCTGCCCTCATTGTGGGCCAATAGAAACCCGAGCGAAGTGCTTGGTTTTGAAGGGCACCCGCGGATTGATGGGTTTCGCATACGCCTTTGTGGATCTCTTGGAGGATGTAGTTAGGATCTTCGGGTGGAATACACCTGAGATGTGGGGATGAGAACCCCTTTTTGTACAAGTCTTCTCCCTAGATAAAATATGGAGCTGCTTGCCTCCTTATCTTTATTGGAGAGCCATCCAGGAGGCGTCGATTGCTATTAGTAGCATGTTTGGGGTTTTGCTGGGTGCTTGTAACGTCGTTTGCAGGACTGTTTTGAGGCCTGACTGACTTGGCGTGGTGGCTTGTTTGGAGAGGGCGTCAGCTTGGGTGTTTTGGCTTTGTGGTATCCGTGTGATCAAGAAGGATTCGAACCTGCTGATTTCTTGTTTGACGCACTCCACATATTTAGTGATAGTAGCGTCTTTTGTCTTGAATTCCCCGTTAAGTTGTTTAACCACTAGTTGTGAGTTACTGAATAGCTTGACCTTTGAGGCACCCTGGTCATGAGCTAGCGTTAATCTGGCTATGAGTGTTTCATATTTAGCTTGATTATTCGAGGTTGGTAACATGAAGCGCATGGCTTGTTCCACCTTAATTTGTCGGGGCTTTTAGCTATGATTTTGGCACTTGCGGATTTCTCGGTTGAGGAATCATCTATGTAGACTAGCCATGGGGATTTTTCTGGCTATGGCTCGTACGTCGTGTCAGCCTTTGTTTCCTCTGTCGGGGCGTCCCCCTTTTGGCATTTTGACGAAGTCATTGTAGAAATGAAATCTGCCTTGGCTCGTATTTGATGTCGAACTCAGAAAGTTCCACGGTCCAGTTTGTCATTCTCCCTACTAAGTCTGGCTTCTGTAGTATTTGTTGAAGGGGCTGTCAGTTCGAACCATGATCGTGTGTTGTTGAAAATAAGGTCGGAGTCTCCATGCTGAGTTGACAAGGGCAAGTACTAGTTTTTCCACTCGCTGGTACCGTAGTTGGGCTCCTTGCAAGGCATGGCTTGTGTAATACACTAGGTATTGTTCAACTCCTTCCCTTATCAGGGTTGAGCTTACTGCGTGGTCGGTGGTGGCTAAGTACAACACTAAGGTTTCCTCTTTTTTTTTTGCCAGTATTAGGGGCCAAGCCAAATGAGATCTTGGAAGGAGTTTTCACATTGTTCCATCCACTGGAATGTCGGTGTAGCTTTTAGGATTTTGAAGAATTGGAGGCATCAATAAGCCATTCTTAATAAGAATCTGTTGAGGGCCGCCAGTCTTCTGTTGTGCCTTTGCACGTCCTTGATCGAATGAGGAGGTTCCATGTTTAAGATGGCTGCCCAGTTTTCTGGGTTGGCCATGATTCCTCTTTGCTTGATCATGAAGTCTAAGAACTTCCCTGCTGATAATCCAAAAGAGCACTTTGTTGGGTTCAGCTTCATCTGGTGTTTTCTCAAGACTAGAAAAATTTCCTCTAGGTGTTGCTGGTGTTGCTCGACTTCTAGGGACTTTACCACCATGTCGTCGACATAGACTTTGAGGTTCCATCCAATCTGTTCTTTGAAGACTATTTCCATCATTCTCTGGTAGGTGGCACTTGAGTTCTTCAGTCCGAAAGGCATCTAAGAAACTCAGTAAACGATGCCCCGTGGTTCCATCTACCATTTTGTCGATGTTAGGAAGTGGATATGCGTCTTTTGGGCAAGCCTTATTTAGGTTGGTGAAATCCAAGCACATCTGTCATTTTTCGTTGGCCTTTTTTACCATGACCACGTTAAAGGGCCACTCAGGATACTGTTACTCTCGTATGAAACCGGCGTCCAACAGCTTCTGTACCACTTCGTCGATCGCTCGTTGTCTTTTCTCGCCGAAGTGCCGCTTTTTCTGGATAACTCCAGGGCTATCTTTTGTGTTAAGGAAATGACATATGAGCGCTGGATCTATCCCTAGCATGGGTGTGTCCACAGCGCTCCAAGCAAACACATCCCTGTACTCCATGAGTAGATTCTGAAGCTGTTATTTGGTCGCTTGATCCAAAAGGGCTCCTACCTGGATCTCTCTGCTATTTGCTTCGTTTATTCAAACATTGACAAGATCTTCTGTTGGCTGTGGGCGAGCGCCCGATATTTCATCCCGCAGGTCTACCACTTCTGAGGCGCTCCTTTCGTTAGAAGTGTGAGCTTTAGATTTGTCTCTTTTGGAGAGGTCTGCTAGGAAGCACGCGCAGGCTTCTTCCTTATCCGCTCGCATTTCTCCACTTCCTCCAAGTGTGGGGAATTTTATTGTCAGGTGGGCGGTGTATATGACTACCTTAAGCTTGTTAAGGGTCGGGCAACTCAAAATTGCATTGTATACTGATGAAGCTGTTGATACAGTGAACTTAACCTTCGTGTGAGTGACCCTTGGGGTGATTCCCAGGGCGAGCCAAGTTGTGAAGGCTTCGCAGGTCTCAACAGCTAGACTTGAGGAGTCAATAAGGGTTTCGGCATCTGGCGCACGTCGGCGGTCGATCCAGGGTCTATCAACACCCTTTTGACTTTATATCCTGCAATGCTGGTTGTGATGGTTATTGGTTCATCAATCTCCGTTGTGTCATCTACTTCTCCAAAGGCTATGAGTTGTGCCCTCTGTTGCCGTTTGTGTTGGCCGTTGCTGGTGACATCCTGTTGGTCGTGTAACGACTTAAGGGGTCTACTGGTGTTGGCCATACGAGTACTTCCTGTTAAGAGATTTAGACAAAGATGGAGTTTCTGAGTGTTAGGTGTATACTCCTAGTCCCCGAAAAAGAATTGTCATTTAGCGTCAAAATGCGCAAGGCATTGTGGTATGAGAAGGACCGCGGTGGGCGCCAATGTAACTGTCATTTTTGGTTTAGACAATTCATAATTGAAAAGAAGGACCGCAATGGGTCGTAACCTTGGGGGACTTGTCCTTAGGTGATGACCTAAGTGCCTACATACCCTTGTTAAGGGATCAAAGTCCACGTAATTTGAAGAGGGAACGTCCATAGGAGCCGTTAGGCAGAAGTGTTACCTGTAGAGACCGTGTGCGGTTAGGAAGTGTATATTGCTCTGGGATGGCGAGCCACCTGTTGGAGGTACATCGTATGAAGAGGATGAGAGAACAAGGGTCTTTGGATGGTGCTTTAGAGCTAGAGAATGAGTGTATTTTGAGAGAGTAAATGTGCTTTGTTGTCTGTCAATTAGACTTTGGGTGATGATTCTTTTGTTCTCTTAAGTCCCCCAAGTGAGGGTTATTTATACTTGATGTACGGAAGAACATGGTCGACCCATGTTCTTGTGCATAGTGCTCAACCCATGATCCATGAGCTTCTCCCACGTCTCTAATGCGGGAGAGTATGTTGGGAAGCATAGGTGTAGGCCATGTATGAGACCATCGCGTGGTGCCACGTGTCATTGATCTGTGATTTAGTTAAGCTTCTAGAAGGCCAGTGCCATGTGTCCATAGAAGGGAATATTATGGAGTTACAATTCCCATTCGCATTCTCATTCTCTCTAACATTCTTTATACCAAACATACCCATACTACCTTCTATGCCTCTCGAATCCTTGGTTAGACAGGACATGAGGAATTTGGGAGGGTCACTATACAAAACTATTTCACGAGACAGAGGCTCGCCGTGACTAGTCTTCTAATTATTGATCTAACATATTATTTATTTTTATAATGTAAAATAATATATATATATATATATATATATATATATATATATATATATATATATATATATATATATATATATATATATGAGATGAGGAGAGAAGACAGGCAATGTAAAGATAATGGGAAGTTAGGTCCCGTTTGGTTACTTGTTTTGAGGGCGTAATTTTGGCTTTAATCTAACATTTGTTCCAAACATACTTTATTTTTTGTAATTTGATAAAATTATGTTTTTACCCTTATTCTTTTACACACTTTTTATTCTATTCTCACGTTTAATATAAGGGTAAAATGATATCATCTTACCCACTTTTATTCCATTGGCATCACAATTACATCACATCACATTCTCATTCCCTTAAACATTCTTGTAACCAAACGAGGCCTTATATCATATGGGTGGTGAGTTAACCACGAGAGTTGAATCTAATTAGGAGGGATTATCTAGTTTCTTACAACGCCATGAATTCGGTTTTGAATCCTTGTTGGATGAGGTGTCAATTTTTAGTGCGTGATAATACCTCGAATAGAATTATCTCCAATAAAAAGATATTTGTGGGCAACCAAAAATATTTGAGTTGAGAGTTAAACAATCTCTCCAGTATTATTGTTGAAAAAAAGAAAATAATAATATTTTCAACGGTGAATAATTGTTGATTATACTTTTTTGACAATATTTGTTTCAACGGTATTTTTTGATAGTTGTCAACGACCAAGGTATATATTGTTGAAAATAAGATTATTCACAACCAATAATACTATGATTGACTTTTTTTAACTACTTATTTCGATAACCAACAAAATTTAATTGTTGAAAAAAGTATTTTTTTCAACAATTAGTAATGACTATTAAAATATAAGTTGTTAAAAATACTTATTTTTCTTTAATTAATTTATTTTATCAAAATATAATAATAATTATTTTATATTATATTTCAAAACTAAATTAAAGAAAAAATTACATGAATTTGTGTGCATGTGAAATCTCTAACATACACTTTAGGCTATGCGTGAATAAAGTTATGTTATTTTAAAAAATTTTGAAATAAAATATAAAATAATTTTATGATTATATTTTGAAATAAAGGAATCATTTTATAAGAGGCAATATTCTTTAAAGTGCTACCGGACACTAAATATATGCACATTTTTCTAACGAGGATTCAAACCCGAATTTGCGTTCTAAAAATGAAATGTTATTTAATTATCTATATTCTATTATAATATTTTGTTATCTGCATTTTGTTCTCTCTCCCCTTCTTACCTTATATATTATATTTATAGTTTATATTATATTTATTTTAATCTGGCTCTAAGTTCTACTAATATATGGTCTTCTAAATATCTATTTAAAATAAAATATACATTTTAAAATAAAATACCTATTTAAAATGAAAGATAAAATATAAGATCTGAAAAGTGTGAATAAAGAAAGTAAAGATATTATTTTAAAATAAAATAGAATTATTTTATATCATTTTTTAAATTTTAATTAATAAAAAAGAAAATGACATATTGATTTTTATATGTACCATTGATGATTTCGTTGTTTATAACATTTAATTTCATTATTAACCTTCTTTTATTCTACTTTTGTTCATTTATTATAAGGGTAATATTGTTCATCACACTCTTTATTTTTTTTAAACTCCCAATCAATAGAATAGTTTGTTTGAACTCTTCCACCATACCATACTCCACACTACTCCATTAATAATCATCTCACCCTACTCTCTTTAAAATTCCCAAGATAGAAGAGTTATTGTAATATAAATATGTATGTGTTAAAATCAAATATTTTAACCATTTGGCTTTCAGGAAACCATTCCAAAGAAGATCATGCATTTCATTGATTTCCACGATTCTTTATTAATCTTGTCGATGGTTTTATTGGGATATAAATTTAGTAGTATTGTATTACTGAAGTTCAGTATATCCCTCAAATCATATAAAATCATTTGTTAACATTAATATAAATTCACATTAATAAGGACCCACCTTGAATGGTTTAAGGACCAACTGATTGGAGAGATATACTGAAATTTAGAACTACCGTACCATTAACATCCCTTCGTTTTGTCGCTATATAAACCACAAATGATAACCTGGCCTATAGAAACTTTCCATGACTATTCGATCCACAAGTTTGAAACTTTTGTGGATATGAATTTAGACTCAATTCTTCTACCATAAGTATTATATTATTTGATTATAAAAAAAGTATTATATTATTTGGAAACTTCAAGTTTTATATTCGTTCTCAATTTTGTCATCAAGGGTTTTATTGTCAATTGTCGTTAAACATTTTGATAATATACTAGATACGACCAGGGCTAAGTTTCATCATTGATTTAAAATCTTTTCAAATAACGATTTTCCATTTGGTGTTGCTTACCCACTGAGCTCTTCATGTTCCAAGAATAGCCGAACTTCACCCAGGGATACTTAGTCAATAAGGTTGTTAAGATCGAAATTTTATGTAAGATCAAAACAGGCACAAAATAGATAAAATCTTAAGATCGAATCGAGGATCATAAATCCTACCAATATTGAAAGAATATGATAGGCACATAAATTTTTTTAAATAATTATAAAATTACTTAAAACACACCATATTTTAATAAAAAAACAAGAACTATGTTGTCAAGAGTTCAAAAACAAGTGCTATGTTGTACAAACCTCCCCCCTCCCCCCGAAGCTCTAAATATTGTTAGCTTAGGGAATGAATGAGAGATGAGAATCATATAACAGAATATTTCAATTTGTAGAGAGGAAGTTGTAGATTTGCTGAAAGGGTTTAGAGAACGGGACGATGTAGCTTAGGTAAGGAGAGAAATCATGATTCCTTAGCTATGAAGCACAGACACGGACACTGACACGGGACACGACACGGACACGAGGGATTCTAACTTTTTGGAATTCAATACAATTCTGTTTATACGATTGTATTTGCTACATATCACATGTCATTAGTTTATTTGATTCTTCTATGAATGGGCGTGTACTAAGTCTGCTAGATCCTTCATATCATGTTGGTAATCTTTGATTATGTGGTATGATACTTAGGGATTTTAACTTTTTAGAATTCAATATAATTCTATTTATTGGGTTCATGATCGTATGCATTTCTTACTGCGATAATATTAGATTAAATTGGTTGACTCGGTCGGGCGATTGTTTGTTCAATAATATCATAAAATCTCTTGATGCGTGTTATTGATGTTCCCGATCGAGGATAACATTCTCATTAGATAGGCTTTCGTAATGCATGACTTTCATGAATAGGGTGAAATTAATAATGAACTAGTTAAACTTAAAAACCTTTAGATTGACTATAATTGTTGAATTCTATTCTTCTTGGAGATCTGTTTATTAACATATTGAATCTAATATCTTTGGCTCTACTGCAATTCTCATTTACTTCTTTCATTCTGTAAATACTTGTCTTGCTTGGATCATTAACCAACTATGCAGGATCAATCTGACAATTCTGCGAGAGATTCGACCCTTGGGTTACACCCTGTGCTACCCTGAAATTTTTATTTGATCACGATCGTGACGACTAGTCGAGACCTCAACTCAAAGTATTTTGAAAGAGAATTCAACGACAGATCAAGGTGGTTAGCTCAAAAGGAGACAAGTGATCAAAGAGGCTTGGAGGTAAGAGAAAAACAAAAGGAGGCAAGAAGGCATCAAGATGAAAGGGAGAACCCTAGAACAAGAGGTCCAAGCACCAATTGAGGGAGTATGCTTCTCTTTTATCCTTTCCTATTTTGTTTAATATCGTTAGTTGTTTTCTACATTTTTACGTGATTTTTGTGACATGGGTTATAGCTTGTTTGCATTTTCTTTTGTTTTCAAATACATCAAGAGCATCTCAGAATTGTTTCAAGAATTTACGAGTCCTCTAATGGAACCAAAGCATTTTTCTAAAACCCTTTCCCTCTTACTAGTGCAGAATTTGGGCAGAGTGTCTTCAATGCGAGATTCAGAGTTCCATTGGGTAGCTTTTTCCCTGTAATTTTTTTAAAAATTATTTTAAAGAATACAGTGCAGAGTGACGTCCTGAACGTTATGACCTCTACAAAACTCATTTTTCATTGATTTTTGTCCCCAAACCTTTATTTGGCTTCCAAAATCAAACAATAAAAGTGTAATGACCAAATGCTTTCATAACAATTTGTGACAAATTTATTTACCCCAAAATACCATTTTGAACAGTTTATGGGCAACTGAGTTTTCAATGACCATATCTTACAACTTATCTTACAACACTTTATTTACCAGGAGAGGTATCAATAGGAGAAACCCTAGCGCCTCTTCAACTCCTGCTTCTTCATCATCCTCCAGCGCATCTCCTCCTGCAGATAAGTGCAGGAGGGGTTGCTACAACTTACAAATTTTTGTAAGTTTAGCAACCCCCCTTTTCTTATTTTTTTTTATTTTTCAGTCTTTAAAATAAATAGATCTTTCAGATCTATATTATCCCCCATTTTGGTGGTGTTTTCTTCCAAATCTAGCTCGTGCCTTTATCTTTCTTTAGAAAAGTTTAATCTCTAAGTACTAAATCTTCTTAGATCTAGTAACTAGAGGTAATTTTTGTTATCTTCGTTTGTTGGGGAAGTTTTTTGCAGATCTATATCTAAAATTTGCAGATCTTTATGTCAGAAAGCTTCCACTTCTTCATCATGTTGTTAGAAAATTTCAATGTACTTTCAACTTTGAAGATTACTCCAGATCTGATATGCAGGAGGTTTAACAGTAAAAAATTTGTTGGCAACACCAAGAATGGTGCAGTTTTTCATCCCAAGTTCATTTTACAAATGGGATCAGTTGACCTTTTTATTCGCCCTTTAGTTCAACAATCTTTACGAATTATTTCTTCAGTATTGTTAAAATGGAGTTCTCTGATTTATTGTAAGTGCTGTTAATTAGGCTTTTCTATAATTTGATAAAATTTATTATAGAAAACAATTTATTTACCAATGATTTTGGGAGAACTCCGGTGGGGGTTGCAGGGGAGATCTAAAGCTTTCTCACCTTAGGTTTTGATAATTTTTTTATTGTTTGGAAGTGAGGTAACCTGATTTTTCATCGTCCTACTTCTTCATCATCCTCCAGTGCCTCGCGTCAAAGGTTTTCCTTATGAAAAAAAATCAAGTCTAGGGAATCATGACCCCACCTGCTGAGGTCACGAACCCCACCATGATGTCATCATGACATCATCACTAGAATCATCCTCCATCCCGACGAGTTGCGACCCCTTAGCTTTAAGGTCGCAATCCCTGCTGCATTTAGGTTGCGACTCCTAGGTGACTCAAGGCTGAGTTAGCTTTCCTTTTATGGCACCCTCACGGTCATTATAAAAGGAGATCATTTCCTCTCATTTTTTATAGACGGGGATACGCTTGGAACGCCTGAGAGAACCCTGAGATTACCATAAGATCGAGAGAACACTGTGAGTTTGAGAAATTGATTTCTTAAGAAGATGCTTTCTTTTATCTTGCTTTGATATTTTCTACTTCTCTTGTGTGTGTGGAAGGCTTTGAAAAACCTTGTTCCTTTGAGCAATGTAACAAAGCCGTCCATATATTGTGTTATATTCGTCACTATTTATGTGCTTTCATTTCTGCAATTTTTCTGGTGTCTGCTGTGCTACAAGGGTCCCAACGCCAACCCTTTGCCCCTCTGATTCGCCTTCTCTGTCTCGTAGAGACCATAAGGGGTTGCGACCCCTAAAGCCTAGGGTCGTGACCCCGGGGCTTAATTTTCCTTTTCCTTCATTTATTTTATTTCTGTTGTTTATTGCTTCCTCTTTTCTTCACTTTAATTTTCTAAAGGCCGGGGAACCTATGTTTGATCGGGTAAAAGCACTGGTGCCGTATGGGTTCATAGCCTGGCGAGCGCTGTCACATACGCTTTGTTCGTGCATGGTAGATAGGGGTCAAGGAGCCTTCATTCCTATAGACCCACCCCATTTTGGGACGCCACTTGAGCTCTTGGCCTGACGAGTATCCCCACACACACACACCTGTGCGCACTAAGAACTACATAGACTCTGATCTTCGGAGGGAACGTAGGCTCCAAGGTTTCATCTTGGTTCAAACTAATTTACCTTTTGTTTGATAGAATCCTGTTTATTTTGGTCAAATCATTTTGAATTTTAATTTTTGCGGTAACCATCATTGGATGGGTGACAAAGGGTGCCTAACACCTTTCTCTTGTCTTAAATAGATTCCCCAACCCATAATCATTTATCAATCATTTTTATACCATTTTATTCAAATTATTTTCAAAACTCATTTTCCATGTTTTGAGGATAAAAACTTGGTGGCGACTCCCAATTTCCTAAGTGATCTGTCACATGCAACCGTAGTTGGTTTTAGAGTTTTGAGTCCTAAAGCTTGATAGATAAACTTAGGAATCACATTAATAGCTGCTTTCTAAATCAAAGAGTGCTTGCCAAATGATGAATTTCCCAACTATACATGGCATGATGAAAGATCGTGGATCTTGGCATTTTACTAGGATTTGATGTTTGAATAATTCTAATACATTTGAACCAACCTGGACTTTTGTATTAGGTTTAAATTTTCTTTTATTGGTGCATAAATCTTTTAGTACCTTAGCATACATAGGTACTCTCCTGATTAGTTCAAGTAACGACATGTTGACCTCTAACTTTTCAAAGAGAATCAGTGCATCCTCATATATTTTAGCATCATGTGCTTTTTTACTAGTTAAATAAGAACGAGGAAAAGGAAGTTCAGAGATGTCTACCTCTTTACCTTTTGGGCTAGAAGTGCCATCATTACCTGTGTTCTCTTTATCTGAATCAGTCTCACTAGTTACCGGTTGAGGTTGCTCCTGATTTTCATCGGGTTTAAATCTGAGGACTTTCATCTTTTACAACGAGTCTTTCTCTTTGTGGCTCTCACATTTGATGCCTCTCAAGGTCAAGGATGTGATTTCAAAATCATCACCCTCATCATTCTCTTCAGGATTAATGGGCCCTTCAAGCTCTTTGCCACTTCAAAGAGTTATGGAATTTAGGGCTTTTGGGTTAACAACCGTATTGGAAGGGACGGTTCCACCAATTTGGGCCTAGCTCACTTTTGGCATTGGATAGTTGTGGACACTCGATTTTTTCCGAACCCAAGAACACTTAAAAATGGTCAAAGATAAGGAAAAAGCCAAAAATAAATCCAAAGAAAATAGGGTTCGGGGTCGAGACCCCTACGGAGGCCAGTCATGACCCTTGCCATGATGTCAGGGTACTACAGGCTGTAACATCCACCCATATTAAAGAATTAAATAAATTTAATTTAATTTTCATATTTTAATTAAGAATAAAATTGTTTGTGAAATTATGTGTATTTTTGGTTATTTATTATCAATTTCGGACTAAAAGTAAAATTAAATAGATTAGTTGGAGAAAATTTATAATTAAGGAATTAGAGGGTAAAATAAATTCCAGGAAATGCCCTAGGACCCAACAAATGAGAAATTAAATTAGAACCCCAAAATCCCCAATTTCTTTAAAGAAGAAGAAAAAAACATTTGGGGACTAAATTGAAAGGAAACAAAAGTTTCTTTGAATCCTATCGAACTTTAGGCAACATGGCATATACAGGAGCAACCAATAGTTAAACTTGGTAGGTTACCAACTAATGTGGCAGCAAGCCCCCAATAAGCTCCCAGCACTTCGCCATTCCATCACTATTACATCATCTAGACATCTAGGTGATGATTATTTTCTTAGAGACCAAGTTAGATGGGAGAGAGAACCGTAGGATAAAAGGCTAAAGTTAGAGGCAAACTAAAAGCAGCAAAACAAAGAGAAATCTGAAGTGAGAAGAGTAAGATAGAAGCTTTAGATCACAATTTGGAAGCTGGAAAAGGCATCCTCTCCCAAAAACACCAAGGGGTCTTTGTCTTAATAGCCTGACTGGCGCACCAGTCCGCCACGAAGTTCGACTCACGGAAAGAGTGAGACACGACCATCTCCCAATCACGATCCAGCAAATTTCTAATGAGCTTCACCAAACCAGCACACCTGTGCTCATCCCTACATCTCGCCGAAATAAGCTTCACAGCATTCAACGAATCAGATTCCAACAAAACTTTCTTCACTTCCTTCTCCCAAGCCAGAGTTAAACCATGGAAACAACCCCAAAGCTCAGCAGTGAGCACATCAAGCCCCAAAAATCTGCAGAAACCCCAAATCCACCCACCATTATCATCTCTCAAAACACCCCCCACAACATTCTTTTAAACATGTATGATATTACACTTTAAACATAGTTTTAAAACTCATTAGGATTTCAAGTCTTAAACTTTACTTGTTTCTCAAGCAACAACATTGACTTTTATGTAAACCACAGAAATCACATGATTTCAGATCACCATAATTAGTTCAAGAGTGTTACTAACAGATCATAACAATTTCATATATAAATTCACATATTAACCCCTCTAAACTAATAAAATTTAGCTTGGCATTTATCATGTAAGTTCCATTTTCTAAGTCATTTTTCATAGAAATTATCATTTTAAGCTCAAAAAAGTAACCTTATGAAATTTAGTGAAAAATATGACAGCAAAACAGCTTCAGAAACCTTTTTCCTAAATTTGACAGAATTTTCTGTAATTCATTCATTTTAGTCCCTATCAACAATAAAGTAGTAATTAAGGCTCTAGAATATTTATTCATACTATCCTTCATCATAAAGAAGTAAGTTTACATAGTACATAGTGTTTTAATAAGTCCAGAACAGTCAGAATTCATTTTCTAGTAATAACAGTAAAGTTTTCTGACAGTTCATTTAGGTCCTGTGTTTAGTGTTCTGCTTAGAAACTTAATTTGGAAAATTACCTTAACAAGTAAGTGGCCGATGTTTCTAACTACTATCTATTCTTATTTAAGACTTAAAAACATATTTTTAACATTGACAGTAAACCCATCAACAAAATAAAAATCATTTAATACTTAGAATTTGTAAAAGAAACCAAAGTTACTTCCTTTCATCCGTAAGTTTCATCTTTATCACATATAATTAATCAAAAGTCCCCAACCAACAGTTTCCTAACCTTGAGTATAATTAAATCATAACTTTCCAGCTTTTCCAGCAAAACAGAGAAGAGCTACAACCTCAGAAATTAAACAAATTCTCAAAATACTCTAAAGAAGAGAATGGAAAAACCAGCAACTTCAAAACTAAGAAACTTCATCAAAATTTCCTCCTAAAATTTCTAGAAGTTCCTATGTGCATCCTCTAACTTCTATTAAAATTTTGGAGTGCATAGAAATCAAAATAAGAAGATAAACAAGCAGGAATAACTCAAACTCAAAACAGAATTCATGCTTCAACAGTCACGTTTTGAGGGGATTTTCTCCTTAACTAGCCATTGATTTTTCTTAAAAAGGACCCGTTGAAAAGCTACAAATGTTAACTTTCTTTAGGCTTTGGAATCACCTCAATCGAACCATTAACGAATGAGATAAATAGTTTTAAAGAGACAAAGGTCTAGATGGATGATAATAGAGAACACAAATTAAAAGAACAAATTAAAAGACAAAGGTCTAGAGGGATGCTCAAGCCGGTATGAATTTCCAAATCATAGAGGGGAGCGTAGGCTACGTTATCGTGGTTCTAAGCTTTCAAAAATCGAAGATGGTGATGAAAGTTACAAGCTAAGAACTCTTCCTTCTTTGTTCTTTCTGATGGAGGCTAACAGTAGAGGGATTGTGAACCCTAGACTTGTGGTGGATGCTGGTTAGGGTGTTGTAGTTTTGTTTTGTTGTTGTTTGAGTTTCCTGTTTACCTAAAAAAAAGAATGCATACTTTGTAATTTGCTATGATGCATTTCTTGATAACTTGCTTTGTCTGTGGATGATCAAACTGTGAAAATGGAAGGTAAACTCTCCGAGATTCACATGATTGAATAAGTATAACCGTATTTATGTTATAAAAGAATCATAGGATGGAAATGACACACTATGATGGTTAAGAATGAATCCGGGATGTAGTCCCTAGCAGATAATGGGAGATAATCCAGTACCGGTGTTGGTGATCCAGTGGTTCTAACTTGTGCGCACACCAAGGGACACCTTGACGGTTAGGTAATTTCTTCATATATAATTATTTCCATAATGGAAAATGCTTGTCCTGTTTCATGTATGCTATTGATGTTGGTGAAATTTTTCTGGTAAGGATCTTAGTTCAATATGTGATAACCCAAGAGGCACAAATAAAAATATTACACACTCTTGATTGAGTTTGAAAGCCTACATGTGCATTTTAAATTGTGGCACTAATATAAACCATGATCTTTTATTTGCTTTGAGTTTGGCTGTATATCATACCATGTGATACCATATTGAATAGCCTGAATGTGCATCTGACTGCTTGACTTGCATTTATGGAACATGTATGATAAGGGAGCATTTTCTGTATTCTTAGTAATGCAGGTGGACTACTTACGGTTTTATAATCTGAACTTGGTAAGCATCGTTAGTGGGATATCATTACTCATTACGTTAGTATGTTCAAATAACCTAGTTTCACTTACTGCTCGAGATTGAATTGGTGGTGGTCAACCTATCATTTTTCGGCAGCTTCACGGTCATTAGAATGCTGAAGGTGTTGTTCATTGAGCCGGTGGACGACATACCTCCTCCACCTACCCCGCCCTTGGGTTAGACTGGAGATTCTCACTTTTTTGGTTTGACTAGCAGTTTTAGTATTCCGGCCTGTAAGCCGATGTATTTTTGGTATAGTGACCTGCATGCCACCATTGACTAGTTATCATGGCCTACGAGCCAAACTTTGACTATGACCTATCTTTTGTATGTATGTATGTATGTATGAATGATGTCCCCTAGGGACTTTACTCTAGACACAGTCCATAGGACTGAATTCTTGTATATTTAAGTATCTATACTGCTAGTCTATAACAAATGTCTATTCTGTTATCTGTGTATTAATGATTTGTATAATGATACGAAAGTGATGGATGTAATTACTAGTTTCCTTTAAAATAAATTTAGAGCTGAGTGATCCTTGAGACATAATTAGTCATTCACACTTTAAAACGAAAAAGAAAAAAATGGACCCACTATTTTTCTAAGAATTAAGATTGAAAAACTTAATCACGTCTTAATTCCGCGGTTAAACTAGTAAATTATAGTTAAGAAAACTAGGATGTTACACAGGCTGGTCTGAATAGTGTCCTCATTATCACGCTTGCAGCTAGGGCATTTGGAGTCAGAAGTAATTCCTCTTTGCACTTTGTGCGCATTAGTCAGCAACTTTTCATGATTCATGAGCCAAAGGAAAGACTGAGTTCTTTGGATGACTGGCCACCGTCAGATGTGTTTCCACACCCCTATAACAACCTTCACTAGCTGTTATAAACTCGGTCACAGTGGCATTCTCCTCCTCCTCGATCTGATCTTGAAGAGCATGATTAAGAAGTTGACCAACTTCATATATAAATCCGCACATCTTTCCAAAAAGCCACACGTACTCTCCATTCCCAACACGCTAGCAAGTATGCTTCTCGATCTTGTCTCAGGTTTTAACCACACAATTCCACAAATTGGAGGCACTAGAACGACTTTGCACAGTAGGAATAAGGTTAGTTCCACATTTGTACTTAGCCTTCACCACTCTAGCCCAGAGGTCATCCTTATTATTAATTAAACCCCATCCCACCTTCATAAAAAAAGCTTGGTTCATTAAGTCCAGATTTTTTATCCCAAGACCTCCTTGATCCTTGTGATGGAAGAGAGTTTTCCGATTAATAGTATGAATTTTCCTTATAGAATCAATAGAACCCTAGATAAAATTTCTAGTTTTTTCTCCACTTCTTTGCAGATGCTTTTCGAAAGACTTGTTGTCTACATAGCATAGCTAGGGATAGCCGTAATGACTAATTGGGTCAAGGTGATGAGTTCAACCATAGAAAGAGAATTAATCTTCCAAGCATTGAGTCTTTGTTGTACTTTCTCAAGGATATAAGCATAAGAATCTTTAAAAACTCTTTTATGATGAATAGGGAGGCCTAGGTACTTTCCTAGATCATTTGTAATTTTGAAACCTAGGTCATCGTAAATTTCCATTCTTCTGTGATGATTCACATTCTTGGAGAAGTACACCCTTGTTTTCTCTTTATTGACCTTCTGGCCTAAACCGTCACAAAAGAACATAAAAAACACTTGTTAATCACCTCTGCTTGATCCCTAGAGGCTTCCAAAAAGAAAAAAAAAAAAGAACTAAATCATCAACAAAGAAGAGATGAGTGAGAAGAGGTCCATTGCAAGACAACTTAATAGGTTTCCAATTCTTAGTTCTGATTGTATCTTCAATGTAGTGCACAAGTCTTTCCATATGATAGAACGAACAAGTATGGTGAGAGGGGATCCCCCTGTCTCACACCACGAGCAAGAGTGAAGTTGTCCGTCTTCTCTCCGTTCCATATAAAATCTGCATATCACAACAAGAAACACAAATCAAAATTAATAAAATTTTCATTAAAACCAACCTCTCCAAGCGTGTCAAGCAAGAAATCCCAACTCAAACGATCATAAAAATGTGTTTGATTTGTAAAGTCAAAATATATTTCCGAAAATAAAAATACGTATGGTTTGAAAATTTTGAAAAACTAAAAATCATAAAAACATGAATAATTTATTATTTTTTGAATTTGATTATTGATATATATATATATATATTAAATTAATTGTAAACACCACATTTTGTAAATGCATGAAAATATAAAAATAATAATAAAAAGATAAATAGATACAATAAATAAATAAAAGTAAAAACAAATAAAATGCATAAATATATAAATGAAAATAATAAAAAAAGGAAAATAAATAATGAGTAATAATAAAAAAGTCGGAAAAGGGAGGAGGAAAGAAAAAGAAAGAAAATTAAAGAGGATAAAAATGAAAGACAAAATAATAAAAGCAGGGATTAAATTGAAAAGGAAAAAGCCAATAAGGTCACAAATACAATTTTCCATACTTGAATATATTATATGGACAATGGAGCGTCTCGAACTGTATACAAAACTTTCAAAAGATTTCAATATAACTACTAAAGTTTTTTTTTTGGTAAAAACATAATTACTAAAGTTGCCACAGCCTTTTCATACTTCCATTTCCAATTTTCTAAATTTTGAATAGGAAACCATGGAAACAACATTTTAGTGTTTTCAAAAATCATCCCATTTTAAGAAATGTTTTCTAAAAATTATTTTTAAAAAATTCAACCAAACACGTTTTTTTTTAACTATTTTCAGTGTAAATAAATACAGGAAATGGCTCTACCAAACGCACCCTTAATTTTTCAAGGTCCACTTTAATTGCCATGAATCCTCTATTGCCTTTCTTCTTTCTTATAGTGTAGATTGCTTCCTGGACAATAATAATATTATCCGAGCTATGTCTGCCAGGAATAAAACTGCACTGAATTAGGGAAACAATAGAAGGCATCACCCTTTTCAGCCTAGTTGCAATAATTTTGGTAATCACCTTAAAAATTACATTGTATAGGCTTATGGGGTGAAAGTGTGACATATACTCCGGATTCTCAACTTTAGAAATTGAAACTAAGAGAATAATTTCTTTGACCCTATGGAGCATAATAAATATATTTTTAACGAGCTTGCAAACTAAAGTACTCACAATTTTTCAATGACTTTGATAGCAAAGAGCATGTAGTCCATCAAGGACTTTAAAAGCTCCTATATCTTAATTTCTTCGATACAATTACAAGCATGAATATTATTCCACACCACATCTTTCAATAGTAGAAAATTTATTATGGATAGGGAAAATAGTCCCTGAGTCATCTTGAAGATAAAGATTCTTAAAAGAAATTGATAGCATGGTCTTTCATGCTTTCCAACTCTTCTATCCTTTGGTCATTAGAATCTCAAAAGAGTCATATAATATTATTTTAGAATGTGATTTTTGTATACCAATATTGATATTTAGAATGCGATTTTTGTAACATTATATACAAAAAAGTGTATCATTTTATTGCTAGAAAAATTATTTGATTCTCAAAAGAGCCATATAATATTATTTTAATAAATTTAGAATTATAAAGTTAAAATATAATTATAAATTTAGAAATGGAGAAGGCATGATACAACACTATTATTAAAGCCAATTAATTCATATTCTTTTTGAAAGACCAGCTTTATTAATCTTCTTAAAATCATTTTATCTATAAGGAATTAAAAAAAAAGTAACCAAAGATATAAGAGGCAAACTAATTTTTAATTTTTGAATTGTTGGTGAAATTATTATTTAGTCCCTAAATTTTGAAAAAAAAAATACTATTTAATTCTCGAATTTGCAACTGTCAACTATTTAGTCCTCTAGACGTTACCTGTTAAATAACCAAGTGACGTGGCCGTTAACTGCTGATGTGGCGACGTTAATGATAATAATGTGGGTGTTGTCGCCGACATAGGAGAAGATTTTGTCATAAGAATGAGATATGATGTGGCTGTCATAGCTGTAAAAAAAAATTTTTGGCTCTGAGAACAGGGAAAAGGGGGTCATTGATTAGTTTTTGACAATACGGGAGGAGTGAGGAGAGGAGTCCGGCCGCATCAGCAGTTAACGGCCATATTATACGATTATCTAAGGAGTAATATTCAAAGGACTAAATAGTTAACAAAATTACAAATTGAGAGACTAAATATTTTTTTCAAAATTCAAAGATTAAATATTAATTTGATCCACTATTGAAAAACTAAAAATTAATAAAATTTCGTCGTTACATGAGTAGAATGAGATGCAGCAAGAATCTTCAAATCTTTTTCCGCGTAGTTACTCACTACCTTGTGCGGTTGTTCCTCTTTCTTTCACTTTTCTAGTTTTCTAACCCTTCCAAGGGATCAAGCCTTTTGAAACCGTCAACAATTTACACATCTCTCTCTCTCTCTCCCCCCTAATAAGCAGAACACAATGACCTTTAATGTCCAAAATTTAGGACCCCACATTAGAGAAATTCTCACTCGGTTTTGGTCCTTTCAAATCCATAATCCTCCTCTCTTTTTTTTTTTCTTCTTTCTTGTCACCCCTTATAATACCCCACTTCCTCCCACCTTCTTCACTAAGAAATGCCTCTCTCTCTCTCTCTCTCTCTATTCCAAACGCCTTATAGTTTAAATGTCCACCATTGAGAGCCACACACATAATTCACATCCTCCCCCAATAATTTGTTGTACTCTATACCTTTGATATTTTGCTTCCTCCTCTCTAGACAAATTCATAAGAGTTATATATATACCCACTCTTCTATGCTGCTGAAACTGGGGTACATTTGTGTCTTATAGCTGCAATTGAATTGTACGGCACAAAAAAGAAAAAGAAAAATCGCCTTAGTTTGTTTGCTGTTGTGAATTAATTCATCTTTCTCAAAAATGGAGATTAGTCTGATTCTGATCAATGAGCTAACCCAAGGGAAGGGGCTCGCAAAGCAGCTCTGTACCCATCTTCTTTCTTCTTCTTCTTCTTCTTCATCTTATGAAGAGAATGAGTTCTTAATTGAGCAAATACTTTCAACCTATGAGAAAGCACTCTCCATGCTGAATCGGGGACCTAATGTGGAAGAAAATAAGAACAACGCTGGAAAAACGGTGGATTCTCACTGTTCTTTTACAGATTGGAGCCCCAGAAGTGAGGTCATGGACCAAGATTTTAACCACAAAGATTCCTTCAAGAAAAGGTAATGTACCAAAAAGAAAGAAAAAAAAAATTACCAGTTTTCTTCTTTTGATTCTTTCCTGTGGCTTGGGGTGAATTCTGGGATTTCTGATCCGATTTTGATTTGGGATTACTGCAGAAAGACCATGCCCAGATGGACACAGCAAGTGAAGATTTGCCCAGAAACAGGAGTTGATGGGTCTCTGGATGATGGTCATAACTGGAGAAAATATGGGCAGAAGGATATTCTAGGAGCTAAGTTTCCCAGGTTAGAAATGTGAACCTTTTCTATAGAGTCGAATTATCAATTTTCAGCCGAATTTATGATATAAATGTCACTTGACAATGATGGTAAGATTCTACTATTAGGCTCATCAGAATCAGGAGCAGATTCTAATGGGAAAAAGGCTGATTTAAAGTTTGTAGAAACGGGAGAAATGCACGGATGGATGGGAAGGGAAGGGATGTAAAGTAAAGTAATATAGAGTAAAGAAAAATAAAAATAAAAATTGCGTTTTATATGTAAAACTGTGATGTAAAGTTTGTAAAGTGAAGTTTTGAAAAAGACTAAAATGCCTTTATTTTATAATTAAAGTGTTATTTGGTAAGTAGGAAAGTAAAGAGCGAAAATAATTAGGAGGGACATTTTAAACATTTCATCTTGAAGAAGAGTTAATACAAAAGTCAACAGGAGAATAGTAGATTGCTATCAAATAGCCGAAATTTTTGAGATTCGCAGTAATACATACATCCCTTCCTATCATTTACATCCTTATACCAAACACAGCCCGATTATTTGTGATTATACTGTCAAAACTCACAGTTAAAAAGCACAAAACACATCCTTATCTTAGACACTGGATCATTAAGGGTAATCATATTGTAAAAATCTAATGGATCCCAGGAGTGTCACTTTCTGTGGGTGAAATGGGTGTTTTAGAACATGGTTAAATTAAGTCTTTTTAAATCGTATCCTAAGAACCATGTGAAAAATGCTGAGAGCTTTAGTCAGCTTGATATATATATAAAATATATATTGATCTAGGAGGGATGCATCCGTATTTGGAGCAACCTCATAAATATCATCATCAAGTGGCAAAACTTGATGGTGAAGTGTCATTAATGACCCTAGTAATTTGGCTGCTCATCTTTCTTTTGAACAATTCAAAGAATGAGGCCAAAAGTACACTAACACCCCTCACATAACTAAAAACCACAATATGATCCAATATTCAATGATTGGATTCGATCTACACATTTGGGGTCTACTTGTCATATTGTTAAAGTTAAATCCTGACTTTTGTATATACAAATACCACATTATACCTAGGAATTTCTCTCAAAATGGGTGTATCTAGGAGACCCCACCAACCAAAAAAAACTCATAATTGATAAATTTGATTTTAGTATTTGAAAGATGCAAGCGGTCTCAATTTAGTTCATAAAAGAAATATTAAATTTAGTTGCTGAAATATACATTTGTTTCAACTTAGTCATTAAAAAATGGAAATGTCAAGTTTTGTCCCATAAAGATACAATTCATCTCAATTTAGTTCTTGATAGAAAATTTTTCAAGGATTAAATTGAGACAAATTGCAATTTTTAAAGACCAAATTCGACACTTTTATCTTTCAGGGATTAAATTTGACATTTTTATCTGCAAGAACTAAATTGAAACAAATTGCATCTTTGAGGGACCAAAACAATAATTTACTATATGATATATTTAGCAGTTGCTCATCTAATTTTTTTACTTAGATGTTTTCTGGTCATCTGACAAAGAGTGGTTTAAATTGCAGAGGATATTACAGATGCACTCACAGAAATGTACAAGGTTGCCTTGCCACAAAACAAGTTCAAAGGTCCGATGAAGACCCAACAATTCTGGAGGTAACCTACAGAGGAAGACACACGTGCAGGAAAGCATCTCATATGATCAGTAAGGCAGTTTCATCTAAAAGAAAGATGGGATTGGGAGAAAATAAGGTGCAAAAACGTCACAAGATTGAACCAGAAGTGTACATGCCACTAGAAGAGCAAAACCCAGAAGCATTTTTCAATTTTGGGGCAGAGCTTCAAGTCAAAACAGAGGATTTGGACTCCAAGGAGGACATTTTCCCATCCTTTTGCCTAACTTCTCCTTCAATAGGTTCTGAAAATGAGGACAACCTATTGTTCACAGACACCATGATGGAAAACCATTTCATGGAAACCTTTTCTTCTCCTAAGTTTATGTCTCCAACTACCTCGGAATCAAACATTTTCTGTCTGTCACCACCACCATGCCAGTTTGGAAGCTCTGGACTACTGTGCCAAAATGTGCAGACTTCAGAATCTGATGCCACTGACATAGTTTCAGCTCAAACTTCAGTCTGCAATTCCCCAATTGCTGAGTTGGATCTCTTTGATTTTGACTCGGAATTCCAAGAGTTTTTCTCTTCGTAATTTTTTTTTGTTTTGGTTTCTTTTTCCACTTCTATCTGTATTTTTGGAGAAGAATAGCATAGTTTGTGTACTGATTAGAGTTATAACTTATAAGTTGTTGTGGATAATGAGATCAAAGGAATGTAAGTTATGTCCATAGAGAAGAATATGAAATTTTACCTTTGAATGATGTTAGTTGAGAGAGTTTTCTTGTACCAAAAGTTGTAATGAGGTGATCTGTAGGTGTTGTCTAATTTAGTATTTTTTTTTACTTTAGTTCTAAATTTAACTAATTAAGGGCGCTTTAGTTTAGTGGATTTGGGGAGGGAATGAAAAAAAACTTTTTCTTTTCTCTGACATATTAAAAAAAATAAAATACAAATTGTCTATTATACCCTTTGATCTAACACAATCCTAACCTTTTTTTCTTTTTATTATTTTAATATAAGGGGTAAAGTGATAATTTTAATACATTCTTATTCCATTTTCATTCCATTACTACCAACCACATTAAACCCATTTCGTTTCCCTTTCTGCCTAAAAAATATGCCATAACTATTTGTCTTTTAGCTCTAACTGGGATAGAAATGTGAAATAAAAGAGTTTCTACCTATGTTTGTTGTCAATGAATATTGTAAGAAAATGGACGTGTCCACCCTTGGTAGATTGGATCTAAGCAAATTTAGCTTTGGCGCTCTGATGTAAATACCATAAATAAGTGCGTCTCTTAAAGATAATATTCTCCTTTTATTTAAATTAAACATTGGAGGGAACTGTTATTCTAAATTGACGTATTTAAGTGAGGTGGTTTTCATATGGAACAATTGATTCATTCATTAAGTAAAGAGAAAACTAACAAAACTCTTTTCCCTCTCTTCTCTTCCTCCCTAGATCACTGTCTAGATGAACCACCTCCTCAACATGAACAACTTGATACCCAAAAAAAGAAGCCACCTACTTCTTTTGTTGATTTTATTCTTCTTCCTTTTACCCTGATTTACTCATAAAATGTTCATTTTATTTGTGACTCGGGTGCAAAGGAGGAGTCTCCCAAAGCAATTGCTATTGACTTGCAACTAGGATTATCATGGAGCTAGTCGGTAAAATAAAAGGGAATAATTAATGTTCCTTATAGCGCAGACATCTTCTGCCGCTCTGATATTTTAGAGAGAATCTGAAGCCGGATTGATTATCTATTTCTTTCCTCAAATTTATCTCTTATCTATTTTATTTTGCTGATGTTAGAATAGTTAGTATATATAAATGGTTAATGAATCATTTATAACAAAATAAATAAAAGGATCTTGGATAGAAAAATCCAAGATTCTAGTGTGATCCTAATATATATAATATATTAGTCAAAGATTGGGCACTTGGGCTTAAAATTGATAGCCCGGATAATTAATTTTTTATTAATTATTAAATAAATTCAAATTAATTAATTAATTATTTTGAATGAGCATAACGTTCAAATGTTAATGTTCATATCTGAAAGGTCATATGTGAAGGATCGTGTCTATTCGGATTTTGTCTATAAATTCGCATCTTTCATCAAACAGAATCACAACAGAAAATCCGAAAATTATATTCTCTCTTTTCTGATTCCAAGAAAATCGTGTTCTAAGATATTATAGGCTTGCTGACTATAATATCAGGCTTTGTATAATCCTGGAGAAAATCTTCCATAACAAACCCAGCAGCAATAAATACTGGGGGCTTAATTTCCTTAAGGACAGTGACTACACTATCAAAGCTATCAAATCTTTCTTACAATCTTAAGGAAATTAGTCTGAAATGGAGACTACTGGAGTTAACAAGATGCTCAATCTAGAAATTTTCAAACATGATCGATTTGATGGAACCAATTTCACAAGCTGGAAGGACATATTGTTGTTTCTACTCACTGAATTGGGAATCGGATATCTGCTGAGTTCGAGTTTGAATGAAATTCCCCCGCCATCTGATAATGATACTGAAGAAACCATTGCGGCTCGAAAAAAGCGTGAGGAAGATGAAGTACGCTATAGAGGTTTTATCTTAAACTCTCTTTCTGATCATTTGTAAGATTTGTTTCGTCCAATGGGAAGCCTTGGAAAATAAATATACTTCTGAAAAACAAGGCATTGATAGATTTCTTAGTATGAAATTCCTTGAATTTCAAATGTCAGACACTAAGTCTGTCATGGATCAAGTAAATGAAACTTGTTCTTGTTTCAAGACTCAAAGATTTGAAAATTGATGTTTCTGAACCACTTCAAGTGGCTGCTATTATTTCTAAATTACCAGCCACTTGGAATAATTATAGAAAGAAAATATTACACACTTCTGAAGAATTTACCATAGACTAGTTAATAAAGCATATTCGTATTGAAGAAGAAACAAGATTTCGTGAAAATAAATATGCTTTAGGAACTGAATCTAAGGTGAATGTTATTGAGTCTAAAAAGACAAGTAATCTTGGAAAGTTCGGAAATAAGGCAACAAATAAGAAAATTTACTGACTTCTCAAAGCAAAGTTCTTCTAACAACAACAAGAAAGACAAGTCTTGTTTTTTCTGTGGGAAAAAGGGTCATTTCAAGAAAGATTACAGATTTTACAAAAAAATAAAAGTGGAAGAGAATGCTGGATAGAAAAAGGCAAACGTTGTTGAAACTCAACCTTCTCTTTCAGAAATTATTGCTATGGTAATTGAATGCAATATGAAGATTGGTGGTATGATTCCGGAGCAACTTATCACATTTGCAACAACAAAGATTACTTCAAGCACTATGAAGTAACAACCAATGAAGAGAAAGTGTTGATGGGGAATCATGATACTGCCAAGGTCCTTGGAAAAGGAGCAGTGAAATTAGAATTTACTTTTGGGAAGAAATTATTAACAAATGTATTCCATGTTCCTGATGTTAGAAAGAATTTAGTTTCTACCAGTTTATTATGTAAGAAGGGTGTTAAAGTTGTGTCAGAGGCAGAAAAAGTTATTTTCTCAAAGAGTGGTGCATTTGTTGGACAAGGATACTCTTGTGATGGCATGTTTAAGTTATGCATCAATAAAGTTAATATTTCTACTTATATGATTGAGTCATCTTTTAATTTATAGCATGCTAGACTTTCACATGTGAATTTTGCTTCAATTAAATTTATGTCTAACCATGGCTTAATTCCTTGTTTGGATAAAGTTACTGAAAAATGTGAAATATGTATTCAAGCTAAGATGACTAAGAAACCATTTCCTAAGAATGAAAGAACTACAAATTTGCTTGAACTTGTGCGTTCTGATATCTGTGAACTAAATGGTCATTTAACTAGAGGAGGAAATAGATATTTTATAACTTTTATATATGATCATTCAAGGTTTACATTTGTATACTTAATGAAAACAAAAGATCAAGCATTAGATATGTTCAAGAGTTACAAAGTTGTTGTTGAGAATCAATTGGAAAAGAAAATTAAAATTCTGCGTAGTGATAGAGAAGGAGAATACTTTTCCAATGAATTTTCTGTATTTTGTGAAGAAAATGGTTTGATTCACCAAGCAAGTTCACCATATACCCCACAACAAAATGGTCTTGCTGAAAGAAAAAATAGAACATTGGTTGATATGATAAATTCTATGCTAATGCATGCTAAATTACCAATGAATCTATGGGGGGAGGCTTTATTAACAACATGTTTTGTGCACAATAGAATACCTTCAAAGAAATTTAAGGTTTCACCATATGAATTATGGAAAGGAAGAAAACTAAACTTAAATTTCTTAAAGGTATGGGGATGCTTAGCTTATTTCAGAATACTAGATCCTAAAAGGACAAAATTGGGTCCTAGAGGAATTAAAAGCATATTTGTGGGATATGCTGAAAACTCTAAAGCATATCGATTATTAGACATAGAGTCTAATGTTTTTATAGAATCAAAAGATGTTGAATGTTTTGAAACAAAGTTTATTGGTGATTCAAATAATAATTTGATCACAAAATAATACAGAAAATCCTAATAGCATTGTAACTCAAGAAAAACAAACAATTACCCAAGGAGATAATATAGTAACTCTTAATCCTAATTCATCAAATAAAAGAAAGTTAGTCAAACCCCCTACTAATCCTAGGAGAAGTCAAAGAACTAGGAAAGAATTTTTGGGATATAATTAAGATTTTAATAGTTTTAGAGTTGAGAATTTAAGAAATTAAAATAAATATGAAAATTAGGTTGAAAAATTATAATTTTGTTTAAAAGTGGTCATATGATATGTAACTGTCGTTTTTGGCTCAGACATTTGTAATTTGGAAATTAGGACCGTAGGGGGTCTTAACCTTGGGGGAATAGTCCTTAGGTGATAAACCTAGGTGCCTACGTACCCTTCGGGAGGGATCAAAGTCCACGTAGTTCGTCATGGTGACGTTTATCGGAGCCGTTAGGCAAGGTTGTTACTTGTATTGGGCCGTGTAGGGGTGTTCAAAACCGAACCAAACCGAACCAAACCAATAAAAAACCTATCAAAACCGAAAAAAGAAGGTCCACTTTCGGTTTCTATGATTGCATAACCGATTAGGTCGGTTCGGTTGTCGATTTTTAAGTTTTTTTATCGGTTAACCGACCGAACCGCACCTACTGCAAACATCTATATATATTTTTATCTCTTAATAATAAAAATTATAGTATATCTTGTAATTGTACTTTGTAGCTATTAGTTATTATTTGTTCTTTTGTTAAGTGAATATATATATATATTTCTTGATAAAGATAAGAACATTTGATATAATTATATTAGATAATATAATCTCTACAAAAAAAATTATATCCTTAGCGTTAGTTTAAAATTATTTTTAACGTTATGACTCTTTCAGTTCTACAATCGACGTTAACTTAGAGATTATGTTGAGATCATTTTAATGTTAGTTATAACAATCAAATTAACAAATAACATTATTGACAAATGACATTAATTCACTTACGCTAAAATTAGTTTTTTTAGTGAATTAATTTGTTGTAATATTTTGAATTCTTATTAATCTTTATAAAATCTTCATTTAACAACTTATAATTAGTTATTTAGTATAGTATTATAAATTTGATATTTTGAAAATTTATTATTTTTTAGGCATTATAAAGTTAGAGTTTGTTTAATATATGTCAACATGAAAATATCAAATTAGCATGAACCAAACCGACTCTAAAATCGAACCAAACCAACCTTAAAACCGAACCAAACCGCTCGAAAATAAAACCGACAAGGTCCGCGCATTTTGAAAACCGATTATATTGGTTCGGTTCAAATTTTTAACAAAACCGAACCAAACCAAGCCTTTGAACACCCCTAGGGCCGTGTGCGGCTAAGATGTGCCAAAGGTACTCCGGGCGGGCGAGCCGCTCTTAGGAGGTTGCCTTAGTGGGAGAGAGCTATGGTCTCTGAGGGCTGCTGGAAGCCCAATTGGTGGTGTGCTCCAAGGAAGAGGTGAGCTTGCCCGAGGCTGGTCGGAACGGGGGCCGGTGACGGAGCTCTGGGTGCAGAAAGGACTCACGTGAGGTATCTGAGGATGCTCAGATACCGGGAGAATATGGAATGTCAAGGATGGTTCAAGATAATCCTTAAGGTTGTGTGTAGTACTGTTCAAACTAGGTTGCGTCCTTAGTCCCCCGAGTGAGGGTCTATTTATACCGGCGTGTGGGGAGATCATGCTCGACCCACGACCTCGTGGGACGTGGGTCGTCCCACGAGGCATTATGGAGATCCCATGTCTGGTTGAGGGGAAGCTCTGTGTGGTGACGTGGGCGAGGGCCACGTAACTGATGGGTGAGTAGTGCCACGTGTCTCTAGTGGGTGCTGGGGTCATGCTTCTAGAACGTCAGTGCCACGTGTCCCTAGGTGGAATATTCCGTAGTTACATAAGTCCCGCAAGTCTACGGGTGTCGGACGCCCGTGGACTTAAGTTCCTTTGCCTGTAAGACACTTAGGAATTTCCGCTGCCTTTACTTGCGGGATAGCTCGTCCGCTTGGTGTCGCGGGTGTGGGAGCTGGTCATCCGACTCACGAAGTTGGCTCCCTCTCATCGCTTCGCGGGAAAGGAGACGTTTTGGGGAGGACACGCGTCCTGCTTTGGATGGCTGGCCGCTTGGCTTCCTCAGCAAGTTTTCGGGCTGTCTCTGTAGGAAGTACGCGACTTACCGAGGTGGAGTTATCATTGCTCAGAGGGGCATTTCCCGTAATACCCCTCGGGGGCTAGTGAGGGAAATCCAAAGGTCAGGGGCTGCTTTAGTCATTTTCGAAAAGCTCTCCTCTGGCTATGCTCGTCCGTGGCCAGTGGCTGACGGTGGTTTTCTTGCTGAGGGTTATTTTGCTGAAGGAGCGGGCTTCGTCGTACGTGCCACGCGTCTGAGTTTCAGTGGGTGCCCCTGTCATTCAAGCGTTTTGCCGCCGTTTCTCCTTCATTAAATGCGGGTTCGTTTTCGAGGGTAGCCATCATTAGCATGGGTGGAGAGTTTCGCGAAAAGGCCCTCAAGCGTTTCGAAGCGACTCTTGGGTTCGCGTGGGCTTTTTGGTCTTTGCGTCTCCTTTGCCATGGCTGTGTATCCCGTCCGTTGCTTCTTTCCACGTGTGTGGCAGAAGTGAGCGATTGCAGCTAGACTTGGTTGTGGAGGATAATGGGTTTTATCTGTTGCGGGATACGAGGGGTCAAAGTTTTTGAATCGTCGCGCCTCTAGGTGCCCTATAAATATCCCACGTTTGAGAGTTTGTGACTTTACATTTGCATTTCACCTTTCCCCGTTGCCTTTGTTTCACTTGCTCTTGCTTTTTCTGATTCCTTCTTCTTGTTGAATTGAATCTTCGCAATGGCTGGTGGAGGTGACGATTACAGCTATTACCCCTTTGATTTCACTGATTTGGAAGATCTTCCTTCCTCTACTCCTCCTCCTCTTCCTCTGAGCCGTACTCGCGTTGCCGGTCGAAGCAGGGGGAGGAAGAATGGTCAGCAGGGCTCGTCTCCGGGAGAAGTCGCCGATGTCCCTGTTCCTGTGCCTCCGTCTTTCGAGAGAGAGCGTCGGCAGGAGGTTCTGCCGAAGGAGAGGAGGAAGAAAGACGGGAAGGTTGGCGCGAGTGGACCCTGGGAGGGGGAAAGGAGAGGAACTTCGGCAGAGTTGCCCAAAAGTAGAGAAGGGGGGCTCAAGAAACGTCCTGTTGAGGCTGACTCGCGGTTGTCTTCGCAGGTTGTACGGCGGAGTACTAACCGGGAGGATGCACAGGTGGAGGCTCCGGCGGGGGATGTTGTTCCTGTTTCTGCCCCTGCCCCTGTTCCTACCTCTGTTACCGCTTCCGCTGTCCTTCAATCACCCATGAGGGTGATCCTTTCTACCCTTCCTCCCGTCCTCAGCCCTGTTGAAGGGGGGAATCAGCCTCCTGCTATGAGAGATCTTGTCCCTAGGTCGAGTGCCGGTCCTTCTGAACCTCTTGGGCCACCGGAGGGGGGATTGGCTTTTGAACTGGTGGTGTTGGGCACACGCTTCCCTGTGGAGATGCGGGAGAGGGAAGCTAGGGGCCTGTACACTTCGCCCCTGGATCTTGCTGTCCGAGGCTTCGGTCAGGTGGCCGAAGCGTTGGCTGACTTCCACCAAGCCGATCTTGAGTGGGAGAAGTGTGTGGTAAGTTCCTTTGTCTTGGTGTTTTCCTCATTTTTTGATAGGCTTGTATTCTTGACTCCGCTGTATGTGTGCGTGCTTCTTATAGGAGGAGATTCGTCGCGACCAGGATCAGTTTTCCGGTGTTGCGGCCTCTAAGAGCCAGGCTCTGGAGGTCTCCCAGAAGCGATTGGTGGACGTGCGGGAGCAGCTGTCTGCCAAGAAGCTGGAGTGTGAGGGTCAAGGATGCGAGGTTAAGTCCTTGACTGAGGAGGTCGCCCGTCTTAGGGCCGAAGCTGGTCACCCTACCGAGGTTGTGTACCTTCGCTCGGAGTTGGAGAGGACTCGCAAGGAGTTGGTCGTCCGTCAGGATGATGCTGGGAAGCGTCAGTAGGAGCTGCATTCGCTCCGTGAGGCCTTGCGGGATGCGAAGGTTCGTGATGCATTCGCTGCATTCGCTCCTCTATATTTTAAATTTGGTCAAAATTGGTCCTTTTGCCTAACTCTGTCAGCTTACTCCGTTTAACGCTAATGTGGACAGTTTATGTGGCTCTAATCTCTTCATATATGTACATTTAAGCTGATGTGGCACTCCACGTCAACGCCACGTCATCACCTCTATTCTTCTCTTTTTCTCTCCTGGCCCGTAATCTTCCATACCCACTTCTTCCTTCTTCACCTTCTTCTTCCATACCCACTTCCTCCTTCACCTTCTTCTTCCTCACGCTCACACTGTAATCACCATTTCCAATCACATAATTTCAGTCATCACATCCAAGATTCACAAAAATTACAATTAGATTTCCACAAAATCGTGCACGAATTTCAACCTGTACATGTAGATGTCTCATAATCACAAACCATACCCAAGAAAGTCGCATTCATTCAATAAAATGGTGGAGAGAGTCTCACAATCACAACCCTCACAATCAAAATCGGAATCAAAATCAAACTCACACTTGGAAGCAAGCATTTCATTTCACTGACCCGCTTTCACGGACGCATCGGCTTGAGCAACATTCCTAGCCATGGTAGCCAAGAGCGCAATCCCATGCTCTGCTATCGCAACCGTATTAGCCGTCGGCGCATTCACCACCGAGCACCCATAATCCGTAGCCGCCGCAAGATCCACATTATCAATCCCAACCCCAGCCCTACCAACCACCCTCAGCTTCCCACCGCACGATTCGAACACCTCGCACGACACCTTCGTCCCGCTACGCACAATCAACGCATCCGACTGTGAAATCTTGCTACACATTTCAGCGGCAACGAGGGCGGAGGGAGACGGAGGAAGGAGGGAGTTTAGAGTATGATCTAAAGATTTATTTACGTATTGTGGGGTTTGATTGATTTGTGTGGTTACAGTGTAAGAATGAGGAAGAAGAAGGTCAAGAAGGAGGAAATGGGTATGGAAGAAGAAGGTGAAGAAAGAGGGAGTGGGTATGGAAGATTACAGGAGAGAAAGAGAGAAGAAGAGGAGAATGGATCCTGTGCAATTCTCCATGGTGCAATTTCCTACAATTCTCCAAAAACGACGCCGTTTTGTACCTTGTTTAAAAAAAATTCTAAACTTAACGTTAAGAATGAGGGATACTGTCAAGTCGCTCAAAGTTTCCCAAAACAAGCGCGCTCTTTCTCTGTTCTGAAGCTTTGCGACACTGCATCTCTCTCAACGGCGGCCCACTCCGGCGACAACTCCGGTGACGACTCCGATGGCAACGATGCAGCCAAGACACGATGGAAACTTCTCAGCCTCCTCGCGCGTTCTTCCTCAGATACAAAACAGTAAGGTGCGTTCTTCCTTCTCCCACAAACACGATTGCCTTCTCAGTCTTATGGTGGCATGGCTTTCAGGGGGTTGGGATTTTTTGCCTCTCTAGGACTATTGGGCTAGGTTATACATGCTCCATATTGGCTCAATGATAAATTAAGATTGTGTTCATCATTATCTATATAATGGTTTATTAGGGGAATGGTGGGATGCAAACCCCATTGACGTTGTGAGGGAGGCCACACGAATAGGAGCAGCTCCCAATGTGTCTAATGCCTACACCATCAATGGCCAACTTGGTGATCTTTACAAATGCTCTTCCAAGGTAATTTAATTTATTTCTGCTAGTATTTTTGTTTTAGAAAACATATATATATAGGATATGCTAGCATAAATTCAAAGATCAAAATCATGCAACCTTAATTTTAAATGATTGTTGATGAATAATAATTAGTTAGGAGCAAATACTATGATAGAGGCTTTAGAAGAAGTAAAAGGGGCAAGGTACTATGTTTAGTTAATATATAAAATTTACTTACTGTTAGCATAGCAATTTAATACTGTACTCCACAAAGAAGTTATTAAGACATCTTTTGAAAGTTGCAGTAAATAGAAATACCATTAGCAATTGAATAATGTTATAGAAAGATGAACTCTAGTCGACCTTTGGATTTCCTCAAAATTTGTGCAATTGCGTAAGTTGCGGTATATAGAAATACCATTACTAATTGAAATATACTTAAACTGACATTTTGTACACTAAGAAAGAAGCTTTCTAAATGTTGCAGTTAGGAATTTCAAGTCATTGAAACCTGAGAAAACTGCTGTAAGAAACAATTATATTGCAGTAATTGAACCATCTACTATTCTAGTACAAAATCTTGTCTAATGTGCCTCCATTCACTTCATCTTTACAAAATCTTGTCATGTGATATTTGGATTTGGATTCTACTATTCTAGTACTTGATATCTTATTACTAAGAAAATAAGAGAATATATTAGCTTCTGCAAAAATGAATATTATGTCATCCTTCTATTAAAAAAATGTTACTTGTATAATATTCAGGTTGCAGGCTTACATTTTCTTTGGGACTGCTATGCTTTTGTTGAAGGATAAAATTGCTATGAATATTACTACTGAACGTCGCAAAACACTGTAGATGCATATGGTGATGTGTTTGGTCGCAACCCGTCGCAAGGTTGGCCAAGTTAACCGAATTAAAAATGCAATATAGTAGCGCAATCCGGATCGTTTTCACTCAAGGAGCCTTTATCTAAGATCCTTGGCTAAACTAAGTATCAAAAACATGCAATTAACAACTAAAGTGAAGTGTTGGGTTTTTAAGCTATCTACTAAATGAGAAAAGCAATAAAAGTAAACTTAAATGTAAATAAAGAGAACCTAAATTACTATTTTTTGTATTTTTCTTGAATAGGCTAATTAAAAAGAGGTTGGAATTAATATTGAAAATGCCCTTGGAAATGGAATTATAGCTATCATAGTTCAAATTAATATGGGAATTAATATTTCACTAAGTCTTAAGGTAAAACCTCAAGGTACCACTTGAGTCTTGTGTTCTTTCTTAGTAATTACTCATACTACCATAGTTAACAATTACTCCAAAAGACAATTAAAAACCAGTTAGTGTATGATTAAAATTAGACAAAAACAACTTGTTCCTCTACTAAAAATTGCTCAACCGAGAGAATCAAATACAAGCATAAAAGATTATATTCTCTAGTCATGAACATGACAGAAAATACTCTCTAATTGCATTGAAAAGACAATATTTCTATACAATCATCAAGTTGCCAAAATCAATCTAAATCATAATCACTCAATACACATAGACAATGTACCCATAAATCTAAGATTCTAAATTGTATAAAGATAAATCCTAAACCTAGGAAATCAAATATGCAATTTAAAATTAGGTATTGAGATAAAATAACTCCCCTTTGTAGAATGAGAACTCAAGCCCTAATCTCCATCTCCAAGGAGCAAGGAACTCTAGCCACACATTGAGAGAGATGCTACAATATCCCTCACTCTTTCAACCATGATGCAAGAAATAGAAGAATATTATAATGGTGGTGTGATGATGTGGTGGCGTGGAAACAGAGAGAATTTGGGTGAATGTGGTGAAATGATGATGATAGTGAAATTGTAAGTGAGTGGGGTGATGGAGTGGCGTGAGGAGGTTGAAGGAGAAGGGAATGGAGTGAGTTGGAGGGTGAATGGAGGAGAGGAATGGAGAGGATGGTGAAGAATGAAAAAAATTGGTCCTGTGTGTGTGAGAGGCGTCGAACAGAGGAGGGAAATTTTTGGGGAAAAAATTGTTGCTTCAATGTGTGTCCTCTAAGTCAAACAAATCCTAACTTAGATACCTCAATTTGCTTGCTTAGTGGCTGAAGGGCTTTGGCAAAAATTGTGGGAAAGTGGATTTGGATTTTGGGTTCAATGGGTTGAATCATAGATTGGATGTTGGGTTTTTCTTGGGCTTCTAATTTTTTTTATTGAATTCTTTTCTTCTTCTTCTTTTTTTTCCTCAATCTTTCTTTTATAACCTACAAAGTAAAATTAAGCCCAATATAAATAATCATCCCAAAATATTTTAATTAAAATGCAGTCACAAAAATATAACAATTTAACCATTTTTAATATTATTTTCATGTAATTACTCTTTAACCAAAATTTATCATAATTGATGCAATTAAGCCCAATAAAATATAATAAGAACCCTAAAATAAGATAGAAAATATTATACAAAATATGGACTTATCAAATTCCCCTACACTTGAACTTTTGCACTCCTGGGCAAAAAAAGCAAGTGCAAGCAATCTAAGAATGACATTAAAATAAATGATGGACTAACATGTTCTGAAACAAGAATGCAACAACTCAATCAATTTTATCCTCAATCTAGCATAGTATAGAATGAACTAATGCAAAAGATTAACCCAAATAAACAATTGAATTGATGGGAATGAACAAAAGAGAACACTCAAGGATCAAAGTGTTTCTCTCATCTCACAAATATGGGTTCTTTCGCTCAAATCCACCTAAACTAAGATCTACCATAAGCTTGTAAAAATTCTATTTTCTCCACCACTAAGTAGCAACTAGACTCATGAATCAAGGGGACTTAAAAGGATTGTAATGATGGAAAATGGTCAAATGGAATGGACAAAGAAATTAAAACAAGTTTTAAGCATGCAAAAAGAGTTAAGAGGGAGAATTAAACATAGCACTAATGCAATACATTAAATACATATAACATGCTTGGTAACCATAAAAATCCAATGGATGTGTTCCTTTTCATTCTTTTTTTTTTCTTTCACTATTTTTTTTCTTCTTTATTTTTTTTCTTTTGCTTTTGATTTTGCTTCTTTCTTTTTGTTTTTTTTGTAAGGTATATGACACTCCATTTCATATAAATAACAATATTGTAAAAGATGGAGCTTATATTCAATCAATTCAGCCTTTATAGGCTAAAGACTAAAGAGTAAAGAAACAGACAAGTTGAACATGCATTGAATCACACAGATTACCTTGAGGATCTCAACAAGCTGATCAACTCCACTCTCTCCAGGAAATAAAGGCTGTAAAAATAATTAAAAATTTATTAACACAAAATAAAAATTGCAGAAAACGACGTTAGGCATTATTTGCTGAAGGCCACTCATTTACAAATATCAAATAGTCAAGTTAATGAAAAGGTCTGGCATTTTATCAAATAGTCACATTTTTGGGAAATTACTGAAATGGAGAGAAGGATATTGGAGGTTGGCTTTGTAATCTTTATGGTGATGTGCTACATATTGGAATCTAATTTAGATATACCAAACACAGAGGTGAGAGTAGCACTTTTGTTAATAATTTAGACATTATTAAGTGTCTTTCAATTTCTGTAAATGAAGCTCATGGGTTCGAAACAATGATTGTGTCTGCTGCCTACAATATGCCCAAGTTATGGGAATTGCAGGTAACGCGATGTAAACCTTTTTTCACATTTACATGTGGTGGGAATGAAGTTGAGGGGCTACAATCTCCGGCTTTATTTCGCAAATTGAACAAATAATAGAAAAGACTGGATTTGCAGCTATTACGCGAATTTTCCAGTTCACAAAAGCACATTCTCCAGCTGATTTGGAAGTCGATGTATGTTTCGTAATAATGTTGAGATGGTATGAGAGTTGAGGATTATTCCATTCATCAGGAATCACAAAAGCAGCTCTGGTCTTACTGCTGTGCAGCAGGAATCAAGGTAACAGAGAGCGGAACATTTATAGACGATCAATGATTTACGAGGGTGAATATCCGAAAGGCCAACATTGAATATAATAAACACACTCTCCATTGAATAACTTTTAACAAGAAGAAAGGAACCTGTGACGTCGAACGGCGCTGCTGCGGTGAACCACGGCCACGGAGGAACGACGGCCACGGCGGAACAACGGCCACGGTGGAACGACCTTCACGGTGGAACGACCTTCACGCCGGTGGAACGACCTTCACGCCAGCAAATATGAACGAAGAAGTTTAGGGCTCGACAAATTGAAAATATTAGGGCTCGACAAAATGAAAGAGAAAAGGGGGAAGGGTTTTATGGGTTAACAGAATAGAGACGGAATGATTCCGTCTCTGTTGCGTCTCTATAATAGACTAAACGACGTCGTTTGCTTAATAGAGTGGAGGCAATTGTTGGACTAATTCGAGACGGAAAAATCGGTCTCCATTCCGTCTCTAAAATGAACACAATATTCGAGACGGAAATTTCCGTCTCTATTCCGTCTTCAAAACGCGCGCCATTATTTTTTGTTTCCGCGCCACAAAATTTTTTTTACTGCCCAAATGATTCCTATAATAAAGACGAATTTGAGACGGAATGGGGTACCAGCGATTTAGAGACGGAAAATTCCCTCTCTAAAACCGTCTCTAATATCGAAATTTTATTTAATGAAAAAATACAGTCTTAGAGAGGGATTTGAGACGGACTCGACATGGAATAGAGACGGATATATATCCGTCTCTAATTTCCGTCTCTAAAATACAATTTTCTGGTAGTGTAAGGTGCTATGAGAAATTCAATGAAATGCACATGCTTAGCTTGTTAAAATATATGGATTTAGGAAAGTGAATGGCTCAAAGGGGGTTGACAATGGATTAATTAGTAATCGTGAGTGTTTGGGTAAATGGCTATGAGAAATGAATGCCCCTTTCATCTTCAATCATCTAAATGCAAATGTGCTTTTGAAAAAGAATTCAAACAAGTTCTAGAGATTCATTAGAGTAGGTGGACAACACTCAATGAAAAAAAAATGAAAGATAGGCTCAAGAATCCTTCCAACAAAGGTTATTTCTCATAAGTTCATTCACATAATTCAGTTGAAAACTAGACCAATCACAATACAGCAATTCATCTATTCCAAATACTAACTTCAAAAATAACAATCAATCAAACCATTTCATTCAACTTGGAACATGTATAACTCTCAAACATTTTAATATAAAACTAGAAAAGTACACTTTCAAAGCAAAGAGATGCAAAAAAAATTCAAATGTGGGTTCACTTGATTTGAAAATTTTTCAAATTTGACCACTTGAATCACCAAAAAGCACATGCAGCAAAATATTCACAATCAAATCCCTTCCCCCACACTTAAGCAATTGCATTGTCCCCAATGCAACAAAATTCAACAAAAAAAAAGTGGCCAGCCAAGAGTAAAGCAACAAAGGAGAGAATTAAACTGACTACCTAAAGTCCTAAACTACTAGAATGGTTTTCCCCCATACTTATCTTATGCATTAAAGCTCAAAATATGTAAATAGATAAGGGAAGGAAAGAGACAACCTAAGATTTAAGGAGGCTTGAAACTCTCATGGTATATCTTTAAGAGATGCCCATTGACTTTGAGAGTTTGTCCAGTTGCTTCATCAATGAGCTCTATCATGCCAAATTTGTGAACTTTGGTGACTTTGTAAGGGCCATCCCACTTAGAGTTGAGTTTACCATGCTTGAATTTGAATCGAGCTCTAAATAATAGTAACACCTTGTCACCAACTTGAAAACTTTTTCTCATAATGCCCTGATCGTGTAACTTTCTTGTCTTTTCTTTATAGAGACGAGAATTTTCATATGCATCTAGTCTCATCTCTTCCAACTCTTGCAGTTGCAACTTCCTTTCTAAGACCGAGGATTCCATATCCATATTGCAAGCTTTAACTGCCCAATAGGCTTTGTGTTCAAGCTCCACAGGAATGTGGCAAGATTTGCCATAGATGATGCGATAAGGTGACATTCCTATGAGGGTCTTGAGTGCAGTCCTATAGGCCAAATTTGTGACCAAGTAATTGACTATGTTTGCAAACCATGACTCTTTAATAGCTAAAGCAAAGAGTAGCATCAGGAAAATTATCACAAATAAAATTAGAATCATCTACTCCCTTTGATTGATTTGGAAGTCTACTTAAGTGATCAGCTACAAGGTTCTCTGCTCCAGCTCTATCCTTGATCTCAACATCAAACTCTTGTATAAGTAGCATCCATCTCAATAGCCTTGGTTTGGTCTGGGGCTTCTTTAAAAGATATTTAACTACAGCATGATCTGTGAAAATATCAACCTTGGAGTTAATCAAATATGGTCTAAACTTATCTAAAGCAAAAATAATGTCAAATAACTCCTTTTAAGTGGTTGTGTAGTTCACTTGAGCGGCATCCAAAATTTTGGAGGCATAAGCAATAACCTTAGAAATCTTACCATCCCTTTGACCAAGCATAGCTCTTACTGCACTATTAGAAGCATCACATGAAAGCTCAAATGGTAAGTCCCAATTGGGAGAAGTCAGAATAGGAGGAGATATGAGTCTTTGCTTGAGTTCATCAAATGCATGCTTACAACTATCATCAAAAACAAATTCCACATCTTTTTGCAGCAAATGAGATAATGGCAAAGCTATTTTACTAAAATTCTTGATAAATCTTCTATAAAAGCCACCAGCATGCCCCAAGAAAGATCTAAGCTCTTTAAGTGTAGTGTGATATGGCAAAGAAGATATTATTTCTTTTTTTTATTTGGTTTGAAGAAGATATTATTTCAATTTTAGCTTTGTCAACCTCAATCCCATTGCTAGATATTAAATGGCCTAAAAATATTCCTTGATCAACCATAAAATGACACTTTTCATAATTTAGCACAAGACCTTTTTTAGAACATCTAGCAAGAATTTTATCTAAGCTGTCTAAACATGCATCAAATGATTCTCCATAAACTGTAAAATCATCCATAAATACATCCATGCATTGTTCAAGAAAATCAGAAAAAATAGACATCATACAACGCTGAAATGTACCAGGAGCATTACACAAACCGAAAGGCATTCTCCTATATGAAAATGTACCAAAGGGGCAAGTAAAAGTGGTCTTTTATTGATCCTCTGGAGCTATAGGAATCTGAAAGTCTCCTGAAAGAAAACAATAATGGGACTTCCCTGCAAGTCTTTCTAACATTTGGTCAATAAAAGGAAGGGGAAAGTGGTCTTTTCTAGTGGATGCATTCAGTTTCCTATAATCAATACAAACTCTCCAAGCATTTTGCACACTAGTTGGAATTAATTCATTATGTCCGTTTTTAACCATAGTGATACCACTCTTCTTAGGAACTACTTGGACTAGACTAACCCACTCACTATCTAATATAGGATATATAATTCCAGCACTAAGGAGTTTAGTGACCTCTTTTTTTCACAACATCTAGAATAAGTGGGTTCAATCTCCTCTGAGGTTGTCTAACAGGCTTAGACTCCTCATTAAACAGTATCCTATGGGTACAAATAGATGGATTAATCCCTGGTATATCAGCTAATGTCCAACCTATAGCTCCTATGTGCTTTTTTAGCACACCAACTAACCTATCCTCTTCATCTAAAGACAATGCATTAGAAATTATCACAGGAAGTTTCTCATTACTTTCTAGAAAAACATACTTTAGATTAGAGGGCAAAGGTAATTCAAGGTCAGGAGGTTGAACATTAGAAGGAATTAAGTGAGTGAGTTCTAAGGAGCAAAGAGTACTCCCTTTTTTTTAGTTTCAGCTTGGGTGCACTGATTTAACTCCTGTGGTGCAACAACTTGCTCTTTGGTCTTCCCAAGTGTTGAATCAACTCTAGGTTGATCTATGGCAGCAACATGCTTGGGGTTCTCCTTCACACCTGCATCACAATCAGAAATAAGATCATATAAGTATCTCAAGATTTGAGGAGAAAAGACAGATTTAGAAAAATTAGCAAGTGGCTTCTCATTTTCAAGTTTAGGTTGCTTTTGATGTTCTTGAAATGCATGAGAATGTGAAGTGGCTAGAATGTGGTCATTTTTATCTTCTTGTGTACTCAAAGAGTCACTTCCAACCACCAATTTAGCTTCCATCAAAGCCTGAATATCTGCAAAATCACAAAGCAAACCTTTATCGGAACTATCATCACTTGCTAAAGAAGAAAAAGTGAAATCTTGTGGAGTGGAAAGACAGCAATTAATTTCTTGGCAAATAATGCATGTCACGTCATCTCCACAAGAACAAAAAGAAGGTGAAGAAAAAGAAGAAGAAGACTCATCAAACCCATATATATCAAGATGATGCAAATCAATGTTAGCATGCACATTCAATTCATGTTCATCTCTAGCCTCATCAATGATATAATCAATGGCATTGACACCCAATAAAGAATAATCTTCATAAGGATGTTTCATAGCCTCATACATGTTAAAATAAAATTTTCTGGTCCCCCACCTCCACAGTGATGACACCTTCTTTCATGCTAATCATAGTATTAGCAGTCCTCAAGAAAGGCCTACCAAGGATCAATGTAGTATCATTTGATACTTCATTAGTCATATCAAGTATATAAAAATCAACAGGGAATACCAAATCCTTTACTTTAACAAGTATGTCCTCTAAAATGCTGTGAGGGTTCCTTATAGTCCTATCAGCTTATTGCAACACTACAATAGTGGGCTTAAGAGTTTTTATACCAAGTGATGCATGCATGGACTTAGGCATGACATTGATAGCAGCCCCTAAATCTAACAAAGCTCTATTTATGGTTGTCTTACCTATGGTAAAAGGGATAGTGAAAGATCCAAGGTCTTGGCATTTAATAGGAATTTGAGGTTTGAACAAGGCTAACACATTAGAACTAATCTGCACTCTTTCATTAGGCCTAAATTTTCTTTTATGTGTGCAAAGGTCCTTAAGAAATTTAGCACATTTAGGCACCTTTTTGATTAGTTCTAACAAGGGAATATTGACATCAAGTTTGCTAAAAAATTCTAAGATCTCTTTATCTTGCTTATCATCATGCATTTTCTTGCTTGAAAGATAAGAGTGAGGAAAAGGGATATCTTGAATACATACCTCCTTACCTTTATGCTTTGAGGCTCCTTGCTCATCTGCTTTCCCTTCTCAAGTTGTTTGCTTCTATTGGACTTTGCAGAACCTGCATGAAACTCTGAAGAATGCTCTACTTCTTCATGAGGATGAGTGTTCTCCTTACTTTGTAGCTCGGATTCTTGTTGGGCAAGTGTGGGATTCTTTTTTAAAAGCAGCTCCTTTTCTTTCAAACTCTCTGATTTCTTCAATGTGTTAGGAATCAATGATGCATCCTCAATTACAACTTCAGCTTGGTCATCATCTTCACCAAGAAACTTCACCTTTTTGCCACTTCTAAGAGTGATGGCATTCAATGATTTAGGGTTGATGACTGTGTTGGAGGGTATTGAACCACTACTCCTTGCTTGTTGCTCACTCATATTGTTGGACAGTTGAGTGACAAAAGAAGTGAGGTTGTTGCTCACTCATATTCTTGTTAGTTTTTTGCAGTATCATGTACCAATCCTTGGCTTTTCCTTCAAGAGATAGATGAAAGACCATCCATTGAACATCATCTGGGCTAGCTCCGACGGGCTTCATGCTTGCACATACCATGTACAAGGAGTTCAAATGGTTATAAGGGTCCTCACCTGCCAAGCCACAAAATTTTGGTAAAGCAATAACAAGAGGACCTTTCAATTCAAAATTCACGTCAAGATTAGGACAAGCAGCATTAATAGGATTAAAATTAGCATAAGAACTTGTCATTTCCCTAATGCTTCTTCTCACATTTTGCCCATTATTTTCAGCTTCTTTTTCCCTATTGTTCCCATTATCATTTCATTCATTTTGATCCCTAGGTATATCTTGATCGTCCATAGTGAAAGGTAAATCAATGTAAAATTCTAAACTAGATTCAGAATCACTAGACACACCGGACTCACTAAATACACTAGTTTCTTGAATTACACTATTGCTACTAATGCCTCTTGGCTTCTTTTCTTTCCTTAACTTCCTCAAAGTTCTTTCAATCTCTGGATCAAATGGGAAAATTTCAGGACTTTGGTTCATACACAGTCATAATAACAATCAAAAGCAACAATGGAAATTCAGTGAACCTTAATAATGAACAAAGTTATTCCCAAAGAGCCCAAAAGATCTATACACTTGAAAAGTGTAAAGTATGAGCTACACCCTAAAGTATGAGCTATGCACTAAAAATAAATAAAACAAAGGTAATAAGAAAAATAAATAAATTTGTTGATTTTGGGTTTTTTTAAATAAATGCAAAGGAAAATTGAAAAAAAGAAAAAAAAATGCAAACTATATATAAATATACTTTAAAGAAGTCTAAAACAAGAAAGAAAAAAAATCTAATAGGCAACACAAGAGAGATTGACACTTAGCTAACCAAAGAACCAGATAAATTGGCTCCCTGGCAACGGCGCCAAAATTTGGTCGCAACCCATCGCAAGGTTGGCCAAATTAACCGAATTCAAAATGTAATATAGTAGTGCAATCCGGATCGTTTTCACTCAAGGAGCCTTTATCTAAGATCCTAGGTTAAACTAAGTATCAAAAACATGCAATTAAGAAACTAAAGTGAAATGTTGGGTTTTTAAGCTTTCTACTAAATGAGAAAAACAATAAAAGTAAACTTAAATGTAAATAAAGAGAACCTAAATTACTATTTTTGGTATTTTTCTTGAATAGGCTAATTAAAAAGAGGCTGAAATTAATATTGAAAATGCCCTTGGAAATAGAATTATAGCTATCATAGTTCAAATTAATATTTCACTAAGTCTTAAGGTAAAACCTCAAGGTACCAATTGAGTCTTGTGTTCTTTCTTAGTAATTACTCCTACTACCATAGCTAACAATTACTCCAAAAGACACAATTAAAAACCACTTAGTGTATGACTAAAATTAGACAAAAGCAACTTGTTCCTCTACTAAAAATTGCTCAACCAAGACAATCAAATACAAGCATAAAAGATTATATTCTCTAGTCATGAACATGATAGAAAATACTTTCTAATTGCGTTGAAAAGGCAATATTTCTATACAATCATCAAGTTGCCAAAATCAATCTAAATCATAATCACTCAATACACATAGATAATGTACCCATAAATCTAAGATTCTAAATTGTATAAAGATAAATCATAAACCTAGGTTATCAAATATACAATTTAAAATTAGGTATTGAGATAAAATAACTCCCCTTTGTAGAATGGGAACTCAAGCCCTAATCTCCATCTCCAAGGAGCAAGGAAATCTAGCCACACATTGAGAGAGATGCTACAATATCCCTCACTCTTTCAACCATGATGCAAGAAATAAAAGAATATGATAATGGTGGTGTGATGATGTGGTGGCGTGGAAACAGAGAGAATTTGGGTGAATGTGGTGAAATGATGATGATGATGTTGATGAAATTGTAAGTGAGTGGGGTGATGGAGTGGCGTGAGGAGGTTGAAGGAGAAGAGGAATGGAGTGAGTTGGAGGGTGAATGGAGAAGAGGAATGGAGATGATGGTGAAGAATGAAAAAAATTGGCCCTGTGTGTGCGAGAGGCGTCGAACAGAGGAGGGAAATTTTTGGGGAAAAATTGTTGCTTCAATGTGTGTCCTCCAAGTCAAACAAATCCTAACCTAGATGCCTCCATTTGCTTGCTTAGTGGCTGAAGAACTTTGGCAAAAATTGTGGGAAAGTGGATTTGGATTTTGGGTTCAATGGGTTGAATCATAGATTGGATGTTGGGCTTTTCTTGGGCTTATAATTTTTTTTTACTGAATTCTTTTCTTATTCTTCTTCTTTTTTTTTCTTCAATCTTTCTTTTATAACCTACAAAGCAAAAATAAGCGCAATATAAAATAATCATCCCAAAATATTTTAATTAAAAAGCAATCACAAAAATATAACAATTTAACCCTTTTTAATATTATTTTTAGAGTAAAATGTGAAGTTGGTCCTTCTTAGATGTCATATTTCTCAATTTGGTCCTTATTAGATGTGCCTTCTCAATTTAATCCTTTTTAAATCATTCTGTTATCAATTTGGTCCTTACCGTTAAAATTACTAACTGTGGGCTAATTTTATAATTTTTAAACATTAATAGGGTCTTTTAGTATAATTATTTGGGCTAATTTTATAATTTCTACAAATTTTAAAAATAACACGGTGAGAAGAACCTCATGTCTTCCATGGAAATCCCCTTCGTCTCTGAAATCAAGAAGATTAATGTGAACAACATCATCACCAACACCCACACTGAGAAGAACAAGAATATCCTTTACAATGCTCAAAACACAAATCACAACTACTGAAGCCGAATTGATATGAAAAGCAGTATCTATGACGAGACGAGATTTAGATGAAGCTCAAATGGGAAGAGAAAGACATGGAAATCGGAGAGCTTTGAGGGGTTCGATAAGAGCCAAATTCTTGGGGTTAAGAAGAATTGCGATGCCGATGATGATGAACAACAACAGTGTAAGGGGCTTAGCGTTGTTTCTTATTCGGATGGAATTAAGAAGAATCCGATTCACGCGAGGAAGATAAGGGCGAAAACACGAAAGGCGAGATCTGAAGGGAAGACCGAATCAGATTCAGTTGGGACTGCAAATCCAAATGTGGAGAGTTTAATCCAATTGAAGATTAATAATACTGATGGGATTTGCAAGGATTTTTGTGTGTGTCAATAGAAGAAGGAAGTTTCAAGTAGTTTAGAAAATGTGTCAGATTCAAATGATATCAATGATGATGAAGGAGATGAAGAGGATGAGATTCAGATTGAGGAGGAGAAAGAGAGTTTTGATGACGGCGGAGTAGAGGGAGGCGTCGTTCCTGAAGCCCAGGTGTTGAAGAACGATAATTATTTTAATTTGTAAAAATTACAAAATTAGTCAAAATAATTACATTAAAAGACCCTATTAATGTTTAAAAATTACAAAGTCAGCCCACAGTTAGTAATTTTAACGGTAAGGACCAAATTGATAACAAAATAATATAAAAAGGATTAAATTGAGAAGGTGCATCTAATAAGGACCAAATTGAAAAAGATGACATCTAATAAGGACCAACTTGATATTTTACTCATTATTTTTATGTAATTACTCTTTAACCAAATTTATCATAATTGATGCAAAAGAAAATAGCAGCAGAAAGCAAAAGCTTCATATTTGTTGTTGGAATTTTTGTAATTGGGATGGGAATTGGGATGAGAATTGGGAATTGACACTATAATAGGAGTGAAATATTGATTGTTTAGCACAAGATACTTGAAATTTTGTACTCTCGGTGAAATTTGATTCATTTCAATGTAAAAATATTAATGATCAATATACAAAATATTTCATCATTGATATTGTAGCTCATAGAATTCTAATGAAATTCAAAACAATAACGAACCAAATAAAAAGGAGGCAACTTGCTCAATACAGAGCCAAAAACAATTAAGACGTTTTCCTAAAATAACATATCTCATTCAAGTCTACCAAGAAGAGGATGGTCATCATTTACACCTTCAAGTGATGGAATTTCATGGTCAAGAGGTTCCTATATAATAAAACACAAGGAATAAATTAGTAAGCGGTCAAACTTATATGCAATAAAGACAAGTTTAAATTGAATTATAAACTTACTGTCAACAATGCACCTTCAAGTGAGGAATTTCATGGTCGAGAGGTTCCTATATAATAAAACACAAGGAATAAATTAGTAAGTGGTCAAACTTATATGCAATAAAGACAAGTTCAAATTGAATTATAAACTTACTGTCAATAATGCACCTTTATGTGATGGAATTTCATGGTCAAGAGGTTCCTATATAATAAAACACAAGGAATAAATTAGTAAGTGGTCAAACTTATATGCAATAAAGACAAGTGTAAATTGAATTATAAACTTACCATCAATAATGCAGTGTAACTAAATTGAATTTCATTTCCTTGATCCATGTTAGAGTGCATTTGACTTGAAGAGTCATTGTCTTACCAAAAAGTGAACCCACGCCAATTTTAAATTGAAAATATATGTGCCAATTAATTGTTAATAACTTGGATAGAGTGCATTTGACTTACAATAGATTGTTGACTCTTTTAAGTTATATTGTATTTGAAAGTCCTTGAAAATTTTTAGGAGTGTATTTTTTCGCTACTTGTTTTAACATAGGAGAAGGTACACTTGGAAACCTTGGAAGCTTATCCCAAGCTTCGAATTCACGTGTCAACTCCTTATATTGTTTCTCCTCCACAAACTATTCAAAGTGTGTAAAGAATTGAATCAAATCCACATCCGGATTCAAGCACCGCCTGACTTCTACCTTGATGCTCTCACTTATTTGTGTGCTTCGTATGCCAAGTGTGAAAATCTTCTTCATATAACATGCAGCCCATTTTGTCACGAACCCCGTTTAGAGGACCGTGACCGGCACAGACACAAGGAATACCCCTATGCCTGTAAGCCTTATCACCTAATTGACAGAATATCTATTATTGAAAATACATTCACATGCATTATAATACCATGGCTACACCGAAATTGTGGCCTATCCTAGGCAAGCAAATCCACGGCCAGTGCCGCTTCAGGATATAGATATAGGAAAACACACATAATATATAACCTGTGTACTGGCTACACATCCGAAGATGCTACCTATCCTATTCACATGCAACAGATATATGTATATATATATATATATTGAAAACAAATTTTCCATGTATCGCAGTAAAATAAATCCTGATCTTTAAGGTGTGTGAAGCTGACAGTTACAGATTTAGTGGTACAATCTAATTGGGTACGTCTACCCTTTACTTTATGATACAATAATAAAGTAAATTAAATTACAATTACACTTTATTCACCCACATGAACAAGTTGTGGGTCTTGGAAAGTGTTTCTCAACCCTCGTTCCACCGAGACTTCTTCCACCTGTACTTAACCTGTCTTTGTGTAGTAAAAATGAGGTGTGAGTCTAAACCCCGCGACTCAGTGAGGATTCTCCCATCCCCGGCGCAAGGTGTGTACCATAGCGCTGAGTTTGGGAGTCATACACAACCACATGCAAAAACAACTAGTTACTGTTGTTAGCATACATTCTTGGTGATCACACAACAGTAGAAATTTCACCCAAACACTCACATGCATTTAATAACTGTAAACATGCAGCAGTTTATTCCACGTCATCAATCAGCAAGTAAACATGTAACATATAATGCCGGCTTTTACTTACCGGTCTTCTCATATTTCAGCATGTCTGAATCGAACAAGACGTGCGGTGACGTAATCCTGTACGTTACCACTACACTGCACAATTAGCAATTATATGCAAACACAGGCAATTTGTACATACACACAGATGCTAAACATACATCTACTTAATCTCCCCAACTCTGGGATATCTACTAGCCACTACGTGGCTTTTCTACTTCAAACCCGTGCACTCGGGCTATTGGCCACCACGTGGCAAATATACTTAACCCATTCACTCGGGTACTGGTCACCTCGTGACAATTCTGTTAATCAAACAATACTTAACCCATTCACTTGGGTACTGGTCACCTCGTGACAATTCTGTTAATCAAATAATACTTAACCCATTCACTTGGGTACTAGTCACCTCGTGACAATTCTATTAATCAAACACAATCAACTTCTATCTATCAAACAACTGATACGTAGCCACCACGTGGCACGTCCTGACCCCTTGCTGCGGGGCAATAGCTTGAGCCCACTCGTCCATTATCCAACCAGGCCACATGGCAGGCATGGCACGACGTCTCGAAGCATAACCACTGACACACCCTGGACCAACTCCACATGATTATATCTCTTTTACTAGGTTAGGCTTACGATTCACCCATAGGTTCCTCCCGTGTCCCCTTACCTTAGTCTCGCATATTAATAGGATTCTTTGTATCTTTCCCGAAGGATCAACAATTCTTCTCCTTGTTAATATGGACGAGTATCCTTAACAGGATATAACTCATATACCCGTCCAGATGCACTCTTTGAGCCTCAAGCTATCGTCATAGCAATATAAAACCTTTCTGACCCTATTGCCAGGATAGGGCAATGACCATCGTCTTGGAGATAATAAAACTAAGGTCTCAAGTGTCATCTGACGTTGTTCTAGTCTATGTCTCTCTACTCCTATGTCTTCCTATCTAAGCTACTTTCCACAACCTATTTTCTAGTGAGGCTTACTTTGACTCAATCTGCTTGTCCGACTAGCTACTTTCGTAGTGACTTCTTATATCCGTCTTGGAACACGCCAAGACATTAGCTATTTGAATAGCAAACTAGGTTCAAATAGCACACTAGCTATTTGAAGTACTCCCCTACATCGGAGTCCCCGTTTCTAAGTATCCTCTACTACCAAGCAGCTACCCTTCTGCCGGTATTCCCTCGATATATTCCTTGTAAACGACTTTTCCAAACAAGTCCGTTTACATCTTACTACACCATTTACTCTATATCTAGACTTACCGCTTACACGGTATACACCCTACGTAGGTGTTTATACTCTGTGCCATCAATGTACCCAACCCCTCCGAGGTTGTTACACTCACTACCGACTTGGTTTACCCTACTCGTGTCCTAACGAAGCTAAATGCCATGACACTAGCACAGCTATGTATTACACTTACCGTTCTCCACCAAACGGTAAAGGTTCTTACATTTATGACTCGTGTTTCCCTTTCTTTTCCGGACTTCTACACTTACCCTTAGTGGTTTCCATAACCACCTCAGGTTACTCCCTGTCGATTTCCTATGTCTGACTAACTTAGACTCTTTTCTGACTACTACTTTTACTCATTTCGGTTTATAATGGAAACTCACCAATCTCCTCCTTACCATCATACTCATTACTCCGCCTCAAGCTTAGTTCGGTCTTCACATCCAAAGACCTCGCTTAACACGACTATGACTGTGGATCTACACCATCCTCAGGTTAGTCCACTTAGAGTTGCACATCCTATGCCAACTCTATTCATTGGATTTTCGTTGGCTTTTACCCCAACTTGGCCCACTCAAACTCCTCAACTCATTTAAATCATGTATTCCTACTTGGAATGTTTTTGACCCGTTAATTCCAGCATGGACCTTCCCGGACATGCTCTACTCCCCTTGACCAAACGGGATCCGTTCCCACGGTTTGACTCTTTCCTTTCTTAGGGTGTGGCACATGTTCACGGACATTTACCACCTCTTGCAAGTGTGTTACCCGTTGGGTTCCAATCGCCCCCAACTGTAGCATACCGGTTTTATCATTTTTGCTACCGTTTTATCATTTTGGCTCGCATCCCCAGATGCTTACCCGACTTCGTTCCCGTATTTACTCTCTTCTTTTCCATTTCGTACCTACGTGGTACTCTTTCTTCGAGTATTGCTCAATACTCGTTATTCACTAAATTCTCCTTCTCGATTAACCGTCCTTACGGTAAATTTTCCCTTTACGGCACCCACATGGCCATTCATACATTTGGTTTGTCCACTCAGTCTCCACCCATACACAGGCTTCAGACTAACGGATTTACGGTTCACTAACATGTGGAATTAGCTTACCTAGCTATGTCCACTACAATCTGTGTACTGTACACGCACTTACGGAAGTAGTTGGTTCTCCACCTCCTACTTGACTCTTATCCTATGGGGTCCTATAGGCTTCCGCTCTTCCCCCTTTATGGGACTACTTATCCCTGTCTACTTTCTCTCCCCTCGGGCCTCCACGAGTCCCCTTGGGGTTTATCTCTTACGTTGTCTCGTTCGAGAGCTATCTACCGCTATAGCACTCATTTTCTTATCTTTGGACGGTACCCGAAGGTCTACGCCCATTTCCACTTCTAGACTTGCTCCGGTTTAATGCTCCCGGGTCCATAATCACCCTATGGCCCCCTTAATTGGTAACCCTTAGGTTTACCTGTATTCTCCATTGGCACTTTAGCACTCTCTAGTGCTTTCCAATGTCTACTTAACTTTAATCACTCCAAGCAAGTGATTTATGAATTACATCTACCATCCTTATACAGCTTACCTGTAAAAGGACTATTGTTTGGTAGGGTATTGGTCACATGAGTTAGTTTTCTTAGGCACCCTGGGGTTTTAAAAATTAATTCAAGTTTATTTCTTAGAAAATGACGCCTAAGGTTTTCGTAAATGGTTAGGGTTTAACCAATTGGAATGACACAAATTGAGAAAGAGTGTTCATGAAAATTTGCCTTCCAATGGTTATCCCTAGTATTTTCAAGAAAAGTTTGAGGGTCTTTCAGAATCTCTCATCCGGAAGACTAAAAAGATTTTTACAAAATTTCTCAAATGATCAATATCCTATTCTTTATGCTCTTTCTTAAGCAACCCAAGAGAGTTTAGTTGGGCTTGATCCCTCATTTTCCCCCTTGTTTGGTTAAGGAACTAGCAGTTTATGGATCGAGCGCAGGGTTGGACTAGGCTCCTTCCTGTGCCTTACCATTTACTCTGTTTCCTGCTCGGCATATAGTTACGCTCTACACGTTTACATATGCCTCTACTTCTTAACATCTATTTCTACGGCATATGTTTCGGCCACTTTGCCCTTCCATATACCGTACCCTGATTTTCTAGTCCGTAGACTTCTACTTCTATTATGTGGCATACACCACCTCTTTTCTGTTTACTTTCTAGGAAGGACAACTCACTTCCTTCAGCCATAGCATACCGCACAGTCGTGACCCATTCAATTGTTCATCTTCCTATCGGTCTCATGCCTCATGGCCCTGTTTATTCTTGTCTGAAAACTTTCCATTTCAATCGCCCCATGGGCTTACTTTCTTTTCTACATGCCAAGCGTGTCTTTTCTTTCACTTTACACATTATCCCTAGCCTGAACTACCATTCACTGCATATTTCTATTCTACTTGCATTCCATACTATAATCAAACAACTTGTGCCTATACCATAGCACACAATGCGCCGCTAATAGAGCAGACGCATCGTCTCATTTAACACCTGCAAAACGATCACACATTGTAGCGCATTCCTGCCTACAATTTAACCAAATGGGTCTGTGTCTAGGTAGCATTCTCCATGAATGTCTCCTTTCCCTACTATGGTGTCCTAAGGTTCCCGGGGTCACTGCCACCCCCCTTACGCCTTAGTGCTCATCGGCACTTGTGTACTGTACAGGTTATATGCTTTGCATAGAATTTCACATACAAATTCTATGCCTAAAGCGATGACTCGAAAGAATTTATGACTCAAGATCCTGAGCAACCTCACAAGTGCCCGTCGGAACCACCGTTACGTTCGGATTCGTAATAGCTAGCCCAACTGACACCCGAGACTATTAGTTAGTTTCACACCCTTAAAAATAAACCAGGCTCTGATACCAAGTTTGTCACGACCCCCGTTTAGAGGACCATGACCGGCACAGACACAGGAAATACCCCTATGCCTGTAAGCCTTATCACCTAATTGAGAGAATATCTATTATTGAAAATACATTCGCATGCATTATAATATCATGGCTACACCGAAATTGTGGCCTATCCTAGGCAAGCAAATCCACGGTCAGTGGCGCTTCAGGATATAGATATAGGAAAACACACATAATATATAACCTGTGTACTGGCTACACATCCGAAGATGCTGCCTCTCCTATTCAACTGCAACAGATATATGTATATATATCTATATATTTTGAAAACAAATTTTCCCTGTATCACAGTAAAATAAATCCTGATCTTTAAGGTGTGTGAGGCTGACAGTTCTAGATTTAGTGGTACAATCTAATTGGGTACGTCTACCCTTTACTTTATGATACAATAATAAAGAAAATTAAATTACAATTACAATTACACTTTATTCACCCACATGAACAAGTTGTGGGTCTTGGAAAGTGTTGCTCAACCCTCGCTCCACCGAGACTTCTTCCACTTGTACTTAACCTGTCTCTGTGTAGTAAAAATGAGGTGTGAGTCTAAACCACGTGACTCAGTGAGGATTCTCCCATCCCCGGCGCAAGGTGGGTAGCATAGCGCTGGGTTTGGGAGTCATACACAACCACATGCAAAAACAACTAGTTACTGTTGTTAGCATACATTCTTGGTGATCACACAACAATAGAAATTTCACCCAAACACTCACATGCATTTAATAACTGTAAACATGCAGCAGTTTATTCCACGTCATCAATCAACAAGTAAACATGTAACATATAATGCTGGCTTTTACTTACCGGTCTTCTCACGTTTCAGCATGTCTGAATCAAAACAGACGTGGGGTAACGTAATCTTGTACGTTACCACTACGCTGCACAATTAGCAATTATATGCAAACACAGACAATTTATACATACACACAGATGCTAAACATACATCTACTTAATCTCCCCAACTCTGGAATATCTACTAGCCACTACGTGGCTTTTCTACTTCGAACCCGTGCACTTGGGCTACTGGCCACCACGTGGCAAATATACTTAACTCATTCACTCGGGTACTGGTCACCTCGTGACAATTCTGTTAATCAAACAATACTTAACCCATTCACTTGGGTACTGGTCACCTCTGTTAATCAAACAATACTTAACCCATTCACTTGGGTACTAGTCACCTCGTGACAATTCTATTAATCAAACACAATCAACTTCTATCTATCAAACAACTGATACGTAGCCACCACGTGGCACATCCTGACCCCTTGCTGCGGGGTAATAGCTTGAGCCCACTCGTCCATTACCCAACTAGACCACATGGCGAGCACAGGACGACATCTCAAAGCATGACCACTGACACACCCTGGACCAACTCCACAGGATGATTTCTCTTTTACTAGATTAGGTTCACGGTTCACCCATAGGTTCCTCCCGTGTCTCCTTACCTTAGTCTCACATATTAATAGGATGCTTTGTATCTTTCCCGAAGGATCAACAATTCTTCTCCTTATTAATATAGATGAGTATCCTTAACATGATATAACTCATATACCCGTCCAGATGCACTCTCTGAGCCTCAAGCTATCGTCATAGCAATATAAAACCTTTCTGACCCTATTGCCAGGATAGGGCAGTGACCATCATCATGGTGATAATAAAACGGAGGTCTCGAGTGCCATCTGACGTTGTTCTAGTCGATGTCTCACATCACTAGCATAACCAAATCCCGAACCCACCAATAACTCCCTTTGCATGATTATAATTTAAGTCACCGTCGTGGCGAGTTTTCAAAATAAAAGCTTAGTCCTTCCGTACAAGGACTCTTGCCACCGTCGTGGGAAAAGATTTAATAAAACACTCATCATGCCTCCGAAGTGTATGAGTTGGATTTGTAACACAACAATCATAGCAAACAATTACTCTCTACTCCTATGTCTTCCTATCTAAGCTACTTTCCACAACCTATTTTCTAGTTCCTTTATTCTTTTAACATTCTGTACCTCTACCTAACACATACCAGACAAGTAGAGAATGTACATACCATGTAATCCACATAAGCATACAACCCTAGGAGCAGAGATGGAAGAACCCTCACCCTGGCCAACCTTCCATGCAATCCTCTCCTGTAAGTTTAGTCTCCTCGGAGTTCCTGTTGCACTCTATTGCGCTTCGTTATTCCTATAAGAACAACATTTACTTCATTAAGGTTAGTACTTAGCTTAACTTGTTAGTTATCCCTCCATTACTCTCACATGTAGTCCATGGTTTTCACAGAGTCAAGCTCTAGGTCTTATTGGACTTCTCTATCCCAACTTATGCGTATCCTTCCTCGGACACTTGACTTACTCACATATAACACTCTGCTTGAGTGTTTCACCTACTTAGATTTGAGTATTAGACCTCTATCTAACTTGTATTCACATCTAAGGAAGCTTATCTAGTTTGGTTGGATGGAATCCTAATTTTAGGAAGGTCTAAGCATTTTGATTCAACTTGTGTTCTTACTCGGGTTCTAAGAAGTCTAGTTTCTAAACCTCAATACACCTCTAATTCATCCTACTTAAGGCTTCCTAATAATTATGAAGGAATAAAGTTGACATTTTAGAATTTGGACTTCATTGTTCCGCAAGTTTCCATCCTTGAGAAACAAGAAGGTACCTAAAATAATCCTTCATTATTGATAGCGTACTTAGAATTATTCTATGGTGTTTAAGATTGAAAAGAAGATGTTTAAAACTCTCAACAACACCCTTAAAGCATATTTGAGCAAACCGAGCAGGGACCCGGCATGTTAATGCCAAGGTCCGGCCTTAGTAGCCTCGAGCTAGCTCTTCACGGGTCTTGTTCAGCTAATATTTCAACCTTATAATTTTAATAATACCAATCCAAGCCTATTTACTCAAATCCAAGCTCAATCCTAATTATCAACAATTTTCCCAATTTATGAATAACTAGAATTTTAACTCCAAACCCTTCCAAATTCGAATTTGGGCAAATCCAAAAATATAATCTTGATTCCTACACCAACTAAGTGTTCAAGAACACTTTCTAGGTCTCAATCTACGCTCGAAACAACTTAATCGAAGGTGGATTGAAGAAATCCCTAAAAATGGAGAAATTGAGGGTTCGAATGAAATTGGGGTTACCAACCTTGATTCGATTGGTGGGAGGTGTGGATGATGTTGTAACCGAGCTCCGGTGACTTTTCCCGACGTCGGCTAGCTCTTCTCTGGCGAATTTCCGGCGGATTTTCGGTGAACCCCACACTCTCTCTCTACCTCACGGCTCTCTCTCTCTCTCTTCTCCCTCTCTATCCGTTTTCTTCTCCCTTTCTTCTTCTCTTTCGTCTTCTCTCTCTTTTTCTCTCTTTTTCTTTTTCTATTCTTAAAGTCACGTATTCTCTCCCTTTTTCTTTATTAATTATAATAGTAATAATAATAATAATAACAATAATAATAAATAATTATAATAATCAAATAAATAAATAAATGTAATTAAAAAATTAATTAATAATTAATATGTATTTTAATTTACTTCCTTTTCCTATTTAATTCAGGATTACAATTTCTTAGGTCCCGAATTAATTCTCAAAAATTATTTTCTACTTCCTTTCTTTCCCTTTTATTTTATTTTAAACCTCAAAAAAATTTTCGGTTATTACAATCCTCGAAAAAAAATTCCTTTCCGGTTTCTTTTAACTTTCATATATTTTTTTATATCTTTTTTAAAGTTTTAAATTCCTAGCCCCGAAATAGATCATTCTTTATTCCTCAAAATTTTAAATAAATCATTCTTTAATCCTCGAAATTTTTCGGACTATTACATATTTTTCCTTCAATTTATATACTGATGTGAGCCAAGTGTTATATCTTGGACATTGTACTTTGAAAGCAAAGTGCTCCAAGCGGCTTCAAAGACGGTCTCCTCTTCATAGTCACACATACAATACTTAAAATCCCGTAATATGCAAGATTCATTCTTCATTAAGTTGCCTACGTGTTTGATTCCATTTTGTAACAAATGCCATGGGCACAATCCATGGCTAGTCTCAAGCATCACCTCTTGTATTGCTCTAGCCATCGCTTGATCTTGATTAGTAAAAATTGTTTGAGGCTTTCTACCCTTGTGCGCCTTTAAAAATGTTTCGAACAACCACTTAAATGACGCCACTGTCTCGTCATATAACAATGTAGCCCCAAAGATGACAATTCCCTTATGATGGTTCAATCCCCCAAACAAAGCAAGAGGGCAATTCGCTTTCTTGGTACAATATGTAGTGTCAAATGATACCACCTCACCAAAGTATCCATAGTCAAGGACCATACGTGTAATACCCCTGAAAAATTTCGAGGATTAAAGAATGAGTTATTTAAAATTTCAAAGATTTAAGAATGATTTATTCCGGGGCTAGGAATTAAAACCTTAAAAAGATTATAAAAAAAAATGAAAGTTAAAAGAAACCGGAAAGGAACCGAGAAATTCTTCGAAATTTCAAGTAAAATAATAGATGAAGGAAAGAAGTAAAATATTTTTTTTGGAATTTATTCAGGACCTACGAAATTAGAAACCCAAAATAAATAGGAGTAGGAACTAAATTATAATAGTATTAGTTATTATTTATTTAATTATTAATTAATTAATTTTAATTATATTCATTATTTATTTATTATTATAATTATTTGATTATTTAATTATTTTTATTATTATATATAAGTATATATAATTGTTAATTAATTAAGAGGGGATGGCGTGAGTTAAATAGAAAAGAGGGAAAAAGAAAGAAAAAGTGAGATGAGAGAGCACGATTGAGAAAGAAAACGAACAGAGAGAGAGAGAGAGGGTGGCGAGAAGAGAAAGGAGAGAGGGAAGGAGGAGGTTCGCCGGAAACAGGCCGGAGAAGAGCGGTCTGACGCCGGCCACGACCACCGGAGCTCGACTCCAACATCTTCCACACCTCCCACCAATCGAATCAAGGTTGGTAACCCCAATTTCATTCAAAACCCTCAATTTTTCCATTTTTAGGGATTACTTCGATTCACCTTCGATTGAATTGTTTCGAGGGTAGATTGAGACCTAGAAAGTGTTCTTGAACACTTAGTTGGGGTAGGAATCAAGATTACATTCTCGGATTTGCCCAAATTCGAATTTGGAAGGATTTGGGATTGAAATTATAATTATTTTCAAATTGGGGAAATTGTGATAATTAGGATTGAACTTGGATTTGAGTAAATAGGCTTGAATTGGTATTATTAAAATTATATGGTTGGAATATTAGTTGAACAAGACTCGTGAAGAGCTGCCCCGAGGTTACTAAGGTCGAACCTCGACGTTAACGTACCGGGTCCCTACTCGGGTTGCCCAAATACACTTTAAGGGTGATGTTGAGGGCTCCAAACCTCTTCTTTTCAATCTTAAACACCCTAGAATAATTCTAAATATACTATCAAGCATCAAGAATTATTTTAGGTACCTTCTTGTTTCTCAAGGATGGAAACTTGTGGAGCAATGAAGTCCAAATTCTAAAATGGTAATTTTATTCCTTCATATTTATTAGGAAACCTTAAGTAGGGTAAATCAGAGGTATATTGGGGTTTAGGAACTAGATTTCTTTGAACCCAAGTAGGAACACAAGTTGGATCAAAATGCTTAGACCTTCCTAAAATTAGGATTCCATCCAACCAAGCTAGATAAGCTTCCTTAGATGTGAATACAAATTAGATAGAAGTCTAATACTCAAATCCAAGTATGTGAAACACTCAAGTAGAGTGTTATCTTCGAGTAAGTCAAGTGTCCGAGGAAGGATACGCATAAGTCGGGATAGAGAAGTCCAATAAGACCAAGAGCTTGACTCTGTGGCAACCATGGACTACACATGAGAGTAATGGATAGATAAATAACAAGTTAAGCTAAGTAATAACTTTAATGAAATGAATGTTGTTCTTATAGGAACAACGGCACACGATTGAGTGCAACAGGAACTCCGAGGAGACTAAAGTTGCAGGAGGGGATTGCATGGAGGGTTGGCCAAGGTGAGGGTTCTTCCATCTCTGCTCGATTACATGAGTATGTATATTCTCTGCATGTCTGGTATGTGTTAGCTAGAGGTATAGAATGTTAAAAGAATAAAGGAACTAGAAAATAGGTTGTGGAAAGTAGCTTAGATAAGAAGACAGAGGAGTATAGAGTAATCGTTTGGTATGATTGGTGTGTTACAAATCCAACTCATACACTCCGGAGGCATGATGAGTATTTTATTAAATCTTTTCCACGACGGTGGCAAGAGTCCTTGTACGGAAGCGCTAAACTTTATTTTGAAAACTCGTCACGACGGTGTCTTAAATTATAATCATGCAAGGGAGTTATTGGTGTGTTTCGGATTTGGTTATGCTAGCGATGTGAGACATCGACTAGAACAACGTCAGATGACACTTGAGACCTCGATTTTTATAATCACCATGACGATGGTCATTGCCCTATCCTGGCAATAGGGTCAGAAAGGTTTTATATTGCTATGACGATAGCTTGAGGTTCAGAGAGTGCATCTGGACGGGTATATGAGTTATATCCTGTTGAGGAAACTTGTACATATTAATAAGGAGAGGAATTGTTGATCCTTCGGGAAAGATACAAAGAATCCTATTAATATGTGAGAATAAGGTAAGGAGACACGGGAGGAACCTACGGGTGAACCGTAAGCCTAACCTAGTAAAAGAGAAATCACCCTGTGGAGTTGGTCCAGGGTGTGTCAGTGGCCATGCTTCGAGCGTCGTGTCGTGCCCGCCATGTGGCCTGGTTGGGTAATGGACGAGTGGGCTCAAGCTATTGCCCAGCAGTTAGGGGTCAGGACGTGCCACTTGGTGGCTATGCGTCAGTTGTTTGATAAATAGAGATTGATTGTGTTTGATTAATAGAATTGTCACGAGGTGACCAGTACCCAAGTGAATGGGTTAAGTATTGTTTGATTAACAGAATTGTCACGAGGTGACCAGTACCCAAGTGAATGGGTTAAGTATGTTTTGCCACGTGGTGGCCAGCAACCCGAGTGCATGGGTTCGAAGTGGGAAAGCCACGTAGTGGCTAGTAGATACCACAGAGTTGGGGAGATTAAGTAGATGTATGTTTAGCATCTGTGTGTATGTACAAATTGCCTGTGTTTGCATATAATTCTTGATTGTGCAGCGTAGTGGTAACGTACATGATTACGTCACCACAAGTCTTGTTTGATTCAGACATGCTGAAACGTGAGAAGACCGGTAAGTAAAAGTCGGCACTATATGTTACATGTTTACTTGCTGATTGATGACGTGGAATAAACTGCTGCATGTTTACAGTTATTAAATGCGTGTGAGTGTTTGGGTGAAATTTTTGTTGTTGTGTGGTCGCCAAGAATGTATGCTAATTAACAGTAACCAGTTGTTTTTGCATGTGGTTGTGTATGACTCCCAATCCCAGCGTCATGGTACCCGCCTTGCGCCAGGGATGGGAGAGTTCTCACTGAGTCGCGTGGTTAAGACTCACACCTCATTTTTACTACACAGAGACAGGTTAAGTACAGGTGGAAGAAGTCTCGGTGGAACGAGGGACAAGGAAAACTTTTCAAGACCCACAACTTGTTCATGTGGGTGAATAAAGTGTAATTGTAATTGTAATTTAATTTACTTTATCGTTGTAGAATAAAGTAAAGGGTAGACGTACCCAATTAGATTGTATTACTAAATCTAGAACTGTCAGCTTCACACACCTTAAAGATCAGGATTTATTTTACTGCGATACAGGGAAAACTTGTTTTCAAAATACATATATATACATATATATATCTGTTGCATGTGAATAGGATAGGCAGCATCTTCGGATGTGTAGCCAGTACACAAGTTATATATTATGTGTGTTTTCCTATATCTATATCCTGAAGCGGCACTGCCCATGGATTTGCTTGTCTATGATAGGCCACCATTTCGGTGTAGCCATGGTATTATACTGCATGTGGATGTATTTTCAATAATAGATATTTTGTCAATTAGGTGATAAGGCTTACAGGCATAGGGGTATTCCATGTGTCTGTGCCGATCACGGTCCTCTAAACGGGGGTCGTGACAATACGCGCATCCACCCAAAATATATTCGTTATTTGCGCTTGTGCATCGATCTAATAGGCATGAAAAATTGATGGATTGTTTTGCGCCTGATCTTGGAAATAGTGCATTAAACAAGCAACTTCCCCAAAAATTAAACTTCTTTGTCTTCTTGTACAGAGGTAATTTTTTAGATCTAAGCGAGTATATCCAAGATTAACTCTTCCCCCTACATGACTGCTCATCAAATCATAAGTGGCTCTTTGTCTAAGGCCGGAGTTATCTGCCAACTCAATCTCCTGTGCTTGAACTTCAGTTAACTTGCGATGACACGCTAACATGTGAGTTGTGTGCTGGAGATGGCGATCATGGTTGTGTTCCTCTACAAATTTATAAACTTTGAACTTTCCATTAGTGTTTATAATTGCCATTTTAGCTTCACAATTTGTTCTAGTCTCAGCTCGGTGATTAACATAAAGATCATTGTCTCTATTATCTTTTACTCTCATCCCTTCCTTGCAACACACGAATCCACAAGAATTTATTGAGCCTTCTTTCTTGCTCTTATTCGTAAACTTTTTTCTAACTCCAAATCCAGTACTTCTACCATACTCACCCCAAAATTTCCAAGCTTCCTCTATAGTGCCAAACTCCATTCCCATTTTAGGCTTCAAATCATTCTCCATTATAATACTGTGAGTGCTAAAATACATAAATACAAAAATCTATATAAATATCATGTACTTTACATAACAATATTTTTTTCTCAAAGACATAACTAAATTCTTATGAACAAGAATAATCTCAAATTTATATCAATTACTTATATATAACAATATAACACCTGTACTTATATAAGTGAGTTAAAGATTGGTGGTTGGTTTAAGCAATCAAAATTTATAGTTGTAATTGAGGTCACATGACTTTGTATTGTAAAAGAATACTCTCAAAATACTTCTCAGTCAATGAAAAGTTCCATTTAATCCAAACTAACTCCATTTACAATACAGTAAAATGGAATTTATATATGTGGCCACATGAATGTTAAAGAAAAGACTGGAAAAAAAATGAAAATGGTGAACATGGGGTCATTAAACAAGAAACAGAAAACAAAGAAGGTTACATAGTTAAACAAAAAATCTAAACTACTCTCAAAGACTGAATGTTAAACCAGAAATTGAGAGTGAAGAATGCACCTTCTAGGCTCTTCAAAGTCATCGCGTCCTGCTTGCATCGTTGCCATCGGAGTCGTCACCGGAGTCGTCGTCGGAGTGGGCCGCCGTTGAGAGAAATGCAGTGTCGCAAAGCATCAAAACAGAGAAAGAGCGCACTTGTTTTGGGAAACTTTGAGCGACTTGACGGCATCCATCATTCTTAACGTTAAGTGTCCATGCAGTGTTTAACAGAGAAAGCTGACAGAGTTAGGCAAAAGGACCAATTTTGATCAAATTTAAAATATAAAGGACTAATAATGACTTTTTGAAACATAGAGGACCAAAAGTAAACTTCGGTAAAACATAGAGGACCAATATAGCAATGTAGCCTTTAAATTGTAGTTTCCTACATCCAGGGAGTATGAGAGAGATGAGCATTAATTAGTTTGAAATAAAAAATATTGTTCAATTAAAAATTGAACATTATATATATATATTTTTCAATTTCTAACCATAAAACTTACATTAAAACTAGTTTAAAACAATTTTAAAATAAGTATAACAATAAAATAAAATATTTTTGGTAAACAGTATATATATAATGAGAAATAAATAAATTTAAAATATACTATTTATGTTTAATTGTTTGGGCTCAAATGGAATCCAATAACATCAAATGATTGGATTGGTTTAATTTGAGATTTATATATGAAAATATTTTTGTTGCGAGAGTTTTAATCCTTTTACAAGATGTTGAAAACAAATTAATTAGAACTTTTACCAAGAAAAATAATATTCACTCCATGGTCAAGCCTATAGATTACACAATTAGGTATTGAGTTGGATAAATTAGAATAAACGCCCGCATATTTAAATAAATAAATAAAATAAAATAAAACCTTCTTTATAATCAAAGATAAGGCTAACCTGATTTCAAAAAAAAAAAAAAAGATAAGGCTAACCTTGTAGTTTGTGCAGTCACACAAACTCACTTTTAAGTCTTGATATCAACATAATTATTTTTCACAATCTAATATTTGGATTAATTAGAATTAATTTCATAACAAATTTAGAGAGGTGTGAAAGAGTGAAAACTTACAACATTACTATCCACTGTATATATATATATATATATATATATATATATATATATATCATTATTTTTATAGCAAGGGAATGAAAATTACTCTGTGAGTAGAAAATGAAGCAAAAATTAAGACAACTATCATAATTCTCATAATATACTTTATTATTAATCATCACCCAAAATATATATAAGGTCCTAGAATATGGTTATATACAGGATATCATATAATTAAAGACTGATTTCACATTTAAGAGGGGACTACAACAAAACTAGTGAATTCCTACTAACTTGTTCGACTGAAAAGCGACTGAAATAAATAATTTTCTCTATCTTTAATTTTCGACTGGTTTTCAATCGAATTTGTTGGACGTGGCAAAAAATTAGATTTTATCTACTAAAAAGCAGTAGGTTATACAACAGCTTTTAAATATATAAAAATAAAAGATAGTCCGATTGACTTTGATTAGGAAATGTTCATGATTTTGTAAGTTTTTTAATCATTTCTCTCTCTTCTATCTCATCTTACATTATTTAATATTTTAAATTATATTATGAGTCTTGAAATATGTACTTTATGTTTTTCACTCTTTCTAATACTTTATTTTTGACTGAACTTCAGTCGAATAAAAATAGTAAATTTATTCGACCGCTAAGTAGTCGAACAAATACAAATAATTATGATTTCTCCACGTGCAGGCCAAATATTTTGACCGATTATCAGTTGTAACTTTGTTCGACCGATAAGTAGTCGAATAAAAAGTAATTATGATTTCCTTCTGTATGTGACACGTCCAATGACTAGATATTACGATCAATTATCAGTCGAAAATTGTCCAAATTAAATGTTGTTCGATGGCTTGATTTTAATGCGTGTTGGTGGTTGAAAATATTTTTTTTAGCTTCTTCAGATCATTTTCCTTCTTCAATCTTCACTTTGCTCTCTTTCAAACTTCATTTTGCTCTGATCAAAAGTGTGCAAGTGTAGTATCATTTTGAAGATATCTTACAAGAAGTCATACAAAGAATTTTCCTAGAATTTCAAGATTTCCCACTAGGTATGTTTTTAAATATATTTATATATTTTTTAATATTTTTATTTTCCATACGCCATGTTTTTTGTATTATCTAAGTAGAAAAAATTGAATCTAAGCTTGTAAATGTGGCTTTATTTTCTCGGACAATTTTTATTATTGTTATTTTGTGGTTTGTTATTAGTAATTTTCTCTTTATTTCTCTGTAGTTATTATATTGATAAATTAAATTTTTATCAAGTTAAAATGAAATAAATAATAATCCTAGTTAATGAAAAATTGAGAGGTTTATTTCGTTGTTTTGCTTGAAAAATAAGTAAAAAAGATTAATTAACTTACATTTGTGTATTTTTTTGTAATGAAAAATTTAATTATTTTTAGTATCATCTAGAAATATTATGATCAATAGAAAAAAAATTTTGAAATGACATTTAACATTTTGTTCAGATAAATGGAAATTCCTCAGCATCGTAGATGGATGTATAATAGATTAAATCCTGGACGTCGAGGTTATACATGTGAGTTTTTACAAGGAGTATATGAATTTATTAATTTTGCATCTCAACATGAAGTATGTGCATCACAAGGAAAAATTAGATCTTCATGTTCTAAACATGAAAATCGTGCTTATTTAACGGTTGAAGAAGTTAAAGTTGATTTGTATAAAAGAGGTTTTCTACCGAGGTATTGGTGTTGGACATGCCATGGTGAAATTGCTCCTGAAGTTAGTGTTGTCATGCCTAATGTAGATTTTGGAGCTTCAAGTAGCTCTCATGTCATGGGGGACGAAAATAATAGATATGAAAGCATGATAATTAATGCAATAGGGCCTCATTTTGATGTTGGTGGTGGTCATGATGATATAGAAGTAGATGAGTCTCCAAATTTACAGACAAGGGAATTTTTTGATTTACTAAATTCCCTTAAGAAACCATTTTGGCCGGGATGTACTGACCATTCTAAATTATCTTTTGCTGTAATGATGGAAAGTATTAAGGCGGAAGACAACATCTCACAAAAGAGTTTTAATAAATTTGCAAGTTTGATGAAAGCAGGTTTTCCAAAAGATAATGCAGTGCTCCTTGATTGGTATAGGACAAAAAAATTGGTTTCAAAACTCGGGCTATTGGTTACCAAAATTGATGTTTGTCCTAATGGATGCATGTCGTATTACAAAGAAGCAATAAATGATATTGTGTGTAAATTTTGTGATGCTCCTCGATATAAAAATAATCAAGGGCAACGAAAAAATTCAAAGCCAATACCAGTAAAAAGGATGCATTATTTTCCTATTGTCCCTAGATTGCAAAGACTTAATGCATCAATGAGTTCTGCAGAGCATATGAGGTGGCATTGGAATAATAGGAGGCGTGAAGATGTATTATGTCATCCTTCAGATGGAGAAGCATGGAAACATATTGATAAGATATACCCTGATTTTGCTATGGAATCACGAAATGTTAGACTTGGTCTATGTGCTGATGGATTCACTCCTTTTAGTCAATCGGCTTCACCATATTCATGTTGGCCAATTATTATTACTCCTTACAATCTCCCTCTTGAATTGTGCATGACTGCTCCATACATGTTTTTCACTGCATTAATTACAGGACCACATAATCCAAAGGTTAAGATTGACGTATACTTGCAGCCACCGATTGATGAATTAAAGCTTTTATGGGAAGAAGGCGTGCCAACTTATGATGTATCAATGAAGCAAAATTTCCACATGAGGGCAATATTAATGTGGACCATTAATGACTTTCCAGCATACGGAATGTTGTCTGGGTGAAGTACAGCAGGGAAATTAGCGTGTCTATATCGCATGCACAACTCAAAAGCTTTTACAATGAAGAATGGAAAAAAGAACTCTTGGTTCGATTGTCATAGACAATTTCTGCGTTCAGGATATGATTTCAGAAGAGATACAAATGCATTCATAAAAGATAGAGTTGAAAATGATCCTCCTCCTCCTAGATTCAATGGAGAATTTTTGCTTTCACGTGTTAGTAATCTTCCTAAAGTTGCTGAGGACGAGGTTCATAAATTGGATGGCTGTGGGAAATATCATAACTTGACGAAACAGAGTATATTTTGGGAGCTTCCTTATTGGAAAAATCAATTGCTTCGTCATAATTTAGATGTGATGCATATTGAGAAAAATGTGTTTGATAACATATTTAATACTGTCATGGATGTCAAAGAGAAGACCAAAGACAATATAAAGGCAAGTATAAAGGAGTATTGCAGGCGAAGAAACTTAGAGTTGCAAGTAGGAGCTAATGGAAAATTGTTTAAGCCGAAAGCTAAGTACACTTTCACATTGGAACAACAAAGAGCTATTTGTGAATGGGTGAAAGGTTTAAAAATGCCTGACGGATATTCTTCAAATTTGTCTAGATGTGTGGATTTAAAAGACGGGAGATTATTTGGTATGAAAAGCCATGACTGTCACATCTTTATGGAGAGCTTACTTCCAATTGCCTTTAGTACATTACCTGATGAAATTTGGAAGGCAATAACTGAAATCAGTCAATTCTTCAAGGCTTTATGTTCTACAACTTTAAAGAAAGATGACTTGCTTCAAATGGAATGCGACATTCCTATCATTCTTTGTAAGTTAGAAAGAATATTCCCTTCTGGATTTTTTAATTCCATGGAACATCTACCACTCCATCTGTCATGTGAGGCTAGACTTGGGGGCCCAATCCAGTATCGATGGATATATCCCTTTGAAAGGTATTTTTTGATTTTTTGTTAGATATGTAGTTATTTTATTTTTTTATAGTTTATGTCATCATAATATGTATTTTATTATTTTATACAGGTTTCTAAACAAATTGAAGAAGACTGCTAAAAATAAATCTCGAGTTGAAGGTTCAATTTGTGAGGCATATTTGGCACAAGAGATTTCATACTTTTGCTCCTACTATTTTGAGTCGCACGGACATTCCGTACGAACGACAATTGGTCGAAATGATTGTGTGGAGGAAGTTCAGACTAATAAACCAAAATTGTCAATTTTCAATAAAGTCGGGCATCCTTATGGAAAGTCTTCCACTCGATATTTGAGTGACAAAGAATATGCAGCAGCTCATCTACATGTTTTATTAAATTGTGAAGAAGTTGAGCCATATCTTGAGTAAGTAATTTATTAATAAGTTTATATATATATAATGCTATTACATTGTTTGATCAGTACTTAGTAAAATTTCATTTCAATTTCATTATGTTCAAGCAATATTTGAGAAGCTTAAACCCCAACATTGGGCACAAGGAAATTGACACTTTAATTTATAAACAGTTTGTCGCGTGGTTCCAGAAATATGTAAGTAGTGACACAATTTAATTTAATTTATATTAACATTATTCAAATTCATGTTTATGGTGTGGGGTATTCTTAATTTTATTCATTGTGAAGTCTTTGATCAATCGTCTTCAACTGAAAAAGAATTTTTGAAAGAGTTGGCATGGGGACCACTTAGAAATGTAGAAACTTGGCCAGTTTTTTGTTAATGGATTTAGGTTTCAAACCGAAGCTTGGAGTCTTGGCAAGAAAACTACCAATAGTGGTGCTTGTGTTAAGTGTATTGGGCAGAATGGTGAACGTGATTATTTTGGCATTCTTAAAGACGTGGTTGAAATACAATATCCAGGAGAAGATGGTAACAAGTTGGTCTTATTTTTGTGTGATTGGTTTGATCTTGTGGTAAATCGAGGAGTGAAAATCCATCCCACAATATGGTATTATTGAAATTAAGCATACAGGAAGGTATTGGGAATTTGATCACTTTGTATTTGCAAAACAAACAAGTCAAGTCTATTATGTGCCATACCCCATTAGGAGTAGAAGTAATGTAAATTGGTGGGTTGTTATCAAGACTAAACCTAGAACTTTGGTGGATGATCAACATGCATTAGAAGTTTCTTATCAGAGTGAAGAGGCTTATAATGTGTGTAATACCCTGGAAAATTTCGATGATTTAAGAATGATTTATTTCGGGGCTAGGAATTAAAACTTTACAAGGAATATAGGAAAAATATGAAAGTTAAGGGAAACCGGAAAGGAACCGAGAAATTTTTCGAAGTTTAAAATAAAATAAAAGGGAAAGAAAAGAAGTAGAAAATAACTTTTAGGATTTAATTTGGGACCTAAGGAGTTGAAAATCTGAATTAAATAGGGAAAGGGATTAAATTAAAAATACATATTAGTTATTATTTACTAAATTATTAATTAATTTAATTTTAATTATATTTATTTATTATTTAAGTATTTAATTATTACAATTATTTTATTTATTTTTAATATATCTATTTAATAATTTATTTTTAATTATTTAAATTGTTTTAATTATTTTATAAGGGGGGGCGTGCGTTTAGAGAAATAAAAGAAAAAGAAAGAGAGAAGAGAAAGGAGAGAGAGAGCACGAGAGAGAGAAGGGAGAAATAGAATGAAGAGAGAGAGAGGGTGGAGCCGAGAAGAAGAAGAAGGGGAAGGAGGGGGAACTCGCCGGAGAGAGCCGTCCGACGCCGGCCACGATCTCTGGAGCTCGACTCCAACATCTTCCACACCTCCTACCAATCGAATCAAGGTTGGTAACCCCAAATTCATTCGAAACCCTCAATTTCATCATTTTTAGGGATTTCTTCGATTCACCTTCGATTGAGTTATTTTCAGGGTAGATTGAGACCTAGTGTTCTTGAACACTTAGTTGGGGTAGGAATCAAGATTATATTCTCGGCTTTCTCTAAATTCGAATTTGGAAGGATTTAGGGGTTGAAATTATAATTATTTCCAAATTGGGGAAAATTGTTCATAATTAGGATTGAGCTTGGATTTGAGTAAATAGGGTTGGATTGATATTATTAAAATTATAATTATTTCCAAATTGGGGAAAATTGTTGATAATTAGGATTGAGCTCGGATTTGAGTAAATAGGCTTGGATTGGTATTATTAAAATTATATGGTTGAAATATTAGTTGAAAAAGACTCGTGAAGAGCTGGCCCGAGGTTACTAAGGTTGAACCTTGACGTTAACGTACCGGGTCCCTGCTCGGGTTGCCCAAATACACTTTAAGGGTGATGTTGATGGCTCCAAACCTCTTTTTTTCAATCTTAAATACCCTAGAACACTCCTAAACATGTTTTTGAGGATTTAATCACTCTAAGTACCTTCTTGTTTCTCAAGGATAGAAACTTGCGAAACCAATTAGGCCTAACTTCGGGAATTTCAACCTTATTCCTTCACAAACTTTAGGGAACCTTAAGTGGGATAAATTGGAGGTATATTGAGGTTTAGAAACTAGATTTCTTAGAACCCAAGTAGGATGAATTGGAGGTATATTGAGGTTTAGAAACTAGATTTCTTAGAGCCCAAGTAGGAACACAAATTGAATTAAAGTGCTTAGACCTTCCTAGAATTTGGAGACCTTCCAACCAAGCTAGATAAGCTTCCTTAGATGCAAATACAAGTTAGATAGAGGTCTAATACTCAAATCTAAGTATGTGAAACACTCAAGTAGAGTGTTATATTCGAGTAAGTCAAGTGTCCGAGGAAGGATAGGCATAAGTCGGGATAGAGAAGTCCGATTAGACTAAGAGCTTGACTCTGTGGCAACCATGGACTACATGTGAGAGTAATGGAAAGATAAATAACGAGTTAAGTAATAACTTTAATGAAGTAAATGTTGTTCTTATAGGAACAACGGTACGCAATAGAGTGCAACAGGAACTCCGAAGAGACTAAAGTTACAGGAGATGATTACATGGAAGGTTGGCCAAGGTGAGGGCTCTTCCATCTCTGCTCCTAGGGTTGTATGCTTAAGTGGATTACATGAGTATGTATATTCTCTGCTTGTCTGATATGTGTTAACTAGAGGTATAGAATGCTAAAAGAATAAAAGAACCAGAAAATAGGTTGTGGAAAGTAGCTTGGATAAGAAGACATAGGAGTAGAGTGTAATAGTTTGCTATGATTGGTGTGTTACAAATCCAACTCATACACTTCGGAGGCATGATGGGTATTTTATTAAATCTTTTCCACGACGGTGGCAAGAGTCCTTGTACGAAAGGACTAAGCTTTTATTTTGAAAACTCGTCACGACGGTGACTTAAATTATAATCATGCAAAAAGGGAGTTGTTGGTGGGTTCCGGATTTCATTATGCTGGCGATGTGAGACATCGACTAGAACAACGTCAGATGGCACTTGAGACCTCAGTTTTATAATCAACATGACGATGGTCATTGCCCTATCCTGGTAATAGGATCAAAAAAGATTTATATTGCTATGACGATAGCTTGAGGCTCGGAGAGTGCATCTGGACGGGTATATGAGTTATATCATGTTGAGGATACTTGTACATATTAATAAGGAGAGGAATTGTTGATCCTTCGGGAAAGATACAAAAAATCCTGTTAATATGTGAGAACACGGAGACATGGGAGGAACCTACGGGTGAACCGTGAGCCTGATCTTGCAGAAGAGAAATCATCTTGTTGAGATGGTCCAGGGTGTGTCAGTGGCCAGGCTTTGAGACGTCGTGTCGTGCCCGCCATTGTGGCCTGGTTGGGTAATGGACGAGTGGGCTCAAGCTATTGTCCCACAGCGAGGGGCCAGGACGTGCCACTTGGTGGCTATTCCTCAAGCTAGTTGACCTACAAATCAACCAAAACAATTGTGAGGCTCTCAAGTTAATAAAACTAGAGAATTATCACAATTTATTCAATAAAAACATGGAATTAGTAAGATTGTGATTTAAGTCCTTAAGTGCCCTTGAATAACATTAAATCATGCATAATGACTCTTTAAACTCAACAAAAGCTTGTCAAATACCAAAAGATACAAGGGTAAATATTGGTATTATCAGCAACACTTTCCAAGACCCATAACTTGTTCATGTGGGTGAATAAAGTGTAATTGCAATTCAATTTACTTTATTATTGTATCATAAAATAAAGGGTAGACGTACCCAATTAGATTGTATTACTAAATCTAGAACTGTCAGCTTCACAAACTTTAAAGATCAGGATTAATTATACTGCGATATAGGGAAAATTTGTTTTCAAATTATATATATATACATATATCTGTTGCATGTGAATAGGATAGGCAGCATCTTCGGATGTGTAGCCAGTACACAGGTTATATGTATTATGTGTGTTTTCCTATATCTATATCCTGAAGCGGCACTGGCCGTGGATTTACTTGCCTAGGATAGGCCACCATTTCGGTGTAGACATGGTATTATAATGCATGCGAATGTATTTTCAAAAATAGATATTCTGTCAATTGGGTAATAAGGCTTACAGGCACAGGGGTATTCCCTGTGGCTGTGCCGGTCACGGTCCTTTAAACGGGGGTCGTGACAATTTGATTCCTATAGATGATGGTGTATTATATGTTGACTTGGGGGACATTAGTCAAATAGTTGAAGAAATTGAACAGGTGCATGAAGATGAAAATAACCATGACAAAGAAGACATTGAAGAAGATAGTGATGATGGAGCTGAATATGATGAAGATGAAGATATAGAATCTGAAAATGAAGACAATAATTGTAATACCCGAGGGGTGTTTTTAGAATCAGGTCAATTGTGTATAGTAAGACTTAGCATGGTCATTATTTGAAATTGGAATGTAAGGACAAAATAAATAAATAAATAAATGAACAATAGAAATAAATAATAATTTTGTGTATACATATAGATAAATAAAAGGCTAAAATGCACAGAACCCCCGTGAACTACCGTGTTTGCACATAACCTCCCCGAACTTCAAAAAGTTGCATAACACCTCCTTAAACTTTTCAACTTTTGCACATAAAGGATTTTGTTAACTTTTCCATCCAATTTTTAACACTCAATGCCACATCAGCTTCCACATCACATTTTAATTCCATGTCATCTGGGCAAATAAGTAATTTCTCTACTATTAATTAATTAATTATTTTTATAAAAAAAATTAATTCTTTTTATGAAAAAATTTAATTCTTTTTATGAAAATTAATTTCTCTACGGTCTATATATAATTAATTAATTAATTTTTTCATAAAAATAATTAATTTTTTTGATAAAATTAATTAATTAATTAATGGTAGAAAAATTACTTATTTGCCCAGCTGACATGGAATTAAAATGTGATGTGGAAGCTGATGTGGTATTGAGTGTTAAAAATTGGATGGAAAAGTTAACAGAATCCTTTATGTGCAAAAGTTGAAAAGTTTAGGGAGGCGCTATGCAACTTTTTGAAGTTCAGGGAGGTTATGTGCAAACACCCTATAGTTTAGGGGGGTTCTGTGCATTTTAGCCTAAATAAAATTAAATAGGAATTTATGGGATAATATGAAATTGATAAAATTGTGAAATTGAAGTTAAGCATTTTGGCTAAAGAAAATAAAAATAAATTTTTTTTAGAGTGAAATAAAATTTTTGGGATATAATTAAGATTTTAATAGTTTTAGAGTTGAGAATTTAAGAAATTAAAATAAATATGAAAATTTGGTAGAAAAATTATAATTTTGTTTAAAAGTGGTCATATGAATTATTCAAAGCTTATAGTTTAAATTTGAGAATTTTTCGAAAATAAAAATTATACTGGATAGGAAATTTTCATCTGCAAGAGAGTCAATGACATATATTTTAAACACGTCTATGATTAGCAAAAAATTTCAAAACCTTCTTATTCTTACCCACAAATAAATCTAGATGAGAAAATCTAATCAAAACTTTATTTTACCGGAAAGGATGTTAAATACCCATATTACCCTTAAAATCACTAACCCCAAAAGTGAACCAATTTAGAGAAAGGAAATTCGTCCAGACCACCACACCACACACAGCTTCTTCTTTTCCTTTCACTTTCTTATTTATCTCTTCTCCATTTCTCTTCTTCTCTTAGGGTAAGAAGATTTGCCCACAACCTTCATCTCTCAACCATTTTCCTTGCTTCCTCCCACCATTTCCAAGTTTCATCAAGCTTCCTCTACCATTGTGGGACATCATAGAGCTTGGGCAACTCTCTGAAAACACCAAATTCGGACTTGTAAGCGGTATGTCCCAAAATTAATGTCTCCACCTTTTAAATCATGATTTTCTTGTTGGAATGAGTTGCTAATGGATAATATATCAACCTAGGACTCTTTTGGTACATAGAAAACACGCCAATAAGGATTTCTTTGAAGGATTTCAACTTAGGGTTCATGTTGGACGAATTTTTGTGAAAATTTTTGAAATTCTTGATTTCTTTGAAATTGTTGATATGTATGAACTCTAAATGATATGTTTAGTTATTTTAAATGATTTGGAAGAATGCCCAATAGTTGGATTGTTGATTGATGGACCCATGGTCAAATTGGGAATTTTCCATATTTGGCAAAAACTCTCTATTGATGGAGCTTGATGAGGGTGCAAACATTTAAAGATGGTTTCTTAAAGTAAGATTGATTTTAAACAAAAAAAAAACTCCCAAATGATGATCATAGCTTAGGTAGTGGAATTTAGGCATTGATATGTGTAGAAGTGGAAAATTGGCTAATATGGAGTTTATGGAAAATTAGCTACACACATGTGTAAATATGTAGTTTAATTTGTTAGATAAACCCTAATAATAATTAATAATATTTTTTATACTAAATTTTTAAAAAAATAATTAAAAGGTTTGTCCAGACTATATTATAACTTCCATTTCATTTGGCCATATCCTAGACTCAATACTGACTTTCCTTCGTCTAGTAAGATCCGAGGCAGTACTCTTTCATAAGATTGATAGGCCTTTTCATAAAATCTATCTATATGATCATGTGAGCCCCTAGCTAAAGTTCAAACTTAACATTGATAAAGCAAGTTCACCTTCACAAGCCACCATCTACATCTAGAGCTGTCAAAACGGGTCCAACCCGGTTGGTTGACCCGTTTAACCCACCAATTTGGTGGGTTGGGTTTCAAAATCTCAACCCGTTTATTAAACGGGTTAGAGGAACCCGACCCACCTTAGGTGGGTTGGCTCGCGGGTTAGGTGGGTTGGCCCGTGACCCACCTAACTTAAAAAAAATTAAAAAAAAAACATAATTCCTAATCATGTTTCTTTTTTTTTTGGATATTTTCATTTTTCACTATATTTGCAAGAGCCAGAAGGAAAAGAAATGAATAATGTTGTGATATTTTGACTATGTTTCATACTTTCATTGTTTTATTTTTAACTATTTGTGAGTGACATGATGAATGATAAATCTTTTCTTTTATTTTATCATATTAAATTTCTTAGTTCATAAAAAAATGAACAAAAAGAGTATAGATTCCTTTTTTTTAAAAAGTTAGAATTAAAAAAAAATTAAAAAAAAAGGTGGGTTGGCCCGACCCACCACCTTGGTGGATCGGGTTGGGATTCTCAACCCATTTAACGGGACCAACCTGAGTGGGCCAACTCGTCACAGGTTCCACACGCTTGGTGGGTCAACCTGTGTGGGTCGGGTTGACCCACTTTGACAGCTCTATTTGCATCTGTACTTTCAAGCTCATCCTATGTATTCAATTTTGTCTGTTTCCATTATACACTGATATATTAAAAAATAAATATTAAAAAAAACCAAAAAAGCTGCAGAGAATCTCTTTCTTTTCTTTTCATATTTCTCTTTGTTTTCAAAGTTATACTAATTATCATATAAGTATCTAGTTCAAAATTTTTTGCAATTTGATCAATACAAACGCGCCATGTAGGCGTTTGTATGAGTGTGCACCCTAGAAAAGTATGAGTTTGCACCCTAAGCGTTTACACCCTAGAAAAGTCCCTCAAAATAATTGATTGATGTACATACATATTATGTTGTAAAATTTTTTAAAGTTATTGATATGACAACTCATTTCTCACATTTCAAATCAATTCATTAGGATTTGGTAATAGATTTTTTTTAGAACATCATTCTCTTTTTTTTGTTTTTCCGTAAAAAGTGGAATACATTAAAACAAATCTGACTTCTCTTCATCTCTTATTTATAGCATCATTGTATTCATTCTTTTCATTTTCTTCATTCTTCAACCCAAGTCTCAAATTATTCTCAACTCAATTCTCTCAATTTTTTCTTTCCAAGCTTGTTACTTTCCATCTTCTCACATATATCTCAAGGTAATATACTATATATATCACTAGTGTTCGACCCGTGCGATGCACAGGCTATATCTATAGATATTTATATATTAATTTGAATTAATTTATAGTAAATAAATAATTAAATTTTAAACAATAGAAACACCATAATAAAAATTAATACAAAAATAAATATATATGAGATTGCGGTAAACAAATATAAAGATGTAATTATTAAATGACACAACAATGTTCAGTGGTCAATTGTATGAGCTTTTGGTATACATTTGGACCGGTGAAATTCATTCTAGATAAGTCCATAAACTTTTTAGGTACTGAAACAATGGTAAGTCTGAAATATTTCTTTGTATACAATGTAGCTGTAAATATATGCATATCACCTAATAATAATGATAATCAATTATTAAGGAAGAATGGACCTTCATGGATGAGTTCCCATGAATGAGGGTCAAATAAAATGATAAAATCACATTAAATGTCCAAATCTCAAAATTATTAACATATATTTAATTGTCATAAAATAATATCCCAGTTTTTCTTTCCTTAATGATCAACAGTCAACTATTTTGTTATGAATGATCTTGCCAGATAAATTGATGTAAATTTATTTGCAACTATATCATTGCAAACAATAAATCTAATCAAAATATATTCATTTGGACTATACTGTAAATATACATATCTTATGGTCATCAAAGTTGAAAGATTCATTATGAATCACTAACACCGAACATATCGTGAGCTTTAGAGATGACCATAGTCGTTCTCTCATTACAAATCCTTGACATCCATACATCCCCAGTATCCCTTACATTCTGATACAAAAATGTGATCATATAGTCATTTGTTTGCTTCTTCTAACATAAACTATAACGACCATAATTTCAAAACAAATAACACAAACTCAAAATTCGAAATGTAGAAAGACATCAAATATAAATTAATTTCAGACTTCAATAATAATAATAATAAATATTGTATAACTAATGATAATCCACTAACAGAAGGAGTTGATGTAGGTTTTGGGACAGGGAACATACCCCTACCCACGGGTCCCTGTCCCCAGGATAATTTCAAATTTTACTAAATTATTTATCCTTTTTAACCCTAGCATCTTCTTGTCATTCACAATTTGACGATCTACAAATCAACTTAAACGACTGTTCAAATTAAATCAAGTTAACTTCCAATTGAAAAATAATATTTTTTAATTTTGTCCCATCATTTTGTTTACTATTAATTTTGTCTCAAAAACTATAACCTTAATCATTTTCATTAGTCAAATGCCTATTTTGGTTCTCTATGTTTCACCCAAGTTTTAAATTGGTCCTTTATCTTTCAAAAGTTTTATATTGGTCCTTTATGTTTTCAAAAAGTTTTATATTTGTCCTGCAAGTTTCATTCAAGTTCTATATTGGTCTTTTATGTTTCATTCAAGTTCTATATTGGTCTTCTATGTTTCATTGAAGTTTTATATTAGTCCTTTATGTTTTATTAGAGTTTCATATTGGTCCTCTCAGCATGGTTTTATTTTGGAAAAAACTTAGGACCATTTCCTTATGTCCATTTCATCCAATTCCACCAATCATATATTGTATTTATACTCTCTTTCTTCTATGATTGGTCATATAAAAGGTGGTCTCCTATATTCTCTCTCTACTGTGCTTGGTCATTTAAACACTTTTTGCTACGTGTCATAATTATATTGGGGAATTGGATGAAATGGACATAAGGAAATGGACCTAAGTTTTTTCCTTTTATTTTTGGCTTAAACGACGCCGTTTGGTGTTTTTGGTGTGTCTAAGGCCACGTCAGTTATATGATACACGTAGGAGAGATTATGTGTCCACCTTGACATGCCACGTCAGCAGTTAACTTAAGAAATTGACGGATTTGGACGGAAGGACCAATTTAGAACTTATGAGAAACATAAAGGACTAATTTAAAACTTTTGAAACATAAAGGACTAATTTGAAACTTGAGTGAAACATAGAGAACCAAAATGAACCTTTGACTTTTTCATTAATTATTAATATATTGAATGAAGAAATTTAGAAAAAAATTAAATGAAGAGCTAATTTATTTTTAAATCATATACTCAAAACAAATTTCAAATTATTATTATTTAATAATTTCAACCACCTATTTCAATTTCACGAATTATTGAAGACTATATTTAAATCGAATTCAAATATAACCATAATAAAAAAATTGCAAAAACACTTTTTTTTTCAAATTATAGGTTTTATATCAAAATTTACCCAAAAACTTTATTCAGTGTTAATTGTACTGATAAACTTTCAATTTGAAACATCTTATTAGAATATTTTTACAAAACTCTTCATAAAAGCACGAGGCTGTAGGGTGAGTATAACCCGTCTTACTCATTTGAACCCGACAAAAAAAAGTACAATTAAGTTTGGTGAGTCTAATTATTAAGAAAATGTTAATTTTATCGGGTTTGTCAGAATGACTTGATTGAACTCACCCCGCGTAATATTAGTCAATTTTAAAGATTTTTAATTAGAAAAAATATACATCTCTACTTAATATATTCTTTTTTGTTTTTTTAGACCGACCACTCTTTCATCTCTACACAATACTTATTGTTGTCTAATATTTTATGATTTATTCTTTTTTGTTTTTTTAGACAGACCCTCTTTCATCTCTATACAATACTTATTGTTGTCTAATATTTTATGATTTTCAAAAACTAAGTTATTATAAGTAAACAAAAAAAAAGTATTGATTGTGCTTGTTTAAGAAAAAAATAACTTCATATGGGAGCCTCGATTCCCAAGTTTGTCTTGTAGTTACTTTAGCTTAATCTCTTATCTACCCAAAAAAAAAAAATTAATTTCAAATACATTGTATTATGAGTAACATCTCTGATTGACTTATGTATTATAGTTATTTGTATTCAATTTTTCTTTAAAAAGAAAAACTTTAAAATTATAAAATTACAAATGAACTCGACCAACACCAACATAATCTGATGCCTCGAGTATATTTATTAAAAAAATCAACTCGGTCCTAATCACCCCATCTGACTAACTAACCCGAACTCGATCTAACTTAGGGGTGGCAAAATGAGTGGGTTTGGGTTGGGTCAAATTTGGGTTGGGTCATAAATGAGTTTGGTCATAAATGGATCAAATTTTAAATGGGTTATAATGGGTCATGACCTATTAATTATGGGTCAAACTCACATAACCCACCAACCCATTAATTTTTCTTTTGTTGTTTTATTGTATTTATTTTAATTAATTTGGCCTATCAATCATTCTACTTTATATTTATATCAATAAAGATAATAAAAATCAAAACCACTAGACAAAGAGTATAAAGTTCAACACTGATACAATTCTCCACCAGACATAGAAAACAATAAAAATCAAATCCTACAACTACTTGTAAAAAATTACTGATTTCTCTTGAAAATCTAACTCCAACAAAGTTAGCATGAAAACGTGCTTTCAAAAAATTAGCTAATACTTTTGTTATGTAATTAAAATTGGGTTTTGCTAACCAAGAGCAGTAGTTACAGAGGCATTTAATGAGGTTGGATAGCGGAAAAATGCCTAGAAATCGCAATTTTGTAATAAATGTGTTTTTTGTTTTTTCTTAAAAACATAAATGTCCTTCACTTACTTTTTAATAAACACTTATATAAATTACATCTCTATCTCTTAATTTTTAATTATTATAGTAATTATTTTTATATTTTTATTCATATTTATCACTCTAATTTATTATTTATTTATATTTTTAATTTTTAATTTATTATTACTGCAGTTATCCTATTTTTTTTTAAGTTTTTATATGTAACTTAAATGCTTAAATGATATTATTATGTGATTTCAAAATTTATACGGAAAAAAATGAAATGTCACAAATGAAAAAAATTTATTATGTGATTAAAAAATTGAATAGATTTAGGATAAGTGCAGTAATATAAATTAAAAATAAAATAATATAGTTCCTTAAAAAAAATTTGGGCCGAAATGCAATTATTATAAAAATTAAAGTCAAAATGTAATTTCCACAAATTTAAAATTGAGGTCAGAATGCAATTTTGAAAAGTTTCTATGACTTAAATTGATATGGAATAACTAAAATGCAATTTGGGCCAAAAATGTGATTATGAAAAAAATTAGGGTCAAACTGTAATTTTGAAAATTTTAGAATAAGGGAGAAAATATGAATATGAAAATTTGCTGGGTCAAAAATCAAAGAAAGAATGAAAATCGGGACTAAAATGCAACTTGGGGCAAAACTATAATTTTGAAAAGTTGAAACCAGGAGAAAAATAAAAATACAAAATGTATTAAATGGGTTATTGAGTTAACCATGAGTTTTACCCAACCCAACCCATATTTGCATGAGTCAATTCTGACCCGACCCACATGACCCATTTATTAATTGGGTTGGGTCAAAATGCAGTTGGGTTGGATTGAGGATGAGTTTGCTCCTGAGAATGAGCCTGAGCATGAGCCTAAGCCTCTGGTAACTAATCACTCACCAAAGGCTAATCCTTCCTCCTCTGAACCACTACCTCAGCCACCCATGACTCCACTTGCTGAGATTTGAGAACAACTTAAGGTCCTTACCAACCAACTGACATCTGCTCAAAAGGAGATCTATGAGCTCAAGCTGATCATAATAGAGAGGAGAGCCCAACAGAAAGAAGCCTCCATGAACAAACCTACTCCATTAGCCATCATACCTGACCTGCCCTCCAGTGCATGATTTCTGTTTTTTTTTCTTTCTTGCACTTTCAATTTATGTTTGTGAATTTTTATGTTGAATTGCCCCTCTGGTTGGGCCTTGCAGGATTCTATGCCCCTATGGTGGGCTTTGATGTTTTTTTACTAGCCCTTTGGTTGGCTTGCTATCGTTTGAATGGTTGTGTGTTTAACTTTTATTTTGGCTACTAATTCGTCTGTCTGGTTATTGCTTGAATTATCTTGATTATTTCATCTAATGGCCCTAACCAGTGTGTTCCCTTTTTTGCTAATGCCAAAGGGGGAGAAAGTAGAAAGCTGCTCTGTAAGTTTTTTTTAACTCAACCCTAACTCAATCCTACTTATTAATTGAGGAGTTTATACATTGAGGGGGAGCTTTGCATTCATTCTTGCTTACTAGTTAAAATCGCATTTTTGTCAGTATCAAAAAGGGGGAGATTGTTGGGACAATACTTGTCCATAATTAAAATAATAGTTTTGATAATGTTTTGTCTTCAAAAATACGATTTTAATACTTAGATCTTGTTTTAATTGATTAAGTGTTAAATGGCAATTTCACCATTTACCCTAGCAAGAAAATAAAAATTTCTAAAAACCCCCTTACAAAAAGTTATGTCCAAAATACCCCATTTTTGTCTTTATCCCCATGTAGCTCATCTAATAATCAGACGAACTAGGAGTCAGAATTTTTTTTAAAAAAAAAAGTACACATAGGTAGGACGAACTTCTACTGTGCACGCTGACACATTTTGTCAGCCTACACAGGCCTAGTTCGTCCAACCATTGGAGGAACTAGGTGTGAACAGTCACTTGACGTGACCCTTCCTACAGCAACCCACACCCCACACCCACCCCATTAACACCTAAAACCAATTCCCAATTCCTCATTCAAAAATTGAACCCGTAGCTTCAGCTTCGTCTTTTTCCTCCTCTTATCTATTTTGTCTTCAACCATTGGAGCTGAGTGGATCTTGTGGTGGGGCACTTCCTTGTTTTTGTGGTGGTCCCAAATTAAGTTGGAGTTATCCATATCATCATTTATAGGTATTTTTTATATATTGATTTTTTCTTTTGAAAGTTAGAGTGGTCCCAAAAGGTTTATTGAGTGGGTTTGTTATGGTGGACATGTTGAAAAACCTAATGCTTCTTCTCCTTCTAAATTTCCTATTTTGCTTTTTTTTTTAGGATTTATTCCCTAATTTGTATCCTTTTTTTTCAATTTTTAAGATTTTTTTATGTATCATAATCAGATTATTATTTGGATTAACAAATTAAATCTAAGAACCTGTGGAAAATTTCATCAAGTTAGTTTTTATTTTATTTTCATGATGCAATTAGTTTTTGTTTTATTTTTATGATGCATTTAAAATATTAATGATGTATAAAATTTTTTATTAATGACGTATTGATTGTTTGGTAATATATATGTGTGCAAAATCTTTGAGATCATTCAGGTTTATTTTTATTTGAAATTTTGATTGGTATGATGATAAGTTTTCATTTATGTTGTTATTAATGATTTATTTGTTTGTGATATATCTGCAAAATAGTTTTGGCATTATTTAGGATTTGTATTTGAAATATTGATTAATAAGATAATTTTTTATAATTATTTTTTTTTTATATAATTATGTGTTTAGTGATTAGAAAATTAAGAAATTGTTTAGTTTTATTTTAGGGATTATATTTAAATAAATTTCTTATGTGTACAAAATAATTACTGAATATATATATATATATATATATATATATATATATAAAATCTTCACAATGTTGCTAGGTCAAAATGGATAGAAAATATTTGCCTATATTTACTACGAAGGAGAAATTAAGGATGGCCCAGAAGACGTCATATTTGAATGCAGACGACCTAAGGGACTAAGTCTGGAACCAAATACTACTCTGGATCGTTTAAAGACCTTGATTAAAGATACATTAAGACTTTCTGAGAATCAGATTGTGTCTGAAATGATTTATAGGATACCGTTAAATTTGAATCCTTTGAGGTATGGGAAATTTCACCTAGAAGTGGATAATGATTTGGAATTTGTATTACAGAGGCACATGCAGTATTCAATTGAACTAGGATTAATGGAAATATATGTGGAGATATTAAGATTTGAAATCAAGGTAGATATAGGAAATCAATCATCTTTTGATTACACTCCTCATCCAATTCTATCAAACAATCCCCTAATTGACAAAGCATTAATGCCTAGTTTGTCAATATTACCAATTGCCGGTAGGTGCCAACCTCTGACAGACAACCCTGATGAATTCACAGATGAAGATGAATTTGAGGCAAATGTTCCTGTTAGGAATGCCCATGAAGAAGAAGAAGAAGAAGAAGATGATGATGATGATGATGATGATGATGTTGGTGAAGATTTGTTTGAAGAAGAAGCAGTTGATTTTTACTCACAAGTCGAAATGGAGGCATCTCAGTGTTTTAGTGGAGATTTTCCTGCACCGAACATTGATGGTGATGAGTTGTATGATGGGATGAAGTTTTCGACAAAGGCAGCACTTCGTAAGCAAGTGAAGCTTTATTCTATAAAGACCAACACCACATTTGTAGTTGTGAAGTCATGTTCTAACTATGAGGACTGGCGGTGTCCTTATTTTGGAAAGAGTTGTACTTGGGAACTAAGGGCAACGCAAAAAGTTAACACAAATCATTGGGAGATAACCATATACCCAAGTAAACATACTTGCGTGAACACGACATTGACACAAGATCATCCAAAGTTGGATTTTGACTTAATAGCAACTTGTATCGTTAGTATGGTGACTAGGGAGCTAGATGTCTCAGTTGCTTCTATTATTTAACGAATGAACGAAAAATTTAACTGTACAGTGTCATACAAAAAGGCATGGACGGCTAAGCATAAGGCCATTGCAAAGGTTTTTGGTAATTGGGAGAGCTCTTATAATAAATTACCCCGATGGATAGCTGTTGTACAATACTTCATACCCAGGATAGTTGTAAATTTTTTTTATAAACCACATTAACGTGGAGTCCCATCGGATCCTGGGGTGACAATATTCCAACGAGTTTTTTGGGCTTACAAACCATGCATTGATGCATTTCCACACCTTAAACCAATGATACAAGTAGATGGTACTTTCTTGTATGGAAAATATATAGGAACCCTCTTGATTGCTTCCTCGCAAGACGGTAACAACAATATTGTGCCACTTTCATTTGCTATTGCGGAGGGAGAAACCTTAGGGGTGTTGTAAATTCTAATACATATGTGTGTCTAATAAAGTCCTACATTATCTAGAACAAAGGAGACCCAAGTGTATATGTATATTAATTTATAATAATAAGTGGAGATTATTATAAATTAATTCAACCAATTAATAAAATTCATAAGTTATAAAATAATATATAATGCTAATTAATTGTGTACATTATTTGCATAAATCACTTTAAATGATACATAATTATAACATTAGTGAGGAGTTATGCAAAATAATTGTCATATTTAATTTGTCATTTATATATATAAAAGTGTGGAAGTTTTTGGTTCATGATCTATATATATATATATATATGAAGGAGATCAATAGAAAAAGGAAGACTTGCGTGAATCTGGAAAAACAACTTTTAGAAAATTGGGTTCTCCTATTTTGTGTGTTCTAGTATGAGTTTCTAAAAGTCTTTTGTTGTTCTGCTACCTTGGTTGTGCGACAATCAAGAAGGGTTCGTTTAATCCTGTGAGAGTGCCGCTTCCTAATTCTTTGAGGGGTTGCGGAATATCTCTTTAGGACAGTGTCCTTGTGACGCGACTCGATCCGAATGAAGCCATTAAAATACTATAAATCCCCAACAATCTAAAGAGATATTGAATTTCATGGCTTCCATTGATACTGTCAATGTATTATTCACTGTCTGTCGAGGCTTGTTCTTGCTGCATCTAAGATCGAAGCATTCGATGTGAAGAATTTCAAGTGATGGCAGGAACATGTTTATTCGGTGTTGGTTATAGTTCGCTTACACAATCTGAACGCTAACCAAAATTAGAAGAAATTTGGGAGTATGCCAATAAGGTATGTATTATCTTTGTGAGAATCTTGCTAATACTTGGGGCAAGTCAAAGAAAAAATGTGATAAATGATTTTATTATAAACATATAATTTTTGGGTTAATTTTTATTTTGATGTTGAGCCCAAAACTTATATTATTTTTAAAGATCATTAACTTGATTTTGATAAAGTTAATGGTATACAAGACAATATTTTATATATTGATAGTCAAATGTTTGATGTTATATCACATTGTCTTAAAAAAGTGGACCATATCGTTCTTATAACAAGTTAAATATCAATACATTGTTATAAAAATATATGTTAAATTTTATGATTAATTGAATAAAAGTATTGATGGCTTTTATTTGATTTTATAAAAATGTCTGCAAAATTTCTAATTTGTGTTGAAAATTAGTTTGGGTTAAATAAAAGATTGGTTTTTAGTCCAATTTTTATATTCCCTTTGAGGCCATTTATTTGGTTTTAAATGTTTGTGGTTTTAATGACTGTTGGAACATATTATTTTTAGGTCAAAACTCCAAATTGGTCCCTTATGTTTGCATGAAGTTTCATATTGATCCTTTATGTTTCAAAAAGTTTAAATTGGTCCTTTATGTTTGCAAGAAGTTCCAAATTGGTCCTTCCGTCCACTTCCGTCAATTTCTTAAGTTAACTGCTGACGTAGCGTGCCGAGGTGGACACATAATCTCTCCTACGTGTATCAGATCGCTAACGTGGCCTTAGATACACTAAAAACACTCAAACGACGTCGTTTAAGCCAAAAATAAAATCATGCTGAGAGGACCAATATGAAACTTTAATGAAACATAAAGGACTAATATAAAACTTCAATGAAACATAAAGGACCAATATAGAACTTCAATGAAACATAAAGGATCAATATAGAACTTCAATGAAACATAAAGGACCAATATAGAACTTCAGTGAAACCTGAAGGATAAATATAAAACTTTTGGGAAACATAAAGGACCAATATAAAACTTTTGAAAGATAAAGGACTAATTTAAAACTTGTGTGAAACATAGAGGACCAAAATGAGCATTTGACCTTATTTTTATTATGTTTATATCCATAAAAATTTTATGTTGAATTAGTGATGACCACAAAAATGATTATTTGTGATGTTTATGCATCTAGACTCAAATGTGTCTCATTATCTTTTCTTAAGCTTATATGTGATAAAGCATAAAACTATTAGAGATATGTTTATGCATAATTTATATTTTATATCTTTGAGATTTTTAATGGCCATATATTTTTTGTGGAATTTTAAGTCATTAAAAATATAATAAATTGGAGAGTGTCTCTATATTTATTTAGTGAAATATTTTGAGAGTATTTGTTTGCAAACATTTAGATTTCACATTATAGTTAATAGTGAATTATGTGACACATATATAATTGTCAATTTAGTGAAATATTCATATATATAAATTGTGATTTCACATGTCATATTTTAATGAGTGTCACAAGAATATTATTTAATTTTGGGTGAATTAAATTTGTGAAATTCTTGCAAAAGACACCATATGTATCTGTACCTAATTTTTGTGGGTATATTGTAATTGTTAGAAATTGCTATGCAATTTATACTGTGAGTTACATATTTTATTTTTGAAATTTTTTTTATTTTTGTGAATATGTGACAAAAATATTGTGGACATATGCATTTAATTATATGTATTGTGGACAAAAATTTTATTTATTATATGTGATCAATTTATAAATTGATGATGTCATCTCAAAAGAGATGATGATATGTATTGGTGATATCCATCTCAAAAGAGATGATGATATGCCTAATTTATATTTTCATTGTTTATTTGATACTGTACAAAGAGGTACAATAATATTAAATTTTTGGTCATATAATAGAGTTTGGGTAAGTTCCTTAAATGAATATATGTTCTATTTTATTAGCTTATATTATATTATTATGTAGTGGAATAATATATTGTAATATTTAAAAGTGTGGGGGTGTCTTGTAAAGTTTTATTACCTAATATTAAAAAAATTAGGTTCTAAAACTGTTGATTGCATTTTTATTGGTTATGCTCAACAAAGTGCTGCATATAGTTTTAATTTTGAAGAGTGGTGTTTTGAATCAAAACACAATTATTAAAACTAAAGATGCAGAACTTTTTGAAATTATATTTTCTTTGAAAATTGAGCATGTTCCTAAAAATGTAAGGAAAAATCATATTGAGGTGATTTTTATATTTTGTTTGTGCAAGATGACCCTAAAAATTTCTATGATTAATTTAGAATAATAAATTTATATGGAACAACCTGAAGAGTGTGTGGTTCCCATTGGGCAAGAAAATAAAGTGTTTAATTTAATTAAATCTTTATATGGCTTGAAAACAAGCATAAAAAATCTAGGCCAAATTTTTTTAATTAAGTGGTGATTTCTCTACTGTTGAAGTAGAAAAAATATTGTGTAATTATTTTCATGTATGTTGATGACATGTTTATATTTGGTACTAGTTTGAACACTATAATTGAGACAAAGTGTTTTCTTGCTTATAATTTTTGTATGAAAGACCTGGGTGAAGCAAAAGTGATTTTATGTGTTAAAATCACATGAAATGAGACTGGTGTTTTGCTTTCTCAAGATAATTGTGTTGAAAAATTTTGAGAATGTTTGAATAAATTGAGAAATCTCCTTAAGTACACCTTATGATGCAAGTGTACATTTAGATAAGCATAAAGGGGATCCAATTGCACATACTGGGTATGCCCATATCTTTGGGAGTTTGTTGCATTTGATGAATTATACCAGACATGATACATTATACTGCACAGTGCAGAAAGAGGACCAGAGGAGATGATATTCCTCTTGAGCCAAATATAAATTTGGTTAAAGGAGATGATAACTGTGTAGCAATGAGATCATTGCTGAAATTATATCTCAAGTCCTTCTTCTAATTAATGTTAGAAAATGATTGGTAGACTTTTGGGCTATCAAGCATATTTGTGCAAACAAAAGATGTATATCTTCTTTGAAGAAGGGGAAGACAGAATTATTGATATATTTGAGAGGTACCATAAATTATGGTATATATCGTATAGTGGATTTTTCATTGTATTAGAGGATACAATGATGAAAACTGGATCTATGATTCAGAGTAGACAAAATCCATTAATGGCTATGTGTTTATATTTGGTAGTGATGTTGTCCCATGGAAGTTAGCCAAGCAAAGCTTTATAACTAAATCCTCAAGGGATTTTGAGTTTGTTGCTTTGGAGCTGGCTAGAATTGATGAGGCTGAGTAGTTGAAGAACTTCTTAGCGAATATCCCTTTGGGTGACAAGCCAATACCATCTGTATCATCACACTGTGATAGCCAATCTGTGTGTTACCTACGGCTAAAAATTAAACCTTTGATGGTAAGAGTATATATATTCAATTGAGACACAATTGTGTGGCAGCTGCATAAAGATGATGTGATCTCAATTGATTTTGTGATGTCAGAAATGAACCTAATGGATCCGTTTACAAAACCTTCGGAGAGGAAATATGTTATTGAAACATCAAGGGGAATGGGACTTAAGCCAATTTGAAAATTAACAACGATGGCAACCCAACCTTTGTGATTGGTGATCGCATGAATAAGGTTCAATGGGAAGAACAAGTCGTTTGTTAGTTCTGGTAGCACTAAAATTATTATGTCCCTTCCTATGGTGTGAGATAGTGCTATACTGCATTTTGGTGAGGCTGTGCAAAGGCACTTAATGATTTCATATTCCTAAGGGATCGTGTATAATTGCAGATACACTTAAATGAAATCACCTATACGAATGTGGAGTGGGGCCGCTCCTATGAGATTTTGGCAAAATCTCTAGAGCATTCGTTATGAAACAGGCACACGCAAGGCCGTTGTAACGCGCAAAAACGTCGTTAATAGCAAAAATGTGGGGGTACAATCTGACTCTTAACACCTCTAGTATACATCAAGAATTGTTAGTTCATAGAAGCAGGCTTCACTGACACTTCTGTGTACTAAGTGTTATTGGTCTAGGTCTAGTTCATAGTCGGAAAGACACTAGATACAATGATTATATCCGTGAGTGGGACTCATGAGAAATGTGGTTCTTTATTTGACACATGTGGGGGATTGTTGTAAATTCTAATACATATGTGTGTATGTGTGTGTCTAATAAAGTCCTACATTATCTAGAACAAAGGAGACCCAAGTGTATATGTATATTAATTTATAATAATAAGTGGAGATTATTATAAATTAATTCAACCAATTAATAAAATTCATAAGTTATAAAATAATATATAATGCTAATTAATTGTGTACATTATTTGCATAAATCACTTTAAATGATACATAATTATAACATTAGTGAGGAGTTATGCAAAATAATTGTCATATTTAATTTGTCATTTATATATATAAAAGTGTGGAAGTTTTTGGTTCATGATCTCAATATATATATATATATATATGAAGGAGATCAATAGAAAAAGGAAGACTTGCGTGAATCTGGAAAAACAACTTTTAGAAAATTGGGTTCTCCTATTTTGTGTGTTCTAGTATGAGTTTCTAAAAGTCTTTTGTTGTTCTGCTACCTTGGTTGTGCGACAATCAAGAAGGGTTCGTTTAATCCTGTGAGAGTGCCGCTTCCTAATTCTTTGAGGGGTTGCGGAATATCTCTTTAGGACAGTGTCCTTGTGACGCGACTCGATCCGAATGAAGCCATTAAAATACTATAAATCCCCAACAAGGGGCATGGTCATGGTTTCTTAAAAATGTTCGTGAACATGTCGTGGGTGATCGAGAGAATATTTGCTTGAAATCGGATAGGCATGCTAGCATAACATCTGCCGTTGGTGATGCAAGTATAAAATGGCAACCACCTTATGCTTATCATGTGTATTGCATGCGTCATCTGGCTAGTAACTTGAATAAAAGGTTCAAAGAGACATGGTTGAAGGAGTTGTTTATCAATATTGGTTAGTTTTTAGTGTTTTATTTTTTATGTTTATCATCATCATTTGTTTATTATGTATTGATCTATAGATAATTAATTTTCTTTATAGGGTATGAAAGCCAGCGTCACGTGGCAGATCAAAGATTGGCAGAGTTTCAAACTCTTGTGAAAGATCTTGATGAATGGGCTGACGCTATACCAAAGGAAAAATGGACGAGCGCATATGATGAAGAGTGTCGATATAGTCATATGACCACTAACTTGGTTGAGTGCATGAATTCAGTACTAAAGGGGGTGAGGCACTTACCAATAATGGCGTTGGTCAAGGCCACAATGTACCGCCTAAACACATATTTTGTAACTCAGTCAACTACCACAGCAGCTCAGTTAAGAGCAGGTCAAGTTATTTGTGAAAAAGTGGCTAAAAAAATACTGGAGAATCAATAGGCAACAAATCCTTGCAAGGTTGTGACCTTTGATCTTGGTCAAATGTACTTTGAGGTTGATGAACCGTATGATCGGTCAAATAAAAATTTTAGACGAACTTGCAAAGTGAACCTGAAAGATCGAGTGTGTGACTGTGGGGAATTTCAAGTTTTCCATTACCCATGCCACCATGCTATAGCGGCTTGTAACTCATTCAAGCTTGACCATGTTCAATTTATCGACCGTGTGTTTCGGTTGGACACAATTCTTAATGCCTACTCAAGTGAGTTCCGACCTATAGGTGGCGAAGTTCACTGGCCCCAAGTACAAGGTCCAATGCTTCTTGTAGACTCTGAAATGATCAGAGACAGAGATCCTGGGAAAAGACAACGTAAATGTCGATTGTGTAGACAAACTGGTCACAATCGATCAAATTGTCCATAGCGACAACAATGAAATGTTAATTCACTATGTTTGTTTGTTCCTTCACTATGTTTGTATCGCTAGGGGTATGTCATTAGTTAATCAGCTTAAATGTTAAGTACTTTAAGTGTATGTCATTAATTAATCAACTTTATTTTGTTTGTCCTTCACTATGTCATTTGCTTGATGTTTGTTACTTCACTTTATTTTTGTTACTTCATTTAATGAAGATATTGAACAATTTGCAAGAGCGTATATATTGAAGTTAATTGGTGGGTGATAATACCAATATTTACCCTTGTATCTTTTGGCATTTGACAAGCTTTTGTTGAGTTTAAAGAGTCATTATGCATGATTTAATGTTATTCAAGGGCACTTAAGGACTTAAATCCCAATCTTGCTAATTCCATGTTTTTATTGAATAAATTGTGATAATTCTCTAGTTTTATTAACTTGAGAGCCTCACAATTGTTTTGGTTGATTTGTAGGTCAACTAGCTTGAGGAATAGCAAGGATTCAAGTGCTTGAGGTCGAGAAAGAAGCTGGAAAGCGAAGCCGGTACAAGATTTGAAGCTTAGAGGCATTTTTGGGCCTGTTCTACTGTTCGACCCGCTGCCAGCGGGTAGCCTTGCAAGCTGCCAGCGGGTGGACTTCAGTTTCAGAGGCAGAACGCATGTTTTAAGTAATCCACCCGCTGCCAGCGGGTACACCAGTTCTGCACGATTTTCTCGCGAGTTTAAGAGCTGAAACGGATTGTGGGCCCACTTTCTCAGTGTTTTACCACAAGGGGAGCATACTAGGTCAGATTAGAGGGAATATTATGATGTTTTAGAGGCCCTTAACCTAATTTGGAGAGGAACCCACGAATTTACACACATCCATCACACAAGCTCTCACTCTCTCAAGTCTCCCTCACATTTCCAGCCACACCCACCATTTTCTCTTCATCTTCTCCACTCTCCACACCTATTCAGATTAAATTCCAGCAACCTCCATCATCATCCATGGCCAAGCAAGGGTTGGAGAAGGTTGGTGGAGCATTCTTCATCTCCATGAGTGGCTAAACTTCTAGTGCTTTGGAGGAGGATGATTGGGGCTTGAGCTTTGGCACTCACTAGGGAGTTTTTCTTGTTTTCCATCTACTTCTCTTTATAGATTCATTATTATCTTGTTGATTTTGTGAAATTTTTTATGTTTGGGGCATAGATTTTATGGGACCTTTTCCCCCATCAAACGAGTTTACTTACATTTTATTGGCAGTAGACTATGTTTCTAAATGGATAGAGGCCATACCCACTAGGAAGGATGATGCTCAAACCGTAGCTAAATTTGTCAAGTCTAATATCTTGTGTAGGTTTGGGATCCCTAGAGCCATCATTAGTGATCAGGGCACCCACTTTTGCAATAGGCTTTTCAATAGCCTATTAGCTAAGCATGGTGTCCGACATAAAGTTTCCACACCTTACCACCCACAAACCAATGGTCAGGCAGAGGTGTCTAACAGGGAAGTTAAGAAGATTCTTGAAAGGGTTGTGCAACCCTCCCGAAAGGATTGGAGTTCCCGACTTGAAGAAGCTCTTTGGGCATATCGTACAGCCTACAAAACTCCAATAGGCATGTCCCCTTATCGCCTAGTCTTCGGTAAAGCTTGTCATTTGCCGGTTGAATTAGAGCATAAGGCATATTGGGCGGTGCGAAAATGCAACTTAGATATGGAAGCTGTGGGAGAAGAAAGAAAACTCCAATTGCAAGAGCTTGATGAAATGAGGGCTGAAGCATATGAAAATGCCAGGTTGTACAAGGAGAAGACAAAGAAAATTCATGACAAAGGCATTCTTAGAAAATGTTTTAGTGTTGGGGATAAAGTTTTAAAATTCAAAGCAAGATTCAAGTTCAAGCAAGGAATGATTAAAACACGTTGGGATGGACCATTCACAGTGACCAAGGTCTTTCCTTATGGAGCGGTGGAGATAATGGAAGATTCAACCGGCGCCGTGCACTTGGTCAATGGTCACTTGCTGAAATTGTTCAAGGAAAACTCCAAGCCCCCATGAGGGGCCAGGTCATCTCTTTCCTTTTCTCATCTTGCATTTAATTTGTTGCTCTTATGGATTGCTTGAGATGAGTGTGGGGGAATAGATTTTCCAGTAGGTAGTAGATTGTGGAATTGTTCTTTGTGGTTTAATTATGCTTTTGTGTATTTTGTTGCTTTTAGTTTGTGCTTTGTATGTTTGTTTAGTTGTGTGGTTAGGCACTCCCTTGGTTGTTGAATGCGTGAATTTTGATGTATGAGGTTTGCTTTTTGATGGATGGAAGCCAGCAAATTAGGTTCTAGGAGTAGGAATAGTTGAATTTTTACGTTTCTTAAGAGTCTTTAGTTGGGTATAGGAATAGAGAAAATAGAAAAAGCAGAAGTTTTAGGGTCAAAACCCTATTTTTTGGAGATGCCTCTGTTCTACCCGCTGCCAGCGGGTAGCACTTGCCCGCTGCCAGCGAGAGTTACAGAGGCTCTCCCCTATTTTTCCCCTGTTTTTCCCTGTTTAATTTCGCCTCTGACTTACCCGCTGCCAGCGGGTGAGTCTGGGCACTTAAAAAAAAATTAAATTAATTAATACTATTGTTTTTATTTTATTTCATTTTAATTTTAATTTCAAATATATTATTTTGCTGAACCCTAGCCCCACCCCTTCCCCCTCTTTCTTCTTTTCAACTTTCTCTCTCTCTAACCTCTCTTCTTCTTCCCCATATCCCAAAACTCCATAACCACCACTCCCTTCTCTCACTCCAAACCTCCATAACCATCGTCCCCCTCCTCTCCTCTACCCTCTCTCCAACCTCCAGCGCACCATACCACCCCCATCTTCCAAAACTGTGAACCCCATCTCTCCCTCCACCAAGCCTCAAACCCGTACCCTTCTCCACCAAACCGTAAACCCCACCCCGCCAAACCATACCCCTCTTCCTTTACTCTCCTCTCTGCTTCCCCTCTTTCCACCCCAAAACCGTAACCCACCCACCAAAACCGTTCCTCACCAAAAACTGAGACCTCTCCCCCACCCTCCTTCCAACCCCCCATTCCAGATTTCAACTTCATTCCCATTAGGTAATTTTTCTATTATCTTTAATTTTTATTTTCATTTTTTTATTTCTCAAATTTTATTTAGTTGCCTAATTAATATTAATTTAAAATTTAATTCTTTTATTTATTTATTTTCATTTTCTAAATTTTTAGTCCTAATTAATTATTAATCTGAATTTTTCTTCCAATTAGTGAATATTTTAGTATGCGTAGCATTAACGTTAGTTGATAAATAATTTAATCTTCGTTTTCACTTAGTTTCCTTTTATTTTGTTATCTAGCATTTTAGGTTGTAATTAGTTGTTTTCTTGCATTTTATTTAGATATAATAAATACGTAGTATAATTAGAGCCTAGACTTAGTTGACAATGAACCTAGTCTTTGTTTTGTTTCCAATCAACCATTTTACTGTTTTGACTAGGTTAGTAGATTGTGAATAGCATTTAGATATAATTAGAACTCTTTTTCACTTTTCTTTAGTTGTTTTAATCTAGGGTAGTTGTTTCTTTAGTCTTGTAAAGTCAATCTGGACTCAATGTGACCCTCAAGATTACCCTTCAACTTAGCACTCACACCTTGTTCTACTTAATTTAGTTTTCCTTTTATTCTAGTGGTTTTAATTTTATTCCTTTAGTATACTTAGTTTTCCCCTTTCTTTAATTAGTTTTAATTTGTTTTAGTGTGAGCATCTAGGTTGGTTAGCATAGTCTTGCTGGCTTCTATGTTGACTGATTCTTCTTTTTAAATTACTTGTGTTTTTTCTTGTTTTTATTTGTTTTTGTTGATTAGCAAGCATGTCTGGCGAAGAAATGACTTTTGAAGAAATGCAAGATGAGGTTGAGAATAGATTCCTCCATCAAGAATTTCATTTTCCTGAGACGGAAGGCAATACGTTCTTTGATCAATTAGTAGCCGCCAACCTCACATCTCTCAATCGGGTATAGGTAGCTGATAATGAGCAGTTTGTGCAACATTTCTACATTAATGCCAAGCTCAAGCGCAGCATGAACAACCCGACCTACCGCGGCACGAGGGTTACCACCTTCACATTGGCTGGCATCCGGCAATTTTTCGGGCTGCTTGTTGTGCAGAATTGTGCTTACAAGAGTCAACAGACAGCTTTTAACAGTGGTGATGCCCCTTTCCCGCGCGCTAAAATTAGAGAGATGCTCATTCAGGATAATTCGGATTGGGATGCTAAGTATGGAGGATCTCAGATCTATTTGCAACGCTCTTCCATGTGCCCGGCTGCTAGAGCATGGCTACTTTTTATATGTCACAACATTCTTCCTTCCAGCCATGGTACTGACATACCCTCTCAACAAGCACACCTTATTTACTTATTCATGAAGAATGAGAGAGTTGATGTGGCGGGGCTGATTTTTGACTCGCTCAAGAAGGCTTCAGTGAAGGGAGTGAAGGGACAAATTCTGTTATTTCCACATCTCATATCTCAAATGTACAAGAGAGCAGGTGTTCCGCAGCTTGATTCTGACTTAGAGTTTGATCCTGCCAACACCAGAGATTACAGCAGATTGGGATTTGGAAGACCTCCAGTTATTAGACCTCCCACGCCAGCCAAGAATGTCAGGAGGCACCGTGATGAAGCCTCTTCGAGTTGGACCCCTTCGCAAGCTTCAGAGCCAATGATGCAGACCTCTGACCAGAAGCTAGACCTCCTGATCACTGAGCAGCGTGCCCTTAGGGATGAAGTCCACACCCTTCAGGATGACATCCACAATTTGCAAGCTAGCTTCACATCCTTTCAGGTCGAGGTCCGGGACAATTTTAGAGAGCTGCGGGAGGGCCGTGATGGAGCTCGGATCTGAGCCAACTGCTTGCTAGTCTTATCTGTTTTTATTTCTTTTGTGTTTAGTTTGACTTTTCTGTTTCTTTTCCTTCTTACTCATGGATTCTATTTTGCTGGTTATTACTTTTGTTGTTGAGCTACTGATGGCTCATTTAACTTCTGGAGCATTATAATTTCATGCATTCTTAGCTATGTAGCTGTTTAGCTTACTTTGCTCACCCATCTTCTCCTCTTTTTGCAATTGACTGATTGTTTTTCTGCTTGTGGACCCTCGTGCTTGCGCATCCTTGTCCTATCTTTCTGCATTGAGGACAATGCTTGCTGCAAGTGTGGGGGAGAAGTTTGTGAAGAATGATTGCTTTTTTTTTTGAATTGTTGAATGGGCAGGGTACCTTGTGATTATTGCAAATGTTGACATCAAATTTATATTCCTATTTCATGATTGTGTTTTTGACTCCTTGTGGATTTAGTTTTTCAGCTTCTATTCTCGTGGATGTGAATATAAATGTAAATGCACAGGTTTTAAGTCCTTTTGTTTATGGATATTATCAACTGAGTAGATTCAATTTTCGTTTTTGTTGAAGACTTTTGGGATTAATGATGTTAATCAGGAATTCCATAATCACTTTTTGATATCTACTCAAATGTTTAAAAAATTTTTTTTGGGAACCACACTTAACTTTTCTGCCTGTTTAAGCATTTTAGAAAATGCTTTCAAGTTGTGTGTCAGGAGCCCGCAGAATGCACAATCATTTCAAGAATAAGAAACAATTTTTCAAGAGATTGGTGCTCTCTAATTCTCAACTTAAGCAAGTCACTAATGTGAGTAATTAATTAGGCATGCATTGATCGATGTGAGAGTAACCTAGCCTTGTTGGAAGATTTTGAGCCAAACACTTCTGTTTTTCTTGCATATACTTGTGTGTTGTCTGCTTATTTTTTTTACTTTCTAGAACTTGATTGAAATCTTGTTGAAGCTTGACATGCGTTAGTTAAATAAAAATGAATAAGGCGTTTGTTTCACTCACCTATATCCCATACACAAACCACTTCTTTTGCTACCCATAGTCACCCATTTGAGCTTAATTCTTGCTTTTCTAGACATTTTGCACTATGACTTTTAATTAAATGTTTGACTTTAGGTTTCTTAGTTTTTGACCACTCATCTTCTTGGGTTGAAATTGTCTAATTGATCCAATCAAGCAAAAAGCTTGAAAAGAAATAATAAATAAATAAATGAATTATACATTTATTTATTTAGAAAAAAAAGGGGAAACACAAAAGAAAGAAAAGCAATAAAAAAAATGATGATGAATAAAAGAGTTGCAACCGAAAGCAATAAGGATCTTAGGCAAATTTCTTGGTGGTTGGAAGATGATTGTTTGGTTAGACCCTTTTGGAACCCAAGTAATCATTTAATTGAGAGTCAATTCAAAATGTTTAGTTTTGCATAATTTCCTTCTTTGTAAACACTTTTCACCATGACCATGCGTCCATCATTACAAGCCATTAAGACCTCATGATTTGTTGAGCTAACGCATCTTAGTGGAGATCTAGATCTCTCTCAAGCCTATGGTAAAGTGATAAGTAAGTAAGATTAGAGAGAAAATATCCAACATTAGTGAGTAGAACGAAACACTTGAGTCATCGGTCATTTGCATGTTCAAGTTGATTGCTATGCATGGTTGTTTTGCTTTTGTTGCATGAACCAAGAACATGGTTTCTTGCTTAGTTGTTTTGCATCTTGATTTGGTTGGTTATTTTGTTGCTTCCTACATACCCCTTGACTGCATTTTTGACTGATTGCTTTGCTCATGAGTGCAAAGGTCTAAGTGTGGGGGAGTTGATAATACCAATATTTACCCTTGTATCTTTTGGCATTTGACAAGCTTTTGTTGAGTTTAAAGAGTCATTATGCATGATTTAATGTTATTCAAGGGCACTTAAGGACTTAAATCACAATCTTGCTAATTCCATGTTTTTATTGAATAAATTGTGATAATTCTCTAGTTTTATTAACTTGAGAGCCTCACAATTGTTTTGGTTGATTTGTAGGTCAACTAGCTTGAGGAATAGCAAGGATTCAAGTGCTAGAGGTCGAGAAAGAAGCTGGAAAGCGATGCCGGTACAAGATTTGAAGCTTAGAGGCATTTTTGGGCCTGTTCTACTGTTCCACCCGCTGTCAGCGGGTAGCCTTGCAAGCTGCCAGCGGGTGGACTTCAGTTTCAGAGGCAGAACGCATGTTTTAAGTAATCCACCTGCTGCCAGCGGGTACACTAGTTCTGCACGATTTTCTCGCGAGTTTAAGAGCTGAAACGGATTGTGGGCCCACTTTCTCAGTGTTTTACCACAAGGGGAGCATACTAGGTCGGATTAGAGGGAAGATTCTGATGTTTTAGAGGCCCTTAACCTAATTTGGAGAGGAACCCACGAATTTACACACATTCATCACACAAGCTCTCACTCTCTCAAGTCTCCATCACATTTCCAGCCACACCCACCATTTTCTCTTCATCTTCTCCACTCTCCACACCCATTCAGACTAAATTCCAGCAACCTCCATCATCATCCATGGCTAAGCAAGGGTTGGAGAAGCTTGGTGGAGCATTCTTCATCTCCATGAGTGGCTAAACTTCTAGTGCTTTGGAGGAGGATGATTGGGGCTTGAGCTTTGGCACTCACTAGGGAGTTTTTCTTGTTTTCCATCTACTTCTCTTTATAGATTCATTATTATCTTGTTGATTTTGATGGATTTGTATTGATTGTGGTTCCATCTACTTCTCTGGGTGCATGGTATTACTCCATTTATGGGCATGGGATAGGTTTCCCGTATTAGCTCCGCGGAGCCCAGATTTTATTGACCCTCGAGACGACATCTTCGGGTTACCACCACCCTTGGGCTACAGGTAGTTTTTATAAATTAATTTTGTGAACAATGCAATTGCAATTTCTTCTTAATCATGTTTAAATATTCTTTCTCTATGCTTCTATTAGGTGGACATGTATCGGTGGACGCCTCAACCCAAGGTATGACAGCTTGATGAAATATAGACTTATTCTTGATTGCTTGACAGGTAAATACTCTTGTTATATTGCCTTAAGTACCATGTTGTTCCCTTTTTTTGTATGACTAATGTTGAATAAATTGTTATCAGATTAAGTGGAATCCTTATGATGAGAGTTTGGTGGCCCAGGAAATACCCCCTATTGCATTAACAATGAAGATATTTGGCGTGCTAATATTCCACTAATATGCTTTCACATCATTGAATGGCAACATTATGATCGTGTTATGCATCAATTTGGCATAGATCAGTTCATCCTAGATCACCCTGTCAATATTGACAAGCAACACACCTTAGTATTAACAGGGAAGGCAACAACAAATTGGTCGGATGAGAACCAATATTATATCCAACTGTGGAATAATTGGCCCGCTTAGGTTGCTTCGGGGCCTCTTTACTGTGATACACTACATCGAACCTCTGAATACATGAAATGGTATTGAAGGCATACTCGAAAATGGGTGAACGCCATTGGAGGTGTAAGACCAACAAGATGTGGAACTGGAGGTCATCTAAGACACAAATAGTATCAGAGAACAAGGACAACAATCCAGAGTTATGTTTTATTTATTTACTTTTTATTCATTTTGTAATTTTTTAATATGATATGGTATTCTTAAATGTGGTATTGTTGAATGAGGTTATCTTGTCTAATTCAAGTTATAGTGGCTTTGATGAGGTTGAATGTGATATTATTGTATGAGGTTGAATGCCTATTGTTGAATGTATCATTACAGGTTGAATGTGATATTTGAATGTGGTATTGTTAAATGTGCATGCTGAATGTGGTGCCATTTGGATATTCAATTGGATGAATGTAGCATGCTAAATGTGGTGGTTTATTAGGTTTTCAGGTGGGTTTAATAATAGATTTTTAGGTCTTTTTTTTCACCGTAGTTCGTCTGACCTCCAGACGAACTAGGCCTGCGCAGGCTGACAAAATGTGTAGAAGTTCATCCTAAAGTAGGACGAACTACGGGTACTTTTAAAAAAATAAAAAATTTTGACCCCTAGTTCGTCTGATTATTAGACGAACTACATGGGGATAAAGACAAAAATGAGGTATTTTGGAAATAACTTTTTATAACGTTTTTAGAAATTTTTATTTTCTTAGCAGGGTAAATGGTGAAATTGCCCTGTTAAATAGAATATTCTGCTATCCATTAATAAAGAGGTCGATTTGATATGATTTGAGCATTAAGTTGATATGGCATTTAAGGCGGATTGAACAACACATAATTGACCAAATGATTTAGGAAAGAAATCAGAATAGCTATGCAATAAATGTATGATTATTTTCGGATTCTGGATCTTTAAGGAATGTTTTTATTTAAACATATATTGTCCTTAAACGTGCTTAATGCTAATAAATCCGAGAAAGGAAAATAGCTTGATTTTAGGGAAGCAGATTGATTCATCAGTAACCTACTTTCTATATTGAGAGCTACCAGTAGGCTATCAAGCATTGACCCGAGCCAAAATGGAAGATATCCTTGCCAATCAAGATAGCATTGAAGAAGGGAATAAAGGCCAACTTAAATGAAGATGATATGCTGAATTGAAGAGTTGTCCAACGTTCTGAAACTTCAAATCTATATAAACACAAGACTTGGACATTTGCACTTCAAGAGATTGATCTACAAGCCTTAGTGTTCCAAGAGAGTGTGATTCAGCCTTGAAGTATGTATCTGAATTTATTTGTCTCTTAGTGAGAAGTTGGAGTCTGTATCCCTTTCATTTCACTTCTTAATATCTTCTGTTTCTGTCTAGAGTCCGGGTAGGAACCTAGGACAGGGAGGTTAATTGATCAGTGGGCTACTGGTCAGGCTTTAGTTTTGGGTGTGTTGTAATTCACGGATTGGTTGTAAAAGCATTTGTGCTGAGCCTTTGGCTGAGGTTGCCTGGGTTAGGTGGTAAAAGCCCTAGTGGCTAATCCTGTCTTTAAGGGTTACCTGGGTTAGGTAGTAAAAGTCATTATGGCTGATCCCTTGGTGTTTTGAAGGTTGCCTGGTTGTAATTCACATTTCCCAAGCTAGTGAAGTAACTCCTCCTACTAGTTTAATAAGAGGGAGTGAGAGGACGTAGGATATTTGATCCGAACCTCTCCTTATAATAATTACTTGTGTTCTTTATTTATTTATTGCCTTTATCATTAACATAAAATGTTTTTCAAAATTAACCAGAACTGAACTTTTTATGAAAGTAGCCTCATTTGAAAAACTTCGCACATTTTCCATTAACCTAAGTTTCAGTAGCCTAAATTTTTAAAATTCAATATTTTTATAGATTAATCAATTCAACCCCCCTTCTTGGTTCTTTCATCTTCCACTTTCTCCTTATATTTTCATGTTGATTTCAGGTATGATTTAATGAATTTGTATTAAATTAATGAATTTGTATTAAACTAAGGATTATGGTCGAAATTCCTTGTGGATTGAATTATGGTTGTTTGGATATGTGATTAGTGACTTTGATTCTTGGATGTTTGTAATTAGGTTTTCTAACTGTCATTTTTGGTTCAGACAATTTTACTTTGTAAATTAGGACCACAAGGGATCGTAACCTTGGGGGACTTGTCCTTAGGTGAAGACCTAGGTGCCTACGTACCCTTAGGAAGGGATCAAAGTCCACGTAGTTCGTCATGATGACGTCTATAGGAGCCGTTAGGCTAGGCGGTTACCTGTATTGGACCGTGTGCGGCTAGGACGTGCGTAAGGTACTCCGGGCGGGCGAGCCACTCGTAGGAGGTTGCCTTAGTTGTTTGAGAACAAGGGTCTCTTAGAGCGGTCGAGCGCTTTGATTATAGAGATCTCCGGGACGGAGATGTGTCGGTCGTTGACCAGAGGGTAGCTGGAGCTTCGTAGAGTCGTAGAGCGAACTCCGGATGCGATAAATAAACATAGGTATTAAGCAGATAGAGAGTAGCTTCTAGATGCTCAGAGTACTTGTTCTTGCTCTTATGTGTTATGATTCCTTGATGTTGTCTTGAGGTCCTCCTTCTAAGTCCCCCGGGTGAGGACCTTTTATAGTGTGTGTGGGGAGGACGTGCTCGACCCACGTTCTCGTGGGACGTGGGTTGCCCCATGATGTTTGTGGGTTAATCCACGTCTCTTGGATGGGAGTCCTCGAGGAAAGATGTGGATGCTGGCCACGTAGGGAGCAGATGGGAGACGCCACATGTCACTGGTGCGAGATGCCGCGGAGCTTCTGGAAGCTTAGTGCCATGTGTCCCTAGGTGGAATATTCCGTAGTTACATAAGTCCCCCAAGTCTACGGGTGTCGGGCACCCATGGACTTCAGTTCTCTGTCAATAAGCTACTTAGGAAAATTTTCTCCTACTACTTTTTGTCAAACATAACTCGTCTGCGGATGGGCTTGGCCATCTCGGGTGGTCGTCCGAATTGCAAAGCTTAGCGTGTCTCTAGGTTTACTCTGAGGTAGTAGAGACGTTGAAGGTGCAACGCGTCTTGATTTGGGTGGCTGACTGCTTGACTTCCTCGGCAAGTTTTTGAGCTTTCTCTGTAGAAAGTACGCGACTTTCCCAAGAGGAGTCACCATTGCTCAGAGGGGAATTTCCCGAAGTGCCCTTTGAGGGTGTGCGGAGGGAACTCAAAGGTTGGGGGCGTTTTTGTCATTCGAGATGCTTTTCCCTAGTCAGGCTCGTCCGCAGCCAGTGGTTGGCAAGAGGTTTTGCGGGGAGTTGCCTTTTGGAAGAGCGGGCTGTGATCAACGCCACATGTCGAGGTCTGATTGACTCCCCTGGCCTTGAGTGATTTGCAACTGTTTTCCTTCATTTAATGCAGGTGTGTTTCTGAGAGTCGTCATCATTAGCCTCGACTGAGGATTTTCTGAAAAGGCCCTTCGGTCGGTGTCTTTGAGTGACTCTTGGGTTTTCTGGGGCTTTTCAGTCTGTGCGCCTCTGGTTAACGGATCTGGGTCGTTCATTGTCCCCACGTGTTTGGCCAGGGCAGATGGTTGTAGCCTGGAGTGGGTGTATTGGATAATTGTTTATCCGTTGCGGGATATGAGGGGGCGGAGATTTTCAAATCGTCGCGCCTTTGTGCTCCCTATAAATACCCGACGTTTGAAAGTTTGTTGTTTTACCTTCTCTTTGCCTTCTGCTCTTAACGCTTTTCTTGTCTTGCCTCTCTGATTCTCGCACCCTTCTTCTTTTTCTGCTCTCTGCTTATACTGAGATTTTGCCGAGATTCTGCCATGGCCGGTGATGATAGCTTTTTTCCTTTTGATTTCACCGACCTGAAGGATCTTCCTTCTTCCTCTCCTCCTCCTCCTCGCCCTCTTATCCGTGCTCGTGACAGCGGTCAGAGTAGGGGGAAGAAATCAGGCCAGGACCTTCTTCCAGGGGCAGTTGCTGAAGTTTTCGCCGTGGTTCCTGGTGGGGTGGGAGGGAAGTGCGATTGCTTGTCCCATCGCATTCCGATAAAACCCGCCGGCCAAAGGATCCCCAAGGGAAAAAAAGGAGGAAAGATGGGAGAGGAGACGATGGTGGTTCCCGGGAGAGAGAGGAGGGAGGCTGTTGTGGTGGTGGAGCCCAAGAACAAGGAAGGAGGTTTCAAGAAACAACCTTCAATTGTAGGTTTGTGGTTGCCGTCCCAAGTTACCCAGCGGAGATCTGACCCAGCGGATGCGCGGGCGGTGATTTCGGTGGACGGTACTTTGCCTCCTCCTGTGCTTGTTTGTGAATCACCTATGAAGGTGGTTTTGTCCACCCGTCCCAAGGCTCCAAGTTCTGCTGGTGAGGCTGATGAACCTGTCAACAAGAAGGCTCAGCAGGCGGTCGAGGAGCCTACGGGTAACTCTCCTGCGGAGGGAAGGGCCGCTGCAGATGAGACAATGGCGGGGGCGCCTACTGAAGGGGCCAAGACTGGCGAGGTGGCCGTGGAGGTCGGGGCCCTCTCTAGTGGAGAAAATGTAGTGGTGAGTCAAAGGGCCGCCACAGAAGATGTTTTTTTAGGGTTGAACGTCAGCCCTTCTGAGCTTGTCGAGCCGCTGGAGGAGGAGCCTTCCTTCAAGTTGGTGGCCTTGGGCAAGCGATTTCCCGTGGAGATGGGAGAGAGGAATGCAATGGGGTTGGACACCACCACCATGAATCTTATTGTTCGGGGCTTCGGCAGAGTTGCTGAAGTGTTAGCTGACTTCCACCAGGCCTGCATTGCGTGGGAGAAACGAGTGGTAAGTTTCCTCGTCCTGCTGCCTCGCTGTTTTGGGGTTTTTTTCCTTGCGTGCTGACTTGTTTATTTTCTGCAGGGTGAAGCCCGTCTTGACGGGGACCGACTTTCCAGAATAGTGACCACTAGGGGCTTGGCTCTAGAGGCCAGTAAGAAAAAGTTGGAGGATGTGCGCGGTCGGCTGTCCGCGAAGGAGTCAGAGTGCGAGGACCAAGGTCGTGAGATAAAGTGCTTGACTCACGAGGTGGCTCGTCTTAGGGTTGAAGGAGCACAACCTTCCGAGGTTAACCTTCTGCGGTCTGAGCTGGAGAGGGCTCGCAAGGAGTTGATCGCCTGTCGGGAGGATGCCGAGAAACGCCGGCACGAACTGCACTCTCTTCTTGAGGATTTGAAGGGTGATGAAGCTTGCGTTAATGATAACCTTACGGGCTGGCTAGAGGCTGAGAGCAAGGTTGTTGATGTCGCTGACATCCAGGGAGAGTTGCTGGCATAGAGGATTTATGGCATGCTTCTGGCAGTCGAGCAACTTGAGCGTCTTCGAGGAGAGAGGTTTTCAGTTGAGTGGGTAGCTTCTTTGTATCCTTCTCTGGAATTGTTTGATGGTGAGCTCTGGGGTCGGATGGAGACTGACTCCCCGTTGAACCTTGGTTATCTCCGTCACCTGGCCAACCGCTCGATGGACCATCAGGTGCTTTCTCACATCAGCAGGCGTGCTCCTGAGATTGGATCTACTTCTCAGTAGTTGGCTGAGGTGATCCAACAGAAGCCAGTGGAGGATGTCGGCAACGCTGAGCCTGGCATGGCTGAGGCCATCGTAGATCTTGGGGATTCCCAAGAGTAGGTTTATGTAGGTTTTTGGTTTTTACCCTTTGTAATAGGCGGACGCCTCTCCCATTTTTTATATTTAATGAGAATTTATGTTAAGAGTTTCACTGTCTCTCTTTTTACTTTCGGGCAAAAAGTTTTCGCGCTAGTACAGTTTCTCTTCTTTGGCTATCTCTTTACTTCTGGGTAAAAAAAATTTTTGTATGAGTACCGTGTGATCAGGATGGTCGCATATTGCTGCTAGCGTTTTTTGTGTGAAAGTTCATTGTGTTTTCACACCCAAGGGGTTTTGAACCGTGCTTCTGGGGGAATGTTAACTTGGCCTTAGAGACTCTTTAGCGTTTCTTTGGGCGGTTGGCCCGTGGTCCTTTCTTAGGACTTGTGCGAGTGCTTTACGAATTTAGGCCAGGTCTCTTTTCAGAAAGGAATACTTCAATTAATGATAAACAAAATGGTTACATTCGTGCAGCCTCAGTCAGGCTAGCCTTAAACAAGCTGAAAGTAAACAAAATGATTACATTCGAATAACCCTGGTCAGGCAGGCCTTAGTCAGACTAAAGTGAATCCTAAATTTGATACAAAAGGAGACGTACGTGGCTTGACCGAAAGTCAGTCTGGGAGCGCAAAGTGAGTTTAGGGCTTAGGCGAAGGTTTGGTCCAGGCGGGCGGACTCCAGCTTCTTTCCTCCTGACTCTTTACCCTCAGGGGGTTCCTCGTGTGATTCTCTGGGACCAAGGCGAGTGACCTTGACGGTCTTGTTTAAGTTTGTTGCGTAGCATGCTCGCGCTAGTTTTTGGTCCGCCATGATTTCTCTAACCCTGTGGGGTGTTGGGAACTTCATAGTGAGCTGTGCGGTGGACACTATAGCTCTGAGTTTGTTTAGGGACGGTCGCCCTAGGATGGCGTTGTATGCCGAAGGTGCTGAGACGATGATGAAATCTACGTCAAGGCTTGCGACCTTTGGAAGAGTGCCCATAGTCGTTCGGGCTGTTATGATTCCTTCTGCGGGAACCTGGGCTCCTGAGAACCCTATGAGTGTGCCGGGGAAGGGCCTTATGCTGGCCTCGCCCAACCCAAGTTTTTTGAAGGTGTTGAAGTAGAGGACATCTGTCGAGGATCCTTGGTCTATCAAGACTCGTTTGACCTCGTAGTTAGCAATGACTGTGGTACTACCACCGGGTCGTCATGGACCGGTCCCTTTAGGTTTGTGAGGTCGAACGTGATGGGGTCTCCTTTGGGCTCACTTCTCTTTTTGTGTTTTGGGGCATAGTCGAGGGCGAGTATGGAGCGTTCCACCCTTTTCTTGTTTTGCGGTTGTGAGGTAGTTTCTCTCTCCAGACCGCCTATGATGACATTGATCACTCCGCGAGTAGCCGTTTGGTCGTTGGCCTCTCGTGGATGTTCCGCATTAGCTCTGCTCTCCTCGTTGATGTATCTGCCCAGCTGTCCTTTACGGATTAGATCCTCGATCTGATCTTTCAAGTGGATGCAATCATTGGTCTTGTGTCTGTAATCTTTGTGGAACTGGCAGTACTTGGACTTGTCCACCGGATTTCCAGTTTTTTGCCTCTTAATCTGTGGAGGGAAACTGAGCATGTCTGAGTGATAGATTTTTTCAAGGACTCCGACGTGGGATTTGTTGAGGGGAGTATAGCTTGTGAACCGTCCTCTGTGAGGCGTTCGAGGTCGCAGTGGTGAGCGTTTTATGCTATTTTTCTCCTTAGAGTTATGGTTCTCCGCTGCCACTTTCTCCTTTTTCCTCTCTGCTCGCTCCATGTCGGATCTACTTATCAGGAACTTTCTCATTTTGTCTTTGGCGATTTACGCATTTTCTTCTTGGATGAACCATTCTGCGCGGTCCATCAGTTCCTGTAAGCTAGAAACGGGGCATCTATTGAGTTCTCCATAGAACTGCGCACATCGGAGGCCCTGCTTGATGAAGAAGATCACGACGGCGTCTTGGAGACCTCTGACTTGGAGCAAGAGTTTGGTTAAGCGGGCCAGGAAGGCTTGTAGGGTTTCTCCTTCTTCTTGGTGAAAACCGATACAGGAGTCTTCGTTCTTTTGGTATTCCTTGTTGCTGGCAAATTAAGTGAGGAAGTTTTGCGCCAGTTGCTCGAAGCTATGGATCGAGTTGGTAGGTAGTAGTGAGAATCACCTCAGAGCTGCCTCCTTCAAGGTCGAGGAGAGGACTCAGCACTGTTGACCGTCCGTCATGCCCAATATTGACATAGCCCAGTTGAAGGTGTTAATGTGATCTCGTGGATCGGTCTCTCCGCCATAGGGTTCTATGTGGAATAGCATCTTGAAGCTCATGGGTACGTGCTCATTCATGACTTGCTAGGTGAAAGGGTGTCTCCCTTTTCCTTGGAAGTCGAAACTAGGCTACTGGTATTGTCCTGAGTGAGTGTACATGTCGTAGGGGGCGCACGGGTTGTAAGCTCCTGCCCAAGGCATGTGGAGATAAGATCCTGGCAGGTAGTTGGGACTGGTGGTCGCAGGTAATCCGTGGGCGGGCGCACTTCTTGCCTGGTGACCATTGTTGTTCCAGGCGGGATTGTTGGCGGGGGAGCTGGCGCTGTCAGTGATAACCTTGCAAACTCCATGGGTAGAGTCCCGAATTGTATTGCGGGCAAGCCGGTAGGGTCGTTGGAAAGTCCTACGGGCGCGCTATGCGGTGCTACCGGCAATTGGACGCTTACCCTTGCTTGGGGACGGTTTCTGTCCTCTTCCCGTTGTTGCTGACGTATAGCTGCTATCTCCGCCTCAAGTCAGGCTAGCTCTATCTCCCGCAAGGTCCTTGTCGGCTCTGCCATTTCTTGATTGTCGGTTGGAAGGCAAGGAATGTGTGGCATGCCATAAGGACACTAGGGGCATGCTTCCTCCCTAGGTGCTGGTGTCTGGACCACGGTATCTGCAACAGCTACTTGTGTTGTTGAGGTGTTCTAGGGTTGAGTTGTACTCGAACCACCTACCTCGGTTGTGACCATTTCAGCCGTTCCCTGCCTGTTCCTTGTGCTACGTCTCAGAGCGCTTGCGTCGGTCGTGGCTGTGAGGGCGTTTGAGTTGGTCATCTTCTAATATATCCTGTATTGAAAAAGTAAAAAAACCGCGGGTTTCTGAGCGTTAGGTGGGTACTCCTATTCCCCAAAAAATAAAAGCCGTTTAGCGGCAGAGTGCTCAAGGCTTTGTGGTCTGAGAAGACCGCGGTGGGCGCCAATGTAATTGTCGTTTTTGGTTCAGACAATTTTACTTTGTAAATTGGGACCGCAAGGGGTCATAACCTTGGGGGACTTGTCCTTAGGTGAAGACCTAGGTGCCTACGTACCCTTAGGAAGGGATCAAAGTCCACGTAGTTCGTCATGATGACGTCTATAGGAGCCGTTAGGCTATACGGTTACCTGTATTTGGCCATGTGCGGCTAAGACGTGCGTAAGGTACTCCGGGCGGGCGAGCCACTCGTAGGAGGTTGCCTTAGTTGTGTGAGAGCAAGGGTCTCTTAGAGCGATCGGGTGCTCTGATTATAGACATCTCCTGGACGGAGGAGATGTGCCGGTCATTGACCGGAGAGTAGCCAGAGCTTCATAGAGTCGTAGAGAAAACTCCGGATACGATAAATAGACATAGGTATTAAGCAGATAGAGAGTAGCTTCTAGATGCCAAAGTACTCGTTCTTGCTCTTATGTGTTATGATTCCTTGATGCTGTCTTGAGGTCCTCCTTCTAAGTCCCCCGGGTGTTGGCCTTTTATAGTGTGTGGGGAGGACGTGTTCGACCCACGTTCTCTTGGGACGTGGGTCGCCCCATGATTCTTGGGGGTTAATCCACGTCTCTTGGACGGGAGTCCCCGAGGAAAGACGTGGATGCTGGCCACGTAGGAAGTAGATGGGAGACGCCACGTGTCACTGGTGCGGGATGCCACGGAGCTTCTGGAAGCTTAGTGCCACGTGTCCCTAAGGGGAATATTCCGTAGTTACAGGTTTAATTATAATTGACTTATATATGGATGCTCAATGAGATAGTTGGTAAACTATTGAGTGGAATTCATATTTAAACTTTATTGCCTGGGCTTAGTTGGGTTGACTAGCTAGGTTTAGCTAATTACATTGAGTTGACTTGTCTATATGAAGCAATAATTGAATGGTAATCATTGCTTGTTTAGGTTAATTAAGTTATTAATTACCTTGGGTTACATGTTTACATGAAGCCAGAATTATAATTTGAATGGTAATTTGTTAATGAACTCCCGATTGTGATGTGCAGATGTTTTTAGACGGATTGAATCTCCAATATTATATAGGCTAGTTTATCTTATTTCCACTTATCACTTTTATATTGCTTTCATTATACCCAAAAATACCAAAAAGACATTTGCATTTGTTGCCTTTATTACATTTACCGCACACAAGGTATTCGATGAAATGCCACAACCAAACTCTGATTAATTAATTCTTAGTTTGCATTGGTTGCCGTAGTCCCTCATAAGAGGCTCCGATCCTTGAAAGAATCGACCCGGATTACACTACTATAGTGCTTTATTTCCTGTTATTAATTAATGTTGACCTCGCGACAAGGCGGCATCATCACGATTGGTTGGACCAGTCAACTCTCTAGCAGTCGTGACTGGTTGATTATTTTGGCGCCAATTGTGATCGTTCGACTCTTTCGAGTACTAGTTGAAACTAGTGATTGTTCTATAACCCAGAATCATGTGTTTTGGCAAGCCAATTGGTAGGCCACCAGGATGGACATTATAATACATTTATGAGTTATATCAAGGGTGTTAAAACATTATAGTTATCCAAATTAAAAATTTAAAATGCAAGCAATTTTAATTATAGAAATTTAAATCCCTTACATTTTAAAATATACGGTTTAAAATTACACACACAATTATTGATTTCTAGATTTATTATTTTTATCATAATCATTATTATATATATATATATATATATAATTATGTTATATATCGTAACACACATTATATATATATATATATATATATATATATATTCTTTCAAACTGTGATCCAATCTCAATATTCTTTTTTTTTTGGTTGGATCAATCTCAATATTCTTCACTGCTGTAATTATATAATTTTGTTATTCCACATGCGAGCAAGACGGGCAATTTGTTTTGTGGAGCACCCATTCTCTCTATAAGCATTAGCAGTAGCCTCCTTGAGCTTCTTCATTCTTAGTCTCACCTCATTACCTTCTTCCTTCTTCATTAAGCCCTTCACAACTCTAGCAATCTCCTCTCTTTCCACTAACCCACTACTCTCATTCACCTCTGGCCTCACAACCACCTTTATGTCTTCCGTCAAGAAAGTGGCGTTCATTTTCTGTTCCGCGTACATTGGCCAAACCACTAATGGCACCCCATTCACCATGCTCTCCAACACTGAGTTCCACCCACTGTGGCTCATGAACCCACCCGTTGACCCATAGCTCAGGATCTTAGCCTGTGGTGCCCAACTTGTGACCAATAGACCCCTCCCTTTGGTTCTCTCCACGAATCCTTCTAGAAGAGTTTCAAATAGGTGGTCCGTTTGGGTCTCAGCTTTTGCAGAGAAGGCATCGGCTTGCTTATCATTTGGGCTTCTCACTACCCACATGAACCTTTCCTCACTCATCTCTAACCCTTCAGCTATTTCTTTGAGTTGAGCACTTGTGTGGGACCAACCGCTACCGAACGAAACGAATAATACACTGCCATGTGGCTGTTCATCCAACCACTTTAAACACTCGGACTCAGACCCATCGTCTTCGTTATGAGCATGGCTCACGTTCACTAGCAGTCCGACTGGATAAACTGGGGGCCGACCCGGTTTTTCCTTTTGGAGTTCCTTGATGGCTTCCGGCTCGAGATCTATGAAGCTGTTGAATATGATTCCCTTGGCTAATCTGTACTGTTTGGCGCTGCGAAGGATCAATTTGTAGGCATCGTTTTCACGGTCTTGAACCGGTTCGACGAGGTCCCTCCCTTGAACGGGGACACACCCCGGAAGCCGAACTGGTTCGGGGAGATCTCTGTATTCCGAATGGAACGATTCGTCTAGTTCTGGAAGGTGGAAGAAGAAGGCGAGGGTCATGGTGGTGGAGACGTGGAAAATGTAAGTAAACGCCCACCTAATTCCATTTACATTTCTTTTTCGTACCAAAATAACTTGCCTGTAACTAAATAAAACCTTACCTAAAAACATACAATTATAGAGGAAACCCTAATCCATGAGTTGGTAGACTTGTACCACAAAGATGAGCTAATGCTGGCCAATTATTCATTCTCTTCTCTCTCGTCGCCGAAATGTTCCATTGTTGAGACCGGAAAAAACCAGTATGGTCGACGTTCTTTTCTTTGGGCCACACGGCCCAAATATTACAGTCCACCTTTTCATATTCATTTAAGCACTAAGAAGTGATCATGCACTTAATGACAATCTGTGGATATGGATGCATGTCCACACGTGCCATTTTGCAGACAAAAACATCGGAGACGTTACCCATTCTCTACTTTGTCGGAGACGTTACCCTAAAATAGAGAATGGATAACGTCTCCGATGTTTTTATAAGCAAAATAGCGCGTGTGTTTGAGTTATATTTTAGAAAGAATAGGCCGAGGTCAAAACAACACAACTTTGATGGGGAAAAGATGAGTAGAAAATCTGATGTGGAAAAAAATATACCAAGTCAGATATTTTTGCCACATAGGATGCCACGTAAGCAAAAACTATTAAATATTTGATGGTGCTAGTGAAAAGGGTGACATTGGCAGAAATGTAAAACGTTAGGGGTACAATTGACAGGAAAAAAAAAACGTTTTGCCACATAGGATGCCACGTCAGCAAAAACTGTTAAATATTTGACGGTGTTAGTGAAAAGGGTGACATTGGCAGAAACGTAAAACGTTAGGGGTACAATTGAGAGTGAAAAAACGTTAGGGGCGAAACTGACAGGACCCCCAAACGTGGGGGTTAGGAAAGGTACTTTTGCCTATTCTTATATGATTATGAATTATGAATGAATCATAAAACCTCATTAATTTTTTTAGAATTACTCAAAATTCATATCATTTACATACATACATCTATTATAATTCCATTTACAATACCTATGTTAGAACATAGACATCAAAACAAACCCTCCAAAGATCTCTGAACTTTGTTAAAATTATTCAAAGAGGCAAAATACTATTTAGTCTTTGAATTGTTGGTCAAACTACTATTTAGTCCTCGAATTTATCAAAAATATTATTTAGTCCTCGAAATGTTTAACTATGTCAACTATTTAGTCCCCGAATTTGACAAAATACTATTTAGTCCCCGAATTTGTAACTATGTCAACTATTTAGTCCCGAAACTTGGAAAAAATACTATTTAATCATTGAATTTGCAATTCTGTTAACTATTTAGTCTCTTGACTGTTACCCGTTATAGTTGACAGAGTTGCAAATTCGGTGATTAAATAGTATTTTTGCCAAGTTTGGGGATTAAATAGTTGACATAGTTACAAATTCAGGGACTAAATAGTTGACATGGTTAAACATTTCGGGGACTAAATAGTATTTTTGATAAACTCGGGGACTAAATAGTAGTTTGACCAACAATTCAGGGACTAAATAGTATTTTGCCTCTTATCCAAATTCAACCACCCTCAAGAAACAAGATAAACCAAAAGAAAAAAAAAACAGAATTATGAAAGAAAAGAATAAAACATTATGCTTTAGCATGTTGCTACAAATTCGACAATCCACTGAATTTATTATACTCAAACATACAACACCTTCACAATGAATGCAGTGCGGCATAGAAGTTAAGGGGTCTATATTTTTTTAACTATCGCCTCTCTGGTTCAATCCTTGGAAGGATGCGAATGGACCCAAAGGATTAGTCATCAAACCCGCTTTAGTAGATATCCTGGTACCAAAAAACAACACCTTCATAGTCATCTCTCTCGAACCTCCCAAGACAATTCAACCCTCTTACACCATAATTGGCAGTACGCTGGCATCACACTGAATCACCAATATTTGACCTAGATTATACCTTGATCACGACTTATTAAAGTAGGATTATGGCTCATTAAGGCCGGATTACAGCCCATGGCCCACCATTAAAGCTAAAAATAAAGGATTCACACGAAACCCTAGGCACTACTTCTACAGCATATGGAATCTCTCCATTTTCTCCTTCATTTCCCCACGCTCTAGCTCCCCCTAGAAGTGTTCTCCAACCACGCTATCACATCCTCCAACATGACCCACTACATCAACTTAATTAGGTAACTCTAATGCTTAGTGGTCCCCCTGGATGTCCTCTCGAACTACGTGAACTTTGATCTACCACGAAGTACGTAGGCACCTAGGCATTACCTAAGGACAAGTCCCTAAACCCACTTCCCTTAATGGTCCCACATTTTTAATGTAAACCAAAAATGGATTAATAAACCGCATAGGCAATTCGGTTATGGCGGCCTCAACTTTCTCCTTGTTCGCAAAGAGCAGAGTCTGCAGTAAGAACTCATTTGTTTTTGTCGTCACCATATTTTGTTGATCGAAGCTTCTCTCACTCTGCCACTTTATCATAGTATGTGTAATTGCATAATATTCCCTCTTTGGTACACGTGGCCCGAAGATTCTAGAAACTTAATAGAACTTGGGTAAGTGACATGTGGTACCAACCATTGGCCTCGAACGTGCTGTACACCCACGTCTCCCCCCAAGCTCTCCAACAGGAGAGACGTGGGGCGAGTATCGAAACATGGGACATGCATTGATCAGAGGAACGTGGGGCGACCACGTTCCTCCCCCCTCCGAGTATAAATAACCCTCACCTTGGGACTCAGCGAACAAGGTGGACCACATTCAAAACACCATTGCGTAACTAGATCAATCATATCTCCTCAAAACCTCTACTCTCAACCTTTACTCACATTACCTCCAACAGGTGGCTCGCCTGCCTGAAGCTGTTACATGTCCTAGCCGCATACGGCGACCATAGGTAAATCCACAACCTAACGGCTCCTATGGACGTTTCTTAGAAGTACGTGGACTTTGATCCCTTAACAAGGGTAAGCAGACTACCTAAGTCTTTACCTAAGGACAAATCCCCCAAGGCAAAAACCCCTTGCGATCCTTATATTTTATAATGAAATTGTCCATAACAAAAATGACAATTACAGTCTCCATGGCGATAACCACCGGAATCCTCCCTAATGCTTCTCTCCATTCTCCCGCAAGCACAGGATCGTGGCTCTTCTTGTTCTTGTCTGCTACGCAAGATACCTTAGAGTCCCCACCACACGTTTTGTTTGAGGATCACTCCCATGATTTTTAATTTTGGCAAAAACATCTTTCCTGCCCCCAACGTTTGGGGGTCTTATCAGTTTCGCCCCTAACGTTTTTTTGTTGCCAATTGTACCCCTAACGTTTTTCGTTTCTACCAATGTCACCATTTTCACTATCACCGTCAAATATTTAACATTTTTTGTTAACGTGGCATCCTTTGTGTTAGAAATATCTGACTGGACAAATTTTTTTCAGGCAAAAGCACATTTCCTGCCTTCAATGTTTGGGGATCCTGTCAGTTTCACCCATAACTTTTTTTGCTGTTAATTGTACCCCTAACGTTTTATGTTTCTACCAATTGCCGAGAATTCCCTCAAAGGAAACTCCTCTTCCACCTCCTCCGATGTCCATTGCCAAGTAGACGATGTCGCTCTTGTGGTCCCCGAAACCGACGACCCTTCACTTTTGGTGATGACTTTCTGCGCGTGGTTCCTCGGCCTCACCTCCTGCGTCCTCCTCATCTTCCTCAACACCTTCTTCACTTATCGCACCCAACCCCTCGTCATCTCCACCATTCTTATGCAGATCGCTGTCCTCCCCATCAGAAAATTCATAGCTCCACTATCCCCACCACCCAATACTCACTCTTGGGGTACCAGTTTTCTCTGAATACTGATCCGTTTAACATCAAGGAGCATGTGATTATCACTGTGTTCGCTAGTTGTGGGGGTTTCATCGACTTCTAAAAATCTAGGAAAGGATCTCGAGATTCCATCGAAAGTAGCACGCTATCCTTTAAAGTTTGGTTGCTTGTGGCCACCATTGCCGCTGGTGCTTCCGTCGGTGGTGGTCGTTATTTAGCCTCTACTATGGAACTGCTCTCATCTTGGTTCGAAGAATAGACGGTCCGATCTCAAGCCACGAATGACAGTCTCGATTGGATCCCCTGATTCTTCTGCATCTGAGTTGGCGTAGAGGGATTGGGGAGGGGGTTCGAGTGTGGCATTGACGTAGGTGGAGTTGATGGTTCTGAAGATGTGGTTATGGCGGTCTCTGAAAGAGAGGGTTTTGGGTTGATGACAAGAAGGCCAAAGAAGAAGACCTTGGTTGAGATGTGTTTTTGAGAAGAGAGGGAATGAGCTTTATCTTCTAGTGAAAGTTTGGATAAGTGATGTTTTGGATAGAAATGGCAATGATGATGTAAGATTTCAGTTATAGGTTGTTTATTTGACGGTGTTAGTAAAAGGGATGACATTGGTAGAAAAGTAAAACGTAAGGGTACAATTGACTGCAAAAAAACGTTTAGGGCAAAATTGACTGGACCTCTAAACGTTGGGGGCAGGAAAGGTACTTTTGCCTGAATAAAAATTTACCTAGTCAGATATTTTTGCCACATAGGATGCCACATTAGCAAAAACTGTTAAATATTTGACGGTTTTAGTAAAAATGGTGACATTGCGTAAACATTAGAGGTACAATTGACAGCAAAAACGCGTTAGGGGCGAAATTGACAGGACCCCCAAATATTGGGGGTAGGAAATGTGCTTTTACCTTTAATTTTTATCATGGATTATAATTTTATGCCTAGCTATCACTCCCATGGTTACCTTTAGACATTATGCAGTGTTTAAATTTCGAGTTGGGACTAAAATAAATATTTTGAGGTTGGAGAGGGGATAAAAATATAATTTTTGAGAAATTCCAACATGTCACATCATTATTTAAAGGAAAAAAATACGGTGTTACACAAATGATTAATTTGGAACAAACTGCAAAAATAAATGACTGATTTGAAAGTTTAGAAAAATATATAAATGACCAATATAAAAAATAAGGAACCAAAATGTATATTTGACCTACTTAAAAATACCAATTTTTAAGTATTCTAAAGTAGGCCTCTTAAGTGTTACTTTTTTTTAAAAAAATATTTCATTTATTTTATTTATTAATAAAGAGATATAATTTTATTTTACAGGCGTACAGCTAGAGTATAGTTTACTTATTTTCATAACAATGTAATTTTTATGATAATAATAAGCTTTAATTATAATTTCAGAGTCCCCACCACACTTGTTGTTTGAGGATCACTCCCATGATTTTTAATTTTTATCATGGATTATAATTTGATGCCAAGCTACACTCCTATTAAACATTGTGCAGTATTTAAACTTAGAGTTGGGACTCAAATAAAAATTTTGAGATTGAAAAAAAGGGTAAAAATATAATTTTTGAAAAGCTCTAGCATGTTAGTTCATCATTTAATGAAAAAATAGATAGTATTCTCATGAAAAAAATAGACGGTATTACACAAAAAGACTAATTTGAAATAAATTGCAAAGATATAAGACTGATTTTATACTTTTAGAAGAAGAATGACAATATAGAACTAATGAAAAAGATAAGGGACCAAAATCAATATTTGTCCTTTTTATTATAAAAGATATTGATATAGTACGAACTTACCTCAAACACAAAGATATATACTTATACCATTTACAGGTAATATATACTCCCAAAGGGACTAGGTATGACACACTAAATTTTTATAACTTTACTATTACTCGATTTAACTTGATTTTAACTTGAACGTCGAAGTGCCACTATGAGAGTACCCTCTCCCGTCATGGTGCTTCCTTTTCAAGTCACTAGAGCTTGGAGATTCATTTATAATTTCTAATTTCTAATCTTTTTTAAAAAATTAGATACTAATATTGTAATTAAATCATAATTTAAAAGTAAAATTTACTTAATAAAGAAAGAAAAACTCATTAAAAAAGGGGTAAATGTAAGAAGTGGTCCAATCAGAATATCATCTAGTACTAGTAGTGTTATACACGTTTTGGTGGAAAAAGTTTGGTATTGCTGATGCAATTTTAGTGCTCATCGTACTCCACGTTTTGGAGAATTTTATAATAATATAATTTAAAATGAATTTTATTATTTTTTCATATAAATAGAAAAATTGCATTCTCTTCTCTTTCACTTTGAAAACTGAATTTTTTTAAATGATAAAATATTTATAATTTTATTCATTTTAATTAAAAATAATACTTATTTTTTAAAAAGTTTCAATACTTTAACAAAATTATATTTAGTCTTTAATTTTTAGTTATTCAATTTGAGTTGAAGATAATAATTTTAATTTATGTTAACTTTAAAAAAAAAATTGTGTATTAGTTAAATATATATTTAATAATTTCCAAGAAAATAGTAAAAAATTAATCTTCGTAAGGAAAAAATTTAGTTAAAAAGAATAAAGATTTATAATTTTTATCCTTAATTATGTAATTTTTTAAGAAATAAATGAAGAGTATTTTTTCTCTCAAAGAGAAAAAATGTGTTATTTGCCTTATAATTTAGAGCATATAGAATCTTATGTGAAAGTGCTAAGTGACTTCAACCAAAAAAAAAAAGGAAAGTGCTAAGTGATTAATTTATGATTTTAAAATTAATGAAAGAAATACTCAAAGTAACTAGTGGATCAACCAATTGTACGTAAAACATGTGGGAATAGGAGCTAGTGATTTAAAATTGGTTTTGGCGGGTTGTTATATGGTGCAATCAAGGTTTTTGAGTAGAGGTGTCAAAGTCACGAGTCACGGGCTAAACGGGCCAACCCGCACAGGTCAAGATTTTTACGGGTTGAGAAAATACCAACCCGGCCCGTATATGTGCGGGTTAAACGGGTCAAACGGATTAATTTTATTATTTTTTTAAATATCAATTTTTTAAAGTTTTTTTTTATTTTCTAATTTTCAAAAGGATAAATGCTGATATTATATGTTGATGTTCTATACTTCTAGTCAATGGTGTGCATAATTTTGCCCATCTTCACATCCGCGCATGGCATTTGATTTTGTTTTTGGAGTTGTGTTTGAAAATAAATAAAAAGAAACAAATTAAGTAAAATTGATATGTTTTTGGCCTAGTGGTTGTTTTAGGTTTTTGTCCATTATCACTTTCTAAATCTTATTTTCCAATCTATACCAAACGCACTGTTCACGTCCCAATTCGCCGTTGCCAACGACGAATTGGGAATTCTTTTCGTCCCAATTCGCCGTTGCCAACGAATTGGGAGTCAACGGAAAAGCCTCCCAATTCACCGTTGACTGGTCAGTTTTGCCTACGTGGATGCCACGTGCCCAATTCGCCGTTGCGGATGGCGAATTGGGAGCCCAAATGAAATCTCCACTGTTTGACTAGACGGCTCACTGAACGGTGCAGATCACAGAAAAGCTGCGAGATTTTGCATCCCCAATTCGCCGTCCCCAACGGCGAATTGGGAATAAAAAATTCACTATATAAATACCATCCGTCCCCTTCCCACCCACTCATTCACTCACACACCCCCACTCTCTCACCCACACACTCACACTCCGATTCCCATCTCCCACTCTCTTACTCCCATTCACACTCATCTTCCTCTCCTACAGTCACATTATCATTTTTCTCTTCATCCTCATACACACTCACACTAATTTTTCTCTTTATCCTCACTTACACTCACGTCATCCTCTCCTCATGTCATCATCTCCATTCTCATAATCATGCATGCGTGGTGGAGTTACAACATCCATTCTCCGGCGTCGGTCACCGTCTTCGGCCGTGTCATCATATCATTAGTGAATTATTTTTATATGCGCAGGGGGATTTGGCCTCCAATTTCCACCCGCGTCCGGATTTGAATGTTTCGGACTTGTGAGGTAAGACTGTTAATAACTGTAGTCAGTTTACCGTAACTCCTTTAATTATTGTTGTTCGTCTTGACGTCCTCATGCCCTTTCGTATATGGTTGGTGATATGGCCGGATGATATACATACACCCGACGTTCAGCCAAATATGTTCATGGGAGGCGTAGTCTTAGGACATGATGCTTGAGCCATTGCAGGGAACAAGAAGGAAGGCAGTGCACTTGACTCTCCATTTGTCGGCAGGATTGGATGTTCAGGATGGCTGAATCTGCAACTGTTTGCGCATGCCTACACGTTTAGCATTGCGCTCACAATCGCAGGTTCGGCTTTCCTGAACTGCCAATCCTGCCAACAGATGGAAAGTCACGTGAAGCTGTCTTCCTTATTGTCCTTTGGCAAGGTCACTTGCACCATGGTATAAGGCCACGCCTCCCTTGTTCGTATTTGGTTGATCGGTTGGTGCATCGTGTAGATCAGACACGCCATCCTGAAGGACACATGTAATTGAAGCAGTTAAAGTTCTCTGATTGCGTTATTAACAGTCTTAAATATTATTCCAGGTTCGAATGTAACGATCAACCAAATACGAACAAGGATGAGAGGGAGATAGAATTGAGTTTTCTTCCGCCCTAGTCAAATTAGTCAGAAGTCCAGGGAAGACCAATTCTCAGTCTCCTTCTTTGCAAGCACAAGGACTGCCTCATCACGGGGTGAGGAGTTGGTGGAAAGAAGTCTGTCTCCTGCCCGATTACGAGGTGCCACGCCCGGCCGGTTAAGCTGGGAGAAAGTAGCACCGAGAGCCCTCTTGGACCAAATGCTGGTAGATATTACTTCACTAGCATTTGGATAATTATATCTTTGTAAACTTTTGATTGCGCACTTAGGTGTTAGGTTATTTGTGCATCTGTATCTTTGTAAATTTTTTATTGTATCCTTGTAAACATTATTTGATTAATATAATGATATATTTTATTTGTCATATTAATTGTTGCAAAATTATTCGGTGATTATTCATTTGTTCCCAATCAGGCCAAAATCATACAATATTTGTAATGTATCACAATTAAGTATTTCTTTTCTTTTCAATTTGATGAAAAATTAATCACATTCCATACAAGTGTATTCAAAAAGTGGGTAAGAACATAATTGCAATTTGATATTTTTAACAATTGAGACAATTAGGTCAAAATCAGGCCAAAATCATACAGTATTTGTAACATTTGAGACAAATTATATATCTCAATCAGGCCAAACTCGTGCGGATGAATTAAACCAAAGCGTATGAATTAATTATTGCATATGAATTAAACCAAAAAGTATGAGTTAAACAAACTTAATAAAAGTAAATTAAATTATGTATATACATCTATGGTTAAAAAAGCAAACTTAATTGGGGATAATTCATTTGTACACAAACTATATTAAATTAAAAATTTAAATTATATCTATGGTTGCATGGGCTTCTTGTTGGGGCATTTTTTCTTGGTGTGTCCCTTGACTCTGCACAGGCTACACTTTGGCTTGTTCCCAAGCTCCTTCTAGTCCATCTCATTGCGTATCCTTGTTGATCGTGGTCGTCCTAGCGGGCGCAACGCTTGTGGATTGGGCATCACTGGTCTGCCTGAGACATGGGGCCAGTACTCCTCTCCCCCGACGGGATGAAACGGTTGGCTATATGCCACGAGCATGGTTTCCAGCTTATACACTGGGTCGACATAAAGCCCGAACTCATGCGTAACATCCGCACATGCTGCCAGTACATGGATGCAAGGATGATGGAGTTGTTGGAACTCCCCGCAATCGCAAAACCTTTGACGGAGGTAAACCCTACAGCGCCTGCCGGGCCTCCGTTCTTGCTGGTTGTAAGGTTCCTCCACCTCAAATTCACCGAGGTCTTCATTCCTCAACGACACTCTGCAAATCCTCGCCTGCTCAAGGCTCGTGAATATTGTATCCCGCAGATCTTCACACAACACGTGTCCCGCATTGATCTGCGCCTGAACTTGTTGTCGCCGGTCGTTGAAGAATTCTTCAACCTTGTACAATGTCGCTTGAACCAGCGTCGTGACTGGAAGACAACGGACCCCCTTCAAGACTCTATTCATGCATTCGGTGAGGTTCGTCGTCATGTGGCCGTAACGCCGACCCTCGTCGTATGCACGGGCCCACTTCTGTCGTGGAATTTTATCAATCCAATCTGCAGCGTCTTTGTTCAGTAGACGGATTCTGTCCAGCCTCCTCTGACAACCACGCTCTGTGTACTCGTGGCCTGCCTTCATCAACAATGCCCTGATCACCCTATTCCTGAACTTGGAGTTGAGGTTGCTTGCCACATGGCGGATGCATAACATGTTGTGCCCTAACGGTGGCTGCCAACCAGTTTCTGGGTTGTCTAGAGCCGCAAGCAATCCGATTCCGCGGTCAGAAATCAAGCACACCTCGCGATCCTTCGCGACGTGCTCTCGGAGCCTCCACAAAAACCACGACCACGCAGATTCGGTCTCCCCCTCCACGAGTGCAAACGCAACGGGGACAATGTTCTTGTTTCCGTCCTGTCCCATCGCGATCAACAACGAGTGCTTGTACTTGTCGTACAGGAACGTCCCTTCCACTTGCAGCATAGGCTTCAGTTGCCACCACGCATCAATACAGGGTTTGAACGCCCACAACAAACGTTTGAACTGGACTACGCTGTTGTCCCCCAGCATGTCAACGGTCTGGAACGACACCACTGTCCTCGGCATGGCTTGTTGCACAGCCACCATCCAACCCGACAGCTTGTTGTACAAAGGCACCCAGCTATTGTACACCCGGGCTATGCCCTTCTGCTTCCCCCGCCATGCCTTCTTGTACGAGACGGTGAAGCCCCTTGCCTTCTTCAGGGTCTCAACCACTAAAGAAATGGGGATGTCTGCCTTCTCTGTCACCAAGCCTGCTACTAACCCTGCTATCATGTCTGAGTCGAGCTTCGGGTGGTCCTTCGCGATCACTGTGGATGCACAGCTGTGGGGGCCGTCGTATATGGAAATCATCCACAGCTGAAGGTCCACCCTGTAACTTGCTCGGACCCTCCATTTGCAACCCTTGGCGTGGTGCACACACTTGCACTCGATGAATTTTTCTGCTGAGCCCGTCACCCTGTAGTCAACGTGGCGTTTGAGGGAGAACAACTTCAAGGCATCCTGAACGCCATCCTTGTCCGCGAAGACCAACCCGCTTCTAAGGTCTTCATCCTCCGTCCAGGTACTAATGCCCGTGATGTCACCATCGTACGGTGCCCCTCGTAGGCCAGAAAGATTTATTTGCGATTGGTATAGAGTGGGGCGGAATTCAGTCTAGCTGGAGCTACCAACGTGCCCCACGTCGACTTCCTCATACTGGTAGGGATCCTCTCGTTCATAGTCGTTAGCATCCTCTTCCTCGTAATCTCCATCCTCAATGTCGTTTCCCATTAAATGATCTTCATATTCTTCGTCCCCGATGTCGTCGTTCGGGGCCGCTGTCGGTATGCTGAGGAGCCGCTCCACTTCCGTGATTGCACCTCCGTATTCGTCATCACCTATTCACCTGCAAGTAATGTTTTTAAAACCGGACCGGTCATTGAACCGGTCGAGGCACTGGTTCACGGTTCTATGGTCGAACCGTGGTTGAACCGTGGTCGAACCGGTGGCATTTAAAATATATATTTTTAATTAAATATACTAAAATATATCATAAAAAAATTATATACTTCATAATTATATGTTTCCATCTCGATCTAAACATGATAAGAAATAGAACAAGTTGCAAATTACTACAATATCATATTAAACTCTTCAAATAAGTTCAAGGATCAACATATTTAAGTCTCAAATCTTATCACAAACCAAACAATAAATACTGAAATAGAACAATCGCTGACAGCCGGTTTACCGGTTTTCCGGTCCAATCGGCCGGTCCAGTCCAGTTTTCAAAACAATGCCTGCAACAGGTTGACTTCCGAGAAATTCCTGAGACACAACGGTTTGCAGGGGTGCCTCAGGAATGTAATCCCCGTCGACAGAATCTTGTAGTACTCCGGTTATCTGTGCATAAATCTCGATGACGGGCATGGGTAAATACGGAAGACACGAAGTGTGACAGACAAACATTTGATTCACCCCGCCGTCGTCCATCAATTAGCAGGGGAAAAATCTCACACCATCGCTTAAATAAGGCATCCTATATATCAAGTGGGACACCTGTTGGCACGGTTGAAGTCTTAATGTCTGATGCACCACCTGCATCGGACCTTCAAAATCGATGGCTCTACTGAAGCTCGTCATTATTGGAAAGTTGTTGCCACGGAACGCCACTCCGTTGGACTCCTCGCATACGTCGGCGTTTTGGTAGATACAAACGGTGAATCCATCAATCATCATTGTCGTGAAGTTGGATGACCACTGTAAGAATAGAGTTTGATATTCTTGTTGTAAGGTGAAGAAAAATGAAGATTGGTAAAGGTGGTGGGGTATGGTGAAAGTGGGTGTATATATATAGTGGTGAGGGAAGTGGAGAGGAAGGAGACATCCCAAAGCCCCTGCATGACCTTTCAATGCATGACCTTTGATGGAAAGGCCATGCAGGGGGAGCAGGTGACCAGCAGCATACCTACTTCTCAAGGCAGCTCCCAATTCGCCGTTACCAACGGCGAATTGGGGAAATCGAAAAACTCTCACCCAATTCGCCGTTGGTAACGGCGAATTGGTTACGGTTTTCTAGGGTTTCCATAGGGTTTCTAAGGGTTTTAGTAGGGGTTATGCATGGAGTCATGCAACGTGAGCCCAATTCGCCATTTGGGACGGTGAATTGGGGGTGCAGAATCTCGCAGCTTTTCCGTGATCTGCACCGTTCAGTGAGCCGTCTAGTCAAACAGTGGTGATTCCATTTGGGCTCCCAATTCGCCGTCCGCAACGGCGAATTGAGCACGTGGCATCCACGTTGGCAAAACTGACCAGTCAACGGTGAATTGGGAGGCTTTTCCGTTGACTCCCAATTCGTCGTTGGCAATGACGAATTGGGACAAAAAAAAATTTCCAATTCGTCGTTGGCAACAGCGAATTGGGACGTGAACAATGCATTTGGTATAGATTGAAAAATAAGATTTGGAAAGTGATAATGATAATAATAAGATATTAGAAAGTGCTATAATGGGACAAAAACTGGCTGTTTTATTGTATTAGTTTTCTGTTTTTTGTTTTTTCGGCTCCTGTATTTCTCCTTTCTAGTAATATAATTTCCATTTTCTACCAAAAAAGGGTGTTAAAATTCAAAAAACCATGTATAATTTATTGTTATAGGAAAAATACATCCAATTGTAATCAAAGTTAAATCTCTATGATTGAAAAATAAGTTAACATCAACTTTATAATTAAAAATCATTTTAATTAAAAGTTGAAGAAATATTCCATTAAATTGCACCGTGGACAATTTGGTCCTTCCGTATCTTTAAATTCATTTAAATTATTATGTTTTCCAACACACCACACAAAGCCAACAAATATGTTGAGGACAAATTTGCTGTGAACTTAATCCTATGTCACTTTAGTTCCTTTTAGAGGCAAAATATAGTATTTATCTTGAACTGGAAACTATTTATCTTGATCATGAAAAGTACTCTTATAGTATGCTATTAAAAAAGAAGCTCATTATGAATTTTTCTTATTGTATAAAAAATAAGGTAGTGATTCTTATAGTTGAATCAGCTTGGAGATCTTAATTAATGATGCTCATGTTTGCACCTTTCAGCTCTCTGTTCATGGCTTTTCAATTCTTATGTTGGTTGTCATGTTTAAGAAGTAAACAACATAGAGCTTTTGTTCTGGTTCCATATCCATGCACTTTGACAACAATACTGAATCTTATCAGTACTTTTATCTCTTGCTCTACGAACATAAGCAATGTGGTAGTATCTTGGAGGCATGTTCAGGTCATCCACTTTGATATAATGTCCAAGCCAATGATTATCCAACTAAGCTAATTGTTATTTTCATCCAGTCAAAGTTGTATAAGTAATTTCTATTGATGCAGGGAATTGGCCTTTTGAAATACCAATAAAAAACAATTAAATGTCATATATATATATATATATATATATATGCCCTTTTATAGAAGGTATATGTATTTGCCAACACTTAGCTAAGATAATATGTGTATGTACTAAGAAATTTCCATATCAATCTATATTTTTTTAATTTTTTTATAATTTATTTCAATATGCAAGAAATTTCGATTGTGCATATTTAAAGTGGCAAGAGATTTTACATCATCTAGTTGTGGGACCAAGATGGGTAAGTTATCTCAAAATGTCATTTAACACATTATCTTACTTCTGGTCTGGTTGCCTTATTCAAGTCATATGGCTTTTACCTTCTAATTGGTTTGTGCAGGCATCATATTGCAGAAGTTGAATATATACAATATATTTTGCCTCCAAAAAGGACTAAAGTGACAGAGGATTAAGTTCACAACAAATTTGTCCTCAACACGTGTTTGTTGGCTTTGTGTGTTGTGTTGGAAAGCATAATAATTTAAATGAATTCAAAGATACGTAAGGACCAAATTGTCCAACGGTGCAATCTTTCAAGGACCAAGTTGGGTAGTCCAAATCTTTCAGGGACGAAAATGTCAATTTCAAAATCTTTCAAGGACCAAATTGTGTATATGCTCTACAAAAAGACTTGGCCAACATTGTATCACTTGGCACTTTTCATTTTTTCTATTTATACTTTAGTCCTTTCAAGATTTTATGTTTAGCCGGCCCCTCAATGTTTTGTCTTTACACTTTACTCTTCGAATAAAATAATTTTTTATTCAGATTTTTTTTATTTTATTAATACTTTATTATTATTTTATTAATATCTTTAATATCTTATTATTTTTTTAGGATTTAAAGTTTTGGATTCAGAGTTTGGAAGTTATTAGAATTTGAAGTTTAGGGTTTGAAATGTGAGATTTAGTGTTTAGTGGTTATAAGGATGGGATTTAAGGTTTAAGGTTTTATTAATAAAATAATAAAAACAATAATAAAAATATTAATAAAATAATAATAATACAATAATATAAAATCTTTTTCTTCTAGATAAAAAAAGGTTTTATGACTTAAGTGTAAAGACAAAATATTTTGGGGGCACAACATAAAATCTGGAATGGACTAAAGTGCAAATAAAAAAGGCAAAAGTTCCACATGGCATAATGTGGACCAATCATTTTTTAGGGCATGAATTCCCTAAAAAAGTCTGATTGCACCATAGAATCCCCATTCATGGCTAACCAATCATCTTTGGAGGGAATGACTTGATCTAGGTGAAGACCTAGAACCTACGTACCCTAAAGAGGGATGAAAGTTGACGTAGTTCTATGTGTTTAAAGTGTCTGTGTGGCTGTCAAGGAGAGGGTTATACCTTAGTATGTATGTTCATCGAAGTACCATTGAGGACAATGGAAAGTCTGTGAGAGCAACAAGAGCTAGGAGGCAGTTGAGGACTTAGGGTTTTGGTACCATTACTAGTATGCTGCTATGAGCTTGTAATATGCCCAGGGTTTAGGCAAAGGTGGCATATTTTATAAATTATGTAAGCAGTCTTGAGCCACCGGACCAATCCATAAAGGTTCCTTTTGATCCACGTGGGAGCTCCTAAATTGTCATGTGAGCGTGGTCCACATTGGCCATTTACTCGTTTACAATTCGGTCAATAGTGATATTATCACTAGTCCCAAAAGTCTTGCGTGTGGGGCCTTGTGGACTTAGATCGAAATATTGTTGCTCTTTGGATGCTCGCTGAAGCATTGTGGGACGCAAAGGAATTGGAGAGTGATGACTCTTAACTAGGCATCTTGGGCGATCAACCGAAGAACTATTGTGTAAACACTCCATTTTGTCCAAGCATTTTAAAAGAAAATCCAAAATAAAAAAATAAATAAATGGGTAAACGGACTAAAAAGAAGGGAAGAGAAGATAAATAAGAATATAGAGAAAGAGAGAGAAATGAACTGAAAGAGTGGGGTGTCTTAATTGTAGGAACACCCTTGACAAAATTCACCTATTTGAATGTGACAGAGTGGGGCCGCTCCTAAGAGAATATAAAAGGGCATATATTCTCAAAACATATTCAAGAAATAGGATGCGTAATGTGCGGGCTATAACTCTATATTGGAACTGGATTATTATGTACATGGTATATTTCTTGTCTCCCTTAAGTAGTTATGGTTCAAGGCGAATACCACTATGACTCTGAATTTTTGCTAAATATAGATTCAAGGCAATTTAGCTATCTATATTATGCATAATAGTCTATCTCTACTCAAATGTGTGTATGTATGTTAATTTGAAATAATAAGTGAGGGATTGTTATATATTATTATAAATTAATTGATTTAATTAATAATTATGACAAGTTATGAAAAGTTATTAGATCAAAAAGTATTTGATTGATTATGAGATTAAATGTATTTAATATATGTTTGGTTGTGTTTGGGATAAACACAAATGAAGGGAAGGAAGAGAAACTATACAGTACCCAAAAATTTATATTGTTTGGTATATTTTACATGTAAAATACTATTCATCTTTTGACTTTTCTTTTGAATTTAACTGAAGGAGAAATGTTACAAATACCCTTTGATTGCAAACAAAATCAACCTAATTTTAGGGTGTTAAATAGCACAAATAATAGATAAATATATATGAATTTACACCAAAAAAGTTGAATATTTTGACATAAGGAATAAGTAAGAAAATGTGATAAAATACCCATAAAAAGCATCAATTCTTGATTATCTGTAAAACCTGTGGAATATCGGATAGGTGCGTTTGATGTTTGTTAAGTGTTGCAGGCTTAACAGAGATCATTGGGAAAGATATATTCCAAGCACAAGAACTGAAATCAAAGCAAGAACTCAAAGCAAGGCCAAGAAGGAGATCAAGACAAGAAAAGAACGGAGCATTCGCCATGGCAAGTAGAAATGCTCGTCACAGCAAGAAAAAGAAGACTCGCCATGGCGAGCACAATTGGCTCGCCACAGCGAGTGGCAAGGCTGACATGGCAGATAACGTGGACAACAACTTAATGAACGAAAATAAGAAGGAGTCCAGTCATACAAAGAGTTGGAAAACCAGTCAAATTGGTTTGAATTCAAAAGTCAAACCCCGTATAAATTATCACTTATCTCCATCCTAATCTCAGTCAAACTGTGACTCCCGGAGCATTATAAAAAAGGCTTTATCAAGTTGAGAAGAGACACGTAGAGATCATAGATAGATAGATTCAATTTGAGATTGGAGAGAGAATATGAGCTTCTAAGTTCTTCTTGGGTTTCCAAGAAGAACTAGCATAGGCATGAGCCAATGGCTCTTCATTAGGGTTCACTAGTTTCTTCTTCTTCTGTATATTCATCTTTTCCGATTCATATGATTGTATTTACCACGTATCACATGTCATTATTTTATTTGATTCTTCCATGAACGGGCGTGTACTAAGTCTGCTGGATCCTTCATATCGGGTCGGTAATCATTGATTATGTGGTAAGGTACACAACAATTCTAACCTTTTGGAATTCAATACAGTTCTATTTATTGGGTTCTTGATCATATGCATCTCTTATTGCAATAATATTTGATTAAATTGATTGACCCAATCGGGCGATTGTTTGTCTAATAATATCATGAAATCTCTTGGTTCATGTTATTGATGTTCCCGGTCAGGGATAACATAATCATTAGGCAGGTTTTCGTAATGTATAACTATCTTGAATTGAGTGAATTTAAGAATGAACTAGTTAAACCTAAAAACATTTAAATTGACTATGATTGTTGGAGTTCTATTCTTCTTGGGAACCTGTTGAATCAATATTGAATCTAATATCTTTTTCTTTACTGCAATTCTCATTTACCCCTTTCATTCCACAAATACTTGTTTTGCTTGGATCACTAACCAACTACAGGATCAGTTCGGCGATTCCGTGAGAGATTCGACCCTTGGGTTGCACCTTGTGCTATTCTCTGAGGTTTTATTTAATCACAACCGTGTCGACTGGTTGGAACCTCGACTCGAAGAAATTTAGACTTGCTTTGGCTCGCAATCAAATTGGCGCCGTTGCCGGGGAATCTTTGGTAAATCCTAAAATTGGCTACATTTTCGACGAATAGGTATTATTTTTTATTTTCTTTTAAATTTGCAACTATCCTTTTCGATCTTTTTTTCTATTTCTTTTCGTTTTTTTATGCCTTTTGTCTATTTTTCGCACAGCTCGCCGCCTACACTTGCCGCGGAGAGCATCAAAATTTTCTAGGCTGCTCGCCTCAGCAAACCTAGTTATTTCTAAGGGTACTCGCCATCAGCTCGCCACAGTGAGTGTGACAGCATAAAGCCCCCCCCCCTCGATCTCATGATTTATGACCAAAAGGTCTAAAGGAGACTTGTTTTCTGAAGATCCAAAGATCGAAATAACTCTAACACAACTTAGGAGAGAGAAAAGAAGGGAGAGAATCTCCACCATAGTCATGGCTTAACACGAAGATGAAATTTTAAATGAAAGTGTCACCCTTAAAGACCTAAATAAAGCTGACTCCTCCTATGATATATCTCAAAATCTGGTCCTGGTCTTTGAGAATGATTTTGAATTAAAGGGATCACTGTTGAACTCCCTGCAAAAATTTCACGGATTGGCAAGAGATCCCTATGTGCACTTGAAGATCTTACACATGCACTGCACCACACTTAAACCCATAGGCACTAAGGTAAAGGATGTCATGTGGAAGGTATTCCAAATGACATTGGAAGGAAAGGCCACGAAATGGTTTTTACATCTGTCAACCCAATCTCCTGAAGCCTTACTCTCTTGGGACCCTCTTCGGAGCGCTTCCGTCGAAAAGTAATACCCCTCCAATAAAGTTTCAGCCACGAGGAAAAAAATTACTTCCATTAGGCAAGAAAGATATGAAAACTATTAAAATTATTGGGTCTGCTTTCAGGATCTGATGACCAAATGCCCTAATCACCGTCTCCCTCTAGCTCAATTAGTCAATAGCTTCATAGATGGCCTGAACCCTACGGACTCTGACATGTTAGTGGCCGCAGCCAACTGTGCACTACAAGACTTCACCCCTGCCGAGTCATGGGACCTGAATAAGAGATGCATTAACTAAAAAGAGAATATCCTCTTGAGAGGTGCCCTTAGTAGAGGGAACTGGGCAGGAACCAAACCCGCACTAGCCCAAATCACTAGGGATATAGCTGAACTAACTAGGGTAGTCAAAGCCTTACAAGGCCCACAACAACAACTAGAGCAACTGGCTCTTGTAGCTGCAAGCTACAGCTTGTGTGACTCCATGATGCACTCTACTACTGATGACTGCCCACATAAGGTAGAAGAGGTCAATGCCATATTTCAGCAAAGACCTGAGATGTATCAAACACGAGATCCATTCTCGAACACATACAATCCCGGAAGGCGAGACCATCCAAATTTTACGTGGAGAGACCCTGGGCAATTAAATTAAGGGCATAGGGTAGGAAACTTCCAAAGGGACCCCCCTAACCAACTAGTAAAAACCAATCCCACCACCTTTATAACTACTGAACAAGGGAACCTTGGTTCTGAAGTTAGAGAGCTCAGACAAATAGTATAGAAGGATTCTTAGAATTTCGAGAACAAATTGTACATGAGAATATAACCAATTCCTGAATGCAAGTGACCGTTCGGTTTTCACACGAATTTGAATTACTCCGAATCGAGGTTCCAACCGATCGTCACAGTTGTGGTCAAATAAAAAGCTCAGGTAGCACAGGGTGTAACCCAAGGGTCGAATCTCTCGCGGAATCTTCGCCTTGTTCCTACAATTGGTTAGTATCTCAAGCAAGCAGTTATTCACAGAATGAGTAGGGAGTTAGTGGTTTGAAAGGGTCAAGTATAATATGAAGCATGATCCCAAGAAAAATAGAACCAGACAATCATGGCCAATATGAAGTTATTCATGATAGTCATGCATTACGAAAGCCTATCTAATGATAATGTTATCCCCGACCGGGAACATCAATAACATGCATCGAAAGATTTTATGATATACTTGATGATCAACTGCCTTTCCAGGAACAATTAATTAAAATAAATATAATCGCAATTAAAAGATGTATACGATCAAGAACCCAATAAATAGATATATATCTGAATCTCAAGGATTAGAAATTCCAAGTGCTCTACCACATAATCAATGATTACCGACCCGATATGAAGGATCTAGTATACTGAGTACATGTCCATTCATGGAAGAATCTAATAAACTAATGACATGTGATTAAGAAGCAAAACACAATCTATAAATCAAAAAGGGTGAAATACAAAAGACGAATGAATTAAAAACCCTAATGAAGAGCCATCAACTCATGCCTACCCTAGTTCTTCTTGGAAACCCAAGAAGAACTTAGCCGCTCATATTCTCTTTCTCTGAACTATACTAATATGTGGGAATCACTTAATCACTTTTCAACCTTGTGAGATTCCTATTTATATTGCTCCGGGACCTCCAATTTGATTAGGAATAGGATGGAGATAGCTATTAATTGGTATGGAATTTATTATTTGAATTCAAACCAATTTAAAACCATCTCCCAGTCCTTAGATGACTGGGATCCTTCTTAAATTCGTCCATAAGGTTGTTGTCCACGTCATTAGCCTTATTAGCCTCTAAACTCGCTCTGGCTAGCATGTTTGCTCGCCACAACGAATGGTGGGGAGCTCACTGTGGCGAGCTATCTAGCTCGCAGCAGCAAATGCTTCTTTGGTTGCTGTGGCGAGTGGAATTGCTTGCTGCAGCGAGTGCTTCATTCCTTTCTTGATTTGCTCTCCTTCTAAGCCTTGTTATGAGTTCTTTCTTTGGATCCGATTCCTATACTTGTAGTATATCTTCCCATTGATCACTGTTAAGCCTGGAGCACTCAACAAACATCAAATGCACCTATCCAATTGTGATGACCGCGCGCTCGACAGAGTCGCCACCAAATTTTCAATCAAAATTTGGAAAAAGAAAAATAAGTTCAAAAGTGGGGTAAAAATGAATTTTCCCGAAATGTTGGATTCGGGAGTCTGATTGAGATGAAGGGAAGGTGTTAGGCACCCTTCTTCCCCTTTCCGAAGACGGTTACCCTAAAAATCAATAATAAAATTATTTTGCCTTAAAAAATATATACAATCATGTAAGAAAATGAAGGAGGGCTTGACCTAGGATAAAAGCCTAGGGCCTACGTACCCTCAGAGAAGGATCAAAGCCCAAGTAGTTCCTTTGACATGCATGTGTCTGAGTGAGGGGAGGTCCATCAAGCGAAAGCCCAGATAGCCTCCCAGTACAATGTACCTAAAGTGGCCAAAGCCTTTTGGTACCTATCTACCATACAATATATACAAATAATAGAAATACCAGAAATGTGCGCTTGTGAAGGCTCATCAGGCGGCGTGCCTAGATGGCCTAAAGATTAGTACGCTTATAGGGGCAAATGCCTCTTGGTGGTACTAACTTACACAAGGGAAATAATATTTCAGAAATAAGAGCAAAACATTTTCTGTCTCCCAAAAGCAAGGGGGTCGCGACGGGTTTGGTTGTTGCAATAGTGGGGGTCGCGACGGTTGAACTATTACGTCGTGACCCCTCAGTCATTTCATGGGGAGGGGGTCGCGACGTGCACACTTACCCGTTGCGACCCCTTTTTGCTTTTTCAGAAAAGACAAAGTCAAAACAAAATAGCTTGGGTGCTCAAATCATCTATAGGGTTGTAACACCTACACCAAGGTGTTACAACCCGTTAGGTGTTACAACCCGTTTCGTAAATAAATATATAAATAAAGAAAGTGAATTTTGAGAAGAGTAGAGGTTTGGGTATGTATTGGTAGGGTGGTGTGAGCAAGTAAAAATAATAATAACAAGAGACTATACCTTATAGTTTCCACAGCCTTTAGATTCTTTTCCCTCTTCCTCCCTCTTCCATCTTTTTTTTCCCCTTTGACAAGTGATGTGACTCACTATTTATAGTGAGTTCCATGGGTAATATAAAAGGAAGATTGAATCTGGGCGTCAATGGGCATTAATGGGAATTAACGGGTTGGGGGTCGCGACGGGTAGGCTTCGCTGTGGCGACGGGTACCCGATCTCGGATCTGATTAGATCTGTTTGATCTGCTTATTTATGGCTAGGGGTCGCGACTTATGGGCCTATACGTCGCGACGGGTCCCTGATAGGAAATCTGATTAGATCTACCATAAATGCTAAGGGGGTCGCGACGTATAGGCTTATACGTCGCGACGGGTCCCTTAAAGGAGGAGGGGGTCACGACCCCTAGGGCTCACCCGTCGCGACCCCTCAGCTTATTTTTGTTCTATTTTATTTTTGGTGCATTTTGGGGTGGACAAAAGGCAGTGTCCACATAAGCCATCCAAAGGCGATGTTTGTCCTTATTTGTTAATTAATTTTAAAAAGTCCGCACAAAATGGGGTGTCTACAGATTCCCCTCTTTACTTGCCTTTCTCTCGAACGCTTTACTGAAAGAGGTGAGCATAGCTCACAAAAAGGAGAGTGAGGACAAGTAAAGACAATAATAGACTCCTATTTTGTTCGGGGCTCAAAAGTGTGTAAAATCAATCAACAACCAAAGCCTAGAATAGTGCAAGTACAGCCCTGAGAAATCTATTACCTAGAAAAGTCTTAAGCCACCAGTGCTATGACTCGTCATTGCTCCCATCTTCGGCACCTGACATGTCCACCTGAGGTGGATAGAGTCCTCTAGTTGCATCGTGACGGCGAGCCCCATCAAGGAGTTGGAGCGCTATTAGCTAGAGGGATAACTAATTGGTGATAAAACTCTTCAAAAAATCTACCCGATCATGCACCCCAAAATATGAAAATAATGAGAAATGGTATTCCCAAGTTATGGGCGTCAGCTTTCAAAACACTCAACGGCGAAAACTGCTCACTATGGAGATCTTGACGGGTAAGAATATCCAAAAAGTTATAGGTGTCAGATTCCAAAACATTTATTGGCAGAATCTGAGTCCTATGGAAAAGTTGTGGATGTCAGATCCCAAAACACTCTTCAGCGGAATCTAATCCCTATGGAAGAAGAATTATGGGCGCCAGATCCCAAAACACTCATCGGCGAAATCTGATCTCTAAAAAAATCTGGATGTCAAATCTTCGAAGCACTCGATGGTTGTCCATGAACACCAAAGACTGATCATCACGAAGATCTAATAGTCTCCAAAAATTATGAGTACCAGGTTTCCAGTGACTTTCTATGAGTACTGGAGAACCTTTCCCCATGAAGATCTAAGAGTCCTCAAAAGTTGTGGGTAACCAGTTTTTGAAACACTCATCGGCGAAAACTGATTAAAGAGAAAGTGAATATCAAGTTTTCGAAACACTCATCGGCAAAAACTGATTAAAAAAAGTGAATATCAAGTTTTCGAAACACTCATTGGCGAAAACTGATTAAAAGGAGATCTTGGCAGGCAAGAGTTCCAAGAATTATGGGTACCAGATTTTCGATGGCTTTCTATGAGCACCGAAGACTGATCACCACGAAGATCAAATAGTCTCCAAAAATTATAAGTATCGGGTTTTCAGTTACCTTCTATGAGGACTGAAGAACCTTTCCCCCCGGAGATCTAAGAGTCCTCAAAAGTTATGTATGTTAGTTTTCGAAACATTCATCGGCGAAAACTTATCAAGTTTTCAAAACACTCATTGGCGAAAACTAATGAATATCAAGTTTTCGAAACACTCATCGGCGAAAACTGATTAAAAGAAAGTGAATATCAAGTTTCCGAAACACTCGTCGGTAAAAACATATTAAAAGGAAAGTGAACATCAAGTTTTCGAAACACTCATTGGCGAAAACTTGATGACAAGTAGAAAATGTTATGAACGTCAAGTTCTCAAAATACTCATTGGCGATAGCTTGACGACCAAATTTTCGATGGCTTTCTACGAGCATCGAAAACTAATCACCACATGGAATAAAGTTTAAGTGACTAAAAAGGTTTTCCCTGCTTCCCAGCTTGCCTGGACTTCACAGGTCTAAAAGGATTTATGCAAAACATGCATTTCGTGCTGTTCCAACTTACTTGGGTTTAGCAGGTCCCAAAGATTACACAAAACATGTTTTTCTTGCTCTTCCCAACTTGCTCGGGTTTAGCAGGTGATAAAAAGATTTATGCATATGTGGATCATACAAATGCTCATGCGAATACCATGTCAAATGGAAACATGAATGTAAAAATCATGAGTACTATGCAATCATCGCACAATAATCACTTGATAACTTATGGAAGTATCGTGCAAATTTCATGCAAATTGATGCACGTGCAAATGCAGCAACGATGCTAATAAATTAATCGACTCAAATGTGAATACACATGCAAAGATAATGAACATATGCAAACATATTGATAACACGATCATATAAGAGACGTGCAAACAAACATGGTCCAAAACATTACTTTATTTATTTTTAATTGATTTTCTCTTTAAAAGGGAAAATGGAAACAACATTTGGGGATACTCATGCCCCAACACTTTGAGGGGAAGTGATTCCCCAGCCTTCTTAAGGAAAGAATGTTGTGGGCGCATTAGGATCCCAACAACCAAAAAGATGATTCCCTAGTCCACCGACATGAGAATGGAGGAAAATTCAGGGCATTAGAGACCCTATACAACCAGAAACCTGCTTTAGGACACCGGAATCCCAACCCTAGATGCAGAGGAAATGATTCTCCAGTTCGCAAACAAAGAAGTTAAAAGAGAACTTGAGACATCGAAATCCCAAGACAAGCAAAGAGGGGTATGTTTTTGGGATACTTTGATCCCAATACTAAGGGCAAGATGATTCCCCAGTCAATGTGCGGGGATTAAGTCTGTATTCAGGAGAAGGGAATTCCCCAATTTATAGATCGAGGCAGGATAATGAGGAGGTAAAATTACTCTCCTATCAACAGGAAAACAAAGACAAGTGAAGGAAAACACTATTTAATCACATCTTAGTCTTTGAAAATCAAGTAAGGAGGGTAAAAAATGTTTTAGCTTTGACTAAGCTATCAAAAGCCAATTAAGGAAATCTTTGACTTTATTTTGAAGTTCATCTTGATTTCGAGTATTGAACACTAATCAAGCACTTCTTCTTTCTTAAAAGTTAACTTGGTCTTAACCATCGAAGACTAAGTAAAGAAATAAATCAATACATTGGTTTCAATCATCGAAAACCATGTAGAAAAATAGCATGGTAGAGGTGACTTGATTACAATCCTCAAAACCAAGCATTGTCTGCCCTCATACTTTTATTTTCAAGGATTTACATTTAAATGTGAAGTATAACCTTACTCTCATTATAATGGAATTTATCAAAGAATTAAGAGAGAATTTGGGACATCTAAATCCCATGATAAGCACAGAAAGAGACACATTTGTGGGACCTCGTGACACTGTCTTTGAAAATAAGGGGATTCCCCAGTCAATTGACAAGGGGCTGGGACCACAATTTGGGTAGAAAGGGATTCCCCATCCAAGAGACTGACACGAGGCAACATTCGATTCAACGAGGGGATAAGGTAAAATTGCTCTCCTAGCAGTTGGAGGAGTAACAACAAGTGAAGACAAACACCATTCGATCATACCTTTAATCATTGAAAACCAAGCAAAGAGTGTTAAAGATGCTTCAGTTTTGAACAAATTGTCAAAAGCCAAGTGAAAAAATTCTGATCTCATTTTGAAATTTATTTTTGATTTTGAGTTTTAAACATAAATCAAGAACTTCTTCTCTTAGAAGTTGATTAACTTGGTCTTAACAATTGAATATCAAGTAAAGAAATTAATCAATATATTGGTTTCAATCATTGAGAACCCAACAGAAAAATTTCATAGAATTTTCGAAATCAAGCATTGTTTCTCCCTCACACTTTGATTTTCAATGATTTGCAAATGTGAAGCACAAGCTCCTTCATGTTAGAATGAGATCACCAAAAATTTAAAATGCCCTGTCTAAAATGATAATCTAGTAAAGAAAGACTTATCAACTTTGTCTTGGGACTAATGTAAAATGTCTATGTGATACACATGTGGAAAAGAAGAAATCTATCAAAAGAATGAACCCCTATTAAGAAAGAACGAGTCATTCTAAGAGATAACATTGACCACCCGACTGACAACATACAACAAGATACCATAAATATGCATATCACAGTGGGATGAAAGCAAGACTTCTCTGGGTTATGGTTTTTTTGTTGCAATTGATGAATGGGGTTTACCGGGTAGAGAAGGGATTTTCTTCTTCTTCTTCTTCTTCTTTTTGAAAAAGAGGGTAATAGGCCTGAGGGACGGAAAGTTTCCCCATCTTCATTTAAGGATAAAATTTGGATAAGGATCAAGGGATTCAAGATCTTGGCATGATATTCCCCGGGGGGAGTTTATTCCTTGAGTGCTAAGATTGAAGTGTTTCTCTCATTTTATTTCATTTAGCCATTCACAAAACATTTGAATTGGTTATACCTTAATGAGGACTTTATAAGCCTTTAACATGGTCAAATGGATGCAAAATGTGGGCTTATGAAAGGGGCTAAAAAATTATTGTGGGAACATAATGAAAAACTCTTTAAATTGAAATCGCTCTAACCCAGGAGCTTTGTATTTGAGAGTTAATAAGGTCTTTGAACAAACTAAGCATCCAACTAGCAAATACAACCGACCAAAGAATAAGTAATTCTCTCACTCTCCATTTTTGGAATATCTTCACTCAAATATGTTCTACTAGCCGGTTTCCATAGGCTTGTAATTAATCTATATCTCCACTACAGATGTATTAGTGTAATAGATCAAGTGGTCTTTAAAAGCTTGTAGTGATGGAGAAATGGCTAATGTGGAAAAAGTGTTTAAGAAATGAAGTTACCAATTATCAAGCATGACATAATAGTTTCTTGAATGACCACGATAAATTTGCCCTAAAAAAAGGATGCTGACCAATCGATCATTCTCTATCCACCAAAAGAGTTTGCCTTAGATCTTCTTTCTCTTTAGTTGTGCACTTTTATTTCTTTTCTTATCTTTTTTCATTAATAATGATTTTATTCTTTCTTTTCTTTTTTTTTCTCAAGCCCTTTCTTGGCTTACTTGAATCGCTAGGCAAATCTAACTTGCGAGAATGAGTGGTCCGCCAATATATGCAATAGGTCAAAATGTAATACTCATCCAAGAATCACGTGATGAAGTGTCTTAAAAATTGCTAATAAAAGGCTCAAAATAGGTGGCAGAAGGAAATATAAATGGGGTTTGTGTTTGGAAAAAGGGAGAATGAAATGAATGCCTCCATCCTTTCTATCAAACCAATGCATGAGCAAATAGATCATCGATGAAAAGAAATTAGTGTTTGGCTCAAATAACTTCCCACAAGGTTTGACTCTCACAATGATCACTTGCAAAGCCAATTGGATACTAAATTTGCATCAGAAACAAAGCTCTTATCATGGATTGAACTTAATCGTGAGATATCCTTATTATTCCCCAAGGTTTATTTTAATGTCAAGTAATTTTTAAAAACATATCCATGAAGGCTTAAAAGTGGCTGACAATGGATGATAGTGTTCCTCTCCTTTTTTTTTTTGGCAATTGATTTCTTGAAATACACAAAGTCGAAAGACTACCCATACCAAGTGAACATTGACTAGGTTTAGACTTTTGAAAACTCTACTCTTAGCCCAAAAGGGGTGACTAGAGGTGATCTTCATTGTGTTTGGGAAAAACCAAGAAATGCCTCATATCCTTGATATAGCCAACTCATTTGCTTTTATTGTAACGTCCTAGTCTCTTTATTGATTTTATTTACGGAATTAGGTTATTTACTTAACTTTTAAAATCCCGGTCCAATTTTTTTTTAATTTTTATGTGGGAATAATAAAAGTCAAGTGTTACCCCAAGGATCGCTTACTCTCGGTTGGTTATTTAACCTAAGAACTAGAAGTTACGTGTTTGATGCTCTCGCGCTCTCCCAAATTCATTTTCAGCACATACATAGATAATCAGGTGGAACGAGGTACTAAACCTCCATACATAACCTAATCAGCATATAGGCTAAGTGTACTGCATACAACCATACATATATACTTACATAAGTATAGTAGTCAGTGGCACGCAGGCCTAAATAGTTAGTATCATAATCCAAAATAGTGTGACCTCTAAGTCACTGCCAAAATAAGTGTAAACTCCCTGCTACCTATCCATCACTCACCCTCTCTAAGTCCCGGGGGCATTCTCTACTGAAGGGAAAAAGAAAAGGATGTTGACGGCCTTCAGAATTTGGAAGTAACCCAGAAGGGGGACTTCTCCTCAATCTCTAATAGTAGGATGTACCTGGGCATCTGAACACACTAACGTAGTGAGATATAAAATCTCAGTAATGTAGATTACCAGTTTTATAAAAACTAATTAGTGGTTCAGCTGCATTACTAAGAATACAGGGAAAACTTCCTTCATAAATTAAATGCAGTTATCAGTTATTTCACATCAATAACAAGATATTTCCACACATGAGTTCAGAATATATGGTCATGCTGAAAAAGCTTTAAACAGATGAAATAGCCATTTTCTTTCAAAAGTAATGCATGTTTACCACTACATGCACTTATCAGCCATGCCAAAAACCAGATCTCTCCAGGACCTGTACAACTGGTTAAACCATTACCATCAATGAAAAACAATCTAATGAAACAGGAAAATAACCGACTTATCATTTACCACTATAGTAAAGTCCACCCATATAAGGCAACAGGTATTACCCAATATCCCAGGGCGTCCCCCGGTGTGCGCACAAAGTTAGAACCTTAGGATCACTAGTCCCGGACTGGAATGTCTCCTCAATAGTTGCTAGGCACCTACGTCCCAGACGTATCCCTAGCAAACCTAGTGTTTCCTTTTCATACACATCAAATAATATAACATAGGTTTTCATCCACAGGTAATGTTTACTCAGTTGTCATTCACTTGCCTCCCCAGGGCATTATTTACAATTTTACCCCTCCAAGGGTGTATGTAATCATTCACAGATGCATGCTAAAATACCTGCCCTTCAAGGCATATCAGTCCACAGATGCATGCTAAAATACCTGCCCTCCAAGGCATCTCAGTTCACAGATCCATGCTAAAAAACCTGCTCTCCAAGGCATATCAGTTCACAGATGCATGCTAAAACTCAATTTTAAAGTTGGATGCCACACACTTAAATAGCCTGATAAAACAGTCAACTTAGCATTTGGTCAACGCAAAAGTCAAACAAAGTCAACAACAACGTCAAATAAAACTTGTACAGCAAGTAACATGCATAACTTTGCATACAAGCATCCAAAAGTCATGAAATTTCACAAGATGCATCAATAACTTACATTTAACAGTTTCAGCTAGTTTACCAAAAAGAAAATTGCATTTTGACCCTCAATTACACAATTCTTTATCAACAGGGTCCTTTTTGCAAAGAAAGGGAAATCAATGCAATTTCAATCATTCAAAATACATCCAGCCACCAATTATAGTCAATTAGGACCTAATACACACATCCAGAAAGATTCAAACAGAATTCAACTAGAAATTGGGTCAGAATAAGAATTTCAAGAATCTTTCTAGTTTTTCTTTCAAAATGGTCCCTATTGAGACCCAATTTCTGTTCTGGATTGTTTCAAGCTGAAACCAAGGTGCAGAAAGTTCCTAAGGACTATTTGTGACTTGCTGGTAAAGTTTCCACAGTAAAAATCCACACAGAAACCATACTTTTGCAGCAAAATGCTTTTCTTTGAAAATTTCTCAACAAAATGAATTTAGTGTCTACATAGGGTTGAAAACCAATTTGACCACTCTCATCCCTGTACATAGTACCTCACTATCCCATAAAACCAAAATGGACAAGTTCCTACCCTCAAACTACTCAGGTTACACAGTTTTCAACAAAATGGCAGAAACAGTGTTTTTAATTCATTTTAGTCCCTTTCACTAGCTCTTTTCTATTCTGGCCTTTTTCAAATCCTAATTAATCTTCCCTCACCAGAATAGGGTCAATTATGACTTGCACAACAAGTGTGTGAAGTCATATCAGATCAGAGATGGAATTTATGTAGCCATTTTGCCCTTTTCTTACCAAATTTCCTATTTAAGGGGTTTTGGGGTTCTAAAAGCCAAACTAGACACCCTTGGTCCCTTTTCTTTTTGGGAATACACTCTAGGAAGTCTGGAGGGCGGGAGGAGTTGGCCTACCCTCTCAGAACCTGAGTACCCAACGTTTATAGTTGGATACCTTACCATTTTGCCCACTTCAAGCTCACCTTGCCTTTCTTGCACTCTGAGAGTATTCTGACCTTACTATTCATCTTTTCATACCTTCACTGCCTAATAACTCAGAAGAACACCCTTGAAGTTCATTTAGTAACCCCTTTTTCCTACACAGGACAGCCACCCCTATTTTTTACCTTTTAGTCCCTTTACTGATCAAGTGGTTGGTATCCTACTAATTTTTCAATGTATCCATATGTATTAGACTTCTAATGAAAGTAAAAGATAGAAAATGATCTTCCTCCCTAATTTGACAGCAAGGAAGAATACCCAAAACCTTACAAGTTTATTTCCCCACTAATTTCACTACCTAGGGTATTTTAACAAACCCAAGAGGAAAATCTCAGCATATTTGAAATGGTTAAAGGTTCAATTAAGTTTTAAAAACACAATTCCAGTTCCAACACAAAATCCACAGCCAAAAACTCAGCAGGCATATCCAACAAAATCATGGAAATGACCATTTTTAACTATATATATTTCTTAATTGAAAACTAGAAATTTTGTAGGTAAATTCAGAGCTCTTTGGCTACTGTGAGATTTATCAAAACATGTGGGAGACACTAACAGCAGTAACAACAAGTTTACAAGGTTCACCAGCAATTTCCAAGTTCAAACAACATCCACAAATCCATGTTCTTTTCATTTTAAAAAAAAAAAAAAACTATTCCCTCAAGTTTCATACTGCACACCAGCCTCCTCAAGGCCATTCAAAGGTTACCAGCTATCATTTGCAACTTTGACAGTAGTAAAACAGCAATTTGGCAGCAATTGACAGTAAGAAGAAAAAAAAAATCAGAAAATCACTTGACAAAGGCAAATTTTTTCAGCTTTTTAACTAGAGATTCTCACTACTGAACCAGAAGCTATGTGAGTGATTAGAGCAAGTTTCTAACACGTCATAATCCTAATATCATTCACTAATTCATCCTAACTCAGCTCGAAACTCAGACCACCAGAATTCACAGAACACAACAAATACATATTTCACATCAGAAACAGCATTTTAGAAATTTCAGTAACATTTCGAGGCTTTGATCACCTGTATGGAAACCTCTGATTGGACATGTATTTGGGGGATTTTATAGTTCATCTTCTTAGCTTTCTTTTGAATACTCACACACTTAAATTGGTTAAGAAATGAGAGATTTATGCTCTCTGGAAGCACTACTGCCCAAAACAGAGCTTTACATGACAACAACGAGAAAGAAGGTCATAGAGTCTCATACCACCACCATTGATGGATGCTCTTGACTCAGAGATGAAGAAGGAAGGTTAACCCTACGTTACCTTGAGTTTTCAGATGAAAACCGTAGGTTTGAGCTTCTGAATTGCTTGGGTAAGCTTGGTGAAAACAACAACTCTTGAGTGTGCGTGTGTGTGTGCAAGGTTTTCTGCTTCTTTCTCCACTTCCAGCTGCTAACCACGAGCCTCCAGCCTTCTCTACTGCCTAATACTTCTTCTTGAAGCTTACTCTCACTTTCTCACAGTTCTCTCTCTCGGTTTTCAGCTGGTATCCCTCTCCCTCTCGGTTTCACTCTCTTATAAGGAGCCTAAGGCATGTGAGGCTGGAATGATGAAAGGAGTGAGGTGTCCAGTTGCTGATGCTTGTTAAATCGTATTAGGACACCTAATTGGGGTGTGTTGGCGGGGCTTAGGGGCTGTTTGGGTGGGTTAATGGATACTTAGGCCTCGGGTAGAGCTAGCTTAAGTTAAATGGTTTAAGTGGCCATTTAGTTAAGTTGTAACATAGCTAATCTTGATTTTCCAGCTTTAATTCTGATTATTTGATCTTTTATGTGTTTTCATAAAATTGGTTACTACATCTAAGGTCATAATTGGGTAATTAATTGGCTCTTAAAATGGTAATTTCGGTTAGTTAAGCCATAAGTAGCATTAAAGGGGTTAAATTGACATTAAATTCATATTCATCTCACTTTTAAAAATATGTAACTTACCCAATTCTCTTAATTTTCCTTCAAGTCTCATGGCTGGTACTTGGTAGGGTAGTTTTGAGTGTCTTTGGGTGGCTAAATTGGGATTTCTTGGGATTTAAGTAAACTAGGGTGCCTTGAATGCAATTTTTCATTTCTATCGTTTTAGTCGCTGAATTTCTACTGGAGAAAATGTGACAATTCAAGACTTTTCTTGAGGTTGGGATCCCTTAGTCAGGTCTTAGGGTATCTCTAGAGTGTCATAGGGTACTTTTCTAGGGTTAAATAGATCTTTCCTACACTTTTAAACTCAATAAAAGAAAAGATGCTAAAACTAAGTTTTTCTTTCAGTTTAGTCCTTAGGTTTGGGGTTAGGGTTCCTCTCGCACTTTATTTCCTAATTTTTAGGTCTATTGACCTCTAACTAGGGTTTATAAACCTATTTACAAGCAAAAACAAGTACAAACAAATTCGAGCAATCACACATCCAAAGAGTCAAACATGTCACATAAAAATCAACAGAAAAATTTTTGGTCAAAGTTGGGTTTAAATTTTTAGGATGTTACATTTATTAAGGCTTCTTTCCTTATTTTTTATTGTTCTTTTCCTTTTTCTCTATTTCTCTTATTTTTCATTATTTTTTTAATTCCCCGGAAAACATGACTCATGACTATACATATGTGCAGTATCTTCTTTTATCGGTCAAGTTAATTGCCAATGTTACATCAAATTAGACGAGAATTTCAAACATTCAAATGCCCGAGGAACACCTAAATAAGAATGAGAGAAGAACTAGAATGAAAAATATGGAGTAAATGAATGACGGTTATTGATGGAAAAGAAACTTTACTTAATTCCCAAAATAAGTGTGATGAAGTTCATTGGAAAAAGATTCTAAGGCATTTCAAACTATTTGATGTCATTCACTCTAACATTTTCTAATCAAGCTTGTCGCATTTTACCCTCTTTGCGAATCTACCCTTAAACTGATGAGTTGGGGTGATCTTGTGGTTCCTCATTAATATTTGAACATTGGCTTGAAAAATGCTACCTGTCTCAGTTGAATGACCATGCGCATTTGCGTGGTATTCACATGAAAGTTCGGTCTTGTACCATCTGGGGTACAAAGGTGTTAATGGAGGTTTATGATCCCTTGTTCTGATAATTGTCTGAATATTTCCAGTTGAGACACCTCTAGAACCCAGAACAGATAAGATTCTAAAATGGTGCCTCTCCAACATAGGCATTGTCGAAGTATAACCTAAAATGATCGTTCCCCAGTGCAGGCACTGGAGCTTGTGACAGACATAAGGGTGCTATGTGGAATCAAGGTCACTACACCATAGATTGGACATGAGCTAAAATGGTAGTCCCCAGAGTATGCCGTGGGGTTAGTGACACATAGGCTAAAAAGATGATTCCACAGTGCAATCACTGAGTCCCAGAGCTGCCATGGGATGAAGACGATGGTTCCCTAGTGCGGGCATTGGAGTTCATGACAAGACCTGAAGTACTGACTCCCCGAACAGGCACCGGGAGATGAGTCTAACACGATGATTCATTAGTGCATGCATTGAGGCTCTAGACCAACTCAAGATGATGACTCCCTATATAGAGGTTCAAGACATGATGTAAGGTGATGATTTCCTCATGGGGATTTCGAGATTCTAGATCAGTATCATGGCCCGGGACAGACATGGTCTTAGAATCGTGATTCTTTAATGCAGATATTAGGATTTTAAGGCAGACAAGAGTTTGAAATGATGGTTCCTTAATGAGAGACCAAAACATGTCCAATGACAATAATTCCCCAGTATAAACACTGAGTACTAGACACGTGTTGAGAGCACATCCCCCAGTGCGGGCACTGGGGTTTGAGATATAGCCTATTTGATGATTCCCCTAATGCAGGCATCGAGGTTCAAATACAAGATTAAGAGGGCGATTCCTCGCTGCAGGCACTAGGTTTAAGGTAAGAATGGTAGTTCTAAGGTGATGACCCTCTTTATACTGGGAATTCAAAACGAGGGTTGCCCAATGCAAGCGCTGGGGCCTAAGGCAAGAATGAGTCTAGAAAGGTTATTTTTAGTCACCATCTAGCTTCAACAGCCAGACTCGTTCTTGAGGCCAAACAATTATCGGGCACCAGACCAATGTAATTCAAAAATGCGAAAAATAAAAGAAACAAATCAACAAAAGAATATGGGAGAAATGGCTTCATCACAAATATCATGTTAAGTTCTTTGCAATAAAAGGTCCTTACAGATATCTTGATGAAGATTTCTTTTCAAGAAAGAAGTGGTTAGATTTGCAATTATCTTGAGGATCATTCTCTAAATCTCTAGTTGTCTCCAAGACTGGAGTGTAAAGAAAAATTTCGTTACATACACATGGGGTTTCTTTGGCTTTTAATCAAACGTTGTGACTGGCAAATGTGATTCTTAACGGAAACGGAGTTTCTTCAAAGTATAAAAGTTCATGATTAGTAGGAAAAAGAATATTTCCTTCACATTAAACATCCCAATTATCAGTCAAAACCTTCACTCTAGCTCACGTGAAGCTTGCTTGGACAAGGCCAAAAGATTGATACCATGTGCTTCAATAATTGTAAATATAGCCACTGCTTACCAACTATGCAAGTGAATAAACAAATGTTCATACAATCCTATGGCCTAGGAATTAATGCGAGAGAGAAAACATTCTTGTCACATTTACAAATATTATTTACAACAGGAGGAAAAGAAAAACAATGGTGATTTATATCAGAAAAGAAAATGTGGTAAAAAAAGAAAAAGAAAAAAAAAATTTAATAATATTTTTTATTTTACAATGCAAAGGAAACTATGAGCAAAAGGAAAATAGTTTTTTTATATAATGCAAAGAATTTTTTTATATACAATGGAAAGAAGAATTTTTTTTATATATACAATGTAAAGAAAAAAAAAATTTAAAAGGGAAATTTTTTTGTAGTTGAAAAGAAAATGTTAAATGCAATGCAAAAAAAATTATAAGAAAAATAAATTTTTTTTAAAGGAAAACCTTTTTTTAAAATATAATGTAAAGAAAATTTTATATATATGATGCAACGAAAAAAAAAGATTATTTTTCACAGTTGAACGAAAAATTTTATATAAAATGCAAAGAAAATTAAAAAAATATTTTTTTTATATATACAATGCAAAGGATTTTCCTCTTTTTTATATATATAATGCAAAGAAAAAGTGATTTTCTTTTCTTTTATAAAAATGAGAATCTTAATATGCAATGCAAATGAAATTATAAAATTTTTTGTACAATGCAAAGAAATTTTTTTTGTATATGCAATGCCAAGAGAAAGAGGCTTTTTTTATTCATAATTTAAAAGAGAATTTTGTATGCAATGCAAATGAAATTATAAGAAGGAAAATTTGGTTTTTTATACAATGCAAAGAAAATTTTTTTTTTCTTTTATTTGTAATTTAAAAGACAATTTTATATACAATGCAAAGAAAATTATAAGAAAAATGAACATTTTATTATTATTTTTACTCTTTTTTAAAATGTATGCATGAAACGAACTGAGGGAGTTTGCTCCTTGTGTCCTAAAGGTTAGGGCTCTTAAGATCTCTAAAATTGGCTGATCTAATAAAGGTAGGCTTTTAAGGTCAACTTGCACATGATTTAGCTTGGGATCTAGACACCCTAAAAAAGGCCCTTAGATTGCCCTACCAAAGTTAGAGACCTTGACCTAAGTGAGGATCCTGTCACAGAAAAGTCTGCGCAGATCAACCCTTAAGGCAAGTAACAATCTAAGTAGGATAGATAGGTCAACCTCTGTAGGCTTAAGCCCAACAGGGAAAGATTCTCATATCCCATTCTAACTTATGTGGACGTGCTCCGGGTATAGGAGCCAATTCGTGGGTGGGTATAAATTTAAATAGTGCACTTTGTTATTAGGAGCATCCTAACTACCCTTTCCTTCCACTTTAAAGTGGAAACATTGCAAAACAAGAGAAAAAAAATATATACATAAAAAAATATCCAATATTAAAAGGCAAAACAATTTAAATATTAATTTTTAAAAGAAAAGGGCTTGACTCTCTAAGTAAAAGTCCCTAGCGGAGTCGCCAACTGTGATGACCGCGTGCTCGACGGAGTCGCCACTAAATTTTCAATCAAAATTTGGAAAAAGAAAAATAAGTTCAAAAATGGGGTAAAAATGAATTTTCACAAAATGTTGGGTCCAGGAATCTGATTGAGATGAAGGGAAGGTGTTAGTTACCCTTCTTCCTCCGACCGAAGACGATTACCCTAAAAATCAATATTAAAATTTTTTCGCCTTAAAAATATATACAATCATGGAAGAAAATGAGGGAGGGCTTGACCTAGGATAAAAGCCTAGGGCCTAAGTACCCTCAAAGAAGGATCAAAGCCCACGTAGTTTCTGTGGCATGCAAGTGTGTGAGTGAGGGGAGGTCTATCAAGCGAAAGCTCAGATAGCCTCCCAGTGCAATGTACCTAAAGAGACCAAAGCCTTTTGGTACCTATCTACCATACAATATATACAAATAATAGAAATACCAAAAATGTGCGCGTGTGAAGGCTCATCAGTCGGTGTGCCCAGATGGCGTAAAGATTAGTACTCCTATAGGGGCAAAGGCCTCTCGGTGGTACTAAGTTACACAAGGGAAATAATATTTGAGAAATAAGAGCAAAACATTTTCTGTCTCCCAAAAGCAAGGGGGTTGCGACGGGTAGTACTATCCGTCGCGACCTTGGTTGTTGCGACAATAGGGGTCGCGACGGTTGAACTATTGCGTCGCGACCCCTCAGTCATTTCATAGGGAGGGGTTCGCGACGTGCACACTTACCCGTCGCGACCCCTTTTCGCTTTTTCAGAAAAAACAAAGACAAAACAAAATAGCTTGGGTGCTCAAATCATGTATAGGGTTGTAACACCTACACCAAGGGGTTACAACCCGTTTCGTAAATAAATATATAAATAAAGAAAGTGAATTTTGAGAAGAGTAGAGGTTTTGGTATGGATTGGTAGGGTGGTGTGAGCAAGTAAAAATAATAATAACAAGAGACTATACCTTATAGTTTCCACAGCCTTTAGATTCTTTTCCCTCTTCCTCCCTCTTCCATCTTTTTTTTCCCCTTTGACAAGTGATGAGACTCACTATTTATAGTGAGTTCCATGGGAAGATTGAATCTGGGCATTAATGGGCATTAAGGGGCATCAATGGACATTAATGGGCATCAATGGGTATTAATGGGCATTAACGGGTTGGGGTCGCGACGGGTAGGCTTCCCCATCGCGACGGGTACCCGATCTCGAATCTGAATAGATATGTCTGATCTGCTTATTTTATGGCTAGGGGTCGCGACGTATGGGCCTATACGTCGCGACGGCTCCCTGATTGAAAATCTTATTAGATCTGTCATAAATGGTAAGGGGGTCGCGACGTTTGGGCCTATACGTCGCGACGGGTCCCTTAAAGGAGGAGGGGGTCGCGACCTCTGGGGCTCAACCGTCGCGACCCCTTAGCTTATTTTTGTTCTATTTTATTTTTGCTGCATTTTGGGGTGGACAAAAGGCGGTATCCACATAAGCCATCCAAAGGCGATGTGTGTCCTTATTTATTAATTAATTTTAAAAAGTCTGGACAAAATGGGGTGTCTACACCAATATTACATGGGTTTTGCAAATATTCAAGAATATCAATAAATAGTGCATTTTGTGGGCATTTTATCACATTTTTTGCTCTACTCCTTATGTCAAAATATTCAACCTTTTTGGTGTAAAATCACATGTTTTTATCTATAATTTGTGCTATTTAACACCTTAAAGTTAGGTTGATTTTGGGTGCGATCAGCAAACATTCACCACCTAAGTGGACGCCAAACTTAATAAACTAACGTCCAAGGCAAATGCATCAAATACTAAGTGCGATAACTTAGTTGACTTTGTCAAACGGTTGTCCAACAATATGAGTGAGCAACAGGCATAAATCGAAGGAACTATTCCCTCCAATACTTTGATAAATCCTAAAGCCGTGAACGACATCACCTTGTGGAATGACAAAGGCCATATGAGGGACCGACGATGCCTATCACTCAAGAAGAGGAGAAGGACGACAATAATTTCAAAACAACGTCCTTCCAAGGAGTGGAGAATGAGAGCGGAAAGGAGAAAGAACTATTAAAGAAAATGAAAAACCTCCGCCTCCGAGAAGAGCAAAAGAGCGATGAAACAGCTAAAACTGAAACCCCCAACCCGAAAGGTAAAGGGGTAAATATTGAAAAACTTCCCTTTCCCCATTCCTTTTTATTGCATGATAGAAAGACAAACATTAACTTTAAACAGGACAAGAAAATCTTTGACCTCTTAGAAAAGGTAGAAGTAAATATGTCTTTAATACAACTAATTAGGAAGGTACCTAAGTATGCTAAGGTTCTTAAAGAGCTTTGCTCGAACAAAAGGAAATTTAAGCCTAGTATAAAATTGCCAGTGAGTTCAAACGTGTCTACTCTTTTCAAACCTAGCATACCAGAAAAGTGCCAAGATCCAGGGTCCTTCACTATATCTTGCACGATTGGTAAGGTACGCACTACTTGACCTAGAAGCTGCAATAAACATTATGCCCAAAGCCATATATCAGGCATTAGGCATCAAAACCCTACAACTGACCTCGGTTTTATTGTAACTCGCTGATAAGTCCTTTCTCCACCTTGAAGGACTCATAGAAGACCTATTAGTATAGGTCAAGGACTCTGGATCCCTGTAGACTTTTATGTCTTAGAGATTAAGTCATCACCTCGAGACTCCACCATGATTTTGGGATGTCACATCCTTATGACTACCAACACCACAATTGGCATGAAAGAAGGCACAATCTCTATGGAGGTTGGAGGAGACAAAATTGCATGAGAATCATGATGTCAATATGATAGATAGTACCACTAAAATAAATCATGGTTTAAACCATTTAAATGATATAACTGCTGATTTGGCCACTGAGGGCCTAACTAACATTTCAAGAAAAAAAGGTTTTTGAAACAAGAGACAGTGACACACCAACCATCCAGTCGCTGCAAGAGCACACTAAAATAACACCAGACCTACCAGACGAAGTGTGGGGTAGTTCAACCGAGACGAGCACGGAGAAGAAAGGAGTAATCACTCCAACTGAGTTGATCGCCCGTAAGAACAAACCAAAAGAGGAGCTACTCGCAAATATAACAACGCTCTTCCAAAAGAGAAGGGACGAAGCCCACAACAAAGTGGTGCATCTCCAAAGATATCTCCTTAAGCTAGAGAAGGAGTCTCATGAACCCCCTTGAGGGGCAAGGTAAGTATCTCTTTCTCCAATCACCCGATTTTCTATGGGTAAAGTATTAACTGCCAAATAAAGTGTGGGGGAAAGAATAAACTTACCTGAAAAGTTTTGTTTAAAAGTTCTACACTTTTGATTAATTTTGTTTATTTTCGATCTTCTTTTTAATCGATTTTCTTTTTATTTTTGAAAATTTAATTTAAACCCTAGGAGCCATTGCCACTTGATGTCGCAAACCCTCCCTTTAAATTATGAATATTCTATTTTCTATATGCTTTTATCTGCTAAGTACCCTTCCGTCTTATAACTTTTTGTTCTTGAAGCATTGTGGACAATGCTTGTTTTAAGTGTGGGGGGCGGGGGAGAATCACTCTGTAATTAGAAATTTTAAGACTCCCGAATTCTGCTAATTATTTTATTTTGGAAATAAATAAATGGGTGAATTTTTGAAAAAAAAATTAATATATTAGATATTGAACCTAGCATGCAGCAGTTAGAAATTTATTTTGAAATTTAACTAATATGATTTTCTTAGATATTTTTCAAAAATCAATGAACCTCAATTAGACTTTTTAAACTTGACTTAGGAAATTCAGAACTAGAAAGTCCTTGATTGAATAAGACTTTTAGGGCGTTAATCCAATTAGAAATTTCTTTATACCATGTAGGATATTCTTGTTTGCTTGAACGAATTAACACATGCCAGAGATAGATGGAATGATCATTGAAAGACCAATAGAAGGGACCTAAACCTGTCGGAAGGATAAGCCCCAACACTTATCTACACGTTCATATCAATTGAGTGTTTTAACTGCTTAACTTGCTTTCTTCTAGAACTTGCAGTGGGTCTTAATTGAGGCTGACTAGCACAAAAGGACCTGGGAAGATTGAGGTATTTGTTTCTTGTACCCAATGCCCAAACACAAGCCTATATATATGTGTGTGTGTGTGTGTGTGTGCGCACGCATATGCATACCCCTATCACCCTGTTTTGAGTCTTACATAAGCAGACTCTCCTAGCATATTTTATTAATATTGATTGTTCGATTGCCCAGGTCAAAAACTTCTTATCCTCCCAGTAATGTAAAAAACCCAAGGGATTCGATGAGCCAAAAAGGCTTATTCGAAAAGTGAAAAAAAAATAATAAAGAAGGTATAATAGTACCAAAGTACAAGGGTACAAAAGTGGAAAAAAAAAAATTAAACCCAAGGGCATGAGTAAGGTTGAAGGATGAGAAGAAAAACCTTAGATTTCAAACAGTTAGGATTTAGTATATATGCAAAGAGGCTTATGCTCTTTCTTTCTTTAAACGATAAAATATATATATATATATATATATATATAACCACCATCAACAATGTTACAGGCCCAAAAGACCTCTTGACTAGGAACTTGTGTGCAATAAACAATGGAGATAAAGACCCATTTAAAGCCTATGTTATGAGTGAAATCTTACCCCAAATTATGGTGTCTTCTTTGTCCAAGAGTACAAAGGTTAAGTGAGGGGGATTTTATCGCACCCAAAATCAACCTAACTTTAGGGTATTAAATAGCATAAATAATAGATAAATATATATATGAATTTACACTAAAAAGGTTGAATATTTTGACATAAGGAATAAGTAAGAAAATGTGGTAAAATGCCCATAAAAAGCATTAATTCTTGATATTCTTGATTATCTGTAAAACCCGTGGAATATTGGATAGGTGCGTTTGATGTTGAGTGCTGCAGGCTTAATAGGGATCAATGAGAAAGATATATTCCAAGCACAAGAACCGAAATCAAAGCAAGAACTCATAGCAAGGCCAAGAAGGAGATCAAGGCAAGCAAAGAATGGAGAATTTGCCATGGCAAGCAGAAAGGCTCGCCACAATAAGTAGAAGAGTACTTGCCGAAGCGAGTACAAGGAGGCTCGCCACGGCGAGAACAATTGGGTCGCCACAGCGAGTGGTAAGGCTGACGTGGAAAACAACTTAATGAACGAAAATTAGAAAGAGTCTAGTCATACAAAGAGTTGCAGAAGCACTCAAATTGGTTTGAATTCAAAAGTCAAACCCCATATCAATTATACTTATCTCGATCCCAATCACAGTCAAATTGTGACTCCTGAAACATTATAAAAAAGACTTCATCAAGTTGAGAAGAGACATGTAAAGATCATAGATAAATAGATTCATTTTGGGATTAGAGAGAGCATATGAGCGGCTAAGTTCTTCTTGGGTTTCCAAGAAGAATTAGCGTAGGCATGAGCCAATGGCTCTTCATTAGGATTTACTAATTTCTTCTTCTTCTTCTTCTTCTTCTTCTTCTTCTTCTTCTTCTTCTTCTGTATATTCATCTTTTCTAATTCATACGATTGTATTTGCCACGTATCACATGTCATTAGTTTATTTGATTCTTCCATGAACGGGCATGTACTAAGTTTGCTGGATCCTTCATATCGGGTCAGTAATCATTGATTATGTGGTAGGGTACTTAGGAATTCTAACCTTTTGGAATTCAATACAATTCTTTTTATTGGTTTCTTGATCGTATGCATCTCTTATTGCGATAATATTTGATTAAATTGATTGACCCAGTCGGGCGGTTGTTTGTCTAATAATATCATAAAATCTCTTGGTTCATGTTATTGATTTTCCCGGTCGAGGATAAAATAATCATTACCTAGGCTTTTGTAATGCATAACTATCTTGAATAGGGTGAATTTAAGAATGAACTAGTTAAACCTAAAAACATTTAGATTGGCTATGATTGCTGGAGTTTTATTCTTCTTGGGAACTGTTGAATCACATATTGAATCTAATATCTTTGTCTTTACTGCAATTCTCATTTACCCTTTTCATTCCACAAATACTTGTTTTGCTTGGATCACTAAGCAACTGCACGATCTGTCCGACGATTCTGCGAGAGATTCGACCCTTGGGTTGCACCTTGTGCTGCTATCTGAGGTCTTATTTGATCACAACCATGATGATCGGTTGGAACCTCGACTCGAAGAAATTCAAAGTTGATTTGGCTCCCGATCACCCATCCTAATTATTCTCTCTCTTTACTTTTCCACTTACCAAGAAACACTTTTTTTTTGTTCCCACAAGTATCCTCCTATTGGAGGTAATCTTGTTCGAGCTAGCTGAGGTCCCATAATGGGGGTAGAGTTCTCCCAGCAAGGGTTTTTCTATTCGCAAGATTCAAACCCGAGACATTGCTTAAGGGGAATGGAGTACCTACTACTCCAACCAACCACCTGTTGGTACCAAGAAACGCTTTAATTATAAAGTAAACTTTACAAACTTTACATCACATTTTTATATACCAAACACAATTTTTATTTTTACTTTCCTTTACTCTACAGTACTTAACTCTAGATCCCTTCCCTTTCCATCCGTGCATTTCTACCAAACATAGCCTTTATGTTACATATGATAGCATAATTACACCGTTGGTACAAATAAAAGTCACAAAGTTGGTGCTTCTAAATTGTTTTTAAAACAATTAATTGTAGAATGCTATATATATATATATATATATATATATATATATATATATATGGGGACACAATGAGATGTGGTGGGATTAGTAAAATATATAGACACGACAAGGGAATGTCTGAAAAATAAAGTATAAAAATATAATGTGTTATTTAAGTAGAGAAAGGTGCCGGTGATAAGAGTTATGTCTATTTCCTATGTGTGGAGATTATAGATAAACAAACGAGTATTGGGTTGTTATATCCTGGAGGTAATGCGTCTGAGTACCCACGACACTGGGTGATATAGCAAAATCAACCTGTGGGAGGCGTGAATTACCCTAAAGAAAGTGAGATACTTATATTTCAGTCCGATACCACATGTTTAATTATTTCACTAACAATCTCTATTTCCTATATTTTTTGTTTATTCTTATTTTCAGGTTGCTACTCGAACAAAATTTTTTTCGCCACGTATCTTATTGTGTATTAAAGAACTTTGCAACAAATATATAAAAAACTTTACTTGAATTTTTAGTTCATATCGTAAACTTTTTAAGTCACGGCTTTCAAATTATATATTAGTTTTGATACAGTATTAATGGCCTTGAATTGCTTAAATCATAACAAATGTGGTCTTTCTTCTGATAATTTGCAAGAAATTCTGGTAACTTTAATTATTTAATCTTTTTAATTATGATCAAATTTATTATTTTCAAGCACACTCAAAAACTACATATTTATTCTTCGAGTTCTGTGGGATGACAAGACAACAAAACTTAGTCTTTTCTTGCGGGCCTCAAAAGGTTGATAAGGTTAAGCTTGAGATTCAACAATATCACAAATACATGTTTAGTACATTTTCAAGGTTATTTCTAATATCTCTATCCACTAACTAATTAAGAATTTATATGAAGGTTTGTTGTTTATTGAATTAATGAAAGAGATATATATTAATTTTATTTTTTAAAATAATTTTATTGACAAGTAGTAGAGGTTAGTGTTTTTTATTTTTGTTTTTCATCAGAATAGGATTATATTGATAATAAAGAGAAAGCGTCACGAAGGCATCAAAAGAAGAACTAGATCGAAGAGTCATTATAATTTGTGTTACAGTTACAAATAGTTCTAACAAAAGAGACCCCTAGTTAGTCTGCCAAAATATACAAATTGATATAGGAAGGAGGTAGTTGATGAAAAAATAGGTCGTCATTATTCAAAAGAGCCTGCTTAGCTAATTTGTCTGCATAAATGTTTCCTTTTCTATTAGTATGAGTAATGAGATACTCAGTAAAGTCCTAGAGGATTAATTACCTGCATTGAAGAATAATGCTATTATAATGGTGATCAGGATATAAATTAAGGTTTTTTAACAGATTAACTGCTAGAAGGAAGTTGAATTCAATCCAAATGAACTTGCAATTGATATCTCTGCTGGCAAGTCTAAGACCTAGAAAAATGGCCCATAGCTCAGCTTTGAGGGCTGAACCAATGCCAATGACACTCGAGAAGCTTTAAACCCACTTGCCAAAATTGTTTTTGAGAATGCCACCAACAGAGAAAAAGCTTGGATTGCCAGAGCAAGCTCCATCAGAGTTAAGCTTTAACCATCCCTCTTTAGGAGGAAACCATTTAATGGATATGTTATAAGTCCGAGGAATTGGGTTTTGGCTGTTAGCAAGGTAGCAAAATTCAACAACCTCGGCCATACCTTTCTTGGCAGATTTCTCTGGACTAGCAACTTGGAAATTGAAAATAAGGTTGTTCCTAGCTAGGTAGCCAAATATGCCACATAAGATAAATGAAAATGGTACCATGGGGGATGCTTAGAGTGGAGTGGTTGTTGTTCGTAACATTGACTTTTATCCAGTAGAAAAAATCAAGTAGAGTGATTGTAGACGTTACACTTGGCTTTCACTATATTTGTTTCGTGAAGACACAGTCTTTGAGCAGGTGGACTATGGTTTCTTCATGAGTATTACAAAAGGGACATAGTGGGGATAGAGGAATCCCTCTAAGGTGAAGAATTGCTCTGCAAGGAAGAGAATTTTTGAGACACGCCCAAATGGAGAATTTTTGTTTGTTATGGCAGTTGGACTTCCAAACCCACTTAAATCTAGTGTCAATATCAATATTCATATGTTGGTATATGATCTCCCTGTAGATAGATTCCATATTAGAAGAATGATTGTTGGGGCAGCAACATGAAAATAAGAATAAACACCAAAAAATAGAGAAATATAAACTTGTTAGAGAAATTATAAAATGCGTGGTACCGAATTGAGGCACGGGTATCTCGTTATCTTTAAGGTAATTCACGCCTCCCACGGGTTGATTTTGCTATATCACCCGGTACAGGGGTACTCAGACGCGTTACCTCTAGGATACAACAGCCCAGTACTCGCCTGTATGTCTACAACCTCTGCACGTAGGAGGTAGACAGGACTCTGTCTCCGACACCTTTCTCTACCCAAATATCACATATTTTATATTTTATTTGTTTGCATAGGTGAAGCTCTTTTCTTCTTTATAGTATCCGTCCATCTCCTGTCTTCTCCCAACCCACATATATATATAGGTGAGAATTTAGGTTGCCATTTAATTATAGATTAAATGTGTTTTAATGCTATCATTAATTGATAAGCTTTGAACCAGTCAAATTGTAACATATTATTATATTATTAATATTAATTAATTTAATTTATAATAATATCCAACAATGATGCTTAATGTGCTTCCAAACTTTGACATCATTATGCATAGAGTTTCTAAGCAGGGGATCACATTGATTTTATCCTTGATGTTTTGTGGAAAAACTTCCAGGAACCAAGATCATTTGCGAAATCACAGACTTATATGTAAATCTCTTCTCTATGAAGAAAGCCTTGAATAAGGCTTCTAAACGAGGTTTGGTTACTCCAATTCTCGGTCCAAAGGTTATTATTATTGCCATTGTGAATAATATTGGTCATGTTAGAGAAAATAAGAATGAGGCCTTTATTCAGACCTTTTCCAATTAATGTGAATTTCTTGCAAGAGAGGTTAAAATAATGTTGAACCATTTTTTTCCACAGGAGATTAGGACAAGAAGAGGCCTGCCACGCAAATTTAGCAAGGAGAGCGAGATTTCTTTCTCTGGTTTTGAAGATGTTAAGACCACCTCCTTCTTTAGGGAGACAAATTTTGTCACGACTCCCGTTTAGAGGACTGTGACCGACACAGACACAGGGAATACCCCTCTGCCTATAAGCCTTATCACCTAATTAATAGAATATCTATTATTGAAAATACATTCACATGCATTATAATACCATGGCTACACCGAAATGGTGGCCTATCCTAGGCAAGCAAATCCACGGCTAGTGTCGCTTCAGGATATAGATATAGGAAAACACACATAATATATAACTTGTGTACTGGCTACACATCCGAAGATGTTGCCTATCCTATTCACATGCAACAGATATATGTATATATATATATATATATATATATATATATATATTAGAAACAAGTTTTCCCTGCATCGTAATCTAACGGATCCTGATCTTTAAGGTGTGTGAAGCTGACAGTTCTAGATTTAGTGATACAATATAGTTGGGTACGTCTACCCTTTACTTTATTATACATGATAAAGTAAATTAAATTACAATTACAATTCATTCACCCACATGAACAAGTTGTGGGTCTTGGAAAGTTTTGTTCGTTCCTCGCTCCAGCGAGACTTCTTCCACTTGTACTTAACCTGTCTCTGTGTAGTAAAAATGAGGTGTGAGTCTTAACCACGCGACTCAGTGAGGACTCTCCCATCCCCGGCGCAAGGTGGGTACCATAGCGCTGGGTTTGGGAATCATACACAACCATATGCAAAAACAACTAGTTACTGTTATTAGCATACATTCTTGGTGATCACACTCACACAACAACAGAAATTTCATTCAAACACTCACATGCATTTAATAACTGTAAACATGTAGCAGTTTAATCCACGTCATCAATCAGCAAGTAAACATGTAACATATAGTGCTGGCTTTTTTGACCTACCGGTCTTCTCACGTTTCAGCATGTCTGAATCAAACAAGACGTTTGGTTGCGTAATCCTGTACGTTACCACTACGCTGCACAAACAGCAATTATATGCAAACACAGATAATTTATACATACACACAGATGCTAAACATACATCTACTTAATCTCCCCAACTCTGGGGTATCTACTAGCCACTACGTGGCTTTCCCACTTCGAACCCGTGCACTCGGGTTGTTGGCCACCAAGTAGCAAAACAAACCTTAACCCATTCACTTGGGTACTAGTCACATCGTGACAATTCTGTTAACCAAACACAATCAACTTCTATCTATCAAACAACTGACGCATAGCCACCACATGGCACATCCTGACCCCTTTACTGCGGGGCAATAGCTTGAGCCCACTCGTCCATTACCCAACCAGGCCACAATGGTGGGCACGGCACGACGTCTCAAAGCCTGGCCACTGATACACCCTGGACCATCTCAGTAGGATGATTTCCCTTCTGCAAGATCAGCCTCACGGTTCACCCGTAGGTTCCTCCCGTGTCTCCTTATCTTTGTCTCACATATTAATAGGATTCTTTGTATCTTTCCCGAAGGATCAACAATTTTTCTCCTTATTAATATGGACGAGTATCCTTAACAGGATATAACTCATATACCCGTCCAGATGCACTCTTTGAGCCTCAAGCTATCGTCATAGCAATATAAAACCTTTCTGACCCTATTGCCAGGATAGGGCAATGACCATCGTCAAGGTGATTATAAAAACTGAGGTCTCAAGTGCCATCTAACGTTGTTCTATTTGATGTCTCACATCGCTAGCATAACCAAATCCGAAACCCACCAATAACTCCCTTTGCATGATTATAATTGAAGTCACCGTCGTGACTAGTTTTCAAAATAAAAGTTTAGTCCTTCCGTACAAGGACTCTTGCCATCGTCGTGGAAAAGATTTAATAAAATACTCATCATGCCTCCGAAGTGTATGAGTTGGATTTGTAACACACCAATCATAGGAAACAATTACTCTGTACTCCTATGTCTTCCTATCTAACTACTTTCCACAACCTATTTTCTAGTTCCTTTATTCTTTTAACATTCTATACCTCTAGCTAACACATACCAGACAAGCAGAGAATGTACATACTTATATAATCCACACAAGCATACAACCCTAGGAGCAGAGATGGAAGAACCCTCACCTTGGCCAACCTTCCATGCAATCCTCTCCTATAACTTTAGTCTCCTCGGAGTTCATGTTGCACTCTATTGCGTGCGGTTGTTCCTATAAGAACAACATTTACTTCATTAAGGTTATTACTTAACTTAACTCGTTATTTATCTCTCCATTACTCTCACATGTAGTCCATGGTTGCCACAGAGTCAAGCTCTTGGTCTTATCGGACTTCTCTATCCCGACTTATGCGTATCCTCCCTCGGACACTTCACTTACTCAAATTTAACACTCTACTTGAGTGTTTCACATACTTGGATTTGAGTATTAAACCTCTATCCAACTTGTATTCACTTCTTAGGAAGCTTATCTAGCTTGATTGGAAGGAATCCTAATTTTAGGAAGGTCTAAGCATTTTGATCCAATTTGTGTTCCTACTTGGGTTCTAAGAAAATCTAGTTTCAAAACCTCAATATACCTCCAATTTATCCCACTTAAGGTTTCCTAAAGGTTGTGAAAGGATAAGGTTGAAATTCACAAAGTTAGACTTAATTTGTTTCCGCAAGTTTCCATCCTTGAGAAACAAGAAGGTACTTGGAGTGATTTAATTTTCAAAAATATGTTTAGGAGTGTTCTATGGTGTTTAAGATTGAAAAGAAGAGGTTTGGAGCCCTCAACATCACCCTTAAAGCATATTTGGCAACCCAAGCAGGGACCCGGCATGTTAATGCCAAGGTTCGGCCTTAGTAACCTCGGGCCAGCTCTTCACGGGTCTTGTTCAGCTAATATCTCAACATTATAATTTCAATAATACCAATTCAAGCCTATTTACTCAAATCCAAACTCAATTCCTAAGCTATCAACAATTTCCCCAATTTGGAAATAATTAAATTTCAACCCCAAACCCTTCCAATTTCGAATTTGGGCAAATCGTAAAATATAATCTCGATTCCTACCCCAACTAAGTGTTCAAGAACACTTTCTAAGTTTCAATCTACCCTCGAAATAACTCAATCAAAGGTTAATCGAAAAAATCCCCAAAAATGGAAAAATTGAGGGTTTCGAATGAAATTGGGGTTACCAACCTTGATTCGATTGGTGGGAAGTGTGGAAGATGTTGGAGTCGAGCTCCGGTGGTCATGGCCGGTGTCGGACGGCTCTCTCCGGCGAGTTCCTCTTCCCCTTCTCCCTTCCCGTCGTGCGTCCGTTTTCCCTCTCCCTCTCTTTGTTTTCTTCCTCGGCTCTCTCTCTCTCCGTGCTCTCTCATCTCTCTCTTTTTCTTTCTTTTTTTCTCTCTTTTCTATTCCTTTCCTTTCTCTTTCTTTTAAATAACACCACGCACCCCATTTTTTTTAATATAATTAAAATAATATATATATATATATAAAATAAAAATAAAAATAAAAAATTAAATAATTATAATAAATAAATATTATTGAAAATAAACTAATTAATAATTAAATAGATAAAACAAATTTGTATTTTTAATTTAACCCCTTCCCCTGTTAGATTCAAGTTTTCAATTTCTTAGGTCCTGAATTAGATACAAAAATTTATTTTCTACTTATTTTCTTTCCCTTTTATTTTATTTTAAACTTCGAAAAAAACTTCTTGGGTATAACAATCTTCGAAAAAAATTCCTTTCCGGTTTCTTTTAACTTTCATATTTGTTTTCTATATTCTTTTTAAAGTTTTAAATTCTTAGCCCCGGAATATATCATTCTTTAATTCTCGAAATTTTAAACAAATCATTCTTTAATCCTCAAAATTTTCCGGGGTATTACAAATTTTACCCAGCTTAGAGTATGAATTTTTTCTTGTCTCCATGAAACCACAAAAAAAAAAAATGTTGCAGCTTATCGATGAAGTTGCATGTTTTAATGGGGAGAGCAAAGCACTGCATATTGAAAGCAAGTAGAGGGGAGATCACAGAATTGAGTAGGGTGACTCTACCAGTGCTGGACAATAATCTAGAATTTCAGCTTTCCTAATCTACTATTTATTTTATCAATAAGGTTGGAAAAATCAAAGTGCTTTCCTTTGATTCCTAGGGGGAAGCCAAGGTACTGACCAGGATATGAGGTATCGAAGAAATGAAGTTTGGATAAGGCAAGGTTTTTATAGTCTGGAGGGGTATTGTTTGAAAACCAAATAGAAGATTTTGAATTATTTATGGACAGTTCTGCAATAAAGAACTTTATTTAGGACTCGGCTGATAGAATTAATTGACTTTTTATCAACATTAGAGAAGTGAAATACATCATCGGCAAAGAGAAGGTGAGTTATGAAGATTTTGAATTATTTATGGGCAGGCCTGAGCAAGAAAGGAATTTATCTAGGACTTGGTTGACAGAATTAATGGACTTCTGATAAACTTTAGAGAAGAGAAGTACATCATCAACAAAGAGAAGGTGAGATATAGGGACATTTTTTATCTTGACGGGGTGCCACTTTTTCCTACAGACTTGGTGATCAATGAGGCAGGAGAGAAGTTGCTGAGTTGCATATAGCAGATAAAGAGGAAAGCAAAGAGAGAGTCGCCTTGCCTAATGCTTCTAGAGGGGGTCACTTTTTTGGAAGGGCTACCATTAATAAGGATGAAGTGATTTAATGTGGAGATGTAGGAATTTACTAATGTAATTAATAAGGTCATTGGGGAAGTTTAATTTGGTCAAGATTGAAGAAATAAAAGACCAGTTGATTTTATCATAAGCCTTTTCAAGGTCAAGCTTAAGCATCATCCAACCCCATTTTCCCCATTTTCTTTTCCAAAGAGTGGATGATTTCTTGAGCAATTACAACATTGTCTACAGCTTTCCTACCTTTCACATATGCCCTTTGGTTTTCAGAGATGATTTTGGGGAGGAAAGGTTTTGTTCAATTAACCAAGATTTTGGAAATGATCTTGTATAAAAAAGTACAAAGGCTGATGGGTATGAAATTACGGATTTCGGAAGGATTTTTGTTTTGAAAACCCTTTATACACATAATTTCTATTGTTAAAAACATGTTTATTCTTGTATTGGTGATGGTCGAGAATAATTTGTGACCGTGGCTTTCACTTGATGTCGAAATTTGTTATAATTTTGACAAGAGCATTTTCAATGGTTAAAAAAATGTTGAAATTACTTGAAAATTTTTATCTACATCAATAACTTTCGATAATACTTTTTTATGATATTTTTATTGACACTTTTTGACTGTTAAATTATCGTCGATAAAAAAATATCAATAGCCAAATACACTTTTTTTCTACATTATTAGCTGTAAAAAATAACAATATTTCTTGTAGTATTAAATAGCAAAGCTACATGCAGATTGAATTTGGACTTTGATTTATAGAGCTCATTTAAATGTGAATTGAGTCTTGGAACTACGTTTAATTAAATCAACATTTTTTTTTTCATAGAATAGGATTAGATTACTAAAACAATAAGTTTACAGCTTTGACAATACATCAGCAAATAAGACTATCAGTACAGAATACTACCAAAAGATTAAACAACATCATATTGAATACAACCAAACGGTGAACTACAGAAATAAGAAGCCTCAGTTGTTGAATCTTCTGGGGAACGAAATCCCCATTCTATCTGCCAAAATATTGTTGGATACTCCAGGAGGGATGCTATCAAAATTAGTGAAAGGTGTCTTCTCCAAAAAAACTTGTTTTGCTATGTGGTCAGCGCAAGAATTGCCCTCCCTAAAAATATGATGGAATTCCACTCTAGAAATGTCTTGGATGCTTTCCTTGCATGAAATAAATATAGGAAACAGATGATGAGAATTAGGAATATCCGTTCTGAGAATTAATGATTTAGCCACTTGGAAATCCGTTTCTACAATAAGGTGATCACAGTGCAAAGAACATGTTGCTTTTAGGCCAAGAGAAATTGCCCAAATTTCAGCTTTCAAGCTGTCCCCTTCCCCTACAAATTCTAAGAAGCCATGAAGTCAATTTTCTAAGTCATCTCTAATAATACCAGCCACCAAGAAGCAGTCATCCGAGCGAGGAAGATCCTTTCGTATTCAATTTAAACCATCCCATGGGGGGAGGGTTCCAGCGAATGGGGATGGAGTGATGGGGTTCAACCCCTTGGCCGTTACTAGTTAGGAAGTGAAGCTCAGCTGCACTCGCTAAGGCACTTTTAGCAACTTGTATAGGAGCAAAGTTTTTTTTGTATAAAAACAAAGCTGTTGCGATGCTTTCAAATGTGTCGAAGGATGGAAATGGATAAGGTATAAGGATACCTAAAGTAGACTGGGCTTTGCTAGTGACAGTAGTTTTCAACCAGTTAGGGAACTCATTATCAGTATCAAGGTCGATCTTGCTTCTCTCCAAGCATCCCTCACTAGAACACAATCGCTAACAAATTATTTAAGGATTAGCGACATCTCTATTGCATAAGGGGCAACCAATTGGGATTTATATTCCTCTGTTATGAAGGTTAGTTCTATTTGGAAGTGCATTAAAGGTCAATGTCTAGATGATGAACTTTTGACGAATGTGGCATTGGTGCTTCCAAACCCACCTAAATGAAGGATTTTGATGGTGATGCTTGATAGGGCTATTAAAAGGTAGCCTATAAGCTAGTTGGAGATCAAGAACCCCCACCCGATTAAGGCCCTAAATCTTATCTTGGTTAAGGGAATTTTTCAGGCAAGGAATAGATCTTATAGTGAGTTGTAGTTCCAAAGGTAAAGCTAAGTAAAGGAAATTTGTTCCCAGTTCCACTTTCTAAAAGCCAAAGCCACTTGGCTCACATGCAATTAAGGATCATTCTTGTTTAGTGGTCCCTGTATCACAGATGCAAGAGGGCCTAAACCTGTCCAGTTGTCTAATCAGAAGTTGGTATTGTTTTCATTCATGACTAGAGTAATAGTACCCTGATTGAGCAAGTCTTTCCCCCATTTGATGCCTCTACCAATGATATAACAAGGTTTCCTGTTTCCCTCTTGGTAGTGTTGAATGCATTTGGACCATGTTTTGTTAGATTCCTCCGAACTTTTCCAACTAAGTTTTCCTAGGAAGGATTGATTTTTGTTTCTGGACTTGAAGAGGCCTAGCCCCCATCTTGCTTTGATTGGCAAATAAGGTCTAAATTTATTAAGTGAAGTTTCCTTTCATTTGAAGAGTGGATTCCAAAAGAAGTCTCTTTGAGATTTATCTAGTTGATCAACATTTCAATGATCTCAATACTTGAAGCAAATTATTTGGAAATGATTTATATAGTCTCAATAAAAAGTTGAACATACCACAAGTCTCACATATTCTTGCACAAAAATAAAATTAGGAATAGTCAAAAAGAAATGATGTTCCTATATATTATGTGAATTAGAGATCACCCATCCTTCTTACACATTTGATACAATCATCCAATATCATCTTCATGTCATATTTGTAGGCAAACCCTTTGTCTGCCAGCTTTGTGGATGCCCACTTAATATCCCTTTTGGGCCCATCCAAATATCTGTATAACAAATTCCAAAAGTTTTGTTAAGCTTTATACTTTTTTTTAAGTATTATAAATTACCTAGCTCTGTTGAAATTTAGTTAAAATATATTTAACATATTTTTTTCTATCGAAAACTATATATGACTTGTGTTTGTTGACATTTGATATATGTTGTAAATTTTGTATTTAAATTATTGTTTATCAATAAAATTAACTTTCTTACAATGTGAAAAATGTTATTTTATATATTTTTAACATGAAAAAAATAGTTAAGTAATTTTACATTTTTGAGTAAACTATATAAAACTTCTTAATTATGTTAATGGCTTTACAAGCTTTCATTTACTCATTGCATGGGAGATGTTGACTAACAATTTGACCATTTTGATTGAAATTAAAATTATTCTTAGATTAAATTGAGATGTTTTATTTTTAAAAATTTCAAAGATTAAACTATTAATTATGTATCCTATTTTTTTATATAAAAAATAGAATGTATCATGCAAGTAAAAATTAAATTTAACAAAAAATAAATTGAATCAAATTTAAGAAAAGCATGTGTGTTATTTTAAAAGTAAAAGAGACTTTATTCGCAATTTGCTTGCTTTATTAATATGCTTTCTAGAAATCATAAATGTGTTCGCCAAAATAATCGTCACCCCACCAAAACGAAATACCCATTGTTTTTTAATTTTCTTCATATTTATAGCGAGAAGTTGTAATTACTATAATTTCTTCCTAATTTTCATTTTTTTTTCTTTATCAGTTAAATAAGTTAGATTTTTAGTCCCCCAAGTTCGATGGTGGTTTTATCCATATCTATTTATGGTTTCAGTCTTTCTTTATGAAAGATTCTGTTCCAATTACTGGACCGACTCAGATCTGATCGCATCTATGTAAAAAAACATTCGATTTTTATCAAATTGATAGAAAAGTCTATGACATGTACATTTGTGCAAAGCAATACTTCTTTACTATGCAGAAAGCGTATTGGTAAATATTTTGTTGGCAACACCAAGATCAGTAAGAATTTTCATCCTAAGGTTATCCTTAAGGATCAGTTGTGCTTTTATTTTGCTTTTTTAGTTCAACAATGTTTACATTCTTTTCTTGTATTATTGGGTTGGAGTAATTATCTGAACAACTGTAAGTTTCATTTCTTTTTCTATGATATGATTTGGCTTGATGCTTTTTTTTAAAAAAAAAAAAGTAAAAAAGACTTTAAATTTAGACAATAAAACTTTAAACTAGTTAACTTAACTTAATCTTAAGGTAAATAGCAAATTTTAGATTCTCAAAATTTATATCAACTTTTAGTTTTGTCTCTAAATTTATTTTAAAGTCAATTTTGCCCCAAAATTAAGTTAAGAATCACACTCAATTTCGTCCCAATTCTTAACACGTGCAGATTACTAATGGAAAATGATAACGCGATATTGCATGTTAGTGATGACGAGTAATCAAATTTTGTGTCATGTTATCATTTGTCATTTATAGTTTTTTTCTTGTTAAGTGTTGGGACAAAATCAACTACAATTCGTAATTTGAAACAAAATTAACCGGAGAAAATTTAGGGACGAAGTTGAAGATTGGTATAAAGTTTAGAGAATATAAAAGATGTTTTCTCCTACTTTTAATTCAACTATAAATTTGACCAAACAAAGAAAAAATGAAAGAAACTTATATTGTGGTCCTTAACAGAATAAGACAGTCAACTCATTAGCCTCTGAGTCGATAGCTATATAATATATATTAACCAAACAAGTAACGTAGTTCGTTAAATGATAATGTAATGGCTCGTTGTAGCTTTGTTGGATACCAAATAAGCTTGTCTATATGGAAAACATTTCATTTCACCACACATTGACATCATAAAGTCTCATCTCTAAGTCTTTTATTTATTGGACACAAAATATGAGATGAATTTATGACTTGTCAAACTCATTAGATTGCATTTTTTTCAAAATAAACAAGCTTATTTAGTTCCAATAAAGTATACTTAATGATGTCACGTCATTATTTATTGAGCCACATCATATTCGTTAGCCGCTAATAGCTAAGAGTTTAACCAATTGAATTTCATGATTTCAAGGACCAAAAGTATATTATAATCTGAACTAAATTATTATATTGCTAATCTTTCGTAGGCCAAAAAGTGAGTTTACTTAAAAATAAAAATACTAAAAAAAAAAAAAAGATTGTAACTTCTGCTTCACATGGAACTCTTGATAGGATTGAAGATAGTAATTTGCAATATCTAAAGTGGAAACGTAGGAGCTCGCAACCAAGAATCTGCCTTTGATTGAGGGATTCTCTATGCAGAAGATATGTGCTTCGCAAGCATCATCAATATGCACAATTGGGATTTTTCCAAGCAACTCCTCTAAGAACCTCATAGAATAGAAAGCCATTTCGAAGTCTTTGAGTTGAGAAGTGAACATTGGAACGCTCAAAGGTGTGGAACTCAGAAGAGTATCACCTCCCACGAGGCCACAAACCAAACTCACAACCTCCAATCCCCCACCACTGATCTTAGTGTTGTTATAACTTAGAATCTCTCTCTCACTTAGGGTTTTTGACTGTGTGTAGTTCTACAAAAGAAAAGGTGTCAAATAATAAGAAATGGAGAGAGCTAGACGTATTAAATTAAGCATGTCATATAATGATAAAAGTGATATTATTAAACAAATAAAATCATTATTTTTTTATTGTAATTAAAAAGATGTTTAATTAGTGATTTTATTTTTAAAAGTAATATTTTCTTCATTTATAATAATATTTTATTAATAAATTTTTTGAGTAAATTAATTACATTTGATCCGGCCATAAGAGATCCTTAAATCACAATATCCTCCATTTAATGAGAAATTATACTCGGCTCTCTTGAAAGATAAGAAAAGCTTATAATTTAGCAGTTTTAACTAAAATATCTTTTTATCAAAAAAATTAAAATATCTTTATGTTTATTATTTATATAATTAAATATTTATTTAAAATTATAAAAATGATTTTTTAAAAATTTAAGATAAAATTATTATTTTAAATCCAATAAATAACATAGAAATAATAATTTTACCATATATTTTTTATAGTAAAATTATTGTTGTTATAATACCCGAGAGATTTTCGAAGTTTAAAAAAGAAAAGGAAAGAAAAGGGGTAGAAAATTTTCAGTATTTAAATTGGGACCTAGGGGAGTAGAAACTTAAATTTGGTAGGAGGAGGGATTAAATTGGAAATATTTTTCAGCCTTACTTATTTAATAATAATAATAATATTATTATTATTATTATTATTATATATTAGAAAATAAAAAGAGGAAGAAAAGAAGTAGGAAATAATTTTTGGATTTAATTCAAGACCTAAGAAATTGGAAATCTGAATTTAATAGGGAAAGAGGTTTAATTAAAAATACATATTAGTTTATTATTTATTTAATTATTAATTAATTTATTTCTAAATTATTTTTTTATCTATTTATTAATGATTTATTTAATTATTATAATTATATTAATTATTTTATTAACTAATTATATTAGTTATTTATTTATTTATTATATATATATATATATATATATATTGATGAATCCATCTCCCTCAGTAGCTCCGGTGACTCGAACGGGGGTACCTGCAAGCAAACCCACGGCGGGAGGGGGCTCCCGCGGTGGGACTCCGACGCCCAAGTCAGGTCCGGTGATGGAGAGTATAGAAAGAGTAATGGAATTCAGTTGGCATACCTGGAGGCATATGAGGTATATATATAGGCTCCTATGGGGGTATGATGGTCATTTGAGAGCCCAAGAGAGTGGCAGGGGCCACGTCAGCATAGCCACCCCGTAAGGTGCGGTGGGTCGGAACGAGCGGAGATGGCTCCGCCGGGACGAGCGGAGATGGCTCCGCCGGGACGAGTGGAGATGGCTCTGTCGGGACGAGTAGAGATGGCTCGGTTGGTCCGATATGAGCATACCGTATCACTAGCCCCCAAGTTTTGAGCTTCAACACGTAGTGAGGGAGGTTGAAACTTAAGTGTTTTGTTTACGCATCCTTTTGCTTTGCTTTTCTTCACGCCCTTATAATTTACTAGGTGCTTGTCTCATACCTGATTGAGTCCCCTTAGATGGGTTTTCCAAGGGGGATAGATCCATGTTCCTTTCCCTGTCATTGTTACTTATTAAAGTAGTGAAGGTTTTTACCTCTTTTTTTATGCGATCCTTGTAAGTATATTTCTATACTCCTTCTCCCTTCCTTTCTTCTTGCAAGGTTTTCACCAAGAAATGCGTTTAGCATAGATGGAAGGGGAAATTTCCCTATTGTGATTGCTCCAACACTTTTAGCCATTTGCTGTTATTTTAGTATGTGTTGCCATGGTGTTCTCCCCTGAAATTTGACAAGATGCAATGGGAAAGCATAATAGCAATTCAATCATTCATGATCGAGTTGAAGGTTCATATGGTATGATGCGTATGGCATGATGCGTGCAATTCAATTTGCAATGAAGAGTACGTTTGCAAAGTGTGAATATACGCAATATCTTGTAAGGTGTAAGAGACTTCCCTCTTTCAATTTTTATGTTGATCGAGCGTTTAAGCTCTTGGGGCATAAGGGCCAGTTCAAGTTGATGAACCTGCTTCTGGAAGAAGGACTTAAGGCGCTAAGGCCAGCCTTGCTTTATTGTTGCTCCGCTGCCTTTCGGCAGATATGATCCTGCAGTGGTTAGGCGATAAGCCCCTGGGGCGCTGAGGCCAACCACGTGGTCAGGTCGCTGGTGGACCCTAAAGACGCTAAGGTCGGCCCTTGCATAAAGCTCTGCTGCGTTGCCTTTCGGCAGATAAGATCCTGCAGTGGTTAAGCGATAAGCCCCTGGGGCGCTGAGGCCAACCACGTGGCCAGGTCGCTGGTGGACCCTAAAGACGCTAAGGTCGGCCCTTGCATAAAGCTCTGCTGCGTTGCCTTTCGGCAGATAAGATCCTGCAGTGGTTAAGCGATAAGCCCCTGGGGCGCTGAGGCCAACCACGTGGCCAGGTCGCTGGTGGACCCTAAAGACGCTAAGGTCGGCCCTTGCATAAAGCTCCGCTCTGTTGGCTCCGCAGCTGGAATGATCTACAATCTCCCTCGATCGATCGGTCGGAGGCAGTTCCGCTGGCTTGGCAGTTGGAATGATCCACGATCTCCATGGATTCGCCGGTCGGAGGCAGCTCCGCTAGCTCGGCAGCTGGAATGATCCACGATCCTTCTTCAGAGGGAAACGATTCATCGGAGGCAGATCCATCTGTCTGCCAGCTCCCCAGCTAAGATGGTTTGCTATCTCCCTTCAGATGGAACGGTCCATCGGAGGCAGATCCATCTGTCCGTCAACTTTCAGCTAAAATGATCATGGATCTCTCTAGATCAGCCAGTCGAAGGCAGCCCTGTCGTCCGCTGGCTCAGCAGCTGGCTTTATCGTTCCGTTGGCTCCGTTGCCCACTGGCTCCGCAGCTGGTTTCGTCGTCAGCTGGCTCTTCCGTCTGCTGGCTCAGCAGCTGGCTTCGTTTGGCTCCGTTGCCGGTTTGCTCCGCAACTGGCTCTGTTGCCCGTTGGCTCCGCAACTGGCTCTGTTTGGCTCCGTTGCCGGTTGGCTCCGCAACTGGCTCTGTTGCCTGTTGGCTCCGCAATTTTGTTCATTCGCAACGCCCAACTAGATGGGTCGGTCCGTCAGCTTTATGTCAAGTAGTGTAACACTCCTTCTCCCTTTTTTGCTTTTTGCTTTGCTCCTCCAAAAATGCTTGCTTGCTTTCTTGAAAGTTTTGTCATTGTGCACTAACAAGAGCAATTATATGTGTTCTTCAAGAAAGAAGGATGATTCCTTTTTCAAGCAATAAGAGCAATTTGTGCAATTTTAGCATGCATTAGATTCTTTTGGATGCTCCTTTGAATGCTCCCAGAGATACTTAATGACAATAATGCTTAACTTCAAGCATGTATTCGATGTTATGTACACTTACTGAAGTAAAGGTAATATGTATGCATCAATCGTAACATATTGGAATGAGCAATTTGATGCTAAATAAGAATGAGCCAATAGATGGTCCTAAAGCGAAATGAGCAAATGGATGCATGTTATGCTTGCCATAGGTAAAGGAGTTTATGTGCCCTCATATACGCGTATATTTGGCAATCATGCTATGTAGGCTCCTCTTTTAATTTGCAGTAAATATGAAGAAAAGAAGGCAATATTGAATATCCATAAAGTATTTAGGGGTATGGACCTCAGTAAAGGTCTAAAGGGATCATGTTCTCTACCCCTTCTCTTTTTATGAGTAACCAAAGAGAGGAAGAAAGTAGTATGTATATATTTTGTGCAAATTGATCAAACAATGCATAAGCAAATGTCCAGCAAACATGTACCCATAAACATGATAGGCTAATTGTTTCTCTGCAGCGTGTGCAAATACTGATGCGAAATTGAATGCATCCATGCTTCATACATATATTTATATACATATTAGAAAGAATATTAACACATCATGGCATTGCACGCGGCCCAAGTAGTGTAGGTGGCTTCTACTTTATACAAATAGCACCTTTGATGCATTCATGGTTTTAAGATGGTTTTACCATTTCAAGGGGAAGACAAGACTTCAATAAAAAGCCATGACAGATGATCGATGCACATAGATGAATTGAATCACGCTAAATCACTAATAAATAGGATTTTTGTATGCTAATTATCATTTCCATTATCCTTGAAAAGCTGCACTTCACTTTTCTTTTATGAGTATGAAATAACAAACTTCTAAAGAAGTAAAAGAGAAGCATGAAACATGTATGTATTTTTTCAAGTTGATCAAGCAATGCACCAGAAATGTTCAGCAGTAGACCTTTGTGAATATTTTAATACTCTAAAAAGGTCATTGCATTTTTTCCCAAAAATTTGAGAATGCACCAAAAGGTTAACATGCATGAAGCTCAAAATTGATGATGCCCATTGTTGGGTTTTATTGGCATATGCACATTATACTGCAAGATGGTGATGTGTGAATGTGGGTCCCAATATGTTTGAATATATATATATATATGCATAATTCAAGGACATGTGCTGTACTTTCCCTTTTTTTTTTAAATGAAACTAAAGGAAACAAAGAATCCATAAGCAAATAAGATTTGTCCATCTTGAAAACATGAATGATGAAGTCTGCACTTCATTCTTCTTTTTGCTAGAAAATTATTTCACTTCTTCTTTCTCCATTTTTTCTTTTTTATGTATGTATAACACATATGTGAAATGCTATTTTGTCTTTTGTGAAAGAGGTTGGCAGAGTACTTTTTCTCTTTCATCTTTAAGAAAATAAGAATGTGTAATAGAGAGGAAATGTGAAAGAGGTTGGCACATGTACAAGACGTGGCATCCAAGTGAGAGAAAGCAAAACAAGATATTAAATGCACACTATTTTTATCAAGAGGCATATATGGATTCATGGGTTCATGGGTGTGGCTTGGCAAGCATTGACTCATTATGTAGCTTTAGCCATATATTAATGAATGCTATATACGGAAATTATGGCCAAAGAATGAGGCACATTTTGTCTTATCCATTCTACATGATGAATCTCACAGTAATAAAATCACAAATCAAAAGTGATTTTTGTGGGAGAATCCAATGCTTTTTTTTACTGTAATAGCTTCACGTTGAAGGTGTGTATAACTTCGTTATCAATTCTTTCATAGCACTATAGCAGCAAGCTAAGTAATTAATATATATATATTATTACTCTTAATTAGAAGCTTCAGGAATTGATGCCTCACCTATCTCACCTATGTCACATGCTTGAGCTAGAATATTATATATATTTGTGTAAATAACTAAATATGGAGTCCTGAGAATGGTTTATATATATACACAAAAGTAAAGATATTTGTGAAGTTATAAGGCTGAAGCACGCAGAAATCAATGCACCCAAAACAAATTATAGGCAACCAGTCCAACATCCCAATGCAACCATTTCAAGGAGATGAAACTTAAATAAAAGCTGTGACAGACCATCAATTAATGCAGTGTGGAAAAATAGATCATAGATGTACCATCCCCTTCTTTGATGAAGGAGAAGAGAGAGAGATTCATGCCATCTACCATTTAATGAAAAGAGAGTACCAGCTGTTAGCCAAGTGAAGGGAACAGAGCATGCTTCATTGTCCTCTACGCTGCCCGTTTCACGGTGATGCAAGGTGGAGCCAGCCACGGTGGCTCCTTCGTGATTTTCGCTTCCCGATAATCTCGTTTTGATGGCCAAGCTCTCCCTCGGATCGATCAACTACGGCGCGTTCCCTGGTGGTGGACGAAAAGTGCGCGACTGCGCTGAGGAGTCCGTCGGAGCTCCGTAACGCGTTGAGGACGCTAGAGTCGTGGTGATGCGCAACAACATTGGCGTGTGGTTGATCTGAGATCTGTATCCGATCTTGCGATGCGGCGATGTCCAAGTCGTTAACTCCAGCAGCGAGCGTGAGCGATCATCAGATGAGTCATCGGCCGCACCGAAGTCGTCTTTGAAGTTTCTAACGCAACTGTGGGCGTCTCGCTGGAAATCGACGATGCAGTGGCCAATCTACGGGACGTCGCTGCTCAACAATGGAAGCTGCTTGTGTCTCGGGCAAGGGGCGTTCAATGTTATGACAGGGATGATGATTATGTGCAAGAAATCCTCGATTTCGAATAAAATCGAAGTGGCGGAAGCTGGTCCCGAAGCGCCTACGCCCAATCTTACCCACTGCACGATTTCAATTGTGATGTCTTCCTGGGATGCCTTTAATGGATCTGGAACAAATAACACATTCAATGAAACATCAGTGATTCCTTGAGATGATATTAGTAAATCTAAAGAAATAACTCAGGTGGCCCATGAATCCGATGAATTTTGGTAGATCTGAAAAATAGATTTCATCAGATCTGAAAAATAGAATGGAGATCTGAGAAATATTTTGCAGATCTGAAAATGGATGAAGGATGATGTTGCATGGTGAATTAGTCTCCTCCGGTCCAACTCATGCTCCCAGAACGCGACCTGCAATCAACCCACGACGGGAGGGGGCTCCCGTGGTAGGACTCCGATGCTAAAGTCAGTGATCGGAAGTAAGAGTATATGGTGAGTGAGTATAGATTCAATACCTGCTCTGGTGAAACCTTCCTCGTTTATATAGGCTTCGCCAGGGGTGTTTTGGGCCTTTCCAGGGAAGTCGTTTTGACGCGAGTCCATGTCAGCATAACTACCCGGAAAGTGTGGCGGCGTGAATAACACCCGTGACGTTGACGGGTGGTCCCTCGGGTCGAGGGGAGCCGTAGGGGTCCGATGACGGACCCCAGGCTGGTGCCTCCTATCGGATCCGAGCCTTGGGCACCCTCGTAGCGGAGCCGAGGCCGAGGGCTCGTCAAGAGGGCTCTGCCGTATCACTAGTCCCCAAGTTTTGAGCTTTCGCCATAGGGGAGGCTCGAAACTTTAAAGTTCTGCCCTCAGGCTAGATTTCCGCCTTCGAGCAACGTCTCCTGATTTTGCGCCTCCGTTTTTGCTCTTCATGGTCCCCCTGTGTTGCTCCCTCTAGTGCCACGTGTCCCGCGTAGTCTCCACTTTCAGACGTGGGCGGTTTCGACGGTTGGGTTTCCTCGGATTTGAAGCATTCATCCATTTTGGTTTATAGTCCCTTTGGAGTCCGGTGCCCCTTCTTCTCCCACGTTCACTGTGTTTACGCTCATTTGCTTCATTCTACCTCTGCTTCGCTGCACGTTCTTCCTCTTCGCGCCGTTTTTGTAAGTTTAGCCTCCTTCTTCTCCTCTCTTTGACTTCGATCTTGCTTTTAACGCGTTTCCTTGCCTTGCGGTGCTTAGGTTGCTTGCCCGGCTTTCTTGGTTTCCTCCTCATCCTTCTTTTCTCCATGTCAGGTACGCTCTGTTCCCAGCTTTCTGATTCTCAATGACTGGTGCCTCTTCTGCTGAGGAGTCTGGTCGGAGCTACATGAATCTCTCCGATGATTCACTGAGTTCCGCGGGCTCTTCTAGTACCAACTCTGACGCGTCCCTTAAGATTTTTAAAGAGATTAGGGCTCGAGCTAGGTCATCCGGACGAACTCCACCTAGCTCCTCTCAGGAGCCTCTTAGAGCTGAAGAGTTTGCTCTACGGGTCATTCCCCCTGGCAGATCCTTCACTGAGACTCATTCTTCAGGGGAAAATGGTCCTCCCTCGCCTTCAGGGCCCTCTCTCGCTTCTTCGGGGGATCCTGATAACGCCGTGGCTGACACCAATGTCCGCTCGGAAACTAGAGATCCTCCGGTCGACATAGCTGGGGTTATAGCACGCAGTGAGGATGACGTTGTAGTCCGGCTTTCTTGGGACTGGGTGGGTAGATCCGTCCGGAACTTCCATAACGGGCTAGAAACTTATGCCCAGGTCTCTTCACTGTGGGAGCGTTACTTCGGCGTGTTGGAGAAGCAAGTGAGCCAAGAGCTAGGGAGGGAATACCCTGGGGAAGCTATTTCCAACTTTTCTTTCGATTTCGGGCTTTCTCCTGTAAGGAACGGTGAAACCATTTTAGATGGCCCTGCTGACTCTTTTGGGTTCTACACCTACCCTACCAGTGTCGGGGCCATGCCCCCCTTCACGGATTTTGAGATTGCCCTATTGAACCGCGCTGGTTGTGCCCCTTCAATGATGATGCCCAACTCCTGGACGCTGGTGGGGGGTTTTGAGGCGTTGTGTAACTTCCATAGGGTGGAGGCCACAGTGGAGGCCTTCTTTTACTTTTTTCAAATGAACTTTCCCCAAAAGGGGGCATGGTTCTACTTCCAAGCGCGCGGACGGGGTCCCCACGCAAAAAAGTTGTTCCGGGATTTGAGGGACCCCCCTAAGGATTGGAAGAAGGACTTCTTTTTGGTCCGGCCACGGAGGGGCTGCCAGCCTACCTGGTGGCTCCGAGAGGACGGTACCTCGCTGTTTCCCACTAAGTGGGTAGAGCCTTTTGAGGCCATTCCCCGCCCTGTGCTTAAGGGTTGCTCTGCTACTACTCAGGAGACTGTTAGGGTTCTGAGTGCTCTGCCTCCTGGCTTAGATATAGATGATTACTTTATCACTGACGAAAATGGTATCCCTTTTGCTCCTCTGTTTTAGCTCCCCCTTTTGCCGCCTTTGTTGTTGTTTTCTAACTGCTTTCTTGCTCGGTTTCAGGTGGTAAGTTTAACCCGGCGCGGATCCTTGCACTTACTAAGAGGGAAGAGGCTAAACACGGCAAGAGCCGCTCCGCTGACCGCTCCGGCTCCTCCTCTGCTCATCATTCAAGACCCCGGGGGGATCCGAGAGATGAGGATCCTAAAAAAGGCCACGGTAAAGGTCATTCCGGACATTCTGGAGGCAAGGGCAAGGTCTCCGTCTCCATTGGGTCCAAAGCTTCAGGGCTCCCTAGCCACAAGCGTCGTCATGGGAAGGACGCTGAGCTTCGCTCCCCCTCTCCGAAACGCGTGAAGGTGCCCGCTTCCGCGCCCGAGTCTGGTGGCAAGGATGGGTCTAGTCTTCCAGTCTCGCGCGTTCCTGTTGCTACCGCCACCGAGAAGCGTCCTCAGGGCTCCGATGCTACCACTCGCCGAGGGGTCGGATCTCCTCCGCCCGTTGCTCCCTCTTCTGCGTTCATTCACTTTGAGGCATCGGGCTTCGATGACATTACCGCTACTGCTCCTCCTGGATCTGCGTCCTTTGACAAGACTCCTGCCCACGAGGCCTCCTCCTCCGAGCACTTTGAATTTGACCCGTCCGTTCACCGATACATGGGCAACCGCGAGCTCGTTCCCAGCTGGCCAGAGTTGCAGGAGTTTGTGAACCCTTCCGAGGGTGGCTCTCTCTTTGGGAAAGGCTACTACGCTCCCAATTTTGCTGAGAAACACGTGGTACCAGCGGCGGACCGGAGTGCGCTGCATCGTTTTGCTGCTAAGTATGGTCCCTGGGCCCTTCGGGATGTGATGGGGATAGAACTCTTGCGCCTTAACAGCCTGTATGCCGCCTTTGCTGATACTGAAGACAGAGTGATTAACAATCATGTCCGCCACATTCACGAGCTTGAGGAGCTTAACAAAGAGGTGATAAAGCTGTGTGAAGAGGGCGTCGAAAAGGAGAAGGCTCTTCTTGCTGCAGAGAAAGAGTTGGAGCAGCTGAGGCCTGAGGTAGTCTCTCTTCGCTCGAACGAGCAGCTCCTTAAAGTCCAGCTGGAGAATGCTCAGAAGGAGCTGAAGGTATGGAAGGATCGCTCCTCTGCCCTGGATGAGGAAAATAAAGCTCTGAGGCGTGCCAAAGAGTCTGCTGTTGATGGTCAGAGGAAACTTGTTGCAAATCACAGCTCCCTCATGGGCGAATATGAGAGTCTCCTTCAGAGGTTCCGCGAGGCTAGCAGCGAGAATGCTCAACTGGAGGATGCCTTGGAAGAAGAGAGAGAGAGACTGTGAAGACTCTTGCGAGCGACTGTTCCGGTGCCATGGAATAGGGGTGGAGCAATTGCCTGGGGCAGGTGCGTTTCTTCAATCCGCAGGCTGACCTCAAGCTCCGCCATATGAACCTGCACCATGAGGTAGAAGAGAACAACATTGTTGACATCTCCACGCGGGCGGTTCTTTGGAAGGGGCCTTTTGATGCTTCTCAAGAGCTATCCCCGGATGATATGTTGGATGGGACCCCTTCCGAGGCATTAACCTTGGAGCCCTCCCCAGCGTCTCCTTCTGTCCTTGCGAGTGAAGAAGCTATCGCCCAGGAAACCTTGCCAGGAGCGGACGCACAAGCGGCCGAAGGAGCTGAGGAGGGGGTTGGACTTTCTGTCCCTATCTTAGCGGAGCTGTCGGAGGCCCTCCAAGTGGAGCCGTCAATCAAAGAGGCAGAAGCTGCGGAGCCAAAACCTGGCATTATTAGTGAAGAGTTCGCCAATAGCATTTTGGCGGACTAATGTTTTTGTAAACTCTTCTTTTATTTTTACTGCTTCCTTGCTACCGGATATTTTGTTTAATCTGTACCCGTTTTTTCTCGGGGATATATGTTGAGGGCTACTGGATGTTGGTGCCCCCTTTTGATTAAATATTGCTCCTTTGCTTCCTGCTTTGTTGGTTTCTTATTTTTTGGCAAGTATGTTTCGCGGTAGTTATGCAATAAGCCTTCTGGGCGCTGAGGCTAGCCATGTAGCCAGGTCCTTGGTGGACCCTAAAGATGCTTGGGTCGGCCACACCGTAAGGCTCCGCTCCGCTGTTTTTTGGCGCGTATGTTCCTGCAGTGGTTAGGCGAAAAGCCCCTTGGGCGCTGAGGCCAACCACGTGGCCAGGTCCTTGGTGGACCCTAAAGACGCTTAGGTCGGCCGAGCCGTAAGGCTTTGCCCTGTTGCCTTTTGGCAAATATGTTCCTGCAGTGGTTAGGCGATAAGCCCCTTGGGCGCTGAGGCCAACCACGTGGCCAGGTCCTTGGTGGACCCTAAAGACGCTTAGGTCGGCCATGCCTTAAAGCTCCGACAATGGCGCATTTGATTTGTTGCTTTCATTGATCTAAAAGACAAAGCTCTTGAAAGAAGAAAAGGTGGGTCAGTGCCCGTATTATTAAGTGTAGTAGAACTGGTAAATACAAGGAAAGTAGGAACATGGCGTTGGAGCCGTTTCCTTAGCAATGATACTTCCTAAGCTTTGCTATGTTCCAGCTACGAGGCACTTCCTTCCCGTCGATAGTCTCCAGCTTGTAAGCTCCCCCCGGGATGCAAGAACGAACCCTGTAAGGTCCTTCCCACGTTTCTCTGAGCTTCCCCGGGTTGGGTCGATCAGTCCTGCGAAGGACCAAGTCTCCAGCTTCCAAGCTCTGCTTCCTTACTCGCTTGTTTCTGTAACGAGCGATCTTCTGCTTGTAAGCAGCGATTTTAATAGCAGCCATCTCCCTCTTCTCTGTTAGTAGGTCCAGGTCTACGGCTAGCGCTTCCCTGTTACTACTAGGCTCATATGTCAGTTGCCTGTCTGAGGGAGTCCCTATCTCCACTGGGATGACTGCCTCGTGCCTAAAGGTAAGACTGAAAGGGGTTTCTTCTGTGGAGGTCTGGGGAGTGGTCCTGTAAGACCATAGCACAGACGGTAGCTCCTCGACCCACTCTGCCTTTGCGTCCCCCAATCTCTTCTTTAGCCCTTCCAGGATAATGCGATTGGCCAACTCTGTCTGACCATTGGTGGCCGGGTGCTCTACGGACGTGTTTTTCAGGGAGATGCGAAGCTCTTGGCAAAAGGTTTTAAAGCCTTCGCTGACGAACTGTGTGCCGTTGTCAGTGATCAGAGCTTTGGGAATTCCAAATCGGCAGACAATATTCTTCCATGCGAATCTCCGAACTCGCTCTGTTGTTATGGTGGGCAACGGCTCCGCCTCCACCCACTTTGTAAACAGGTCCACAGCCACTATCAAGTACCGGAACTGTCCTGGAGCTGTCGGGAAGGGACCTAGGAGATCCATGCCCCATGTGTCAAAGGGCCATGGCGCAGTGATGCTGTGGTACTCCTCTTGGGGCGTATGCCGTATATGGGCGTGCCTTTGGCATGGCTCGCACTTCTGTACCAGCTCCCTTGCGTCTGCCAGCATGCTTGGCCAATAATACCCCGCCAATAATGCCTTCCGTACGAGCGACTTCGGCCCCTGATGCGAGCCACACACTCCCTCGTGCACTTCTCTCAGAGTATATTGCCCTTCAGAGAGGCTGATGCACCGTAGTGCCGGCTCCAGATAGCCTCTTTTGTACAACTCTTCCCCTTCCAAGTAGAAACGAGGGATTTGCCTTAGGACCCTCTTACGGGGCTCCTCCTCTTGTGGTAGTTCTCCTTTAGCTAGGTATTTGATCAACGGTACCCTCCAATCATCCTTTTCAAAAATTACTCCAACTTCCTCCGGTACATCAATACTAGGGGTTTCTAATGAGGCCTTGAGGATGGGGTTGGTTCCACAACGTGCTGATGCGCTCGCCAGCTTAGAAAGGCTGTCCGCTCTATCGTTCTCCTCCCTGGGGACCCTTTCCACTACCAACTTCTGAAACTGAGCCATAAGCCGCCTCGTCAGGTCAACATATCGAGCTATGGTGGGCTCCTTAACGTCGAACGTTCCATTGAGCTGTCCTACCACCAATTGCGAGTCACTGTGTACTGTTGCCTGTTTGGCTCCCAGCTCCTTTGCTAACCTCAGGCCCGCAATAAGGGCTTCGTACTCAGCCTGATTGTTGGTAGTTTTGAAGTTCAACTGGAGGGCCTGCTCTACCGCGATTCCTTCCGGAGTCAAGATAGTAACTCCGACTCCGCTCCCCTTCTTTCCTGACGAGCCATCCACGAATATAGTCCAAACGAAGGGCTCCTCCAATGGCTCTGCAAAAGTCATCTCCGCCACGAAATCTGCCAATGCTTGTGCCTTGATTGCTCGTTTGGGCTCATACGAAATGTGGAATTGAGACAACTCTATTGACCAATTGATCAGTCTTCCGGCCAAATCTAGTTTCTGCAGCACCTGTTTGAGAGGTTGATCCGTGCGAACCGTTACAGTATGCTGCTGATAGTAGTGACGGAGCCTTCTGGTGGAGACTAACAGTGCGAATACTAGCTTCTCGATTCGCTAGTACCGGACTTCTGCCCCTTGCAGGATTTTACTTGTGAAATACACAGGTCGTTGCTGCCCGTCCGCCCCCTCAATGATTAGCACCGAACTGACTGCCACCTCTGTCGCTGCCAGATAAACAATCAAAGGCTCCTTCTCTTTGGGCTTGGCCAGTATCGGAGGAGCTGACAGGTAGGCTTTGAGGTCTGCGAATGCCTTCTGGCATTCCTCCGTCCACACAAAAGGCTTCCCTTTTCCCACGGATTTGAATAGCGGAAGGCACCGGTCCGCAGCTCTTGAAAGGAATCTGTTGAGAGCCGCTACCCTTCCATTGAGGCGCTGAACTTCTTTAATGTTCTTGGGAGGCTGCATTTCCAAGATGGCTCGGCACTTCTCTGGGTTCACCTCAATTCCTCTATGCGTTATCATGAAGCCCAAGAACTTTCCCGCTTCCACCCCGAAGGCGCATTTTGAAGGGTTGAGACGCATGCTGTTATGCCTCAGGACCTGGAAAATCTCCTCCAAATCCCTTACATGTTCTTCCTTGGTGACGCTCTTTACCACCATATCGTCCACGTATACTTCTAAGTTTCGACCGATTTGCTCCCGAAAGACCTTATCCATCATCCTCTAGTAAGTGGCACCAGCATTCTTCAGATCGAACGGCATTACCGTGTAGCAATAGGTCTCATACTCAGTGATGAAGGATGTCTTCTCCTCGTCTCCTTTTTTCATCTTGATCTGGTTGTACCCAGAAAAAGCATCCAAAAAACTCAACAGCTGATGCCCCGAGGAGCCGTCTACCAATTTGTCAATATTGGGTAGTGGGTAAGAATCCTTAGGACAGGCCTTGTTCAGGTCCGTGAAGTCGACGCACATCCTCCATCGCCCGTCGGCCTTCTTCACCAGCACCACATTTGACAACCATTCGGGATACTGCACTTCCCGAATGAAACCGGCTGTCAGCAATTTGTCCACCTCTTCTTTTACGGCCCTTTGCCGCTCCGCTCCCATGCTCCTCTTTTTCTGCTTAACAGGGCTCCGCCCGTCTGTTGGCAAGGAATGGCACGCAATGTCTCTGGGGATGCCAGGCATGTCTGCTGGCGTCCATGCAAAGATATCCGCATTGTTTCTGAGAATCTGCACCACATTCTTCTTCAGCAGCGGATCCAGGTTGGCTCCAACCTTAGTGGTCCTAGTGGGGTCCTTCTCTGCTAAGGCTACTGCCTCCATTTCCCCCTCCGGGTTGGGACGTCGCTCCTCCTCCCTTTCCCGAGGGTCTACCAACTCTGTGTTCATGACCCCAGAGGGACTCTCCGCCCCCTCTAGGTCCCCAGCACTTGCCGATGCCCTGGATATCTTTACGAGGCTAGCAGCATAGCAGCTTCTGGCCTCCTTTTGATCAGCGTGCACCTCTCCGATATTATTTCCCACTGGGAACTTCATTACTAAATGGCTTGTAGACACTACTGCCTGCAGCTTGTTGAGGGTGGGCCTGCCAATAATGCAATTATACGCTGATGGTGCAGCAACCACGATAAAGTCAGCCTCAACTGTTCTGCTCAACGGAGCCTTTCCGATGGTCACTCGTAGGCGAACTACTCCTTCTGCCTGTATGGTAGCCCCTGCAAATCCCACCAACATGCCTGGGAAGGGCTTCAAGCCTTCGCTCCGCAACCCCAGCTGCTTGTATGTGTCATAATAAAGGACGTCAGCTGAGCTCCCTTGGTCTACCAGGATTCGCTTTACCGCAAAGTTTGCGATAACTGCCGTAATAACCATGGGGTCCTCATGCTCCGGGTCCTGCCCCGCGAAGTCCTCGTCCGAGAAAGTAATCCGCGGGGAAGGCTGCTTTGTCCTTGGCTTCTTGGCCTCGTGCTCCAACCTCATGACGGACCTAACTTGCCGCTTCCTTGTGTGGGGGTCCGCCTCAGTGCCCCGCACTACTCCTCCTGCTATGACATGTATAGTCCCAGCCACATTGTCTGTGTTGTCTTCTCGATGCCTTTGATCGCCACCTCGATGGTTACGGTCATCGCGTTTTTGATCTCTCCTATCCCCCGTTCCTTCCTGCCGACCCTTCTCTAAGTACTGCTTCAAGAGGCCCTTTCTTGCCAGGTCCTCCAACTGATCCTTCAGGGCTGCGCATGCCTCCGTGTCATGGCCAAAGTTCCTGTGAAATTTACAATACTTGTTGTGATCCGCGTGGTTTGACACAGCTTTGGGGGGAGGATACTGGATGATATTGGAACTATGCACTTCCTCCAAGATTCGGGCCTGACTCTGACTGAGGGGGGTGTACGAGTTGAACCTGGGTCCGAACGATCAGGGGGGCTTTTGTCTCCGCTCCCTTCGGTTCCGATCATCCCTCCGATCGTCCTTCCTGTCTTCCCTCCTGTATCCGTCATTCCGGCTCCTAGAAGGCTCCGACTCCTCCCTCCTGGATTGCCCTCCTTCTTTAGCCTGCTGCACTTCCTCAAATGCAATGTACTTGGTGGACCTCGCCAGTAGTTCCGCCATGGTTTTCGGGGGCTTCTTTGTGATAGAGTAGCAAAATAACTTGCTCCGCAGGTTATCCGTTAGGTAGCTAAGCGCCACCTCCATCTTCAGTCCTTGAATTTGCCTGGCCGCTTTGGTGAACCTGATGAGGAAATCCTTGAGGGATTCCTCCTTCCCCTGCACCACATTCTTCAGGCAGTGGGCGGTCCGCTTAATCGTCCTACTGGTGGCGAAGTAGGAGGTGAATCTCTTAGATAACTGCCTGAAAGAGGAGATGCTTCCCGACGGCAAGTCAGAGAACCAGAGCTGCGCGTCCCCGTCTAGAGTGGATGGAAAGGCTCTGCACATCACTTCGTCCGGCGCCCCCGCATACAGCATTGCCGCCTTGAAGGAATTCACATGGGCCACTGGATCGGAAGTTCCATCATAGTGTTTCAACTGCGTTGGAGTTCTGAGCTTTGGCATTGCCACGTCCATAATGCGATCAACGAACGGATATCTCCTCTTCTTCTTTGGGGGCGTGTAGTCGGAGGACTGTGAGGAAAAACTTGATTCCCCCGATCTGGATTCTGACGAACTCCCATTCGACTCCTCGTGCCTCTCGCGCTGCTTGCTGCTCTTTCGAGAACCAGATTTGTGGGAGTCCTGCCTCTTTGAGTTGTCCCCTTCTCCTTCCTTGCCTCCCATCTTCTTACGCATCTCCTGGATTTCCTCCTGAAGTAACTTCTGCTGCTCAAGCAGGGCTATCATCACGTCGTCCCTTGGATCTGGGGGTAAGTTCACCGAACCCTGTTCCGGAGTACCTCCTGCCCCAGCTTCTCGCGCCTTCTCCTATGCAGCTCTCCGTGCCGTCAGTGCTTCCAGCAAGGCGGTGGTTCGGTCCTGTGAGGGTCCACCGGCCGCTCCTCCTTCTATCCTTTGAGTCGCCATGCCGAATTCCTGAAAAGAAAGAAAAGATACGTGGTGTTTTCGGGTGTGAAAACGTCCCCACAGACGGCGCCAGTGGTGAATTAGTCTCCTCCGGTCCAACTCCTGCTCCCAGAACGCGACCTGCAATCAACCCACGACGGGAGGGGGCTCCCGTGGTAGGACTCCGATGCTAAAGTCAGTGATCGAAAGTAAGAGTATATGGTGAGTGAGTATAGATTCAATACCTGCTCTGGTGAAACCTTCCTCGTTTATATAGGCTTCGCCAGGGGTGTTTTGGGCCTTTCCAGGGAAGTCGTTTTGGCGCGAGTCCATGTCAGCATAACTACCTGGAAAGTGCAGCAGCGTGAATAACACCCGTGACGTTGACGGGTGGTCCCTCGGGTCGAGGGGAGCCGTAGGGGTCCGATGACGGACCCCAGGCTGGTGCCTCGTATCGGATCCGAGCCTTGGGCGCCCTCGTAGCGGAGCCGAGGCCGAGGGCTCGTCAAGAGGGCTCTGCCGTATCATTGCAAATCTTCAATGGCCTTCCAGTCCAACTCCCTGCTGCTCTTCGTGATTGAAATAGAAAAAACGTGGTGTTTTCGGGTGTGAAAACGATCCCCACAGACGGCGCCAGTGATGAATCCATCTCCCTCAGTAGCTCCGATGACTCGAACGGGGGTACCTGCAAGCAAACCCACGGCGGGAGGGGGCTCCCGCGGTGGGACTCCGACGCCCAAGTCAGGTCCGGTGATGGAGAGTATAGAAAGAGTAATGGAATTCAGTTGGCATACCTGGAGGCATATGAGGTATATATATAGGCTCCTATGGGTGTATGATGGTCATTTGAGAGCCCAAGAGAGTGGCGGGGGCCACGTCAGCATAGCCACCCCGTAAGGTGCGGTGGGTCGGAACGAGCGGAGATGGCTCCGCCGGGACGAGCGGAGATGGCTCCGTAGGGACGAGTAGAGATGGCTCGGTTGGTCCGATTTGAGCATACTGTATCATATATATATATATATATTAAGTGGGTGTCGTGGGTTAGTGGATTAGAAAGAAAGAAATAAAAGGAAAGGGGAAAGAGAGAAAGGGCCACGGGATTGAAGAAAACAGAAAGAAAACAAGAGAGAGAAAGAAGAGAGGGAGAAGAGGCGTGGAGGAGGAGAAGAAGAAGAGTTGGGGTTTCGTTGGGAAAGTGATCGGGGAGAGCTAGCCGACGTCGGAAAAAGTCACCAGAACTCGGGTACGACGTCTCCTACACCTCCCACTAATCGAATCAAAGGTTGGTAATCCCAATTTCATTCGAAACTCCCAATTTCTCCATTTTTAGGGATTTCTTCGATTCACCTTCGATTGAATTGTTTCGAGGGTAGATTGAGACCTAGGAAGTGTTCTTGAAAACTTAGTTGGAGTAAGAATCGAGACAATACCCTCGGGTTTAGCCGAATTCGAATTTGGAAGGATTTGGGGTTGAAATTCTACTTATAAATTGTTAATAATTAGGATTGAGCTTGGATTTGAGTAAATAGGCTTGGATTGAAATTATTGAAATTATATTGTTGAGATATTAGCTGAACAAGACCCGTGAAGAGCTGGCCCGAGGTTACTAAGGTTGAACCTTGACGTTAACGTGCCGGGTACCTGCTCGGTTTGCCCAAATACACTTTAAGGGTGATGTTGAGGGCTCCAAACCTCTTCTTTTCAATCTTAAACACCCTAGAATAATTCTAAATATGCTATCAAGCATCAAAAATTATTTTAGGTACTTTCTTGTTTCTCAAGGATGGAAACTTGCGGAACAATAAAGTCCAAATTTAAAATGGCAATTTAATTCCTTCGTAATTATTAGGAAACCTTAAGTAGGATAATTTAGAAGCATATCGAGGTTTAGTAACTCAAATCCAAGGCTCCAAAATCAATTCAAGGTGAGCGATAATTATACGAAACCAAGTGTGTAGAACTTGAGACTCTCATGGAAGAGAGGGAAGACGGATAAGACCAAGAACTTGGTTCTTAGCAACGTCTAGGTGCATTTTTAGGCGCGAGCATACCATACGCATATGAGTTGCATATTGTTAAGATTGTTAACCACGTAAATGCGTTTGTTAGGAAACCACGACTCGTCCGAAGCGGGAGTTACTCCAGGACAAGCACAAGGGAGCCGTCCAGGTGAGGGGTTTCCCATCCTTGCCCTACAGGGTTGATTGAGGATGTGGATATGTGGTTTTCCTACTTGCCTATTTGTAAGAATTATTTAGTGGTTAACATGCTATTGTTGTTCCTAAACTGTTATCTATGAAAGTATTTGTATATGTGTGTTTGACTACAGGTAAAGAGGTACTGGAGGGTATCCATGTGATGATATGAGATACGCCGAACAGTACAAGCAAGGGGGTAAGTTGTTGATTGAGTCCAAGGTTTGTTTTACCCTATTAATTAGAAACTCATTAAAGAAATCGTATAGAAGTTGTTAGTAAACGTCGATGTTTCACGGTAATTGAACTTAGGGAAGACCTTAGAGCTAGGTTATGATATAAACCAAGGGTTTGGGAACAATATGAGGATTAATACGATCTCTTAGTTGATTAGTGAGTCGTAGGGATGTTTACACTACCTAGGTAAAGTCAGTTTAGGATAGTAATGGGTGGATAGAGTCAGGATCCCACCTAAAAGCTTGGAAAGAGAAACAAATTAAAATAATTGCCCGTTGAGGCCATTGCCCTAGCCTGGTACTAGGGTCAGTTAAAGAGTAAAGCATTTGCCCGTTAAGGCCATTGCCCTAGCCTGGCACTAGGGTCAATAAAAGACTAAAAGATTTGCCCATTGAGGCCATTGCCCTAGCCTGGCACTAGGGTCAGTAAAAGATTAAAAGATTTGCCCGTTAAGGCCATTGCCCTAGCCTGGCACTAGGGTCAGTTAAACATTAAAAGAATTTTCCCGTTGAGGTCATTGCCCTAGCCTGGTACTAGGGTCAGTTAAGTGATTTACAGTTTTCATATTATATGTTAAAATGTGATTGCATGTTTAAGAGAAGCATGATAGAAAAGCATGATCCGTAGGTTTATCTGTGATTTTAATGTTATATTAATATTGCCTGATCGTAATATAACATTTGATAAACTGGACTTTCATGCGCATGTGATTGTGGGTGTTTCCCTTTCCCCAGCTGTGGTGGTACCCGCCGCTACGCCGAGGATGGGTGTAATACCCGAAAATATTTTAACTAGCATCGGAAATTTAATTAGATTAATTAATTTTGGAAAGTGGAAAATGAGATAAAAATACACATCATCCTAATACATATTTTTTAAAAAAAAATACAAAATTAGAGTGAATCCTAATTTTGTTATATGTTTCTTTTCTTATTTATTTTTATATATCAGAATTGTCTTTTTTTTTATTATTTTATTAAGTGATAAGTATATATATATATATATATAAGGTAAAGAAGGATAAAAGGGAAAAGAAAGAGAGCAGAGAGAGAGCCGTGAGATTGACGAGAGAGAAGGGTCGACGGAAGGGGAAGAAGAAAACGCACGAGAGAGGGGCTGAGCAAACGGAGAATAGGGAGGAGCTCACGGATGCACGGGCTGAGCACGGTGGTGGCCGGAGTTGCGTCCACCGGAGCCATAGTCGCCTTCGTTGTGCTAGAGAGAGAGAGAGTTCGGGCTAGAGAGAGAAACAAGAGGGAGAAAGGTTTCTCGCCGGAAAACGCTGTCTCTTCACCGGGGAAGGTAGCTGGGAGTCTCCTCTACTCCATATCGTCCTTCTGACCGGTTGAATCGAGGTGAGAAGTCCCGAAACTCTCAAACCCCAATTTTATCAATTTTAGGGATTTTTAGAAAGACCCTAATTGATTCAATCTGAGTGTTCTGGGTCCTAAATTGAAGTATATGCATGTTAGGAAGTGAGTTGGAAGCTTAGGAACCGGAACCAAATTGATGGAATTTATCCGGGTTGGAAAAAGTGTAGGAAAATGTGGTTGTTAAGGTTTAAGGGTGTTGTGGAATGATTTGGGGTGCATTGAAAGGTTGAATGATAATTATATAATTGTTAAAAATTATTGGAATGTACGAGGGATTAGAACCTGAGTAATTCCCGTCTCACCCGGAACCCCGTTCGGGGAAAAAAGAGACACTTTTCTAATTTTACGCATATCCGGGTATGTGTATTCATGTGCAGGCAAAGGGTTGAAAGTTAATTCGGTAAATGGAAATTTTAGACAACTAGAATTTACGACTCTCTTGAGCCATAAATTCAAGACTTGGGTAATGGGAATTTTATATGGACACATAGAGGTGAAATTGGGTAACCTTGCATTCCCAACTCAAGGCTTCCAAATAGTGTGATTAAGAAAGGGTTGGACACGAATAGAAACATGCTAGGTGTCCTAAAATTAGTTGAGGGCATTTCCAAGCCAACAACTAGTCTATGGAATTAATTAGAGAGAACATGAGCACTAGCGTTGCATGTACACGATAGTGGTTGAATTTTCAAGCCTCTGAATCTCTCAAATGTATGTGTATAGGGCACCATACGGTGAGCGGACCTTCGGGCACACCGAGAGCCGATACGAGGGGCCAACCAGGTGAGGGGCTTTCCTATCCCTGCCCTATAGGGTTGACTGCGGATATGGATATATGGCTTGCCTTCTTGCCTATTTGTAGGAATTACATGTTAGATAACATGCTATTGTTGTTCCTAAATTACAGTATATGTGAAAACGTGCTATATGTGTGTTGGTGAATTGTAAAGGCGATGGTGGCTCAAGGAGCCTTATATGAAAAGAAGGTCCTCGGGACCTATACGATATCGGGGGTAGGATCGAGTAAATATTATCTGAAGGGTATGGTTTTGTATGTAAGTCCTTAAAGAGAATAAACCTAGGTGACTTTGTTCTGAACCAAGAGTCCGAATTAGAAACCACTTGGAAATCTAGATTTGCCTAAGAAGAAGTAAAATAAATAAGTAGTGGTCCATAGGGGTCATTTATGGTACAACGCGGGAACCGAGTCCGTCATGGATGGTCCGGGTAGATTGAGTCTCTTGTCTTGAGTCAAACTCATAGAGATACAAGTATTTGAGTACACCACATTGTGGCTATTGCCTTGGGTAAACCGAGGTAAGATGAGTCGCCGGCTATGCTCCAAGAATGATCAACTAGGTTCCCATATTGCTCACTTGAAATATTGCCTTCGGGCCAGATTCTCTCCTAACGGAGATATTGCCTTCGGGCCAGTTTATGATTACGTTTAATTGAATACGGGTGACCACTTGGAATTATATGTTAAACTATGATATGATGTATGTGTGAATTTAAATGTATGTAAATCCATGCTTTAAATTCTTTATTGTGAATATGATATAAGCTAATTGCCTTACCACTTAATATATGGAAATTCAAATCTGTTATATGCGTATGTGTTTGTGATTGGCTCCTCTTCTCCAGTTGTAGTGGTACCCGCTACTACACCAGGGATGGGAAAGCCTCTCACTGAGTCCGTTTGACTCACCCCAATGTTAAATGTTACAGACACAGGTGGTCTAGGCATCGGGAGCGTTTCCACTTCATCTCAGGGAGGCGGACAGACTTAGAGACCGCACGCATTGTTCGCGTGGGTAGTACTGTTATATGTATTTTGTCAGGAAATATATGTATATGATTCATTTTGGTATAGCATTGTTTTGTACAGTTGCTATATGCGTATATGTATATGTCACACTCTAGAACTATCGGCTTCATACAAGTTAAAGATTGGTCTGGTTGTTGGGATCATAGGTTATGATATGATGAATATCATGTGTATATATATATATGAATGTGACTTCCGCATGTGAATAGGATAGATCACACACACTGAGCGTGTGGTCAATATGTATATTTATATATATGTGTGACTGAATACTTGATTGTGTGAAAATACGGCTTCCGCATGTGAATAGGATAGGTCACACGCATTGAGGCGTGTGATCAATATGTATATTTTATGCAGGTGTGTGATTGAATATATATGCTTGACTGTACACAGGGATTCTGCATGTGAATAGGATAGATCACCCGCCCTTAAGCGCGTGATCAATATGTATATTATATGAACGTGTGATTGATTATGTTATAGACTGAAGCGGCGTTGAGCGAGCCGTGGATTGCGTGCTACTTAGGTCACCGGATAGGGATGACCATATATACTATATATTTTTTGTAATAGAAATGGGTAGTTATGCATATATAAGAATGTCAATCAGGAATTAGAGGCTTACGGGATAGGAGAAATCCTACCTCCCGTGCCGGTCACGGACGTCCGATAGGGGGTTGTGACAATGGGAAGCTCCTCACTAAGTCTGTTTGACTCACTCCCTCTACTTCAATGTTTCAGATACAGGGATCGGGCAGGCATCGACGTTCAGACAGTGATACGGACATCAGACCATCCTTACGCTCTTGTTCGCGTGGGTGGACTCCTTTGGTTATTTTGATTTCTCTTGTTGTACATATTTTAAAGTTGTAAGAGTTGTGTATATAAATATTTACAGCTTTTGATATGTACCTACTCTAGAATTTTCGGCTTCACATGTACTTAAAGACAGGGTCCAGTTGGGGATAAAGTAGGATATTTGTTTGAGTATATGAACTTCTGCATGTGAATAGGATAGATCGTACGCATTGAGGCGTACGATCAATATGATATGGATATATATATTATGTGTGCTTGCTGCATGTGAATAGGATAGATCGTATGTATTGAGACGTACGGTCAATATGATATTAATATTTACCTTATGAGTTCTGATATATATATATATCTATACATTGGCTGAGCTGAAGCGGTATTGAGCGAACCGCGGATTGCAGGTTAATTAGGTCACCAGTGAGGTGTGGCCACTAGCATGATATATATATATTGATTGTATAGCAGGGTAGTTATAAACAAGTTTACAGGATAAGACTTACGGGTTTAAAGGTAAAAATCTATTCCCGTGCCGGTCACGTACTCCTGATTTGGGGTCGTGACAACGGGCGCCCGACACCTGTAGACTTGGGGGACTTATGTAACTACGGAATATTCCACCTTGGGACACGTGGCACTGACCTTCTAGAACCCCGGCCTTAGTACTTGCTAGAGACACGTGGCACCACTCATCTACCAGTTACGTGGCCCTTACCCACGTCACCTCACGGAGCATCCCCTTAACTGGACGTGGGAACTCCACATGCTTCATGGCATGACTCACGTTCCACGATGTCGAGGGTCGAGCACGACCTCCCCACACTCAATATAAATAGACCCTCACCCGGGGGACTAGGGAGATACAAGAGAAAGACCCCGAGACGCAACCTGAAGGATTATAGCACATAATCTACGATATCTCGCACGTACTCTCGGTAACCTGAGTACCCTCGGATACCTCACGCAATCACTTTGTATATCACGAGCTCTGCCGTAAGCACCGTCTAGGTCAGCCTCCGACAAGCTCACCTCCATCTCGGAATACACCATTCACAGGGCTTCCAGTAGCTCCCAGAGACCAGAGCTCTCTCCCACTAAGGCAACCTCCTAAGAGAGGCTCGCCCGCCCGGAGTACCTTAGACATGTCTTAGCCGCACACGGGCCAATAGAAGTAACCGCCTTGCCTAACGGCTCCTATAGACGTCAGCATGATGAACTACGTGGACTTTGATCCCTCTCGAAGGGTACGTAGGCACCTAGGTGCATCACCCAAGGACAAGTCCCCCAAGGTTAAGACCCCTTACAGTCTTAATTGCAAATTACAATTGTCTGAGCCAAAAACGACACTTTCAATTATTATTTTAATTAAGTATCTATTAAGTTTATTTAAATAAAAAAATTATAAATGTCTTGTTAAATTATTTTATTATTATTTTCCTCATTACTTAAATAATTTCTTAAAAATAATACAAATAAGATCGCAAAACAATCATAATAAGGACTATTATCATAACTAAGTGCAAATAAGAAAATGATATATGATATTGATAATATACAATGTGGCATGAACAATATTAAACATTATTTTAAATTAGAATCTCACTGCAGGTAAATTAACATTAATTATTGTTAAGAAAATTTCTATTGAACTTTTATAGGTGAAAGAATAGCCTTAAAATAAAATTAAAGTGCAACAATGAAACTTGGTCAAAATTAAGAGACTAAACTTGCTCTTCTACATGATAAATCGTAAAAAATAAAGAATGTATGTTTCAATATGATATTTCAAATGTCATTGCTAAAATGGCCAAAAAAAAAATGTCATTGCTAAAAAAGTCCCTTTCACTTCACAGCGTATGTTATAATTAAATGTTATGATTGGTTCTCGAGATTTTAGTGTATAGGCAAAAGTCTATAAAATAAATGGGTAATTTTCAGTATTTACCTTATAAGAAATATAGTAAACAAACAAATATATAATTTTATATAGTTCATAAAAAAACAATTATATTTTTTATTTATAATTTTTTTAAATTTTTTTTATGGCATAAAATTTGTAAAAAATGTTAAAAGTCTAGAAAAATTGAAGAATATATGAATTACCCAGTATGATGTTTTAAATCGTATTATATCAATAAATCCATTTTGACAAAATGGCTAAAAAAAATAAGAATGTATAAATCAACATAATATGTCAAAAAGTGACAGAGTACCTTCACTTTGATCACCTTACGAAAATTTTGACCATAAACAAATTGAATAACATTCAACAAATAACCCATACTGTCACAAAGAAAAGAATATATTAATAGGTAATTTCAGTATTTCTTATAAGAAACATTTCAACCAAAATAAAAGATAATTGTATATCTTTGATCAAACATCTATAATATTTTTAATTTACAAATTTGAGAAATGTTTTTTTTTTGTCATAAAATTTTGTAAACAAATGTTAAAGTCCAAAATTTTGAAGAATATATGAATTAGACAATATGATGTTTTAAATAGTGATAAAATGACTAGAAAAAAGAATGTATATGTCACGATCCCCGTTTAGAGGACCGTGACCGGCACAGACACAGGGGATACCCTTATGCCTGTAAACCTTATCACCTAATTGACAGAATATCTATTATTGAAAATACATCCACATGCAGTATAATACCATAGCTACACCGAAATGGTGGCCTATCCTAGGCAAGCAAATCCACGACCAGTGCCGCTTCAGGATATAGATATAGGAAACACACATAATATATATAACCTGTGTACTGGCTACACATCCGAAGATGCGGCCTATCCTATTCACATGCAACGGATATAACGGATCCTGCATCGTAATCTAACGGATCCTGATCTTTAAGGTGTGTGAAGCTGACAGTTCTAGATTTAGTGATACAATATAATTGGGTACGTCTACCCTTTACTTTATGATACATTAATAAAGTAAATTAAATTACAATTACACTTTATTCACCCACATGAGCAAGTTGTGGGTCTTGGGAAATGTTGCTCAACCCTCGTTCCACCGAGACATCTTCCACCTGTACTTAACCTGTCTCTGCGTAGTAAAAATGAGGTGTGAGTCTTAACCACGCGACTCAGTGAGGACTCTCCCATCCTCGGCGCAATGTGGGTACCATAGCGCTGGGTTTGGGAGTCATACACAATCACATGCAAAAACAACTAGTTACCATTGTTAGCATACATTCTTGGTGATCACACAACAACAGAAATTTCACCCAAACACTCACATGCATTTAATAACTGCAAACATGCAACAGTTTATTCCACGTCATCAATCAGCAAGTAAACATGTAACACATAGTGCCGGCTTTTACCTACCGGTCTTCTCACGTTTCAGCATGTCTGAATCAAACAAGACGTGTGGTTGCGTAATCCTGTACGTTACCACTACGCTGCACAATCAGCAATTATATGCAAACACAGATAATTTATACATACACAAAGATGCTAAATATACATCTACTTAATCTCCCCAACTCTGGGGTATCTACGAGCCACTACGTGGCTTTCCCACTTCGAACCCATGCACTCGGGTTATTGGCCACCACGTGGCAAAGCATACTTAACCCATTCACTTGGGTACTGGTCACCTCGTGACAATTCTGTTAATCAAACAATACTTAACTCATTCACTTGGGTACTAGTCACCTCGTGACAAGTCTATTAATCAAACACAATCAACTTCTATCTATCAAACAACTGATACATAGCCACCACGTGGCACGTCCTGACCCCTTGCTGCGGGGCAATAGCTTGAGCCCACTCGTCCATTACCCAACCAAGCCACATGGCGGCCACGGCACGACATCTCGAAGCATGGCCACTGACACACCCTGGACCAGCTCCACAGGATGATTTCTCTTTTACTAGGCTAGGCTCACGGTTCACCCGTAGGTTCCTCCCGTGTCTCCTTTCCTTAGTTTCACATATTAATAGGATTTTTTGTATCTTTCCCGAAGGATCAACAATTCTTCTCCTTATTAATATGTACAAGTATCCTCAACAAGATATAACTTATATACCCGTCCAGATGCACTTTCTGAGCCTCAAGCTATCGTCATAGCAATATAAAACCTTTCTGACCCTATTGCCAGGATAGGGCAATGACCATCATCATGGTGATTATAAAAATGAGGTCTCAAGTGTCATCTGACGTTGTTCTAGTCGATGTCTCACATCGCTAGCATAACCAAATCCGAAAGCCACCAATAACTCCCTTTGCATGATTATAATTTAAGTCACCTTCATGACTAGTTTTCAAAATAAAAGTTTAGTCCTTCCGTACAAGGACTCTTGCCACCGTCATGAAAAAGATTTAATAAAATACTCATCATGCCTCCGGAGTGTATGAGTTGGATCACCAATTATAGCAAACAATTACTCTCTACTCCTATGTCTTCCTATCCAAGCTACCTTCCACAACCTATTTTCTAGTTCTTTCATTCTTTTAGCATTCTATATCTCTAACTAACACATACCAGACAAGCAAAGAGTATACATACTCATGTAATCCACATAAGCATACAACCCTAGGAGCAGAGATGGAAGAACCCTCACCTTGGCCAACCTTCCATGCAATTATCTCCTGTAACTTTAGTCTCCTCGGAGTTCCTGTTGCACTCTATTGCATACCGTTGTTCCTATAAGAACAGCATTTATTTCATTAAAGTTTATTACTTAGCTTAACTTGTTATTTATCTCTCCATTAGTCTCACGTGTAGTCCATGGTTGCCACAGAGTCAAGCTTAAGGTCTTATTGGTCTTCTCTATCCCGACTTATGCGTATCCTTTCTCGGACACTTGACTTACTCGAATATAACACTCTACTTGAGTGTTTCACATACTTGGATTTGAGTATTATACCTCTATCTAATTTGTATTCACATCTAAGGAAGCTTATCTAACTTGATTGGAAGCAATCCTAATTTTAGGAAGGTCTAAGCATTTTGTTTCAACTCATTTTCTTACTCGGGTTCTAAGAAATCTAGTTTCTAAACCTCAATACACCTCTAATTCATCCTACTTAAGGCTTCCTAATAATTATAAAGGAATAAAATTACCATTTTAGAATTTGGACTTCATTGTTCCGCAAGTTTCCATCCTTGAGAAGCAAGAAGGTACATAAATTAATTCTTGATGCTTGATAGCATATCTAGAATTATTCTTGGGTGTTTAAGATTGAAAAGAGGAGGTTTGGAGCTCTCAACATCACCCTTAAAGTGTATTTGGGCAACCCGAGTAGGGACCTGGTACGTTAACGTCGAGGTTCAACCTTAGTAACCTCGGGCCAGCTCTTCACGGGTCTTCTTCAACTAATATTCCAACCATATAATTTTAATAATACCAATTCAAGCCTATTTACTCAAATCCAAGTTCAATCCTAATTATCACAATTTCCCCAATTTGAAAATAATTATAATTTCAATCCCAAATCCTTCCAAATTCGAATTTGGGCAAATCCGAGAATATAATCTTGATTCCTACCCCAACTAAGTGTTCAAGAACACTTTTTAGGTCTCAATCTACCCTCGAAATAACTCAATGGAAGTAATCCCTAAAATTGGAAAAATTGAGGGTTTCGAATGAAATTGGGGTTACCAACCTTGATTCGATTGGTGGAAGGTGTGGAAGATGTTGTAGTCGAGCTCCGGTGAGCTTTTCCGACGTCGGACCGCTCTCTCCGGCAATTTCCTCCCTCTTCTCCATCTTCCTCCTTCACACCTCGTCTCCCTCTCTCTCTTCTTTCTTTCTCTCGTGTTGTGTTTTTCCTCACGCCTAAGCTTTCTCTTTTTTCCTTCTTCTATTTTCTTTCTTTTCTCTCATTTCTCAATCCACAGCAACCCCCACACAAATAATAAAAAATTATAATTAAAATAATTAAATAATAAATAAATATAATTAAAATAAAATAATTAATAATTAAATAATAAATAAATATTATTAAAAATAAATTAATTAATAATTAAATAAATAATAACAAATTTGTATTTTTAATTTAATCCATTCCCTATTTAATTCAGGTTTCCAATTCTTTAGGTCCCGAATTAAATCCTAAAAATTATTTTCTACTTCTTTTCTTTCCCTTTTATTTTATTTTAATTTAGTTCCCACTTCTATTTATTTTAGGTTTCTAATTTTGTAGGTCCTGAATTAATTTTGAAAAAGTATTTTACTCCTTTCTTTCACCTTTTATTTTACTTGAAATTTCGAAGAATTCTCGGTTCCTTTCCGGTTTCCCTTAACCTTCATACTTTTTCTATATTCTTTTTAAGGTTTTAATTCCTAGCCCCGGAATAAATCATTCTTAAATCCTCGAATTTTAAATAAATCATTATTTAATCCTCGAAATTTTTCCGGGGTATTACAGTATAAATCATCATGATATGTCAAAAAGTAACACTGAATCTTTAGTTTAATCACCTTATGGAAAATTTGACCATAAACAAATTAAATAGCCTTCAACGTAACATCAACCTTCAATTACATCCACCAAATGCATTATTTGAAAAATTATTATTAATGGTTCAAAGTATGAAAAGATGGAGTAAATATGGTGTGAAATAAATAACAAGATTTGGATAGCAACATCCCGTAATCACCATTTGTCAAAGACGTTCAATGGTGTAACACAATTTATACAATTTTATTAAATTCACCATAATTAAATGATATTACACACGTAATTTAATCTAATTGACTATGAAGTTGGCCATCTTTTTATAATTGGCCATTATTGTTTGTGCGCATGATCTGTAACTATGGCTTTCGGATAAAAATAAAATACCTTTTATTGTGCCTTGCGATTACTTATATATTGGGAATATATCGTTTACTTTAAGACATAAAACATCAAACGATCTAAATTGTGGATGAAAGCCAGATTACATAGATGGAATAAAAAACTGAAGAAACAAAACATCAAACAAACCATTAATTGAACCAACCCAATATAGTAAACACATCAAGAAACACTTTCTAATAAAGCAGCAAATGGTATGTAAACGTCCACATAAGAAATCCCACGATTGATAAGAAAATCAATACCCATAAAAAAAAACTACTCATTGAGATGTTTATATATTTTAGAAAGCATGGTCATAGTTTCGTGGTGCTGCTTCTCGGACGCCATCTTGAGACACTCGTAATTATCTTTGAGTTCCAGGTTATCAACGTCATTCCATTGCGCTAACCTTTCAATTGAGCACAATCTTGCTTCAATCGATCTTCCCCCATGCTTGGAACAGCATTGGGTAGACAGCTGAGATTCAGACAGAGGTGAGTTATGTGATATATCCTCGTCTTTCCCGACGACATTTGAAGTCTTATTTCTCTTGAAGACATCTCGATTTAAGGGCATCGAATACTCGAAAGACGACTCGATGTTGATGACCGTCTTAGTCGCAATCTTCTTCCTCCGTCTATAATATTGCAAAACATCTTTTCACTTTGATCCGATTCCATTGCACTAACATTTTATCTGTAGAGTTCTTAATATTTTGTATGTAGACTATACCTATAACATACACAGTCTGTTATTTATAAATTAAGTAATCAATGGAACATTATGGAATGATTCTGAATGATAATATAGCATAAATATAATATCAATCTGTTTAATTCAAATATTCCTTTTAACCTAATCAGAATATTTATCATTCTATAATATTAACTAAATACTTGATATGATTTCTTGCATATCAATATCTTAACCAGAAGATTATGGAAAATCGAATGATGGCAAAAGTATATCAATTAGATTAGGTTTGTCATTCAGTTTTAGTTTTCCAGTTATTATCACCTCAATTTTTTTCCTGCCACATAGGAATAAAAATATTTGGCCAACAAATATCACGGGATATAGTAATTATAGTGATTTGATTAATTGACAATCACATAATCTTATTTATAATTTAATTTATTTCGCATATCAGTAATTATAAATAAATTTTTTGGATATGTCACATAATGTTTTCTAATATACGTATCTATACATTCATATCAGATTAATCTAAAAAGAGATCGATGGAGATAAAAAAAATTTCCATCTTTTAGATTCTAATGTGGGATATATTTAGGGGTGGCAATGGGTAGCTAAATTATCGGTACCCGATGGTATCCGTTCGAAAAATTTATCCGGTGGATATCGTATATTGAATAGGGTACGGGTAGTAGAATATGACTATCCATTGGATATCCTATATCCGTCCGAAATAAATGGGCGGATATGGTACCCGATATCCAATACCCAAAATAATATATATATATATTATAAATTATAATATTAAATATTAAATAAAATATATTTTGTTAAATAAACTTTTATGGTTTCAATTATTATTATTAATTTTAATTTATAAAAATTATCTTTATTTTTTAGAAACTTTAACTTTTTTATAGTAATTTATTTAGTGGATGGATATCGAGTAATTTAGTTGACTATATAGGATACCAATATCCTATATCCGTTATTTTTTTTTGGGTATAGTGGACGGATTCGGATAGTGAAAAAATGAGTGGGTACATGCCAATTGCCACCGTAGATATATTAACCATAAACACGCCTGTATCCCATTCACATTTTAACAAAATCGTAATCAAACATAAAACCAAATGACTGGATTGAGAGAGAACACAAAGAAATATATAAACGTGCATCTGATTGGATTATAAAGTTAAGAGACAAAATACTATTTAGTCCCTGAATTGTTGGTCAAACTACTATTTAGTCCCCAAAATTTGTAACTATGTCAACTATTTAGTCCCCGAAATTTGTAACTATGTCAACTATTTAGTCCCCAAACTTGGCAAAAATACTATTTAATCCCCGAATTTGCAACTCTGTCAACTATTATTCTCCTGACTGTTACCTGTTAGATTTGACAGAGTTGCAAATTCAGGGATTAAATAGTATTTTTGCCAAGTTTGGGGACTAAATAGTTGACATAGTTACAAATTCAGGGACTAAATAATATTTTTGTCAAATTCGGGGACTAAATAGTTGACATAGTTACAAATTTCGGGGACTAAATAGTAGTTTGACCAACAATTCAGGGACTAAATAGTATTTTGCCTCTAAAATTAACTCAAACATGTTCAACATTGCAATCGAATTCAAACTAAAAAATACAACTGAGGAATATAATTACGAAAGAGCTATCTTGCAACAAACACAAATCAAAAAACTAAATGAAATTCAGAGTAAATGTCCAAAAATACTTAATATTTAGTAAATACGTATTACCAAACCTACTCCAATATTGTTGGTATTACCATATTGATATAAACCCTTAATTAGTTAATTTATGTATTGGTTGGTAGTTTTAATATTCATACTTTGTCAAAAAAACCATGTTTGTAATTTTTTAGTCGAATATACTTTAGTTCAATGTTTAAGAATCAGATAATCTATTTATATTTATGAAAATTAACTATCTATTCGTCATATTTTTTTTGGCCAAAATCTATTCATCATATTAAGGTAAAGACAAAATTGATAAAAAATTGATTATTCAAAAATTATATTAAGAAGTTATGTCTTAGAGGGACTAAACTAAAACACCAAAGATTTTGGGTTTTTAGATAAAAAAATTATTAGTTTACACAAATTTTTATATATGTATATTTTTGCATGAATTATTTCCCAATCATAAAGATATTAATGGAAACAATATTTTCTAATAAAAAGGGTGTATATTTAAATTTAACCATAATACATTATAATGAGTCTAATAAATAAAAAATAAAAACTTAATGCCCAAAACCAATTATATTGAAATATTGATTTCAAAAAATTATAACTTTTTAATACATTGTAATGAGATTAAAAAATTAAAAAGCTATTACAATTTTTACTACAATATGATGAAAATGTGCCGGTTCTTTTGTATTTGATTTTTAGAGAGAGGATAGTGTAGGTTTATATAATAAAGAGAGTGAATATTCTCTTTTTTTAATAGGGAGAGTGTAATATTCTTGAAAGATTCCGATAAATTAATAGAGTAATTTAAGCTAAAAATAATAATACTTAACATAAAAAGCAGATTATTCATTCTTTTCCATTTTCAAGATGTTTCCCACATTACCATTATGAGGTTTCAAAATTATGCATAAAGTCATTTAAGATAGAACCATTAATGTGAACTCAATACAGTGTTACGTGGGTCCATATATGACAAACATGATACTTTGCCAGAGAAAAGGACGTCAACATGCGCAATTTATGCAACATATATATACAGTAAATATTATTATAAATTAAAATAATGTTCACTATCTACCACTGAAGAAATTTTCAAAACCCAACACATTTATTCAATTCAGACGAAACAGATAAGCTTGGAAATTATGGGATAACAACCGTAAAGGTCGACTTACATACAAATCACAGAAAAAAAAAACACAATTAAAATGACGTCAATGACATAACATGATAAGATAACACAAAGCGACACTCCATGATGATTCCCACGCAATTAGGTGAATAGTAGATAAACTTATATCACCCTAATGGTTGGGCAAAAAGAGAACATTTTTTAAACTGCGAATGGATCCGTGTAAGGAGAGGTCATCAACCTGATGATGCCAACGTCCGGACTTTCAAGGAATATGAGACCCTGCGAGATGTTATGCTCTTCATCATCATAAAATTGCATTTTCTCAGTAATGACAATCAAATAGTCTCCTGTAAAATCAAGAAAGCGGAGAAGAGCGGGGGAATTATCGATACGCCTGTGCCGAAACCAACCAATTTCACCATCTTCTGAATGCTGAGTCAACCAAATATTATACGTCTTGTGTTATTCTGTCACGTTAGTCCAAGTAGCAATACCCAATTTGTTGTCCACGGTAATAAAGTCCCAGTGAGATTCGCTTACCGAAAATGGCACCTTCATCATTTTCCATGCCCTGTGCTGAACATTCCATTCGATGACGACATGAGATCCCCATACGCGGTGTCCTTCTCAGCGGAAAGCCAGTAAATATAGTCGTCAATGTGAACGCTTTCATTAAAAATTCCCTTGGCACCCGTACACAGGTTGGGGTGCATCACACCATGTCCTTGTAAAAGAACAAAAAACAGACATGAATGTACGTGCATCTCCATCAACTGAATCACAAATGACCGGGATGCAAAACTCTCTGTTTTTATGGTCAAACGCAAATCCAAATCGCATAGTCACTGAAAAATGCAAACAGATAACATCATTGAAGTATCAGAATCATTAATATGCTAATTTAGTTGTAGGACTTAGAGTCAACAATATGGTAAGAAGTATGTACTTCTATGCATTAATCAAGCTGGGGGACAAACATCCACTGCCTATTCTGTCACAAGGTTCCACATGTGGAAAATGACACCATCAAAATGTAAGCTATTATGAAAGCACAGTACACCCTCATCTGACCCTACAAATGTGACCACAGCCTGAGCTAAAAAGCTTGGGATCCTTGAAAAAGTCATAACAGCGCGCTCATTGTCTACCAACGGGTGGAGTTGAAGGAAAAACAGAAGTGCACCACCATCCAGGTCGGGGACACAAAAAAGCATGTGCCTAAAGTTATTAAGACGGGAATAGGATGAATGCTCGTTAATGAAGGAGCTCTTCTTGCATGTCAGGTACCAGTTGTATAAGACGTATGGAACTTTGGATATATCCTCCGCAGGAAGCGAACCGATTATCTTGCACATCAACTGTGATGGAATCCCAATTGGGTTAGCGAATATGTCCTCCATGATCTGCGTTAGCGGAAGCCAAAATAAATGTGTCATATTTCAAGAAGAATATGAAGGCACTGCCTGATTTCAAAATATAATGAATGTCCACTATCTATACACACATTAAGGACAAAAAAATGACGTTTAAACAACGAATATTTGTTATATAGGCATTGTTCATAAGACGTGAGGGTAATGATGGACAGTGAACCTAACATTTGAACCATCATGCACATGAAGTTATAATTTAAAGAATACAGGTTGATTAGTGAGATGATGGGAAAAGAAATTACATAAGATAAGGTGATCTGGTCCTAACGCAACAAATGAATAATATTAAAACTAACACAAACTTCCCTTGCAAGATTGTGATGCAACTCTGATCAATTGACCTTAGCTCCCTATATATCTTCTCCAAATTCATTGTCTTGAAATGTGATCTGGAAAATTTATTACAACAGCAGAATTTAAGCCTGCTTCTTTGCACGCTTTTTTCCTCAATCAATAATCTACATTATTATGATATTCTCCAACAGAAACTCCTTGATTTACCGCAGATGATTAGCAGTGATTAGAGTCAACATTTACTGCATATAATATAACACCCATTTTGTCACGACCCCCGTTTAGAGGACCCTGACCGGCATAGACACAGGGAATGCCCCAATGCCTGTAAGCCTTATCACTTGATTGACAGAATATCTATTATTGAAAATACATTCACATGCAGTATAGTACCATGGCTACACCAAAATGGTGGGGCAAGCAAATCCACAGCCAGTGCCGCTTCAGGATATAGATATAGGAAAACACATAATATATATAACCTGTGTATTGGCTACACATCCGAAGATGCTGCCTATCCTATTCACATACAATAGATATATGTATATATATATATATATATATATATATATTTCGAAAACAAGTTTTCCCTGTATCGCAAGATAACTAATCCTGATCTTTAAGGTGTGTGAAGCTGACAGTTCTAGATTTAGTGATACAATATAGTTAGGTACGTCTACCCTTTACTTTATGATACATGATAAAGTAATTAAATTACAATTTCAATTTATTCACCCACATGAACAAGTTGTGGGTCTTGGAAAGTGTTGCTCAACCCTCGTTCCACCGAGACTTCTTCCATCTGTACTTAACCTGTCTCTGTGTAGTAAAAATGAGGTGTGAGTCTAACTCACGTGACTCAGTGAGGACTCTCCCATCCCCGGCCCAAGGTGGGTACCATAGCGCTGGGTTTGGGAGTCATACACAACCACATGCAAAAACAACTAGTTAATGTTGTTAGCATACATTCTTGGTGATCACACAACAATAGAAATTTCACCCAAACACTCACATGCATTTAATAACTGTAAACATGCAGCAGTTTATTCCACGTCATCAATCAGCAAGTAAACATGTAACATATAGTGTCGGCTTTTACTTACCGGTCTTCTCACGTTTCAGCATGTCTGAATCAAACAAGACGTGCGATGACGTAATCCTATACGTTACCACTACGCTGCACAATCAGCAATTATATGCAAACACAGATAATTTGTACATACACATAGATGCTAAAGATACATCTACTTAATCTCCCCAACTCTGGAGTATCTACTAGCCACTACGTGGCTTTTCTAGTTCGAACTTGTGCACTCAGACTGCTGGCCACCACGTGACAAATATACTTAACCCATTCACTCGGGTACTTGTCACCTCGTGACAATTCTGTTAATCAAACAATACTTAACCCATTCACTTGGGTACTAGTCACCTCGTGACAATTCTATTAATCAAACACAATCAACTTCTATCTATCAAACAACTGATACGTAGCCACCACGTGGCACGTCCTGACCCCTTGCTGTGGGGCAATAGCTTGAGCCCACTCGTCCATTACCCAACCAGGCCACATGGTGGGCACGGCACGACGTCTCGAAGCATGGCCACTGACACACCCTAGACCAACTCCACATGATGATTTCTCTTTTATTAGGTTAGGCTCATGGTTCACCCGTAGGATCCTCCCATGTCTCCTTACCTTAGTCTCACATATTAATAGGATTCTTTGTATCTTTCCCGAAGGATAAAAAATTCTTCTCCTTGTTAATATGGACGAGTATCCTTAACAGGATATAACTCATATACCCGTCCAGATGCACTCTCTGAGCCTCAAGCTATCGTCATAGCAATATAAAACCTTTCTGACCCTATTGCCAGGATAGGGCAATGACCATCGTCATGGTGATTATAAAATTGAGGTCTCAAGTGTCATCTGACGTTGTTCTAGTCGATGTATCACATCGCTAGCATAATCAAATCCAAAACCCACCAATAACTCCTTTTGCATGATTATAATCTAAGTCACCGTCGTGACGAGTTTTCAAAATAAAAGCTTAGTCCTTCCGTACAAGGACTCTTGCCACCGTCGTGGAAAAGATTTAATAAAATACTTTTCATGCCTCCGGAGTGTATGATTTGGATTTGTAACACACCAATCATAGCAATCAATTACACTCTACTCCTATGTCTTCCTATCCAAGCTACTTTCCACAACCTATTTTCTAGTTTTTTTATTCTTTTAGCATTCTATACCTCTAGCTAACACATACCAGACAAGTAGAGAATATACATACTCATGTAATTCACATAAGCATACAACCCTAGGAGCAGAGATGGAAGAACCTTCACCTTGGCCAACCTTCCATGCAATCATCTCCTGTAACTTTAGTCTCCTCGGAGTTCCTGTTGCACTCTTTAGCGTGCCGTTGTTCCTATAAGAACAACATTTATTTCATTAAAATTATTACTTGGCTTGACTTGTTATTTATCTCTCCATTACTCTCACGTGTAGTCCATGGTTTGCCACAGAGTCAAGCTCTTAGTCTTATTGGACTTCTCTATTCCGACCTATGCGTATCTTTCCTCGAACACTTGACTTACTCGAATATAACACTCTACTTGAGTGTTTCACATACTTGGATTTGAGTATTAGGCCTCTATCTAATTTGTATTCACATCTAAGGAAGCTTATCTAACTTGATTGGAAGGAATCCTAATTTTAGGAAGGTCTAAGCATTTTGTTTCAACTTGTGTTCTTACTCGGGTTCTAAGAAATCTAGTTTCTAAACCTCAATACACCTCTAATTTATCCTACTTAAGGCTTCCTAATAATTATGAAGGAATAAAATTACCATTTTAGAATTTGGACTTCATTGTCCCACAAGTTTCCATCCTTGAGAAACAAGAAGGTACCTAAATTAATTCTTGATGCTTGATAGCATATTTAAAATTATACTAGGGTGTTTAAGATTGAAAAGAAGAGGTTTGAAGCCCTCAACATCACCCTTAAAGTGTATTTAGGAAAACCGAGCAGGGACCCGGCACGTTAACGTCAAGGTTCAACCTTAGTAACCTCGGGCCAGCTCTTCACGGGTTTTCTTCAGCTAATATTTCAACCATATAATTTTAATAATACCAATCCAAGCCTATTTACTCAAATCTAAGCTTAATCCTAATTATCAACAATTTTCCCCAATTTGGAAATAATTATAATTTCAATAATATCAATCCAATCCTATTTACTCAAATCGAAACTCAATCCTAATTATCAACAATTTTCCCCAATTTGGAAATAATTAGAATTTCAATAATATCAATCCAATCCTATTTACTCAAATCCAAACTCAATCCTAATTATCAACAATTTTCCCTAATTTGGAAATAATTAGAATTTTAACCCGAAACCCTTCCAAATTCGAATTTGGGCAAATCCGAGAATATAATCTTGATTCCTACCCCAACTAAGTGTTCAAGAACACTTTCTAGGTCTCAATCTACCCTCGAAACAATTCAATCGAAGGTAAATCGAAGAAATCCCTAAAAATAAAGAAATTTAGGGTTTCGAATGAAATTAGGGTTACCAACCTTGATTCGATTGATGGGAGGTGTGGAAGATGTTGTAATCGAGCTCCGGTGACTTTTCCCGGCGTCGCCTAGCTCTTCTCCGGCGAATTTCCGGTGAAGCCCACTCTCTCTCTCTACCTCACGGCTCTTTCTCACTCTTCTCCCTCTCTCTCCGTTTTTTTCTCACTTTCTTCTTCTCTTTCGTTTTCTCATCTCTCTTTTCTAGTCCTTTCCTTTATTTCTTTCTTTCTCTTTTCTTAAACCACGGCTCCCACCTCTTAATTAATTAAAATTAATATATATTTATATATAATAATAAAAATAATTAAATAATTAAATAATTATAATAGTTAAATAAATCAATGAATATAAATAAAATAAAAAAATTAATTACTAAATAATAAATAAATAAATATTATTAAAAATAGATTAATTAATTATTACATAAAAAATAACTAATATGTATTTTTAATTTAATCACTTTCCCTGTTTAATTCAAGTTTTCAATTCCTTAGGTCCCAAATTAAATCCTAAAAATAATTTTCTACTTCTTTTCTTTCCCTTTTATTTTATTTTAAACCTTGAAAAAAAATTTCGGGTATTACAATCCTCAAAAAAAATTCCTTACCGGTTTCTTTTAACTTTCATATATATATATATATATATATATATATATATATATATATATATATATATTAATATTCTTTTTAAAGTTTTAAATTCCTAACCCCGAAATAAATCATTCTTTAGTCATCAAAATTTTTAAATAAATCATTCTTTAATCCTCGAATTTTTCCGGGGTATTACATTCTTCCCCCCTTAAGAAATTCGGTCCCCGAATTTCATATCCTTCGTGGGGTTGTTGGCTTGTTGCCCTCCCTTGGCTCAATTTCATCTATGGTTTCCCTCAATGTGGAAGTTTTACCGTTTTACCCTACGGTTCATCTTTCTTTCCTAGAGAGTCAAGGTCTCTATCTGGTTTCTACATATGCTTTCTGTGATCGTTTGTATTTATAGTTTCGTAGTTAACCACCCCTCCGCGAGGTATTAACCGACAGACTCCAGCTGTTGTTGTATCCTTCCCCGAGGATACCTAACTTTCTAAGTTTCAATTCACTTTGTGTTACTAATTTTGCAATGGTGTGTATGGCACGTACCACATGTCATGCTCCAATTTAGTTCTCTGAGGAGTTAACTATTGCCTTCTCTAGTGAGGCTTACCTTGACTCAATCTGCTTGTCCAACTAGCTACCTTCGTAGTGACTTCTTATATCCGTCTTGGAACACGCCAAGACACTAGCTATTTTGCATAGCACACTAGGTTCTATTTCTATAGAAGTACTCCCCTACATCGGAGTCCCCGTACTTAAGTATCCTTTACTACCAAGAAGCTACCCTTCTGCCGGTATTCCCCCGATATATTCTTTGTAAATGACTTTTCCAGAAAAGTCTGTTTACAGCTTACTACACCCTCTACTCTACATCTAGACTTACCGCTTACACGGCATACACCCTACGTAGGTGTTTATACTTTTTTGTCATTAGTGTACCCAACCCTTCCAAGGTTGTTACACTCACAACCAAGTCGGTTTACCCTACTCGTGTCCAACGAAACTAAATGCCATGGCACTAGCACAACTATGTATTACACTTACCGTTTCTCCACCAAACGGTAAAGGATCTTACATTTATGACTCATGTATTCCTTTTCTTTTCCGGACTTCTACCCTTACCCTTAGTGGTTTCCATAACCACTTCAGGTTACTCCATGTCGACATCTTATGTCTGACTAACTTAGACTCTTCTCTGACTACTACTTGTGGTCATTTATGATTATAATGGAAACTCACCCGTCTCCTCCTTAACATCATACTCGATACTCTGCCTCAGGCTCTATTCGGTCTTCACATCCGAAGACCTCGCTTAACACGACTATGACTGTGGATCTATACCATCCTCAAGTTAGTCCACTTAGAGTTGCACATCCTATGCTAACTCTACTCATTGAATTTTCGTTGTCTTTTACCCCAACTTGGCTCACTCGGACTCCTCAACTCACTTAAATCCTGTATTCCTACTTGGAATACTTGATCCGTCAATTCCAGCATGAACCTTTCCGGACATGCTCTACTCCCCTTGACTAAACGGGATCCGCTCTCACGGTTTGACTCTTCCCTTTCTTACGGTATGGCATATATTCACGAACCTATACGCCTCTTGCAAGTGTTTTGCTCGTTGGGTTCCAATCGCTCCCAACGGTAGCATACCTGTTTTATCATTTTGACTCGCATCCCTAGATGCTTATCCGACTCAATTGCCTTATTCACTCTCTTCTTTTCCAATTCGTACCTACGTGGTACTCTTTCTTCAAGTATTTCTCAATACTTGTTACTCACTAAATTCTCCTTCTCGATTAACCGTCCTTACGGTTAATTTTTCCTTGATGGCACCCACATGGCCATTTATACGTTTGGTTTGTCCACTCAGTCTCCACCCATACACGAGCTTCAGACTAACGGATTTACGGTTCACCAACTTGTGGAACTAGCTTACTTAGCTATGTCCACTACATTCTGTGTACTATACATACACTTACGGTAGTAGTTGGTTCCCCACCTCCTACTTGACTATTATCCTATGGGGTCTTCTAGGCTTCCGTTCTTCCCCCCTTATGGGACTACTTATCCATGTCTACTTTCTCTCCCCTCAGGCCTCCACGAGTCCCTTTGGGGTTTACCTCTTACGTTATCTCGCTCGAGAGCTATCTACCACAATAGCACTCATTTTCTTATCTCTGGACGTTACTCGAAGGTTTGCGCCCATTCCCACTTCTAGACTTGCTCTGGTCTAATGCTTTCGAGTCCATTATCACCCTATGGCCTTCTTAGAAAATGACGCCTAAGGTTTTCGTAAATGGTTAGGGCTTAACCAATTGGAATGACACAAATTGAGAAAGAGTTTTCATGAAAATTTGTCTTCCAATGGTTATTCTTAGTATTTTCAAGAAAATTTCTCATATGATCAATATCCTATTCTTTATGCTCTTCCTTAAACAACCCAAGAGAGTTTGGTTGGGCTTAATCCCTTCTTTTCCCCCTTCTTTGCTTAAGGAACTAGCAGTTCATGGATCGAGCGCAAGGTTGGACTAGGCTCCTTCCCTTTGCCTTACCATTTACTCTGTTTCCTGCTCGGCATATGGTCACGCTCTACACGTTTACATATGTCTCTACTTCTTAACATCTATCTCTATGGCATATGGTTCGCCCACTTTGCCCTTCCATATACCGTATCCTGATTTTCTAGTCCGTAGACTTCTACTTCTATACTGTGGCATACACCACCTCTTTTCTATTTACTGTCTAGGAAGGACAACTCACTTCCTTCAGGCATAGCTTACCGCACAGTCGTGAACCATTCACGTGGTCATCTTCCTGTCGGTCTCATGCCTCATGGCCCTGTTTATTCTTGTCTATAAACTTTCCATTTCAATCGCCCCATGGGCTTACTTTCTTTTCTACACGCCAAGCATGTCTTTTCTTTCACTTTACAAACCATTCCTAGCCTGAACTACCATTCACTGCATATCATAATAAAAAAAACTTGTGCCTATACCATAGCACACAATGCACCGCTAACAGAGCAGACGCATCATCTCATTTAACACCTGCAAAACAATCACACATTGTAGCGCATTCCTGCCTACAATTCAACCAAATGTGTCTGTGGCTAGGTAGCATCCTCCATGGATGTCTCATTTCCCTATTATGGCGTCCTAAGGTTCCCGGGGTCACTGCCACCCCTCCTTACGCCTTAGTGCTCATCGGCACTCGTGTACTGTACAAGTTATATGCTTTGCATAGAATTTCACATACAAATTCTATGCCTCAAGCGATGACTCGAAAGAATTTATGACTCAACATCCTGAGCAACCTCACAAGTGCCCGTCGGAACTACCATTACGTCCGGATTCATAATGAATAGCCCAACTGACCCCCGAGACTACTAGTTAGCTTCACACCCTTAAAGAACAAACCTGGCTACGATACCAAGTTTGTCACGACCCCCGTTTAGAGGACCGTGACCGGCACTGACACAGGGAATGCCCCAATGCCTGTAAGCCTTATCACCTGATTGACAGAATATCTATTATTGAAAATACATTCACATGCAGTATAGTACCATGGCTACAACGAAATGGTGGCCTATCCTAGGCAAGCAAATCCACGGCCAGTGCCGCTTCAGGATATAGATATAGGAAAACACACATAATATATATAACTTGTGTACTGGCTAAACATCCGAAGATGCTGCCTATCCTATTCACATACAACAGATATATGTATATATAGATATATTTTGAAAACAAGTTTTCCCTGTATCGCAAGATAACTAATCTTGATCTTTAAGGTGTGTGAAGTTGACATGTAATATCCGAGATATTTAGATTTAATTATTTTCATTTTTATTAAATTTATTTTTCTTTCAAAAAGAAAAATAAATTAAATTAAAGAATTATAGGGTTAAAAATAGAATAAAGAAGAAAGTAATATGGGATATTTATAATTTTTCTAGGACCTAAAAGAAAAGAGGACTAAAAAGCATGAGGGAAAAAGAGGATATAACAAGTAAATATGTTTTTCTAATAAAATAAATATATATATACAATATTAAAAACACACACACCCATTCAGCAAACACACACACACACAAAAAGAAAAAAAAGAGCAGAAGCGTGAAAGAGCAAGCAGGAAGAAAAAAACGCACGGACAAGGGAGTGAGAAGGGTGGTGACGTACGGCGGAACCCAATCAAGTGAAAAAGAGGCGAAATACTAAGCCACAGTACCGTAAAGAGCTGTGCGGTGGGTGGAACACCTCGGTCTAGTCCGTGGTGGACACCTAAGACCCGCTAAATTGGTTCAAAGGCTGTAATTATACCCAATTATATTTTTATATATAATTAAAAAGGTAATAATTAAGCTTTTACTCGGCGAATAAGGGTGACGGTGGAATGAGTAAGCTAAAGCCCCTTTTTAAACTGTAAATTTAATTCTTTTATTAGTTAAATACCCATATGAACACATGAAGGGAAATTTAGACAAGTGGAAATCTCTAACCTAAGCAATTAGAGGTTCTAAATGGCTCGAAAGTGTGAAAGTCGAATATGGGGCATTCTGGACTTTCAGAAAGAGCAAATACGACGACGTAACGAACTAAATAATTAGTTCTTGGAAAATGGCTAGAGGGTGCATAAGCATTAGCATGACACGTGCATGGTTGATGCTTAATTACATATTCTAAATTTCTTAAATATATGTGTATAGGGCACCACAGGGTAATTGGAGTTTCAGGCACTCCGAGGACTGATCAGGAGGGCCAACGAGGTGAGGGGCTCTCCCATCCCTGTCCCACAGGGTTGGATGACTACGTGGAAAATGTGGTTTGCTCTATTTTGTGCAAATTGATATATGGAAAATATTTATATGAATAAATTTGTGTTACACGTGTATGATTTGCAAGTAAGCAGTTAACGTGCAATAGTATATGTGCTTATATGATTAATCTCAAGTTGTATATGTGCTATTGTGGCTCATTGAGCCTTATATGTTACCGTGGGTAGGATTGAGTCATAATTTCATATGTGAGGAGTTCAGTAATATTACAAAACCAATCACATCGAGCGTCACCGTTAAGACCTTGTTTGTATGGTTTGTTGTGGAAAACTGAACCTAGGTTGCTGAATGTGAGTGAGAGGGTTGCATAATTGAAAAGGGGGAAACTAGGCGTAGCTAATTCACACGTGTAATATTCAGTTAGTTATTAATAGGGCGTCTTTCAAGGTCGAATAGGTTATTTGAACTTGTTTAGGTTAGTTCGGGTAGATCGAGTCGGTTATCCTGGTCGGACAGACAGGATTCAGTTAATAGTAAGTATGCCACATAGTGGCCATTACCTTGGTTTAACCGGGGTCAGACAAGTTGCCGGCTATTACTCTAAGCGTGCCTTGGAGTCAGAAAGTTCCTAGTTTGATCAAACTAGGTTCGAATAAGACATTGCCTTCGGGCCAGTATTTCTCTTAGCGTAACACGGGAGACAGAAAGTGAATGCCTTCGGGCCAGTATTTCTCTTAGCGTAATGCAGGAGACAGAAAGTGAATGCCTACGAGTATAACTATGTATGACTTATGAAAAGATATGATATATGTTTATGATTGGTTTACATGCGGATTAACAGACATGTTAGGAGCATGAATTCGGATTTTTAATTGTGAATATGATATATTGATTGCCTGATCATATTAAAGGTCACAATATAAATTCGTTTCATGCACATGTGGTTGTGGTTGCTCCCTTCCCCCAGCTGTAGTGGTACCCGCTGCTACGCCAGGGATGGGGGAGCTTCTCACTGAGTCTGTTCGACTCACCCCCTGTTTACATGTTTCAGATACAGGTGGTTCAGGGGTCGGAAACGCGTCCACTTCTTCTCAGGGAGGCGGACAGATCTGAGGACCGTACGTTTAGTCCGTGTCGGTAGTTATTTTGATTACGTACATATGTTGTGATGTATATATATATATGAATCCTTTTTTGGTGTAGCGTTTATACAGATACAGCTGCAGTATTTATATACGTCCTATTCTAGCATTGTCGGCTTCATACAGATTAAAGTTAGGTCTTGGTATTCGGAGTTTAGGCTATGATATAGCATATATCATATGTGTGTGTATATATATATATGACTTCCGCATGCGACTAGGATAGATCACACGCCTTGAGGGGTGTGATCAATATGTAAATTATATATATGTGTGACTGAATACCTGATTGTATGAGAATATGGCTTCCGCATGTGAATAGAATAGATCACACTCATTGAGGCATGTGGTCAATATGTAAACTATATGCAAGTGTGTGATTGAATATATGTATGACTGTATACAGGACTTCTGCATCTGAATAAGATAGATCACCCGCACTGAAGCGCGTGATCAATATGTATATTATATGTACGTGTGAATGATTATGTATATATATATAGACTGAAGCGGCAGTGAGTGAGCCGTGGATTGCAAATTGCTTAGGTCACCGGAAATGGATGGCTGTGTACATATATATTATATATATTGTTTGTATTAGAAATGGGTAGTTATAAACACATGAAAATGTCAATAAGAGATTAGAGGCTTACGGGATAGGAGAAATCCTATTTCCCGTGCCGGTCACGGATGCCTGGTAGGGGGTCGTGACAAACTTGGTATCAGAGCCTGGTTATCTTTAAACTGTATGAAGCCATAGGTATGACCGGATGTCGGTTTACGCCTCGTTTTGAACCCGGGCACAACGTGGGAGTAAAAAGGCACTTGTGGAAGTACCCAGGAAATTGTGTCGACCTTTCTTTCTATTTTCTTTGATATGAAATATCATCGATATACGTGTACTTATTAGGTGTGGTCATTGTACAGTATAGGGATGCCACCTATCACGAGACAGACTAGGGTTGGAGGGAGAACTCCTGCTGAAATTGATCGAGAATCAGTTCGGGAGGAGGGAATGCCCACCCGAGGCCGAGGTAGAGGCCGTACCCGAGGTCGAGGTAGAGGTCGTGCTCGTGGTCAAGGAAGAGCACAAGTGAGAGAAGAAGAGAGGAGACAATCAACGGAACCTCATGTTGAGACAGGTGCACCTTCTGTGGCAGAAATGCTCACGGCAGGATTTCAAGAATTAAGAGAAGAGATGACGAGACAAATTCAGAGAGAAGTACGCCGGTTAGTAGTCGGCGAGGAAGAACAAGAGAGAGTTCCTAGCAATCAAGAGATTGAGGTTGTTGAGGAAGAGGACAGAGAATGGCAACAACCGCAGGTAGCGCCTCGTGAGCCGCGGATAGCACCCAAAGAGCTGCCAATTTCAAAGTTTCTGAAGCTTCATCCACCTACTTTCTGCGGAACTAGTGAGAAAGAGGATCCGCAGTATTTTATCAGAGATGTGGTTAGAATTAGGCACATGCTGAGGTGCTCAGGGCATGAGTTAGTGGAGTTGGCTTCATTTCAGCTGAGGGGAGCCGCTAGAGTATGGATAGAGTCCGTACAGACCAGGTATTCACGAAGGGTGGCACCGATGACCTGTGAAGATTTTTAGAGGGAATTTTTGGGTCGATTTCTATCTGAAGGCACTAAAGATGCAAAGCGTCAGCAATTCGAGGAGTTGTGGATGACGCCTAACATGACCGTGATGGAGTATGAGTTACTTTTTACAGAACTAGCTCAATTCTCGCCTGAGTTGGTTCCTGATGAAGAGGCAAGGATCAAGAGGTTCATACACCATCTCACGGAGCCGTTATTTACTGCTTTATTACCTTAGAGGAGGCAATTTGAGACTTTAGCTCAAGCAGCAGACTGTGCCAGAATGATTGAAACCAGGAAGAAGTACGGGACTTCTGTTGATCCCAAAGTCAAGTTAATTACAGGCAGTGATAACCAAGGAGGTGGAAGTAAGAACAGGAAGACAACAGGTGGAGGTGCAGGATATTCATGGTCCGCAGGAGGACAATCCTCAACTACCTCCCATGAAATAGGTACAAGAGGTAATTTTCAAGGGGGACAGAGAGTGCAAGAGGGTGGAAATGGCGGTAAGACAAGGCCCCAGTGTGCGACTTGCAACAGATTTCATTTTGGAATATGTCGGAGACTGACAGGTGGGTGTTACAACTGCGACCAGGTGGGCCATATGGCTAGAGAGTGTTCTAAGAGAAAAGAGGGTACAAGTGTGAGAAGCAATTCGACGCCGAGGGGTACACCTATTCCAGCCCCACCAGTGAGAACCGTACCACCACAGACAGCAAGTACAGGTGCAACTAGAGGCTGTGGTGCAGGATCTAGTGGCAGAGGGCCAGGGCCAGTAGGTGGAGGACAAGTGCAGGTATTTGCACTTTCTCAGCAGGACGCTCATGCATCAAATGTAGTTGTGATAGATACCCTTATTGTTTGCTCTCTTGAAGCACGAGTTCTGTTTGATTCCGGCTCCACTCATTCTTATGTGTCACATGCATTTGCCTCTAAATTCAACAAAAGTCCGTCTAGAATGAAAGAAACAGTACTGGTCTCTACTCCAATGGGAGAATCGGTACAAGTAGAGTATGTGCACAAGTCTTGCATTGTGGAGGTCGATGGTCATGAGACTGTGGTAGACCTTCGGTTATTGTGTATGGTTGATCTTGATGTGATCCTCGGAATGGATTGGTTGTCGTCTTGCCATGCGATTGTGGACTGCAGGGCTAAATGCTTGAAGTTCAATATGCCAAACGATGAGCCTTTTGTGATACGGGGTGACGGGGCTGCACCGCATCCAAACTTGATCTCGGCTTTGAAGGCATCCAAGTTACTTGCAAAGGGGTGTAAGGGGTATTTGGCTTTGGTCAAGGATACTACGAAAGCAGTACTTTCACTGACTCAAGTACCGGTAGTGCGAGAGTTCTTGGATATATTTCCAGAAGAATTTCCGGGGTTGCCGCCCGATTGTGAGATTGAATTTGAAATTGAGCTGCAACCTGGCACCCAACCTATCTCCACACCACCTTACCGGATGGCTCCGAAAGAGTTGAAGGAGTTACATACACAATTGGTAGAATTGCTTGACAAGGGTTTTATAAGACCCAGTTTCTCTCCTTTGGGTGTACCGGTCCTTTTTGTGAAGAAGAAGGACGGATCTTTGCGGTTGTGTATCGATTACCGAAAGTTGAACAAGGTGAAGATCCGGAATCAATATCCATTACCGAGGATAAATGACTTATTTGATCAGTTGCAGGGTGCGAAGCGGTTTTCCAAGATTAATTTGTGTTCTGGGTATCACCAATTAAAGATTCGAGAATCAGACATACCTAAGACCGCATTCCGGACCCAATACAGACATTACGAGTTCTTGGTGATGTCTTCCGGATTAACTAATGCTCCTGCAACGTTCAAGGACATGATGAACAGGGTCCTCAAACCATTTCTGGACCGATTTGTCATTGTCTTCATTGATGACATCTTGGTTTACTCAAAGAATTCTGAGGATCATGCAGAACACTTGAGATTAGCATTGCAGAAGTTGAGAGAGGAGAAATTGTATGCCAAGTTCTCAAAGTGTGAATTCTGGCTAGACAGAGTTGCCCTTTTGGGTCACGTGGTATCATCAGAGGGAATCCACGTCGATCCAAGTAAGGTAGAAGCGGTGAAGAATTGGTCTCAACCTACCTCAGTTACTAAAATTCGCAGCTTCTTGGGCTTGGATGGATATTATAGAAGATTTGTGCAGGACTTCTCTAAGGTTGTTGTGCCTATGACTAAGTTAACACAGAAGGGGGTGAAGTTCATATGGGATGACAAGTGTGAGCAGAGTTTTCATAAGCTGAAAGACAGTCTCACTACCGCTCCGGTGTTGGCTTTACCCAAAGGCACAGGAGGATATGTGGTATACTGTGATGCGTCGAGGGTCTGGTTATGGTGCGTCTTGATGCAGCACGGCAAGGTGATTGCGTATGCATCGCGACAACTGAGGAAACATGAGAAGAATTACCCGACTCACGACCTCGAGATGGCTGCTGTAGTATTCGCTTTAAAAATTTGGAGGCATTACTTGTATGGTGAGACTTGTGAAATTTATACAGACCACAAAAGCCTCAAATACATTTTCGAGCAGAAAGACTTAAACTTGAGACAACGTCGATGGTTAGAGTTGTTGAAAGACTACGACTGCACGATCTTGTATCATCCAGGAAAGGCTAATGTGGTAGCCGATGCTCTGAGTCGGAAATCCATGGGCAGTCTTGCTCATGTAAGTGAAGAAAGAAGACCGTTGATCAGAGAGTTGCACGAGCTAGAATAGATGGGGAATCAGATTGAGATTGGGAGTTCTAACTCACTTTTAGCCCATTTGCAAGCTTAGTCCTCTCTGGTAGAAGAAGTGAAGGCTAGACAGGATGAAGATACCGATCTCAAGCAAATCAGGGATGCTGTAACTAAAGAGAAAGGGGACGACGTTCGATTCTCTATGGATGATTTCGGGATACTTTGGTTGGAGGGACGGTTGTGTGTCCCTATGGTTGATAACTTGAAAGAAAGAATCATTGAAGAAGCACACCGGACAGCTTATACAATCCATCCGGGAGCTAATAAAATGTATCATGACCTAAAACAGTTGTACTGGTGGAATGGCATGAAGAAGGATGTTGCAAACTATGTAGCCAGGTGCTTAGTGTGTCAGCAAGTCAAGGCTGAACACCAGAAGCCCGCCGGAACATTACAACAAATAGAAATACCTGAGTGGAAATGGGAGAGGATAACTATGGATTTTGTAACAGGGTTGCCAAAATCTCAACGTGGATATGATTCGGTTTGGGTGATAGTGGATCGCATGACTAAGTCCGCGCACTTTCTGGCAGTTAAGACCACTTACGGAGTGAGTCGATATGCACAGATTTATCTATCAGAAATCATTAGATTGCACGGTGTGCCAATATCCATAATATCTGATAGAGGGCCACAGTTCACTTCTAGGTTTTGGAAGTCATTGCAGGAAGTGTTGGGAACGGGAGTTGATTAGAGTACTACGTTCCACCCACAAACTGACGGGCAATCAGAAAGAACCATTCAGATTCTTGAGGACATGCTTCGGGCGTGTATTATGGATTTCGGCGGAAGTTGGGAAAGGTATTTACCTTTGGCTGAGTTTGCCTACAATAATAGTTATCAAGCGAGTATCCATATGGCACCGTTTGAGGCTTTGTACGATCGAAGGTGCAGATCCCCGATTGGGTGGTTCGAGGTCGGAGAAGCTAGTCTAATCGGCCCAGAAATGTTACAAGATTCCTTGCAGAAGGTGAAGTGTATAAGGGAAAGATTGTTAACAGATCAGAGTAGACAAAATTCGTACTCAGACAATCGAAGAAGAGAACTTGAGTTTGTCTTTGGTGAACATATGTTCTTGAGAATATCACCGATGAGAGGCGTGATGCGGTTCGGTAAAAAGGGGAAGTTAAGTCCTCGGTATATCGGACCATTTGAAATCCTGGAACGTATTGGGAATGTGGCGTACTGGTTGGAATTGCCTACGGAATTGGAGGGAGTACATCCTGTCTTTCACGTATCGATGCTTCGGAAATATCTTCCCGATCCCTCGCACGTGATTCAATCGCAAGACGTGCAACTAACCAAAAATCTGACATATGAAGAGGAGCCAGTGGAAATCTTAGATCGGCAGTTGAAGAGACTCAGAACGAAAGAGATTCCATTGGTTAAGGTTCTGTGGAGAAATCACTCGGTTGAAGAAGCTACATGGGAGGTTGAGGCTGAAATGCGCAGGACGTATCCTCGTCTATTTCAAGACTAAGGTTAGTATTTTATTTGAAATTCAGGGACCGAATTTCTTAAGGGGGGAAGATTGTAATATCCGAGATATTTAGATTTAATTATTTTCATTTTTATTGAATTTATTTTTCATTCAAAAAGAAAAATCAATTAAGTTAAAGAATTATAGGGTTAAAAATAGAATAAAGAAGAAAGTAATAGGGGATATTTATAATTTTTCTAGGACCTAAAAGAAAAGAGGACTAAAAAGCATGAGGAAAAAAGAGGATATAGCAAGTAAATAAGTTTTTCTAATAAAATAAATATATATATAATATCTAAAAAAAAGATACATATAATATATATATATATATATATATATATATATATATATATATATATATATATAATATTAAAAACACACACACCCATCCAGCAAACACACACACACACACAAAAAGAAAAAAAGAGCAGAAGCGTGAAAGAGCAAGCAGGAAGAAAAAAATGCACGCACAAGGGAGTGAGAAGGGTGGTGACGGACGACGGTTTGGCCGGATTCTCGCCGGAGAAGGTGACTGGAGTCTTCTCTCAACACTCACTAGCCTTCTACCCGATTGAATCAAGGTGACAAAGCCCCAAACTCCCAAAACCCTAATTTCTCCAATTTTGGGTATTTTAGGAATGCTTCAATTTCTTCCAATCAAGACATTCCGGGGTTAAAGTTGAGCTTAGTGGGTGTTATTGAAAGCTTAATGAGGTCCAGAATCGAAGTTAAACCGTAGGATTTGACCGGGTATGGAAATTAGGAAAAAATGGGTTAGGAAATTGCTCTAAAGTTCGAAATTTATAGTTCGAAGCATGAATAGGCTTGGATTGGAGCAGTATAGGTGTTGTAGATGCTGGAAATAGTCAAGGGAATAAAGCCCGAGTATTTACCGTCTCGACCGGAACCCAATCCGGTGAAAAAGAGGCGAAATACTAAGCCAAAGTACCGTAAAGAGCTGTGCAGTGGGTTGAACACCTCGGTCTAGTCCGTGGTGGACACTAAGACCCGCTAAATTGGTTCAAAGGCTCTAATTATACACAATACATTTTTATATATAATTAAAAAGGTAATAATTAAGATTTTACTCGGCGAATAAGGGAGACGGTGGAATGAGTAAGTTAAAGCCCGTTTTTAAACCGTAAATTTAATTCTTTTATTATTTAAATACCCATATGAACACATGAAGGGAAATTTAGACAAGTGAAAATCTCTAACCTAAGCAATTAGAGGTTCTAAATGGCTCGAAAGTGTGAAAGTCGAATATGGGGCATTCTGGACTTTCAGAAAGAGCAAATAAGACGACGTAACGAACTAAATAATTAGTTCTTGGAAAATAGCTAGAGGGTGCATAAGCATTAGCATGTCACGTGCATGGTTGATGCTTAATTACATATTCTAAATTTCTTAAATATATGTGTATAGGGCACCACAGGGTAATTGGAGTTTCAGGCACTCCGAGGACTGATCAGGAGGGCCAACGAGGTGAGGGGCTCTCCCATCCCTGTCCCACAAGGTTGGATGACTACGTGGAAAATGTGGTTTGCTCTATTTTGTGCAAATTGATATATGGAAAATATTTATATGAATAAATTTGTGTTACACGTGTATGATTTGCAAGTAAGCAGTCAACGTGCAATAGTATATGTGCTTATATGATTAATCTCAAGGTTTATATGTGCTATTGTGGCTCACTAAGCCTTATATGTTACCGTGGGTAGGATTGAGTCATAATTTCATATGTGAGGAGTTCAGTAATATTAGAAACCAATCACATCGAGCGTCACCGTTAAGACCTTGTTCGTATGGTTTGTTGAGGAAAACTGAACCTAGGTTGCTGAATGTGAGTGAGAGGGTTGCATACATGAAAAGGGGGAAACTAGGCCTAGCTAATTCACACGTGTAATATTCAGTTAGTTATTAATAGGGCGTCTTTCAAGGTCGAATAGGTTATTTGAACTTGTTTAGGTTAGTTCGGGTAGATCGAGTCGGTTATCCTGGTCGGACAGACAGGATTCAGTTAATAGTAAGTATGCCACATAGTGGCCATTACCTTGGTTTAACCGGGGTCAGACAAGTTGCCGGCTATTACTCTAAGTGTGCCTTGGAGTCAAAAAGTTCCTAGTTTGATCAACTAGGTTCGAATAAGACATTGCCTTCGGGCCAGTATTTCTCTTAGCGTAATGCAGGAGACAGAAAGTGAATGCCTACGAGTATAACTATGTATGACTTATGAAAAGATATGATATATGTTTATGATTGGTTTACATGCGGATTAACAAACATGTTAGGAGCATGAATTAGGATTTTTAATTGTGAATATGATATATTGATTGCCTGATCACATTAAAGGTCACAATATAAATCCGTTTCATGCGCATGTGGTTGTGGTTGCTCCCTTCCCCCAGCGGTAGTGGTACCCGCTGCTACGCCAGGGATGTGGGAGCTTCTCACTGAGTCTGTTCGACTCACCCCCTGTTTACATGTTTCAGATACAGGTGGTTCAGGGGTCGGAAACGCGTCCCCTTCTTCTCAGGGAGGTAGATAGATCTGAGGACCGTACGCTTAGTCCGCGTCGGTAGTTATTTTGATTAAGTACATATGTTGTGATGTATATGTATATGAATCCTTTTTGGGTGTAGCGTTTGTACAGATACAGTTGCAGTATATATATACGTCCTATTCTAGCATTGTCGGCTTCATATAGATTAAAGTTAGGTCTTGGTATTGGGAATTTAGGCTATGATATAGCATATATCATATGTGTATATATATATGACTTCCGCATGCGACTAGGATAGATCACACGCCTTGAGGGGTGTGATCAATATGTAAATTATATATATATATATGTGTGACTGAATACCTGATTGCATGAGAATATGGCTTCCGCATGTGAATAGGATAGATCACACACATTGAGGCGTGTGGTCAATATGTAAACTATATGCAAGTGTGTGATTGAATATAAGTATGACTTTATACAGGACTTCTGAATGTGAATAGGATAGATCACCCGCACTGAAGCGCGTGATCAATATGTATATTATATGTACGTGTGAATGATTATGTATATATATATAGACTGAAGCGGCGCTGAGCAAGCCGTCAATTGCAAACTGCTTAGGTCACCGGAAATGGATGGTTGTGTACATAAATATTATATATATTGTTTGTATTAGAAATGGGTAGTTATAAACACGTGAAAATGTCAATCAGGGATTAGAGGCTTACGGGATAGGAGAAATCCTATTTCCCGTGCCGGTCACGGACGCCCGGTAGGGGGTCGTGACATGACAGTTCTAGATTTAGTGATACAATATAGTTAGGTATGTCTACCCTTTACTTTATGATACATGATAAAGTAAATTAAATTACAATTTCAATTTATTCACCCACATGAACAAGTTGTGGGTCTTGGAAAGTGTTGCTCAACCCTCGTTCAACCGAGACTTCTTCCATCTGTACTTAACCTGTCTCTGTGTAGTAAAAATGAGGTGTGAGTCTAAATCACGCGACTCACTGAGGACTCTCCCATCCCCGGCGCAAGGTGGGTACCATAGCGCTGGGTTTGGGAGTCATACACAACCACATGCAAAAACAACTAGTTACTGTTGTTAGCAAACATTCTTGGTGATCACACAACAATAGAATTTTCACCCAAGCACTCACATGGATTTAATAACTGTAAACATGCAGCAGTTTATTCCACGTCATCAATCAGCAAGTAAACATGTAACATATAGTGCCGGCTTTTACTTACCGGTCTTCTCACGTTTCAGCATGTCTGAATCAAACAAGACGTGTGGTGACGTAATTCTATACGTTACCACTACGCTGCACAATCAGCAATTATATGCAAACACAGATAATTTGTACATACACACAGATGCTAAACATACATCTACTTAATCTCTCCAACTCTGGGGTATCTACTAGCCACTACGTGGCTTTTCTACTTCGAACCCGTGCACTCAGGCTGCTGGCCACCACGTGACAAATATACTTAACCCATTCACTCGGGTACTGGTCACCTCGTGACAATTCTGTTAATCAAACAATACTTAACCCATTCACTTGGGTACTAGTCACCTCGTGAAAATTCTATTAATAAAACACAATCAACTTCTATCTATCAAACAACTGATACGTAGCCACCACGTGGCTCGTCCTGACCCCTTGCTGCGGGGCAATAGCTTGAGCCCACTCGTCCATTACCCAACCAGGCCACATGGCGGGCACGGCACGACGTCTCGAAGCATGGCCACTGACACACCCTGGACCAACTCCACAGGATAATTTCTCTTTTATTAGGTTAGGCTCATGGTTCACCTATAGGTTCCTCCCGTGTCTCCTTACCTTAGTCTCACATATTAATAGGATTCTTTGTATCTTTCTCGAAGGATAAAAAATTCTTCTCCTTGTTAATATGGACGAGTATCCTTAACAGGATATAACTCATATACCTGTCCAGATGCACTCTCTGAACCTCAAACTATCGTCATAGCAATATAAAACCTTTCTGACCCTATTGCTAGGATAGGGCAATGACCATCGTCATGATGATTATAAAACTGAGGTCTCAAGTGTCATCTGACGTTGTTCTAATCGATGTATCACATCGCTAGCATAATCAAATCTGAAACCCACCAATAACTCCTTTTGCATGATTATAATCTAAGTCACCTTCGTGACGAGTTTTCAAAATAAAAGTTTAGTCCTTCCGTACAAGGACTCTGCCACCGTCGTGGAAAAGATTTAATAAAATACTTATCATGCCTCCGGAGTGTATGAGTTGGATTTGTAACACACCAATCATAGCAATCAATTACACTCTACTCCTATGTCTTCCTATCCAAGCTACTTTCCACAACCTATTTTCTAGTTCCTTTATTCTTTTAGCATTCTATACCTCTAGCTAACACATACCACACAAGCAGAGAATATACATACTCATGTAATCCACATAAGCATACAACCCTAGGAGCAGAGATGGAAGAACCCTCACCTTGGCCAACCTTCCATGCAATCATCTCCTGTAACTTTAGTCTCCTCGGAGTTCCTGTTGCACTCTTTAGCGTGCCGTTGTTCCTATAAGAACAACATTTATTTCATTAAGATTATTACTTGGCTTAACTTGTTATTTATCTCTCCATTACTCTCACGTGTAGTCCATGGTTGCCACAGAGTCAAGCTCTTAGTCTTATTGGACTTCTCTATCCCAACCTATGTGTATCCTTCCTCGAGCACTTGACTTACTCGAATATAACACTCTACTTGAGTGTTTCACATACTTGGATTTGAGTATTAGACCTCTATCTAATTTGTATTCACATCTAAGGAAGCTTATCTGACTTGATTGGAAGGAATCCTAATTTTAGGAAGGTCTAAGCATTTAGTTTCAACTTGTGTTCTTACTCGGGTTCTAAGAAATCTAGTTTCTAAACCTCAATACACCTCTAATTCATCCTACTTAAGGCTTCCTAATAATTATGAAGGAATAAAATTACCATTTTAGAATTTGGACTTCATTGTCCCGCAAGTTTCCATCCTTGAGAAACAAGAAGGTACCTAAATTAATTCTTGATGCTTGATAGCATATTTAGAATTATACTAGGGTGTTTAAGATTGAAAAGAAGAGGTTTAGAGCCCTCAACATCACCCTTAAAGTGTATTTAGGCAAACCGAGCAGGGACCCGGCACGTTAACGTCAAGGTTCAACCTTAGTAACCTCGGGCCAGGTCTTCACGGGTCTTCTTCAGCTAATATTTCAACCATATAATTTTAATAATACCAATCCAAGCCTATTTACTCAAATCCAAGCTCAATCCTAATTATCACCAATTTTCCCCAATTTGAAAATAATTATAATTTCAATAATATCAATCCAATCCTATTTACTCAAATCCAAACTCAATCCTAATTATCAAAAATTTTACCCAATTTGGAAATAATTAGAATTTCAATAATATCAATCCAATCCTATTTACTCAAATCCAAACTCAATCCTAATTATCAACAATTTTCCCTAATTTGAAAATAATTAGAATTTTAACCCCAAACCCTTCCAAATTCGAATTTGGGCAAATCCGAGAATATAATCTTGATTCCTACCCCAACTAAGTGCTCAAGAACACTTTCTAGGTCTCAATCTACCCTCGAAACAATTCAATCGAAGGTGAATCGAAGAAATCCGTAAAAATGAAGAAATTGAGTGTTTCAAATGAAATTGGGGTTACCAACCTTGATTTGATTGGTGAGAGGTGTGGAAGATGTTGTAACCGAGCTCCGGTGACTTTTCCCGGCGTCGCCTAGCTCTTCTCCGACGAGTTTCCAGCGAATTTCCGGTGAACTCCACTCTCTCTACCTCACGGCTCTTTCTCACTCTTCTCCCTCTCTCTCCGTTTTCTTCTCACTTTCTTCTTCTCTTTCGTTTTCTCATTTCTCTTTTCTATTCCTTTCCTTTATTTCTTTCTTTTTCTTTTCTTAAACCACGGCTCCCACCTCTTAATTAATTAAAATTAATATATATTTATATATAATAATAAAAATAATTAAATAATTGTAATAGTTAAATAAATAAATAATAATTATATAATAAATAAATAAATATTATTAAAAATAGATTAATTAATTATTACATAAATAATAACTAATATGTATTTTTAATTTAATCACTTTCCCTGTTTAATTTAGGTTTTCAATTCCTTAGGTCCCGAATTAAATCCTAAAAATTATTTTTTACTTCTTTTCTTTCCCTTTTATTTTATTTTAAACCTCGAAAAAAATTTTCGGGTATTACAATCATCGAAAAAAAAATTCCTTACCGGTTTCTTTTAACTTTCACACACATATATATATATATATATTTAATATTCTTTTTAAAGTTTTAAATTCCTAACCCAGAAATAAATCATTCTTTAGTCCTTAAAATTTTTAAATAAATCATTCTTTAATTCTCGAAATTTTTCGGGGTATTATACATTTCAAGTGAAAAAAATATTTTAATGAATAATGAATCAAAGTTTACAATTACCCAATTGAAGATCACCCCATTGGGCACTTTATTGCTGGGTAGTATAATCTATTTAATTATAGGAAAATGTTTGAAGTTGATTTGATGGGACATTTTTTTCCAACGTGGATCCAGAATAAAAAACTTGTAGGTGAAATTATGTTGAGACATTCATGATGCAGTGTGAATTTAATGTGAATTTGTTTTGAAAATATTTTATTCCCTAACAAAAATTAGTGTAGTCATCATGATAATATGATATAAATAATCCAGTCAGACCAATCATATTTAAATCTGTAAACATTAATGACCGTGATTACAGCACTGAATTAGCGTCGACAATTATAATACAACCTCAATAACATTCAAATACACGATGCTTAATTTCTTATTACTTCTAAAAATTAACAGCGAATAATAAATTGCATTAACAAATAATGGCCAGTCAAATTTGTAAATAATATATGAAACAAAAAAAACTCTGTAAATAATATTGAGGTGCATTTATATAATATATGTTTATGAGTTTAACTGAAGGTGAGTGCACTTGACGACAAATTTGATTGCTAAGCCTTCATGTGGGAGCATTTATTATAGGCAGCAAAATGAGTGATATGCGTCATAATATACTCTAAACGATTATTAATAAATTTTTTTATTTAAAAAATATTATGTTTTAATTAGATTCAACAGTTTTGTTTGTTTAGAACAATTAAAAAACTTGAATTTAATGCCATCATGTTTCATATGCTCTCAATAGCATAAGTAACTTATTCAGTAAAGCATATATATATACATGAAATATATATCATTCAAGGAACAAATAATTTTATTGTACTTCTTTGTAAGAACTACATGGCGGGTGATTCAAAACCTTCACGATATGTTAAATTTCATGGAAGGTGGAAAAGACGTGCAACCAGGACATTGGTAAAAGGGGACTCATCTACTAAAGAATCGATAGTAGAAAATAAAGTTGTACCCATATTTTCCAAGAATTTAAGGTAGTTAATATCTATTTAATAATTAACAAAATGTAAAATAAAATATATTATGTGTTCAGAAGTGAGAAAATTGTAGAGATAATAGGTAGTTAAAAAAATGGTAATAGAGAAATTAAAGATAATTTGTAATTAATATAAAGTTAAGAATAATAACATTTGTGAAGTTTTTCTTCTAGCATTCGAGCTCAAGATATTTTTACTATCTTTCAGAAATCTCTTACAGGTATGTTAAAGCATTTCCTAGCTTTGTTTTTTGTTTTGATAAAAAAGATAGCTTTGTTAAAGCATGTGCTTTTAGGTATGTTGCATTTGGAGTAAAACATCATTTTGGTCCTTTTTAGATAGCACATTTTTCAATTTGGTCCTTTTTAGATGGCCTTTTTTAATTTAGTCCTTTTTAGATTAATCCATTATCAATTTGGTCCTTACCATTAAAATTACTAACGGAGTTAGCTGAAGTGGATAATTTGGGGTAAATTTATAATTTTAAAATAATAGTAGGGCTTTTTAATGTAATTATTTTGGGGCAATTTTGTAATTTTCACAAATTGAAAAAAAAACATGGTACCATTTTCAATTTGGGAAAATTATAAAATTTCCCAAAATAATTACATTAAAAAACCCTCTTAATATTTAAAAATTATAAAGTTACCCCAAATTATCCACCTCAACTAACTCTGTTAGTAATTTTAACGGTAAGGACCAAATTGATAACTGATTAATCTAAAAAGGACTAAATTGAGAAAGGCCATCTAAGAAGGACTAAATTGAGAAAAGTGCTATCTAAAAAGGACCAAAATAATATTTTACTCGTTGCATTTGTTTTGCTTAGAGATTTTGGAAGTAGAGGTCACAAACTCTCTTTGTATTTCGTTTATACTATTCTAATTTGTATACTCCAGTACAATTAAGATGATAAAGTAAAACAAAATGCTATCTGAAGGCCTTAAATACCTTTGATCCTTGAGGAATGATGATATATAAGATAATATTCTACTGTAAATGTGTAATCTACGCGAAGCATTTTGACAAACAACACGGGAAATTAATCATGTATTTAAAGAAAAGAGGCTTATTTGTAATAATTCATTATGTGGAAAAGGTTGATATAAGGTTCAATGAAGGCGACAATGATGATGAGAGTGATACAAATATGTGTGGAAAGTGCAAGTTAATTTAAGGAAGAAATATTGCGGTCGAATTATATAAGAGTAAGATGCTAGTATATTAAGCAAGTATTTATTAATGTTAAGTGTTCATTATATATCATTAATAAATTTATTTATACAAATTTATTCTACCTGTATCATTTGAGCAATTATATTTTGTGTTAATCATTATCATTAAATATTTACATATTTATTTATATGTACAATAAAAAAACAACTTTTTATGAGAATCACAATATTTAATAAATTAAATAAAAATTATTTGTTATACTTTGATTCAAATTAAAAAAAAAAAATAGTTTGTTATCATATCCCGTGCAATGCACGGGCTCAATTCTAGTTTTCCAAGAATTTAAGAAACGTAGAAGAAGATGATATGCTATCGTCCTACTCACCTCTGACCCAAAGTCAACCATCGGCAAAATGCATACCCCTTGGAAGGAGTAGATCGACAGAACTACAACTATATACCTTTGAGAGTTTGGCTAAAAAATATGATGTTGACATTCAGGAACTAAAGGAGGAACTTGGACATTTAAAGTCGGAGACAAAGAAGAATCATGATGAAACAATGAAGATGCTATTAGAGATCTACAAAAGTGTCGTTTGAATTGTTGTAAAATCATGTGGAAAAAGTTCATAGAATACAATTGGGTTCGCGGTGAATTAATTAACAAATGAGCTTATGATATTTGACTCTTCATATCTGTGTTGACAACACCTATTTGTTTTGTCCTAATATAAACATTTGAATTATTTTTTTATGATTCCATTTATTAATAAGGTCGTAAATAAACATAATAGTACCCTTCACTATCAAGCAACCAATATGGGAAAATCAACTATATAGTTTAGATTGCACTTGACAACACTCATAACGTAAAAAACTTATAATAGTGTAACTACGGAATATTCCACCTTGGGACACGTGGCACTGATGTTCAAGAAGCACGGCCTCAGACCCCGTTGAAGACACGTGGCACCACTCACCTATCAGTTACGTGGCCCTCGTCCACGCCTGCTCACGGAGTTTCCCCTCAACCAAACGTGGGATCTCCACAAGCCTCGTGGGGCGACCCACGTCCCACGAGGTCATGGGTCGAGCACGATCTCCCCACACAAGTATAAATAGGCCCCCACTCGGGGGACTACGGATCGGACCTGGCAGAAATATACAGATCTTGAAGTATTACCACACCTCTCTTGTTACATCTCTCACACTCTCAGATATCCAGTGCGATCCTTCCGCACTCTACGAACTCAGTTGTAGGGTCAGCCTCCGGCCAACTCACCTCCGTCCAGAAGCACACTATTCAAAGGGCTTCTAGCAGCCCTCAGAGACCTTGGCTCTCTCAATCACTAAGGCAACCTCCCAAGAGCGGCTCGCCCGCCCGGAGTACCTTAGACATGTCTTAGCCGCACACGGCCCAATACAAGTAACCGCCTAAGCCTAACGGCTCCTATAGACGCCATAATGACGAACTACGTGGACTTTGATCCCTCCCAAAGGGTATGTAGGCACCTAGGTGCATCACCTAAGGACAAGTCCCCCAAGGTTAAGACCCCTTGCGGTCCTAATTTCAAATTACAATTGTCTGAGCCAAAAACGACAGTTACAAATAGTATTATCAACTTTCTTTTAGTTGAACCCATTTCTAGAAATGAATTTGACACAATAAATTGTCATGGACATAATTATTTATAGTAATGCATTCAATTGTCGTGTTACCAAATTATAAGGTAGACAAAATATTCATGGAAATGTCATTCAGTCTTCTATAAAAAGAAAACTCTTTGCTAACATTTGTTAAAATAAATGTAAGTCTGCAGTTATTGCCAAGAAATAAATTAACAATCATAGTGGTTAAAAAATTTTGGTTACTTTCTTCAAAGTTGAGTAGGCTAAAATGACATCAATCAAGCTTGAGGACCTAATTTAATATCTGAGGCAAACCAACTTACCAAAAATACTATTTTCCCCTTTTATTTAAAAAAATTAAATCATTTAAGGTATTTAGAAGGTCAAATGCTCAAATTGGTCCTAAAAGTATAGGATAGGTTTCACATTGATCCTAAAGGTTTCAATTGTTTCAAATTGGTTCTATAAGTTATGACCGTTTTTCGAATTGGTCCTGCCGTTACGCACTCATTTTTATGTGTTTCGAAATGAAAGAGGGGTATTGTGTGAAGATTGAAGACTGAATTAGAAGTCCGAATCGCAAAAAAATGAAAGAGGAAGATAATGATGTGGCAAGAATTGATGACTTGGATTTTTTTTTGTTGATTGGACAATGATGACATTATCACTTAACATAAAAATATAACGATTTGTAACGACAGGATTAATTTGAAATACGGTTCAAACTTAAATGTTTCAATTTTAAAAAAATGAAACATGTAGGACGAATTTGAAACTTACCTTATCCTTTTAGGACCAATTGGATCATTTGACCTATTTAGATTCATGTTGGTTCTGCTCGAGTTAACTAAACACTTATTCCATAAGTAAGTTCTTTTAGTAATTTTTTTCAAATAAAATTCAAATTTAAGATCTTACCACTGAACCAACTTCTTCTCGTTACTTGTGTTAATTTTTTAATTAAATCAGTGTGAATGTGTGATGAATTCTGTGGGTGCAATAGTATTATTGCGTGATGAGTTTTGTGGGTGTAATAGTGTTATTGTATTAGCTTGGGTGAGGACTTGCTATGTGACATTTAAAAAAATTATAGCTGTGTAATTGGTAAAGAGATTCATTTTGGTTTACTGGAGTGTGCATCGTTTCCTTCTAGTTCTTTGCTTTAAATTATTTTCATATACTTCTGACCCTTTTATATAATTTGAATTATTTAATTTGTATATATAAATATATAATTTTTTTAGAACTATATAAATATATAATTTGAATTACTTATTTGAATTTCTTATATATATATATATATATATATATATATATATATATATATATATATATAATTTGAATTACTTGTAACATCAAATATTTTGACAATACTACTGCTACAATATATAATTTGAATTACTTATATATATATATATACGGAGCACTTCCAGATGTAACACATTAGCAGTTTCAACTGGGAATAAATGACAAACACAACCCAATATGATGATATAAATGGAATTGCGTTTGGAGGAAATGAAACAGAATTGGAAAAAAACCAAATGGGACACCTAAATCATAAAACAGTGCAGACTTTATTAATGGAAATTACCCGTGTCTAGGTCACACAAAGTCAGCATCCCACTTGCACGATGTCATGGGGAGTTGAGTGCAGACTTGAAAAAAGCAACAGACGGTGGTAAACTGCAAACACCACCTTTATTAAAAAAAATAAAAGACATAACATGAGAATAAAGAACTGAGGGGGTCCAACTGGTTCCTGTCAACGCAGCATAGGATCATATTTTTTCAACCTTGACCCTCTTAAATCAAATCCCAATGTGATCCAACTCATCATCAGAGCTGGGATCATCAATAGCTGCTTCAGCCAAGACCCTCTTCCCCTGCTGCTTGAAGTTCTAGAGGGTGAAGGATCAGAGTCTGCAAAAGACAACCTTCTCCCATCCATATCCAGGCGTGAAGATGTTTTCAATTGGACGGGTGTGTCTTCTATATTATCATTCCCAGTGAGATCAACCTGGACATTCACAAAATAAATTGCCAATGTGAGAATTTCATAATTAATCAAGTCTCTGCCATGTTAGTTGAAACCATATTTAACATGTACAGTGTTAAGTGAACCTTACAGTTTTAGGGGATGTAAGGGTACTTCTTTCTCCATTCTTCGTCGCCTCCTAATGACAATAAACTGTTAGTTGAAAGCCGTTGTTTTGGACGATAAAATACACTGGAAAAATTTATTGCTAGGGAATATCTAACTAACCCTTGCTTTGTGGTATGCAGTAAAACGATCGATGAGGCTAGGATCACAAGTCATGCGTTGAACAGTAAAGGACGACGAAGTCTTCCAGTTGGATGCCCTAACAGAAACCTTAAAAACGAAACTCCTGCCTATGAAGGTATTGAATTTGTGGGGATTATCACTGGATCTTGCACATTGTACATGAAAGGCATAAAATATCAATTTACGTCAAAATCATTGTTACATATTGAGATATTAAGAAGGAATGGGCCAACAATACAATATAAGAAGGAACCTGGAATTGTTCCTTGCGGAGGTCAGCAGCCGACATCTCGAGGAATCGCTCTACATCTTTATCAAAAATAGTTACGTTCGCAGTGCCGCTGTCATCTAGAATCAACAGCTCGATTTTAAACCTGCGCACTCAATTGAGTTATGGTATGATTACATAATTGTTGCAAAACATTTTACTTAAATGTCCACAAAAAAATTATTGGAAAAAACACTAACCTAGTAGTGGATGCATTAACCACAGTATCGCATTTGCTACAATAAAAAACATTGCCATCAGGTTCAAGTTTTTTGGCACACTTCTTGCAAGTGTCGTAAAACTACCCACGATCAGGGTTAACCTTTAGTACTGAAGCAAGTATACAAAGGATTTGTTCATCACCAACAAATTGAAGGTCATGGGTGCTTGAAATGGTCCATCCAGCGAATGCAGCCTCAATGGGTGACAATGCCCCGCCATCATTGTTAATGACCGGAGTTATTGGGCTGACCAATTCATCAAGTCGTAGTGCATCACGAAAATGCATGATCTCCTCAATCTCAGTGTTTAACAACATACGTGAAGCGTACATTGAATTGCACAAGGTGATATGTCCATTGTACTCTTTGACCTTAAAGTATTGTAGAGCGACCACGACTGCGACCCCCGTTGAATTTGACACAAAATTGATTAGCTGGTCAACGTACTTACCACACAGTGTAATTGAAAGCTTCATGCGACTGCATCATGAAATTAAAAGCATTAGTTACTCATGTAGGTATGTAATGAAAAAGAAATAATGCTTGTCAATTTTTTAATTATTCTTATTGTGCATCCTCAATCTCAATACTAAGACGTTTAGATGTGGTAGAGTTCCCCGATGTTTGTGCGACGTCAGACATGGTAATCACGCGTCCAATTACGTCTGTGATTTGGAAGAACATAATATTGATATTCGAGAAATGTTATGGATGTTTGTTATTTAAAGATTTGGTGACAGAAATAAATAAAGTGCTATTACTTACCAACCAATATTTGCTGATTCGCATTGCCTGAGATGATTGTTTGTGCGGGGAGAAAATCAAAACCGTACCGATGGATTGTATCATCGTCTTCCGTTTCAGCTACTCTTGTACTGAACTGAAAATTCAGCTTGTATTTGTGGTTTACAGCACAGAACCCCCCACCATTGGAACCAACATTAAATTGGGACATTACTGCCACGACCCCCGTTTAGAGGACCGTGACCGGCACAGACACAGGGAATATCCCTATGCCTGTAAGCCTTATCACCTAATTGACAGAATATCTATTATTGAAAATAGATCTACATGCAGTATAATACCATGGCTACACCGAAATGATGGCCTATCCTAGGCAAGCAAAACCATGGCCAGTGCCGCTTCAGGATATAGATATAGGAAAACACACATAATATATATAACCTGTGTACTGGCTAAACATCCGAAGATGCTGCCTATCCTATTCACATGCAACAGATATATGTATATATATATATATATATATATATATATATATTTTGAAAGCAAATTTTCCTTGTAACGCAATAAAATAAATTCTGATCTTTAAGGTGTGTGAAGCTGACAGTTCTAGATTTAGTAATACAATCTAATTGGGTACGTCTACCCTTTACTTTATGATACATGATAAAGTAAATTAAATTACTGAATGAACAAGTTGTGGGTCTTGGAAAGTTTTGTTCGTTCCTCGCTCCACCGAGACTTCTTCCACCTGTACTTAACCTGTCTCTGTGTAGTAAAAATGAGGTGTGAGTCTTAACCACGCGACTCAGTGAGGACTCTCCCATCCCCGGCACAAGGCGGGTACCTTACTGCTGGGACTGGGAGTCACACACAATCGCATGCACAAACAACTAGTTACTGTGAGTTAGCATGCATTCTTGGTGATCATACAATAACAGAAATTTCACCCAAACACCCACATGCATTTAATAACTGTAAACATGCAGCAGTTTATTCCACTTCATCAATCAGCAAGTAAATATTTAACATATAGTGCCAGCTTTTACTTACCGGTCTTCTCACATTCAGCATGTTTGAATCAACAAAACGCGTGGTGACGTAGTCCTGTACATTACCACTATGCTGCACAATCAACAATTATATACAACCACAGACAATTTATACATACACATAGACGCTAAACATACATCTACTTCATCTCCCAAACTCTGGGGTATCTACTAGCCACTACATGGCTTTTCTTCTTCAAACCCATGCACTCGGGCTACTGGACACCGCGTGGCAAAACATACTTAACCCATTCACTTGGGTACTGGTCACCTCGTGACAATTCTGTTAATCAAACACAATCAATTTCTATCTATCAAGCAACTGATGCATAGCCACCACATGGCACGTCCTGACCCCTTGCTGCGGGGCAATAGCTTGAGCCCACTCGTCCATTACCCAACCAGGCCACATGGCGGGCACGTCACAACGTCTCTAAGCATGGCCACTGACACCCCTGGACCAACTCCACATGATGATTTCTCTTTTACTAGGCTAGGCTCACGGTTCAGCCGTAGGTTCCTCCCGTGTCTCCTTACCTTAGTCTCACATATTAATAGGATTCTTTGTATCTTTCCCGAAGGATCACCAATTCTTCTCCTTATTAATATGTACAAGTATCCTCAACAGGATATAACTCATATACCCGTCCAGATGCACTCTCTGAGCCTCAAGCTATCGTCATAGCATTATAAAACCTTTCTGACCCTATTGCCAGGATAGGGCAATGACCATCGTCATGGTGATTATAAAACTGAGGTCTCAAGTGCCATCTGACATTGTTCTAGTCGATGTCTCACATCGCTAGCATAATCAAATCCGAAACCCACCAATAACTCCCTTTGCATGATTATAATTAAATCACCGTCGTGACGAGTTTTCAAAATAAAAGCTTAGTCCTTCCGTACAAGGACTCTTGCCACCGTCGTGGAAAAGATTTAATAAAATACTCATCATGCCTCCGGAGTGTATGAGTTGGATTTGTAACACCAATCATAGCAAACAACTACACTATACTCCTATGTCTTCCTATCCAAGCCACTTTCCACCACCTATTTTCAAATTCTTTCATTCTTTTAGCATTTTGTATCTCTAGCTAACACATACCAGACAAGCAGAGAATATACATACTCATGTAATCCACATAAGCATACGACCCTAGGAGCGGAGATGAAAGAGCCCTCACCTTGGCCAACCTTCCATGCAATCCTCTCTTGTAACTTTAGTCTCCTCGGAGTTCCTGTTGCACTCTATTGCGTACCGTTGTTCCTATAAGAACAACATTTACTTCATTAAAGTTATTACTTAACTTAACTCGTTATTTATCTTTCCATTACTCTCACATATAGTCAATGGATGCCACAGAGTCAAGCTCTTGGTCTTTTCAGACTTCTCTATCCCGACTTATGCGTATCCTTCCTCAGACACTTGAATTACTCGAATATAACACTCTACTTGAGTGTTTCACATACTTGGATTTGAGTATTAGACCTCTATCTAACTTGTATTTGCATCTAAGGAAGCTTATCTAGGTTGGTTGGAAGGAATCCTAATTTTAGGACGGCCTAAGCATTTTGATTCAACTTGTGTTTCTACTTGGGTTCTAAGAAATCTAGTTTCTAAACCTCAATATACCTCCAATTTATTCTATTTAAGGTTTCCTAAATATTTATGAGGGAAGAAGGTAGAAATTTTAGAAATTGGATTTCATTGTTCCGCAAGCTTCCACTCTTGGGAAACAAGAAACTACCTAAATTAATTCTTGATGCTTTATAGCATATTTAGAATTATTCTAGGGTGTTTAAGATTGTAAAGACGAAGTTTAAAACTCCCAACATCACCATTAAAGAATATTTGGGCAAATCGAGCAGGGACCCAGTATGTTAATGCCAAGGTCCGGCCTTAGTAGCCTCGGGCCAGCTCTTCACGGGTCTTGTTCAGCTAATATTTCAACATTATAATTTCAATAGGACCAATCCAAGCCTATTTACTCAAATCCAAGGTCAATTCCTAAGATATCAACAATTTCCCCAATTTGGAAATAATTATAATTTCAATAATACTAATCCAAGCCTATTTACTCAAATCCAAGCTCAATCCTAATTATCAACAATTTTTCCCAATTTGGAAATAATTATAATTTCAACCCCAAATTCTTCCAAATTCGAATTTGAGCAAATCCAAGAATATATTCATGATTCCTACCCCAACTAAGTGTTCAAGAACACTTTCTAGGTTTCAATCTACCCTCGAAACAATCCAATCGAAGGTGGAACGAAGGTGGATCGAAGAAATCCCTAAAAATGGAGAAATTGGGGGTTTCGAATGAAATTAGGGTTACCAACCTTTGATTCGATTGGTGGAAGGTGTAGGAGATGTTGTAGTCGAGCTCCGGTGAGCTTTTCCGGCGTCGGACCGCTCTCTCCGGCAACTTTTCCGACGATTTCCCTATCTTCCCCCTCTTCTTCCTCCACGCCATCCTCCCTCTCTCTCTACCTCACTGCTTCTCTCTCTTCTTTCACGTTTTGTTTCTTCTTTTCTTTCTCTTTCTTTTTCCTTTCTTTTCTTCCTTTATAATATATATATATATATATATATATATATATATATATATATATATATATATATATATACACACATATATATATATTTACATACCTACCCCACGTCAAACCCACCCATTTTTTCTTAAAAAAAAATAATTATAATTAATATATATATATATATATAATAATTAAATAAATAAATAATTATAATTATAAATTAATTAATTAATAATTAATTAAATAAATAACTAATATATATATATTTTTTGAAATAGATAATAAGATAAATAATAATCACTTAAAAATAATAAAGATATATTTTTAATTTAACTTCCTTTCCCTATTTAATTCAGGTTTCCAATTTCTTAGGTCCCGAATTAAATCCCAAAAATTATTTTCTATGTCCTACTTATTTTGGGTTTCTAATTTCGTAGGTCCTGAATAAATTCCAAAAAAATTTTTTACTTCTTTCCTTCATCTATTATTTCACTTGAAATTTTGAAGAATTTCTCGGTTCCTTTCCGGTTTCCCTTAACCTTCACACTTTTCCTATATTCTTTTTTTTTAAGGTTTTAATTCCTAGCCCCGAAATAAATAATTCTTAAATCCTCAAAATTTTAAATAAATCATTCTTTAATCCTCGAAATTTTAAATAAATCATTCTTTAAATCCTCAAAATTTTCCAGGGTATTACAATTACATAAACAGAGCCTTCTTTCAGAAGACTTATATACTTCAGAGTGAAGGTACTCTTAACATATGCAGATATCTTGGATCCCTGAAGAGTGAGAATATTTGAGAATGTGAATCATATAAAAATAATATCACGTGAACTTAAGTTTATACATGAAGTCAACAGAAACAAAATTATTTTTTACCTCGCGGTCACACAAGGCCATCTCCATGGCATTGTTTTGAGAATTCTTTGGATAGGGTGGAAGGTGCCACAACCTCACAATTCGAGCCTTTATCGTCTAGTTAAATCGAAATGGGTCGATATGTAATACCCCGGAAAATTTTGAGAATTTTAGAATGATTTATTCCGGGGCTAGGAATTAAAACCTTAAAAGGAATATAGGAAAAAAATATGAAAGTTAAAAGAAACCGGAAAGGAAATTTTTTCAAAGATTGTAATACTCGAGAAAATTTTTCGAAGTTTAAAATAAAATAAAAGGGAAAGAAATGAAGTAGAAAATAATTTTTAGGATTTAATTCAGGACGTAAGAAATTGGATACCTGAATTAAATAGGGAAAGAGATTAAATTAAAAATACATATTAGTTATTATTTATTTAATTATTAATTATTTTATTTTAATTATATTTATTTATTTATTTATTATAATTATTTTATTATTATTATTATTATTTAAGATGAGTGGGTGCCGTGGGGTTAGGTTGGAAGATAGAAAGAAAAGAATATATATATATATATATATATATATATATATATATATATATAAAGGAAAGGGAAAAAGAGAGAAGAAAAGAAAGGAAAACGTGAGAGAGGGCAAGAGAATAGAGAGAGAGAGAACGTGAGGGTAGAGTGAGGGAGGGAGGATGCCGACAGAGGGGAAGGAGAGAATCTCGTCAGAGGAGAGCTAGCCGACGCAGGGAAAGTCACTGGAGCTCGGGTACGACGTCTCCTACACCTTTCACCAATCCAATCAAAGGTTGGTAACCCCAATTTCATTCGAAACCCCTAATTTCTCCATTTTTAGGTATTTCTTTGATCCACCTTCGATTGGATTGTTTCAAGGGTAGATTGAGACCTAGAAATTGTTCTTGAACACTTAGTTGGGGTAGGAATCAAGAATATATTCTCGGATTTGCTCAAATTCGAATTTGGAAGGATTTTGGGTTGAAATTATAATTATGTTCAGATTGGGAAAAATTGTTGATAATTAGGATTGAGCTTGGATTTGAGTAAATAGGCTTGGATTAATATTATTGAAATTATAATTATTTCCAAATTGGGGAAAATTGTTGATAATTAGGATTGAGCTTGGATTTGAGTAAATAGGCTTTGATTGGTATTATTAAAATTATTTGGTTGGAATATGAGCTGAACAAGACCCGTGAAGAGCTGACCCGAGGTTATTAAGGTTGAACTTTGACGTTAACGTACCGGGTCCCTACTCAGGTTGCTCAAATACACTTAGAGGGTGATGTTGAGGGCTCCAAACCTCTTCTTTTCAATCTTAAACACCCTAGAATAATTCTAGATATGCTATCAAGCATCAAGAATTAATTTAGGTACCTTCTTGCTTCTCAAGGATGGAAATTTGCGGAACAATAAAGTCCAAATTCTAAAATGGTAATTTTATTCCTTCATAATTATTAGGAAGCCTTAAGTAGGATGAATTAGAGGTGTATTGAAGTTTAGAAACTAGATTTCTTAGAACCCGAGTAAGAAAATGAGTTGAAACAAAATGCTTAGACCTTCCTAAAATTAGGATTCCTTCCAATCAAGTTAGATAAGCTTCCTTAGACGTGAATACAAATTAGATAAAGGTATAATACTCAAATTCAAGTATGTGAAACACTCAAGTAGAATGTTATATTCGAGTAAGTCAAGTGTCCGAGAAAGGATACACATAAGTCGGGATAGAGAAGTCCAATAAGACCAAGAGCTTGACTCTGTGGTAACCATGGACTACAGGTGAGAGTAATAGAGAGATAAATAATAAGTTAAGCTAAGTAATAAACTTTAATGAAATAAATGTTGTTCTTATAGGAACAACGGTATGCAATAGAGTGCAACAGGAACTCCTAGGAGACTAAAGTTACAGGAGATGATTGCATGGAAGGTTGGCCAAGGCGAGGGCTCTTTCATCTCTGCTCCTAGGGTTGTATGCTTATGTGGATTACATGAGTATGTATATTCTCTGCTTGTCTGGTATGTGTTAGCTAGTGGTATAGAATGCTAAAAGAATGAAAGAACTAGAAATAGGTTGTGGAAAGTAGCTTGGATAGGAAAACATAGGAGTATAGTATAATTGTTTGCTATGATTGGTGTGTTACAAATCCAACTCATACACTCTGGAGGCATGATGAGCATTTTATTAGATCTTTTCCACGACGGTGGCAAGAGTCCTTGTACGGAAGGACTAAGCTTTCATTTCGAAAACTCGTCACGACGGTGACTTAGATTATAATCATGCAAAGGAGTTATTGGTGGGTTTCGGATTTGGTTATGCTAGCGATGTGAGACATCGACTTGAACAACGTCATATGGCACTTGAGATCTCAGTTTTATAATCACCATGACGATGGTCATTGTCCTATCCTGGCAATAGGGTCAGAAAGGTTTTATATTGCTATGACGATAGCTTGAGGCTCAGAGAGTGCCTCTGGACGGGTATATGAGTTAGATCATGTTAAAGATACTCGTCCATATTAATAAGGAGAAGAATTGTTGATCCTTCGGGAAAGATACAAAGAATCCTATTAATATGTGAGACTAAGGTAAGAAAACACGGGAGGAACCTACGGGTGAACCGTGAGCCCAACCTAGTAATAGAGAAATCATCCTGTGGAGTTGGTCCAGGGTGTGACAGTGGCCATGCTTCGAGACGTCGTGCTGTGCCCGCCATGTGGCCTGGTTGGGTAATGGACGAGTGGGCTCAAGCTATTACCCCGCAGCAAGGGGTTAGGAACTGCCACATGGTGGCTACGTATCAATTGTTTGATATATAGAAGTTGATTGTGTTTGATTAATAGAATTGTCACGAGGTGACTAGTACCCAAGTGAATGGGTTAAGTATTGTTTGATTAACAGAATTGTCACGAGGTGACCAGTACCCAAGTGAATGGGTTAAGTATGCTTAGCCACGTGGTGACCAGTAACCCGAGTGCACGGGTTCGAAGTAGAAAAACCACGTAGTGGCTAGTAGATACCACAGAGTGGGGGAATTAAGTAGATGTATGCTATAGTATCTGTGTGTATGTACGAATTTTCTGTGTTTGCATATAAATGCTGATTGTGCAGCGTAGCGGGGACGTACAGGATTACGTCATCACAACGTCTTGTTTGATTCAAACATGCTGAACGTGACAAGACCGGTAAGTAAGAGCCAGCACTATATGTTACATGTTTACTTGCTGGTTGATGGCGTGGAATAATCTGCTGCATGCTTGTATCTGTTAAATGCATGTGGGTGATTGGGTGAAATATCTGTTGTTGTGTGGTCACCAAGATCGTATGCTAATTAATGGTAACCAGTTGTTTTTGCATGTGGTTGTGTATGACTCCCATTCCCAGCGCTATGGTGACCGCCTTGCGCCGGTGATGGGAGAGTCCTCACTGAGTCACGTGGTTAAGACTCACACCTCATTTTACTACACAGAGACAGGTTAAGTACAGGTGGAAGAAGTCTTAGTGGAGCGAGGAACGAACAAAACTTTCCAAGACCCACAACTTGTTCATGTGGGTGAATAAATTGTAATTTTAATTTAATTTACTTTATCATGTATCATAAAGTAAAGGGAAGACGTACCCAATTATATTGTATCACTAAATCTAGAACTGTCAGCTTCACACACCTTAAAGATCAGGATCCGTTAGATTACGATGTAGGAAAAACTTGTTTCCAAAATATATATATATATATATATATATATATATATATATATATATATATATATATATATATATATATATATATACATAAATCTGTTGCATGTGAATAGGATAAGCAGCATCTTCGGATGTGTAGCCAGTACACAGGTTATATATTATGTGTGTTTTCCTATATCTATATCCTAAAGCGGCACTGGCCGTGGATTTGCTTGCCTAGGATAGGCCACCATTTTGGTGTAGCCATGGTATTATAATGCATGTGGATGTATTTTCAATAATAGATATTTTGTCAATTAGGTGATAAGGCTTACAGGCAGAGGGATATTCCCTGTGTCTGTGCCGGTCACGGTCCTCTAAACGGGGGTCGTGTCAAACTTGGTATCAGAGCTTGGTTTGTTCTTTAAGGGTGTGAAGCTAACTAGTAGTCTCGGGTGTCATTCGAGCTATCCATTACGAATTCGGACGTAACGGTGGATCCGACGGACACTTGTTAGGTTGCTCAGGATGTTGAGTCATGAATCCTTTCGAGTCATCGCTTTAAGCATAGAATTTGTATGTGAAATTCTATGCAAAGCATATGACCTGTACAGTACACAAGTGCCGATGAGCACTAAGGTGTAAGGTGGGGTGGCAGTGATCCCGGGAACCTTAGGACGCCATAATAGGGAAAGGAGACATCCTTGGAGGATGCTACCTAAACACAGACACCTTTGGTTGAATTGTAGGTAGGAATGCGCTACGAAGTGTGATTGTTTTGCAGGTGTTACATGAGACGATGCGTCTGCTCTGTTAGCGGCGCATTGTGTGCTATGGTATAGGCACAAGTTGTTTGATTATAGTATGCAATGCAAGTAGAATAGAAATATGTAGTGAATGGTAGTTCAAGCTAGGAATGGTTTGTAGAGTGAAAGAAAAGACACGCTTGGCGTGTAAAAAAGAAAGTGAGCCCATGGGGCGATTGAAATGGAATGTTTATAGACAAGAATAAACAGGGCCAGGGGACATGAGACCGATAGGAAGATGACCACGAGAATGGGTCACGACTGTGCGGTATGCTACGACTGAAGGAAGTAAGTGGTCCTTCCTAGAAAGTAAACAGAAAAGAGGTGGTGTATGCCACAGTATAGAAGTAGGAGTCTACGAACTAGAAAATCAGGATACGGTATATGGAAGGGCAAAGTGGCCGAACCATATGCCGTAGAGATAGTTGTTAAGAAGTAGAGACATATGTAAACGTGTAGAGCGTGACCATATGCCGAGCAGGAAACAGAATAAATGGTAAGGCACAGGGAAGGAGCCTAGCCCAACCCTGTGCTCGATTCATGAACTGCTAGTTCCTTAAGAAAACAAGGGGAAAATGAAGGGACTAAGTCCAACCAAACTCTCTTGGGTTGCTTAAGGAAGAGCATAAAGAATAGGATACTGATCACATGAGAAATTTTTGTCTTTTTGGTCTTTCCGGATGAGAGATTCTGAAAGACCCTCAAACTTTTCTTGAAAATACTAGGGATAACCAATTGAAGGCAAATTTTCATTAAAACGCTTTCTCAATTTGTGTCATTCCAATTTGTTAAACCCTAACCATTTACGAAAACCTTAGGCCTCATTTTCTAAGAAATAAACTTGAATTAATTTTTTTTTTAAAACCCGAAGGGTGCTTAAGAAAAACTAATTCATGTGACCAATACCCTACCAAACAATAGCCGTTTTACAAGTAAGTTGTATAAGGATGGTAGATGTAGTTGAGAAATCACTCGCTCGGAGTGATTAAAGTTAAGTAGACATCGAAAAGCACTAGAGAGTGCTAAAGTTCCAAGGGAGTATACCGGTAAACCTAAGGGTTACTAATTAAGGGGTCATAGGGTGATTATGGACCCGAAAGTATTAGACCAGAGCAAGTCTAGAAGTGGGAATGGGCGCAAACCTTCGGGTACCGTCCAGAGATAAGAAAATGAGTGCTATTGTGGTAAATAGCTCTCGAGCGAGATAACGTAAGAGGTAAACCCCAAAGGGACTCGTGGAGGCCCGATGGGAGAGAAAGTAGACATGGATAAGTAGTCCCATAAGGGGGGAAGAGCGGAAGCCTAGAAGAGCCCATAGGATAATAGTCAAGTAGGAGGTGGAGAACCAACTACTACCGTAAGTGTATGTATAGTACACAGAATGTAGTGGACATAGCTAAGTAAGCTAGTTCCACAGGTTGGTGAACCCTAAATCCGTTATTCTGAAGCCCGTGTATGGGTGGAGACTGAGTGGACAAACCAAACGTATAAATGGTCATGTGGGTGCCATCAAGGAAAAATTAACCGTAAGGACGGTTAATCGAGAAGGAGAATTTCGTGAGTAACGAGTATTGAGAAATACTCGAAGAAAGAGTACCACGTAGGTACGAATTGGAAAATAAGAGAGTGAATAAGGCAATGGAGTCGGGTAAGCATCTAGGGATGCGAGCCAAAATGATAAAACAGGTATGCTACCGTTGGGGGCGATTGGAACCCAACGAGTAAAACACTTGCAAGAGGCGTATAGGTTCGTGAACATATGCCACACCGTAAGAAAGGGAAGAGTCAAACCGTGGGAGCGGACCCCGTTTGGTCAAGGGGAGTAGAGCATGTCTAGAAAGGTTCATGTTGGAATTAACGGATCAAGTATTCCAAGTAGGAATACAAGATTTAAGTGAGTTGAGGAGTTCGAGTGAGCCAAGTTGGGGTAAAAGCCAACGAAAATCCAATGAGTAGAGTTAGCATAGGATGTGCAACTCTAAGTGGAGTAACCTGAGGATGGTATAGATCCACAGTCATAGTCGTGTTAAGCGAGGTCTTCGGATGTGAAGACCGAATAGAGCCTGAGGCAGAGTATCGAGTATGATGTTAAGGAGGAGACAGGTGAGTTTCCATTATAATCATAAATGACCACAAGTAGTAGTCAGAGAAGAGTCTAAGTTAGTCAGATATAAGATGTCGACAGGGAGTAACCTGAGGTGGTTATGGAAACCACTAAGGGTAAGGGTAGAAGTTTGGAAAAGAAAAGGAATACACGAGTCATAAATGTAAGATCCTTTACCATTTGGTGGAGAAACGGTAAGTGTAATATATAGTTGTGCTAGTGCCATGGCATTTAGTTTCGCTGGACACGAGTAGGGTAAACCGACTTGGTAGTGAGTGTAACAACCTTGGAAGGGTTGGGTACACTAATGACAAAAAAGTATAAACACTTACGTAGGCTGTATGCCGTGTAAGCGGTAAGTCTAGATGTAGAGTAGAGGGTGTAGTAAGCTGTAAACAGACTTTTCTGGAAAAGTCATTTACAAAGAATATATCGGGGGAATATCGGCAAAAGGGTAGCTGCTTGGTAGTAAAGGATACTTAAGTATGGGGACTCCGATGTAGGGGAGTACTTCTATAGAAATAGAACCTAGTGTGCTATGCAAAATAGCTAGTGTCTTGGCGTGTTCCAAGAAGGATATAAGAAGTCACTACGATGGTAGCTAGTCGGACAAGCAGATTGAGTCAAGGTAAGCCTCACTAGAGAAGGCAATAGTTAACTCCTCGGAGGACTAAATTGGAGCATGTCATGTGGTACGTGTCAGACATTTCATTGCAAAATTAGTACCACAAAGTGAATTGAAACTAAGAAAGTTAGGTATCCTCGGGGAAGGATACGACGACAGATGGAGTCTGTCGATTAACTACAAAACTAGGAATACAAACGATCACAGAAAGATGATGTAGAGAGCATTGAGTCCCTAGGAAAGAAAGATGAACTGTAGGGTAAAACAGTAAAACTTCCACATTGAGGGAAACCATAGATGAAATTGAGCCAAGGGAGGGCAACAAGCCAACAACCCCACGAAGGAGAAGAAATTCGGGGACCGAATTTCTTAAGGGGGGAAGAATGTAATACCTCGGAAAATTTCGAGGATTAAAGAATGATTTATTTAAAAATTTCGAGGATTTAAGAATGATTTATTACGGGGCTAGGAATTAAAACCTTAAAAGGAATATAGGAAAAAAAATGAAAGATAAAAGAAACCGGAAAGGAAATTTTTTCAAAGATTGTAATACTCGAGAAATTTTTTCGAAGTTTAAAATAAAATACAAGGGAAAGAAAAGAAGTAGAAAATAATTTTTAGGATTTAATTCAGGACCTAAGAAATTGGATACCTGGATTAAATAGGATAAAAGATTAAATTAAAAATACATATTAGTTATTATTTATTTAATTATTAATTATTTTATTTTAATTATATTTATTTATTTATTTATTATAATTATTTTATTATTATTATTATTTAAGATGAGTGGGTGCCCTGGGGTTAGGTTAGAAGATAGAAAGAAAAGAATATATATATATATATATATATATATATATATATATATATATATAAAGGAAAGGAAAAAAGAGAGAAGAAAAGAAAGGAAAACGTGAGAGAGGGCAAGAGAATGGAGAGAGAGGGAGGGAGGATGGCAACGGAGGGGAAGGAGAGAATCTCGCCGGAATCTAGTCGGAGGAGAGCTAGCCGACACAGGGAAAGTCACCGGAGCTCGGGTACGACGTCTTCTACACCTTCCACCAATCGAATCAAAGGTTGGTAACCCCAATTTCATTCGAAACCCCCAATTTCTCCATTTTCAGGGATTTCTTCGATCCACCTTCGATTGGATTGTTTTGAGGGTAGATTGAGACCTAGAAAGTGTTCTTGAACACTTAGTTGGGGTAAGAATCAAGAATATATTCTCGGATTTGCTCAAATTCGAATTTGGAAGGATTTGGGGTTGAAATTATAATTATTTTCAGATTGGGAAAAATTGTTGATAATTAGGATTGAGCTTGGATTTGAGTAAATAGGCTTGGATTAATATTATTGAAATTATAATTATTTCCAAATTGGGGAAAATTGTTGATAATTAGGATTGAGCTTGGATTTGAGTAAATAGGCTTTGATACGTATTATTAAAATTATTTGGTTGGAATATGAGCTGAACAAGACCCGTGAAGAGCTGGTCCGAGGTTATTAAGGTTGAACTTTAACGTTAACGTACCGGGTCCCTACTCGGGTTGCCCAAATACACTTTAAGGGTGATGTTGAGGGCTACAAACCTCTTCTTTTCAATCTTAAACACCCTAGAATAATTCTAGATATGGTATCAAGCATCAAGAATTAATTTAGGTACCTTCTTGCTTCTCAAGGATGGAAACTTGCGGAGCAATGAAGTCCAAATTCTAAAATGGTAATTTTATTCCTTCATAGTTATTAGGAAGCCTTAAGTAGGATGAATTAGAGGTGTATTGAGGTTTAGAAACTAGATTTCTTAGAACCCGAGTAAGAAAATGAGTTGAAACAAAATGCTTAGACCTTCCTAAAATTAGGATTCCTTCCATTCAAGTTAGATAAGCTTCCTTAGACATGAATACAAATTAGATAGAGGTATAATACTCAAATCCAAGTATGTGAAACACTCAAGTAGAGTGTTATATTCGAGTAAGTCAAGTGTCCGAGAAAGGATACGCATAAGTCGGGATAGAGAAGTCCAATAAGACCAAGAGCTTGACTCTGTAGCAACCATGGACTACACGTGAGAGTAATAGAGAGATAAATAATAAGTTAAGCTAAGTAATAAACTTTAATGAAATAAATGTTGTTCTTATAGGAACAACGGTATGCAATAGAGTGCAACAGGAACTCCGAGGAGACTAAAGTTACAGGAGATGATTGCATGGAAGGTTGGCCAAGGCGAGGGCTCTTTCATCTCTGCTCCTAGGGTTGTATGCTTATGTGGATTACATGAGTATGTATATTCTTTGCTTGTCTGGTATGTGTTAGCTAGTGGTATAGAATGCTAAAAGAATGAAAGAACTAGAAATAGGTTGTGGAAAGTAGCTTGGATAGGAAAACATAGGAGTATAATATAATTGTTTGCTATGATTGGTGTGTTACAAATCCAACTCATACACTCCGGAGGCATGATGAGCATTTTATTAGATCTTTTCCACGACGGTGGCAAGAGTCCTTGTACGGAAGGACTAAGCTTTCATTTTGAAAACTCGTCACGACGGTGACTTAGATTATAATCATGCAAAGGAATTATTGGTGGGTTTCGGATTTGGTTATGCTAGCGATGTGAGACATCGACTAGAACAACGTCAGATGGCACTTGAGACCTCAGTTTTATAATCACCATGACGATGGTCATTGCCCTATCCTGGAAATAGGGTCAGAGAGGTTTTATATTGCTATGACGATAGCTTGAGGCTTAGAGAGTGCATCTGGACGGGTATATGAGTTAGATCCTCTTAAAGATACTCGTCCATATTAATAAGGAGAAGAATTGTTGATCCTTCGAGAAAGATACAAAGGATCCTATTAATATGTGAGTCTAAGGTAAGGAGACACGGGAGGAACCTACGGGTGAACCGTGAGCCCAACCTAGTAAAAGAGAAATCATCCTGTGGATGTGGTCCAGGGTGTGACAGTGGCCATGCTTCGAGACGTCATGCTGTGCCCGCCATGTGGCCTGGTTGGGTAATGCACGAGTGGACTCAAGCTATTGCCCCGCAGCAAGGAGTCAGGAAGTGCCACGTGGTGGCTACGTATCAGTTGTTTGATAGATAGAAGTTGATTGTGTTTGATTAATAGAATTGTCACGAGGTGACTAGTACCCAAATGAATGGGTTAAGTATTGTTTGATTAACAGAATTGTCACGAGGTGACCGGTACCCAAGTGAATGGGTTAAGTATGCTTTACCACGTGGTGGCCAGTAACCCGAGTGCACGGGTTCGAAGTAGAAAAGCTACATAGTGGCTAGTAGATACCCCAGAGTGGGGGAATTAAGTAGATGTATGCTATAGTATCTGTGTGTATGTACAAATTTTCTGTGTTTGCATATAAATGCTGATTGTGCAGCGTAGTGGCGATGTACAGGATTACGTCATCACAACGTCTTGTTTGATTCAAACATGCTGAACGTGAGAAGACCGGTAAGTAACAGCCGGCACTATATGTTACATGTTTACTTGTTGGTTGATGACGTGGAATAATCTGCTGCATGCTTGTATCTGTTAAATGCATGTGAGTGATTGGGTGAAATTTTTGTTGTTGTGTGGTCACCAAGAGTGTATGTTAATTAATGGTAACCAGTTGTTTTTACATGTGGTTGTGTATGACTCCCATTCCCAGCGCTATGGTGCCCGCCTTGCGCCGGTGATGGGAGAGTCCTCACTGAGTCACGTGGTTAAGACTCACACCTCATTTTACTACACAGAGACAGGTTAAGTACAGGTGGAAGAAGTCTCGGTGGAGCGAGGAACGAACAAAACTTTCCAAGACCCACAACTTGTTCATGTGAGTGAATAAATTGTAATTTTAATTTAATTTACTTTATCATGTATCATAAAGTAAAGGGTAGACGTACCCAATTATATTGTATCACTAAATCTAGAACTTTCAGCTTCACACACCTTAAAGATCAGGATCCGTTAGATTACGATGCAGGGAAAACTTGTTTCCAATATATATATATATATACATATATCTGTTGCATGTGAATAGGATAGGCAGCATCTTCGGATGTGTAGCCAGTACACAGGTTATATATTATGTGTGTTTTCCTATATCTATATCCTGAAGCGGCACTAGCCGTGGATTTGCTTGCCTAGGATAGGCCACCATTTTGGTGTAGCCATGGTATTATACTGCATGTGGATGTATTTTCAATAATAGATATTTTGTCAATTAGGTGATAAGGCTTACAGGCATAGGGATATTCCCCGTGTCGTGTCACGATAGATCTAATCGCGTTGAAGTTATGTTGCATTTTTTTTGTTGGAGAGGTAAAATGCAATGAAATAAAGGCAGGTATTGTATCAAGGACGGATAAGAAGATGGATGTGGATGTCAGACATGAAGCACGAATACAATGCATATATAGTGGTGTGCACATTATTGTGTTCAGCAAACATTGAGGCCGTAACATTATCCTCATTGTTGGCCGTTATATTAAACCTTTAAAGTGTGTTTAAATACTCCGGATTGTTGTCCTTAACAATCACAATTTGATATGTGTGCTATGAGAATTGGTGCAGATTCCCGCCTCCATTGTATGGTGAATGAATTTTGTAAAGGTTACGTGTAAAGGTCAAATCGCTACACATCCTGCACAAAAATAATAGAATTTAGGAGACGATTAAGATTTATTGTGCGGATTTTCGGTCGACTTTAAAAGCATTGATTGTGTATATTAAAGTTGGTGGATACGTGGATGACTACTGATACGGAAATCGTAATTCATATCCAAGAAAGGAATTCATAATTCATAGAATTGTGGGTACATTCGGTAGCTTTTGAACCTATTCATTGTGATTTTTTTTAGTGGGGGACATGTGTATGTGAGCTGTTCTATCGTCATTTGTGATGATGCATTTGAGGATGCAATTGTATTTAATGTGATGAATCATTTGAATCTTTATACATTAGAGAATACACACACCCACTGATTTCTTGTGTTTGTATTTGGTGGCTTTTAAGAGCATTAATTTCCGATTTTTGGAGGGGAGGGACACGTGTATGGGAGACTTGAGAAAAAGTTTCTGATGCAATTGAGAGTTTAATTGTACTTAATGAAATTTGATTAGGTGGCAAGATAATGATTCATGTATATTCCTTTAGTAAGATATATAGATATATAGATAGATATAGATCTATAGATTTTTTAACATAAAAATTCTAATTGCTCTGTATTGGTCAAAGTTCAACCCACTTTATATGTTAACTTCATTTTTTTCATGTTTGGTTGCATTAAAATTTTTATTTATTATAATTTATAGTGTCAATTACTAATCTTTCGTATCTTAAGAATTAAAAGGCATAGTGTGATTATCTTAAATTTTTTATTTATTATAACTTATGAGTCACTTATTTTTATTCAAACATTTAAATGACTTGATACTGCCCTGTCTAATATTCTCAGCAAAGACCTAGTGAGATTATCAAATATAAAGTACTTCTTGACATGGATGTGCTACTTTTGCTTCTTTTCCCCTTAATTTTTTTGGTCTTGCCTATATAATTCTTGCTTTTAAATTCAAGTGGTTTTCCGTTATTTGTGGCAAAAGCTTACCTTGCTAACTTTATTACTTAATATCTCCTTATAAGCATGTCAATTAAAAATTGGACACTTATGTTTCCTACGTTAAGATTCATAAGGTCATCTATTTTGTGATTCTTTAATTTTTACATTTGCCTCACAATATTCTTCATTCCATTGCAGCTGAACCTCGAGCTGCACATGCACCAATAGCTACAGAGCATAAGGGCAGGTCTTCAACCTTGGACTTGGACAATGACCACACAAGTGAAGAAATTACATGACTCAAGAGCCAATTTGAAATTTTCTCAGTAATAAGCACTTCAATTTTTGGTAATAAAGATCATTATCTGAAGAAATTATTGAGATTTGTGGACATGTCACAGATATGCAAGGGCTCACAAGTATAAAATTCAATTTCTCAGTAATAAGCACGTCTAGTGCTTTGTGCAGACATAAAAGTAAGGAGGAAATACCCTTGGCATAAGGATGCGAGAGCAAGTTGGGCAAGCTTCTCACTGATTTTAATTCCAAACTCCTTGGCATAAGGATCCTCATGGTAAGCATTGTGATGAACCTTTTGAACAAAGACAACACTTAATAATGTGTGTACACGTGCATGTAATATATTGTGAAGCAATGAAAAGAATTTTATAGCTATATAGCCATGTTCTACTTAATCAATAAAAATGAATTATGGTGAGATTCTCACCAGTTTGATTTGAAGGATTTGAAGTCAATAATAACGCTATATATATATATATATATATATATAAACATAAGGAAGACAACTTCATATATAATTAAGGGAAGACAACTTTATATATAACTTGATATACACACATTTAGGGCAAAAAAAGATAAAAAAACTTAATAATTAATATAACTGTAAAAGATCAGTTGATGATCAAGCTGTCACAGATAAAAGAGGAACATATATATAAGAAATATAATTGACAATTGTGAATAACATTCATGCATGAAAAGTTGAAAACAATGGATGTAGTATATTTGTATATAATGTTTGATCCATAAAAACAAATAAATGAAAACAATTTTTGACATATACGAACAAATTAAAGAATAAATAAAGGATGGGTGAGAGTTAGAATTGATCAAAATGATGAATGCATGCCCTATTACGTTAGGCACTTGTGGGGAGGGCAGCCATGCACCCCAATACCCAAAGAGTGTGATAAATATATTGCATTCATTGTTTGAGCCCCTACCACCAATGCGGCAATACTTTCATCCTTATCTTGCCCAAGCAATGTAGATGAGGGATACATGTTGGTCCCTATGCCTAACCGACGACCTGATTCCTTCCCTTTAGCTAGTTGATCCCCTGATCAAACGATACATAAGTAAAATTAGAAAGTCAGAAGAACGAATTATATTGTGGTTCTGTTGGAAAAAATGAGAGATGAATTAACCTAATAATAGTAAATGTAAATTACCTGCTCTGGACCTCTGGGGCACCTTTGCTTACTCAATGCATTTTGCCATTAACATCCATATAAGTTAATGCTATCATCTCTTATTAGTAGGATTGAAAGGAAGAAAATGTACTTCTTGGATACCTGCTCTACCTTTTATAGCAGCAAGTTTGAAAATAAAAATATTATCATAAACTTGAATACAGAAAAGCATATGTGATTCTACACATTATAATTGCAGGGTTCATATGTCATTAAAAATAATAGCAAATAAAGACAGGAGAAATAGGAAACGACGAACAACATACATGAAAGCAAAAAATGGAACTATGTTGACAAATAGGAAACTTCAAACGCGAAGAAAGAGGCTGATTCATGGGTGCCATCGTATACAAACAATGTTTTCGAATTCCCTTTATTGTTCGAATGATACCAATGAAGTCAAAGAAGGGGATGCATATATATTTATAATGCAGAGGTTCAAATTGATTTCGAAGATTGATGAGTAAAATCGACGATTAGTGTAATATCCGAGATATTAAATATTATTATTATCATTATTATTAATTTATTTTTCTTTGGGAAAGAAAAATAAATTAAATTAAAGAGTAGAAATAAAATAAAGAAGAGAAAAATAGGAAATTTTATCTTTTTAGAAGAGGACCTAAAAGAAAAAGGGGAACTAAAAGGATGGATAATTTTTGGATTTAACAACCTATTCCATTTTCAGCTTTTATTTTTTTTATTTTTATTTAAATTGGGGGCTAAAACCGGTCCTTACCCCTCTCATTTAAACACACAAATAAAAAAAAGAGCAGAAGCAAACGCGAGAAGCAGAACGAAACCGAGGACCAGCCGAGAGAGAAGGAGAAGCTACGGGAAGGGAGGTTCTGGCCAGAAATACGCCAGAGAGGCAGCGCCGGTGACCGGAAATGCTGACCGGAGTCCTCCTTCTAATTTCTACACCACCAAGCCTTCTATCCGATTAGAATCAAGTAAGAAAACCCTAAATCTCTCAAACCCCAATTTCTTCAATTTTAGGTATTTTATGATTTCTTCGATTTCTTCTATTTGGGACATTCCGGGGTTAAATCCGAGCTAAGTGGGTGTTATTGAAAGCTTAGTGAGGTTTAGAATCGAAGTTAAATCGTAGGAATTGACCGGGTATGGAAATCATGGAAATTGGGTTAGAAAAAATTGCTCTAAAATTGAATTTTACTGGTTTAATGCATGAATAAGCTTGGATTGGACTAGTATAGGTGTTATAAATGCTGGAAATGTACAAGGGAATAAACCCCGAGTAATTACCTTAACAACCGGAACCCAATCCGGTGAAAAAGAGGTGATATACCAAGCCACCGTACAATAAGAAGTTGTGCTGTGGGTTGGACACCTTGGTCTAGTCCGTGGTGGACACCTAAGACCCGCTAAATTGGTTCCAAGGCTCTATTTATACCCGATTATATTTTTACATATAATTAAAGAGGTAGTAGTTAAGCTCTTACTCGGCAAATAAGGGGAAACGACAGAATGAGTAAGCTAAGGCCTCTTTTGAGCCATGAATTTATTCCTTATTTAGTTAGAAGTCCTTATGAACGCATGAAGTGGAATTTAGATGAATGGGAATCTCTAACCTAAGAATTTAGAGGTTCTAAGTGGCTCGAATGTGTGAAAGTCGATATAAGATAGTATGAACTTTCGAAAGAGCAAATAAGACGACGCAACGAACTAAATAGTTAGTTCATGGAAATACCTGGAGGGTGCATGAGCATTTGCATGACGCGTACATGGTAGATGCTTCTTTACACGTTTCTAAATTGCTTAAGTACATGTGTATATGGCACCACAGAGTAATTAGAGCTTCAGGCACTCCGAGGACTGATCAGGAGGGCCAACGAGGTGAGGGGCTCTCCCATCCCTGCCCCACAGGGTTGGATGACTACGTGGAAATGTGGTTTGCTCTATTTTTTGCAAATTGATATATGAAATATGTCTATCTGAATGAATTTGCATTACGCGTATATGATTAGCAAGTAAACAGTGGGTGTGCAAATTGTTTATGTGTTTAGATGTTTATTCTCAAGTGAATATGTGATATTGTGGCTCACCGAGCCTTATATGTTACCGTGGGTAAGACTGAGTCGGAATTTCACATGTGAGGGTTCATTAATATTAGAAACCAATTAAATTGATCATCGTTGTAAAGACCTTGACCGTATGGTACATTGAGGAAACTGAACCTAGGTTGTTTAGTGTGAGTGAGAGTGTTGCATAATTGAAAAGGGGGAAACTAGGCCTAACTAATAAACACGTACAATATTCAATTAGTTTCTCATAGGGCGTCTTTCAAGGTTAAACATGTTAATTGAACTTGTTTAGGTTAGTCCGAGTAAATCAAGTCGGTCATCCTGGTCGGACAGACAGGATTTTGTTAACAGTGAACTTGCCACATAGTGGCCATTACCTTGGTTTAACCGAGGTCAGACAAGTTGCCGGCTATTACTCTAAGCGTACCTTGGAGTCAGAAAGTTCCTAGTGTGATCAACTAGGATCGAACAAGAGATTGCCTTCGGGCCAGTAGTTCTCTTAGCGTAATGCGGGAGACAGAAAGTGAATGCCTACAAGTATAAATATGTGTGACTTATGAAAACATATGATATATATATACTGTGATTTATGTACGTGCGGAGAAATAAATATGTTAGGAGCATGAATTAGGATTTTAATAGTGAATATGATATATTGATTGCCTGATCATATTAAAGGTCACAATATGAATCCGTTTCATGCACATGTGGTTGTGGTTGCTCCCTTCCCCCAACTATAGTGGTACCCGCTGCTACGCCAGGGATGGGGGAGCTCCTCACTGAGTCTGTTCGACTCACCCCCTGTTTATATGTTTTAGACACAGGTGGTTCAGGCGCCGGGAACACGTCCACTTCTTCACAAGGAGGCGGACAGATCTGAGGACCGCACGCTTAGTCCGCGTTGGTAGTTATTTTGGTTTTGTGCATTTGTCATGATGTATATATATATAAATCCTCTTTGGGCGTAGCTTTTGTACGTATACAACTGCTGTGTATATATATATATATATTATACTCGAATTCTAGCATTGTCGGCTTCATACAAGTTAAAGTTAGGTCTTGTTGTTGGGAATATAGGCTATGATATAATATATATCATGTGTGTATATATATATGACTTTCTCATGTGAATAGGATAGATCACACGCATTGAGGTGTGTGATCAATATGTAAATTATATATATGTGTGGCTGAATACATGTTGTATGAAAATATGACTTCCGCATGTGACTAGGATAGATCGCACGCATTGAGGCGTGTGATCAATATGTATACTATATGCAAGTGTGTGATTGAATATATGTGTGACTGGATACAGTGTTTCTGCATGTGAATAGGATAGATCACCTGCACTGAAGTGCGTGATCAATATGTAAACTATATGTATGTGTGAATGAATATGTGTATATATATATACTGAAGCGACGTTGAGTGAGCCGTGGATTGCGAACTGATTAGGTCACCGGAAATGGATGACCATATATATTATATGTTGTTTGTATTAGAAACGGGTAGTATTGACATGTATAAATGTTAATCAGGGATTAGAGGCTTACGGGATAGGAGAAATCCTACCTCCCGTGCCGGTCACGGACGTCCGATAGGAGGTCGGGACAATTAGGATTTGAATTTGATTTGAAATATTTTGAAATAATGGTGATACAATAAGATTATATCTGATTGAAGATTAATTTGATGTAAAATGCATAACTATTGGGATTTGAATTACATATTAAATGGTACACAACAAATTACGGAAATCATGCAGGAAATCATATTTGAATGTGTTAGCAGAATCATAATGCCATGTCACAAGCCAGATATGCGCCTATATGGCGTCCAGTCATCGTCACATGTGTATTTTCATGATTTTGTTGGTTAATATATATATAATAATAATAATTAACACTTAAAGAAATAAAAACTTCGATCTTTTTGAGACATGTGACATCTTATTTTTTATATTATTCTTTTAAAAATATTATTTAAAAATAAGATTTTGATGTAAAAATTTAAAATTAAGTTATGATAAGGATTTAAAAGTTGACTTGCACTAATTAAGGGATTTGATTTTATACCTTTAATTTAATTGATTGATTATTTAATCAATAATTTGTTTTTAAGGTGGAGCCTATGTGGATCCTATTTGGCGCCAATTAGGATACATGTGGCGGGAGTGCAAAGATTATAAAAGATGATTTGACAAGAAGAGGTTCTATGCCTCTTCTTTTATATATTTATATAGATATAGATATATAGATTATATAGATATAGATATAAATAGATATATAGATATAGATGCTTATTCGATTTTTTTTCTATATTCATTCTTTAATAATTTTATTTTTATTCTGCAGAAATAATTTTTTTTTTTGGTGGAACACCACCAGAACCAAATTTATGAAAACTTTTTCAATCGTACCCAACAACGTTTGAAGGACATGGTTTGGCATGTATTTAATAATAATAAAAAAAATGAAATCCCACCATGGATGGGTGAATCAAACTACCAACAATTAGCTTATAGAAGATCATTACCTGAGTTTAAAGAACGCAGTACAAAAGCTAAGAAAAATAGAGCTTCAAATTCTGAGTTTGGTTCATCTCTCCACTGTGGAGGACCTATTCCAACAATAGAGCATTAAAAAAAGGTACTTTTATTTATTATTCTTTTAGTATTTTATTATTATTTTTTAACACTACAACATTTTAGGCCTTTAGCAACAGTTATCATAGCAACAGGTAAAAACCCGTTCCCTAAACTAGAAATAGGCAACGCTTTCCTTGTTGTAGCAAATAATATAGCTTTTAGGCAACAATTTATGAGCAACAATCAGTAACCGTTCCCTTTTCCTAAATAAGTAACATATTTTAGCCGTTGTCTATTTTTTCTTTTTTATGCAACGGTTTTATGCATGTGGCCTATTGAATTTGTCTATTGTTACAAATAAAAATCGTTCCCAAAAATATTTTTATTAACAAGAAGTAAAAACTGTTCCTAATTCTTATGTTTACATATTTTAATTTATTTTATATTTATTTAATTTTAGCTTATTTTATCTTTATTATAATATGTCACGAACCCCACCCGAGGGCACGTGACCGGCACAGACTAAGGGTAGAATCCCCGAGCCTGCAAGCCTATATGTTAATTCTAAAACATGTCTTTCGATTTGATATTTAAGCGTTCAAATTTAATCAATCACATATTACAATTTTAATCAATTTCACAATACCGATTCAACAATTTTACAAAATCCCAAAATCTGCCTCTAGCTAATGCAGCTGACATTTAAAGATGAATTAATTTTTACAAATTACAAAGTATTATCAAAGCAAAGACCTACACGAACCAAGTGTAGGTTCTTCTATTGCCGCCTTCACCGGACCAAGGTGGATGGATACCTTACCTATACATGTCTCTGAAAAATGTAAAACCACGAGGGTGAGTCATACGACTCAGTGAGGGGCAAACTCATCCTAGACGTGGTAGAAGGGTACCACCATGAAAGGGACGGGAGTGTCACACACATAAGCAATTACATTATCATTTATTAGATAGCAACAAAACATTTCTCAAAAACTAACCGAGGTCTACGTACCAATCATGCTTACACATACACACCTTTCATAAGAGTCATATACACATTCAAGACAAAAACCACTCAAGTGGTGTCCATACATCAATTTCAAGAACAATCTTTAGATCTAAGTTCAAATGAGAGCAATCCAAGAATCAACAAATAGTTGGAAGTAATGTTGTCCACATAGGGTTAAGATCTGCTTGGGCACCATTTAATGAAAGAAAGCTTTTAGGAATGATAAAGTTTAAAAAGAATTTAGTTTACAAATTGGTTTCCAAGGTTTTTATTTTAATTTCCAAATTTCCATAATCATATAGATTAGCCAGAATTGTGAATTTCCACACAGATTCCCCAAATCAACCCAAAACAAAACACACGATGAACCAGTAAGGTTTAAGCAATTCAAACTTCATCCGAATATTTTTCTATAAATTTCTGGAAGTTCTTTCACATGTATATTAACACATATAAAAATTTCAGACTCTCAGGTTATCCCAATAATTTATTATAATCCAAGAACACACAAACATCAAAACAGAGTCAAGAACGCCACAACCAACTTTCGAAGGCCTTTTCTAAGAATCTAACCGTTGGATGTTTCACTAAAGGTACAATTTGGAAAGCTATGGATGTTAGCTTTCCCCGGGCTTTTGAATCACTCAGATCGGCCCGGTAACGAAAGATAAATATGCAAATGAATGAACAAATATCAGATTCACAACAGCAGAAAAACTCAGCAAACATGTTCAATGGTTTTGAGACTTAAATCTTCACAAAAATGGATGTTCAACAAGGTATGATTCTTGCCAAAAATAGGTAAGGGAAAGCACGTTACCTTGCACTCGATTTCTCCTAGAAAATCTAAGAAAAGAGGAAGAACACAACCACCCTTTGATTCTAGGCTTCTTGGTTTGGCTAGAGAAGAAATCCTTCTTCTTCGATTTCTCTTGCTCCTTAAGCTCTTTCTCTCTTCATCTCTACCTTATATTTGCTCTATGGTTTCCCTCCTTCCCACTCTCGGCTCTCTCTCTCGTTCGCCCCCCCTTCTTCCTCCTTCTCGGTCTTTCTCTCTTTCCCTCTCCGCCACTTTTTGCTTTTTCGTTTTCTCACCCTCACTCTCGGTTCTCTCCTTATCTATCACATATGATAGATATGAAAATGGGGTATAGGTTGGAGGGTTTATTTATTTAATATTATAATTTTTTTTAAAACAAAACTTAGTGAGGAAGAATTGGGGCATTTGGTAGACAAGTCTTGGACTTTACTTTATTGGACATATGGATGAGTGGTGAAATGACTTTCACCTATTTAGGCATTTAATGGGTTGAGTTTTCCATGACTTACACACATGGGAAGAGAATAGGTAATTTAAATTATTCTATTTGTAATATATATATATATATATATATATATATATATATATATATATATATATATGTAATTGTCATTTTTGGTCAAGACAATTGTAATGTGAATTTAGGACCGCAAGGGGTCTTAACCTTGGGGGACTTGTCCTTAGGTGATGCACCTAGTTGCCTACGTACCCTTCGGGAGGGATCAAAGTCCACGTAGTTCATCATGGCGACGTCTATCGGAGCCTTTAAGCAAGGTTGTTACCTGTATTAGGCCGTGTGCGGCTAAGACGTGCCTAAGGTACTCCGGGCGGGCGAGCCGCTCTTTGGGAGGTTGCCTTAATGGGAGAGAGTTATGGTCTCTGAGGGCTACTGGAAGCCCTGTAAGCGGTGTGCTCCAAGGAGGAGGTGAGCCGGTCGGAGGATGGCCAGAACAGGGGGCCAATGACGGGGCTCCGGATGCTGGACGTACTCGTGAGGGGTATCTGAGGGTGCTCAGGCACCAAGAGAGTGTGGAATATCGGAGATGACGTATGATAACCCTTTGGGTCGTATGTGATTTTGTTGAGACTGGATTGCTTGCTTACTCCCCCGGGTGAGGGGCTATTTATATTGGTGTGTAGGGAGATCGTGCTCGACCCACGACTTCGTGGGACGTGGGTCGTCCCATGAGGCTTGTGGAGATTCCACGTCTGGTTGAGGGGAGACTCCGTGTGGTGACTTGGGCAAGGGCCACGTAATGGATGGATGAGTGGTGCCATGTGTCTCCAGCGGGTGCTGGGGCCGTGTTTCTAGAACGTCAGTGCCACGTGTCCCAAGGTGGAATATTCCGAAGTTACATAAGTTCCCCAAGTCTACGGGTGTCGGGCGCCCTATGGACTTAAGTTCCTTTGCCTGTAAGAAACTTAGGAATTCTCGCTGCCATTATTCGGGGTATAACTCATTCGCTTGGAGTCGCGGGTATGGGAGATGGCCGTTCGACTCACGAAGTTGGCTCTCTCACATCGCTCCGTAGAAAAGGAGGTGTCTTGGAGAGGACACGCGTCTCGTTTTGGGTGGCTGGGCGCTTGGCTTCCTCAGCAAGTTTCTGAGCCGTCTCTGCAGGAAGTACGCGACTTAACGAGGTGGAGTCATCATTGCTCAGAGGGGCATTTCCCAAAATACCCTTCAAGGGCTAGTAAGGGAAATCCAAAAGTCAGGGGCTGATTCGGTCATTTTTCGAAGAGCTCTCCTCTGGCCATGTTCGTCTATGGTTAGTGGCTGACGATGGTTTCCTTGCTGAGAGCTATTTTTTGAGGGAGCGGGCTTTGTTGCAGGTGCCACGCGTCAGGGCTTGAACGAGTGCTTCTGTCATTAAAGCGTTTTGCCATCGTTTCTTCCTCATTGAATGCGGGTTCATTTTCGAGGGTAACCATCATTAGCCTGGGTGGAGAGTTTTGCGAAAAAGCCCTCAAGTGTCTCGAGGCGACTCTTGGGTTCTCGGGGGCTTTTTGGTCTTTGCGTCTCCTTTGCCCTGGCTGTGCATCCCGTCCGTTGCTTCTTTCCACGTGTGCGGTTGAAGTGAGCAGTTGCAGCTGGGTTTGATTGCAGAGGATAATGGGTTTTATCCGTTGCGGGATTCGAGGGGTCGAAGTTTTTGAATTGTTGCACCTCTGGGTGCTCTATAAATGTCTAACGTTTGAAAGTTTATGACTTTACATTTGCATTCACCTTTCTCCGTTGCCTCTGTTTCACCTGCTCTTGCCTTTTTTAATCCCTGCTTCTTGTCGAATTGAATCTTCGCAATGGCCAGCAGAGGTGACGATTACAGCTACTACCCCTTTGATTTCACTGATTTGGAAGATCTTCCTCCCTCTTCCCCACCTCCTCCTCCTCTGGTCCGGACTCGCGATACTGGCTGGAGCGGGGGGAGGAAGAATGGTCAACAGGGCCTGTCACTGGGGGGAGCCGCCGATGTCCCAGTTGTGGTACCTGCTATGGTGCCTACTGGTGGCGAGAGGGAAAGGCGGTTTCCTGTGCCTCCGTCTTCCTAGGGGGAGCGTCGTCAAGAGGTTCTTCCGAAGGAGAGGAGGAAGAAAGACGGGAAGGTGGGCGCGAGCGGACCCCGGGAAGGGAAAAGGAGGGGAATTTCCGCGGCGGAGTTAGCCGAAAGCAAGGAAGGCGGTCCCAAGAAGCGTCCTGCTGGGGATGACTTGCGACTGTCTCCGCAGGTCGTACGGCGGAGTACTAACCGGGAGGATGCGCAGGTGGAGGCTCCGGCAGGGGATGTTGTTCCTGTTTCTGCCCCTATTCCTACCTCGGTTACCACTTCCGCTGTCGTTCGTCAATCACCTATGAGGGTGATTCTTTCTACCCGTCCTCCTGTCCTCAGCCCCTTGAAGGGGTGAATCAGCCTCCTGCTAAAAGGGCCAGGGTGGTCGTTGAGGAGTCTTCCCGAGACTCTTCCGCGCCTCAGACTACGGCGGGTGGTCCTGCGGCTGTGGAGGTTGCGGAGTTTGGTGATGTGGCCGTGGAGGCCAGAGCCCTCGCAGACGGAGGGAATGTAGTGGTGAGTCAAGCGGCTTCCACGAGAGATCTTGTTCCTGGGTCGACTGCCGGCCCTTCTGAACCCCTTAGGCCACCGGAGGGGGGATTGGCTTTTGAGCTGGTGGCATTGGGCACGCGCTTCCTCGTGGAGATGCGGGAGAGGGAAGCTAGGGGGCTGGACAGTTTGCCCCTGAATATTGCTGTTCGAGGCTTCAGCCGGGTTGCTGAGACGTTGGCCGACTTCCACCAAGCTGGTCTTGAGTGGGAGAAGCATGTGGCAAGTTCCCTCGTCTTGATTTTTTCCTCGTTTTGTGTTAGGCTTGTGTTCCTGACTCCGTTGTGTATGTGCGCGCTTCTTACAGGAGGAGATTCGTTGCGACCAGGATCAGTTTTCCGGTGTTGCGGCCTCTAGAAGCCGAGCTCTGGATGTCTCCCAGAAGCAATTGGCGAACGTGCGAGAGCAGCTGTCTGCCAAGAAGCTGGAGTGTGAGGGTCAAGGACGCGAGGTTAAGTCATTGACTGAGGAGGTCGCCCATCTTAGGGCCGAAGCTGGTCACCCTGCAGAGGTTTCGTTCCTTCGCTCAGAGTTGGAGAGGACTCGCAAGGAGCTGGCCGTTCGTCGGGATGACACTGAGGGGCGTCAGCAGGAGCTGCATTCGCTTCGTGAGGCCCTGCGGGACGTGGAGGCTTGTGCTGCTGAGAGCCTTTATGGTCGGCTGGCGGCTGAGGGTAAAGTTTCCGATGTCGCCGATCGCCAGGAGGAGCTATCGGCGCAGAGGATGTACGGCATGCTCCTGGCGGTCGAGTAGCTCGAGCGTCTCCGTGGGGAGAGATTCCCAGTGGAGTGTGTGGCTTCCTTGCATCCTTCCTTCGAGTTCTTTGAGGGTGAGCTTCGTGGTCGGACGGAAACAGACCCTCCATTGAATCTCGCTTATCTTCGTCGATTGACGGATCATTTGGTGGATCACAAAGTGTTGTCTCGAATTGGCGGGCGAGCTTCAGGGATTGGACCTACTTCTCAGCAGCTGGCCGAGGCGAGCAAGCGGGGGTCGTCGGAAGATGTCGACCGCGTGGAGCCGGCTAGGGCCGAGGCTTTTGTAGATCTTGGGGATGCCCAAGATTAGGCTTATGTAAATTTTAGGGTATTTATCCTTTGTAATGGGCGGACGCCCTCTCATTTTTGGCATTAATGAGAATGGTTTATTGCAAAGAGTTTTTTCCTGCTTTCCTTTTCACTTCGGGGTAAAAAGTTGCGTGTGTTTGCAGTTCCTCTTTTTGTGGTTATCTCTTTACGTCTGAGTAAAAATATTTTTTGCATGAGTACCCTGTGATCAGGACGGTTTGTATGCGTGTTGCTAGCGTGGTTCGTTGAACGTTCGTTTCGTGGTTTTCGCACAAAAGGGTTTTTTTTACCGCGCTTTTGGGGAAATTTTAGCTTGGCCCTGGGGGCGCTTATCGTTTCTTGGGGCGGTCGAGCCCAACGTCCTGTGATAGGACTTACGCGAGTACTTTGCAGAGTTGAAGTCTTGTCTCTAGCTGAAAAGAAGTGCTTTTAATAATAAACAAAATGAATACATTCGTGCAGCCTCAGTCGAGCTAGCCTTAGGTAGGCTGAAGGTAAGCAAAATGTTTACATTCGGATTGCCTAAGTCAGGCGAGCCTTGGCCAGGCTAAAAATCCTAAATTCAAAGTAGAGACACATATGACTTGACTTAAAGGTAACGTGATAATGCAAAGTGCGTTCAGAGTCTTAAGCAGAGGTTAGGTCCGGGCGGGCGGACTCTGGCTTCTTTCCTCCTGACTCTTTAGCCTCGGGGGGTTCCTCGCGTGATTCTTTGGGACCAAGGCGGGCGACCTTGACGGTCTTGGTTAGGCTAGCTGCGTAGCATGCTCGCGCCAGTTTTTGGTCCGCCATGATTTTTCCAACTCCGTGGGGTGTTGGGAACTTCATTGTGAGCTGTGCGGTAGACACTACAGCTCTGAGTTTGTTTAGGGATGGTCGCCCTAGGATTTCATTGTATGCTGACGGTGCTGAGACAATGATGAAGTCCACATCAAGGCTCGTGACCTTTGGCAAAGTGCCATTGTTGTTCGGGCAGTGATGATTCCTTCTGCTGGAACCTGGGCTCCTGAGAACCCTATAAGCGTGCTGAGGAAGGGCCTTAGGCTGGCCTCGTTGAACCCGAGCTTTCTGAAGGTGTCGAAGTAGAGAACGTCTGCTGAGGATCCTTGGTCGATCAAGACTCTCTTAACTTCATAGTTGGCGATAATCGCGGTCACTACCATGGGGTCATCGTGGACTGGTCCCTCTAGGTTAGTGAGGTCGAAGGTGATGGGGTCTCCCTTGGTCTTGCTCCTCTTCTTGTGCTTTGGAGCGTAGTCTAGGGCGAGTATGGAGCGTTCCATCCTCTTCTTGTTTTGCAGTAGGGAGGAGGTCCCTCGTTGTAATCCGCCTACTATGACGTTCATGACCCCGCAAGTAGGCGCTTGGCCATCGGCTTCCCGGGGGCGCTCGGTATTGGCCCTACTTTCCTCCTTGATGAACCTGTCGAGTTATCCCTTCCGGATTAGGTAATCGATCTGATCCTTCATGTGGATGCAGTCATTGGTTTCATGTCCGTAATCCTTGTGGAATTGGCAGTATTTGGACTTGTCCACCGGTCTTCCCGTTTTCCGCCTTTTGACCTGCGGGGGGAATGTGAGCATGTCGGAATGATAAATTTCTTCCAACACCCCAACGTGAGATCTGTTGAGGGGAGTGTAGCTCATGAACCGTCCTCGGGGAGGCGTCCGTGGTCGAGGAGGTGACATTTTCCTACCGCTCTTTTCCTTGGGGGTTTGGTTCTCGGTTCCTGACTTTTCTTTCTTCTTCTCTGCTCGTTCCATATCGGCCCTGCTTATTAGGAACTTCCTCATCTTGTCCTTAGCGATCTGAGTGTTCTCCTCTTGAATGAACCATTCCGCACGGTCCATGAGTTCCAGTAAGGTGGAGACGGGGCACCTGTTCAGTTCCCCGTAGAACTGTGAGCATCGAAGACCCTGCTTTATGACAAAGATGGCGACGGCGTCCTGGAGGCCTCGGACTTGGAGCGAGAGCTTGGTGAAGCGGGCCAAGAAGGCTTGCAGGGTTTCTCCCTCCTCCTGGTGGAAGACGATGAAGGAGTCTTCATTTTTCTGGTATTCTTTGCTGCTGGTGAACTGTGTAAGGAAGTTCTGAGCCAGTTGTTCGAAGTTGTGGATCGAATTGGTGGGCAGGAAGGAGAACCATCTCAAGGAGGCTTCTTTCAGAGTTGATGAGAAGACCCGGCACTGTTGGCCGTCCGTCATACCCAATATCGACATGGCCGAGTTGAAGGTATTCAGGTAATCTCGCGGATCGGTTTCTCCTCCATAAGTCTCTATGTGGAAGGGCATCTTGAAACCCATGGGTACGTGCTCATTCATGACTTGTTGGGTGAAAGTGTGTCTCCCCTTTCCCTAGAAATCGATCGCGGGCCACTGGTAGGCATTTACACCGGCGGCTGCGTACGGGTTATAGGCCGCAGCCCATGGCATATGGAGGTAGGACCCTGGAGGGTAGTTTGGGACTGGTGGTCGTGGATAGTTCATAACAGGCCGTGCTGCCTGTCCGGCGACCATGGTTGGTCCAGGTGGGATCACCGTTGGGGGTGGTGCTGCCGTCAGTGACAACCGTGCAAACTCCATTGGTAAGGTCTCAAATTGAATTGCGGGCAAGCCGGTAGGGTCGCTAGAGGTCCCTGCCGTCGCACCGTGTGGCACTAAGGGTAGCTGAGTGCTCACATTTGCTGGGGCGAGGTTCCTGTCCTCTTCCCCTTGCTGTTGGCGTAGAGCTGCTACTTCTACTTCGAGGCGGGAAATCTCAGCGTCCCGTGAGTTCCTTGCTGGCTCTGTCGTCTCTTGACCACCAGTTGTGGGGCAAGGGACATGCGACATGCGATACGGGTGTTGAGGGCAAGTTTCCTCTTTAGACGTTGGGTTCTGGACCACGGTTTCCGTGACGGCTACCTGTGTTATTGAGGAGCTCTGAGGCTGAGTCGCGTTTGATCCGCCTACCTCGGTTGTGACCGGTTCGGCCGTTCCCTGTCGATTCCTCGCGCTGCGTCTCAGGACACTGGCATCAGCCGTGGTTGCGGGGACGTTCGAGTCGGTCATGATGTATTGTGTCCTGTATCTGTATTAGAGATCAAAGCAAAAACAAGTACGGGTTTCTGAGTGTTAGGTGTATACTCCTACTCCTCGAAAAAGAAATGCCGTTTAGCGGCAGAGTACGCAAGGCATTGTGGTCTGAATAAGACCGCGGTGGGCGCCACTGTAACTGTCATTTTTGGTTTAGACAATTGTAATGTAAATTTAGGACCGCAAGGGATCTTAACCCTGGGAGACTTGTCCTTAGGTGATGCACCTAGGTGCCTACGTACCCTTCGGGAGGGATCAAAGTCCACGTAGTTCGTCATGGTGACGTCTATCGGAGCTGTTAGGCAAGGTTGTTACCTGTATTGGGCCGTGTTCGGCTAAGACGTGCCTAAGGTACTCCGGGCGGGCGAGCCGCTCTTTGGGAGGTTGCCTTAATGGGAGAGAGATATGGTCTCTGATGGCTGCTGGAAGCCCTGTAAGCGGTGTGCTCCAAGGAGGAGGTGAGCCGATCGGAGGCTGGCCGGGGGGGGCCAATGACGAGGCTCCGGATGCTGGACGTACTCGTGAGGGGTATCTGAGGGTGCTCAGGTACCGTGAGAGTGTGGAATATCGGAGATGTGTATGATAACCCTTTGGGTCATATGTGATTCTGTTGAGACTGGATTGCTTGCTTAGTCCCTCAGGTGAGAGGCTATTTATACTGGCGTGTGGGGAGATCGTGCTCGGCGCACGACTTTGTGGGACGTGGGTCGTCCCATGAGGCTTGTGTAGATCCCACGTCTGGTTGAGGGGAGACTCAGTGTGGTGACGTGGGCGAGGCCCACATAATGGATGGATGAGTGGTGCCACGTGTCTCCAGCGGGTACTGGGGCTGTGCTTCTAGAACGTTAGTGCCACGTGTCCCAAGGTGGAATATTCTGAAGTTACAATATATATATATATAAAATTAAGTGTAGGGAATCACAAGAATATGTATAACAAATTTCCACATATTTTAATATAAAATTTCCTTGTTTTATACGATTTAGTTTAAATGATACCTAGATTTACTATTCCCATTTATTTGCTATTTATTTAACATATTACATTTTAAATTTTATATTTAAAAGTTTACTATTTTAATAGTTAAATTTGTTTTATTTATTTAGTAATCTTTCACGTTAATTTAATAATACATTTAAATATTCTGCTTAGGCATCCTTTGGAGCGGGATATTACAATCTCCCCTCCTTATAGAAAATTCGTCCTCGAAATTTAATATATCTTATCTAACTTTTAGTAAAGGGTTAAAGTTTTCTCACTCTTATAAGTTTCTAGGAGTATCTTCTTTAAAACTTACCTGGGATTTTTCATTCAATTATAATTCCTTTCTTTTATTTTTGGCCCTAAATCCTTTCTTTCTCAGAGTCAATTTAGAGAGTTGACCACTTAGTTCTCAAAGTTTTAGAAGTTTTCCATTATCGTACTCTTAGTTTTTCCTTAAATCCATTTAGGATTCCGCTGCGCACTCTCATTCTAATGTATAAACTTAAGGTTTAGTAATAGGTCTAAAACGATGTGGACAGCTATGAACCTCCACTTAATAACAATATAGGTCCCAAAAAGGAATCCCGTGCACTACACATTTCTAACGAAGGTTTAAAGCATTCGGTTATCTAACATGTCACCCATAATGCAAAATAGCGACAGGGTTTATACTATAAGTAACTTCATTTATCAATCAAAACTTCATGATAAATTAAGAGATCATTCATGCACCTAAGCAACTTTATGACATTCCAGTCCACCTATTAGAATGAAAACAATGTATTGTACATGTTAAAGATACAAGATTAATCATCGAAGGTTTCAACATACAACTTTACTTAATCTAATCCAACATACAACTTTACAACTTTACTTATCATTGTAGGATGTTGAAATCAAATCACTATTACCACCAAACAAATAGGTAGTATTCAACTAGGATTGATGAAATTAAAAACTCACTTTCACTTATTTCATGTCAAGTCAATCATCACAAATGAAAGTTTTCATTTTCTTTAGTCAAGAACAACACTAAGTACCTAAAAAAAAAATCAGGTATCTTTACATATGCATAACCCATCCCAGCCCCAGAAAATAAAGTAATTTCAGTTTAGTCCCAAATTGCAACTAAAATCATCTTTATGGATTTAAATCACAAAAATTAGAACATTTAGAACCTCACGTCAGCATATAAATGTTCACTGCAACAATTTGATAGTAAAAAAAAAGATTCAGGAAACTGTTTTGAATAGAGTCCCAGAAAAACAGAGAATTTTGTAGTTTTATCCCTCCACTTCTTTCTGAAACTTAAAATGAATAACTTAAGTTAAATAATTATGAAAACAGTCTTCCAACATCATTTAGACCAACAAAATTTACATCTCTCCCACACAAAAACTGTCCAGGTTTATAGAAAAATCATTTTCTAGTTTTTTTACCCCATAAAATAATCAAATTGCAAAACAGTCCCAAAAACATCATTTTCATGTGATTAGTTCTTAAAAGCATTTTGAGTAAGAAACTCAATACATCAAACTCAAGACAGCAACCACACACTATACACAGCTCATGCATCATTTCAGAAAACAGTCAAAAGCTAAATTTTCAATTTTGACAGCAACACTATTTTTTATTCATTTCGATTCCTAATCTCATCTAAATCCCACCTTTAAGTGTTTAATGGTAAAAATGGAATTGATAAATTCATACACAGCACATACATACTCACAGCAGCAGTGTGGCAACAAAAGTTTCAGGATGCAGGTCTTATTAAAAATCCAGAAAACAAAATATTTCCACTTTAGTCCCTAACTCACCTAAAGTTCATTTACCTTTTTAGGCATAAATATTGAAAATGGAACCTCTAAGGTCAAACAGCAGCATACACATGCTCACAGTAACAGTTTATAGCAGAAAGAAGGATTCAAATACTATTTTAATTTAAATTCCAGAAAACAAAAATTTTACATTTTAGTCCTTGAAATTTCTTAAAAAGTATATAAGAAGCATAAACTGAATTAACAAATCATAACACAATCTCTACAAAGCATTTCAGACTTGATTTACTTCTTACTCACAATTTGCAGATTGAATTCTTGTTTAACAATATAAAAAAGTTCCCTTAAAATTAAATCCTCCCAAAACAATCCAAAATAGCACATAGTCATGCATACACATGCATACTCTTTTAAGAACCCATGTTTTAGCATGCTTTTGGAGTTCCTTTCACTCCTAGCAGTATTTTACTCTGTGTTTACCAATTTCATACATCCAACTTGCTAATTTTACAAAGAAAGTTCAGGTTCATTGGTTACTTTCTCGAAATCATGAGTTAGTTTCATTATAGTTTAGACCAATCTACACTTCAACTCTCAATCATTAAATCCACAACTTCATGTTACAATCAGACTTTTAACTATGAAACCCACGAAATCTAGTACTGCTAAATGTCTCAGTTGGGAACTCAATTTAGAAATCAAGTAAAAACATCAGACATACAAAACTTGAAATTTTCAAATTAAGCTTTAAACTTTCTATTCATACAAGTAGGTTCCTTCATCAATATAAATCATCAAAACCCAAATTAATAGTCTTAGAAATCATCTATTTATCCTAGTTACAAATCACAGCAATCACTTAAACAAAAAAAAAAATTCAACTAAACATCAAAACAGTAGTAAATATATCTTGTAGCTTTGGTTTGACAGAAAAGGAAACCAATTTATCACACCATCAAATGATTCATAATATCCGTCTCAATGGTCCTTAACCATCTAAATATTTTCCAGCATGTGAGTAACAAAATTTCAGAACATAAGCATAAGAGAAATCGAAGCAAAACAATATACACATAAAAATTCGAACAGAGAAAATCTGTAGTTTTGACAGTAAAACCGTCATATTTCAAGGAGCATATCTCAACATCCAACCGTTGGATTTCGCATAAAAACCACACTTTGGAAAGCTGTGGATGTTAGCTTTCATTGGATTTTGAAATTATTCAATTTCATGTAGAATCGAGCCCAGAAAACAGATTTAAGAAAGTAAAGGTCAAATCAGAATTTTCACAGAACACAGCAAGAACAATAAACGATTTCACCAAATCTTAAACAATCAAAAGATGGATGCCTTGGGATGATGTAAGACCTCTAAAGTCCAGGGAAGGGTAAGCTACGTTACTAGTTAACTTAGTTTTATTCTTTCATGACTATTTAAAAGAATAAATCGAAATCCTTCTTTGATTCATGGTTACGAAATAATATGTACTTACATCATATAACAAACACATCAAGCATCCAACCAACACTTATATTAATGCCACCTTGTTCAATAATTCTCCATCACACAGAAGAGAACGACATTAATATCTTTCATCTCTTGTGACTATCATCCATTCACGTATTCTCAATTCACACAATAGAGAATAAAGGCTTATCACATATTTTACAAATTAGAATATTCACACCAAGGATTTCACAATCAAGATAGTCATGCATATACTGAATAACTTTCCTCAACATGCTCACACAATGTATTTACGTTTTAGCCTATACTCATTTTGACTATTAAGTTTCTAGTAACTAAGTAGGGTATACTTCCCAAACCTTGTGACTGAACTTTCCTATCTCAATTACTTTCTTTTTACAAAGATTAATGCTTCATTTCCTTTACAAAACCATATGTAACAAAGTTGGCCAGACTTAGTTACATAAGTTGGGTAAAGAAATCCAGAGACATTAATCAAATTCTTCTACTCCATTCTTAGTTCTAAGTACTTGGTGTCTTCCTGGTGTCAACCAACTGCCATGGTTCAGCTAGTTGTTCAGGTCAACCATTTACTTAAGCAATAACTCTATTCAGGATCCACCTAAGACCCCATTCTCATCCTATTCAGCTAAATACCGAGCAAATTCGATTCCTTAAGTCTCAAGTGTTCACAGTAATGGCTCCATTAGACCTAAAGGAAAACCTGGCTCTGATACCATCTTTGTCACGACCCCCACCCGAGGGCACGTGACCGGCACAGACTAAGGGTAGAATCCTCAAGCCTGTAAGCCTATATGTTAATTCTAAAACATGTCTTTCGATTTGATATTTAAGCGTTCAAATTTAATCAATCACATATTACAATTTTAATCAGTTTCACAATACCGATTCAACAATTTTACAAAATCCCAAAATCTGCCTCTAGGCTAATGCAGCTGACATTTAAAGATGAATTAATTTTTACAAATTACAAAGTATTATCAAAGCAAAGACCTACACGAACTAAGTGTAGGTTCTTCTATTGCCGCCTTAACCGGACCAAGGTGGATGGATACCTTACCTATACCTGTCTCTGAAAAATGTAAAACCACGAGGGGTGAGTCATACGACTCAGTGAGGGGCAAACTCATCCTAGACGTGGTAGAAGGGTACCACCACGAAAGGGATGGGAGTGTCACACACATAAGCAATTACATTATCATTTATTAGATAGCAACAAAACATTTCTCAAAAACTAACCAAGGTCTATGTACCAATCATACTTACACATACACACCTTTCATAAGAGTCATATACACATTCAAGACATAAACCACTCAAGTGGTGTCCATACATCAATTTCAAGAACAATCTTTAGATCTAAGTTCAAATGAGAGCAATCCAAGAATCAACAAATAGTTGGAAGTAATGTTGTCCACATAGGGTTAAGATCTGCTTGGGCACCATTTAATGAAAGAAAGCTTTTAGGAATGATAAAGTTTTAAAAGAATTTAGTTTACAAATTGGTGTCCAAGGTTTTTCAAGTAATACAAGAGAATAAACCCCCGATTTGGTTTTGAAAATGGATAAGAAATGCATTTTTTTAAAAGAAGAGGGTTCATATGGTAAAGAAAACAAACTGTGAGACCAACATTACCTTTTCACACAAATTCTTTCCCACTAGCAAACAATGGGTGAGGTTCAACTAGGTTCCTTCCCTCCTCCCTTGCTTACATATAGGTTCTTAGCAAATGGGTTGGTTAAGTGGTTCAACAAGGTTCCTTCCCACCACCTTCCCAGTCTTACAATTCTAACGGCGCATGGTTCAACCCCGTTCCTTCCCACGCCCGCCTTTGTACATTAACACAAGGTTAGTCCCATGGTTCAACCTTGTTCCTTCCCATGGGCTAACCTGTGCCACATTCATACATGGTGTTTGGTTCAACCTTGTTTCTTCCCATACACCACCTTAGATCATAGCTCATGATTGGTCACATGGTTCTGCCTTTGCTCCTTCCCATGTTCTCAATCATGCAACATTCACACAAGGTGTATGGTTCACCCATGGTCCTTCCCATACACCTAACAAAACAACATTCATACTTAATCAAAATCCTTTGATTCGTGAAAAAAATCATACAATTCCCAATTCACAGAGAAGCAAATAACTTATTCTTTTCATTCACAACAACCATCATGACCTATACACGCAGTTAAACAATTCAATCATAACTCGTAAAATAAAACCCATACACAAGGTCAAGTTTCATCAACAATCATCCATGAGTACAAGCATACATTTAGAAGTCCACAATTTTCATGTCTATATCAATCATTAAAACTATACATGAATTCTGCGCACACAAAAAGAAATACAAACATTGGGTCACACAATCACATCAAGCAATCAACCCTTTAGGGGCTAAGATGAGAGAGTCCCTCACCTTAACAACTCCATTGATTATATTCTTGAGTGCCCTTGCCTCCAAGGAGTTTATTTGGTCCCTCATTTCCAAGCCACAATTACCATTTTGCAAAATGCGCGTTGGTTTCAATTTCTTGGAAGCCAAATCTCAATCTAAATGCATTATAATACAAATGCATCAATTTAATATCTAAGCATAAATTGATTCAACCTCATTCACAGCTTTTTCTTTTTTACGTTTACTAATTCAAAAACACTTTCACTTTAAACATGCCATTAAAAATTAAACTCTGCTACCAATATCCATAACAAGTTTTCTTACACTCATGAATCAATGCAAACATTTTTATTTTAATTTCCAAATTTCCATAATCATATAGATTAGCCAGAATTGAGAATTTCCACACATATTCCCCAAGTTCAACCCAAAACAAAACACACGATGAACCAGTAAGTTTTAAGCAATTCAAACTTCATCCGAATATTTTTCTACAAATTTCTGGAAGTTCTTTAACATGTATATTAACACATATAAAAATTTCAGACTCTCAGGTTATCCCAATAATTTATTATAATTCCAAGAACACACAAACATCAAAACAGAGTCAAGAACGCAACAGCCAACTTTCGAAGGCCTTTTCTAAGACTCTAACTGTTGGATTTTTCACTAAAGGTACAATTTGGAAAGCTATGGATGTTAGCTTTCCCTGGGATTTTGAATCACTCAGATCGGCCCCATAACGAAAGAGAAAAATGCAAATGAATGAACAAAGGTCAGATTCACGACAGCAGAAAAACTCAGCAAACATGTTTAATGGTTTTGAGACTTAAATCTTCACAAAAATGGATGTTCAACAAGGTATGATTCTTTCCAAAAATAGGTAAGAGCAAGCACGTTACCTTGCACTCGATTTCTCCCAGAAAATCTAAGAAAATAGGAAGAACACAACCACCCTTTGATTCTAGGCTTCTTGGTTTGGCTAGAGAAGAAATCCTTCTTCTTAGATTTCTCTTGCTCCTTAAGCTCTTTCTCTCTTCATCTCTACCTTCTATTTGCTCTATGGTTTCTCTCCTTCCCACTCTCGGCTCTCTCTCTCGTTCGCCCCCCTTCTTCCTCCTTCTCGGTCTTTCTCTCTTACCCTCTCCGCCACTTTTTGCTTTTTCGTTTTCTCACCCTCACTCTCGATTCTCTCCTTATCTATCACATGTGATAGATATGAAAATGGGGTATAGGTTGGAGGGTTCATTTATTTAATATTATAATTTTTTGTTTTAAAACAAAACTTAGTGAGGAAGAATTTGGGCATTTGGTAGACAAGGCTTGGGCTTTACTTTATTGGACATATGGATGAGTGGTGAAATGAGTTTCACCTATTTAGGCATTTAATGGGTTGAGTCTTCCATGACTTACAAACATGGGAAGAGAATAGGTAATTTAAATTATTCTATTTGTAATATATATATATATAAAAAAAAAAATTAAGTGTAGGGAATCACAAGAATATGTATAACAAATTTCCACATATTTTAATATAAAATTTCCTTGTTTTATACAATTTAGTTTAATTGATACCTAGATTTACTATTCCCATTTATTTGTTATTTATTTAAAATATTATATTTTAAATTTTATATTTAAAAGTTTACTATTTTAATACTTAAATTTGTTTTATTTATTTAGTAATTTTCACGTTAATTTAATAATACATTTAAATATTCTGCTTAGGCATCCTTTGGAGCGGGATATTACATAATATATATATAATTTAGTGTACGGATAAGTTTTTAAGTAATATAAAATATTTAAGGTATAGAAAATAAGATTGAAGGTAAATATTTAAAATTAATTTATATTTTATTATATAAATAATATATTTTGGTAAAAACATGAAATAATGTTCTATTGTATCCATGCCAATAATTAAAATAAAATTCTCCTCTTTCCTTTCTTACGTCTAAACCACTAAACCCTAATCTTGGTGGCATGACAATAGAAGGACATCTCATTTCACGGAGAAAAATAATTAAGAGAAAATATACGCTACTCTTTCTTTCTCTGTGAGGCGCCGAGAGACAAACCCACTTCTCCCCTTAACGGCTTAACCTATCGCTATAGAGAGAGTGCGAAGGAGAAAGAGGAGAGACGAGAGAGTGAGATAAGAAAGGGGATCGAGAGAAATGGAAAAGGGAGAAGGGTGAGAGAACAAGAGAGATATGGATGAGGAACAGAGCACAGGAAGCAAGCGATGCCGAGAACGGAATGGCAGAGACCGACATGGGAACTCTGGGAACCTACCGTAGCGTAATTCCACACTCTCCATGAGCATTTGCAGTCTCCTTCTTAATCTTTAAGCTCTTTATTTGTAGTTCTCTTGAATTTCAATCGGTAAAATAATTGGCGATTCTTATATTGTGAATTATATGTGGATGTGAGTTCTTTAGCATGACCCAAAACTCTCCCGGAATCCTCCAGTTGTTTTCTTGCATTTTTCTGAATTTTGTATTTGGTTGGAATGTGGAATTTTTTGTTCTTCTGAGTGTATTTCACTGATTTGTTCAACTTGGCTTCTTTGAATTTAGTGATGGGCTCTGTTCATTTTCTTCATTGATTGAAAGTTTCTTAATGGAAACATGAGAGATTGATTTTGAGGAAGGAACAACATTTTGGTGACTGTAGGGCTCTGTTAATTGATTCCTTGTGCGAATTGTTGATTGGAATATGTCAAATCCCTAATCTGTGATGTAAATACTGTCTACTATCAGTTTCAAGTTGATTAACAATTTCTTATTCCTTTATATTATTTAGGCATATCATAAGAATGGTTGATTAAATTTAAATCACAAATGTTGGAGATTAAGAATGCTATGATTTCCTTCAGTTCAAACTAAGAATGCTTGGCTTTCGGACCTCTTCAATTGCGAATTTACTGGGGATTCAATTTAACTCTATAAATCATGAAATTTGATAGGGATAATCCTATTAGGTGTTGCTTACATGCCATATAAAGTTTAGATTGAAATTTCTACATTTGTCATGTCAAATTGGCAAATTTCCAAAGTTGTTCTGTTTCACTTTGTGAAAGATGCTTCCTTTGGACCTACTTAGTTGCGAATTTACTAGGGATGAAATTTAACTCTATAAGTCATGATATTTGATAGGGAAAATCCTTTAGGTTTTGCTTATTCTTTTAGAGAACGGTTTTTAAATGTTGTCCAAATAACATTTGTAGAATCTAAAAAAATGTTGCCTAATGTTCAAACATTAGGCAACAACAGTTTTGGGCTGCGGCCATATTTAATAAGCAACGGCTAATCTCTGTTGCTTAAAGAAGCAACGGTTAACAAATGTTCCAATTCTAAACTTGAAAATCATTCCCTATTGATAAAGTATAGGGAACGGTTTTTTACATTTGTTGCCATAGGAACAAAAAACCGTTGCCTTATACAATAGGTAACGGCCGAATATAGTACGGCCAAAAACCGTTGCCTATTCTAATAGGCAACGGTTTGGTATTATAGAGAACGGTTTTTGTTTGTTGTAAAAAGGCAAAAATGTTGTAGTCAAAGCTTAAGAGAAGTTTGATAGAATTCATCAGGTACATTCTAAATTCTGTACTGTGAAAAGTTTTATTTTCAAGAAATCGAATATCTCTGTATTTGTGACTGTATCTGTGAAAAGTTTTATTTTCTTTGTGACTGTATTGTGGCTGTATCTGTGAAAGGAATTTATTTAGCATCATTTAAGCGTGTTCTGATGCTATGCTTTTTTCATTACTTTGCTGCAAAGGAAAATAGAAAACTATGTTTTTCTAATCTAGGTTTCCTGGCCATTTGTCTTAAAACCATTCTATCAATTCAGTATTTCATTACAGGAATTTGTCACCTCGTTCTAAGTATTTGTTTGTTTCTAAATGCATGCGTTGATTATGTAAATTTTTTTTTTGCTCTAGAAGTGAAATTCTTGATTTTCACATGCACTTAATCAATTTTATTCCTTTTTGCTTTATTCTTGGGGTTGCATAGCGCTTATCCGTATAAGGGACAGAAAAAAAATTATAATAATAAACATGTGTAATACACATAATCTTAATCTGTTAAATTTAACTTCAAATTTAACAGTTTTAACTTTTTCTTAAGTTTAGGGGGGTCATTTGTTACAAATTAAAGTTGTGGGGGGTAATGTGTTATATAGGCATAGTTGAGGGGGGTAAAATGTACTTTCCCCGTAATGATATATAAATTTTAAATTACTAAATTAAATATTAGTATTTTTATTTATATGTGCTTAAATGTTATGGCTTATATTTTATTATTTTTTGAATTAATTTTGTTTATAATATTTAACTATTTCATAACTTTTATTTGATTTATATAAAAAAATTTGTGTGACTTAAGTTCATAATTAATAATTAATATAACCAATTTTGCTTAAAAAAATAAATATGTGCTTATTTTTTTATAAATTGAAAAAAATATATATAAATAAAATAAAATTAGATACTTAGTTAAGAATAAATAAATATCTTCCACTCAACTACACTCTTGTCAAATTTAAAATAATAAATTTTTCCTTGCTTAATTAATTTATTTGTTTACATTTCCAATGTTCATCCTATCCTATCAACATCATCTCTTTACATATTTCCATATTCCTATTTTTCATTCATCTTCTCCATCTCACTCACGGTTTAACAATGAGAGAGAGAGAGGAAAATTTTCAAATGTCAACTTTCTTTTCATTTCTCTCTCTCTTGTTAAAAAAGTAGAATACTTTGTTGGCATTGGAATCTCTCTCTTTCTTCTCCAACTTTATCCTTCGTTCAACATTCCTTCAATTCTCACACTTCTCTTTTTGTCTCTCTCTTAGTTGTTGCTTCTCTTCCTTCTTTCTTAACTTCATCCTTTTCTTGCATTCCTTCACCTAAAAACTCATAGACTCATATTTGATTTATTTGATATTTAACTCTTGCTTTCTCTTTGATAATCTCTTTGTATATTTGTCTCTATGAAGCACCGGTACGGGAATTTGCTTCACGTATCCGTATCAGATACATATCTGGTACGGATACGTCAAAATACGCTGAAAATACGCTCAAAATGTGTCACGACCCCCTATCGGACATCCGTGACCGGCACGAGAGGTAGGATTTCTCCTATCCCGTAAGCCTCTAATCCCTGATTGGCATTTTATATATGCATAACTACCCATTTCTAATACAAACAATATATAGAAACAGGCATCTAGCCACGGTTAGAACATGCCTCTAACGGCGGTTGTGACCGTGACTAGAACTCTAGCGGCGGTTGCGCAACCATCGCCGAACGATGCGTCGGGACCACTTCTAGCGAGGGTTAAGACAACCGTTGGAATAACCGCCGTTAGGCATATTTTTGACTTAACGGCGGTTACAACCGTCGCTAGAGGGCCATCTTCATCTCTCATATTTTTGACCTAACGGCGGTTGGAACCGCCGTTAGAGTAGGAAATCTAACGGCGGTTCTACCCGCCGTTAAATTAACAAACCCTAACGGCGGTTGCAACAAAATAGAACTACATAAATATATAAGATCATGGATCATGACTAGCTCCAGATGATCGTCGACGTGATGCTTCTGTGCTGCCTACATCAGGTGCCTATAATTAGAACAAGAAAGACAGTTAGATTTTATAAAAATGTGTAGTGTCTATTTTAACATATTGTTGTAAAGAAAAGAAACATTTATGTTACCTGTGTTGTAGGACATGGTACCTCGCCAACAATCACAGATGGTATTGTTACTCCCATGTGATCAGCTAAATATTTGACCATGTGATATTGCTGAGCTTTTTCCATTTCACGCTCCTTTTCTAAAGCTTCAAACTTTTCTTTCATACGAGCTTGCTCCATCTCATGCTCCTTTTTTAGAGCTTCTAACTCTTCTTTCACTGAACTTAGCTCAGATTGCAAGGATCCTTCATTTGAATGTGCGCAACTTGTAGAACTGAAATTTAAGTCATTGAACCGATATTTGGGTAGCCCAAAAACTTGAGAAGGGCATGGACCTAGTCCTAACCCTCGAACTCGTCCAGAATGCTCCTTGCCTAGCACTTGCCCCAATGCATCATCTGATGAAACCACACCAGTGTATGACTCTAAAGATTCTTGCTCACGAAGCTTTTCTAAAACTTTTTCCTAAAAATTCAAACATGCATTATTTTACCCATCAGCATATCCAATAGACATATTCTAACAGCATGCAAAAGCATGATGGAAAAAATAAAAGTAGTTCAGTAAACAAAAAAACTACTATTTAGCGTACATCAACTTTAAATCGGCGGAAGAATATTTTAATTTCTTTCGGAAGCATATATGTGTGAAAAATACATCAAGGGAAATACAACACTGCAAGGAATTACGTATGCAGGATATATTTATTATTCTCATCACTTTCTTAAATGTGACGCCTTAATTTATTAGGACCATCCTATATATGTTACATTCAGAATCTTTAATTAACCCCCAATAATGTCATTCTTAAATACTAACTAATACGAATATTATTGGGTGAATCTAAGTGAAGTCCATGAATTGGATATTGGGAATAAACTATTTGCCAATTTATTAACTAGTAAGGAATAAAAAAAGGGTGCAGTATAAATTGAATAAACTATTGGCCTTAGCATCATTCTAAGATACAAAAGCTGAAACAACAAGTATCCGTCCCTTATCAATATTAAGACATGAAAATGCTTGACAATACCATAGAGATTTATTACACCCATCACAAACAATCATCATCTCAACACTTTATTACACACATCACAAACAAGAATTAACATCTTTTAACAAGAATAAAACTCAAAATACATTACCATAGTTGCTCTGGCATCCTCATTAACATAGCTCCCATCCTTTTTTATGTGTGTTGCAATGAATAACTCAGCTCGACTCACTGGTCGGCCTTTTTTTAGTTCCTAAAAAACAAGAAATAATCACATTGTTTAACATTTTTAAAAAAACTAGTAACTAATATATGAACTAAAAAAAATTTAAATCATCATTTCATTCTTTCTTCTCGCGTTGCTTTTGGAACCACCCGTGTGAGAAAATTTTAATTTCTTCATATTTTCTTGGTTCTGAATGCACATCTCCTATACATGAAAGACAAATAAAATTAATCATGTTATATAAAAACAAAATTAAATTACAAGTTGTATATGAAATCTTACAATGCATTTGTCACTTAGTCGGTAGTCGACAAAGCTATTCCACTGATCTTGGGGTACTTTTGGAGGGCGTGCTTTCATAATCTCGTCTCTTACACGAAGTTTTTTTATTATCCCGGATAGCTTACTTCTATAGTCTCTTCTTTTCTCCCCTAACGATCTCCAACCCCACTTTAATCCATTGCGTTCTGAAAATGCAATCTTACTTTGAATTTAAAACCATTGAAACGTTAATTACAAGCAAGTGGTTAGAAACAATTAAAGACGAACAATGGAAAATCCACTTTTTACCTCAATGAGTGAAACAACATCATTAAAAAATTTTTAAGGCACCTCCTTCCAATTACAGAAGTATAGAGGAATTAGCTCACAATCCGTAGCCATATTTCCCAACCAGAATCCAATTAAACCTCCAGCAGCACCAAGCTCTTGCCCAAATTCATTAACTTGACAAATCACCTTCTTTCCCCTAGGTAAATTCCACACATTCTTTGCCTTCATCCTCTCTTGTGTAATAAGTCCATTTTCATCTTCCATGCATAATATAAAATAAGTCAAAAACAAAAATATATATTTTGTAATAAATTAATAAAAATAAATTCAAACTGGATACTTACGAATAATGTCCACTGTGCAGTCTTTGTTCAAACCTTGCTTTTCACTGGGAACTCGTACAAATGCAGGTTCAGCAGAATCCACATGTTCTTGTTGGGAAGATGTACCAATGGGTTGTGTAGGAGGAATAGGTGCTACAGGTGGGGCCTCAACTCGAGCAGAATTCATAGTCATTTCCTGTTGGGAAGATGTGCCAAGTGGTTGTGTAGGAGGAGCAGCTGGTGCAGGAGGGGCCTCATATATTTTTTGTATCAATGCATCAACTTTTAGTCTAGCTCTAGATGATCGTTTATGCTTATTATGTTGCATCTTGAAAGACAATAAAAAAGATATGGTTAGAATAATATAATAGCGAAACCATGTAAAATATAATAGCGAAACCATGTAAAATATAAACAAAACTATGATAGACTATATATGTAGAACAGAGTAATAAACAAACCATGTCATCTTCATCACTATTATCAAACACTCCATCAATATTGTTAGCTGGTTGATCAGAAATATGTTATTCGTCACCCCTTAATAGTTGCAAGTTATCAAGGTCAACAGGAAAAATTGAATTTATTTGTTGCTCTATATGTGCTTGTTGAATTTGACGACCATTATCTTCTTCATCAATGTCTACTTCATCCCCCATTTCATATAAGTCTCGAGGCTTTACATGGATTGCAACACTCCATGGCAAGTTTGTTTTGTCATCCACATAAAAAGCCATTTGAGCATCTGAAGCCAATATGTAAGGCTCATCGTCTACATTATCTCCAGTATGAATCAATCGGGAAAAATTAACCAAATTAAACTGAAAGTCATCTTTCTTTATCCCTCTAGTGTTAGCCCACAAACATTTGAAAAGCATAACTTTCATATGACCATAGTAGTTCAATTCGATGATATCTACTAACTTGCCATAGTATAAGAGGTTTGCAAGTGCTACATTCGCATCCTTTGCACTTGCATAACATCTAGTTTGTGATGAGACCCATACACCACTATTTTGGGTTTTCAATCCTTCTTCTCTTGCTAGTGTTCGAAACCTAAAGCCATTAATATTTACTGCACTGAATCTCCTAGACATTGATTGAGGACCACGTGCAAGGAATTTGATATCATCCGACACATTTGCATTGTCATTCTGGCAAATCTAAAACAATTAACAAAATATTTTAACAACATACACTTTGTGTTTTAATAAAATAGCAAAATTGAATCTTACATAATTATCTTTAAACCAATTAGCAAAATTTTTTATGACATGTTTGTCAATCGCCACCGCAGATCTAGTATGACGGCAAAGCATAGCTTTCACGTCATCTCTATATTGTCTACAAGATATTTTATTAGGTTAGTTACGTAGCCACATTATTTTATAAACTAAAAAGAGATTGATTAGTGTGTAACACTTACTGAACAAACCCATCAATTGCTTTACAATTGAACAAGGCACAACGATGTGCTTGTAATCTTTCAATAAGAGTTAGTTCAAAGTCTGAGATGCTACTAACTGGACGCCCTAATTGCGGGAACATTTGTGACCCTGAGTTCTCGGTACAAACATTATCGTCAATACGACTCGGCCTATTAAATCTTGTCTCTATGTCATCTAGATACCTTGAACAAAAGTTCAATATTTCTTCAGCTAGATAACTCTCAACAATAGAGCCTTCTGCTTGAGTCTTATTTCTTATATATGTCTTACAATGTCCAAGGTACCTATACATACAGTTGTCAAAACAAAAGAAAATAAAAAATGAAAACAATACTTTAATTTTGATAAAACTAAATTAAAATAAAGAATACCGTTCTATAGGATACATCCATCAATTCTGAACTGGACCTCCAAGTTTTGCTTCATCAACCAAGTGAACCACCAAGTGCACCATGATTGTAAAGAAAGAAGGCGGGAATAGCATCTCTAGTTGACAAAGTGTGATCACAATTTTTTCTTGATGTTGGTCAAGCTCTTTGATATCTAACACAGGAGAACATAATTTCCTAAAGAACACACACAAGTCCACCACAACTGCAGGAACCTTAGGGTCAATATGTGCATTTCGCAATGCTACTGGAAGTAGCTGCTCTATGAGTACATGAGAGTCATGACTTTTCAAGCCTGAGATTTTACGATTCTTCGTGTCAACACATCTGGAAATGTTGGATGCATAACCATCTGGCACTGTCACATCCTTTAATGTTTGTAAGAAAACATCCTTTTGCTGATTATTCATAGTAAAACAAGCAGATTTATATTTCCCAATTGCATCTGGCCATAACTGTGGTCTCACTCCTAAACATTGCAAATCTTTTCGAGCATTCAAGTTATCTTTTGTCTTTCCAGCTTCATTCAACAAAGTATACAACACATTGTCACTCACATTTTTTTCAATGTGCATCATATCTAAATTGTGTCGCAACTTAAGATTAACCCAATATGGCAATTGAAAAAATATACTTTTTTTTTCTCCATTGATGGGTCTCTCTTGCACGTGGTCTTTTTCTTACTGAATCTGACTCTAGAGGCTTACCATATGTCACATTAATGCCTTCTATTTGATTCAGTATCATGGCACCATCTAGTTGAATTGGAGGATCCCGTCTTTCTGTTGTCCCATCAAAACGATTTCGATTAAATCTATAACTATGTTGTGCTGGCAAGAATTTACGAGGACCCATGAAGCAAGACTTTTTCCAATTGGTGAGTTTCATAGGCTTTTGATCAAAATTGCATGATGGACAAGCATAGCCGGTGTAGATATTCCAACCAAATAGATTACCTAACCCTGGGAAATCACTTATAGTCCATAACAATGCAGCCCGCATTTTGAACTTCTGGTTAGTTGAAGAATCAAATGTTTCAACGCCCTCGACCCACAAATCATTTAATTCTTTTATTAGCGGTTGTAGATACACATCAATGTCATTTCCAGGCATTTTTTTCCCAGGTATGATCATAGACAACATTAAAGATGTTGGCTTCATACACATCCATGGTGAAATTTGTATGGAATCAAAATAACCGGCCAAATGCTATAATTAGTGCTCATTGTTCCAAAAGGATTAAAACCATCACTAGCCAACCCAAGTCTAATATTTCTAGGTTCTTCAGCAAATCCTGGGTATTGAGCATCAAATGACTTCCATGCTTCACCATCTCTTGGATGTCTAAGAAGCCCATCTAAGTTTCGATCTGTAGCGTGCCACCTCAAATGCTCAGCTGTTTTAGTGGACATATACAATCTTTGCAATCTTGGAGTGAGTGGAAAATAGCGTAACACCTTTGCAGGTGTCTTTTTTCGTTTTTTATTTCCACCACACCCATTGTTACTATCCACCCTTGTATTTGTCTTCCACCTAGAAGTATTACACGTTTTACATTTGTCATGTTTAGCATCATCCCCCGAATATAGCATACAATCGTTTGGACAAGCATGGATAGTTTGATAATTAAGACTCAACTTGTTTATGGTCTTTTTGGCATCATAAAACGATTTCGGAAGCCTTGCATTTTCAAATGCATCCCTCAACAATTCCAAAATCATGTCCATAGCTTTATCACTCACTCGACATAAGAATTTAATGTGATAAAGCTTAACCAAAAAGGAAAGCTTTGAATACTTCGTACAACCTTCATACAATTCTTGATTTTCATCATTCATCAAGTCATCAAATTTGCAATTTTCCCCATTTGTTCCACTAGTGGAACCAATGTGCACCTCACTATTTGGATGGTGGCATGACCTTGGTTCATCAATGTTTCTCTCTCTAAAGACTCCAAAGGCATCGTGTAATAAATCTTGCATTTCCCCACCTACTTGCTCCACTTGTACCAAAGGAGTAGTAGGGGCATCTTCCTCTACCCATTCACCATGCCTAATCCAAGTAGTGTACCCCAACGGGAACCCATTGCATATCAAGTGATCAAACATAACGTCCCTTGTAAACCATTTTTTAAAGCCACATGAGAGACATGGGCATTTCACAATCCCTTCCACATAAGGCCTAAAAAATGCAAAATCGATAAAACTTTTTACACCAGCAACATATTCTGGTGAATAGCGAGGCCTACTAATGCAACTTCTATCCATAGCTACACCTAAATAGTTACGGAGAGACTTAATCAGAATTGTCACACTTTTACTAAACATATTATACTTTTACTAAACACTTAAGCTTCTATAATTTCATATAAATTGTATGTATGACTACGACATAAAATAGCGTCAACCTAAAAAATCCAATTACCATCATAATTCATAATGAAAGATGAACACATCTATACATCACAGTAACAAAATTTTGTTTTTTTCAGAGATTAATAAACACATTCACTCTAAAACAAAGATATACTCATATCAATATAAGCAAAGTACACTATATTGATGTAGCAACATAGTAACACTACAAAAAAAACTAAGTTAGCTACGGAAATTAGCTAGGGAAAATTTCCCTAGCTAATTAGCTACGGATTAGCTAGGGAAAAAAATCCCTAGCTAATCCCTAGCTAATTAGCTACGGTCCCTAGCTAATCTGGTAAAAAAATTTGGCGCAAAAAGGCGGGAAAATTTAGCTAGGGATTTGCTACGGATTAGCTAGGGAATTTAGCTAGGGAAAAAAATCGTAGCTAATCCCTAGCTAATTCGCTAAGGAAATTAGCTAGGGATTAGCTACGGATTTTTCCAAGCTAATCCCTAGCTAATTAGCTAGGGAAAAAAATCCCAAGCTAATCCGTAGCTAATTAGCTACGGATTAGCTAGGGAAAAAATCCCTAGCTAATTTATTATATGTGTATATATAAAATGTTTTACATTAATAAATCAAAAAGTGATAAATGGCCTAGTGGTTGGTCTAAATGTTACCATCCATGATGTTCCGTCTTCGAGGCCTCCTAGGATCATTTTTCAAAAATATAAAGTGGTCGCCGGAGGGGGCCGCCGGCCGGCGGTGGAGGAGGTCACCGGTGGCCATCGTCGGAGGGGGTTGCCGAAGGAGGTCACCGGCGGCCGTCGTCGGAGGGGGTCGCCGGAGGCCGTCGCCGGAGGGGCCACCGGAGGCCGGTGGAGGAGGTCGCCGGCGACAATTTTTGGAGGGGGTGAGTTAGCTAGGGATTAGCTACGGATTAGCTAGGGAATTTAGCTAGGGATTAGCTACGGCTTAGCTAGGGAATTTAGCTAGGGATTAGCTAGGGAATTTTAGCTAGGGATTAGCTACGGATTAGCTAGGGATTAGCTAGGGAATTTAGCTAGGGATTAGCTAGGGAATTTAGCTAGGGATTAGCTAGGGATTAGCTAGGGAATTTAGCTAGGGATTAGCTACGGATTTTTCCCTAGCTAATCCTGTTTTTTCTTGTAGTGTAATGCAAGAAAAGATGCTCATATTTCAATCAAAGAGAGTTTGATAATATAAAATTTACTTTTATCATACTTACTTTCAACTATATTGATGTAGTTGAAAATGAAAGCACAACTTTAATTTAGAAATCTTGCAATTTAGTCAAGCCGCAATTGAACCTGCAAATAATATGTTTTCACAAAAGAACAAATAGGAAGAAGTCATAATGGGCAAAGGATAATTATAAAATTAAGTTAAGCTAACATAGCCTACCAAAAATGTTCAAACAACAAACAACAACAACAATAATCAAAGCCTTTTCCCACTAGGTAGGGTCGGCTATATGGATCAAGCAACGCCAACATGTTCTGTCTTTGCACATTTCTATGGTTAAGTTATTTATGGACCAAAAATGTTCAAACAAAGAAACAAAAATTCTCTCCAAATTCCGAGTAAAAGTTAAAAGAATCTCACCCTACCAAAAATGGTTAAACATATCATAGATATAAAAAGAAATAAAGCCTCTTATGATATCCTCAGAGAATAATAAAATTTTTTAGCACAAGTTAGTTTCTCATATTTTGAGAGGAAAAAAATAGAAGATGGAAGATGATTTGAGTAACTTACAAAAATTACAAGAAGAAAAGTAATATATCTTTTACCTCTTTTACTTTAAGATAGAATCTTCTCTAGTTTGCATTTGCACGGTTTTTTTTTTCCAAAAATTTGGGTAGAGAAAGCATTTGCTATTTAGTATTAGTTTACTTTCTCTATTTCTCTATAGCAGATTCTTTTTTTTGTTGTGGCCCAACATTAGATGTTTTACAAAATTTTTGTGGGAGCCCACTATTTATAAAGAAAAACACAAAGAGAATCTTAGGGACAATAGGACTGGGCCTAAAATGGTAAGCATAAGGGCCCAGCGCTAGTAGAAAGAGAACAGGCTGAAGGCATAGCCCATAATAAAAAGCCTATTTTGGATCATAATAAACTTGTCTATTTTGAGAGATTTCTGTGTGAAGTGTGAAGTAAGGCAAATTCTTCCAAATTCATACTAATACTTTGAACATTCATTTTCATCTTCTGGTGACATCAAGTAATATATTTTTTACAATCAATATATTTTTTAATTTGTAACATGTATTCTATTTCTCTGGTTGGAGCAATTCTGATCAAGCAACTTTAAGCATTAAGTACAATGTTCAATTCAAGTAAAATGGAAAAAAGAAAAGAATGAATATTAAGTAGTGAACTAAAGTGACAGCTCAATTTCATACTAACTTATAATGCATCTTTAAAGCTCTTTCACATTCATGATTCAACAACTACAGCAATCACCATTCTAATCCATCAGCTTGAAAAACACAAGTGGAAATCTATCAGTTCTAATAAATTTAGATATAATATTTTGAATCATTAATTATGACCCTAGAAACACTGACAAAATGATATTTGGTCCAGAAAATTTACACCACAAACACTGCTCCACAACTACAAGAAAGTTTCAATGGATTTGTGGCTAGGCTAATGGAAGAGGAAGCACAAAGAATGGCAGGTAGAGCACACATACTAACAGGGACTAATTAAGAAAATATTATATAATAGGGATTAATGAAGTTTAATTAAATTCATATTATAAACAAATAGTGTAAGACCCAAACCTCTATACAAGCCACCATCATTTGATCACAGAAAATTCAGTATGGTCCTTGAGAAACATGCAAAGTTTATTTATAGATGAAACTTAGTTTTTAGATGTTTGCTATCAAATTCTCCAATAATATAACAAGTATATATATATATATAGTCTAGCATCACATGAGTAGATCTCTTAAGATTCTGTCAATGTCTCACTGTATTTACATGGTAGGTTTCCTTCAACTGTCAATGTCCTCTTGTCCCATGTACTTATATATCTATGAAATGACATAGTTCAATTTGTGAAGAAACCAACAAATATTTGTTAGCATTACCTCTTCCCATAACCGAAAGACAGAATCCCAATTTTTATGCTTTGACCAATCTACTGTGTTCACAATATATACACATCTTCCTTGCGACAACGCTACCTTAATCCAAATTCTATATATATTTTTAGACCTCTCAACATGTCTCATGGATTTGGATCCTCCAACCACAGCACACTAATCATTGAGTATAAAATAATTTTAAATATTTAAATTGTAAACTATGTATCTTTTGAAAGTATTTATAACCCAATAAAAAGAAATGATGAATATTTTGGTACGAAATCAAACGAAAATGCAAATACCACATAAAGACATGATTGAGCTGAAGCAGCAAACTCACCGCAATTCAAGATCTGGATATGGAATAGAGAAATTTCAGGAGCTGATGTGGTGTGAAGGAACGAACGAACGAACCCGGTCCGAGTTAGTGGGAGGATTTTGCTGTCCAACCAACGACGCAAAAGCTAGCAAACCCTCTCTGTGTCTTTCTTTCTGTATTCCTCTGGCTTTTTGACCCTTGTGACCCCTCTCAGCAGTCTTATCCCCTTCGGACTCAATCCCACAACCCTCCCTGGTCTTCTGCTTCCAAACCTGTATAGTCTTAATTACGGATTAACCATATTGGAGAAGGCTCTTAAGGATGAAACAATGGGTGGTGATGTAAACAAATCCAAGAAAACAAAATGTGATAGTGAGAGGGGTACTGTCTGTGACTGTGATATTGGCACAAGACCTTCCACCTACGGATTTATCGGGCAAGTCTGATCCTTATGTGGTCCTAATCTTGAAAAAAGCCGACCAAAAACTCAAGACCAGGTTAATTAGTTAAGCATAAAGCATTCTATATACAGGTTAATCTCATTTTCGTTATCTATAAGTTATTGTATTTGTATTTTCAGGTTGCAAATCCAAGTCTAAACCCAGTTTGGAATCAAACGTTTGACTTTGCTGTGGAGGATGGCTTGCACGAAATGTTAAATAATAGAAGACTCATCGTTGCCGTTCGCCGTTCGATGTCGCGCTGCTCCCTCGTCGTTGCTTGAAGAGAAAATTGTGCTTCTGTGAGTTTAGGTCAGAATAGTGGAGAGAATGTCTTTAGGTCTAAAGCGTGGCGGGTTTGGGGAAAAAAAAGGCGCCTAATGAAAAAGGGGATAAGCTGGAAATTGATTTTTTTATTTTAAATTTATTCACTTTTGCCCACGGTTCTGAGTGTAGTTAAACAACCGTGGTTAAATGAAATGCAATATTGCATCTAACCACGGTTGGCAATAACCGTGGGTAGGTAACCGCCGTTAGACACCCTGTTTTTTGTAGTGAGTATATATGGCCATCCCTATCCGGTGACCTAAGTAGCAAACAATCCACGGCTCGCTCAACGCTGCTTCAGTCTATACATATACACATAATCAATCACACGTACATATAATATACATATTGATCACGCGCTTCAGGGTGGGTGATCTATCCTATTCACATGCAGAATTTCCTGTGTACAGTCAAGTATATATATTCAATCACACACCTGCATATAATTTAAATGTTGATCACACGCCTCAATGCGTGTGATCTATCCTATTCGCATGCGGAAGCCGTATTTTCATACAACCAAGTATTCAGTCACACATATATATAAATTTACATATTGACCACATGCTCAGTGCGTGTGATCTATCCTATTCACATGCGGAAGTCACATTCATATATATATATATATATATATATATATATATATATATATATATATATATATATATATATATATATACACATGATATTCATCATATCAAAACCTATATTCCCAACAACAAGACCAATCTTTAATCTGTATGAAGCCGACAATTCTAGAGTGTGATATATACATGTATATATATAGCAACTGTACAAAACAATGCTATACCAAAAGAATCAGATACATATATATATCCTGACAAAATACATATATCAGTACTACCCACGTGAACAATGCGTGCGGTCTCTAAGTCTGTCCGCCTCCCTGAGATGAAGTGGAAGCGCTCCCGATGCCTACACCACCTGTGTTTGTAACATTTAATATTGGGGTGAGTCAAACGGACTCAGTGAGAGGCTCTCCCATCCCTGGTGTAGTAGCGGGTACCACTACAACTAGGGGAAGTGAGCCAATCACAATCACATACGCAAATAACAAATTTTGAATTTCCATAAATTAAGTGGTCAGGCAATCCGCATATATCATATTCACAAAAAAGAATTTAAAGCATGGTTTTACATACGTTCAAATTCATACATACATCATCTCATAGTTTAACATATAACTTCATGTGGATATCCATGTTCAAATAACCGTAATCATAAACTGGCCCGAAGGCATATCTCCGTTAGGAGAGAATCTGCCTAGAGGCAATATCTCACGTGAGCGATATAGGAACCTAGTTGATCATTCTAGGAACCCCTGGCCCCAAGACTTTACTTGGAACAATAATCTGACCCCAAGACTTCACTTGGAGAATAGCCGGCGACTCATCTGACCTTGGTTTAACCAAGGCAATAGCCACAATGTGGTGTACTCATATACTTTGTATTTCTGAGAGTTTGACTCAAGATAACAGACTCAATCTACCCGGACATAGACTCGGTTCCCGCGTTGTACCATAAATGACCCCTATGGACCACTACTCATTTATTTTACTTCATCTTAGGAAATTCTAAATTTCCAAGTGGTTTTCTAATTCGGAATCCCTTGGTTTAAAACAAACTAACCTATGTTCATTTTCTTTAAGAATTCACATACACAACCACACTTTTCAAATAATAATCAATGGGGTTGGTTTCTAGTACCCCAAGACCCTCACAAATAAAATTGACTCGATCCTACCCCCGATATCATATAGGTCTCGAGGACCTTCTTTCCATATAAGGCTCCTTGAGCCACCATTGCTTTTACAGATCACATATACACATATAGCACGTTATCACATATATTATAATTTAGGAACAACAATAGCATGTTATGTATTATATAATTCCTACAAGTAGGCAAGAAGGCAAACCATATATCCATATCCGCAGTCAACCCTATAGGACAAGGATGGGAAAGCCCCTCACCTGTTTGGCCCCTCTGATTGGCTCTCGGTGTGCCCGAAGGTCCACTCACTATGGTGCCCTATACACATATACTTGAGAGATTTAGAAACTTGAAATTCAACCACTATCGTGTACATGTAACGCTAATGCTCATGTTCTCTCTAATTAATTCCATAGACTAGTTGTTGGCTTCGAATGCCCTCAACTAGTTTTCGGAACACCTAGCATGCTTCTATTCATGTCCAAACCTTGCTTAATCACACTATTCAGAAACCTTGATTTGGGAATGCCAAGTTACCCAATTTCACCTCTATGTGCCCGTGTGAAGTTTCCATTACCCAAGTCTTGAATTTTTGGCTCAAGAGAGTCATAAATCCTACTTGTCCAAGATTTCCATTTACCAAAATAACCTTCAACACTTTACCTACACATGAATAGACATATCCGGATACGCGTAGAATTAGAAAATTGTCTCTTTTTCCCCGAACCGGGTTCTAGGTGAGACGGTGCTTACTCGGGTTTTAATCCCTCGTACATTCCAATAATTTTAACAATTATCTAATTACTATTCAACCCCTTAATGTGTCACGACCCCCTATCGGGCGTCCGTGACCGACACGGGAGGTAGGATTTCTCCTATCCCGTTAGCCTCTAATCCCTGATTGGCATTTATGTATGCGCATAACTACCCATTTCAAATAGAAACAATATATAGTATTTATGGTCATCCCTATCCGGTGACCTAAGTAGCACGCAATCCACGGCTCGCTCAACGCCGCTTCAGTCTATACATATACACATAATCAAATCACACGTACATATAATATACATATTGATCACGCACCTCAAGGCGGGTGATATATCCTATTCACATGCAAAATCCCTGTATACAGTCAAGCATATATATTCAATCGCACACCTGCATATAATTTACATATTGATCACACGCCTCAATGCGTGTGATCTATCCTATTCGCATGCGGAAGCCGTATTTTCACACAACCAAGTATTCAGTCACACATATATATATATTTTACATATTGACCACACGCTCAGTTCGTGTGATCTATCCTATTCACATGCGGAAGTCACATTCATATATATATATATATATATATATATATACACACATGATATTCATCATATCACAACCTATCTTCCCAACAACCGGACCAAATCTTTAACCTGTATGAAGCCGACAGTTCTAGAGTGTGACATATACATATATGCATATAGCAACTGTACAAAACAATGCTATACCAAAAGAATCATATACATATACATCCAGACAAAACACATATATCAATACTACCCACGCGAACAATGCGTGCGGTCTCTAAGTCTGTCCGCCTCCCTGGGATGAAGTGGAAGCGCTCCCGATGCCTATACCACCTGTGTCTGTAACATTTAACATTGGGGTGAGTCAAACGGACACAGTGAGAGGCTTTCCCATCCCTGGTGTAGTAGCGGGTACCACTACAACTGGGGAAAGGAGCCAATCACAAACACATACGCATATAACAGATTTGAATTTCCATATATTAAGTGGTCAGGCAATTAGCTTATATCATATTCACAATAAAAAATTTAAAGCATGGATTTACATACATTTAAATTCACACATACATCATATCATGATTTAACATATAATTCCATGTGGTCATCTGTATTCAAGTAACCATAAACATAAACTGGCCCGAAGGCAATATCTCCGTTAGGAGAGAATCTGGCCCGAAGGCAATATCTCCGTTAGGAGAGAATCTGGCCCGAAGGCAATATCTCCGTTAGGAAAGAATCTGGCCCGAAGGCAATATCTCACGTGAGCAATATGGGAACCTAGTTAATCATTCTAGGAATCCCTGGTCCCAAGACTATACTTGGAACAATAGTCTGACCCCAAGACTTCACTTGGAGCATAGCCGGCGACTCATCTGACCTCGGTTTACCCAAGGCAATAGCCACAATGTGGTGTACTCAAATACTTGTATCTCTATTAGTTTGACTCAAGACAAGAGACTCAATCTACTCGGACCATCCATGACGGACTCGGTTCCCGCGTTGTACCATAAATGACCTCTATGGACCACTACTTATTTATTTTACTTCTTCTTAGGCAAATCTAGATTTCCAAGTGGTTTCTAATTCGGACTCTTGGTTCAGAACAGAGTCACCTAGGTTTATTCTCTTTAAGGACTTACATACAAAACCACACCCTTCAGATAATATTTACTCGATCCTACCCCCGATATCGTATAGGTCCCGTGGACCTTCTTTTCATATGAGGCTCCTTGAGCCACCATTGCTTTTACAGTTCACATATACACATACAGCACGTTATCACATATATTACAATTTAAGAACAACAATAGCATGTTATCTATTATAAAATTCCTACAAGTAGGCAAGAAGGCAAACCATATATCCATATCCGCAGTCAACCCTATAGGACAAGGATAGGAAAGCCCCTCACCTGGTTGGCCCCTCTGATCGGCTCTCGGTGCTCCCAAAAGTCCACTCACAGTATGGTGCCCTATACACATATACTTGAGAGATTTAGAACTTGAAATTCAACCACTATCGTGTACATGTGACGCTAATGCTCATGTTCTCTCTAATTAATTCCATAGACTAGTTGTTGGCTTGGAATTCCCTCAACTAGTTTTCGGAACACCTAGCATACTTCTATTCGTGTTCAACCTTTGCTTAATCACACTATTCGGAAGCCTTGATTTGGGAATGCAAGGTTACCCAATTTCACCTCTATGTGTCCATACGAAATTTCCATTACCCAAGTCTTGAATTTATGGCTCAAGAGAGTCATAAATTCTCATTGTCTAAAATTTCCATTTGCCGAATTTACTTTAGAGACTTTACCTGCACCTGAATACACATATCCGGATACACGTAAAATTAGAAAATTGTCTCTTTTTCCCCGAACCAGGTTCCGGTTGAGACGGGAATTACTCGGTTTTTAATCCCTCTTACATTCCAATAATTTTAACAATTATATAATCACAATTTCCACCGATTAATGCACCCCCAATCAGTTCACAACACCCTTAAACCTTCCCAATCATACTTTTCCTACACTTTTTCCAACCCGGATAAATTCCATCAAATTAATTCCGGTTCCTAAGCTTCCAACTCACTTCCTAACATGTAAATACTTCAATTTAGGACCCAGAATACTCAGATTGAATCAATTTGGGTCTTTCCGAAAATCCCTAAAATTGATAAAATTGGGGTTTGAGAGTTTCGGGACTTCTCACCTCGATTCAACCGGTTAGAAGGACGATATGGAGTAGAGGAGACTCCCAGCTACCTTCCCCGGTGAAGAGACAGCGTTTTCCAGCGTGGAAGCTCTTTCCCTTTGTTTTCTCTCTCTAAAACCGTCTCTCTCTCTCTCTAGCACCAAGACGGCACGATCTCCGGCGAACGCGACTCCGGCCTCTGCCTCGCGTACGTTCGGCCACCACGCGAGCTCAGCCGTGCGCGACGCTGCTCCTTCCCGTCGACGCCTCAAGCTCTCTCTCCCTCTCGTGTGCCTCTGTTCGAGCGTCTTCCGTTTCTTGCCCTCACCTCACGCGTTTCTTCACGCTTTCTTTTACTTAATTCCTTCTTATTCTTCTTTATATAATATATATATATATATATATACCTATCACTTAAAAAAAACAAAAAGAATCTGATTTAATATTAATAAAAAAAATATGGAAGTATTAGGATCTTACCAAAAATTTATATTTATCATCTAATAAGTGATAGGCTAGTGCGTATTTTTATCTCATTTTCGACTTTTAAATTAATTAATTTAATTTAAATTAATGATGCTAGTTAAAATATTCTCGGGTATTACATAATGCATCCCAAATCAGTCCATAACACCCTTAAACATTACTAATCACACTTTTCCTACTAGTTTTCCAACCCGGACCACTTCCAGCAAATTGGTTCCGATTCCTAAGCTTCCAACTCACTCCCTAACATGCAAATACTTCAATTTAGGTCCCAGAATACTCAGATTGCATCAATTGGGGAGTTTTCCAAAAATCCCTAAAATTGATAAAATTGGGGTTTGAGAGTTTCGGGACTTCTCACCTCGATTCAACCGGTTAGAAGGACGATATGGAGTAGAGGAGACTCCCAGCCACCTTCCCCGACGAAGAGACGGCGTTTTCCGGCGAGAAACTCTCTCCCTCTTGTTTTCTCTCTCTAGCCCATCACTCTCTCTCTCCTCCAGCAACACGACGGCGAGAGCTCTGGCGGACGGCGACTCCGGCCTCCTCTCGCGTTGCTCAGCTCGAACGGTGCGTTTCCCGTTCGCTTTTCGTCCATCTCTCGTGCCTCCGTGTCTCTCCGTGCGTCTTCCTTTCCCTGTTTCCTTCGTCCGTCTTTCCTTCACGCTATCCTTCCCTTTTCTTTTCATTTATTCCTTTCTTTTTATATAATATATATATATATATTTAATTAATTAATATATATATACACATCACAAAAAGAAAAAAAAACCCTGATATAATAAAATAAAAAAAAATATTTTCCACTCTTAAATTAATTAATTTAATTTAATTAATGGTGCTAGTTAAAATATTCTCGGGTATTACAAAATGGATATGCTTCAGATTTCAAAATTTAAAAAAAAAAATCTTGTAAAATTTGATTAGGATTAGGATGAAAATCACATTGAGATTCTGAAAAAGAGAAAGAATATGCTATATAATCAAGATTTAAGAGAAAAACTGAGATTCAAGTCAAAAATAAAACCTTGTTCCGTGCTCCTAATAACCTAATCTCTCCGATAGCCATCTCCGGTGGACTTCCGTCGCAGAGTTGTCATCTCCAGCCTCCGGTACTTGATCTCTAGTTGCTCTATTATTTTTCATTTGTCGTTGCTCGCTTTGTTTTCCCGTTGGTCTGCTTTCCAGTTTCCGCCTTTCCCATTGAAGTCTCTTGTCTCTCTCTCTAGTCAGTAGTCTCCCTCTTTGATTTAATGATTTCTCTGTCTCTTTAAGTCTAGACTCTAGAACGTTCCCACTTCCCACACTTCCCAATTTTATTACTTTAATAATTAATAGTGTTTTTCTGATTTTCTCTTTTTTATTGTTTCTCAATTCTCACGGACCCAAAAGCAGTAAGTAGTGAGTCTAAAAGCTTCGCTCACATATCTGAAGTTCCCACTTCCCAATTTTATTATTAGTTTAATTCTTTATATTTTTTTAGAATTTTACTTTCTTTTATTGATGTTATTAGTATGTAATTTTTTTATTTGTGTCAATTTTTGGAATATAAATTCTTTATTTCTTTTAAATATTTTTAGTAATATAAATATGTAATTTAGATTTTAAATTTTTTTATTGTAGTTATAAGTTATGTCTTCTTCGACCGACGTGATAAATCAATTTGCTACTGAAAAACCTGAGGATGCTGCTCCTCTTTGGTCTTATGTTACCATACTTCAAGACAAAAAAGAAGGAAAAAGAAATGTTACTTGGCAATGTAATTTTTGCCAAGGTATTTTCAAGGGATCTTATTCTAGAGTAAAGGCACATTTATTGAAACAATCTGGTGTTGGAGTTAAGATATGTAAAGATGTGAACAGGGAATATCTCGCAGAGTTAAATAAAGTAGTTAATGAGTCAATTGAAAACTCAAGGCCGGTTCAAATTCCTTTACCAACTGGAACAACAAGTTTAAATCCACCTACGGATGATTTGGGTAGAAAAAGAAGAGCTATTGGGACTAATACGATTGAAAAAGCTTTTAATAATGAGGCAAGAGAGCATCTTAAAGCAGAAATAGCTAGGCTATTTTATTCAATTGGATTACCTTTTAATGTTGCTAGAAATCCGTATTATATGAGCTCATTTTCCTATGCTGCAAACACGGCTATATCTGGATTTGTTCCCCCAGGATGTAATGCTTTGAGAATTACATTATTACAGAGGGAAAAGGCGAATGTTGAAAGATTGCTTCAACCTATCAAAAATACTTGGCCAGAAAAAGGAGTAAGTATAGTGACTGATGGATGGACTGATCCTCAAAGAAGACCATTGATAAATGTTATGGCAGCACCAATTGGATGACCTATTTTCTTAAAGTCTGTTGATACTTCAGGTGAATATAAAGGTAGGCATTTTATTGCTGACTTGATTAAGAAAGCAATTGGTGAAGTTGGAGCAAATAGTGTTGTTCAAGTTATCACTGATAATGCCCCAGTTTGCAAGGCTGCTGGGTTGCTTATTGAAGCAGCACATTCTCATATTTTTTGGTCTCCTTGTGTAGTTCACACATTAAATCTTGCTTTTAAAAATATTTGTGAACCAAAAAATACAACAACAAATGAGATTGTTTATGCAGAATGTCATTAGATTACTGTTGTTGCTGATGATGTTATGTTTATTAAAAACTTCATAATGAATCATAGCATGAGGTTATCAATTTTTATTCAGTTTAATCCACTCAAGCTACTTTCAGTTGTCGATACTAGATTTGCCTCAATAGTTGTGATGCTTAAAAGGTTGAAGCTCATTAGGTGTGGTCTACAAGCTATGGTTATTGATGATAAGTGGACTCAATATAAAGATGATGATGTCTAAAAAGCTACAGTTGTGAAAGAGACTATTCTTAATGATAGGTTTTGGGATAAGATTGACTATATTTTAAATTTCACAAGGCCCATTTATAATATGCTTCGATTTTGTGATACTGAGAAGCCCACGCTTCATTTAGTATATGATATGTGGGATTCCATGATTGAGCAAGTAAAATATGAAATATATAGGCATGAGGGCAAAGAATTAAATGAGGAATCATCATTTTACAATGTGCTGTATAATATCCTTATTGATCGTTGGACAAAGAGTTGTACACCACTTCATTGCTTAGCTCATTCATTAAATCCAAGGTACTATTGCTTGGAATGGCTTCAAGGAGCCCCAAATGGAGTACCTCCACATAAGGATGAAGAGATTTGTATCGAGAGAAACAAATGCATGAGAAGATATTTTTCAGATTCAAAGGAAAGACTGATGGCAACTAAGGAGTTCGTTAGATTTTCAGGAGCTGAAGATGTATTTGGTCAATTTGAATGTTTACAAAATAGATGGGAATTAGAACCAAAGGAATGGTGGATTATGTATGGATCTTCATCTCCTTTACTTCAAAATCTTGCACTAAAACTTCTTTCTCAACCAAGCTCTTCCTCTTGTTGCGAAAGGAATTGGAGTACTTATTCTTTCATTCACTCTATGAAAAGAAATAAGATCAATCCCAAGAGAGTTGAGGACTTAGTCTTCGTACATACAAATCTTTGTCTTCTATCAAGACAGAGTTCAAAGTATAACGAGGGTGAAACTAGAATGTGGGACATTGGAGGAGATAGAGCAGAGCCATTTGATGGAGCTGGAACTCTTGAAGTTTCAAGTCTCTCTCTTGACGAGCCAGAATTAGAAGCTGTTATTTTCATTGATGGACAGGGGAATAATGAAATTTCTACCGTTCAAGTTTGAATATAAATTTTATTGTTAAACTTAGAGAAGATTTTTCTTGTTTTGGTATTTTACTTTTTATATTTTGTGAAGCTTTGATTAACAGTACGATTATTTTAGTAAATTTTAAATTCTTATTGATATATTAGTTGATTATGCATTATATATAATATATATTTATTATTTTATATAAAAGTATTTTGCCGTACCCGTACCCCATTTTTTTTAATTTGCCGTATTCCGTACCTGTACCTGTACCCGTACCCGCACCCGTATCCGTACCCGTGCATCATAGATTTGTCTTCTTTTTTGTTACATTTTTTTATTTCTCCTCCAAAAATTTTTAGTATCTTATTGTTATGATGTGTATGATAGGTGGTGAAGAAAAAGTTAACGAAAACCACTTCACATCTTGCAGGAGCAGAAGATCTGCGAAAAAATTTGAGTTTTTCATTTTATCTCTTTGTATATATATATATATATATATATTTTATAATCTCTTTGTATATTTGTCTTCTTTTTTGTTACATTTTTTTATTTCTTCTCCAAAAAGTTTTAGTATCTTATTGTTCTGATGTGTATGATAGGTAGTGAACAAAAAGTTAATGAAAACCACTTCACATCTTGTAGTAGCAGAAGATTGACAAAAATATTGGACTAGCAGAAGGCGAAAGAAAATCACAATGTAGAGTCAAGTTCCTGATCTCCACCCTTACTACTCTCTTATTCAGCCTATCTTCACATCTTATTGTTGCTGCTGTGAATGAAGATGACCTCCAAAAAATTTTAGTATCTTATTGCTTTTTCTTTTTCTTTCACCCATTAAAAAAAATAAATTAATAGAAAATTTCTCTCATTCTCATTTATTCTCTTATATTTTGTTTTTATTCATCATTTAAAAAAACGTAAATTAATTAATTAAAGAAACATAATTAAGAAAAATTGAAGAACAAGAGAAAATAATTTATAATATGTTTTATATTTTATTTTTAATATAAGTTTCATTTAAAGTTATTGCATCTTTTAATGGATAAAAGTATTTTATCTGAGTAAAAAACATTATATTTTTTCTTTTCAATTTAAATTTTATTAGAATAAAACAATATTTATAAAATTTATTTGTATTTATTAGATATATCAGTTGTATTAATCTGATAATAAAAAATATGCATTAAATTTTTGGACATTAATATTCATTAATTTTTTTTTTAAATATCATTAATATTTTCGACCGACATTCAGTCGGACACAACAATTTAGGAACCGTACCCTGCCATAGTAGACTGTGCCCACCTAACACATTTAATTTAAATGTGATAGATTGTTCAACTGATAGGCGGTCGAAATTTTTGAAAAGTGCTAGGCTCTTTATCGACTGAAAAGCGGTCGAAATTTCTTTTTTATGGTACAAACTTTATCGACTGAAACACGGTCGACATTTCTTGTTTATGGTACAAATTGTTTCGACTGAAAAACAATCGAAATATTTATATGTGTCAGAGAGGCTTTTGACCCAACAACCGTAGGTGGGAGGGAAATGTGATGTGAGAATTTTCAACTAACATTATGTAGTTAATGGTAGTAGGACATATTATGCACTAGTATTTCAGTCGAAAATGAAATTTGCGACCAAGCATTTTACTACTGGTTGCTGTAGTAAGAAATTAGTCGAAATTTTATAGATTACCTACTGATTTTTATGATATTCCTACTACTTTGGCAGTAGAATTCTTGCTAGTTTTTTGTAGTCTCATGTACCAATCCTTGGCTTTTCCTTCAAGAGATAGATGAAAGACCATCCATTGAACATCATCTGTGCTGGCTTCGACGGGCTTCATGCTTGCACATACCATGTACAAGGAGTTCAAATGGTTATAAGGGTCCTCACCTGCCAAGCCACAAAATTTTGGTAAAGCATTAACAAGAGAACCTTTCAATTCAAAATTCACGTCAAAATTAGGACAAGCAGCATTAATAGGATTAAAATTAGAATCAGAAGTTGTCATTTCCCTAATGCTTCTTCTCACATTTTGCCCATTATTTTCAGCTTCTCTTTCCCTATTGTTCCCATTATCATTTCCTTCATTTTGATCCCTAGGTATATCTTGATCATCCATTGTGAAAGGTAAATCAATATAAAATTCTAAACTAGATTCAGAATCACTTGACACACCGGACTCACTAGATACACTAGTTTCTTGAATTACACTATTGCTAGTTTGCTACTAATGCCTCCTGACTTCTTTTCTTTCCTTAACTTCCTCAAAGTTCTTTCAATTTCTGGATCAAATGATAAAATTTCAGGACTTTGGTTCATACACAGTCAGAATAACAATCAAAAGCAACAATGGAAATTCAGTGAACCTTAATAATGAACAAAGCTATTCCCAAAGAGCCCAAAAGATCTATACACTTGAAAAGGGTAAAGCATGAGCTACACCCTAAAGTATGAGCTATGCACTATAAATAAATAAAACAAAGGTAATAAGAAAAATAAATAAATTTGTTGATTTTGGGTTTTTTTTAATAAATGCAAAGGAAAATTGAAAAAAAGAAAAAAAAAATGCAAACTATATATAAATATAAGTCTAAAACAAGAAAGAAAAAAAAATCTAATAGGCAACACAAGAGAGATTGACACTTAGCTAACCAAAAAACCAAATAAATTGGCTCCCCGGCAACGGCGCTAAAATTTGGTCGCAACCCGTTGCAAGGTTGGCCAAATTAACCGAATTCAAAATGCAATATAGTAGCGCAATCCGGATCGTTTTCACTCAAGGAGTCTTTATCTAAGATCCTAGGCTAAACTAAGTATCAAAAACATGCAATTAACAAACTAAAGTGAAGTGCTGGGTTTTTAAGCTATCTAATAAATGAGAAAAGCAATAAAAGTAAACTTAAATGTAAATAAAGAGAACCTAAATTACTATTTTTGGTATTTTTCTTGAATAGGCTAATTAAAAAGAGGTTGGAATTAATATTGAAAATGCCCTTGGAAATTGAATTATAGCTATCATAGTTCAAATTAATATTTCACTAAGTCTTAAGGTAAAACCTCAAGGTACCACTTGAATCTTGTGTTCTTTCTTAGTAATTACTCCTACTACCATAGCTAATAATTACTCCAAAAGACACAATTAAAAACCACTTAGTGTATGATTAAAATTAGACAAAGGCAACTTGTTCCTCTACTAAAAATTGCTCAACCGAGACAATCAAATACAAGCATAAAAGATTATATTCTCTAGTCATGAACATAATAGAAAATACTTTCTAATTGCATTGAAACGGGCAATATATCTATACAATCATCAAGCTGCCAAAATCAATCTAAATCATAATCACTCAATACACATAGACAATGTACCCATAAATCTAATATTCTAAATTGTATAAAGATAAATCCTAAACTTAGGAAATCAAATATACAATTTAAAATTAGGTATTGAGATAAAATAACTCCCCTTTGTAAAATGAGAACTCAAACCCTAATCTCCATCTCCAAGGAGCAAGAAAATCTAGGCACACATTGAGAGAGATGCTACAATATGCCTCACTCTTTCAACCATGATGCAAGAAATAGAAGAATATGATAATGGTGGTGTGATGATGTGGTGGCGTGGAAACAGAGAGAATTTGTGTGAATGTGGTGAAATGATGATGATGATGAAATTGTAAGTGAGTGGGGTGATGGAGTGGCATGAGGAGGTTGAAGGAGAAGAGGAATGGAGTGACTTGGAGGGTGAATGGAGAAGAGGAATGGAGATGATGGTGAAGAATGAAAAAAATTGGCCCTGTATGTGTGAGAGGCGTCGAACAGCGTAGGGAAATTTTTGGGGAAAAAATTGTTTCTTCAATGTGTGTCCTCCAAGTTAAACAAATCCTAACCTAGATGCATCTATTTGCTTGCTTAGAGGCTGAAGGGCTTTGACAAAAATTGTGGGAAAGTGGACTTGAATTTTGGGTTCAATGGGTTGAATCATAGATTGGATGTTGGGCTTTTCTTGGGCTTCTAATTTTTTTGATTGAATTCTTTTCTTCTTCTTCTTTTTTTCTTCAATCTTTCTTTTATAACCGACAAAGAAAAAATAAGCCCAATATAAAATAATCATCCCAAAATATTTTAATTAAAAAGCAATCACAAAAATATAACAATTTAACACTTTTTAATATTATTTTCATGTAATTACTCTTTAACCAAATTTATCATAATCGATGCAATTAAGCCCAATAAAATATAATAAGAACCCTAAAATAAGATAGAAAATATTATTCAAAATAGGGACTTATCAGTGTTACATGGGCTAGGTCAATGTTCTTTTTGCTGTTGAATGTTGATAAACAAACTTCACTAGGCCTTTCAAGGTTACAAGTGCTTTTGCTAGACATCCATCCAGATGTGAAATATGATTGTGCATTTTGAATGTAGCGCAGAAAGCAACATCAGCAGAACAAATGTAGTGCAGAAAGCAACAACAGCAGCACCAGAAAATAGCAGCAGAAAGCAAAAGCTTCATATTTGTTGATGGAATTTTTGTAATTGGGATGGGAATTGGGATGAGAATTGGGAATTGACACTATAATAGGAGTGAAATATTGATTGTTTAGCACAAGATAATTGAAATTTTGTACTCTCAGTGAAATTTTGATTCATTTCAATGTAAAAATATTCATGATCAATATACAAAATATTTCGTCATTGATATTGTAGCTCATAGAATTCTAAGGAAATTCAAAACAATAACAAACCAAATATAAAGGAGGCAACTTGCTCAATAAAGAGCCAAAAACAATTAAGACATTTTCCTAAAATAATATATCCCATTCAAGTTTACCAAGAAGAGGATGGTCATCATTTACACCTTTAAGTGATGGAATTTCATGGTCAAGAGGTTCCTATCTAATAAAACACAAGGAATAAATTAGTACGTGGTCAAACTTATATGCAATAAAGACAAGTTTAAATTGAATTATAAACTTACTGTCAACAATGCACCTTCAAGTGATGGAATTTCATGGTCAAGAGGTTCCTATATAATAAAACACAAGGAATAAATTAGTAAGTGGTCAAACTTATATGCAATAAAGACAAGTTCAAATTGAATTATAAACTTACTGTCAATAATGCACCTTCATGTGATGGAATTTCATGGTCAAGCGGTTCCTATATAATAAAACACAAGGAATAAATTAGTAAGTGGTCAAACTTATATGCAATAAAGACAAGTTTAAATTGAATTATAAACTTACCATCAACAATGCAGTGTATCTAAATTGATTTTCATTTCCTTGAGCAATGTTAGAGTGCATTTGACTTGAAGAGTCATTGTCCTACCAAAAAGTGCACCCACATCAATTTTAAATTGAAAATATATGTGCCAATTAATTGTTAATAACTTGCGTATAGTGCATTTGACTTACAGTAGATTGTTGACTCTTTCAAGTTATATTGTATTTGAAAATCCTTGAAAATTTTAGGAGTGTATTTTTTCGCTACATGATTTAACATAGGAGAAGGTACACTTGGAAACCTTGGAAGCTTATCCCGAGCTTTGAATTCATGTGTCAACTCCTTATATCATTTCTCATCCACAAACTGTTCAAAGTGCGTAAAGAATTGAATCAAATCCACATCCGGATTCAAGCACCGCTTGACTTCTGCGTTGATGCTCTCACTTATTTGTGTGCTTCGTATGCCAAGTGTGAAAATCTTCTTCATATAACATGCAGCCCATTTTTCCTTCAATTTATATACTGATGTGAGCCAAGTGTTATATCTTCGACATTGTACTTTGAAAGCAAAGTGCTCCAAGCGGCTTCAAAGACGGTCTCCTCTTCATAGTCATACATACAATACTTAAAATCCCGTAATATGCAAGATCCATTCTTCATTAAGTTGCCTAAGTGTTTGATGCCATGTTGTAACAAATGCCATGGGCACAATCCATGGCTAGTCTCAGGCATCACCTCTTGTATTGCTCTAGCCATCGCTTGATCTTGATCAGTAAAAATTGTTTGAGGCTTTCAACCCCCGTGCGCCTTTAAAAATGTTTCGTACAACCACTTAAATGACGCCACTGTCTCGTCATATAACAATGCAGCCCCAAAGATGACAATTCCCTTATGATGGTTCAATCCCCCAAAACAAAGCAAGAGGACGATTCGCTTTGTTGGTACAATATGTAGTGTCAAATGATACCACCTCACCAAAGTATCCATAGTCAAGGACCATCCGCGCATCCACCTAAAATATATTCGTTATTGTAAAAGAAAACTACTCTCAAAATACTTCTCAGTCAATGAAAAATTCCATTTAATCCAAACTAACTCCATTTACAATACAGTAAAATGGAATTTATATATGTGGCCACATGAGAGAGATGCAGTGTCGCAAAGCTTCGGAACAGAGAAAGACCGCGCTTGTTTTGGGAAACTTTGAGCGACTGACGGCATCCATCATTCTTAACGTTAAGTTTAGAAATTTTTATTTTTTTAAACAAGGTACAAAACAGCATCGTGTTTGGAGAATTGTAGGAAATTGCACCATGGAGAATTGCACAGGATCCGTTCTCGAAGAAGAGAGGTGATGCTTGGCGGTGACGTAGAGTGCCACGTTAGTTTAAATGTACATGTAAGAGAGAGATTAGAGCCACGTAAGTGTCCATGCAGTGTTTAACAAAGTAAGCTGACCGAGTTAGGCAAAAGGACCAATTTTGATCAAATTTAAAATATAAAGGACTGATAATGACTTTTTGAAACATAGAGGACTAAAAGTAAACTTCGGTGAAACATAGAGGACCAATTGTAATACCCCGGAAAATTTCGAGGATTAAAGAATTATTTATTTACAATTTCGAGGATTTAAGAATGATTTATTCTGGGGCTAGGAATTAAATCCTTAAAAAGAATATAGAAAAAGTATGAAAGTTAAGAGAAACCGAAGAGGAATTTTTTTCAAAGGTTGTAATACCCAAGAAAATTTTTCGAAGTTTAAAATAAAAGGAAAGGAAAGGAAAAAGAAGTAGAAAATAATTTTTAGGATTTAATTCAGGGCCTAAGAAATTGGAAACCTGAATTAAATAGGGAAAGGGATTAAATAAAAAATACAAATTAGTTATTATTTATTCAATTATAAATTAATTTATTTTTAATAATATTTATTTAATTATTAATTTAATTTTAATTATATTTATTTATTTATTATTTAAGTATTAATTGTTTTATTTTATTTTTAATTATTTAATTATGTTAATTGGGGGAGAGTGCCGTGATTTATATTAGAAAGAAAGAAAAGAAAGAAGAAAGAAAAGAGAAAGAGAGAGAGAGGACAAGAGATAGAGTAGAGAGAGAGAGGGAGGACGTGTAAGGGAAGAAGAAGGGGGAAGGAGGAGGAATCTCGCCGGAGGAGAGCTAGTCGACGCTGGAAAAGCTCACCGAAGCTCGACTACAACATTTTCCACACCTCCCACCGATCGAATCAAAGGTTGGTAACCCCAATTTCATTCTAAACCCTCAATTTCTCCATTTTTAGGGATTCCTTCGATCCACCTTAGATTGGATTGTTTCGATGGTAGATTGAGACCTAGAAAGTGTTCTTGAACACTTAGTTGGGGTAGGAATCAAGATTATATACTCGGATTTGCCCAAATTCGAATTTGGAAGGATTTGGGGTTGAAATTATAATTATTTCCAAATTGGGGAAAATTGTTGATAATTAGGATTGAGCTTGGATTTGAGTAAATAGGCTTGGATTGATATTACTGAAATTATAATTATTTCCAAATTGAGAAAAATTGTTGATAATTAGGATTGAGCTTGGATTTGAGTAAATAGGCTTGGACTAATATTATTGAAATTATAATTATTTCCAAATTGGGGAAATTGTTGATAGCTTAGGAATTGACCTTGGATTTGAGTAAATAGGCATGGATTGGTCCTATTGAAAATTATATAGTTGAAATATTAGCTGAACAAGACCCGTGAAGAGCTGGCCCAGGGTTACTAAGGTTGAACCTTTATGTTAACGTGCTGGGTCCCTGCTCGATTTTCCCAAATACACTTTAAGGGTGGTGTTGAGGGCTCCAAACCTCTTCTTTTCAATCTTAAACACCCTAGAATAATTCTAAATATGCTATCAAGCATCAAGAATTATTTTAGGTACCTTCTTGTTTCTCAAGGAGGGAAACTTGCGGAGCAATGAAGTCCAAATTCTAAAATGTTAATTTTATTCCTTCATAATTATTAGGAAGCCTTAAGTAGGATGAATTAGGGGTGTATTGAGGTTTAGAAACTAGATTTCTTAGAACCCGAGTAAAAATACAAGTTGAAACAAAATGCTTAAATCTTCCTAAAATTAGGATTCCTTCCAATCAAATTAGATAAGCTTCCTTAGATGTGAATACAAGTTAGATAGAGGTCTAATACTCAAATCCAAGTATGTGAAACACTCAAGTAGAGTGTTATATATGAGTAAGTCAAGTGTCCGAGGAAGGATACGCATAAGTCGGGATAGAGAAGTCCAATAAGACCAAGAGCTTGACTCTGTGGCAACCATGGACTACATGTGAGAGTAATGGAGGGATAAATAACAAGTTAAGTTAAGTAATAACCTTAATGAAGTAAATGTTGTTCTTATAGGAACAACGGTACACGATTGAGTGCAACAGGAACTCCGAGGAGAGGGCTCTTTCATCTCTGCTCCTAGGGTTGTATGCTTATGTGGATTACATGAGTATGCATATTCTCTGCTTGTCTGGTATGTGTTAGCTAGAGATATAGAATGCTAAAAGAATGAAAGAACTAGAAAATAGGTTGTGGAAGATAGCTTGGATAGGAAGACATATGAGTAGAGTATAATTGTTTGCTATGATTGGTGTGTTACAAATCCAACTCATACACTCCGGAGGCATGATGAGTATTTTATTAAATCTTTTCTACGACGGTGGCAAGAGTCCTTGTATGGAAGGGCTAAACTTTATTTTGAAAACTCGTCACGACGGTGACTTAAATTAAAATCATGCAAAGGAAGTTATTGGTGGGTTTCGGATTTGGTTATGCTAGCGATGTGAGACATCGACTAGAACAACGTCAGATGGCACTTGAGACCTCAGTCTTTAAAATCACCATGACGATGGTCATTGCCCTATCCTGGCAATAGGGTCAGAAAGGTTTTATATTGCTATGACGATAGCTTGAGGCTCAGAGAGTGCATCTGAACGGGTATATGAGTTATATCCTGTTGAGGATACTTGTACATATTAATAAGGAGAAGAATTGTTGATCCTTTGGGAAAGATACAAAGAATCTTATTAATATGTGAGACTAAGGTATGGAGACATAGGAGGAACTTACGGGTGAACTGTGAGCCTAACCTAGTAAAAGAGAAACCATCATGTGGAGTTGGTCCAGGGTGTGTCAATGGCCATGCTTCGAGACGTCGTGACGTGCCCGCCATGTGGCCTGGTTGGGTAATGGACAAGTGGGCTCAAGCTATTACCCCGCAGCAAGGGGTCAGGACGTGCCACGTGGTGGCTATACATATCAGTTGTTTGATAGATAGAAGTTGATTGTGTTTGGTTAACAGAATTGTCACGAGGTGACCAGTAACCAAGTGAATGGGTTAAGTATGTTTTGCCACTTGGTGGCCAGCAACCCGAGTGCACGGGTTCGAGGTAGGAAAGCCATGTAGTGGCTAGTAAATACCCCAGAGTGGGGGAAGTTAAGTAGATGTATGTTATAGTATCTGCGTGTACTTAAAAAATTGTCTGTGTTTGCATATTATTGCTGATTGTGCAACAGAGTGGTGACGTACAAGATTACGTCATCACAACGCCTTGTTTGATTCAGATATGCTGAACGTGAGAAGACCGGTAAGTAAAAGCCGGCACTATATGTTACGTGTTTAATTGCTGATTGATGACGTGGAATAAACTGCTGCATGTTTACAGTTATTAAATGCATGTGAGTGTTTGGGTGAAATTTCGGTTGTTGTGTGATCACCAAGAATGTATGCTAACAATAGTAACTAGTTGTTTTTGCATGTGGTTGTGTATGACACCCAAACCCAGCGCTATGGTACCCACCTTGCGTCGGGGATGGGAGAGTCCTCACTGAGTCGCGTGGTTAAGACTCACACCTCATTTTTACTACACAGAGACAGGTTAAGTACAGGTGGAAGAAGTCTCGGTGGAACGAGGGACAAGCAAAACTTTCCAAGACCCACAACTTGTTCATGTGGGTGAATAAATTGTAACTGTAATTTAATTTACTTTATCATTGTATCATAAAGTAAAGGGTAGACGTACCCAATTAGATTGTATTACTAACTCTAGAACTGTCAGCTTCACACACCTTAAAGATCAGGATTTATTTTACTGCGATACAGGAAAAATTTGTTTTCAAAATATATATATATATATATATATATATATATATATATATATCTGTTGCATGTGAATATAGGATAGGCAGCATCTTCGGATGTATAGCTAGTACACAGGTTATATATTATGTGTGTTTTCCTATATCTATATCCTGAAGCGGCACTGGCTGTGGATTTGCTTGCCTAGGATAAGCCACCATTTCCGGTGTAGCCATGGTATTATAATGCATGTGAATGTATTTTTCAATAATAGCTATTCTGTCAATTAAGTGATAAGGCTTACAGGCATAGGAATATTCCCTGTGTTTGTGCCGGTCACGGTCCTCTAAACGGGGGTCGTGACACCAATATAGCAATGTAGCCTTTAAATTGTAGTTTCCTACATACAGGGAGTATGAGAAAGATGATCATTAATTAGTTTGAAATAAAAATATTGTTCAATTAAGAATTGAACATTAATATATATATTTTTCAATTTCTAACCATAAAACTTACATTAAAACTAGTTTAAAACAACTTTAAAATAAGTATAACAATAAAATAAAATATTTATGGTAAACAATATATATATAATGAGAAATAAATAAATTTAAAATATACTATTTAATTTTATTTGTTTGGGCTCAAATGGAATCCAATAACATCAAATGATTGGATTGGTTTAATTTGAGATTTATATATGAAAATATTTTTGTTGCGAGAGTTTTACTCCTTTTACGAGATGTTGAAAACAAATTAATTAGAACTTTTACCAAGAAAAATAATATTGACTCCATGGTCTAGCCTATGGATGACACAATTAGGTATTGAGTTGGATAAATTAGAATAAACGGCCGCATATTTAAATAAATAAAAAAAATAAAATAAAACCTTCTTTATAATCAAAGATAAGGCTAACCTGATTTCAAAAAAAAAACGATAAGGCTAACCTTGTAGTTTGTGCGGTCGCACAAACTCACTTTTAAGTCTTGATATCAACATAATTATTTTTCACAATCTAATATTTGGATTAATTAGAATCAATTTCATAACAAATTTAGAGAAGTGTGAAAGAGTTGAAACTTACAACACTACTATCCACTGAGATAGATATATATATATATATATATATATATATATATATATATATATATATATATATATATATATATCATTATTTTTATAGCAAGGGAATGAAAATTACTTTGTGAGTAGAAAATGAAGCAAAAATTAAGATAACTATCATAATTCTCATAATATACTTTATTATTAAGCATCACCCAAAATATATATAAGGTCCTAGAATATGGTTATATACAGGACATCATATAATTAAAGACTGATTTCAAGTTTAAGAGGGGACTACAACAAAACTAGTGAATTCCTACTAACTTGTTCGATTGAAAAGCGACTGAAATAAATCATTTTCTCTTTCTTTAATTTTCGACCGGTTTTCAGTCGAATTTGTTGGACGTGGCATAAAGTTAAATTTTATCTACCAAAAAGCAGTAGGTTATACAACAGCTTTTAAATATATAAAAATAAAAGATAGTCCGACTGACTTTGATTAGGAAATGTTCATGATTTTGTAAGTTTTTTAATCATTTCTCTCTCTTCTATCCCATCTTACATTATTTAATATTTTAAATTATATTCTGAGTCTTGAAATATGTATTTTATGTTTTTGACTCTTTCTAATACTTTATTTTCGACTGAACTTCAGTCGAATAAAAATAGTAAATTTATTCGACCGCTAAGTAGTCGAACAAATACAAATAATTATGATTTCCCCACGTGCAGGCCAAATATTTCGACCAATTATTAGTCGTAACTTTGTTCGATCGATAAGTAGTCGAATAAAAAGTAATTATGATTTCCTTCCGTACGTGACGCGTCCAATGACCAGATATTACGACCGATTATCAGTCGAAAATTGTCCAAATTAAATGTTGTTCGTTGGCTTGATTTTATTGCGTGTTGGTGGTTGAAAATATTTTTTTTAGCTTCTTCAGATCATTTTCCTTCTTCAATCTTCACTTTGCTCTCTTTCAAACTTCATTTTGCTCTGATCAAAAGTGTGCAAGTGTAGTATCATTTTGAAGATATCGTACAAGAAATCATACAAAGAATTTGCCTAGAATTTCAAGATTTCCCACTGGGTATGTTTTTAAATATATTTATATATTTTTTAATGTTTTTATTTTCCATATGCCATGTTTTTTGTATTATCTAAGTAGAAAAAATTGAATCTAAGCTTGTAAATGTGGCTCTATTTTCTCTGATAATTTCTATTATTGTTATTTTGTTGTTTGTTATTAGTAATTTGCTCTTTATTTCTCTGTAGTTAGTATATTGATAAATTAAATTTTTATCAAGTTAAAATGAAATAAATAATAATCCTAGTTAATGAAAAATTGAGAGGTTTATTTCGTTGTTTTGCTTGAAAAATAAGTAAAAAAGATTAATTAACTTACATTTGTGTGTTTTTTTGTAATGAAAAATTTAATTATTTTTAGTATCATCTAGAAATATTATGATTAATAGGAAAAAAATTTTGAAATGACATTTAACATTTTGTTCAGATAAATGAAAATTCCTCAGCATCATAGATGGATTTATAATAGATTAAATTCTGGACTTCGAGGTTATACAGATGAGTTTTTACAAGGAGTAGATGAATTTATTAATTTTGCATCTCAACATGAAGTATGTGCATCACAAGGAAAAATTAGATGTCCATGTTCTAAACATGAAAATCGTGCTTATTTAACGGTTGAAGAAGTTAAAGTAGATCTGTATAAAAGAGGTTTTCTACCGGGGTATTGGTGTTGGACATGCCATGGTGAAATTGCTCCTGAAGTTAGTGTTGTCATGCCTAATGTAGATTTTGGAGCTTCAAGTAGCTCTCATGTCATGGGGGATGAAAATAATAGATATAAAAGCATGATAATTAATGCAATAGGGCCTCATTTTGATGTTGGTGGTGGTCATGATGATGTAGAAGTAGACGAGTCTCCAAATTTACAGACAAGGGAATTTTTTGATTTACTAAATTCCCTTAAGAAACCATTATGGCTGGTATGTACTGACCATTCTGAATTATCTTTTGCTGTAATGATGACAAGTATTAAGGCGGAAAACAACATTTCAAAAAAGAGTTTTAATAAATTTGCAAGTTTGATGAAAGCAGGTTTTCCAAAAGATAATGCAGTGCTCCCTGATTGGTATAGGACAAAAAAATTGGTTTCAAAACTCGGGCTATTGGTTACCAAAATTGATGTTTGTCATAATGGATGCATGTTGTATTACAAAGAAACAATAAATGATACTGTGTCTAAATTTTGTGATGCTCTTCGATATAAAAATAATCAAGGGCAATGAAATAATTCAAAGCCAATACCAGTAAAAAGGATGCATTATTTTCCTATTGTCCCTAGATTGCAAAGACTTCATGCATCAATGAGTTCTGCAGAGCATATGAGGTGACATTGGAATAATAGGAAGCGTGAAGGTGTATTATGTCATCCTTCAGATGGAGAAGCATAAAACATATTGATAAGATATACCCTGATTTTGCTATGGAATCACGAAATGTTAGACTTGGTCTATGTGCTGATGGATTCACTCCTTTTAGTCAATCGGCTTCACCATATTCATGTTGGCCAATTATTATTACTCCTTACAACTTCTTTCCTGAATTGTGCATGACTGCTCCATACATGTTTTTAACTGCATTAATTCCAGGACCACATAATCCAAAGGTTAAGATTGATGTATAGTTGCAGCCACTGATTGATGAATTAAAGCTTTTATGGGAAGAAGGCGTGCCAACTTATGATGTATCAATGAAGCAAAATTTATAGATGAGGGCAACATTAATGTGGACCATTAATGACTTTCCAGCATACGGAATGTTGTCTGGGTGGAGCACAGCAGGGAAATTAGCGTGTCCATATTGCATGCACAACTTAAAAGCTTTTACATTGAAGAATGAAAAAAAGAACTCTTGGTTTGATTGTCATAAACAATTCCTGCGTTCAGGACATGATTTCAGAAGAGATATAAATGCATTCATAAATGATAGAGTTGAAAATGATCCTCCTTGTCACGACCCCCTACCGGACGTCCGTGACCGGCACGGGAGGTAGGATTTCTCCTATCCCGCAAGCTTCTAATCCTCGATTGACACTTTAATATGTGTATATCTACCCATTTCTAATACAAACAACATATAATACATATGTGTATATCTACCCATTTCTAATACAAACAATATATAATACATATGGTCCCCCATCCCTGGCGTAGCAGCGGGTACCACTATAGCTAGGGGAAGGGAGCAACCACAACCACATGCGCATGAAACGAATACGTATTATGATCTTTAACATGATCAAGCAATCAGTAAATCATATTCACAATTTGAAATCCTATTTCATGCTTCTAACATATTTATTAATCCGCATGTAAATCAATCACAAACATATAACATATGGTTCCATAGTTAACATATACTTGTGCACATAGGCACTCACTTTCTGTCTCCCGCATTACGCTAAGAGAAATATTGGCCTGAAGGCAATTTCATGTACGAACCTGGTTGATCACACCAGGAACTTTCTGACTCCAAGGCATGCTTAGAGTAATAGCTGGCAACTTGTCTGACCTCAATTTAAACCAAGGTAATGACCACTATGTGGCATACTTGCTGACGTCATAATCATGTCTGTCCGATCAGGATGACTGACTCGATCTACCCGGACAACCTAAACAAACTCAACTAACATATTTAACCTTGAAAGACACCCTAAGATAAACTACTGAATATTACACGTGGTTATTAATTAGGCCTAGTTTCCCCCTTTTCAATTTATGCGGCACTCTCAACCATATTCAACAACCTAGGTTCAGTTTTCCTCAACAAACCATACGAATGAGATCTTTAAGTGACGATCAATATGATTGGTTTCTAATGTTACTGAACTCTCACACATAAAATTCGGACTAAATCCTACCCACGGTATCATATAAGGCTCGGTGAGCCACAATAGCACATATATACTTGAGATTAATCATATAAGCACATACACTATTGCACGTTGACTGTTTACTTGCCAATCATACACGTGTAGCACAAATTTATTCATATAAATAAATTCATATAATAATTACACAAAATAGAGCAAACCACATTTCCACGTAGTCATCCAACCCTGTGGGGCAGGGATGGGAGAGCCCCTCACCTCGTTGGCCCTCCTGATCAGTACTCGGAGTGCCTGAAGCTCCAATCACTCTGTGGTGCCCTATACACATTATATTTAAGAAATTTAGAACGCGTAACTAAGCATCTACCATGCACGTGTCATGCTAATGCTTATGCACCCTCTAGCTATTTTCCAAGAACTAATTATTTAGTTCGTTACGTCGTCTTATTTGCTCTTTCTGGAAGTCCAGAATGCCCAATATTCGACTTTCACACTTTCGAGCCATTTAGAACCTCTAATTGCTTAGGTTAGAGATTTCCACTTGTCTAAATTTCCCTTCATGTGTTCATATGGGTATTAACTAATAAAAGAATTAAATTCACAGTTCAAAAGAGGTTGTAGCTTACTCATTCCACCGTCTCCCTTATTCGCCGAGTAAAAGCTTAATTATTACCTCTTTAATTATATATAAAAATATAATTAGGTATAATTAGAGAATTGGAACCAATTTAGCGGGTCTTAGGTGTCCACTACGGACTAGACCAAAGTGTCCAACCCACCGCACAGCTCCTTACTGTACGGTGGCTTAGTATTTTGCCTCTTTTTCACCGAGTTGGGTTCCGGTTGAAACGGTAAATACTCGGGCTTTATTCCCTTGTATATTTCCAGCAACTACAACACTTATACTACTCCAATCCAAACCTAAACATGCATCGAATTATCAATTTCGAATTTATAGCAATTTCCTAACCCAATTTTCCTAATTTCCATACCCGGTAAATCCCTACGGTTTTACTTCGATTCTGAACCTCCCCAAGCATTCAATAACACCCACTAAGCTCAAATTAAACCCCGGAATGCTCCGATTTGAAGTATTTGAAGATTCCTAAAATACCCACAATTAGGGAAATTGGGGTTTTGAAGGATTGGGTCTTCCATACCTTGATTTCAATCGGCTAGAAGGCTTGTGGGTGTTTAAAGAGACTTTCGGTCAGCTCTCCGGTCACCGGCGCCTCCCCTCCGGCGTGAAACCGGCCGATTCCTCCGTTTCCACTTCCTCCTCTTCTTTCTCGGTTCCTACTCGCGTGGGTGTGCTACTTGCGTTTTTGTGGGTGTGCGTTTTTTTTTGCTGAATGGAATGGGGTCACTTATTTAACATATTGTATATATAATATATATAGATATATATATATTATATATATATATATATATATATATATATATATATATATTTTTTTTTTTTTTTTTTTTTTTGAAAAATTTATTTACTTGTTATATCCTCTTTTTCTTTTAAGTCCTAGAAAAATTATAAATATTCCATTTCTTTCCCTCCATTTTATTTTTTTTTACTCTTTAACTTTTTAATTTAATTTATTTTTCTTTTTGAAAGAAAAATAAATTTAATAATAATGAAAATAATTAAATCTAAATATCTCGGATATTACACTCCTCCTCCTAGATTCAATGGAGAATTTTTGTTTTCATGTGTTAGTAATCTTCCTAAAGTTGCTGAGGACGGGGTTCATAAATTGGATGGCTATAGGGAATATCACAACTGGACGAAATAGAGTATATTTTGGGAGCTTCCTTATTGGAAAAATCAATTGCTTTGTCATAATTTAGATGTGATGCATATTGAGAAAAATGTGTTTGATAACATATTTAATACTGTCATGGATGTCAAAGAGAAGACCAAAGACAATATAAAGGCAATGATGGATATAAAGGAGTATTGCAGGCGAAGAAACTTAGAGTTGCAAGTAGGAGCTAATGGAAAACTGTTTAAGCCGAAAGCTAAGTACACTTTCACATTGGAACAAAAAAGAGCTATTTGAGAATGGGTGAAAGGTTTAAAAATGCCTGACGGATATTCCTCAAATTTGTCTAGATGTGTGGATTTAAAAGACGGGAGATTATTTGGTATGAAAAGCCATGACTGTCACATCTTTATGGAGAGCTTACTTCCAATTGCCTTTAGTACATTACCTGATGAAATTTGGAAGGCAATAACGTAACTGAAATCAGTCAATTCTTCAAGGCTTTATGTTCTACAACTTTAAAGAAAAATGACTTGCTTCAAATGGAATGCGACATTCCTATCATTCTTTGTAAGTTAGAAAGAATATTCCCTCCTAGATTTTTTAATTCCATGGAACATCTACCAATCAATCTGCCATGTGAGGCTAGACTTGGGGGCCCAGTCCAGTATCAATGGATGTATCCCTTTGAAAGGTATTTTTTGATTTTTTGTCAGATATGTAGTTATTTTATTTTTGTATAGTTTATGTCATCATAATATGTATTTTATTTTTTTATACAGGTTTCTAAACAAATTGAAGAAGACTGCTAAAAATAAATCTCGAGTTGAAGGTTCAATTTGTGAGGCATATTTGGCACAAGAGATTTCTTACTTATGCTCCTACTATTATGAGTCACACGTACATTCCGTTCGAACGACAATTGGTCGAAATGATTGTGTGGAGGAAGTTCAGACTAATAAACCAAAATTGTCAATTTTCAATAAAGTCGGGTGTCCTTAGGGAAAGTCTTCCACTCGATATTTGAGTGACAAAGAATATGGAGCAGCTCATCTACATGTTTTATTAAATTGTGAAGAAGTTGAGCCATATCTTGAGTAAGTAATTTATTAATAAGTTTTTTTATATATATAAATATAGATAATGCTATTACATTGTTTGATCAGTACTTAGTAAAATTTCATTTCAATTTCAGTATGTTCGAGCAATATTTGAGAAGCTTAAACCCCAACATTGGGCACAAGGAAATTGACACTTTAATTGATAAACAGTTTGTCGTGTGGTTCCAGAAATATGTAAGTAGTGACACAATTTAATTTATATTAGCATTATTCAAATTCATGTTTATGGTGTGGTGTATTCTTAATTTTATTCATTGTTAGGTTTTTGATCAATCGTCTTCAACTGAAAAAGAATTTCTGAAAGAGTTGGCATGGGGACCACTTAGAAATGTAGAAACTTGGCCAATTTTTTTTTGTTAATGGACTTAGGTTTCATACCGAAGCTTGGAGTCTTGGCAAGAAAACTACCAACAGTGGTGTTTGTGTTATGTGTATTGGGCAAAATGGTGAACGTGATTATTTTGGCATTCTTAAAGACGTGGTTGAAATACAATATCCATGAGAAGATGGTAACAAGTTGGTCTTATTTTTGTGTGATTGGTTTGATCCTGTGGTAAATTGAGGAGTGAAAATCCATCCACAATATGATATTATTAAAATTAAGCATACGGGAAGGTATCGGAAATTTGATCCTTTTGTATTTGCAAAACAAGCAACTCAAGTCTATTATGTGTCATACCCTATTAGGAGTAGAAGTAATGTAAATTGGTGGGTTGTTATCAAGACTAAACCTAGAAGTTTGGTGGATGATCAACATGCATTAGAAGTTGCTTATCAGAGTGAAGAGGCTTATAATGTGATTCCTATAGATGATGATGTATTATATGTTGACTTGGGGGACATTAGTCAAATAGCTGAAGAAATTGAACAAGTGCATGAAGATGAAAATAACCCTGGCAAAGAAGACATTGAAGAAGATAGTGATGATGAATATGAAGATATAGAATTTGAAAATGAAGACAATAATGAAATATGAACAATTTAATTTAGTTTGTGATGTATGTGTATTTCTTTTAAGGACTAATGTATGTGTGATTTCTTTTAAGGATTAAATTAGAACAATTTGTATCTTATTAAGATTAAATTAATAATTCTCTCTAATTTATATAATTAATTATTGTCTAAAGAAATATATAACTCATTTGTTAGATAAACCCTAATAATAATTAATAATATTTTTTATACTAAATTTTATAAAAATAATTAAAAGGTGCGTGTAGACCATATTATAACTTCCATTTCATTTGGCCATATCCTAGACTCACTACTGACTTTCCTTCGTCTAGTAAGATCTGAGGCAGTACTCTTTCATAAGATTGATAGGCCTTTTCATAAAATCTATCGATTAGCTAAAGCCCCTAGTCTGATATGATCATGTGAGCCCCTAGCTAAAGTTCTAACTTAACATTGATAAAGCAAGTTCACCTTCACAAGCCACCATCTGCATCTGTACTTTCAAGCTCATCCTATGTATTCAATTTAGTCTTTTTCCATTATACATTGATATATTAAAAAATAAATATTAAAAAAACCAAAAAAGCTGTAGAGAATCTCTCTCTTTTCTTTTAATATTTCTCTCTCTTTTCAAAGTTATACTAATTATCATATAAGTATCTAGTTCAAAATTTTTTGCAATTGGATCAATACAAACGTGCCATGTAGGCGTTTGTATGAGTTTGCACCCTAGAAAAGTATGAGTTTGTAACTTAAGCAGTTTACACCCTAGAAAAGTCCCTCAAAATAATTGATTGATGTACATACATATTATGTATGTAAAATTTTTCAAAGTTATTGACATGACAACTCATTAGTCATTTCTCACATTTCAAATCAATTCATTAGGATTTGGTAATAGAATTTTTTTAGAACATCATTCTCTCTTTTTTTTCCGTAAAAAGTGGAATACGTTAAAACAAATATGACTTCTCTTCATCTCTTATTTATAGCGTCATTGTATTCATTCTCTTCATTCTTCAACCCAAGTCTCAAATTATTCTCAACTCAATTCTCTCAACAAGGCTCATCGTCTATGTTTCCTCAACCCGCTCAATGGATGTATTCAACTCAAAATGCAAATCAAAATCAATTTATGAATCCCTTTCTATATCAATAGTATATAAATTCCTCACAATTTGGGAATATTAATCAATTTCAACCATCAAGAAATGCTATTTCAGCAACTAATGATCCAACATCACCCACTCAAGCACCCGACCAAGTTAGGTCACTAACCCCTTCTCAATCACCAGCCCCTTCCCAATCATCTGTTCAAGGGAATCAGTCAACATTAAGTAAACTTTTGATTCAACCTGTTAGCCAGAAAATAACCAAGAGGGGGGGGGTTGAATTGGTTTTATAAAATTTAAGCTTCCCTTCTAAAAATGATGTTTACTTTTAACTAGGACGTTGTTTTCTTAGGAATCTGATTACTGAAAGTTATGATAGGTAAGCAATAAGACACGAGATTTTTCTGGAGAGGTTCACTATCCAAGTATGCTTGTATAGCTACGTTCTCTCCCTCTCTAACTCAACTATTAGAGAGCTTTCAATTAAATCAAAACTTCTTGTACAACCAAGTAACCCAAAGGACTCTCCTTTGGGGGAGCACAAACGCTTTTACACTTAATTTACAATTGGAATGATTTAAACACCACAAAACTTTTGCTCTCAGCCTTAAGCTACAAGATTATAATAGAAGGAGATCCATTCTGAACCTTGTTTCCACAAGGATCAACTCCTGGAGTTTTTACTGCTAGGACTTTCAGTTTATTATAATCTTTGCTTCTCAGCTCTTGGTCCCTTTTTGGGACTTCTATTAAGTATTTAAGTATTGAGCTTCCTTATCTGAAACCTTGTCTTACACCAAGGATGAGTCTTTAAGACTTTTATACTAAGGAACTACAATCCATAAATACTTTCACAATATAGATGAGAAATAAATGCAGTAGCCTCCTATGGACTACCAAACCAGTTTGTTACAAACCGCAACTCACACAGAATAAGCTCACAAATGATCACACAGCAAACTAATCACACAAAGAGAAGTTTTTCAGAGAGCTTAATGATCGCACAAGTATTTCTGGATACTTAGTCACTTGATGCCTTTGAACCTCATTTTCAGATCATTAAATAGATGCCACTTTTTCTAGCTGTTGAGTCCATCTTGTCATTCCTCTGTCTTGCACCTCTTTCCTCCAAAAATGCTCGACGCTCCTCCATTAAATTTTTGAGACATTTTGAGAGAGAGAGAGAGAGAGCATGGGAGGCAATCGGGATGTTTTGCTGAAGAAAGCTTTCCGCAGCTCTTTTGTTGTGGACTAAAGAAACCATGCTTTTGTGCTTATTTTCTGCAGCAAGCCCCAGGCTCCTTTTCCCTAAATTATGCTGCAAGATTGCTCGACCTTTTTATTAGACATAACTTTCATAAAAGTGGAGTGAGATAGTCTTACCTTTCTTCCTCCTTTTCCGGAAGGTACGCTGCCATAGACCAGAAAGGATTTTGAAGATATATCCTATCTGTTAAGGTTTAGTGGGCCAAGGCAATCAAATTTTTTCGGGCCCATGGACAAGAGGAAACAATATTAACATATTAAAAATATCAAAACAGGTTTTTGGTTCAACACAACCTCAAGGCAAAACGTAATCTTTTTCTCATAATATATATTATTTAATTAATATTTTATAGAATTGTATACTTATTTAATTTATTTACTGACAGGTTTACAGATTTTAAAAAAGTTATAATGACTATCTCAAAAATTATAAAAAACAATTTCAGAGAACCCTACAGTTGCTGCACTGATGTACCACCAGAAGTACACGATTTATGGTGGACAGAATTCCAAGTACATTTTTTTATGGAAAGAATTCCAAATACATTGTTTTACTTTTATATCTAAATGCTTATTCGATTTTTTTCTATATTCATTCTTTAATAATTTTATTATTATTCTGCAGAAATCATTTTTTTTAGGTGGAACACCACCACAACCAAATTTATGAAAACTTTGTCAATCGTACCCAACAACGTTTGAAGGACATGGTTTGGCATCACTCCAATGATCATTGGCGGCGACATTTTAGTCGCTGCAAGGTCGCCGCCAATAATCGCGTTGCAGAAGACATTCTGTAGCGACATTTTAGTCGCCCCAAAGGCATGTCTTTCGCAGCAACAAATGTCGCCGCCAAAGACATGTCTTCAGTAGCGACTTTTTAGTCGCCCCCAAAGACATGTCTTTAGCAGCAACAAATGTCGCCACCAAAGACATGTCTTCAGCAGCGACTTTAGTCGCCACCAAAGACATATCTTCAGCAACGACTTCTAAGTCGCCACTAATGACATGTCTTCAGCATCGACATTTGGTCGCCACACAAGACCTTCAATAGCAAGCTTCCGTCGCCACTAAAAGCAGTTACTGGAACTCCAACCGCCGGCAACGACCTCCGTCGGCCGGCGACGACCACCATTTGCCGGACCTCCACCGACCGGCGACGACCACCACCGGCTAGACCTCTGCTGGCCGGCGACGACCACCATTTGCCGGACCTCCGTCGGCCGACAATCACCACCACCTTATATTTTTGAAAAATGGCACATGGACGGATTCGAAGTCGGGACGTGATGCATGGTAATTTCTGCAGCAACCACTAAGCCATATATCACGTTTTGTTATATAATGTCATTCTAATATATTTATTATATGTATTTGTCTTTAATCTCAAAGACATGTCTTCAGCAGCGACATTAGTCGCCACCAAAGACATGTCTTCAGCAGCGACTTTTCAGTCACCACCAAAGACATGTCTTCTGCAGCGACCTTTTAGTCGCCACCAAAGACTTGTCTTCAGCAGCGACCTTTTAGTCGCCACCAGAGACATGTCTTCAGCAGCGACTTTTGGTCGCCACTGAAGACCTTCTAACAAATGGTTTAGAGTTTTTTTTTTTAAATTTAGTCCCTAAAATTATACAATATAAAATACAAGATATAGAAGATAATTGAAAATAGAGAATTAGTTTACATTAAAAAATTAATTTTTAAAATTACATTCAATTTAGCTTATGTCAAATCTATTAGTATTATTTTATTGTAATGATACAGATACCCACATACGAATAAATTATGATGATACAAGATGAAACAATTGCCATTTGTTATAAATATTATTATTTATGAATATTCACAATTGAGTTTTTCCATATACATAAATATGAGTTTATCCTTTCATCATGTACATTAAGTATGAGCTTATCTCTTCATTATGTACATTAAGTTAGGTACATCCCCCCTTCAGATCTTTCATATTATAAATAGAGGTCTCTTGTGATGATATGTACATAAGTGATAACATGAATAAAAGGATTACTCTCTTGCTCCCCAATTCTCTATTTCTTGCAAATCTCTTATTCTTATAACTAGATCTTATTGTTTATATACATTTTATAACACATTATCAGCACGACGTTCTACCGATCGATTTGAGTTTTGGGAGATTGAGCATGATAACATTAAGGTAAGTAAACAATATCAAATCAAATATATTTGATTGTTGTTGTTAATTCATACTCTTGTCAATTTTACACAAGGAAAATATGTATGTGTATGTCTTAATTATTTGAATTCTTATTTCTTATATCATATCTCTCAAAGCTTGAATTTGTTGCACTTGATAAATCAAGAGGATTTATTTATCATGAGTTTTTGATGTCATAATTCATTTGATTGCAATAAATCTTAGAAATACTATCAAATGATGAAATCAAGCATCCCTGAAGGATTGCACGAGGCAATGATTTTTTCTTTGCCATCATTTTGCATCAAGAACTGAAGACAAAATATCTCATTATCAAAGAACCTGTAGTTATTTGGAATAATTTGGATGAGGGTATGAGCACAAAGAAAAGATTATTTTTCGTTTAAAGATCTTTAGATACACAATCAAAGAACCAGTAGTTCTTTATAACATTTGAAATATATTATATAGCAAAGTCTTGTTCAAATTTAGCTCTCAATGGAAATTATGTAGAGAGAGAATTATTGATGAATATATGTTAGAAAAACATATTTTACTTTGATACCTTGAATGTGCTCCTGAAGTAGCAATATCGAGAGCATAGATTTACTAATCATTTTGAGCTCATTTTTGTTTGCTTATGTTAAGCAAAAGTCCTAACTATTGGTACCAAAATATGAAACCCGTCCTAATGAATCATTTCCATTTCCTGAAGAGAATGGAACAAGGTAGAATAAATTTTAAAAAAATATTCCCCGAAGTGATTGCAACAAATAAAGTATGATGAGTTTGGTAAATGTCTATTCATAGACATGGTATTGGACGTGGGCATGATAAAGGACTAAAAATTTACCATCGCCATGATTGACGTTATAATAATTAAGAGAACAATAGAGGTTCTCTCAATATAATTCTTTTAAGAATAAAGATATGAAGGTCATTGGTCACGTGTTTGTCGTGCACCTTAATATATTGTTGAGTTTCACAAACTTCAACAAAGAAAGCAAATAGTACTGACGTTAATTAATTTGACATTTCAAAATGTTAACATCAATTGATGATGTTGTGACCACAATAATTTTGCTTATAAAGATAAAATATATATATATATATATATATATATATATATATATATATATATATATATATAAGCATGCTGATAAATAAATACATAAAATATCTTGTCTGAATATAGATTGTTAACAAAATTAGTATTGCGCGTATGCGCTAATTTGAGTATAAATTGTTAACAACCTTATCTTTATTTGTGTTTGTATACACTACAAGAAATCAGATTTTTAACTACGGTCAAACAACTACAGTTGCATCAACCGTAGTTAGATGCCACAATTTCTAAATTTTAACTACGGTTCCTTTGCAACTGACGTAAGGACGTTCAAGTGAAATAGAAGTTACCCTAGCCACTCTTAAGAACACACATTCCGTGCGGCGCCCTCTCTTGCTTGACGCTTCCTGCTTCTGCTTGTTCTTGGTTCTCCATCACCGATCAACCACGGCAACACTTCTCCATCACTGAATAATCGTTCATCTCTGCTCCTTCTCGTTTGGTAGGACTCAAACCGACACTTCTTCTCGTTTCGTGCGCCGTCGACATCATTAATATTTTCGACCGACATTTAGTCGGACACAACAATTTAGGAACCGTGCCCTGCCATAGCAGACTGTGCCCACCTAACACATTTAATTTAAATGTGATAGATTGTTCAACTCATAGGCGGTCGAAATTTTTGAAAAGTGCCAGGCTCTTTATTGACTGAAAAGTGGTCTAATTTTCTTTTTTACGGTACAAAATTTATCGACTGAAAGACGGTCAAAATTTCTTGTTTATGGTACAAATTGTTTCGACTGAAAAACAATTGAAATACTTATATGTGTCAGAGAGGCTTTCGACCGAACAAACGTAGGTGGGAGGGAAATGCGATGTGAGAATTTTCGACTGACATTCTGTAGTTAATGGTAGTAGGACATATTATGCAGTAGTATTTCAGTCGAAAATGAAATTTGCGACCAAGCATTTTACTACTGATTGCTGTAGTAGGAAATCAGTCGAAATTTTATAGATTATCTACTGATATTTATGATATTCCTACTACTTTGGCAGTAGAATTCTTGTTAGATTTTTGTAGTCTCATGTACTAATCCTTGGCTTTTCCTTCAAGAGATAGATGAAAGACCATCCATTGAACATCATCTGTGCTGGCTCCAACGAGCTTCATGCTTGCCCATACCATGTACAAGGAGTTCAAATGGTTATAAGGGTCCTCACCTACCAAGCCACAAAATTTTGGTAAAGCATTAACAAGAGGACCTTTCAATTCAAAATTCACGTCAAGATTAGGACAAGCAGCATTAATAGGATTAAAATTAGCATCAGAAGTTGTCATTTCCCTAATGCTTCTTCTCACATTTTGCCCATTATTTTCAGCTTCTCTTTCCCTATTGTTCCCATTATCATTTCGTTCATTTTGATCCCTAGGTATATCTTGATCATCCATAGTGAAAGGTAAATCAATGAAAATTCTAAACTAGATTCAGAATCACTAGACACACCGGACTCACTAGATACACTAGTTTCTTGAATTATACTATTGCTACTAATGCCTCCTGACTTCTTTTCTTTCCATAACTTCCTCAAAGTTCTTTCAATTTCTGGAACAAATGGTAAAATTTCAAGACTTTGGTTGTAATACCCGAGGGTATTTTAACTGGCATCAATTATTAAATTATATTATTAAAATAAAAGTGGAAAAAAATGAGATAAAAATACCCACTATCCTACTACCTATTTTTTTTTTAAACACAAATTTGTTAAATCCTAAATTTTCTTTTTATATACTTCTTTTTCTTATTATTGTTAAACCAGATTTTATTTTTAGTGGTATGTATATATATTAATTATATAAATATATATATATATATATATATATATATATATATGTAATAAAGGAAAAGAATAAAGGAGTAGAATAGGAAATCAGACTTTTCCTTCTTTTGTAATATATATATATATTAATTTATTATATACATATATATATTAATATAAAGAAAGAAAGAAGCAGATAAGGAAAAGAGAGGAGAAGGTAACGTTGAGGAAGAGAAAACGCACGCAGAGGGAGAGAGCTGAACGGAAAAATGCGAGAGACAAGGGGAGGAGCTCACGGACGGGAAACGCACGCGTGGTGGCCGGAGTCGCCGTCCACCGGAGCCGAAAAACGCCGTCTTGTGGCTGGAGGAGAGAGAGAGCTCGGGTTAGAGAGAGAAAGCAAAGGGGGAGGGCTTTCTCGCCGGAAAACGCCGTCTCTTCACCGGGGAAGGTAGCTGGGAGCCTCCTCTACTCCATATCATCCTTCTAACCGGTTGAATCGAGGTGAGAAGTCCCGAAACTCTCAAACCCCAATCTTATCAATTTTAGGGATTTTTGGAAAGACCCCAATTGATTCAATCTGAGTGTTCTGGGTCCTAAATTGAAGTATTTGCATGCTAGGAAGTGAGTTGGAAGCTTAGGAACCGGAACCAAATTGATGGAATTTATCCAGGTTGGAAAAAGTGTAGGGAAATGTGGTTGTTAAGGTTTAAGGGTGTTGTGGAATGACTTGGGGTGCATTGAAAGGTTGAATAATAATTATATAATTATAAAAAAAATTATCGGAATGTACGAGGGATTAAAACCCGAGTAATTCCCTTCTCACCCGGAACCCCGTTCGGGGAAAAAGAGACAATTTTCTAATTTTACGCGTATTCAGGTATGTGTATTCATGTGTAGGTGAAGTGTTCAAGGTTATTTTGATAAATGGAAATATTGGATAAGTAGAATTTATGACTCTTGAGCCATAAATTCAAGACTTGGGTAGTGGGAACTTCACATGGACACATAGAAGTGAAATTGGGTAACCTTGCATTCCCAAATTCAACGTTTCCTAATAGCGTGATTAAGAGAGGGTTGGACACGAATTAGAAGCATGCTAGGTGTTCCGAAAACTAGTTGAGGGCACTCCAAGCCAACAACTAGTCTATGGAATTAATTAGAAAGAATATGAGCATTAGCGTTACATGTACACGATAGTGGTTGAATTTTCAAGTCTATGAATCTCTCAAGTATATGTGTATAGGGCACCATACTGTGAGTGGACTTTCGGGCGCACCGAGAGCCGATCAGAGGGGCCAACCAGGTGAGGGGCTTTCCTATCCTTGCCCTATAGGGTTGACTGCGGATATGGATATATGGTTTGCCTTCTTGCCTATTTGTAGGAATTACATGTTAGATAACATGCTATTGTTGTTCCTAAATTACAGTATATGTGAAAATGTGCTATATGTGTGTATGTGAATTCTAAAAGCAACGGTGGCTCAAGGAGCCCTATATGAACAGAAGGTCCTCGGAACCTATACGACATCGGGGGTAGGATCGAGTAAATATTATCTGAAGGGTGTGGTTTTGTAAGTAAGTCCTTAAAGAGAATAAACCTAGGTGACTTTGTTCTGAACCAAGAGTCCAAATTAGAAACCACTTGGAAATCTAAATTTGCCTAAGAAGAAGTAAAATGAACAAGTAGTGGTCCATAGGGGTCATTTATTGTACAACGCGGGAACCGAGTCTATCACGGGTGGTCCGGGTAGATTGAGTCTCTTGTCTTGAGTCAAACCACAGAAATACAGAGTATATGAGTTCACCACATTGTGGCTATTGCCTTGGGTAAATCGAGGTCAGATGAGTCGCCGGCTATGTTCCAAGTGAAGTCTTGGGGTCAGACTATTGTTCCAAGTAAAGTCTTGGGACCAGGGGTTCCTAGAATGATCAACTAGGTTCCCATATTGCTCACGTGAGATATTGCCTTCGGGCCAGATTCTCTCCTAACGGAGATATTGCCTTCGGGCCAGTTTATGATTATGATTATTTGAATACAGAGGACCACATGGAAATATATGTTAAATCATGATATGATGTATGTGTGAACTCAAATGTATGTAAATCCATGTTTTAAATTCTTTATTGTGAATATGATATCAGCTAATTGCCTGACCACTTAATATATGGAAATTTAATCCGTTATATTCGTATGTGTTTGTGATTGGCTCCTCTTCCCCAGTTGTAGTGGTACCCGCTACTACACCAGGGATGGGAAAGCCTCTCACTGAGTCTGTTTGACTCACCCCAATGTTAAATGTTACAGACACAGGTGGTCTAGGCATCGGGAGCGCTTCCACTTCATCTCAGGGAGGCGAACAGACTTAGAGACCGCACGCATTGTCCGCGTGGGTAGTACTGTTATATGTATTTTTGACAGGATGTATATGTATATGATTCTTTTGGTATAGCATTGTTTTGTACAGCTGCTATATGCATATATGTATATGTCACACTCTAGAATTGTCGGCTTCATACAGATTAAAGATTGGTCTTGTTGATGGGAACATAGGTTATGATATGATGGATATCATGTGTATATATATATATATGGATGTGACTTCCGCGTGTGAATAGGATAGATCGCACGCACTGAGCGTGTGGTCAATACGTAAATTTATATATATGTGTGACTGAATACTTGATTGTGTAAAAATACAGCTTCCGCATGTGAATAGGATAGGTCACACGCGTTGAGGCGTGTGATCAATATGTATATTCTATGCAGGTGTGTGATTGAATATATATGTTTGACTGTACATAGGGATTCTGCATGTGAATAGGATAGATCACCCGCCCTTAAGCGCGTGATCAATATGTATACTATATGTACGTGTGATTGATTATGTGTATATGTATAGACTGAAGCGGCGTTGAGCGAGCCGTGGATTGCGTGCTACTTAGGTCACCGGATAGGGATGGCCATATATACTATATATTGTTTGTAATAGAAATGGGTAGTTATGCACATATAAGAATGTCAATCAGGAATTAGAGGCTTACGGGACAGGAGAAATCCTACCTCCCGTGCCGGTCACGAACGTCCGATAGGGGGTCGTGACATTGGTTCATACACAATCAGAATAACAATCAAAAGCAACAATGGAAATTCATTGAACCTTAATAATGAACAAAACTATTCCCAAAGAGCCCAAACGATCTACACACTTGAAAAGTGTAAAGTATGAGCTACACCCTAAAGTATGAGCTATGCACTAAAAATAAATAAAACAAAGGTAATAAGAAAAATAAATAAATTTGTTGATTTTGGATTTTTTTAATAAATGCAAAGGAAAATTGAAAAAAAAATGCAAACTATATATAAATATACTTTAAAGAAGTCTAAAACAAGAAAGAAAAAAAAATCTAATAGGCAACACAAGATAGATTGATACTTAGCTAACCAAAGAACCAAATAAATTGGCTCCCTGGCAACGGCGCCAAAATTTGGTCGCAACCCGTTGCAAGGTTGACCAAATTAACCGAATTAAGTGGTTTTTATATGGGAATTAATATTTCACTAAGTCTTAAGGTAAAACCTTAAGGTACCACTTGAGTCTTGTGTTCTTTTTTAGTAATTACTCCTACTACAATAGCTAACAATTACTCTGAAAGACACAAATAAAAACCACTTAGTGTATGATTAAAATTAGACAAAAACAACTTGTTCCTCTACTAAAAATTGCTCAACCGAGACAATCAAATACAATCATAAAAGATTATTTTCTCTAGTCATGAACATGATAGAAAATACATTCTAATTGCATTGAAAAGACAATATTTCTATACAATCATCAAGTTGCCAAAATCAATCTAAATCATAATCACTCAATACACATAGTCAATTTACCCATAAATCTAAGATTCTAAATTGTATAAAGATAAATCCTAAACCTAAGAAATCAAATATACAATTTAAAATTAGGTATTGAGATAAAATAACTCCCCTTTGTAGAATGAGAACTCAAGCCCTAATCTTCATCTCCAAGGAGCAAGGAAATCTAGCCACACATTGAGAGAGATGCTACAATATCCCTCACTCTTTCAACCATGATGCAAGAAATGGAAGAATATGATAATGGTGGTGTGATGATGTGTGGTAGCGTGGAAACCGAGAGAATTTGGGTGAATGTGGTGAAATGATGATGATGATGATGATGATGATGAAATTGTAAGTGAGTGGGGTGATGGAGTGGCGTGAGGAGGTTGAAGGAGAAGAGGAATGGAGTGAGTTGGAGGATGAATGGAGAAGAGTAATGGAGATGATGGTGAAGAATGAAAAAAATTGGCCCTGTGTGTGTGAGAGGCGTCCTAACCTAGATGCATCTATTTGCTTGCTTAGAGGCTGAAGGGCTTTGACAAAAATTGTGGGAAAGTGGACTTGAATTTTGGGTTCAATGGGTTGAATCATAGATTGGATGTTGGGCTTTTCTTGGGCTTCTAATTTTTTTGATTGAATTCTTTTCTTCTTCTTCTTTTTTTTTTTCTTCAATCTTTCTTTTAAAATCTACAAAGCAAAAATAAGCCCAATATAAAATAATCATTCAAAAATATTTTAAATAAAAAGCAATCACAAAAATATAACAATTTTACCCATTTTAATATTATTTTCATGTAATTACTCTTTAACCAAATTTATCATAATTGATGCAATTAAGCCCAATAAAATATAATAAGAACCCTAAAATAAGATAGAAAATACTATTCAAAATAGGGACTTATCAGTGTTACATGGGCTAGGTCAATGTTCTTTTTCCTGTTGAATGTTGATAAAAAAACTTCACTAGGCCTTTCAAAGTTACAAGTGCTTTTGCTAGACATCCATCCAGATGTGAAATATGATTGTGCATTTTGAATGTTGTGCAGAAAGGAACATCAGCAGAACAAATGTAGTGCAGAAAGCAACAACAGCAGCACCAGAAAATAGCAGCAGAAAGCAAAAGCTTCATATTTGTTGTTGGAATTTTTGTAATTGGGATGAGAATTGGGAATTGACACTATAATAGGAGTGAAATATTGATTGTTTAGCACAAGATACTTGAAATTTTGTACTCTCAGTGAAATTTTGATTCATTTCAATGTAAAAATATTCATGATCAATATACAAAATATTTCATCATTGATATTGTAGCTCATAGAATTCTAAGGAAATTCAAAACAATAACAAACCAAATATAAAGGAGGCAACTTGCTCAATACAGAGCCAAAAACAATTAAGGCATTTTCTTAAAATAACATATCCCATTCAAGTCTACCATGAAGAGGATGATCATCATTTACACCTTCAAGTGATATTGGAATTTCATGGTCAAGAGGTTCCTATATAATAAAACACAAGGAATAAATTAGTAAGTGGTCAAACTTATATGCAATAAAGACAAGTTCAAATTGAATTATAAACTTATTGTCAATAATGCACCTTCATGTGATGGAATTTCATGGACAAGAGGTTCCTATATAATAAAACACAAGGAATAAATTAGTAAGTGGTCAAACTTATATGCGATGAAGACTAGTTTAAATTGAATTATAAACTTACCATCAACAATGCAGTGTAACTAAATTGATTTTCATTTCCTTGAGCCATGTTAGAGTGCATTTGACTTGAAGAGTCATTGTCCTACCAAAAAGTGCACCCACGTCAATTTTAAATTGAAAATATATGTGCCAATTAATTGTTAATAACTTGCATAGAGTGCATTTGACTTACAGTAGATTGTTGACTCTTTCAAGTTATATTGTATTTGAAAGTCCTTGAAAATTTTAGGAGTGTATTTTTTCGCTACTTGTTTTGACATAGGAGAAGGTACACTTGGAAACCTTGGAAGCTTATTCCGAGCTTCGAATTCACGTGTCAACTCCTTATATCGTTTCTCCTCCACAAACTGTTCAAAGTGTGTAAAGAATTGAATCAAATCCACATCCGGATTCAAGCACCGCTTGATTTCTGCATTGATGCTCTCACTTATTTGTGTGCTTCGTATGCCAAGTGTGAAAATCTTCTTCATATAACATGCAGCCCATTTTTCCTTCAATTTATATACTGATGTGAGCCAAGTGTTATATCTTGGACATTGTACTTTGAAAGCAAAGTGCTCCAAGCGGCTTCAAAGACGGTCTCCTCTTGATAGTCATACATAGAATACTTAAAATCCCGTAATATGCAAGATCCATTATTCATTAAGTTGCCTACGTGTTTGATACCATTTTGTAACAAATGCCATAGGCACAATCTGTTGTGTGTGTAATTCAAAGTCCCACATTGGTGGGGTGTGTGGAGTGAGTGGGTGAGGAGCTTATATAAATAGGTGTGAGTTATATAGGTTCCAACACACATAAGAATACTAGCCTATAACCATTGAGTGTATTGAGTTTTGGGTATTTTTATGTATTGAGGAGGGTTTGTAATTTTTTCATTCAAAAATTACAAGTAGTAAAGTTTGTCCCAGTTGGGGTCGTGGTAGTAGGTCTTGAGGCACCGAACCACGTTAAATTTTGTGTGTGTTCTTCTTTCTCTTTTCTTTATATTTTTGTGCAGGGCCCAACAAGTGGTATCAGAGCTTTGGTTCCGGCCTAGGGAGGGAGAAAGAGCAAGAGGAAGGAGTCGTCATCATCCAGTCAGCAATTTGGAGAGAGGTTGGTTCTGACTTATTTTCTCTTTTTTTTTCAAGTCGGATTTTTTTTGAGTTTGGGTTGTTTGTGGTGCTGGTTGGTTGGCTGTGTGAGTGGGGAAGTATTTAGCCAAGAGTTGGGTTAAATACAATGAACACCCTGAAGTTTGAAGTTCCGTTGTTTGATGGGAGAACGGATTTTACACTGTGGCAATGCACGATTCAAGTTTATTTGGTCCAGCAGGGTCTTAACTTAGCATTGCAGGATGAGAAACCGAGTGAAATGAAAGAGTCAGATTGGAGTACAATTCAGAAAAAGACTGTTAGTACAATTCGATTGGCACTAGCCCCACAGATAAAAGTGACTGTGCTGAATGAGACATCACCGAAGAAGTTGTGGGACACGTTGGAGAGTAAGTTTGGGTCGAAGACATTGACTAATCGATTGATGATGAAGATGGATTTGTACTCATTGAAGATGGAAGAGGGAGGTAATGTGACTGATCACATTAACAAATTTAATGAGATGGTATCTAGACTGTTGAATGCAGGGGAGACTATTAAGGATGAAGAGCAAGCGCTGCTTCTCTTGGCTTCATTACCAAAATCCTTCAAACCTCTAGTCCAGTCAATCCTAGCAGGAAAGAGCACACTGAATCTAGATGAAGTGATTAGTACCTTGAAGGAGAGTCAGAGGATGATGGGTGGTGAAGAGTCTTTCAGGGACAGTCATATACTAGAAGTGGATAGTGACAGGAAGAAGAAGGGTGATCAACTTGGAAGAAATTCTCGATCAAGAGACATGAGCACTGTTGAATGCCAAACTTCCTCTATAGTGCCAAACTTCATTCCCATTTTAGGCTTCAAAACATTCTTCATTATAATACTGTGAGTGCTAAAATACATAAATACAAAAATCTATATAAATATCATGTACTTTACATAACAATATTTTTTTCTCAAAGACATAACTAAATTGTTATGAACAAGAATAATCTCAAATTTATATCAATTACTTATATATAACAATATAACACCTGTACTAATTTTATAAGTGATTTGAAGATTGGTGGTTGGTTTAAGCAATCAAAAGTTACACTATGGTGAATGTTGTAATTGAGGTCACATGACTTTGTATTGTAAAGAAAACTACTCTCAAAATACTTCTCAGTAAATGAAAAGTTCTATTTAATCCAAACTAACTCCATTTACAATACAGTAAAATGGAATTTATATATGTGGCCACATGAATGTTAAAGAAAAGACTGGAAAAAAAAATGAAAATGGTGAAGATGGGGTCATTAAACAAGAAACAGAAAACAGAGAAGTTTACATAGTTAAACAAAAAATCTAAACTACTCTCAAAGACTGAATGTTAAACCAGAAATTGAGAGTGAAGAATTCACCTTCTAGGCTCTTCAAAGTCATCGTGTCTTGCTTGCATCGTTGCCATCGGAGTCGTCACCGAAGTCGTCGTCAGAGTGGGCCGCCGTTGAGAGAGATGCAGTGTCGCAAAGCTTCGGAACAAAGAAAGAGCGCGCTTGTTTTGGGAAACTTTGAGCGACTTGACGACATCCATCATTCTTAACGTTAAGTTTAGAATTTTTTATTTTTTTTCAAACAAGGTACAAAACAGCGTCGTTTTTGGAGAATTGTAGGAAATTGCACCATGGAGAATTGCACAGGATCCGTTCTCAAAGAAGAGAGGTGATGCTTTGGCGGTGACGTAGAGTGCCACGTTAGTTTAAATGTACATGTAAGAGAGAGTTTAGAGCCACGTAAGTGTCCATGGAGTACAGTGTTTAACAGAGTAAGCTGACGGAGTTGGGCAAAAGGACCAATTTTGATCAAATTTAAAATATAAAGGACTGATAATGACTTTTTGAAACATAGATGAACAAAAGTAAACTTCGGTGAAACATAGAGGACCAATATAGCAATGTAGCCTTTAAATTGTAGTTTCCCACATATAGGGAGTATGAGAGAGATGAGCATTAATTAGTTTGAAATAAAAAATATTGTTCAATTAAAAATTGAAGATTAATATAATATATATATTTTCAATTTCTAACCGTAAAACTTACATTAAAACTAGTTTAAAACAATTTTAAAATAAGTATAACAATAAAATAAAATATTTATGGTAAACAGTATATATATAATGAGAAATAAATAAATTTAAAATATACTATTTAATTTTAATTGTTTGGGCTCAAATGGAATCCAATAACATCAAATGATTGGATTGGTTTAATTTGAGATTTATATATGAAAATATTTTTGTTGTGAGAGTTTTACTCCATTACGAGATATTGAAAACAAATTAATTAGAACTTTTACCAAGAAAAATAATATTGACTCCATGGTCAAACCTATAGATAACACAATTAGGTATTGAGTTGGATAAATTAGAATAAAGGCCCGCATATTTAAGTAAATAAAAAAAAATAAAACCTTCTTTATAATCAAAGATAAGGCTAACCTGATTTAAAAAAAAAAAAAAAGGGCTAACCTTGTAGTTTGTGCAGTCACACAAACTCACTTTTAAGTCTTGATATCAACATAATTATTTTTCACAATCTAATATTTGAATTAATTAGAATGAATTTCATAACAAATTTAGAGAGGTGTGAAAGAGTGGAAACTTACAACACTACTATCCACTGATATATATAACATTATTTTAATAGCAAGGGAATGAAAAATACTCTGTGAGTAGAAAATGAAACAAAAATTAAGACAACTATCATAATTCTCATAATATACTTTATTATTAAGCATCATCCAAAATATATGGTCCTAGAATATGGTTATATACAGGACATCATATAATTAAAGACTGATTTCAAGTTTAAGAGGGGAATAGTCATGTTCTATTTCTTTATCCATCCTAGATTGATGAATTTGATGAGCACTTTTCAACCCTTGCCAAGCAATTGTCAATAGGCCTTGTATGTGGCAAGTATCTCACCGAACTTGAAGGATTGAGTTGTTTAAGTCTGCCATAGCAAGAAATAATAAAATTGTCAATTGTTTCCATCAAACTGGTAGGAAAAAAAAAATCATTTAATTTATACTGTTAAAATTCTAAAAGACAAATGTGCACTAAAGAGTGAATTAAAGGAGAGAGTCCACAAGTGGAAAGTTGTGTTGCTTTCAATATTTGCTGTTTTTATTTTCATTGAAAATAGAAAATGCGAGTGAAAATAAAACTTGTGAATGTGGAAGAACAAGCCATTTGTTGTAGAATTTGTGCAAGTGTTGTTCAATTGGTTTTTATGGCCAAATTGTAAGTTTTGCTCCTTCACATACTCTATAATTTAGGTAAGTATTTCATTCATAGGTTGTTGATCTTGAGCTTAATTAGAGAAAGATAGATGGAGTATTTTGTCTCCACTTCTTTTTTGACAGTTAAATTTGAATTTTATTGAACGATTATTTGTGTGATTTACTCCTTAAATTTTATTGTAGCCATATGACCCTTACTAGCCATTTTTATTAATTTTATCCCTACTACATAGGTAATATGTAAAATTCTAAATTCAATTTATGAGTAAGAATAAATGCTATCTTGTATTTCATAAATATTGTGGGCTCTATAATCTTTAAAAATTGTCGTTTTATTCAACTTTCAAGATATGTTTCAGATTCTCAACATATCATAAGATTCTCTTTCTTGAAAATCTGTACTTTTCCAACCCAAGAAAATACAAGGAAATTTAGGATTTTTCCTTGAGACAAAAGTTTGGATTAAATCACATTTTTCTTGAAAAAAAAAAAGACTTGGGTTAAATCCCAAATTTCATGGAAAAGAAGAAAATAAGTCAAATTAGTTTCATCCATGAGGGGAATAAGAACAAGTTCATGTTTACGTACCGATAATTCAGAAGAAAATGATGGAGAAAAACTGTGATTTCCAACTTTGCAAGATCATTTCCAGGACACAATCTACTTCCAGCTCCAAAGGGAAGGAATTCTCCAGCCTTAAGTATTTTATTCTAAATGAACAACCACAAAATAAATTGTGATGATATCCATAACGGGGCACATATTAAGTGAAAAACTAAACAAAATGTAAAAAATTGATGTTTTGTGCAACTCACATCCCATCTAGAAGGATTAAATTCCTTTGGATTTGGATATATCTCGGGATCCAAATGAACACTCCTAAACCAAGCAAGAACTTTCCAGCCTTTTGGAATAGTGTAGCCTGCGTTCAATTCCAAAAAAAATTTCAATGAGATGACAATGAAAAAAAGTTTTTGTTTCATGTGTTATGTTGTATGATCTTTGATGTCTTGAGTATAAAAAGTTATGTATAAATATGTAATCATAAAGATAAACTACAAATAAATAATTTTCTCTTTCAAACAAAATTAATACTAATTATCAGGTCTTATGAAAAATCACTTTCCTAAGTGACTAAATCAATAATTAATAGAAATTATTACTCATTATAAGCAAGTCTTATGAAAAATCACTTTCCTAAGTGACTAAATCAATAACTATATAATAGAAATTTGATTTATTTTTTTAAGTTTACCTTAGGCTATGTTTGGAAATAAGATTTAATGATCGAAAAAGCATGAGAGTGCTATTCTCCCTCCTCTTTTCTTCCTACCAAACAAATCTCATTTTTTGTAATGTGATGAAATTATGTTTTTGTTCTTACTTTTTTATCCACTTTTATTCCATTCCCACTTTTAATGTAAGAATAAAATGGTCCATTTTATTCACTTTTATTCTATTCACATCATATCGACATGACATTTTCATTCCCTCAAACATTCTTATTCCTATTCCGACCCCCTCCGCTTTTCTTATAAACAAACACAGCCTTAGGGTTGATTTGGTTACTCATAACAATTTTGAGGAATAAATGCTAGGATAGACGTGTATTACTCCCAATTGATTTTGTGAAAAACACTAATGCTTAAGAACTAAAATGCCATACACCTTCTAGACTAGTGAACATTTCATTTATGTAAAAACTAACATGTTGAAAATGCTAAATTTAAAATTTATGGAGTATTATAGGATATTCTTAAGAGATTGGTGTAGGATTTATAGACATATCTGCTCTAATTGCTAGACATTAACAACTAGAGAATAAAATGTAGGTTAGAGATCTAATAGTCTTCAATTCATTAAGTTAAAAGTTCACATGTCTAATAATAATGTCCATCAAATCAAGCCACATTTAGTTAGTTTCAATGCTTACATGAAAATCATAGTCTATTTTAATGTGAAACAATTTTTGACAAATGTTGTTGTAAGAGAAGTATAAGAGTCTTCAATTATCCTATGAGCTTATTATTCTAATATTGATATAATATATAAATTATCATATAACAGAATTAGGGACTAACCGTTGATATTGACATCTGATTTTGCTTCTCGAAAAACCATCAACGAGAATGTAATCAAACGCATTGTTTCATCAATCACCTATATAAAACAAAAATGAAATAAATTAAACACATGTTGAAACATGATATAGTACTAGATGACATTAAACGAATGTTTTAAGGCGGTTTGGTTGCGGAAATGTTGGACGTAATCTTGGCTCTAATTTAATATTTTTTTTAATATTTTTCGTATTAAATATATCTTATTTTTTGCAATTTGATAAAATTATGGGCATGTTTGGTTCACTGTTTTATCTATGTAATCGTATAGATTACATTCTTTCAACCAAACAAACCCCACTTTTTACAATGTGATGAAATTATATTTTTGCTCTTACTTTTTTACTCACTTCTATTCCTTTTACATCACATCACATTGACATAATATTTTCATTCTCTCCAACATTCCCACATTGCAATCCTATTACCATTACCATTCCCTCAAACATTCTACTAACCAAACATACCCTATGTTTTTGCCCTTACTTTTGTACCCACTTTAATTTTATTCTATTCCCACTTTTAATATAAAGAAAAATTGTTATTTTACCCACTTTTATTCCATTCACATCATATTACGTCACTTTCACATTACATTCTCATTATTATTCCCTCTAATATTTTCATTCTCATTCCCATTCTTATTCTCATTTCCTATGACGTTCACGTAACCAAACGAGGCCTAACTAGTTTAAAATTACAATTCAAACTATCAATCATGATTCGATAGTTACATACCTTAGAAATATAATCCATTTGTCTTACTTCCTTGAGCGTCAACCCCCTCTGTGTTGGAGGCCTTCTACTAATTATTTCCTCTTGCTCAGCCTATTCAATATAATAGTCACTTTAATTAAGAAAGTTAATTAAAGTTAAAAAAAAATTGTGATGTTCTTTATTTATGCAATTTAATATATATATAGGAAAAAACTTATCTCAAAATTGACACATGTCTTTTTTTAATTGATTAACCTTAGAAAAAGCATGTAAGCAACATCATATAAGTTTTGTCCATATATATCTATATATATATATGATTTTGGACCCTTCTGGTCATTGGGGTCACAAAATAGATATTTTTATAATTAAAAAATACAAATAAATATATAATGAGAGGTTGTGGGAGAGAGAAAGCATATATAATGGGTAGTTACTAGAAAAGTAAGCAAGTAAATAACTTCTCATAATTTAATTAATTATTTTAAATTATGGTAATAATTTTAATCTAAAAATGATCAAATATCTAATTTAATTTGTTATTACTTTAAAATATAATAATGATATTTTAAAAAATTAAGAATAAATTGCATGCACGTACGTGCATGCGAAGCCTCTAGTATCTATATTTATATGGCTGTGAACCCTTCCCGTCAACGGTCTCCCAAAATAGATATTTACTAATTTATTAAATACAAAAAAATGACGGGAGGATGTGGGAGTGGGAGTGGGTAGGGGAGAGAAAGTAAACATGGTGAGTAATTAGTGTTGAAACAAATAACTTCCCATAATTCAATTTATTATTTTAAAATATAATAATAATTATTTTAGTTGACAAATTTAAAAATTATCAAATATTTAATATTTTATTGTTTTAAAATATAATAATAATTTTATATTATATTTTTAAAAAAATAAATTACATGCACGGCACGTGCATGCGAAGCTTCTAGTCTATATATATGGCTTTGGACCCTTCTGGTCATTGGGGTCACAAAATAGTTATATTTTATAATTAAAAAAATATGAAATAAAATATGATTATTTGAGGAGATATGAGAGAAAGAGATCATGGGTAAGGTAGTTAATAAAAGTAGTGAGAGAGAAATTAAAAATATAAGTAGTTATTGAATTTTTTATTATATTTAAAACTAATAATAATATTTTTATACTAAATTTCAAAAAAAAAAAGATTGCATGCACCTTGGTGCATGCGAAGCCTCTAGTATCTATATATGGCTTTGGACCCTTCTGGTTATTGGTGTCACAAAATAGTTATATTTTATAATTAAAAAATATGGAATAAAACATGATTGGAGGAGATATGAGAGAAAAAGAGATAATGAGTAAGATACTTAATAAAAGTGATGAGAGAAAAATTAAAAAAATAGGTAGTTATTAAATTATTTATTATATTTAAAAATAATAATAATAAAAATATTTTATACTAAATTAAAAAAAATAATTGCATGCAGCTTGGTGCATACAAAACCTCTAATATATTATATACCTTAGCCTTTTGAAAAATTTCTGGGTGTTGTTGTAGCAAAACTGTTGCCCACATAGTAATATGCCCTGAAGATTCATGACCTGCATTTAAATACATTATTAGAATATCAATAATTTCTTCATCGCACAATTTTCTTCCATTTTCATCTTCCACATCCAATAAAGCGTCCATCATGTCTTTCACTTGTCTTGAAACATTTTCCCTCCTTTCCTTTCTTCGATTGTTCACAATAATCTGAAATGTAGCTACTAGATTTTTCCTAGCCTGCAAAATAAAAATACAAAAAATAAATTGTAAGATGCTATGCATAATGCAATATCTTCACCAGTTTGGTGAATCAAAACCTTATATATATATATGACATAAAAAAAATAGTATAATTTTAGGAAAATTCTAAGCTTTTTGTTTATCAAGAATGAAAATAAATTTATGTTCACTGACATATATAACAAGACGTATAGGCCATAAATAATGATATAACTATTATCAAACAAGCTTGAAATAGGGTTATTATCTAGTTACCCACAAAGGATAGATTAATTATTAGCCAAATCCAACATTGGTAACAAAATAATCTTCAATTTGATTCATGTTGGTGATTCCTTTTTAACAATTGGTCGTTAGTTGGAGTACGTAATAGGTACTCCATTTCCCTTAAGTAAGGTCTCGAGTTCGAGACTAGATCAAATAGGATTGCCTACAATAAAAAAATACGTATGATCAATAAAAAAATACGTATTATCTATAAAATGATTATAGAAATCTTTTTTTTCATGCAACATATATAATCAATATTTCTAGACCCATTTGATAATAGCCTATCTTAGTATTTCACAAGAAAGGAAATAGCAGTGAACTAAGGAAGCCAATTAAAGTAGTTTCAATTTGTATATATAAATTTTCAACAATCAATTTAGCCAAGAATGTCAAGAATAATCAAATGACAATGAAAGTACCAACAGGTAGTTGATTGGAGTGGTAGGTAGGTACTCCATTCTCTTTAAGTAAGATCTCGAGTTTAAATCTTGTGTATGAAAAAACCTCTGTTGGGAGAGTTCTATATATACTCTCATTATGAAATCTCAGCTAGTTCGAAGTTCGAACAGGATTATTAAAAAAAAACAATGAAAGCATACCTTGAGGGCCTTATGATAAGCAAATCCAGGGATGTTAATTTTCATTGCTCTAACACCAAGATTCAATGCTGTGTATTCTCTTTCCAAACTCTCCATAACTGACTCACTCTCAGAGGTTAAAAAAATATGCACAATGATCCTAAACGTTAGCTTCCTGAGCTCAGTAAGGAACTCAATTTGTCCCATTTTAGACCATTTCTCCAACGAACTCTTCACAATTTCTTCAACATATGTCAAGTACAACGATAATGCTTCCATTCCATTGATTGAAGAAGAAGTCAAACGCCTGAGACGCTTGTGTTCTTCATATGACATTGCAATGAATGATTTCTTTCCAATAAGTTCCACTGTAGAATTAGGCCATCCAGGTTGAAATTTGTCATCATCAGTCAAAACTCTCTTGCATGTTTCAGGTGTTGTGGCAATAACACTTGGGTTCCCAAACATCAAGGCCTTGTATATCCCAGTACGTCCAAATCTAAATCATTAAATATTGAATCATCACACGTAATATAAATAAGGTCATTAATTTGTTAACCAAATTAAAAATAATATAATAAGTGAGAAAAAGTTGTCATACTCTATCCTATAGATCAATAACATATATAGTGATAATAAAGGCAAAATTGTGCTTCCTACCCCAACGTTTGGTGTTACTGTTAATTTTTCCCCCAACATATTTTTTTGCTTTTAATTGTATCACAATTGTTTAATTTTTTACTAATGTTACCTTTTTTATTAACGACGTTAAATAAGTAACGATTTTTGCTAACGTAGTATTATACGTGGCAAAATAAGCTGACTGAGTTAAATTTTTTTCCAACTGAAATTTTCTCTCTTTGTACTAACATGTGGTTGGTTGGAGTGGTAGGTACTCCATTCCCATTAAGCAAGGTCTCGAGTTCGATCGAGACTTGTGTATGGAAAAATATCATTGCTAGGAGAGCTCTATCCCTGTTATGGGATCTCAGCTAGCTCGAACAGGATTGCCTCTAATAAGAGGATACTTGTGGGAAAAAAAACATTTCTCTCTTTGTGTGCAATACTATATATGTGCCAAAGGAAATAATTTGTATTCAAGAAACAGAGAGAAAATAACTCAGATTTTCTCTCTCTTAGCTAGTATTTGAGAGAGAATTTGAGTTGAAATATTTTGTCATGTGTGATGTCACGTCAACAAAAATTGTTAATTATTTAATTGTATTAGTAAAAAAGGTAATATTGGTAGAAAAATAAAACGCTGGGATGCAATTGATAGTAAAAAAATATTGAGGGCAAAATTGACAGTGACGCTAAACATTGAGGGTAGGAAGCACATTTTTGCTTGATAATAAATAAAACTTTTATGAATTTGATATCTTTAGCTATTATAAGTAATGAAAAAAAGTTTGCTTTTGTTTGATGTACCTGAGACTTTGCTGGAGAATTGATATATGGAAATTTCATACCACTTCCACATATTGATTTCTCCTAAATGGACTCTTTTTTCTTATAATAACTAGGAAATTGTGTAATACCATCAACTCAAATTTTTAAGTTCATTCTTTTACTTGAATTTTCTTAAAATGCTATTTAGGAAAATAAACTGAATGTGACGTACGTGTTGACTGGCCGGCCGGTATATATCTAGTGTCTCTCAAATTTATTGATGATTATTTTGAGAATTATTTCACAAATTTAAGACTAAAAATATGAGATTTTCTCACATATAATGCTAAATTTAAACATTTCAAAATATTTACTTCAAATTATCTTAATAATAAATTAGCGTGCTATCCAACTCAATCATTCTACTAACAAATGTTTGGTGCAGTGGTAAGCGAGCTGTACCTCGGGTTGAGGGACTTAAGTTCGAACCCTGGAGTCGACATTGTTAAAAGGGCTTTAACTGTTCGCTCCCGATCCGAATGGGATTAGTCTTCATCTAGACCGTTAAAACGGATAGGTGAGGAACACCCATGGTTATATATAAAAAAAAAAAAAAACTCAATCCTTCTTGCTTCAACCTAGAAGCTAAGCAAGACGACTCCAATTGACCCATATTCAAATGGATCTAAAAATTTATGAAGAAACACCTCATTCTAAGTGGGTTAAACAAATCAAAGAACCAAATAAAAATTTTGATAATAATAAATGAATCAATAAAAGAATAAAAGTCATGTGTAATAAGTAGCTATGGTGAGAGAGAAGAGTTTATGAATTATGATAACCTTGAGACAAAGGAAGAGATAAAGGAATCAGGGTCACCAAACTTGAAGGCAGATAGGAAAGACCACATATTACCAATGATGGGCCAACCCATGTCTCCTGGGGGTAAAGAGTATTGCTTTTCACCCAATTGAGATTCATAAAGCCACCAATTGAAATTCTTAAGTAGAAATTTTAGTATCAGAAGGGAACCGATAGTTAAAAGAACAAAAAGTAAGGAATCCATTCTCATAGGTAAACCTGAGGTTAAGAATAGAACTACCGATAAGAACTGAGGTTCAAGAGAATTGAGTAGGTCTCTTCTGGTGTGCTCGGTCTATTTATATGCTCTACTCTTATTATACCACTCTCAAATGTAATTTATTTTCACCATTAAAAATTATTTATTATATTGGAACTCAATATATGTATTTATTTCACCATAATAACTTATCAATTTTCTTGCATTTTAAACAATATATGTAATTACTAGCATTAATTTATTTGTTTTTTCACTTGGATATTTTGTATTTTGGAAAGTAACTCATTTTTATTTTTTTTCTTTGTTAGAATATTGAGTTTTGTTTCTTTCATTATAAATCATATCTATTTAATGTTGAGATAATGTATTTAATTGTTTTTACATTAGTAAGTTTCGTAAAATTTGAAATGAAAAGCTCCATATATATCATAATAATTTTTTATAATAATGACTTCTTTTGTTCTAACAAAAGTAACCCAAAAGGTAAAAAATATTGGAGTGGTATTGTTCTTAACAATCAAAATTAAGAGTTTAATGTACAGTAATAAATAATTCTTATATAAAAAAACGAAAATTGATTTTAATTTTCAAGAAAAAATATTTTTCAAAAGTTGTTAAATTTACAATGGACACTAAAAAAAAATCAAATTTTGCATTAGTAAATTAACGTGATTTGTTAATAATAATTGACATTATAGTCAATATTATTATTTTTATAAAATAACATTATTTATTAAATTGATTGTTATAACTGACGTTAAAATACTTGATCTAGACATAATGGATTTGTTTGTTACCTAAGTTCGGTATATTTATTGAGCATAATGTGGATAAATGGATGAAATATGACCTTAAAGATGTCAAAATCAATATGATCAAATAGAGCCTAATAAATTTCTATAAAAGAATATCATTCATTAAATTCATTTTTTTTTGTCTAGACCAGAATATCCACCGTCGAGCACAGTGACTAATCCATTGAAATAGAGCGTAATGTCAATGTCAAAATCTAGATTCATTGCAAGTTAATTGAAATCTAGATTCATTTAAGTTAATGTATGTCAAAATCTAGATTCATTGTAAGTTGTTAATTGAAATTGAATAGAGCTTAATCTCAAAAATATTAAAAAAGAAAATCTAGATTCATTGTAAGTTAATTGAAATTGAAATTTTATCTTTTCTTCAAAACAACTAATTAAACTAAATATTTTTTATTCAGGCCAAAAAAAAAGTAAGTATTTTTTATTTGAAAAGATTTTTTTTAAAAATTTTCTTATATACAAACCAGGAAAGGAACTAATGCAAATGGAAATAAGACTCTTAGTATTATAAATTAAATGTTGGTAAAAATAAATTACCCTATACTAAGGAATTACCATGGCAAAATTAAAAGAAAATGAAATACTTGACCAAGTAATAATTTTGAGATCATGGTTCAAATTGGGATTTGGTTTTAAACAAAAAGTATATACTAGATAAAAATTGAATACAAGAATGACCTCTAATATTTTAAAGATAGTTGTGGATGTTGATGACTAATTCATTTGCTATGTGTCACTTTGCATGACAACCATATGGGAAGGACATAAAATGTCACCTAACTCGACACATGTACTCACCTCGTATTATGCAAGGATGACTCATGAAAAATGTTAGGGAATAAGCTTCATACGTGTCATATATAGAAAAGAATAGTGCATGACAACCACATGGGAAGCACATAAAATGCCACCTAACTCGACACATGTACTCACCTCGTATTATGCAAGGATAACGCCTGAAAAATGTTAGGGAATAAGCTTCATACGTGTCATATATGGAAAAGAATAGTGCATGACAACCACATGGGAAGGACATAAAATGCCACCTAACTCTACTCACCTCGTATTATGCAAGGATGACTCATGAAAAATGTTAGGGAATAAGCTTCATACGTGTCATATATAGAAAAGAATAGTGCATGACAACCACATGGGAAGGACATAAAATGCCACCTAACTCGACACATGTACTCACCTCGTATTATGCAAGGATGACTCATGAAAAATGTTAGGGAATAAGCTTCATATGTGTCATATATAGAAAAGAATAGTGCATGACAACCACATGGGAAGCACATAAAATGCCACCTAACTCGACACATGTACTCACCTCGTATTATGCAAGGATGAATCATGAAAAATGTTAGGGAATAAGCTTCATACGTGTCATATATAGAAAAGAATAGTATTATAGAGTTATTAAGAGCTCAAACTTATCATCTGTCAGCCATTGAATTTGTCTGGAGATTTGTGCCAAAATACTTTTTTTTTTAAAAAAAATATAAAATGACACAGATCTCATAACAGATATAGATCCAATGACTTACAACTGGTGAGTTTAAACTATTGATAACTCCAAATATTCACCCTTAGAAAAATTATAAACAGCCCCCAATATATACATCCATCTTGAATATAACAAACAAATTTCATGTTAATATGTTATATTATATTTGTTTTTTATTACTGAATTAATGATATATGTGTGCGAGATGTATTTAAAAATTAACAATGGAAAAAACAATATTTTAAGTTTTGACCCTTACTAGTAGCTAAGAGTAGATCGACTTTATGAATAAACTTCAACCAAAAGTCAATAATTTAAGTATGCCCAAAAAACATTCTTGTAAATTATTTTCGAAAAAAGAAATTCCATTCTTGTCCTAATATTAAAGGTCAAAATCCCAAATTGGTTCCTTATGTTTGCACGAAATTTCATATTGGTTATTTATGTTTCAAAACGTTTAAATTGATCCTTTATGTTTGCAAGAAGTTCCAAATTGGTCCTTCCGTCAATTTCTTAAGTTAAGTGCTGACGTGGTGTGCTGACGTGTCCATCTAATTTGACATGTCATGCCTCGTCATCGCCACATCAGCACCACATCATCACCTATATATGATAGTAGATGATGACATGGCGATGATGTGGCATAACACGTCAGCTTAAATGGACACGTAGGAGAGCTGATATGTCCACCTCAGCACGTCACGTCAGTATTACGGAAGAAATAAACGGACTTGGATGGAAGGACCAATTTGAAACTTCTTGCAAACATAAGGGGACCAATTTGAAGTTTTGACCAATTGTAAATAATACACATTGAACCAGCAAATTTAATTTAGGAAAAATCTTAGGTCCATTTCCTTATGTCCATTACATCCAGTTCTCCAATATAAATATGACACATGGCAAAAAGTGTTTAAATGACCAATCACAGTAGAGAGAGAATATAGAAGATCACCTTTTATATAACCAATAATAGAAGAGAGAGTGTAAATACAATATATAATTGGTGGAATTGGATATAATGGACATAAGGAAATGGACCTAACTTTTTTTCCTTTAATTTATCTGTGAAGGATAGTGACCCCTAGTAGAAAATGTAACATGCTATTCCCAAGATATGTAAGTAAATTAATTTACTAAGAAACTGTGACACCACATGTGCCTATTATCCAATGGAGTAGAATTCCGTAAAATATTAAACTAGAGAAATATAATTTAATTAGCTAGAAATACACTAATTTGGACAATTATTAGAAGATGTAGAAAAATATTTTAATAAAATCAAGCTAGAATATAATAGTTAAAATCAAAAGGAGAATGAAAGGATGGAAATACAAAAAATAAAAAAATAAAAAATTGAGGAATTATTAGTATTAAATAAAAATACATGAGACGATCAATTTAAAAACTATGGATAGAAATTCTTGCTTTTAGGCTCCAAGTATAATTAATGTCGAAATTACAGGTCAAAATGAAATTTTGTAAAGTTCACTTTATAGTATTTTAATTATGAAGTTTAAAATGTTTTACTTAATATGTTTTATAAATGAATTTAATTTCATATAAAAGTAAATGAAATTATGAATTTTATAAATTTCTTTTGGCCTGATGAATTTTATAAAATTTGAAGAAAGGAAAAAAGAAATATCTCAAAGCTTTTATTTAGTTAATTTTCATGATAATTTAAAATATATTCTATTTTATACTGATGACACCAAAATAAGACATTCCAACAGGTGTTCTTTTACATAATATTATTAATAATAATCAGTAAAATTACAGTAATTGACGCTATTCTGTGTACATGAAGGTCAACATGTAATAAGTGGTAAAAAGGGCATTTAAGGCATATTTTATGGTAAAACCGTGTAATCTAGATAAATGTTATTATTTGGGTTAAATCAAGTATTATCATGAATACTTCTGATTGATTTCAGGTCAACCATGGATGTTTAGCCACATGGAATTTGCAAGGAGGGACTAATATGAAAAGGACAGGAAGTGCAGCAGGGACAAAACTGAGAAGATAAAGATGCACAAAAGTCAACTCAACATTGGCAGCTCGTCGTTGCGAGTAGTTTAAATAGGAAAATATATTATTATCTTTAGAGATATATTATTATCCTTAAGAAAATAATATTATCTTTCCTTGTTGTAATTAGACTAGAATTCTCCAGGATCGCCTATAAATAGAAGACGAGAAATCACAATTATGTATCCTAGTGTTCATCCTAGTTTCCTAGACTTATTCTTGTGTTCTTAGAACATAAGTAGCCAAGAGTTATCCTTAGGGTCATTTATATAATTTGCTTGAACTATGAGCTCCTAGTTTTAGGGAATTTATTTAGAAAGTTATAGTTTATCAACCTCTAGTCGTTGTTCTAGATCCCATTGGTTGAAGGATTTAGGATTCACAATTAGATTAAAAAGACCTAGCAGTCACAAGTTTGATTTGATTGACTCAAACTAGATACCTTCTTTTTGTATTTAAGATTTTAAATATGATTTGGTTTTTTTTAATTAAATGTGTTCCTCTAGTTTGTATACACCATTTTAATGTGGGTGCGACATCTTCGTTTTGATTTGTACCTAGGTCTTATGAGGTGGTTGCTAGGATTACCTTCGGATGAAAAGGTTCGATAAGGTGTTTTTTAAATATCTTACCTAACTTATCTTTCGAAACTAACAGGGATAGTAAATTACATGATAAACCCTTTTTTATTAGTTACTCTATTTTAAATCATATTTTCTGACCAATAAACTATTTACTTGCTTTTTCTCAAAAATACTCTTTGCTTTTTTATACTCGATTTGATTAAGAAAAGACATATTTACTCCGGAACTACTGAACATTACGCGAGAGATTCGACTATGGGCTTGCACTATACTATATTCTTAAGTTTTATTTGATCTTAATTTGTGACAAGTTAGGGGCGTTGTTCGATTAAAAATGCTTCATCACATACATACTAGCATATTTTCCTACTCCTAATATAAATAAAAAAAATAAATTAGGACAAAATGGATTCTTTTCCACTCACTTTCATTGAATGGCCGATAAGGAAAGCTCACATTAAAAGGCATTATAATAGGAGTACACCTCATCCACCTTGGCCACATTATGGGAATTGAAATGGACTACCATGTTGGAGTTTTTATTAGGTGGCAAAAGGAGGAGGAGACACACCTCAACCTCCTTCACACATGGCATTGAGGAAGAATGCCACATAGACCTTCCATGCAATAACCAAACACCCCATATCTTCTACGTTTAGCCACCGAGAAATAAAGAAACAAAAATATGCTTCTAATTAATTAAGTGGTAAAAAGAGGTAGAGAAACACTAACATCTACATGGGCAAAGGAGAAAGTGACACCTCACCTTATACACCAACATGGACATCATGAACAGGTGCCACATGTTCTTCCCACACAATAGTCAAACTTAGCACACCTCTCATCAATTAGACACCCATGGCCAAGACAAAGACAAATATAGAAGATTTCCCATGCAGTGGCAAACAAGGGAAATGACACCACATCCCTTCTTGAATACAAAATGGGGCATCAAGAGAAAGGCACATACTTCATTTAGTGGCAAAATGATGAGGAAACACCTCATCATCAACTTTACCTACATGGACATGGGAGAAAATGCCAAGGGTCCCTCCATGTAATGGCCAAATACCTCATGTTAAATTCTATATGCCCTAAATCATTTGTAATGTTTACAATATTGAAAAATAATAAAGTGCGCATATTTAATTTTGTCACAGTTAAATTTAGCGTAGTTAAAATACCGGTGATTAGGTCTTCCTTTTTATGTTCTGATTGTGTATTGATTACGATCAGGATACTCACTAGGGTTAGGTTTAAAGAAGGGATCTAGCTTGTATATATGATGATAAATCTATTTTTGGTCAAATAGATTTAAGTGAATAGGAACTTGCCCTAGATGAGGACCCATGTTCCTACGTACCCTGTAAAAGGATCAAAGTCCACGTAGTTCGTGTTTAAGGGTCATCTATGGTGGCTGTTGGGTTGAGGGAGAGTTACCTGAGCAGGTGTGTCATGTGCGACTAGGATGTTGAGAATGGTAAGTTGGTCACCGAAGAGGAATCGTGGGAGGTTTAGAGGCAGTTGGGGTAACATAGATGGTGGGAAGCACTCATGGTGGTGAGGGCTGAGTTCCCTAGGAGGTTGACTAGCGGAGGGTTATGCGAGTGAGAGAGGAGAAGTGAAGAAATTGGTGCTATGTGGAGTTGGATTGTTGAGTGAATGCTTATGTTCAAGCTTGTATTCTATTTGGGTATTTTGTGTGTGGAGATCATACAACTTTTGAGAGGGAAAAACATTGTGAGTAATTTGGGTATATTTGGGGTGTGGTTTTAATTGTATAGTTAAACCACTTTGTATCATCATTTGTATTCTTGGTGAAATTTTCTCCTCACGTTTGCCCGTGGACATAGGCTAGAAGCCGAGCCACATTAAATATTTTGTCTATTTTTTCTCATCCCTTGCACTTCATTTGGATCTTGTTATTAACCATCAAATCACTTTTGGGCCCTTTCCACATTTTTCCCAACAAACTGGTATCATAACTTGTTTACATACTCAATAGATTTGATTGAGATATCTACAATGAAGTTTGAAATTGAGAAATTTGATGGGAATATGAGTTTCTCCATTTGATAAGTTCAAATGATGGGTGCACTAACCCAAAATGGCCTTAAGCAGGCTTCGTTAGGTAAAGAAAAGAATCCTACCACAATGTCTGACAATGATTGGATGATTTGAATGATAAAGCTCTCACTACCATTCAACTATGTTTGTCCAATGATGTCTTACAAAAGGTGATTTCTGAGAAAACAACTGTAGGGTTGTGGAACAAGTTGGATGAGTTATACTTGACAAAGTCTTTGGCGAATCAATTATATTGAAACAGAGATTGTACACGCTTCAAATGGCAAAAGGAACATCCATTAAATCACATATAAGTGGGTTTAATTCTATTATCACTGATCTGAGTAAACTTAATGTTCAAATTAGCTGTGAAGATCAGGCCTTGTTACTATGTTCATTACTGTCCTCGCACAAGACATTTAGGGAGACCATTATTTATGGTTGTGAGTCCATTGACATTAATGATGTAGAGTCTTCCTTGATTGGCAAAGAAAAGCAGGACAATGGGTTTAACGAAGATAAAGGCTTAGGTTTGTATGAGGGCGTTTCCAGATGAACAATAATGCCCCCTGACTCTTCGTAAGTCAAGATCAAATAAATTCCTAAGAATGCAGTATAGTGCAATCCCAGGGTCGAATCATGTGGAACCTTCAGTATTTCTTGAATAACTATGCCTTTGAATAATCAAATCGGGTTAACAAGATCAAGAAGTACTTTTAGAATAAACCAAGAAAATAATTGAGTTGTGAAAATATGATGAAATTAGAATAACTAAGAAAAGTAAATTGCCCTTTCAGGGTCTATTTAATTTTCTATCCCTGCTAATTATCGAAAGATAAATAGAAGTATTTGAAAACACCTTATCAGACCTTTTCATCCGAAGTTAATCTTGACGACCGCCTCATAGGATCTAGGTATACATCAAAACTAGGATGTCGCACCCACATTAAAATGACGTATGTAAACTAGATGAACACATTTAATTTATAAAATCCAAATTATATTTACGAACATAAATAAAAAAAAGAAGGTATCTAGTTTGAGCTGATCAATCCAGACCTACGACCACTAGGTCGATTTAATTTAATCATGAATACTAAATCCGTCGACCGATGGGATCTAGAACCATGACTAGAGGTTGATAAATTGTAACTTTCTAAATAAATTCTCTAAAGGTAAAAGCCCATAGCTCAAGTAAATTACATAGACAACCCTTAGGATAACATAGTAGGCTTAACTACTCATGTTCTAAGAACGAAAGGCTAAGTATAGAAACTAGGATGAAACCTAGGATACCTTTACTGTGATTTCATGCCTTTTATTTATAGGTGTTTACATGAAGAATTTTAGTCTAATTACAACAAGGAAAAATAATACTATTTTCCTTTTATTCGTTCAGAGTTCTTTAAGAACCTTGGCATACTTAGGTACCTTCCTAATTAATTCTATTAAGGGCATATTTACTTCTACATTTTCTAAGAGTTCAAGGATTTTCTTGTCCTATTTAAAGTTATTGTTAGTCTTTTTATCGTGCATTAAAAAAGAATGGGGAAATGGTAGTTTTTCAATGTCAACCCCTCTAACTTTAGGTTCGGGGATTATACTTGTTTCATTGCCTTTTTGCTCTTCTCGGAGGTGGAGGTTTTTCATTTTCTTTAGTAGCTCGTTTTCCTTTCCTTTCTCACTTTCTACTCCTAGGAAGGACATTGTTTCGAAATTATCATCGTCCTGCTCTTCTTGAGTGATAGACATTGTTGGTCCCTCATAGCCTTTGCCACTCCGCAAAGTGATGGCGTTCATGGCTTTAGGGTTTATTAAAGTGTTGGAGGGGATAGTTCCTCAAATTTTTTCATGATGTTTACTCATATTATTGGATAATCCTTTTACGAATTCAGCTATGTTGTCGCTCTTAGTGTTTGAGGCATTCACCTTAGACGCTAGGTCATTGATTTTAGCGTCGAATTGGGTGACAATTGCCTATATTTGGGAGTTGGTTATATTACGCTCATGGACTAACTGTTCTCAAAATTCTAGAAATCCTTTTTCTACTATTTGTCTGAGCTCTCTTACTTCAGAACCTAGACTCCCTTGTTCAGTGTTTGAAAGGGTGGTGGAGTTGGCTTTCATTAACTGCTTAAGAGGGTCTCTTTGGAAGTTTCCTACCCTATTTCCTTGGTTGGTTTGCCCAGGGTCCCTCTACCTAAAATTCGGATGGTCTCGCCATCCGGGGTTGTATGTGTTTGAGAACGGGTCTTGCACATGATACATCCCAGGTCTTTGCTGAAACATAGCATTGACCTCTTCCACTTTGTGTGGGCAACCGTCAGCTGTGTGCATCATGGATTCACAGATGCTGCAGCTGGCGGCTACTAAAGCCAGATGCCCTGTTTGTTGATGTAGGCCTTGACCGCTTGGGTCAATTCAGCTATGTCCCTAGTGATTTGAACTAGTGTAGGGTTTGGATCATTCCCTAATTCTTCTACTAGATGCACTTCCATAGGGGATCTTCTCTTTTTAGTCATTGCACATTTTTTTATTAGATCCCAGGCCTCAGCAAGGGTGAGGTCTTCTAGTGCACAGTTGGTTCTGGCCACTAACATGTTAGAGTCAGCGGGGTTTAGACCATCTATAAAGCTATTTACTAGTTGGGCTAGAGGGAGACGATGATTGGGGCATTTAGTCATCAAGTTTTGAAGGCGTACCCAATAATCATAGTAGTTTTCATCTCTCTCTTGCTTAACAGAAGTGATTTCTTTTCTAGTGTCTAAAACTTTGTTAGATGGGAAGTACTTTTCGAGGAAGGCACTCTGGAGAGTGTCCCAAGAGAGTAGGGATTTAGGGGATTGGGTTGGTAGGTATAAAAACCATTCCATGGCCTTTCCTTCCAGTGTTATTCAGAAAACCTTCCACAAGACATCCTCTACTTTAGTGCCTATGGGTTTGAGTGTTGTGCAGTGTATGTGTAGAATCTTTATGTGTATATAGGGATTATCACTTGCCAATCCATGAAAATTTGGCAGGGAGTTTAGCATTGGTCCCTTTAGTTCAAAATCATTCTCAAAAAATGGGACTAGGCTTTGAGATATGTCATAGGAGCAGTTAGCTTTATTTAGGTCTCTAAGGGTGACCCTTTCATCAAGAATTCTATCCCCATGATCACCCATGGTTATGGCAGGAATTTCATCCCTTCTTTTCTCTCTCCAAAGTTTAGTTAAGGTTTGCTCGATCTCTAGGTCTAAGGGGAACATGTCTCCTTTAGATGCTCGGGTCATAAACTAGATGATGGCCTTTTTATGTTTCCACACTTACTATGGAGAATGTGGTGGCAAGCAGAGGGTAGCTCGGTATGTCGAGCTTGGCAGCGAGTCACAGTACTCGCTGCAGCGAGCACGCGGCGAGCAGAAAATAAAATAATAAAAGTGAAGAGTGGAAGAACAGGGAGAAGAGCAGGAAGAAGAAGTCAAAAGTTCGAAAAAGAAGCAAAAACAAATACCTGCTCGTTGAAGACGTAACCAACCTTTAGATAAATTTGATGATTCCTCGGCAACGACGCCAATTTGATCGTCACTTTTTCACGAATTCGAATTACATCGAATTAAAGTTGCAACCGGTCGTCACAGTTGTGATAAAATAAAAACCTGAAGTAGCACAAGGTGTAACCCATGGGTCGAATCTCTCGCGGAATCTTTGTATTAACCTACAATTGGTTAGTATCTCAAGCAAGTAGGTATTTGCATAATAAGTAGGGAGTCAATGGTTTTAAATGGTTAAGATAATATGAAGTATGATCCCAAGAAGAATAAAACCAGGGAATCACAGGTAATATGAACTTATTTAGGTTTAATTAATTCATTATGAAATTCATCCTATTCATGATAGTTATGCATTACGAAAGCCTATCTAATGAGAGTGTTATCCCCGACCGGGAACAACAAAAACATGCACCAAGAGATTTTATGATATACTCAATGATCAACTACCTAACCAGGAACAATTAATTCAACAAATATAATCACAAGTAAAAGATGCATACGATCAAGAGCCCAATAAATAAGTATGCATTCGAATTTCAAGAACAAGAAATCCCAAGTGCCTTAACCACATAGTCGGGGATTACCGACCCAATATGAAGGATCTAGTATACTAAGTACATGCCCATTCATGGAAGAGTCTAATAAAATAATGACATTCGATTAGGAAGCAAAACATAATTTATTAATCAAAAATGATAAAATACAAAAGATGAATGAATCAACAAACCCTAATGAAGCCATCGGCTCATGCCTACACTAGTTCTTCTTGGAAACCCAAGAAGAATTTAATATTTGTTTTCAAACTAATTTAAAAGCATCTCCAACTCCTTTGATGACTGGGATCCTCATTAAATTCTCTCATAAGGTTGCTGCCACGTCATTAGCCTTGTCATGGTGGGTAACTCGCTGTTGCGAGTGGTATTTAATCGCCATGGCAAGTACAGCTTTTGCTTGCTGTGGCAGATGGATTCTGTTGGCCATGGCGAATGCTCCATTCTTCTCTTGTCTTGATATCTTCTAGGGGCTTGCTACGAGTTCTTGCTTTGATTCCGGTTCTTGTACTTGGAGTATATCTTCCCGTTGATCCCTGTTAAGCCTGCAATACTCAACAAACGTCAAACGCACCTATCCAGTATTCTACATATTTTATGGATAATCAAGAATATCAATAAATAGTGCACTTTATGGGCATTTTATCACAATTTTGGCTATACTCCTTATGTCAAAATATTCAACCTTTTTGGTACAAAATCACATATATTTATCTTTAATTTGTGCTATTTAGTACCCTAAAGTTAGGTTGATTTTGGGTGCGATCAATGGCTTTTCTCGTTATGGTATCTTTACTTGATTAAAGAGAAGTCTGATGCTCTTGAAATGTTTAAAACTTATAAAATTGAAGTTGAGAAACAGTTGGGGAGAGTCATTAAGACAGTAAGATCTGATCGAGGTGGTGAGTATTATAGCAAATATGTTAAAGGTGGACAACAAAAAGGCCCTTTTCCTAAATACTTACAGGATTGTGGTATTGTTGCTCTATATACCATGCCTAGAAGTCCAAAATAGAATGGTGTGGCAGAGAGGCAAAATCGCACACTCATGGACATGGTGAGGAGTATGATGAGTTGGTTAAATTTACTTGAATTGTTATGGGGTGAAGTAATCAAGACTGCTATCCATATTCTTAATCATGTCCCTAGTAAACTTGTGCCCAAAACACCTTTTGACTTGTGGACTAGGAGAAAACCCATTTTGAATCATTTTCGTGTTTTGGGTTACTCTGCATAAATGAAGATTTACAATCCTTTCTAGAGAAAATTAGACCCTAAAATTATAAGATGCTTCTTTGTTGGCCATCCAGACCATTCAAAAGGTTTTAGATTTTATTGCCCTAAACGTGGCACTGGAAATGAGGAGGCATTGATTGAAAAGTTTCTAGAGGTAGATGTAGTTGAAAGTAGTTGCTATCAACCTCTTGAAACACCTGAACCCAGCAACACTAATTCCATTCCCTTGCCACCTTTGTTTGAGACTGTTCCAATTACACCTATTAGGGAGGAAATTGTGACGTTACCAGTTCAATAAGAAGATCCTAGAATACCTGTGGTTGAAGTACCTCAAGTTCATGAACCTGCTCCAGAAATTTCCTTAAGAAGATCTCAAAGAGAAAGAGGACTTGCAAATTTGTGCTGATTATCATGTTTATCTAGGTGAAGTTAACTATGATATTGGTCATGCTGTGGACCCTACAACATACAATAAGGCATTGCATAGCCCCCAGTCTGGTTTATGGAGAAATGCTATGAAAGATGAAATGCTCTCCAAGTCAAGCAATTGTGTTAGGGAACTCATTGAATTGCCTGAAGGTTGCAAACCGATTGGCTATAAATGGGTTTTTAAAACCAAGGATTCCAAGGGCCAAGTGGAAAATTTTAAAGCCAGATAGATAGCCAAGGGGTTTTCCCAAAAGGAGGTTATTGACTATAATAAAACATACTCACATATCTCATCCAAGGATTCTTTTAGAATCATTATGGCCTTAGTGACTGATTTTGATTTAAAGCTTCACCAAATGGATGTTAAGGTAACTTTTCTCAATGGAGATCTCGCAGAAGAGGTTTATATGGTGCAACCAGAAGGCTTTGTGGAAAATGGCAAGGAGCACTTGGTGTGCAAATTAAGAAAGTTCATTTATGGGCTTAAACAAGCTTCTCGGCAATGGTATCTCAAATTTTATGAAGTAATCACTTCTTCTGGGTTTGTTGAAAACGAATTTCATTAGTGCATTTACATGAAAACCAGTGGGAGTAAGTTCATTTTGCTTGTGCTTTATGTTGATAACATTCTCCTTGCAAGTACTGATCTGGATCTCCTTCATGAGGCTATGAACTTCCTATATGCTGCATTTGAGATGAAAGATCTTGGGGAAGCTTCTTATGTCTTGGGGATTGAGATTTGACGTGACTAGACCTGTGGATATGTGGGTCTCAGAGAGCATATATAGATCTTGTGCTTAAGTGATACAATATGCACAGTTGGAGACCTGGAGATGTACTTGTTGTGAAAGGAGATAAGTTGAGCAAGAGTCAGTGCCCAAGAATGAGCTTCAAAGAGAAGCTATGAAGTCAATTCCATACTCAAGTGATGTTAGGAGTCTCATGTATTTATAGGTTTGCAGTAGAACAGACATAGCCTTTGCAGTAAACGTTCTTGGCAAATATTTGTCAAATCTTGGGTCTGAGCATTGGGTTGCTGCAAAAAAAGGTTATGAGATATGTACAAAAGACAAAGGATTTCATGCTCGTGTATAGAAAATTTGATGACCTTCAGATGATTGGATATTTAGATTCAGATTTTGTTGGATGTCCAGATGATTTAAAATCCACATCTGGTTACATTATATTTTCATGCTAGCTGAAGGAGCAGTATCTTAGAAAAGTGTAAAGCAGAGTTTGACAACATCCTCGACGATGTATGCGGAATTTGTTGCATGTTATGGGGCGTCATTACAAGTTGTTCAGCTTAGAAACTTTGTTTTTAGAGCTCTGTGTAGTTGACTCAATCTCTGAGCCTATGGTTATTTATTGTGATAATAGTGCGGTTGTGCCCTTCTCTAAGAAAAATAGGATTACTAGTGCGTTAAAGCACATGGATATCAAGTACTTGACTAGGGGTGGACACGGTTTGGGTTGGTTCGGGCTGGAGAAAAATATCAGCGGGTTGGGTTGGTTCGGGCTTACTAAAAATGCATCAACCAACCCAAACCATTCACTGGCGGTTTGGGTTGGTTCGGGTTGGCGGGCCAGCTCGTTTTTTCTTTCTTTCTTGATTCATTGAGCAGCACTAGCCAAAATTTAAAAAATGCTTAATATAAAATAAAATATAGTTTAATAAATTATATTTCATAAACTTTTTAATATCACGTTTCATTCATTTTTTTTCAAATTTATTTGAATTATGATTAATCTAACTAGTTGTGATCTTGTTATTTGAAGTTTCAATGCATTATGCACATAATATATTTATAATTCAACTATGTGGTTGTCTAATTAATTTTATGATTGGAGAGATTTGCGTGTTGGGTACTGGAATAATAAAAAAATCATAGAAGAATATTTTGAAATTAACCTATCAAAAAAAAATGTAATCATAAATGTAAATAAAAAAATAAAAAAGTAATTTTTGACGGGTTGATGGTTTGGTTCGGTTCCGGCGGGCTCAATATTGATAAAACCGCAACCCAAACCGCCATGGTTTGGGCTGAAAAATTTCAACCCGAACCAACCCGCCAGCCCGAAACAAACCAACCCAACATGGCGGGTTGGATTGGGTTTGGCGGGTTGGCGGGCTAGCCCGAACCGGTGTTCACCCCTATACTTGACTGTTAGAGACTTGGTCAAGAAAGATGATGTTATTATAAACAAAATCAATATAGAAATGATTCTTGCAGATCCTCTGACTAAGGGGTTAAGGCCCATACAATTTAAGGAACATGCTCAGAACATGGGTGTGATAGGGTCTTTTGATCCCTAAGATTAGTGGGAGTCTGATGTATTTTCCTTCTTATTTTTATCACCTTATGAAGTTATTCAGTCATTATTAATGTTCACATTTTATTTATGCATGCATACATTTGGTTAATACTGTTGAACAATGAACATTTATGAACTAATGTTTTGCTTGTGCAAGAAATATGAATACAACATGTATCTTAGGACATAGTGTCTGTCCCAAGAGTGACAGTTGTGTCAAAAGGTGGATATAACATGTGCCTTAAGACGTTGTATGTCTTAGGAGTGACAGTTATATCAGGTATAGTATGTCTCTGGTGACACTAATTTGTATTCTCCAAATAAGGTTGAGGCATACAGGCTTGTTTAAAGCCAGAAGATTTCTCTGGCAATTTATAGCATAAAGTTATTGAGAAATCATATGGTGGACCGATAAGAAATAGTGTGTAGTTAAATACTTGAGAACTATTTCTTACTACACCTCCAAACAGATCCATGTCGGTATAATTATCGGTATGTGTGACTATGGAATGATCGTATGTGGATGATGGACATAATGATTGCCATGATCCCATATTGATGATTGTATTGGACCTGATTGTGGACGTTGTGATGAGATTGGACCTTTTTTTTTAAATGTACGCACAAAAGAGTCTACTATCAACCTTGGAGTCTTTTTCTTCTTTTCTTTTAAATTATTTTTCAAACCTTTAAATTAATGTGGCCCAAGTGGGAGAATATTAGAAATAATATTGGGCTTACATTAATTAATATTAGGCTCACATTAACTATAGTCTTTTGTATTTAAATTAAATTGGATTTAGAAGGCCCAAGGATTGCTTTTGTTTGGTACTAAGTGGCTGTTTTTAATGACATATATAGATGTTTGAAAGGGTAAGCATCAAAAGTTGTGAAGAAAGCTCAGTGAAAAGAAAAGAGGACTATGATCGACTTGGAGACAATGCTACATATGCTTTTGTTTATCCAAACTTTTTAGCAATCCTCAAAGTGCTAAGATAGTACATTCACGTGATAGATGGTTTAGTATCAAATACTCTATTGGTTATTTAGCTTTTTAGTTTTCTTAATGCACAAACGTTATATCATATTATTTTGGAAGAATACTTTAGATATTTGTACCTATTTTGATTAGGGAGGATGTTATTAGAATGATTGTACTTATTTTGAGTATAATGATATTATTAAAATCATATATTGTATGAAGTTTAATATTTTATATTAAAAAAATAAAATTAACAATTTTTACGCTTATGAAACGTCACAAATTGTATTATAAAATCATATTTATAGTGCCAGTCATTCAACAACTGGCGCTTTACAAGCGATAGTAATTTCACATAGTGGCGCTTCATAAATGTCACAAACTGACCAGAAAGGATAAAAAACGATTATGGCGCTGATCAGTCACTAATTCGAATTGCTTCAAATGAGGTATCGATCGGTCGTCACAATCGTGATCAAATAAACCTCAAGTGGTAGCACAGGGCACAACCCAAGGGTCGAATCTCTCGCGGAATCTTCAAGTCAATCCTGTAGTTAGTTAGCAATCTCAAACAAAACATGTATTCGCAGATTGAAATGGGCAATTATGATTATAGCAAAGGGTCAAGATATTATATCCAATAGATCCCAAGAAGAATGGATTTAAGCAATCCTGGCTAATCTAAAGGTTTTTAGGTTCAACTAGTTCATTCAAAGTTCATTCTATTCATAATAATCATGCATTACGAAAGTCTATCTATGTAACAATGTTATCCTCGACCGGATTACGTGATGAGGATTACGAAAGCCTATCTATGTGTTTTCTCATGATTACGTGATGAAAATAGGATAGTTAGATAGCTAACTATTCCACACACTCCATAGCGAAATGAGTTCCTCTTGGAGTTGGTTAAGTTGATCATGGCTTAGGTGAACATTCCCATTGGGGAGATGTCTTGCCAACAGTCACTTTCGTACTTAACCATATGCCCTCCAAAGTATGTGAGTGATTCCTTATGAGTTCTAGTTAGGTAAAAGTCCTGATTAGAGTATGTTGAGACCGTGAGGGTATACATCATACATGATCATTCCTATGAGTATGGGAAGCTTGACCCTAGAGACAAGTAGCGTGTCTTGGTAAGATAGCTTGGTAAGATAGCTTGGTCAGTCCAAAGGATATGTCTTCGTTAGCAAGAATGAAGACACCCTAGTCACATAATTTAAGTCTAAGGATATAATGATCCTCAAGACTAACGTTTCTAGCAAGGGAGACGAATTTTGGGATGTGCACCTTCATTGAAAGAAAGCGGACCTACAACACATTGAGAGGAGCGTATAGACGCACCTCTAGTTGTTGAGTTCAGTGGGAGTATTGCTTACGAGGAGCATGTCTTCCACGAAGCAAAATCCAAGAGGAATACTAGATGTTCAAGCAGAGCCTACTATTAGTTCAAAATGCTCTCTCCGGCCCTACTAGTAAAAGGTAGACTAAAACGATGGAAGAAGAAAAGGCGAAGTCTATAAGGACAGACCACGTATAAGACTTGGAGAATCTACCCTGCGCCACAAGGCATTTTTTAGAACAAGTGTGCTCTCAAAATTTAAGGGAGGCGGATGGATCAATCGATCACTACTAGGCACATTGAGCAGTGAAGATGTTCACACAACAACAAGGTATCGACTGTGACGAAACTTTCTCGTTTGTTGTGTGGTCAAATTCTGATTCTAGCTTTAGTCACCAATTTAAGATTGGGGCTACATCGATTAGATGTCAAGACCTCTTTCTTGTATGGCAACCTAAGTGAAGGGATATTTGTGCACAAGCATGTAGGTCTCATGGCAAAAGGCCATGAGTGGAAGGTATGATGACCTCAGGGATCTGCCAAGATCTCGCGTATTCATCTAATCTCGTGGCAATTGACCACTTAGTCCATTTCCATAAAGCTAAGAGTATTTAATTGCCCTCACACCGTATGTAGAAGACATATGGCTAGCTAGAAATAGCACAGAAGCTGCTTTAGCCACTTAAGGATGGCTATCCTTTCATCTTTTAAGATAAAGGAAATGGGTTAGACAGTGGGAGCCAAGATTCATGGAGAATGCTCCAAGAATCTACTCACTCTATCACAAGAATCCTATAAACAAGAGATTCATGGCAGATTCCATTTGAGGGGACCTAAACCCAAGTGATGTGCTAGTAGCAAGAGGCAAGAGTTTGAGTCTCGCTACACGTTTTTAGACTAAGTCAGAGATTGAGACATTGGAAAGTATTTTCATACATGTAATTGGTAGCTTGAAGTACAATGTGGAGTGTACTCGCTCCAACGTGCCTTTTGTAGTCGGCTTGGTGAGCCGTTATCAGTCAAACCTAGCATAAACACACTGTCTAGAGTGTTCTGAGGTACTTGTAGGGCACTAACAATCAATTGTTTACATCATATTAGTGACCTGCAAACGGCAAGCCACACTAGATGAGAGGACATCCACGTCTTGGTGTGCTTTCTTTCTAAGCACTAAGACCATCTTGCAGAGAAGCAAGTAAGGATTATGCATTTCTCTGTCCACTAGGGACATTGAGTTCATTGCATGATCATCAGTAGTACGTGGGGAAGTTTTGAATGGAAGATCTAAAGTCACTTATATATCACAAACAGAGCTGATGACCTAGTGACATTGATCTCATAAAGTCAAACAGTTATGGTTTACACCAAACAAAGCCTAAGTACCATAAGAGGATTCAACACATCTTTGTATGAGACATTGTTACGCAGTAGTTAACTAACCTGTTGTGTCAATCTAAGCATCAAGTGACCGGAGAGAGGGTACTCACAGTATGATCCGTGATAGAGCATTATCTTTAAACCCTTGCGGATCTGCAGTGGTGGGTTGACTGTATAGAGATACAAGCCGTAAAACTAGGGTTTTAGATACACATGATTGCTTAGAATAAGGGTGACTTAACATAATTTATGTCATGAGGACAAGCTTTTTGAAAGCTCTATTTCTTGATCATAAGTAAAGTGCTATGCCTAGGCATACCTTTGTTTTGTGTGGATTAAGAAATAGAAGTACTTATTACACAATAGATAAAGTATGTCGTACAGGCTTGGGAGGTTGGCTCTCTCACACGAGCAACCGCCTTGGACACGCAAGTGGTGTGGGCCAAGATGAGACTAGGTGTCTTTTCCTTGAACACCAAAATGGGATATAGTGTGAATATCTAGAGGCAGCTGAAAAGCGTCGAGTGTTGGACAAGAAAACACCATTGAGAATTGATAAGTCCCCCTAGTAAGTGTACTAGGATGAGATCCGTTGAGATGATGAGGTCTTTTGATCGAATTATGAATCCTTGCTATTCATAATGCTTATAGCCAAACGTGAGTGCTCCACTTTGCGCTATGTGAAGCGAGCAAAGTGTGGTAGCAAACTCAGGTCAGATTCTAAGTTAGTCTGGACTAAGGTCTATGTGGTGTAAGTGATTGAGGATCAAAATCGACATACACTCGAGAACACCAGAACGTGCGTTTCATACCGCATGTGCTTTAAGTACCGCAAGGGAAGCATGTGAAGGAATTCCTACTTCAATTCTGTGTGAGTCCCTGAAAGAATGCATCAATCCTTTCAATGGGTACCTGATGACACAGCCTTGTCGCGAGGTCGGCACCAATCAAAATAATGCTAGAATGTGCAGCAAGTGGCACAACCTAGGTCGATTCTCTCTCGCGGAGCCTATGTATTCAATGAACAACTATGCACAAATTAACACAAAAAGAGATGTCTTTGAGGCAATTTAACAAACAATTTGTGTGCAAAGAAACTAAATGGAATGAAATGCAACTAAATGAAACTAGAACTAACTCTTTTTGTGATTTCGAATAAGGGAAAGCTAAAGTAAATTGATGTGATGCAAATGGAGTGAATATGCCTTGTTGGAGAATTTCTTGAAACTATCCTAGCTATCAAAAGATATGGAGTTTTAGTGAGAAATTATTTCCTATTTAGTCTAGTCACCACTAAACTTAGGTGAATAAATTAGGTAATGCAATTAACCAACCAGACAATTAACACAACCTAATTAAACACATCAATGAAGCAAATATAGAGATTAGCATAGACAAGGGCACAACTCAACAAAAACCTTTGCCATTAGAGAATACCCATTACAAATTATAATCATAACTAAATTCTACCGAATCCAATTAGCTACAATCAACAATGGAAATACAAAATGCAACACAAGTCTATACAAAACCCTTTAGTATCCAACTAAACCAAAGGTTAGGTTTACAACCATAAACCAAACTATTACAAATTCATTAAAATCAACAAAAAAATAATGAATCCATAAAGGGAAGTAGAAGGGAAACAAGTAAAACTCCATAGTTGAAGCCATAGCTCAAGCTCAAGAAATCTCCTCTAAGGCATAGATGATTTAGCTACTCATGGGAATGAAGAATGCTCCACCAAGCTCCTCCAACCCTTGCTTAGCCATGGATGATGATGGAAGTTGCTGGATATTGGTGTGGATGAGTGTAGAGAGTGGAGAAGATGAAGAGAAATGGTGGATGTGGCTGAGAATGAAGATAGAATGTGAGAGGATGATACGCCAAGGTGTGAATGAAGGAATGTGTGTTAGAATGAGTGGGTAATTCTCCCAATTAGGTTAAGTGCTTCAAAAACTCAAGAATATTCCTCTGCCTTCGACCTAAGATGCTTCTCTTGTGGTAAAATGCTGAGAAAGTGGGCCCACAATGCATTTCAGCTCATAAAATCGCGAGAAAATTATGCAGATCTGGTGTACCCACTGGCAGCGAGTGGATTACTTAAAACGAGCGTTTTCCCTCTGAACTGAAGTCCACCCGTTGGCAGCTGGCAAGGCTACCCAGTAGCAGCGGGTAGAACAGTATTATGAGTCCAAAAATGCCTCTAAGCTTCAAATCTTGCACCGGCTTCACTTTCCAACTTCTTTCTCGACCTCTAGCACTTGAATCCTTGCTATTCCTCAAGCTAGTTGACCTACAAATCAACCAGAAACAATTGTGAGGCTCTCAAGTTAATAAAACTGGAGAATTATCGTAATTTATTCAGTAAAAACATGGAATTATCAAGAATGTGATTTAAGTCCTTAAGTGCCCTTGAATAACATTAAAACATGCATAATGACTCTTTAAACTCAAAATCTTGTCAAATGCCAAAAGATACAAGGGTAAATATCGATATTATCAGTACCCTTAAGCACTTTGACTTTTTCATGAAGAGATAAGGTAGTGCATGCTACTTTGGTATCTTTCCAAACGGCTATGGAAAAATACGGCCCGATGGAAGACTGTCAGGAAAGCAGCTATCTTTGATTGAACTAATAAGAGGTCGAAAGGAAGATTGTGTTGACATATGCATGTGTGATATTATCCTGAGGTCCACCCATTATGTGATTCTTTTGAGGTTCTCATGGATGTGGATACCTGTCACACATGAGTGTGGCCAAGTCCTAGTCTTATTGTATACTTAGAGGGATTGGACTAGCCCTGTATATGGACACGTCTAGGGAACCCATGGCACTATTTTTCAGTGAGACATGTGATCACATCATTAAACACTTGGGTTGTAGCATCACTTATAGTTGAACCCTAGCAGGCTTCGAGTATAAGGCTACCACATATCGTGCCAAGTTGTCACGACTGACACGGAGTATGAAAGAAGACGACGAGCGAAAGAAAAATAGAGAATTCATTTGTGATAACGATAGTGATGCGCTTCCCACCATTTGCGAGTTGGAGTATGTTGGATATGTTGGGTTCTTTGGGACTAAATATCCGCCCATAGGGGAGTCTAATTGGGTCGAGTGATGACTCGTTGGAAAGTTCACGGAGAGATGAACAAAACGACACCAAGATGACACTTATCAAAAGTCACACGAGCCTGCACTCGTGGCCCAAAGTAGACTAGGTGATCATGATGTAAGCATGATGTTTTGTTTATATTTTCCAAGTCTCACATTGCTTAAATCAATTATTGGAGCTCTCTCATCCTCCTATAAATAGCCTATAAAATAGAAGGCATTCCCCACATTAACATTTGCTCATTCCATGTGTTGGAAAGGGGGGCCCGTTTGGGAAACCCAACATAGTAAAATTTCTCTCTCTCTCTTGAGTCATTCTTCCACGCATCAGTCGTGGACATGTGGCTCTACCTCTCGTAGGTAAAGTCCTCTGTTTGATGCGGCCCTTCTTGGAGTTTGTGTTTTGGCGGTCAGCCATGGTGCAGCAGTGGGGCTAGCAAGATCCGAGGTTTTAACAATGACGTCTAGGTTAGTAGCTTCTGGAATATTTAATTTTTTCCTGGATTTATTTATTTTTCTTTTCGCTCCCTGGGTCGAGTCAGCTCATGTGGATCTGGGCCTTTTCCTATATTAATGAAAAAAAAGTAAAATTACATCAAATTTTTTTCCCAAAAAACAAAAAGAATTTAGTCCAAAACAAGTTTCCTTTATTACGCTGTGATTTCATATGTCTTAATATTTCAGATAACATTGTAATACCCCGGAAAAATTTCGAGGATTAAAGAATGATTTATTTAAAATTTTGAGGATTTAAGAATGAGTTATTCCGGGGCTAGGAATTAAAACCTTAAAAAGAATATAGGAAAAGTATGAAGGTTAAGGGAAACCAGAAAGGAACCGTGAAATTCTTCGAAATTTCAAGTAAAATAAAAGCAGAAAGAAAGGCGTAAAATATTTTTTTTTTGGAAATTATTCAAGACCTACGAAATTATAAACCCAAAATAAATAGGTGTGGGAACTAAATCAAAATATTATTAGTTATTATTTGTTTAATTATTAATTATTTTATTTTTATTATGATTATTTTAAATATTTAAAAGGGAGTTTTTAAGAAAGTAGAAAGTGAAAGAAAAGAAGTAGAAAACAATTTTTAGATTTAATTCGGGACCTAAGAACTTGAAAATCTGAATTAAATAGGGAAAGGGATTAAATTAAAAATACAAATTAGTTATTATTTACTTAATTATTATTTAATTTATTTTTAATAATATTTATTTATTTATTATTTAATTATTATTATTATTTAATTTGGGGTTGGGGTTGGGGTTGGGGCCGTGGGATATATATAGAAAAAGAAAGAAATAGAAAGACAAAAGAGAGAAGGGGAGGCGTGAGAAGAAAGAGAAAGAAAAAAACGGAAGAGAGGGAGAGAGAGAGAGCAACGCCGAGAAGAGAAGAGGAAGAAGGGGAGGAGGGCAGTTCACCGGAGAAGAGCTAGCCGACGCTGAGAAAGGTCACCGGAGCTCAGTTACAACATCCACACCTCCCACGAATCGAATCAAGGTTGGTAACCCCAATTTCATTCGAAACCCTCAATTTCGCCATTTTTTAGGATTCCTTCGATTGAATTGTTTCGAGGGTAGATTGAGACCTAGAAAGTGTTCTTGAACACTTAGTTGGGGTAGGAATTGAGATTATATTCTCGAATTTGCCCAAATTCGAATTTGGAAGGATTTGGGGTTAAAATTCTAATTATCCATAAATTGGGAAAATTGTTGATAATTAGGATTGAGCTTGGATTTGAGTAAATAGACTTGGACTGGTATTATTAAAATTATATGGTTGGAATATTAGCTGAACAAGACCTGTGAAGAGCTGGCCCGAGATTACTAAGGTTGAACCTTGACGTTAACGTACCGGGTCCCTGCTCGGGTTGCCCAAATACACTTTAAGGGTGATGTTGAGAGTTTTAAATCTCCTCTCTTCAATCTTAAACACCCTAGAACACTCCTAAACATGTTTTTGAGGATTTAAATCACTCCAAGTACCTTCTTGTTTCTCAAGGATGGAAACTTGCAGAACAAATTAAGTCTAACTTCGTGAATTTCAACCTTATTCCTTCACAACCTTTAGGAAACCTTAAGTGGGATAAATTGGAGGTATATTGAGGTTTAGAAACTAGATTTCTTAGAACCTAAGTAGGATAAATTGAAGGTATATTGAGGTTTAGAAACTAGATTTCTTAGAACCCAAGTAGAAACACAAGTTGAATTAAAATGCTTAGACCTTCCTAGAATTAGGATTCCTTCCAACCAAGCTAGATAAGCTTCCTTAGATGCGAATACAAGTTAGATAGAGGTCTAGTACTCAAATCCAAGTATGTGAAACACTCAAGTAGAGTGTTATATGCGAGTAAGTCAAGTGTTCGAGGAAGGATACACATAAGTCGGGATAGAGAAGTCCAATAAGACCAAGAGCTTGACTCTATGGCAACCATGGACTACTCGTGAGAGTAATGGAGAGATAAATAACAAGTTAAGCTAAGTAATAACCTTAATGATGTAAATGTTGTTCTTATAGGAACAACGGCACGCCATAAAGTGCAACAAGAACTCTGAGGAGACTAAAGTTACAGGAGAGGATTGCATGGAAGGTTGGCCAAGGTGAGGGTTGTTCCATCTCTACTCCTAGGGTTGTATGCTTGTGTGGATTACATGAGTATGTACATTCTTTGCTTGTCTGGTATGTGTTAGTTAGAGGTATAGAATGTTAAAGGAATAAAGGAACTAGAAAATAGGTTGTGGAAAGTAGCTTAGATAGGAAGATATAGGAGTAGAGAGTAATTGTTTGCTATGATTGGTGTGTTACAAATCCAACTCATATACTCCGGAGGCATGATGAGTATTTTATTAAATCTTTTCCACGACGGTGGCAAGAGTCCTTGTATGGAAGGACTAAACTTTTATTTTGAAAACTCGTCATGACGGTGACTTAAATTATAATCATGCAAAGGGATTTTATTGGTGGGTTTCAGATTTGATTATGCTAGCGATGTGATACATCGACTAGAACAACGTCAGATGGCACTTGAGACCTCAGTTTTATAATCACCACGACGATGGTCATTGCCCTATCTTGGCAATAGGGTCAGAAATGATTTATATTGCTATGACGATAGCTTGAGGTTCAGAGCATCTGGATGGGTATATGAGTTATATCCTGTTGAGGATACTTGTCCATATTAACAAGGAGAGGAATTGTTGATCCTTCGGGAAAGATACAAAGAATCCTATTCATATGTGAGACTAAGGTAAGGAGACACGGGAGGAACCTACGGGTGAACCGTGAGCCTAACCTAGAAAAGAGAAATCATCCTGTGGAGTTGGTCCAGGGTGTGTCAGCGGCCATGCTTCGAGACGTCGTGCCGTGCCCGCCATTGTGGCCTGGTTGGGTAATGGACGAGTGGGCTTAAGCTATTGCCCCGTAGTGAGAGGTCAAAACGTGCCACTTGGTGGCTATGGATCAATTGCTTGATATATAGAGGTTGATTGTGTTTGATTAACAGAATTGTCACGAGGTGACTAGTACCCAAATGAATGGGTTAAGTATTGTTTGATTAACAGAATTGTCACAAGGTGACCAGTACCCAAGTGAATGGGTTAAGTATGCTTTGCCACATGGTGGCCAGCAACCCGAGTGCACGGGTTCGAAATAGAAAAGCCACATGGTGGCTAGTAGATACCCCAGAGTAGGGGAAATTAAGTAGACGTATGCTATAGTATCTACATGTATGTACAAATTGTCTGTGTTTGAATATAATTGCTGATTATGCAGCGTAGTGGTGACGTACATGATTACGTCACCACAACGTCTAGTTTGATTCAAACATGCTGAACGTGAGAAGACCAGTAAGTAAAAGCTGGCACTATATGTTACATGTTTACTTGTTGATTGATGATGTGGAATAAACTGCTGCATGCTTATATCTGTTAAATGCATGTGAGTGGCTGGGTGAAATTTCTGTTTTTGTGTGACCACCAAGAATGCATGCTAAGTAACAGTAACCAGTTGTTTTTGCATGTGGTTGTGTATCACTCCCATTCCCAGCACTATGGTACCCGTCTTGCGCCGGGGATGGGAGAGTCCTCATTGAGTCGCGTGGTTAAGACTCGCACCTCATTTTTACTACACAAAGACAATGTTAAGTACATGTAGAAGAAGTCTCGGTGGAACGAGGGATAAACAAAGCTTTCCAAGACCCACAACTTGTTCATGTGGGTGAATAAATTGTAATTGTAACGTAATTTACTTTATCATTGTAGCATAAAGTAAAGGGTAGACGTACCCATATTAGATTGTATTACTAAATCTTGAACTGTCAGCTTCACACACCTTAAAGATCAGGATTAGTTATATTGCGATACAGGGAAAACTTGTTTTCAAAATATATATATACATACAAATATCTGTTGCATGTGAATAGGATAGGCAGCATCTTCAGATGCGTAGCCAGTACACATGTTATATATATTATGTGTATTTTCCTATATCTATATCCTGAAGCGGCACTGACCGTTGATTTGCTTGCCTAGGATAGGCCACCATTTCGGTGTAGCCATGGTATTATAATTCATGTGAATGTATTTTCAATAATAGATATTCTGTCAATAAAGTGATAAGGCTTACAGGCATAGGGGTATTCCTTGTGTGTGTGCCGGTCACGGTCCTCTAAACGGGGATCGTGACAAACATAGTATGGGATACTATAATATAATAAGATTTTTTTTGGTGAACATATAATACGAAATTTACAATACTAACATTTGATTTAACAATAGACCATATCTCATATATTAGACATGTAAAATGCACGTATTTGCTATTTTTATTTAATAGTATAATAATTTGTTTTCTGAAACTTCTTTATTAACCTTCATAAATTTTAATAAACTAAGTCTTATAAATATATATATATATATATATATATATATTTAAAATAAGCAAGTAGTGTAATTCCATAATATACCCTCCTATAGACACATGGCACTGGCCTTCTAGAAAGATTAACCGGATAACGGGTCGGTGACACGTGGCACCGCTTGATGGCCTCGAACGTGGCCTCTCTCCACAATCACCCGCACGCTCTCCTGAATTAAATATGTGGGTGAACTCCCTAGATCGTGGGTCGAGCCCCAGGCAACCTAGAAGCGAATGAGACAGTGCTCGCAACACAAAGATTATCGTTACTTGAAGTCTACCTAACAGTCATCAGGTCAAATTCACTCCATTAACAGGATACACTCATCCTCTTACTCTAAGCAACATCCAGAGACCCTTTCTCTCTCCCTTTACCTACAAGGTACCTCCAACAGCTGGCTCGCCCGCCCGGAGAACACATACATGTCTTAGCTGCACACGGCCACTACAGGTAACATTCCTGCCTAACGGCCACCATGGACGTTCCCTTTTCGAACTACGTGAACTTTGGTCCATACATAAGGGTACGTAGGCACCTAGGTCATCACCTAAGGATAAGTCCCCCAAGGTTACGACCCCTTGCGGTCCTTATTTTACATTATGAATTGTCTGAACCAAAAATGACAATTACAAGTAGTATTAAAAAAACATTCATCCACATTTATATACTAAAAAATTATTATTTTAAAATATTTATTAATAATGAAATAATAATGATCTAAGAAAGAGTGTATTTAAATGTTTAAATAAAAAACAAAATTCTAACAAAGAGTAAATTGTCCCAAACAAAAATAAAAACTAAGCCTATAACTAAATCATCAAACGCGAGAAGACAAAGACGGTAAAATTTGGCATCAAATAAAAATGAATTGACAAAAAAAGCAAATATAAAATTGGTAATTTAATAAAAAGTTCTTTTTAACTATGTGAAGTGAGATTACATAGTTTTTGAGTTGTTATTACATCTTTTGGATGTTATGTGATAATATGGTATTATCGCATATGTTAGATCACATAGTATACCAAACGTTGACATCCAACCTTGATATAAGATGACGGAGTTAGGATAACAACAACCAAACACCACTTAAATATCAACGAGAAGAATTGAAGAAGAGGGAAGCAAGGAAGCGCGAGATATGAACGCACATCAAGAGCAAGAGACGATTTAGAAAATTATGCCTATAAGATAATGGTGAGTCTTTTACAAAGTGTGTACTATTGGGTCATGTTTCCTAAGTGTTGGATTTTGGAGTTCAAATATCTGTTCATGGAGGAGTTTGATCGGGTCATGAGTGGACCCTTTGAAAAGATCGCGGAGAGACAAACAAAACAACACCAAGATGACACTCATCGGAGGTTACACGAGCCCGAACTCGTGGCCCAAAGTGGGCTAGGTGAACATGTTATTTTGTTCATTATTTGTTCAAGTCCCACATCTTAAATTGATGTTGGGAGCTCTCTCACCTTCCTATAAATAGGAGTTCTTCCCCACCATTATTTCTCTCTCTCTCTCTCTCTCTCTCTTTGAGTCATTCTTCCGCTCATCAGTCGTGGATACATGGCTTTACTTCTTGCAGGTAAATTCCTCCGTTTGGTGAGGCCCTTTTCGGAGTTCGACGTTTGGAGGTCAGCCCTAATGGAGCAGAGACACTATTAAGATCCAAGATTTTAGCGATGGCCTCCAGGTTAGTAGCTTTCGCAATATTTTATGTTTGCCTGTATTTATTTTTGTATTTTCTTTTCGGTCCTTGGGTTGGGTCGGGTCATACGGATCCGAGTCTTTCCCTTCATTGGCATCAAAACTACGTTATGCTAGAGCTCTGTTCTCCAGGGTTTGACGAACCGAAAAGGGTTAGGAGTATGTTTAGCTTTTATATGATTGTTTGTTTTTGTTTAGAACTTAGGAATACGTTTAGGTTCCTAGTTTTAATCTTGTTTTAATTCTGGTTCAAAACATTGCTAAATCATATATTGTAGGGTAAGGTTCCATGTTTTGTGAAATAAATTTTGAATTTAAATCTGACATGTGATGTCTATTCGAATTAAACATTGATTGGTATCCCTTGTCAGGACACAAGATGTGTGAGTGCATTGGGTGGTTCTTCAAGCCAATCAAGAGAAATTACCTCTCTTTCCTCACAAGTGGAGACATTAACTGCTCAAATGTCCAAGATGTCTGATCAATTGAACAACTTGAATGTGCAACATCCAACTTCTCAAGCAATTGTGGCCCTAAGTTGTGAATTTTGTGCTTCAGTTATGCATATCTCTAGTGTTTGTCCACACCGATTTGAAGAAGTATCAGCTATGTATCAAGGAAATCCCAACACATCTCAAAGATGAGACCCTTACTCCAATACATATAATGAAGGGAGGAGATACAATCCCAAGTTCAGTTGGAGAGATGGAGACAACAAAGGCCAAAATAGATTTCAGCAAAGTGGTGGGGTAGGAACTTCTCAAGACAATTCTCTTTCTGTTCCTAAAAATGATGAGACAAATCAGTTTTTGAAAGGATTGATGACTCAGATGAGTCAAATGGGTCATATGATAAAACATGATAAACCACCTACTAATTCTCAACTCTCCACTATCTGTAAAGAGTTGGAGGAACTACGGGTGAAGAATAACAACCTCACTTCTTTTGTCACTCAATTGTCCAACAATATGAGTGAAAAACAAGCACAGAGTAGTGGTTCAATACCCTCCAACACGGTTATCAACCCTAAATCCTTGAATGCCATCACTCTTAGAAGTGGCAAAAAGGTGAAGTTTCCTTGTGAAGATGATGACCAAGCTGAAATTGTAGTTGAGGATGCATCATTGATTCCTAACACATTGAAGTTATCGGAGAGTTTGAAAGAAAAGGAGCTTCTTATCAAAAAGAATCTCACACTGGCCCAACAAGAGTCAGAGCTGCAAAGTAAGGATAATACTCATCCTCATGAAGAAGCAGAGCATTCTTCAGAGTTTCATGCAGGTTCTGCAAAGTCCAATGGAAGCAAACAACCTAAACAAAGGAAAGCATATGAGCAAGGAGCCTCAAAGCATAAAGGTAAGGAGGTATGTATTGAAGATACTCTTATCTTTCAAGCAAGAAAATGCATGATGATAAGCAAGATAAAGAGATCTTAGAATTGTTTAGCAAACTTGAGGTCAATGTTCCTTTGTTAGAACTAATAAAAAAGGTGCCTAAATATGCTAAATTTCTTAAGGACCTTTGCACACATAAAAGAAAATTTAGGCCTAATGAAAGAGCGCATATTAGTTCTAATGTGATAGCCTTGTTTAAACCTCAAATTCCTATAAAATGCCAAAGACCCTGGATCTTTCACTATCCCTTGCACCATAGGTAAGGCAACCATAAATAGAGCTTTGTTAGATATAGGGGCTACTATAAATGTCATGCCTAAGTCCATGTATGCATCACTAGGTATAGAAACTCTTAAGCCCACTAGTGTAGTGTTGCAATTAGTTGATAGGACTATAAGTCACCCTCGCGGCATTTTAGAGGACATACTTGTTAAAGTAAAGGATTTGGTATGCTGATTTTTATGTACTTGATATGACTAATGAAATATCACATGATACTACATTGATTCTTGGTAGGCCTTTCTTGAGGACTGCTAATACTATGATTAGCATGAAAGAAGATGTCATCACTATGGAGGTAGGGGTCCAAAAAATTTATTTTAACCTGTATGAGGCTATGAAACATCCTTATGAAGATTATTCTTTATTGGGTGTCAATGCCATTGATTGTATCATTGATGAGGCTAGAGATGAACATGAATTGAATGTGCATGCTAACATTGATTTGCATGATCTTGATATATATGGATTTGATGAGTCTTCTTCTTCTTCTTCTTTTTCTTCACCTTCTTCTTTTTGTTCTTGTGGAGATGACGTAACATGCATTATTTAACAAGAAATTAATTGTTGTCTTTCCACTCCACAAGATTTTACTTTTTCTTCTTTAGCAAGTGATGATAGTTCTGAAAAAGGTTTGCTTTGTGATTGTGCAGATACTTAAACAATTTGATGGAAGCTGAATTGGTGGTTGAAAGTGACTCTTTGAGTACACAAGAAGATAAAAGTGACCACTGTGAGCACCGCCTTTTGTCCGCCCAAAAAATTAGCCAGAAATGAACAAAAATAATAAAAAGGGAGAAAAAGGAGAAACGAAAGATAAAAAGAAAATAAGAGAAAATTGAAAAAAAAATAAGGATAAATAAAAGGAGAGACAAAACAAAAAAATAAAATAAAATTAAGGGGTCGCGACGGATAGTACCACCCGTCGCGACCCCTTAGCTCACCACGGGACTCGTCATGACATATAGTGACATACTTCACGACCCACCCTTGCATTTATGGTAAATCCAATTAGGATCTTCAATCAAGGACTCATTGCAACGTATAGGTCCTTACGTTGCGACCCACTTACATTTGTGGTGAAACAAATCTATCTGAGATTGACACCCATCGCGATCCCCAGCATAATAAATGGCCGAATTTCTTTCCCGGAATAGTTCCCTCTGGCCCACTATAAATTCAACGCTGCACTTCAATTGAAGAGGACGGGAAAAATCAAAAGAGTCGAAGGGCTGTAAGCAGTCAGAGTAAGAGGTAAAAATATTTTGATCATATTCTTCTACTTCTTCACATTACTCCACCCACATTCCCAATCAACAAGCTTCTTCCACTCTACATGATTCTTTTGTTTTCTTTGTTTTATTTTCTTCGGGTTGTAACTCCCTGGTGCAGGTGTTACAACTCTCTACTCAATTTAAGCACTAAAAAAACTATTCTATCTGTCTTGTTTTTTGGAAAAGGGAAAGGGGGTCGCGATGGGTGGTGACACACGTCGCGACCCCTCTGTCAACCAAACGGGGGGTCGCGACGCAATAGTTCCACCATCGCAACCCCACTGTCATAATAGCTAGGGTCGTGACCGATCTTTACATACGTCGCGACCCCTCGGGTTTTATAAGCCTTGGGTTGTGACGGGAGGTACCACCCGTCGCGACCCCCTATCTTCTGTAAGGCAAAATTGTTTTTGGTATTTCTAATATTTGTATGTATTGTATGGTAGATAGGTATCAAAAGGATTTGGCCTCTTTAGGTACATTGCACTGGGAGGTTATTTGAGCTCTCGCATGATGGACCTCCCCTCACTCACACACTTGCATGCCACAGGAACTACGTGGGCTTTGATCCATCTTTGGGGGTACATAGGCCCTAGGCTTTTATCCTAGGTCAAGCCCTCCCTTTTTCTCTTCCTAGATTGTGCATATTTCTAAGGCCAAATAATTTTAATATTAATTTTTAGGGTAACTATCTTTGGATGGGGGAAGAAGGGTGCCTAACACCTTCCCTTCATCTCAGTCAGACTCCCGAACCCAATAGTTTGTGAAAATTCATTTTTACTCATTTTTAAATTTATTTTTCTTTTTCCAAATTTTGATGGAAAAATTTAGTGGCGACTCCCGTCGAAGGCTCGGTCTTCACAGTTGGCGACTCCGTTGGGGACTATACTTAGAGAGTCAAACCCTTTTAAAAATTAATATTCAAACTATTTGGCCTTCAATATTGGTTGTTTGTATATATTTTTGTATGTTTGTGGTTCTCCTTACTTTTTCACTGTTTCCACCTTTAGGTGGAAGGGAAGGGTACCTAGGACGCTCCAAAAATCACAAATGCACTATTTAAATTTATACTCACCCACAAATTGGCTCCTATACCTGGAGCACGTCCAAATAAGTTAGAATGAGATATGAGAATCTTTCCCTGTTGGGTAGCACTGTCAAAACGGGCCGGAGCCCGTGGGCTAGCCCGGCCCGCCCGCTAAATGGGCGGGCTTGGGTTAGCAAAAATAGGCCCGTTTAAAAACGGGCCTAAACGGGTTGGCCCGTTTAAGCCCGCGGGCCGGCCCGCCAAAAAATTAAAAAAAAAGAAAATTAAAAATTAGTATATATTTCTTTAAAATATGTATAAATATATATATTTTAGATAATTTTATGTGTTAAATAAGAATTTTTTTCTAATAAAGTATATAAATAATGTAAATAATAATTAAAATTAATAAAATATTAATTTAAAGTTAAAAAATTATTAATTTTTAAGTAAATATATAATTTTATAATTAATTTTTTTAAAAAATATATTTAAAAAAAATATAAAAATTGGCCCGCGGGCTAGCCCGTTTAGCCCGCGGGCCATTACGGGCGGGCTTGGGCATTACTTCCCAAGCCCGCCAAATAAACGGGCCGGCCCGTTTAACGCCGGCCCGTCACGGGCCGGTGCGGGTCGGGCCGGGCCGGCCCGTTTTTACAGCGCTACTGTTGGGCTTAGGCCTACAGAGGTTGACCTATCTATCCTACTTAGATTGTTACTTGCCTTGAGGGTTGATGCGAGCAGACTTTTTTGTGACAGCCTCCTCCTTTAAGTCAGGGTCTCTACATTTGGTGGGGGCAATCTAAGGACCTTTTTAGGGTACCTAGATCTCAAGCTGAACCATGGGCAAGTTGATCTTAAAGCCTACCCTTATTAGGTCAGCCGTTTTAGAGGACCTTAAGTGCCTAACCTATAGGACACAAGGAGCAAAACCCCTAGTTTGTTTTATTGATTATACTAACATTCTTTTCCTTCCTTTTTTTTAGCAAAAATCATTATTTGTGCTTTAAAAATAATATGAAACGGCATCAGAGCATATCACGGCCTTTTATTCTCCTACAAGCCTCGCCCTCACAGGAAGAAGAATCAACGTTAAGATTCAAGCCAACGCGGTGGATGGTTTGATCAAGATGAGGGAATATTTACCTGGGGAGGAACTGAGGAAGTTCCGAGGTCGGTATGGGGACATTCTAGACCTTTTGAACATAAAGGTCGTAGAAGACGTACTACAAGCTCTCCTTCAATTCTGGGACAATAAATTAAGGGTGGTTGTGTTTCCTAATTTTATCCTGTCTTTAGTACCCGAGGAATATGCTAGGCTGTTGAAAGATTCGCTTCTCCCAACAAGCCAGGTGTACAGGTTTTCAGGAACTCTTTCTACACAAGGAGAGGTTGCTAGCTTACTCGGACTACCTGAAAAGAAAGCTGCCGTCAGAAATCATGCTCAAGGGGGGTTCCTCTCTCTGCTAAATTCCTCATGGAGCATATGGAAGCAATGAGGAAGAAGGGAGATTGGGTAACTTTTGGGAGAACCCTCACCTTAGCAGTTTATGGGTTGGTCCTTTTCCCCACTACCCTCGATGTCGTCAACTTTTCTTCCATCGGAGTCTTTATGGCCGTTGAGAGGCATAGGATAAATCATGTGCCAGCTATTCTGGCAGAGACCTTGGGATCCCTTACCTATTGTTTGGTTAGCCAACCACATTTTTGGGAAGGGATACTTTTCTGGGGGAGTCCTTGATATGGTCCATCACCCCCTTCGTGACTTCTCTCATCGTGAAGGTCTTCGGCTATACAATCCCAACCCACAAGACCCTATGGGATTAGAATGGTGGGTACACTTTCTCGCACAAATTGAGGAGAAAGATGTTTGCTGGAAACTAGTATGGTGGCTGAAGGAAGAAGTACTATATAGCTGCGGTCAATTCCTCAATGTACCTCTGGTGGGGCCAAGATGTGCAATCAATTACAACCCGTCTCTAGCACATACACAGCTAACCTATCGTCAAGGTGTGCCCGCGGAAGAATTAGTACGCTCGTTCTTGTACTCCCTCAAGGGACCTGACTCCATACAAGGAATAAATATCTCAAGAGCCTAGGATCACATGTTGTTCGAGGTAAAAGCTGACTTAGGAAGCAGAGGACTCGTGCCGACTAGTGATTTCAGGGCCTGGCTAAAAGAGATGGTCAATGATAAGGTGATAGAAAGGTTCGCTCAACTAAATCCCCTATTGGGAAATGATCAGTTGAAAATTGAAAGGGCGCTAAAACGAAAAATTGACAAGCACAAGGACGCGCTGGAAAACCTTGTGGCCCAGAGGGACAGAAAGATGAAGGCCATTCGAGAAGCAGAAAGAGAGTATGTCAGTGTTAGGGCAGATAGTGAGGATGTCTGCAAGAACTCTCCTCTTCTAGTTGAAAATATGAACCTCAAAGAGACAAACCGCAACTTGAGAATAAGCTTATCGAGAAGGAACGGGAATGGGAAGAACATATGACCGCTAAACTCCAAGTTAAAGAATCCAGGGTCCAGGTGCTGGAGGTCCGTATCATAGTTCAAATTAATATGGGAATTAATATTTCACTAAGTCTTAAGGGGAAACTTCAAGGTACCACTTGAGTCTTTTGTTCTTCTTAATAATTACTCCTACTACCATAACTAGCAATTACTCCAAAAGGCACAATTAAAATCCACTTAGTGTATGAATAAAATTAAACAAAAGCAACTTGTTCCTCTACTAAAAATTGCTCAACCGAGACAATCAAATACAAGCATATAAGATTATATCCTCTAGTCATGAACATGGTAGAAAATACTTTCTAATTGCATTGTAAAGACAATATTTCTATACAATCATCAAGTTGCCAAAATCAATCTAAATCATAATCACTCAATACACATAGACAATGTACCCATAAATCTAAGATTCTAAATTGCATAAAGATAAATCCTAAACCTAGGAAATCAAATATACAATTTAAAATCAGGTATTGAGATAAAATAACTCCCCTTTGTAGAATAGGAACTCAAGCCCTAATCTCCATCTCCAAGAAGCAAGGAAATCTAGCCACACATTGAGAGAGATGTTACAATACCCTTCCCTTTATCCCAGGTGCAAGAAATGGAAATGTGAAGATGATGGTGGTGAGGTGGCGTCTAAACAGAGAAGAAAATTTGGCAGGAAGTGTGATAGAAATGATGATGAATGAGTGATTAAGGATGAATGGGATGGATAATTTCAAGAAGAAAAAGAAAGGCGTGAGGGGACGGATGTAAGAAAAATGGGATGGAGGAATGAATGGAGTGAAGAGAAGTGGTGAGGCGTCGAAGCAGAGACTGAGCAATTTTTTTTTGAGTGGAAAAGTTGCCGCCTCCTTGTGCTTCCTCAGGTTAAAAATGAAGTTGACCTAATGATGTGGAAAGTGGACCAATTTCCTTTTTTGCTACCTCCTTCCATTTTCTTTCAAAGTGCCGTGAAAAATCTTGGCAAAACTTTGTGGGAAAGTGGATTTGGATTTTGGGTTCAATGGGTTGGATCATAGATTGGATGTTGGGCTTTTCTTGGGGTTCTATTTTTTTTTATTTTATTCCTTTCTTCTTTTTTAACCTACAAAGAAAAAAATAAACCCAATATAAAATAATCATCCCAAAATATTTTAATTAAAAAGCAATCACAAAAAAAAAAAATAACAATTTAACTCTTTTTAATACTATTTTCATGTAATTACTCTTTAACCAAATTTACCATAATTAATGCAATTAAGCCCAATAAAATATAATAAGAACCCTAAAATAAGATAAAAATTATTATATAAAATAGGGTCTTATCAACATGTGGAAAACCTATAACACAATGTAAATGCTTATCCACGTGGGAATTTAAATAGTAAGTGACTATTTAAATGATCATAAGCATTGTAATCAAATGAAAGTTCGTGGTCGTGCATCAATATCCTTCTTGAACACTTACCCAGTGGGAATCCAAAAGGGATTTTGAATAGCATGTGACTATTCTGTGAAAATGTTTTAGTCAAGCAAAGAAAGGTGTACATATATTGGTTCTTTGTGTGATGAGGGTGGTTGACCCCACTACTCAAATGCAGAGACTGACTATATCTACACTCGTCTTGTGTTGATTACAATTTTCCATAATTGTGTGTTGTGTAATAAGAAGCTGTGTAATTAGTGTTAGTGTTTGGGATTGACTGATAGTGTAACTGCAGAACCTGTAAATGTGGATCACATTTGAAAGAACCAAGAAGGGAGGGTTGAATTGGTTAATCTACAAAAATATTAGCTTTTAAAAATTTAGGCTACTGAAACTTTGGTTAATGAAAAATATGCTCAGTTTTTCAAATAAGGCTACTGTTATAAAAAGTTCAATTTTGGTTAATTTGAAAAATAGTTTAGGTTAATGTTAAAGGCAATAAATAAATAATACAAGCAATTATTACAGTGAGAGGTTCGGATCAAATATCCTACGTCCTCTCACTCCCTCTTACTAAACAAGTAGGAGGAGTTACTTCACTAGCTTGGAAAATGAGAATTACAACCAGGCAACCTTCAAAACACCAAGGGATCAGCCACAATGGCTTTTACTATCTAACCCAGGTAACCCTTAAAGACATGATCAGCCTCTAGGGCTTTTACCACCTAACCAAAGCAACCTCAACCAAAGGCTCAACACAAGTGCTTTTACAACCAATCCGTGAATTACAACACTCCCAAAGCTAAAACCCGACCAGTAGCCTACTGATCAATTAACCTCCCTGTCCTAGGTTCCTACCCGGACTCTAGACAAAAAGGGAAGAGATTAAGAAGTGAAATGAAAGGGATACAGACTCCAACTTCTCACTAAGAGACAAATAAATTCGAATGAATGCTTGAAGGCTGAATCACACTCTCTTGGAAAACTAAGGCTTGTAGATCAATCTCTTGAACTGCAAATGTCCAAGTCTTGTGTTTATATAGGCTTGAAGCTTTTGAACATTGGAGAGCTCTTTAATGCAGCAAATCATCTTCATTTAAGTTGGTCTTTGATCCCTTCTTCAATGCTATCTTGATTGATAAAGATATCTTCCATTTTCGCTCAGGTCAATGCTTGACAGCCTACTGGTAGCTCCCAATATGGAAAGTAGGTTACTACTGAATCAATCTGCTCAATATCAACTTTCCTGAAATCAAGCTAAATTCCTTTTTCGGACTTGTCAGCAATAAAAGCATTTAAGGAAAATATATATTCAAATAAAACATTCCTTAATTCAACTTATATGCTTAGAAACTGAAATCAAATATTCATTAAGTATGATATCATCTTGATTGAGAGAGAGAGAGAGAGATCTTGAATGCGAACGAAAAGCAAGAATGAAAGGAGCTAAACGTTTCTCTTGATCGCCGAGCTCTGATATCATATTATGATTCAACACGCAAGACAAATATGAGAAAGAGAATGATTGACTATAATTGAAAAAAGAGAAAGTACATATATACAGGGAAAGCCGAACTGAATCCTAACCAGTTAGTTAGGACTAAACTAAGAATACAAGCAGAAAGGAAAATACAGAATTGGGCCTAACTCAACTGATAACAAAGTAAACCTTATTGGGCCTTCAATACTCTTAACACTTCTTGTATGTTGTGTAGTCAAAGTCTGATTCTAGCTTTGGTCACCACTTTAATTATAGGGGTACATCGATTGGATTTCAAGACCAATTTCTTGTATGGCAACCTAGATGAAGGGATCTATGTGCACAAGCATGTAGGTCTCATGGCAAAAGGCCAGAACTCTAGGGATATGTCAAGATCTCACATATTCATCTAGACTCGTGGTAATCGACCATTTAGTCCATTTCAAGAAAGCTAAGAGTATTTCATTACCCTCACGTCGTATATAGAAGACATATGGTTAGCCAGAAACAGCATAGAGGCTGCTTTAGCCACTAAAGGATGGCTACCCTTTCATCTTTTAAGATAGAGGAAAAGGGTTAGATAGTGAGAGTCAAGATTCATGGAGACTACTCCATGACTCAACTCACTCTACCATAAGAATCCTATGAAGAAGAGATTCTTGGCGGATTCCATGTAAAGGAACCTGAACTCAAGTGATGTGCTAGTAGCAACAGGCAAGAGTTTCATTCTTGCTATAATTCTTTAGACTAAGTCAGAGATGGGGTCATTGGATAGCATTCTCATATATGTAGTTAGTAGCTTGAAGTACAATGTGGAGTGTACTCGCTCCAACGTAGCTTTTGCAGTTGGCCTGGTGAGCCGTTATCAGTCAAACCTAGGACAAACACACAGTTTAGAGTGTTCTGAGGTACTTGTAGGGCGCTACTGACAATCGGTTATTTTCATCCTAGTAGTGACCCGCAAACGGCATGCCACACATTGATGCCGTTTGGGTAATAGACTTGGATGAGAGGACATCCATGTCTTGGTGTGCTTTCTTGCTAAGAACTGGGACCATCTTGCAGAGAGGCAAGGATAATGCATTTCTCTGTCCACTAGGGACACAGAGTTCATTGCATGATCATCAATAGTACGTGGGACAGTCTGGATTGGAAGATCTAAAGGCGCTTATAAATCACAGACAGAGCTAATGATCTAGTGACATTGATCTCCTAAAGCCAAAGAGTTATGGTTTACACCAAGAAAGCCCAAGTACCACAAGATGACGCAACACAACTTTGTATGAAACGTCATTACACAATATTTAACTACCATGTTGTGTCAATCTAAGCATCAAGTGACCGTAGAGGGGTCCTCACAGTATGACCTATGATGGAGTATTGACTCTAAACCCTCGCGGACCCACAGTGGTGGGTTTGCTATATAGAGATACAAGCCGTAAAAATAGTGTTTTAGATACAGCGGTTGCCACCCTTGAGTGGGGCAAGGAAATGGCTCTTAGATAGGTTCCCTAATGAATGCTTCATTGGTATCATCAACCCTTAGGAGCATGTTTTGAAACATTTGAAATCCATAGGGTTGCTTAGAATCAGGGTGATTTAACATATTTTATGACATGAGGACAAGCTTTGTGAGAGCTATATTTCTTGATCATTAGTAAAGTGTGATGCCTAGGTATACCTTTATTTTGTGTGGATTAAGAAATAGAAATACTTATTACACAATATACAAAGCATGTCATACAAGCTTGGTAGGTTGGCTCTCTAACATGAACAACTCCCTTGGACACATAGGTGGTGTGGGCCAAGAGGAGACTTGAGTGCTATTTCCAATACAATATTAAGTTGACACACTTTCCTTGAATAAGCATGTGATGATATTATGTTTCTGCTTTTTTTTTTGCCGAAATTTAATACTCATTAGGTCATTCCAATTAGGATTATTTAGTACACAAGAAGAAGGGGTTTTCAAAGGGAACCTTTGTTCTCTTGTTTCCTCCCTATTGAAGACAATCCTGTTCAAGGCACTGTTGAACACTAATTGTGGGCACATCTCCCACCGAGGATTCGAACTCTGGTTCATCAAGGACTAGTCCCTTCCACTAGACCAAATCTCCGTTTGTTGTTATTTTAAAATTGATTGTCTGCTTTAATGTCCTTATTATCCTTTCAACTATAATAATTAATTTGCTAACTAGCAATGAACTGAACTTTGGAAGGATTTTAATGTCTTTTTAAAGAAAATCCAACACTTGAACAATTTTTTGTCATGTTGTATTTGCATTTTGCCCAATTGGTATCGCCTATTTCCATGTACTAGCTAGTTGTTTTGAATCAATTGAGAACAAATTAATAATATATACCCAACGATAGTTTCATTAAAAATTTATTCAACATTAATATATTTGCAGGTAAAGTTGGCTTTTTCCCAATATATCTTGCTATACTATAAATTCCAATACTTTTCTAGTCTATCTCCATCGTGATTCGATTGGTGTTTATCGTCTAGCACTAAGTCAACTATATTTTTTAATCCATGACACATTTGGCTATATCCCATATGACGACACCCTGGTCTTATATACTCCGCCAGGCCAACGTCTTTTCTCTTATTGGCACCACATCACCAATGTGTGCTTATTTTAAAACAATAAAAAGTTTCTCTTGATGTACATTTTGACTGTCCATTATTCTATATTTATTTTAAATACTAAATATACAATTTAAAATACCAATAACTAAATAGTCCAGCTGAAATCATATAGAATAATATAAATTTAATAACATAAAAGAAATAAAGGTCAAAACTCCAAATTGGTCCCTTATGTTTGCACAAAGTTTCATATTGATCCTTTATGTTTCAAAACGTTTAAATTGGTCCTTTATGTTTGTAAGAAGTTTCAAATTGATCCTTCCGTCTACTTTCGCCAATTTCTTAAGTTATGTGCTGACGTGGCATGCTGACGTGGCATGCTGACGTGTCCATCTAAGCTGACATGTCATACCATGTCATTGCCACATCAGCGCCATGTCATCACATATGATAGTAGATGATGACGTGGCGATGACATGTTAGCTTAAATGGACACGTAGGAGAGATGATATGTCCACCTCAGCACGCTACGTTAGCACTTAACGGAAGAAATAAACGGACTTGGACGGAATGACCAATTTGAAACTTCTTGAAAACATAAAGGACCAATTTAAACTTTTTGAAACATAAAGAACTAATATGAAACTTCATGAAAACATAAAGGACCAATTTGGAGTTTTGACCAAGAAACAAAATTCAACCTTTTGAAGCATTCTCATGTCAAAGAAATGTTGATTTAATAACATTTAAAATTTTTAAACCTTTTTAACGGAAGAAATAAATGGACTTGGACAGAATGACCAATTTGAAACTTCTTGCAAACATAAAGACCAATTTAAACTTTTTGAAACATAAATGATGAATATTACAAATATAATTTTTTTAACTTAATCCTTAATTTTTTTTTATGGAGGAGAAGTGATCTTTTTCTCTTTGGTTGCTCGTCTAGTTTTGAAGGTACTGCCTCAAATAATCTGGGCTCGACCCACGTTGTGCATCTAGCTATGATGGGAGAGTTTTCCAATAGATATAGCTGGATTTACAAAGTCTCAAACCCAGAACCTTGCTTAAGCAATACCAAATTGTTTACCACTTGAACCAATTCCTTGTTGATAACATAAGTGATCTTTAAAAAAACTAGTTAAATTGAAGGAAAAATTTTTAAATTAAAATAAAAAGATAACAATTTTTTAAAGAGTTAATTATTAATTTTTATTTCATCGGATCCTAATTAAGCTATATGGCACTTGCATAGAAACTGGTTAAGCTGCTGAACCGATTCATGATCCGGTCCAATTTAACTATTTCGACCACTTTGGATTTGACTTGGTTGAGTTTTGTTGACTCAATGACTCAATTGACCCCCTGTTCGGTTTCAGTGAAAAAATTAGTAATTAATTAGTGTGGAATGTATACATAAAAAAAATCTACTGTGAAATGTGGATTGAATAATGAATACTAATAGCCCAATTTTATAACATTTTAAAATAATAAAAATTTTCTCACTATAGGAAAAAACAGGATTAGTTACGGCCAAATACGTAGCTAATCAGCTTAGCTAGTGATTAGCTACAGATATTGTCCGTAGCTAATATTTGGAAGTAAATCCGTAGCCAATCTGTAGCAATTTTTTAATAAACAAATGAATGAGTCCGTAGCTAACAACTAGGGAAAATACGTAGCTATTCCGTAGCTAAACTTCTTTGCTAAAGTACAACCTCCGCCGGCCGTCAGCAGCCTCCTCCGACAACTGCCACCGGCCACCAGGGACCTCCTCTGACCACTTTATATTTTTAAAAAATAGTCCTAGGAGGATTCGAACACGGAACATCATGGATGGTAATATTTACACCAATCAATAGGACATTTATCAATTTTTGATTTATTAATATAAAACATTATATATATATATACATAAAATAAAATTGGAGAAACTTTTACTACGAAAAAAAATTCGTACCTAAAATTGAAGAAACTTTTGCTACGGAAAAATTTGTAGCTAAAATTGGAGAAATTTTTGCTACAAAAAAATTCGTAACTATTCCGTAACTATTTTATAGCAAAATTTTCCCGCCTTTTCTTGTCAAAATTTTTTACCAAATTAGTTAGGGATTAGCTACAAAAATTTTTCGTAGCTAAATTAACATTTTCTTGTAGTGTCTCTTCATGTAGATTTTGACTCTCCCATCCATTATTCTGTATTTATTTTAAATACTAAATATAAAATTTAGTTAAAATACCAATAAGGCAATAACTAATTAAATAGTCCATCTGAAATCATATAAAATAATATAAATTTAATAACATAAAAGAAATAAAGCTCAACCTTTTGAAGCATTCAGATGTAAAAGAAATATTTATTTAATAACATATTTTATTGAATAGATTAATAATTTAATTCAACTTAATATTACAAATATAACTTTTTTAACTTAATCCTTTGAATAATTTTTTTTCTGATGGAAGAGAAGTGATCTTTAAAAAAAAAAACTAGTTAGACGATAGTGAAATAAAAAATTTAAAATTGAAATTGAAAGATAACACATTTTTAAGACTAAATTATTAATTTGCACTTCATCAAATCCTAATTAAACTATATGGGATTGAGTTATCACTTTTTTGGGTTTTTCAAGGTATTTCTCAGCCCGACAGGCCAAGGACTAATCCTCCGCGCGCGGATCTGAGCTCCATTTAAGGGTTTGCCGCTGGCCAATTGGTTGCTGCATACACGAGGTGGGATTCGAACCCCCAACACTTACTTAAGCGACCTAGTGTGCTAACCACTAGACCAACCAAACTTGGTTGAGTTATCACTTTTTTGAAATCACATACACCACAAGGGTCAAATTTAAAGTATATTTTATTATTTTTGCTCAGAAAACATATTTCATTCTTAAATCTATTTTATCTTTTTATTTTGAATAAATTATACTTTAGTAGTCTTTGATTTGACTCATTTTTGTCAATCAAATGTATTAAGTTTTGCATCTTTAGCAATTTAGTACCCAATAATTTATTCCGTTAATTTTCTAACATAAATGTCTCATGTGTCACACATATAACCCCTAAAAAAACACTCAAATTCTTCTTCCTTGTCCAATTTTTGAATCTAAACTTACCATTTTAAATTTATCTTTCGAAACCTAATTTAATTTAACGTCCCTCTTCTGATTATTTTCGCCCTCAAAAAAACATGGTTGACTTCCACTAAAGAAACTCCATCAAGATCGAAAGTCTCCTAAAGTTAACTGTATATGGCTGGTTGTTTTTGGTTAGTCCGGTTCCTTATCGATACCTACATTATTTGTCATTTTGCAAAGCAAAATGGTTCAATTCCACGTTACATCTAACGATGCCTTTATTATATGTGTGTGTACATATAACAGTATAAATGGGTGGCCATTTAATTATGATTTGACTTTGAGATATCTATAAGAGAGGTTTAGAAAAGAAGAAGAAAATTAAAAAAAAAAAAATGAAGAATGAGTGTAAGGTTTGCGTGACTGGTGGTTCTGGTTACATCGCTGCTTGGCTCATCAAGAAGCTTCTTGAGAAGGGTTACACTGTCCATGCAACTCTTAGAAACCTGAGTACTCTCCCTCTCTGGACTCTGTTCTTTAATTTTTAGGAAACAATTTAGTTGCACTTTTTTTATATAAGCCTTGTACTTTCTTATAGATATAAGGTTATTTAAACTGATTGATTTGGTTCGTTTTTAAGGAAATTTCATGTTTTAATTTGATCAGAAAACTTGAAAATAAATATATAAAGAAGTATATATACCTAGTTATTTCTTTTAATTGATCAGGGTGATAAAGGGCCTTTTTTATTACAAAAGAATGGGATGAAATGAGAATAGGAAAGACAAAAATGGTCACTCTTATGGCCATGTGAGAAGAAGAGTTGGGAGGAATGGAATGGCAAGAGTTAATGCTTTAAATTTTGTGTGGAAAGATATTTTTTGGATAAATATGTCCCCACATATATTGGGAAGGGATATTTTGAAGAATTTATTCAAAGGAGTATTTTGATCATTTAGCATTATTATCTCTTATTCTTTATTATTTTTTTGTCAACCAAACATTAAATAATAGATCATCTATAGTCCAAATTGTGGATTTTGCCTGTAGGTTTGGGCCAATTAAAAAATAATTATAAGTAAGGTAATATAGTCGCCAATCTTAGACTCAAATTTGAGTGAATAGCAAGATCATTCATATTCTCATATTCTTTTTTTTTTTATGGGACATATTCTCATATTCTTTAAATATTTGGTACCTCATATTCCGACCATATACCTAAAGAAAATTCAAATTGATTATTTTCTTTAAATTATGACTCATCTATATATTCATAAAGTCCAAGAAGATACATTAAAATTGAAAATCTAAGTTTGGGGACTGTACTGTTGGGCCGCACTCAAAAATAAAAGAAAAATAAAGGAGGAACACACACAAAAATATAATATGGTTCTCAGGGCCTTAAGACCTACTACCACGGTACCATTGGAAAAACTTCACTACTTACAATTTTTGGACGAAAAAATTATAAACCCTCGCTCCTCAATACAATTTTTGAACGGGAAAAATGAAAACACTTTCTCACTTGCCACACATCTACCCAAACCCCAATACAACCATTAAGCTAAGATTATGGTGTGTATGTCTTTGGAAAATCCATCACTCTCTCTTATATAGGACCTCCACTCCCCCTCACTTTACAATTTTAAGCAATATGGGACTAACTTTAGAGAACTACGTATTGTCAACAAATCCTCCCTCATCCAAGAAAGTCCACATTGCTTGATGGTATTCCAAGAGCCCCTCGATCGGCGCTCAGCCCTGCATGTGCGATCGGCACCATGCTGCCTTCCCATAACCCGGTCAAAACCCCGCATGATATCCTCTAACTAAGTGTCTCATCAATTAGGCATAGCAAATCTCACTCATAGAGCTTATATAAGGGAGCTTCCTTATCCTCCCATATCACCTCATTCTGAATCCACTAGTGCACATGGCAGTACACAATGCCTAGTCTCTCTAACTCCCTCGTTCTCTACAACACCGAGAGCACCCACCCATGGCAAACCATGTGGATTCTGATCTCGCTTTGAGTACATAGGCTCTAGTTGAAGAACGTGGCTCCAATCCTCCTTCTTCCAACCTCCAACTGTTGTCCTCTTTCTTCTATTCCGATTGCTCAACGGCTCCGAAATATCAATAGCGTCCTTCGTGGTCTCCCTCCAACCAAAAGCATCATAACTCAGTTAACCTTCCTACAACCAAGATTTCATTTCTTGCTATGATGATACAGACAAGAAACGACTTGCAAAAATAGGCAAGCACGACGAGAGCGAAGGCAGTGATTGTCCGTGCGAAAACAACCTCCATCGACGCCAATAAGATATTTAGAATCTTCCTCAGAACCATAAGGACTGTGCTTATATCTCTGAGGTTGACGAAAGTTATGGACGTACGGCTACCCAATCCTCCAATCCATCACGACAAGAAAGAAGTGATTCCTCGAATCCTCCCCGATCCCGCTACTAAGTGGACAAAGATATTTCTGAAGAAGAGGTCACCAACCTAGCAAGTTAAGATCCTCAACGAACAACTATTGTTGTAGAGATCCCAACAGGAAACACTGGACAACCTGGTCCAATTTGCAAAATGATAATAGGCGAAACCAACTACAAGAACAAGATCCTCTAAGAAATCATATCTTTTTAAAACAACAAGAGGTCTGACAGACCAACAATCTTATCCACCAGTCTCGCCCAGAATATGCAACAACAAGAGTCGCCATCTCAACCGCACGTGGAAACAGTACAAACTTCCCACTAGTCACCAAGCTTTTCACGATAGGGCAGGCGCAACAACACTCCAACTTGCCTATAGGATCTCCCCAAGCCAATTCCTATCGTCCATCAGGCCTTCAAGCAAACAAGGTGGTACACACCCAACCCTAGGTGCATGACTACAATGAATACTATAATCCGTATTATCCTTATTTTTATATAGATCCATATAGACACACGAGATACAATGGATACCTAGAAAATCAGCAACGTCAACCAAGGCCACAAATTATGGTAAACCAACCAGCACCCACGGCCATAAATGTAATCGTGGGAGGATTGATCGAGAAGGGCCACCACTCTTTCTTGTCTCATGTCATGGAGGCACAATTTTCGATGGGCTATAACATGCCCATGAAGATTTCCACATACAATGAGAGAGATAAACCCACTAGACCATCTAAATACATTTAATTCAACAATGACTATTCTCAGTGAGATAAATCCACAACAGTGCCGACTAATTTCTTGCGCACTCACAGAACCGACAATCCACTAGTACTCTTTACTGCCACCTGATTCAATCAGCACCTTTGATGAGCTTGCCGATCTATTCTTGAAGCAATTTGCATCTAGAAAGAAGTGGAAAAAGACTGATGAAGACTTGCAATTGCTAGTACAGGAGAAAAATGAAGCTTTCCAAAGCTTCCTACTACACTTTAGCAAGTCCAAATTATAAATACCGGACCTAGAAGATCTTGTAGCAACTCATACAATAAAAAGGGCCTCCGTGCTAGTCCTTTTCATTACTCAATTGTGACCAAGAAGCTAGCAACTATCGATGAGGTCCTTTAAAGATCGAGCTTACGAATATATAGCCCGAGAGAATGCATATTTCTTGAAGAAGGGAGTCAAGCTTCCTGATGAGGAAAAAGAAGAACAGAAAATGAAAAAGAAAGAAGACAATCTAAAAGAAGAGGATCAGAGGAGGGGTCAGTGAAGCCATCCTAGCGAGAAATTCCCCTTCTATACAACACTAACCAAGGCACCATCCTACATCCTTGACGATTTCTATGCTGTAAACCTCCTCTGATTCCTCCAATAAAGCAAGGAGGTCTTGCAAAAAAAGTCAACAAAAACAAATATTGTCAATTCCACAAGGACTATGGCCACAACACATATATAGCATTATGCTCAAGCACGAGATAAAAGAGATCATCCAAAGAGGAAAGCTTGGAAAATTCATTAAGGGGGAAGATCGAAGTGACAGGTCTCCTTCCAAGCGCATAGGATCATCAGAGCCCCACAATCAGAAGCATTGCGAGCTTAGAGATAGAAGGGATTACCCCAATAGGCAGGAATACCCTATAGGAGAAGACAAAAACCTCCAACCATGGGGGGTTATGGATGTTATCGTAGGAGGAATATATCCAAAAGGGGACATCCTCCCAATTACTGTCAAAGAAGAAAATCGAAAGGTCAATCATGACCTTAGACTATCCATCCAAAAGGGGAAAACAGAGGGAAGAACCCCGATCAGCTGAAGGTGAACCCATCACTTTCAACTTCTTTGACTTTGAGGAAATCGATATGGACTATGACGACCCAATGGTAATCACCATCACAATTGTAAACTTTGAGGTTAGAAGAGTCCTCATAGACCAAGGGTCATCAGCAAATATTCTCTACTATGTGGCATTCAGGAAGCTAGGCCTCAAAGGCAAAGGGCTCTCGTCTTTTACAAAAACCTTCATCGGTTTCTCAGGCACACAAGTTCAAACAGAGGGCACTATTTGACTCTGGGAATTAGGAAGATCGTCCCCCCGGATCACCAGTCAAAACGTAGACTTCATCATTGTCTTCGCACCATCGGCGTACAACTCCATAATCGACCAACCAACTTTGAACAAGCTTCAGACAGTAGTGTCAATTGCTCATCTCCTTATGAAATTCCCAACCAAGAAGTTGTTTGGCATAAGTACCGATCAGAAGGTAGCCAGAGCGTGCTATGCGGTCAATCTCACAAAGGTGTTAAAGATGCCAAACAACAAGTCAGTTGAATAGAAAACGAACAAAACGATGCCTTAAGCTGACAACCCCACGGGTAACCCGTCCAGGTTCTTAAATAGCCTTACGACACCTCTCTCCTCTCTCAATCTTCTTTATTTCGATACAAGAACCCCCCCCCCCCCCCCCAATTTTGATGTTCTTGGCGAATTAAAAACCATGACAAATGAATGAAGCAAGTATTATTTTTCTTCACATCTCTTGTGTCTAAATATGAATATTATAGATAACCAAAGGTTTAAAACCCTTCACTCTCGATAAAAAGGAATAGCAATATGAAAGCCCTCCTCCCCAAAAAAAAATTCAAAAGCAAAAGAAGCACCAAGCCGTTCAATCAAAAGACACAAAAGCACAAGAATCCTCTTCACAAAGAAATTGAACTCCTATGCCACCTCACAAATGAGGGTCCCTTCTCCAAAAGTGGAAAGAATGAAAGACATCGCATATGAACAAGAGCTCCTTATATATGAGCAGAAGAATGAAAGAAATGTCACATGAGAGCTCCTTTAATATGCTCACTAGTGGCAAATGCAATAGACAAAAGGATGAAAGACACCTCCATTGAGTGCTCCTTTATAGGGAACCTTTTAAGCACCCTACATGCAATTTAAAGCATTTAGAAATGTAAATGACTTGCACGAATTTAGAGTGGATCCCTCTCAACCATAGGCCTCGGCCACTCTCCAAAGGTCTACAAGACCAAAGTCCTCCGTCTAGAGAGGACATTCTCCAAAAGTCTATAAGACCAAAGACCTTCGTCTAAAGTGGCGCCCACGAGGTCTTTCTCAGACCACAATGCCTTGCACATCTCGCCGCTGAACGGTAATTTTTTTTCGGGGAGTAGGAGTATACACCTAACTCAGAAACCCATTTTCCTTGTTTTCACTACAGTTTTGCTATAGGTAGTACTCGTATGGCCAACACCAACAGACCCCCCAAACCGCTGCGCGACCGACAGGACGTCGGAAGCAACAAACAAAGCAAGCGACAAAGAAAAATACAACTCGCAGCCTTCGGAGAAATAAATAGCACAAAGGAAGTTGACGAACCAATAACCATCTCAACCGGTATCGCGGGCTACAAGGTCAAGAGGGTATTGATAGACCCCGGATCAGCCACCGATGTGCTGTTTGTAGAAGCATTGGAAAAAATGCACGAGTACGAGGGTCAGCTGGTACCAGACGCAGGAACCCTTATCGATTTCTCAGGTTGAGCCGTTGAGACCTGCAGAACCTTCACAACTTGGCTCACCTTAGGAGTCCCCCCAAGAGTCGCTCACACAGAGGTTAGATTCACCCTATCAACAGCTTCATCTGCAGACAATGCAATATTGGGTCGCCCGACCCTCAACAAACTCCAGGCCGTCGTGTCCACCGCCCACCTGACAATAAAATTCCCCACTCTCAGAGGAATAGGAGAAATACGGGCAGACAAGGACGATGCCTGCTACCTGGCAGACCTCCCTGAAGGGGCCAAACTTGAAACTCGTGGTCATGATTAAAGGAGCACCCTAGAGGTGGTAGATTTGCGAGACAAAATACCAGGAGCTCGCCCACGACCAACCGAAGATCTCGTCTATATTTGCATAGACAAAGCAAATAACAAAGAAATTCATATAGGAGCCCTCCTGGATCAAGTGATCAAAGAACAAACTCAGAATCTACTCAAAAAGTACAAGGACGTGCTTGGAGCGCCGTGGACATGCCAGGGATAGAACCAACACTGATCTGTCACTCCTTCAACACAAAAGACGGTACCGGCGTCATCCAGAAAAAGCGGCACTTCGGCGAAGAGAGACAGTAGGCGATCGACGAAGAAGTACAGAAACTACTAGACGCCGATTTCATACGAGAATCGCAATACCCTGAGTGGCTCTCCAACGTAGTCATGGTAAAAAAGGCCAATGGAAAATGGCGAATGTGCATAGACTTCACTAACCTGAACAAAGCCTGCCCCAAGGATGCATATCCACTTCCCAACATCGACAAATTGGTAGATAGAACGGTAGGACACTACTTGCTGAGTTTCCTGGATGCCTTCTTAGGTTACAACCAGATTTAGATGAACCCCCAAGACCAGGAAAAGACCTCCTTCATCACGAACATGGGGTATTTTGCTACAAGGTCATGCCTTTCGGACTCAAGAATGGGGGTGCCACCTACCATAGGATGATGGATATAATCTTCAAGGAGTAGATTAGCCGGAACTTTGAGGTCTATGTCGACGACATGGTGGTGAAATCCCTAGAAGTCGAGCAAGACCTCCAGCATTTGGAAGAAATTTCCTAGTCCTAAGAAAACATCAAATGAAGTTGAACCCAACAAAGTGCGCCTTTGGAGTATCAGCTGGAAAATTCCTAGAGCTCATTATCACGTAGAGGGGAATCAAGGCCAATCCTGAAAAATGCGCGGCCATCCTGAACATGGAACCTTCCCGGTCGATCAAAGACGTACAGAGGCTCAACAGAAGGCTAGCGATCCTTAACAGATTCTTGTCTAGGATGGCTAACCGATGCCTCCCTTTCTACAAGATCCTAAAAATTGCACCAACATTCCAGTGGATAGAGCAGTGTGAAAAGTCCTTCCAAGACCTAAAAGCATACTTGGCTAGGCCCCCAATATTGGCAAAAACCAAGAAAGGGTAAACCCTGGTACTATACTTAGCTACCACAGATCACGCCGTAAGCTCCGCCTTAATAAGGGAAGAAGGAGTAGAACAATATCTGGTTTATTATACGAGCCACGCCCTACAAGGAGCTCAATTACGGTACCAGCGAGTGGAGAAACTAGTGCTGGCCCTCGTTCATTTAGCACAAAAACTCTGACCGTACTTTCAACAACACACAGTCATGGTCCGAATCGACCAACCCCTGGGACAAATACTGCAGAAGGGAGAATGACTAACTGGGCTGTAGAACTCTCTGAGTTCGACATCAAATACGAGCCAAGGCGGGCAACCAAAGCCCAAGCCCTAGCAGACTTCATCACCGAGATGACTCCATTAGAATTCCAAAAGGGGATGCCTCGACAAAAGAAACAAGAACTGACGCGAAGTGCGTGCCACAGCCAGATAATCTCCATGGCTAGTCTACGAAGACTGCTCCTCGACCGGGGAATTCGCAGGCGTCGAAATCATAGCCGAAAGCCCTGACAGAATCAAGGTGGAACAAGCCCTGCGCTTTATGTTCCCAGCCTCAAACAACCAAGCTGAATATGAAGCGCTCATAGCCGGAATAGCGCTAGCTCATAACCTAGGCACCTCAAAGGTTAAGCTATTTAGCGACTCACAATTAGTGGTTGGCCAACTCAACGGAGAATTCGAGGCAAAACACGCTACCATTTCCAAATACATGGAGTGTGCCAAACAAGAAATCAGCAGGTTCGAATCCGTCTTGATCACACGGATATCGCGAAGCCAAAACACCTAAGCTGACGCCCTCTCTAAACTATCCACCACACCAGACCAATCAAGCCTTAAATAGGTCTTCTGAATGACTCTGCAAGCACCCAACATAGCTCTAAACATGCTACCAATAACAATCGACACCTCTTGGATGGCCCCCATAAAAGCGTATATAACAGAGGGCACGCTACCAGAAGAGAGGGAATTAGCCAGAAAGATAAGGACACAGGCAGCTCGATATTTTATTTGGGGAGAAGACTTGTACAAAAAGGGATTATCATCCCTGCACCTCAGGTGTCTCCCACCTGAAGAAGCTAACTACGTCCTCCAAGAAATCCACAAAGGCGTTTGCGGAACCCATCAATCTGCGAGTGCCCTTCGTAAACAAGCACTTCGCTTAGGATTCTACTAGCCCAGCATGAGGGCAGACTCCGAGAAATTAGTCACGAATTGTGATCAATGCCAACGACAGGCTAACTTCATGCATCAGCCTCCCGGAGAGTTAAAACCCATCAAGTCCTCGTGGTCGTTCGATACTTGGGGAATGGATATACTCAGACCTCTCCCGCAGAGCATGTTGCAAAGGAAATTCCTCATCGTAGTAGTCGACTATTTCATGAAATGGATCGAAGCTGAACCACTTGCCACAATCAGTTCCCAAAATTTCCTCTGGCGAAAGATCATATCCAGATTTGATCCTCCCCATGTACTGATCACCGACAACGGTCGCCAATTCGTCAGGGAAAAGTTCAAAGACTTTTGCATAGAATGGCACATCGACCATCGAACGACCTCCATTGAGTACTTGGCTACCAACGGTCAAATCGAGCGGGCGAACAGGATTATACTCGAGGGTCTCCGAAAACGCTTAGAAGAGGCAAAGGAAGACTGGGTGGACGAACTTCCTTCAGTCCTATGGTCCTACCAGACAAACAACTCATTCAGCTACCAGGGAAACCCCTTCGCCTGGACCTACGGACAAGAGGCTATAGTCCCGTCGATATCGGAGTACCCTCGGATCTAGACGCAGTCAACGAACGCAGGGACATAGCTGCGCTCAAAGCCGCGGTATACAAATAGCTTCTCGCCCGAAAGTATAACAAGAGGGTACACCCCCGGATGTTTGACAAAGGAGACTTAGTCCTGCGAACTGCAATTAACAATAGGCGAGATTGCCTCCATGGAAAGCTCACACCAAACTGGGAAGGACCATATAGAGTTATTGGGATTGCATCCTATGGGGCTTACAAATTGGCCCACCTGTCGGGCGAATATGTACCCAATACTTGGAATGCTAGTAGCCTAAAAAAGTACCATACTTTGTCCTAAGCTATCCTATTTCAAGAAATGCTATGTACTTATTACGATTAATGAAATATCATATGCAATGCGATTGATCAACTCTCGTACTTGTCAAAATCTCTTGATTGCTTATCTTAAAAAAGGGGCAAACTCACCCGTACCGCATATACAAATAAGAGAGTTCTACCACCTCCTAATAGAAAAATGTATATACAAAAAATAAATGAGGTCTACCGCCTCGAAATACAAGAACACCTAATCTAAAGGGGCACCTTCATTCGAAGAACCCAATCGCTCAAGGTTGCCGGATTGCGGGGTGATCGCCTGAGCCTTCTTACAAGGAATCGGGGGAATAGTATACTTCTCTATCCTCAATGGGGAATCAGGACGACGGGGAGCACGGAACTCACCCCCAATCTTCTCCCATGACGGATGAAGCCTCGTCTTTATCTCTGGAGTAACTGAGATGCCCGTCAAGTTCTCCAGCTGTGCGATGCCATTCTGCATCCTATAATTAGCAAAACGGAGGAAGTCTAAGCGATGATCCCTTGGGATCTTCGCGTTCTTCTTGGCAAGCTCAGCCTCTAACTCCTTTACCTTGTCGCTCAACCGAGTATTCTCATCAAGCAACTTCTCCATCATTCCCTGCAAGTTTTTGGTCATTAAGCCACTTAAACAAAAGTTAGGCGAAACAAAATGAAAAAATGCCTACCTCCTCCATTTCTCGTTGATAAGTGAAGCCCGCCAGGCGGCTAAGCAACAACGTGGCCTCCTTGGTCATATGCTCTAACGCATAATCATCTCCATAGTCTGTCGGATAATTTTGACGGGCCAATATGACCCGCTTAGCTTCAAAGGGTATCAATTTCCCTTTAAAGGTGACACCCTCACCAAGAAACCTGACGGGCATCTCTTCGGGGGGCACGGGGATAAAAAGTAATTTTCAACGACCAGTGAGACTTAGACTACCATCATCACCAACCTGTTCAACAATCTGGCCAGCCTCGACCGAGTCGGTTTGAACTCGCCCCTGATTCCTCCTACGTCCGCCCGTCGGAACCTCCAGTCTTCGTTGGATGCCGCCTAAAGTCAACCCTGGCATAAAAAAGAAGACAATGAGGAGAAGCAACCATATATTACAAACCAACGCATTGCCAAAGGACTTACCATAATCCTTCCCGGCGACCTTGGATCCTCTCAGGCATCCGAAAATGTTGTTCTCATAATCTTCCTAGTTGAACTGCACCTGGAGGGTAGGATGGACCACTTAAGAGGAAAACACGGACGCCAATCCTCAGGACGCATCCAAGGCGGGCACACGCCCTTTCTTAGGAACAACCTTGAAGAAATATGATCTCCATTCATGATTGTTGTTCGGCAAGTCGGTAATAGTGAACTCCTTGGCGTAAGCTTGAAAGCACACCCAACCGCGTGACTTGCGCACGACATAGAGAGAAAGGAAAACATTGGGCAGAGCCTCGAAATTACTCGCCCGGCACAACTGCTCGAAAACACTGAGTTCGAACCAGGCATTAGTCGTCAATTGGGCAGGGCAGACATGCAGAAGATTGAGCATAGCCTCAATAAAATCTCAAAAGGGAGGAACCATCGACACATTATAGGGAACGCAGAGAGGAAGGACGAAACCCACACCATCACTTTAGGTAATGGTCTCTCCTTTCTCCATGGCTCGAATCTCGTAGTTCTCAGATAGAGAAAGAGCAAAATGCTACCCCCAAATTTTCTCAATGCTTGGAGCCGACGACACCAACGATTCCTTACCCTTCTCCACCTCCGGAAAAGCCGTCAAGGGACCCAGGCTACGGATCAACCGCATACCACGCCCCCGAATCCCAGGATGGAACTGCGACTGATTCAGGGTCTTCACCCTCTCTAACTAGGACCCCCCAAAGGTCCGCAGAATCTCGCAGCCTAATGAGGGCCTCAACCCTCTTCTTGATCTCATCCATTGCCACTGTAAGAAGGGCCTGCTCAAAATCCGGCTCAAATGCCCAAGGATGAGAAGCGGTAGCGCTGGAAGAAGCCATCTGAAAAGGATAACAGGAGCGAATTCCCGGGGAAAAGAGGAGAAGTCACGAAGAACTAACAACCACACCCCAAATAAGAGGTTCGCGATGTCGAACAAAGAGGCACGGAGATTGAAAGGCCAAGAGGCGTAAGACCAAAAAGCCCTTGACCTTTCAAATCCCTTCGAAGCCCCCCAAAGGGAATCTTTGGAAAGTCATCTTCTCTGTAATGATGACATCTCCTTGGAAAGACATGAACGTTTCTACGAAGACGGCTCGAGAAACTTGCTGGGAAAGTCAAGCGAATAACCATCCAGATCCGGACGCATGGCACCCTTAGCTACCCATTCCTGACAAAACTCCAGAGCAACGCAAGTTTGAGCTCAACCGCCCTATCTCCAATGATTAGCAGTCATCCTAGCTCTATGAACAATCCTTGGCGGGCGACCTCGCTCCCAACATTCTGTACAAGGCAACTTAAGTCCATGAGCTCAAATAAGTGATAACTCACAAATTCAGTATGTTTGGTTCATGAAATAAGTAAGTTTAGTACAAGAAATTTTGGCTCGATTAGAAAGAGCAAGAAAAGGACCAAAATAAGAAAGAGTTTTTGAAATTCAAAATAACTAAGTTTAAAATTAAAATAAATATATAGATTTATAATGATATAAGAACATTTTCCTCCTATCATATTGAACAAAGTGAGAGTAAATCATGTTTTCTTCTTCTCTATTTTAAAAATTTAGACTTATCTCCTTTGAAATATAAAAAAACTGGGTGGGTTTGCATTCACAATACGATTGAAAATATATTTGATACAGATCAACTGAGAAAATATTTTTTGAAAATATTTTCAAAAATAGATTGAAAACACGAAATGTCCATAAGAGGTTTTTAACGTTTTCAAATTATAGTCAACGTTTTTTATGTAATTTTTTATGGAAGTAAATTATTTTATCATATATATATATATACTATCATTTAATTATAGTCAAAGTGAAGAAACCAATAAAAAAGTACAACTATTTGAGTTATTTGATTTAAAATAAGTATGAAAAAAATTTTAAGTTTATGTAACAAAAATATTTTTAAAATATTAAAAATTTAAAAGTTAAAACAAATTTTTGGAAAATAAATTAAAAATGAAAAGTAAAAATATTTTCAAAAAGCAAACACACCCTTAAAATTTCACATTTTCATTTGCTAAAATACCATGAATGGCCTTAATTACTATTTTTCTAAAACAATAATAATTTTACTATAAAAAATATATGGTAAAATTATTATTTCTATGTTATTTATTAGATTTAAAATAATATTTTTATCTTAAATTTTTAAAAAATAATTTTTATAATTTTAAATACATATTTAATTATATAAATAATAAACATAAAGATATTTTAATTTTTTTGTTAAAAAGATATTTTAGTTAAAACTACTGAATTATAAGTTTTTCTTATCTTTCAAGAGAGCCGAGTATAATTTCTCATTAAATGGAGGAGATTGTGATTTAAGGATCTCTTATGGCTGGATCAAATGTAATTAATTTACTCAAAAAAATTATTAATAAAATATTATTATAAATGAAGATAATATTACTTTTAAAAATAAAATCACTAATTAAACATTTTTTTAATCATAATAAAAAAATATTGATTTTATTTGTTTAATAATATCACTTTTATCATTATATGACATGCTTAATTTAATACGTCTAGCTAGCTCTCTCCATTTTGTATTATTTGACACCTTTTCTTTTGCAGAACTACACACAGTCAAAAACCCAAAGTGAGAGAGAGATTCTAAGTTATAACAACACTAAGATCAGTGGTGGGGGATTGGACGTTGTGAGTTTGGTTTGTGGCCTCGTGGGAGGTGATACTCTTTTGAGTTCCACACCTTTGAGCGTCTCAATGTTCACTTCTCAACTCAAAGACTTCGAAATGGCTTTCTATTCTATGAGGTTCTTAGAGGAGTTGCTTGGAAAAATCCCAATTGTGCACATTGACGATGCTTGCGAAGCACATATCTTCTGCATAGAGAATCTCTCAATCAGAGGTAGATTCTTGGTTGCGAGCTCCTACGTTTCCACTTTAGATATTGCAAATTACTATCTCCAATCCTATCAAGAGTTCCATGTGAAGCAGAAGTAAGTTACAATCTTCTTTTTAGTATTTTTATTTTTAAGTAAACTTACTTTTTGGCCTACAAAAGATTAGCAATATGATACTTTAGTTCAGATTATAATATACTTTTGATCCTTGAAAGATCATGAAATTCAATTGGTTAAACCCTTAGCTATTAGCGGTTAATTAACGAATATGATGGCTCAATAAATAATGACGTGACATCATTAAGTATACTTTATTGGAACTAAATAAGCTTGTTTATTTTGAAAAAATGCAATCTAATGAGCGTGACAAGTCATAAATTCATCTCATATTTGGCGTCCAATAAATAGAAGACTTAGAGATGAGACTTTATGAGGTGTCAACGTGTGCTGAAATGAAATGTTTTTCATATAGACAAGTTTATTTGGCATTCAACAAAGCACTTACAACGAGCCATTACATTATCATTTAATGAACTACATTACTTGTTCGGTTAATATATAGCTATCAACTCAGAGGCTAATGAGTTGACTGTCTTAATCTTTTAAGGACCGAAATATAAGTTTATTCATTTTATCTTTGTTTGGTAAAATTTATAGTTGAATTAAAAGTAGGCGAAAACATCTTTTATAATATTCTCTAAACTTTATACCAATCTTCAACTTCGTCCCTAAATTTTCTCTCTTAATTTTGTTTTAAATTACAAATTGTAGTTGATTTTGTCCCAACACTTAACAAGATCCAAATTATTAATGACAAATGATAACGTGACACAAAATTTGATTACTCGTCATCACTAATTAACATGCAATGTCGCGTTATCATTTTCCATTAGTAATCTGTACGTGTTAAGAATTTGGACGAAATTGAGTGCGATTCTTAACTTAATTTTGGGGCAAAATTGACTTTAAAATAAATTTAGAGACGAAATTATAAGTTTATATAAATTTTTGAGAATCTAAAATCTGCTTTTACCTTAAGATTAAGTTAGGTTAACTAGTTTAAAGTTTTATTGTCTAATTTAAAGTCTTTTTTACTTTTTTTTTATAAAAAAAGCAGCGAGCCAAATCAGATTATAGAAAAAGAAATGAAACTTATAGTTGTTCAGATAATTACTCCAACCAAATAATAGAAGAAAAGAATGTAAACATTGTTGAACTAAAAAAGCGAAATAAAAGCACAACTAATCCTATAAAGATAACCTTAGGATGAAAATCCTGACTGATCTTGGTGTTGTCAACAAAATATTTACCATTACACTTTCTGCATAGTAAAAAAGTAGTGCTCTGCACAGATGTACATGTCATAGACTTTTCTATCAATTTGATAAAAATCAAACTTAGGGGACTAAAATCTAACTTATTTAATTGATAAATAAAAAAATGAAAATTAGGAAGAAATTATAGTAATTACAACTTCTCGCTATAAATATGAAGAAGATAAAGAAGAAGACTAAAAAAAATGGGTATTTCGTTTTGGTGGGGTGACGATTATTTTGGCGAACACATTTATAATTTCTAGAAAGCATATTAATAAATCAAGCAAATTGCGAATAAAGTCTCTTTTACTTTTAAAAAAACACACATGCTTTTCTTAAATTTGATTCAATTTATTTTTTGTTAAATTTAATTTTTACTTGCATGATATATCCTATTTTTTATATAAAAACTAGGATATATAATTAATAGTTTAATCTTTGAAATTTTAAAAATAAAACATCTCAATTTAATCTGAGAATAATTTTTCTTTCAATCAAAATGGTCAAATTGTTAGCAAACATCTCCCATGCAAATGAGTAAATGAAAGCTTGTAAAGCCATTAACATAATTAAGAAGTTTATATAGTTTACTCAAAAATACTTAACTATTTTTTTCATGTTAAAAATATATAAAATAACATTTTTCACATTGTTAGAAAGTTAATTTTATTGATAAACAATAATTTAAATACAAAATTTACGACATATATCAAATGTTAACAAACACAAGTCATATATAGTTTTTGATATAAAAAATATGTTAAATATATTTTAACTAAATTTCAACAGGAGCTAGGTAATTTATAATACTTAAAAAAAGTTTAAGGATTAACAAAAGTTTTGGAATTTGTTATACAGATATTTGGATGGGCCCAAAAGAGATATTAAGTGGGCATCCACAAAGCTGGCAGACAAAGGGTTTGCCTACAAATATGACATGAAGATGATATTGGATGATTGTATCAAATGTGCAAGAAGGATGGGTGATCTCTAATTCACATAATATATAGGAACATCATTTCTTTTTGTCTATTCCTAATTTCATTTTTGTGCAAGAATATGTGAGACTTGTGGTGTATTCAACTTTTTATTGAGACTATATAAATCCTTTCCAATTAATTTTCTACAAGTATTGAGAGCATTGAAATGTTGATCAACTAGATAAATCTCAAAGAGACTTCTTTTGGAATCCCTCTTCGAATGAAAGGAAACTTCACTTAATAAATTTAGACCTTATTTTCCAATCAAAGCAAGATGGGGGGCTAGGCCGCTTCAAGTCCAGAAACAGAAATCAATCCTTCCTAGCCAAACTTAATTGGAAAATTTTGGAGGAATCTGACAATTCATGGTCCAAGATAAGATTTGGGGCCTTAATCGGGTGGGGGTTCTTGATCTCCAACTAGCTTATAGGCTGCCTTTTAATAGCCTTATTAAGCATCACCATCAATATCCTTCAATTAGGTGGATTTGGAAGCTCCAATGCCACATTCGTCAAAATTTCTTCATATAGACATTGATCTTTAATGCACCTCCAAATAGAACTAACCTTCATAACATAGGAATATAAATCCCAATCGGTTGCCCCCTATGCAATAGAGATGTCGCTAATCCTTAAATAATTTGTTTAGAGATTGTGTTCTAGTGAGGGATGCTGGGAGAGAAGCAAGATGTAATATCAACCTTGACACTGATAATGAGTTCCCTAACTGGTTGAAAACTACAGTCACTAGCAAAGCCCAATCTACTTTAGGTATCCTTATGGGGACCTTATCCATTTCCATCCTTTGACACATTTGGAAGCATCCCGACAGCTTTGTTTTTATACAAAAAACTTTGCTCCTATGCAAGTTGTTAAAAGTGCCTTATCGAGTGCAACTGAGCTTCATTTCCTAACTAGCAACGGCCAAGGGGTTGAACCCCATCACTACATCCCCATTCGCTGGAACACCCCCCTATGGGATGGTTTAAATTGAATACGAAAGGATCTTCCTCGCTCGGACGACTGCTTCTTGGTGTCTGGTATTATTAGAGATGACTTAGGAAATTGACTTCATGGCTTCTTAGAATTTGTGGGGGAAGGGGACAACTTGAAAGCTGAAATTTGGACAATTTGTCTTGGCCTAAAAGCAACGTGTTCTTTGCACTGTGATCACCTTATTGTAGAAACAGATTTCCAAGTGGGTAAATCGTTAATTCTCAAGACGGATACTCCTAATTCTCATCATATGTTTCCTATATTTATTTCATGAAAGGAAAGCATCCAAGACATTTCTAGAGTGGAATTCCATCCGATTTTTAGGGAGGGCAATTCTTGCGCTGACCACTTAGCAAAATAGGCTTTTTTTGAGAAGACACCTTTCAGTAATTTTGATAGCATCCCTCCTGGAGTGTCCAACAATATTTTGATAGCATCCCTCTAAAAATCTTAGTTAATTGAACAAAACCTTTCCTCCCCAACATCATCTCTGAAAACCAAAGGGCATATGTGAAAGGCAGGAAAGCTGTACACAATGTTGTAATTGCTCAATAAATCATCCACTCTTTCAAAAAGAAAAGGGGAAGTGGGGTTGGATGATGCTTAAGCTTGACCTTGAAAAGACTTATGATAAAATCAACTGGTCTTTTATTTCTTTAATCTTAACCAAATTGAATTTCCCCAATGACCTTATTAATTACATTAATAAATTCCTACATCTCCACATTAAATGACTTCATCCTTATTAATGGTAGCCCCTCCAAAAAAGTCACCCCCTCTAGAGGCATTAGCCAAAGCGACTCTCTCTTTGCTTTCCTCTTTATCTGCTATATGCAACGTAGCAACTTCTCTCCTACCTCATTGATCACCAAGTCTGTACGGAAAATTGGCACCCCGCCAGGATAATGTCCCTATAAATTCCATTAATTTTGTCAGCCAAGTCCTAGATAAATTCCTTTCTTGCTCAGGCCTGCCCATAAATAATTCAAAATCTTCATAACTCACCTTCTCTTTGCCGATGATGTATTTCACTTCTCTAATGTTGATAAGAAGTCAATTAATTCTATCAGCCAAGTCCTAAATAATTTTTTTTCTTGCTCAGGACTGTCCATAAATAATTCAAAATCTTCTATTTGATTTTCAAACAATATCCCTTCAAACTACAAAAACCATGCCTTATCCAAACTTCATTTTTCCGATACCTCATATCCTGGTCAGTACCTTGGCTTCCCCCTAGGAATCAAAGGAAAGCATGTTGATTTCTCCAACCTTATTGATAAAATAAATAGTAGATTAGGAAAGCTGGAATTCTAGATTATTGTCCAGCGCTGGTAGAGTCACCCTACTCAATTCTGTGATCTCCCCTCTACTTGCTTTCAATATGCAGTGCTTTGCTCTCCCCATTAAAACCTGCAACTTCATCGATAAGCTGCAACGTGATTTTTTTTTTGTGGTCTCATAGAGACAAGAAAAAATTCATACTCTAAGCTGGGTAAAATTTGTCTCCCTAAAGAAGGAGGTGGTCTTAACATCTTCAAAATCAGAGAAAGAAATCTCGCTCTCCTTGCTAAATTCGCGTGGCAGGCCTCTTCTTGTCCTAATCTCCTGTGGACAAAAATGGTTCAACATTATTTTAACCCCTCTTGCAAGAAATTCTCATTAATTGGAAAAGGTCTGAATAAAGGCCTCATTCTTATTTTCTCTAACATGACAAATCTTTGTATGACTGGACTCTTTCTAATTTTCGCTCATTAAGCTGTTGTCCACGTCATCTACCACGTCAGCCTTGCCACTCGCTATGGCGAGCCAATTGTGCTCGCCTTGGCGAGCCTCCTTGTACTCGCTGCGGCGAGTTTTCTTCTACTTATTGTGGCGAGCCTTTCTGCTTGCCATGGCGAAATCTCCATTCTTTACTTGCCTTGATCTCTTTCTTGACCTTGCTATGAGTTCTTGCTTTGATTTCGGTTCTTGTGTTTGGAATATATCTTTCCCATTGATCCCTATTAAGCATGCAACACTCAACATTAAACGCACCTATCCAATATTCCATAGGTTTTACAGATAATCAACAATATCAAGAATTAATGCTTTTTATGGGCATTTTATCACATTTTCTTACTTATTCCTTATGTCAAAATATTTAACCTTTTTAGTGTAAATTCATATACATTTATCTATTATTTATGCTATTTAACACCCTAAAGTTAGTGAAGCTACGGAATATTCCGCATAGGGACACGTGGCATTAAGCTTCCAGAAGCCTAGCGGCAGCACACGCTAGCAACACGTGGCACCACTCACTTACCACTTACGTGATCATTGCCCATGTATTTCCGCGAGGGCTCCCGTCCAGGAGACGTGAAGACCCCCTAAAGATCGTGGGACGACCCACGTCCCACAAGAACGTGGGTTGAGCACGTTCTCCCCACACCTAGTATAAATAGACCCTCACCCGAGGGACTAAAGGACATGAGATCCAAGATACCATAACTCACTCACAACCATTCAAGCAAAAACACTCTGAGCTCCCCCAGACCTCCTCTTGCCCAATCCACATTCATACGTCCCAAGCTCTGCCTGCAGCACCGTCAAGTTCCGCCACCGGCAGACGCACCTCCGTCCTAGAACATCCCCCCAACAGAGCTCCCAATAGCTCTCTGAGACTCAAGCGGTCTCACATTAAGGCAACCTCCTAAGAGCGGCTCGCCCGCCCGGAGTACCTTAAGCACGTCTTAGCCGCACACGGCCCAATACAGGTAACCGCCTAGCCTAACGGCTCCTATAGACGTCACCATGACGAACTACGTGGACTTTGATCCCTTCCTAAGGGTACGTAGGCACCTAGGTTCCTCACCTAAGGACAAGTCCCCCAAGGTTTAGACCCCTTGCGGTCCTTAATTACAATTGTCTGAACCAAAAACGACAGTTACAGTGGCGCCCACCACGGTCTTACTCAGACCATAATGCCTTGCGCAATCTGCCGCTAAACGACATTTCCTTTTTTGGGGAGTAGGAGTATCCACCTAACACTCAGAAACCCACGTCTTTTTTCCACTTTTTTAATACAGGACATACTAGAAGATGACCGACTCAAACGCCCTCACCGCGATGACAGACGCAAGTTCTCCAAGACGTAGCATAAGGAACAGGCAGAGAACAACGAAAACGGTCACAATCAAGGTAGGCGGTTCGAGTACGATTCAACCCCAGAACACCTCAACAATGCAAGTACCTGTCGCAGAGACTATGGTCCAGAACCTGGTACCCAGGGAGGAAGCATGCCCCTAGCATCCTTATGGCATGCCACACAATCCTTGCCTTACAAACAGCAATCCAAAAGCAGCGGAGCCAACAAGGACCCCGCAGGAGATAGAGCTCGCTCGACTTGAGGCAGAGATAGCGGCCACACGCCAACAGTAATGGGAAGAAAATAGGTACCTCTCCCAAGCAAGTACAGGTGTCCAACTACTGCCGGCACCACACAGTGCAATAACATGGCCTTCTTGCGATCCTACCGGTCTACTCGCAATACAGTTTGGAACTCTACCAATGGAGTTCACGCGATTGTCTTTATCGGCACAAGCTCAGACACCAGTGATCTCTGCGCCAGCAACTCCCCCTGAAGATCAGCAACATCGACCACTTTGTCTTAAGCCGCCAGCAAGGTTCTCATTAGCGCGAGCTTCAGCACCCCTCAAAGCCTCGCGAAGAGAATGCAGCTCCTGCCGGCGCTTCTCAGCATCCTTCCGGCGGACGGCTAGCTCCTTGCGAGTCTTCTCTAATTCTGAGCGCAGAAGTTTAACCTCGGAAGGATGCTCGACTTCAGCCCTAAGACGGGCCACCTCGTGAGTCAAGGACTTAATCTAACATCCCTAATCCTCACATTCCAACTCCTTCGCGGACAGCTGCCTGCGCATGTCCGCCAACCTCTTCTTAGAGACCTCCAGAGCTTGGCTCCTAGTGGTCGCAATATCGTACCCAGTCCCTGTCAAGGCGGGCTTCATCCTGCAGAAAAAGTAAAAGTCACCACGCGATAAGCAAAAGAAAACCCAAGATAGCAAAGTACCAGAACGGGAAAACTTACCACTCGCTTCTCCCACCAAATGCCAGCCTGGTGGAAGTCAGCTAATGCCTCAGCCGCCCTGCCGAAGCCCTGAACAACGAGCATCATGGGGGTAGCATCTAACCCCCTAACATTCCTCTCTTTATTCTCCACGGGAATGTGCGTGCCTAAAGCCACCAACGAGAAGGGAAGCTCCTCCCACGACGGCTCGACAGGTTCAAGAGGGCTGACGTCCGACCCCGAACCAACATCCTTAGTGGCAGCCATTTGATTCACCACTACATTCCCTCTATCAGAGAGGGCCCCAGCCTCCGCGGCCACGTCATCAGCCTCTGCAATTTTGGCTGGAGCCTCAGCCATGGACTCATCTGTCGGAACCCGAATCACAACATCATCAATAGGTTCCTTAACCGACCGCCTGGCTTTCTTGGCAGCAGGTTGATCAGCCCCACCAGCGGAACATAGGACCCGAGTACGAGTCGACAAAATCACCTTCATAAGTGATTGCCAAGCAGGAACAGAGATAGGAACAACACCCTCCACCAAAGTCCCTGCCCGTGCATCCGCTTAGTTAGGCTTTCGCTGTGAAACTTGGGATTGCAGCCGCGAACCCGAACCAGAAGGTTACTTCTTGAACCCTCCTCCTTTACTTTTGGACTCCGCCACCACGGAGGCCCCTTTTCTCTCCCTCTCTCAGGGAACGCCGACATCTCCCCTCCCATCTTTCCTCCTTTTTTCCCCTTTGGGATCCTCTTGTCGGCGGGTCTTATCAGCGGACGGCGGAGCAGGAAGACGCGGGTCTCTCCCGCCTCCACCAGGTACCACGACGGATGTCTCCGCAACTGCTCCTGGAGAAAGGTCCTGTCCAGATTTCTTCCCCTTACTCTAACCATCGTCACGAGTACGGTTAAGGGGAGGAAGAGGAGAATAAGGAGGAAGGTCTTCCAGATCAGTGAAATCAAAAGGGAAAAAGCTATCGTCACCAGCCATGGCTAAACAAGAGAAGAAAGGAAGGGAATAAGAGTTAGGAAAAGGAAGGAAATAAGGCAAGAGACGCTGAGAACAGAAGGCAGCAAGAAAGTAAAACCTCAAACTGTCAAATCTGGGTATATATAGGGAACTCAAAGGCGCGACGATTCAAAAATCTCATTCCCCTCGTATCCCGCACTGGATAAAAATAATTATCCTGTACATCCGGCCTAAACTGCAACCATCCACCTTGGCCGAACACGTGGAGAAAGGAAGTGGCTCAGATTCATAGCCCGGACAGTAGAGGCACAAAGACTGAAGAGCCCCTGGGAACCCAAAAGTCATTTAAAGATACCGGAGGGCCTTTTTGGAAAACCCTCAACCAAGGCTAATGATGGAAGCTCTCAGAAATGAACTCGCATTAAATGAAGATAAAACGGCGGCAAAGATTAGCGGTACTCACCAAAACCCTAACGCCTGGCACCTGGTGCAGCCCGCTCTTTCAACAGACAACTCTCAGCAAAACTTCTTGCTAGTCACTATCTGCGGACGAGCCCAACCAGAGGAGAGCATCTCAAATGACCAAAAGGCCCTTGACCTTTGAATTTCCTCTGAACACCCCCAAGGGGTACTTCGGGGAATTCTCCTTTGTGCAATGATGACCCCTCCTTGGTAAGTCGCGTATTCTCTGCAGAGACGGGTCCAAAACTTGCTAAGGAAGTTAAGCAACTAGCTACCCTCGTCGTGACGCATGACACCTCCAAACGTCTCCGCTCCCTCGGAGCAAACCAAGAGACACGCAAGGCCTCGTGAGTCGAACGACCTCCCCAGATGGCCACGCCCACTTGCGGACGAGCTCTTCCCGCAACCCAAAAACCGGCAGGCAAAATTTCCTAAGTAACTGACAAAGAACTTAAGTCCATGGGTGCCCGACACCCGTAGACTTTGGAGACTTATGTAGCTACGAAATATTCCGCCTAGGGACACGTGGCACTAAGCTTCCAGAAGCATAGCGGCAGCACACGCTAGCAACACGTGGCACCACTCACTTACCACTTACGTGACCCTTGAACACGTATTTCTGCGAGGGCTCCTGTCCAGGAGACGTGCAAACCCCTTGAACATCGTGGGACGACCCACGTCCTACAAGAACGTGGGTTGAGCACGTCCTCCCCACACCTAGTATAAATAGACCCTCACTCGGGGGACTAAAGGACACGAGATCCAAGACACCAGAACTCACTCACAACCATTCAGGCAAAAACACTCTGAGCACCCTCAGACCTCCTGTTGCCCAATCCACATTCATACGTCCCAAGCTCTACCCGCAGCACTGTCAGGTTCCGCCACCGGTAGACGCACCTTAGTCCCAGAGCATCCCCCCAATAGAGCTCCCAATAGCTCTCTGAGACTGAAGTGCTCTCACATTAAGGCAACATCCTAAGAGCGGCTCGCCCGCCCGGAGTACCTTAAGCACGTCTTAGCCGCACACGGCCCAATACAGGTAACCACCTAGCCTAACGGCTCCTATAGACGTCACCATGACGAACTACGTGGACTTTGATCTCTTCCTAAGGGTACGTAGGCACCTAGGTTCCTCACCTAAGGACAAGTCCCACAAGGTTTAGACCCCCTTGCGGTCCTTAATTACAATTGTCTGAACTAAAAACGGTTACAGTTAGGTTGATATTGGGTGCGATCAAATCCCCCTCACTTAAACCTTTGTACTCCTGGACAAAGAAGACACCATAATTTGGGGTAAGATTTCACTCATAACATAGGCTTGAAATGGGTCTTTATCTGCACTGTTTATTGCATACAAGTTCCAGTCAAGAGGTCTTTTGGGCTTGTAACATTGCTGATGGAGGTTTTATATATATATATATATATATATATATATATATATATATATATATATATATATATATATATATATATATATATATATATTGTTTAAAGAAAGAAAGAGCTGAAGCCTCTTTGCATATATACTAAGTACTGACTGTTTGAAATCTAAGGTTTTTCTTCTCATCCTTCAATCTTACTCATGCCCTTGGGTTTTTTTTCCACTTTTGTACCCTTGTAACTTTGGTACTTTTATACCTTCTTTATTTTATTTTTTTTCACTTTTCGAATAAAGCCTTTTTGGCTCATCGAATCCCTTGGGGTTTTTTACATTACTGGGAGGATAAGAATTTTTTGACTTGGACAATCGAACAATCAATATTAATAAAATATGCTAGGAGAGAGTCTGCTTATGTAAGGCTCAAAACAGGGTGATATGGGTATGCATATGCACACACACACACACACACATATATATATATATAGGCTTGTGTTTGGGCACTGGGTACAAGAAACAAATGTCTCAATCTTCCCAGGTCCTTTTGTGCTAGTCAGCCTCAATTAAGACCCACTGCAAGTTCTAGAAGAAAACAAGTTAAGCAGTTAAAACACTCAATTGATGTGAACGTGTAGATACGTGTTAGGGCTTATCCTTCCAACAGGTTTAGGTCCCTTCTTTTGGTCTTTCAATGATCCTTCCAACTATCTCAGTCGTGTGTTAATTCGCTCAAGCAAACAAGAATGTCCTACATGGTATAAAGAAATTTCTAATTGGGTTAACGCCCTAAAAGTCTTATTCAATTAAGGACTTTCTAGTTCTAAATTTCCTAAGTCAAGTTTGAAAAGTCTAAATGAGGTTTATTGATTTTTGAAAAATATCTAAGAAAATCATATTAGTTAAATTTTGAAAAAAATTTCTAACTGCTGCATGCTAGGTTCAATATCTAATATATTACATTTTAAAAAAAAATTCACCAATTTATTTATTTCCAGAACAAAATAATTAGCAGAATTCCGGAGTCTTAAAATTTCTAATTACAGAGTGATTCTCCCCCCTCCCACACTTAAAACAAGCATTGTCCACAATGCTTCGAGAACAAAAAGTTATAAGACGAAAGGGTACTTAGCAGATAAAAGCATACAGAAAATAGAATATTCATAATTTAAAGGGAGGTTTTGTGACATCAAGTGGCAATGGCTCCTAGGGTTTAAATTAAATTTTCAAAAATAAAAAGAAAATCGATTAAAAACAAGATCGAAAATAAAAAAAATTAATCAAAAGTGTAGAACTTTTAAACAAAACTTTTTAGGTAAGTTTATTCTTTCCCTCACACTTTATTTAGCAGTTAATACTTTACCCACAGAAAATCGGGTGATTGGAGAAAGAGATACTTAGCTTGCCCCTCAAGGGGGTTCATGAGACTCCTTGTCTAGCTTAAGGAGATATCTTTGGAGATGCACCGCTTTATTGTGGGCTTTGTCCCTTCTCTTTTGGAAGAGCGTTGTTATATTTGTGAGTAGCTCCTCTTTTGGTTTGTTCTTACGGGTGATCAACTCAGTTGGAGTGATTACTCCTTTCTTCTCTGTGCTTGTCTCGGTTGAACTACCCCACACTTCGTCTGGTAGGTCTAGTGTTATTTTAGTGTGCTCTTGTAGCGATTGGATGGTTGGTGTGTCACTGTCTCTTATTTCAAAAACCTTTTTTTCCTGAAATGTTAGTTGGGCCCTCAGTGGCCAAATCAGCAATTATATCATTTGGATGGTTTAAAGCATGATTTATTTTAGTGGTACTATCTATCATATTGACATCATGATTCTCATGCAATTTTGTCATTCCCTCATAAAGTTTGAAATCAATTTTGTCTCCTCCAACCTCCATAGAGATTGTGCCTTCTTTCATGCCAATTGTGGTGTTGGTAGTCATAAGGATGGGACATCCCAAAATCAGGGTGGAGTCTCGAGGTGATGACTTAATCTCTAAGACATAAAAGTCTACAGGGATCCAGAGTCCCTTGACCTATACTAATATGTCTTCTATGAGTCCTTCAAGGTGGACAAAGGACTTATCAGCGAGTTGCAATAAAACCAAGGTCAATTGTAGGGTTTTGATGCCTAATGCCTGATATATGGCTCTAGGCATAACATTTATTGCAGCTTCTAGGTCAAGTAGTGCTTGTTCGATTGGTACCTTACCAATCGTGCAGGATATAGTGAAGGACCCTGGATCTTGGCACTTTTCTGGTATGCTAGGTTTGAAAAAGAGTAGACACATTTGAATTCACTGGCAATTTTATACTAGGCTTAAATTTCCTTTTGTTCAAGCAAAGGTCTTTAAGAACCTTAGCATACTTAGGTACCTTCCTAATTAGTTGTATTAAAGACATATTTACTTCTACCTTTTCTAAGAGCTCAAAGATTTTCTCGTCCTGTTTAAAGTTAATGTTTGTCTTTTTATCATGCAATAAAAAGGAACGGGGAAAGGGAAGTTTTTCAATATTTCCCCCTTTACCTTTCGGGTTGGGGGTTTCAGTTTTACTTGCTTCATCGATCTTTTGCTCTTCTCGGAGGCGGAGGTTTTCCATTTTCTTTAATAGTTCTTTCTCCTTTCCGCTCTCGCTCTCCACTCCTTGGAAGGACGTTGTTTTGAAATTATTGTGGTCCTCCTCTTCTTGAGCGATAGGCATCGTCGGTCCCTCATATGGCCTTTGTCATTCCGCAAGGTGATGGCGTTCACAGCTTTAGGATTTATCACAGTATTGGAGGGAATAGTTCCTCCGATTTGTGCCTGTTGCTCACTCATATTGTTGGACAACCCTTTGACAAAGTCAGCTAAGTTATCACACTTAGTATTTGATGCATTCACCTTGGACGTTAGTTTATTAAGTTTGGCGTCCACTTAGGTGGCGAATGCTTGCTGATTGCACCCAAAATCAACCTAACTTTAAGGAGTTAAATAGCACAAATTATAGATAAAAACATGTGATTTTGCACCAAAAAGGTTGAATATTTTGACATACGGAGTAGAGCAAAAAATGTGATAAAATGCCCATAAAATGCACTATTTATTGATATTCTTGAATATTCGCAAAACCCATGTAATATTGGATAGGTGCATTTGATGTTTGTTGAGTGTTGCAGGCTTAACAATGATCAATGGGAAGATATACTACAAGTATAGGAACCGGATCCAAAGCAAGAACTCGTAGCAAGGCTTAGAAAGAGAGCAAATCAAGAAAGGAACGAAGCACTCGCCACAGCAAGCAAAGAAGTATTTGCTGCAGCGAGCTAGATTGCTCGCCACAATGAGCTCCCCACCATTTGTTGTGGCGAGCATAAATGCTAGCCAGAGCGAGTTTAGAGGCTGATAAGGCTAATGACGTGGACAGCAACCTTATGGACAAATTTAAGAAGGATCTCAGTCATCTAAGGACTGGGAGATGCTTTTAAATTGGTTTGAATTCAAATAATAAATTCCATACCAATTAATAGCTATCTCCATCCTATTCCTAATCAAATTGGAGGTCCCGGAGAAATATAAATAGGCATCTCACAAGGTTGAAAAGCGATTAAGTGATTCCCACATATTATTATAGTTCAGAGAAAGAGAATATGAGCGGCTAAGTTCTTCTTGGGTTTCCAAGAAGAACTAGGGTAGGCATGAGCGGATGGCTCTTCATTAGGGTTTGTTAATTCATTCGTCTTTTGTATTTCACCCTTTTCGATTTATAGATTGTGTTTTTCTTCTTGATCACATGTCATTAGTTTATTAGATTCTTCCATGAATGGGAATGTACTCGGTATACTAGATTCTTCATATCGGGTCGATAATCATTGATTATGTGGTAGAGCACTTGGAATTTCTAATCCTTGAGATTCAGATATATATCTATTTATTGGGTTCTTGATCGTATACATCTTTTAATTGCGATTATATTTATTTTAATTAATTGTTCCTAGTTAGGCAGTTGATCATCAAGTATATCATAAAATCTTTTGATGCATGTTATTGATGTTCCCGGTCGGGGATAACATTATCATTTGATAGGCTTTTGTAATGCATGACTATCATGAATAGGATAAATTTTAGAATGAATTAATTAAACCCGAATAACTTCATCCATGATTGCCTGGTTCTATTTTTCTTGGGATCCTGCTTCATATTATACTTGACCCTTTCAAACCACTAACTCCCAACTCATTCTGTGAATAACTGCTTGCTTGAGATACTAACCAATTGTAGGAACAAGGCAAAGATTCCACGAGAGATTCGACCCTTGGGTTACACCCTGTGCTACCTGAGGTTTTTATTTGATCACAACCGTGATGATCGGTTGGAACCTCGATTTGGAGTAATTCAAATTCGTGCGAAAACTGAACAATCACTTGCATTCGGGAATTGGTTATATTCTCATGTACAATTTGTTCTCAGAATTCTAAGAATCCTTCTATACTATTTTTCTGAGCTCTCTAACTTCAGAACCAAGGTTCCCTTGTTCAGTAGTTATAAGGGTGGTGGGATTGGTTTTTACTAGTTGGTTAGGGGGGTCCCTTTGGAAGTTTCATACCCTATTCCCTTAATTAATTGCCTAGGGTCTCTCCATGTAAAATTTGGATGGTCTCACCTTCCGGGATTGTATGTGCTCGAGAATGGATCTTGTGTTTGATACATCCCAGGTCTTTGCTGAAACATAGCATTGACCTCTTCTACCTTATATGGGCAATCATCAGTATTAGTGTGCATCATGGAGTCACACAAGCTGCAGCTTGCAGCTACAAGAGCCAGTTGCTCTAGTTGTTTTTGTGGGCCTTGTAAGGCCTTGATTCCCTAGTTAGTTCAGCTATATCCCTAGTGATTTGGGCTAGTGCGGGGTTTGGTTCCTGCCCGGTTCCCTCTACTAAGGGCACCTCTCAAGAGGATATTCTCTTTTTAGTTAATGCACATCTCTTATTTAGATCCCATGCCTCGGTAGGGGTTAGGTCTTCTAGTGCACAGTTGCCTACGGCCACTAACATGTCAGAGTCCGCAGGGTTCAGGCCATCTATGAAGCTATTGACTAATTAAGCTAGAGGGAGACGGTGATTAGGGCATTTGGTCATCAGATCTTGAAAGCAGACCCAATAATTTTAATAGGTTTAATCTTTTTCTTGCCTAATGGAAGTAATTTTTTTACTAGTGGCTGAAACTTTATTGGAGGGGTATTACTTTTCGAGGAAAGCGCTCTGGAGAGTGTCCCTAGAAAATTTTGATGCTCGCTGCGGCAAGTGTAGGTGGCGAGCTATGCGAAAAATAGACAAAAAGCAGAAAAAAAACGAAAAGAAATAGACAAAAAGATTGAAAAGGATAGTTGCAAATTTAAAAGAAAATAAAAAATAATACCTATTCGTCGAAAATGTAACCAATTTTAGGATTTACCGAAGATTCCCCGGCAACGGTGCCAACTTGATCGCGAACCAAAGCAAGTCTGAATTTCTTCGAGTCGAGGTTCCAACCAGTCGACATGGTTGTGATCAAATAAAACCTCAGAGAATAGCACAAGGTGCAACCCAAGGGTCGAATCTATCACGAAATCGTCGAACTGATCCTGCAGTTGGTTAGTGATCCAAGAAAAACAAGTATTTGTGGAATGAAAGGGGTAAATGAGAATTGCACTAAAGAAAAAGATATTAGATTCAATATTGATTCAACAGGTTCCCAAGAAGAATAGAACTCTACCAATCATATAGCCAATCTAAATTTTTTAGGTTTAACTAGTTCATTCTTAAATTCACTCTATTCAAGATAGTTATACATTACGAAAGCCTACCTAATGATTATGTTATCCCTGACCAGGAACATCAATAACATGAACAAAGAGATTTTATGATATTATTAGACAAACAACCGCCCGATTGGGTCAATCAATTTAATCAAATATTATCGCAATAAGAGATGCATATGATCAAGAACCCAATAAATAGAACTGTATTAAATTCCAAAAGGTTAGAATTCCTTTGTACCTTACCACATAATCAATGATTACCGACCCGATATGAAGGATCCAGCAGACTTAGTACACGCCCGTTCATGGAAGAATCAAATAAAATAATTACATTTTGATACGTCGTAAATACAATCATATGAATCGGAAAAGATGAATATACAGAAGAACAATAAACTAGTGAACCCTAATGAAGAGCCATTGGCTCATGCCTATGCTAGTTCTTCTTGGAAACACAAGAAGAACTTAGTAGCTCATATTCTCTCTCTAATCTCAAATTGAATCTATCTATCTATGATCTCTACGTGTCTCTTCTCAACTTGATAAAGCCTTTTTTATAATGCTCCGAGAGTCATAGTTTGACTGGGATTAGGATGGAGATAAGTGATAATTTAAATGGGGTTTGACTTTTGAATTCAAACCAATTTGACTGCTTCTCCAACTCTTTGTATGACTGGACTCCTTCTTATTTTCGTTCATTAAGTTATTGTCCACGTTATCTGCCACGTCACCCTTGCCACTCGTTGTGGCTAGCCAATTGTGCTCGTCGTGGCGAGTTTTCTTTTACTTGCTGCGTGCCTTTCTGCTTGCCATGGCGAATGCTCAGTTCTTTGCTTGCCTTGATATTCTTCTTGGCCTTGCTATGAGTTCTTGCTTTGATTCCGGTTCTTGTGCTTGGAATATATCTTTCCCAATGATCTCTGTTAAGCTTGCAACACTCAAAAAACATCAAACGCACCTATCCGATATTCCACAGGTTTTACAGATAATCAAGAATTGATGCTTTTCATGGGTATTTTATCACATTTTCTTACTTATTCCTTATGTCAAAATATTCAACCTTTTTGGTGAAATTCATATATATTTATCTATTATTTGTGCTATTTAACACCCTAAAGTTAGGTTGATTTTGGGTGCAATCAAAGTGTTTTTTTGACATTTCTCCTTCAGTCAAATTCAAAAGAAAAGTGAAAAGATGAATAGTATTTTACATGTAAAATACACCAAACAATATAAATTTTCGGGTACTGTATAGTTTCTCTTCCTTCCCTTCATTTGTGTTTATACCAAACACAACCAAACAAATATTAAATACATTTAATCTCATAATCAATCGAATACTTTTTGATCTAATAACTTTTTATAACTTGTTATAATTATTAATTAAATCAATTAATTTATAATAATATATAACAATCCCTCACTTATTATTTCAAATTAACATACATACACACATTTGAGTAGAGATAGACTATTATGCATAATATAGATAGCTAAATTGCCTTGAATCTATATTTAGCAAAAATACATATCTTAATTCAGAGTCATAGTGGTATTGATCGCTCCCGTCGCAAGGTTGACCAAATTAACCGAATTAGAATGCAATATATAGCAGCGTAACTCGGATCGTTTTCACTCAAGGAGCCATTATCTAAGATCCTAGGCTAAACTAAGTATCAAAAACATGCAATTAATAAACTAAAGTGAAGTTTTGGGATTTTAAGCTATCTACTAAATGAGAAAAGAAATAAAAGTAAACTTAAATGTAAATAAAGAGAACCTAAATTACTATTTTTGGTATTTTTCTTGAAAAGGCTAATTAAAAAGAGGTTGTAATTAATATTGAAAATGCCCTTGGAAATGGAATTATAGCTATCGTAGTTCAAATTAATATGGGAATTAATATTTCACTAAGTCTTAAAATAAAACCTCAAGGTACCACTTGTGTCTTGTGTTCTTTCTTAGTAATTACTCCTACTACCATAGCTAGCAATTACTCCAAAAGACACAATTAAAAACCACTTAGTGTATGATTAAAATTAGACAAAAGCAACTTGTTCCTCTATTAAAAATTGCTCAACCGAGACAATCAAATACAAGCACATAAGATTATATTATCTAGTCATGAACATGATAGAAAATACTTTCTAATTGCATTGTAAAGGCAATATTTGTATACAATCATCAAGTTGCCAAAATCAATCTAAATCATAATCACCCAATACACATAGACAATGTACCCATAAATCTAAGATTCTAAATTGTATAAAGATAAATCCTAAACCTAGAAAATCAAATATACAATTTAAAATTAGGTATTGAGATAAAATAACTCCCCTTTGTAGAATGGGAACTCAAGCCCTAATCTCCATCTCCAAGAGGCAAGAGAATCTAACCACACATTGAGAGAAATGCTACAATGTTCTTCACTTCTTCAACCATGTTGCAAGAATTTGAAATATGGTGATGATGGTGGTGAGGTGGCGTACAAACAGAGAAAAGAAGAAATGGGGTGAATGTGGTGAAATGATGATAATGATGAAATTTTAAGTGAGTAGGTGGAAGTGGGTGAAGAGAAGAGGAATGGAGGTGATGGAATGAAGATTGAAATTGATAAATGGAGTGGAGAAAAAGTGAAGAATGGCGTGAGGAGATTGTGGAATGTGAAATGGAACCAAGAAAAAAAAAATATATGGAAGTGGAGGCGTCGAATAGAGGAGCCAAAATTGGGGAAAAAACAAGATTGATTTTCAATGTTTGTTTCCCTCTCAAACAAAACCCTACATGTGATGCCCATTGACTTGGCTTAGTGGCGTGAGGGCTTTAGCAAAAATTGGGAAGGTAGATTTGGGTCTTGGGTCTTCAATTTTTGGGCTTTAAATTCTTGTGCTTGGGCCTTTGAACTTTTTTTTAAGATAACCTACAAAGTAAAAATAAGCCCAATATAAAATAATCATTCCCAAATATTTTAATTAAAAAGCAATCACAAAAATATAACAATTTAACCCTTTTTAATATTATTTTCATGTAATTACTCTTTAATCAAATTTATCATAGTTGATGCAATTAAGTCCAATAAAATATAATAAGAACCCTAAAATAAGATAGAAAATATTATACAAAATAGGGACTTATCAAATTCCCCCACAATTGATCTTTTGCACTCCTAGGCAAAAACAAGCAAGTGCAAGCAATCTAAGAATGATATTAAAACAAATGAGGGACTAACATGTTCTGAAACAAGAATGCAACAACTCAATCAATTTTATCCTCAAGCTAGCATAGTTCTAGAATGAACTAATGCAAAAGATTAACCCAAGTAAACACTTGAATTGATGGGAATGAACAAAAGAGAACACTCAATGATCAAAGTGTTTCTCTCATCTCATATGGGTTCTTTCGCTCAAATCCACCTAAACTAAGATCTACCATAAGCTTGTAAAAATTCTTTTTTCTCCACCACTAAGTAGCAACTAGACTCATGAATCAAGGGGACTTAAAAGGGTTGTAATGATGGAAAATGGCCAAATGGAGTGGACAAAGAAACTAAAACAAGCTTTAAGCATGCAAAAAGAGTTAAGAGGAAGAATTAAACATAGCACTAATGCAATACATTAAATACATATAACATGCTTGGTAACCATAAAAATTCAATGGAGGTGTTCCTTTTCATTCTTTGTTTTTTTCTTTCACTATTTTTTTTTCTTCTTTAGTTTTTTTTCTTTTTCTTTTGATTTTGTTCCTTTCTTTTTGTTTTTTTTAAGGTATATGACACTCCATTTCATGTAAATAAGAATATTGGTAAACTAAGCTTTACAAAATAAAGTGCTATGAGAAATTCAATGAAATGCACATGCTTAGCTTGTTAAAATATATGGATTTAGGAAAATGAATGGCTCAAAGGGGGTTGACAATGGATTAATTAGTAATGGTGAGTGTTTGGGTAAATGGCTATGAGAAATGAATGCCCCTTTCTTCTTCAATCATCTAAATGCAAATGTGATTTTGAAAAAGAATTCAAACAAGTTCTAGAGATTCATTAGAGTAGGTGGACAACACTCAATAAGAAAAATGAAAGATAGGCTCAAGAATCCTTCAAACAAAGGTTATTTCTCATAAGTTCATTCACATCATTCAGTTGAAAACTAGACTAATCACAATACAACAATTCATCTATTCCAAATACTAACTCCAAGAATAACAATCAATCAAACAATCACAATCAACTTAGAACATGTATAGCTCTCAAAAACTTTAATATAAACTAGAAAAGTGCACTTTCAAAGCAAAGAGATGCAAAAATTCAACTGTGGGTTCACTTCTTTTGAAAAATTTTCAAATTTTTCCAAATTTGACCACTAAATCACCTAAAAGCACATGCAACAAAATATTCACAACCCAATTCCTTCCCCCAAACTTGATGTCACGACCCCCTACCGGGCGTCCGTGACCGGCACGGGAGGTAGGATTTCTCCTATCCCGTAAGCCTCTAATTCCTTATTGACATTCTTATATATGCATAACTACCCATTTCTAATACAAACAATATAGTATTTATATGGCCATCCCTATCCGATGACCTAAGTAGCACACAATCGACGGCTCGCTCAACGCCGCTTCAGTCTATACATATACACATAATCAATCACACGTACATATAATATACATATTGATCATGCGCTTAAAGGCGGGTGATCTATCCTATTCACATGCAGAATCCCTGTGTACAGTCAAGCATATATATTCAATCACACACCTGCATAAAATATACATATTGATCACACGCCTCAATGCGTGTGACCTATCCTATTCACATGCGGAAGCCGTATTTTCACACAATCAAGTATTCAGTCACACATATATATAAGTTTACATATTGACGACACGCTCAGTGCGAGTGGTCTATCCTATTCACATGCGGAAGTCACATCCATATATATATACACATGATATTCATCATATCATAACCTATGATCCCAACAACCAGACCAATCTTTAATCTGTATGAAGCCGACAGTTCTAGAGTATGACATATACATATATGCATATAGCAGCTGTACAAAACAATGCTATACCAAAAGAATCATATACATATACATCTTGTCAAAATACATATAACAGTACTACCCACGCGGACAATGCGTGCGGTCTCTAAGTCTGTCCGCCTCCCTGAGATGAAGTGGAAGTGCTCCCGATGCCTAGACCACCTGTATCTGTAAAATTTAACATTGGGGTGAGTCAAACAGACTCAGTGAGAGGCTTTCCCATCCCTGGTGTAGTAGCGGGTACCACTGCAACTGGGGAAGAGGAGCCAATCACAAACACATACGCATATAACGGATGAAATTTCCATATATTAAGTGGTCAAGCAATTAGCTTATATCGTATTCACAATAAAGAATTTAAAGCATGAATTACATACATTTAATTTCACACATACATCATATCATGATTTAACATATAATTCCATGTGGTCCTCTGTATTCAAATAATCATAATCATAAACTGGCCCGAAGGCAATATCTCCGTTAAGAGAGAATCTGGCCCGAAGGCAATATCTCACGTGAGCAATATGGGAACCTAGTTGATCATTCTAGGAACCCCTGGTCCCAAGACTATACTTGGAACAATGGTCTGACCCCAAGACTTCACTTGGAGCATAGCCAGCGACTCATCTGACCTCAGTTTACCCAAGGCAATAGCCACAATGTGGTGTACTAATATACTCTGTATTTCTGTGGGTTGACTCAAGACAAGAGACTCAATCTACCCGGACCACCCGTGATAGACTCGGTTCCCACATTGTACCATAAATGACCTCTATGGACCACTACTTGTTCATTTTACTTCTTCTTAGGCAATTCTAGATTTTCAACTGGTTTCTAATTCGGACTCTTGGTTCAAAACAAAATCACCTAGGTCTATCCTCTTTAAGGACTTACATACAAAACCACACCCTTCAGATAGTATTTACTCGATCCTACCCCGGATATCGTCTAGGTCCCGTGGACCTTCTTTTCATATAAGGCTCCTTGAGCCACAATTGCTTTTACAATTCACAAACACACATATAGCACGTTTTTACATATACGGTAATTTAGGAACAACAATAGCATGTTATCTAACATGTAATTCCTACAAATAGGCAAAAAGGCAAACCATATATCCATATCCGCAGTCAACCCTATAGGGCAAGGATAGGAAAGCCCCTCTCCTGGTTGGCCCCTCTGATCGGCTCTCGGTGCGCCCGAAAGTCCACTCACAGTATGGTGCCCTATACACATATACTTGAGAGATTCAGAGACTTGAAAATTCAACCACTATCGTGTACATATAACGCAAATGCTCATGTTCTTTCTAATTAATTCCATAGACTAGTTGTTGGCTTGGAATGCCCTCAACTAGTTTTTGGAACACCTAGCATGCTTCTAATTCGTGTCCAACCCTCTCTTAATCACGCTATTCGGAAACGTTGAATTTGGGAATGCAAGGTTACCCAATTTCACCTCTATGTGTCCATGTGAAGTTCCCATTACCCAAGTCTTGAATTTATGGCTCAAGAGTCATGAATTCTACTTGTCCAAAATTTCCATTTATCAAAATAACCTTGAACACTTCACCTACACATGAATACACATACCCGAATACGCGTCAAATTAGAAAATTGTCTCTTTTTCCCCGAACGGGGTTCCGGGTGAGACGGGAATTACTCGGGTTTTCATCCCTCGTACATTCCAATAATTTTTAACCATTTTTATAATTATTATTCAACCTTTCAATGCACCCCAAGTCATTCCACAACACCCTTAAGCCTTAACAACCACATTTTCCTACACTTTTTCCAACCCAGATAAATTCCATCAATTTGGTTCCGGTTCCTAAGCTTCCAACTCACTTCCTAACATGCATATACTTCAATTTAGGACCCAGAACACTCAGATTGAATCAATTGGGGTCTTTCCAAAAATCCCTAAAATTGATAAAATTGGGGTTTGAGAGTTTCGGGACTTCTCACCTCGATTCAACCAGTTAGAAGGACGATATGGAGTAGAGGAGACTCCCAGCTACCTTCCCCGGTGAAAAAACGGCGTTTTTCGGCGAGTTTTCCGGCGAGAAGCTCTCTTCCTCTTGTTTCTCTCTCTAACCCGAGCTGTCTCTCTCTCTAGCCACAAAGACGGTGACGGACGGCGAACTCCGGCCACCACGAACGTCCGGCCACTCTCGCACGCCGTCCGTGAGCTCCTCCGTGCACCACGCCCCAAACGGTGCTCCTCCCCTTCTTCTCTCGTGTTCCCGTCGCCCTTCTCTGCTCTCTTCCCTTTCTTTTCGTTTTTCTTTTCTTTTTGATGTCTCCTTTTCCTTATTCACACACACACACAGATATATATATATATATATATATGTATGTATGTATATCACAACTCCGCCTATGCTTGCATAGCCGGTCCCAAGCCCGGATAAAGGAGGTGGGTTGTGTTAGGTAGTCGACAACCAACTTAAAAACTCTGTCGAATCTTCATGAATATGGATCAACGACGTAAACATGTTAATGCTAGGCCGTTGCCCGGAAGCAACGCGCTGTATGGCTCGAGTACAGTGTCAAATGAGCAAGGGCCGCTACATCAACGCCCGGATGTAGTGAAAAATAAGCAAGGATTCCCACATTTTCACGGACGGATGTGGGTAAAGAAGCTAGTCCATAAGGGTAGGATACGCTTTGGGACCTGGAATATTGGCACACTTACAGGTAAATCGATGGAGATAGTATACACCATGATTAGGAGAAAGATAAATGTAATGTGCCTACAAGAGACTAAATGGGTAGGAGATAAGGCTAGAGAATTAGACACTTTAGGTTTTAAGCTTTGGTACGCGAGCAAGTCCAAAGCAAATAACGGGGTAGGTATAATTATAGATAAAGAATGGAAGGACAAGGTGGTGGAAATAAAAAGAATTGGAGATAGGATAATTGCCCTAAAGCTTGTAGTGGATAGAGAGACCTTTAATGTTATTAGTGCCTACGCACCACAAGTAAGATTAGGGGAACAACATAAGCTTAAATTCTGGGAGGACCTAGAAGCTTTAATACAGGGAATATCGTCTAGGGAAAAGATCTTCTTAGGAGGAGATCTAAATGGACATGTAAGGAGGGACGCTAGAGGATACGAAGGTTATCACGGAGGACATGGCATTGGAGAAGTAAACACAGAGGGTAAAACAATCTTAGATTTTGCTTTAGCTTTTAATTTCATTATAGCAAACACTTGTTTTAAAAAGAGGGTAGAGCATCTTATTACCTACAAGAGTGGGGCGACATCTTCCCAAATTGATTTCTTTTTGGTAAGGAAATCAGATAGGAAACTTTGCACCAATTGCAAAGTCATTCCGGGAGAGAGCCTAACTACCCAACATAGGGTCTTGGTAATGGATGTTCAGGTTAAGGGTAGGGGAAAACGAAACAATCATAAGCCAAGCCCTAGAATAAGGTGGTGGCATTTGAAGGGTGAAAAACAAGAGAGTTTCAAAAGAAAGATGTTGGAAGAAAGGGCTTGGGAAACACAAGGAGATGCAAACCACATGTGGAATACAATGGCACAAGGAATTAGGAACGTGGAAACTAAAACACTAGGTATATCTAGAGGTTTAGGACCGAAGGGGAAAGAATCTTGGTGGTGGGAAGAAAGTGTACAAAATAAGATTAAGGTTAAAAGAGAATGTTATAAAACATGGCAGTCATGTAGAGATAATGTAAGCTGGGAGAACTCTAAGGTAGCTAAGAAAGATGTTAAGAGGATAGTGTCAGAGACAAGAAATAGGGCCTACGAAGGGTTCGACCAATCTTTAGGAACCAAGGATGGGGAGAGAAAAATATTCAAACTTGCTAAGAGTAAGGAGAGAAAGACAAGAGACATAGATCAAGTGAAATGTATTAAGGATGAAGAAGGTAATATCTTGGTAAAGGACCAAGATATTCAAGAACGATGGAAGGATTATTTTGACAAACTTTTTAATGAAGGACAAACGGCTGCTAGTCATACTGATGGGCTAAATACTAACGAAGAGGATCTCAATTATAGTTTCTATCGGAGAATACAAGAGCACGAGGTGGCACAAGCATTGAAGAGAATGGATAATAGCAAAGCAGTAGGATCGGATAATATACCCATTGAGGTGTGGAAGAGCCTAGGAAGCAAAAGCGTAAATTGGTTAACAAAGCTTTTTAATGTGATATTGAGATCCAAGAAAATGCCGGATGAATGGAGGAAAAGTACTTTGATCCCAGTGTATAAGAACAAGGGGGATATACAAAATTGTGCAAATTATAGGGGGATCAAACTCATGAGCCATACTATGAAGCTATGGGAGAAGGTTATCGAGCGGAGGTTGAGGGTGGAGACGCGAATTACAGAGAATCAATTTGGGTTCATGCCAGGGAGGTCAACCATAGAGGCAATATATCTATTAAGAAGATTGATGGAGAGATACCAGAGGTCTCATAAGGATCTATATATGGTTTTTATTGATTTGGAAAAGGCCTATGATAGAGTACCGAGAGAAGTATTATGGAAGGCTTTGGAAAAGAAAGGAGTACGAGTGGCCTATATCCGAGCAATCAAAGACATGTACGATGGAGTCACGACTTGTGTGAGAACACAAGGTAGTGTTACAAAGGATTTTCCTATAACCATAGGACTACATCAAGGTTCAGCTTTGAGCCCTTACCTCTTCAATTTGGTATTGGATGTGCTCACTGAACATATACAAGAGGCAGTACCAAGGTGTATGCTTTTTGCTGACGATATAGTCTTGGTTGGAGATTCCACAGAACAAGTAAATGAAAAATTAGAGAAATGGAGACAAGCTTTGGAGACATATGGATTTCGCATAAGTCGAAGCAAAACGGAGTATATGAAATGTAAATTTAGTGGTAGGGACGTTGATTCTAGGAGTGAGGTGAAACTTGGAGATCACCCCATGCGGGAAGTCACAAGTTTTAAGTATTTGGGAACGATAGTACAAAATAATGGAGAAATAGAGGAAGATGTAAACCATAGGATTCAAGCTGGATGGATGAAATGGAGGAAGGCATCAGGTGTTATTTGTGATAAGAAAGTACCGCTTAAGCTTAAGGGGAAATTTTATTGCACCGCGATAAGACCAGCTTTACTATATGGTACTGAATGCTGGGCGATAAAAAGCCAGCATGAGCACAAATTCAACGTGGCAGAAATGAGAATGTTGCGCTGGATGAGTGGTCACACTAGAATGGATAGGATTAGGAATGATTATATTAGAGAGAAAGTGGGGGTAGCACCTATTGTCGAAAAATTAGTCGAAACACGCCTTAGGTGGTTTGGTCTTGTACAAAGGCGGCCGGAAGAGGCTCCGGTACGTAGAGTTGACCAAATGGAAGATAACCTAATAACTAGAGGTAGGAGAAGACCAAAGAAAACAATAGGAGAAACGATTAAGAGGGATCTAGCTATAAATAACTTAACTATAGAAATGTGCAAAGACAGAACATGTTGGCGCCGCTTGATCCATATAGCCGACCCTACCTAGTGGGATAAGGCTTTGATTGTTGTTTATATATATGTATATCACTAAAGTAACACAAGTCTGGTCTCTTTTTTTTTATTTCTTTTCTTTAATCCTCTCATTTTTATAATATATATATATATATATATATATATATATATATATATATATATATATATATATATATATAATAATTTAATACACATACATTTCATAAAGGAGAAACCAATCTGACATAATAATAATTTAAAAAAATAAATAAATATATAAAAAATATAATTAGGATTTACTTTATTTATATAAAAAAAATGTAGGTAGTAGGATAGTGGGTATTTTCATCTCATTTTTTTTCCACTTTTATTTTAATAAATTTAATTTAATAAATGATGCCAGTTAAAATATCCTCGGGTATTACAATCTTCCCCCCTTAAGAAATTCGGCCCCTGAATTTCAAACAAACTATTAACCTTAGTCTCAAAATAGATGAGGATACGTCCTGCGCATTTCACCCTCGACCTCCCATGTAGCTTCTTCGGTCGAGTGGTTTCTCCACAGAACTTTAACCAATGGAAACTCTTTCGTTCTGAGTTTCTTCAACTGTTGATCTATGATTTCCACTAGCTCCTCTTCGTACGTCATATTTTTGGTTAGTTGCACGTCTTGCGATTGGATCACGTGCGAGGGATCGGGAAGATACTTCTGAAGCATCGACACATGAAAGACAGGGTGTACCCCCTCCAATTCCGTAGGCAATTCCAACCAATACGCTACATTCCCAATTCGTTCTAAAATTTCAAATGGTCTGATATACCGAGGACTCAACTTCCCCTTCCTACCGAACCGCATCACACCTCTCATCGGTGATACTCTCAAGAACACCTGATCACCAACGGCAAACTCTAGTTCTCTCCTTCGATTGTCTGCATAAGACTTTTGCCTACTCTGAGCCGTCAGCAACCTCTCCCTTATACACATTACTTTCTGCAAGGCATCTTGTAGCAATTCCAGGTCGACTAGGCTAGCTTCTCCGACCTCGAACCACCCAATCGGGGATCTGCATCTACGGCCGTACAGAGCCTCGAAAGGTGCCATTTGAATACTTGCTTGATAACTGTTATTGTACGCAAACTCAGCCAAAGGTAAATACCTTTCTCAACTTCCGCCGAAATCCATGATACACGCCCGAAGCATGTCCTCAAGAATCTAAATGGTTCTTTCTGATTGCCCGTCGGTCTGTGGGTGGAACGCAGTACTCAGATCAACTCTAGTTCCCAACACTTCCTGCAATGACTTCCAAAATTCTGAAGTGAACTGTGGACCTCTATCAGATATTATGGACACTGGCACACCGTGCAATCTAACGATTTCTGATAGATAAATCTGTGCATATTGACTCACTCCGTAAGTGGTCTTAACTGGCAGAAAGTGTGCGGACTTAGTCATGCGATCCACTATTACCCAAACCAAATCAAATCCACGTTGTGATCTTAGCAACCCTGTTAGAAAATCCATAGTTATCCTCTCCCATTTCCACTCAGGTATTTCTATCCGTTGTAATGTTCCGGCGGGCTTCTGGTGTTCAGCCTTGACTTGCTGGCACACTAAACACCTGCTACATAGTTTGCGACATCCTTTTTCATGCCATTCCACCAATACAACTGTTTCAGGTCATGATACATCTTATTAGCTCCCGGATGGATTGTATACGCTGTCCGGTGTGCTTCTTCAAGAATTCTTTCTTTCAAGTTATCAACCATAGGGACGCACAACCGTCCCTCCAACCGAAGTATCCCAAAATCATCTATAGAGAATCGGACGTCATTCCCTTTCTCTTTAGTTACCGTATCCCTGATTTGCTTGAGGTCGGTATCTTCGTCTTGCCTAGCCTTCACCTCTTCGACCAAAGAGGACTTAGCTTGCAAATGGGCTAAAAGTGAATTAGAACTTCCAATCTCAAATTGATTTCCCGTTTGCTCTAGCTCGTGCAGTTCTCTAATTAACGGTCTCCTTTCTTCACTTATATGAGCAAGACTGCCCATGGATTTCTGACTCAGATCATCGGCTACCACATTAGCCTTTCTTGGATGATACAAGATCGTGCAGTCGTAGTCTTTCAACAACTCCAACCATCGACGTTGTCTCAAGTTCAAGTCTTTCAGCTCGAAAATGTATTTGAGGCTTTTGTGGTCTGTATAAATTTCACAAGTTTCACCATATAAGTAGTGTCTCCATATTTTCAAAGCGAATACTACAGCCGCCATTTCGAGGTCGTGAGTCGGGTAGTTCTTCTCATGCTTCCTCAGTTGTCGCGATGCATACTCAATCACCTTGCCATGTTGCATCAAGACACACCCTAACCCAATCCTCAACGCATCACAGTATACCACATACCCTCCTGTGCCTTCAGGTAATGCCAGCACCGGAGAGGTAGTGAGGCTGTCCTTCAGCTTCTGAAAACTCTGTTCACATTTGTCATCCCATATAAACTTCACTCCTTTCTGAGTCAATCTAGTCATCGGTGCAGCAACCTTAGAAAAGTCTTGCACAAATCTTCAATAATATCCAGCCAAACCCAAGAAACTGCGAATCTCTGTAACAGAAGTAGGCTGGGACCAATTCTTCACTGCCTCTACCTTACTTGGATTAACGTGGATTCCCTTTGATGATACCACGTGACCCAAAAAGGCAACTCTGTCAAGCCAGAATTCACACTTAGAGAACTTGGCATACAGTTTTTCCTCTCTCAACCTTTGTAATGCTAGTCACAAGTGTTCAGCATGTTCCTCAGAATTCTTTGAATAGACCAAGATGTCGTCAATGAAGACAATGACAAATCGGTCCAGATATGGTTTAAAGACCCTGTTCATCATGTCCATGAACGCTGCAGGAGCATTAGTTAATCCGAAAGACATCACCAAGAAATCGTAATGCCCATATCGGGTCCGGAATGCGGTCTTAGGTATGTCTGATTCACGAATCTTTAATTGATGGTACCCAGATGGCAAATCAATCTTAGAAAACTGCTTCGCACCCTGCAACTAATCAAATAGGTCATCTATCCTCGGTAGTGGATATTGATTGCGAATCGTCACCTTGTTTAACTTTCGGTAATCGATACACAACCGCAAAGATTCGTCATTCTTCTTTACAAAAAGGACCGGTGCACCCCAAGGAGAGAAACTGGGTCTTATAAAACCCTTTTCAAGCAATTCTTGCAATTGTATATGTAGCTCCTTCAGCTCTTTCGGAGCCATACAGGAAGGTGGTGTGGAAATAGGCTGAGTACCAAGTTGCAGCTCAATTCCAAATTCAATCTCACGATCGAGCGGCAACCCGGCAATTCTTCTAGAAATACATCCAAGAACTCTCGCACTACAGGTACTTGAGTCGGTGAAAGTACTTCTTTCGTGGTATCTTGGACGAATGCCAAGTACCCTTTGCATCCCTTTGCAAGTAACTTGGACGCCTTCAAAGCCGAGATTAAGCTTGGATACGGTGCAGCTCCATCACCCTGTATCACAAAAGGCTCCTCGTTTGGCATATTGAATTTCAAGCATTTAGCCCTGCAGTCAACAACCGCATGGCAAGACGACAACCAATCCATTCCGAGGATCACATCGAGATCAACCATACACAACAACCGAAGGTCTACCACAGTCTCATGACCATCGACCTCCACAATGCAAGACTTGTGCACATACTCTACTTGTACCGATTCTCCCATTGGTGTAGAGACCAGTACTGTTTCTTCCATTCTAGATGGACTTTTGTTGAATTTAGAGGCAAATGCATGCGACACATAGGAATGAGTGGAGCCGGAATCAAATAAGACTCGTGCTTCAAGAGAGCACACAATAAGAGTACATGTCACAACCGCATTTGATGCATGAGCATCCTGCTGAGAGAGTGCAAATACCCGCGCCTGTCCTCCACCTATTGACCCTGGCCCTCGGCCACTAGGCCCCGCATTACGGCCACTAGCTGTACCTGTACTTGCTACCTGTGGTGGCACGGTTCTCATTGGTGGAGCTGGAATAGGTGTACTCCTCGGCGTCGGATTGCTTCTCACACTTGTACCCTCTTTCTTCTTTGGACACTCTCTAGCCATATGGCCCATCTGGCCGCAATGTAGCATCCACCTATCAGTTTCCGACATATGCCAGAATGAAATCTGCCACAAGTCACACACTAGGGCTTTGTCTTCCCGGCATTTCCACCCCCTTGTTCCCTCTGTCCCCCTTGAACATTACCTCTTGTACCTGTTTCATAGGTGGTAGTTGAGGATTGTCCGCCTGCGGACCCGAATATTCGGCACCTCCACTTGTTGTCTTCCTTTTCTTACTTCCACTTCCTTGGTTGTCACTGCCTGTAATTAGCTTCACCTTGGGATCAACAGATGTCCCATACCTCTTCCTGGTTTCAATCATCCTAGCACAATCGGCTGCTTGAGCTAGAGTCTCAAACTGCCTCCTCTGAGGTAACAAAGCAGTAAACAACGGCTCCGTCAGTCGGTGTATGAATCTCTTGATCCTCGCCTCTTCATCAGGAACCAACTCTGGTGAGAATTGAGCCAGTTCTGTGAAAAGTAACTCATACTCCGTCACGGTCATGTTAGGCGTCATCCACAATTCCTTGAATTGCTGACGCTTTGCATCCTTGGTACCTTCAGGTAGAAACCGACCCAGGAATTCCCTCTGAAAATCATACCAGGTCATCGGTGCCACTCTACGTGAATACCTCGTCTATATGGACTCTATCCATACTGTAGCCGCTCCCCTCAGCTGAAATGAAGCTAATTCCACCAATTCCTGGCCTGAGCACCTCAGCATGCGCCCAATTTTGACCACATCTCTGATAAAGAATTGCGGATCCTCTTTCTCACTAGTTCCGCAGAAAGTGGGTGGATGAAGCTTCAGAAATTTTGAAATTGGCAGCTCTCGGGGTGCTGCTCGTGGTTCACAAAGCATTCCCTGTGGTTGTTGCCATTCTCTATCCTCTTCCTCAACAACCTCCATCTCTTGATTGCTGGGAACTCTCTCTTGTTCTTCCTCGCCGACTATCAACCGGCGTACCTCCCTCTGTATTTGCCTCGTCATCTCTTCTCTTAGTTCCTAAAATCCTGCCGTGAGCATTTCGGCCACGGAAAGTGCACCTGTCTCTACTTGAGGTTGAGGTTCCGGTGACGGTCTCCTCTCTTCCCCTCTCACTGGTGCTCTACCTCGGCCTCGGGTGGGCATTCCCTCCTCCCGAACTGATTCTTGATCAATTTCAGTAGGAGTTCTCCCTCCACCCCTAGTCCGTCTCGTAATAGGTGGCATCCCTATACTGCACAAGGACCACACCTAATAAGTACACGTATATTAATGACATTTCGTATAAAAGAGAGTAGAAAGAAAGGCTGACACAATTTCCTGGGTACTTCCACAAGTGACTTTTTACTCCCACGTTGTGCCCGGGTACACAAAGAGGGGTAAACCGACACCCGGTCATACCAATGGCTTCATACAGTTTAAAGTAACCTGGCTCTGATACCAAGTTTGTCACGACCCCCTACCGGGCGTCCGTGACCGGCACGGGAGGTAGGATTTCTCCTATCCCGTAAGCCTCTAATTCCTTATTGACATTCTTATATATGCGTAACTACCCATTTCTAATACAAACAATATAGTATTTATATGGCCATCCCTATCCGATGACCTAAGTAGCACACAATCCACGGCTCGCTCAACGCCGCTTCAGTCTATACATATACACATAATCAATCACACGTACATATAATATAAATATTGATCACGCGCTTAAAGGCAGGTGATCTATCCTATTCACATGCAGAATCCCTGTGTACAGTCAAGCATATATATTCAATCACACACCTGCATAAAATATACATATTGATCACACGCCTCAATGCGTGTGACCTATCCTATTCACATGCGGAAGCCGTATTTTCACACAATCAAGTATTCAGTCACACATATATATAAGTTTACATATTGACCACACGCTCAGTGCGAGTGGTCTATCCTATTCACATGCGGAAGTCACATCCATATATATATATACACATGATATTCATCATATCATAACCTATGATCCCAACAACCAGACCAATCTTTAATCTGTATGAAGCCGACAGTTCTAGAGTATGACATATACATATATGCATATAGCAGTTGTACAAAACAATACTATACCAAAAGAATCATATACATATACATCTTGTCAAAATACATATAACAGTACTACCCACGCGGAAAATGCATGCGGTCTCTAAGTCTGTCCGCCTCCCTGAGATGAAGTGGAAGCACTGCCGATGCATAGACCACCTGTGTCTGTAACATTTAACATTGGGGTGAGTCAAATAGACTCAGTGAGAGGCTTTCCCATCCCTGGTGTAGTAGCGGGTACCACTACAACTGGGGAAGAGGAGCCAATCACAAACACATACGCATATAACGGATGAAATTTCCATATATTAAGTAGTCAGGCAATTAGCTTATATCGTATTCACAATAAAGAATTTAAAGCATGGATTTACATACATTTAATTTCACACATACATCATATCATGATTTAACATATAATTCCATGTGGTCCTCTGTATTCAAATAATCATAATCATAAACTGGCCCAAAGGCAATATCTCCGTTAGGAGAGAATCTGGCCCGAAGGCAATATCTCACGTGAGCAATATGGGAACCTAGTTCATCATTCTAGGAACCCCTGGTCCCAAGACTATACTTGGAACAATAGTCTGACCCCAAGACTTCACTTGGAGCATAGTCGGAGACTCATCTGACCTCAGTTTACCCAAGGCAATAGCCACAATGTGGTGTACTCATATACTCTGTATTTCTGTGGGTTGACTCAAGACAAGAGACTCAATCTACCCGGACCACCCGTGATAGACTCGGTTCCCGCATTGTACCATAAATGACCTCTATGGACCACTACTTGTTCATTTTACTTCTTCTTAGGCAATTCTAGATTTTCAAGTAGTTTCTAATTCGGACTCTTGGTTCAGAACAAAATCACCTAGGTCTATCCTCTTTAAGGACTTACATACAAAACCACACCCTTCAGATAGTATTTACTTGATCCTACCCCCGATATCGTCTAGGTCCCGTGGACCTTCTTTTCAAATAAGGCTCCTTGAGCCACAATTGCTTTTACAATTCACAAACACACATATAGCACGTTTTTACATATACTGTAATTTAGGAACAACAATAGCATGTTATCTAACATGTAATTCCTACAAATAGGCAAAAAGGCAAACCATATATCCATATCCGCAGTCAACCCTATAGGGCAAGGATAGGAAAGCCCCTCTCCTGGTTGGCCCCTCTGATCGGCTCTCGGTGCGCCCGAAAGTCCACTCACAGTATGGTGCCTTATACACATATACTTGAGAGATTCAGAGACTTGAAAATTCAACCACTATCGTGTACATATAACGCTAATGCTCATGTTCTTTCTTATTAATTCCATAGACTAGTTGTTGGCTTGGAATGCCCTCAACTAGTTTTCGGAACACCTAGCATGCTTCTAATTCGTGTCCAACCCTCTCTTAATCACGCTATTCGGAAACGTTGAATTTGGGAATGCAAGGTTACCCAATTTCACCTCTATGTGTCCATGTGAAGTTCCCATTACCCAAGTCTTGAATTTATGGCTAAAGAGTCATAAATTCTACTTGTCCAAAATTTCCATTTATCAAAATAACCTTGAACACTTCACCTACACATGAATACCCATACCCGAATACGCGTCAAATTAGAAAATTGTCTCTTTTTCCCCGAACGGGGTTCCGGGTGAGACGGGAATTACTCGGGTTTTCATCCCTCGTACATTCCAATAATTTTTAACAATTTTTATAATTATTATTCAACCTTTCAATGCACCCCAAGTCATTCCACAACACCCTTAAACCTTGACAACCACATTTTCCTACACTTTTTCCAACCCGGATAAATTCCATCAATTTGGTTTCGGTTCCTAAGCTTCCAACTCACTTCCTAACATGCATATACTTCAATTTAGGACCCAGAACACTCAGATTGAATCAATTGGGGTCTTTCCAAAAATCCCTAAAATTGATAAAATTGGGGTTTGAGAGTTTCGGGACTTCTCACCTCGATTCAACCGGTTAGAAGGACGATATGGAGTAGAGGAGACTCCCAGCTACCTTCCCCAGTGAAGAAACGGCGTTTTTCTGCGAGTTTTCCGGCGAGAAGCTCTCTTCCTCTTGTTTCTCTCTCTAACCCGAGCTCTCTCTCTTTCTAGCCACAAAGACGGTGACAGACAGCGAACTCCGGCCACCACGAACGTCCAGCCACTCTCGCACGCCGTCCGTGAGCTCCTCCGTGCACCACGCCCCAAACGGTGCTCCTCCCCTTCTTCTCTCGTGTTCCCGTCGCCCCTCTCTGCTCTCTTCCCTTTCTTTTCGTTTTTCTTTTCTTTTTGTTGTCTCCTTTTCCTTATTCACACATATATATATATATATATAAATATATATATATATATATATATATACATACATTTCATAAAGGAGAAACCAATCTGACATAATAATAATTTAAAAAATAAATAAATATATAAAAAAATATAATTAGGATTTAATTTATTTATATAAAAAAATATAGGTAGTAGGATAGTGGGTATTTTCATCTCATTTTTTTTCCACTTTTATTTTAATAAATTATGCCAGTTAAAATATCGTCGGGTATTACACTTGAATTATTGGATTGTCCCCAATGCAACAAAATTCAACAAAACAAAAGTGGTGAGCAAGGAGTACATCAACAAAGTGGAGAATTAAACTAACTAAACTAACTACCTAAAGTCCTAAACTACTAGAATGGTTTCCCCCACACTTATCTTATGCATTAAAGCTCAAAATATGTAAATAGATAAGGGAAGGAAAGAGACAACCTGAGATTTAAGGAGGCTTGAAATTCTCATGGTATATCTTTAAGAGATGCCCATTGACTTTGAGAGTTTGTCCAGTTGCTTCATCAATGAGCTCTATCATGCCAAACTTGTGAACTTTGGTGACTTTGTAAGGGCCATCCCACTTAGAGTTGAGCTTACCATGCTTGAATTTGAATCGAGCTCTAAATAGTAACACCTTGTCACCAACTTGAAAACTTTTTCTCATAATGCCCTGATCATGCAACATTCTTGTCTTTTCTTTGTAGAGACGAGAATTCTCATATGCATCTAGTCTCATTTCTTCCAACTCTTGCAGTTGCAACTTTCTTTCTAAGCCCGAGGATTCCATATCCATATTGCAAGCTTTAACTGTCCAATAGGCTTTGTGTTCAAGCTCCACAGAAATGTGGCAAGATTTGCCATAGATGATGCGATAAGGTGACATTCCTATGGGGGTCTTGAATGCAGTCCTATAGGCCCATAAAGCTTCTTCCAGTCTTAAGCTCCAGTCTTTCCTGGAAGGTTTTACAATTTTCTCTAAGATGTGCTTGCTCTCTCTATTTGACACCTCAGCTTGACCATTGGTTTGTGGGTGATAGGCAGTGGAAACTTTGTCGGTAACCCCCAATTTAGCAAATAGGCTATCAAGAATCCTATTGCAAAAATGGGTTCCTCGATCACTCACTATAGCCCGAGGTATTCCAAATCTACAAAAGATATGAGACTTAAGAAATTTGGAAACCGTAGTGGCATGATCTTTACGAGTAGGAATAGCTTCTACCCATCTAGATAGATAATCTACTGCAAGAAGAATATAATTAAAACCAAAAGAGGGTGGAAAGGGACACATAAAGTCTATTCCCCAAACATCAAAAACCTCAGAAAACAACATCGGTTGTTGCGGCATCTCATGCCTTTTACTTAACCCCCCCAAACCTTTGACATTTATCACAAGCTTTATAAAAGTTATAAGCATCATTAAACAAGGAGGGCCAATAAAAACCAGCATCTAAAACTTTCCTAGAGGTTTTTCTAGCACTAAAGTATCCACCACAAACCATAGAATGGCAAGCTGAGAGTATGGACTGAAATTCTTCTTCTGGAACACATTTTCTGATCACTTGGTCACTGCACATCCTCCATAAGTGGGGAGCATCCCATACATAGGGTTGAGCTTCTCTCTTTAGCTTCTGCACCTGAAAAGGAGACAAAGAATGTGGAATCAAATTTGCGACCAAGTAATTGACTATGTTTGCAAATCATGGCTCTTTAATAGCTAAAGCAAAGAGAGTAGCATCAGGAAAATTATCACAAATAAAATCAGAATCATCTACTCCCTTTGATTGATCTGGAAGTCTACTTAAGTGATCAGCTACAAGGTTCTCTGCTCCAGCTCTATCCTTGATCTCAACATCAAACTCTTGTATAAGTAGCATCCATCTCAATAGCCTTGGTTTGGACTGGGGCTTCTTGAAAAGATATTTAACTGCAGCATGATCTGTGAAAATAACAACCTTGGAGTTAATCAAATATGGTCTGAACTTATCTAAAGCAAAAATAATGGCAAATAACTCCTTTTCAGTGGTTGTGTAGTTCACTTGGGCGGCATCCAAAGTTTTGGAGGCATAAGCAATAACCTTAGAAATCTTACCATCCCTTTGACCAAGCATAGCTCCTACTGCACTATTAGAAGCATCACATGAAAGCTCAAATGGTAAGTCCCAATTGGGAGAAGTCAGAATAGGAGGAGATATGAGCCTTTGCTTAAGTTCATTAAATGCATGCTTACAACTATCATCAAAAACAAATTCCACATCTTTTTGCAGCAAATGAGATAATGGCAAAGCTATTTTACTAAAATTCTTGATAAATCTTCTATAAAAGCCAGCATGCCCAAGAAAGATTTAAGCTCTTTAAGTGTAGTGGGATATGGAAAAGAAGATATTATTTCAATTTTAGCTTTGTCAACCTCAATCCCATTGCTAGATATTAAATGGCCTAAAACAATTCCTTGATCAACCATAAAATGGCACTTTTCATAATTTAGCACAAGACCTTTTTCAGAACACCTAGCAAGGATTTTATCTAAGCTGTCTAAACATGCATCAAATGATTCTCCATAAACTGTAAAATCATCCATAAATACATCCATGCATTGTTCAAGGAAATCGGAAAAAATAGACATCATACAACGCTGAAATGTACCAGGAGCATTACACAAACCAAAAGGCATTCTCCTATATGCAAATGTACCAAAGGGGCAAGTAAAAGTGGTCTTTTCTTGATCCTCTGGAGCTATAGGAATCTGAAAGTATCCTGAAAAACCATCAAGAAAACAATAATGTGACTTCCCTGCAAGTCTTTCTAACATTTGGTCAATAAAGGAAAGGGGAAAGTGGTCTTTTCTAGTGGATGCATTCAGTTTCCTATAATCAATGCAAACTCTCCAAGCATTTTGTACCCTAGTTGGAATCAATTCATTCTGTTCATTTTTAATCACAGTGATACCACTCTTCTTAGGAACTACTTGGACTGGACTAACCCACTCACTATCTGATATAGGATATATAATTCCAGCATTAAGGAGTTTAGTGACCTCTTTTTTCACAACATCTAGAATAAGTGGGTTCAATCTCCTCTGAGGTTGTCTAACAGGCTTAGACTCCTCATTAAGCAGTATCCTATGGGTACAAATAGATGGATTAATCCCTGGTATATCAGCTAATGTCCAACCTATAACTCCTATGTGCTTTTTGAGCACACCAACTAACCTATCCTCTTCATCTAAAGACAATGCATTAGAAATGATCACAGGAAGTTTCTCATTGCTTTCTAGAAAAACATACTTTAGATTAGAGGGCAAAGGTTTCAATTGAAGGTCAGGAGGTTGAACATTAGAAGGAATTAAATGAGTGAGTTCTAAGGAGCAAAGATTACTCCCTTTTTTAGTTTCAGCTTGGGTGCACTGATTTAACTCTTGTGGTGCAACAACTTGCTCTTTGGTCTTCCCAAGTGTTGAATCAACTCTAGGTTGATCTATGGCAGTAACATGCTTGGGGTTCTCCTTCGCACCTGTATCACAACAAGAAATAAGATCATGTACTATCTCAAGGTTTGAGGAGAAAAACCAGATTTAGAAAAATTAGCAAGTGGCTTCTCATTTTCAAGTTTAGGCTGCTTTTGATCTTCTTGAAGCGCAAGAGAAAGTGAAGTGGCTAGAATGTGGTCACTTTCATCTTCTTATGTACTCAAAGAGTCACTTCCAACCACCAATTTAGAATCCATCAAAGCTTGAATATCTGCACAATCACAAAGCAAACCTTTCTCGGAACTATCATCACTTGCTAAAGAAGAAAAAGTAAAATCTTGTGGAGTGGAAAGACAGCAATTAATTTCTTGACAAATAATGCATGTCTCGTCATCTCCACAAGAACAAAAAGAAGTAGGTGAAGAAAAAGAAGAAGAAGACTCATCAAATCCATATATATCAAGATCATGCAAATCAATGTTAGCATGCACATTCAATTCATGTTCATCTCTAGCCTCATCAATGATACAATCAATGGCATTGACACCCAATAAAGAATAATCTTCATAAGGATGTTTCATAGCCTCATACATGTTAAAATAAATTTTCTGATCCCCTACCTCCATAGTGATGACACCTTCTTTCATGCTAATCATAGTATTAGCAGTCCTCAAGAAAGGCCTACCAAGAATCAATGTAGTATCGTGTGATACTTCATTAGTCATATCAAGTACATAAAAATCAGCAGGGAATACCAAATCCTTTACTTTAACAAGTATGTCCTCTAAAATGCCGTGAGGGTGCCTTATAGTCCTATCAGCTAATTGCAACACTACACTAGTGGGCTTAAGAGTTTTTATACCTAGTGATGCATACATGGACTTAGGCATGAAATTTATAGCAGCCCCTAGATCTAACAAAGCTCTATTTATGGTTGCCTTACCTATGGTGCAAGGGATAGTGAAAGATCCAGGGTCTTGGCATTTTATAGGAATTTGAGGTTTGAACAAGGCTGACACATTAGAACTAATCTGCACTCTTTCATTAGGCCTAAATTTTCTTTTATGTGTGCAAAGGTCCTTAAGAAATTCAGCATATTTAGGCACCTTTTTGATTAGTTCTAACAAGGGAATATTGACCTCAAGTTTACTAAACAATTATAAGATCTCTTTATCTTGCTTATCATCATGCATTTTCTTGCTTGAAAGATAAGAGTAAGGAAAAGGGATATCTTGAATACATACCTCCTTACCTTTATGCTTTGGGGCTCCTTGCTCATCTGATTTCCCTTGTTCAGGTTGTTTGCTTCCATTGGACTTTGCAGAACCTGCATGAAACTCTGACGAATGCTCTGATTCTTCATGAGGATGAGTGTTATCCTTACTTTGCAACTCTGACTCTTGTTGGGCCAGTGTGAGATTCTTTTTGATAAGCAGCTCCTTTTCTTTCAAACTCTCTGATTCCTTCAATGTGTTAGGAACTAATGATGCATCCTCATCTACAACTTCAGCTTGGTCATCATCTTCACCAGGAAACTTCACCTTTTTGCCACTTCTAAGAGTGATGGAATTCAATGATTTAGGGTTGATGATCGTGTTTGAGGGTATTGAACCACGACTCTTTGCTTGCTGCTCACTCATATTGTTGGACAGTTGAGTGACAAAAGAAGTGAGGTTGTTATTCTTCACACGTAGTTCCTCCAACTCTTTACAAATAGTGGAGAGCTGAGAATTAGTAGCTGCTTTATCATCTTTTATCATATTACCCATTTGACTCATCTGAGTCATCAATCCTTTCAACAATTGGTTGGTCTCATCATTTTTGGGAACAGAAAGAGAATTGTCTTGAGAAGTTCCTGCCCCACCACTCTGCTGAAATCTATTTTGGCCTCTGTTGTCTCCATCTCTCCAACTGAACTTGGGATTGTATCTCCACCCTTCATTATATGTATTGGAGTAAGGGTCCCATCTTTGAGATGTGTTGGGATTTCCTTGATACATAGCTGACACTTCTTCAAATCGGTGTGGACAAACACTAGAGATATGCATAACTGAAGCACAAAATTCACAACTTGGGGCCACGATTGCTTGAGAAGTTGGATGTTGCACATTCAAGTTGTTCAACTGAGCAGACATCTTGGACATTTGAGCAGTTAATGTCTCAACTTGTGAGGAAAGAGAGCTAATTTCTCTTGATTGGCTTGAAGAACCACTCAATGCACTCACAGATCTTGTGCCCCGACAACTATATTGTTGGCTATTTGCAGCCATTTTCTCAATCAACACCCATGCTTCTTGAGCTGTTTTGTCAATCAAAGAACCTCCAGATGCAGCATCAAGTACACTCTTATCATGATTCAAGAGTCCATCATAGAAGTATTGGACCAATTGTTCCTCTGGGATTTGATGATGAGGACACTTTGATAGCAAATCTTGAAACCTATTCCAATACTCATAAAATGTCTCTTGATCCATCTGTGTTATTGAATAAATTTCTTTTCTAACTGCAGAAGTTCTAGATGGAGGGAAGTACTTTTCTAAGAAAGCCCTCTTCAAATTTGCCCATGAGTTGTATGCATTTGCCACATGACGAGGAAGTCTCATGTACCAATCCTTGGCTTTTCCTTCAAGAGATAGATGAAAGACCATCCATTGAACATCATCTGTGCTGGCTCCGACGGGCTTCATGCTTGCACATACCATGTACAAGGAGTTCAAATGGTTATAAGGGTCTTCACCTGCCAAGCCACAAAATTTTGGTAAAGCGTTAACAAGAGGACCTTTCAATTCAAAATTCACATCAAGATTAGGACAAACAGCATTAATAGGATTAAAATTAACATCAGAAGTTGTGATTTCCCTAATGCTTCTTCTCACATTTTGCCCATTATTTTCAGCTTCTCTTTCCCTATTGTTCCCATTATCATTTCGTTCATTTTGATCCCTATGTATATCTTGATCATCCATAGTGAAAGGTAAATCAATATAAAATTCTAAACTAGATTCAGAATCACTAGACACACCAAACTCACTAAATACACTAGTTTCTTGAATTACACTATTGCTACTAATGCCTCATGACTTCTTTTCTTTCCTTAACTTCCTCAAAGTTCTTTCAATTTCTGGATCAAATGGTAAAATTTCAGAACTTTGGTTCATACACAGTCAGAATAACAATCAAAAGCAACAATGGAAATTCAGTGAACCTTAATAATGAACAAAGCTATTCCCAAAGAGTCCAAAAGATCTATACACTTGAAAAGTGTAAAGTATGAGCTATGCACTAAAAATAAATAAAACAAAGGTAATAAGAAAAATAAAGAAATTTGTTGACTTTGGGTTTTTTTTTATAAACAAAGGGGAAATTTTAAAATAGGAAAAAAAATGCAAACTATATATTAATATGCTTTAAACAAGACTAAAACAAGAAGAAAAAAATCTAATAGGCAACACAAGAGAGATTGACACTTAGCTAACCAAAGAACCAAATAAATTGGCTCCCCGGCAACGGCGCCAAAATTTGATCGCTCCCGTCGCAAGGTTGACCAAATTAACCGAATTAGAATGCAATATATAGCAGCGTAACTCGGATCATTTTCACTCAAGGAGCCATTATCTAAGATCCTAGGCTAAACTAAGTATCAAAAACATGCAATTAATAAACTAAAGTGAAGTTTTGGGATTTTAAGCTATCTACTAAATGAGAAAAGCAATAAAAGTAAACTTAAATGTAAACAAAGAGAACCTAAATTACTATTTTTGGTATTTTTCTTGAAAAGGCTAATTAAAAAGAGGTTGTAATTAATATTGAAAATGCCCTTGGAAATGGAATTATAGCTATCATAGTTCAAATTAATATGGGAATTAATATTTCACTAAGTCTTAAAATAAAACCTCAAGGTACCACTTGAGTCTTGTGTTCTTTCTTAGTAATTACTCCTACTACCATAGCTAGCAATTACTCCAAAAGACACAATTAAAAACCACTTAGTGTATGATTAAAATTAGACAAAAGCAACTTGTTCCTCTATTAAAAATTGCTCAACCGAGACAATCAAATACAAGCACATAAGATTATATTATCTAGTCATGAACATGATAGAAAATACTTTCTAATTGCATTGTAAAGGCAATATTTTTATACAATCATCAAGTTGCCAAAATCAATCTAAATCATAATCACCCAATACACATAGACAATGTACCCATAAATCTAAGATTCTAAATTGTATAAAGATAAATCCTAAACCTAGAAAATCAAATATACAATTTAAAATTAGGTATTGAGATAAAATAACTCCCCTTTGTAGAATGGGAACTCAAGCCCTAATCTCCATCTCCAAGAGGCAAGAGAATCTAACCACACATTGAGAGAAATGCTACAATGTTCTTCACTTCTTCAACCATGTTGCAAGAATTTGAAATATGGTGATGATGGTGGTGAGGTGGCGTACAAACAGAGAAAAGAAGAAATGGGGTGAATGTGGTGAAATGATGATAATGATGAAATTGTAAGTGAGTAGGTGGAAGTGGGTGAAGAGAAGAGGAATGGAGGTGATGGAATGAAGATTGAAATTGATAAATGGAGTGGAGAAAAAGTGAAGAATGGCGTGAGGAGATTGTGGAATGTGAATATATATATATATATATATATATGGAAGTGGAGGCGTCGAACAGAGGAGCCAAAATTGGGGAAAAAGCAAGATTGATTTTCAATGTGTGTTTCCCTCTCAAACAAAACCCTACATGTGATGCCCATTGACTTGGCTTAGTGGCGTGAGGGCTTTAGCAAAAATTGGGAAGGTGGATTTGGGTCTTGGGTCTTCAATTTTTGGGCTTTAAATTCTTGTGCTTGGGTCTTTGAACTTTTTTTTTAAGATAACTTAGAAAGTAAAAATAAGCCCAATATAAAATAATCATTCCCAAATATTTTAATTAAAAAGCAATCACAAAAATATAACAATTTAACCCTTTTTAATATTATTTTCATGTAATTACTCTTTAATCAAATTTATCATAATTGATGCAATTAAGCCCAATAAAATATAATAAGAACCCTAAAATAAGATAGAAAATATTATACAAAATAGGGACTTATCAGGTATTCGCCTTGAACTATAATTTCTTGAATGTGTTTTGAGAATATATGCCCTTTTATATTCTCTTAGGAGTGGCCCCACTCCGCCACATTCAAATAGGTGAATTCTGTCAAGAGTGTTCCTACAATTAAGACACCCCACTCTTTCCGTTCATTTCTCTCTTTCCCTATATTCTTATTTATGTTCTCTTGCCTTCTTTTTAGTCCGTTTACCCATTTATTTTTTTTAATATTTTGGATTTTCTTTTAAAATGCTTGGAAAAAATGGTGTTTACACAATAGTTCTTCGGTTGATCGCCCAAGATGCCTAGTTAAGAGTCTTCACTCTCCAATTCCTTTGCGTCCCACAATGCTTCAGCGAGCATCCAAAGAGCAACAATATTTTGATCTAAGTCCACAAGGCCCCACACGCAAGACTTTTGGGACTAGTGATAATATCACTATTATATTGACCGAGTTGTGAACGAGTAAACGGCCAATGTGGACCACGCTCACATGAAAATTTAGGAGCTCCCACGTGGATCAAAAGGAACCTTTATGGATTGGTCCAGTGGCCCAAGACTGCCTACATAATTTATAAAATATGCCACCTTTGCCTAAACCCTGGGCATATTACAAGCTCAAAGCAGCATACTAGTAGTGGTACCAAAACCCTAAATCCTCAACTGCCTCCTAGCTCTTGTTGCTCTCTCTCACTGACTTCTCACAGACTTTCCATTGTCCTCAATGGTACTTCGATGAACATACATGCTAAGGTATAACCCTCTCCCTGACAGCCACACAGACACTTTAAACACATAGAACTACGTCAACTTTCATCCCTCTTTAGGGTACGTAGGTTCTAGGTCTTCACATAGATCAAGTCATTCCCTCCAAAGATGATTGGTTAGCCATGAATGGGGATTCTATGGTGCAATCAAACTTTTTTAGGGAATTCATGCCTTAAAAAATGAGTGGTCCACATTATGCCATGTGGAACTTTTGCCTTTTTTTTATTTACACTTTAGCCCATTCCAGATTTTATGTTGTGCCCCCAAAATATTTTGTCTTTACACTTAAGTCATAAAACCTTTTTTTATCCAGAAGAAAAATTTTTATATTATTGTATTATTATTATTATTTTATTAATAAAACCTTAAACCTTAAATCCCATCCTAATAAGTTATAACCACTAAACACTAAATTTCAAATTTCAAACCCTAAACTTCAAATTCTAATAACTTCCAAACTCTAAATCCAAAACTTTAAAAATCCTAAAAAAATAATAAGATATTAATAAAATAATAATAAAGTACTAATAAATTAATAAAAAAATTTCTAAATAAAAAATTATTTTATTCGAAGAGTAAAGTGTAAAGACAAAACATTGAGGGGCCGGCTAAACATAAAATCTTGAAAGGACTAAAGTATAAATAGAAAAAATGAAAAGTGCCAAGTGATACAATGTTGGCCAAGTATTCTTGTAGAGCATATACACAATTTGGTCCTTGAAAGATTTTGAAATTGACATTTTCGTCCCTGAAAGATTTGGACTACCCAACTTGGTCCTTGACAGATTGCACTGTTGGACAATTTGGTCCTTCCGTATCTTTGAATTCATTTAAATTATTTCCAACACAACACACAAAGCCACAAACACGTGTTGAGAACAAATTTGCTATGAACTTAATCCTCTATCACTTTAGTTCTTTTTGGAGGCAAAATATATTGTATATATTCAACTTCCGCAATATATGATGCCTGCACAAACCAATTAGAAGGTAAAAGCCATATGACTTGAATAAGGCAACTAGACCAGAAGCAAGATAATGTGTTAAATGACATTTAGAGATAACTTACCCATCTTGGTCCCACGACTGGATGATATAAAATCTCTTGCCACTTTAAATATGCACAATCGAAATTTCTTGCATATTGAAATAAATTATTAAAAATTAAAAATATAGATTAATATGAAAATTTCTTAGTCCATACACATATTATCTTAGCTAAGTGTTGGCAAATGCATATACTTGTACCTTCTCTAAAGGGCATATATATATATATATATGACCTTTAATTGCTTTTTTATTGGTATTTCAAAAGACCAATTCCCTGCATCAATAGAAATTACTTATACAACTTTGACTGGATGAAAATAACAATTAGCTTAGTTGGATAATCATTGGCTTGGACATTATATCAAAGTGTCTGACTGGAACATGCCTCCAAGATACTACCACATTGCTTATGTTTGTAGAGCAAGAGATAAAAGTACTGATAAGATTCAGTATTGTCATCAAAGTGCATGGATATGGAACCAGAACAAAAGCTCTATGTTGTTTACCTCTTAAACATGACAACCAACATAAGAATTGAAAATCCATGACAGAGAGCTGAAAGGTGCAAACATGAGCATCATTAATTAAGATCTCCAAGCTGAGTCAACTATAAGAATCGCTACCTTATTTTCTATACAATAAGAAAAATTCATAATGAGCTTCTTTTTTAATAGCATACTATAAGAGTACTTTTCATGATCAAGATAAATAGTTTTTAGGTCAAGATAAATACTATATTATTTTGTCTCTAAAAGGAACTAAAGTGACGGAGGATTAAATTCACAGCAAATTTGTCCTCAACATATTTGTTGGCTTTGTGTGGTGTGTTGGAAAGCATAATAATTTAAACGAATTTAAATATACGGAAGGACCAAATTGTCCAACGTCGCAATCTTTTAGGGACTAAATTGGGTAGTTCAAATCTTTTAAGGACGAAATAGTCAATTTCAAAATCTTTCAGGGACCAAATTATATATATACTCATTCTTGTAAGTATGGGTGCCCTCAAAAACCTTGATTGCGCCATAGAACAACCCGCCAAAACCAATTTTAAATCACTAGCTCCTATTCCCACATGTTTTACGCACAATTGGTTGATCCACTAGTTACTTTGAGTATTTCTTTCATTAATTTTAAAATCATAAATTAATCACTTAGCACTTTCCTTTTTGTTTTGGTTGAAGTCACTTAGCACTTTCACATAAGATTCTATATGCTCTAAATTATAAGGCAAATAATACATTTTTTCTCTTTGAGAGAAAAAATACTCTTCATTTATTTCTTAAAAAATTACATAATTAAGGATAAAAATTATAAATCTTTATTCTTTTTAACTAAATTTTTTCCTTAAAAAGATTAATTTTTTACTATTTTCTTACCAATTATTAAATATATATTTAACTAATACACAAATTTTTTTTTAAAGTTAACATAAATTAAAATTATTATCTTCAACTCAAATTGAATAACTAAAAATTAAAGACTAAATATATTTTTGTTAACGTATTGAAACTTTTTAAAAAATAAATATTATTTTTAATTAAAATAATAAAATAATAAATATTTTATCATTTAAAAAAAATTAGTTTTTAAAGTGAAAGAGAAGAGAATGCAATTTTTCTATTTATATGAAAAAAATAATAGAATTCATTTTAAATTATATTATTATAAAATGGCTAAAATGCACAGAACCCCCTGAACTATAGGGTGTTTGCATAACCTCCCTGAACTTCAAAAAGTTGCATAGCACCTCCTTAAACTTTTCAACTTTTACGCATAAAGGATTTTGTTAACTTTTCCATCCAATTTTTAACACTCAATGCCACATCAGCTTCCACATCATATTTTAATTTCATGTCAGCTGGGCAAATAAATAATTCTCTACCATTAATTAATTAATTAATTAATTTTATCAAAAAAATTAATTATTTTTATGAAAAAAATTAATTATTTTTATGAAAATTAATTTCTTTACAGTCTATATTTTAATTAATTAATTTTTTTTATAAAAATAATTAATTAATGGTAGAGAAATTATTTATTTGTCCAGCTATCATGGAATTAAAATGTGATGTGGAAGCTGAGGTGGCATTGAGTGTTAAAAATTGGATGGAAAAAGTAACAAAATCCTTTATGTGCAAAAATTGAAAAGTTTAGGAAGGTGCTATGCAACTTTTTGAAGTTCAGGGAAGTTATATACAAAAAGGAAGTTCTGTGTATTTTAGCCTTATAAAATTCTCCAAAACGTGGAGTACGATGAGCACTAATTGCATCAGCAATACCAAACTTTTTCAACCAAAACGTGTATAACACTACTATAGTGCTAGATGATATTCTGAGTGGACCACTTCTTATATCTTACCCATTTTTTTCTTTCTTTATTAAGTAAATTTTACTTTTAAATTATGATTTAATTACAATATTAGTCTCTAATTTCTTAAAAAAGATTATAAATTTTAAATTATAAATGAATCTCCAAGCTCTAGTGACTTGAAAAGGAAGCACTATGGCGGAAAAGGATACTCTCATAGTGACACTTCGACGTTCAAGTCAAAATCAAGTTAAATAGAGTAATAGTAAAGCTATGAAAAGTTAATGTGTCATACCTAGTCCCTTTGGGAGTATGTATTACCTGTCAATGGTATAAGTATATATCTTTGGTATAAGTATATATTTTTGTGCTTGAGACGATATAGCTTACGCGTCATAATTGAATGTACAGAATTGATTAATTATGGGATGAGATAATGATTAGCTCATATGATAGCAAATACTAATCAAATGAAGTCAGTTGATAAGTTCGTACTATATCAATATCTTTTATAATAAAAAGGACAAATATTGATTTGGGGCCCTTATCTTTTTCATTAGTTCTATATTGTCATTCTTTTTTTAAACATTTCAAATCAGTCCTATACCTTTGCAATTTATTTCAAATTAGTCTTTTTGTAATACCATCTATTTTTTTTCATGAGAATACTATCTATTTTTTCATTAAATGATGACCTAACATGCTAGAACTTTTCAAAAATTATATTTTTACCCTTTTTAATCTTAAAATTTTTATTTGAGTCCCAACATTTTTATTTGAGTCCCAACTCTAAGTTTAAATACTGCACAATGTTTAATAGGAGTGTTAGCTTGGCATCAAATTATAATCCATGATAAAAATTAAAGATCATGGGAGTGATCCTCAAACGACAAGTGTGGTGGGGACTCTGAAATTATAATTAAAGCTTATTATTATCATAAAAATTATATTGTTATGAAAATAAGTAAACTATACTCTAGCTGACACTTGTAAAATAAAATTATATCTCTTTATTAATAAATAAAATAAATGAAATAATCTTTTTTTTTAAAAAAAAAAAAGTAACACTTAAGAGGCCTACTTTAGAATATTCAAAAATTGGTATTTTTCAATAGATCAAATATATATTTTGGTTCCTTATCTTTTTCATTAGTTTTTTATTGGTCATTTATATATTTTTCTAAACTTTCAAATCAGTCATTTATCTTTGTAATTTGCTTCAAATTAATCATTTGTGTAACACCATATTTTTTTCCTTTAAATGATGACGTGACATGTTGGAATTTTTCAAAAATTATATTTTTATCCCCTCTCCAACCTCAAAATATTTATTTCAGTCCCAACTCGAAATTTAAACACTGCATAATGTCTAAAGGTAACCATGGGAGTGATAGCTAGGCATCAAATTATAATCCATGATAAAAATTAAAGGTAAAAGCATCTTTTCTACCCCCAACGTTTGGGGGTCCTATCAATTTCGCCCCTAACGCTTTTTTGCTGTCAATTGTACCTCTAATGTTTTACCTTTCTACCAATGTCACCCTTTTCACTAAAACCGTCAAATATTTAATAGTTTTTGCTGATGTGACATCCTATGTGGCAAAAATATCTGACTAGGCAAATTTTTATTCAGGAAAAAGTACCTTTGTTGTCCCCAGCGTTTAGAGGTCCAGTCAGTTTTTCCCCTAAACATTTTTTTTGCAGTCAATTGTACCCTTAACGTTTTACGTTTCTACCAATGTCACCCCTTTCACTAACACCGTCAAATAAACAACCTATAACTGAAATCTTCCATCATCATTGCCATTTCTATCCAAAACTTCACTTATCCAAACTTTCACTAGAAGATAAAGCTCCTTCCCTCTCTTCTCAAGAACACATCTCAACCAAGGTCTTCTTATTTGGCCTTCTCTCTTTCAGAGACCTCCATAACGACATCTTCAGAACCATGAACTCTGCCTACGTCAATGCCACACTCGAACCCCCTCCCCAATCCCTGTGCGCCAACTCAGATGCAGAAGAATCAGGGGATACAATCGATACCGTCATTCGTGGCTTGAGATCAGACCGTCTATTCTTCGAACCAAGATGAGAGCAGTTCCATAGTAAAGGCTAAATAACGACCGCCACCGACGGAAGCACCAGCGGCAGCGGTGGCCACAAGTAGCCTAACCTTAAAGGATAGCGTGCTACTTGTTAGATATTATTATAAATTAATAATATTAATTAATTTAATTAATAATAATATAAGTTACAAATCATTAAAGTTTATAAATGTATTGTTGCAACATCAATGTGGCTGGAGGTCTTTTATCCTTTAATTATCCTTATTACATTTTATTAGCTACAATTATGAGGCAACATATTCTTACTTATAAATATGATAGCCAAAGACATTTGGAAATGGCTTGGTAAGCATATTGAGAAGACATACACATAAGAGAAACATTCTCACGGGAATAGAAAATATTTTGGGTAAAATATTTGTTTTGTGTGTGTTATTTGGGTAGAGAAAGGTGTGGGAGACAGAGTCCTGTCTACCTCCTACGTGCAGATGTTGTAGACATACAGGCGAGTACAGGACTGTTGTATCCTGGAGGTAACGCGTCTGAGTACCCCTGCACCGGGTGATATAGCAAAATCAACCCGTGGGAGGCATGAATTACCTTAAAGATAACGAGATACCCGTGCCTCAGTCCGGTACCACGCATTTTATGATTTCTCTAACAATTTACATTTCCCTATTTTTTGTGTTTATTCTTATTGTCAGGTTGCTGCCCCAACAAGTTTAAGGTAATTCATGTTAATCCCCATAATGCAGCAAATGAAAAGTAAGAATAATTGGGGAATAAGCATTTGAGTTCTAGTTGGTGAACTAACTCAAATATATATATTTTCGGTATCTTGATTTATTTTGTGAGTTTATAATATTTTTATATTTTACTTCTCACAAATTCTGAGATATATTTGTGAAAAAAATTTCACTATATATAATTCTAAGATACCAAAGTATATGATATACATAGCATATTGTTTTGAAGTATTGATATACTCTTGGTTTTGCTATGTTATTTTAGAGAGATACAACAGATTAAATTGTTTATTTTTATGAGATTGTCTCATATATTTATTTATGGATATTTCTCATATAAATTTTTTGTGAGATTTTAATTGCACAGTGAATTTGCATAAATTGATATTATGCAAAGGTGCATAGTTGGCTCTCTCTCAAAATGAAGGTAAAAGTTATTTTATGATAACTTTGTTAATAGTGGGGGCAAGGAAATATTTTCTTGAAATGACACATTTTTAATTAGTCTATAATTTTATTTGTGCTAAGAGGTTTATTATTAAAACAAATGTGGTACTATGAAAAAATTTATTGAGTAAATTAATTTTCATAGATTCACATATATATTGCCACCATGTCTTTGTTATAAATATATAATTTTGGGTTAATTATTGAATTTGTGTTGATCCCAAAATTTATATTGATTTGAAGGCCAAATAATGATCATAAAATGTTTTAATTTTATGACAAGGATTTTTCGCATGTACTTTGGTGGTTATATGACATTATTTAAATATGTCATATTGTCTTAGAAAATAAAGTATATTATTTTTATAACAATAAGGGGAAGAAATTTATGTATACTATTGTTATAAAAATAAATATGGAAATATTTTGGCTTATATTTTGGGTTCATGAAATGGTTTTAAAACCATTTTATTATAATTATTTCTGAATCAAATTATATTCGATATAATTGTGAGTTAATGAATATTTTATGAGTTTAATATTTAAAATAGTAATAAATTTATCCCATAAAATTTTATTAAATAGTAATAGCTTTTTAAAGCTTTTACTAGATGAAATGTGGTAAATTTTCATGGAACGTGAAAAGCTAATTTTAGCTTATATGTGATAAAGCATGAAAAATGCTAGAGGTATGTTTATAGAATGTTATATTCTATATTTTGTGAGATTTTCAATATTCACGTGGACTTTTAAAGTCATATATGACAAATGAATTTGTCATGAATTTTGAAAAATTTTCAAATAGATTTGGTGAAATATTTTGAGAAAATATTTTCCAACAATGAGAATTCACTCTATAGTGAATAAGTGTGCACACATATATACTTGTGAAAAATAATTTTATAATTGTGGATTTTGTGATATTTTCACAAAAATGTATTTAAAAAATTCATATGTGATATTTTATAAGTGCAACAAGAATAATATTTTTTGGGTGAATAAAGAAATTGTGAAATTCTTGTGAAAAGGCACAAAACCCATCAATAGTAGGGGTATATAATTTTGTGGATATATCCTAAATCTGGGTTCACCTTAATTTTGACGGTATATTATTTTTATTAAAAATTGCAATGCAATTTTATAATGTGAAATTACATGAATCTTTTATGGAACTATTTTTATTGAGAATGTGACTGGAAATTCTGTTGTGGATAAAGGCATATGTACTATTATTTGTGCTCAATTTATAAATTGATGATACCATCTCAAAGAGATGAAGATATGCCTAACTAATTTAAATTTGAGTAAGCCCAATTGGTGCTACTTCCTATAGTACAAAGTGGTACATATAGATCCACAAAAAAAAGTGGTACATATAGATGATACTAATTTTTGTCACGTATTATTGAGTTTAAAAAGTTCCTTAAATGGATTAATGTTTTATTTTATTGGCTAGTATTATTATTTGGTGAAAGAATATATTAAAAATATATTTTGTGAATTTTGGAATACCCGTCAATAATAATTATGAGATTTTTTAAGACAATAAAATATGTGATCACTTAATGTGATGAATACCGTCATGATTGAATCCTTTGAATTGTGTGTTTTTTTTTTAAACTATAGCTATAGTCAAAGAATCTAGTGTGTACATCGAGGGGGATAAATATTTAAAGCCCGTATGGATTAAAAGTAACCTATATATGAGGATACCCTACCTTGTGATTAGATATCCTAAGAACTTGGTTCAAAGGGACGAACGAATCATAGAGTGGTAGTTGAAATGCACATTTAAAAGAGTTTCGACTCTTAATTTATCCCTATGGTGTAAGTGCATTTTCTTGCAATGATATGTGAGGTTGAGTTTTTCAAAAACTCTTGAAGTCTGTAGCTCTATAAGAGTGGGATATCTTAATTGCAGGAATATCCTTGACAGAATTCACCTATTTGAATGTGACGGAGTGGGGCCAATCCTATGAGAATATAAAAGGGCATATATTCTTGAAACACATTCAAGAAACAGGGTGCGCACATGGCCGCATAATGTGCAGGCTAGGGCTCATATATTGCACCTGGATTATTATGTGCATGATATATGTCTTGTCTCCCTTAAGCAGTTATGGTTCAAGGCGAATACCACCATGACTCTGGATCAAAATATATATATTTTTGCTAAATATAGATTCAAGACAATTTAGCTATCTATATTATGCATAATAGTCTGTCTCTACCCAAATGTAAAACAAATATTAAAATTGTGTGTTAATTTATAATAATAAGTGGGGGATTGTTAGATATTATTATAAATTAATAATATTAATTAATTTAATTAATAATAATATAGGTTACAAATCATTAAAGTTTATAAATGTATTGTTGCAACATCAACATGGCTGGAGGTTTTTTATCCTTTAATTATCTTTATTACATTTTATTAACTACAATTATGAGGCAACATATTCTTGCTTATAAATATGATAGCCAAAGACATTTGGAAATGGCTTGGTAAGCATATTGAGAAGACATACACATAAGAGAAACATTCTCACAGGAATAGAAAATATTTTGGGTAAAATATTTGTTTTGTGTGTGTTATTTGGGTAGAGAAAGGTGTAGGAGATAGAGTCCTGTCTACCTCCTACGTGCAGAGGTTGTAGACATACAGACGAGTACTAGGCTGTTGTATCCTGGAGGTAACGCGTCTGAGTACCTCTGCACCGGGTGATATATCAAAATCAACCTGTGGGAGGCGTGAATTACCTTAAAGATAACGAGATACCCGTGCCTCAGTCCGGTACCACGCATTTTATGATTTCTCTAACAATTTACATTTCCCTATTTTTTGTGTTTATTCTTATTTTCAGGTTGTTGCCCCAACACTATTTTTGATGGAATCTCAAGATCCTTACCTGGATTTTTAGAAGTCGAGGAAACCCAACAATTAGCGAACATAGTGATAATCACATGCTCCTTTATGTTAAACAGATCAGTATTCAGAGAAAACCGATACCCCAAGAGTGAGTATTGTGTGGTGGGGATAGTGGAGCTATGAATTTTTCGATGGGGAGGACAACGATCTGCATGAGAATGGTGGAGATGACGAGGGGTTGGGTGTGGTAAGTGAAGAAGGTGATGAGGAAGATGAGGAGGACACAGGAGGGTGAGGCCAAGGAACCACGTGCAGAAAGTCATCACCAGAAGTGAAGGGTCGTCGGTTTCAGGAACCACGGGAGCGACATCTTCTACTTGGCAATGGTCGTCGGAGGAGGTGGAGGAGTTGTCGTTGGGGGAATTCTCGGCAATTGGTAGAAACGTAAAACGTTAGGGGTACAATTAACAGCAAAAAACGTTATGGACGAAACTGACAGGACCCCCAAACGTTAGGGGCAGGAAATGTGCTTTTGCCTGAAAACAAATTTTTCCAATCAGATATTTTTGACACATAGGATGCCACGTTAGCAAAAAAAAATGTTAAATATTTGACGGTGTTAGTGAAAATGGTGACATTGGTAGAAACGTAAAACGTTAGGGGTACAATTGACAGCAAAAAAACGTTACGGGTGAAACTGATAAGACCCCTAAACGTTGGGGGTAGGAAAGATGTTTTTGCCAAAATTAAAAATCATGGGAGTGATCCTCAAACAACACGTGTGGTGGGGACTCTAAGGTATCTTGCATAGCAGGCAAGAACAAGAAGAGCCACGATCTTGTGCTTGCGGGAGAATGCAGAAAAGTGTTGGGGAGGATTCCGGTGGTTATTGCCATGTATACTGTAATTGTCATTTTTGTTATGGACAATTTCATTATAAAATATAAGGATCGCAAGGGGTTTTTGCCTTAGGGGACTTGTCCTTAGGTAAAGACTTAGGTAGCATGCGTACCCTTATTAAGGGATCAAAGTCCACGTAGTTCCAGGAAATTCCATAGGAGCCATTAGGCTGTGGATTTACCTGTGGTCGTCGTGTGCGGCTAGGACGTGTAACAGCTTCGGGCAAGCAAGCCACCTATTGGAGGTAATGTGAGTAAAGGTTGAGAGTAGATGTTTTCGAGGAGATATGATTATTCTAGTTACGCAATGGTGTTTTGAATGTGATCCACCTTGTTCTCTGAGTCCCCCAGATAAGGGTTATTTATACTCGGAGGGGAGAGGAATGTGGTCACCCCACGCTCCTCTGATCAATGCATGTACCATGTTTCGATACTCGCCCTGCATCTCTCCTGCTGGAGAGCTTGGGGGAGATGTGGGTGTACAACATGTTCGAGGCCAGTGGTTGGCACCACGTGTCACTTACCCAGGTTCTATTAAGTTTCTAGAATCTTCGTGTCACGTGTACCAAAGAGGGATTATTATGCAATTACGCATACTATGATAAAGTGGCAGAGTGAGAGAAGCTTCGATCAATAGAATATGGTGACGATAAAAACGAATGTGTTCTTACTGCAGACTCTGTTCTTTGCGAACAAGGAGAAAATTGAGGCCGCCATAACCGAATTGCCTATGTGGTTTGTTAATCCGTTTTTGGTTTACAATAAAAATGTGGGACCACTGAGGGAAGTGGCTAGGTGCCTACGTACTTCATGGTAAATCAAAGTCCACGTAGTTCGAAAGGACATCCAGGGGGACCATTAAGCATTAGAGTTACCTAATTAAGTTGATGTAGTGGGTCACGTTGGAGGACGTGATAGTGTGGTTGGAGAACACTTCTAGGCGAAGCTAGAGCGTGGGGAAATGAAGGAGAAAATGGAGAGATTCCATATGCTGTAGATGTAGTGCTTAGGGTTTCGTGTGAACCCTTTAGTTTTAGCTTTAATGGTGGGCCATGGGCTGTAATCCGGCCTTAATGAGCCATAATCCTACTTTAATAAGTCGTGATCAAGGTATAATTTAGGTCAAATATTAGTGATTTAGTGTGATGTCAGCGTACTGCCAATTATGGTGTAACAGGGTTGAATTGTCTTGGGAGGTTCGAGAGAGATGACTGTGAAGGTTTTTTTTTGGTACTAGGATATCTATTAAAACGGGTTTGATAATTAAGAGAATACAGACTTCTTAACTTTTGTGCCGCACCGCGTTGATTGTGAAGGTGTTTTATGTTTGAGTATAATAAATTCAGTGGATTGTCGAATTTGCAGCAGCATGCTAAAGAATAATGTTTTTTCTTTTCTTTCATAATTCTGTTTTTTTTTTCTTTTGGTTTATCTTGTTTCTTGAGGGTGGTTGAATTTGGATAAATTTAACAAAGTTCAGAGATCTTTGGAGGGTTTGTTTTGATTTCTAAGGTCTAACATAGGTATTATAAATGGAAATATAATATATGTATGTATGTAAATGATATGAATTTTGAGTAATTCTAAAAAAAATTAATGAGGTTTAATGATTCATTCATAATTCATAATCATATAAGAATATATTCCTACAGTTCAGTAAATTCTGTTTATGATTGTATGATTTTTAATTTTATCATGGATTATAATTGATGTCTAGCTGTCACTCCCACATGTTTACCCTCAGATATCGTGCAGTACAATTAAATTTGGAGTTTGGACTAAAATAAAAATTTTAAAGTGGAGGAGGGGTTGAAAATATAATTTTTGAAAATTTTAACATGTCACGTTATAATTTAATAGAAAAAATAGACAATGCTGCACAAAGAATTAATTTAGAACAAATTGTAAAGATAGAGTACTACTCATTTGGAACTTTAGAAAAATAAATGACCAATATAAAATAGTAAAAAGATAAGAGATAAAAATAAGTATTTTTTTTTTAAATAACAGTTAAATAGACTTAAGAAAGTACCAACCTATAGTCATCCTCTCCTGAATGGAAGGGGGTTGGCTACTTGGCTTATATAGAAATACTAATATTTTTTCAGTATTCAAAAGTAGGCCTCTTAAGTGTTATATTTTTAAAAGAAAAAAATTTCATTTATTTTATTTTATTTTTTGGCCAGAATTTCATTTATTTTATTTATTAATAAAGAGATATAATTTTATTTTACAGGCATACAGCTAGAGTACAGTTTATTTACTTTCATGACAACGTAGATAATAATAAGCTTTAATTATAATTTTTTTTGAAGTATTAATTATAATTTTAGTTATTTCAAAAGAAGTTTATAATTTTAGTCTGTAATATAAGATTATTTAATCTTTAATTTTTTATGAAATTTAATCTTTAATTTTAAAATTCAACTCATGGTGTTTATTTGATGAAAAACAAGCTTATTGATCATAATTAATATTAACAAAAGTTAACATTAACAAAATATATATTTTTATCATCAGAACATAGAGCGGAAATCTTAAGGTCTCTTGCCCAGTGGTTGTTACAACTCACACAATCAATACGCAATAAGGAAAAAAAATATTGGTGTTTTTTTATGCAAGGTCTCAAGTTGAAGACTTGTTTGTGAAAAAAAAAAATTGGTTGGGAGAGTTTTATCACTGATATGAGATCTCAACTATGTCAAATAAAATTGTGTTCCAAAGATACATGTGAAGGAAAAAAAAGAAAAATGATATGGAGAAGTTAAGCTATTGACCTCAATTACGTCAGTCAAATAAGATTGCGTTCAATCAAAACATGATTACTTAAATAAAAACATACATGTAAAAAAAAAGTGTTGAAAAGTTAAAACCAATGTGATGCATGTGATGCCATGATTGTTGAATTGTCAAAATAGGGTATGGACTATGGATGCAAAGTTGCAAACAAATAGTACGTAGTATAGTACTCATTATTCGTTAGTTACTCTTTCGTAGTCTTTACATTATAGAATGGCCCTAAATTAATAACCTTTATATAAATCTATCACTTACCTTTCCTTTCTCGCAAGGTGATTTCCGAATCCAAAAACCTCTATAGCAGTAGCAGTAATTCAGAGCTTAAGTAGCTTTATTAACCATACAATGGAACACACACAAACACAAACACAATCTCTAGTAGTCATGATGGCAAGTCCAGGCATGGGCCACCTGATTCCCATGCTCGAGTTCGCAAAACGACTCGTCGTTCATGGTAACCTCGTCGTTGCCTTCCTCATCCCCACCTATGGCGCTCCCTCTAACGCTCAGAACGCTGTCGTCCGTGGCCTTCCCGCCTCCATTTCCCACGTTTTCCTCTCGCCGGTGGCGACGACATCGAATCTCCCCAACCCTCCACCAGATGCTAAACCGGTAGACCACATTGTCCACACCGTCCTCCGATCTCTTTCTCCTCTCCGCGACGCCTTCCGCTCCTTAATGGCTTCACACGGCTCCGTCGCCGCCTTCGTCGTTGACCACTTCGGCATTGATGCCTTCGCGGTCGCCGACGAGTTCAACGTCCCCTCTTACATTTTCCACGTCTCCACCGCCATGACCCTCGCCTTCTTCTTCCACCTTCCAGAACTAGACGAATCGTTCCATTCGGAGTACAGAGATCTCCCCGAACCGGTTCGGCTTCCGGGGTGTGTCCCCGTTCAAGGGAGGGACCTCGTCGAACCGGTTCAAGACCGTGAAAACAATGCCTACAAATTGATCCTTCGCAGTGCCAAACACTACAGATTAGCCAAGGGAATCATATTCAACAGCTTCATAGATCTCGAGCCGGAAGCCATCAAGGAACTCCAAAAGGAAAAATCGGGTCGGCCTCCGGTTTATCCAGTCGGACCGCTAGTGAACGTGAGCCATGCTCATAACGACGACGATGGGTCTGAGTCCGAGTGTTTAAAGTGGTTGGATGAACAACCACGTGGCAATGTCTTATTCGTTTCGTTCGGTAGCAGTTGGTCCCACACAAGTGCTCAACTCAAAGAAATAGCCCAAGGGTTAGAGATGAGTGAGGAAAGGTTCATGTGGGTAGTGAGGAGCCCAAATGATAAGCAAGCCGATGCCTTCTCCGCAAATGCTGAGACCCAAACGGACCACCTATTTGAAACTCTTCCAGAAGGATTCGTGGAGAGAACCAAAGGGAGGGGTCTATTGGTCACAAGTTGGGCACCACAGGCTAAGATCCTGAGCCATGGGTCAACGGGTGGGTTCATGAGCCACAGTGGGTGGAACTCAGTGTTGGAGAGCATGGTGAATGGGGTGCCATTAGTGGTTTGGCCAATGTATGCGGAACAGAAAATGAACGCCACTTTCTTGACGGAAGACATAAAGGTGGCTGTGAGGCCAGAGGTGAATGAGAGTAGTGGGTTAGTGGAAAGAGAGGAGATTGCTAGAGTTGTGAAGGGCTTAATGAGGAAGGAAGAAGGTAATGAGGTGAGACTAAGAATGAAGAAGCTCAAGGAGGCTACTGCTAATGCTTATGGAGAGAATGGGTGCTCCACAAAACAAATTGCCCGTCTTGCTCGCATGTGGAATAACAAAATTATATAATTACAGCAGTGAAGAATATTGAGATTGGTCCAACCAAAAAAAAAGAAAAGAATATTGAGATTGGATCACAGTTTGAAAGAATATATGTATATATATATATATATATATATATATATATATATATGATGTGTGTTACTATTAGTGTTTTTAAAACCGGACCGGAAAACCGGTAAACCGCCTGCTAGTCCGGTCCGGAATAACCAAAGAACCGGTCAGATATAAAACCGGTCAATAACCGAAAAAACCGGTCAAAAACCGTCCAAACCGGTCAGAACCGGTGGTTTAGACGGTTTGACCGGTTGTTCTTTTTTTTTTAAAAAAAAAATTTGTGTTGTTTATGATTTAGTATTTATTAAGAATTTGTTGTGACTTCTAGTTGTAAGGATTGTTCTATTTCAGTATTTATTGTTTGGTTTGTGATAAGACTTGAGACTTAAATATGTTGATCCTTGAACTTATTTGAAGAGTTTAATATGATATTGTGGTAATTTGGAACTTGTTCTATATTTCTTATCATATTTAGATCGAGATGGAGACATATAATTATGAAGTATATAATTTTTTATGATATATTTTAGTATATTTAATTAAAATTATATATTTTAAATGCCACCAGTTTGACCACGGTTCGACCATTGAACCGTGAACCAGTGCCTTGACCGGTTCAATGACCGGTCCGATTTTAAAAACATTGGTTACGATATATAACATAATAATATATATATATAATAATGATGATAAAAATAATAAATCTAGAAATCAATAATTGTGTGTGTAATTTTAAACGAGTAAAATATCAAGTTGGTCCTTTTTAGATACAACCTTTCTCAATTTAGTCCTTATTAGATGCGCCTTCTCAATTTAGTCCTTTTTAAATAATTTCATTATCAATTTAGTCTTTGCCGTTAAAATTACTAACAGTGGGCTAACTTTGTAATTTTTAAGCATTAGTAGGGTCTTTCAGTGTAATTATTTGGGCTAATTTTATAATTTTTGCAAATTGAAATAAAAAACACAGTGCTCTGTTACTTCCAAGCCGTCTCTTCCTCTTCTTCTTATTCTGCCAAAAACATTAATACCAAGCAAGTGAAGAGCCCAAGAATATTTTGAACTCAAAAACTGATAAGTCTCAAGAGCTAAAGAAAAAAATCAGATTCCGGTGGGGAGACCCTCACCATCTCTCAGGTGGCCGCTGTCTCCGCCCACGACCAAGGTGTCCACATCGAGTTGTCGGAGTCGGCCAGAGCTGGTGTTAAAGCCAGCAACGACTGGGTCATGGATAGCATGAACAAGGGCACCGATAGCTACGACTGGGTCTTAGAGACTCCTCTGACTTCTTCATCTCCTCATCATCATCTCTCGCCTTCTTTGAATTAGAAACCGCCGAAGAAGAAGAAGGTTTAGAGATCTTCCTAGCCTGACTTGCGGACCTTATAATTTTGTTCTTAGCATGCTTCTGTACGAACCTCATGGTGTTATTCCACCTACCAAATCCTTGATCCTTCAATGCTTCCACTACTCCTACACTTGTTGCCACAACCCAACCTTCTGTTGCTGCACTGTATTTTTAATTTTAATTTGTAAAAATTATAAAATTAGCCCAAATAATTACACTGAAAGACCCTACTAATGCTTAAAAATTACAAAGTTAGCCCACTGTTAGTAATTTTAACGGCAAGGACTAAATTGATAACGAAATTATCTAAAAAGGACTAAATTGAGAAGGCGCATCTAATAAGGACTAAATTGAGAAAGGTGGTATCTAAAAAGGACCAACTTGATATTTTACTCAATTTTAAACCGTATACTTTAAAATGTAAGGGATTTAAATTTCTATAATTAAAATTGCTTGCATTTTAGATTTTTAATTTGGATAACTATAATGTTTTAACACCCTTGATATAACTCATAAATGTATTATAATGTCCATCCTGGTGGCCTACCAATTGGCTTGCCAAAACACATGATTCTGGGTTATAGAACAATCACTAGTTTCAACTAGTACTCGAAAGAGTCAAACGATCACAATTGGCGCCAAAATAGTCAACCAGTCAGGACTGCTAGAGAGTTGATTGGTCCAACCAATTGCGATGATGGCAGCCTTGTCGCGAGGTCAACATTAATTAATAACCGGAAATAAAGCACTATAGTAGTGTAATCCGGGTTGATTCTTTCAAGGATCGTAACCTCTTATGAGGGACTACGGCAAACAATGCAAACTAAGAATTAATTAATCGGAGTTTGGTTGCGGCATTTCATCGAATACCTTGTGTGCGCTAAATGTAATAAAGGCAACAAATGCAAATGTCCTTTTGGTATTTTTGGGTATAATGAAAGCAATATAAAAGTGATAAGTGGAAATAAGATAAACTAGCCTATATAATATTGGAGGTTCAATCCGTCTGAAAACATCTACACATCACAATAGGGAGTTCATTAAAAACACCATTCAAATTATAATTCTGGCTTCATGTAAACATGTAACCCAAGGTAATTAATAACTTAATTAACCTAAACAAGCAACGGTTACCATTCAATTATCGCTTCATATAGACAAGTCAACTCAATGTAATTAGCTAAACCTAGCTAGTCAACCCAACTAAGCCCACGCAATAAAGTTTAAATATGAATTCCACTCAATAGTTTACCAATTATCTCATTGAGCATCCATATATAAGTTAGTTATAATTAAACCTAATTACAAACATCAATGAATCAAAGTCACTAATCACATATCCAAACAATCATAATTCAATCCACAATGAATTACGACCATAATCCTTAGTTTAATACAAATTCATGAAAACTTACCTGAAATCAACATGAAAATATAAAGAAAGTGGAAGATGAAAGAACCAAGAAGGGGGGTTGAATTGGTTAATCTATAAAAATATTGAATTTTAAAAATTTAAGCTATTGAAACTTTGGTTAATGGAAAATGTGCTAAGTTTTTCAAATGAGGCTACTTCAATAAAAAGTTTAGTTCTGGTTAATTTTGAAAAACAGTTTAGGTTAATGATAAAGGCGTAGTAAGTAAATAAAGAACACAAGTAATTATTATAGTGAGAGGTTCGGATCAAATATCCTACGTCCTCTCACTCCCTCTTACTAAACAAGTAGGAGGAGTTACTTGACTAGCTTGGGAAATGTGAATTACAATAAGGCAACCTTCAAAACACCAAGGGATCAGCCACAATGACTTTTACTACCTAACCCACGTAACCCCTAAAGACAGGATCAGCCACTAGGGCTTTTACCACCTAACCCAGGCAACATCAACCAAAGTCTTAGCACAAATGCTTTTACAACCAATCCGTGAATTACAACATTCCCAAAACTAAAACCTGACCATTAGCCCACTGATCAATTAACCTCCCTGTCCTAGGTTCCTACCCGGACTCTAGACAGAAAGGGAAGAGATTAAGAAGTGAAATGAAAGGGATACAGACTCCAACTTCTCATTAAGAGACAAATAAATTCAGATGAATACTTGAAGGCTGAATCACACTCTCTTGGAATACTAAGGCTTGTAGATCAATCTCTTGAAGTGCAAATGTCCGAGTCTTGTGTTTATATAGATTTAGAAGTTCCTGAACGTTGGACAGCTCTTCAATTCACATCTTCATTTAAGTTGGTCTTTATTCCCTTCTTCAATGCTATCTTGATTGACAAGGATATCTTCCATTTTGGCTCTGGTCAATGCTTGACAGCCTACTGGTAGCTCCCAATATGGAAAGTAGGTTACTGATGAATCAATATGCTTCCTTGAAATCAAGCTATTTTCTTTTCTCGGATTTATTAACATTAAGCACGTTTAAGGACAATATATGTTTAAATAAAGTCATTCCTTATAGATCTAGAATCCGAAAATAATCATACATTTATTGCATAGCTATTCTGATTTCTTTCCTAAATCATTTGGTCAATGATGTGCTGTTCAGTAAGCCTTAAATGCCATATCAGCTTAATGCTCAAATCATATCAAATCGACCTCTTTATTAATTGATTAGCAGAATATTCTATTTATCAGTTAATCAATTAAAACAAGATCTAAGTATTAAAATCGTATTTTTGAAAACAAACATTACCAAAACTATTATTTTAATGGAAAAAGTATCTTTTCTGCCCCCAACTTTTGGGGGTCCTGTCACTTTCGCCCCTTTTTAATAATGACAAAATTGTGATTTTAACTAGTAAGCAAGAATGAATGCAAAGATCCCCCTCAATTAATAAGTAGGATTGAGTTAGGGTTGAGTTAAAAAAACTTACAGAGCAGCTTTCTACTTTCTCCCCATTTGGCATTAGCAAAAAAGGGAACACACTGGTTGGGGGCATTAGATGAAATAATCAAGATAATTCAAGCAATAAATAGACAGATGAATCAGTAGCCAAAATAAAAGTTAAACACACAATCATTCAAACGATAGCAAGCCAACCAAAGGGCTAGTAAAAAAAACATCAAAGCCCACCATAGGGGCATAGAATTCTGCAAGGCCCAATCAGAAGGGCAATTCAACATAACAGTCACAAACAGAAATTGAAAGTGCAAGAAAGAAAAAGAACAGAAATCATGCACTAGAGGACAGGTCAGGTATGATGGCTAATGGAGTAGGTTTGTTCATGGAGGCTTCTTTCTGCTGGGCTCTCATCTCTATTATGATCAGCTTGAGCTCATAGATGTCTTCTCGAGCAGATGTCAGTTAGCTAGTAAGGACCTTAAGTTGTTCTCGAATCTCAGCAAGTGGAGTCATGGGTGGCTGAGGTAGTGGTTCAAAGGAGGAAGGATTAACCTTTGGTGAGTGCTTAGTTACCGGGGATTAACCTTTGCTGCTCGTTGTAGTAAGCTGCTCAGTTGTACTGTGTTTTGGCCTTCATGATTCTTTCCTGCTACTATTTTCTGGTCTTGTCTCGGTCCATGATTTGGAAGATCTTCAGCTAATCATCCCTGGTTAAGCCTGAAACACTTAACAAACATTAAACATACATTTTCTAATATACAACATATATTGCAAAAATTTAGGAATATTTAGAATTAATACATTTAAGGTAAAAATAATGGTTTCAGCTATATTTAATTATCCATTTTACACCTTAAAGTTAGGTTGATTTTGGGTTCGATCAAACCCCCAAACTTAAACCTTTGTACTCATGGACAAAGAAAATCTAAGCCAAGAACATTCAAGATCAAGCTAACTTAAGGGTTAATCTACCTAGTCAGAAGAAATAGTTAACCACACCGATACCCGAGCAAATTTTGATCAATTGATCACTTCGATTAATTAATCATGCAAGGTAAATAGCTCAGAATTATTTATGACCAATTAAATTATTCACTCCAAGCCTCATAATATAGTTGGGGTAAGATTTCACTCTTGACTTACTTACCCGTCTCTTACCATAGGCTTGTAGCAGGTCTAGATCTCCACTGTTGTTGCACACAGACTGCCTGGTCAGGAGGTCTTTCAGGCTTGTAACATATTAGATGAAGTCCAAATACTTTATCCTGTTCTAAGAAAGAAAATTGCAAACTCAAGGACAAAAATAGGAATTTCTGTTGTATTGTCTTGATAAGAATGTAATTCCAACCTTCAACCTTTTATGGTGTCGGGAGAATCTTTATTTATTTTTTCCAACTTTTCTATTTTTCTTTATCTTTTTCATATTTTATGTATATATTTTTGTATAAGCCCATTTTGAACTTATTAGATTCTCATAATTTCAGGGAGGTAATAATTTAATTAAAAATAGGCAATACCTTAGATTTTTATCCTTACCCTTAGGTTTACATGTTTAGGCTCAAATGGGTGACTATGGATAAATTATTTGGGCTTGTGTTTGGGCTCAGGGTTATAGAAGGAATGCCTCTGTTATTCTAGGGCCTGTGTGCTTGATCAGCCTCAATTAATAAGACCTACTGCAAGTTCTTGAAGAAAACAGAGTTAAGTAGTTAAAACACTCAAATAATATTAAGAAATGAAGAATAATGTTTAGGCTCAATCCTTCCAACGGGTTAGCTCACTCATATTGGCCTTTCAATAAATCCCTAACTATCCACGAAGCATGAGTTAATTCAGTCAAGCAAACAAGGATAGCCTATGTGGTTAAAGAATTTTTCTAACTAGGTTATACCCTAGAAATATAGTTGATCAAGAATTCTCTAGTCCTAAATTTCTAGCTCAGTTGTTTAAAAGCCTAAGTTGGGTTCGTTGTTTTTAAAAAAATTATCTTTAATAAAAAAAGTGTTATAAAATAAAATAAAAATGAGTATATAGGGAGAAGAAAGAATATAGACAAGATAGAGACAAGTATGATCATATCATTCAACTTTCTTGGTGTGTCCACAACTCTTGTGTACACCCTCTATTTATAGGATTACAAAGGTAACCTTCAATCATAGGTTACAAAGACTTAAACATGATAAAAAAAATTCCTCACCAATGAAATAAATCCTAATCAATTTGAGGTTATCCAAATCACATTCATTTGGAGGTTTTAGGAGATTAATGGTCATCCATTTTATATTATTTACAACACTCTCCCTTGAATGTCCATTAACCAAAGATGTGCCACGTTAAAACTTTACTAGGAAAAATCCTGTGGGACAAAATCCTAGTGAAGGAAAAATATTACACAATTATGATAATGCTCCCATCATAAGTGTCACGACCCCTATTTAGAGGACCGTGACCAGCACAGACACAGGGAATAACCCTATGCCTGTAAGCCTTATCACCTGATTGACAGAATATCTATTATTGAAAATACATTCACATGCATTATAATACCATGGCTACACCGAAATGGTGGCCTATCCTAGGCAAACAAATCCACGGCTAGTGCCGCTTCTGGATATAGATATAGGAAAACACACATAATATATATAACCTGTGTACTAGCTACACATCTGAAGATGCTACCTATCCTATTCACATGCAACAAATATATGTATATATATATATATATATTAGAAACAAGTTTTCCCTGTATCGCGATATAACTAATCCTGATCTTTAAGATGTGTGAAGCTGACAGTTTTAGATTTAGTGATACAATCTAATTGGGTACGTCTACCCTTTACTTTATGATACAACAATAAAGTAAATTAAATTACAATTACAATTTATTCACCCACATGAACAAGTTGTGGGTCTTGGAAAGTTTTGCTTGTCCCTCGTTCCACCGAGACTTCTTCCACCTGTACTTAACCTGTCTCTGTGTAGTAAAAAAAATGAGGTGTGAGTCTTAACCACGCGACTCAGTGAGGACTCTCCCATCCCCGACGCAAGGCAGGTACCATAGCGCTGGGAATGGGAGTCATACACAATCACATGCAAAATCAACTGGTTACTGTTAGTTAGCATACATTCTTGGTGATCACACAACACAGACATTTCACCCAACCACCCACATGCATTTAACAAATATAAGCATGCAGCAGTTTATTCCACATCATCACTCAACAAGTAAACATGTAACATATAGTGCCGGCTTTTACATACCGGTCTTCTCACGTTCAGCATGTTCGGATCAAACAAGACGTTGTGATGACGTAATCCTGTACGTCACCACTCCGCTGCACAATTAGCAATTACATGCAAATACAGACAACTTGTACATACACACAGATACTATAACATACATCTACTTAACTTCCCCACTCTTGGGTATCTACTAGCCACTACATGGTTTCTACCTCAAACCCGTGCACTCGGGTTACTGGCCACCAAGTGGCAAAACATACTTAACACATTCACTTGGGTACTAGTAGAGCTGTCAAAACGGGTCCAACTCGGTGGGTTGGCCCGTTTAACCCACCAATTTGGTGGGTTGGGTTGCAAAATCCCAACCCGTTTATTAAACGGGTTGGAGAAACCCGACGGGTTAGGTGGGTCGGCCCGTAACCCACCTAACTTTAAAAAAATTAATATATTAAAAAAACCTAATTCCTATCCTGACTTCCTTTTAGTTGTCTTAGTTTGTCTCTAAATTTTATGGCTGCTAGTTCTTTTCTTTGCATTTTAATTTGGGATGTAATATTTAATCATGTTTCTTTCCTTTTGTGATATTTTCACCATATTTGCAGGAGTCCGGAGGAAAAGAAATGAGGAATGTTGTGATATTTATTTTGACTATGTTTCATACTTTCATTGTTTTATTTTTAATTATTTGTGAGTGACATGATGAATGATAAATCTTTTCTTTAATTTTATCATATTAAATTTCTTTGTTCATGAAAAAAATGTATAAAAAAAGTATAGATTTCTTTTTTTTTAAAAAGTTAGAATTAAAAAAAATTCAAAAAAAAAATAGGTGGGTAGGCTCGACCCACCACCTTGGTGGGTCGGGTTGGGATTTCCAACCCGTTTAACGCAGCCAACCCGAGTGGGCCAACCCGTCACGAGTCCAACCCGTGGTGGGCCGGGTTGGCCCACTTTGACACCTCTAGGTACTGGTCACCCCGTGACAATTCTATTAATCAAATACAAACAACTTCTATCTATCAAACAACTGACCCATAGCCACCAAGTGGCACGTCCTGACCCCTCGCTGCGGGGCAATAACCGCAGTAATATCATAGCTTGTGCCCACTCGTCCGTAACCCAACCAAGCCACAATGGCGGGCACGACAAGACGTCTCAAAGCATGGCCACTGACACACCCTGGACCAACTCAACAGGGTGATTTCTCTTTTACTAGGATAGGCTCACGGTTCACCCGTAGGTTCCTCCCGTATCTCCTTACCTTAGTCTCACATATTAATAGGATTCTTTGTATCTTTCCCGAAGGATCAACAATTCCTCTCCTTGTTAATATGGATGAGTATCCTTAACAGGATATAACTCATACCCGTCCAGATGCACTCTCTGAGCCTCAAGATATCGTCATAGCAATATAAATCCTTTCTGGCCCTATTACCAGGATAGGGCAATGACCATGGTCATGGTGATTATAAAACTGAGGTCTCAAGTGCCATCTGACGTTGTTCTAGTCGATGACTCACATCGCTAGCATAACCAAATCCGAAACCCACCAACAACTCCCTTTGCATGATTATAATTTAAGTCACCGTCGTGACGAGTTTTCAAAATAAAAGCTTAGTCCTTCCGTACAAGGACTCTTGCCACCGTCGTGGAAAAGATTTAATAAAATTTTCATCATGCCTCCGGAGTGTATGAGTTGGATTTGTAACACACCAATCGCAGCAAACAATTACACTCTACTCCTATGTCTTCCTATCCAAGCTACTTTCCACAATCTATTCTCTAGTTCTTTGAATCTTTTAATATTCTATACCTCTAGCTAACACATATGAGACATACAATACTCATGTAATCCACATAAGCATACAACCCTAGGAGCAGAGATGGTAGAGCCCTCACCTTGGCCAACCTTCCATGCAATCCTCTCTTGTAACTTTAGTCTCCTCGGAGTTCCTGTTGCACTCTATCGTGTGACGTTGTTCCTATAAGAACAACATTTACCTCATTAAGGTTATTACTTAGCTTAACTTGTTATTTATCTCTCCATTACTCTCACGTGTAGTCCATGGTTGCCACAGAGTCAAGCTCTTGGTCTTATTGGACTTCTCTATCCCGACTTATGCGTATCCTTCCTCGGACACTTGACTTACTCGAATATAACACTCTACTTGAGTGTTTCACGTACTTGGATTTGAGTATTAGACCTCTATCTAACTTGTATTCACATCTAAGGAAGCTTATCTAACTTGATTGGAAGGAATCCTAATTTTTGGAAGGTTTAAGCATTTTAATTCAACTTGTGTTCTTACTCGGGTTCTAAGAAATCTAGTTTCTAAACCTCAATATACCTCTAATTTATCCTACTTAAGGTTTCCTAATAATTTTGAAGGAAGAAGGTTGCCATTCTAGAATTTGGACTTCATTGTTCCGCAAGTTTTCCATCATTGAGAAACCAGAAGGTACATAAAATAATTCTTGATGCTTGATAGCATATTTAGAATTATCCTCGGGTGTTTAAGATCGAAGAGAAGAGGTTTAAAACTCTCAACGTCACCCTTAAAGTGTATTTGGGCAACCCGAGCAGGGACCCGGCATGTTAATGCCAAGGTCCGGCCTTAGTAACCTCGGGCCAACTCTTCATGGGTCTTGTTCCACTAATATTTCAACCATAAAATTTTAATAATACCAATCCAAGCCTATTTACTCAAATCCAAGCTCAATCCTAATTATTAACAATTTCCCCAAATTAGGAATAATTAAAATTTCAACCTCAAACCCTTCCAAATTCGAATTTGGGCAAATCCGAGAATATAATCTCGATTCCTACCCCAACTAAGTGTTCAAGAACACTTTCTAGGTCTCACTCAATCTACCCTCGAAACAACTCAACCGAAGGTGAATCGAATAAATCCCTAAAAATGGAGAAATTGAGGGCTTCGAATGAAATTGGGATTACCAACCTTGATTCGATTGGTGGGAGGCGTGGAAGATGTTGGAGTCGAATTCCGGTGATCTTTTCCGGCGTCGGACTGCTCTTCTCCGGCCGGTTTCCGGTGAATCCCCCCTCTCTCTACCTCTCGGCTCTTTCTCTCTCTTCTCCCTCTCTCTCCGTGCACTCACCCATGGCCGGTTGCCGGCGTCGTCTCCCTCCGGCCACTGCTCCGACGAAGCCCCTCCGTCCTTCCCCTTCTTCTCTCGTGCTCCGTCCCCCTCTTCTCTTTTCTTCCACTTTCTTCTTCTCTCTTGCTCACAGACTCTCTCTTCTCTCTTTTTCTTTCTTTTTTCTATTTTGTGTTTTGTTAACTTAATTGGGGAGGGTCACGGAAATAGAAAAATTCGGGGGGCTGGTGTATTAAATAAATAATAAAATAATAATATAATCATAATTAATTAATTAATAATTAAAAATATTTTAATTTAGCTCTCACTCCTATTTAATTTAGGGTTTCTAATTTCTTAGGTCCTGAATTAATTCCAAAAAAAATATTTTACTTCTTTTCTTTCCCTTTTATTTTATTTTAAACTTCAAAAAATTTTCTCGGGTATTACAATCTTTGAAAAAAAATTCCTTTCCGGTTTCTTTTAACTTTCATATTTTTTCTATATTTTATTATTTTTTTTAAGATTTAATTCCTAGCCACGAAATAAATCATTCTTTAATCCTCGAAATTTTTCCGGGGTATTACAAGAAGCTGCCTCATTAAAAACCTTTACTAGGAAAACCCAATGGGACAAAACATTAGTAAATGGAAAAAAGAGTACAATGCGTATCTCCCCCTGATTATAGCATCATTTAAGATCTCTTAATTGTATTTCTATTTTGTGAACCAGCTTCTCGAAAGTTATGGTTGGCAATGCCTTAGTGAAAAATCTGCTAGATCATCACTTTGAACAAATTTGTTGGACATCAATCTCACCATATATCTTTATGAAGATAATGAATAATTTTGGTGAGATATAGTCATGTATCATTTGATACATCCTCTTTTTAAATGAGCTATACATGCCATATTATCTTTATATAATATAGTTGACATATTCTTTTATGAGTGCAAAGTGCATATCTTCTGGATATGTTGATTTAATAGTCCCAACCAAACATACTTTCGACTAGTCTCATGTATTGCAATAATTTATGCATGATTTATAGAAGAAACAATAGGCAATGCTTGCCTTGATGAATGCAATAATATAGTTATCTCATCTCATGCAAATAATTAACCAATTTGAGATCAACCTATATGAGGATTTGATAAGTATCCATGCACATATCCAACTCTTGGAGACGTTGATTCATAAAATAATCTCATGTCAAGTCAGTGCCTCTCGAAACTCCATTCCAATGCTTTTATTTGAAGAACAACTTAATCTTGCTAATAAACTTACATCAAATGTTATATCAAGTCTAGTGTTGTTAGCAAGATATATTAGTACTCCTATAGTACTATAATATGGTACTTTAGAACCAAGAAGTTCTTTATCATTCTCACGAGGACAAAATGATCTTTATTTACATTTAATAATTTTACAACCATTAGGGTACTCATTGGATGTACCTTGTCCATGGAATATTGAATTAACACCTTTTTAACATGAGATGATTTGATAAATAAGAACTCTACTAATAATGTCTTGATCTTCAAGTCGAGATAAAACTTTGACATTCCAATATTCATTATCTCAAACTTTTTCTTTAGACAATTTACTATGTTTTGGAGCTCTTCAGGAGTTCCAATAGTATTTAAATCATCAATATATACAGTAATTATTTTACAAACTTTAATCCATATTCTTTTATGAAAACACATGGACTAATTAGATCATTTTCATATTTTTCTTTCAACAATAATTATTCACTGAGATGATAACACGACATACGCCTAGTTTATTTCAATCCATACAGGGATTTAATTAATTTTATTGAACAATTTTTTCGAGAAATCTCAATTGCTTTTGGCAATTTAAGTCCTTTAGGGATTTCCATGAAAATTTCATTATCCAATGAGCCATATAGATAGGTTGTAGCTACATTCATTAGACACATATCAAGCTTTTTATGTACTGCCAGACAATATGATATCTGAAGGTGATTGCATCCATTCGAGGAGAATATATCTCCATATATTTATCAATACCATGTCTTTGAAAAAAAACCATGCACCGCAAGTTGCGCTTTATACCTTATGACTTCATTTTTCTCATTTCAATTTTCCATACAAAAGGATTCATTTGTACCCAACTAACTTTATATACACCTTTAATCATTTGGACTACAGGTCCAAAGAACATCAAATTACTCACAAGTGAAGTCACTTCTTGAATTGTGTCACGACCCCCTATCGGACGTCTGTGACCGGCACGGGAAGTAGGATTTCTCCTATCCCGTAAGCCTCTAATCCCTGATTGACATTTTCACATGTTTATAACTATCCATTTCTAATACAAACAATATATAACATATACGGTCATCCCTTTCCGGTGACCTAAGCAGTTTGCAATCCACGGCTCGCTCAACGCCGCTTCAGTCTATACATATACACATATTCATTCACACGTATATATAATGTACATATTGATCATGCGCTTCAGGGCGGGTGATCTATCCTATTCACATACAGAAGTCCTGTATACAGTCATACATATATTCAATCACACACTTACATATGGTTTACATATTGATCACACGCCTCAACGCGTGTGATCTATCCTATTCACATGCGGAAGCCAAATTTTCACACAAACAGGTATTCAACCATACATACATATAATTTACGTATTGATCACACGCCTCAATGCGTGTGACCTACCCTAGTCGCATGCAGAAGTCATATACGTATATACATGATATATATTATATCATAGCCTATATTCCCATCACCAAGACCTAACTTTAATCTGTATGAAGCCGACAATGCTAGAATTCAAGTGTGACATATATATATACACAGCAGATGTAAACATACATACGCCAGGCCAAAAAAGGATTCATATATATATATATATATATATACATTGCAACATATATACATGATCAAAATAACTACCGACGCGAACAAAGCGTGCGGTCTTCAGAGTTGTCCGCCTCCTTGAGAAGAAGTGGACGCGTTCCCGACTCCTGAACCACCTGTATCTGAAACATGTAAACAGGGGGGTGAGTCGCACAGACTCAGTGAGAAGCTCCCCCATCCCTGGCGTAGCAGCGGGTACCACTACAGCTGGGGGAAGGGAGCAACCACAAACACATGCGCATGAAACGGATTCGTATTATGATCTTTAACATGATCAGCCAATCAATAAATCATATTCACAATTTAAAATCCTATTTCATGCTTCTAACATATTTATTAATTCGCATGTGAATCAATCATAAACATATAACATATGGTTCCATAGTTAACATATAATTGTGCACGTAGGCACTCACTTTCTGTCTCCCGCATTACGCTAAGAGAAATACTGGCCCGAAGACAATTTCATGTACGAACCTGGTTGATCACACCAGGAACTTTCTGACTCCAAGGCAAGCTTAGAGTAATAGCCGATAACTTGTCTGACCCCGGTTAAACCAAGGTAATGGCCACTATGTGGCATACTTACTGTTAACTGAATCCTGTCTGTCCGACCAGGATAACCGACTTGATCTACCCGAACTAACCTAAACAAGTTCAAATAACCTATTCGACCTTGAAAGACGCCCTATTAATAACTAACTGAATATTACACGTGTGAATGAGCTAGGCCTAGTTTTCCCCGTTTCAATTATGCAACCCTCTAGCTCACAATTAACAACCTAGGTTCATTTTCATTAATGTACCATACGGTCAAAACCTTTGCACGATGATCAATTTAAATGGGTTTCTAATATTAATAAAGCCTCACATGTGAAATTCCGACTCAATCCTACCCACGGTATCACATAAGGCTCGGTGAGCCACAATAGCACATATACACCTTGCGGTTAATCATATAAGCAAATATACTATTGCACGTTGACTGCTTATTTGCAAATCATACACGTGTAGCACAAATTTATTCATATAATTATATTCCATATATCAATTTGCACAAAATAGAGCAAACCACATTTTCCACGTAGTCATCCAACCCTTGGTGCAGGGATGGGAGAGCCCCTCACCTCGTTGTCCCTCCTGATCAGTCCTCGGAGTGCCTGAAGCTCCAATCACTCTGTGGTGCCCTATACACATTATATTTAAGAAATTTAGAATGCGTAACTAAGCATCTACCATGCACGTGTCATGCTAATGCTTATGCAGCCTCTAGATATTTTCCAAGAACTAATTATTTAGTTCGTTACGTCGTCTTATTTGCTCTTTCTGACAGTCCAGAATGCCCCATATTCGACTTTCACACTTTCGAGCCATTTAGCACCTCTAATTGCTTAGGTTATAGATTTCCACCTGTCTAAATTTCCCTTCATGTGTTCATATGGGTATTTAACTAATAAAAGAATTAAATTCACGGTTCAAAAGAGGCTATAGCTTACTCATTCTACCCTCTCCCTTATTCGCCGAGTAAAAGCTTAATTATTACCTCTTTAATTATATATAAAAATATAATTGGGTATACTTAGAGCCTTGGAATCAATTTAGCGGGTCTTAGGTGTCCACTATGGACTAGACCAAAGTGTCCAACCCACCGCACAGCTCTTTATGGTACTGAGGCTTAGTATTTCGCCTCTTTTTCACCGGATTGGGTTCCGGTTGAGACGGTAAATACTCGGACGTTATTCCCTTGACTATTTCCAGCATTTATAACACCTATACTACTCCAATCAAAGCCTAAACATGCATCAAACTATCAATTTCGAATTTATAGCAATTTTCTAGCTAAATTTTCCTAATTTCCACACCCGGTCAATTCCTACGGTTTAGTTTCGATTTTGAACCTCACTAAGCTTTCAATAACACCCACTAAGCTCAAATTTAACCCCGTAATGCCACGATTGGAAGCATTTGAAGAATTCCTAAAATACCCAAAATTGGAGAAATTGGGGTTTTGGGAGTTTGGGGCTTTCTCACCTTGATTCAATCGGATGGAGAGCTTAATGGGTGGCCAAGATGGATTCCGATGGCCTTCACCGGCGGCGGAATGTGGTTTCCGGTGAGATTCCGGCGCCAAACCACCGTGCACGTGCTCCTCCTCTTCTCCTCAAGCTCCTCGGGTCCGTGCGTTTTGCTTCTGCTCTTTCTCTGCTCTCTTTTTTTTTTTTTCATTTGCTGTTTTATGTTTTAGTGAATGGGGGTGGGTAACTTAAATATATTAAATGGGAAATTTTTTTGTGGTGTGTGTGTGTAAATGGGAGGGGATCACGGTTGGCCCCCCCTTATATTATATTATATTTATATTTCTTTTTTTTTGTTTAGTAAAGGATAATAATAATAATAATAATTATTATTATTATAATAAAATATATATATATATTTTTTTTATTTAGTTATTTTATTTTCTTTTCCCCCATCCTTTTTTTTATCCCTATTCCTTTTAGGTCCTAGAAAAATTACATATATTCCCTATTATTTTCCCTTTTATTTTATTTTAACTCTTTAATTATTTAATTTAATTTATTTTTCTTTCTGAAAGAAAAATAAATTAAATATTAATGAAAATAATTAAATCTAAATATCTCGGATATTAAAAATCTTCCCCCCTTAAGAAATTCAGTCCCTGAATTTCAACAATGCACAACTAACCTTAGTCTTGAAACAGATGAGGATACGTCCTGCGCATTCCACCCTCGACCTCCCATGTAGCTTCTTCAGTCAAGTGGTTTCTCCACAGAACTTTAACCAATGGAATCTCCTTCGTTCTGAGTTTCTTCAACTGCCGATCTAAGATTTCCACTGGCTCTTCTTCATATGTCAGATTTCCGGTTAGTTGCACGTCTTCGATTGGATTACGTGCGAGGGGTCGGGAAGATATTTCCGAAGCATTGATACATGAAAGACAGGATGTACTCCCTCCAATTCCGTAGGCAATTCCAACCGGTACGCCACATTCCCAATCCGTTCCAGGATTTCAAATGGTTCGATATACCGAGGACTTAACTTCCCCTTTTTACCGAACCGCATCACGCCTCTCATCGGTGATATCCTCAAAAACACATGTTCACCAATGGCGAATTCAAGTTCTCTCCTTCGATTGTCTGCATAGGACTTTTGCCTACTCTGAGCCATTAACAATCTTTCCCTTATGCATTTCACCTTTTGCAAGGCATCTTGTAACAATTCTGGGCGAATTAGACTAGCTTCTCCGACCTCGAACCATCCAATCGGGGATCTACACCTACGACCGTACAGAGCCTCGAAAGGTGCCATTTGGATACTTGCTTGATAACTGTCATTGTAAGCAAACTCAGCCAAAGGTAAATACCTTTCCCAACTTCCGCCGAAATCCATAATACACGCTCGAAGCATGTCCTCAAGAATCTGAATGGTTCTTTCTGATTGCCCGTCAGTCTGTGGGTGGAACGCAGTACTCAAATCAGCTCTCGTTCCCAACACTTCCTGCAATGACTTCCAAAACCTGGAAGTGAACTGTGGCCCTCTATCAGATATTATGAACACTGGCACATCGTGCAATCTAACGATTTCTGATAGATAACTCTGTGCATATTGACTCACTCCGTAAGTGGTCTTAACTGGCAGAAAGTGCGCGGACTTAGTCATGCGATCCACTATCACCCAAACCGAATCAAATCCCCGTTGTGATCTTGGCAACCCTGTTACAAAATCCATCGTTATCCTTTCCCATTTCCACTCAGGTATTTCTATCTGTTGTAATGTTCCGGCGGGCTTCTGGGTTCAGCCTTGACTTGCTGACACACTAAACACCTGGCTACATAGTTTGCAACATCCCTCTTCATGCCATTCCACCAATACAGTTGTTTCAAGTCATGATACATCTTATTAGCTCCCGGATGGATTGTATAAGCTGTCTGGTGTGCTTCTTCAAGGATTCTTTCCTTCAAATTATCAACCATGGGAACACAACCGTCCCTCCAACCAAAGTACTCCGAAATCATCAATAGAGAATCGGACATCGTCCCCCTTCTCTCTACTTATAGTATCCCTGATTTGCTTGAGGTCGGTATCTTCATCCTGTCTAGCCTTCACTTCTTCTACCAGAGAGGATTTAGCTTGCAAATGGGCTAAAAGTGAGTTAGAACTCCCAATCTCAAACTGATTCCCCATTTGTTCTAGCTCGTGCAACTCTCTGATCAACGTTCTTCTCTCTTCACTTATATGAGCAAGGATGCCCATGGATTTCCGGCTCAGAGCATCGGCTACCACATTAGCCTTTCCTGGATGATACAAGATCGTGCAGTCGTAGTCTTTCAACAACTCTAACCATCGACGTTGTCTTAAGTTCAAGTTTTTCTGCTCGAAAATGTATTTAAGACTTTTGTGGTCTGTATAGATTTCACAAGTCTCACCATATAAGTAATGTCTCCATATTTTCAAAGCGAATACTACAGCCGCCATTTCGAGGTCGTGAGTTGGGTAGTGCTTCTCATGTTTCCTCAACTGTCGTGATGCATACGCAATCACCTTGCCGTGCTGCATCAAGACACACCCTAACCCGATCCTCGACGCATCACAGTATACCACATACCCTCTGGTGCCTTTAGGTAATGCCAGCACCGGAGCGGTAGTGAGGCTGTCTTTAAGCTTCTGAAAACTCTGCTCACACTTGTCATCCCATACAAACTTCACTCCCTTCTGAGTCAACTTAGTCATAGGTGCAGCAACCTTAGAGAAGTCCTGCACAAATCTTCTATAATTTCCAGCTAAGCCCAAGAAACTACGAATTTCAGTAACAGAGGTATGCTGCGACCCATTCTTCACCGCTTCTACCTTACTTGGATTCACGTGGATTCCCTCTGATGATACCACGTGACCTAAAAAGGCAACTTTGTAAAGCCAGAATTCACACTTGGAGAACTTGGCATACAATTTCTCTTCTCTCAACTTCTGCAAGGCTAATCTCAAGTGTTCTGCATGTTCTTCAGAATTCTTAGAATAAACCAAGATGTCATCAATGAAGACAATGACAAATTGGTCCAGAAATGGTTTAAAGACCCTGTTCATCATGTCCATGAACGCTGCAGGAGCATTAGTTAATCCGAAAGACATCACCAAGAACTCGTAATGTCCATATCGGGTCCTGAATGCGGTCTTAGGTATGTCTGATTCTCGAATCTTCAGTTGATGATACCCAGATCGCAAGTCAATCTTGGAAAACCGCTTCGCACCCTGCAACTGATCAAATAGGTCACCTATCCTCGGCAGTGGGTATTGATTGCAGATCGTCACCTTGTTTAACTTTCGGTAATCGATACACAACCGCAAAGATCTGTCCTTCTTCTTTACAAAAAGGACCGGTGAACCCCAAGGAGAGAAGCTGGATCTTATAAAACCCTTGTGAAGCAATTCTTGCAATTGTGTATGTAACTCCTTCATCTCTTTCGGAGCCATCCAGTAAGGTGGTGTGGAGATAGGCTGGGTGCCAGGTTGCAGCTCAATTTCAAATTCAATCTCATGATCAGGCGACAACCCCGGCAATTCTTTTGGAAACACATCCAAGAATTCTCGCACTACAGGTACTTGAGTCGGTGAAAGTATTGCTTTCGTGATATCCTGGACCAAAGCCAAATACCCCTTACACCCCTTTGCAAGTAACTTGGATGCCTTCAAAGCCGAGATCAAGCTTGGATACGGTGCAGCTCCGTCACCCTGTATCACAAAAGGTTCCTCGTTTGGCATATTGAACTTCAAACATTTAGCCCTGCAGTCCACAACCGCATGGCAAGACGACAACCAATCCATTCCGAGGATCACATCAAGATCAATCATGCACAACAACCGAAGGTCTACCACAGTCTCATGACCATCGACCTCCACAATGCAAGACTTGTGCACATACTCTACTTGTACCGATTCTCCCATTGGAATAGAGACCAGTATTGTTTCTGTCATTCTAGACGGACTTTTGTTGAATTTAGAGGCAAATGCATGCGACACATAGGAATGAGTGGAGCCAGAATCAAATAAGACTTATGCTTCAAGAGAGCAAACAATAAGGGTACCTGTCACAACCGCATTCGATGCATGAGCGTCCTGTTGAGAAAGTGCAAATACCCGCGCTTGTCCTCCACCTACTGCCCCTGGTCCTCTGCCACTAGATCCTGCACCCCAACCTCTAGTTACACCTGTACTTGCTGTCTGTGGTGGTACAGTTCTCACTAGTGGGGCTGGAATAGGTGTACCCCTCGACGTCGAATTGCTTCTCACACTTGTACCCTCTTTTCTTTTTGGACACTCTCTAGCCATATGGCCCACCTGACCGCAGTTGTAACACCCACCTGTCAGTCTCCGACATATTCCAAAATGAAATCTGCCGCAAGTCGCACACTGGGGCCTTGCCTTACCGGCATTTCCACCCCTTGCACTCTCTGTCCCCCTTGAAAATTACCTCTTGTACCTGTTTCGTGGGTGGTAGTTGAGGATTGTCCTCCTGCGGACCCTGAATATCCTGTACCTCCACCTGTTGTCTTCCTCTTCTTACTTCCACCCCCTTGGTTATCACTGCCTGTAATTAACTTGACTTTGGGATCAACAGAAGTCCCGTACCTCTTCCTGGTTTCAATCATTCTGGCACAGTCTACGGCTTTAGCTAAAGTCTCAAATTGCCTCCTCTGAGGTAATAAAGCAGTAAATAAAGGCTCCGTGAGACGGTGTATGAACCTCTTGATCCTCGCCTCTTCATTAGGAACTAACTCAGGTGAGAATTGAGCCAGTTCCGTAAAAAGTGACTCATACTCCGTCACGGTCATGTTAGGCGTCATCCACAACTCCTCGAATTGCTGACGCTTTGCATCTTTAGTGCCTTCAGATAGAAACCGACCTAGGAATTCCCTCTGAAAATCTTCCTAGGTCATCGGTGCCACCCTTCGTGAATATCTCGTCTGTACGGACTCTATCCATACTCTAGATGCTCCCCTTAGCTGGAATGAAGCTAATTCCACTAACTCATGCTCTGAGCACCTTAGCATGTGCCCAATTCTGACCACATCTCTGATAAAGTATTGCGGATCCTCTTTCTCACTAGTTCCGCAGAAAGTGGGTGGATGAAGCTTTAGAAATTTTGAAATTTGCAGCTCTCTGGGTGCTGCCCGCGGCTCACGAGGCATTTCCTGTGGTCGTTGCCATTCCTTATCCTCTTCCTCAACAACCTCCATCTCTTGATTGCCAGGAACTCTCTCTTGTTCTTCCTCGCAGACTACTAACCGGCGTACTTCCCTCTGTATTTTTCTCGTCATCTCTTCTCTTAGTTCTCGAAATCTTGCCGTGAGCATTTCCGCCACGGAAGGTGCACCTGTCTCTACTTGAGGTTGAGGTTCCGGTGACTGTCTCATCTCTTCCCCTCTCACTTATGCTCTCCCTCGACCTCGAGCACGACCTATACCTCGGCCTCGGGTGGGCATTCCCTTCTCCCGAGCTGATTCTCGATCAATTTTAGCAGGAGTTCTCCCTTCACCCCTAGTCTGTCTCGTGATTGGTGGCATCCCTATACTGCACAAGGACCACACCTAATGAGTACACGTATATCAATGATATTTCATATCAAAGAGAGTAGAAAGAAAAGGCTGACTCAATTTCCTGGGTACTTCCACAAGTGCCTTTTTACTCTCATGTTGTGCCCGGGTTCACAACGAGGCATAAACCGACACCCGGTCATACCTATGGCTTCATACAGTTCAAAGATAACCAGGCTTTGATACCAAGTTTGTCACGACCCCCTATCGGACGTCCGTGACCGGCACAGGAAGTAGGATTTCTCCTATCCCGTAAGCCTCTAATCCCTTATCGACATTTTCACATGTTTATAACTACCCATTTCTAATACAAACAATATATAACATATACGGTCATCCCTTTCCGGTGACCTAAGCAGTTTGCAATCCACGGCTCGTTCAACGCCACTTCAGTCTATACGTATACACATATTCATTCACACGTATATATAATGTACATATTGATCACGTGCTTCAGGGCGGGTGATCTATCCTATTCACATGCAGAAGTCCTGTATACAGTCATACATATATTCAATCACATGCTTGCATATGGTTTACATATTGATCACACGCCTCAATGCGTGTGATCTATCCTATTCACATGCGGACGCCATATTTTCACACAATCAGGTATTCAATCACACATACATATAATTTACGTATTGATCACACGCCTCAATGCTTGTGACCTATCCTAGTCGCATGCAGAAGTCATATACGTATATACATGATATATATTATATCATAGCCTATATTCCCATCACCAAGACCTAACTTTAATTTGTATGAAGCCGACAATGCTAGAATTCAAGTGTGACATATATATATACACAGCAGATGTAAACATACATACGCCAGGCCAAAAAAGGATTCATATATATATATATATATACATTGCAACATATATACATGATCAAAATAACTATCGACGCGAACAAAGCGTGCGGTCTTCAGAGTTGTCCGCCTCCTTGAGAAGAAGTGGACGCGTTCCCGACTCCTGAACCACCTGTATCTGAAACATGTAAACAGGGGGGCGAGTCGCACAGACTCAGTGAGAAGCTCCCCCATCCTTGGCGTAGCAGCGGGTACCACTACAGTTGGGGGAAGGGAGCAACCACAACCACATGTGCATGAAACGGATTCATATTATGATCTTTAACATGATCAGGCAATCAGTAAATCATATTCACAATTTAAAATCTTATTTCATGCTTCTAACATATTTATTAATTCGCATGTAAATCAATCATAAACATATAACATATGGTTCCATAGTTAACATATAATTGTGCACGTAAGCACTCACTTTCTGTCTCCCGCATTACGCTAAGAGAAATACTGGCCCGAAGGCAATTTCATGTACGAACCTGGTTGATCACACCAGGAACTTTCTGACTCCAAGGCAAGCTTAGAGTAATAGCCGGCAACTTGTCTGACCCCGGTTAAACCAAGGTAATGGCCACTATGTGGCATACTTGCTGTTAACTGAATCCTGTCTGTCTGACCAGGATAACCGACTCGATTTACCCGAACTAACCTAAACAAGTTCAAATAACCTATTCGACCTTGAAAGACGCCCTATTAATAACTAACTGAATATTACACGTGTGAATTAGCCAGGCCTAGTTTTCCCCGTTTCAATTATGCAACCCTCTAGCTACAATTAACAACCTAGGTTCATTTTCCTCAATGTACCATACGGTCAAATTAAAACCTTTGCACGATGATCAATTTAAATGGGTTTCTAATATTAATAAAGCCTCACATGTGAAATTCCGACTCAATCCTACCCACGGTATCACATAAGGCTCGATGAGCCACAATAGCACATATACACCTTGCGGTTAATCATATAAGCACATATACTATTGCACGTTAACTGCTTATTTGCAAATCATACACGTGTAGCACAAATTTATTCATATAAATATATTCCATATATCAATTTGCACAAAATAGAGCAAACCACATTTTCCACGTAGTCATCCAACCCTGTGGGGCAGGGATGAGAGAGCTCCTCACCTCGTTGGCCCTCCTGATCAGTCCTTGGAGTTCCTGAAGCTCCAATCACTCTGTGGTGCCCTATACACATTATATTTAAGAAATTTAGAACGCGTAACTAAGCATCTACCATGCACGTGTCATGCTAATGCTTATGCACCCTCTAGCTATTTTCCAAGAACTAATTATTTAGTTCGTTACGTCTTCTTATTTGCTCTTTCTGACAGTCCAGAATGCCCCATATTCGACTTTCACACTTTCGAGCCATTTAGAACCTCTAATTGCTTAGGTTAGAGATTTCCACTTATCTAAATTTCCCTTCATGTGTTCATATGGGTATTTAACTAATAAAAGAATTAAATTCACGGTTCAAAAGAGGTTATAGCTTACTCATTCTACCGTCTCCCTTATTCGCCGAGTAAAAGCTTAATTATTACCTCTTTAATTATATATAAAAATATAATTGGGTATACTTAGAGCCTTGGAACCAATTTAGCGGGTCTTAGGTGTCCACTACGGACTAGACCAAAGTATCCAACCCACCGCACAACTCTTTACGGTACTGAGGCTTAGTATTTCGCCTCTTTTTCACCGGATTGGGTTCCGGTTGAGACGGTAAATACTCGGACGTTATTCCCTTGACTATTTCCAGCATTTATAACACCTATACTACTCAAATCAAAGCCTAAACATGCATCAAACTATCAATTTCGAATTTATAGCAATTTTCTAGCTAAATTTTCCTAATTTCCATACCCGGTCAATTCCTATGGTTTAGTTTCGATTCTGAACCTCACTAAGCTTTCAATAACACCCACTAAGCTCAAATTTAACCCTGGAATGCCCCGATTGGAAGTATTTGAAGAATTCCTAAAATACCCAAAATTGGAGAAATTGGGGTTTTGGGAGTTTGGGGCTTTCTCACCTTGATTCAATCGGATGGAGAGCTTAATGGGTGGCCAAGATGGATTTCGGTGGCCTTCACCAGCGGCGGAATGCGGTTTGCGGCGAGATTCCGGCGCCAAACCACCGTGCACGTGCTCCTCCTCTTCTCCTCAAGCTCCTCGGGTCCGTGCGTTTTGCTTCTGCTCTTTCTCTTCTCTCTTTTATTTTTTCATTTGTTGTTTTATGTTTTAGTGAATGGGGGTGGGTAAGTTAAATATATTAAATGGGAAATTTTTTGTGGTGTGTGTGTAAATGGAAGGGGGTCACGGTTGCCCCCCCCCCCCATATATTATATTTATATTTCTTTTTTTTTGGTTTAGTAAAGGATAATAATAATTATTATTATTATTATAATAATAATAAAAAATATATATATATATTATTTAGTTATTTTATTTTCTTTTTCCCCATCCTTTTTTTTATCCCTATTCCTTTTAGGTCCTAGAAAAATTACATATATTCTCTATTATTTTCTTCTTTATTTTATTTTAATTCTTTAATTTAATTTATTTTTTTTTCTAAAAGAAAAATAAATTAAATATTAATGAAAATAATTAAATCTAAATATCTCGGATATTACAAATTGCATGTTTCCAATTTGGCCAATCATTTTTCTGTGTACATTCCTTGACAAATTTATTTTCAAGATCGATCTATTTTAATTGCAAAGTGTTGTTGACAACAATATTCTTTCGGTTCCACCTTTTTCAGTGTTAACATAACTTATCGAAATATCTTCATTATCATTCTCATGTACCTGATCCTCTTTCGAGGTTTCATGATTAGTTATGTTTTGGGTCTCTTCAGGAGAACCCGCCTCCATAATATGACCATCTTAATTATTTGCTCCTTTCATTTTTCAAGGATTTTTATCTTTGGAACCGATGATTTACCACGTGGTTTACTTTCATTGTCACTAACCTATTGTCCTGCTGGGACATCCGTTTAAATTGGAGCATTTTCTAGCTAGTAAATGAGATTTTGGGATAAAAGTTCAGTGGTACCGTACCACTGAAATTCAGTACATCCCTCCAATCATGTTGAGCCATTTGTTAATATTAATTTAAATTCACATTAATAAGGACCCACCTTTAATGGTTTAGGAACCAACTGATTGGAGGGATGTACTGAAGTTCAGTACTACCGTACCACTGAACATCTACTCGAGATTTTGAAAAGGTTAGTAAATGCGTCTGATAGTTTATTGAATTGTCTTTTGAACTTCTGGTTCAAATTGCCTTATGTGAGGATCTAAAAGATAATTTTTTCAATCAATCTCATTTTTCAGCTATTTATTTTCTCCCCCTGATGTTGGAAATATTGATTCATCAATATCACAATCAGGAAATTTTGCTGGAAATAAATTATCCTGTCATTGGTTCAAGATACTTAATCATAGCAGGAGATTAATATCCAACATATATTCATAACCTCCTTTGAGGACCCATCTTTGTACATTATGGTGGAGCAATTAGAACATATATATTGTACGACCAAAAATTCTAAGATGGAAAATATCTGGCTCTTGATCAAAAGTCAATAATAATAGGGAGAATTTATGATAACTTGTTGGCCTGATGCGTATAATAGTATATCCCCATGCTATAACATAAGAAGTTGTTCTCATAAATATTGGTCTAGCTATTAATAGGAGGAGTTTGATAAATAATTATGCTAGACTATTATAGGTGTGAACATAAACTTCAGGATGTTCAATTATTATCCCAATAGATATACAATTGTCATTAAAACATGGGACAGAAGCTCACAAGCATTATCAAGACAATTTGAAGCAGAATCTAAAAATTGTGCTATTGATCAAATTATCTCGCAAATACTATATTGCGAGTTCATAGTAAGCACACATGCGACCATCTTATAGATGCATCTATTAAAATCATGAAATAATTGATTGGTCTGCATGGTAGGTAAATGGGCTCATATATATTACTTTTCATATATTCCAGAAATGCAGGGAACTTAATCCCAACTTTATGTAGTGATACTTTTGTAATTGATTTATCTTGAGAACAAACAGCACAAGAGAACTCTTTAAATTGAAGAATCTTCTAGTTCTCCTCCTTTAAATTCTCAATAATTTTTCGCATCATATATAATTCAACCGGGATGGTCTAACTAGTCAAGCCAACTAATATAATAATTTGAACTTGTAAACTTCTAATTTTCTATAGAGCATGTGTCTCAACTATGTAAACTTCTAGTTTACTATGATGTGCGTGCAATCATGCTAATATTTGTGTAGTACAAACCAGAGGAAAATAAGGACAATTTTTCTAAGATACATTCCTTACCTATCACAATTGCAGTAATATAAAGATATTTCATCTTTTCATCATTTGTAATTTCAATATGATATCTACAATATGTCTTTGAAGCTTAATAAGTTTCCTTGAGACTTGCTGCAAAATAGTCCTTTATTTATAGGCGATTTTATTCCTCTAGATAATATGAGAATTTGGCTATTTTAAATCACTCAATTTTTTACTACCAAACATTATAGTAACATTTCCTTCTTTCATAATCAAAGAAGAAATGTATTTTTTCCCTTAATATAGTATGCAGTGTAGCACAATCCATAAAATATATATCTTATTATAATTGTAAGAACAAGTAGAAAACACAATAATTTAATAACATCATTGCCAAGATGCTAAGAAAAATACTAGCACTCAAAGGGTATAACATGTTTTTCAATATACAAATTTTTTCACCTTAATAAATAATAAGTAAGCCATATATATTCAAATATTGTTAACAATTTATTTATCACCCAAGATTTTTAACAATTTATTCATTGTCATTTTGTTTATGTTTCATCATCTTTATAAGCAAAATTGACCTTACTATATCATTAATTTTGAAGAATCAATTTGATATAAGCATTCTTTGCTTTCTTTATCATAGCTTGTAAAACTTGACAAGATATTCAGGTGCACGACAAACACGTGACCAATGATCTTTTATGTCATATCAATGACATATATTATCTTTATTCTTATAAGAATTCTATTGAGAACTCCAATAGTTCTCTTATTTATTATAACGTCAATAACGACAACAATAACTTCTTAGTCCTTTACAGTGCCCACGTCCAAGACCATGGCTACAGCCAGAGAAAGTATTATTTAATTTACCAAACTTATCATACTTTGCTGCATTTACTTCAGGAAATGCTTTTACAAAAATTATTGTACCTTGTTCATGGAGTTGGTTCATTAGGACAGGCTTTATAAAATTTGACCAATACTTTAGGACTTTTGCTTAACCATAAGCAAAAAAGAAATTAACTCAAAATGATTGGTAAATTTGTACTCTCGTTATTGCTACCCTAGGAGCACATTCGAGGAATAAAAGTAGAATATGTCTTTGCTAATATATCTTCCTCAATAATTTTCTTTTAACATAATTTCAATAGAGATCTAATTTTAAATAAAGCTTGATTTGATTATATAGAATCTTGCAAATTATTCTAATGAACTACTGTTTCTTTGTTAATGAGATACTATATTTTCAATTCTTGATGATTCAAATAATGACAAAGAAAAATATTGCCTTGTACAAACCTACAGGGATGCGTGATTTTATCATTGATAGTATCTCCAAGATTCATTTCACTGAAATGAATTATGGCATCAAGAATCCATGATAAATAATTCCTCTTGAAATATCAAGTGCAACAAATTCATCAACCTTTGAGAAATTTGATATTGTAAATAAGAAATAAGAATTGAAATAATTAAGATATGCATGTACATATACATATTACCTTTATATAAAATTGACAAGAATAAGAATTTACAACAACAATTATCAAATATGCTTTCTTACTTTGATTTGATATTGTTTACTTATTTTAATGTGATCTTGATCAATTTCTCAAAACTCAAATCGGTAGAACTCGTGTTGATAATGTGTTATAAAATAAAGTAAAAATGAGTATAGGGAGAAGAAAGAATGGAGACAAGATAGAGAGAAGTATGATCATATCATTCAACTTTCTTGGTGTGTCCACAACTCTTGTGTAGACCCTCTATTTATAAGATTACAAAGGTAACCTTCAATCATAGGTTACAAAGAATTAAACATGGTAATATAATTCATCATCAATGAAATGAATCCTAATCAATTTGAGGTTATGCAAATTACATTCATTTGGAGGTTTTGGAAGACTAATGGACATCCATTTTATATTATTTACAACAAAAAGAACCTAGTTAAATTTTTTTAAAAATCTTTCTAAGTGTGGTTCATTACCTAAGATGTTAATTTTTTTGAAAAGTTCACCCAATTTTTACCATAAAATTAATTGTAGGGCGAATAGGCTTAAAACTCAATGGCAAAATTATCCCCCCCCCAACACTTAAAACAAACATTGTCGTCAATGCTTTTGAGAACAAAGAGTTTTAAGCCAGGAGGGTACTTAGCAGGCATCACAGTCAATTATTTTCTTTTTTTTTTTCTTTTTTTTTTGTGAGTTATACATGGCCTAGGGGTGTATGAGCTCTAGGGAGTTAATCCATCAAAATGAAGTCATTAAAAGACAACCTAGACCTTAAAATAAATAAAGACAAAATTACGAAATAAGAAACAACATAAAATTATCCCCTCCCCTGGCCACAATTATTTTTGCAAATAATTGTTACGCTCAGAAAACCAGGTAATTAAGGGGAAGGGTTGACTCTATCGGACTCAAAAAGAAATTATTAAAAACAACGTGACTCATAAAACATGTCTAAACTACTATTTTCCCTCCCCGACACTTATTCATGTAAAGAAGGTTGAGCCATAGGAAACCAGGTATTGAGAGTTCAAGTGTAAAGGGAGAGGGCTGCAAACGTAGCCCTCTCAGGGCATATTTGTATCTAGGTGCCTCCTATAGGCTGTTGTTAGGTCACTCGCCGCGGCGAGCCCATGTTGCCTGGCGAAGGGTCCAAGAGACCCTTTTTCGAGTTGCCATGCTCGCTGCATCGAGTGACACAGAGAGGGCTTTTTAGCCTTTCTTTCTGAAAGTTTAACCCTGTCAGCTGCATTTTCCATCTAAAATATCAAATATAATATATAGATCGTAAATTTTAGCTGAATTCTAGATGGTTCCCCCCACACTTGCTTCGCAATGTGTTTTAAGGAAAATCAGAAGCCTAGTAGGGAGAGGAGATTAATGTTTTCTTGCAAATGTGAGTTAGTTTCAATAAAATTCTGCAGGGTTAGTGTGTGCCAAGTTTTCATAGCTTTAGTCAACCCCCACACTTATTTGATACTTTACCTTTGGTGGCTCAGTGTGGGGGTTGAAACACGTGTAATGCAAAAAGATATTTCAATAAAATTCATACAGGTTCAGTGAGCCATCAGTAGCTCACACAATAGTTTTGATAGCAGTGTTAGGCAGTTATAAAATGGGAACAAAAGACTCAATCGAATACTAAGAAAATTTTAAACAAAATTTAAGCACTACAACTACTAGGAGGTTTCTTCCCCACACTTATCTTGTAAAGACTACCAAAATTTAGGATAAGGTGAGGAAAGAAACAGTTGGGTGGTCAATCCTGCTTCAGATAATTCTCCTTGAGAACTCAAAGCGGTAGTAGGCACCTACGCTCCAGGGAACATTCAGTGTTCCATTTTATTTTACCAATTCCTAGGTATCCTTCAAGATTTGGAATAGGAGGAGAGACTTGCATTTTAGGGAACTTTCAGTATTTCCTTCTAACTTACCAATGCGCAGGTTCTCCTAGAATGATCAGGATAGTAGGAGAAACTTGCGCTTCAGAGAACTTTCAGTATTCCCTTCCCTCTGTTTAACTTGCCCTTTGGTCATCCCTATTACTAAGTCCATTCCACCTTGGTTTAATGTGGTTGCAATTGTAGGGCTTCTATACCTTATATCTATATCACAAAAATTATTTTGTTTTAGGTTAAAGAAGGGATATTAGTACTTAAAGAAGGGGCAAGGGGTGTTTCTTTTTGGGACTCAGGTTGTCCCGATCTCTCTTTAGGTGAAGGACTGGTGAATGTAGATGGACAGTGATCCTCCTCCGCCTCTTTGTCTGGTGTCCTTCAAACTTCCTCGGGTTCCTCCTCTTCTTGGAGTTTAAACCGCACGGTTTTCTTTTTACGCACAAAAAAAGGCGAAACAACTGGAAGTTCAGAGTCCTTATGTTTCATAACCTTCTCTATTGAAGTTTCAACACCTGGAAAACCATATACAATACCTTTCCTTGCATCATTAAGCACAGAGGAAGACAAAGGGGAAAAGTCTTGTGGAGCAAAAAGCCGCTCATCTATGGAAATATTACTACGTGTTTTACCATCATAGTCATAAGGAGGTAAGGAAAAAGATACGCGCTTTTTCACCTTAACTTGCCAATTACCCATAGGACCGGAAAGTTGTAAGTGCAGACGCTCTTGCTCCTCTTCTAATTGTTTACATCTTGTGTGTAAACTAGCGAGGCGCAAATCATAGTCTTCTATTAGAGCATCTAATTGCCGATCCGTTTCAACTCAGTTCTCATCAAATTTAGCGGATATGTCCGCAAATCCTCTTATGAGCAGCTGCTTAAGGTCAGAGTATGATGGCGGCCATTTGGTAGGGATCATTTTGTCAGGAGGGTTTGTAATTTTAGCTAGCTTGAAGGTTCCCCAAGGAAATTAGGGTTCTTCTGGTGATTGCCTTCCCTCTATTTACAGTTTGTTTGATGATCCCATTCTTTCAGAAGTTTTCTATGACTACTCGTTTGATGTCTAGACCTTTGTTGGTGCATCGTCGGAGCTTTTCCATAAGAATTGGGGTAGCCCCATATTTATTAGAGAGAGGGTGGAGATATCTATCCATAAAATTTTTTCATCACCCGGAAAAGAAAATTTTGAACAACATAAGTATTTTGTTTTATTTTATTTTTTATATTATATATAACTTTTTTTTTATTTTCTTTTTTTTTTAACAAGAAAGACGAAAACTTTCAGCTTGTTCTGTGCTGCTTGTTGTGGCGAGTAGTGGTGTCGAGTAACTCAGAAAATTTTAGTTGCTCGCCACAACGAGGCTGGTGGCGAGTGACTCAGAAAGATGGTATCACTTGTTGTGGCAAGTAGCACTAGAGCATTGGGCCAGTCGCTGTGGCAAAGGATGGTGGCGAGGGGTCTAGAAAAACTTGTTAATTCGCCATGGTGAACACTCGTAGTGAGCTGCCCAGATGTGCTATCCTTTGTAGGAAGAGAGAAGTAGAAAGAAAATAAAAGGCACTACAAGAAACATGAGTATTTTCGACAACCTATATTTCGATGGCCACTTGGTCCTGAAAATAAGTTGTTAAAAAAAGATAACAATATTATTTTCAACTATCAAAAATTGTCGATAATACTTTTTTTACAATATTTTTCTCAACGGTATTTATCTAGATTGTCGTGGTTGAGAAACGTATTGTCGAAAATCATATTATTGACAAATATTGGCAATGATTGGTTGTTGAAAATACTATCATTGACTTTTTTCAACAACTTAATTCAACAACAAAAATTTAGTTGTTGAAAAAAATATACTTATTTCGACGGTTAAAATTTAATTGTTGAAAAATGTACATTTTTCATCAATTAATAGTGACTATCGAAATAGAAGTTGTTGGAAACACTCATTTCTTGTAGTGAGAAAAAAGGAAAATAAAAGATTTTTTTAAAAAAATGAAAAGAAACGAAAATGATAAAAAAAGAAAAAGAAAGAACGAAAGAAAAAAATTATAATAGATTCTTTTAAGAAAAGGAAAAGAAAAAAAATACTTAACTTACTCGGGATTACAGAAGACCAACTGTAGAACTGAAGATGGCTTCTCGGCAACGACGCCAATTTGATTGCGGCTCTAACTGGTTGTCACAACTAGTCTTAAATGAAACCCTCAGGTTAAATAGTATAGGGTCAACCCAAGGGTTGAATCTCTCGCGGAGCCTCTAGTCAAGGCCCTGCAATTGGTTAGAACAACCCATACGAAAAGCTTGTTTTCACAGAATGAAAACAAGGAAGTAGTTGTTAATGGCAAAGAGCAATCAGTTAAAGTAACAGGTCCCAATGAGGATGATTTCAGCAATCCTAGCCAATCTAAAGATATTAGTTAATTCGTGTATTTGTTTCTAGTTCTTGTCCTATTTGTATTAGTTAAATTACGAGCCACTGTAGAGAAGTCATTTATTTATTAATAAAGATCTCAATGATAACATTTTGCACAATAATTTATTTTCTCTCTATTATCCATAAACATATTAGTTAAAATAAAGTTGTATATACAATAAATTCATCACTTAAGTGATCATACAACATATATCAATATATGGTAGTAAGAGAAAATACGATAGTGAGAGAATTATTTCATGGAGCACCTTATGAAAAAATTTAAGCCAGTGAATCACAAAAAAATTTACAAGTTAAAATATTAGCAAAGGAAAATAATTTGCTCCTACAATTCCAAAATAAATAAATAGCATACTATGTCATTTATTTAAAGTTCTAAATATCTCAGAAGGTAGTAATCAATAGTAAAATTAAGTAGCAACATTCACAATGAATTTTCCACTTGATCATATAACAAAAGGTACTACACTATATTCAAATTAAACATGAAAATTCACAATGCACTCGTCACTTATATATATATATATACATAAGCCCATGTGGACATATAGAAGTACTAATAATTACTTCAACAAATGCCAACACATTACTTCTATTTTTAATAAAGAATAGGCTATTGTAAATCTCCAATCAATATAAGTCTTTTGTGTAATCCTAGTTTACAAGCTTATGTATTCATCCATTTTTCACATTTAGTTTTATAATTATAACCATTCAGCATCTCATTAATGAAATAATTATTATTCATACCAAAAAAGGGAATGCAAACTGAAGGAAACAATGGAATGAAAAACGCTTTAATATCATTGGGTACACAATATATATGGCACCCTATCACACGTACTTTCCTTTGGGTAGATTCATGTAATGAGTCCCGTCAATATGAGGAAAAGCTTGTTCCCTTTAGGTAGACAAAACTCTCTAGGACAATATATATTCGAGATGTAAGTATCAATTACAGTTTTTAATTATCCCCTTTGGGCAGATTATTGAATACTATAATTTAACATCAAACTTCCCTCAATGTAGAACAGAAAAATTGACACAGTCAAATAATCCACTTCGGTGATAGTCATTAGAAAGGATCAACAATTCCATCAGACAATATCATTATCCAGTAAAACAAAAAAAAAAATTCCATCATACCTAGAAGTATGCAATGATGCTTCCATGATGCTTTATTTTTCTCTTTTAACAAATAAATATTATTTCTAAATGTGAAAAATATTTGCACAAATATATACCAACGAAAATTTTACCATGGGAGAAAATACCCTACACATAAGAAAAGAAAAACTTGTAAAGTGCAACTATCAGATTTCAATAAAATAGCAGTCCCGGAAAGATCAATGGATCATAAATATGATAATAAATATTTCCCGTCACCCAATAATTCTCAAATATATATATATATATATATATATATATATTGGATCTAAAAAAAATTTGGCGTCGGAGCGGAAACAACAGATTTTGTTGGGACTTTGATCAAAATACATAGGCTAATGAAATTCATAAAAAAAATTTGATAAAAAATTTAGAAATCTTACTGAAAGGAATGCAAACAGAAAAAAAGCTTCGAAAAAGAATTTAGTATTCTAGAAATTAAATATTAGAAGAAAATCAAAGACAGTGAATTTAGCCTTAGCCATGTTAATTTGCAAGAAGACAAGCCATCCAACAAAGTTTGTAGTCATCATAAATATTGAATAACCTCAATCTCAAACGAATGAGAAATTTGTGTTAGAAAATTATTATATAATTTTATATTTGGGATTAATTAATTGATATTTTGTTTTATTAAAAATACTGGTTGGATGTATAGCCTAAATTATGACCATGATACCTGAAAAATTAATGTGATTAAATGGTTTTGGTCTCACCTTGTAAATCGGGCCTTGAGCCCAATTATAATGTAATGTGGTAAGTGTAGGGCTTTGGGTTAACCATCTATGATGGGTAGGTAATTGTTAATCCTCTATAAATACAAGGATGAGCCCCCTCTCCAATCTAACTTTTGACCTAACCCCCCATTAGGGTTGCCATATATAAGGAGATAAGGAGAGGAAGACCGGTCTCTACGTGAACGATTGATCATGTTCTATTCCGCTATGGCATCAAGGGGTACGCATATTTAAATTATACTGTATGAGTGTTCTATGATTTGCCTATGATCTTGACAACAATAATAATAGTTTATTATTTTAACATGTGATATCAGAGGCATGTTAGGCATTCAAATCTAGAACCCATGTGATTTATTTATTTATTTTTCAATATTATGTTGAATCTGTTAATTGGATTTCTTGCTTCTCGTTCATGGAGATTTACTCCACCCGCAGCGTCACTGCGATTTCAATCACAAATAAAAAGAAAAGAAGAAATTGCACACAGTGCGTTTCTACAATTTTTTTCCTTGGTTGGAAGAAGAATGTGCACAACTTTTTGATAGTCCCACGCCTAAGCATGAATGTGTGCATCGTGATGCTTGTGATTGGTGGTAAGGTTGCAACAATGGGCGCCCCACGCCTCATTGGTCAACCAGCAAAATTGAAAAAGTTGTTGCTCTTCACGTTCACGTTTTATTTATTTATTTTTATTTATTATAATAATAATGATAAATAAAAATCTATTTCATATTTTATGAGGATGAATATTCATTTTAAAAATTTTCAAAGATCAAAGAAAATTTATTTTATGATAAATATTTATTTCTATGTATATTGCTCTAAATATATGAGTTTGATGCTTGTTTTATTCTCTTGCACAAATAACTTAAAAATTATATATAATAAAATAAATAAAATAAAATAGTTATTTAGTGAGAGATTTAATGTGAGTTGAAGAAATTGAAACGGGCAATGTAATCCCCTCTAAAGATAGTTAATGATATGGTTAGTTGTCACCGCAGTGGCCTACCCATTGAATTAATGTAATTTTTGACAACTTATTATTTTCTAAATAAATTGGGGATAATCTTGAGGCCCAAATTAATTTGTATATATCACTCACCTACAGGGGGTAATTATATGAATTATTTGGGTATCATGGAGCAATTAATTTGTAATTCGGATTAAAATTCTTCTGCCCGTAGGTGTTGAAATTTTTGGAATCCATTTTGAATTAGTTGCTTGTTATTTAGATTCTTGATTACATGTCACTTTCTTCACCTACATGGGAGTTTTTGATTGTGTGTCATGGGTATCTAATGTATAATCTCGCTATATTGAATTTTGCCTGTTTTGTTTTCTTATTTCTTCTCCAACTATTTTTCAGCTCACTGTTCTCTTTCCATGAATAATCAAACTACTACGACTGAACCCCTGACTGGAAACAACTATAAGAGATGGAAAGAAGATGTTGAATTGGCTCTTACCCTTATGGATATTGATATGGCCATTAGGGTTGATGCCCCTGTGGCATTAACTGAAGCAAGCACTGCTGAGCAGAGGCAGTCTTATGAGAAATGGGAAAAGGCTAACAAGTTGGCCATGATGATAATTAAGAGGTCTATCTCTGAGGGTCTTGTAAGGGCAGTGCCAGCATCAGACAATGCCAAGACTTTCTTTGCTTTCATAGGGGAAAGGTATGTAATATCTGGTAAGGCTGAGACTGGTCAACTGATGGAGAAATTTATCAGTATGAAATATGATGGGGTAGGTGGGGTTAGAGAATATATGCTGAAGATGGTAAATATTGCTAGTAGGCTTGGTCACCTCAATAGCCCTGTTGCTGATAGTTTCCTTGTAAACCATGCCCTTAATTCCCTACCTTCCAAATTTAACTCCCTTAAAACCTCATATGTTACTTAAAAAGAAATTTGGGATGTGAACACCATGATATCCATTTGTGCTCAAGAAGAATAGCGCATGAAAATCAATATTGATGAAAGTGTTAATTTATTTAGTAAGTCGCATCAAAAGAAAAAGGGTCATAAAAATGACAAAAATAAGGGTAAGGGTAATTTTGAAAGGAAATTTGAGAAAAAACCCGGTCAGACTCACAATGCCCCAAATCCCACAATTAAGAAGACAGTAACATGTTGACATTGCAAGAAGGAAGGTCATAGGAAGGCAGATTGTTTTTTCAACAAAAATTCACTAAAGAAGTCTAATAATGAAGGTAATCCTCTTGCTTTAGTTTGTTTTGAATCCAGTATGATAGATGTTCCTTTGAATTAATGGTGGATTGATTCTGGAGCATCTACTCATGTTACTAATTCATTGCAGGGGTTCAAGAACAAACGAAAGCCAAGGAAGGATGAAGTGAAACTTTATGTAGGGAATGGTCTTCAAGTTGAAGTAGAATTTGTAGGATTAGTTGAATTGATTTTAGATTCCGGTTTTGTTTTGCATTTAAAAGAAACTCTTTTTGTACAGTCCATGAGACGGAATTTAATTTCATTTTCTAGACTCGATGATTGCGATTTTTCATTAAATTTTAATAAAGGATCTTTTGAATTGTTTTATGACTCTCGAGTTATTGGTAATGGAATTAAATGTGATGGTTTATATAAGTTAAACATGGATTCTAATGAATTCACTACCTTACATGTGCAAAGCATTGGAGTTAAAAGGACTATAATAATAGAAAATTCCTATTCCCTATGGCATAGACGTTTAGGTCATAATTCAAAAGAAAGAATTAATAGATTGATTAAAGATGAATGTCTGTCTTCCCTTGACCTATCAAATGATGAAAATTGTATTGATTGTATTAGAGGAAAAATGACTAAAACCAAAAAGAAGTCAACAACACGTAGTAAAGAACTTCTAGAGATAATTCACACTGATATTTGTGGGCCTTTCAAATCAAGTCTATGTGGGCATAAATATTTTATTACATTTATTGATGATTTTTTACGTTTTGGTTATGTCTACCTAATTAGTGATAAGTCACAATCACTGGAAAAATTTAAAGTCTTTAAAGCTGAGGTAGAAAAACAATGTGATAAAGTAATTAAAATTGTGAGATCTGATCGGGGTGGAGAATATTATGGTAGGCATGGTGAAATTGGGCAATTGATGGGACCTTTTGTCAACACGTGTTGTGTTTCATAAAGAAACATGTGTCTCTTCTTGGAGATGTGAATTATTTCAAAAGAAATAATTTGAAAATCTTCTTGGGAAGATGTTATATTTCTTGGAGAAATATAATGAGGACTCTTGCACACATGCCTAGAAGGAATCACATTATATATGCATGAATGTGCATCTTCACTATTACATCATTGTGATTGATTGATAAGAGAAATAATTTACGTAATTAAGGGTGAAGTGCATGATTTTACAGTGTATGCTCGTCCTTAGTTATGAGCTACCATCTTATCGGAATATTGATCATGTTGAGGTGATTTTATTTGGGCTAAGTTAGTGGCCACGTTTGTTTATTCAACCAGAGAGTCATTTTCAAAATTGTTTTGAAATAACTTGAAACCCAATTAATGACGCCCAAGTGGGAGAATGTTAGAAAATTATTTTATAATTTTATATTTGGGACTAATTAATTGCTATTTTGTTTTATTAAAAATATTGGTTGGATATATAGCCTAAATTATGACCATGATACCTAAAAAATTAATGTGATTAATTGGTTTTGGTTTCATCTTGTAAATCGGGCCTTGAGCCCAATAATAATGTAATGTGGTAAGTGTAGGGCTTTGGGTTATGTCACGACCCCCACTCGGAGGCACGTGACCGGCACAGACAGAGAGCCTAACCCTGAGTCTGTTAGTCTTAACACCTATTTCATTTAATTATCATTCCCATTCGCGTACACACATTATCAATATATATGGCTCACATCTCCTATGTGGCCTATCTTACACCTGCAATCCATAGCCAAGTGCTGCTTCAGTTTATATGTATACTTAAACACACATATTATATATCTGTCATATACGTTGCCACACGCTCCGGTGTGTGACATATCATATTCACATGCAAATTCGTATACATAATAATAATAAGTCCCCCAAAATAATCCTGTCTTTAAGTATGTGGAGCTGACAAGTCTAAAGTATAATAACCACAAAGTGTAATCAATTCATTACAATATCCAAAATAAAATCAAAGCCACCCACGGAGATAGAATGTGAGTGCTAGCAAAACGTCGCCTTCACTAAGCCGACGTAGAAGTCTGACTGGTACCTGTATCTGAAAAAGTAAACCACTAGAGGGTGAGTCAACGACTCAATGAGTGACTCTCCCATCCTAGGCGTAGAAGCGGGTACCACTACGACCGGGAAGGGGATAAACCACATTCACATACGCATACACTTCAATTCATCTTTAATAATTATATAATTGTTCTCAAGCAATAGAACATGTACAAACTCTACTTTAACCGTACCACAACATACATTAATCATTCATTTTGACATGCGTGTATCGAGAAACACCGAACATAGATTAAAATCCAAGTGCAGTTCACCCGCCAAACTTACGTACCTTTGTTTACCTTGTTGCCGCCGTGACGTGTCGGTCCTCCCTATCTATCCCGATGCACTATAAGACTTAACCCATCGTCATGGTCGGTTGGATTTGAAATATAGTAATTTAAAAACAAGGTTTCCTCGACGCCACGTCAAGACAACAATCGATGTCATGACCTTTTTAAGAAAATAGCTTTGTCTTGACGTCACGTGAGGATACCAGCCATCGTCATGGCATGTTCAAAGAAAAGGAAATCTAGTTATATTGCATACCAAGGACATTGAGGGTTTACACTAATGTTGAGTACCTATACTCTCGGTATCTTACATCGATACGCATAGGCACACAACCCATTCCGGGACCGCCTCCACGGAATGTTGTGTTCGGTGGCGCACCCCGGCAACAACCCGCCAAGGTCTCCATCTACATCGGCACTTTCTGGACCATCATCTCGGGAAGCCCGCTTGGTTCAATCCGGACCAACTCAACGGATTAACCAACTAGTAATGGTGGCATACTCCGGACCGGCTCAACAGAGTATCCACAAGTGTATATATATACATGAAGGCAATTTCGAACCTTACCCGACGAAATGCTAACATGAAGGCACTTTCCGAACCTGACCCGACGGAAAGCCCTTACCCTTGGTACCATACATGTTATTGCCATAATTCTCGGGTCAAGCACATATGTGTGCGGAATTCTTCATCATCACCCATATGTACTTGATCCACCATATTTCCACTTTAACAATCACAAACAATTCATTGTACAAAATTCCAACAATCGCCAATATAATGACAAAGTATTACTAACAAGCATAAAATTAAATATTTACAAACATTCACGTATAAACAAGCCCACAAATCAAGGTTATCATACAACCCTTGGGGCTAGGATGGAAGGGTCCCTCACCTTGGCCGCTTTACTTAGTAACCCTTGAGCACTCTTGTCTCCAGGGAAGTACTTGATTCCTAACAAATAGAACTACACCAATTAAACTACTTATCTACTCATGTGTGTAGCTAATTTTCCATAAACTCCATATTAACCAATTTTCCACTTCTACACATATATCAATGCCTAAATTCCACTACCTAAGCTATGGTCATCATTTGGGAGTTGGTTTTAGTTCAAAATAAATTTTACTTTAAGAAATCATATTCAAAAGTTTGCATACCATCTAGCTCCATCAATGGAGAGTTTTTTCCAAATATAGAAATTTTACTCATTTCTACAAAATTCATAAATCACCATCCCAATCATTGGGCATTCTTCCAAATCATCTACAATTTTAATCATGAGGCATCTTAATTTGATTGATAAAGTTTTGACTTAGATTTTTTATAAATCAATCATTTATTAAAGATCTCAGGCTAATATGAAAAAGCATCTAAAAAGGAAAGATTTATTCATAAAAGCTGATTCTGAACTTAATGCCGATTGAATAGTTAATCGGTGACTAAATATTTTAGGATCAAGATAGCTTTACCTTTAATGAATGATTAATTTCGGATCCTAAGCATATAAATTGAATTAAGAAATGTTTTATTTGAATATATATTGTCCTTAAATGCTTTATTTGCTGACAAATCCGAAAAAAAAGGAATTTAGCTTGATTTCAGGAAAGTTGACATTGAGCAGATTGATATAGCATTAACAAACTTTACATATTGAGCGATGCCATCAAGCTGATTGTAACATTCACCCCGAATTACCTGTTAATACTGATTACTTTATGTTCATTTAAGTATTGCTAACTCAAAAATTATGTAGAAGAACTTAAGTTTTTCTCTTGCTAGAGTTAACACTAAGTAAGTTCACTTACTTCTGTTTATTAATTTAATCATTAAAATGAAACCAACTAAAACCCATCAATTACAGTTTTACATCTAAGGTTCCAGATATCAATAAATATAAGCCTTACATAGGCTTTACAAAGTAATGATAACTGCTCCTTGCAGCATCATACATGAACGCCAGTTGCAGCGCTCAATCAACCAATCCTTCTTAAGCCTCATGTCACGATCAATACCTGAAACAAGTTTGAACATAGTAGCGTCATGAGATTTAAATTCTAGTAGGACATAAGATACTGGTTTACACAAAAATCCTTTTTCGCTACTATGCTAAGGGCTAAGCCGAAACACCTCAACAAGATTTTCCAAAGCATGCCATGTGAGAATGCATTACAAGTCACATGCAAATACAATTATAACTCACCTCATAGTACCACCAACCAGTATGCACAAATAGGCAACAGACAGACCATAAATGTAGTTAAGTGCAAAATATCCAATAGATAAATTAGTCATTCATATGAATACAACTAAGTCAATGCTTTACAATATACATGTCATTCCCATTTAAAAATTCAGTAGTGCCAAAAATCTCGCATCCATCTCAGACCCATTTAAAATCAGTAGTGCCACAAATCCCAGACGATCTCAGACCTGATCAATTGATATAAACCATTACCGTATCCATGTCACTCAGGACAAAACCAATCTCATGAAATAGGACAATCCGACTTACCAATAAAGTAAAGTCCGCCAATAAGGCACAGGAAGAATTACCTAACATTCCAGGCCGTCACCTGGTGTGCACACAAGTTAGAACCTTAGGATCACCAGTCCCAGACTGGGTCTTTCCTCACTAGTTGCTAGACAGCTATGTCCTGGACGCATTCCTAACCAGCCTAGTGTATCCTTTCTATCCAGATTATATATAAAATTTCAGTGGTAATGTTTATTCAATTGCAAATAACATTTCTCTGAATGACCCCGGCCACTCAATTGCATTTAGCAAATCACGACATCCCAAATGCCACATATTTTTATATAAAATAGTGCCATACACACTTTTCAATTCACGACATCCCAGATGCCATATACTTTTGTATAAAATAGTGCCATACACACTTTTCAAATCACGACTTCACAGATGCCATATATTTTGTATAAAATAGTGCCATACACACTTTTCATGCAAAATGTCATATCCTCTCAATGTACATTTAAAATCCATGCCAAATTCATTTCCTCAAGTGCTCACATACACTTATCCATGCATGATGCCACATTTATCCAACAAATGCTCATGCAAGATTCATATATTCATGTGTTCAAGATGTGTAAATGCATAATTTAAAAGTGTTGATGGTATCAAGTGTCCTACCTCGTTTCCAAGCTACCCTTAACCTTTTGAAAATCGAGTGTCAATCCCCACCTTGGATCCACTCACGCTAACCTCTTATTAAGCACTCAACCTTAAGTTTCATTCAATAACAATTTCAATAACTGTGTTCAACAAACAATCACAGAGTATACATACAAAGCAAATCTTGGCATCACAAGCCATATACAATCCAACATTCAAGACCATTTAGTTGTCAAGTCAAATAAGTCAACACTTAACTTGTCATGCAAGCAACTATCACACATTCACATATAAGCATCCCAAGTCACAACTTGACCATACAACATCATCATCACAATACTAACTATCACACACAGTACAAGTCAAAATTAAATATTCTCATTTGGTGCCTAAAGAATCCAAAAACTATCAATTTAGCCCTTTTTTTCTTGATTCTTTCTAGTTTTAGGCATATTTTCAATACAACTCAGCTCAATATTCAAATACATAACATTTAGCATGCATATCATACTAGAAACAACATTCAAAACATGAATATCTCAGAAATTCAGCTAGCACAAAAGCACAGGGAAAAACAAGTTTCTTTTCAATTTAGTCCCTATTAGATATCAATTTCTATCCAAGCCATTTCTAGACTCATACAACCACACAACATGATTTTAGATAGTATTTAGACTTTGCACAGCGAGTTTCCAGGTTCTAAAATAGTTCAGAATCAATATTTTGCATAGATCAAGCAAAAGTGTAATTTCAGTTCACTTTAGTCCTTTTTCATACCAATTTCATGCTAGACACCAATTCTAGGTTATAAATCTCATGGTATGACTTAAGACAGCATTTATACCTTATACACACATGATTCAACATAGAAAACATCACAGAGATATTAGGTTCCAACAAACAGCCACAAAATTACAGAATTGCATCAATTTGGCCCTTATGACATACCCTTTTCTTAGTGTGAGTATAAAACTCAAATCCAAGTTTACCAATTCAGTTTTCAACTCATTTGTGACTTGTTTGAAAGTTAACTTCGCATAGATTTTATACTTGGACAGTAAATTCAAACATTATCACAAGAATTCATCCAAAGTATCCAAATCAAGACACTAAAGCATTTTGGTCACTTCCACAAGTAACACATAGTCTAAAATACATTTTAGTCTTTGTTTAGTGTTTAATGACTGTCATATAATATTACATGTCCATACCAAGGCATTACCATCACTTTAAACTTTACCCCCGAGCCATATTAACAGGAATTTTAAGTTAAAGCATAATCTAACACATGCTAAACTTATCTTGCCAAGTTAAATCATACTACTGAATTAGATATCAAAGTAGCACCAATTTATTCATACAAGAATGAAAACCTCAATGAGTACATATATTAGCAAGTGCACAGTTGCAGAATTCCACCAAAACCCTCTTATGACAGTTCACAATTTCATATTCTAATCCGACTTCTAGGTCTAGTTTAACAGCCATTTTTTTTCATTTTACAAGAGTGTTTCAAATCTTCTCTTCCCTCAGAACAGATCATACCACAATACCGAGTCTAATTACCATTAGAAGAATTCAATGCGAGAAGGTAGAAACTTATTTTGCTGAGCTAACATAGTAAAGGTTCATGTTCTTACTTCACACTAACAACAACTTAAAAACCATTTAGAAGCCATCAATTCATCGATTAACAACTTAATTACACATATCTTAGTATTCTCTAGCAACTCCAACAAAACTCAGATTCACAAAATTTAAGAAAACATCACTTAGGGAGCGACAAATGAGTGAGGGGTCTATCCTGGGCATGTCCGCGGCGGTCCAAGCGAACACATCCTTACACTTGGATTCCTCTGAAGCTTTTCTTTGGTCGCCTGACCAAGAAGGGCTCTTACTTGGATTCCTCTGCTATTCACTTTCTCTAAGCAAACATTGACAAGATCTTCTGTGGGCTGTGGATGAGCTCCCGATATTTCATCTTGCAAGTCCACCACTTCTGGGGCGCTCCTTTCGTTACTAGTGTAGGCTTCAGGTTTATCTCTTCTGGAGAGATCTACTAGATAGCAAGCGTAAGGTTCTTCCCTATCTATTCGTATTTCTCCTATCCCCCAAGTGTAGGGAATTTTATTGTCAAATAGGTAGTGGATAAGACCACCTTGAGTTTTTTCAGTGTTGGGCGACCCAAAATTGCGTTGTACGCCGATGAAGCTGTTGATACAGTGAACTCAACCTCGGTGGGAACGACCCATGGGGGAACCCCATGGCGAGCCAGGTTCTGAAGGTTCCGCTTGTTTCAACTGTTCGACCTGAGAATTCGATAAGGATTCCTTTGTTTGGCACCAATTGACCCTCATAGTTGTGCATTTTCTCTAACGTTTCAGCAAATAGCACGTCCGCGGCCGATCCGCGATCTATTAACACCCTTCTAACTTTATATCTTGCAATGTTGGCTGTGATGATTATTGGCTCGTCATTTTCCGTTGTCTCGTCTACTTTCGCAAAAGCTAGGAGTTGTGTCCTTTACTGCTGTTTGTTTTGGTCGTTGTTGGTGACATCCTATCGGTCACGTAACGATTTGGGCAATCTATTAGTGTTGGCCACACGAGTATTTCCTGTTAAGAGAACTTAAACAAAAAATGGATTTCAATTAAGTATATGCTCCTAATCCCCGAAAAATAAATGTCGTTTAGCGGCAGAATGCGCAAGGCATTGTGGTCTGGGAAGGACCGTGGTGGGCACCAATGTAACTGTCATTTTTGGTTTAGACAATTCATAATTGCAAATGAGGACCGCAAGGGGTCGTAACCTCGTGGGACTTGTCCTTAGGTGATGACCTAGGTGCCTACGTACCCTTAGTAAGGGATCAAAGTCCATGTAGTTCGAAGAGGAAACGTCCATAGAAGCCGTTAGGCATGAATGTTACCCGTGGTCGTCGTTTGCAGCTAGAACGCGTGTGTTGCTTTGGGCGGGCGTATATGTGAGTTTTGGATAAGAGAACTAGGGTCTCTGGATGGTGAGAGGATAAGTGAGCTCTGAGTTATGTCGATTCGACTTCTTTGAGTCCCCCAAGTGAGGGGTATTTATAGTCAGTGAAGGGAGGAACGTGGTCGTCCCACATTCCTATTCGTGCTCGACCCATGTTCCTGATCTTCCCCCATGTCTTTGTTATGAGAGAGTCTGGGAGAATCGTGGGTAAGGGGCACGTACAAGGCCATCGAGTGGTGTCACGTGTCACTAATCTGATGTCCGGTTATGCTTCTAGAAGACTAGTGCCACATGTCCATAGGAGGGAATATTATGGAATTACATAATAGAATATAAATATGATAAAATCCCCTATAAAAGGCATCAATTCTTAATATTCTTGATTATCCGCAAAACATGTTGAGTATTGGATAGGTGCATTTGATGTTTGTTGAGTGTTGTAGGCTTAACAAGAATCAATGGGAGAAGACATTCTAATTGTGGGACCGGAGTAAGAGCTAGAACTAGTAGCAAGAGCAAGAAAAGGGAGTCAAGATATCCAAGCACAAAGCAACTCGTTGCAGCCAACCAAAATGGACTCGCCATGCAAATTGTCACGACCCCCTATCAGACGTCCGTGACCAGCACGGGAAGTAGGATTTCCCCTATCCCGTAAGCCTCTAATCCCTGAGTGACATTTTAATATGTGTATATCTACCCATTTCTAATACAAACAATATATAATACATATGGTCATCCATTTCCAGTGACCTAAACAGTTTGCAATCCACGGCTCGCTCAGCGCCGCTTCAGTATATATATATATATATATATATATATATATATATATATATATATATATATATATACACATATTCATTCACACGTACATATAGTATACATATTGATCACGTGCTTCAGGGCGGGTGATCTATCCTATTCACATTCAGAAGTCCTGTATACAGTTATACATATATTCAATCACACGCCTGCATATAGTTTACATATTGATCACACGCCTCAATGCGTGTGATCTATCCTATTCACATGCGGAAGCCGTATTTTCATACAATCAGGTATTCAGTCACACATATAATTTACATATTGCTGACACGCCTCAATGCGTGTGATCTATCCTATTCACATGCGGAAGTCATATATATATACACATGATATATATCATATCATAGCCTATATTCCCAACACCAAGACCTAACTTTATTCTGTATGAAGCCGACAATGCTAGAATTCAAGTGTGACATATATATATACACCGCAGATGTAAACATACATACGCCACGCCCAAAAAGGATTCATATATATATATATATATATATGCATCACAACATATATACATAATCAAAATAACTACCGACGCGAACAAAGTGTGCGATCTTCAGAGTTGTCCGCCTCCTTGAGAAGAAGTGGACGCGTTCCCGACTCCTGAACCACCTGTATCTGAAACATGTAAATAGAGGGGTGAGTCAAACAGACTCAGTGAGAAGCTCCATCATCCCTGGCGTAGCAACGGGGACCACTACAGCTGGGGGAAGGGAGCAACCACAACCACATGCGCATGAAACAGATTCGTATTATGATTTTTAACATGATCAGGCAATCAGTAAATCATATTCACAATTTAAAATCCTATTCCATGCTTCTAACATATTTATTAGTCCGCATGTAAATCAGTCATAAACATATAACATATGGTTCCATTGTTAACATATACCTGTGCACGTAGGCACTCACTTTCTGTCTCCCGCATTACACTAAGAGAAATACTGGCCCGAAGGCAATATCATGTACGAACCTGGTTTATCACACCAGGAACTTTTTGACTCCAAGGCATGCTTAGAGTAATAGCCGGTAACTTGTCTGACCTCAGTTTTAACCAAGGTAATGGCCACTATGAGGCATACTTGCTGACGTCATAATCCTGTCTGTCTGATCAGGATGATTGACTCGATCTACCCAGACAACCTAAACAAACTCAACTAACATATTTAACCTTGAAAGACGCCCTATGAGAACTAGTTGAATATTATACGTGATTACTAGTTAGGCCTAGTTTCCCCCCTTTTCAATTATGCATCACTCTCACTCACACTTAACAACCTAGGTTCATTTTCCTCAATGTACCATACGATCAAAACCTTTGCACGATGATCAATTTAAGTGGGTTCCTAATATTAATAAACTCTCACATATGAAATTCCGACTCAATCCTACCCACGGTATCATATAAGGCTCGGTGAGCCACAATTGCACACAATACACTTGAGACTAATCATATAAGCACATATACGGTTGCACGTTGTCTGCTTATTACTTGCTAATCATACACGTGTAACACAAATTCATTCAGATAAATAAATTTCTTATAACAAATACGCAAAGTAGAGCAAACCACATTTCCACATAGACATCCAACCCTGTGGGGCAGGGATGGGAGAGCCCCTCACCTCGTTGGCCCTCCTGTTCAGTACTCGGAGTGCCTGAAGCTCCAATCGCTCTGTGGTGCCCTATACACATATATATTTAGGAAATTTAGAACGTGTAACTAAGCATCTAAAAATGCGCGTGTCATGCTAATGCTCATGTACCCTCTAGATATTTCTAAGAACTAATTATTTAGTTCGTTACATCGTCTTATTTACTCTTTCTGAAAGTCCAGAATGTCTCATATTCGACTTTCACACTTTCGAGCCATTTAGAATCTCTAACTGCTTAGGTTAGAGATTCCCACTTGTCTAAATTTCCCTTCATGTGTTCATATGGGTATTTAACTAATAAAAGAATTAAACTCACGGTTCAAAAGAGGCTCTAGCTTACTCATTTCATCGTCTCCCTTATTCGCCGAGTAAAAGCTTAATTATTACCTTTTTAATTATATATAAAAATATAATTGGGGTATAATTAGAGCCTTGGAACTAATTTAGTGGGTCTTAGGTGTCCACTACGGACTAGACCAAAGTGTCCAACCCACAGCACAGCTCCTTACTATACGGTGGCTTAGTGTTTCGCCTCTTTTTCACCGGATTGGGTTCCAGTTGAGACAGTAAATACTCGGGCTTTATTCCCTTGTATATTTCCAGCAATTACAACACTTATTCTACTTCAATCCAAGCCTAAACATGCATCGAATTATCAATTTCGAATTTGAGAGCAATTTCCTAACCCCATTTTCCTAATTTCCATACCCGGTCAAATTCCTACGGTTTAACTTCGATTCTGAACCTCACTAAGCTTTCAATAACACCCACTAAGCTCAAATTTAACCCCGGAATGCCCCGATTGGAAGTATTTGAAGAATTTCTAATTTGGGTTTGAGAGATTTGGGGCTTTCTTACTTGATTCCAATCGGGCAGAAGGCTTGGTGGTGTAGAGGATAGGTTCCGGTCAACGTTTCCGACGAGAATCTGGCTGGTGCACGTTGCTCCTCCTGCTTCCCGTGAGTTTCTTGGTTTGGTGCTTGTGCTTCTCGCTCGTTTCTGCCTCTGTCCGCTTCTCCTTTTCTTTTCTTTTTTTATGTGTGTGCATGTGTTATTGTGGAATGGGGTGTGTGTTTCTATTATATATATATATATATATATATATATATATATATATATATATATATATATATATATATTTCTTATGTCTTAAATAAAAATGGGATGGGGTGTGTTAGTGAAAAAGGGGGGTCACGTGGCCCCACATATGTATTCTATTATATATATATATATATATACTTTTTTTTATGTTATCTTTATATATTATATATATATATATATTAAAAGAATTTATTTATTTGTTATATCCTCTTTTTCTTTTAGGTCCTAGAAAAATTATAAATATCCTATTTCTTTCCCTCCATTTTATTTTTTTAACTCTTTAACTTTTTAATTTAATATATTTTTCTTTCCCTAAGAAAAATAATTTAATAATAATGGTAATAATAAAAATAAATATCTCGGATATTACACAAATGAAGGCCTATTCGCCATGGCGAGCATAAAATCACTTGCCACAGTGAGTGAACACTGATGACATGGCGATGACACAGGCAGCAACTTAATGAATGAATTTATGAAGGGAGCCAGTCATTTAAAGAGTCGGATAAGCGTTCAAACATATTTAAATTCAAAATTCAAATTTAGAATAACTTATCCGCTATCTCTCATCCTAACCCTAGTCAAAATGGGACTCCCGGAGCATTATAAATACAAGCGTCATCAAGTTGAAGAGAGTTCCGAATTTTCCACAACCATATTCTAGAGTGGAGATCTTGTGAGATCATGAGTGGCTAAGTTCTTCTTGGGTTTCCAAGAAGAACCGATGTAAGCATGCGCCGATGGTTAAGCATTAGGGTTTAATAGTTTCATTCTTCTTTTTGTATTCATCCTTTTCGATTTGTACCATTGTATTTGCTTCATATCATATGTCACTAATTTACTAGATCCTTCCATGGTAGGCTATGTACTAAGTTGCTAGATCCTTCATATTGAATTAGTAAGAATTGATTATATGATAGAGTACTTGGAATTCTAATTCTTGGAATTCAATGCAATTCTATTTATCGAGTTCTTGATTGTATGCATCTCTTACTTGCGATAATATTTTTGGAATGGATTGTTCCTAGTTAGGCTGTTGTTCTTCTAATAATTTCATAGAATCCCGTGATATATGTTATTGATTTTCCCGGTCGGGGATAACATTATTACGTAGATAGGCTTTCGTAATGCATTACTATCTTGAATAGTATGAACTTCGAATGAACTAATTGAACTTGAATATCTTTAGATTGGCTATGATTGGTTAATTATATTCTTCTTGGAACCTATTAGATATAATATCTTTGACCCCTTTGTTATAATCATAAATTGCCCTTTCCAATCTACGAATACCTATTTTGCTTTAGACATACTAACTAACTGCAGGATTGAGTTGACGATTCAGCGAGAGATTCGACCCTTGGGTCTTGCCCTGTGCTACCCTCGAGGTTTATTTGATCACAATCGTGATGACCGGTCGGGACCTCATTCGAAGCAATTTGAATTTGCGACAGATCAAGGCTATATATTCTTTTCACTGTTTAAAGAAAGAAAGAAACAGAAGTCTTTTGCCTATATACTAAGTCCTGATTGTTTGAAAACTAAAGTTTTTCCTTTTTATTCTTCAACCTTAATTATGCCTTCGGATTTTATTTCACAATTTATTTTTTACTTTTGGACTTTTTTTGTCTTTTCGAATAATGCTTTTTGGCTCGTCGAATCCTTAGGGCTTTTGACATTACTGGGAGGATGAAAAGTTTTTGACCTGGACTATCAAACAACTAATAATAATAAAATATGTAAGGAGAGTCTGCTTATCTCAAAACAAAGTGCAAGAGGGTATGCATATGCATATGCATATATATATATATATATATATATATATATATATATATATATATATATATATATATATATATATATATATATATATATATATATATATATATATATATATATAGCTTGTGTTTGGGCACTGGGTACAAGAAATGAATGTCTCAATCGTGTCCAATATTCCTATACATGTAAACCCTCGACTAAGACCGAGGACAAGTTATAGAAGAAGATAATCATGAGCGGGTCACACTCTTAATATTTATGAATTTTCAATAAGGTGTTGAGGCTCAATTCCTTCCAATTGGCTACGCTCTCACATTGATCAACTATCTATTGACTGTCTACAATACATAGCTAAGTTGCTAGATTTGTAAGTTAATGAAAACAAAATAATTAAAAGACTGCTTATTATCACAAAAAGAATTTTTGAAAATTTTCTTCTCCCTAAATATTCCTATCTTTTGTCCTTTTCCTAGAATCCTAACCCATTCAATCTAAAATTCATAATTTTTAATATGTTTGAATTAGAGAAAAAAGGATGATTTGACAAGAAATTCATGTTTAATTTCTAGTCTAGGTAAATTATTTAAAATAAACCTAAATTAAACATTTTCGAAGGTAAGATAAAAGCATATAAAAAGAATTAACAAAAGCAGGCAAAAATAAATATTCCTGCTGTGCAGGATCCTCCCCCACACTTAATAATTGCATTGTCCTGAATGCATCAGACAATACTCCTAGAATGATGATGATCAACAGGAATATAATTTCAATCAAAATTAGAGCAGAAAAATCACATCTAATACAATAACCAAAACTATGGCAACCCGGTTGACTTTTCAAAATTTTCAAATTTATAAAATCATCCACAATAAATATCAAACTAATTATTGGGGGTTAGTAGTAGTCATAGTATCATACTTATTAAAATAAAAATAAAAAAAATAAAAGAAAAGGTGCTATATAAGTCTACTAATCCTGGTTGACTCATTTGCATCTGCAGCTGCATGAAGACAATCTGCCAGGGTGATAAATAATGCATAAAATAATAAAAGATACAAACTAACTTAGGAACTAATTTAGGATTCAATTTTATCTTATGCATAGTCAACATAGCTAAGAATTAATTAAATTTCCTAAAGTTCATGTTCTTAATTAATTATGAAAGATTTAAATAATCAAACGGCTAAATTCCACTAGCCAGAATTGTTTAATAGGCTCATAGATTATTTCTTCATTTTAATTCAGGTAATTAGAAAGAATTTCCTAAATCCTAATTAAGATAAATAAATAAATTACTGTAGCTGCAAGAAAATTCAAGAATAAAGTAGTCTAATAATACCCGTCATTCAAAGAATGGTTAGACGTTAGATAAGTACCGAAAAAAGAAAAGAAATACAATTTTTTTTTTGCGTTAGAAGCCTCTCGCTGCGGCAAGGAAGTGCAAGCACTTGCTGCAGAGAAGTTTCTTCCCCCACACTTATCTGGCTTTAGATTCTCCTTAAATATACGGAGCGGCAGTATGGAGGTACCTGCGCAGATAAGTCATAGTTGTTGCGCGGTTTGACTTTTGAATTTAAATCAATTTAAATGCTTTCTTTAAATGAATCTATGGTGTGTCTAACGCCTTCTCTCAACTTGATGAAGCCTTTTTATAATGCTCCGAGAGCCACAGTTTGACTAGGATTACTGATGGAGATAAGTGATAATTGTTGCGCGGTTTTACTTTTGAATTTACATCAATTTAAATGTTTCTCCAATAACTCTTCGTATGACTGACTCCTTTCTTATTTTTGTTCATTAAGCTACTGTCCACGTCAGCCTTACCAATCGCAATGGCAAGTTAATTGTGCTCGCCAGCCTCCTTATAACTGCTATGGCGAGGCTTCTCTTGTTAGTTGTGGCGAGTCTTTCAGCTTGCCATGGCGAATGCTCCATTCTTTGCTTGTCTTGGTCTCCATCTTAGCCCTGCTACTAGTTCTTGCTTTGGCCCCAATTCTCGTACTTGGAATATATTCTTCCCATTGATCCCTGTTAAGCCTGCAACACTCAACAAACATCAAACGCACCTATCTAATATTCCACAAGTTTTACGGATAATCAAGAATATCATGAATTGATGCTTTTTATGGGCATTTTATAACACTTTTGGCTAATTCCTTATGTCATGATATTCAACCTATTTTGGTGTAAATTCATATATATATATATATTATTTACGCTATTTATCACCCTAAAGTTAGGTTGATTTTGGGTGCGATCAAATTCTCCACTTAAACCTTTGTACTCCTGGACAAAGAAGATCTAAACCTAAAGCATTCAAGATCAAGCTAACTTAAAGGGTTAGCGCTGTCAATCAGAAATAAAAATCTACCATGCAAGTAATCAAGTAAATTTTGATCCTATGATCACTTTGGCCAATTAATCATGCATGGGAATTTCTTCAGGATCATATAGGACTAGTCATAGCCTCACCATAATTTGGGGTAAGATTTCACTCATAACATACTTACCTGTTTCTTACCATAGGCTTGAATAGGGTCTCTATCTCTGTTGTTTATTGCACACACACTACAAAAAAACAAGCATTTAGCCACGGTTTTCATCGTGGTTAAAATGTCCATAAACCGTGTCTAAAGTAGTTTTGCTACATAAAGCAAAACCATAGCTAAATTAGGCGTTGCATTTAAATTTAGCCACGGGTTTGGGAAGCGTGGCAACATTGGGTTGGCTACGGTTCACACCGTGGCTAAGCAAAATCTTAGCTAATTTGCCCACACACCACTTCAAGCATATAGCCACAGTGATAATCGTGGCTAAATGGGAAAAAACAAATTATTTCTAAAGGTTAGCCACGGTTATAATCGTGGCTAACCATTGAATGAAATGTCAACATGTTAGATAGCCACGGATATGACCATGGCTAAGTTTAAAAACATCACAGGTTTAGCCACAACTAAAGCCGTGCCTACCGCGATTTTTTTTGTTTAAAATTATATACATAAAAGTTTCTTTCAAGTTCAAACCCAACCTACATGATGAAAAGGAGATAAGAATTAGCACTTGAGGATAAATTGGCATAATGACCAATGTCTTATAAAAAGAAAATAGAAGGGATAAACACACATTGCCCACTTAAATGTTTAGGATTTCATTACCAAATAATTTCAAAGGGATAAAAACTTCATAAGAAATTTCAAAACATTGTTACAATGCAAAAAGAAAAGAGAAACAACATTATATAAAACAATGGCCACAATGTCGACTATTTCCTATAACTAAGTTGGAAAGCTCTATTTGTACTTGTAATTCTCCCTCTAAAAGATTCCAAAAAACTGGTTAGAATCTTTTTAAGTAAAAAAAATTTCAACTTGTAGTTCAGCGCAAATCAAGAAAACATATGATCCAACCCTCTTAGCATTAAAATTTCAAACATGGTTGTTCAAAAACACATTAAAGGTTTGGTCCAATCTACTACCCTCTCCTTACTAATTAAATTGCAGAGCCAAAAGCACTCTGTTCATGATTAGAGTACCTAGCCTAAAGGGAAAAGATTTATATTCAAATCAATTTATTTTCCCCCACAAAATACTTTGATAATGGGATTAGATAATACAAACACAAGCACCAGAAAGTTAATCATGCAAAGGCAATGTTATTTAATTAATAAAATCTGAAATTATTAATTAGTATAGCACAGTAACACATACATACTCTAAAAATACAAACAAGATCCACACAGTTCTAGTTGATTAAATTCACCCAACTTAAAAAGAAAAGAAAAAAAATGAAAGTAACAACCACAAACCAAATTAACAATGCATTAATTTTTCTGAATCAACAAGTCATTCATAGAATTGGTGCCATATAATTATATCACTATCAAAACCTCTAACATTGAACTATATTTACAACAAATCACAATTAATCAAATGTGTTTACAGCAAGCCAATGAAATTAAAGCAAGAACAACGTCAATGAACTTAAAGCATGAATACCCAAAATCAAATATTGAATCTGAGAAAAAGATTCAAAGAAATTAAATATATTGAGTCAAATTTCATACTGTAGCAAACTTGTATGAGATAGAAATCGAAGCTTCTAATGAACTCTAAACTTACCGTGAAGTACAACAATGAGATAGAAATTGAGAGAATCAGTTTGTGCTTCAGCTTTTGGAGGCACGAGGTAGGGTTCCGTTGAGTGAACGGAGTGCTAGGATGAATCGCGCAGAGAATTGAGCAAGACGTGAGGCTGAGGCTGCGAGAGGTGGTTGGCGAAGGGTGGTGCGCGTATCGTGTATGGGTGGCGCGCGGTGGTTGGCGGAGGGTGGCGCGCGAGCATGAGGCTGCGAGAGGCGGTTGGCGAAGGGTGGTGCGCGTATCGTGTATGGGTGGCGCGCGGTGGTTGGCGAAGGGTAGCGCGCGGGCGTAAGGCTGCGAGAGGTGGTCGATTGAGTGCTCTGTGGAGGCGTCGATTGAGTGCTCTGTGGAGGCATCGATTGAGTGCTCTGTGGAGGCGTCGATTCAGTGCTCTGTGAGAAGTCGTCGATTGAGTGCTCTGTTTTAGTTTTATGGAAGCATCGATTGAATGTGAATGGGGCTCGGCAGTTTGAGTAGCAAAAATTGAGGGAGAAATTAAAATAAAAATAATTTAATAAAATGAATATATGTATAAAAAATGGAGGGAGTGGTAAAATGAATGTGTAAAAAATTGGAGGGAGTATAGAAACAATTGGCGTCTTTTTTCACTACGCTTTTTTTTTATTTGTCACAGTTAAACAAAAGCGTGGGGAAGAAAGACTTTCCTTCACTAGTTAGCCACGATTTTTAGAACCATGGCTAAATAAGCGTGACTAATCACATGTTTTTTTGTAGTGACAAGTTCCCAATCAAGAGGTCTTTTGGGCTTGTAACATTGGTGTTGGTGGCCAAATATTTTATTCACTGTTTAAAGAAAGAAAGAGCAGAAGTCTCTTTCATATATACTAAGTCTTGATTGTTTGAAAACTAAGATTTTTCTTTTCATCCTTCAACCTTATTTATGCCCTCAGGTTTTATTCACCTTTGTACTGATCTTCATCGAATTTACTCCTTCAGATTTCTTCGAGGTGAGGTCTCAACCGGTCATCACGATCATGATCAAATAAAAACCTCAGGGTAGCACAGGGTGTAACCCAAGGGTCGAATCTCTTGCGGAATCATCGTATTGATCCTACAATTGGCTAGGAATTCAAGCAAAACAAGTATTCGTGGAATGAAAGGGGAAATGAAGATTGTAATAAAGACAGATATTAAATTCAAAATGTAATTAAACAGGTCCCAAGAAGAATAGAACTCCAGCAATCATAGACATTCTAAAAGTTTTTAGGTTCAACTAGTTCATTCTAAATTCACCCTATTCAAGATAGTTATGCATTACGAAAGCCTACCTAATAATTATGTTATCCCCGATTGGGAACATCAATAACATGAACCAAGAGATTTTATGATATTATTATACAAACAACCGCCCGACTGGTCATTTAATTTAATCAAATATTATTGCAATACGAGATGCAACCGATGAAGAACCCAATAACTAGATTCGTACTGAATTCCTAAGTACCTTACCAAATAATCAATGATCACCGACTCGATATGAAGGATCCAGCAGACTAAGTACACGCCCGTTCATGGAAGAAAATGACATGTGATACGAAACAAATACAAACGTACGAATTGGAAAAGATGAATATAAAGAAGAAGAATAAATTAGTAAACCCTAATGAAAAGCCATCGGCTCATGCCTACGCTAATTCTTCTTAAAAACCCAAGAAGAATACAATCGCTCATATTCTCTCTCTAAACTATTTTAATCTCTAAGGTAAACTATGTATGAATCCATTCCAACATGATGAAACGCCTATTTATAATGCGCCAAGAGTCCGAGTTTGATTCGATTTGGGATAGAGATAGCGGATAACTGACATGCGGTTTGACTTTTGAATTTAAATAATTTTAATGCTCCTCCAACTCTTTATATGACTGGACCCCTTCTTATTTTCATTCATTAAGTTGTTGTCCACGTCATTTGTGTGACTCGCTGTGGCGAGTGCTTTTGTGCTCGTTGTGGCGAGTTTCTTGCCATTCGCTACGGCGAGTCTTCTCTTGTTGGCTGTGGCGAGTCTTTCTGCTTGCCATGGCGAATGCTCTGTTCTTTGCTTGTCTTGGTCTCCTTATTGGCCCCTATACTAGTTCTTACTTTGGTTTTGGTTTCTTGTGCTTGGAATATATTCTTGCCTTTGATCCCTATTAAGCTTGTAGCACTCAACAAACATCAAACGCACCTATCTAATATTCCACATGTTTTACGGATAATCAAGAATTAATGGTTTTTATGGGCATTTTATCACATTTTTGGACTTATTCCTTATGTCAAAATATTCAACCTTTTTTGTGTAAATTCATATATATTTATCTATTATTATGCTATTTAACACCCTAAAGTTAGGTTGATTTTGTGTACGATCAAATCCCCCACACTTAAACCTTTGTACTCCTGGACAAAGAAGATATGAGCCTAGAGCATTCAAGATCAAGCTAACTTAAAGGGTTAGTCCTCCCAATCAAAAATAAAAATCTACCATGCAAGTACTCAAAGTAAATTTTGATCATAGGATCACTTCGGCCAATATAATTAATCATGCATGAGAGTTTCTTTAGGATGATTTAGGACCAATTCACTCATAGCCTCACCACAATTTGGGGTAAGATTTCACTCATAACATACTTACTTGTTTCTTACCATAGGCTTGAAAAGGGTCTCTATCTCCACTGTTTGTGGCACATAAGTTCCTAGTCAAGAGGTCTTTTGGGCTTGTAACAATGCTTATGGAGGCTATATTTTTTTCCCACTATTTAAAGAAAGAAAGAGCAAAAGTCACTTGCATATATATTAAGTCTTGATTGTTTGAAAACTAAGGTTTTTCTTCTCATCCTTCAACTTCATTTATGCCCTTGGGTTTTATTTCACTTTTGTACCCTTGTACTTTGGTACTTTTGTACCTTTTTTTTTTAGTTTTCGAATAAGCCTTTTTGGCTTATCGAGTCCCTTGGACTTTTCACATTACTGGGAGGATGAAAAGTTTTCAACTTGGACAATCAAACAATTAATCGATATTAATAAGATATGCTAGAAGAGTCTGCTTACATAAGGCTCAAAATAGGATGATAGGGGTATGCATATGCATATATGTAGGCTTGTGTTTGAGCACTGGGTACAAGAAACGAATGCCTCAATCTTCCTAGATTCTTGTGTGCTGGTCAGCCTCAATTAAGACCCACTACAAGTTCTAGAAGAAAACAAGTCAAGCAGTTAAAACACTCAATTGATGTGAACGTGTAGATAATGTTTGGGGATTATCCTTCCAACATGGTTATGTCGCACATATTGATCTTTCAATGATCCTTCCAACTCCCTCAAGCATGTGTTAACTCGCTCAATCAAACAAGAATATCCTACATGGTATAAGAAAATTTCTAATTGGGTTAACGCCCTAAAAATCTTAATATAATCAAGAACTTTCTAGTTCTAAATTTCTCAAGTCCAGTTTGAAAAGCTTAAGTGGGGTTTGTTGATTTTTGAAAAAAAGATCTTTTAAGAAAAACATATTAGTTAAATTTCGAAAAAATCTTCTAACTGCTACATGCTAGGTTCCCTACCTAAGATATTAATTTTCTTGAAAAATTCACCCATTTTTAATTTCCAGAACAAAATAATGAGCAAGACCCAGAAGTCTTAAAATTTCTAATCACGGAGTGATTCCCCCCCCCCCCCCCCCCCCCAACACACACACACACTTAAAACAAGCATTGTCCTCAATGCTTCAAGAACAAGAAGTTTTAAGACGAAAGTGTACTTAGCAGATTCAGTAGACAGAAAATAAAATTTCTTATAAAGAGAAAGTTTGTGGCATCAAGTAGTGATGGTTTTCAGGGTTTAAAATAAAATTTTCAAAATAAAAAAGAAAAATCGATCAAAAAGAAAATTCGAATAAAAAATAAATAAACAAAATTAAACGAAAAGTGCATAACTTTTAAACAAAATTTTTTCCAGGTAAGTTATTCTTCACCTCACACTTTATTTGGCAGTTAATGATTCACCCACAGAAAACCAGGTAATTTGGGAAAAGGGATACTTACCTTGGCCGAAAACTGTCAATGAAATGAATGGGCTATATATTGACTTTCACCACTTTGGTCTTAGTTAGCATTCCCTGCTTGATTCGCTATGGCAAACCCTCCTGCCATGTGATCAGTGTGACTCGTTGTGGCGAGTCCTTTTATGCTCGCCATGGTGAGCTACTTGCCATTCGCTGCGGCGAGTCTTCTCTTGTTGGCTATGGCAAGTCTTTCTGCTTGCCATGGCGAATGCTCCATTCTTTGCTGATCTTGGTCTCCTTCTTGACCCTACTACTAGTTCTTGCTTTGGTTTCGGTTCTCGTGCTTGGAATATATTCTTCCCTTTTATCTATGTTAAGCCTGCAGCACTCAACAAACATCAAACGCACCTATCCAATATTCCATAGGTTTTGAGTATAATGAAGAATATCAAGAATTGATGCTTTTTATGGGCATTTTATCACATTTTCTGACTTATTCCTTTTGTCAAAATATTCAAACTTTTTTTGTATAAATTCATATATATTTTTCTATTATTTATGCTATTTAACACCCTAAAGTTATGTTGATTTTGGGTGCGATCGTGTACTTTTGTACTTTTTTTTTCACTTTTTGAATAATCCCTTTTGGCTCATCAAATCCTTTGAGCTTTCCACTTTACTGGGAGGATGAAAAGTTTTCGACTTGGACAATCAAACAATCCATCAATATTAATAAGATATGCTAGAAGAGTCTGTTTACACAAGGCTCAAAACAGGGTGATAGGGTATGCATATGCATATATATAGGAGTTGTGTTTGGGCACTAGGTACAAGAAACGAATGCCTCAATCCTCCCAGGTTCTTGTGTGCTAGTTAACCTCAATTAAGACCCACCGTAAGTTCTAGAAGAAAACAAGTTAAACAGTTGAAACACTAAATTGATGTGAATGTGTAGATCAGTGTTTGAGGCTTATCCTTCCAACAGGGTTAGGTCACTCATATTAGTCTTTCAATGATCCCTCTAACTCTTTCTAGGCATGTGTTAATTCAGTCAAACAAACAAGAATATCCTACATGGTATAAGAAAATTTATACTTGGGTTAACGCCCTATAAGTCTTACTAAATCAAAACTTTTCTAGTTCTAAATTTTCTAAGTCAAGTTTGTAAAGCCTAAGTGGAATTCGTTGATTTTTGGAAAAATATCTTTTAAGAAAAGAATATTAGTTAAATTTTGAAAAAAAAAAAAAATCTAACTGCTACATGCTAGGTTCGATACCTAAGATATTAATTTTTTTTGAAAAATTCACCCATTTTTAATTTTCGGGAACAAAATAATTAGCAGGATTCTGAAGTCTTAAAATTTCTAATCATGGAGTGATTTTCCCCCCACCCAATCTTAAAACAAGCATTGTCCTTAGTGCTTCAAGAACAATAAGTTTTAAGACGGAAGGGTATTTAGAAAGCAGATTCAACAGACAGAAAATAAATTATCCATTATTTAAAGAGAAAGTTGGCAACATCAAGTAGCAATGGCGTTTAGTGCTTAAAATCAAAATTCCAAAAAATAAAAAGAAAATTCTTATAAAAACGAAAATAAACAAAATTAACCGAAAAGTGCATAACTTCTAAACATAATTTTTCACGCAAGTTATTCTCCCCCCTCCCCCCCCCCCCCACTTATTTGGCAGTTAATATTTTATGCATAGAAGACTGGGTAATTGGAGGAAATAGATACTTACCTTTCCCCTCAATGGGGTTCATGAGACTCCTTGTCTATCTCAAGGAGGTAACTTTAGAGATGCAATGCCTTGTTCTGGGCTTCGTATCGTTTCCTTTGAAAGAGCATAGTTATTTTTTCGAGCAGCTCCTCTTTTGGCTTGTTTTTCTCCAATATTCAGGCGATCAATTAGGTTAGAGTGATTACTCTTTTCTTCCTTGAGGCCGTTTCGGTTGGACTTTGACAACACTCATTCTAATCATAGTATTTTGTATCATTTGGCAAGGTTTTATTGTGTTTATTGTGTCCAAATGCATGCTTTCATGGTATACTGATTCATATGAGTGTTGGATTTAATTCTTGCTAATTCCATGAGTTTATTGCATAAATTGTGTTAATTTCATAACTTTAGCATTTGTGCAAACTTGAGTTCATGAGTGGAATTTTCACAAGTGTTTTTGGATGTTTTGTAGGTTATCTAGAGGAGGACTAGCAAGAAGATCAACATTTGGGAGCCATAATGCAAGCGAGGGAGAAGAACCGGGCAAAAAACCAAGCAAAAATGACAAGTTTTCAATTTGCTCACCGCAGCGAGCAGAATCGATTGAAATGGCCATGTTTGCTCACTGCAGCGAGCAAATTGTTCACTGCAGCGAGCCACATCAGATAAGTCCGTGTCTTTACATCAGAATATCATTTTTGGGCCGAATTGGTGGGCCCCACTCACCCCAATCAGACCTAATTTCCCCCAATACATTAGGGTTAAGTGAGGAGGCTAAGGGGGATCATTAACACTTCATCTTTTCTCCAAGTTCTCACCTTCCTCTCATCTCCAAGCCTCCATTTTCATTCCCTCTTCATCTTCTTCACTCCACCTCCATTCTCACTCATTTCTTCTACAACATTCATTATCATCCATGGCTGGGCACGGTTTGGAGAAGCTTGGTGGAGCATTCTTCATCTCCATGAGTGGCTAAACTTCTAGTGCTTTGGAGGAGGATGATTAGGGCTTGAGCTTTGGCACTTACTAGGGAGTTTTTCTTGTTTTCCATATACTTCTCTTTATAGATTCATTATTATCTTGTTGATTTTGATGGATTTGTATTGATTGTGGTTCCATGGTTGTGGAACTTAACTTGGTTGTAGTTGGATATTAGGGATTGATATAGATTTGTGATTTGTATTTTCATTCTCCCATTGTGGGTTTTGATTACATTGGATTTGGTTAAATCTTATTGTAGTTCTGATTCATTGTGGAAGTTACTCTAATGACAATGGTATTTGTTGAGTTGAATTCTTATCTATATTAAATTCCCCATTTGCTTCATTGATGGTATTTGATTGGGCTTGTTAATTGTCCGGTTGGCTAATTGCATTCTCTAATTAATTTACCTAGGTTTAGTGGTCACTAAACTACATTAGAAAAATGGTCTCTCATTGATTAACTCCATAATTTTTTTGATAGCAAGGATAGCCCAAAGCATTTTCCAACAAAGCATATCCATCTTAACACATTCACCTCACCTTTACTTGCTTTGAAATATTGAAAAATCACAAAAAAATTTAGTTTTAGTTTCTTTTAGATACATTTACTCTTCTTGCACACCAACTGTTTGATAAAATTCCTCAAAGACATCCATATTTTTGTGAACATCTTACATAATTGACAATTGAATACATAGGCTCCGCGAGAGAGATTCGACCTAGGTTGTGCCACTAGCTACACATTCTAGAATTAATTTGATTGGTGTCGGCCTCGCGACAAGGCCGCGTTCATCAGACTCCCCCACACTTCGTCTCGTGGGTCCGGTGTTATTTTAGTGTGCTCTTGCAACGGCTGGATAGTTGGTGTGCCACTGTCTTTTGTTTTGGCGATCTTATTTCCTGAAATATTAGTTGGGCCCTCAGTGGTCAAATAAGCACTTATATCATTCAGAGAGGAAGAAGTATTATTAATTTTAGTTTTTCCATTTGTGCTATTTATCATATTGATTTTGTAATTGTCAGACGATTGTGTCATCCCTTCATAAAATTTGAAACCAATTTTGTCTTCTCCAACCTCAATAGAGATTGTGCCTTCTTTCATGTCAATTGTGGTGTTGGCAGTCATAAGGAAAGGACGTCCCAAAATTAGGGTGGAGTCTCGGGGTGATGACTCAATGTTTAAAACATAGAAGTCTTCAAGGATCCAGAGCCCTTTGACTTGTACTAATAAGTCTTGTATGAGTCCTTCAAGGTGGACTAGAGACTTATCAGCGAGTTGCAATACAACCGAAGTCGGTTGCAATGTCTTGACGCCTAATGCCTGATATATGGATTTGGGCATCACATTTATTGCATCTCCTAAGTTAGTGCTTACTTGATTGTTACCTTACCAATCGTGTAGGGTATAGTGAAGGACCCTAGATCTCGACACTTTTCTGGTATGCTAGGTTTGAAAAGAGTAGACACGTTTGAACTTACTGGCACTCTTATACTAGGGTTGAATTTCCTTTTGTTTGTGCAAAGTTATTTAAGTACCTAAGCATACTTAGGTACCTTCCTAATTAGTTCTATCAAAGGCATATTTACTTCTACCTTTTCTAATAGCTCGAGCATTTCCTCGTCCTGTTTAAAGTTATTATTTGTCTTTTTATCATGGATTAAATAGGAACGGGGAAAGGGAAAATTTTCAATATTTACCTCTTTACCTTTTGGGTTAGGGGTATCCTTTTTACTTGCTTCCTCTAAGATGACATCGTCCTTTTGCTCCTCTTGGAGTCGGAGGTTTTTCATTTTCTTTAGTAGCTCTTTTTTCTTTTTTGCTCTCACCTTCTACTCCTTGGAAGGACGTTATTTTGATATTATCGTCATTATCCTCCTCTTCTTGAGTGATAGCCATTGTTGGTCCCCTTTTCCATTCCGCAGGGTGATGGCATTCACGGCTTTAGGATTTATCCAGTGTTAGAAGGAATAGTTCCTCTGATTTGTGCCTGTTGCTCACTCATATTATTGGACAACCCTTTGACAAAGTCAGCTAAGTTGTCACACTTAGTATTTGATGCATTCACCTTGGATGCTAGGTCATGGAGTTTGACGTCCAATTGGGTGGCGAATGCTTGCATTTGGGAATTGGTTATATTACGCTCATGTACAAATTGTTCTCGAAATTCTAGGAATCCCTTCTCTACTATTTGTTTGAGCTCTCTAATTTCAGAACCAAGGTTCCCTTGTTCAGTAGACATCAGGGTGGTGGGTTTGGTTTTTACTAGTTGATTAGGGGGTCCTTTTGGAAGTTACCTACCATATTACCTTGATTTAATTGCCCAGGGTCTCTCCACCTAAAATTTGGATGATCTCGACATAAAAAATTGTATGTGTTCGAGAATAGGTCTCGCACTTGATACATCCCAGGTCTTTGTTGAAACATAGCAATGACCTCTTCTACCTTGTGTGGGCAGTCATCAGTAGTGTGCATCATGGAAACGCACACGTTGCAGCTTGCAACTATAAGAGCCAATTGCTTTGTGTCCTGCTGTGGGCCCTATAAGGCCTTAACCGCTTGGGTCAGCTCAGCTATATCCCTAGTGATTTTAGCTAGTGCAAGGTTTTTCCCAGTTTCCTCTACTAAGTGCACTTCCCTAGGGGATATTCTCTTCTTAGTTAGTGCACATCTCTTGATTAAATTCCATGCCTCGGCAGGGGTGAGATCTTTTAGCGCACAAATGGTTATGGCCACTAAAATGTCAGATTCCGCAGGGTTCAGGCGATCTATGAAGCTATTTACTAATTGAGCCAGAGGGAGACGATGATTGGGGCATTTAGTCATTAGGTCCTGAAGGCGGGCCCAATAATCATAGTAATTCTCGTCTCTTTCTTGCTTAATGGAAGTGATTTCCTTCCTAGTGGCTGAAAATTTATTAGATGGGAAGTATTTTTCAAGGAAAGCACTTTGGAGAGCGTCCCAAGAGGAGAGCAAGGCTTCAGGAGATTGGGTTGGCAAATGCAAAAACCATTCCATGGCCTTTCCTTCCAATGTCATTCGGAATACCTTCCACATGACATCCTTTACTTTAGTGCCTATGGGTTTAAGTGTGGTGTAGTGCAAGTGCAAGATTTTTAAGTCCACATAGGGATTATCTCCCATCAATCCGTGAAATTTTGGAAGCAAGTTCAGTAGCGGTCCCTTTAATTCAAAATCATTCTCAAAGACCGGGACCAGGTTTTGAGATATGTCATAGGAGGAGTCAACTTTATTTAGGTCTTTAAGGGTGACCCTTTCATCTACAATTCCATTCCCATCCTCAGCCATGGTCATGATGGGAATTTCTTCCCTTTTCTTTTCTATCCTAAGTTTTGTTAGAGTTCGCTTGATCTCTGGGTCTTCAGTAAACAAGTCTCCTTTAGACCTTCTGGTCATAAACCGTGAGAACGAGGGGGTTTTATGTTGTAACACTCGTGTGGCGAGCATGTGGAAAATAACCCCGAACAACTTGGCTCGCTGCGGCGAGTAGGTGGCGAATGCCAAGAAAATTTTGATGCTCGCCGCTGCGAGTGTATGTGGCAAGCTGTGCGGAAAAATAAAAAGCAGAAAGAAAACGGGAAAAAGTAGACAAAAAATCAAAAAAGAAAATTGTGAGTTAATTGTGCTCACCTTGGCGAGCCTCCTTGTACTCACTGTGGCGAGTCTTTCTGTTTACCATGGCGAATGCTCCATTCTTTGCTTGTCTTGGTCTCCTTCTTGGCTTTGCTACTAGTTCTTGCTTTGGTTCCAGTTTTTGTACTTGGAATATATTCTTCCCATTGATCCCTGTTAAGCCTGCAACACTCAACAAACATAAAATGCACTTATCCAATATTCCACAGGTTTTACGGATAATCAAGAATATCAAGAATTGATGCTTTTTATGGGAATTTTATCACATTTTGGGCTAATTCCTTATGTCACGATATTCAACCTATTTTGGTGTAAATTCACATATAGATTTATATATTATTTACACTATTTAACACCCTAAAGTTAGGTTGATTTTGGGTGCGATCAGGAAAATTCAATATTCCCATCAGACTTACCGATCCGCAAGTTCTCTTTAAAGGTTTTAAGTGGAAGGAGAAACCTGCTCTTGGGGGAGCATTCATTAGTCCCTTCTAACTCACTTATCCGCAGATTTTCTTTGAAAGCTCAAAGTGGCAGTAGGTGCTTAAGCTCCAGGGAACTTTCAGTATTCCTTATTTCTTCAAGTTGTTGCGTGCAAAGCGCTGGGGCAACTGGTGGGTGAGAAGTTATCGGGCCTTTTTCTATTAGGGCATCAATACCCAAAATATTTTCCCCAATGGTTTTGGTTACTAGGCAAGGAGAGGGATCTTGTGGGGCCGTGTGTCTTTTATCAGTCTCCAGGTCCTCCTCACTCGAAGGGAGGGAGGGTGGGGATGAAGGCCCATTGGCGCAAGGGTTCAGTTGCTACTATGACCTCCTCCATAGCTGGGTCTTCTTTTTCCTGTTCATCTTTACCTGCATCATAACTAATCACAAAATCTGCAGGGCAGTTAAAGATTTTAGAAAAAATAGACAGGTCAAAAGAGATAGAAATTTTTTCCCCTAAATTATGTTCTGTTTTTTTTTCAGAATAAAGGTCCTTTTGGGGCTCCCTAATTTTTATCTCCTTACCTTTTGTCGAAACACTCAACTTGTTTACATTACCTATGAGGTGTTTTAGATACATTTTTAAGTCAGCCTTGGATGCTTCTAATTTTCTAATCTTTTCATTCAAGAAGGCCTGGCATTCTCTACTTAGGCTTAGCTTAGACATTCGTGCTATTAGGGTATCTACTTCTTCAAGCTCGGTTTACCATTCTCTTAATGCTTGCATTAGTTCTTTTGTTCGTGCAGCCTCGACCTCTAGGGGTATTTCTACTTCCGAGGGATAAGCTGTCTAGGAAGTGTATGGAGGATTCTTACTTGTATTCATATCCTTATAGGCACTATGGGGAGTTTCTATGGGTATGAGTTCTTTTGGATTAGATTGTTTACGTTTTGATTCCTCATACAGCTTTTTCCGAGCCAGAAATTCCATTTTTTTCTTTTCAACTAAGGTAGGTATATCGAGGTCATCATCTTCCAGACTTGAGCCTGCTTATGCCTGCCATATAGGAATCATCAAATGCACTTATCCAATATTCCACAGGTTTTACGGATAATCAAGAATATCAAGAATTGATGCTTTTTATGGGAGTTTTATCACATTTTGGGCTAATTCCTTATGTCACGATATTCAACCTATTCTGGTGTAAATTCACATATAGATTTATATATTATTTACACTATTTAACACCCTAAAGTTAGGTTGATTTTGGGTGCGATCAGGAAATTCAATATTCCCAATAGACTTACCGATCTGCAAGTTCTCTTTAAAGGTTTTAAGTGGAAGGAGAAACCTGCTCTTGGGGGAGCATTCATTAGTCCCTTCTAACTCACTTATCCGCAGATTTTCTTTGAAAGCTCAAAGTGGCAGTAGGTGCTTAAGCTCCAGGGAACTTTCAGTATTCCTTATTTCTTCAAGTTGTTGCGTGCAAAGCGCTGGGGCAACTGGTGGGTGAGAAGTTATCGGGCCTTTTTCTATTAGGGCATCAATACCCAAAATATTTTCCCCAATGGTTTTGGTTACTAGGCAAGGAGAGGGATCTTGTGGGGCCGTGTGTCTTTTATCAGTCTCCAGGTCCTCCTCACTCGAAGGGAGGGAGGGTGGGGATGAAGGCCCATTGGCGCAAGGGTTCAGTTGCTACTATGACCTCCTCCATAGCTGGGTCTTCTTTTTCCTGTTCATCTTTACCTGCATCATAACTAATCACAAAGTCTGCAGGGCAGTTAAAGATTTTAGAAAAAATAGACAGGTCAGAAGAGATAGAAATTTTTTCCCCTACATTATGTTATGTTTTTTTTTTTCAGGATAAAGGTCCTTTTGGGGCTCCCTAATTTTTATCTCCTTACCTTTTGTCGAAACACTCAACTTGTTTACATTACCTATGAGGTGTTTTAGATACATTTTTAAGTCAGCCTTGGATGCTTCTAGTTTTCTAATCTTTTCATTTAGGAAGGCCTGACATTCTCTACTTAGGCTTAGCTTAGACATTCGTGCTATTAGGGTATCTACTTCTTCAAGCTCGGTTTACCATTATCTTAATGCTTGCATTAGTTCTTTTGTTCGTGCAGCCTCAACCTTTAGGGGTATTTCTACTTCCGAGGGGTAAGCTGTCTAGGAAGTGTATGGAGGATTCTTACTTGTATTCATATCCTTATAGGCACCATGGGGAGTTTCTATGGGTATGAGTTCTTTTGGATTAGATTGTTTACGTTTTGATTCCTCATACAGCTTTTTCCGAGCCAGAAATTCCATTTTTTTCTTTTCAACTAAAGTAGGTATATCGAGGTCATCATCTTCCAGACTTGAGCCTGCTTATGCCTACCATGTAGGAATCATCATTGGGGGGGGGGGGGTTTCATGTGTTAAAAATTGATTTTGAGGGTTCCCATTGAGGGTTAGGGTGACCATGCGCATTATTTCCTCCCCAATTGAAATTAGTTTGCTGATTCCTATTGAAAGAATTATTAGGCCTATAGAGAGAGGGATCATAGTTATTGTGAGAATGATAATGATCGCACCCAAAATCAACCTAACTTTAGGGTGTAAAATAGCGTAAATAATATATAAATATATATATGATTTTACATCAAATAGGTTGAATATCCTGACGTAGGGAAATAAATAGAAATATAGCTAATTCCTTAATTAAATGTGTTAATTCTTAATATTCTTGAGTTGCCGTAATATCTGTTGAATATTAGGATAGGTATGTTTAATGTTTGTTAAGTGCTGCAGGCTTAACAAGGGATCATTAGTGAAAATACTCCAAGTCAGGGACCAAATTGAAGCCAGAAAGTGAAAGCAGGGCATAACTGAAAAAGGCCAAAACGCAATAGCAGAAGGACTCGCCACGGCGAATAAACAAAAATTCGCCGTAGCGAGAGACATAATACTTGCCACGACGAGAAGACCACTGATGATGTGGCAAGTTAATTATGACATGGCGCTGACGTGGCAAAACGGCGTCGTTTTACTGAATTGAAGTGAGAGAATGTGTCATATCATCCAAATATGACACGCAGGAGAGAGGGTGTGCCAGATAAGTCTTCCACGTCAGCATTTAACAAAAAAATCAGACGGAGTTACCTTGGAGGACCAATTTTGACAAAAAAAAAACATTGAGGACCTAAAATAACTTTTTGAAACGTGAAGGACCAATATTAAGCTTGGTACAAACGTTGAGGACAAAAAAAAATAATTTGGCCTTTAAAAGTTTTAGAGCCAAAAAAAAATTAGACTAAAACATTGACCGGTCCCGGTTAAAACACCGGGTACAGAACTGCACTATTGGACGGTCGACAACATCGCCGCTGGCCACTAATCGAACAGAAGGAAGGAAGGGACGCAGCAATTCATCCCTATAGCGTTTCAGCTCTGTCACAATCAGCGACAGCGATGACGACCGAGACGGCGGAGAAGTTGATTTGATTGGTGAACTTTTCAATCTCGTTTTGCTACTTTCTTTATCTGGAATCGTTTGAGATCATACTCCGAGTTATCGTTGTACACTTGTGATGGATTGTTGATCTGATGTTGAGCTCTGCGACCATGCTCTGTGAAAGTTAAAACCTTCCTTCCTCTTCGTCGCTCTCGATTTCTCAAGAAGAGAGAAACAATTGTTTTCTGCTCCTCAGCTCCGGTGCGGATGCTCCGCTGTTGGAGATGCATAAAACCACTGTTGAACGCCAGGAGCAGGCTTTCCGGTATCCTCTTGGTGTCACCCAAAAGAGGTGAGTTTTGAACTGCTTTATTGTGTCTCTTCTTCACACTTATTCTTTACCCTTAGTTGCTCATTCTTTATAACCTCTCAAAATGAGCTTATTTCTCCCATTCATTTTCTGCTTGTGGTTCCAAGATGTGAAGCTTGTTTTCGAGTTCTATTTTGTTATTTATTTTCTTCATGGCTCTGGCTTCTTAGTGTCTTATTCAAAACTTGCACCAATCCGGTTACTACACTGACCAGCTTGTATGTGCAAGATTTGTCTCATTTTCTCGGGAAGGTTGAGGAAGGAGGCTTTTGGTGGGTGCTTTCAAATTTCTTCGGCGTAACAAAAGTTCAAAATCAATGGATGAGTTAGAGATTCAGAGGTTCAAAGCCCCTAAGCACACCTCCTAATGAGTTATTAGAATGATGTGTATTTTAAATTCAATGTAAGCATGCCACATATGCTGAGCTATGTTAATAAACTGACGGAAATCTTTAGAAGGACCAAATTGATAAAAAAATAGCATCTTTCAAGGACTAAATCAAGTATTTTCATCTTTTAGGAACTAAGAGGAAACAAAGACCAAAATGGTAATTTACTCTTTTATATTTCTTTTCTACAAGTATATCACTAGAAGTAAAACTTAAAATATATATATGCCGTTTGGTGTCATGTTCTATGTTTTCTAGAGTTTCGCTTCACCTATCAATATGTTTGTATCCATGACAAGTCTATGTCCTTGTCGTGTTAGGAGTACGTGTTAGTGTCTGTGCTTCACAGGAAATTTAAATCATAGGGTCCAAATTAAGTGGATGAAATGGGGAAAGGCTTCAGATATTATTTTTGATAGAAAATTGCCACTTGAAGGTAAGGAAAAAAAAGTTATCCTACAATTATAAGACTTGTTGTATAGTACTAAATGTTGGACAATAAAAGGTCAACATGAGCAAAAATTCATCGTTATACAAATGAGAATGTTGCGTTGGATGAATGGCCACTTTCGAAAGGAGAGGATTAGGAATGATTGCATTAGAGAGAAAGTAGAGGTAGCACCTATCATAGAAAAGTTGGTAGTAACGGGTCTTAAGTGGTTTGGTCATGTAAAAACTACAGAGGAGATTTCTATAAGCTCCTGTGCGAAGAATTGACCAGATGGAAGGTAGTTCAATAACTAGAGGTAGGGGCCAGGGGAAGACTAAAAAAACAATAGAATAAACTATTATGATGGATTTAACTATAAACAATCTAACTAGATATGAATCAAGATAGAACACATTGGAGTTGCTTGATCTATGTAAGCGACCCTACCAAGTCGAAAAAGGCTTTGTTTGTTTCTTTTGTTCTAGATTCAATTAGCTTTGAGCATATATTATAGTTCAATTTGTTTGCTAAATTTCTAGATTGGATTATGATGGAACCCATGTAACTTGGGGAACCTCTCTTAAAAGCTAGCTGTTGAAGGGGAAAAACCAGGGCAGTTAAGTAACCCATCAGGCATCCCATACTACGAAATGTGGAACTTGGGTAGCCCATACTACCCTAGGGACATCCCACACTTTCCCCTTCCTATCAGATTATATGAAGTCTAACATTGGGAGTTAACATGATTTTAAAGTTTAAGCTGGTTAATTTCTAGTTTAGCGTTCATGGCTCTTTTGTCATTGAATTGTGCATTTTTTTATCATGATAATAAGCTTCGAAGTATGTAATTTTCTGGTTTTCATGTCTCCCTTTTCATTATATTGAGCATTCTTGGAAGGTTCAAATGTGTATTAATTTCTGGTTTAGAGTTTATGGCCGTTCATGGTGAAAGAATTTGTTTTAACATGAACACTTTTTAACTTGTGATTGAACCAATAGTAATTCCATCCTTTTTGTATGCTTTGATGTGCTTTGGTTTCTCGCACAAACCAAGTTGTTATTGAATTAATGTATTAGTAATAAAATATTAGAATGTTCTATTTATGAAGCAAAAAGTATTCTTATTATAGTTACATGTTCTCTTTCTTTCTGTCGCTTTTCAAGTTTTCAGTTGTGAACTGCCAATGAAAATGGAAACCCTGCTGTTTCAGAAATCACTGGTGGAAATCTATTTCCAACACCAAGCAAAGGTTTGAATATCTCTTTCACTATCCCAAATAGAGTTTTTCGCTGTTCTGCTAGCTTTTTGTAACCTCTAAATTGCTAGCATTTTGGTGAATTTGGGACTTGGAGAATAGCAGAAGTATTATTTTCAGGTTCTTTTTAAATTCCATTCAAACTGCTGATTTCATTCTTTTTTTTTTTGTTTAAACTGTGGGCCACATTTTATTCCATTCGCACTAGGATGGATAGGATTAGAAATGATTGCATTATAGAGAAAGTTGAGGTAGTACCTATTGTAGAAAAATTAGTTGTAACACGCCTTAGGTGGTTTGGTCATGTACAAAGAAGGTTGTTAGAGGCTCCTGTACGTAGAGTTGATTAGTTGGAAGATAGCCCAATAAAGTATGGGAAAACCAAAGAAAATAATAGGAGAAACTATTAAAAGGGATTTAGCTATTAATAACCTAACCATAGAATTGAGTAAGGACAAAACACGTTGGCCTCACTTGATCCATATAGTCGAAAAGCTTTAATTGTTGTTGTTGTGGGCCACATGCTTCATATTCGACTTTGAAAGATGACTTTATTTTTTCCCCCAAAGAATAGGTTTTACAAATTATAGGCTGACCAACCATTCTAAATTCTGATTCATCTACAAACATAGGATATGTCTGCTCTCTGTACTTTGATCTTGTTTATTTGTTCTCTTGTTGGAGTATTGTGTATATCTATATAGCCTTTTCATTGCATACAGGATGGTTAATCTTGTTTCTTGTAGAATGTATTTTTTTTTGATAGAAAAAGAAATATTATTGAAGAAGAGAAAAGAATATACAAAAGGAGGACAAGAGGTCCTCAAAAAGGAAAACTAAAGCAACAAAATAAAACACCAAGGAGGAAACAAAAACAATGAGTTTAAATCTTGTAGAATGTATAGTTAATAGTTTAATAATCCAATGAGTTCTTTTTTACAAGCTTTTCATTTTCTCTTCATAAAATTGTTCAACAGTACTCATTTAGACTTGTAGCCAATCAAATAATTAGTTTAAATCTTCGTTGTCTCAGACGGTGACTTAGTCAATATATTAAGATGTATTGAATTTTATCTAAAAGATTATGAATATATCTATGCAATTACAATGATATTTAAATAAGCTGCAGTAGTGTGCTTGTGAAACTAACCTAAGAGGTGTGTTTTACAAATTAGGGTAATTATGCTTGTGGTGCATACATCACCAACACCGTTTTCACATGCGTCCAAAATGCTGTTTTCAGCTTGAATGCTGAATTATTTCCTTTTCATTTCACAAAGACCAAGCTGTTAAAGAAGGAAGATAAGACTTAAATCAAAGGGTGAGGTTCAGCAATGCTTTCAGCAATTTCTTTTATATACAGTGGCACTATAAGTTCTTTGGAAGGTAATAATTTTTTTAACTCTAACTAGTTTCTTATTGTTGATTTTATTTCTTTTTGGAAACATTTATACGTAGCTATGTTAATAGAAACTTATGAAAAAAATTTAGTGGATGTAGAAATCTCTGTTGGAAGGGTCAATCTACCTCTACCTTTCTATCTATATCTATATATATCTCTACTTCTCTATTTATATTTATATCTATACTATATATAACTGCTCACTTTTGTTAGGAACCAAAATAAATATCCTAACATTAACGTTAATTTAGAGAGAGAAGGAGAGAGAAAGAGAAAGCTAGTACTTTCTAGGATCTAGAAAATACTCCAATAAATGAGTCCTTAGATGGGACTAGGCTCAAATACAATACAACAACAACAACAATCAAAGCCTTTTCCCACTAGGTGGGGTCGGCTATATGAATCAAGCGACGCAATATGTTCTGTCTTTGCACACTAGGCTCAAATACAATATTTGAATAATAATCGATGCCTCCTAAAACATGAATAACAAATATTTAAAATAAACTACTTGAGAAACTAACTCCAAATTTGTAGGGGAGCACTCTACCCGCAATTCAAAATAAAATAATAAGATGTTGTTTAACTACCCTAGATAATGCCTAATTAATAGCAACTTATCTAGATAATGCCTAACTAATAGGAATTTAAATAAATAAATTAATAACCCTAATAAATTACTAATTTTATTTAAATAAACTAATAAGATAAAGGATAAAACTTATCCCTCCTAATCTTCTGATTCCAACTCCTATTCCTTCTCCACTTTCTCTTACGTGCCTTCATGGTGGGTTTGAGTGGGAATTAGTGGACTTAACAGAATGCTATCAATACTCCCCCCTTGAAAATGCACCTTGTCCTCAAGGTGTAAGCTTAATGGAGGTCCTGCTAGATGATCCCAATATTCCCAACAGAGTTCCGTGGCTTGACGTTCAATTAGAGGTGTGTGGAGACATGAATCCTGAGTACCTTGAAGTGTAAAGTCTTGGCCAATGTAGTGAAAAGAGAGGAACTTCTATTCCCAATTGGCTTGAATCGTGCCTAATGATGCTAACCACTTGAAACCCAAAATTAGATCGAATCCTCCTAGTGGGAATGTATAGAAATTGTCAATGATAGTCACCGTGGGGAGTTCTACCTTGGTATGGGGACACCAAAATCGGCTAGTAACAACATCCCCATTAGCAATTTGAATCCCCAAAGGAGCCACTCGTTGTACTGGGATGTCAAGTTCTTGAACCAATTTTTCAGCAATGAAATTCTCTCCAGCCCCACTATCTATTAAAATCCAAACCTCCTTACCTCCTAGAGATCCCTTCAATTTCATAGTTGTGTCTAAGGGGTCATTAACAAGTGAACAAAGAGTGATTTTAGCCATACCTCGTTCGTTTTCTACTTCTTCAAAATTTTCGCAGACCTCTCCTCCTTCTGTTTCAGCGTCAGTCAGCTCTAAAATTGAAGAGAGTGGATCCTCTAAAGTAATTCTCTATATTTCTTGGTGGAGTTATGAGATAAGGAAAATATTTTCTTTCTTGATTTTTTTCTCTCCCAATATTTCTTCTCTCTATCTCTCTCATAACTCCACCAAGAAATGTAGAGAATTACTTTAGAGGATCCACTCTCAAAATTGAAAGGTAGTGCTGTTTGCAACGATGCCCAAGGTAAAAACGTTCTCGGCCTTTTTCAAAAGGTACCGTAGCTGTTCGGCCTATTTGGGCTTGCTGGCTCCGCAGGTAATTGGAGCGGGTAGGGTTAAGTTTGGTTTCAAATTCTAATGCCAAGCTTACTGCCTTATACACCGTCCTTGGCTTATGTATACAGCTATACACCCATCCGCTACTAATTCCTCCTTCAACCCACTCAAAAAAACTCCTAGTAAACAGTGCTCAGGCCAATTCTTTACTCTTGCAGCTCTCCTAGCGAATTCGATATTCTTGAACAATTCCGGTTTGTTTGATGCGACTTAGGAGTTCATCAACATTTTGAAACTCCGTCGGGCCGTAATGTTCTTGTAAAGCTATCACTATGTCACCCAATACAGTAAGGTTCGTCAGAATTTATCCAAGCAAACAAATCAAGCGCATCTCCAGATCTCCTTCTAGATACATGGCTGCCACGTCTACCTTCATGTCTTCGGGTGTCTGGTAATATCTGAAATACTTCTCTGCCTTCAATATCCTGCCTCTTGGGTCACCTCCATCGAATTTAGGAAATTCGATTTTGGTGTATGGGAGTTTTTGGGGACCATGGTTGCCCCATTAATTTTCCCAGTTGTCTTCATCTCTCCAATGTCCCTTTCTGTGGAAATTTTCAGAACCAGTATCTTTGTTTCGGCCAGTCTTGTTAGAAGTTACTTCGAATGTTAATGCCGCTAGTTGCTGCGTAAGGGCATCCATACGTGTATCTGAGGTGGGAGGGTTTTGTGTTTCGGAGTTGGTATCAGAGGCTGGTTTCTCCCACCATGGTTGATACACGCTCATCTTCCGCTATCCCCGTAACCCACAAAACCACCTACCCTCAAACTCAATAAACTACCAACCCCAAAACACAGAACCCTTCCACCTCGAATACACGTGTGAATGCCCTTATGCAGCAACTATCGACATTAACATCTGAAGTAGCTTCCATCAAGGCTGGCCGAAACAAAGATACCGATTCTGAAAATTTTCGCGAAAAGGGACATTGGAGAGATGAAGAAGACGATTGGGAAAATTCATGGGGCAACTGTGGTCCCCAAAAACTTATACACCAAAATTGAATTCTTTAAATTCGATGGAGGTGACTTGAGAGGCTTGATATTGAAGGCAGAGAAGTATTTCAGATATTACCAGACACCCGAAGACGTGAAGGTGGGCATGGCAAGTCTGAACGAACCTTACTGTATTGGGAAGAACTTGTGACAGCTTTACAAGAACATTATGGCCCGACGGAGTTTCAAAATGCTGATGAATTCCTAAGTCGCATCAAACACACCGGAATTGTTTAAGAATATCATCAGGATATTGTTTAACTACCCTAGATAATGTCTAATTAATAGTAACTTATCTAGATAATGCCTAACTAATAGGAATTTAAATAAATTAATAATCCTAATAAACTATTGATTTTATTTGAATAAACTAAGAAGATAAAGGATAAAACTTATCCCTCCTAATCTTCCGCTTCCAGCTCCTATTCCTTCTCCACTTTCTCTAATGAATGGTGGGTTGAGTGGGAATTAGCGGACTTGACAGAATGCTATTAACTTTTTACTAAAAATTAAACTAGTTCTTAAAAACTGCCCGAATGAAACTGCTGCCCACTTCCTCATGTTTCCCACAAAAAATATACATTTTAAAAAAAGATGGAGAGAAAAGAACAAATTTAAATTTGAAAGTTTAATTCCCATAAAAAAAATTGAAAGTTTAATTAAATTAAAATTTAAAAGTTGAAACTTAAATTAGTTTTATTTCAAATTGTAAAATTAAAAGGAAAATTAATAAAGTATTTGTTTTGTCCACATTTACTGTTCAGTGTTCACTTATAAAAGATATTTAACAACAGAAAAATTAGTGTGGTTCTGGAAAGCAGTTGCAACTTGCAAACAGTCAGTTATTTTAGTTTGGCACATGTTCCACAAAGCTGTAATAAGGTGACTCATCATGTGGCCAACTTCTGCTATGCTCTCCACCCTTCCATTTGGTTTGCAAATTTCCCTTCCAGTGTGTTAGATTTGGTTCGTTCTGATGCTGTTTCTGTTTCAAATGATGTACTTTGAAGTGCTTGTTTAATATCATTTATTTAAAACAAAAAAAAGTTTAAATTTGAAAAATTAAAAATTAATTAACATTAAATCAAATTAATCAAAATTTTATAATTTATATTTGAAATTTAAATTATTTTTATTTCAAATTTTAAAATTAATATTGAAATTAAAGAGAAGGGAGATTATTATGGCAAGATTTGCCTAAAAAGATGGAGATGAGAGATATAGAGATAGAGCCCCTTTACTTACATGAAAAGCCATTGTATCTGTAATGAGAGAATAGATTTTTGTGTATTCATTCACATAGGACTGTCACATATATATACAAGAAAGAATGCAATGGAATAGGAAATTAAATCCCTAGTAATCAACTACCCTGATTCAGCTTATCTAATCCCTAAGATTATGCTATGGTCAACTATCTAATTATTATCTAGATATTATATATATATACTGCTCTTAACACTCCCCCTCAAGTTGGAGCATAGATATTAATCATGCCCAACTTGTTACAAAAATATTCAATTCTCACTCCATTCAATGCTTTAGTGAGGACATCTCCTAACTGTTCCCCATTCTTTACATATGCCATGGAAATCAGCTTCTCCTCAATCTTTTCACGCACGAAATGACAGTCAATCTCAATGTGTTTCGTTCGCTCATGAAAGACCGGATTGGATGCAATATGAAGTGCAGCTTTATTATCACACCATAGCTTTGCAGGCCACGAAGTCTTCAATCCAATTTCTTCCAATAATTGTACTATCCACACAACCTCACTAGTTGTCTGAGCCATAGCCCTATATTCAGATTCTGCACTAGAACGGGAAACGACATTCTGCTTCTTACTTTTCCATGAGATTAAGTTTCCTCCCACAAATACACAGTATCCTGTTGTTGATCGTCGATCTGCCTTGGATCCTTGCCCAATTTGCATCAGAGAAGCACTCAACATCCATGTGCCTATTATTTCCATACAGTAGTCCTCGTCCCGGAGCATTCTTCAAGTAACACAGGATTTGTTCCAGGGCTTCCCAATGCTTAACTGTTGGGAATGACATAAATTGGCTGACGATACTAACAGAGCAAGCAATGTCAGGACGAGTTACTGTAAGATAATTCAGTTTCCCAACCAATCTTCGATATCTCTCAGGGTCATCAAATGGTTCGCTGTCATCTTTCAGAAGTTGCAAGCTTGGAGTCATTGGTGTGCTACAGGGCTTAGCACCCAACTTTCCTGTCTCTGCCAGTAAGTCAAGAACATACTTCCTTTGAGATAAGAAAATACCTTTCTTGCTTCTTGTGATCTCAACTCCCAAAAAATACTTCAATGGTCCCAAGTCTTTCGTCTAAAACTGGGACTGAAGGAAAGACTTGAGTGAAGTAATGCCCGAACCATCACTACCTGTAATTATAATATCATCCACGTATACAATTATTAGGATGATGACTGTATCAGTCTTCTTATAAAATACAGAATGGTCACTCTTGAATTTCTGCTTCCTATGCTTCATGACTACCTCACTAAACCTTCTCAACCAGGCCCGAGGACTTTGCTTCAACCCATACAAAGATTTATGGAGATGACACACCTTCCCACACTCCCCCTGAGCGACAAACTCAGGTGGTTGCTCCATATAAACTTCCTCTTGAAGGTCACCATGGAGAAAAGCATTCTTGATGTCTAGTTGATGCAAGGACCAGTCATAGGTAGCAGCCATAGAGATAAAGAGCCTGACAGAAGTAAGCTTGGCCACAGGAGAAAAAGTGTCAGAATAATCAATTATAGGTTTGTGCATACCCTTTGGCAACCAATCGTGCTTTAAGACGAGCAACGGAGCCATCAGGATTAACCTTGACTGCAAAGACCCACTTACTTCCAATTACTTTCTTCTGAAAAGGTAAATTCACTAATGACCATGTACCATTGTGATCAAGGGCCATCATCTCCTGAACCATTGCTGCACGCCAACCAGGATGAGATAGAGGCTCGTGAATAGTTCGAGGAATAGTAACTATGTCTAGGGAAGTAATAAAAGAACGAGAAGGAGGAGACAAATGGTCATATGAAACAAAAGAGGAAATAGGATAGGTACATTGACGTTTACCTTTACGAAGGGCAATTGGAATATCAAGTGTAGGGTCAGGTTCCGACACAACTGGATCCGACGACGAAGGGGAAGGTGGATGGCATGGGTCTGGAGCCGTATCAATCGTTGTATCAATAGTTTGATGTGGCCGCCTGGAGTATACCTGTGTAATTGGAGGGCGTGTGTTCACTGAAGGTTGAGGTGATGAAGTCACAGTATAAACCAATAAATCATCATTCTCCCCCTGTTCAGGATCCTCTAAAGAATAAGGAAAGAAAGGTATATTCTCGTGGAATGTAACATCTGTAGATACAACGTATCTGTTTAGATCAAGAGAAAAACACCTATACCCTTTTTGAACTCTAGAATAGCCAAGGAAGACACACTTGAGAGACTTGGGATCAAGCTTATTATGGTGGGGCCGAACATCACGAACAAAACAAGTGCTACCAAATATTCTAGGCTCAATAGGAAACAATGATTTGGAAGGAAAGAGCACACTATAAGGAATCCCACCATTAAGAACTGAAGAAGGCATACGATTAATCAGAAAACAGGCTGTGGAAACAGCATCAGCCCAAAAGGTTTAGGAACTTTCATTTGAAAAAGTAAGGCCCTAGCAACTTCAAGTAAATGTCTATTTTTTCGTTCAGCAACACCGTTTTGAGACGGTGTATCAGCACAAGAAGATTGATGAAGCATGCCATTTTGTATCATATAAGATTGAAATGAAGCAGAAAAGTATTCTTTGGCATTGTCACTACGCAAGGTTTGCACATAAACATTAAATTGAGTTTTAACTTCAGCACAAAAGGCCCAAAAATGAGAAAATAACTCAGAACGATTTTTCATTAAATATAACCAAGTAACACGAGAATAGTCATCAACAAATGTTACAAAGTATTTAAAACCAGATTTTGACAAAATAGGACAAGGGCCCTAAACATCAGAATGAACTAGCTCAAAAGGGGACGCAGCCCGCTTATTGACTCGTGACACTAAAGGAAGGCGATGGTGTTTAGCTTTAGCAAACTGACATGACTCACAATTCAAAACAGACAAATTATTAAATTGAGGATAAAGTTTCTTAAGAGCAGATAATGAAGGGTGACCCAAACGACAATGTACTTCAAATGGTGAGAGAACACTTGAACACGCCACAGGTCTTGGCACTTGTGATTCCAGGACATACAGACCTCCAGACTCATGCCCTCTACCAATAATCTGCTTCGTCGTAAGATCCTGAAACAAGCAATGGTCAGGGAAAAAAGAGATAACACAATTCAAAGAGCGAGTAAGCTTACTGACAGAAAGCAAGTTGTAGGAAAAATTAGGTAGACTCAACACAGAGGATAATGAAAGAGATGGAATAGGATTGACAGTCCCAGAACCAAGAACACGGGACTGAGAACCATCGGCTAAGGTAACATTAGAGACAGTGGTATAAGGTTTGAAAGTAGAGAAAACTTGAGGATTACCTGTCATGTGGTCTATGGCGCCAGAATCAATGACCCACTTGGAAGAGGAGGAAAGTAAACATGTAGTGGATTTACCTGACTCAGCAATGGCTGTAACATGTGATTCAGTAGAAGGAGCAGAAGATTTCAGGAATTCCTGATATCGAGTAAATTGAGCATAATCATCAGCTGAGACAACAACAGTGTTGTTAGATGGAGACTGAGTGGAGGCAACATTTGCTGACTGGGGCCGTTGCTGTTTTTTCTGAAGCTTCTTGCAATTACGCTTGATATGTCCTGGTTCGTGACAATAAAAACACATAACCCCTCCTGGCTCCTGGTTGCGACCTCCATTATTTAGTGCTCCAAATGACTTGTCGCCATTACGACGACTAGAATCACCATGTCCAATGAGTGCACTAACATTAATAGTAGGCTGTGATTGAGCACCTTCAGATTGTCGCACTCGAGTATAAACCTCATCCAGAGAGTTAATATCAGTGCCAACAAGAACTTGAGACTTGACACCCTCGTATTCTGAAGGGAGACCAGAGATCCAACTCATAATTGCCATTTGTTCTCTCTGCTTCATCTAAGCTTTGATATCAACGGTAAATGGCAATAGGGTATTAAGCTCCTCATACGCCCTTTTAAATTCCATAAAATAAGTCATGAGGGACTTATCCTTTTTCTCAGGACGATAGAAAGCCTTGCACACATCGTAAGTACGCGAAAGGTTCCCTTTACCAGAATAGACAAACTCCAGATAATCCATTAGTTCTTTAACCAAATCACAATGATTAACAAAAGGAAGTGCCTCGGGAGTAATGGTGTTTCGAATTAGTAAGAAGAGCTTGTAATCATCCCTCAGCCAAGCCGCCTTCTTATCATCCTCGGGAGGATCCTTAAGATGATCATCTTTCTCAATACTTCGGAGGTACATTTGAATTGTTTTAGCCCATTCCATGTAATTCAATGGGGTAAGTTTGTGCTCCGTGATTCTAGAACTCACGGGAATCCCGTCACTGACAGCAACAACCTTCTCTGCCATTGATGAATGCCCAACACGAAAACAACAAATCACCAAAAGAAATCAAACCAGCCTCTGAAATAGTGATACTCACAGTAAAAACAGTAAAGAACAATGAGCCAAACACTAAATCAGTGAAGAACGAATGAGCCAAACACTAGCCCACTACTGAAATCGTATCAAAACCACCGGGAAACACCACCAATGGCCTAGACGGTCGTCGGTGATCACAAAACAGTAACACCGAACAAAATCCGGCGACGGCACGATGGCGCGTGGCCTTCACGCGCCACGCACTCCAGAAGCTTCAAGCGGCGCGTGAGCCTCACGCGCTGCTCCGTTGACCACCGGGTGACCGGGAAACGGCCGGTCGGCGCCTTCTGCTTCTGACCTTGACGGAGGTGATGCACACCGGCAACTTTTCTGGTGATCCTCAAACAGTGCACATCTACTGCACTTCAATGGAAGCTTACGGACAGAACAGGAACACCAGAATAAGAAGCACACAGAAACCTAGGGTTACCTCTGATACTATGTAATGAGAGAATATATTTCTGTGTATTTATTCACATAGGACTGTCACATATATATACAAGAAAGAATGCAATGGAATAGGAAATTAAATCCCTAGTAATCAACTACCCTGATTCAGCTTATCTAATCCCTAAGATTATGCTAGGGTCAACTATCTAACTATTATCTAGATGTTATATATATATACAGCTCTTAACAGTATCCAAAGCATTTATGTACATGAATGGCTGATTTGTATGAACTACGATGTTTGCATGGGTTAAGGACGGGAAAATGAAGAATATATTGTAGTTACTTAGTGTTTAGTAACTAATTAGTTTCAGAGTTAGTTATGCAAGTTGTACTTAGTTAGTTTGCATAGCTGGCTCTAGACACGTGTATTTAGCAGAGTTTCAGTTGTATATATTGGTGGTTGTATTGTTATTACCGCTGCTTAATGAGAATTATTCATTTTCATTTTATCTTAGCTCTATTTTGTACATGGTATCAGAGCAAAACAATCTAGAGCTTGGATTCTGTGATTTCTTCTTCTCGTTAGATTGAGATTTGATCTATCTCGGTCTGTATTCTTTTTTGTTACTTAGATCTTACTTTGATCTAAGTCTATACTTCTTTTCCATCTCCGTTTTGGTTCGAGCTTTTCTTCCATTATCATGGAAACTCCCGGCGTTAATGGTGAGAACGGTAATGGAAGCTCCAGTGCAAAAACTGTGGAGCATTCTTGGGCTCTTCACAATTCAGACCAGCCAGGAATGACTCTGGTTACATCTCCGCTAACACGATCGAACTACTTAACATGGAGTATGGCAGTGCGAATTGCTTTGGAGGCTAAGGAGAAACTTGCGTTTATCGATGGATCTTCGACGCCACCTACTGATGTTAATGGATCTAGACTTTGGAAGAATGCCGATGCGATGGTGAAGGCTTGGCTTATCAACTCTATCTCGAAGGATTTGGCTGACAAATTCATGTGTTTCTCGAGCTCTAAGGCACTCTGGGATGAATTGAAGACGAGATATGGAGTGAGTAGTGGGCCACAGATTTACCAGATTCAAAGGCAAATTAATACTATGGTTCAAGGTAATGATCCAGTTAGTACCTATTATGGTAAATTGTATAAATGCTGGGACGAGCTTAATCGTCTCATGCCTAAACTTCCTTGTACTTGCAAAGCGCATACTAGGAACATTGAAATTGATGAGTCCGCTAAGTTGAATCAATTTCTAATGGGACTTAGTGAGCAATTTGACGCTCTTAGGAGTCAAATTTTGGCTCTGGAGCCTCGACCTACTGTTAGCAAAGCCTTCTCGTTAGTGGCTCAAATGGAGCAAGAGAGGGAGATAAAACTTGCTATTGCACCTAGTATGACAGATGCAGGTGCATTGATGGTTAAAACTTCTGGTAAGAATGATCAAGAACAGAAAGGAAATGCTGCTGGTGGTGCTAATTTCGTTCGGAGGAAGGACAAGAAGGATCGGTTCTGTGATCATTGTGCTACTGCAGGACACACAAAAGATGTGTGTTTCAAACTACACGGTTATCCTGAGTGGTTTGAGAAGAAGAAGGCAGGAAATGGTAGTAGTGGCAAGAAGCAACAAGTGGTAAATATGGCAGCAGAGGCAGATAATCCTATTAACTCTGTTGTTAAGGATAATGCTACTGATTTCTCTGCTATGGTTTCTCAAATTGTTAGACAGGAATTGGCCAAGTTTGCTACGGGGAAGTCAGGTGAACATGCCAATTTTGTGCTGGATTTTGCAGGTAATGCTTTTAATGATTACTTGCTTAAAAATTCAGGTGTTTGGGTGGTAGATACCGGAGCTTCTAGTCATATGTGTTTTGAGAAACACTTAATGAACAATGTAAGAGTTATTTCGATTCCTATTGTGGTTCATTTACCAGATGGAAATAAGTTGATGGTCAATGAAATTGGGTCTGTGAAGTTAAATGAAGAGCTGGAGCTAAATGATGTACTATTTGTTCCATCTTTCAAGTATAACCTAATGTCAGTAAAAAAGGCTATTGGAGATAATTTAGTAGTGGTTTTTGATGCCTCTACTTGCTTGATACAGGACCACAAGACTAAGAGAACTGTTGCAGTTGGTCAAACACTGGGAAATTTATATTTTCTCAAGCAAGCTTTCTTGAAGAAGGAAGAAGTTTGTAATAATACTGTTGTTAGAAATAATGTTGATAATGCCTATGTTTGGCATAAAAGACTCGGTCATGCTCCTTTGACTGTGTTGAAGCATGCTATTAATGATGTATATGGGACTTTACCTGTATGTTCTGTTTGTTATAAAGCAAAACAACAAAGACTTAGTTTTCCTGTCAGTAATACTAAAGCTGATGTATTGTTTCAATTGATTCACGTTGATGTGTGGGGGCCGTATAAGAGACCTACTCTTAATATGGCTCATTATATACTAACTATTGTGGATGATTGTAGTAGAGCGACCTGGACATTTCTGATGCAAAACAAGACACAAGTGGTTGAACTTTTGAAGAATTTCTTTTTAATGGTGCAAAATCAGTTTGCTACGACTGTCAAAGTCTTAAGAACTAATAATGGGAGTGAATTTGTGAATGAAAAATGTACTAGGTTGCTTGAAGAAATGGGAATTTTGCATCAGAAGTCTTGTGCTTACACTCCACAACAAAATGGAGTTGTAGAACGCAAACATAAGCATTTACTACAGGTTGCTAGGTCCATCATGTTTCATTCGGGCTTACCTATGAAATTTTGGGGTGAGAGTATTTTAACTGCCACCTATATCATAAATAGGCTACCCTCCACTATTCTAGGATGGAAGTCTCCTTTTGAAGTTTTATATAACAAGGTTCCTGACTATGGCAAGCTTAAGGCTTTTGGTTGCTTGTGTTTTGTAGCCAATTGTCTACCTCACAAAGATAAGTTTGCTGAGAGGTCTTTTAAGTGTGTGTTTTTGGGGTATGCCTCGGGTTAGAAGGCCTATAAGGCTTATGACATCGAAAATCATAAAATTGTGATAAGTCGTGATGTGATTTTTCATGAGGACCAGTTTCCTTTTCTCACTTCTTCAAATAGTGAGGAGACGTGTGCACCATTACCTATAGTGCCTATTGATAGTGATTATGTACTCCCTACTATACCACAACCTGATCCTATTACAGAAAGTACTACTTTATCTAATGGTCATTCACCATGTGATGGTCATTCACCATCTATATCAAGTAGTTCAGAACATAGCAATAGTCAAAATCCTTTTCCTATTAACCAACCTATTTCTAATGTACCTAATGAGACCAGAAGCAGTAAAAGACCACGACACACTCCTGTTTGGTTACAAGATTACATATGTAATAGTGTAACGAGTGAAAATAAATCTTTCATGTTGGAACACATCAATCTTTCTCCTAGTTACACTGCTTTTATGGTCAATGTTTCAAAGGCAGTTGAACCTACTTCTTACAGAGATGCTAGTAAACATGAAGAATGGCGAGTAGCTATGGATAAAGAGCTACGAGCCTTAGAAGACAATAAGACTTGGGTCTTAACCACTCTACCTGAAGGGAAGAAGGCAATTGGTTCTAAATGGGTGTATAAGGTGAAGTATAATTCTGATGGGACTGTAGAAAGGTGTAAGGCAAGGTTAGTTGCCAAGGGGTATAATCAAGAGTCTGGAGTGGATTATCTGGATAGCTTCTCACCTGTGGCAAAGCAAGTTACAGTCAGATTACTTTTGGCTATTAGTGCTATGAAAGGTTGGTGTCTACATCAATTAGACATTAATAATGCCTTTTTACATGGCTTCTTAAAGGAGGAGGTTTATCTAAGTCCACCAGAAGGCTACAAAAAGGCACAAAAGAATCAAGTATGCAAGCTTGAAAGGTCGTTGTATGGATTAAAACAAGCTTCAAGAGAGTGGAATTCTGAGTTCACTCAACAACTTCTGAGGTATGGATTTACACAATCTCCTAATGATCATTGTCTTTTTACAAAAGGGAAGGATAATGATTTTTTAGCTTTGCTAGTGTATGTTGATGATGTTCTTATCACTGGTGCAAATGAAGAAAATGTGGTGAAAGTTAAGAGTTTTCTTCATAAATTGTTTACAATCAAGGATTTGGGTTATGCCAAATATTTTTTGGGCATTGAAATTGCTAGATCTGAGACTGGTATGTTTATATCACAGAAGAAATATATTTCAGATATTATACAAGATGCAGGTCTGAAGGAAGCCAAGGAAGCTTCTGTCCCCTTACCTAGAGGACACAAGTTTGATGAAGAATCTCCAGTTTTGAAAGATCCTGACAAATATAGAAGACTTGTTGGGAGATTGTTGTATCTCAACATGACTCGTCCAGACATTTGTCACAGTGTGCAACAACTTAGCCAATTTGTTTCCAAACCTTTGAGTAGTCATTGGGAAGGAGCTTTACAAGTGGTCAGGTATCTCAAGGGGACACTTTCTACTGGTTTGTTGTTTAGAGCAGATTGTGAACCAATTATAAATGCTTACTGTGACTCAGATTGGGCATTTTGTCCTAACACTAGAAGATCCTTAACTGGGTATTGTATTTTTGTTGGTGGATCTTTAGTTTCTTGGAAAACAAAGAAACAGTCCACAGTTTCTCGGTCTTCTTGCGAAGCAGAATACAGAGCAATGGCTTCAACAGTTTGTGAATTGACATGGCTTTCTTATGTTTTGAAGGACCTACAGATTCGTATGCCAATGCCTATTTCTTTCTGGTGTGATAACAAATCTGCTTTGCATATAGTTGCAAATCCTGTCTTTCATGAGAGGACAAAGCACATAGAGATCGATTGTCATATTGTCAGGGATAAATATAAAGAAGGTTTTATTCGTCCTCAGTATGTTTCTTCTCAGCTACAACTTGCAGATGTTTTCACAAAGTCCTTAGGGCAGCCTCAGTTCAAGCCCATAGTATCCAATTTAGGATTGGTTGTAAATCCTTCTCCAACTTGAGGAGGGGATGAAGAATATATTGTAGTTACTTAGTGTTTAGTAACTAATTAGTTTCAGAGTTAGTTATGCAAGTTGTACTTAGTTAGTTTGCATAGCTGGCTCTAGACACGTGTATTTAGCAGAGTTTCAGTTGTATATATTGGTGGTTGTATTGTTATTACCGCTGCTTAATGAGAATTATTCATTTTCATTTTATCTTAGCTCTATTTTGTTTTGTACAGAAAAATCAACTTATATTTTTCCAAAATAAGTTTTTAGATAGTGCTAATGGTGACTATGCAATTATATTGATAATATACAAAGTAGGATTTATATGGCCATATCTAGAACCTTAATTTATGAACTGTCATTTGCTGGATTCTAGATGGTTGGAAAATGAGATACTGGCTGGAAGGCTCAACTTAATTTGAATCAGTTAACGACTGTTTGTAAGGCTTATTGTCCTTTAGCATTGGCTAACTACAGGTAATTATTTTATGCAGGAGAGGGAGTTGAGTCTTGAGAATTTTGATAGACGTTTTACTTGTTTTGGATGCTAGGTTTTATTAAAATGCTGCAACTTGGTCAATTCAAATGACTCTTGGCAAACCAATAGACCTGAAGAAACTTCTATCTAGTCTTGCCATTATCACTGATAATGTACTTGTTACCTGCAAACCTGCTGGGTTCTTTACTCAATTCTGCTGTCTCAACTCATTCTTCCTTTCTTGGTCGTGCTGTCCATGCCCAGATCATCAAGACCTTAGAAAATCCCCTCCCTTCCTTTATCTGCAACCATCTTGTCAACATGTACTCCAAACTTGGCCTTTTTAATTCAGCCCTATGTGTTCTATCACTCACTGATGCTCGTACTGTTGTTACTTGGACCTCCCTCATATCTGGTTGCGTGCAAAATGGTCATTTTGTGTCTGCTCTCATCCATTTCTCTAGCATGCGTTGTGAGTCTGTTCAGCCAAATGACTTCACCTTTCCTTGTGTCTTTAAAGCCTCAGCTGCACTACAGATGCCCATTACTGGAAAACAAGTTCATGCCCTTGCAGTAAAAGCTGGTCAAATATGTGATGTTTTTGTCGGATGCAGTGCCTTTGACATGTACAGCAAAACAGGTCTTCGAGTTGAGGCTCATAAGATGTTTGTTGAAATGCCTGAAAGAAACTTGGCCACATGGAATGCGTATATTTCAAATGCAGTGCTTGACAGCCGATCTCATGATGCATTTGATGCATTTAAGGAATTACTTTGTGTGGGTGGGGAGCCTAATTCTATAACATTTCGTGTGTTCCTGAATGCATGTTCTGACACATCAAATTTGGAGCTTGGACGCCAAGTACATGCCTTTATAATTCGTAGTGGATACAGGGAAGATGTTTCTGTCTCAAATGGGCTTATTGATTTTTATGGAAAATGTCATGATCTTGTATCTGCTGAAATGGTTTTCAATAGAATTGGCTGGCGAAATGAGGTTTCTTGGTGCTCTATGCTTGCTGCTTTTGTGCAAAACAACAATGAAGAGAGGGCATGTATGGTATTCCTGCAGGCAAGGAAAGAAGGAGTTGAGCCAACTGACTTCATGGTATCATGTGTACTCAGCGCTTGTGCTGAACTTGGAGGGTTGGAATTGGGTAGGTCAGTTCACGCTCTTGCTGTGAAAGCATGTGTTGAAGAGAATCTCTTTGTTGGTAGTGCACTTGTTGACTTGTATGGAAAATGTGGAAGTATAAAGGAAGCAGAGCTAGTCTTCAATGAAATGCCTGAGAGGAATTTAGTCACTTGGAATGCAATGATAGGTGGATATGCACACCAAGGTAATGCTGACATGGCTCTAGCTCTATTTGAGGAAATGACATCAAGTGATTCAGTGGTGGTACCAAGTTATGTGACACTAGTTTCTATATTGTCAGCATGTAGTAGGGCAGGAGCAGTAGAGACAGGCATGCAAATTTTTGGGTCAATGAGAGAAAAGTATAGAATTGAACCAGGCGCAGAGCATTATGCCTGTGTTGTGGACCTGCTAGGGCGATCTGGATTGGTTGAGCGTGCATACGAGTTTATAAAGAAAATGCCAATTCCTCCAACTATTTCAGTCTGGGGGGCTTTATTGGGCGCCTGTAGGGTATACAGAAAACCAGAGTTGGGAAAAATTGCTGCTGATAACTTATTTGAGCTTGATCCACAGGACTCAGGCAACCATGTAGTGCTCTCTAATATGCTTGCTGCGGCTGGAAGGTAATGAATTAATTTAGGCTGGAACTAAATTTTTATCCGTTAACTTTGTTTGAGATTTTAAATTTGTCTTTTCTTTTTACTAATTGATGCAATTTCTTCTCCTCCCCAAATTTTTTTAGCCAAATGTGGAACCCAAGTAAAACTATTCTTATTAGAGTATGTTCAATTGGCATATACACCACGAGGCCTTGGGTATTCAAAACGCTGAATTAAGAGCGTTCACAATTTTCGAAACCACGAGGATTACTGTACACATCGTTTCAACCTCATCTGACCTTTTCTACCACCTTAGCTATGCTTTGACTACAATAATTCCACATGGACTCCATAATAGATTGTGGGTTAAGGGAATAAATTGTGGGACAAAGTCGAAACTTAATGCAAAATTAAGGGACAAAAAGATAATTTTAGCCATCATTTAGCTTCACCGTAAGTAGTCCTCTTTTATCATAGAAGGCACTTGAGGAAGTTATGTAGACAATAAGTTCATGATTTCATCTGGATGAATAATCTTTCACCTAGCATGTCAATTTTTCTTTTCCATTTACAACTTTTTGATAAATTTTGTTGCAAGTGATACATTCTATTTTCACCTCCATTTGACTCAACATTGTCATTCATTTGAAACTTATACTGGCAATTATTAATTGTAATGCAGGTGGGAAGAAGCCACACTTGTCAGGAAGGAAATGAAAGACGTAGGTATAAAAAAGGGTGCCGGTTACAGTTGGATCGCTGTGAAGAATAGGATCCACTTATTCCAAGCAAAGGATAATTTTCATGAACGGAATAGTGAGATTCAGGCAATGTTAGGAAAGCTTAGGAGGGAGATGAAGGAAGCTGGATACGTACCTGATACCAATTTGTCACTCTTTGATTTAGAAGAAGAAGAGAAAGTTTCAGAAGTTTGGTACCACAGTGAGAAGATTGCTCTTGCTTTTGGCCTCTTAGCACTCCCTTCTGGAGTACCAATACGAATCACAAAAAATCTTAGGATATGTGGAGATTGCCATAGTGCCATCAAGTTCATCTCTAGAATTGTAGGTAGAGAAATTGTTGTGAGAGATAATAATCGTTTTCATTGTTTTAAGGATGGCCAGTGCTCTTGTAGAGACTATTGGTGACGGTTTCTGATTACAAATTGAAGGCTGAATAGGACATTAGTGTGTATAGTATATAGGATTAGAATGCTCATCAATTTGGATATCATGAACTGCACCAAGCGATCATTGTAACTGTTGGTTCTGCAATATCAGACATGATTTTTAAGTTAGACTTAATATTGTGAATTTTTTCTTGTTAGGTCGGAAAATAACAAGAAGGTGGTTAAATTGGTTACTTATTATTTTGAAAATCTCTTTAAAATTTTGAAAATCTCTATTGAAATCATTCTGAAATCTAGGTTAATGCGGGAAGGGATAAAGTTAAAAAGGAAAAAACTTAAATTCATTTCTTTATATTAATTTTCTCTAGTTTGCCTATTAAAACATGACATGTGCCATTTTACTTATGTGAGTCTTTTTTTTTTAACTCTGTTAACGTTAAGGAAAAAACTTACACATGTCATGTTTTGATAGACAAACTTGAGAAAATAGATGTAAGCTTTTTCCAAAATTAAAAAGCACATAATATACAGAGGTTCATAACAAAATAAGTTGATCCTATTCCTATGTCATCTCTCCTTGCCAAAAGAGCAAGAGAGTTCACTAGTTGGAAAACTTTCATACATTAAGGGCTCATCCCACAATTTCTTATGGCATCACTAAGCAATACAAGAAGGTTCAACACACATGCTTTTACTCCACTAAATAATTAACCAAAACAGATTCCCACAACTATTACCTAGACCATTAACCTTCTGATGTAAGACATCAACTTGAGTTATGACTAAGAATACGCTCAGCTAACATTGCTAGAGGGATCAACATCCACCACTTCTATGCCAAGAGACACTTGGAAACCTTATGAAGACTCAGAAAACATGCTTTTACCCCTTAGTATTATAAAATGAAAAACTAAGAATTCCCCAAAACATCAAACTAGTAACTCACTGATTTGCAAACAACCACTAATTTAGACTCTTTTCCAGACGCCTAGAAAAGAAGAAGATTTAGGAAACTTTCAAAGCCAAAAACTACCATCTCACAGAGCAAAATAACGATGGAAGCACAGTTAAAAAAATGTAATACGACGTTCCTATACGTTGGGAATTAGAGGTTGTAAGCCCATGTAAAAATGGTATTCTAAATGGATTAGGGAATTTTATACTGGTTGTAGCCTTTAATTCCCGCAACGCAAGAACGGGGTATTACATCTGTCGGGAAAGAGGGCGAACAAAAGTAAGTCAATTTTGGTTAAGATAGGATTTAGGTTAAAATATGATTGCAAAATTTGAGGCATATGGCTCTGCTCTCAGTTACTATATTAATAACAGTAATTGGTACAATGATTTCATCTCAATCATACACGTGTAAAGTAATACAGCTGTACTAAATAATATCTGGACACTACTACAATTACAAAAATATCCTCAAGTCTTAACACTCCCCCTCAAACGAGAGGGTGACATAATCAATTCGAATTTGCTTATGTAAACTTCAAATTGTGTTTGAGAGAGAGCTTTGGTCAAGCAATCTACTATCTGTGAATCTGAAGGGATATATCTGATGTCCATAACTCCTGTGGTAACAAGATCCTGAATAAAATGAATGTCAATTTCTATATGTTTGCTCCTTGCATGATGTACCAGATTAGATGCCAATGCCTTTGCAGTTATATTGTCGCACCACATCAGAGCTGGTTGTTTGATGAATAAACCAAGTTCTGACACTAATGAAAACAACCATTTTAATTCTGCAGCGCCGTCAGCTAAGGCATGGTATTCAGAAACCACCTTTTGTTTTCTTGAAGACCAAGAGATCAAGGTATCACCAAGAAAAACACATATCCCTGCAACCGACCTGCGATCATCCACATCAGTCGCCCAATCTGAATCTGTGAAGGCTGTGAATCTCAGACTTTTGCAAGGCTTAATGTGTATTCCCATTTGAAATGTTCCCTTGAGATATCTCATTATCCTCTTCACTCCTTGATAATGTGTCTCGGTTGGTTTAGACAAAAACTGACTAAGTTTATTGACCGAGAAAGCAATATCTCGTCGAGTTGTGACTAGATATTGGAGTGATCGAATAGCTCTTCTATACAAAGATGGATCTGAGATGAATTCACCATCCTCAGCTGCAAAAGGTCTTCCTGTCACCATTGGTGTTGTGACAGAGCACAATTTAGCATATCAAATCTTTTGAGAATATCAATAGCATACTTGGCTCGACATAGGTGGAAACCAGAAGAATCTCTATAAACTTCAATGCCAAGAAAATAATAGAGTGGTCTGAGACCTTTTAGAGCAAAAGTGTCATTTAATTTCCTTGTAAAGTTCTTCAAGAAGGTAGTGTCATTGCTTGTAATGATTATATCATCAACATACACCAGTATAAAGGCAACTAAATTTGGTGTCCTTCTGTAGAACAATGAAATATCACTTTTGGTATTTTGAAAACCCCAACCAATCAAAGTGAGTTGAAGTCTATCGAACCAAGCTCGTGGAGCTTGTTTAAGACCATACAAGGCTTTTACAAGCTTGCATATGTGACCAGGATGTTTCGGATCATTGAAACCTTCAGGCTACCTCATGAAAACATCTTCATGCAAGTAACCATTTAGAAAAGCATTATTAGCATCTAATTGGCGTACCTCCCAATTGAATGTCGCTACAAGAGTGAGAACAAGTCGAATTGTTGTTGGCTTTATGACTGGACTAAATATCTCCCCCATAGTCTATTCCCTCGGATTGTTGAAAGCCCTTTGCCACAAGACGAGCTTTATGTTTTAGAACAGAGCCATCTGACTTGTACTTAGTCTTCAATATCCATTTACAATCAATTAACTTCTCCTTACCTGTATTTGGAACAAGAACCCAGGTTTTGTTCCTTTGAAGTGAATTGAACTCTTCAATCATAGCCTCTTTCCATGAAGGAGAAGAAAGAGCTTCGGTTACTGTGTTAGGCTCATAAGTATTAGTGTAAGGATTTTCATGCGCAAGTAGACCTATGAAGGGATGTTTGGGTTTGTGAATTCCTGCTCTGGCCCTTTTTATCATAAGATGTTGCTGAACTTCAGGTTGGACATCAGAATGAGTAGGCTGGACTTCTTCAAATCTGCTACCTTCACTGGATTCATGCCTCAGACTCATATGGTTAGGTTGAGTCAAACTATTCTGATCATTTGAAGATGAGCCACGTGAAGAAGAATTGGACTCACGTGATTCATTAAGTGGCTGACAAGGTGAAGTACAAGTGCCCGTTGGACTTGACCATTGACCATCATCAGTAACATTAATTCTCTCTGTAACTTTGGTAAATTCAATAATAAAAGGAATCACACAGCTTTCTTCATTCTGAGATGTGCTTTTGCAATTGAGAAAACCACTTTTGCAAGGAAACACCGTAGGATGAAAAACCACGTGCCTAGACACATAAATTCATCCAGTTGAACTTAGGCATTTGTACCCCTTTTGTTGAGGAGCAAGCCCAAGATATACACACCTTTGACTATGAAACTGGAATTTGTGTGTGTTGTAGGGCTTTAAGCACGGGTAGCAGGCGCATCCAAACAGTTGTAATGCTTTATAATCAGGTGCTTCATCATATAGTTGTTGTAATGGTGTTGTCCCATCAAGAATCGGTGTGGGTAATCTGTTAATGAGATAGACCGCTACCTGAAAAGCATCAGTCCAGTAAGTTAGTGCAGAGAAGCTTGAGCAAGTAATGTAAGTCCCATTTTAACTATGTGTGTATGCTTTCTTTTTTATCTTCCATTTTGTTCAGACGTATATGGACAAGTATACCTCATTTCGATTCCACAGCTTTGAGCAATAGGTATAAAGGGCTTAAATTCAAAACCATTGTCACACTGGATTCCTTTAATCTTAGCATTAAATCTGTTTTCAACTTGCATCCGAAATACATTAAATGCATTAATGGCATCACTTTTGTTTTTCAGTGGAAAGAACCAAGTGAAACGACTATAGTCACCTGAGAAGTGAATGTAAAAGCGATGTCCATGAACGGATTGAACTGGTGAAGGACTCCATAGGTCAGTATGTATCAACTCCAGTGGGGAAGATGCATGAGATAAGGATCTATGAAAAGGCAAATATTTAGATTTCCCAAACTGACATGCTTCACATATAGTTTTTGAAGTTGAAAAATCAACATTACAGTTATTCAAAATTGTTTTAAGAACCCTATCATTAGGGTGTCCTAACTTATGATGCCACTGTGTATACTCATTCTCCTTCTTTGCAACTTTTGACTCCAGGGAACAAACTGGAGCAATGTCAGCTGCTGATCCTTGATGCTTCAACTCAGCCATTGTGTACATTCCTTGCTGCACCTTCCCTCTGGTTGGCATTTGCCATGTCTTCTTGTCCTTCACATAGCAACTATCATCATTGAAATTTATATCCATAGTGTTATCTTTTACAAGTCTGTTCACACTTAAATAGATTTTTAGTAGCATTAGGAACCACAAGTACATCATTAGTCAAAGTGTAGAATTATTGCTAGATAAAGAAGTGGTACCTATTCCAGTAATTTCAATTTTCTCACCAGTGCATGTATAGAGATGTTTCTTACCTATTGGCATGTAATTATCAAGATTATCACTGTGAGGTGTGACATGGTGGGTAGCCCCACTGTCCATATACCATGATGAGTCATTGACAATCTGAGGTGTAGCTTGATAGACTTGTGGTGAGTTGCTTGCATTACCTGTGAACTGCTGAAAATTCTTATCGAATCTGTGATAGCATGTTACAACCATATGACCATATTTTCCACAGAGTTGACAGTGAGGCCTATCACCATTGTTGTTGGAGCCTCCTCTACGACCCCTACCTCTTCGTCCTCCACGGAAACCTTGTTGAAAACCACCACGCCAGTTATTCTGATCAGTTTGGCCACGACCTTGGCCACCTCTAGAACGATTTCCACCTTCCTCTTTCTGATCAACATTGACAGAAGGTTGGATATTCAAGCTACTCTGTTGTTGTTGATGTTGGATTCTACTTTCAAAAGCCATTAGTTGAGTATGAGTGATAGCCTATGTTAAGCTTGGACCATTAATCAATGTTGTTACCACTTAATCATATTCTGCCTCTAGCCCATTCAAGGCATGAAGAATGAGATCATCGGTAGATATTGGTGCTCCAACCATATTCAGTTGATCTGAAATAGTTTTCAACTCGGAGAGATATTCTTCCATCGTCATTGAGCCTTTCTTCACGTTGTGAAGCTCCTGCTTGAGATTCAGCATACGTGACTTAATAGAAGCACATGTTAGCTCCTTTGCACCTTCCCAGAGATCGAAAGCAGTAGTGCAATGGATGAGTTGAGTGGCTATTTCGTTGCTCATAGTGTTTCTTAGTCAGCCTTGGAGTAATCTATCAGTCCCGAACCATTCTTGATAGGCTGGGTTTGGAACGAGATTGCCATCTTGTTGAATCAGCTTCTGTGGTGCTGCATTGGTTCCATCAATGTGGCCTTCAAGAAAGTTCCCTTCGATCAGAGAAAGCACAACCAAGTGCCAGAGCAAGTAATTAGAGCGATCAAATTTGACCGAGGTACACTGAAAGGAGCTGCTAAAAAGGGAGTAGGTCTTGTTGCTTGATGATGACCCAACGGAGCTAGATGACGCAGTAGAAGCTGTAGCCGCCATTGCTGTGCTCTATTAATTGGTTTTGCTCTGATACCAAGATAGGATTTAGGTTAAAATATAATTGCAAAATCTGAGGCATATGGCTCTGCTCACAGTTCCTCTATTAATAACAGTAATTGGTACAATGATTTCATCTCAGTCATACACGTGTAAAGTAATACAGCTATACAAAATAATATCTGGACACTACTACAATTACAAAAATATCCTAAAGTCTTTAACATTTAGCCCGAACATGCCTTACAAATCAAAGAGAGAGACTTCAGAGTTTTTTGGATTCAAATTTTGCTCGACAATAGGGAAATATCTAGGTACTAGGATAGCGTAATACTACACTCTCCATGAGCATTATAAGTCCCAACCTCAGTGTTTCTTCTTAGACTTGCTTGGTTCAAATTTCTATTTGTTATGCTTTTGATGATTCTGCTTTTGTTAATTTCTTTTCTATTATTATTGATTGAGTCCATGGATTGTTAGGAGTTTTTTGTTGTGTGTGGTGATTCTTGTGTCCTGTTCTAAGTTCATCTTTTCTCTGTTCTTGAATTTAATAGGGTGTAGGTAGTGAGTCTATTCTGATTTTATTATATGTTAACTGTGTTTGGAGTATTCATCAAGTGTTTGGACTCAATTTCTGTGGTTGGTTGCTGGGATTTCACATTGAATATGAACGTCTTCTATGTTGAGGTTTCTTCTTCTTGTATTTCTATTTAAAAAAAACAGAGATGGAATTTATATGAATTTTCTTAGTTTCTTCATGGATATTTGGTATTTTATTTCTTTATATTGATAATGTGATTTTGTTCACATAAATACATTTCTTTTGTTGTTATTAGAAAGTTCTTGAGCTGAAATATGGACATTTAGTAGGGATGCATGGATGATACTTCTAATAAACTATTCAAAGAAAAGAAATGATAATTTTAGCGTATTATATTTTGGGAATTTTGAGTTCATCTCTCATTTGTTGGTATTTGTAATTTACTGAAGTAGTTTGGGATTTTGTTGAAATGAGTTCGAACTGATATAATGCGTGCAAGTGAATCAGTAGGTGAAACAAATCTTAAACTATGTCCTGTTTTGTAGTTGTTGATACAGTATCTTCTGAATTTATGGACTCATCAATTGTGGAATTGGCAAATTGGCTTTTGTTGGTTGTATATGAATGTTATTAAAACTTGGTTGATTTATCTTAGTACAATAACTTTAATTGTGGAGGAAAAGGGGTGAAAAAATTGTGAAGTATTTGCTGCTTGATGGGTTAAGTTACCGACCGATGTTACTATATAGAGCATCTATGTAGTAAATTAATTCTTTCATAAGATATGCAAATGTGTGAAACAATATTGTCAAAATTTAGATTTAAATCTTATAATCTTATGATTCTATAATTTTATACCTTTAAATTTTGTTAAATCGTGTACAAAATCGTTTAGGTACAATATTGCCATAGAATCAATGGAATAGATAAAATCGGGTAAAATCGCATGAAATATTGATTTTACCCAGAGATTCTACAATTTCACAACAATTTAAAAAAGAGTAAAATATTATTTTAGTCCTTTTTAGATAGCACTTTTTTCAATTTGGTCCTTTTTAGATGGCCTTTCTCAATTTAGTCCTTTTTAGATTAATCAGTTATCAATTTGGTCCTTACCGTTAAAATTACTAACGGAGTTAGCTGAAGTGGATAATTTAGGGTAACTTTATAATTTTTAAATATTAAGAGGGTTTTTTAATGTAATTATTTTGGGAAATTTTATAATTTTCACAAATTGAAAATGGTACCATGTTCTTTTTCAATTTGTAAAAATTACAAAATTGTCCCAAAATAATTACATTAAAAAGCCCTATTATTATTTAAAAATTATAAATTTATCCCAAATTATTCACCTTAGCTAACTCCGTTAGTAATTTTAACGGTAAGGACCAAATTGATAATGGATTAATCTAAAAAGGACTAAATTGAAAAAGGTCATCTAAGAAGGACCAAATTGAGAAATGTGCTATCTAAAAAGGACCAAAATGATGTTTTACTCATTTAAAAAATAGACTCATTTGAATTTATTTTGGAATAATTGTGTGGATATCAATAGCCCGACCTAACCCAAAAAAAAACTCTTCGTGTTAATGTTGTTGATAATGCTCGAGTTCGTAGCACTTCAAATGATATGTGTTTGAATTTACATAACATTAGGAATGAAGTATCAAAGTATTTATAATGATGCATGGTGACAATTGTGGTGGTGAAAATAGATCAAATTTTGGTTATGTGAAAAGATCATTTGATTATCTTAGTTGAAAATATAGTTTGATTTCTTTGGTTTAATTATTTGTCTATGAATTATTGAATTATTAATTATGTACTATTCGCAACCATAGCAAGGTGCGCGACGTGGGTCGAGTCGGATTAATAATTCAATACATAGTTCTCTAGAAAAGTCAATCAATTATATGTAGTTACAGTCTTACAGATAACTAAATAATATTTATAGTTTAATTTGATACATAGTTGTTTAGAAAAAAACACTCAATTATTTGTACGTAGCTACAGACAACAACTAAAGATAATAAGAATTATTAATAATTTTTTCATAAGATTCACTATTATTTTTTAAAATTTAGATGATATCAAGAGAAGAATATACTATAACTTTCAATTTTTTAAGATCGACTTAATTTTAATTTTCACTTCTTTTACTTTAATTAAAAAAATCAATTTTAATGTTAAAAATGTTTGAAAATTTTTTATTCATTAAATTGATTAAAATTTTTTAAGTTTCATTTGTCAAATATTTATATTTTGAAAAATATGATAAAAATTTTAGAGCATAACTTGTTAAATTATTATGGCATCACTCTTTAAACCTCTAGAGTGCCATTCGATATATTTTTAAAATGTCACTTGTTGAGATTTTAAATTGATGAAAACACTTTTATATATACACATATAGATATCTCAAATTTAAGTTATTTTCATTTTAAAAAGTAATTTAAAATTTTGGCCCTACAATTCTATGATAGGTAAACTCTTACGATTATACGATACAATTTTATCATATGTTATTACCAATCTCTCACGTTTTTACTTAAAATTTAGAGTTTGATAACCATGGTATGAATTATAAGGGTGAAATCTATATTCCTTGTTTTGGAAGGAAGTTGATCATAGAGAGTAATAGTCTATATTGATAAATATTAGGGGTGGCAAAATGGGTGGGTTGGGTGGGTTTGGGTTGGGTCAAATTTGAGTTGGGTCATAAATGAGTTGGGTCATAAACGGGTCAAATTTTAAATGGGTTATATGGGGGTCATAAACGGGTCAAATTTTAAATGGGTTATATGGGGGTCATAACCCATTAATTATGGGTCAAACCCACATAACCCACCAACCCATTTATTTTTCTTTTGTTGTTTTATTTGATTTTTTTTAATTAATTTGGCCTACCAATCATTCTACTTTATATTTATATCAATAAAGATAATAAAAATCAAAACCACTAGACAAAGAGTATAAAGTTCAATATTGATACAATTCTCCACCAGACATAAGAAACAATAAAAATCAAATCCTACAACTACTTGTAAAAAATTACAGATTTCTCTTGGAAATCTAATTCCAACAAAGTTAACATGAAAACATGCTTTCAAAAAATTAGCCAATACTTTTGTTATGTAATTAAAATTGGGGTTTGCTAACCAAGAACAATAGTTAAGGAGGCATTTAATGAGGTTGGATAGTGGGAAAATGTCTAGAAATCACAATTTGTAATAAATGTGTTTTTTGTTTTTTCTTAAAAACATAAGTGTCCTTCACTTACTTTTTAATAAACACTTATATAAATCTCTATCACTTAATTTTTAATTATTATAGTAATTATTTTTATTCATATTTATCACTCTAATTTATTATTTACTTATATTTTTTATTTTTTATTTATTATTACTGCAGTTATCCTATTTTTTTAAAGTTTTTATATATAACTTAAAAATGCCTAAATGATATTATTATGTGATTTCAAAATTTATACCAAAAAAATAAAATGTCACAAAAAAATTTATTATGTGATTTAAAAATTGAATAGATTTAGAATAAGTGCAGTAATATAAATTAAAAATAAAATAATATAGTTCTTCAAAAAAAACAAATTGGGCCGAAATGCAATTATTATAAAATTTGGGGTCAAAATGTAATTTCCACAAATTTGAAATTGAGGTCAGAATGCAATTTTGAAAAGTTTCTATGACTTAAATTAAAATGGAATAACTAAAATGCAATTTGGGCAAAAAATGTGATTATGACAAAAATTAGGGTCAAACTGTAATTTTAGAAATTTTAGAATAAGGGAGAAAATATGAATATGAAAATTTTTTGGGTCAAAAATCAAAGGAAGAATGAAAATTGGGACTAAAATGCAACTTTAGGCAAAACTATAATTTTGAAAAGTTGAAACCAAGAGAAAAATGAAAATACAAAATACATTAAATGGGTTAATGGGTTAACCGTGGGTTTTACGCAACCCAACCCATATTTGCATGGGTCAATTCTGACCCGATCCACATGACCCATTTATTAATTGGGTTGGGTTGAGTTGGGTCAAAATTCAGTTGGGTTGGGTTGAGTTAATGCGTTTGGGTCAAAATTGCCACCCCTAATAAATATGCATTGATAGGTTCACCTATTGAAAATACTTGAATTAATTAATGGATAACTTATTTTATTCGTAAATGTCTGAAACATCTATGATTGAAATTATAAGAAAAACAAGCAGAGAAAGAGAGAAGGAATTAAGCAGAGAGAATCTAAAGGAAGAAGAAGATTGTATTATGCTTGAATGAATAATTACAGCCACCAATATCTATATATAATAGAGGAAAGCTAACTATCTTAGATAACAAAATTGCTAGCTCATCAAAACTAACTTACAAGTTGCCAAACCACTTGCTAGCTCACACTAGCTTCTAGATGTTGATACATACACTATCATGTCCCCTCAAACTAAGGGTGGTAAAAAACACTTAGTTTGGAACGTAATACAAAAAATATATTATATGCAAGTGGCTTGGAAAGAACATATGCAGTTTGAGACTTTGATGAGATGTGCTGAACTATAATATTCTTCCTCTGAACCTTCTCAGTTCTCACGACACAAAAAAGAGATCCAACTCCATATGTTTAGTCAGAGAATGGAGAATAGGATTGTGTGGGGGCATCACAGCACTAAGATTATCATAGAAAACAATAGGCTTCATAGGAGATACAACTGAAAGTTCTTTGAGCAAAGACTCAATCCATGTAACTTCAGAAACTAAGTTAGACTTACTACGAAACTCTGCCTCAGTGTTTGATCTTGTCACGACCTCCGTTTAGAGGACCGTGACCGGCACAGACACAGGGAATATCCCTCTGCCTGTAAGCCTTATCACCTAATTGACAAAATAGCTATTATTGAAAAATACATTCACATGCATTATAATACCATGGCTACACCGAAATGGTGGTCTATCCTAGGCAAGCAAATCCACGGCCAGTGCTACTTCAGGATATAGATATAGGAAAACATACATAATTTATAACATGTGTATTGGCTACACATCCGAAGATGCTGCCTATCCTATTCGCATGCAACAGATATATGTATATATATATTTTGGAAACAAGTTTTCCCTACATCGTAATCTAACGGATCCTGAGACATCGTGCCGTGCTCGCCATTGTGGCCTGGTTGGGTAATGGACGAGTGGGCTCAAGCTATTGCCCCGCAGTAAAGGGGTCAGGACGTGTCACGTGGTGGCTATGCGTCAGTTGTTTGATAGATAGAAGTTGATTGTGTTTGGTTAACAGAATTGTCACGAGGTGACCAGTACCCAATTAAATGGGTTAAGTATGTTTTGCCATGTGGTGGCCAGTAACCCGAGTGCACGGGTTCGAAGTAGAAAAGCCACGTAGTGGCTAGTAGATACCCTAGAGTGGGGGAGATTAAGTAGATGAATGTTATAGTATCTGTGTGTATATACAAATTGTTTGTGTTTGCATATACTTGCTAATTGTGCAGCGTAGTGGTGACGTACAGGATTACATCACCACAACGTCTTGTTTGATTCAAACATGTTGACGTGAGAAGACCGGTAAGTAAAAGCCGGCACTATATGTTATATGAATACTTGATGATTGATGATGTGGAAAAAACTGTTGTATGCTTGTATCTGTTAAATGCATGTAAGTATTTGGGTGAAATTTCTGTCATTGTGTGATCACCAAGAATGTATGTTAATTAATAGTAACTAGTTGTTTTTGCATGTGGTTTTGTATGACTCCCAAACCTAGCGCTACGGTACCCACCTTGCGCCAGGGATGGGAGAGTCCTCACTGAGTTGCGTGGTTAAGACTCACACCTCATTTTACTACACAGAGACAGGTTAAGTACAGGTGGAAGAAGTCTCGGTGGAGCGAGGAACGAACAAAACTTTCCAAGACCCACAACTTGTTCATGTGGGTGAATAAATTGTAATTTTAATTTAATTTACTCTGTTAATTTACTCAAACCAAGCTCTTGGAGCTTGTTTTAACCTTTAAGTGCTCTTTGTAACTTGCACACTAAGGACTTAATGCTATTTTAACCCAGGGGGCTGCTGCATATACACTTCTTCTATAATTTCACCATTAAGAAAGATATTATCAAAATCAATCTGATGAATGTGACCTTTTAGATAATGCAATTGTCAAAATCACACTAATTGTAGTAGGTTTTGTTGGGCCCCGCACAAAAATATAAGGAAAAGAGAAAGAAGAACACACAAAAATTTTAACGTGGTTCGGTGCCTCAAGACCTACTACCACGACCCCTACTGGGACAAACTTTACTACTTGTAATTTTTGAATGGAAAAATTACGAACCCTCCTCAATACATAAAAAATACCCAAAACCCAATACACCCAATGGTTATAGGCTAGTATTCTTATGTGTGCTAAAACCTATATAACTCACACCTATTTATATAAGCTCCTCACCCACTCCCTCACTAAAGCTAACCAATGTGGGACTTTGAATTTACATACACAACAGGTTTAACTACAGGAGAGAAGATTTCACTATAGTCAAAGCCATACTCTTGTAAAAAAACCCCTTGGCAACTAACCTTGCCTTATACTTTTGGACACTCCCATCAGGCTTGCACTTAAAACGAAAAACCCACTTACAGCCAATAATATTTTTGTTAGCAAGAGGGGCTACTACCTGCCAAGTCTTATTTTTAAGTAAGGCTTGATACTCATCATTCATAGTTTGAAACCAAGCAGGATTTCCAACAGCTTCCTTGACACTTTGTGGCTCCTTACGAACTGTGAAAGACTTAGGTTTATAGATGCCATCTTTCACACGTGTCACCATGGGATGAATATTAGTTTGAGGAGGCACAACAGAAGAAAACTTACTGGAACTAGAAATTGAATTAGGCAAGGCAGTAGTTGGAGCAGTATTACCATCATTAAAAGCATCTTGAGTTCTAGAATTAGAAGATTGAGTAGGTGTAGAAATAACATTATTCTCATTAGTACCTACACCACAATCACCTGACATAGCAGCACCTGATAAACCAGCAAAAGAATGATTACAAGTTTGAATATCCAAACCAGTTGGAGTAGTCACTATAGGATTCTTAGCAGAAGGATAAAATTGATTTGAAACTGAATTGAGTTTTAAAAGAAGTGGAAGCAGAAAAGGAAAATTTAGATTCATTAAGGTAACATCCCTATAAATATAAATTGGCTAAATTGCTATTTTGGTTCTCTATGTTTCACCAAAGTTTACTTTTGGTCCTTTATGATTCAAAAAGTCATTATAAGTCATCTATGTTTTAATTTTGGTCAAAATTGGTCCTTTTTAACCAACACCGTCTGCTTCCTCCGTTAAATGCTGACGTGGACCGCTTACGTGGCTCCTACATTTCCATACCTTCTTCTTCTCCTCTCTTTCACCTCCCATTCTTCTTCTCCTTCCCGAACCTACCCATGGCTTCACTTGGAAAGGAGAAGAAGAACATCGCCATTGCTGGCTGACCCTGACATCCGCATCGCAATGTACATAGCCATGGCTCACACCGGCCTTGCCTTGTGCCTAGTCATTCTCTACGGTGTCATAAAGCTTCTAGAGAACTATTGGCGCCAATTCATTGGGCCATCCTCTGCTCCAACCATCTTCGCAAGCTCCACACTGCTATCATCCTCTTCTGGTCTCATTCCCTCAATCTTGTCCTTTTCCACACCTTAATAGGTATCCCCTTGTCCGCCCTCAACGCCACGTATTCTTCCTTCGTCGATTCTCACGTCGCTCCCCTCCGCCTCCTTCGTTACCCTTCCCTGATTAGCCAGAGTAAGATTGGGTTCTCCAAGCTTATGGAATGGCTTATCTCTTTTGAGCTTTTTATGGTTCTCTACGAAAGGATCGGGCGCTTCTTTGTTCCTGCCTTCGTAATCCTTTGTTCCATTGCCTATGCAATTGGTTTTGGTATAGTAAAAAACAAGATGAGAAAGCTCAAATCGATTTCGTCTATGAAGTTTCGGAGTAGTAATTCGTTTGGTTTCAAAATTAGCAGCTGCATAACTTCTATAATGCTAAAGAGTTTGAAAACGATGGTGGGGATTGGGTTTATAATGTTCATGATTGTGGGATCTAGTTTGGGTTTTGCTTTCTTTTCTTACAAAATTGCAATGGAGGGGAAGGAAGTTGTGGTTTCATTGAAGGAGAAGAACAATGGGAGGTGAGAGAGAGAAGAAGAAGGTGATGATGTGGCTACTGACGCAGCTAGTCACGTCAACTTAAATGGACATGTAGGAGTCATGTAAGCAGTCCACTTCAACATTTAATGGAATAAGCTAACAGTGTTAGTCAAAATGACTAATTTTGACCAAATTTGAAACATAGAGGACTTATAATGACTTTTTGAAACATAGAGGACCAAAATTGAATTTCGGTGAAACATAGATGACCAAAATAGCTATTTAGCCAATATATATTCTACCACTAGGGGAAAGACATTGATATCCCTTATGCTTGGAACTATACCCAACAAAGGTTCATTCCTCAGTTCTGAAAGAGAGTTTATGAGTTCTGATATGGTGAGGCCATTTGTTTATTAAGAGAAGGCATACGATTAATATGAATAGCAGTGAGAAATGCCATATCCCAGAACTTTAGAGGCATAGAAGAAGTTGCTATAAGTGTAAGACCTGTATCAGTAATGTCTCTATGCTTCCTTTTGGGTGTGCCATTTTGAGTATGTGTATGAGGGCAGGTTACTCTATGTATGATGCTACAGGTTTTAAGAAAATTTGAAAAGGCTCAAAATTGTCATCCCCAATCTGATTAGAGAGATTTAAGCTTGGTACCAAGTTGTAACTCAACCATAGTTTTAAATTGAACGAAGATAAAGAAGGCATCAGATTTTTGTTTACACAAGTAAATCCAGGTATAACGAGTACATGCATCTACAAAGATGATGTAATAAAGAAAACCTTGTGATGATTTAAGAGGAGCAAGACCCTACAAGTCAGTATATACTAATTCTAATGGCTGAGTATAGAAATTTTTAGACATAGGTGAAGGTAACCTATGTGTTCTACAATAGCAGCAAGCAGCACAAACAGAAAGAAAATTTTTATTAGCAACTTTGATATTACACATATCAAGTACTTTGGATACAACTAAAGAGTGTGGGTCACCCAACCTAGATTGGCACAAATTAATTGTTGGATCAATATTATTGGAAATAGAAATACAAGCAGACTTATTCAGTGCACTAGAATCTAATAGTGCTATGTTTAGGAAAGAAGAAACAACAGGAGATGAAGCCTTCTGCTGTGAAGAATCAACAGAAGATGATGCCTATTGTTGAGAAGCAATGTGCTGCAACTATAATGGTGCAAAAGCAAACAATCCATCAGGTTGAATAGTTCCTTTGAGAAGCACCTGTCTAAGGCTTAACAAGACAAAAAGAAGGGTGAAACTCAAAGAAAACTCTATTATCTTGAGCAAACTTAGACACTGAGATAAGGTTTTTAGTGATTTGAGGAACATGAAGAATGTTATTTAGCTTTAAAGAAATCTGAGAATTGAAAGGAGATAAAATAGTAGACTGTCTAACATGATTTATACACAAACCTGCTCCATTTCCTACATGTAATTGATTATTATACCAGCGTACTCATAGTTGTTCATGAGATTATTAAAATCAACAATTACATGGTTTGAAGCTCCAGAATCTGGATACCAGCCCTCATTGTTCAGTACATCAAGTGTAGCCATCATGGCATCAACATTTGCTAAGAATTCCAAAACTGCTAAGGAAAATAAGTAGCATTTACATTGTTAAAAATTTGATCAAACCTTCTGTTGGAATTATTTTTAAATTGAAGAGTCATGTATTTATGTTTATTTATTTGAAGAGTTGTATCATAAATTAATTAATTAATTTATTTATTTATATGAAGAGGTGTGTAAGGAGTTACAAATTTAAAAGACAAAGACTCTTCATTTAAATTAATAGTTGTGACTCTTAATTGAAGAGATATTATACTAAAAGGTATCTCTTCAAAGGCATCACTTCATGGTCTATATAAACCCCTCACCATTCCATAATTCTAGATATCAAATTCATTGCCTTTGTTTTTGAGTGCACACAAAAATTAAAACAAACTATCACTTTGTAAATGCTATTGTTGTCTTGGCTTGAGTATTGGAAGTGCTATCCATACTCAAGGGTCTTCATTGTATCCTAAAGGAAATTTGACGGTCTACCCAACTAGCACCCTATATATATAAAATAGGAATAGGTGGGAGCAAATTAAGCCTAAAGGAAAGTGTTGTCCACGCCTTGAAGACATTGTGCATCACTTTCTTTTCTTCTTCTTCTTCTTCTTCTTCATTTCTTCTTAGTTTCTTCTTCAAAGAGTCAATCCTTCTAACAATCTTTAGGCTTAATTTTTGCAAGTACAAATGGATTCTTTGAAGGAGTTGACTACAAATTTTGTGAAGTTGGAAAGATTTGAAGGAGGCAATTTTCTAAGATGGTAAAGGTATATGCAAGAGGATGCAACAAGTAAGAAATTTCTTGTTACTCGTTTTAAATTATAAGATGATTGATAAAAGATTTATCATGAAGTCGGTTATTTTACAAAGATTAACTTCAAATTTATCAGAAATTTTCAATGCGATCGAATCATGAAACATATTGAATTTTTCTGGATGATAGACGTGTTATTGAATTTTTTTGATTTTTCGTTACAAGATCCACTGTTTCATATATATATATATATATATATATATATATATATATATATATATATTATACATATATTGATGAATGGAGTTTCATTCTCAATTTTTTGTGCAAACTGTTTGGTATAGATGATTATGCCATGATTGACTTATTAATATATTTATTAATAATTCTGGCTTTTAAATATAAAAGTTGTTTATATTTTTTCTATTAAAAATAATAAATTTTATTTAATATGAGAAATAAAACAAAAAAAAATTCTTGTGTGAAAGTTTTGATATGAAAGATATGGGAAAAGGAGATGTTATACTAGGTATCAAGATTATTAGAGATAATAACTGTCTTGGTTTTTCCCAATCTCATTACACAAGCAATCCAAGTCAAAATCACTGGCATGCTGTGGATAGACTACTAAGGTACTTGAAAGGAACAATTAAATATAGTTTGACCTATAGTGATAATCCTTCAATTTTGCAAGGATACACAGATGCCAATTGGATAAGTTACTCAGAGGATCATGCTTCAACAAGTGGATGAGTCTACACTCTTGGTGGGGGTGCTATTTCTTGGGGATCTAAGAAACAGACTTGTATTGCAGACTCAACCACTAACTCTGAGTTTATAGCATTGGCTGCATATAGCAAGGAAGCAGAGTGGCTTAGAAACTTGTTACTTGAAATTCCTATATGGCCCAAGCCAATGGCACCCATATCTATCTGTTTTGATAGTCAATCTACTCTTTCAAGAGCTTATAGCCAAGTCTATAATGGAAAGTCTCGACATATTGGATTAAGGCATAGCTTGGTGAAGGATTTGATTATGAATGGAGTAATCTCCATAAGTTATATAAGATCTAAATTAAATCTTGCAGATCCTTTGACGAAAGGTCTGACAAGGGATATGGTGTTGAAAACATCAAAAGGGATGGGTTTAAAGCCCTAAATCCTTGATTACCAATAGTGGAAATCCAACTCATATTTGACCATCATATCAAGTCTTGAGTTCAATGGTGAAAGTACACTATGAGAGTAATTGCAAGTACTTGACATTTATACATCCCAAGGTTGAAAAGTACTTGGTAACCATGAGATTAAAAGGGGAAGGTTGAGCTTTAATTTGGCTCTGAATAGACTTGTTAGCATATTTTTGCTGGAGCACTGATCATGGTGATGTTCTTGGCAGAGTCTACCTATATGAGAATGAAGTGAGGCCGCTTCTAGGAGTCTAAGGGCTTTACTCTAAAAACTCTCATGAAAAGGATATGTACACAAGGCCATAAATATGTCATTTTAAGTAGCATACAATGGTCCGAGATCTCATGCGTAAGTCATGCACGCCTGTTCATATGGAATAGTTGGTTCAAAGCTTAGTCTACCATATTATTTCGGATGGGTGAAAACATGGCTTACTGAGGTAATGGATCAAATCCTTGAGATACCTTTACTAAAAACATGAGATTTCCGAAGTGATAAGAGTTTGGGTTCATTTTAAAAATGGTGGGGGATTGTTGGAATATTTTTAAATTGAAGAGATGTATTAATTGAAGAGTCATGTATTTATGTTTATTTATTTGAAGAGTTGTATCATAAATTAATTAATTATTATGTTTATTTATTTGAAGAGTTGTATCATAAATTAATTAATTTATTTATTTATATGAAGAGGTGTGTAGGGAGTTACAAATTTAAAAAACAAAGACTCTTCATTTAAATTAATAGTCGTGACTCTTACTTGAAGAGATATTATACCAAAAGGTATCTCTTTGAAGGCATCACTTTATGGTCTATATAAACCCCTCACCATTCCATAATTCTAGATATCAAATTCATTGACTTTGTCTTTGAGTGCACACAAAGATTAAGACAAACTATCACTTTGTAAATACTATTGTTGTCTTGGCTTGAGTATTGGAAGTGCTATCCATACTCAAGGATCTTCATTGTATCTTGAAGGAAATTTGCCAGTCTACCCAACTAGCACCCTATATAAAATAGGAATAGGTGTGGGCAAATTAAGCCTAAAGGAAAGTGCTGTCCACGCCTTGAAGACATTGTGCATCACTTTCTTTTCTTCTTCTTGTTCATTTATTCTTAGTTTCTTCTTCAAAGAGTCAATTCTTCTAACACCTTCTGAGGCATTTGTTCATAGCATGGCCATATCTATTGTATAGTTGATAAACAACTCTTCCTCTTCCTCTTTGAAAATTATTATTGTTGAAGCCCTTGAAATTGTTGTCTCGACCTCTTCCTTTGCCACCACGATTATTGAAATTCTATCTTCCTCCTCTTCCACGATTATTATTAAAATTGTTATTAGCATTAGAGTTATTTCCACCAGAGGATCCATCATTATTTGTTACATTAGCAACATTAGCAGTTAATGTTTCAGTAGCAGGTGGCCTATTTTGTTCAATCCTGGCTTCTTGTGCAAGAAGCAAGGACTCAATCTCAAACACAATGTATGCATCTCTTATGCACCGAATGCTTGTAACAAATGCATCTTACTCTCCAGGTAAGCCAAACAGAATAGCATCAACATGTTCTTGAGTAGAAATAATACTACTAATAGAAGTTACAGCATCAACTAAAACTTTAATTCGAAGAAGATACTCATGTATAGTACATGTACCTTTCTTCATATTTCTCAGCTCCAATTTGTACTGATGAATCTTAGCTCCATTGTGCTCAACAAAGTACTCTTGAATCTTCTCCCAAAGGTGATAAGAATGCTCACATCCGACTAACATAGTTTGCATTCCATTGAACATTGTTGACTTGAATGGCAGAAAGAACTTGATGACGCCACAGAAGAAAGTTCTTGTCCTCCAATTTCACAAAATCGGATTATTAAAAGAGTCAGTAGAAGCAAATTGCTTAGATGAATTTGAGAGAAGATTAGAAGTGTTATTGAGACTAATCAAATCCATTGTGCAGAGTTTTCCTCTGATACCATATAAGAGAAAGGAGCAAAGAAAGATAGAAGGAATTAAGCAAAGAGAATATAGCGGAAGAAGATTGTATTATGCTTGAATGAATAATTACAGCAACCAATACCTATATATAATAGAGGAAAGCTAACTAACTTTGATAACAAAACTGCCAGCTCACCAAAACTAACTTACAACTTGCCTAACCACTTGTCAGCTTACACTAGCTTCTAGATGCTGATACATACATTATCAGAAATTATTGTGAACACTATGTGGAATGTCTGTTTTATGATTCATTGGGACCTTACAATATGACTTGTGTTGCTATAAGGGGCTATGTGATTAAAATAAGACGAAATCCTCATACGAGCATTCAATAGTACAACAACACATGATAACGCGCATAAAATGATTTGAATGATGTTATTATGCAAATTGTAATATGTGTTCATAATAAAGAGGAAATACTCTTGTGTAGGGGTGTACAAGGACCCGGTAACCCCACCCGACCCGATCACAAAAAATGACCTCGAGTCGGGCCGAGACCCGGGGTATGGGGTTGCTGGACCCGGCCCGGCTCGGGGTACTTTCATTTCTTTTTTTTATTTTATATTTACTTAAATAAATAATAATTATATGAAAAAAAATAAAATTTGATGGCTGAAAATAAGATATTATATCTATTATTTAATATCTTATTAATCTATTCCTAAAAACTAAGTAATAATTCAATTTAAAATTTAAAAAATCTATTCAAAATGTCAACATGTATTAATTACTCTTTTCATTTTCTATGTCAACTCTTCATTTCTTATGCCTACTCTCTATTTCACATGTCTACACTCTATTTTCTATGACCATTTTCTATTTCCTATGACTCAAATTCAAATTTTGAAAAAAAAACTCGGCTGACCCGATGGACCCGACTCAGCTAACCCAGCCACTACCCGAGTCGGGTCTCAGGTCCAGCCAAAATCCGGCCCGACCCGTCACATGTACACCCCTACTCTTGTGTGCACATTGAAAGCATTAATCTCCTGGGAACGAGTCTAGGGATTGCGGATCTTATCTATAGAAGGTAAGGGAATAAATTGTCTAATGAGAAATATGGGTCTTGTTTGAAATTAATGTGCATTAGTAATTGATAGCATTTCCATAATGAAAATTTTATCTATATTTGTATATTGTGATTACTTGGTGGAAAAGAATGGCATTGGGGATTTGTATGCTATTATTTTAGACAAATATATAGGATGGATATCTGGTGACCAGTATGACGATTGCTATATATTCTGCATTCAGTTATTTCTATTCGGTTAGGGATCATTGGATGTGTTAGAAAAGTAGTTCTTAGTTTAGTTAACCGGATCGGTTATGGAGGTTAGTTGGGATAACTTGTTTAAGTATTGCAGTTTGTATAATCTTAGGTTTTAGTCATGCCTAGTATACCTTTATTCAATTTGGACTAGGAAGGGATCCACTTACAGAGGTATGGTGGGTGATCTAGTATAGTAGCTGATGATGTGTGCACACATAAGGGGACGCCCTGGATGTTAGACTACTTTATCCGTATTGGATATTTTTCCCCACAGCGTGCGGGAAGTTCAGTAGTAGAGGCTATGGAGGACAGTTCTTGTTCCACAGGCAAGTCTTTACTTCTAAGGAAATAAATGACAAGTGAACTTTTATTTTCGTAAAAATAAAGGGCAGTAAAAATTTTCATATAAATGCCTATCATGAAGTATGTGCATTAAAATGAATTTATTTGTGATATGTTAAACTACTAGAATTCTTATTTGAATTGCCATACTGTATTGGCTTATATGAATTTGAGTGTTTTACTGTCATGAGCTAATGATGAGTATGAAACATATAGTGTTTATATTGTCTTGATGGGATCTGAAATATAGAAAAGTTTGTGATGTTTCAAGCATTGCATAATGGAGAGATTTTCCATATTAGAAACTTGGGCGGTGAGTCACTAGCAAAAACTATTTTTTTTAACTACTTGTGGGTTACGCTACTAGGATTTTATATCTTATTACGCTAGTGGTTTAGGTTTAGCCGAAGTTGGAGCATGAGCAAAAGATAATGGCATCTAGAGTGTGTTCCTGAGTGTAGCTGCAAAGTGAAGATGACATATTTATTTGTTGATATACAGCCTCCATCAATGCCCATTTGTATTTGTATATTATTTCGGACATTGAGTTATATTTAAAGAATTTATATTGAAAAGATTTTTTTTAGTTAGTGTCACGACCCCCTACCGGGCGCCCGTGACCGGCACGAGAGGTAGGATTTCTCCTATCCCGTAAGCCTCTAATCCCTTATTGACATTCTTATATATACGTAACTACCCATTTCTAATACAAACAATATAGTATTTATATGGTCATCCCTATCCGATGACCTAAGTAGCACACAATCCACGGCTCGCTCAACGCCGCTTCAGTCTATACATATACACATAATCAATCACACGTACATATAATATACATATTGATCACACGCTTAAAGGCGGGTGATCTATCCTATTCACATGCAGAATCCCTGTGTACAGTCAAGCATATATATTCAATCACACACCTGTATAAAATATACATATTGATCACACGCCTCAATGCGTGTGACCTATCCTATTCACATGCGGAAGCCGTATTTTCACACAATCAAGTATTCAGTCACACATATATATAAGTTTACATATTGACCACACGCTCAGTGCGAGTGGTCTATCCTATTCACATGCGGAAGTCACATCCATATATATATATATATATATACATGATATTCATCATATCACAACCTATATCCCCAATAACAAGACCAATCTTTAATCTGTATGAAGCCGACAATTCTAGAGTGTGACGTATACATATATGCATATAGCAGCTGTACAAAACAATGCTATACCAAAAGAATCATATACATATACATCCTGTCAAAAATACATATAACAGTACTACCCACGCGGACAATGCGTGCGGTCTCTAAGTCTGTCCGCCTCCCTGAGATGAAGTGGAAGCGCTCCCGATGCCTATACCACCTGTGTCTGTAACATGTAATATTGGGGTGAGTCAAACAGACTCAGTGAGAGGCTTTCCCATCCCTGGTATAGTAGCGGGTACCACTACAACTGGGGAAGAGGAGCCAAACACAAACACATACGCATATAACTAATTAAATTTCCATATATTAAGTGGTCAGGCAATTAGCTTATATCATATTCACAATAAAGAATTTAAAGCATGGATTTACATACATTTAAATTCACACATACATCATATCGTGATTTGACATATAATTTCATGTAGTCCTCTGTATTCAAGTAATCATAATCATAAACTGGCCCGAAGGCAATATCTCCGTTATGAGAGAATCTGGCCCGAAGGCAATATCTCACGTGAGCAATATGGGAACCTAGTTGATCATTCTAGGAACCCCTGGTCCCAAGACTATACTTGGAACAATAGTCTGACCCCAAGACTTCACTTGGAGCAATAGCTGGCGACTCACCTGACCTCGGTTTACCCAAGGCAATAGCCACAATGTGGTGTACTCAAATACTTGTATTCCTGTGGTTTGACTCAAGACAAGAGACTCAATCTACCCGGACTACCCGTGATAGACTCGGTTCCAACGTTGCACAATAAATGACCCCTATGGACCACTACTTGTTCATTTTACTTCTTCTTAGGCAAATTTAGATTTCCAAGTGGTTTCTAATTTGGACTCTTGGTTCAGAACAAAGTCACCTAGGTTTATTCTCTTTAAGGACTTACTTACAAAACCACACCCTTCAGATAATAATTACTCGATCCTACCCCCGGTGTCGTATAGGTCCCGAGGACCTTCTGTTCGTATTTTTACAATTCACATACACACATATAGCCCATTTTCACATATACTGTAATTTAGGAACAACAATAGCATGTTATCTAACATGTAATTCCTACAAATAGGCAAGAAGGCAAACCATATATCCATATCCGCAGTCAACCCTATAGGGCAAGGATAGGAAAGCCCCTCACCTGGTTGGCCCCTCTGATCGTCTCTCGGTGCGCCTGAAAGTCCACTCACAGTATGGTGCCCTATACACATATACTTGAGAGATTCAGAGACTTGAAAATTCAACCACTATCGTGTACATGTAACGCTAATGCTCATGTTCTTTCTAATTAATTTCATAGGCTAGTTGTTGGCTTGGAATGCCCTCAACTAGTTTTCGGAACACTTAGCATGCTTCTAATTCGTGTCCAACCCTCTCTTAATCACGCTATTCGGAAACGTTGAATTTGGGAATGCAAGGTTACCCAATTTCACCTCTATGTGTCCATGTGAAGTTCCCATTACCCAAGTCTTGAATTTATGGCTCAAGAGTCATAAATTCACTTGTCCAAAATTTCCATTTATCAAAATAACCTTGAACACTTCATCTACACATGAATACGTATACCCGAATACGCGTAAAATTAGAAAATTGTCTCTTTTTCTCCGAACGGGGTTCTGGGTGAGACGGAAATTACTCGGGTTTTAATCCCTCGTACATTCCAATAATTTTTAATAATTATATAATTATTTTTCAACCTTTCAATGCACCCCAAGTCATTCCACAACACCCTTAAACCTTAACAATCACATTTTCCTACACTTTTTCGAACCCGACTAAATTCCATCAATTTGGTTCCGGTTCCTAAGCTTCCAACTCACTTCCTAGCATGCAAATACTTCAATTTAGGACCCAAAATACTCATATTGAATCAATTGGGGTCTTTCCAAAAATCCCTAAAATTAATAAAATTGGGGTTTGAGAGTTTCGGGACTTCTCACCTCGATTCAACCGGTTAGAAGGACGATATGGAGTAGAGGAGACTCCCAACTATCTTCTCCGGTGAAGAGACGGCGTTTTTCGGCGACTTTTCTGGCGAGAAAACTCCCCCCCCCCTTTGCTTTCTCTCTCTAACCCGAGCTCTCTCTCTCTCCTCCAGCCACAAGACGGTGACCGGCTCCGGTGGGCAACAATTCCGACCTCCTCTTGCGTTGCTCCGGCCACCACGCGTTGGCCTTCCTCTTCCTCTCCCTCACGTTTTTGTTCCTTTCCCACGCCTCTTTCTTTCTCTTTTTTTCTCTTTTAATCTATTGCTTTTCTTTTCTTTTATATATATATATATATATATATATATATATATATATATATATATATTTATGTGTTAGTGGGAGGGGTCACGTTGCCCCCCCCCCTCCCTTATATAATTTAATATATATATATATATTATTTTATATATATATTATACATATATATTTTTCCCTTTTTTTAAAAAAAATTTTTTTTTATTCTTTTATTACATCATTTTTTTCTTTTAGGTCCTAAAAGAATACTTAGATTTCTTATTTTTCTCCCCTTGATCTTATTTTATCTTTTATTTAATTTATTTTTTTCTTTCTAAAAGAAAAATAAATTTGATAATAATAAAAATAATCCAATCTAAATATCTCGGATATTACAGTTAGGTGTCTTAAAAGCTTGTACAATCCTTCCAATTAAGCTGCATAATTATTCAAGTTAGCGAATATAGTGAATAATCCAACCCAAAAAGAAAAATTTTTATTTTTTTTTTACTTTTAGAAGTTAAGAATAATTTAATAAGTCTAAAATAATTATTTAAAAATAGATAAAAGCCTGGTTGTTACTTGTTACACTCAGGGAAGGGGTTTGCATGAAAGAAACCAACAGAAAAATCGGAAGGACGACCCAACCCCACTCTAACGAAAGTCAATCTCAAAAACTCTTCCCACGAAGCAAAGTATCGATCCCATAGGAACCTTGCATAGCCTATCTGAGAAAAATTACTCTTGAAAACTTTGACAGATTCATCTAGCTCGGACTCGTCCCCCACAAACCAATCAGAAGAATGCCACTTAACCAATTAGGGTTCTTCAATGACATCAAACGAAGAGGACGATGTCACCCCCTTTGACAAACGACCGCCCACATCTGTCAAGCGCTCAGTCGATGGAGTTGACGAACCTTCCATTCCTAACATGAAGAAATGCATAAAAAAGACAAACCGTACCTAACGTTGGCATGAATCACCGAGTCAAAGAAGGACAAACAATAAAACAAGGGAAAGAGGTAGCCTCCTAATAGTGAGAAGTCCAATTAGTCGGAATCAAGAAAACAAAAAACAAGGGAAGAAGGGAGAACTAGAACTCATCGGAGGCTAAGAAACTGACAAAATGGGAAAACCCAGAATGCCAAAGGTCAGGAAACAATGAGGTGAAAAGGTTGGGAAAAAAATTTTTGACGACAGAGAAAGGTAGATGGATGTTAAAGAGGGTGAAAGAATTTATAAGGGAGAGCTGCGAACGTGAAAACAAAAATGGAAAACAAGAGAAAGAAAACCTAGGGTCCGTGAAAACTGCCACACTAAAGATAGAAGACATAGCGCCACCCACATCCCTATATTTTGGAAGCCGCAATAGCACGCAAAGTCCACGTGGCCTAACAAACTTCCAACCTGGGGGACTTCAAGATGCCCAGAAGAAGACCAAGCGATAACTTTTATCACTTAATGATGTGAACTTCCCAGACTAATTACAATATTAAAAGCAAGAAGAGCCAAGAAAATAACACAAAGCCTTCAAATAATGTTGAAAACGCCGTTTACCTATTACGGGCTGAAAGTGGAGCTTTACATTGATTACGGGCTGAAAGTGGAGCTTTACATTATACTCTTCTTATTTGGGGCTTAAAATGCTTATTGTAATCCGGGTTGCATTTTCATTATTTTTAGGCTTTATTATTTATAGTCCATTAGTAACTTAGTTTAAATGTTCGGCTTTGTTATTTAAGTCCCAATTTAAGACTCTTATTTTTAGATTTAATGTGTTAATTAGTTTAGATTTAATGTTTAAAGGTCTAATAAAGTTTCTTTTATTTTGGACTGAAGTATGAGTTGTTAAAAAGACCTTTGTTTTAAGACTCTAGGATTTTTTTTCTTTGAGTATAAATACGTCTTTTACTATCTTGTTTAGAGAAGGTTTTATTTGAATCAAAAGGATTTGATTGTTTTCTTCTTGGTTTGGCCAAAAGGAGGTTCCATATGGGAGGATAGCTTGTCTTCATCTGTTGCATCAAAAATTTATTCTTATCAAAGTAATCACTTGCAGCGAATTCATTCTTGATTTTAAATCAACCGATTTTGTGTTTTCATTTGCATTGTCATTTGGGGGTTCAATAGGTTGAAGATTTATTTCCTTCTACTCATTCTGTCCATGACGTGTGTCATAGGTTTCGGATTCTTTATAAAATTTGAGGTTCTGAGTCACTTAAAGCAACATGCCCCAACTTTGCTCGGCCACATGACTTGGGGAACTACCGATATGGTATTAGCCAATATGCCTAAACCGATCGGTCTTGGGATGGTTGGTCCAAGTCCGCCCAATCGTCCTAGGTCAAACCCAAACCGTGCTTGACACGTTATCACCTGACACTCTGATAATTTGTAATTGTCTAAATGTACTTCTATATATACGGGATTCACACCACAGACTACGCACTAAAATTTTTATCTTTGGAACTGCTACCTCCATCCAAGAAGACTTGACTTCGATAGGTTGGTGGTAACTGGACCACATCCTTATACGACTCATAAAAATCAAAAGTGATGACAAAGAACATCAGCCACCAATTTTATATACTAAAAGGGGGACAAAAAAGTGATCAAATCATACAATAGTAATTCTCACCAATACCATACCACGTTCTTAACATTCAAGCCTTTACCAATAAGCAGCTAGTCGAAATTCTAAATATTACACAAAGCAATAAGAAACAACCACCTGATGCATGTGTTGGAAGAGTTTTCAATTTGTGTAGTCTTCAATATCCTTTGTCTTAACATTTTGGTGGTATGTAAGGGCTTGACAATCTTTAATCCTGCCTGTTAGGAATTGTATCAAAATGCAGTTGGGTTAGTGGGTTTGAGTCAAAATTGTCACCCCTAGGTGTGATACAATTTATTTTTCTTTATGAATTGAAAAAAGAGAGAGAAAGAAAGATAACTGCTTTATGCAGTAGGGTTATATTGTGATTACGATGCTTTTATATAGGAAACGTCAAAACACCCTTACAATTTTATGCATCATCCCTCACTACCAAACTAATGAGAATGAACTTAAATACCTGAGAACCATTAAAAAAATATCTTCTGTTTTAAAATAAATACCTAACAACGTTTTTTGTCTTTTCAATCAAGTTGTGCATTGAATCAACAATATCTATAATTGCTGACAGATTAAAAATTCGCATAGGTAAAACCCACTCTTATCTTCTTAATTAACAAAAGTCATGTATGTATGTATGTATGTATAAATGATGTATCAATTTTTAATTTTCTTTTTTCTTTCAGTATATAGCACAACATTCAAATATGATTGGCATCGATGAAAATGTACCATATTCTGAGTATATATATATCCATAGGAGGAAAGATTCACAAGGATTACGAGAATTAGTGTCTAAATTTATAAAGGAAGATGTTCAAGCCTATCCATAACAAATTCAAACTTCGATTTATGAAGATTACAAAAGTGACTAATACTGATAATAAAATTTTACTTTAGGTTTTGACTTTGCCGATATTGCATTTAATAATTTTTTTTAAATGTGACAATTTATTATTGAGATATTTAAATTACAAATTTTATATCTTACATATAAAAAATATTATTTAAAATTAATAATGCTATTTTAAAATTATATTTTTATATATATTTAAATTATTATAATATCCCAGTGTATCGCAGGTTCATGCTAGTTAATATAAATAGAAACTGCAAAACTATAAGTAATTTATATGAAAATATAAAACAATATACAGTTTGACGAGAGCCAAGCAATTAAATTAAAATCCTCACAGAAGATTCAATGGCTAGAATTTCTTCTTCCCTAACCCTCTTCCAAACTCCATCTACCATTAGGCATCCTTTCTCGCCTTCCATTAGCAGTAATACATCATGGTCTGTTTCAGTGACTTCTATTGTCTCCCTCATCTTCTTCAAGGATGAGTTATCGAGTAGATGAAGGTCCAAAGTGGCATCTCTCTTGGCACCATCTTTGCTTTGTTTCCAAGCCACTGTATTTTGAGATTCATGAATCTTTTTTGTATTATCAATATGATCAAGCTTAGGAAGATAACCAGATGCGCCGACAGCACGGGGCAACATGCCAATTGGACATGGGTTCCACACTTTGGACAAATTCCATTTCTGGGATTTTTCTGGCTCGCAATCTATAGCCATTGGAGTTCTATTCTTCATTATATGTTGCTTAACCAACTCTAGCTTTTTAGCAGCTTGATGAATGGATTCCTCCAGTTTGAAAATATTCTTTGATGTCACAGACAAAGAGCTTTCTTCATTGGCTTTTTCTAAATTGGACAAACCGAGAAGAGAGAGCTTTTTAACTCTCTCCATCATAGAGTTGTCATCCATAAGTTTTGCAAGGAGAAGGGCTGAATCCATAAGCTGCTTCTTGCTAGGAGCTGATATTAGAAGACACTTGCGCAGAAGTTCAAGCAAAACACTTTTTGACATATTTCCTTCAGTAGATGCCAGGTTGCTGAGAATTCCCACAAGCCATGCAAACAACGAAGAAAGATGATCAATTTGGTAAAGCACTGCCCTAGAGTGTGAAATCCCAAAACATTGTTTTCCTGGCAAGAGTAAAAAAATATCGATTAACAACAGATTTACTTCAATCTAAATAGTCACTAAGTTAATAAGGGACATTTCAGCGTAAAGGAAGAAAATATGCCATGTAGATGTATAGGCAAATTTATATATTAGGAGTTGTCATAGTTGCCTTTAAAGTTTAAACCCATCCACAATAAGATTCTTAAGCAAATGATTTCACGAATGTAGAATTACAATATACACATACCAAGCATAACTATACCACAGCAAAACATTACATCTAGATCAACTGTGATGAACAAGCAAATTAAACAGTTCCACGGCATGAAGCTTATAAATTGTTATTGAAGGCATATTATGAATTTGACCATCTATCCACATAATACTGCCTTGACATGCAATACAAGTGGATCAAGTAATTGCAAGTACAAAAGGCATGTGTTATCATCTTAAGCAAATTCATAGACCAATATGACAGAATTAAGAGCTTCAGAACTTAGCATTAGAAGACATGTTAACTTAAGTCACCAGCTAATGCTTCAGGAACAAAAGACCTCCAAGATTAGTTCAGCCCTGAATACCTTCTAGCTTCTTGATAAGTAAAGACAGCATGCATAATAGGGGCTAGGGCATAATTGGGGTGCAACCCAAGTACAGAGAGCACGAAAAAAAAAAATACACCTCGGAGTGTCCCACAATAATGAATCAACATACATCAAAATCTACCAAAAATCATATTGAAAAATGACACAATCATGTAAAGAACAATACCTACCATCATACTTCATTGCATCCTGCGTCTCAATCAAATGAAGAACTGCCTTAAGAAGGTTCAGAAGTAATTCTGGTTCCTTATTGCAAAATCTGAGTATGACAACCCTCCAATCCGCCAAAATAGAATGTATGGTTGGACCAAGTGAGGCTCTCTCTCCATGCTCTATTAATTCTGATGAACTCAAGGCCTTCATCAAATACTCTAACAACATATTTACAATCTCGGACGAGAATGAAGAATATAACTGAACGAGAGATTTCAATATCTTAGTAGTCTGTTTCGTAGAACCTGAAAATAACAGGATTGTCACTGCTTACATACACTGTACAATCAGCATTATAGAAGACAAAAATACTATTAGTGACTTCAGCCTTAAGTCCTAAATTATTTTGCAGAGTAGAATAGGTATGCTAGTGATATGACTATATGAGGAATCTAGTACTACATTTGCTTATTTAGATTGCGGCTTGAACAAAAATCCTTAAATAAAGAATTTAAGTAATAAAAAGATTTAGGAGCCGTTTAGTATTCCAATATCTTACATTCCCACAGATCTCGGATACCTCAGAATTAAAAATTCTCATGTTTTGTAGAACTGAAAGCTATAAAAGATTGTCAAAGAATATTATTCTTATTCTACCTCCAGATTTTGATGTTTGAACTTTTCCAGCCATAAGAGTCAAAAGCTTATTACGTCCACAAAGTAATTCCCCATGCTTAACTCCTTTAAGAGAAAATAGATCCAAAATCAGAATATTCAAATAGCAGAAAAAAAGGCATGTAGAAGCAAATTTATCATGTGTTGGACATGCACTGGGGAGCAACAATTATATGGTACTTCAAATTTTGGGCACATGTCCATAGGTGTTAAGAATTAAAATGTCAGATTTAAATACCAAATTCTGACACTTTCTGTAGACATCTAGCATGTCTTACATATACAACAACAATCAAAGCCTTTTCCCACTAGGTGGGGTCGGCTAGCATGTCTTGCATATGTCAGAAAGATTTTGGACACTTTGAAGTGAAACTTAATACAAATCTAGGAGATCTTTACCAAGCGTTTGTGTCAAACTTATCTCAACTTATTATTATAGTATAACATATCAACATAGCACATCCCTCAATGTCAATAATATAAACGTATCCATCAGTTTTTTACAAGTATCCAAGCCATGCTATGTTCATAAATTCAGGATTTTGTAGTAAATACCCAGCCTATGCTTTGTTATGTTCTATGCATAGTTGCTTACAGCGCACTGTTGCGATAAGGGCTCCTGGAGCCATGGCGCATTGCATTGCGCATGGCAACATTAAAGTGCGGCGCACATAAATGCACGCACACACACATATAGATAAATTTTTATTCTTTTTTTTTTTTGGTGGGAGGGAGGGGCAGCAAGCCCCTAGACAACAACACTCCTAATCGAGAGCCTATACCCATCTGATCCTCGAAAAGGAGAGGGAAGATAGGCTTGGGAGCTTCATGACAGATAACAACATCAGAACCTATTCTAGCAAGAGAAGCAAGTTTATGGGCAGTTTCATTGGCTTCTCTATACTCATGCTTCAGCTTGATCTCCCAGTTCCTACTAGAGTACTAGTCAAACTTCTTATCTTCCTAATCAATTGGGCACTCTGGTGAAGCTCAAAATCCTTCTTGTTGATGGCTTCCAAGGCTTCCTTCGAATCTGTTTCAACAATGATCCTTCTATATCCAGCATTCCACGCCACCTCGAGCCCATGAAGAATACCCCGAATGGAGGGAGAAGTGAGAATAAACTCTGAAAATTATATTATATTCATCAAATTTGCTTACAAAAGAGGGAATATATATAGTGAGCCCAAGTCAACAACTCTTCAATCGCAGAAGACCTGCTCTAGAGAATTCCCATGGCTTACGTCGAGCGAGGCTGTGAGACACGAGCTCTACTAGGGTTTTGGAGTGCTTAGGGTTTCTGGAGTACTGCTGCCGTCGGGACTGCCGCCGCCAGACCCACTGTCGGTTCGCCGGATTTCTCTGTTTTTTCACACGTCTTGCAACTGATGCGTTTTCTTTCCGTCTGTGTTCGTTAAATCACTCTGGGAGACCTCTGCGACGTCTTGCTCTCTTTCCACGCGTTTCTTCTGTCCATGCGGCTTTTTTGGCTCGGTTTGGTTGGATCTGGTTCGTTTTTTACTCTGTTGCTTGCGTTTTGAAGCCATCTGTTCAAGGGGGTTGCTATCTGGCCACTTTCTCTTGGTTTTGTGGTGCTACTGCCTTGGCTGTGGTCTTCTCTTGCACTCTTATGTTCTGGGCAGTTGAAGAAGAGGGGTAGGAGGGGTTTTTGTTGAAACAAAGACTGCTATAAGGAGAAGATGAGACATGAGGACCCAACATTGAGTCATCGAACAAGATTTATTGTGGTTTAATCTTCTTATTGGTGATGGGTACACGAAAGTTAACCATTGAGGCAAAAACCTTTGATATATCCCTTGAGCAATCAGGTTCTTTTTTTCGATTAAGTGTGGAGAGTGGAAGGGGTTTTTTGTTCAAGATTTTATTAGGGAGAAATGCAGCCCTTTGGCTAATGTCGACGTTGCGGAAGCTAAATGAAGGGATGTGGGAGGGAGCACAATGTCGAAGATTTCGGGAGAATGGAAAATTATTCTTAGCATATGTTGGAAGAAATCAAAGAGGGAGGTTTTTATGCATTATTGAATTTTTCCAAGGCGGACGGAAGGTGGCTATTATGGTGCCTAAAGGAATACGAGGAATGGGATGGAGCCGGTTTGGGAAGGCCATTATATCTCTATTAGTACCGAAGCCTTCGAGTGGGGGGGCAAGGATACAAGGAGAGGCAACTGTCAGGCCTCTTATAGCCTTGTTTGCTGAATAGAAACGGAGACGACGCCTACATCAGACAATACAAACATTTTACAGACGGTCATAGTTATGAGGGACGAAGTTCTAATTCTAATAAGGATTTTGTGCCAAGAGTTAGTGTTGTTACTGATTTAAAATTTAGAAGGACTCTCAAAATCATTATAGGTGAGGATGGGAGAAGAAATGTGTATTGGGTAGTAGAAAGAAATACGAATTAAAAGCCTAGGGGTGCGCTAGAGATCGAAGAGGTTGGAATAGCCAAAGCAGGCTGTGAACAGACCATTAGCGCTAACATGGGTGCCAAAAAAGGTAGGGAGAGCTATTAATCACATATATAGTGCTGAGGAAGACATAATAAGGGAAGAAAGTGGTGGTCTGGGTTGCTCAAAAGAGTTAGAGGAAGCACCTATAAACATTGAAGGTAATCGCCTATCAGTTCTTCTAAAGGGAAGGTGGAAGCGCAAGTTGGGAAGGACTATGAAGATACCCAGTATAGAGTCACAGACCCAAGCGGGTTTGGGAAGATACAAGATACCCAATGTGTACTAAGGCCTTTGGAAATGGATAGGGAATCATCATCTACGGGTAATTCAGACGATGAAATACTAGATAATGACTTTTTTCTCTGAATTTGAGAATGACGAAGGCCTACTAATAGAACAACTAACAAATGATTATGTTGAAGATATAGGACATCATAAAGAGGCCGAGGTCGCCCTTGATGTTGTGGCCCCACTTTTTCACATGGCAAGCAATGATGGTGAGGTTGCTCTTTGTAAGGACAAGGGGACGGAGCACTTTAGTGTTAACCTTTTAAGTAACGAAGTCCAAACAGCTCCTTTACTTGATAATTCACTAAAACAACTTTCACCCACCGATTTAGCTTACTCCAAAACTAATTATGTGTGTTCTGATGTGCTTGTTGAACAAGTTGCAGGGTTTGCATGTGTTAGCAGTAACCCCAACAGAGGTATCCTTCCTACGCCTGAGGAACACCAAGTTGCACCTGTTTATAACCTTATGGTTAGTGATGCGCCAAAGGACAATTCCATACATTTATGCCAATTAAGGGATGAGAGGGACAACCGAGACCCACAGGCCTTGTTGGATAAGCTAGAGTTTCAATTGTTAGATAAGTCGGGGAAAGTAATTAAACTACAGGTGACCCCTAACACGTATGCGAGAAGAAGAAAGAAAGCCCATAAGGAGTTTTAGAGTTTACAAACCACCGTTACCTATGGAGGGAAAAAAGAAAGTAAGGGAAAGTCAGGTAAAATATGAAAATTGTTAGTTGGAATGTTAATGGGTTTGGAAATCTTATAAAACGTAGGAAGATTAAGGAAATCTTAGACAAAGTATATCCTGATATTGTCTTGTTGCAAGAGACTAAATTAGAGGAACTGGATGGTTTGTTGTTACCAAGGTAATCAAGATCGAGATTTTACTTGGGATCGAAAGAGGCATAAAATAGATCGAATCGCAAGATCGAATCGAGGATCGTAAGATCCTAATAATTTTAAAAAAATAATTAAAATATATATTTAATAATAAAATTTCCTTTTAAAACCATAAAATAACCTAATAAATTATAAATTCTTATATGAATATTAATTTTTTGCTTAATTTTATTTTAATTAGGGGTGTGCAAAACCGATCCAAACCAAACCGACCAAAACCGACTACATAATTGGATGGATTGGTTTATTTTCTTGTCAACCGATTTGGTTCGGTTCGGTTGATGCATGAAGTCCAATCCCAACCGAACAGAACCAAACCAACCGATTATAATTTTTAAAAAATATTAAAAATATTTTATGTTGATTTTTATGGTTTTATAATGTTGGATTGTAATTTTAAGTTTGTAATGTTGGAAGATTGTACTAATAACTTTAGTTTGTTGGTTTCCATGGTTAGGAATAGCTATTTTTATTTTTTAGGGTTTAAATTGAAGAGAAAAACTAGTAAACAATTTTTTAAAAAAACTTGTCAAAAAACCAATCAAACCGAACCAATCCGCAAGTTTGCTCACCCCTAATTTTAATTTATAATAAGTTATGAATTCCTATACATCTAGATCTAATTGAATAATTTATATAATTATTCAGCATCATTTATATTATTTATAAATGATGAAGACATAGATCAAGTGAAATGTATTAAGGATGAAGAAGGTAATATCTTGGTAAAGGACCAAGATATTCAAGAACGATGGAAGGATTATTTTGACAAACTTTTTAATGAAGGACAAACGGCTGCTAGTCATACTGATGGGCTAAATACTAACGAAGAGGATCTCAATTATAGTTTCTATCGGAGAATACAAGAGCACGAGGTGGCACAAGCATTGAAGAGAATGGATAATAGCAAAGCAGTAGGACCGGATAATATACCCATTGAGGTGTGGAAGAGCCTAGGAAGCAAAAGCGTAAATTGGTTAACAAAGCTTTTTAATGTGATATTGAGATCCAAGAAAATGCCGGATGAATGGAGGAAAAGTACTTTGATCCCAGTGTATAAGAACAAGGGGGATATACAAAATTGTGCAAATTATAGGGGGATCAAACTCATGAGCCATACTATGAAGCTATGGGAGAAGGTTATCGAGCGGAGGTTGAGGGTGGAGACGCGAATTACAGAGAATCAATTTGAGTTCATGCCAGGGAGGTCAACCATAGAAGCAATATATCTATTAAGAAGATTGATGGAGAGATACCAGAGGTCTCATAAGGATCTATATATGGTTTTTATTGATTTGGAAAAGGCCTATGATAGAGTACCGAGAGAAGTATTATGGAAGGCTTTAGAAAAGAAAGGAGTACGAGTGGCCTATATCCGAGCAATCAAAGACATGTACAATGGAGTCACGACTTGTGTGAGAACACAAGGTAGTGTTACGAAGGATTTTCCTATAACCATAGGACTACATCAAGGTTCAGCTTTGAGCCCTTACCTCTTCAATTTGGTATTGGATGTGCTCACTGAACATATGCAAGAGGCAGTACCAAGGTGTATGCTTTTTGCTGACGATATAGTCTTGGTTGGAGATTCCAAAGAACAAGTAAATGAAAAATTAGAGAGATGGAGACAAGCTTTGGAGACATATGGATTTCGCATAAGTCGAAGCAAAACGGAGTATATGAAATGTAAATTTAGTGGTAGGGACGTTGATTCTAGGAGTGAGGTGAAACTTGGAGATCACCCCATGCGGGAAGTCACAAGTTTTAAATATTTGGGAACGATAATACAAAATAATGGAGAAATAGAGGAAGATGTAAACCATAGGATCCAAGCAGGATGGATGAAATGGAGAAAGGCATCAGGTGTTATTTGTGATAAGAAAGTACCGCTTAAGCTTAAGGGGAAATTTTATCGCACCGCGATAAGACCAGCTTTACTGTATGGTACTGAATGCTGGGCGATAAAAAGAGCATGAGCACAAATTCAACGTGGCAGAAATGAGAATGTTGCGCTGGATGAGTGGTCACACTAGAATGGATAGGATTAGGAATGATTATATTAGAGAGAAAGTGGGGGTAGCACCTATTGTCGAAAAATTAGTCGAAACACGCCTTAGGTGGTTTGGTCATGTACAAAGGCAGCCGGAAGAGGCTCCGGTACGTAGAGTTGACCAAATGGAAGATAACCTAATAACTAGAGGTAGGGGAAGACCAAAGAAAACAATAGGAGAAACGATTAAGAGGGATCTAGCCATAAATAACTTAACCATAGAAATGTGCAAAAACAGAACATGTTGGCGTCGCTTGATTCATATAGCCGACCCTACCTAGTGGGAAAAGGCTTTGATTGTTGTATTTATATTATTTATTAAAAGAAATTATATTATATGTAGAATATAAAGCATGGAATGTTAAAAGTCCATTACATCATCGACATTAACTTCATTTAACTCTCTAGAGTAGTGAAAACACAGCTGGCAACCAATACCACAGTTTTTTTTAATATAATTCACATTCTACGAAAAAAAAACCAATACTAAAGCAAGACACCAATAGACACACTATAGACTCAGAGTAGTAGAAACACAGCTGGCAACCATAGCCAAACTTAAAAGATTAAGAAGACACTAGAGAGACGCACAAAAGGCACAAAACATTAGCAGAGAAGATAAAAAAAATGCAAAAGAGAAAGCAGTCATAGCAGAGAAGATGAAAAATGCAAGAGCAAAAGCTCTAGCAAAGTGTAATAGAAACGGCACAGAAGATAAATACAGAGCTGAAAATTGCAAAACAAAGTAGAAAACTCAAGCTGCAATATGTTTTCTTCTGCCCAAGAGTAAAACACAGCATTTTAGCATCTTTCTTGGAGTTAAACGCAAGGTTATGGCTTCTTCTTTTTTTCTCCAACAAACTGATGTCTTTCCAAGATCGCAGAGATCAAACAATTCCACGATTTTACAATTAAGATCTCGATCTTGTTCCTATCTTACTCATTTTGATTACCTTGGTTGTTACGAAGTATTTGGAATCGTCGATTTAAAGAGTGGGAATTTATGCCATCCTCAGGATCTTCAAGTGGGCTTTTGATAGGGTGTGATACTAGGGTAGCGTCTAGAGTAGATGACCTTAAGGGGTGTTTTTCTTTATCCGTCTTGTTAAACATCAAGGGTAAAGGATGTTGGTGCTTTGCTAATGTGTACGGCCCGACCAATCCTAGGAATAGGTCTTCTCTTTGAGAGGAGTTATCTTCTATTTATGGGTTATGTAGTCCACATTGGTGTGTGGGAGGGGATTTTAATATAATTTTCTTCCCAATGGAGAAGCTAGGGGGCTCAAGGATCACTGTTAGAATGAGAGGGTTTGATGATTTTATTAAAGAGTGATCTGAGAGACATCCCTCTCTCAAATGCTCAATTCACATGGTTAGTCAATCGAGACAGGGTGATGTCTTCTCAAATAGATAGGTTCTTGGTTACATCTACGTGGGAGGATAGTTTCCCAGATCTACTTCAGGAGACCCTTGTGCGGCCTGTGTCTGACCACTTCCCTCTCCTTCTTGAATCCAGTAGAGTCACATGGGGACCAACCCCTTTCCGTTTTGAAAATATGTGGCTCCAACATCCCTCTTTTTTGGATCAAGTTAAGGTTTGGTGGGAGGAATGCTCAGTTACTGGTTGGGAGGGATTTAGATTCATGAAGAAGCTCAAGTATGTGAAGGAGAGGCTCAAGATTTGGAATAAGGAAGCTTTTGGTGACATAAGAATTAAAAAGAGGGAGATTTTACAAGAATTGGAGACCTTAGTTAGGTTGGAAAGTGAAGGGGGCTTAATGGAAGATCAAAGTACTCGTGGGTTGGCTCTTAGGAATGAACTTGATGCTGTGATTATTAAAGAGGATATTAGTTGGCGTCAAAAGAGTAGAACTAAGTGGGTTAAGGATGGGGATGTGAATTTTAGTTACTTCCATAAGGTGGCAAACGGGAGAAAGAAAAGAAGTTGGATTAAGGAACTAGAAATGGAAGGGGGGAGAATCGTTAGGGAAGTTGATTCAATCTCCAATGAAGTTACCAGGTTTTATAAAGATTTGTACACTAAGGAAAACACAGAGAGGCCTTTCCTTGAAGGGCTAGATTGGTTCCCTATAGATGGTGTTAAGGCCGAGTGGTTAAAAAGGCCTTTCGAGGAGGAAGAAATAAGGAGAGCGATATGGACAATGGACAAGGAGAAAGCGCCGGCCCCATATGGTTATAACATGGCCTTCTTCCAGGCTTGTTGGCCCATTTTAAATGAGGATTTGCTTAGAGTGTTTCACAAGTTTTACTATAATGGGAAGATCAAACCCAGCATGAACTCGACCTTTATTACACTTGTCCCTAAGAAAGATCGATCCATTAAGGTGAGGGATTTTAGGCCTATTAGTTTGGTCTCTAGTGTTTACAAGGTGATCACTAAGATGCTTTCTTTGAGGCTAGGAGAGATTCTTGGAGATACTATTTCTGAGAACCAAAGTGCGTTTGTGGGTAGTAAGCAAATTCTTGATGTAGCCTTAGTAGCCAATGAAGTGGTAGAGGATGTAAGGCGACTAAAACATAAGGGTTTGGTGTTTAAGTTGGACTTCGAAAAGGCTTATGACAGGGTAAATTGGGGCTTTTTAGATAAGGTCCTATGTCGGAAGGGATTTGGGGATAGATGGAGAAGCTAGATTAAGGGTTGTCTTTCCTCAGTTGCATTTGCTGTTATAATTAATGGTCAGCCAAAAGAATAGTTTAAGGGGTTTCGAGGTGTTAGGCAAGGGGATCCACTCTCTCCATTCTTATTCACATTAGTTGTGGATGTATTGAGTCGTATGTTCTCTAGAGGAACTGAGAGAGGGGTAATAAAGGGCCTAAAGGTAGGTATTGACGATCTAGAGATTTCGCATTTACAGTTTGTAGATGATACCATTCTCTTTCTACCACACAATAAAGAAAACTTTCAGAATGTGCTTTCTTTGCTTCAAGTTTTTGAAGTTATATCAGGACTTCGTATTAACCTCAATAAGCGTGGGATTGCGAGGATTAATGTAGAAGATAGCTTTGTGGAGAATCTACCCGATATGGTGGGTTGTGAGGTTTCACAGTGGCCTCTAACCTACTTGGGAGTTCCGTTGGGCAGGAATCCCAGGGCTGAGTCTTTTTGGGATCCTGTGATTCATAGAATTTCCAAAAGGCTTGAGAGTTGGGAAAGAGCCTACTTCTCTCTGGGTGGCAGGATTACGTTAATTCAGGCTTCGTTGTCGAGTATTCCATTGTATTATCTTTCTTTATTTAAACTTCCAGTTAAGGTGGCAAGTAGAATTGAGAACATTACGAGAGATTTTTTGTGGTCGGGGAAGGGTGAGTGTAAGAAAGATCACTTGGTCAGTTGGGAAGTCTGTTGTAGGGCTAAGGAGGATGGTGGACTGGGTTTAGGTAATTTGGTGTCTAAAAACATCTCTAGTGGTCAAATGGCATTGGCAATTTCCTTTGGAAGTTACTTCCCTGTGGCATATGGTGATAAAGAGCAAATACGGTGTTCAACAGAATGGTTGGGATGCTAACATTGGGATTAGTGTTGCACATGCAAGTCCCTGGAAATTTATATCTCAGGTATATCATTCCTTCTCGACTTTGCTTTCCCTTCGTGTGGGTGATGGCACTCGTTTTCGTTTTTGGGAGGACCATTGGATTGGTGAATCTTCTTTTATCGAACTCTTTCCTCGTTTATATGGCTTATCTTCTCTACACAATGCACCAATTATTGATTTCTTAATAAATCATGATGAATATACTTCTTGGAACTTCCACTTTTCTAGAAATCTTAATGATAGACTTGCAGAAGATGTTATTTTGTTATTAGATATTCTTACTCCTTTTCGAGCCTCTTCTGTTCCTGATAGCAGAATTTGGAGTTTAGATTCTTCGGGCTCATATACTTGCTCTTCTTTCTTTAAGTACTTGACTAAAACCCCAAATCCTAATCTTCTTTCTAAATCTTTTTGGAAAATAAAGGCTCCTTATAAGGTAAAGGCTTTTGTATGGACAACGGCACTTAATAGAATTAACACTAATGATTTGCTTCAAACCCGTCATCCCAATAAGGCGTTATCACCGAATGTGTCAAGTGTTTTAGAAGGTCTGAGACGAATAGCCATATTTTTTTACATTATGAAGTGGCAAGGTTTATGTGGAATATGTTGTTTGGTCTCTTTGAAGAGAATTGGGTATGTCCAGCAGATCTGGGTACTTTTCTGGGTTTCAAGTTTGTGGGCTTTGGAAGGAATAAAGAATATAAAGCTCTTTGGCAATGTGCAGTTTTGGCGACGCTGTGGTGTCTTTGGCTGGAAAGGAATGCTAGGATCTTTAATAATAGATTCCTCCCACCTCATCTGCTGTAGGATAGAATTACTTTTTTGTCTTCTTTATGGGCTTCGTCAAATGGTCTATTTGGAGAAATGTCCATTATGGATATTCAAAGGGATTGGAAGGCCCTATTGAGATAATGTTTTAGTTTTCTTTTGTTTGTCTTCTTTTTTATTTCCTTTTCTTGAATACTGCTTGTCCTCGTATTTGTAATTTTCTTCTTCCATTAATACAATTTCTCTTTCTATCAAAAAAACATAAACACAACACTCACCCTAATAATTAAGCAATTACAAGTTCCAAAAATAATAAAACCAGATTCATGTATCCACAAAACCAGGTTCATGTATCAACTTCAAAATATATCATTTCCTAGGTGCAATTTAATTCTTCATGAAATCTTTTTTCTTCTTCCTAGATAGCAATAATTCTTTTCTTCATTCTAGGATATGTTTTCCAATATTTTCATCATCATTTGATTCTCCATTATTCTCAAAGATGAAAGAACTCTCCTCTGAAGAGTAAAAGTGCTTGTAATACTCTAGCAAGTCAAGGAGGGAAGAATTCATCTTCAGTGTTCCATGAAGCTTCTACGCGGAGTATCTTTTCCAATGAATGAGGTAGATGTAGAAAGAATCAAGAGAAGAATTGTGATTTTGATAATTCAAGATGACATCAATAACTTCAACAAAAGGTGAAATAGCTGGAAGAGTGAGTATAAAATTTTGAGGAGGCTGGGCACCTACATAATCATCAAAAAGTAACTAATGGGGGAGGCTCAAATGTGTCTTTGTAAGGAAACAAATCCTCAATGGTGAAAACTAGGCTAATGGCTAAATCCGATGGTAATTTAAACAAGTGTGCATTAGGCCTAATTTTACAGGAAATATGAAATCGACTAAAAGCATGAGCAGGTAACTTTTTAAAAGAGCGTTGAGTGTGTTGATGAAAAGGTGCAACAGATTTAGAAATATGACTTTTCAATGGGAAAGGCATGGGTTCAATAGGATGGGAAGGATGTTCAATAATGATTTCCTTATTAATATCAGAGGGACACTAAAGTGGTTTCACAATTTCAAAGTCTATGGCCTCCTCAACCAAACTCAACTGATTTTCTTGAATTAAGGCTTGATCAGCTATTATGATTTCATCTTCAATATCGGAAGGGTACTCAAAGGGCTCCACAATATCAATGATTGCGCTCTCTTCAAGAACACTAAACTGTTGTTTCAAAATTAAGGCTTGATGTGGGCTCCTAGATTCATCTTGATTCTTAACTAGATCTTCAACTCTTTTTCTAATCAGTTGACTACTCAACAATTTGATGGCACCCAACATTTCATCAAAACAACGGTTCATATGCTCTCTTTTTTCTTTTTGAGCAACCTCAAGGTTGTCCAGGCTCTTTATGATTTTTTGGTTAAAGTTATCCATGGTAATTTTCAAAGAAAGGTTGGGCGGTGAACGTGATTGGAAAGGGGTTAGCTCTGATACCAAATTGATGTAGGACAAGATAGGATAGAAGAGATTATGGGGGAGAAAAGAAAGAAAGGAGGGAGGAAATTGACAGACAAAAGGCGGGAGGAGAGAAGGGAGAAAGGAGAAATGGAGGGAGAAGTGAGAAGAAACTCTAAAAATTATATTCTACTCACCAAGTCTGCTTACAAAAGAGTGTGAGGGTTGAATATATATAGGGCCCAAGTTAACAATAATAAACACAACACTCACCCTAATAATTAAGCAATTACAAGTTCCAAAAATAATAAAACTGGTTCATGTATCCATAAAACTAGGTTCATGTATCAACTTCAAAATATATCATTTCCTAGGTGCAATTTAATTCTTCATTAAATCTTTTTTCTTCTTCCTAGATAGAAATAATTCTTTTCTTCATTCTAGAATATGTTTTCCAATATTTTCATCATTATTTGATTCTCCATTAGTATGTGAAAGGTACATTGATTCTAGGGTGGAGGTGAAAGTTATATCATTTCATACAACAAGTCACAAATATAAAGTATTTGGGCACTATCATACAAAATAATAGAGAAGAAACAGGAGATGTAAATCATAAGGTCCAAGTTGAGTGAATGAAATGGAAGAAGGCTTCAAGTATCATATGTGAAAGAAAAGTACCACTCAAACTGTTAATAGACATGCATTGTTGTGTGGTACTGAATGTTGGACAATAAAGAGTCAAAATGAAGATTTTGAAAATGTTATCCCTCAATGTTGCATTAGATGTGTGGACACATTAGAAAGAATAAGATTTGGAATGAATACATTAGAGAGAGAAAGTTGGGATACCACCTATCGTAGAAAAGTTGGTGAAACACGCATGATTTGGTCATGTACAAATGAGGCAATTAAAGGACCTTATATGAAGAGTAGATCAAATGAAAAATAGTCCAATAACTAGAAGTAGAGGGAGACTAAAAAACAATAGGAGAAAGAAAAACTATTATGATGGATTTAATTATTAACAACCTAACCATAAAAATGAACCAAAGTAGAACAAATTGGCGTCGCTTGATCCATGTAGTCAGCCCCACTTAGTGGGAAAAGGTTGTTTTGTTATTTATTTTTATATTCAACATTGATTAGTTAAAATGTAGTATGCATTCTTTCCCATTAGTATAAGTTACACATGTGTCAAACAGCACTAAATAAAACATCATATTAAAGTCAATAAATAATTGGAAAGACAGTGCTAGAAATGAATAGAGCTCACACACGTTTTCCTTTGAGTGATGTACTACTAGACTGAGGACTCTGGTTGCCTTTCATGTAGAAAGCTAATTCTCGAAGCTTGGATTTGATTTCCTTTCTAACCTTTGCATTTCCATCACCTTGAAAAGGAATTTCCTTGCTTTGAGGCTCCCAATAATATGATTTCAACCAATCAAGTGCCTAGGCCACACGGATCTAAACAAGTTAAGTGAAGGAAATAATTGCATATGCAAAGCATTTCAACAAAACCCACGAAAATTTACAAACTTAAATCCAGAAAGAAAAAAAGGGGGGGGGGGGCAATTTTCATTTTTTTCAATTGTTTATTCAGTTTACCTAAGATTTCAGGTTATGCAGGGTTGATATTTCATTATTGTGTTTTTATGTATGAATCAAGATATACATGTTTTTAAGTAACAGAAATAAAGATTCAATATAGTAATCCAAAATGAAGTTAATTCTATCATCATGAGCTATTTGCAGTCCTAATTCAAGTATGCAATTATCATTTTAGAGTAAATTAATGATTTAGTCCTGGAAAGATGTATGTTCTTTCAATTTAGTCCCTAAAAGATAAGATGGCTCAATTCAGTCCCTAAAAGATCAATTTACAATCAGTTTAATCCTTTGATTAATAGGATGGAGGCTAACTAAATGTTAAATATTGAATTGAATTCTATTCAACTAAAAAACGTGAAAAATTCATTTTGATAATGCGTAATTTGTAAAATAAAATATATGATGAGGATGGGGATAGTATTGGATGTCTCTAGGGTAGTATGAGCTACACAAGTCCCACATTGGGTAGAATGGAATCCTCGATGGGGAACCCATGTGACTTGGTTCTTCCCCCTTAATAGCTCGCTTTCGAGGAAGGTTACTTAGATTCCATCAATATATCAGATTTACAAACTACACATAAAAAATGCAAATAGTGTATTTTGACTGTGTTTAATTTGTAAATCTGATGTTTTTATTTCTTTTATTGTTGAATATGATTCAATTTATCATTTAACAGTTAGTTAATATCCATTAATACTACTTTTAGTTAACTTTCTATCCATTTCAAAGGACCACATTGATTAGGAATTGATCTTTCAATGATCAAATTGTGAAACTATACATCTTTCATGGATCAAACCATTTTTTTAGATATAATTTCATGGACCAAACCATTAATTTACTCTTATTTTATAATTAACCCCACCAAAATCATATATTATCTCATAAAAAAAATATAATTGTATTAAAATGTGAGATGAGGAGTGTGAAGTGAGAAAATGGAGAGAATAAAAAGTTAAAATAGATGACACAAGAGTCAGAAGTTAACTTTCCATTAATTTTCTTATTTAAGACTATAATTATTATTTTCTTATTTTATATTACAATAATTAAAGAAAACATTGGCCTGCACTAAAGCCACTAGTATAAATATACATAACCCCAGCCCCAAACAGGAAAGACTGGGCACTGTTCTACATGGTAATGACGTCACAAGCTATGTCTGAAGTGCCTCTTTCTAACATTAAATGGCCAAGTTGACACAATGAACATGAAGAATTAAGTCCTAATCCTCTTGCTTAAGAACTTTTAATGTCTAAAAGAAGTAAATGATCATATTCCTTAAGTTTTTAAATAACTCTCAACATCCTTTCTTTTTCTTTATGGAAACTAAAGAGAAGTTTCAAAAGGTGAAAAATCAGAAATTCAAAATAAAAATCGGTGAAATACTTAATTTCTAAGAGTAAAAGAATATAAAATGTACTTGAGCTTACTAGACCAGCTTCAGAGATAATCTCAGCAAGTCTGAAGAGCAAAAGTGTTCAATCTACGAGCAGTTTAACACCCCACCTGCCATTGAATTGTGGCAAGGAAGCTGCCTGAATTACCACTCAATGATCACACTCTCCAATTTAATAAAAAGACTAAGCCGTATATCCCTTTCCGTTTTAGTTTATAAAAACGCAAGGAACAAAAGTAGTAGTATCCAATATGGTAGAATGAGAACGATGGAATCAAACATTTGTATAAACCTTACTAGAAGAGAATCGCTATGTTTTCAAGGAAAAATGGTGAAAAGTTTATGATTTGGTCAAAAGGTGCAGCATTCATCTCTAAGGCATGGTATTTCTTAGCCAAAGATGCAAACTCCAACCCCTTGTTGGTCGATGATAGATTCAGAACATGATCAAGCTACTCGGTTAAGAAACCAAACATCGTCTAAACCGCTCCTAACCCTAGTTCAATTGGTTGATTGTATTCCCTAAGTTGCCTCAACAAGTTTGGAATATAACTTGCTAAGTGATGATGTTGGCAGTCATTTTAAATTTTGATCACATCAGCATACTAATAAACAATTGAAACTATGAAATAAATAAGTGAAGGTAAATTAATGTAGGAGGATTGCTGGTCCTTCAAGTCTTCAACATTGAAATTTGTTTCCTACTTCCCTCTAAATTCTTTTTCATAATTTATCTAAACAAAATTTAAAAAAAGAAAAAAAAAAAAAAAGATGGTGCCTCAAGGTAGATATGAAAAGAAGAAACTTGTAATGGAGGATCAAGTAATGAAGAAAAATATTGGAAAAATATTCTAGAAAGAAGAAAAGAATGATTACTATCTAGGGAATATTAGAGTTTTATTATTTTGGAAATATATTACAATCTAGGGAATATTAAGCTTTTATTATTTTGGAAATATGCTTGCTTTTATTATTTTGTTGGAAACATGTGCTTTTATTATTTTGTTGGAAACATGTGCTTTTATTATTTTATTGCGAATAGCTTGCTTTTATTATCTTGTTGGAAATAGCTAGCTTTTATTATTGTCTTGGAAATTGTAATTCGCTTTAATGCTTTTGACTTGGGTTCCCTATATATACGTAGTGCTCTCTATCTTGTACTCAGACTTTATGAATAGAATATAATTTTCAGAGTTTGTTCTCACTTCTCCCTCCATTTCTCCTTTCTTCCTTTTATTCTCTCCTCCCTCCTTTCATCTGTCAATCTTCTCCCTCCTTTCTTTCTTTTCTCCCCCATAATCTCTTCTATCTTATCTTGTCCTACATCAACTTCACTTAGCAACAAAGTATTTAGAATGTTAGATGAGAGAGCTTGAACATTTTCATAGACTAGCAAGCAGTGCTAGTAAAGATATATTTATTTTTTTATTTTGGTTTCCCACAGGTATCCTCCTATTGGGGGCAATCCTGTTCGAGCTAGCTGAGGTCCCATAACAGGGATAGAACTCTCCCAAGAGAGGTTTTTCCATACACAAGACTCGAACCCGAGACCTTGCTTAAGGGGAATGAAGTACCTACCACTCCATCCAACCATCTGTTGGTAGTAAACATAATTTTATGGTGATAGAAACTTGTCCCTTTTCCTTTTTTTTTTTTTTGGCCAAAGTCCCTTTTAATTTTAAACTACACTATTTTGGGCCATTAACTCAGTATAAGACAGAAACAGAATGAAGTCTAATATCAGAGACCTTGCCTCTCTAGGTCCATCTATCAAAATGAGCCAAGAAAGGAAAATAATGTCAATTTTTTTAGATGAATGAAAATAGTGACACTTTTATTCTTTTGTGTTAGTAGTGGTTCTATTTCTATCCGTGTCTGTTTTCTGTTACGATGTTTTATTCTGTTTGTAAACCTTTTGTTATAAAGGCTGTAGTTTAAACAGTTTTCTGTTGTAACTGTTTTTAGTTACGAGTCTGTTATAAAACCCAAATATATTGTTTATAAATACTTGGGTCCATACCTCTCGGTATCATTCATTCAGTATCCTTCCAATTTTAGTAATGAAATAAAGTACTTCTCCCATTTCTCTTCTTTCTGTCTATCTAGTTTTACCTTGCTGTTCTAAGACCAAGAATCAATCTTCGTGATTCATTGGTGTTTTCTGGGTACTAAGCTTACAAGTGGTATCAAAGCTCTTGTTCAAGAAACAGCAAGAAACCAGAAAATGTCAACCGTTGCAAGGTTCGACATTAAGAAGTTTGATGGCCAGATAAATTTCAGTATTTGGAAGGCTCAAATGAGGGCAGTGTTGACTCAAAATGGCCTAAAGAAAGCACTCGATGGAAAGTCCAAGATAACTGCACAACTAATGCCTAGAATATTCCCCTATTTATTAGGAGAACATATTTCAGCAATCACTTATTATTATCTCTCCAGTTTCGGCTATTTATTTATGTTTTTATCCTTATCTTCTTTTTAAATTTAAATTCAAATGTAAATAATTTTCTGTTATCTAGAATTCTAAAATTCAGGATTTAGCTACTCTGTATTTACCTACTTATACGATTCACATCAATACAATACATACAGCCTTTTTGCATCAGTTTCTGCCTACACTTCATGGTATCAGAGCCTACAAGCTTCACAGCATTTTTTTCGGCTAAACCTAGCCACAACCTTCTAGCCGTCTTCTATATTCTTCTTCTTCTTTCTCTATAAAATCGCTCCATGGCTTCCCATGGTGAAACACATGTACTTAACACTGACAGTACCTCTGGACAACAAGCCACCATCATTCAATTCAATCCTGCCACCCAACTAACCAATCAAATTAACAGGCCCTCAAAACTTCGCCTTATGGAAAGCTCAAGTTTCCATGCTTATGAGAGGCCACAACCTATTCGGTCAACTTGATGGCACCAAACCGAAACCTGATGCACAAGCCTCCAACTTTCTGGTATGGTTTAGGCAAGACCAACTTATCCAAAATGCCCTCCTCACCTCTGTTGATCAAACAATAGCATCCACTGTAGCACTTTCTGAAACAGCCCACACAGCATCGACTGCCCTTCACACCTCCTATGCCAATAAATCTCAAACCAGAATTCTTAGCCTCCGTGATCGCCTAGCTGCATCCACCAAAGATTCCCTACCCATATCTGATTATTTAAATCAAATACGCTCAACCTGTGATGAGTTCTCCACTGCTGGTTCGCCAATAAGCAATGCAAAACTCGTTGTCACCATTCTTCGACGGATTCAAAGGAATCTTTCATCTACTTTTATTGTATGTGGATGATATACTCATTGCCTCCTCCAACAAGTCTTCAATTAATGACTTGAAAAGGCAACTGAACACAGAATTTGAGATGAAGGACCTTGGTGCAGCTAAGATACTTGGCATGGAAATCCACAGAGGTAGGTTTTCTGGAAAACTCACTTATCTCAACAGTCCTATGTCAAGATGGTTCTAGAAAAATTCTGTATGGATCACTCTAAACCAATGGCAACTCCCTTGGCAGCACATTTTCAACTCTCTTAAGATCAGTGCCCCAAAACTAAAGCTGAGTTTGATGAAATGTCTAAAGTACCTTACCAAAGTGCTGTAGGGAGTCTTATGTATGCCATGGTCTGTTCTAGACCTGATCTGGCCTATGCTATAAGTGTGGTGAGCAAATTCCTGCATAATCCAGGAAAAGGCCATTGGAATGCTGTGAAGTTGATACTAAGGTATCTTAAAGGAACTCCTAATCTGGGGTTAGTTTTTCCAAAGTGTAAAACTGGGACAGAAGTCAAGGGCTTTGTGGATTCAGATTTTGCAGGTGACAGGAACTAAAGGAAGTCAATTTCAGGCTTCATTTTTTTTCTAGCTTGAAGTGCAATAAGCTGGAAATCCAGCTTGCAATCCATAGTTGCACTCTCCACCACAGAAGCAGAGTATGTTTCTGCTACAGAAGGTGTGAAAGAGGCAATCTGGCTAAAGGGTTTAGCTACTGAACTTGGGGTAGCACAAGATTCAGTAACTGTATATTTTGGTAGTCAGAGTGCTATACATCTGACAAAAAACGACACCTTTCATTCTAAGACTAAGCACATAAATGTGAGATACCACTATATTAGAGACACAGTGGCAAGAGGTGAAGTATCGGTTTAGAAGATTCATACCTCAGAAAATCCAGCAGATATGCTCACTAAAGCTTTGCCTACTGCTATTTGAGTTATGTGTACACTTAGTAGGTATCTCCAATTGTAAATCTTAGGATGTGTTGGATAGAATTAGTCCCAAGGTGGAGATTGTTAGTAGTGGTTCTATTTCTATCCGTGTCTGTTTTCTGTTAGGCTGTTTTATTCTATTTGTAAGTCTTCTGTTATAAAGGCTGTAGTTTAAACAGTTTTCTGTTGTAACTGTTTTTAGTTACAAGTTTGTTATAAGACCCAAGTATATTGTTTATAAATACTTGGGTCCATACCTCTCGGTCAAGGAAGCACGGACACGGCTAAATGCAGGCGTGTCCGCGTGTCCGACACGTGTCGGACACGGACACGCCTACGACACGTGTCAGACACGTTTTTGTGCGTGTCCAACGAAAAAAAAAAAAAGCGGCTCGGACACGGCGGCGACACGGCTCGGACACGGCAGCTTGGAAGTGGACACGGCTTGGACACGGAGGCAGGACACGGGAGATGCAAAACAAATTAAAAAAAAAAATTGTTTCTCTTTCGTGAACCCTAAACACACGCTCCTCTCTTCCTCTCTTCCTCTCTCGCTGAAACGGCGCTTCTTGTCCATCCGGTCTGCTCGTCGTCTCTGCTCGTCCTCTTCTCTCCTCTGCTCGTCGCCTCTGCTCTCCGCCTCTGCTCGTCATCTCTACTCGTCGTCAAAGGCTTCTCTCCTCTGCTCGAAGGCTTCTCTCCTCTGCTCGAAGGATTCTCTAACTCTGCTCGAAGCTTCTTCTCTTCCTCTGCTCGAAGCTTCTTCTCTTCCTCTGCTCGAACGGTCTCACGCTGCTGGTGTCTTCGTCTCTGCTCAAACGCTCTTCCATTGGTTAGTGTTTCTGTATTTTTAGGGGGTGGGTAATCTAAATGACTAAATCTCTGAACCAGTAGTTCAGTTCTAGATTGAAATAGCAAATGCGATGCATTTACTTTTAGTTATGGCTGGTGGAGGATGAATGACAAAGAATATCATAGATACCTTGATTTAGTTCTTTAGTGTTACTACCAAATGGTGCATGGTGGGTGAGTAGAGGGAAAGTAGTCACTGACTATAGTAATTGTTTGATTGTTGACTGTTGAGAAATGAGAATCTTGGTGAGTAGTGGTAGTGGATATATAATATTTGCTTGGTGTCATTATATCTTTCAATTGCTTTATCTGCAACCTTGATATTTTAATCTGACTATAGTCAATTAGTCATTCTAGTTTTTAATGTATTTTTTATTATGTCATATAATTGTAGGATATTAGTACTAAAGATGAGTTCTAGTGGTGCGGGTGGTCGAGACAAAAATGTTTAAATGGTGGTGGAAACTATGAATTTGTTTGTAGTTTTTGTGAACAATCTTTTGATGGTTCCTATACTAGGGTAAAAGGACACTTGCTGAAATTATCAGGGAGGGGAATTAAAGCTTGTTCAAGTATTAGCCCATCAAAGCTTGAAGAATTGAAGAAATTAGATTCTGAATTTACGTTGAATGAAGAAAGGTCCAAAGCAAGGAATGTACATCTTCCACCTATGTCTAGTCAATCTGCTAGTAACAACCTTTCGGTGGAATTAGGTGACAATAGTTCTAAAAAAAGAAGAGCTACAGGACCTTTAGCGAATGCTTTTAACATGCAAGCAAGAGAAACACTGGATTACGAAATTGCTAGAATGTTTTATTCTTCAGGCTTGCCTTTTCATCTTGCAAGGAATCCACACTTTGTCAAAGCTTTCTCTTATTCCGCTAACAATTATATTAGTGGTTATATTCCTCCGGGTTACAATAAGTTGAGGACAACCTTGCTTGAAAAAGAAAGAGAAAATGTGGAGAGGCTATTGGAGCCAATTAGAAATACATGGGAACACAAAGGGGTGAGTATTGTTAGTGATGGTTGGAGTGATCCACAAAGAAGACCTCTCATTAATTTCATGGCTGTGACAGAAAGTGGACCAATGTTCTTAAAAGCCATCGATTGTACAGATAAAATCAAATCCAAGGAGTTTATTGCTGAAAAAATGCGAGATGTAGTCGCACAAGTTGGTCTATCAAATGTGGTGCAAATTGTGACAGATAATGCACCTGTTTGTAGGGCGGCCGAATTACTCATTGAAGCCGAGTTTCCTACTATTTTTTGGACCCCTTGTGTTGTCCACACACTAAATCTTGCTCTGAAGAATATTTGTGCTGCTAAAAATTCAGAGAGGAATAGTATAGTGTATAAAGAATGTTCTTGGATTACAGAAATTGCTGAAGATGCTTCATTCATAAAGAACTTTATTATGGGTCATCAGATGAGATTGTCAATTTTCAATGAATTCGTTCCATTAAAATTGCTCAGTATTGCTCCAACAAGGTTTGCCTCCACTATTGTGATGCTCAAGAGGTTCAGACTTATAAACATGGACTTCAAGAGATGGTGATAAGTGAAAAGTGGTCTTCTTACAAGGAGGATGATGTTGGAAAGGCTGAATTAGTGAAAGAGAAGATACTGAATGATTTATGGTGGCAAAAGGTTGATTACATCCTTTCTTTTACCAATCCCATTTATGAGGTTCTTCGATGCACTGATACAGATACACCTACTCTTCATTTGGTGTATGAAATGTGGGATTCTATGATTGAAAATGTAAAAAAAGCTATATATAAGTATGAAAGGAAGGATGAAAATGGAGAATCAAGCTTCTATGACGTGGTGCATGGAATATTAATTGAGCGTTGGACGAAAAGTAGTACACCACTACACTGTTTGGCTCATTCTTTAAACCCAAGGTGATTATTTAAATTAATAATACTTATTTTTATAATTCTAGATGATTAAACAACTTGTAACGTCAACTTTTTTAAATTGTATAGGTATTATAGCTATGATTGGCTAAGAAAAGACCCAAGACGTGTTCCTCCTCATCAAGATTCGGAAGTCACAGTTGAAAGAATCAAATGCTTGAAGAGGTACTTTCCTAATTCGGATGATAGGAGGAAAGCCAACATTGAGTTTGCTAATTTTTCTGATGGTAGAGAAGGGTTTCAGGACATCGATTGTTTAAATGATAAAAGTGTGATGGATGCAAAAACTTGGTGGCTGGTACATGGTGTGAATGCTCCAATCCTCCAAAAGATTGCTCTCAAGTTACTTGGGCAACCAAGTTCATCTTCCTGTTGTGAAAGAAATTGGAGCACTTACTCCTTTATTCATTCAGTTAGAAGAAATAAAATGAAGCCTAAACGTGCGGAAGATTTAGTGTATGTTCATACTAATCTTCGCCTTCTTTCACGAAAATCATCACAATACAAGACAGGAGAAAGCAGTATGTGGGATATTGCGGGAGATGAATTTTCACCAATTGATGATGAGCATGGAATTCTTGAAGTTGCAAACCTCTCTCTTGATGAACCAGAGTTGGAGAGAGTCATATTTATTGATGAAAGCAACAATATGGATGGAGGGCAGCGTGGAGTTAATTCATAGAAGGCTACTTTTATCATTAGTTACTTGCATGTGTCTCTTAGCTTTTAGATAGAAACTATGATCTATATATTTATGTTTGTTGGACATGGATAGAAATTATTTCTTGATATATGCATCTTCTTGATATATGCATTTTTCTTCTATCAAAAAATATATATATCAATTTATTTATTTATATATATATATATATATATATGCCCTGTCGTGTCCTAAGATTTTTAGAAATTGGCGTGTCCCCGTGTCCGTGTCCGTGTCGTGTCCGGTGTCCGTGTCAGTGTCTGTGCTTCTTAGCTCTCGGTATCATTCATTCAGTATCCTTCCATTTTTAGGAATGAAATAAAGTATTCATTCCCACCAATTCTCTCTCTGATTTTCTCTCTTCTCCTATCTCTCTTCTTTCTCTCTCTCTCTCTGGTTTTATCTACCTTGTTGTTCTAAGACCAAGAATCAATCTTTGTGATTCATTGGTGTTTCCTGGGTACTGAGCTTACATTTTGGATAAAGGAGACTTCATTGAGAGAACAGAGGATAACATTATATCACTATGTTCACTTTAATTTCTCAAAACCAACAAGTCAATTGTGTAAACCATGTTGCTACAAATCTACTAAGCTTCTAAAATCCTTAAAATCCTAAATTATTAACAAGTCTGCCTTGCTCTTACAATGTTTTCCAATACTAACCCTTGGAAGAAAAACGGGCTCCAATCACTTACTATCAAAGCGAGGACAGTAAATATAAGAATCATTATCATTTACGGCACACTATATACATACACTTAACATTTAATACAAGAGAAATTTCAAGGAAAGAGATAGTTGACACCAATCATTAGACATACAAAAATGAGCTATACCTTAACCGAGGCACTGCGAACAAGTTTAAGTGATGGAAGTTCTCGATGTGATCCCTCTGCAATTGAAGCAATACAAAAGGGTAAATATAGGGCTTTTTCAATGTCCACAAAAACAAAAATAATGAGAGATGATTTTGTTTACCATGGCGAACATCAATCAGCATGCGTGGAATACCAATTGCATCAGCTGCCACGGCTATTGACATCTCTTCTTTTTTACGCATCTTCTCAACAACACCATTGACAAGCCTAAAATAAATAGGTAAATCTGTAAACTAATGGTAGTATATAACCAAGCACAAGTCCTAGGCTGCTATTCTCCTAAAACAGATCACTTCTCATGCTAATAGATGCAAAATAGGCTAAGAGAAAGATTGACAAAAATATTCCAGATCTGAGATTTTTGAACCTCATGACAAATTTCATTTTTTTTCTTTTTGGTCATTTCTGAATCTCATGACATGGCGGAGCCTTTAAAAAGGCCTTAAAATATCTTTCATAATTGTCTGCAGTGATCACACAATCATGGACCTTAAAAATCTTGAACTATATTGGCTCATTACTTAATCTTCCAACACGTTGAAAGTAAAAATAGCACATTCATTTTCAATAGACACTTGTCCACAATAAATTATACATCGCATTTTTACTGAAGATTGAGTCATGCTAGAGTTACTAGGTCTGGTTGTCCATAGATTATTTTCTGGATACTCATTCATGAGGATCACTTATAGTCCAATATATGTATTGTTCAAACAAAATATATGATTAGACAATATGTACTAACATTAATTTTTTTTCACTATCTAATAATTCACTAAAAGAATGTACAGCATTTTTTAGCTTGTTGGTGCTCTCTGCTCTGTTCTTGTAACCCATGAGATTTTTTGATAGAAAAAGATTGTACAGCATTTTTTATAGACAGTAGTAACCAAGCTAATAGGCACATACTAATGTATTAATAAAATATATCAGTGGAACAAAGACATGAAAGAAAGCCTCACCTCATAATTGCCATGCAATACAACATAGCAAGCATCTCCTCTGAAAGAAGAGCATCAGTAGAAAAATCCACTCTACAAAATACCAAAGTTCAACAAAAAGAAGTGATATTAACATTTCATATAAAAGAAAGTTCATCAGAGAGACAGACCGAGAGTAGTCTGGGTTCAAAAACAAATAGATACATGTGTTGTGACTAGGATTATATTTAGTTTAGGTCTAGATTTAATTTTCCTTTTATTTATCTATAGTCATTGTTTCTTTATATCTTCTTATTTTTCTAGTAGGTTTGGGAATTATAGTTTAACTAGGATTATTACTTGTTTTCTTTATTTAAGCACTGTAAACCATTTGGATTAATACATACGGAGAATTCTCTCATTCATCAACATGCTCAAGACTTAACCGTAAAGAATTATTGTACTTATATGAGGCACTTAATAGTAGCAGGTGGATTCTCCATGGAAAATCCAATCAAGTTTTCTTTTCCCTCTTTCTTCGCTTTCTCATTTTGCAAAAAAAAAAAAACATAAAATAAAGGAACAATCATAAACTTGTGAAATAAGAATATAAAATTTACCTATAGTATGGATCTTTCTGCTGAATTTCAATGATTGAAGCTGTAACTTCAATCAAAACTGGCAAACATCCTCGACTTCGCCATGCCGATATCTGAAAACCAAAACTCTTACACTCACAGAATGTATTGTAATAATTGATTTCCAAATAAGAAGCATGATATTTCAAAAAAGGAACCCTGTCTGTGTCTAAAACATGTCAGACACTCAGATTAAACACAATGCAAATATATAGACACTTTGATGTTTGGTGTCCAAGTCCATACTTACTAGATTTCAAGGAAAGTGAAAGTCGCCCTTATTTTCCAGCATAAGACAGAACATAATTTTTTACAAAACATCACACCAATTTGGTTTTGTCATAACAAGTTAGAAACTTCAATGTTGTACAACTTTGGTAATAACAACAAAAACAACACTCTCCACCATTTTTCTGCCATGTACACACCAAAATCATAGGAACAATGTTCACTCACCCCCACCCTTTTTTTTATAATTTTATTCTCAATATTGGAGAATTTGTGTTTGTGATGCTGAATCCATGCTGTCAAACCTCCAAGCTCCAATCTTCTCCTGATAAAATTCCTTTTAATTTGACAAACTACTTCAGTAAGATGTAACCCCTCCCAAAAAAAACTAATTAGTAAGAGTGTCTTCAATTGAATCAATCTAGATAATAGGTGAAAGGCAAAGAAATATAATATCATCTTAATCCTTTTTATGCCACTACCAATAAATAAAAATTATTAGCATAAAGTCTGTCTTACTCTTTTTTGAGCAGAAGCAATGGAGTCCGGGGAATTTGAGAATATAGAATCCTTAACGAAAATCCATTCATCCCAATTCAACCAAGGTACCAATCTGCGCGCATATGATGATTTTTGTTCCTCTAGCTCACTAGGTACTTCTTTGAAGTCTAATAAAGAATGCATTGGACTATTGGAGACTTATTCTCCTACTCAAAGCATTGCTGGGAAGTGGATGAATTCAGAATACAATGCTGAACCAAAAACCTTGAATCTTCCTTCTCAGACTATTGATGCAGGGTCAGGTTTCACAGCATTAGTGCCGGCTGCAAACAGAAAGAGAAGGAAAAGGAGGTGAGTAGCTGAAGCTACCAGCACAAGACTGAAACGTCTCTCTTCTAGTTGTTGGGACATTGGTAGGGATGGCACTCGCACAAACCTGCTGCTCCCATCCCTGTTCCCTGCCATGGGGAGTTTTTTCTCCCTCTTCCCATTGGAAAATAAAAGTATTCCATCCATATTTACCTTTTATCAGCAGTGACGGAATGTTTGAGACATAAATCAAACACAAGAAGAAAACTTTTTTTATGACTTACGAGTAATAGGTTTGTCAAATTCAATTTTCTAAAAAGCATTCTCATTTAACTATTAGTCTTGAACAATTAATCCTTGTGGCAATGTGTGAATTTGAAATTTGTTAGCATGCCAATGAACCAAAGACCGTATAAAACATTTAGCCTCTCACGTTGCAATATTAACAAATAGATTAATTGGATAAACGCTTTGGTATATTGCTTTATAACATAAAGATTTTAAAAAAAGAGTTCTATGTTGACTGCATATTGATTTGTATACCACCCATCAAATATCAAGAGTAGACGAATAAAAGAAATCTAGTTCAGAACAGGAGAAAAGAATCAAATAAATAGGTTGTACCAGGACAAAACTGAACAATTTTGAGTATTTTAATCTTTGCCATCCCACCCAATTTTTACCTGATTAATAGCTAACCAAAGCCTAGTTGCAAGGCGAAAAAAGAAAAAAGAAACAAATCAGAAAACTGCAAATTCCAGTAGCATTAGTTAGAGCCAAGACTACAATTGATGGGAACAAGAAAGCACTAAGAAATCTAAAAGGCATTAGAACAAAAAAAAAGTCCCATTTATCCTCTATATAAGAATTTTTCTCTCTTAGCATTAGGTCTTCCTAACAAACATAACCCACTGTAGCACTCGCCACCATTAGTTAAATTAAACCCAATAATCAGAGAATGCGAGCTCACGCAGTTAATGTGATTGAAGAAACAAACTGAAAGATATGCAGTGCAGAAAAAACAGAAATCGAAATAATAGAACAGAAGAACTGAGATTTGAACAATAGAACTAACCTGCAGTGAAGATGCTGTGGTGGTGCAAGGTAGCTGCAGAGGTGGCGCGGCAAAGCTGCGGTGGTGGCGCAATATGGAGTATAGTCGCAGTCGTTGAGTGGGCAAGGCCGCAAGGCTAATTGAGAGAAAGAGGGAAAAAAAAAAGAGAGATGGAGACCAGGGTTTTCTTGTTATTTGCATTTTTTATTAAAATAATAAAAAGTAAAATTTTTTAAATTAAAATAAAATATTTATCTACAATGCCCACTATAGTTAATAATATTATTTAAATTTGAAATAAAAATCTATCTATCTATCTATTATATCTATTATCTATTATATATACTTAAAGGTAGAGGCGTTAATGTAATTAGTGCCATATCAGCTGACGTGTTGTTGACATGTGCTACAAATTTTCTGATGTAATCAGCATTAATTTTATTCTTTGGACTATATATAAAAGAATATTCTAAATGCAAAATTAAATTTAACTTAGAGATTTGATAATATATTAATAATGCATCTTAACTAAAATATTTTGTAAACTTAAAATACCTATATAAAATAATGGTATTAGGGAATTCATTTGCTTAAATTGATTTGCTTAAATATCAAAATATTTAAAATAGGATAATTTTCAAAATCTTAAAACGTGATAGGGAATTCAACTTTTATTGCTTCATTACCTAACTATATATTATCACTCTTTAAATTCGAATATTTAAAATCATATATTTAAATTCGAAATTTGATTCAGTAGATAAGTTATTTATATATGAATTATTTGAATAGTGGTTTCTGATTCATACTTATCAGAATCATATTCCAACTTAAAATTTAAATTGTTGTTATTTGTTATTTTGTTAATCTCTCCCAGTCCTATATATACTAAGACGCAGCAATGCTAATTACACCAATATAATCAAAATTAGCTTATAATAAAATTCAAGGAAGAGTTCTCACAAGCTGCAATCAATGGCTGCCGGTAGAGTTGATCCTATCAGTGCTATCAATCCAACAAAAACAGATTGGATTATCAAGGTTCGCGTGGTGAGGATCTGGCTAATGCCAACATCTCCATCCACATCATCCTACCATGGAATAGAGATGGTGCTATGTGACTCTGAGGTATTTATTATAACACCTTCTAGTTACGTCCAAAATATTTTTATAATATATACTGAATTGAAATTTTGACTTGATCAATTAATATATATAAATAATATACTCTGTACCAGTAATGCCCCATTATTCGATTAAAGGCATTCGATTGAAGCATTCTCCAAGAGGCGAAAGACAAAATACTGCGTAACTACTAAAGCATCTATATAATATATATTGAATTGAAATCTTGACTTGATGTATTAATATATATATATATATATATATATATATAATTGAAATCTTGAAATACAATTAAAAACGACACACATTTTGGGAAAATCACGGACCAAAAGGGTAGTATACAGTACACTGGTCAATGGTCATAGTTAACGAAAGTGGATCCTCTAAAGTAATTCTCTACATTTCTTGGTGGAGTTATAATGTTGCTTACATGATTTTGTTAAGGTTAATCAATTAAAAAGACATGTGTCAATTTTTTTATGTCATCTTTTCAAAATTGACACATGTCTTTTTTTAATTGGTTAACCTTTGTAAAAGCATGTAATCAACAGCATATAATTTTTGTCCTTAATATTAATATATAGTTGCTATTCTAAACTCCCCATTTTTATTCACATAGGTTTGAGTTGCCAGTTATCTCAATATTTTATTTTCTATATATTTTTTATTTTAAACAATCATCATAATTTAAATTAATTAAACAATCAATTTTGTAATAAATTCTTTGATTCATGCTAATGTAATATGATTTTTATATTCCTTAAAATCAGCTTGAGTTGCCGGTTATCTCAATTTTTTATTTTCTTTATATTTTTTATTTTAAACAATCATCATAATTTAAATTAATTAAACAATCAATTTTGTAATAAATTCCTTGATTCATGCTAATGTAATATGATTTTTATATTCCTTAAAATCAGCTTGAGTTGCCGGTTATCTCAATTTTTTATTTTCTTTATATTTTTTATTTTAAACAATCATCATAATTTAAATTAATTAAACAATCAATTTTGTAATAAATTCTTTGATTCATGCTAATGTAATATGATTTTTATATTCCTTAAAATCAGCTTAATAATTAATCTTATATTAACTTTAAAATTCATATTTCCCTTTAATCATGCTACACTGACCTACTATTAATATATTTCTTGAAATCAGCTCATTTTAAAAATTCTAATAAAAATCTAATTTTTAATTTTTTAATTGTTATATTATTTTAATTTCGAATTTTTAATTGTTATATACTTTTATCTAACTTACAACCTTACAAGTCTCTATTCTATTCTTACACGTTTCTAACACTAAAATAATATTGGATGAATTAAAAAGAAGAGTGATATAATAATTTGAGAAGAAAATTAGTTATGACTTGCGTGTCTTAACGTTGCCTTTAGTATTTTATAAAAATAAATGGCAAAAAAAAAGAACTTTGTTAAATATTATTCTATTAATAACATAATAAAATTATAAATTTTATTTATTCTAATCAAGATCAAAACTTTCAAATTCTTTACATTGAATTCAGCCGTGAAATGCATAAGCTTCACAGCCCATCAACTCTTGGCAAATATGGCTGGACACGGGATGCCAATTTCATAAGATGAATAACAAAATAAAATTTAATAAGGTAATCAATTTTTACGTTTATCGAAGTAATCAAAATATATAGAGAGAAAGTGTAGATATTAGATCGATATAGTAGTTATCAAAATGTATCTTTATATTTGATTGTAACTTTCATTAGAGTCATTTTTATATAGTCGTTGGTCTCACAATATATATCTATTTAATAATTAGAGATTAAACTTTTCTAAAGAAAGACAAAGACACATTCTAGATCTTGAAGAAAACACCACTAAAATGGGGGATGATGTAGATCTGAAAGATCTATTTATTTTAAAGACTGAAAATAAACAAAATTAAGAAAATAAGGAAGGGTTGCTAAACTTACAAAAATTTGTAAGTTGTAGCAATCCCTCTTGCACTTATCTGCAAGAGGAGAGGCGCTGGAGGATGAAGAAGAAGCGGAAGTTGAAGAGGCGCTAGGGTTTTTTTTACTGAAGGAGAGAATTAAATGAGAGTTAAATTGGACTATACATGTTATAATAGCAAATTCAAAAATTTAATACTACTATATAAGTGTAAGGTTTCGTAGTACCATCTTATTGTATAAAAATATGTTAAGCCTCCATTATTGGTTATGAATGATGAAATTTTTTTTATATTACTATATCAAAACTTAAAAAAATTCCCGTGCATGTGCACGGGCCAAAAGCTAGTATCTATATAATATATTATACCCTAGCTGCTTCTTTGACACGTGTCTCTTTGGTAATCTCTCTCACTTGCACCACCTCATTCTAAGAAGAATTCATGTGCCTCAACTTATTAACCTTCCAGATAAATTGCACACAATCAATTGTGATTATATTTCATTACCATATCAAACGTGCATTTATGTTATTTATCTGTATCATCATATATTTATATTTATCTCTAATACGTTTGCGTAATACTTTTTTTTTAAATGTAATAAATACATATTTAAAATATTTATTTTAATTCTAAATTATGTTTCGTTAATGATAGGATTAAAATATATAGCATATTTTTTATTTTTTAAATTTATTCTAAAATCTTTTAAAAATAAAAAAAATATCTTAACTTTATTTATCATATATATATTTTTATCAATTATATTTTATTTATACACAAGTGCCATGTTGAAAATGAATTTATCAAGTTTCAACCCATAAATAAAAAAAATCAAATTAAACTCATAATTACTTGATGCCCAAAAAAACAAAACTCATATTATATAGTTCTAAATGATTTATTAATTAATTTTTATATAATTTATTTGCAATTTGAAATTATTTGTGTTTTGGGAGATAAATCATATTTAATGCATTTTTGAATTTTCTCATAATCCCATTCATGATTACCCAATAATATCAAATTAAATCAAATCTTTCTCTCATTTTATTAATATCAATTTTTAAATCAAATTAAAATTCCACTCTCTATTACTATCATCAATCTATCAATATATATATATATATATATATATATATATATATATATTAATAAAAGAGGGTTTAAGACAATATAGTGTCATCAAATGCATCAAAAATCAAAATTATGCCAAAAAAGTTTTATAAGCCAAAAACATGACAAGTTACTGTACAATATTTTAATATATATTTTTTTTGAACAAATCGCATAGGAGGCATGCGACTTACATTGAAGAAATCGCACTTCTCATGTGCGAATTGAGAGAGAGGGACCTGATAAAATAAAAGAAAAAGCGTGGGAGAACCTCCCGTGATGGCCAGCTTTGGCCATCACATCATCCATTAGGTCTCTCTCTTAGAGAGAGAGAGGGACCTGATGTCACCTCCCAGTGACCGGTGGTCACTGGGAGGTCAATGACCACCGGTCAGTGATCGGTGGTTTATATATTTTTTTTAAGTTTTATATTTAAATAATTTATTTATACTAATTTTAATTTAACATATTATATATTTTTATTTATAATTTTATTTTAAATATTATTTTATAACCCAAACTTACTTAAAAATTTATTTATATTATATATTTTTATTTATATTATTTTACTTATACATTTTATTTATACTATTTTACTTATAATTTTATTTATACTAATTTCTTTTTTATGAATATTTATACTAATTTCAATTTTATTTTATATTGATTAAAATTATTAATATATTTTATATAAAAATTATATTTTTTAATAGTTTTATTTTTTTAAAAAATCTCAACCATCTCAATTATAAAAACAAAAATCTCAACCCTCTCTATATATATATCACATTCCTCCCTGTCACCCCTCCCCCTTCATTCACATCTTTATTCTTTGGGCATGTTTGGTAGGTGGAACAAGTAAGAGACTGAAAATGATAATGGGAATGGAAATGTGAATGTAAATGTTGAAAGAAATGGACATGTCATGTCAATGCGATGTTAATGAAATAAAAATGGGTAAAATAACTAGTTTATCCTTACATTAAAAGTGAAAATGAAATAAAAGTGGATAAAAAAGTAAAAACAAAAACATAATTTCATTACATTACAAAAAGTAAGGTATATTTAGTAAGAAGAATATTATATTACATTCAACATTACATCATCCACCCCACTAACCAAACTCACCCCCTGTCTCACTCACTCAAACTCTCTCATTGTATTTTAAAATGAAAGTAAGACAGATGAGAACTATGATCCGTCCAGGTCCAAAAGATCTTTCATTACTAACTCTACAAATCACAGGTTAATTGGCAATGACATATAAATTATTTTGCATATTTTAATTTCTACCAACTTATCCAAACACACTCTTGTAAGATATATATATATATATATATATATATATATATATATATATATATATATATATATATAGAAGAATTTAAATAAAACTATTTTAATTAAAATTAAAATATTATATTATTTAATTAAAATGAAATATTAAATAAATTATTTAAATAAAGTGATTTATAAAACTATTTTATTTAATAAATTATTTAATTAAAACGAAATATTAAATATATTATATAAATAAAGTTAAATTTTGTTTAAATTAAATATAATTATCTAATAAATTAGTTAAATTTAATAATAATAAAAAATTATAACCTCCTCACATCAGGTCAGACCTGATGTGAGGAGTACATCAGGCCATCATGTGATGGGCTCTGCCCAAGCGCGGTGGGTCCCACAATTTGTTAAAAAAATTTCTGCCCTCCAAGTCGCACGTGGAAGGTGCGCCTTCTTCATTGCAAATCGCATGCCTTGCATGCGATTTGTTTAGAAAAGAAAGATTAAAATATTGTACAGTAACTTGTCATGTTTTTGGCTTATAGAACTTCTTTGGCATAATTTTAATTTTTGATGCATGAGATGTCACTGTAATGTCCTCAACCCAATAAAAGAATACTCCTTAATCCTTTGCTTGACACATCACTTAATTGGAAGAGTTTGCTCAAATGGCGCCTCATTAACATGAGAGTAACTCCTCAATCATTTATCCATGTGGCATACCTCTTCTCAAAATACTAATGCAAACTAGGCCACGTAGCTTTTGTATGCTTTATGTGGCAATTGTTTTCTTAAGCATGTCTTGAGCATATCAGTTACTGGAGCATTCATTGCGGACTTTATGGATTGTTATCCAAATATCAAAATTTCTCCTTCAAATAGCGCTGACCTTTTGAGCATTTAACATTTCCATGATTCATGGGATATTTGAATCACAATCAATTCTCATAATAAAATTGATTGATTGCAGTTTTAAAATTTGAATGCATCCTTCAATGAAATTATACTATATAAGAACATACTGGCAGACTCCAAATGCACCATCGTCAAGAAGCATCGTTTACTTATATTCATATAAGGTCAGTTTTTAACATATCATCATTTTCCTGCATTTTCAAAATTAGCAGATCACATTTCAATTATGCTTCATTTGTAATAACTACATTTGCACATATTTTTCTTCATGTCACTTGCACAGGAACGTCACCGTACATCTGCACGGTAATTGCACAAGTTTTTTCGTTGAAATTTGATTACAAATTTACTGGTTTGAAATTTGAATCTCCCTCACAGTTCCAATTTGTTGTATAAATATATGCACTCCAGCCAGAATTTTACAATCGACTGCTTGCTGCCTTTTGAGTTTGAAGAATATTGTAAGTTAATGCTATATTCTTACTACTTCTAAATCTGATGGTTCTTTTTTATACATTTTCAAATTTGTTGTATTACTGTCTAAATGAACTCTGACTTCGAATGTTACCTAGAGATATGCCCAGCTCACGTCATTTTTCTAAATTTTTAATCACTGACTTTTTAAAAAAGACTTTTAATCACAGACTTTGATCCCGTCAAATAGCCATATGTACTATGTATCCTTATTATTATTTATTATGCTAGCTCTTCTAATCTCACCCGTCTTTTAGTAAATATTCCTCTCAATCTCACCCTGCAAAGATAGTCACAGACAGAAAGAAGAAGAAGAGGAGGAAGAAGAAGAATTGTGAGATTTCAGTTTATGAAGCCTGCAGTTTTGTTTCTGCTAACTTCATTAATTTCTTGTCTTTTTCTAACTTGCTGGGGAGAAAATAACAATGACAATGCTAATTTCCAATTGAACAAGAATTGTGTGTATCTAATTATTGTCATCAGCATTGTGCGGATTATATGGAGCAATAATACAAATTTTAGTTTCGTGGTCAATTGCTTTGTCTCGGATTCAACTTTTAAATTTTTTCGACATAATATAAAATGAGTGTATACAATCTGCTTATTCCACTGCCTGTGTACAACTACTGATAGTTGTGAAAATATTCAGTTATAATTTCCTGTGTACTCCATTCTTAAATGGAATCGTTCCTAGACAATTTGTTCTCTAAATTAAAGATTGTTAATGATACAATAAATCTAATTTATACTCCATTTGTTATCCTTTGACCTTAGATATTAACATATATCCTGCATTTATCTTGGCGTGATAAACTCTTATCATCACCACTTTCAAATTTGAATGTACTGAGAAATCGATTGTTTAGAACGTGTCTGTTTAAATTGAGAGTTTGATGCAATTCTTTGTGAATAAATTGAAGTTTACCTTTGCATAAGCAAACAGAGTGTGCCCCATACCATCCCTTCCCACGATGATCAGTGCATATGCCAGCATCATCAAACTTGTAGGAGGCACCACCAAGTTCAGCAACGAGTTCATCAAATCCATTATTTTAATTACTTGCTTAATTTCACAGAATTGAAGAAGAAGAATTAAGAAGGGCTAAACCTACAGATTTAACGTGACAGAGCAAGAAGGAACACTTTGGTACCCTACAGATTTAATTACTTGCTTAATTTCATAGAATTTGACCTTACTCTGTTTAAACGTGTTTTCTGAATTCTTTACTTGATGGATTTAAGTGATTCCAAGGCCATATGAAATCTAACATCCTAAGCTTTCTAAATTGTATTTTGCCAAAAATTTCCAACGGTTAGATCTTCTGGAAATTTCCTCGAAAGTCTGCGGTTCTGTTTTCTAAACTGATGCAAAGTTTTTGTATGATTGGCTACTGTTTTTAAATTATTGCTCTTAAATGGCTCAAATCCTTGCTGAAATGAATTGATAATCATAATATGTTATGTCCAAGGTTGATTTAGGAAGAAGAATCAAATCATTCTGTTAAGTATGGAAGGAGATATGACCATTTTAATGAAGCTTGCCAAATGTTGTACGCTGTTTTGAATCTGACCTTGCTCTGTTTAAATGAGTTTTCTGAATTGGTTACTTGATGGATTCCAGTGATTCCAAAGCCATATGAAATATAACATCTTAATCGTTATAATTTGTATTTTTACTGAAAATTCCAACGGTTAGATTTTTTGGGAATTGCCTCGAAAGTTAGCGGTTCTGTTTACACACCACCAAGATTCTAGTTTTGAAAAGTTGTCATTTCTTCCTTAATTTGAATGGTTTCTTTTCCTTCAACTAAAATGAGTTTAATACTCATTATAATCCTCTTTTAAGACTCAATTCTTCCCCTATTTCAATTGAACTTTGTTCCCTCATAGCTAATGAGTTTTATATCTTCTTTTGGAATTATTCCTAAGACTCAACCTTTTACTTATTTCAAATGAATTTCCTTCTTCCACTTCAAGTGACCTTCACTCTCTCCTTCAACTTCTTTAAATGAGTTTAAACAACTTTTAAGTGTCATTTCAAAGCTCAAACAACATCCTAGATAAAGATTAAGATGATGAAAATTATGGTAACATTGATCATTGGATTTTAAAAAGGGAATTAGAGCAAGAAGGATAGAGAAATGAGGGGAGTAGTTCTAGTACAATTCTAGGGAGAGTGAAGCTTATGTTTGGATGACTGATGGTTGGTATGGGACAGTCATCGGTTGTTCCACGAAGAAGACTTAATTAAATTATTTTTGAAAACCCGTGTTGATTGCAAATTTTAAGTTAGTGAACTCTCATGGCCATTTAGAGAGTCACGTACTTAGAATTAGGCATAATCATGGCTTAGGCTTTCATTACCCTAGTGATTGTATTAGTGACTAGCGTACCGGGGAAATGATCCACCACAGAGGGTGGTGATTCCATAGCCTCATGGCCCGAACAAGAATAGGAAACGGTCATCGGGATACGATGGTCCAGTTTATTGGGATACATTAACCAAACCCTATAATTCGAGGCGGGTGTGATCTATCTTTTGATGAAGGTAGTGATCCCATGAGATGAACCAATATGGAAGGGAGTCATTCGGGATACGATGGCTCGGATCATTGGGATACAGTGGTAACCTTCTATTTGGGTAATGGCCATTCGGGATACGATGGTCAGGGCCTTTGGGATACATTGGTCCAGTTAGTACTCGGATCCGGCTGAGGGACGCCTCAGATTGTACTAGAGTTGTGGCAAGCTACCACAAAGAGAATTGTTTTCATTCATGTGTGCTGTAGGGGTACGTGGAGTTGTTCGCTGGGCGGCGCTCCCGATGACTCTTGTTTTCTCTTTGATTTGACATTGATGTGTCATTATATGTTGCTCTTAATTCCCTATATGTATAAGATGGATCATGTCACAAGATGAGATATGATTTATTTGAAATTCTCTATATCTCTTATCTGTACAGCCGTAGTAAGCTCAGCACATATGTTTTAATCATGGCTGGATAAGCATGACGTCAGGTAATGGAAAGTTATGTTACATCCAATAGTTAAAGTTTCCATATTTTATAAAGAATTAGAACGCAATGATTTTCCGTAAAGAGTACGGTGGTACATGCTAGTAGTTTTCAAACTTAGATTGCTATACCTGCTGAGATTTATTCTCACTCAGTGCTGGCATGTATCAGATGAATAGGTGACTGATGGGGATTGGAGCTTGAGGTAGATGGGTACGGACCCCTAGTAGTTTTAGCTATTTTGACATGCATCATAGGAACTTCTAACAAATAAACTTTATGAGACTTGTGATTGTTCTGACATGGTCTTTTTGGAGGGAACCTCAGTGGCAGGATTGTTGCCTCCGGTTCCCAAGATTGACTAACTTATATATATATATACTATTATCACACTATATATATATGTATGTAAAAGATGGTCCTGCATGTGTATGAACGTTTTAAATTGTTGCCTGGTTTTATATTTTTCTTTTGCTATGAGATTAAGGGTAGAACCTGAGAGTGATGACACGAACCACAATGAATATTTTGTAAAAACAAGGCAACAGTTTTTAAAATTACTCGGGTAGAGGAATCAGTAACACAATTATCCTATGTAATTATACTTATATATATATTATTAATCCACTAAAAATGGACCCAAGGATAAGAGGGTGTTACACTTTGTAAGACCCATGAATATCTATGTGGTTTTCTTTTTTTAAAGTTATTATATTTTTGACATAATATATATTCCTAGGGTTTGAAACATTGATTTATGGAAACAATGGAGAAAGTGTAGTCTAAAAACAATATATATAATGTGAGTTGGACAATTATGATATATAAGGGTGTGTTCGTTAGACAAAAGAGAATGAGAATGAAAATGGATTTACTGTATTTGGTAGTAAAATTTGAGAATATGAATGAGAATAAAAATGAGTAAAAGTGGATTAAAATTACCACTTTACCCCTTATATTAGAATATTAAAAAAAAGGTTATGATTGTATCAAATTCAAAGACATAATGGACATTTTACACCTAATTTTTTCGTTTACCAAACTTGCACAGAGTGCTACTTTCCTCTATCATATGGGTCCCATGCTTACCTCCCTTTTCTCCGTTTTCATTTCCGCAAAACGAACAAATCCTAATTGATAGGCTTATGCGTTGTAAAAAAGTAAGAAGTGTCCACATTCATCCACCACAAATCCACAATACAATCATGATACATTTTGTGCGTGGATCCTCTGCTGTTCAAAGTTGTGCTGTCCGATTTAGCCACGATTATAACCGTGGCTAACCGGTCAAAAAACGTGGCTAAAAATTTGGCCACGGTTATTGATCGGTTAGCCACAGTTATAACCGTGGCTAAATCGGACAGCATATCTTCAGACAACAGAGAATCCGAACTCATACATTTTATTGTTTTGTCATGATAAAAATAAATGAAGTGCTCTGACATGGAAAAAAAATTGTTACCACTCATATTATATAAATTAAAAAAATAAATTCAAAGTAAATATATTGTATATTTGCATTCAGTCATAAATTAAATTTTATTATATTAATAGAATTCACTTGTGGTAAATACAAATTATGGTGAAAATGAAAGGAAAATAAAAATGAGAACATGTAATAAGAAAGTGGGAACTCATATGAAGGTATAGTTATTAGTTTTTAGTTTTTTACAATCAAATCAATTATTGCAACAATAAAGTTAATAATTATAATAAATCAATCTTATAAATTTACATTGACTTTTAATTCTTAATTCATTCTTTTGAATTTTCTAATAAATTAGATTTAGATCTAATTTTTGTAATAAATAATAAATTAAGTCTTACCAATCAAATAACAATGTTGAGCCATGAGATTATACATCTAAACAATCAATATCATGACATTTTTCAAGTATTAATTAGCTGAGCCATGATATTCTTTTTTGGCAAAAGTAACTTTCCTAACCCCAACGTTTGGGGGTCTTGTTAGTTTCGCCCCTAACGTTTTTTCGCTGTCAATTGTACCCCTAACGTTTTACGTTTCTGCCAATGTCACCCTTTTCACTAATACCGTCAAATATTTAACAGTTTTTGCTGACGTGGCATCCTATGTGGCAAAACGTTTCTTTTTTCTGTCAATTGTAACCCTAACGTTTTACATTTCTGCCAATGTCACCCTTTTCACTAACACCATCAAATATTTAATAGTTTTTGCTTACGTGGCATCCTATGTGACAAAAATATCTGACTTGACATATTTTTTTCCACACCAGAGTTGTTACTCATCTTTTTCCCATCAAAACCGTGTTGTTTTAGCCTCATCATATTCCTTCTAAAATATAACTCAAACGTACATGCCATTTTGCAGACAAAAACATTGGAGACGTTATCCATTCTCTATTTTGTCGGAGACGTTACCCTAAAATAGAGAATGGATAACGTCTTCGATGTTTTTATGAGCAAAATAGCGCATGCGTTTGAGTTATATTTTAGAAGGAATAGGCTGAGGTCAAAACGACACAATTTTGATGGGGAAAAGATGAGTAGGAAATCTGATGTGGAAAAAATGTATACCAAGTCAGATATTTTTGCCACATAGGATGCCACGTAAGCAACAATTATTAAATATTTGATGGTGTTAGTGAAAAGGGTGGCATTGGCAGAAATGTAAAACGTTAGGGTTACAATTGACAGAAAAAAGAAACGTTTTGCCACATAGGTTGCCACGTCAGCAAAACTGTTAAATATTTGACAGTGTTAGTGAAAAGGGTGACATTGGCAGAAACGTAAAACGTTAGGGGTACAATTGACAGCGAAAAAACGTTAGGGGCGAAACTGATAGGACCCCCAAACGTTGGGGTTAGGAAAGGTACTTTTGCTTTCTTTTTTGGGTAAACTACAGTTTGCCCCCCTGTGGTTTGGCCTAATTTCAGTTTGCCCCCCTGTGGTTTAAAGTGCGACACTTAACTACCATGTGGTTTGGCTTAAAATTAATGTGACCCCCTGTGGTTTAGAGTGTGACACTTGACCCCCCTGTGGTTTGTTATGTTATCACTTAACTACCTTCACCTACCTTCTATCCAAATTTTAGTCAAATTAATCATCATTTTTATACTTTTAATGTTTAAAATTTGTTATTCAACACTCTAGAATTATAAAATAATTCAAAAAAATTATATTTAATATAAAAAAAATTATAATTTTAAAAAATCAATAATTTGAATATGTTAATACTTAATATGAAGTTGGATTGTCACTTTATTTTGGTACACTATTAACGTTATATGATTGGATAAATTGGATACTTTTCTAAGAAAATTATTGTTTAATGTTAGAGTTTCTAAGCTCAATAACGTTAACATTCAATTCAGGTATGTATGTTCCGAACTTGAACAATAAAAAAAACTTAAATTTAGTTATATATTTATATTATATTATTCTCTTACAATTTTATTTTGATTGATTTAATAAATCTAAAATATTAAAGATAAAAAATAAAAATAAAATGAATAAATAACTAAATATAAATAATCAATAGAGTAAACAATAAATATTAAATTATTTTATTGATTTTTTAAAATTATAATTTTTTTTATATTAATTATATATTTTTTGAATTATTTTATAATTATAGAGTGTTGAATAACAAATTTTAAACATTAAAAGTATAAAAATGATGATTAATTTGACTAAAATTTGGATAGAAGGTAAGTGAAGGTAGTTAAGTGCTAACATAACAAACCACAGGGGGGTCAAGTGTCACACTCTAAACCACAGGGGGGCACATTAATTTTAAGCCAAACCACAGGGTAGTTAAGTGTCGCACTTTAAACCACAGGGGGGCAAACTGGAATTAGGCCAAACCACAGGGGGGCAAACTGTAGTTTACCCTTCTTTTTTTATTGTGTATTGTTATTTATATGCTTAGATTATTAGATGCTCATGATTTTCGAGTTTAATTGTAGAATAGTCTACTCTTATAGCACATGCATCGCACGGGTTAAAACACTCGATGACATAACATTTGTTAAATGATTTTAGCATAGAGATTATCCATTGTATATTATATTGTTATTAATATTTTGAGATTAATAGCTATTCGTAAGGTTTGATTTATGATTAGTCTACAAATTTTAATGTGACCTATATGATTAAAATGCTATGCATCACCATTATTATATCTGATATTTGAAGTGTTCTGTCGTTATAGGATGCAGAGTATTTAGCAATAATATTAGTATCTGTATAATATTATTGACAAATAGACAATAGACTCTATTTGTTTTATGAAAAGACCAAAAAATTCTTATATTCCAAATTATATGTGTCTATTTTTTTAGTTTACAAAATAATTTAAAATTATTCAAATTAATATAAAATAATCAGTATGCATATCCCGTGGTTCAAAACTAGTTAAATTTAAATGTAACTGTAATTTAAAAATACAAATTATCACGTACATACAAAAATTTCATAAAGTGCATAATGTTACATTTTTTAAGTCCATAAAATAAGTCCATTTATTTTTATAAAAAAAGTCCATATTTTTTGTTTTCTTTTTATAAAAAAGACAAAAGACAATATTGAAACTAGGAATTTTGCGTGCATTAATGTGTGTGTCAATTTTTTTTTATATTTTGAAATATAAATAAAAATAGTTATTATAGTTTAAAAGTACTTATTTAATTAAGAAATTAAAGTGCATGTAAATTAAATAGGCTATTTTTACATATTTTAAGGTAATTGAAAGTGAAAAGTCACTCTTTTTTTTGGTACGTAGGAAAGAAAAAACTAACACCCTAAGGCACCACCTCCCTAGGGAAGATAAAACCTTCAACATCCTGCATCACAAGCTCACAGCAGTCCTGAGGAACACTCTCAAAAACATGAATACCAAGGGGAAGGGAATGACCCATTCTAGCCATATAGTTAGCCACCTTATTCCTCTCTCTCTATACACATGCTTCAACGCAACCACCAAGGGAGCTCGAGGAACTGCTTGATACGATAAATAAGAGAAAAGCAAGGATGAGAGTCATCCACCACACTTGTAAGGAGTGCAATGGCAGTACTAGAGTCCAAGTCAAGCTCGTTCGCGGCTACTTAGCAGATCGAGCCCATCACAAATGCCGTGCAGCTCAGCCCAGGTTATAGAACAAGAACCGATGTTACGACTGAAAGCGAGCAGAACATTACCGGCTTCATCTTTAATGACACCCCCACACGTCATACTTTGATGAACCCCACGGACCGACCCGTCGACGTTGCATTTAACACCGCCGGTACGAGGCGGTTGCCAACCCACAAACCGCATAATCCTTTGCTGAATATGAGCAGAAATTCTCAACTCCTCTCTGCTCCTTTCAACAGCCCGAGCAAAATTCAGAATGGAGAAATAAATGTCATCGACAAAAGTAGGAGTATTTTCAAAAACCAATTTGTTGCGTCTCTTCCAGATAAACCAACACGAAGTGGAAAAGAGAATCTTCCAATCCAGCCCAAGAGTTCCGTTTGCATGATAAGTATGATTCCAATGAATCCAATCTACCAAGTTGAGAGAGAAGAACACTCTCCAAGAACTTGGGCTAACAAGGCGAGTCCACAAAGAGTGGCTTCCATGACAGTCATGCAGAACATGCAAAATCGTTTCACCAGTCGAGGCACAGCGTGGCCAAAGACCATCAATAGAAATATTCATGGCTTTTTTGTGGCTGTTAGTTAAGAGTTTCCCATGCCCCATAAGCTAGAGAAACTGTCGAACCCTTTCAGGAACAGGCCATTGCCAAATTTTCTTCCAGAGACCACTTTGAGAACAAGTACTACTAGAGGAGATAGCCTCGTAGGCAGATTTAACACTGAAAGAACCATCCTTAGACGGCATCCATCTAACCGTGTCTTGATGGCTAGTCAAAGAAGGCAGAGGGATGGCCGCAATCTTGTCTAAAGTGCTCTGGTGAAAAGTCACTCTAAACACTATCTTTAAGGTGCTTTATAAGTATTTCTATTTCGGGATTAAAGGGCCCGCCAAGTTTTTTTTTTTTTTTTAAAATTACTTATTTTTAAATAAATTTTTTCTCAGAGTTTAAGAAAAAGTATTGCAAGAGAGAAGTAGTTTGTATTTCATAAATTGAGTTGAAAAAGTACTTTTATCAGTAGTTTAAAAATAGTTCGTGTTTGACAAACTTGTATAACAAAATGTTTTTTACTAAAATTACGGAGAATGACATATATAGATTTAGAGTGTTATTAATATTATTAAATAGACAAATAGTATAAATACTTATTATTGTTAAGTTTTATTAAATAAATAAAAATAAAATGTTAATTCATTTATTAATTTAATAAAATGTTGATAAAAAATGTTAATGAAATACATTATTAATTTTAATTAATATATTTTTATTATTTATAATTATTATTTTATTAATTTTATTTAAATAAAAAATAATTGTAAATATTTATTATTATTATTTTGATACAATATTATTATTATCTTTAGTAATTAAAATGGGAAGGATAAAGTGGAAATTTTAAAATTTTTGTAAGGGTAGTTTTGTCATAAAAAATGTCACGACCCCTGTCTAGGGAGTACGCAATCGGCACAGACTGATGGTGGGACCCCCGGCATGTAAGCCTACTTGTTTTGACACATAGCCTAATCATTCATGCAACGGATATCCAAAAGGTAATTAAACAAAATGTGTAGCTTTTACAAATCAAGTAATAAACTTTACACAAACGCGTGATCATGCCTCTAAACTAATGGAGCTGACCTCTCGAATTATGACTTTAACATATACAATTCAAATAAAATATAATCTAGCATAACACCCACATGAACAAAATGTGGGCCTTGAGGATCGACTACTTGCTCATTCGAGACATGTCACCTATCCTAAACCTGTCTCTGAAAAAATTTAGCAAACGAGGGGTGAGTCATACGACTCAGTGAAGGACTAACTCATCCTAAGCGTAGTGGGCGGCACCACTACAACAGGGAAGGGGTAGCAACAACATATCCAAATTTAGAGTGCATCATCTAAATCATAATATATACAAACATTAGAATTAGTTCTTTATAACTTCTCATACACACAAAGGGTTCACTTTCAACAGTTATCTAAATCCATCAAATAAATGAGATACATCCAACATACGGTCAAACACTTTCCAATCAAACTAACCAGACAAAAGTTCTCATTCGAATACAAATAAAATCATACTATTTCACGTCATAATTAGCTCATTCAAATACAATTCACCCTATACTTATATTCCTGATGGGATGTTGGCCATGAGTTTTGGAAAGTTCTTGAACACCTTTAGTAAACAAAGAAGCTGAGTTGAAAATATTTTTATTTCAGAAAATCTGTTTTCGCAATCCATGTCCAAGGTTTTTACATGTCGCAAGAGGTTTAATCATCATATGAAAGTGTAACTTCGGAATATTCTGCCTTGCAACACGTGGCACTGACGTTCTAGAAGCACGGCCCCAGCACCCGCTGGAGACACATGGCACCACCCATCCACCAGTTACGTGGCCCTTGCCCACGTCACTACACGGAGCTTCCCCTCAACCAGACGTGGGATCTCCACAAAGCCTCGTGGGAGACGACCCACGTCCCACGAGGTCGTGGGTCGAGCACGATCTCCCCACACACAAGTATAAATAGACCCTCACTCGGGGGACTGGAGGGACATTCAACTCTGGACAGAATTACATATAACCCGAAGGATTATCACACATCACTCTCAGATACACCTCACGTGTACTTTCATCTCCTTGAGCCCCGCCGTTGGCCTTCCGTCTGGACCAACCTCCGACCAACTCACCTCCTTCTCGGAGCACATCGCTTACAGGGCTTCCAGCAGCCCTCAAAGACCATAGCTCTCTCTCCCTAAGGCAACCTCCCACAGAGCGGCTCGCCCGCCCGGAGTACCTTAGACACGTCTTAGCCGCACACGGCCCAATACAGGTAACAACCTTGCCTAACGGCTCCGATAGACGTCACCATGACGAACTACGTGGACTTTGATCCCTCCAGAAGGGTACGTAGGCACCTAGGTGCATCACCTAAGGACAAGTCCCCCAAGGTTAAGACCCCTTGCGGTCCTAAATTCATATTACAATTGTCTGAGCCAAAAATGATAGTTACAGAAAGTATTTAAATAATTAATTTAGAAATTTTAAGTAAAGTGTTTTGGAAATTTTGAACAAGAAATATAAATTTGTTGAAAGAAGAAAAGTCTTGAAATATTATCTCTGTGTTTTAGGGGAAAACAAGTTTAAAAGTTTATTCCAAAAACACAGAGGCATTAGGGGAGTTTCTTTAAAATATGAACTTGTTGAGGTAGTCCCCTGTATCCTGCCTCTTATGCTTCAAAATAACCAACAATTACTTATAACTTTATTTACAAGACCACCTAATGAAGTTTAAAACATTTCGAAACTTCTACATAGCCAACATCCCTAACTTGCCAAATATCCGTCATAACAAGAGGGGAAATGGAGTCCGGTAACCCTTCCTCCACTCTTTAACCCGCTCCCGTGTGGAACACAGCTAAAGATCTTTAACCCGCTCCCGTGTGGAATGCGTCTAAAGCTCCTCATGCTCAGGATAAACAAAAGTTGGGTTGAGAACACTTTTTGCGACTATCCAGACCGTCTGGTAGTACTGAATGCACACAAAGTTTCAACCCCAGCACGTACGAAAATAAGGCCAGGCACACGGTTCACCCTTAGTACTTCCCATGCCCTTCACTCCTCAGTAGTCTCAAACACATACAGAATAACATGATTCAAAATTTGGGATAAGCACATTTGTTGCGACTATCCTGGCCGACATGTAGTACGGAAGGCACACAACGGCTCAGACCCCGGCCCTTGAAAGGTAAGGTCTATGGTTCACTCCTGGTACTTTCCATGTCCTTCATATTTTTTGTCAAACATGTACTTGTTCATATTTAAAAACTACTTGGCTTATCGAAAGTAAGACACATGCTTCACCCCTGGTATTTACCATGTCCTTCTTATACTTGTCTTACTTGTACATATCCATATACAAATACTTGTTTTAATCTTTCACAACATCAAAGCAATCACAATCTTGGCCGCTTTACTTAGAAATTCCCTTGAGCACTCTTGTCTCCAAGAAAGTGCTTGAGTCCCTATTACACACAACCAATCCAACCAATATTAAATTTCATATAAATTTACTAATCTCTCTACTGATGGCTTCTTACACCTATCCAACCCTTAAATTCATTTACTTATCCTATGGTCATCATTTGGAGTTTCCTTTTAATTCAAAATTTTATCTATAAGTAGACAAGTGTAGTCACTTAATCACTTCCCAAGCTCCAACAATGGAGGATTTGCCAAATATGAAAAATTCCCAATTTCACCATGGGTCCATCAATTAACTATCCAACCATTGGGCATTCTTTCAAATCATTTAATATAACTAAACATATCATTTTGAATTCATACATATCAACAAGCATCAAGAAAATTCTCAAATTCCAAAATTTTCTCAAGATTCGTAGGTCATGAACCCTAGAGTGGAAATCTCTATAGAACTCAATATTTGGATGATCTTTATGCTAAACATTGATTCTAGAGTGATATACTATTGATAGGTAACTCATTTCTAACAAGGAACCTATGATTCAAGGGGTGGAGACAAGATTTTAGTGACTCACCTTTTGGAAATCCGAATTTGGAGTTTTGGTAGAGTTGCTCAAGCTCTTTGATGCCCTAAGATAATAGAAGAAACTTGTGGGAGCCTTAGATTGTTGAGAGGAAGCAAAGATTTTGGTGGAGAATGGTAGATTTCATTGTTTCCCCTATGCTCTAGGAGAGAAATGGTGAAGAAGAGAAGAAGAAGAAGAAGATGAAGGGAATCAATAAATCTATGAAGCACTGGTACGGCAATTTGGTTAACGTATCTGGTACGGATACGTGTAAATACGCTCAAAATATGCTAAAAATGCGTGTCCCTCATATTTCAGAATTTTTAAAAAAAATCTTGTAAAATTTGATTAGGATTGGGATGAAAATCACAGTGAGATTTTGAGAAAAAGAAAGAATATGCTATATAATCAAGATTCAAGAGAGAAACTGAGACTTAAGTAAAAAATAAAACCTTGTTCCTTGCACCTAATTTCTCTGATAGCCATCTCCGGTGGTTGTTTTTGACTTCCGTCGCAGAGTATTCATCTCCGCCCTCCGGTACTTAATCTCTGAGATCTGTAGTTGCTCTTTTTTTTTTCATTTCTCGTTGCTCTGTTTTCCCGTTGAAATCTCTCCAGTTTCCATGCTCTTTGATTTCTCTTTGTCTCTTTAAGTTATGTAGTTCCCACTTCCTAATTTTATTAGTTTAATATTGTTTTTCTCTTTCTTTATTGTTTCTCACGTGATTGGACCCCAAAAACTTTTACTAAAAGCTTCACATATCTCAATAATTTTATTGATATTAAGTTATGCAATTCCCACTTCCCAATTTTATTAGTTTAATTCCTTGTATTCTTTTTTTTTTTTGAGAACTTTACTTTCTTTTATTGATGTTATTAGTATGTAATTTTTTTTATTTTTGTTAATTTTTGGAATATAAATTCTTTATTTCTAATAAATATTTATGTAAATATTTTTAGTAATATAAATATATAATTTAAATTTTAAATTTCTTATGGTAGTTATAAGTTATGTCTTCTTCGACCGATGTGATAAATCAATTTGCTACTGGAAAATCTGAGGATGCTGCTCCTCTTTGGTCTTATGTTACCATACTTCAAGACAAAAAAGAAGGAAAAGGAAATGTTACTTGGCAATGTAATTTTTGCCAAGGTATTTTCAAGGGATCTTATTCTAGAGTAAAGGCACATTTATTGAAACAATCTGGTGTTGGAGTTAAGATATGTAAAGATGTGAACAAGGAATATCTTGCAGAGTTAAATAAAGTAGTTAATGAGTCAATTGAAAACTCAAGGCCGGTCCAAATTCCTTTACCAACTGGAACAACAAGTTTAAATCCACCTACGGATGATTTGGGTAGAAAAAGAAGAGCTATTGGGACTAATACGATTGACAAAACTTTTAATGATGAGGCAAGAGAGCATCTTAAAGCAGAAATAGCTAGGCTATTTTAATCAGCTGGATTACCTTTTAATGTTGCTAGAAATCCGTATTATATGAGCTCATTTTCCTATGCTGCAAACACTGCTATATCTGGATTTGTTCCCCCAGGATATAATGCTTTGAGAACTACATTATTACAGAGAGAAAAGGCGAATGTTGAAAGATTGCTTCAACCTATCAAAAATACATGGCCATAAAAAAGAGTAAGTATAGTGACTGATGGATGGACTGATCCTCAAAGAAGACCATTGATAAACATTATGGCAGCATCAAGTGGAGGACCTATTTTCTTAAAGTCTGTTGATACTTTAGGTGAATATAAAGGTAGGCATTTTATTGATGTAAGTATATGGGCCAGTCCACCCTTGGTGGATTGGACTCAAGCCCAATTGATACTGGGTCAAATATGCAAATAAGGAATAAATGTGGGTTTATGAGTGCAATTTACTCCTTTAATGTTTAAATTCAAATAAGAGAGTCAGTTACGTTAAGAGATTAACGTGACTAAAAAGAGTGTGGCTCCACATTTCTGTAAAAACTGATCAGTGTGTGATAAACCAACTCTCCTCTTCCCTCTCTTCTGTCTGGCTACCATTTCTTGCGCATTTGCTGTGTGATATACTCGGAGTCCATCACTGGTGACCAGAGTGTGTCTGGGTACCTGCAGACAAAGTCGGAGTCGGAGTCAGATTCTTCACTGGTACGCCCGTTTCTTTACAGTGGTATCAGAGCCAGATTACTTTCGCTGCGTATATGAATTGTTTGCAATCACATGTTTATTAAATTACATGTATGCAATCCTCCATGAACATATATATATATATGAATATACGAATTGTAGTTTTTTCGAACATTGGGTTTATTGAAACTACAACGTTAGGCTTCGAAATTTATCTCATTGTGTAGAGGGTGAAAAAACAAGAAGGTTCATATCAAATTTGCGAAAAACGAACTTCGAATGACAAAGTAATTGTGGATCGAAGTTTTGGTTTCGAAAATTGGGTTAACGAAAACTAGAGTTTTAGGCTTCGAAATTGTTCCCATTGCGTAAAGCACGAAAAATTGTGCGAAAACGACATAAAGTTTGCAGAAAACGGAGTTCGGATGGCTGAGATATTGAAGTCCGAAGTTTTCCCGAACTCTACCGTTTTCGGTCGCCGGATTCTGGAAAAATGGAGGCTGAAGGTTGAAGATGACGGTTAGCGGCAGTTATGGAAACCGCTGCTACAAAACCGTCCCTAAAACCGTTTTTTAGCACGGCAATTTAAAAAATGCCGCCTAAAAAAGTTTTGAAATTTTTTTTTTTAAAAAAAGGCCTGACCCAAGAAAAAAATTTGTGGGCCTGACCCATAAAAATTTTGGGAAACAAAAAAAATTTTTTTTAGGGCCCGGACCCGAAAACAAAAAAAAAATTTAGGGGCCCTGACCCATGAACAAAAAAAAAAAAATTTTTTTTGCGCCTGACTTTAAAAAAAAAGAAAAGGGGGCATAAATGCGACGTGGCGCGTGAGGCCACGTGGCCCACGTGGCCATGTAGCCGCCGGCGAGTGGCGGCCGATGGGGCGGCGTGTGTCGCCGCCGGCGCGTGGGGCCCACGTGCCTAACACAAGAGAGGAAAATTTCTTTTTAATCATTTTTTTACATTTTTCCTTCTTGGGGCGCATGGGACCTCCGATTGAGGTGTCGTATGTCTCTAAAAATCCGTAAAATTGAGATCTTCAATTTGATATATAATTCGACTATGTTTGGGGTGATTTGGGATCCTTTTATGTGTATTTTAGTGCTTTTCTAGTACCTTTTTATATGAAAAAAATTCCAGAAAAATTAAAATAATTTATTATTATTATTTTTTCTAGGTCAAATTGAGGCAAATGGCTTCTAGTAGCACTAAAAACACCGACTATAGTGCGATGGAATTCTCATACTTGGATGAGGAAGTTCCTGAATACGTACCAATGGATGAAGATCCCGAGGAGGACCCTGAAGAACATCCCGAGGAGGATCCTGAAGAGAATCCTAAGGATCATGGGGAAGATCCAGAGGAAGATCCCAAGGAGGAACCTGTAGAGGATCCTCAACTAGACCTAGAAGAGACGATGATTTCTGGAACAACGTCGGAAACACTATTTCCAATTGAACCCCTCAGCATAGAACCTCAATTAAATTACAATGATCCATTAAATCAAATATTGGTAGAAGAAATTGTGGTAGAGGAAGGCGAAGAAGTCAATCAACCTTTAACCCCTGCATTAGCTATCTCATAGCTGAGAGAGATGCAACAAGACTAACAGACTTAAAAGGCATAAATGGCGTACTCGCCAACTATATCAAAAACATGACCGATAAGGAAAACACCAAATTTTACCTTAGAGTCATATTGGAATACATAAGAACTATAAGGGTTAGAGGCAAACCTAGAGGCCGACCTCCTTGCAACACATACTGGTTTTTGACGATAGATTTGGTATGCTCAATGGTCGCCACACCACACCGACATAGGATATTAAGAGACGCAGTGATTGATTACCTGCGAGCTTATTTAATATGATGTAAATTTATTGATATTATTGAACATGATTCATGCATTGTAAATTTTTTCATCGTTAATGAACACTTTATTTAATTTAATGAAGTTATTTAGAATTAGTCGTTCTATGATTACATGTATGAATTAAATGTATGCTTTTTATAAGTGGGAGCTTTTAGAAGATGAGTCTTCTAAGGGACGCATTTTTTTATTAAGGCACTTATATATAATTCTTGATAGAATATACTGATTATTGCTTGTATCTATGTGATGGGAGATACAAATGTATTCTCTTGATCCCAATGTCATTGTTTTCTGATCAAGAATAATATAAGGGCATGACATTGTATATTTTATGTGCTATAAATAAATAAACTGAAATGTTCTTTGGTATGTGTCTCTGTTAGAGAGATCGTTGAATAATGTCGGATCAATTTGTCACGGAACTAAGAATGGCAACAAAGAACATAATAACTGAGCTAAATAAGGGGGAAAAGCTAAACGGGGATAATTGGGACATTTGGCATAGGAAGGTACAATACATCTTGGAGGAACAAGATGCTGTTGACCCTTTGACCAATGTCTTGGTCGAACCAGAAGCTGGGAATACGGCCCAGCATAGGAGAGACTATGAAGCTTACCAAAACTGGAAAAAGAAGAATAGCATTGCTAGAATCACACTTTTGAGTGCAATGGCTGATGACTTAATGTGTGAATTTGAGAAGCACAAGACTGCCCAAGCTATGTAGATAGCTCTGAAAGATAGGTTTGGTGGTACCTCTACCACTAAACTGAGAAGGTTAACGATTAAGTTCGATACCTATAAGTTCAAGCCAAACACTCCCATGAAACAACATCTATGAGAGATAGCGAACATGATTAGAGAACTTAAGGAGGTTGGACACGTATTATCTGATGAGCAACAGGTGCAAGCTATCATCAGGTTGCTCCCTACTAGTTGGGAGCACATGAAAGTGAATCTGACACACAATGAGAACATCATTACTTTTAGCGATGTGGCTAAGCATCTTGAGTTGGAGGATGAAAGATTAGAAGCGTACAAAGCATCTAGGCAAGCTTTTTACACCGAGGAGGCCGGTACTTCCCATTCTAAGCCCAATTTCAAGAAGGGCAAAAAGTTTCACAAGAAAGGGAAGAAGGGCGATCCTCCTCTCAACAAGGGAAAGAAGCAATTCAAGAGGAAAGGAAACAAAGGTGGGAAGAAAAAGCGAAACCTAAAGAAGGTCAAATGCTTTGCCTGCCAGAAAATAGGTCATTTCGCACGTGACTGTTCCAAACAGACTGAGAGCGAAAAGGTATTAGTGAATTATGTGAATTCACATGTTTCTTATGTATCTAGTACTGTTTTTCTAAAAGGACCTGTTTCTTCTTCTTGGATTATTGATTCAGGCTCCACAGACCACATAACTAAGGAGTGAGGATCTTTTATGGAGTACCGTCGGTTGCCATATCAAAGCAAGTGGCTTTACGTTGTAAACAACACGAGAATTGAGGTTCAAGGCATTGGTAGTTGTAAATTTACCTTGTGTGATGGCAAGACCTTCATTCTCCATGATTTACTCTATGCTCTTGACATCCGACGGAACTTGATATCTGTTATATGTCTTTTATAATATGGTTTTAGTGTGAACTTTCATGACAAAGTTGCTGACATTTTACGCAACAAAACTCTTTATGGTTCAGCTCTCTTATTTGATAAGTTCTTTATTTTGGATATTATTGGCGATTCCTTTTATGATAATGAATGATTTGCTATTTCTTCTAATCATGTTGATATAAAAGTTTGGCATGCTAAACTAGGGCATATTAATCAAAATAGAATGATTAAATTAGCGAAAGAAGGGCTGTTACGTACAATTCCAAACATGGAAATGTCACTATGTGAAAATTGTCTAGCTGGTAAGGCAACAAGAAAACCTTTCAGTAAGGGAACTAGAGCCGAAAATCCATTACAATTAATCCATTCTGATATATGCGCTCCAATGAGTGTGAGGGCGAGACACAGAGCGTGGTATTTCATTACCTTTATAGATGTTTATTCACGATATGGTCATATTTATTTGATTTCGCATAAGTCTGAAGCTCTTGCGTGCTTCAGACGATACCTAAACGAGGTAGAAAATCAAATGGATAATAAAGTCAAAGCATTACGCACTGATCGAGGTCGTGAATATTTGTCTGAATAGTTTAAGCAACTCTGTGAAGAAAAAGGGATAATCAGGCAACTGACTATCCCTGGCACTCCACAACAAAATGGAGTTTCCGAAAGAAGAAACAGAACTCTTCTAGACATGGTTAGGTTAATGATGGCCCAAAAAAACCTACCAATTTCATATTGGAGTGATGCTTTATTAACGACAGCCTTCATACTTAATTGTGTGCCCTCGACATCAGTCGCTGCCACACCCTATGAGTTATGGACGAAACGCAAACCAAATTTAAGCATCTTAAGGCCCTGGGGGTTAGTAGCGTATATCCATGACAATTCCCATAAGTATGGAAAACTAGGTCCCAAAGGAAAGAAATGTATCTTTATCAGGTACTCAGAAAAATCAAAGGGATACGTTTTCATAGGTGAAAACGAAGATGACACGGTGACTGAGATAGAATCAAGAGATGCAAGATTCATTGAAATTGAATTTCCTAATCGAGGAGATGTTGACCGCACTATTTCCTTTCATGAGACACCAGAACAAGACAACGCAGAACAAATTGACAAACCAGAATCGTCTAGGATTGTCAATCTGAGTGGGAGCCAAGAAAGGTCAACACCAAGACCTGAACAAGAAAAGAAAGATAAGGAGATTGCTTCTATTAGAAGGAGCAATGGGGAATTGTGTTCCCAAAAGATGCTTTCAAATAGAAGGCGAATCTTTCTTAGTTACTCCAGAGGGAGATGATGAACCTCGTTCTGTACACGAAGCCTTGTCAAGTCCTGCCAAGGAAGAATGGAAGAAGAAATAGACTCAATGAAAAAGAACCAAGTTTGGGTGTTAGTTGATCTACCAATATGGCGTAAAGCCATTGGGAACAAATGGGTTCTCAAAATTAAAAGAAAAGTGGATGGATCAATTGACAAATATAAGGCTAGGTTAGTAGCAAAGGGTTACACACAACAGGAAGGCATAGATTACGATGACACATTCTCGCCTGTTGTGCGTTAACTCTATTAGACTTATTCTGGCAATAGTAAATAGTTTAGACCTAGAATTACATCAGATGGATGTAAAAACCGCATTTTTGAATGGTGATCTGGATGAAGAAATCTATATGGAACAACCATTAGGTTTCGTTGAAAAAGAAAAAGAGTCAAAAGTTTGTAAACTTAAAAGATCCATTTATGGATTAAAACAATCATCCAGACAGTGGTATTTGAGGTTTCACAAAGCAGTAACCTCATATGACTTCCAAAGAGAAGACCACTGTGACTACATCAAGCGATTTGAGGATAATTTTGTTATTTTATCCTTATATGTAGACGATATACTATTGGCCGGCAATAGTCTAGGTTCTGTAACAACCATAAAAGAATGGCTTTCATCGAATTTTGAGATGAAAGACATGGGTGAAGCAGAGTACATACTTGGAGTTAAGATCCAAAGAAATCGTTCGAAAAGAATATTGTCTCTTTCACAAGAGAATTACATCAACAAGATTCTTGAACGATTTAACATGAAGGATTGCAAACCTATGAGTATTCATGTAGCTACTAGATTAGCCTTGAATCTTGACATGTGTCCCAAAACCGAATCAGACAAGAAGAAAATGGAAAGAGTTCCATATGCCAGTGCAGTTGGCAGTCTGATGTATGCAATGATGTGTACAAGACCAGATATCTGCTATGCAGCAGGACTGGTAAGCAGTGAAAAGCATTGGAAAGTAGTGAAGAGGATCTTGAGATACTTAAAGGGCACTTCTGACTATGCATTGTGCTATAACGGAGAAGCAATTTGCGCCTTGTTGGGTACACCGACGCTGACATAGGCGGAGATGAAGAAGAACGAAGGTCAACTTCAGGTTATACCTTCTTACTCAACAACGGCGCCATATGCTGGAGCAGCAAGAAGCAAACGTGCATCGCCTTACATTCAATGGAAGTCGAGTTTGTGGCATGCACTGCAGCCGTACAAGAGACATTATGGCTGAAGAGATTTATAGAACATCTTGGATTTGGAAATGAGAGTACCAATCCGATGTTATTATACTGTGACAATACTGCAACCATAGCCTATACAAAGGACCCTAAGTATCACAGCAAGACCAAGCACATTGATATTAAATATAATTTTGTTAGGGATTATATAGCACAAAAGATTGTAACTGTACAATACATTTCGACAAAATGTATGATAGCAGATCTCCTGACAAAGCCAATAGGCGAAAGAGTGTTTAAAGAACATATGCAAGCCATTGGCATGCGTAAAGTGTAATATGCAGAATTCATAAATAAAGAATGATCTTATAATTTTCTGTTATCACTTTATGTATTTATTTTTTGGAGTATACAATGTCTAGTATGTTGTACAGGTTGAAAGGTTGACTCTCTCACACGAGCAACTGCCTTTGACACTCAAGGGAAGTGTGCAAAGATGAGACATTTGTGTTCACCAATAAAACAGCTAAAAGTGATGATATGATAGAGAAGAAGCACAAAACTACATGTCGCCTTGACTAAAGTGTAGCAAGTCAAGATGAGATCCACATAAACAAAACTAGATCGAAGTTTGGAACCCCGCTTCCAAAATACCTGTAGTCAGATAACAAACTCTTCAGCGTCGACATCGTAAACATGAGCAGAGTTGTAGAATTTGGGTTTAGATACTGAGTGTGTCTATACTTAAGTCTGAACGGTGTTAATGATAAGTATAAAACAACATATGCTCTTGTAGTAAAAGAGTAACGCCGTAGCATGTGTTTCATACCACATGAGCTGGGAGAACCGCAAAGGGAAAGCAAGTGAAAGATCCCTGCTTCATTGCTGTGTGAGTCCCAGGGAAGAACAATTTTCCCATTGACGTCCTTTGAACTTTGACAATAACATGGAAATATGTTTCAGTGACTGCTACTTTAGCATTTCTTCTATGATCATGATAGATGCGATCTAAAGTACTATGCTAAAAAAGCGACTGATTCATATTAAAGTATACACAACTATGCTAGTGTCTGTGACATGTCCCTTATGACATTTTGTTGTCATAAGTGTGGATACTAGACATAAGAAGAAGGCAATCTGAATCATACATTGATTCGAGAGGGATTAGTTTTGCCATATGAAAGTGTATATAGTTAAATCTAGGACATCTGAGGCATAATTTAAAATTCTAGCTACACGAAGGAGAATGTTACTTGTACTGGTCCTATAAAAGGGATTGCTAGCACAAGTACCTAAGTGAAGACGTCATGCCCACGCAATCACGGCAAAGCACTAAGTATGAAATTGAAAGGAGGCTGAGAGATTTAACCCACGACATCTAATCCACCAAGTGTGAGTGGGAGATGTAAGTATATGGGCCAGTCCACCCTTGGTGGATTGGACCCAAGCCCAATTGATATTGGGCCAAATATGCAAATAAGGAATAAATGTGGGTTTAGGAGTGTAATTTACTCCTTTAATGTTTAAATTCAAATAAGAGAGTCAGTGACGTTAAGAGGTTAACATGACTAAAAAGAGTGTGGCTCCACATTCCTGTAAAAACTGATCAGTGTGTGATAAACCAACTCTCCTCTTCCATCTCTTCTCTCTGGCTACCATTTCTTGTGCATTTGCTGTGTGATATACTCGGAGTCCATCTCCGGTGACCGGAGTGTGCGTGGGTACCTGCAGATAGAGTCGGAGTCGGATTCTTCACAGGTACGCTCGTTTGTTTACAATTGCTGACTTGATTAAGAAAGCAAGTGGTGAAGTTGGAGCAAATAGTGTTGTTCAATTTATTACTGATAATGCCCCAGTTTGCAAGGTTGTTGGGTTGCTTATTGAAGCAGCACATTCTCATATTTTTTGGTCTCCTTGTGTAGTTCAGACATTAAATCTTGCTTTTAAAAATATTTGTGAACCAAAAAATACAGCAACAAATGAGATTGTTTATGCAGAATGTCATTGGATTACTATTGTTGCTGATGATGCTATGTCCATTAAAAACTTCATAATGAATTATAGCATGAGGTTATCAATGTTTAATCAGTTTAATCCACTCAAGCTACTTTCAGTTGCCGATACTAGATTTGCCTCAATAATTGTGATGCTTAAAAGGTTGAAGCTCATTAGGCGTGGTCTACAAGCTATGGTTATTGATGATAAGTGGACTCAATATACAGATGATAATGTCCAAAAAGCTACATTTGTGAAAGAGACTATTCTTAATGATAGGTTTTGGGATAAGATTGACTATATTTTAAATTTCACAAGGCCCATTTATAATATGCTTCGTTTTTGTGATATTGACAAGCCCACGCTTCATTTAGTATATGATATGTGGGATTCCATGATTGAGCAAGTAAAATATGAAATATATAGGCATGAGGGCAAAGAATTAAATGAGGAATCATCCTTTTACAATGTGGTGTATAATATCCTTATTGATCGTTGGACTAAGAGTTGCACACCACTTTATTGCTTGGCTCATTCATTAAATCCAAGGTACTATTGCTTGGAATGACTTCAAGGAGCCCCAAATTGAGTACCTCCACATAAGGATGAAGAGATTTGTATCGAGAGAAACAAATGTCTGAGAAGATATTTTTCAGATTCAAAGGAAAGACTAATGGCAACTAAGGAGTTCGTTAGGTTTTCAGGAGTTGAAGATGTATTTGGTTAATTTGAATGTTTACAAAATAGATGGGACTTAGAACCAAAGGAATGGTGGACTATGTATGGATCTTCAGCTCCTTTACTTCAAAATCTTGCACTAAAACTTCTTTCTCAACCAAGCTCTTCCTCTTGTTGCGAAAGGAATTGGAGTACTTATTCTTTCATTCACTCTATGAAAAGAAATAAGATCAATCCCGAAAGAGCTGAGGACTTAGTCTTCGTACATACAAATCTTTGTTTTCTATCAAGACAGAGTTCAAAGTATAACGAGGGTGAAACAAGAATGTGGGACATTGGAGGAGATAGAGCAGAGCCATTTGATGGAGCTGGAACTCTTGAAGTTTCAAGTTTCTCTCTTGACGAGTCAGAATTAGAAGCTGTTATTTTCACTAATAATGGACAGGGGAATAATGAAATTTCTACCGTTCAAGTTTGAATATTAATTTTATTGTTAAACTTAGAGAAGATTTTTCTTGTTTTGGTATTTTACTTTTTATATTTTGTGAAGTTTTGATTAACAGTAAGACTATTTTAGTAAATTTTAAATTTTAAAATAATATATATTTATTATTTTATATAAAGGTATTTTGTCGCACCCGTGCCCAATTTGTTTTTAATTTGCCATATTCTGTACCCCTACTCGCACCCGTACCCACACCTGTATCCGTACCCGTGCATCATAGGTCTCAATAGAAAGAAGGAAAAATGGGTTCATAATTTGGAATAAAGATTCAAATGTATTTATTGACATTTGACAACTTTTGGAGTATAGTAAAACTGAATTTTTTTTAATAGGATTTTCTTATCTAGATTAATTGTGGGTAAGAATAGGAAAGTTTTGAAATTGTTGACTAACCATAAGATTGCCGAAAACATCTGAGAATATGGCTTCTATCAGATAAAAAATTTTACCGGATAAACTTTTAATCTTGAAAAATTTCCAAATTTTAACTATAAGCTCATAATAATTCATATGACAACTTTTTAAGTAAATTATATTTTTTTCTACCAAATTTTCATATCTATATATCTATCTATATATCTATATCTATATATATATATATATATATATATATATATATTACTAAAGCCAAGTACATGAAGCCAATTTTTGCCACGTGGCTGGAGTGTCATGTTTTGCAATTTTGTCACATCATCCTTCGAAGAAATCTAGCTTACCTCCAAGCCAATGGTTGAGATCATTCATTGACCCAACCTTTTTAATTAATGCAGATTGTATCTAATTAATCATATCATAAATGTTTGTATGATCCATGAATCAATTTACACTGGTGTTTTGTATCATTTATTTCAATTGGGTTGACCTCATCACTAATTGATTTAAACCAATAAATATCAGATTCAAAAATCTAAGGATGATTTTATATTAGTTCAAATTTTAATATTCAATTAATTTTTTTATATTCGGATAAAAAATTCGAAAATAAAGTAAAATAAAAAAATTTAGATAAACATAGTATAATAAAAAATTAGAAAAACGTATTTTATGATTTCAAAAATTATAACAGCAATTAAAAGTTTTTAAATATTATGGATTGAAGAAAATAAAAGTTTAGAAATAAAATTTTCAAATATATATTATAAGTAAACTAACAAACTTTTCAAAATTTTCTAATAAAAAATAATAACAAAAAAATAAAACCGTATAAACATATCACTACTATTCATAATATAATCTTAAAAATTTGAAGATAAACCTATTTTTTAATCTTAAAAACATATTAAATAATTAATCAATAACAAAATAATAATAATTTTAACCTATAAAAAATAAAATAATTTTTTATATTAAAAATTTATGTTTATGTTATGATTCTTTCAAATATCTTCTGTGATTCTTTTGATTGACGAATTGTAAGAAAAAAAATCATAAAATATCTCTAATAATCTCCAAAATAAGTGCATTAATTAAAATAAATTTTGTTTAAGCATTTTTTTTATAAAATTTTGTTCAAGCATTTTATTTACCATATATATGTTTTTATCAATTATATTTTATTTATACACAAGTGCCATGTTGAAAATGAATTTATCAAGTTTCAACCCAACAATTAAAATAAATCAAATAAAACTCATAATCTATTATCTATTATCTATCTATTATATATATATATATATATATATATATATATATATATATATATATATATATATATATATATATAAGAATGTACCTACAACCAAAACTTGACACATAGGCTTCATGGAGTGATTTGCTCAAACTCCACGTCATCATCCATCAAATTATTTATTGAGCACCTAATCTATGTGTCATAAAATGCCTTTTAAATTATCATAAACCATGCCACATCTGATCCTACGTGGCATTCTAAATAAAAACTCTTTACATTAACAAAGAACCACAAAAAAGTGAATGAGGTAATGGTTATTAAAAACGTTTTAAAGCATCCCCTTGAATTAGGTAGACATTTAATACATGTTTTTAAAAATAATTTATGATTCCCATAATTTGAAATATGTAAGATAACATTCTATATACTATATTATGAAAGCAAAATATTGGAGGTAAATCCTTGCCAATATCATCCACGTAGGAGCCACATCTGAAAACAATTCAAAATGTACCAAATGATTTATTCAAATTAGCATTTATATTCCACCGAAACGGACGCTGGTTTGTCTCCTCCTCTAGCTTTCTTCTTTTTCTTCTTCTTCATTTCGACCATACACTACAAGAAAAAACAGGATTAGCTAGGGAAAAATGCGTAGCTAATCCGTAGCTAATCCGATTAGCTACGGATTTTTCCCTAGCTAATATTTGGACGCTAATTGGTAGGGATTTTTTTCGTAGCTAATCCCTAGCTAATCTGTAACCAATCCCTAGCTAAATTCCCTAGCTAATCCGTAGGTAATCCCTAGCTAAATTCCCTAGCTAATCCATAGCTAATCCCTAGCTAACTCACCCCCTCTAAAAATTGTCGACGGCTAACATTCTATATACTATATTATGAAAGCAAAATATTAGAGGTAAATCCTTGCCAATATCATCCACGTAGGAGCCACATCTGAAAACAATTCAAAATGTACCAAATGATTTATTCATATTAGCATTTATATTCCACCGAAACGGACGCTGGTTTGTCTCCTCCTATAGCTTTCTTCTTCTTCTTCTTCTTCTTCATTTCGACCATACACTACAAGAAAAAACAGGATTAGCTAAGGAAAAATCCGTAGCTAATCCCTAGCTAATCGGATTAGCTACGGATTTTTCCCTAGCTAATATTTGGATGCTAATTGCTAGGGATTTTTTTCGTAGCTAATCCCTAGCTAATCCGTAGCCAATCCCTAGCTAAATTCCCTAGCTAATCTGTAGCTAATCCCTAGCTAAATTCCCTAGCTAATTCGTAACTAATCCCTAGCTAAAATTCCCTAGCTAATCCGTAGCTATTCCCTAGCTAAATTCCGTAGCTAATCCCTAGCTAACTCACCCCCTCCAAAAAATTGTCGACGGCGACCTCCTCCACCGGCCACCGGTGGCCCCTTCGGCGACCCCCTCCGACGACGGCCACCGGCAACCCCTTCCGACGACGGCCACCGGTGACCTCTTCCGGCAACCCCCTCCGACGACGGCCACCGGTGACCTCCTCCACCGCCGGCCGGCGGCCCCCTCCGGCGACCACTTAGACCAACCACTAGGCCATTTATCACTTTTTGATTTATTAATGTAAAACATTTTATATATACACATATAATAAATTAGCTAGGAATTTTTTCCCTAGCTAATTGTAGCTAATAGCTAGGGATTATTTTCCCTAGCTAATTAGCTAGGAAAATCCGTAGCTAATTAGCTAGAGATTAGCTAAGGATTTTTTCCTAGCTATTAGCTAGGGATTTTTTTCTCTAGCTAATTAGCTAGGGATTTTTTCCCTAGGGAATAGCTAGGGAAATCCGTAGCAAATTCCTAGCTAAATTTTCCCGCCTTTTTGCGCTAAATTATTTTACCAAATTAGCTAGGGATTTTATCCCTAGCTAATCCGTAGCTAATTAGCTAGGGATTAGCTAGGGAAATTTTCCCTAGCTAAATCAACTTTTTCTTGTAGTGATACCCTTTAACGTCGGCTCTTCCTTGCTATTCGGAGACGGCAACGTCGTTCGCTACCCCATTACAACGGAGTAAGTCTTCTCATCGATGGCTTCACCAGTAATTCCATATACCAAAATCTCTCCCACTTAGATTCATATATATTTTGATTTTCTTCATTTTTTCTATAATGCTCTGCTCATTTCTTTCTCTTCATTTCAGCTACTCTGCGCTTCTGATGATCACAAAGATGCGGTAATTGGGGCTCATTTTTCTTCTTTCCAATTTGCTTTTCTTTTTATCAATTTCATCTCATTTTTTATGGTATATATTAGTTCTATTCTATCTCTTCCTTTTTAGGACATTATTTTTCTTTCTTTGAATCTCACCAACTTCTCGCATTCTTTTTATTCTTTTTTCGGCTGAAGAACATGAAAAAATGCAGCCTTTTTGTGGATTCGGCAACAATTCTCTTTTTCTTTCGTTTAGATTTGTTTATGCTCCTTTGAGTTCTGACGACGACCATTCTAACTTCTATATGTGAAGATTGTTTGCCATGTCAGTTTATTTTCTTTCCTTATGCGTGTTTTGTCAAATTTTCCATTTAAAAAATAATTTCTAAATTGACTTATGAAAAGAATTGAGTGATATAGAACTGAGTGACTTATAATTTAGTTCCTGAAGTTCATGTTGCTTTTGTTATATAGTCTCATTGACTTATAGAGGTAGTCAAAAATTGAGTGATACAAAACACTTAACCAAAAATTGTATCCATATCCCTGCCTATGTTTGAAATTAATCCTATTGTTTGTATATATATATATATATTAATGGGAAAAACTTATCTTATTATGTTTGCTTTTGTTATTTTTCTTCTCATTCCAATAGGTTTTTCTAGCTCAAGGGATTTCACAAAACAATGTGAAAAGAATGTTTCTTCTTTTGAAGGTAATCAACTATGAATTGTTGGTTTGAAATTTATAATAAGCCCTAAAATTTTTATTTATATATAAATAAAAATATGACGTTGAAGTTAATAAACTATAATTTGATGTTGCCTATACAATACTTGATCTATGTCAAGAGTTAAACAAATTAGAAAAATCCCATTATTGAAACTTGAAGCTAATTAGCAAAACATTTATATGTTGAAGTATAAACTTGAGATTTTCACAAAATTGCCGTTTTGGAGAGGAAAAAGGTTGGAGGAAAGAAAATAGTGCAGATTATGTTTTGGTTTTGGATCCCATTAATTGTTTTTAGAGCTTTATCACTGGTAATTTTCTTAATGATGACTAAAATGTTATTTATAAGATCAAGTACTAAGTCTGCGTTTATTCATCTTATTTTGTGTGCATTTCAGGGAAACCCTTATTTGGTACCCTCATTATTCTTCTACTAAATGGTAAACCAGTAAGGACTTCTTTCTGCTTGGCTATTTAATTGCATTGAACTAGATAGAGCTGCATTCTTTTTTCCTTATACTGCACATTTTCTGATCTTTTCTTTATTGTAAGTAAATAAAAGTTTATTGTTTCTTCATTGTTATTTCTGCGCCATTTGTAACTGTATCTTAGCTTTTATCTTCATACATTGTAATGCGAAAAGGAAAGGAAAGATAACGACGGTGAATAGTTAAGTATTTGCTATCAAAGTAATGACAGGTTGATAGTTTTTACAACTCATTATAAAAGGTTCTGTTATAAAATGTATATAAACAATAAGATCTAGTTATAAGAATAAGAGATTTGCAAGAAATAGAGAATTGGGAAGTAGAGAGTAATCCTTTTATTCATGTTATCACTTCTGTACATATCATCACAAGGGACCTCTATTTATAGTCTGAAAGATCTCAAGGATCTCAAGGAGGGATGTACATAATGAAGAGATAAGCTCATACTTAATGTACATGATGAAAGGATAAACTCATATTTATCTACATGGAAATACTCAAGATGATAAAGTCAATTGTGAATATTCATTAATAATAATATTTATAACACTCCCCCTTGAATATTCACAATTTATTGATACGCATTATAGGCTGCCTCATTAAAAACCTTGTCAGGAAAGCCCAGTGGGACAAAACCATGACGAAGGAAAAAAGAGTACAGCGCATATCTGCCCCTTATTGTAGCATCATTAAAGGTCTCTTAATTGCCGCATTCCAATTTTGAGAACTAGCTTCTCAAATGTTATGGTTTGTAATGCCTTAGTCAACAAATATGTCATAGTTAGAACAATCCATAGTATTCTTATACAATATAGTTGGCATTTTCTATTTAAAGGCAAATTACATATCTTCTGGATATGTTGAATTAATAATTCCAACCAAATACATTCTCAACTTGCCTTATGTATTGCAATTATTTTCAAATATCAACCAGTATTTTATCGAATGCTGTGATGTATAATCACCACATGTAAATAAATAGCTAATTAATTTAAGACCGACCTTTATAGGGATATGATAAATATCTAGCATTTGCATATCCAACTTATGGAGACTTTGATAATAATATGTCAAGTGTCCCTCGGAGAGATCTAAATATATATTTAACTTAATTTCAATATGTTTTACTTGGAGAAGAACTAAATCTTACTAATAAACTTACGACAAATGACATATCAAGTCAAGTGTTGTTAGCAAGATATATTAGTACTCCTATAGTACTTAAGATATGGTACTTTTGGACCAAAAAGTTCTTCATCATTCTCACGAGGACAAAATAATACTTATTTATATCGGTTGATTCAACAATATCTAATGATCTTATAACCATAAGGGTACTCAACGGATATGCTTTGTACATAAGATCATAAGAACTCCATTAATAATATGCTCGATCTTCAGGTCGAGATAAAACTTTGACATTCCAAGATTCATCATCTCAAATCTGTTCTTTAAACAGTTTACTGTGATCAAAAGCTCTTCAGGAGTTCCAATAATATTCAAATATACACAGTAATTATTGCAAATTTTAACTCATATCTATGAAAACACATAGACTAATTAAATCATTTCCATAATTTTTCTTTCAACAATTAGTTACTAAGATAATATTACCGTCTAGTTTATTTCAATCCATATAGGGATTTATTTAATCTTATCATACAATTTTTCGGAAAATCTTAATTGCTTCTAGCAATTTAAATCCTTCAGGGATTCCACATAAATTTCACTATCTATTGAGTTATGTAGCTACATTTATAAGACACATATCAAGCTTTTCATGCACTGCCATATTAATTAATATAATATCTGAAGGTGATTGCATCCACCACAAGGGATTATATCTCCATATAATCATTTTATTTATGTACAAAAGTTTGTTTGTACATAACTAGCTTTATACACCTTCATGTGTTCGGACTGCAGGTCCAGAACCTTCACATTAGTGAAGTAAATTATGCTTGAATTTCATTTTTCTCATTTTGGCCAATCATTTCTCTGTCTACATTCCTTGACAGATTCAGATTCAAGATCCTCTTTTATTTTAAATGTGTTGTCGACAACAATATTCTTTCGGTTCCATTCTTATTTTCTCAATTTTGACATAACTTATCGAGATCTCTTCATTATCATTCTCAGGCACCTGATCCTCTTTTGAGGCTTCATGATTAGTTATGTCTTAGGTCTCTTCAAAAGAACCCACCTCCATAATATGACCATCGATTATTTGCTCATTTCCTTTTCAAGGAATTTTATCTTCGGAATCGATGATTTACCACGTGGATTACTTTTATTGACATATTATCCTGCTGGGACATCAATTTGAATTGGAACATTTTCAGGTGGTATATGAGATTCTGTAATTCTTTTATGGTCAGTAAATATGTCTGGCAGTTTATTGAATTATCTTTTGAACTTCTGGTTCACATTGCTTTATGCAAGGATCTAATAAAGATAATATTCTTAAGTAAATCTCATTTTCCAGCTATTTATTTTCTCCCTCTCATGTGTTGGAAATAATGATTCATTAAAATCACAATCAGCAAATTTATTTGCTGTAAATAAAGCTCCTGTTATTAGTTCAAGATACTTAATCATATCATAGCAGGAGATTTTTATCCAACATATATTCATAACCTCCTTTGAGGATCCATCTTTGTGCATTGTGGTGGAGCAATTAAAACATATAATGCACAATAAAAAATTAAGATGGAAATATCTGGCTCCTGACCAAAAGCCAATAATAGGGAGAATTTGTTGGCCTGATGCGTATACGTGCTTTTACATATAGCATATCCCCATGCTATAATATAGAGTTTTGTTCTCATAATTATTGGTCAAGCTATTAACTGGAGGCATTTAATAAATGATTACACTAGACCAATATTCAGGGTGTGAACATAATCTTCAGGATATTCAACTGTTATCTCAATAGAAATATCATAGTCATTACAACTTAAGACAAACTCACTAGTCATCACTAGAATTATCTAGACAAATTGTCTTAATTGCATAATCTGGAAATTGCGCTATTGATCAAGTAATCTCACAAATACTATATTGTGAGTTCATAGTAGGCACACATGCGACCATCTTATAGATGAATCTATTAAAATCATAGAATAATTTAATGGTCTGCATGGTAGGTGAATGAGCCCATATATATCACCTTCTATATATTTCAGAAATGCAAGAGCTAAGAGACTCAATCCCAAATTTAACTAGTGATATCCTTGTAATTATTTATCTTGAGAACAAGTTGCATAAGAGAATTAAAGAATCTTTTGGTTCTTTTCATTTAAATTCTCAATAATTTTGCGCATCATATCAATTGAACCGTGATGGTTTAACTGGTCATGCCAACTAATAAAAATATTTGCATAGAGCATACGTCTCAACTATGTAAACTTCTGGTTTACTATGACATGTGTTTCAACATGTCTCAACTATGTAAACTTCCGGTTTACTATGACATGTGTTTCAACATGCTAATATTTCTGTAGTACAAACTAGGGGAAAATGTGGGTAATAAAATACATTTCTTACCCATCACAATTGCAATAATATAATGATATTCCATATTTTCATCATTTGTAGTCTCAATATGCTAACAACGATATATTTCTTTGAGACTTACTGCAAAATAGTTCTTCATTGATCGATAACCAATTTTTATTCTTTTAGAAAATGATACTTTGACTTTTCTGTATTTTGTACTACCTATATTTTCATATAATTTCTCATTATATATGTGTTATGCACACTTTGATTTATTGGATTACATGAATAACCTATAATAATAAGTTAAAATAATTAACATGGTGATATAAATCCTAATCAATGGTATAATACCCAATCAATTTGGGAGTTGTATGGACATCCACTTTTAATATACATAACACTCCCCCTTGGATGTCCATTAATCAAAATGTGTCTCATTAAAACCTTACTAGAAAAAAAAACCTGTGAGAAAAAAATCTAGTGAAGGAAAAAGAGTACACAATTATAATTATACTCCCAAATATTATATTAACATTTAGTTCTTTCAAAACCAAATAAGAAAAGAATATCATAAGAATAAGTCCATGAAACACAACAATCTAATAATAACATTGCTAAGATGCAATAAAAAATAGGAAAAAACTTATGTCCATTTCCTTATGTCCATTTCATCCAGTTCTCCAATATAACTATGACACGTGGCAAAATGTGTTTAAATGACCAATCACAGTAGAGAGAGAATATAGAAGACCACCTTTTATATGACCAATCATAGAAGAAAGAGAGTGTAAATACAATATATGATTGGTGGAACTGGATGTAATGGACATAAGGAAATGGACATAAGTTTCTTCCTAAAAAATACTGGTATTGAAAGTGCAAAATATATTCTTAAATATGTCATTTTTAGCTTAATAAAAATAACAAGAAATTGAACGATACTTGATTTTCAAGACAAATTATAATTTAATCCAAAATGAAAAATATCTTAGATATTTGTGATCAAGATATGGTGATATTATATAAACACAAATAAAGATAAAGTTGTTAACAATTTATACTCAAATTAGCGCAGACGCGCAATACTAATTTTGTTAACAATCTATATATATATATATATATATATATATATATATATATATATATATATATATATATATATATATATATATATATATATTATCTTTATAAGCAAAATTATTGTGGTCACAACATCATCAATTGATGTTAACATTTTGAAAGGTCAAATTAATTAACGTCAGTACTTTTTGCTTTCTTTGTTGAAGTTTGTAAAACTCAACAATTTATTCAGGTGCACGACAAACATGTGACCAATGACCTTTCATATCTTTATTCTTAAAAGAATTATATTGAGAGAACCTCTATTGTTCTCTTAATTATTATAACGTCAATCATGATGATGCTAAATTTTTTTAGTCCTTTATCGTGCTCACGTCCATTATCATGACTACGAACAGAGTCATTTACCAAACTCATCATACTTTATTTGTTGCATTCACTTCGGGGAATACTTTTTCAAAATTTATTCTACCTTGTTCCATTCTCTTCAGGAAATGAAACTGATTTATTAGGACAAGTTTCATATTTTGGTACTAATAGCTAGTTAGGACTTTTGCTTAACATAAGAAAACAAGAAATTAGCTCAAAATAATTAATAAATCTATGCTCTCGATATTGCTACTTCAGGAGCACATTCAAGGCATCAAAGTAAAATATGTTTTTCTAACATATATTCATCAATAATTCTCTCTTTACATAATTTCCGTTGAGAGATAAATTTGAACAAGACTTTGTTATATAATATACTTCAAATATTATAAAGAACTACTGGTTCTTTGATTGTGTATCTAAAGAGCTTTAGACGAAAAATAATCTTTTCTTTGTGCTCATACCTCTCATCCAAATTATTCCAAAGATCTACGAGTTCTTTGATAATGAGATATTTTGTCTTCAGTTCTTGATCCAAATAATGGAAAAAGAAATATTGCATTGTGCAATCCTTCAGGAATCCTTGATTTCACCATTTAATAGTATTTATAAGATTCATTGTACTCAAATGAATTATGCCATTAAAAACTCATGATAAATCAATCCTCTTGGTTTATCAAGTGCAACAAATTCAAGCTTTGAGAGATATGATATAAGAAATAAGAATTCAAATAATTAAGATATAAACACATATATTTTCCTTGTGTAAAATTGACAAGAGTATGAATTATCAACAATAATCAAATATATTTTATTTGATATTGTTTACTTACCTTAATCTCCCAAAATTCAAATCGATCGGTAGAACGTCGTGCTTAATGTTATCATGCTCAATTTTCCAAAGCTCAAATCGATCGGTAGAACGTCGTGCTGATAACGTGTTATAAAATGTATATAAACAATAAGATCTAATTATAAGAATAAGAGATTTGCAAGAAATAGAGAATTGGGAAGTAGAGAGTAATCATTTTATTCATGTTATCACTTCTGTACATATCATCACAAGAGACCTCTATTTATAGTCTGAAAGATCTCAAGGGGGGATGTACATAACTTAATATACATAATGAAGAGATAAGCTCATACTTAATGTACATGATGAAAGGATAAACTCATATTTATATACATGGAAATACTCAAGATGATAAAGTTAATTGTGAATATTCATAAATAATAATATTTATAACAGGTTCTACAATTGTTTATTTATTGGAGAACTTTATGGGAAATAGTTAATGAAGCTTTTACCTAAGTGTATCTATAACCTGTAAACATAGGAGGTATGTTGAATATTTTAGTTATGTTTTGTTATCATCTTCATTTATTTGAGTAGTAAACATTTTGTTAAGTTTGGTTTCCTTTTATTAGATCCTTGACATAATTGATCAATCAGTGTTGAGAGAAAGATGGATTGGAATAATAGGAAATAAACCTTTATCTACAATTTTTTAACTATATTCATTGGACACTTTGTTTTTCTTATAGGAAAAAATATCTCTACTCTTTCTTTATGTTGAAACTTGTAATTTGTATTGCATGTAATTAATTGTTCTGAAGCTTTTATTCCTAATAAGTTGAAACTTTCCCTTTATTTTCCTACACTGAGCGTGAGGAAGATATATCAATTTCTTTTCTTTTGTCTATTTTCTATTATATTTTTTTAATTGTTTTTTTAATTTGGATATGTAAATGGAAGTGATGAACTTGTGAAGAAGCCATTAAGCGATTAAAGAATAACAACCATGGTGATCAACGTTCATTTACAGTCAAACATATATCACTTTTGGTCAATCTCACATTTAGGCATGTTCTTTTCTCCTTAGTGCTGCAAGTTTGTTACTATGACTTCTAGGTGGGCGCTTTTATTTGAATAAAATTCAAGTATGATTGTTATGATTTAATTTGCTAATTGGTTCTCCAATAAACCATGACAATTAGATTTTTTTAGTTGAGGATTACGTTATTGGGTTTTTAAATAAGTTTCTCTTGACATAATCAGTTTGTTTGTTTTTTTAAAAAAACCATTATGTCTTGGTTTATTAATAACTTCCAAAGTTAAATTTGTTCTCTATACACTTTTGGGGCTGTGGGAGTTGATTTGTTTTTTTCCTTGACACAAGCAATTATTTATGTTTGTTATAATCATACTTTTATTAATATAAATTTAATATATAGAACAATATATATTCATATTGAAAATTTTTCCTATAGAAACATATCCTAAGTATATACAGTGGAATATGAAAAGTGATGAGCAGATGAGTGTGAATAGATGATACATTCAACAGTATGACTGTATGAGATATTGAGAGACCATAATAAGAAGAAAAAATACAAATTAATTTATTCCATATTTAATTTTGGGTTGGTTGAAAGTTGATTTGTTGTTGTTTCAAATCAATACTCAAATTTATCTTAAAAACAGGGGATATCATGTATAATTAATTTTCTCGATAAATAGTAATTTTCTATTCCCATGTTTGCATGGTTATAGTTATATTAATTATTTGATCACAATTCATTAGTGTGAAAATAAGATGTATATATAACATTGTGCTTTTATTAGGATAAAATTTAGGTTTCATTATGATTTTGCTATTTGGTTATCCATTAAACAATGACAATATAACCAACAAGGTTCGACAGAGTTGGTATATGGCTGGGTCTCTTAAGCATGTTGTCTTGGGTTCGAACCAGGTCATATGTATGAAAAAGACTTTGTTGGGAGAGGCAAAACCCACTTCGGTGATCTTCTACGTCTTAGGAGGATTAGTTTCTAGCTACCGGCTAGAGAATACTGCCTGGTTATTCACCAAAAAAAAAACAATGACAATATAATTGGAGGGTGCTTTATTTTGTTAGTTTTGTTAAACAATGACAATATAATTTATTAAAATGTTAACTAAAATTATCAATTATATTCATGAAATTTTATTATATGTGATTATTTTTTATTGATTAATATCTATAAATTTTATTTCAATAAAAAATAATTAAAAAGTTTTATTGTCATTTGTCTTTTTTAATTAAAAAAATACAAAGAACATCATCATATAATCTTATATATGCTATTTTATCACAGTATAATTGAACATATACAATTTTTTTAAGGGTATTTTCATCTTAAAATATTTATTTTTAGCTTCTACTAATAACTAGAAAAAGAAGCTCTAATTTTTAGTTTTTGATTAAATATGAAAAAGTGTATTATGCTATAATTAAAAATCATTTCTTTCATGAACTAAACATGGACAAACAACACAATCTTTAAATTAAGTTATAAAAAGTATAAGCATTTTCTCCATAAAAAATAAGCATAGACAAGTGCTTTGTTTGTATTTGAGAAACTGAATTGAAAATTATTTTTTGGTCAAAACCCCAAATTGGTCCTCTATGTTTCACCCAAGTTCCATATTGGTCCTTTATGTTTCAAAAAGTCCAAATTGGTCCTTTATGTTTGCAAGAAGTTCCAAATTGGTCCTTCCGTCCAAGTCTGTTTATTTTTTCCGTTAAGTGCTGACGTGGCGTGCTAAAGTGTCACACACTCTCTCCTACGTGTACTACTTAACTGACGTGGCCTTAGTTAAACTAAAATCAGGAACTAAAATGAAACAAAATAATTTTTCATAAGACAAAAATACAATTTCCTTATTTTTTCATCTTCTTCCTCGTCTCTGCTACGCTGCGCTTCAAGCCCATCCATGGCTCATCAAGGCCATTCATCGTCCTAGGTATTAAAGAAAATCTGAGGAGAAAATATAAAGTTAATAACAAAACTTCAATTTAACAAAAACTTAAATCAAAATAGAGATTGGGGATTAATTATGAAACCTAGGGTTTAAGTGACAGTTCAATTCCGATCTAAATGGCTCTTTCTCGTCAAAGCTACTTTTTTTTATATAATCCATCCAGCCAATAGGTATATTGCACACCAACCCAATCTCAATGAAGACGGGAAGCGCCTGTGAACATAAAAATTTTCTGTCTAGCTTTCAAGATAAATCTCTTTCTGTTTATATGCAATTTGATAAGAGTCTAGCCAGCTCGTCTCTGCCTTGAGGCCAATAACCAGTGACTCTACTTTTGTTAACCACATGTAGAATATCTTGTATAGTTCCTTTAGTGTGTAACCGATTTTTATATGTTAAGCTCCCTTTTTCCTTCAAGCGCAGCGTAGCAGCGATGAGATGAGGAACAGAGGAAGAAGAAGATGAAAAGTGAGGAAATTGTATTTTTGTCTTATGAAAAATTATTTTGTTTCATTTTAGTCCCTAATTTTAGTTTAACTAAGGCCACGTCAGCTAAGTAGTACACGTAGGAGAGAGTGTGTGACATCTCAACACGCCACGTCAGCATTTAACGGAAAAAATAAACGGACTTAGACGGAAGGACCAATTTGGAACTTCTTGCAAACATAAAGGACCAATTTAGACTTTTTGAAACATAAAGGACCAATATGAAACTTGAGTGAAACTTAGAGGACTAATTTGGGGTTTTGACCTTATTTTTTTTTAAGTAACTCGAAAATAATTTGTGCATGTTTGGAAAATTTATATAAAAAAAGTGCTGTTGACGTTTAAAAGTTTGCACAAATAATTTTGTATCATCGTTGCTATTATGTGATGAGAATATACTTGCAGCTACATCATATATAAAGAAGCTTCCCAATGATCCTTACAGTCCACAGATATTTCAAATGTATAAATTGATTTAAAAAAAGTATCACTCATATCGGCCATGAATTCGATTGGGCCATATGTACATCAAGAATGATAACACTAGAATATATTTATGTAAAGATTTATTAATTAACAGAGATCATCACAAATATAATTTTTATTATAATCATTAGGTATGTGTGGGTTGGGTTTGAAGAATAAATTAAATCAACCCAATTACATGGAGTCGGGCTGGGTTGGTTCGGGTTGGAAAAAATATGGTGTCCAACCCGAACCAAGTTCAATCCTTAATTTATTTTACTCCTTTTTAGTTTTTTTTTTTTACAATTTTTATTGACTCTTTTAGTCTTTGCATTAACTATCAATTGTTAATAATTTTTAGGCTAAATTAATTAATGTGAGTTCCTATTATTACTTCACGAATGAAATAAAAGTGTGCATTTTGAAGGAATTGCATGAAAAATAATTACACCGGATCCAAATATAATAATAATTATTTTTTGATAATCAAATATAATTATTCTTATTAATGAATTACAGTGCATTTTTAAACAAAAAAGTAGTTAACTTATAATATAATTACAAATAAGAAATCTAAAAATCATATTAACAATTAGTTAAATATCAATTATATTTTATACATGAATTAAACAAAAACAAGATACTTCATATTTCATAAGTAATAAGTAAATAGTTAATTTATATAATAAAAATCATCTTAAACATTATTATACTTAATAAAACTTTACTTTAAAAAAAAAGTGGTAGGTTCGGGGGTTGGTTTGGGCTGAAGGACTAAAAATTCTCAAACCCGTTATCTGAACCAATAACACAATGGGTTAAAAAAAGTCAACCTAAACCAACCCGTTGACCCAAACCAAACCAACCCAAATTAACGGGTTGGTTTGTGTTGAGTGGGTTGGCGGTTTAATCCAACCCTAATAATTATTGCTTATATCTTCATGTATTTATTTCACAAAAAAATAATTATTGTATGCACACGGATGATAATTGTGTAACATTATTGCTATTATGTAATTAGAATGTACTTACAAGTTACAGCTATATCAGATACAAAGAAGCTTTGTCATGATACTTAAAATTGTTCAGAAATACTTTTTTCAACAATTAAATTTTCATTGTCGAATAAATACATTTTTTCAACAATACAATAATGGTCGTCGAAATAAGCTGTTGAAAAAAGTCAACAATAGTATTTTTGACCGTCAACAATTGTTGATATTTGTCAATACTATTATTTTCGACGATATATTTGTCGATGACGGGCGTCCAAAAAATACTATTGAAAAAAGTATTGTAAAAAAAAGTTTTAACGATAGTTGGTGACTGTTGAAGATATTGTTATTGCCTTTTTCAACAACTAATTTCGACGGTCAAAATTTTTCTATTAGCAAAAGTATTATTTTTAAACAATTAATTTTCCAATAAAATATAGGTTATTAAAAATACTCATTTTTCTTATAATGCAAGATGCATCAACTAATATTTTGGTTTGTAATATTACAAATTTACAATATATTTATATATATACAATTAGTTATGTATTACTTTATAGATATTTATAAATTAAGTTGTTATAATTTATAGTTATATATTAATAGAATATATTAATTTCTTTGTAATCATATAATATATAAGTAAAGATTAAATATAATTATTTTTAAAAATTTTTAAACCAATCAAAATAAAAACTTCCCGTGCGATGCACGGGTCGCAAGCTAGTTTATTTTAATTTCTAAAGTTCTTACTTTTCAAATCCTAATATAGCCTAAAAATCATTTTTTTCTTAAAAAATTATTTTTACTTTCTTTAGTCAAAATGTCCAACCTTAATGTCACAAATATATCAATTTCATATTTTCCCATTAATTTTTAATTAAGTATATATATATATATATATATATATATATATATATATATATATATATATATATATACATAATTGTTATTTATTTACTTGTCTATTTATTATTATTTTATTTCATTTTGTTTTTTTTTTCTTCATTTCATCTCCAAATGATGACCAAATCTTACTATACATAATTGATTTGATTCCAAAAATACCCCTCGGGTATTACAAAAAATTTTAATTTTAGCTTCTGCTTTTAGTTAGAAGTAAAAGCTCTAAAAACTAACTTATGCTTAAAGCTGAAAAATTACGGATCCATTTGACAACTGCCTCTAAAAAGGGATAAAACTTATATGTTGTTGTTTATATGCTTGCTCTCAGGTTAACCTATCAAAAAAGAGACATATGTCATTTTTTCTATGTCATCCTAAACCCTAATGGCTTGTTTGGTTGAGGGTGTTGGGAGGAAAGAATGGGTTTGGGCAAAACCCTCTTTAATCAAAGGGTTTGTCCAAACCCTTATACCAAATTATTAAAATATCCTTATTATCAAACACCTATCACCATCAAAATTTAATTATAGGAGTAAATTGGTCAATATGTCTTTTTCACATTCTTATTCCCAACCTCATTCCCATATTTTTTATGTTATACAAAACGTAGTCTTAAACATTCTCATTCTCATTTCTATTCCCTCAAAATCAAACTTTGAAACGGGCTATAATAGAGTTTTTTTTAAATATAAACCCTAACAGAGTTAACTTACTATTAAGTTTATATATTTGTTTTTTTTTAAAAATAAAAAACCTAGATTTCTTCTATCATTCCCTGGACTCCATGACGCGACTCTATCAAATTGTCACATCTCTTGATCGCCTTGATCGCATTTCCTGCTCAACTTCATCGTGTGACTCCATCGCATATCCTGCTCAATTTCATCGTGTGACTCTATCAAAATACTATTTAGTCCCCGAATTTGTAACTATGTCAACTATTTAATCCCCTAACTTGGCAAAAATACTATTTAATCACCGAATTTGCAACTCTGTCAACTATTTAGTTTCCTGACTATTACCCGTTATAGTTGACAGAGTTGCAAATTCGGTGATTAAATAGTATTTTTGTCAAGTTTGGGGATTAAATAGTTGACATAGTTACAAATTCGGGGACTAAATAGTATTTTTGTCAAATTCGGGGACTAAATAGTTGACATAGTTAAACATTTCGGGGACTAAATAGTATTTTTGATAAATTCGGGACTAAATAGTAGTTTGACCAACAATTCAGGGACTAAATAGTATTTTGCCTCTAGATTAAATTTGGAGATCATAAACCTCTACTGCTGAATGTAGCACTGTCAAAACGGGCCGGCGTTAAACGGGCCGGCCCGTTTATTTGGCGGGCTTGGGAAGTAATGCCCAAGCCCGCCCGTAATGGCCCACGGGTCAATTTTTTTATTTTTTTAAAATATATATATTTAAAAAATTAATTATAAAATTATATATTTACTTAAAAATTAGTAATTTTTTAACTTTAAATTAATATTTTATTCATTTTAATTATTATTTAAATTATTTATATACTTTATTAGAATAAAATTATTATTTAACACATAAAATTATCTAAAATATATATATTTATACATATTTTAAACAAATATATATTAATTTTTTGGCGGGCCGGCCCGCGGGCTAGCCCGTTTAGCTCACAGGCTTAAACGGGCCTATTTTTGCTTGCCAAAGCCCGCCCATTTTAAACAAATATATATTAATTTTTTGGCGGGCCGGCCCGCGGGTAGCCCGTTTAGCTCACAGGCTTAAACGGGCCTATTTTTGCTTGCCAAAGCCCGCCCATTTAGTGGGCGGACCGGACTAGCCCGCGGGCTCCGACCCGTTTTGACAGTGCTAGGTGAATGTATGATAATTAAAAATTAATGAGATAGGCATTACTTGCTGCTGAATGTATGAAAATGGCTCTAGTTCATATAAGATAGCTTTAATGTCTTTGTTATTCATTCCATTAAAGTTCATTTACATGCTGCTTAGTTTTAATACTGAAGCTATGGCTTTAAGAGACATTTTTGTAGATTTTAAAAATACAGGGACGTTTTTTTGGTAAAATCAAGAACGTTGATAGAATTATTTCAAGTCTTCTGCACTTTTCTCTACAATTGTTCTTACTTTAAGGATAATATATGCGTTTAAAATTTTGAATTCTTATCTAAATGACATTACTAGATTACTTTAAGGATAAGATATGCTTTTAGGAGATGACATTCATTTATATTTTTTTCAATAGTTACTATATACTGGACACAAATTGAATTTTATTTGATCTTATTTGTCCAGGAATATCACTTTCTATAAGAAGATGGATTATCATGGTTTTGGATTCTCAACCTCATTTAGGAAATTAAATCGAAGGCAAGGAATGCATGAAGAGACAAGAAAAGAAAGTGATCAAGTCGAGACAAAAAGTGCTTCAAAAATCTACCAAGACTTATAGATTTGTGTCTTGTATTAGTATCTGTTATTATATCAAAGTAGTTGTATACTGAATTGTATTAAGACAAGAAATTTGATAGGTTATAAAAAAAAAAAAAAACATGAAATTTGATATGGTATTGTCAAGATTTAAAATTTTTGACAAGTAGTAGTGTCAAAAGCCCGGTCTGCCTGCAAAAATGGAAGGGTTTGGGCATAAAAAATTAGGCCCGTTTCAAAACGGGCCTAAACAAGTTGGTCCATTTAAGCTTGCGGGCTAACCCACAGGAATTAAAAAAAAAAGAAAATTGATTTATATTTGTTTAAAATATATAAAAATATATATGTTTTAGGTAATTTTATGTGTAAAATAATAATTTTATTATAATAATGTGTATAAATAATTTAAATAATAATTAAAGTTAATAAAATATTAATTTAAAGTGAAAAATACTAATTTTTAAGTAAATACATGACTTTATAATTATTATTTTTTAAAAATATATTTAAAAAAAAATAAAAAAGTGGCCTGCGGGTGAACGGGTTGGGATATCACTTCCCAAGCTCGTCTAATAAATGGACCAGTGTGGACCGATCTATTTTGACAGTGCTACTGACAAGACATGAATTTTATATGAATGTTATATACTAAGTTGTATAACCAAGACAAGAAATTTGATATGTTGTCAATGTATACCTTGAAGTAATGTACTTCACTATATTAAGTACAATATATATATATATATATTGCAGTGAAAATCTGTCAAACAAATGTAGCACACTAGTATTCGACCCGTGCAATGCATCAGATATGATTATAGATTATTTTATATTAATTTGAATCATTTTGTACACTATAAAAGAGACAAAAATAATACAAAATATATGAGCTTCTTGTTATTTTGGTACATCCATTGTTTATATGTCAATAATCTTATACAGGTCTCTACCAAAAAAAAAAAATCTTATACAAGTATTATTGTTGATATTAAATACATTGTATACTTTGCTAAAAGAAAAATTTTAAAATGAACAATTTTAAACATAAAAACAACTTCAACTAACCAATGGATATTTTCATTCATTTTAAAAACATAGAATTATTTAGCTATTTTTTTTAACTTTTTTTGAAACTTTATCAATATTTTAAAAACTATAAATTATAATCAAACTTTTATAATTAAGCTGCATTTTTAAAAAATTATGAAAAGCTATTTTTTCATTTTATAAATTTACTTCTATTATGAACTTTCCACTACGAACCTGTAGATCCATAAATTTTAGGAAGAAAAAGAACGCATTAAATAAATTTTTTTTTTCACTTAGCAAAATTAAAGATTTAAATTTAGTAATACTATTCTAAATACTACATTGGTTAATTCATACACTCTTTTTCTTTTTTTTTTTTACGTTGTATCATATTTTAAAACTCTATAATTTTAACTAATATTTTTCACATTTGAAGAACTATTTAAGTTTTACTATTGTTGGATATATTGGGGTCTTCAGGACTAAATTTCTGCCCATGTGGGAGTTCAATCAGTTTAAGTGAGGATCTGTTGGAAAGCTCGCTGAGAGACGAACAAAACGACACCAAGATGACACTCATCGGAGGTCACACGAGCCCGCACTCGTGACCCAAAGTGGGCTAGGTGATCATGATGGAAGCATGACATTTTGTTCATATTCCAAGTCTCACATTGCTTGCGTCAATGATGGGAGCTCTCTCATCCTCCTATAAATAAGAGTTACTCCACACCTTTCTAGTTGCTCATTCCATGTGTTGGAAAAGGGGAGTCCCGTTTGGGAAACCCCACTCAGTACAATATTTCTCTCTTTCTCTTGAGTCCTCTTCCGCGCATCAGTCGTGGACATGTGGCTCTACCTCTCGTAGGTAGAAGTCCTCCGTTTGGTGCGGCCCTTTTCGGAGCTCATCGATTGGAGGTCAGCCTTGGTGGAGCAGAGGCACTGACAAGATCCGAGGTTTTAGCGATTGCGTCCAGGTTAGTAGCTTCTGCAATATTTATTTTTGCCTGGATTTATTTTCGATTTTTCTTTTAGGTCCCTGGGTCGGGTCGGGTCATGTGGATCCGGGCCTTTCCCAACATTGGTATCAAAGCCTAGTTTATTCTAGGGCTCTGTTCTCCAGGGATTGATGAACCGAAAAGGGTTAGAAACATGTTTAGGGTTTATATGATTTTATTTTATTTAAAACTTAGGAACATGAATAGGTTCCCAGTTTTATTTATATGTTTTAATTTTGATTTAAAATATGTGATAATCATATATTGTAGGGTAGGGTCCTATGATTTTTGAATTTAAATTATATGTGTTAATTTTTTAATTCAATATTGATTGGTAACCCATACCCTAAAACCTAGAAACATGTTTAGGTTCCCCTTTCAATATTAAAGACCCTAATTTGCATGCATGTATATATTATTTAAAGTATGTGTACCCTACAAATTAGATATATACCTGTGGATGTATGCTGCTGTTTTGGGAAGGAAAGGGGCAAGGTTGAACGGCAAATAGGCCGTCGACGGTGGCCGGCCGGCGACCTCCAACGGTGGTCAGTGGTGGTGGACCAGCGACCGGCGCGGTCGGCGGCGGAGGTTCGGTGACCGTCGCCGGTGACAGCGGTTGTCCGGCGACCTCCGCCGCCATGAGTTGCCAGAGACGGCGGAGGTTTGGAGATCTCCGCCGCCGCTGGTCGCCAGTGACGGCACATAACCGGCGACAGGCGCCGCCGCGAATGGCGATGCCGACAGATGTCTGGTGGCCGGCTGGAGGTTTTCCGACGACCGTCGCCGTCGGCGAAGGAGGCCGGTGGTACGACTGCAACCGTCGCCGCCGGTGGTCGGTCGGCGCGGCCGTTGACTGCCGGAGGTTAACGGTTGACCGTTGACCAGCGTCGCAAAGTTTTCTGTCGCGCATAATTTCTCCGTTTTAGCTCCGATTTCGACAATTTTTTAGTCGTTTTCTTGTTTTCGCGAGACGAATCCAAATATGGGGAGAAATTAGTGTGAATTGGAGTCTAAAGAGTGGATAGAACCATCTCTTGACTCATTCACATACACAACGAGAGAGAAGTTTTAATCGGTTTGTGATCGTTTAAATTACCTTAAGCGTTTTACTCGAGTGGGAACTAAGGGCAGCATGTGGCAAACCCATAACTCGTTGTAAATGCTTATCCACGTGGGAATTTAAATAGTAAGTGACTATTTAAATGATCGTAAGCGTTGTAATCAAGTGGAAGTTCGAGGTCGTGCCTGTGGCGACTTGATGTCCTTCTTGATCGCTTACATAGTGGGAATCCAAAAGGGATTTTGAATAGTATGTGACTATTCTATGAAAATTGTTCAGTCAAGCAGAGAAAGGTGTACATATATAGGCTCTCTGTGTGATGAGATTGGTTGACCCCACTTCTCGAATGCAGAGACTAACTATATCTACACTCGTCTTGCGTTGATTACAATTTTCAAGACTTGTGTGTTGTGTAATATGGAACTATGTAATTAGTGCTAGCGTTTAGGATTGACTGATAGTGCAACTGCAAAACTTGTAAATGTGGATCACATTAGAAATATCGGTTTGGTGACACTCTGGCCATCAAACTGAGGTAACTTACAATCAAGTTTGATGACTCCAAGATGCGCTCTGATAGTGAAGACGCATTTAAGGGAGAAATCAAACATGATTTGGGAGTATGAGAAAGCCTCAAAACTCCCCACTGGTAAACAGTGAGTTCAAACTGTTCCCAGATCTCTTCCCTGCTATTGGGAGTGCATGTAGGTCGAAAGGCATAACATTTATTCCGGCAGGATGTTTTAAAGGGGTTTTAAAAGGGTAATCAATTAAATAATATTCTGCATACGCATTAAACCATTCAAAGAAAGGAATGTTGCTACTAACTTTGTTCAAGGTTTTGTAATAAACTTCTTGGATTGATTTCCTAGCCTTGGGATCATAATTACCAAGAAACCAATTTCTTTTTTCGCTATTTTGATCGGAATAGAAGTCCTTCCTTAAGGAATCCTTATCCAATTGAAAATCTTTAATTATGACATTGATAGTGTTTTCTACCATGTCAGAATATGTAGGGGAGTGTACTGAGGCTTGATCATCCTCTGAGGTGGCTGATAAAGAAAATCAAATTAACTTCCTAAAAGAAGAAGTCTCTTACAAAATGATAGAATCCCAACTCTCTAAAACTGAAGTAAAAACCAAGGTTAGAGAGATCCAATCCTATATAGAAAAATCTATCTGTTCTGATCTTCCAAATGCTTTCTGGGAAAGGAAAAAACACGTAGTCTCCTTACCCTATGAAAAGGATTTTGATGAAAGGAATATCCCTACAAAAGCTAGGCCAATCCAAATGAACCAAGAACTCCTAGAGCATTGCCAAAAGGAGATCAAAGACTTTCTTTCCAAAAAATTAATCAGAAAGAGTCAGAGCCCTTGGTCATGCTCTGCCTTCTATGTTAATAAGAATGCCGAGTTAGAACGAGGAACTCCTAGACTCGTCATAAATTATAAACCTTTAAACGATGCCCTCCAGTGGATTAGATATCCCATCCCTAATAAAAAAGACCTTCTGAATAGGCTTTTTCGGGCAAAAATATTTTCAAAATTTGATATGAAGTCAGGATTCTGGCAAATTCAAATCGATGAGAAAGATAGGTATAAAACAACATTCACTGTTCCTTTTGGACAAGACGAATGGAATGTTATGCCTTTCGGTCTAAAAAATGCCCCTTCTGAATTTAAGAGAATAATGAATGAAATCTTCAATTCTTATGCTAAATTCATTATTGTTTATATTGATGATGTGATGATTTATTCAGAATCCATAGATCAACATATCAAACATCTTCATATTTTTGTAAGTGTGATCAAAAGGAATGGCTTAGCCATTTCCAAATCCAAAATTAGTTTATTTCAAATCCAAAGCCTGGATACCAAAGGGAGCAGGATCAAAGGATAATGGGGAGAGATAGGGGTGAATGAAGTAGGGAGATTATGATGAATGCAAGATCAAGAATTAAAATGCCATGCAATGCAGAACAAGAATATAAATTGCAGAAAATAAACTGTTAATGTAAATGGGAACCTATACCGGCGGTAGTCCGTACTGGTATAAGTATGGGAAAGGGAATGAGATGAGGAAAAGTAAGTAAAGAAACTTTGATTGTATTAGAAAGAAAACTTACAAAGAGATCTCAAACTTCTCTCTCTCTGAACTCTCTCTTTCTAACTCTCTAATTTTTCGATGCCCTTCTCTTCGAGCTGAAGGGTCTATATATAGAAAACTTCAACACAAAGAAAAAGCAAGAGACAAAAATCTACAGGAAAAGTAGATTCCTTGAATAGTAAAAGATTACAATAATTTTTCTACAGTGTTCAGCATGTGAACTAAAGTGGAGTGGGATTGACAGCTACAGGAGTCTGATTGACAGCTACAGGAAGATTCTTCAGGTAGCCGAGAAGATGTACGTTGGCATTATTCATCATCACTGACGTTAATGCCATAGCAATCGTCCTCATTGCTCGGTAAAGAACCAGAGGCCGAAGAGTCTTCAGAAGGAGAAACCAGTCTTGACCCTTTACTCTCTGGAGGATTTGTCGCTTCTTCAACTTGGAGGAGCATGAGAATGTGATTAAGCTGATGAGCTAAATCTTTTTTGTTAGTAGACGAAGCTAAACAGGCTTGAATCTTGGACTTCTGATTGAGAAAGATGCACGTTTCTTTATCTTCAGCCAGAAGGAATTTAGGATTTTTGGAAAACCATTTTCTGATTGAGCTAATATTAACTCTTTCAGAACCTTCAAATTTTTGCCACCACTTAACAGATGGAATTCTTTGCAGCATAGGCGAATTGTTGGGGAAATGGGGACGGGGTTCTCCATATTTATATTGCCATTTAAATACCCAGGCTAAACCAAATTTTGAAAAGAAATGGAGATCCGCTGGGTGAGGATCTTCTGAAAGATTGACTTTTTGAGAAAAATATTCAAAACCATTTTTCACAATTTCAGGAAAAATTTCTGGGATAGGACCAAAATAGTTCCACCAAGAATTAAACCATTGTGAGAAATGGTAATGAGTTCCATTTTTAAAGAGGATTAACCAAGAATGGCTAAACTTTTTATTTTGATACCAAAAAGCATTAAACCAGGCACTACGATAGTCCCAGTAATTAAAGCCTATTGGATCAAAGGGCTGAGAAATTTTTTTAGTTTTGTTTAAATCATTACCCCACTCAGCTGGGGAGATGATATTAAGTATTTGGATCGTGGAGTAAGCATGGGCTCCCTTTTCTTCATTGTTTGGGAAATGTTTTATACTTGCTGACTTGGTATCAACAAGGATAAATTCATAAAATAATTGGGTTTTAGAATTTGTGGAAGGAATAAAATGAAAGTTTGGGGGGAAAACTTTGGAGGCAAGGATTTGAGGGGCTTTATGAAAGAAAGAATTTTCCGTTTGAAATAAATCCATAGGTTTATTGGTCTTTTGGATATAGGATGATTTCTGGGAATTAGAACCTGAAAGGGCTAGAGCAGAGGAAGATGCTCCTGCTTTAGAAGGTTCCCTGGATTTTTTATTGATGGTCAAGGCTAATTCTTTGTTGAATTCTTCTTCTTCGGCAATATCTGCCCAAGACTTTTTGGGAAGTTTTGAAAGTTTTTGGTTGGATTGTAAGGCTAGCAAGGTTTCAATAGGGATTGCATAGTCTGAGGGACTCTGGATTGTCTGAGCAGAAGGCTCAGTTTTTGGTTTAAGGGTAGAAGACCCTGGGATAATTTGGGTGGATGACCCTAATTTAATGATTTTCTTAGGCAGGACCTGTGTAGAATTTTGTCCTAGGATGGACTTTGAGTCATCTGCAAGAGCAATGCCCTTACCTTTATCTTTATCCTTTTTTCTGGGAGGCATCATCTATTTACCCTGTAGGAATTCCCTCGTCAGAAAGTTCGGGAGAGAGTTTGAAGTACCCTTTAAATATTCAATTTCAAAATAAAAAATACTTAGGATTGCTTGCCACCTAGCAAAAATCTGTTTTGATGCTAAATTTTTAACATCTTTTTTGAAAACATCTTTAGCGGCTTTGCAATAAACTCTGATTAAAAATTTTTGATTTAATAAATCGCTTTGAAATTTATTCACACAAAGGACTATTGCAAGCATTTCCTTTTTTATAGTGGAATAGTTCTGCTGAGTTCTATTCCAATGTTTTGATGTGAATGCAATGCAAACTTCTTTTTCATGAATTTTTTGCTTAAGTATGCCTCCATATCCTATATCTGATGCATCTGTTTCAACTATTTTGAATGCATGTGGATCAGGGAGGTAAAGGCATGGGAGATTCTGGACATGTTTTTTTATCCTTTTGACCACGGAAGTGTGATCGTCAGTCCATGGAGGGGGATTTTTCTTCAACCGATCATGAAGATGTTTAATAATGTTATTTAGGTTTGGGATAAAGTCAGAGACATAATTTATGCAACCTAGGAATCGCTGCAGTTGGTTTTTGTCGAGAATTTGATCTGGGAATTTGTCTGCAAATTGGATAGCTCGATTTATTGGGGAATATCATGACCAAGGAATCTTATTTGGGTTTGAAATAAACTGATTTTGGATTTGGAAATGGCTAAGCCATTCCTTTTGATCATACTTACAAAAGTATGAAGATGTTTGATATGTTGATCTATGGATTCTGAATAAATCATCACATTATGTCTATACATATATATGTATACACATATATATGTATATATATATATTACGTGTGATTGCTGCATGTGAATAGGATAGATCGTAAGTATTGAGACGTGCGGTTAATATGATATAGATATATACTATGTGTGTTGAGATATATCTATATACTGGGCTGAAGTGGTATTGAGCGAACCGTTACATATATATGTATACATATGTATATGTATATGTATATACATATGTATATGTATATACATATACATATATATATATATTACGTGTGATTGTTGCATGTGAATAGGATAGATCGTAAGTATTGAGACGTGCGGTTAATATGATATAGATATATACTATGTGTGTTGAGATATATCTATATACTGGGCTGAAGTGGTATTGAGCGAACCGTGGATTGCAGGTTAATTAGGCCACCATTGAGGTGTGGCCACTATTATGTTGTATATATTGATTGTATAGCAGGGTAGTTATAGTTATGTTTACAGGGTAAGACTTACGGGTTTAGAGGTAAAAATCTATTCCCGTGCCGGTCACATACTCCAGATTTGGGGTCGTGACAAACTTGGTATCAGAGCCTGGTTATCTTTAAGTCATGTGAAGCCATTGGTATGACCTGGTGTCAGTTTGAGCCTCGTTATGAACCCGGACACAACGTTGAATTAAACAGGCACTTATGGGAGTACCCAGGATAAATTGAGTAAGCTTTTCTTTCATTCCTTCTTAATCTATGATAGATTATGAAAATGCTTATCAGGTGTCATTCTTGTGCAGTACAGAGATGTCACCGACTACTAGGCAGGCTAGCAAGGGCGGTATAGTCCCTGCACGTACTGATGAAGAGTCTGTTCGGGAGGAGAGAATGCCTCCTAGAGGCCGAGCTAGAGGCCGTGCTCGCGGTCGTGTTGGGGCACAAGGAAGAAGAGCGCCTAGGCAACAATCTCCAGAGCCACAGGTTGAGACGGGTGCTCCGTCGGTGGCTGAGAAGCTGACTGCGGGATTTCAGGAGTTGAGAGCTGAAATGACCCGTCAAATTCAACTGGAAGTTCACCGTTTAGTTTTCGGCGAAGAAGAGGAACAGGTGATATCCACTGAACAGGGAACTGAAGTAGTTGAGGAAGGGAATGAAGAACCAAGAAGAGAGTGGCAACAGAGGGACGTGCCCCGGAGACCGAGGGGAGTTTCGAGGGAATTTTCTATTACTAAATTCCTGAAGCTGAATCCGCCTACCTTTTGCGAAACTAAAACCAAGGAGGACCCTCAGCATTTCCTCCATGATGTAATCAGAATTGGGCAGTTGATGAGGTGTCCAGGACGAAAGTTGGTGGAACTTGCCTCGTTTCAGTTAAGAGGCACTGCGAGAATCTGGATCGAATCAGTACAGAAGAGATATGCAAGAAGAGTTGCTCCTATGACTTGGGAAGATTTTTAGAGGGAATTCCTAGGTCAGTTTCTTTATGAAAGAACGAAGTATGCTAGATGTCAATAGTTTGAGGACTTGTGGATGACGCCAAATATGTCAGTGACTGAGTTTGAGCTGCAGTTCACGGAGCTAGCCCAATATGCTCCAGAATTGGTTCCCGATGAGAGGGAGTTGATCAAGAGATTTATACACAGGTTGGTAGAGCCGTTGTTCGTAGTTCTACTGCCGCAATGTGGTCAATTTGAAACTCTAGCACAGGCCGCTGATTGTGCCAGGGTAATTGAAAATACAAAGAAGTTTGGGATGTCGGCGAATCCCAAGAATAAGTTACTGACAGGTAATGATGGACAAGGATGGAAAAAGAAGCAAAAGACAACAGGTATTTCTGGTCTAGTCTCAAATTATACAGGACAAGTTGGGGGCAGTCTGCTATTACCACCACAAGTTCTAGGAAGAGTAACACCCAAGGTGGGCAGAGATTCCAAGGCAGTAATCAAGGTGGTAGTCAGAAACCTCAATGTGGAACATGTGGGAGATTTCATTTTGGAGAGTGCAGAGTCGCAAAGGGAGGTTGTTACAACTGTGGTCAGTTTGGGCATATGGCTAAGGAATGTCCGTAGAGGAAGAGTAATACTAGTGTCAAGAGTAATCCTAATCCAGGTAGTACTCCAATTGCAGCCCCACCAGTTAGAATTGTACCACCCCAGGTTAACACCTCAAGTGCAGGCAGAGGTAGAGGAGCATGAGCAGGAGATAGAGGTCCAGGTGCACCAGGAGGAGGACAAGCATGAGTGTTTGCTTTGTCTCGACATGATGCACATGCCTCAAATGCAGTTGTGACAGGTACACTTACAGTATGCTCTCTCGAGGCTCTTGCATTATTTGATTCTGGTTCAACACATTCCTACATCTCACATGCATTTGCACGGAAAGTTGAGAGAAGCCCGAATAAGTTGAAGGAGACAGAAATGGTCTCCACTCCTATGGGTGAATCAATCCAAGTCAAGTATGTCTATGAATCGTGTGTGGTTGTGGTCGAGGGTCATGAAACAGTTGTGGACCTACGACTACTATACATGGTAGACCTGGATGTCATTCTAGGAATGGATTGGTTGGCATCTTGTCATGCGGTAGTTGACTGCAGGGCGAAGTGTTTGAAATTCAACATGCCGAATGAAGAGCCATTTGTGGTGCGGGGTGATGGTGCTGCACCACATCCGAGTCTAATTTCAACAATGAAAGCTTCCAAGCTACTCGAGAAAGGGTGTAAAGGATATCTGGCTTTTGTGAGGGATACCACGAAAGAAATTCTTTCTGCGAATCAGGTACCGGTAGTTCGGGAGTTTCTTGATGTATTTTCTGACGACTTTCCTGGTTTGCCGCCTGATCAAGAGATTGAATTTGAGATCGAGCTTTTACCAGGTACTCAGCCGATTTCCACACAACCCTACAGAATGGTTCCGAAAGATTTGAAGGAGCTACACATGCAGTTACAGGAATTACTCGATAAGGGTTTCATCAGACCTAGTTTTTCACCTTGGGGTGCACCAGTTCTATTCGTGAAGAAGAAGGATAGAACTTTAAGATTGTGTATCGATTACCGAAAGTTAAATAAGGTAATGGTCCGCAATGAGTATCCACTTCCAAGAATTGATGACCTGTTTGATCAGTTGCAGGGTGTTAAGAGGTTTTCAATGATCGATCTGCGATCAGGGTATCATTAGCTGAAGATTAGAAATGAAGATGTGCCCAAGACTGCTTTTCGAACCCGATACGACCATTATGAGTTCCTAGTCATGTCGTTCGGGCTAACTAATGCACTAGCAACTTTTATGGATATGATGAATCGGGTTTTCAAGCCATTTCTAGACCGGTTTGTCATTGTATTTATAGATGACATTCTAGTCTATTCCAAGAATGCTGAGGAACATGCAGAGCATTTAAGACTGGCATTACATAAGCTAAGGGAAGAGAAATTGTATGCTAAGTTTTCAAAATGCAAGTTCTGGCTTGATAAAGTTGCATTTCTCGGACACGTGGTATCTTCAGAGGGAATCCATGTTGATCCGAGCAAGGTAGAAGCTGTGAAGAATTGGTCCCAGCCTACCTCAGTCACAGAGATTCGCAGTTTTCTAGGTTTGGCTGGATACTATAGAAGGTTTGTGCAGGACTTTTCGAAGGTTGCTTCACCTCTTACCATGTTAACTCAAAAATGGGTAAAGTTCGTGTGGGATAACAAGTGTGAAGAGAGTTTTCAAAAGCTGAAGGAAAGTTTCACTATAGCACCGGTGTTGGCTCTTCCTGAGGGCACCGGAGGGTATGTAGTTTACTGTGATGCTTCGCGAGTTGGGTTAGGGTGTGTTCTTATGCAGCATAGCAAGGTGATTGCTTATGCATCTAGGCAACTCCAGAAACATGAGAAGAACTACCCGACTCACGATCTTGAAATGGCAACGGTGGTATTTGCCTTGAAGATTTGGAGGCACTACCTTTATGGCGAATCGTGTGAAGTATACACAGACCCCAAGAGCCTCAAGTACATTTTCAAGTAGAAAGATCTGAATCTGAGACAACGCAGGTGGATGGAGTTGTTGAAAGACTATGACTGCACGATTTTGTATCATCCTGGTAAGGCGAATGTGGTGGTAGACGCTCTGAGCCGAAAGTCAATGGGTAGCTTAGCCCATATCAGTGAAGTACGAAGGCTGTTAATTCGGGAAATACATGAGCAGGAGCAGTTTGGAACTCAGTTTGAAATTGGAGATTCTAATTTGTTTCTAGCCCACATCCAAGCTAAGTCAGCTCTAATTGAAGAAGTTAAATCCAAGCAAGATCAAGACGCCGACCTCAAACAGATCAGAGATACACTGGTTAAGGGGGAGAAGGACGACATCCGATTCTCCATAGATGATAGTGGCATACTCCGGTTGGAGGGACGACTGTGTGTACCTATGGTCGATGGTTTGAAAGAAAGAATCCTTGATGAGGCAAACAAGACAGCGTATACAATCCATCCGGGTAGTAATAAGATGTATCAGGATCTGAGAGAATTATACTGGTGGAATGGTATGAAGAAAGATGTGGCAGACTACGTATCTAAATGTCTAGTGTGTCAGCAGGTTAAGGCTGAACACCAAAAGCCTGCCAGAACACTTCAACAGATAGAAATTCCTGAATGGAAATGGGAGAGAATTACTATGGATTTTGTGTCAGGATTGCCGCGATCACAGAGGGGTTTCAATTCATTTTGGGTAATCGTTGATCGGATGACCATGTCCACACATTTCCTGCCAGTTAAGACCACTTACGGAGTGGGTCAGTATGCCCAGTTGTACCTAACAGAGATAGTGAGGTTGCACGGAGTACCGGTGTCAATTATCTCTGACAGGGGGCCATAGTTTACCTCTCAATTTTGGAGAGCATTGCAGGAGGCGTTGTGGACAAGGGTTGATCTAAGTACAGCGTTTCATCCCCAGACAGACGGACAGTTCGTGAGGACCATTCAGATTTTAGAGGATATGCTTAGGGCATGCATTATGGATTTCGGCGGAGGGTGGGAGAAATACCTGCTGTTAGCGGAGTTTGCTTACAACAACAGTTACCAATCCAGTATTCAGATGGCACCCTTCGAGGCTTTGTACAATCGGAAGTGCAGGTCCCCGATTGGGTGGTTCAAGGTCAGAGAGGCCAAATTGGTTGGTCTATAACTTGTTCAAGATGCTTTGGACAAGATAAAGTTCATTAGGGAAAAGCTTGTGACGGCTCAGAGTAGGTAGAAGTCGTATGTTGACAATTGAAGAAGAGACTTAGAATTTGCTGTGGGTGAGTGGGTTTTCTTCAAAATTTCACCAATGAGGGGTGTGATGAGATTTGGCAAGAAAGGCAAGCTAAGTCCAAGGTACATTGGACCGTTTGAGATTTTAGAACGTGTGGGAAATGTTGCCTACCGTCTAGAATTGCCGGCGGAATTGGAAGGAGTTCATCTGGTGTTTCACGTGTCTATGCTTCGCAAGTACCTGTTAGACCCCTCTCATGTAAACCAACCCCAGGAAGTATAACAAGCTGAAGGTCTGACTTATGAGGAGATGCCAGCGGAAATCTTAGATCGCCAGTTGAAGAAACTGAGATCGAAGGAAATACCGTTGGTGAAAGTTCTGTGGTGAAACCATTCAGTCAAGGAAGCAACGTGGGAAGTTGAGGCTGAGATGCGCAGGACATATCCTCACTTATTTCAAGACTAAGGTTAGAATGTTATTTGAAATTCGGGGACTGAATTTCTTAAGGGGGGAAGATTGTAATACCCGAAAATTTTTGAAGCTAGAAAAAAATTAAATAAAAGAGGAAGAAAAGAAATAGGAAATATTTTAGGATTTAATTCGAGACCTAAGTAAATAGAAGCCTGAAATTTAAGTATTTAGGAGGGACTAAACTAAAAATATATTGTAGTTATTTTTAGTTTAGTTATTAATTATTTTAATTTTTACCTATCTTATTTTATTTTCATTCTAATTACTTCTTATTAGTTATTTATTTATTTTAATTATACTTAATTATTTTTTAATTGGGGCGTGGGGTTTAGAAATAAGAAAGGAAAGAAGAAGAATTGAAACAAAGAATTAAAAAGGAAAAGAGAGAGAGAGAGAGAAGGGAGCCGAGAAGAGAGAGAGGAAGAAAACAAAAGAGAAGAGAGAGAGAGAGAGAGAGCGACGCGAGAAGAAGAAAGAAGGGGAAGAGGGAGGAAACATCGCCAGAAAACATGGCCGGAGGGAGCTAGTCGACGCCGAAAAAAGTCACCGGAGCTCGGTTACAACATCTTCCACACCTCCCACCGACCAAATCAAGGTTGGTAGCCCCAATTTCATTCGAAACCCTCAATTTCTCCATTTTTAGGGATTTCTTCGATTCACCTTCGTTTGAGATGTTTCGAGGGTAGATTGAGACCTAAAAAGTGTTCTTGAACACTTAGTTGGGGTAGGAACCGTGGCTATAACGTCGGATTTAGCCGAATTCGAATTTGGAAGGATTTGGGGTTGAAATTCTAATTATTCCTAATTTGGGGAAATTGTTGATAATTAGGATTGAGCTTGGATTTGAGTAAATAGGCTTGGATTGGTATTATTGAAATTATATTGTTGAAATATTAGCTGAACAAGACTCGTGAAGAGCTGGCCCGAGGTTACTAAGGTTGGACCTTGACGTTAACGTGTCGGGTCCCTGCTCGGTTTGCCCAAATACACTTTAAGGGTGACATTGAGAGTTTTAAACCTCCTCTCTTCGATCTTAAACACCCGAGAATAATTCTAAATATATTATCAAGCATCAAGAATTATTCTAGGTACCTTCTTGTTTCTCAAGGATGGAAACTTGCGGAACAATGAAGTCCAAATTCTAAAATGGCAGTTTTATTCCTTCGTAATTATTAGGAAACCTTAAGTAGGATAATTTAAAAATATATTGAGGTTTAGTAACTCGAATCCAAAGCTCCAAAAATCAATTCAAGGTGAGCGATAATTGAACGAAACCAAGTGTGAAGCATTTGAGACTCTCATGGAAGAGAGGGAAGACGGATAAGACCAAGAACTCGGTTCTTGGCAACGTCTAGGTGCATTCTTAGGCACGAGCATGTCACATGCATATGAGCTGCATATAGTGTAAGATGTTAACCACATGAATGCAATTGTTAGGAAACCACGATTCGTCCGGAGCGGGAGTTACTCTGGGACAAGGGGGTAAGTTATTGATTGAGTCCAAGGTTTGGTTTACCCTAAGATGATTGATGCATGGAAAGTCTATCATGGAGCAAATGCATGAAATTGAACATATTTTAAATAATTTTAAACATCATAACATGCATATGGATGAGTCCATTATTGTCTCCTCAATCATAGACAAACTTCCTTCTTCATGGAAAAATTTCAAAAAGAATCTCAAACATAAAAAGGATGATATTTCTCTTGAGCAATTGGAAAATCATCTTGGTTTAGAAGAGGAATATAGAAAGCAAGATATTGAAAAAGAAACAAATGTTCAAGAGAAGGTACATATGGTGGAGGAAGGGCAGTCCAATAGAACCTCAAAGAAAAGAGGGAAGGATAAAAACAAGTCCCAAGCACATGACAAGAACAAGAAAATGAAAGGTAATTGTTTCTTTTGTGGAAAGACTGGACATTTCAAGAAAGAATGTCATTTCCTCAAAAAGAAGAAAGATAAAGATAACAAGTCATCTACAAAAGAAGACAAATTTGTGGCCGTAATTTCAGAGATCCACTTAGTTAACAATGATGAGTCATGGTGGATGGACTCTGGAGCAACACGCCATGTGTACAAGAATAAGAACTTCTTCAAAACATTGGAAGAGGAAGACAGAGATGTGCTTTACATGGGAAATGCTTCAAGTGAGAACATATGCATGTTTAAGTGTAATCTTGTAAAATTAATAATAATATTTATATTTCTGCTTATATTGTTGATTTTGGTGATTTATGGCATTATCGTTTGGGTCATGTTAATTTTGGTAAAATTAATGACATGATGAAACTTGATATGATTCCAAAGACTACTATTAATCATGAATCTTGCAACACTTGCATGTTGACAAAAATAACAAGAAAACCTTTTCCTAGAGTAGAAAAAAGTTCTAAAATATTAGAAATTATTCATTCTGATATTTGTGATTTGCATGGTTGGCCTACTTTGGGTGGTAAAAAATATTTTGTGACTTTCATTGATGATTGCACTAGATATTGTTATGTCTATTTGATGCACTCAAAAGATGAAGGTTTAGACAAATTTAAGATCTTTAAAACTGAAGTAGAACTTCAATGTAAAACTTTAGTTAAATGTTTAAGGATGGATAGAGTGGGAGAATATTATGATCCAAAATATTTTGAGTCTGTTGGTATAATACATCAAGTAACTGCTCCTTATTCCCCACAACAAAATGGTATAGCTGAAAGGAAAAATAGAGTCCTAGTTGAAATGGTAAATGCCATGTTATCTTATTCTGGTTTGTCTAATGGGTATTGGGGTGAGGCATTGCTAACTGCAGGTCATATATTAAATAGAGTTCCTAATAAAAGGTTCAAGATAACTCCATATGAATTATGGAAGAAAAGAAAACCCAATCTCAATTATTTTAGAGTTTAGGGATGCAGAGCAATAGTTAAAGTTCTAGAACCCAAAAGGAAAAAATTGGGTGAAATTAAGAGGAATTGAATGCATCTTCTTGGGATATGCTAAAAATAGTAAGGCATATTGGTTTTTGGTTATTGAACCAAATGATTCATACCTGATCAATAAAGTCATTGAATCAAGGGATGCAATTTTTCAAGAAGAAAGGTTTAACTCAATTCTAAAGCCCTATAATATTTCTCATTCCAATGGAGAGACAAATTCAGATAAAAATGTATCTAGTAATAATGACATAGAAGAAATAGAACTTAGAAGAAGTAAAAGGGCTAGAAAAGCAAAATCCTATTGTTCAAATTTCTTCATGTTTCTTGTTGAAGGGACAAGGAAAGAGATAGGAAATTACTCACATGTTTGTTTTAATTTAGAAAATGACACTGAAACATTTGAGGAAGCTATAAAGTTTCAAGATGTAGCATTTTGGAAAGAGGCTATACAAGATGAAATGGATTCAATAATGGAAAATAAAACTTGAAAACTAGTAAACCTCAATCCTGGTTCCAAACCCATTGGTTGTAAATGAATTTTCAAAAAGAAATTAAAAGTAGATGGTTCTATAGATAAATTTAAAGCTAGTTTAGTTGCTAAGGGGTTTACACAAAAAGAAGGAATAAACTATTTTGATACATATGCACCGGTTTGCAAGGATTTCCACCATCAAAGTGCTTATAGCACTTGCTTCCATTTACAATCTTGTTATCCATTAAATGGATGTTAAAACAACTTTCCTTGATGGAGAGTTGGAAGAAGAGGTGTATATGTCACAACCAGAAGGGTTTGTGGTTCCTGGTCAAGAGCACAAGGTGTGTAAACTAATTAAGTCTCTTTATGGACTTAAGCAAGCCCCTAAGCAATGGCACAAAAAATTTGATGAAGTAGTTCTAGCAAATGGATATAAAATCAATGAATCTGATAAATGTGTTTATAGTAAGTTTTATAATGGAAAAGGTGTCATGATTTGCTTGTATGTAGATGACATGTTAATTTTTGGTATTGATTTGGATGAAGTAAACAAAACAAAGAAATTCTTGTCTAAAAATTTTGATATGAAAGATATGGGAAACACATATGTCAGAGTAGTAATCAAGATTATTAGAGATATTAACTGTCTTGGTCTTTCCCAATCTCATTACATTGAGAAAATTTTAAAGAAATTTAATTGTTTTGATTGTTGTCCTGTTTCTACTCCATTTGATTCTAATATGAATTGAAATTAGTACCAAATAAAGGTTGTTTAGTGAGACAACATGATTATTCAAAGGTAATTGGATGTTTGATGTATGCTATGACATGTACAAGACCAGATATAGCAGATGCTGTGGGAAGGTTAAGCAGATACACAAGCAATCCAAGTCAACATCACTGGCATACTGTGGACAGAGTACTAAGGTAATTGAAAGGAACAATTAACTATAGTTTGACCTATAGTGGTAATCCTTCAATTTTGCAAGGATACATAGATTCCAGTTGGATAAGTTACTTAAGGGACCATGCTTCTACAAGTGGATGGGTCTACACTCTTGGTGGGGGTGCTGTTTCTTGGGGATCTAAGAAACAGACTTGCATTGCAGACTCAACCACAAACTCTAAGTTTATAGCATTCGCTGCATGTAGCAAAGAAGCAGATTGGCTTAGAAACTTGTTACTTGAAATTCCTATATGGCCCAAGCCAATGGCACCTATATCTATCCATTGTGATAGTCAATCAACTCTTTCAAGAGCTTATAGCCAAGTTATAATGGAAAGTCTCGACATATTGGATTAAGGCATAGTCTTGTGAAGGATTTGATCATGAATGGAGTAATCTCCATAATTTATATAAGATCTGAATTAAATCTTACAGATCCTTTGACAAAAGGTCTGACAAGGGATATGGTGTTGAAAACATCAAAGGAGATGGGATTAAAGCCCCAAAAACCTTGATTACCAATAGTGAAAATCCAATTCACATTTGGCCATCATATCAAGTCTTGAGTTCAATGGCGAAAGTACACTATTAGAGTAATTGCAAGTACTTGACATTTATACATCCCAAGGTTGAAAAGTACTTGGTAACCATGATATTAAAAGGGAAAGGTTAAGCTTTAATTTAGCTCTTAATAGACTTGTTAGCATATATATTGCTGGAGCATTAATCATGGTGATGTTCTTGACAGAGTCTACCTATATGAGAATGAAGTGGGGCCGCTTCTAGGAGTCTAAGGACTTGACTCTAAAAACTCTCATGAAAAGGATACGGACACAAGGCCATAAACGTGTTATTTTAAGTGGCATACAATGGTCCGAGATCTCATGCGTAAGTCATGCACACCTATTCATATGGAATAGTTGGTTCAAAGCTTAGTCTACCATATTATTTCGGATGGGTGAAAACATAGCTTACTTAGGTAATGGTTCAAATCATTGAGATACCTTTACTAAAAACATGAGATTTTCGAGGTGATAAGAGTTTGGGTTCATTTTAAAAATGGTGGGGGATTGTTGGAATATTTTTAAATTGAAGGGATGTGTTAACTGAAGAGTCATGTATTTATGTTTATTTATTTGAAGAGCTGTATTATAAACTAATTAATTAATTAATTTATATGAAAAGGTAGGTAGGGAGTTACAAATTTAAAAGACAAGGCTCTTCATTTAAATTAATATTTGTAACTCTTAATTGAAGAGATATTATACCAAAAGTTATCTCTTCAAAGGCATCACTCCATGTTTTATATAAACCCCTCACCATTCCATAATTCAAATATCAAATTCATTGCCTTTTCCTTTGAGTGCACACAAAGATAAAGACAAATTATTACTTTGTAAATACTATTGTTGTCTAGGCTTTAGTATTGGAAGTGCAATTCATACTCAAGTGTCTTCATTGTATCTTAAAGGAAATTTGTCGGTCTTTCCAACTTACACCCCATATAAGATAGGAATAGGGGGTCAAATTAAGCCTAAAGGAAAGTGTTGTCCATGCCTTGAAGATATTGTGCATCTCTTTCTTCTTCATTTCTTCTTATTTTATTCTTCAAAGAACCAATCCTACCAACATAAAAGAACCAAATAAAGCAGCAAATTCAAATCTTCTTCCAAATTATAAATATAATTCACATAAATAGGAATGTCTGGATTTACTCTGTATACAAACATTAGATTAGTTGTCCATCACAATTACTACTGAAAAGCCATTTTTATAAACACTTTAGCAGAGAATTTTAAGCACTTGAGCATGACACTTTCAAAATTCACACAGATTTGTCCATCACCAGTAAGAGAAGCCTGAAACCAAAAGGTACCCAAAATTTGCTCTTTTCCATGTTAGTCTTAAATAAATGCTTAATCCAAACGTGTATCCACATTTTTCCACTTTCATCAACTGATCAACTATGAGAAAAATGAGTAAACAGTAACAGATCTGCATTCTACAACATCAGAAATGTCATTACTTCATATAATAGCTAGTTGGCTACCCACATATTGAATGAATTAAAACTAACATATATGAATTGTTATTTTTGTTCTTTTCCTCCATTAGATTACACTTTAGGTACAATCTAGTTTGGTACAAAATACTTGATAACATGTTTTTTTCCTTTTCCCTTGAGCCAGCTCCCAAGAGTAGTGCATTTTCCCATCATAAAGAAATATAAATTGAGATAAATTAATTAAAAACATATAGGTCAATTTAATTCAACAGATGGTGAGTTTATGATGCAACTTGTTGCATCATGCAATAGGTTATGTGGCACAATTAAAGCTATTGATGTGATCCAATTGTATTGCATGATGCAACAAAATAACAAGTGTCACAATCCTATTGACTGAAATTGTATTGCATGATGCAATAAATTGCACCATAGACTCACCCACAGATAACATAATACTAAGATATTGATTTCAGTAATATTTCGAATGAACCTAAAAATCACAAAAACTCGTATGAGAATCTCTTACACAAATACCTCAATTTTTAGATGATGAGTATCTATTAAAAAAAGAAGTCAGAAAAAAACAAGAAAAGTTAAGAAAAAATGTATGTAAAGAAATGCAGTTTTTCACAGATCATATAGCTAATAATTTATAAATATAATCAATCATAAAGAAACACATACATCAATATTTTGATGGACGAGTATTTGCTAGTAAAAAAAGAAGCAAAAAAAAAAGAAGAAGAAAAGTTGGGGAAATCCGGTAAAGAAGTGCAACTCTTCACAAATCACAACTATCAAATTGTAAGGAAAATCATACAGTATCAAAACACGCAGGTATCCTTTAGGGCTTGGTTGGGAATTTTTAAGATAGTGAGGTGCGGTAGTTATTAATGGAGTGGTGCGGAGTGGGGTAGGGTGGAATGTAGGGGTGTGCAAAACCGATCCAAACCAAACCAACCAAAATCGATCAAAACGGACTACATAATCGGATGGATCGGTTTATTTTCTTGACAACTGATTTGGTTCGGTTCAGTTGATGAATGAGGTCCAATCCCAACCGAAAAGGAACCAAACCAACCGATCATAATTTTTTAAAAATATTTTATGATGTTGGATTGTAATTTTAAGTTCGTAATGTTGGAATATTGTACTAATAACTGTAGTTTGTTGATTTTTATGGTTAGGAATAGCTATTTTTATTTTTTAAGGTTTAAATTTAATAGAAAAAATAGTAATTTTTTTAAAAAAATTTTGTCAAAAAACTGATCAAACCGAACTGAACCAAACCGACTATGATTGGTTTGGTTCGTTTCGGTTGATGTCCAAGGAGCGGATTGGATTGGATCACTTTTTTAGTCATCGGATTAGATTGATTCGGTTATCTAAATCGTCCAAGCCGAACCAATTCGCAAGTTTGCTCACTCCTAGTGGAATGGTTCAAACAAACCATTCCATTGATTGGGAGTTAAAAAAGGTAAATAAATAAATAATGGAATTAAATCTTATAAAAAAATGCAGACTATCCTAAATCCCTTAATTTGGAGGGGTTTGAAAATTGCGGTGTTGGATGATTTGGAAGAGTTTTCAAACCATTATAAACCATTCCACTTCATTATTCATTTAAATTTTCAACCAAAGGTATATAAACCCAAATCACTCCACATACTTTACACCATTTGCAAACAATCCTCCCAACCAAACTCTTAGAGGTATAAGACGAAGGTTTGAATTTATAGAGCATCTCATTCGAAACTTTGTAAGCTTCAAATCTGGGATCGGAATAATTCTGTGGGATGGTCTTAGAAATTCAAATCTATATATGATGATGATATATTAAGGCAGCGCACGTTGAGCGATGGAGATGATTAGAATATTCTTTATTTTTAAATGTGAAACCAATTAGATGTTAGTATGATTGTATATAACTAATGATAAGGCAATTCAAGGCTCTTTAAATTAAGGCCGAGATTTCAAATTGTGTATGCATCAGTATAATATGTTTGGCTATCAATTAGTTCTGAGGTCAAACCAAATTTAATTTCAGGATACAAAATTGATGTGTAATTTGCGGCGTTCATATTACATTCCTTAATGACATGATTAACACAAATCCCATGGATTGATTACAATCTCTTAGACAAACGAATTGATCCCAGCCATATATAGAACTAGCGTGTGACCCGTGCTTTGCACGAGTTACCTTTATAAATATTCTTATAAGAATTGTTATATATGTATAATATAAATAATAATTATAATAAAAATTATGATAATGATAAGAATTTACACGGTCAAAACTTCATTTTGATCATTTATCTTTACCATAAGTTTTAAATTTGTCATTTATCTTTCAAAATTTTTTTATTTGGTCCTTTATGTTTCTCATAAGTTCTATATTGATAGTTTCGTCCAAGTCTGTTACTTTTTTACCATTAATGACTGAGGTGGACTTCTTCTTCAAAACATCTCCTCACCCATGGCTTCTCTATCCAAAGTCTAATCACCATCGCATTGGGTTCTTTCTGAAGTGGGTTTCGGCTATTGTAACTGGTTCCAGTCTAGGGCTTCTGTATTGGTTTTCTACTCGCATTTTTGAGTTCGATTCTACCTTTCTAAAGAGGTCATTTTCTTATGCGGATTGTTCATTAATGTCGAGTTCTAGGGCTCAGTTGATGCCGAACAACAAGGTAGACGTTCATTGTTTAGAAAATTATCCTTGCCGAAGAGTAGTGACGGTTTGCTTTTTTTGGAGGCAAGTATTTGATAGAATTTACATATCCAAAATCAATAATTTAAACAAGAAGGAATTCACAAAGCCAAAGAATTCCATAAACCGAATGCGAAAGCGTAAAGACTGTAAATTCATAGATCTTTTCAAAGATCTAACTCCAAGAATTAATCACAATTTATAGAAGACATACCTTGATTCATGGCTCTTGATTGAAGAAGACAGGATGATTCTTCCAAGGTGTAAGGTAGTAGTCAGTTTTTCTTTTGTCAGATGAGATACAAAAGTGACTCATCAATGTGAATTTATAGCCACTTAGCCACTCACAAAATAACTACCCCACCTCGGGGAACCACAACCCACTAAGTTTCTCACTAAGTTTTCAGCCATAACTACCTTGGCCCATCAACAAGGTTAGGCTATTTGGTTTCTACACATTAGATCCAGACTCCACAAAATAAATATAATTAGCCTAATAAAATATTCTTAGAGAGATCAATAATTAAATAGGCTAATTATATAAAATATTCAATAGCTCATTAAGTACAAATAATATTAATATGTGAGTCCACCTAGAGAAAATTGCTAACAATCTCCCACTTGGACTACATATTATTCTGAAGTTTGTACATAACTAAACCTAAGTGCGCGCATTACAGCTATCGAATTACAACTGAAACAATCTGGTCCATCAGACTTACTAGCAATAGAAACAGTCAGGCTTTTGTTTATTAAATCAAACTAAGCCCAACTATGTCACAGAACTAATAAAACTAATGACATAGATTAAGTCTGGATGTGTAGCATGAAAACTACATGCAAGTGATCTCAATCATGCTTGTTTTCAACTGGTCCCTCATGATGACTTATAAGAGTCTCAACAACTTTCAAACCTTAATGCAAACCGCAATTGAAAGTCAACCTTTATGTCAGAGTGCACATAACTGAACCAACAATATTCATGAATATATTCATATAATGTTAACATCAGGTCTGTACAGAAGTATAAAGCATGTCTATAAACACGAGAAAGCTGAAGTAACCATAAACAATATGAGCTACATGCTCGTGAAATACCTTGGGTGGTAAACCCTTGGTAAACGAATCAGCTAACATAGAATCCCCACTTATGTGTTCTATAGACACAGTGCCACTCCAAACTTTATCCTTCTCAGCCAAGAATTTAATGTCAATGTGTTTTGACTTTGAGGAGCTCCAATTGTTCTTAGAATACAGCTCAGCGGCCTTATTATCACAATATATCCTCATTGGCCTGTCAATGTTACTCACAACACATCGCTGGCGCCATATCCCATGATTCGATGCCTCATAGCAAGCTACGAATTCTGCCTCCATGGTTGAAGAAGCTACAAGTGTCTGTTTGACATTTTTCCAGGAGATAGCTCCTTCAGCTAACATGTAGACATAGCCCGACGTAGACTTCCCGCTATCTAAGCATCCAACAAAATCAACATCAGAGTAACCTATCACCTCAAGGTGATCAGTTCTCCTATATGTGAGCATCAAATCCTTCTTTTATTGTAAGTACCTCATAACCCGCTTAACAGCTTTCCAATGTACCAAGCCTGGGTTTTTGAGAAATCTACCAAGTACCCCAACAATGTACGCAATATCTGGACGCGTACATACCTGTGCGTACATGAGACTTCCCACAGCTGATGCATATGGGATTTTCTCCATCTCTTTTATCTCTAAGTCAGTGCTTGGACATTGCAGTAAACTGTACTTATCACCTTTAGAGATGGGAGTATCTCCAGGTGCACAGTTTTGCATGCCAAACCGAGCTAGCACTTTCTCTATATATCCCTTTTGCGATAATCCTAAAGTGTATCTAGACCAATCCCTATGGATCTTTATACCCAGTACATAAGATGCCTCGCCAAGATCCTTCATCTCAAATTTACTTGAGAGGAAGTCCTTAGTTTCACGCAAAAGATCTATGCTATTGCTAGCCAATAATATGTCATCGACATACAGAACAAGTATAATGAACTTGCTCACACTGATTTTGAGATATATACATTGATCTACAATGTTCTCTTTAAAACCAAATGAGGACACTATATCATCAAATTTTCGGTACCATTGACGAGATGCTTGTTTCAACCCATAAAGTGACTTTTTCAACTTACACACAAGGTGCTTTGAGTTAGGAGACTCAAAATTTTCTGGTTGCACCATGTTTATACTTTCCTCAATGTCACCATTGAGAAACACTGTTTTTTCATCCATTTGATGTAATTCCAAGTCAAAGTGGGCCACAAGTGCCATAATGATTCTAAAAGAGTCCTTTGTAGAAACTGGAGAAAATGTCTCTTTAAAATCAATGCCTTCCTTTTGAGTAAAACATTTGGCAACTAGGCGTGCCTTATATCTTTTGATGTTACCATTTGAATCCCTCTTGGTTTTAAATATCCATTTACAACCAATGGGTTTCGCACCTTCTGGTAACTCTACTAAATCCCAAACGCAATTGTCAGCCATTGATTTTATCTCATCCTCCATGGCTGCAATCCATTTGTCAGAGTTAGAACTAGATTTTGCTTGACTGACGATGATAGGATCATCCTCCAGTCCCACATCAAAATAATGCTCTTGAAGATAGACAACATAATCATAAGATATTGCCTTCTTTCTTTCTCTATTGGATTGCCTTAAGGGAACTTGCTCTTGAGGTTGTTGAGGAGCATCATCATGTTGATGATGTTCTTGTACTTCCATAGGAATAATCTCAAGTTCAGTTACAACTTCTACATGATCCTCATTCACATCTTCAACAATGCCAGGTATAACTACCTGATCATTGTCAATTGTAACTATAGATGGAATATTTACATATTCCTCTTTAAATGTAACCTCATTGAGATTTTCACTCCCACTAGGATCAACATCCTCAATGAATTTGGCACTTCTCGTCTCAAAAAAGGAGCAATTTGAAGGGTCATAAAACTTGTATCTCTTCGACCTCTCAGAATATCCTACAAAGAAACAGCTTACTGTTCTTGAATCCAACTTCTTTTCAAAAGACTTATAAGGCCTAGCCTCAGCTGACAAGCCCCAGACATGTAAGTGCCTAATTATAGGCTTCTTACCTGTCCACATCTTGTATGGGGTTTTAGCAACTGACTTAATAGGTACTCTATTCAGAATTTAAACTGCAGTTTTAAGTGCTTCTCCCAAAAGGGAATCTGGTAAGGAGGAATGACTAATCATGCTTCTTACCATATCCTTAAGTGTGCGGTTTCGCCTCTCAGCTACACCATTTTGACTAGGAGTCCCTGGCATGGTGTATTGAGGAACAATCCCACACTCCATGAGAAAACGAGCAAAAGGCCCTGGATGTTGTTCACCTGATCCATCATATCTGCCGTAGTATTCTCCACCACGATCAGATCTGATTGCCTTGATCTTCTTGCCCTGTTGATTTTCAACTTCGGCTTTGAAAATCTTAAACACATCCAATACTTGAGATTTCTCATGAATCAGATACAGGTAACCATAGCGAGAGTAATCATCAATAAAGTTGACAAAATATGTTTGACCATTCCAAGTAGCTGTAGGGAATGGTCCACACACATCTGTATGAATCAACTCTAAATGATCATTACTCCTCTTTGCACCTGTTTTCCTTACATTTGCCTGTTTACCCTTAATACATGCAATACACACATCAAAGTTTGATAGATCAAAGGTATCAAGAATTCCATCTGACATAAGTCTTTGCATTCTCTGCTTAGAGATATGCCCCAAACGCTTATGCCATAACATAAGGGAATTCTCATCAGTTAATTTTCTTTTAGTACCATAATTAATACTATGCAGATTAACATTACTATCAGTACAATTAGTATCCAACTTATAAAGTTTATCAACTAAAGTACCTTTAGCAACAATATTTGAAAATATTTGAATTTAAAGAAATACTTAACAATTCATTTCCAAAAGAACAAATATAACCAGAGTTGTCCAAACAAGAAATAGAAATAAGGTTACGTCTAAAAGACGGTACAACAAAAGTCTCTTCTAAATCCAAATACAAGCCATTAGAAACATGAATCCTAAAGTCTCCTATGACTTTAACAGCTACTCGGTTGCCATTTCCAACATATATGTATCTTTCATCATCATTTGACATCCGACTCCTTAGGCAGCCCTACATAGAGACACTAATGTGAGCAATAGAACTTGAATCTACCCACCAAGTATCAATAGGTACCACAACTAAATTAACTTCAAAACAAACGAAGTTGAGAAGCGTACCTTTTTTTACTCGCCAGTCGGCGAACTTGGGACAATCCTTCTTAACATGCCCATGCTTTCTGCAAAAGAAACAGGTAGGATCTGTATCCTGTTTCTTTTGGACATTCTTACTGGATTCCCCATTATTTGCAGTTCCCTTATCATTCATTTTCCTTTTCTTGGAGGCTTTGGCACCCGAGGATGATGCTAGGTGAGCACTCTTAACCTTGTTTTGCTTGTGCCTCTCTTCCTCTTGGACACATTGAGCAATCAATTCATTAAGGCTCCACTTTTCCTTTTGGGTATTGTAGGAAACCTTGAATTGATCAAATTGTGCAGGAAGTGAGTTCAAAATCAAGTGCACTAGAAAGTCATCAGACAATTCTAACTTAAGGCCCTTGAGTTTTGTAACAAGGTTGGACATCTCCATGATGTACTCTCTAATGTTTCCCTTGCCCTTATATCTCATTGAGACAAGCTTGGATAATGTAGTGCTTGTCTCGACCTTTTCGTTTGCGGCGAATCGGTCAGATATTTGCTTCAGGAAACCCTTAGCATCAGTATTCTTTGGAATGCCTCCCCTCAAAGATCCGGGATAGAATGTTGCATGATCATGAGACACATGCGGTTAGAACGCTCCCATTTCTCGTGTGCAATTCTCTCAACACTGGTACTAGTGTCTGTGAGATCTGCAGGGCGTTCTAGTCTAAAGGCATGGTCTAGATCTAAGCAACCAAGCACGATCATAACGCGCTCTTTCCATATCTTAAAATTAGTTCCATTTAGCACAGGTATTCCATTTATAGCAGCAGACAAACCAGCAACTAAATAAAACAGAAAACATACATAAATCTTCACATATAACCAAATACATGTGCAAATATATATATAGCCAAAATATTTACACATAATTAAAAAAAAATTAACGGGCCTTAATTGAGTTGCCTAACATATCATTACTATTAAGTCTTTGGACAATTAATAATAACATACAAATGACACACTCACAAATAAATCAAGAATATTGATTAATACCAAATCAGCATAGTAATATATTTTTCTTTGGTCTAACATATTACTAGCATGATTTTTTCCAAAATTAATCAATCAATTCATGATTTTTCAAAATCTGGCCAAAATAAATTCCTTTGGGATAATTATTTCGCAGAGATATATCCTATTTCTTGTATTAAAAAATAATAAATTTTATATAACAGAGACTACTTTAGTAGCATACTAGTATTGTACCCGTGCCCTGCACGGAATATGTTTGCAGTTATGTCAAATATAAATAAGAATAATATAATAATTTCTTAATAGCATAGGTTTATGTTAGATTGTTTTTCAATTGCATCAATTTTAATTTGAAAGTGATATAATAGCACTGACCTTTGTTAATCATATGTTCAATAAACATGCCACTGGCGCTTTGTCCAATATTCGAAAGTGTAGTAATTACGTGATTACAAATTTTTTTATTTCTGATTATAGTTTACTTCAAATGTTTTTGAATGGAGCTCCACTAATCAAGGGATCACATCATTATTTGAATGGTGCATTTAAGAAACCGAAAATCTTGTTTTGCAAGGGTTGCATGATATCTCAGCGGATTTCCACGTTACTGGCCAGGTTGGACATGAGTTGGCGCCTAGTAGGACACACATGGCAGGAGAGGGATATGCTAAAAATGCTGATGTGGCTTTAAGAAGTTTCATGCCTCTTACTTTATATAATAGATAATAGATAGAATAGGTATAGATTTCATAAAATATTTTTTAAAAAAAATCTCATTTTTCACCCATTACTCCATCTCTACAAATAACTACCTCTTTACATTTTTTAGAACAAAATAATGCCATACTACTTTTAAAAAATAAAACTATGATTATTTAGTTAATTAATTATTTAAGCAAGAGGTCACACATATTCACTCCATTGCCCAATTTTTAAAAAAACATCTCATATTTTCAGCCACTGCTTAATTTCTACAAATAACTAACCTATTTATTTTCTTAAAAAAATTGAAACTATTCCATTATTTTAGTCATTGCTTATTCTCTAAAAATAACCACCATCAAATTTTATTTATCATTTATCATTTGTTTACCCATTATTTTTTTTTTAAAAAAAATACCCCATGTTTTCATAGATAAAAATCGTGGTAATGAAATGACAATTGTTACCCACTAAAACCTCTATTTCGTTTTAGTATTGAATAAAAGAATAAAAAAAGAATATTTACATTTTAATATTTTTAAAATTTCAATATAATTCTACATTTAATAACATGTTGTTTAAAAATTTTAAATTTAATAAAAATAAATATTTCGGTGCAACCACATGATTCAAGGGATATTTGATTTATTGGAATTAATTGAAACAAATATTTGAATTCAAATATTTGATTGAGATTTTGTGGAATGCAAATTAGTTGCAGGATGAGTCATCAGCCAGCTCACGAATTATGTGGCGTACAGTCAGCGTCATGTGTCAGAATTTTCCTTTATAAAATTACCATTAATTTAAATGAAAAAAATTATACAAAAAAGGAATTAGTAGTTTGATTGTTACAGTTTTAAGAATAATGATATGAAGGATGCAATGAAATTTAAATAAAAGATAAGCAAAATCAATTTAAAATTTGACTTTTGACAAAAAAATTTGGACGGACGAATATGAAGGAGGATTCAATTAAATTCAAAAGCAACAACATCTTATCAGATTAAAAAATAACATCTTATTATATATTATATATATAGTATATATTACTATACATATATATAATATAATATATACTAATGGTGGGTATATATATATATATATATATATATATATATATATATATATATATATATATATATATATTATGAAGGGATAATTTATATTGAATTTAGATTTGAATTATTAAAATTCAATATAAATGCAAGCATCAAGGGGTTCTTAGTAGATTGAAACAAAAAATATTTGGTTTAGATTTGAATTATTAAAATTCAATATAAATGCAAGCATCAAGGGATTCTTTGAAAATTAAAACAAAAAAGATTTGATAATCAGATTCGGTTTAACTAACACACATCAGCAGCCAGCCAGACGCCAAGGTGGCGACCAGTCAGCGCCACATGCTTGAGAAATAGATGTTTAAAATGCTTATGTGGCATGATGAGGCTTCATGCCTCTTCTTTTATTATATTATATAGAATAGATATAGACCCTTCTGGTCATTGGTACGGTGTCACAAAATATCTATATTTTATAATTAAAAAATATGGAATAAAACATTATTGGAGGAGATATGAGAAAAAAGAGATTATGGGTAAGGTAGTTAATAAAAGTGGTGAGAGAGAAATTAGAAATATAAGTAGTTATTGATTATCTATTATATTTTAAAAATAATAAAAATATTTTTACACTAAATTTCAAAAAAAAAAAAACGATTGCATGCACCTTGGTGCATGCAAAGCCTCTAATATCTATATTTATATGGATGTGGACCCTTCCCGTCAATGGTCTCGCAAAATAGCTATTTAATGAATTAAAAAATAAAATAAAAAGATGATGTGAGAAGATCATGGGAGAGAGAAAATAGGAGAATAGTGGTAGTATAATTTTGCTTTTTAAAAAATTAGAATTGTTGTAGTTATCAAAGAAAATAAATTTTTAATCTTTAATTTATTATTTTAAAATTAATAATAATTTGTTTTATATTTTGTATATTAAAAAAAAAAGATTGACATGCACGTACGTGCATTTGAAGCCTCTAGTATATGTATATATATATATATATATATATATATATATATATATATATCTATATGGAAAAATATATATATATATATCTATATGGAAAAAATTTAGGCCCATTTCCTTATGTCCATTTCATCAAGTTCCACCAATCATATATTGTATTTACACTCTCTTTCTTCTATGATTGGTCATATAAAAGGTGGTCTTCTATATTCTCTCTTTACTGTGATTGGTCATTTAAACACTTTTTGCCACGTGCCATATTTATATTGGGGAACTTGATGAAATGGACATAAGAAAATGGACCTAAATTTTTTCCTATCTTATCTATATTAATATGGTTGTGGGGTCTTCCCGTCAACGGTCTCCTAAAATAGTCAATTAATTAATTAAAAAAGAAAATAAAAATATGATGTGAGAAGATCATGGGTGAGAGAAAATAAGAATAGTGAAAACTTCCTGGATTTTATTTATTATTTTAAATATAATAAATATTTTATTTTATATTTTAAAATTTTGAAATAATTTAATATTTAATTTTTTATTAATTTAAAATATAATAATCATAATTTTATAATATATTTTTAAAAAAATTAAAAAAATAAACTACATGGACGGTACGTGCATGCGAAGCCTCTAGTATATTTATATGGCTGTGGACCCTTCCCGTCAATGGTCTCCCAAAATAGCTATTTAATTAATTAAAAAATAAAATAGAAAGATGATGTGAGAAGATCATGGGAGAGAGAAAATAGAAGAATAGTGATAGTGGTAATTTTTTTAAAAAAAAATAATAATTGTGGTAGTTATCAAAGAAAATAACTTTTTAATCTTTAATTTATTATTTTACAAATAATAATAATTTATCTTATAATTTGTAAATTAAAAAAAAGTTTGACATGCACGTACATGCATGTGAAGCCTCTAGTATATATTTATATGACTGTGGACCCTTCCCGTCAATGGACTCCCAAAATAGCTATTTAATTAATTAAAAAAGAAAATAAAAAGATGATGTGAGAAAATCATGGGAGAGAGAAAATAGGAGAACAATGGTAATGATAATTTTCTTTTTAAAAAATAATGATTGTGGTAGTTTTTAAGAAAAATAATTTTTAATTTATTATTTTACAATTAATAATAATTTATTTTATGTTTTTCTAAATAAAAAAATTTTGACATACACGTAGGTGTATGTGAAACCTCTAGTATAAAAAAATTTTGACATACACGTAACTGTATGTGAAACCTCTAGTATATATATATATGGTTTTAGACTCTTTCCGTCAACAGTCTCTCAAAATAGCCTTATTTTATATTTAAAAAATACAAATTAAATTGAATGACCATTTAACTAATTAAAAAAAACGATGTGAGAGGATAATGGGAGAGAGAAAATAGGAATAGTAATGATAGTGGTAGTGATAATTTTTTTAAAAGGATAATGATAGTGGTTGTTATAAAAAAAACAACTTCTTAAATTTTGATTTATTATTTTAAAATTAATAATAATAATAATAATAATTTATATTGTATTTTATAAATTTAAAAAATTTGACATGCACATACATGTATGTCAAACCTCTGGTATATTTATATGGCTGTCGACCCTTGTGTCAATGATCTCCCAAAATAGTCATTTAATTAATTAAAACAAATAAAAAAATGATGTGAGAAGATCATGAGAGAGAAAAATAGGAGAATAGTAGTAGTTGTAATTTTGTTTTTTTAAATGATTGTGGTAGTTATAAAAAAATAACGTTTAAATCTTTAATATTTTACAATTAATAATAATTTATTTTATATTTTATAAATTAAAAAAAAATGTTGACATGTACGTGCATGTGAAGCTTCTAGTATATATATATGGCTATTGGATCTTCTAGTTAATTATTGGACTCACAAAATAGTTATATTTTATAATTAAGAAATATAAAATAAAATATGATTGGAGGAGATATGAGGAATTTTTTTATAGGATGAAGAGTTAGAAATATAGGTAGTTATTGAATTATTTATTTTTAAAATATAATAATATTTTTTATATTAAATTTTAAAAGCCAAGAAAAATTATTGCATACACCTTAGTGAATACAAAGCCTCTAGTTTATATTATATGATTGTTAGATTTTCTGATCATTGGTCTCACAAAACAAATATTTAATAATTTATTAAAAACGATATAAGAAATACATATATGGTGAGTAATTACTATAAACGTGGAGAATCAAATAACTTTTCATAATTTATAATTAAAAAACAATATAATATTTAATTATGCTATTATTTTAAATATAAAAGTAATGGTTTCCATAAAAAATAACAGTGATAATAAAAATTTTATATTATATTTTCTTAAATTGAAAAATAAAATACATGCATATTGCGTATATGATAAGGTTATAGTATATTAATATGATTGTTGAATTTTTTAGTTATTAGTCTACAAAAATAGCCATTTAAAAAATTTGAACATTAAAACGTAAAATCAAAATTTAAGATGTGAGAAGATAATAAAAATCATGATAATTTATTTATATTTTAAAGAAGGGAAAGTGGTAGTTATCAAATTGAAAAGAACATAACTTTTTAATTTTGAATTTATTATTTCACAATTTATCAAAATTTTATATTATTATTTTGATTCATTATTGTTAATGTCCAAATAATAGTTATAATATATAGGTAAATATATTATAAACACAAATTGACTATATAACAATCTTCTTCTTCTTTTAAAATTTCAATTTAATATTAAAATATTGAATTTAATTGGAATAAATTTCTATTTCAAATTTTAAATTACAAAGTTTAATGTAATTATAAATACTTAAATGATATTTAAATAACCTGAGGGATGTGGTTGAGAGGAAGGGACCTTAACCAAGTGTCAGGGTTCGATCCCTGCCTTAGGTATGGAACAACTTTAAATCCTTGGGCCAGCTATCTCACACTTCGAGGTGCCTATAATTCAGCATGAATAGGAAGGAGGATTCAATTAAATTCAAAAGCAACAACATAGATTGATAGATAGAATAATAGATTATTATTATTATATTATATAGATTATCGATCTCACGCTCAATTATATGGAGAAAATTTTTATACAGATTGAGAATTTCAGTAATTAATATTATTAATTTGGTAATTGGATTGCATTGATTTTATATTGAGTTAATCAAGGTAACGTATATAGGATGAATATTGTTTTTGACTTTTTTGGTTTTCCTTTTTTATACTCTCTTATTCGGAAATAAATAGGAAAGAAATAAACACGCATTACCTTAGAAATAAAAATCGTGATAATAAAATGTCAATTGTTACCCACTAAAATCTCTATTTCGTTTTAGTATTGAAAAAAAGAATATTTACATTTTAATATTTTTAAAATTTAAATATAATTCTACCTTTAATAACATGTTGTTTAAAAATTTTAAATTTAATAAAGATAAATATTTCGGTGCATCCACATGATTTAAGGGATATTTGATTGTTGGATATATTGGGATCTTCGGGACTAAATATCCGTCCATGTGGGAGTCCGATCGGGTCGAGTGAGGATCCGTTGGAAAGCTTGCAGAGAGACGAAGAGAACGAAACGAAAATGACTCTCATCGGAGGTCACACGAGCCCGTACTCGTGGCCCAAAGTGGGCTAGGTGATCATGATGGAAGTGAATATTTTGTTCACATTCCAAGTCCCACATTGCTTGCGTCAATGATGGGAGCTCTCTCATCCTCCTATAAATAGGAGTGACTCCACCCCTTTTTAGTTGCTCATTCCATGTGTTGGAAAGGGGGGTCCCGTTTGGGAAACCCCACTTAGTATAATTTTCTCTTTCGCTTTAGTCCTCTTCCGCGCATCAGTCGTGGACATGTGGCTCTACCTCTCGTAGGTAGAGTCCTCCGTTTGGTGCGGTCCTTTTCGGAGCTCATCAATTGGAGGTCAGCCCTGGTGGAGCAGAGGCACTGGCAAGATCCGGAGTCTTAGCATTGGCGTCCAGGTTAGTAGCTTCCGCAATATTTATATTTATGCCTGGTTTATTTTTCGGTTTTTCTTTTAGGTCCCTGAGTCGGGTCGGATCATGTGGATCCGGGCCTTTCCCCACATTGGTATCAGAGCCAGGTTTATGCTAGTGCTCTGTTCTCCAGGGATTGATGAACCGAAAAGGGTTAGGAACATGTTTAGGTCTGGTATGATTTTTAATTTAAAACTTAGGAACATGACTAGGTTCCCAGTTTTAATTATATGTTTTAATTTTAATTTAAAACATGTGAAAATCATATATTGTAGGGTAGGATCTTATAATATTTTGAATTTAAATTATGTGTTAATTTATTAATTCAATATTGATTGTTAATCCATACCCTAAAACCTAGAAACATGTTTAGTTCCCCTTTCAAAATTAAAGACCCTAATTTGCATGCATATATATATATATATATATATATATTATTTAAGGTATGTGTACCCTACGAATTAGAGATATATCTGTGAATGTATGCTACTGCTTTGGGGATGGGGAACGTTGACTAAAGAGTTGACTGGCTGCGGATGACGGAGCTTCCGGCCAGCCGACTTCCGGAGGTCGGCGCCGCCGCAAATCGCCACCGGCCGACCGGGGTCCAGCGACCGCCGGCGCCGGAGGTTGTCGGCGCCGGCGGAGGGTCGGCTACCGTCGGCACCGAAGGTCGTCGGCGCTGGCGGAGGCCGGTGCCGAAGGAGGACCGACGCCGCGGGTCGCCGGTGCCGGCGGCGGCCGAATGTGCTCCGGCGACTTCCGCCGCCGCAAGCCACCGGCGACTGCCGGATGCGGTGGTGGGCCGGCGGCCGGCAGCCGCAAGGGGTCAATGGTTGACCGTTGACTGGTCAAACGCTGACCGTTGACCAGCGTCGCGAAATTTTCTGTCGCGCATAATTTCTCCGTTTTAGCTCCGATTTCGACGATTTTTGAGTCGTTTTTCTCGTTTTAGTGAGACGAATCCAAATATGGGGAGAAATTAAAGTGAATTAGAGTCTAAAGAGTGGATGAGACCATCTCTTGACTCATTCACATACACAACGAGAGAGAAGATTTAAGCGATTTGTGATCGTTTAAATTACCTTAAGTGTTTTACTCGAGTGGGAGCTAGGGGCAGCATGTGGCAAACCCATAACTCGATGTAAATTCTTATCCACGTGGGAATTTAAATAGTAAGTGACTGTTTAAATGATCGTAAGCGTTGTAATCAAGTGGAAGTTCGAGGTCGTGCCTGTGGCAACTCGATGTTCTTCTTGATCGCTTACATAGTGGGAATCCAAAAGGGATTTTGAATAGTATGTGACTATTCTATGAAAATTGTTGAGTCAAGCAGAGAAAGGTGTACATATATAGGCTCTCTGTGTGATGAGAGTGGTTGACCCCACTTCTCGAATGTAGAGACTGACTATATCTACACTCGTCTTGCGTTGATTATAATTTTCAAGAGTTGTGTGTTGTGTAATAAGGAGCTGTGTAATTAGTGTTAGCATTTAGGATTGACTGATAACATAACTACAAAACTTGTAAACGCAGATCACATTAGAAAGATCACTTTGGTGACACTGTGGCCACCAAACTAAGGCAGCTTACAATCAAGTTTGATGCCTCCAAGATGCGCTCTGACGAGAGAATGAAAACGCATCTAAGGGAGAAATCAAACTTAATTTGGGAGTGTGAGCAAGCCTGAACACTCCCCACTGGTAAACTGTGACTTCAGACTGTTGTCAGATCTCTTCCCTTCCATTGGGAGTGCATATAGGTCATTCCGACCTTCACTAATACCATCAAGTTTCTTGATGATATTAAACATCACTTTGTGCTCAAAAATTGGTGGCATAAGGCTGCAAAATCTATCGAGCACGTAGCCTAAGTGGCTAAAGTTACTTAGAGCTCTAGGCTCCAAGAACAAGGACAATGGGTCCAAGAGATGTGGTGCTAGGAAGAGAAAGGGTAAGTGTAAGGTAAGTAGCCTCAGTTCAAAGGAAAAGCAAGAGAGGAAAAGAGATTTTGGCCAAGGTCAAATGTTGCTTGTGTCATTCCATAAGGCACTATGGGCAAAAATTGTTTGCAGCAATCATTTTCCTCTCACCCATGAACATTGGTTCATGAAGTTCCGTCCTCTGCCCAATGGGAGCAGAAGTATCCTCGTGGGAACAAAGAATTATTAAAGTTAAGAGGTTGGGCAACTACAAAAACGAAGTTGCGTAGTGGCCACTCTTTATCTTTATAAATGTTTTGTGTTCTAGATACTGAACGGAACTCATTATTAGATGTTTTTTCGTGAGAGAACTTAAGATATAATATGATCTACATGTTTATCATGACTCCGTAGTGTTAGTTCTGGTTTTATGACAATGGTTGTGTTGTGATACACTTTGAATTACATTCCCGTAATCCAACTAGTTGCTTTGCTGTGTCTTCCTATGTGGTTGATACATCTATTTGGCAAGTGCGTGTGGGACGCAATTACGTACTAGCAAAGGAGAATTTGTGAGGACAAATTCCCAATGCTAGTTTGTAAATGTTACCTTACAGACAAAGCAACCTGTTGCTGTGTCTTCCTCTGTGGTTGATACACCTATTTGGCAAGTGCGTGTGAGATGCAATTACGTATTAGCAAAGGAGAATTTGAGAGGACAAATTCCCAATGCTAGTTTGTAAATGTTGCCTTACAGTCAAAGTAACCTGAGAACCATTTAGTCATGAAATCAGAAAACCCGCTTTCATCAAATTAGTCCACTCGGACATTAGTGGTCCGATAAGCGTGGGGGCAAGGCAAGTGGCCTAGTATTTTCTCACAGTTACGTGATGAAATTGGAATTGTTAGACAACTAACTATTCCACAAACTCCACAGCAAAATGAGTTGCTCCTGGAGTTGGTTAAGTTGATAATGACTCAGGTGAACGTTCCCATTGGGGAGATGCTTTGCCAACAGTCACTTTCGTACTTAACCATATGCCCTCTTCAAATTATGTGAATGATTCCTGATGAGTTCTAGTTAGGTAAAAGACTTGATTAGAGTATGCTGAGACCATGAGGGTATATGGCATACTTGATCCTTCCTATGAGTATGAGAAGCTTGACCCTAGAGGCAAGTAGCGTGTCTTGGTAAGATAGCTTGATCACTCAAAAGGATACGTCTTCATTAGCGAGAATAAAGACACTCCGGTCTCATAATTTGAGTCTAAGGATGTAGTGATCCTTAAGACAAACTTTTCTAGAGCAAGGGAGACGGATTTTGGGATGTGCATCTTTATTGAAAGAAGGTGGACCTACAACACGTTGAGAGGAGCGTATAGATGCATCTCCAGTTGCTGAGTCCAGTGGGAGTAATGCTTATGAGGAGCATATCTCCACCAAGCACAATCCAAGAGGAGTACTAGATGAGTACTAAATTATCAAGTAGAGCCTTTGATAGTTCAAAAATGCTCTCTTCGGCCCTACTAGTAAAAGTTGGACTAAGACGATGGAAGGAGAAAAGACGAAGTCTATAAGGACATACCAAGTATAAGACTTGGTGGCTCTGCCCTGCGTCACAAGGCATTTTGAGAACAAGTGTGCTCTCAGAAGTTAAGGGAGGTAGATTGGTCAATCGACCACTACTAGGCATATTAAGCAGTGAAGAAGTACACACAACAAGAAGGTATCAACTGTGACGAAACCTTCTCGTTCATGTGTGGTCAGAGTCTGATTCTAGCTTTGGTCACCAGTTTAAGTCTAGGGTACATCGATTAGGATGTCAAGACCGTTTTTCTTGTATGGCAAACTAGATGAAAGGATCTACGTGCACGAGCACATAGGTCTCATGGCGAAAGGCCAGGAGCGCAGAGTATGCCGACTTCAAGGATCTGTCAAGATCTCACATATTCATCTAGACTCGTGGTAATTGACCACTTAGTCCATTTCAAGAAAGCTGAGAGTATTTCATTACCCTCACGCTCTATGTAGAGGACATATGGCTAGCTAGAAATGACACAAAGGCTGCTTTAGCCAATTAAGGATGGCTATCCTTTCATCTTTTAAGATAAAGGAAAAGGTTTAAACAGTGGGAGTCAAGATTCTTGGAGAATGCTCCAAGAATCGACTCACTTTATCACAAGAATCCTATGAAGAAGAGATTCTTGGCGGATTCCATTTTAGGGGATCTGAACCCGAGTGATGTGCTAATTGCAAGAGGCAAGAATTTGAGTCTTGCTACACGTCTTTAGACTAAGTTAGAGATGGAGTCATTGGATAGTATTTTGATACATGTAGTTGGTAGCTTGAAGTACAATTAGAATTGTACTCGCTCCAATGTGTTTTTTGTAGTACACTTTGTGAGCCGTTATCAGTCAAACCCAGGTCAAACACACTGTTTAGAGTGTTTTGAGGTACTCGTAGGGCGCTGCTGACAATCGGTTGTTTTCATCATATTAGTGACTCGCAAACGGCGGGCCAAACATTGATGACGATTGGGTAAAAGACTTGGATGAGAGGACATCCACGTCTTGGTGTGCTTTGCTAAGCACTGGAACCATCTTGCAGAGAAGCAAGTAAGGATTATGCATTTCTCTGTCCACTAGGGACATAGAGTTCATTGCATTATCATCAGCAGTACAGGGTAGTTTGGATTGGAAGATCTAAAGTCACTTATAGATCGCAGAAAGAGCTGTTGACCTAGTGACATTGATCTCATCAAGTCAAATAGCTATGGTTTACACCAAAGAAAGCCTAAGTACCACAAGAGAATGCAACATAACTTTGTATGAGACATCGTTACACAGTAGTTAACTACCCTGTTGTGTCAGTCTAAGCATCAAGTGACCGAAGAGAGGGTCCTCACAGTATGACCTGTGATAGAGCATTGGCTCTACATCCTCACGGACCCGCATTGGTGGGTTGGCTGTATAGAGATACAAGCCGTAAAACTAGTATTTTAGATACACAAGATTGCTTAGAACCAGGGTGATTTAACGTAGTTTATGTCATGAGGACAAGCTTTGTGAAAGCTTTATTTCTTGATCATAAGTAAAGTGTAATGCCTAGGCTTTATCTTTATTTTGTGTGGATCAAGAAGTAGAAGTACTTATTATACAATATATAAAGTATGTCGTACAGGCTTTGGAGGTTGGCTCTCTCACACGAGCAACCGCCTTGGACACGCAGGTGGTGTGGGCCAAGATGAGACTTGGGTGCTTTTTCCTTGAACACCAAAATGGGATATAGTGTGAATATCCAGAGGCAGCTGAAAAGCGCCGAGTGTTGGACAGGAAAACACCACTGAGAATTGATAAGTCGCCCTAGTAAGTGTACTAGGATGAGATCCGCTAAGATGATGAGGTCTTATGATCGAATTATGAATTCCCGCTATTCATAATGCTTGTAGCCAGACATGAGTGCTCCACTTGGCGCTATGTGAAGCGAGCGAAGTGTGGTAGCAAACTCAGGTCAGATTCTAAGTGAGTTTGGACTAAGGTCTGTGTGGTGTAAGTGATTGAGGATCAAAATCGACATACGCTCGAGAACACCACTACGTGCGTTTCATACCGCATGTGCTTTAAGAACCGCAAGGGAAGCATGTGAAAGAATCCCTGCTTCAATGCTGTGTGAGTCCCTGAAAGGATGCATCAATCCTTTCAAAGGGTACCCTTATGTACTTTGACTCTGTCATGAAGAGATAAGGTAGTGCTTGCTACTTTGATATCTTTCCAAGAGGCTATGGAAAAATACGGCCCGATGGAAGACTGTCAGGAAAGCAGCTATCTTTGATTGAACTGATAAGAGGTCGAAAGGAAGATTGTGTTGACATATGCATGTGTGATAGTATCCTGAGGTCGACCCATTATGTGATCCCTTTGAGGTTCTCATGGATGTGGATACCTATCGCAACTGAGTGTGGCTGAAGTCCTAGTCTTATTGTAGACTTAGAGGGATTGGACTAGCCATGTATATGAACACGTCTAGGGAACCCATGGCACTATTTTTAGGTGAGACATGTGGTCACATCATCAGACACTTGGGTTGTAGCATCACTTATAGCTGGGCCCTAACAGGCTTCTAGTATAAGGCTCCCACATATCGTGCCAAGCGGTCACGACTGACACGGAGTATGAAAGAAGACAACGAGAGAAAGAGAAATAGAGAAGTCTTTTGTGATAAGGATAGTCATGGGCCTCCCACCATGTGCGAGTGGGAGTATGTTGGATATATTGGGGTCTTCGAGACTAAATATCCGCCCATGTGGGAGTCCGATCGGGTCGAGTGAGGATCCGTTGGAAAGCTTGCAGAGAGACGAAGAGAACGAAATGAAAATGACTCTCATCGGAGGTCATACGAGCCCGTACTCGTGGTCCATAGTGGGCTAGGTGATCATGATGGAAGTGAATATTTTGTTCACATTCCAAGTCCCACATTGCTTGCTCAATGATGGGAGCTCTCTCATCCTTCTATAAATAGGAGTGACTCCACCCCTTTCTAGTTGCTCATTCCATGTGTTAGAAGGGGGGTCCCGTTTGGGAAACCCCACTTAGTATAATTTTCTCTTTCGCTTTAGTCCACTTCCGCGCATCAGTCGTGGACATGTGGCTCTACCTCTCGTAGGTAGAGTCCTCCGTTTGGTGCGGCCCTTTTCGGAGCTCATTAATTGGAGGTCAGCCCTGGTGGAGCAGAGGCACTGGCAAGATCCGGAGTCTTAGCATTGGCGTCCAGGTTAGTAGCTTCCGCAATATTTATATTTATGCCTGGTTTATTTTTCGGTTTTTCTTTTAGGTCTCTGGGTCGGGTCGGATCATGTGGATCCGGGCCTTTCCCCACATTGATTTATTGGAATTAATTGAAACAAATATTTGATTGAGATTTTGTGTAATGCAAATTAGTTGCAGGATGAGTCATCAACCAGCTCACGAATTATGTGGCGTACAGTCAGCGCCATATGTCTTGAATGCATACATTAAAAAAGCTTATGTGGCAAGTGGAGGCTTCATGCCTCTTACTTTTGTATATTATATATATAGAATATAAATATATAAATATATAGATATATAGATTCTTAAAAAAAAGAATAAATTTCAGATATATTAAGTATAAGATATAGATTGTGAATTAAATGCCTATAGAAAATAAGGGACTAATTTTGAAAAGTAGTTTTGGATATTAATTTAAATTAAAATAAAATAATAATTATATTTATAAAATAATTTAAAAAGACTTTATAATGATAATATTGAAGAAAAAATAATGTATGGACATTGATTTGTTTGGTGTGTTACGACTTTACTGACTTCTATATTCCATCGTAACATCTTTATTAGATAAGAAATACTGAGATTCAGTTCTTTCAAATACATACTCTTGGTATCTATTATATAAATAACAAAATGCATAAATCTCTATTCCATCATTTTTATTAGCCTTTTGTTTAATTGAATATATACACTCACGCATAAATCTCTATTCCATCATTTTTATTAGCCTTTTGTTTTTTTTGTCAGAGCCTTTTGTTTAATTGAATATACACTCCTTACACTATTTAAATGACAAAACGCATCGTAAAAAAAACTAAATTATGGTACAATACATAAATTACACTTCTTAATATTTAAACACATAACCAAAACGGGATATGATAACACGGTAATCTAAGTAAATTTTAAAAAGTCTGGTATATTGAGATAGCCCAAATCTTGTAAATCATACATATCTTGGATTTTGAAAAAGTAATCAAGACTAAAAATGTCAATTAGTTACAGATAACAAATTAAAAAAAAATGAATATACAATAGTTTCTTCGTGGTTTATGAATAAGCCTTCAACATATGGGAGAAACCTTGATGTCCCCTTCCATAATCTTGCAAAATGCATGTTAATGAGAATCTCCAAGATTTTATAGGTATTTTAATTAGAAGCACATATATCAAATTCTTCTTCAATTTTTGTGTACCTCTCTGTGCACAGACATAGCAAGTAGCACTATGGCCAAGGAACAAAGAAGCAATTGTGTTGTTCATCATATCAAATGATACACAATTTTGTATCTTGATCATTACAGGCTCCAAGGTATTTCATTATGTATCAGACAGATAACAGCAATAATAAATCCTACACATTGAAAAAGGATGCAACTTTTAGTGAAAATAAGGAAATATAAATGAATTATTGGAATGTTACTTGAAAGTGCCATGAAAGTTACCAAACCTACCACAAACACTATGGAAAGAATAAATTAGGAAGAAAGATATAGATATGTAAATACCGGGAGTGTAAGTTTTGAGATGAAGCGCAGGAATACATGCCTTGTATACATTGCCCTGCGTATACTGCATACACATATGCATATATGATGGAATGTATAAATATTCTTTAAATCGAATTCATACCTTGACGATTGTACGAATGGCATGCTTTCGATGGTGTTCGATAGTCGTATCCTCTACGTGGGTGATGGGTCCTCTGGCTGAGACGGCGGCGGAGGAGGAATCGGAGGGTTTCGAATGAATGTGAGAAGAGTAGGCGTAGAAGATGAATAGGACGGAGTCTAATATATATTCCATTGATGGGAACCGATGTATTTGAATTCAGGATATGATTCTTGATTGTGAAGATTCGAATTTTAAATATAATTGAAACATATGGATTGATCATGATTTTCGAAAATCAAGGGATTACACACATGAATTTTAAACATAATTGATACATATGGATTGATCATGATTTTCGAAAATCAAGGGATTACAAAATTGAATTTTAAATGTAATTGATACATATGGATTGTTCACGTATGCTGCTACATCGCGCCCACTCAGCTGCCACATGGAGCATCTTCCTTGAGCGCCTCTTCTTTTTATATATATAATAGATAATAGATAATAGATAGATAGATTATACAAAATTATTAATTTTAAAAAAAGAAATATAAATAACTTTTATATTAAAAAAAGTCAAAATTATTAATAAATATATAAATATATTAATAATTAAATCATAGATAACCATCCACCAAAATAGACTGCATAAAAAACGGAAGGTGCATCTTTGGTTCATAACTATATATATAATTAAAACTTGATCCATATATATATATATATAAAGAACCAAAAAAATAAAATTAACTGACGCTGCACAAAAAAAACTTGAGAGTGCAACTTCATTCATCAATATATTTTATACATATATATATCCAAAATTCAAAAGGAATTGAACTCATGAATATTTATTCATACATAATCATACCATAAAAAAAAATTGACGCAATTGAATGGATAAATATCATTCATATATATATATATATATATATATAAGTTGCTTGAAGATGAAGAAATCAACAAAAAAAAATTTTAACTTCATCCATTTAATTTACCAATATATATATATATATATATATATATATATACAATAATATGAAAATTTTCGAAAACCCAAAAAAAATGACGATTTCATATCATCAATAACAAAATCAAACTGCTTGATCCAGTTTCAAAATTGATTATATATATAATCAATAAACAAGAAGTCTAATTGCCGAAAAAAAACAACGCAGTCGCATTTATGGATCCTCAAATTTCAAGATTCAAGGATTTGATATATATGCATAAATCAACAAAAGAAACCATATTGCCCAAAAAATTAGAAAAAGATGAAACGGTTACTTCATTCATCAAAAAAAATTTCTAGTAACGATTTCATGTTGATCCAATCACAAGTATATATATAAAAAATAATTGTGATTATTTTAAAGTTAATCTTTGTAAAACAACCTAGACTCTGATGCCACTTGATAGAATTTACATATCCAAAATCAAGAATTTAAACAAGAAGGAATTCACAAACCCAAAGAATTCCATAAACCGAATGCGGAAGCGTAAAGACTGTAAATTCATGGATCTTTTCAAAGATCTAACTCCAAGAATTAATCACAATTTACAGAAGACATACCTTGATCCATGGCTCTTGATTGAAGAAGACGAGATGATTCTTCCAAGGTAAGGCACTAGTCAGTTTTTCTTTTGTCAGATGAGATACAAAAGTGACTCATCAATGTGAATTTATAGCCACTTAGCCACTCACAAAATAACTACCCCACCTTGGGGAACCACAACTCACTAAGTTTTCCACTAAGTTTTCAGCCATAACAACCTTGGCCCATCAACAAGGTTAGGCTATTTGGTTTCTACACATTAGATCCAGACTCCACAAAATAAATATAATTAGCCTAATAAAATATTCTTAGAGAGATCAATAATTAAATAGGCTAATTATATAAAATATTCAATAGCCCATTAAGTACAAATAATATTAATATGTGAGTCCACCTATAGAAAATTGCTAATAGTATTATCTTTCTTTCATTTGGTTACAAAAAGAAAAAACTTATATTAAGATTTAGTATTTCAGCCTTATTGTATAGCGCTATCACAGTCATAGAATAAGTTCTGTTGCAAATTGTGGATGCTAAAGGGAGGATTTTGGATAGAGAAGCCATGGGTGAGAAGATGTTTTGAAGAAGAAGTCCACCTTAGCACACCATGTCAGCAAATAGAGACACGTAAGAGAGATAATAAGTCCACCTCAGCATGCCACGTCAGGAAATAGGAACATGTAGGAGAGATAATAAGTCCATCTTAGCACGCCATGTCAGCACTTAACGGAAGAAAGCAATAGACTTGGATGGAAGGACCAATATAGAACTTATGTGGGAAACATAAAGAATCATTTTAAATCTTTTGAAAGATAAATGACAAATTTAAAACTTGTGGCAAAGATAAAAGAACAAAATGGGGTTTTGACTGAATTTACGCTAACCAAGAAATCTTTACAAATGACATATTAAAGAGATGTACTCCTTGACGTACATATTTGGCTGTCGAACCAACCAAACTGATTAGATTGGATGACTGAAGAAGTCATCCAATCTATCCAGACAAGCGGTTTGGATCAGTTTGATTTGATCGATTTAAATATATATATTCAAAATATTAATAAAATTTTCTCTTCAATTTTAACCTTGCAAAATAAAAATAAATATGTCTAACCATAAATTAAAATAAAAATTGCAACCCAAAATTATAAAACCACAATATCAATACAAAAAATATATATAAATAAATATAAGGTCATTTTTAGTAATTTTAATTAATATATAAATATATATTTTTAATATTAAAAAAACAATCAATTAATTCTATTAGGCTTGGATGGGATTGATCCTTATCTAATAATCAAATCGAACCGTCTGTGTATATGTAGCTTCTTTCAGGGATTAAAATTAAAGGACCATGCTAATTGGTATAAATATATATATTTCAGAGACTAAATTAGTTTTTTTTTATCTTTTAAAGATTAAATTGAAATAATCCATATCTTTCAAGAACCAAATAATTCTTACATTTGTTAACAAATTTAATAACAATATTCAAATCCGATTTGAGATCTCTAATTAACTCTTTTTCACAACAAATCTCAAAGTTTAATATGTTTAGATTTAGCCGTTCACACTTCACGATATTTTATTTTGGTTGGGAGAACTTTTGCCACCCTTGTGGTCTTACTCAGCTTGAATTAGATTAGTCTTCGCTTAGACTATTAAAACGGATAGACGGAGGATATCCATAATTCATACAAAATAAAAAGAACAATTAACAAACTCTTTTTTTTAAAAAACAAACAAATTAAAAGAAATATTGAAGATCAATACTAAAGATTTTGATAGTTAAATATACTGAAAAAATGAAACCCAAATCCAAACTATATATTAATTAATAAAAAAAATCCTAATACTAATGTGAATTCACTTTTTATAATTTTCACATAAAATTAATTAATTAATATCTAAAAATATATATAGATGCTTCCAATGATTGAAAAATCTTTCAAAATTTTCTTTTTCATCCAAAAAATTAATTTATTAAATTAATAAAATTTATAGATATTTAATATAAATAATAATCATAAATAAAAATTTATTAAATTAAACTTATAACTGTCGTTTTTGGTTCAGATAATTGTAATTTGCAATTAAGGACCGCAAGGGGTCTTAGCCTTGGGGGACTTGTCCTTAGGTGAGGAACCTAGGTGCCTACGTACCCTTAGGAAGGGATCAAAGTCCACGTAGTTCGTCATGATGATGTCTATAGGAGCCGTTAGGCTAGGCGGTTTACCTGTATCAGGCCGTGTGCGGCTAAGACGTGTGTAAGGTACTCCGGGCAGGCGAGCCGCGCGTGGAAGGTTACCTTAGAGTGTGAGAGAGCTTGAGTCTCTGAGAGCTGTTAGGAGCTCTGCGGGTGGAATACTCCGGGACAGAGATGTGTCTGCCGGTGGCGGGACCTGACGGTGCTATAGGTAGAGCTCGGGATGCGCGATGCAGATGGGGTAAGAGGATGTCTGAGTATGCTCAGAATGCTTGCCTGGGTGGTTATAGGTGAAGTTCTCCTAGTGTTCGAATTCTGATCCTTAAGTCCGCCGGGTGAGGGTCCTTTTATACTAAGCGTGGGGAGGACGTGCTCGACCCATGTTCTTGAGGGACGTGGGTCGTCCCACGATGCTCACGGGGTCTCCCACGTCTCTTGGACGGGAGCCCTCATGGAGAGACGCGGGCAACGACCACGTAAGAGGCAGGTGAGTGGTGCCACGTGTTGTTAGCGTATGCTGTCGCTAGGCTTCTGGAAGCTTAGTGCCACGTGTCCCTAGGCAGAAAGTTCCGTAGTTACAAAAATAATTGTCATTTGGGTAATAAAACTTAACAATAATAAATATTTATATAATTTATCTATTTAATAATATAAATTTTACAGTAAAAAAAGACTTTTTAATATAAATTTGCCACACAATTTTGAAAAGTTCTTTTCAACTCAGTTTGCCAAACACAAACTACTTCTTTCTCATAACACTTTTTCTCAAACTCCATTTGAAAATAAGCAGTTTTCATAAGTTTGGCTAAACGGGCTCTTAATCTCCGGTAGCCAAATTTGTAACCCATGAGCTATGTAATTACATAATATTCCGCCTTGGGACACGTGTCACCGACGTTCTAGAAGCACAGCCTCAGCCCCCGCTAGAGACACGCGGCACCACTCATCTATCAGTTACGTGGCCCTTGCCCACGTCATCTCACGGAGCCTCCCCTCAACAAAACGTGGGAACTCCACAAACCTCGTGGGACGACTCACGTCCCACAAGGTCGTGGGTCGAGCACGATCTCCCCACACTCGAGTATAAATAGACCCTTACTCAGGGGACTAAGCAAGCGATCCAGTCTCAACAGAATTATACACAACCTGAAGGATTACCACACCTCATTTGTGATATTCCACACTCTCTTGGTAATCTGAATACCCTCAGACACCTCACGCAGTCTCTTGACACATCGCGAGCTCCGTCGCAAGCCCCCATTCCGGCCAACCTCTGGCAAGCTCACCTCCTCCTCGGAGTACACCATTAATAGGGCTTCCAGCAGCCCTCGGAGACCATAGCTCTCTCCCACTAAGGCAACCTCCTAAGAGCGGCTCGCCCGCCCGAAGTACCTTAGGCACATCTTAGCCGCACACGGCCCAATACAGGTAACAACCTTGGCTAACGCCTCCGATAGACGTCAGCATGACGAACTACGTGGACTTTGATCCCTCCTGATGGGTACGTAGGTGCCTAGGTGCATCACCTAAGGACAAGTCCCCCAAGGTTAAAACCCCTTGCGGTCCTAATTTCAAATTACAATTGTCTGAGCCAAAAACGACAGGTACAGTGGTGCCCACCGTGGTCTTATTCAGACCACAATGCCTTGCGCACTTTGCCGCTAAACGCATTTCTTTTTCGGGAAGTAGGAGTATATACCTAACGCTCAGAAACCCACATTTGTTTTTGTTTTGATCTTCAATATAGATACAGGACACTCACATGACAGGCACGAGCAATTCCTCGAAATCCCTGCACGGCCGACCAGATGGCGTTCCAAGCGACCGCTGCAAGCGGCATAAGACACAGCTTGTAATCTTCGACGGTGCTGGCGACACGACTGAGATAAATAAGCCGCTGGTCATCACGGCCAATATCTCAGGATTCGACGTCAGATGCGTGCTAATAGACCCCAGGGCTGTCACTGATATACTCTTCACAAAAACTTTGGAAGAAATGGCCCACCAGGAGGGTTAGCTAGCATCGGACGAAGAAGCTTTTGGCGACTTCTCTGGACAGGTCGTTAAGACACAAGGAACCCTCACGACGTGGCTCGCCCTAGGCGCCCAACCCAAGGTCGTCCGCACTCGAGTGAGATTCGCCATATCAACGGCACCATCAGCATACAATGCAATTTTGGGTCGACCGACCCTGGGCAAGCTTCGAGTCATCATATCCACAGCACATATGGTGATGAAATTTCCCACGCCGGCCGGCATCGCGAAAATACGGGCAAATCAGGAAACCCACATATGTTATGCGACCGACCGGCTCGCTACTAGCAAAGACGAGAGTAACGCCGCAAGCCCCCCTGAGATAGTGGACCTGCAAGACAAAATCCCTGGAGCCAGGCCGCAGCCTACGGAGGACCTCGTGAGCATCTGCATAGACCAGGCGAACAGCCGAGAAGTCCGCGTGGCAGCTCTCCTCGACCTGACGGCCCGAAAGAAGTTTCGAGAATTGCTCACCCAGTACAGAGATGTATTCGCCTGGAGCGCCGCAGACATGCCAGGGATAGATCATGCGCTCATATGTCATTCCCTCAACATCAGAGACGGACCCGGCGTGATCCAGAAGAAACGTCATTTCGGTGAGGAAAGGCAAAAAGCGATCAATGAAGAGGTGCAAAAACTCCTTGATGCCGGCTTCATACGTGAGTCGCAGTACCCCGATTGGCTATCGAACGTGGTGATGGTAAAAAAGGCGAATGGGAAATGGCAAAGGTGCGTGGACTTTACCAATCTGAATAAAGCCTGCCCAAAGGATGCTTACCCGCTCCCGAACATAGACAAACTGGTCGACGGGACGGTCGGACACCGGATGCTGAGTTTCCTAGACGCCTTCTCGGGATACAACCAGATCCAGATGAACCCGAAGGACTAGGAAAAGACCTCTTTTATCACGATTAAAGGCGTCTACTGCTACAAATTCATGCCTTTCGAGTTGAAGAACGCAGGGGCCACTTATCAGAGGATGATGGACATCATTTTCTGAGAACAAATAGGTCGGAACCTCGAGGTCTACGTCGAAAACATGGTGGTCAAGTCCATGGAACTCGAACAACACCTGGCACATCTGGAGGAGCTCTTCTTGGTTCTGCGAACGCACCAAATGAAGCTGAATCCAACTCAATGCGCTTTCGGTGTATCGACAGGAAAATTCCTAGGATTCATGATCACACAACGAGGAATCGAAGCCAATCCTGAGAAATGCACAGCCATTCTCAACATGGAACCGCCACGAACGGTGAAAGAGGTGCAGAGGTTGAACGGAAGGTTAGCGACCCTCAACAGATTCTTATCAAGGATGGCCGACCGATGCCTCCCCTTCTACAAAATCCTGAAAATCGCACCAGCGTTCCAATGGACTGAGCAATGCGAAAAGTCCTTCCAGGACCTTAAGGCTTACTTAGCCAAACCTCCGATGTTAGCCAAGGCAGTCAAAGGAGAAACCCTTGTACTTTACTTGGCTACCACCGACCACGCTGTGAGCTCAGCACTAATAAGGGAAGAAGGGGTCGAGCAGTTCCCAGTCTATTACACAAGCCACGCCTTGCAGGGAGCCCAACTTCGATACCAACGGGTGGAGAAGCTTGTACTTGCTCTCGTCCACTCGACCAGAAGGCTCAGACCTTACTTCCAACAACATACAATCATGGTCCGAACTGACCAACCCTTGCGGCAGATACTGCAAAAGACAGACCTAACAGGGCGAATGACAAACTGGGCGGTCGAGCTATGAGAATTTGACATCCAATACGAGCCTCGTCAAGCTATCAAAGCCCAAGCTTTGGCCGACTTCATCGCCGAAATGACTCCGTCAGAATGCCTTCAGGGGGACGCCCCGGCTTCAGACCACAACGAGCCTACTGAGCCATAGCCAGAAAAATCCACATGGCTAGTCTACGTAGATGGCTCCTCGACCGGGAAATTCGCGGGCACCGACATCATCGCAGAGAGCCCCGACGGAATCAAAGTGGAACAAGCCCTGCGCTTCACGTTCCCAGCCTCCAACAATCAAGCTAAATATGAAGCACTCATAGCCGGACTAGCGCTAGCTTACGACCTGGGCGCCTCAAAGGTCAAGCTATTCAGCGATTCGCAACTAGTGGTCGGACAACTAAATGGAGATTTTGAGGCAAAGGACCCCATTATCATCAAATATGTGGAGCACGCCAAACAAGAAATCAACAGGTTCAAATCCGTCCTAATCACATGGATCCCCCAGAACCAGAACACCCAAGCTGATGCCCTCTCCAAATTAGCCACCACACCGAGCCAATCGGGACTTAAGACGGTCTTGCGAACCACGCTTCGCACCCCAAGCATAAACCCAGACGTATTGCCGATTACAATCGAGAATTCCTGGATGGCCCCCATCAGGGCATATATAACGGCGGGCACCCTGCCTACAGACAAAGAACTCGCTCGAAAAATCAGGAGGCAAGTAGCTCGATACTTTGTCTGGGGGAATGACATATACAAAAAGGGATTTTCATCCCCACACCTCCGGTGTATCTCGGTTGAAGAAGCAAGCTACGTGCTACAAGAAATCCACGAAGGCGTATGCGGCACACACCAGTCCACAGGAGCCCTCCGAAAATGAGCTATGCGCTCCGAATTCTATTGGCCAACAATGAGAGCCGACTCAGAAGCCTTAGTCTCCCATTGCGACCAATGTCAGCGCCACGCCGCATTCATACATCAACCACCGGGTGAACTAAATCCCATCGAATCCCCATGGCCCTTCGATACGTGGGGCATGGATATCTTGGGCCCCCTCCCTCAGGGCACGCTCCAGCGAAAATTCTTCATCGTGGCTATCGATTATTTCACTAAGTGGATCGAAGCCGAACCCTTGGCCACCATTGGATCCCAGAATGTTCAAAACTTCCTTTGGCGGAACATTGTCACCTGCTTCGGTCCCCTGCACACACTGATCATTGACAATGGACGACAATTCATCAGCGAGAAGTTTGAAGATTTCTGCAAGGAATGGAGTATAGACCACCGAACCACTTCAGTCGAGTACCCCGCGACCAATGGGCAAACGGAGAGAGAAAATCGTATCACCCTCGAAGGGCTGCAAAAGAGATTGACGGACGTAAAAGAAGGATGGGTGGAGGAGCTCCCATCAGTCTTGTGGTCATATAGAACCACAGTACACACGGCCATAGGAGAAACCCCTTTTGCTTTGACGTACGGGCAGGAAGCAATCGTCCCAGCCGACATCGGAGTTCCCTCAGATCGGGTGCTCAACTACTCTGATTCAAATCTGAAAAGCCAATTGGTCAGCCTCGACGCGGTCGAAGAACAAAGGGAAGCGACGGCACTTAGAAACATCACATACAAAGAACTGCTAGCGCTAAAATACAATCGGGGCGTCCGACCCTGTAAATTTGAAAGAGGCGACTTGGTAATGCGTACAACAATAAACAATAGGCGCGACCGCCTCGCACAACGCATACAAGTTAGCACACATAACGGACGAACATGTCCCAAATACTTGGAACGCCAGCAGCCTCAAGAAATATTTTGCTATGTCTTAGTCAATAATGTTTCTTTGCGCCTTAGTCCAAAGGCCAAGCTCGCAGGCACTTCACTACGTCTTAGTCCCAAGACGAATGCATCTTGCCCTGTCTTAGTCCCAAGACAAATGTACTACTAACTCGTCTCAGTCCCAAGACAATTACGCTATGTGTTTAAAAGAATATGAAATGCAATACGATTGACCAACTCTCGTGCTAAAAATTTCTTTATATTAACATAAGGGGTCTATTGCCCCGAAATTACAAAATCGCAAAAACAACGGTCTAAAATTAAGCATCCCCTGATAAATGCGGAGACCCGTCCGACTGCGGCGGATCCCTTCGAGGATTTGGAGGCACCTCATAATCCTCGATCCTCAAAGGAGAATCCGCTCGAGCACCAATGCGAAACTCTCCGCCGATATTCTCCCAAGAAGGATGCATCTTGGCCCTAACGTCCGGAGGAACCGAGATGACCATCAAGTCCTCTAGCTGGCTATGCCATTCTGTATTCCGTAATTCGCAAAATGCAGAAAGTCCTGACGACGGACCTGTAGGGCGCTACCTTGCCTTCCTGAAGCTCGCCCTCCAGCTCCTCCACCCGCGCAGCCAGCCGAGTGTTCTCCTCCAACAACTCTTCAATAACTTCCTGCACAAGGATTATAAGAGGATCGGTCACCACCAACGGAATGCAACAAAGCGAGGGGAAAAAGCGTCCTACCCCTTCAAGCTCCCGCTGATATGCAAAGCCCGCCAGACGGCTTAGCAATAGCATGGTCTTCCTGTTCATATGCTCTAAAGCATAATCGTCCCCGTAATCGAGAGGATAATGCTGACGAGCCAGGATGACCCGCTCTGCCTCAAACGGGATCAATTTCCCTCTAAAATAGATACCCTCACCTAGAAGTCGGATGGACATCTCTTCGGGGGGGGGGGGGGGGTACAGGGGTATAAGGAACCTTCCTACGGTTGAGACGAGTCAAGCTGGTCTCACCCACCTGATTCTGAGCCGCGACCCCTTTTCTCGTAGGGTCTCCGCCCACCTTGGCATCCTCGTCCGTCCCCACGGGTGGAACGACAGCAGTCACCAACTCCAACCGCTCACGCTTCCAGCTCTGAGAACTCGGCGAGGGATTCAGCCTCCCCTGAATTCCACCTAGAGTCAGCCTTGCGAGAAGAAAGCATCCAAGGCTTGGTAAGAAGACAAAAAGAAGGGATACAAATTCGCCAACACTGACTTACCCAGGGCTGAGCCCGACACCGTGGCCCCCTTCAGAAATTCGAAGGCTGTCTCCTCGTACTCCTCTCGGTCATACCGAACTCGGAGAACAGGATTGGACCACTTGAGCGAAAAGCGTGGACGCCAGTCGGACGGACGAATCCAAGGTGGGAAAAAGCCTTTCTTGGGAACCACCTTGAAGAAATACGACCTCCAGGCGTGGTTGTTTTCCGATAGGTCGGTAATGATAAAGCCTTTGTCACGTGACTGAAAACACACCCATCTGTGCGCCTCGCGGATGTGGTAGAGAGAAAGAAACACACTTAAGTGAACCTCCAACCTGTGTGACCGACAGAACTTGTCCAAAATGCTAAGTATTGACCAAGCATTGTGGGTCACTTGTGCAGGTCAAACATTCAGCAGGTTGAGCATGGCCTCCACAAAGCCGAAAAACAGAGGAATGAAGGTAGAGTTTTAGGGGACGCAGAGGGGAAGAACGAAGCTGACACTGTCGTTCCAAAGAATTGTCTCCTCCTCCCCCCATCGGCTTTATCTCATAACCCTCTGGGAGTGAAGGAGCGAAACGCTCCTCCCACACCTTCTGGATACCGGCCCCCGGCAGCACCCACGAAACCTCGCAGGCATCTGCCGCCGATACGTTCACCGTTGAGCCTAGTTTCGGCTCCGCAGAATACCAGCCCGCAGAGGCAGTCAGAGGAGGAGTCACCAGTGTTCCATCCTCCACAGAAAGAATTTCACGGAGATCTGCGGAGTCCCGAGACATAATGAGAGCATCCAGTCTCTCCCTAACTCCCTCCATGGCCATAAGCAGAAGGGACTATTCGAAGTCTGGGTCCAGGGAAGAACACACAGAAACGGCGGCGCTAGCGGAAGCCATCTGTCAAATGACGGGGAGTTGAAAATCGCAAGGTCTAAAGTTTCGGAAGGAGAAGATTCGCAAAACAACGGGAAATCTTTCGCTCTCAGCAAATAATAGAGAGGTCCAGCAGAGGCCTCGCAACCCAAGAGGCACGAAAACAAAATGACTCCGAAACTGAAGGGAATGACCAAATGGCCCCTGACCATTGGATTTCTCCCGCCAGCCCATGAAGGGTATTTCGGGAAATGCCCCTCTGAGCAATGATGACTTCGCCTCGGTAAGTCGCGTACTTCCTGTAGAGACGGCTCAAAAACTTGCTGGGGAAATCAAGCGTCCAGCCATCCGGTACGGGATATGTGTCCTCTCCGAGATTTCTCCCTTTTCCATGGAACGATGTGAGAGAGCCTACTTCATGAGTCGGACGGCCAGTTCCCATAACCCTGACTCCAAGCAGACGAGCTATCCCGCGAGTAAAGGCAGCGAAAAATTCCTAACTATCTTACAGGCAAAGGAACTTAAGTCCACGAGCGCCCGACACCCGTAGACTTGGGGGACTTATGTAATTACGGAATATTCCGCCTTGGGACACGTGGCACTGACGTTCTAGAAGCACGGCCTCAACCCCCGCTAGAGACACGCGGCACCACTCATCTATCAGTTACGTGGCCCTTGCCCACGTCATCTCACGGAGCCTCCCCTCAACAAGACGTGGGAACTCCAAAAACCTTGTGGGATGACCCATGTCCCACAAGGTCATGGGTCGAGCACGATCTCCCCACACTCGAGTATAAATAGACCCTCACTCGGGAGACTAAGCAAGCGATCCAGTCTCAACAGAACTATACGCAACCTGAATGATTACCACACCTCATTTGTAATATTCCACACTCTCTTGGTAATCTGAGTACCCTCAAACACCTCACGCAGTCCCTCGACACATCGCGAGCTCCGTCGCAAGCCCCCATTCCGGCCAACCTCCGGCAAGCTCACCTCCTCCTCGGAGTACACCATTAGCAGGGCTTCCAACAGCCCTCGGAGACCATAGCTCTCTCCCACTAAGACAACCTCTTATGAGCGGCTCGCCCGCCTGGAGTACCTTAAGCACGTCTTAGCCGCACACGGCCCAATACAGGTAACAACCTTGCCTAACGGCTCCGATAGACGTCAGCATGACGAACTACGTGGACTTTGATCTCCCCCGAAGGGTACGTAGGCACCTAGGTGCATCACCTAAGAACAAGTCCCCCAAGGTTAAAACAGACATCTAGCCACGGTTAAAACAGGCCTCTGACGGCGGTTGTGACCGTGGCTAGAACTCTAGCGACGGTTGTGCAACCGTTGCCAAACGTTGCGTCGGGACCACTTCTAGCGACGGTTAAAGCAACCGTTGGAATAACCGTCGTTAGGCATATTTTTTACCTAACGGCGGTTGCAACCGTCGCTAGAGGACCAATTTCATCTCCCATTTTATGCCTTGTTGGCGACGGTTGCAACCGTCGCTAGAGTATCTATTTAACGGCGGTTGTAACCGCCGTTAGATGACTTACTCTAACGACGGTTGCAACCGTCGCCATGCATATTTATAATGTTTACACTTCCTTTGGCGACGGTTGCAACCGCCGTTAGATTCCTTTTTTTTTAAATTTTTTTCTTTAGCTTTTTGTTTCTTTGTAACATTCATACTCAAACTACGGTAATTTTAGCCGTCACTAATTCCATTTTTTTTATTATTCATATTTTCTCAAATACATATAGATATTCTCATTTTTTATAGATAAAACAAAATATGAGACATTCTCATAATTTATTTCAGCTAAATTCAAATATATAAATTAAACATTTAAAATATTTAAAATATTATCAAAATATAATTTATATGCACAAGCTAATTATTGTTGATACATGATCATTTGAAGTACATTGAAATGAAATTAATTCAAATTTATAGTCAATAAACAAGAAAGTAAATTCACTATTTTTATGTTAAAATCTTCAGCCATGCGGTGCATTTTTTCCATCACTCCTTGCACATCAATTCTAACTTTGTTGTTCCAATTCTTTGGGCTTTCTTTGTACTCTGCAACCACAAAATGCCACAACTTAGAAACAAAATTTTGATGAGTGTAGCAACAACCAAATGACATTTAGTCACAGTAAAAAAATTGGACTACTTGCATTGTACTTGACTACTCTACTTGATGAGGTCCACACACTTAATCACGAGTGCCCTTACTACAGAGACCTCAAGAACTCCAAGGGCAAGCCCAAATGCCCTTAATTTATAATTACCCTTCTTCTCCATCCTTCTGCATATTCATATATTAATTTCTCACCTACCACTACTTTCATTTAGGATTTAGCCTTAGGTCAGAGTCACACACAAATAATATATGGGTCACTTCCTACGTCCTTCTATGTATGTGTGCACATTGTGCGCTCTTTGATTTCAATGCATGTATCACTTTGTAATGAATCAATAAATATTAATTACCCTTTTCACTAAAAACTAGGCACTTGTTTAACATTTCTATACACTCGATAGATCTATCGTTCCTAGATACACAAACCAACTCAAACTGATAATTAAATTAACAATCTCTCCCTGTTTATTATGTGCATGCCCTCTTTCTGAAGCATAAATTGGTTCTTTTACTTTTCAGACGGACACACCAAAATAACAATAATACACTTTGAACTGACGTATGATCATCCAATCATCCAACAATGTTTATTAATTTACCATTACATTTACATATGATGAAATCACTAATATAGATCATACTCCCTCATTTTAGTGAAGCTGTAGCTAGTGGGGGAAAGTGCAATAACAGGGCATTTGGGCTTGCCCTTGGAGTTCTTGAGGTCTCTACTTAATGGCTTAAGTTTTAAGGATGAAATAGTCCTTGACATGGTAACAAAACCTCTATGACTAAGTGGACAGAAATTTATTCTAGCATCCCAATTTTCCTAAGAATACATTGATTGATATTCCCAAATCAATTACACAACAGTGACCCCACCAATTTACTTATGCTATCACAGAGAGAAATATATAAATTACCAAAAGGGAAAGGTAGTGGGTCATGGTATTGTTATTAGGTGTTTGGTATGATTAGACAGATTATTAGTGTCCAGGGTCCAGGAAACTGGGCCTTTAATTTTCATAGTTTTCAGCGTGGGAAGATAAGGCAAGCAAGCATCTTATAATTCATTCATTCATGCCAACACTGTAATAGAGATAGATAAGGCTACTTATATATTTGCTCCCCAATACAAATAAGACACATGAGGAAGGCTACTTATATATTTGCTCCCCAATACAAATACAGAGAGAACATGTAAATCAATAATAATTATATCAATCATTAACATGGAATTATTCATTCAGAACACTCCATTGCACTGTGATTGCTTAAACTTGAAGATCCATGGCATGAAATATTTACCCAAAATGGTATCTTCCTATAAAATACAGGCATTATAAAAGAACACAAAGCCAATGGCATGAAATATTTACCCAAAATGGTATCCTTTGGTTTCCTTGTGGATGCATTGCCATTGTTTTCTATGTCCATAGAATCCTCATCACTGCTCCACTTTCTCTTCATAGTTTTGGGACATGAGGAATTACTTCGTTGGTCTCCAACATTTCTTCATCGCTATTTACATGCTCAAATCGAACAGCACTCACTTTCTTGGCATTTCCTGTGAGTATCTGCACCAGAGACAACAGAGTTACATATATTTTCGAGAACAAAGGCCAAATTGATGAAGCTCTAGATTCAGCTAATTAACTTGGACAGATTGTAGAAAGAAACAGGAGACCTAGAATCTTATGAAAATACAGCTCACAAGTTATAGCAATTAGCAAGTATAGGAATGCAAAAATTTAAATTTGACTGCAGTTTTCAGTTTTCTATTGTACTATAAGTGCAGGCATGTGCACTGCAATAGACATAGATAATAATAGCTCGATGCGCTCCTTTCTACTCTATATAAATATAATTTTTTTCTAGTTATTTTTCCCTGGAAAATTGCTCTTTGGCAATTCAAGGTGTTAAATTTCAAGTTTCCACTTTCCTCACAGATTCAAGGTGACTAACTTTCATTCATATAACTACATACTAAACAATTTGGATCGCAAAGCAGTAACTTGGAATCAGACCATTACAGTCCTTAAACTGATGGAAGGTATAAATTGGGAATATATATATATATATATATATATATATATATATATATATATATTATGGCTAATGAATGAATTGTATCAAGAAGTTAAATGAGCAATAATGAAACATGTTAGTAAAAGAAGTGCCTCAACTTCAATAGAGAGGTTTTGTTCCTGCATAATCATAATTAGCAACAAGCACATCAAAATGAAATCAATCTTGCTTGCCAGCCTTACCTCTTAATAAGATTGGAGGTATTGCTGTTCTGATGTTGAGGGAGAATATAATTCCTCAGCATCTACACTTTCTCACGCCATTCCATTTCCATTATGTGTATATATATATATATATATATCAAGATTCAAGAAAACCTCAAACCAAATATAAAAAATTTCCTACCACATTAACAGTAGTGTTAACTCATGCATATTGCCATGCTTAGCAAATTAAATCCTACCAATCTCAAAAGAAACAAAGGCATCAATGCAAGTATATTGTACCTGCGTAGGGCTATAGCGATAATTATCCCAGTTACTCAGAGTCACGGACCTTGGCTTCTCAAAATCCACATTAAGAATCTCATAGGCCAAACCTCTCAACCCTACATTCCTCTATTCGAATAAATAGTAAGATCCACAGTGTTGCTTACCTCCCAGATCGTAATCGTTCAGCAGTTTCCGCAGTTACTTTGTGTGTTCCGACTTTTATAGGGATTATGATTTGAGAGATTTAGGGATGAAGACAAAAAATGAAAGAAGAGAGGAAGAGAAAAATTAGAGTGAGGGTTCAGTGGTTCCAACAAAGCACACATTCGATTTCACTAGAGAAAGGGGCAAAATGGTTACAAAGTCTTTGAAAAATCGATACTTACTATTGATTTGCAGAAGAAAATGGGGCAAATTCGATTCTCTGAAAAAATGAAGGAAGCGACAAAAGTCTCCTCGCCGTTGCCGTGCCTCGTTCACGTTGCTTCGTCGGACAGAGTGAGTGGGAGTCGAAGGCGTCGGACAAAGTGAGCGAAAGTGGTGAGGTCCATGGAGGAGAGGACTCGTCGTTTGGAAAAGGGAGCAGAGTGTTTGGAAAAGCGAGTCTTTAGGTTCTGAAAATGAGTGTGGCGGGTTTATGGGAAATAAAAAGCACTAATGGAAAAATGGGTAGTGGCAAAAGAGCTTTTATTTTTTTTTTAATTTCATTTTTGCCCACGGTTATAACCCGTGGGTAAACAACCGTAGTTAAAAAAATTGCAATTACATCTAACCACGGTTGGCTTTAACCGTGGCTAGTTAACCGTCGTTAAATACTCTGTTTTTTGTAGTGCAAGCTTGTAGCCATTGTATGCAAGTTGAAAGCTTTACGTTACAATGTGATATATTTTTTTGAATGATCTCTTCTAATTGGGTGTCCTGACATTTGAGAGTTTGGATACTGAGATAGGATAAAAATATCGTTATAACCCGCTCTCCCTGAAATGAAATCAAAGATTTCTCTATTTTTGAGGGGTTTGACTCTTACGCTTTTTGAGGACAAATCCAATCTCTTACACATTTTTGAGAACCAAATGTAAAAGTAGAATCTCACATACTCCATTTCCTCCCTTTCTCCCAAATTAATTAAAATATAAAATTAATTATAATTCTAAATATTAATTAATTTGATTATATATATATATATATATATATATATATATATCACTTCAATATTTTACAAAATACACACTTGATGAGAGGATCATTCCTCCAACTTGGCATGATTGCATGACTCATCACCAATGACCAAAATGTCATTATGAATGTGGACATAAGTGAGTCATGACACATATTGTAAAGGATAGTGATTAGTGAAATGAACAAAGAGGTTTTAAGGATTTGAATACAAATGCAATTAAGGCAATTTACTCACAATTAATCAATGGATATGCACATTCATTAACTATACACACAAATACTATTACTTTGTGTAATCGGATTTGAATTATCTTCACTTTTAAAAATATTTTAAAAAGTGATTGGAAGTAATAGGAAGCATCAATCTTCAAAATATACAAATGCTTATCATTATCTTCACTTTTTTAGACATAACATTTAAAAAAATGAAATTGAGATGGAAAGAATTGTTTTTATATTTCATTTTTTTTATTTGAAAAGCAAGCATCTAAATTTTATCAATCTTCAAAATATACAAATTCTTTCAATACTAACTGCTCAATTAGAGCTTCTGGGATTTTTGGTGTTGTTGCTCCCAGGTGTGGCGCCATAAGGAGCAAATTCCGCCTAACCTTGCCTTCCATCTGTCAACACAACACTTGCTCATATTATCAAATACTAACCAAGATGCCATACTTAAATATTAATTTATCTGGTAAAGACAATGGCATAAAATAATTCCAATTTTTCCACAATCCTGTCTCATGTCATCAAGAATATCTTCACAGTCATCATCATCTTTAAGCTCATCAGGGGAAACAGATTGAGTTAAACATAACACTTCTGTGGGCAGCACAGGAGGTTGAAGCATGAGACTCTGCACAAAAAATGACATACAAATTATTTTAAATGGTAAAATAAATTTTGGCATTAGCAAGTTGAAGGTACAGATACAGATTCTTGTTTCACCTGGAGAGCAAACTGCTTCTAGGCGTGGCCTTGGAGCCCAACCATATAAGCAAAGCATGCTGTCAAATACCTTGTTCCTGCACATAGCATGGAAATTGTGAATATCAAATACAGATAATAAGATATAAAAAGAAATCAGTAAAGCTGCACATAGTATGGCAATGCGGTAGCAGTGTTGCAGAAGCTCTTTTTATATTGATTATACGCATGGTATTCAATTTCAAATTTTGGAACTGTATAGAGTAATTGAATGGGACTTTAAGACTCATATTACACAACCAGAAAATTTGGTCTTGATTTGTGTCAATCATTGAAATCACGCGAGGTCAGAATCAGATTTCAAAACATGTGTAAGGGTGCCAATTCGCTCATTAAGACCATTTATAACTCATTAGGTAATATATTAGTCACAATTATGATACCAAGATTAATACCAATTAATGTACATAAGTCCTCAGAGCAATAATCTTGCCTTATGAAAGCATTGAAAAAAATACTTGTAACACATTGTTCAATCTCAAAACCTAATGCCTCAAAAGTGTTCACTGTTGTTTGCAACATCGATCCCTGGGTTTCTCGCACACCAAATTTCAACCTATTTATATATGTAGTTTAGTGTACACAGTATATACCAACTGGTGTGAATTTCTGACCAAGATTTCGTTTTGCTTTGCATTGTTATTTTAAAAAGCCTCACATGTGTGAATCTACCACTATTTCTTGTTGCAATTTGTTAATCCTTTTTGTTAGCCAGAAAATAAACCAAGAGGGGGGTGAATTGGTTTATTCAAATTTTAACTCTTTGAAAAACTTCATTCCGATTAGGACTCTTATGAAAATCATTTTCTTTGAGTTAAGGAGTCAGAATAAGGGAAGGGTTGCACACACAATTTTGCTGGAGAGGTTCACTACCCAAGTTTGCTTGAATAGCTACGTCCTCTCCCCTTCTAACCAAATAGTTAGAAGGCCTATATTACTCAATTCAATTCTTACAACCAAGTAACCCAAACCCTTTTTTGGGAAAGCACACTTGCTTTTACGCTTTCCTTACAGCAATATAGGACTCAACTCAACAACAAACTTAGAACCTAATATACTAAGTTTCTCCAGGAACCTTCCTCAAGGATCAGCCTCCTTACTTGGCTTTTAGCTCTAAGAAACTTAGTATATTAAATCCTCCAAAATCCAATCCCAGGATTCAGACCCAAGAACTTAATATTTGAAGTTCCTCTTAGAACCTTGTTTCACCACAAGGATCAACCTCCTCAAGGCTTTTACCACTAGGACACTACAAGTATTAATTCCTTTTTCAACCAGAATCCTCACCAGGACTCTGACTCTCAATACACAAAGAATTTAATATAAAGAGTTCCCTCTTTGCAACCTTGCTTCACCTTGTAAGGATCAGCCACCTCTAGGCTTTTATCGCAGGAGACTCAGTATATTAACTTCTTCTAACGACCTCAATCCTCAGTAGGATTCACACAAGAACTTAATGGTTGAATATCTTTTTGCAACCTTGTTCACCCAACAAGGATCAGCCCTTACCCAGGCTTTTACACCCAAGATACTTCAAACACTAAACTCTTATCACAAGCAAGAGAAGAAGAAAAATAAATCCAGTCAACTAATGACTATTACAAATTACAGCACAAGGATTCACACAGGAATCGCACACAGGAGTCACTCAGACTCTTCCTCACTCAGAAGATTTTTGCCACTCTTGAAAGCTTGGAACACTTAGTTGAGAACTTCAGCTTCCTCTCTCATAGCTTTAAATAGGCAGAGCTGAGATCTAAACGTTGGAGCCAAGCATTTGAACTTCTCCATCTTTTTCTAGCCGTTGGAGCCTTCTGCATTTAATGCACCTCAGAATTTCAGCGCAGGACTCAGAGAAAGAGAGAGAGAGCAGGAAGCTAGCCGTTACTCATCCATTTTGAATCTCCTTGTTTTCTTTCTTTCTTTTTATTAAATGTGAGAAGCTCTTTGCATATTTCCGGCGCTGAACTTGCAGAGAGAAAAGCTAATGGATGAAGTATAAGCATTTTGGATATGTTTTTTTTCTCTTACTCCTTTTATGCATGGTTTCTTTGATGGAGTAAAGGTTACACTTCCTCTTTATTTCTACAAGGTCTGCACAATAGTTACCTACTCCACCTACTCCACTTTTTGTGGTCAGATCCATGAATTAAGGGAAAAGTAGGTACACTTTTTACATACCCATGTGATAAGCATAGGATGAGACAAGGACAAACTCATGATTCAAAATGTATGGGCCAATTCTTTACCTTTTTTCTAATTTGGGCCTTACCATATATTTTGGGCCAAGACCATACAAACATCACACCAAATACCCAACATTATCAAGCCCATTTACCATACATGCATCATACCAAATTTAATACCCAATATTATCAAGCCCAATTGATCAAACAAAATTAGTTGACATATTAAAATAATAACTTAAATCCATAAATGTTTTTGGTTCATCATTCTCCCCCTTTTTGATATGTCAACAATTTTGTTTGTGTATGATGCTCCCCCTTAGTTTATGCATCCAAAAAAAATTTACCATGTAGCAAATCAGTTCTATATGCCATAAATAATCATAGGCACATATGCATAAGCATTCACATAACCATTTCTTATAATCAAATCAAAATCTAATTCTTCTCCCCCTTTGACATATCAAAAGAGGGGTATATACATAAACAACTCTGTATTCATCAATCACATCAATGACTTTGACACATTAAAAGGAGGGGTCCAAAGATCAACAATGACTTTTCGAAGGGGCCAACCAATGGCCAAAAGTGTTCACAAATAGAGCTAAGTAGCAATAGATGAAAGTCATATGCAAAATATAAGTAGGAAGCGGAGGAGGATATTATAATATCAACAAACAGGGCTCAGAGGAATCAATAGCACTCAGTAGGAATCAACAGCAACCTAACAGGGAACTTTTAAACTGACTACTTACATTTATTTTTATCGAACTCTTAATTCAAGACCAGACTTGATTACATCTTTAGTAGGATTTGAAGTCAAACTAATCAAGACTTAATGCATGATTTGATAGGGCTCCTATTAGTTTGTGCATTGCCTTGAAATTGAGTTTCCTGTATCTTGCTTTCAATAAGCACAAGTGTAAAGTGCAAAGCTATTCATAACATGCCATTCACTTTTGTTCAACATTTATTTTTATTGCAATCAAACAAATCATCATTCTTTTCTCCTTTTGTCACAATTAGAAATCCATAAGCATATGAAAGAATCATGCATAAGGATTGAAAAGTTAGTTAATGACTCCCCCTCAAGTAAAGCATATGCTTTGTTCAATCCCCTCTATATCTCTAATAAAATTTTGTTTTATTTCAAGCATTGAATGCAGGAGGTTCCCAAGCTCGTGATTTAGCTCGTTGGTTCAATAAACCAGCTTCAAGGAACCTGATTCTTCCTCCCCATCTTTTATATTCTTCATACAAGTATATCTTATCATGCGTGTTCCCTTCTTACCACAATAATGTATGCGATCAATATTAGATCATGTTGGCAAGGATGAATTTCCTAGAATGAATGTACATTAGCATGATAAGTGGATTTCATCCAAGGATAGGCATATCAAAGCATAAAGTATTCTACTTCATAAAAGAAATACAAGTATGTTCTTGCATGAAACATGTTTGCCTCAGATCCCACTCTCATAAGCCTTACGAGTCCTGCTACTCTGTCAAAGCTTCTTAAGTATCCAAAATTGCAAACTTCGAACGAAAACTAATATTTTCATGAACTTTCTGGATAAGTGTGGCGGGAAGGAAATTTCACTTAAGACAACAATTTTTAAACCTCACTTCCCTAATTTCCACATGTGTCCTATTACTCTATTATAGCCTCTCTATGATCTATAAAGCTTATTTCTTTTCTTAACTCAAGGATTTTTCTGTAACTAGTGGCTCAACGAATATGTCTGCTAATTGATTCTCAAAGGCCACATACTCTATCTCAATATCTACCTTTAAAACATGGTCCCTAAGAAAATGATATATAATCTCAACGTGTTTAGTCCTAGAATGCTGGACAGGATTCTTAGGCAAATTGATTGCACTCGTGTTGTCACATTTAATAGGAACCTTTGAGAGATTTACCCCGAAACCTCGCACTTGCTAGATCATCTAAAGTAGCTGAGCACAACAGCTTCCTGCCGCAATATACTCAGCCTCAGCTATGGAAAGGGAACCAAAATTTTGATTCTTACTATGCCAAGAGATTAAGTAGTGTCCTAAGAATTTCCAAGTTCCACTAGTACTCTTCTTGTCTATTCTACATCCACCAAAGTCAACATCTGAGAATCCTATAAGTTCACATGTGTTGTTTCTAGGATGCCATAAGCCTAACTCTTTGGTTCCTACTGGACACCTTAGGATTCTTTACACATCAGTTAAGTGCGACTCCTTAGTACTTGACTAATAGCGATCAAATAAGCACACAACAAACATCATATCTACCAGAAGTTAAAGAAAGAGAATATCTTATCATACCTCTGTTGTATTTGGAATCTACAATTTTACCTTCTTGATCTTGTTTAAGTTGCAACATTAATAGGAGTCTTTATTTCTTTTGTATTTTGCATTTCACACCTCTTGAGCGATTCTTTAGCATACTTGGACTGCGAGACAAATGTTCCCTCCTTTGTTGCTTCACTAGTAGTCCAAGAAGGAATGCCATCTCCTCTATCACGCTCATTTCAAACTCCTTTGTCATAGTATTTGCAGATTCCTCACACAATATTTTGGTTAGTAGATCCAAATATCAACAACATACACTTGAACAATAATATTATCCCTCTTAAGATTCTTTGTAAAAAGTGTAATATCATCTTTTCTTATCTTAAACTCATTTTCAGTTTAAGACTTACTTAACCTCTCATACTAGGTTCTAGAAGCCTGTTTTAGGCCATGAAGAGCCTTAGTTAACATGATATAAAAAATTCACGTATCTCAAATCGAGGAGGTTGTCTTATATAGACTTCCTCATTGAGAGAACTATTCAGAAAAACACTTTTGACATCCATTTGAAAGAATTTAAAGTTCATAAGGCAAGAAGCATCCTAATAGATACCAACCTTGCTACAGGAGCACGAATTTCATCATAATCAATAATACCTTATACCTGATCATACCCTTGTGCCACCATTCTTGATTTATTTCCAACCACGTTCCTAGCTCATCAAGCTTGTTTTTTTTGAAGTCCCATTTGGTTCTTATGACAGACATGTTTTCTGATGCAGGATTCAGCATCCATACTTGATTCCTTTCAAACTGATTTAGCTTTTATTGCATGGCTATGATCCATGAATCATCCTTTAAGACCTTTTCTATCGTTTTTGGTTCAACTTGTGAGACAAAGGTCATGTTGTTCATTTCTTTGAATGATGAGCGAGTCCTCATGCCTTCATTTGGATTGCCAATGATAAATTGCATGGGATAAGCTGAGAACTATTTCCATTCTTTGGGGCTTTCCCTTTGGTGATGTTTTCACCCTTTATAGGTTCCTCAGGAGACTCAGGCAATGAAGAGCTATTGGGTTCAGCTTCCTGAAATGCTGTTTCATGTTGAAATTCCTCTATTGATTCCTGTTATGTTTGAGTAGATGTTTGGATTATGATTCCCTCTGGAATGTCATCATTAACACCTGTCTTATCATTACTTGCACAAGATGTGTTAGATTCCTCAAATTTCACATGAATACCCCCTTTTTTTTAACAGTCCTAATTTTAAATTGTGAATCCTATAAGCTTTACTAGTCCAAGAATATCCGAGTTAGATTCCTTCTAAAGATGTAGGATAATCTTTTCTTGGATTTTTCTTTCATTATTTAGGACACAACACTTTTCTCTCGAAGGTATGAAAACTTCCAATGTTTGCCCTTCTGCCCTTTTACACTCATGTGGAGATTTCTCTAATTAAGACTCCTATTTTGAATATAGCATGCAGCATTTATAGCCTCAGCCCAAGGATTCTTAGATAAAGTATTTTCACTAGGCTATGTCAGTTAGTGACATATTTTTCCGTTCTACAACACCATTTTGTCAAGGTGTCCTAGAAGCAGAAAAAAATGTGACTAATTCCATGCTCAAGTCTCAAAAACTTTGTTTTCAACTTCCTTGCCATAATCACTTCTAATGCTTGTGATAATATACCCTTTTTCAAAAACCCTCAAAATTTTCAAATATTTCATTTTTATATGCTAGGAAGTATACCCAAGTAATCTTAGAAAAACATCAATTATTACCAACCCATAATATTCGGCTTCAAGACTCTGAGTCCTAACATACCCAATAAACCAAAGCGACTCCTTATCATTAATTGATGACACGCATTTTAATTTAGTATTAGTTTCTAGATGTAACAAGTAAACATTACTTCACTTTATTAGTCTTGCTATCAATGACCATGCACTTTGAATCATAGAAGGAAACATGATGATCTATGCCACATAATTAACTAATGTTAAGCAAATTATGGTTGAGTCCTATACATTTCTAACAAAGCATTTACCTTAACCTTACCAATACCTTTTATCCTTCATTGACTGTTGTCCTTAGATGTTACAGTAGCAAGAGACTTAGGAGTGAAGGGTACAAAAATTATTTGAGTTTCCTGTCATATGTCTCGAGCATCCTGAGTCAATGAATCAGGGCTCTTTTGTTCCCTGAACTCAGCAGTTTCTTTTTAGGTCCCCAAAAAAAACTTTTGGGTCCTGGACAGGTTAGTTGCAGTTCCCTTAGGAACCCATACTTGTCTCACAATTTTTCTGTTACTCCTGCATGTATAAGATAAATGCCCTTTTTCTCTGCAGATATAACACATCTTATTTCTATGTGGATTAAGTCTAGGTCTCCTATAATTTTGAGAATTAAATCTAGGACTTCTATTATATTTTTTAGGGTTAAATCTCGGTATCCTATTATATCTTTGATATTTATCTTCTGCTTTCTGTTGATCTACAATAACCTCCTTATTCTTTTTACTTCTTGAGGACTCTGCCTCAAACCCTAGTCCTGATTTATCATTAGGATTCCTCTGACTTCCTAAGATGAGACTTAGATTTTCTTCTCCTTTTACAAATTGTCCTAAATCATAATTAAGTTTATCTATTGTATCCTTTAGCTTCCTATTTTCAACGATTAGTGCTGACATTGACTTAATCTTCTCTTCTAAAGCTTCCTTTTCTAGTTTCATTGAGTTAAAGGCCTTTAGTACCTTAGAATGTGAAACTTTTAGTTCTCCATATTTTTCTAACACTTCCCTAGAATCCTCTAACAAGGTATTATGTGTTTCAAGAAGTTCATCAAAATGAGGATTATATTTAGTTACCTCAAATTCTCCTTCTTCTTCTGTTCCTTTGGCCATAAGACAAAAGTTGGCAGTCTCCTTTTGTAGTGACTCCTTGACTTCTAGTGACACTGATTCCTCTTTTAATTTATGCTGGTCATCTTTCAGGAAAGTGCTTTCATAGGCCATGAGATTTCCTCTTAGCTCGTCATAGGTGATATCTTTCAATCTACCACTCTCATCATTTGTTCCTTCATATGTGACCACAAGTTTGTCCCATATCTCCTTGGCCGATGTGCATCTGGATATTTTTGAGTATTCTTCTGCACTTAAAGAACAATACAACATATTAATAGCACTTTTATTTAAACTAGAGTTTTTCTTATCTGTTTCAGTCCACTCCTTCCTTGGCTTAGGTTGTTTATCTCCATCAGCCTCCTTGGTGATCTCTATAGGACCCTCCTCAATAATATTCCATATGTCCTCATCAAATGCCTGAATAAAAATAGTAATTCTATTTTTCCAGTAGGCATAGTTGTTGCCATCAAAGAGAGGAGGACGCTGGAAGGATTGTCCTTCTCTTAGAATTACTTGCTTTTCCATTTTCTGACAAGGATCTTTTCCTCTATGGTAGTTAAACCTGCAAGACAAATAGAGGCCTCCTCTGATACCAATTGTTAGCCAGAAAATAAACCAAGAGGGGGGTGAATTGGTTTATTCAAATTTTAACTCTTTGAAAAACTTCATTCTGATTAGGACTCTTAGTTAATTTAGGACTCTTATGAAAATCATTTTCTTTGAGTTAAGGAGTCAGAATAAGGGAAGGGTTGCACACACAATTTTGCTGGAGAGGTTCACTACCCAAGTTTGCTTGAATAGCTACGTCCTCTCCCCTTCTAACCAAATAGTTAGAAGGCCTATATTACTCAATTCAATTCTTACAACCAAGTAACCCAAACCCTTTTTTGGGAAAGCACACTTGCTTTTACACTTTCCTTACAGCAATATAGGACTCAACTCAACAACAAACTTAGAACCTAAAATAATAAGTTTCTCCAGGAACCTTCCTCAAGGATCAGCCTCCTTACTTGGCTTTTACCTCTAAGAAACTTAGTATATTAAATCCTCCAAAATCCAATCCCAGGATTCAGACCCAAGAACTTAATATTTGAAGTTCCTCTTAGAACCTTGTTTCACCACAAGGATCAACCTCCTCAAGGCTTTTACCACTAGGACACTCCAAGTATTAATTCCTTTTTCAACCAGAATCCTCACCAGGACTCTGACTCTCAATACACAAAGAATTTAATATAAAGAGTTCCCTCTTTGCAACCTTGCTTCACCTTGCAAGGATCAGCCACCTCAAGGCTTTTATCGCAGGAGACTCAGTATATTAACTTCTTCTAACGACCTCAATCCTCAGCAGGATTCACACAAGAACTTAATGGTTGAATATCTTTTTGCAACCTTGTTCACCCAACAAGGATCAGCCCTTACCCAGGCTTTTACACCCAAGATACTTCAAACACTAAACTCTTATCACAAGCAAGAGAAGAAGAAAAATAAATCCAGTCAACTAATGACTATTACAAATTACAGCACAAGGATTCACACAGGAATCGCACACAGGAGTCACTCAGACTCTTCCTCACTCAGAAGATTTTTGCCACTCTTGAAAGCTTGGAACACTTAGTTGAGAACTTCAGCTTCCTCTCTCATAACTTTAAATAGGCAGAGCTGAGATCTAAACATTGGAGCCAAGCATTTGAACTTCTCCATCTTTTTCTAGCCGTTGGAGCCTTCTGCATTTAATGCACCTCAGAATTTCAGCGCAGGACTCAGAGAAAGAGAGAGAGAGCATGAAGCTAGCTGTTACTCATCCATTTTGAATCTCCTTGTTTTCTTTCTTTCTTTTTATTAAATGTGAGAAGCTCTTTGCATATTTCCGGCGCTGAACTTGCAGAGAGAAAAGCTAATGGATGAAGTATAAGCATTTTGGATATGTTTTTTTTCTCTTACTCCTTTTATGCATGGTTTCTTTGATGGAGTAAAGGTTACATTTCCTCTTTATTTCTACAAGGTCTGCACAATAGTTACCTACTCCACCTACTCCACTTTTTGTGGTCAGATCCATGAATTAAGGGAAAAGTAGGTACACTTTTTACATACCCATGTGATAAGCATAGGATGAGACAAGGACAAACTCAAGATTCAAAATGTATGGGCCAATTCTTTACCTTTTTTCTAATTTGGGCCTTACCATATATTTTGGGCCAAGACCATACAAACATCACACCAAATACCCAACATTATCAAGCCCATTTACCATACATGCATCATACCAAATTTAATACCCAATATTATCAAGCCCAATTGATCAAACAAAATTAGTTGACATATTAAAATAATAACTTAAATCCATAAATGTTTTTGGTTCATCACTTTTTCATGAATCTGTATTTGCTCAGTCTTTGGAAAGCATAATAGTTATTCCAACATAATTTGATCTACATGAGAGGCAGGAGTGAATCATTTGAACAGAAGGTCAGAATTTTTAGAAGATTTAAAAGAAAAGCAAGGAAGTCATTCCATATAAACATAAATTATTAATCAAAGAGCACATAGTGTTACCTGTTCAATGCTCGATCACTCCCCAACGTAGACTACTACAACATCCCTCTTCCTCAATTGCCTTTGCTTCTTGTTCAACTTACCACGTTTATCGGAAGACTAAACTTTTTTTTACATATGTAAAAAAGTATTAGAAAATTGAACATTGTTCATTTTCCAAACAATCAAAAAAGAAAATGTGAATGATGCCCAATCAACTATTACATCCACACACTGTTTTCTTTCTTCTTTGCAGATTTAATTTGTTTTGAAATAGAAAAAATCGAAAGTGACCAACCATTGAATGCTGCTTCCAGGCGAGATGCGGAAACACCAGAGTTGTTTGTAGAGGTGACAGGGGGTGACAATTCTTCAGGCAAAAGGGTATTTCTGAAATCTATGATTTCTTGAATATCTCCATTTATGCACATACGTGATGCATACATGGAGTTTGACAGTGTCCTCACATAAACACACACTTCCTTTAGTATGTTAGTCAGCTTAGCAGCAAACGGACTCTTGGCAAAAGCAATATTCTTGAAATACATGTTAATCAATAAGACACAAACCTCACTATCACAAAGCACCATTTCCATGGAATCATGAGGGTGATTTTTCGGGTAAGGAGGCATATTCCAAAGACGGACCACACGTACTCTGATAGTCCAGTGTTCACGCAGAGGGTGGATATTTCTAACACTGTCAAACATGTTCATCAACGTGTGGTAGTAGAATTACACTGGAATGCAAGGATGAGAAATGATTTGCAAAGGAATACGTGCAGCTTGTTCAGGAGGAAAATGCAGTTCTTATAGAGGAATTCGCTGAATCAAAGGGATCCCTTTGATTTAGGGATACTCTAAAATATGGTTTTTGAAACCTCAGATCCATATCAACATCCCAAAGAATGCGGATAAGATGATATTCCATTGGTGACAAATTGACAATGAATAGTAGTCAACTATCCACCTTAAATTTCCCAGACAATGTATTTACTGTGATTGACATTAATTAGCCTTTGATATACACAATCTGTTTCAACTCCAGGCTCCATCTCAAAAAATTACGGAACACATTAATTCGTAATTGAATGCATAAATTTTTTTTTTTAGTTGCGATGCGGCTTTGTTGCTAAGAAGTTTTTTTGGGGCATTCTCTATAATTCCTTATATGTGGTTTAAATGGCAAATAATGGATAATTAATCACCACTAAATCATCACATACCAAAAAAACGACAATGATGCAATCAGAATTAAAATACCATAAAATCATTAAATTACCATCAATCACCATTAACTGAGGGCAATTTTTCTGAGGAAAAAAACGAAAATAGGAGAAATAATTACAATAAAACAACATTAATTCCTCATCTAATTACTTAGTTCTCTAATCAATATTCATAAAATGCTGCAATTTTTGGTAAGGGCCACTTTTTTGAGGAAAAAAAACAGAAATAAGGGAAGGAATTATAATAAAGCAACATTAATTCTTTATCTAATTAATTCGTTCTCTAATGGTGCAATATGTAGTGAGGATCAGGTTCTTTGAAGAAAAAAACGAAAATAAGAGAAGGAATTATAATTAAGCAACATTAATTCCTTATGTAATTAATTCATTCTCTAATATTCATGAAATGTTGGAATTCTTAGTAAGGGCCACATCACTTATCATTAAATATATATGGCATTTGGGAATTATTTCACTGGATGAATGAATTGCCACATGGATTAGTTAGTAGTGAGATATTATAATCTTGATTAGGTGTCATATGGCATTTGGGAATTATTTCACTGGATGAATGAATTGCCACATGGATTAGTTAGTAGTGAGATATTATAATCTTGATTAGGTGTCATTTGAGCAAACATCTCAATTAGGTTGATGTGGCAAGTAAAGGAGTATTCCTTTATATATATATATATATATAGTAAACATCTCAATTAGGTTGATGTGGCAACTAGATTGCGTCCAAATATGATGTGGCAAAATTGAGATACATGACAAATTCAACAATTCTGAAGAATCAGTGCTTGTATGTTCACTTAATATATTATAAAGATACTAGCGATCGACCCATGCGATGCACGGGATATATTTAAATATGTTTATAAAAAAATATATAAACATACAATAATGACTATAATAACAAAAATTAGAAATTTGTGAGAATCCAAACTAATCAAGAAATCTTTACAGATATTTATGTTGTATAACATAATAGAATTTAAAGAGAAAATGTCTCTTTGATTATGACAGTTGACGAAGTACGTAACACCCTATAATTAAAAAAATACCAACAACAAAATATTCTTTTTACTTGATAAAGTAATATAGGGTCGTCTAGTAGGAAGGAAAAGAAGAAATGTAATGTAATTAGCACAAAATTCGAGAAATACATTTGCTTGGTATGATTTTAAAGTATTGTAATCTACTTTACATTGTAATTTCCTTTACGTCAAGTGAAGTAAAATAAATTACATAAAAAATATTGTGTGAAACTTGTTTACATAGGTAATTAAAAAATTTTACAAAATTATCCCTTTCATTTTTCATAATCATCCACCCACACTGTCACGACTCCAAATCGGGAGTACGTGACCGGCACGGGAATAGACTTTTACCTCTAAACCCGTAAGTCTTACCCTGTAAACATAACTATAACTACCCTGCTATACAATCAATATATATATATATATATATATATATCATAATATTGGCCACACCTCACTGTGGCCTAATTAACCTGCAATCCGCGGTTCGCTCAATACCGCTTCAGCTCAGCTCAATGTATAGATATATATATCAACACTCATAATGTAAATATTCATATCATATTGATCGTACGTCTCAATATGTACGATCTATCCTATTCACATGCAGCAAGCACACATAATATATATATCCATATCATATTGACCGTACGCCTCAATGCGTACGATCTATCCTATTCACATGCAGAAGTTTATATACTCATACATATATCTTAGTATTCCCTAAAATGGACCCTGTCTTTAAGTACATGTGAAGCCGACAATTCTAGAGTGGACGTACATCAAAAGCTGTAAATATATACACAATATCTACAACTTAAAATATGTACAACATAATCAAAATATAACAAAATATCCACCCACGCGAACAAGTGCATTAGGGTTGGTCCGATATCCGTATCATTGTCCGGACGTCGATGCCTGCCCGATACCTGTATCTGAAACATTGAAGCAGAGGGAGTGAGTCAAACAGACTCAGTGAGAAGCTTCCCATCCTCGGCGTAGCGGCGGGTACCACTACAACTGGGGAAAGGGAAACACCCATAATCACATGTGCATGAAAATCCAGTTTATCAAATGTTATATTACGATAAGGCAATATTAATATAACATTAAAATCAAAGATAAACCTACGGATCATGCTTTTCTATCATGCTTCTCATAAACAAGCAATCACTTTTAACATATCATTTGAAAACTATAAATCACTTAACTGACCCTAGTGCCAGGCTAGGGAAATGGCCTTAACGGGCAATTTCTTTTAATCTTTACCTGACCCTAGTGCCAGGCTAGGGCAATGGCCTCAACGGACAAATCTTTTAATATTTAACTGACCCTAGTGCCAGGCTAGGGCAATGGCCTCAACGGGCAAATCTTTTAATCTTTTAACTGACCCTAGTGCTAGGCTTGGGCAATGGCCTCATCGGGCAAATCTTTTATCTTTAACTGACCCTAGTGCCAGGCTAGGGCAATGGCCTCAACGGGCAAATCTTTTCTGACTTGTTTCTATTCCCGAGCTCTCAGCTGGGATTCTGACTCTATCTACCCATTTCTATCCTAAACTGACGTTACCTAGGTATATGTAAACCTCCCAATGACTCACTAATCAATTAATGAGATCTTTTTAATCCTTATTTAATACCTAAACCCTTGATTAGATCATAACCTAGCTCTAAGGCCTTTCCTAAGTTCAATTACCATAAAACGTCGACGTCTACTAACAACTTCTATACGATTTCTTTAATGAGTTTCTAATTAATAGGGTAAACCAAACCTTGGACTCAATCAACAACTTACCGCCTTGCTTGTACTGTTCCGCGTATCTCATGTCATCACATGGATACCCTCCAGTACCTCTTTACCTGTAGTCAAACACCCATATACGCATACTTTCATATAACAATTTAGGAACAACAATAGCATGTTAACCACTAAATAATTCTTACAAATAGGCAAGTAGGCAAACCACATATCCATATCCTCAATCAACCCTGTAGGGCAAGGATGGGAAACCCCTTACCTGGATGGCTTCCTTGTGCTTGTCCTGGAGTAACTCCCACTCTGGACGAGTCGTGGTTCCCTAACGAATGCATTCACGTGCTTAACATCTCAACTATATGCAATTCATATGCATACGACATGCTCGTGCCTAAAATGCATCTAGACGTTGCCAAGGACCAAGTCCTTGGTCTTATCCGTCTTCCCTCTCTTCTATGAGAGTCTCAAGTGCCTCACACTTGGTTTCGTACATCCATCGCTCTCCTTGAGTTGCTTTTGGGGCCTTGGATTTGAGTTACTAAACCTCAATGTGCTTCTACGCTATCCTACTTAAGGTTACCTAATGACAGTGTATAAGGAATTTAGAAATTCAAGAAGTTGGACTTAGCTTATTCCGTAAGTTTCTATTCTTGAGGAACAAGAAGACATTTGAAATGATTTTGATCCTTAAAAACATGGTTGGGGGTGTCCTAAGATGTTTATGATTGAAAATAGGAGGTTCGGACACCCCAGATTGGCTTAAAAATGGGTTTTGGGCATGCTGGGCAGAGACCGGGCGCTGCAGCCCAGTAGCTCTTTGTTTTCCCGAGAGCTGGCGCTGCAGCGCCAGCTCGCAACACAGCAATTCTTTTGCTATACTGTGGGCTGGTTCGGGCCCATTTCGGCCCTTTTTGACCCCGGCTTCGACTCCGCACCTCACGGGTTTTGTTCACCTACATTCCAACAACATGAATCCAATCCTAACTACTCAAATCCAAGCCCGATTCCAAATTTATCAACGAATCCCCAAATTCGGAATATTTAGAATTTTCAACCCCAAACCCTTTCAAATTCGAATTCGGCTAAACCCGAGGGTATAGCCTCGATTCTTACCCCAACTAAGTGTTCAAGAACACTTCCTAGGTCTCAATCTACCCTCGAAACAACCCAATCAAAGGTGGATCGAAGAAATCCCTAAAAATGGAGAAATTGAGGGTTTCGAATGAAATTGGGGTTACCAACCTTTGATTCGATTGGTGGAAGGTGTAAGAGACGTCGTACCCGAGCTCCGGTGACTTTTCCGGCGTCGGCTAGCTCTCCCAGGTCACTTTTCCGGCGAAACCCCAACCCTTCTTCTTCTCCTCCTTCATGCCTCACCCTCTCTCTCTCTCTCTTCTTTCTCTCCTTTCTTTTGTTTCTAACCCCGTAGCCCCCCTCCTCTTTCTTTTTCCCTTATATTCCTATCCTTTTCTTTTTCTTTTCTTCTGGTAAGCCACTCCCACGGCACCCAAAAAAAAGAATATAATAATAAAATAAATAATTAATAACTAAATAATAATAATAATAATAAAAATAATAATAAAGAAGAGGTAGAAAAATATCCCCAATTAAATCCTCCTCTTTCTAATAAAATTTTTATTTTTCTTTTATATCCCAAATCTAAATAGTCAAAAATATTTCCTACTCCCTTTTCCCTATTTAATTCAGGTTTTCAATTTCTTAGGTCCTGAATTAAATCAAAAAATTATTTTCTACTTCTTTTATTTCCGTTTCATTTTATTTTAAACTTCAAAATAATTTCTCGGGTATTACAGATACCACCACCAACCAACCACCCACCCACCACTACTTTCTTTTTTTAATATCAAGTTTTTTATTTTTTAAATATAATAATGGCATTTTGATATTTAGACAGATTTTACATTATAAACTTTTTTTGCTATTTATTTCATACCAAGCTTTTTTTTCTATATTTACAATTACTTTACATTCATTCCCTTTACATCACTAATAACATACTAAAGAGGCTCATACTAATTGTAACTGTCGTTTATGGTTCAGACAATTATAGTTTGCAATTAGGACCGCATGGGGTCTTGACCATGGAGGAGTTGTCCTTAGGTGATGCACCTAGGTGACTACGTACCCTTCAAAAGGAATCAAAGTCCACGTAGTTCGTCATGATGACGTCTATAGGAGTCGTTAGGCAAGGTAGTTTACCTGTATCGGGCCGTGTGCGGCTAAGACATGTCCAAGGTACTCCGGGCGAGCGAGCCGCTCTTAAGAGGTTTCCTTAGTGGGAGAGAGCTCGAGTCTCTGAGGGCTGCTGGAAGCCCTATGTAGAGTAGTTTCCGGAAAGGCGGTGAGCTTGCCGGAGGGCCTCGGTGGGACCTACGGCGGAGCTTAAAGGGATTGGTGTGAGGTGTCTGAGAGTGCTCAGGTTACCGAGAGTATGTGAGGGATATGAGATAAGGTGGTGTAATCCTTCGTGTTGTGTCTCGCGTATCCCTTAGTCCCCCGGGTGAGGGTCTATTTATACTGAGTATGGGGAGGTCGTGCTCGACCCACGATCTCGTGGGACGTGGGTCGTGCCACGAGGCTTGAGGAGTTCCCACGTCTGATTACTGGGATGCTCCATGAAGTAATGTGGGTAAAGGCCATGTAACTAGCAGATGAGTGGTACCACGTGTCTCTAGCGGGTGCTGAGGCTGGGCTTCTAGAAAGTCAGTGCCACGTGTCCCAAAGTGGAATATTCTGTAGTTACATAAGTCCCCCAAGTCTACGGGTGTCGGGTGCCCGTGGATTTAAGTTCCCTTGTCTGTAGGTACTTAGGAATTTCTACTGCTTTTGCTTGCGGGAGGGCTCGTCCGCACGAAGTCGTGGTTATTGGAGCTGGTCGTCCGACTCGCGAGGTAGGTTCCCCCGTATTGTTCCATGAAAAAGGAGACGTTTTGGAGAGGACACGCGTCTTGTTCCGGATGGTTGGCTGCTTGACTTCCTCAGCAAGTTTTCGAGCCGTCTCTACAGAAAGTACGTGACTTACCGAGGGGGAGTCATCATTGCACAAAGGGGCATTTCCCGAAATACCCTTTGTGGGCTAATGGGAGAAATCCAAAGGTCAGGGGCCGTTTGGTCATTTCGAAGGGCTCTCTTCTGGCTATGTTCATCCGTAGCCGGTGGCTGACCAGGGACTCCTTGCTGAGAGTTGTCTATTGAAGGAGTAGGCTTGTTGCAGGTGCCACGCGTCGGAGCTTGGACGGGTGCCACTGGTGTTGGGTGTTTTTTCGTCGTTTCTCCTTCATTAAATGCGGGCTCGTTTCCGAGGGTAGCCATCATTAGCCTGGGCAGATTGTTTTCCGAAAAGGTCCTCAGGTGTCTCTAGGTGACTCTTGGGTTTCTGTTGCCTCGGTTGTGAATCTCAGTCGTCCTTCCTCTCCATGTGTTCGATTGTAGCTGGGCCTGATTGTAGAGGATAAAAATTTTATCCGTTGCGGGATACGAGGGGCAATGGTTTTTGAATCGTCGCGTCTCTGGGTATCCTATAAATGTCCCGCGTTTGAAAGTTTATGACTTTACATCTGCATTCACCTTTCTCCGTTGCCTCTGTTTTCCCTGCCTTTGCTTTGTTCTCTCTGATTCTTGCTTTTCTCGTGCTTTTGTCGAGCTTTTGCAATGGCTGGCGGTGACGATTATAGCTTCTACCCCTTCGACTTTACTGATTTGGAGGATCTTCCTCCTTCTTCTCCTCCTCCTCCCCCTCTTAGCCGTACTCGCGACATCGGTCGGAGTAGGGGAGTAGGGGGAAGAAAAACGGTCAACAGAGTCTTTCTCCGGAGGTAGTAGCCAATGTCCCTGCTGTAGTACTTGCTGGTGGTGAGAGGGAAATCCGATTTCCTGTACCTCCGTCTTTCGAGAGAGACCGCCGGCAGGAAGGTCTTCAAAGGGAGAAGAGGAAGAAGGATGGAAGAGGTAGCTCGAGCAGACCCCGGGAGGGGGAAATTAAAGGAGCATCTACGGCGGAGTTATCCAAGGGAAGAGAAGGAGGGCTCAAGAAGCGGCCTTCCGGTGTGGAGTTGCGGTTATCTTCGCAGGTGGCACGGCAGAGTTCTGACCGGGGGGATGTACAGGCGGAGGCTCCGACGGAGGGTGCTGTCCCATCTTCTGTCCTAGTTTCTGCTCCTGCCTCTGTTCCTACCTCTGTTCCCACTTTCGCTCCTGTTCGTCAATCTCCCATGAAGGTGATTCTATCAACCCGTCCTCCCGTCCTTAGCCCCGTTGAGGGGGTCGATCAGCCTGCTGCTAAGAGGGCCAGGGTGGTCGTTGAGGATTCTATTGGAGACTCTCCTGCGCCTCAAATCACGGCGCGCGAACCTGTTGCTGAGGAAGTTGCGGACTCTGGTGATGCGGCCGTGGAGGCCGGAGTCCTCTTAGATAGAGGGAATATAGTGGCGAGTCAAGCGGCTGCCACGAAAGATCTTGTCCCGGGGTCGAGTGTCGACCCTTATGAACCCCTCGGGCCACCGGAGGGAGGATTATCTTTTGAATTGGTGGCGTTGGGCAGGCGCTTCCCCGTGGAGATGCGGGAGAGGGAAGCTATGGGGCTGGACACTTCTCCATTGAATCTTGCTGTCCGAGGCTTCAGCTGGGTTGTTGAGGTCTTAGCTGACTTCCAACAAGCCGGTTTTGAGTGGGAGAAGCGTGTGTTGAGCTCCCTTATCCCGGTGTTCTCCTCATTTAACTTCTGTGTTCTTGACTTCGCTTTTTGTAGGGGAGATCTGTCGCGACCGGGATCAATTTTTCGGTGTTGCGTCCTCCAAGAGCTAGGCTCTAGAGGTCTCCCAGAAGAGATTGGTGGACGTGCATGGGTAGCTGTCCGGCAAGAAGCTGGAGTGTGAGGATCAAGGATGCGAGGTTAAGTCCTTGACTCAAGAGGTTGTTCGTCTTAGGGCTGAAGCTGGACATCCTTCTGAGGTTAGCTCCTTTGCTCGGAATTGGAGAAGTCTCGCAAGGAGCTGGCCGCCCGTCGGGATGACAGTGAGAGGCGTCAGCGGGAGCTGCATTCTCTTCGCGAAGCTTTGCGGAGTGCGGAGGCTCGCGCTTCTGAGAACCTTTCCGGTTGGCTGGTGGCCGAGGACAGAGTTGTCGACGTTGCTGATCTCCAGGGGGAGTTGTCGGCGCAGAGGATGTACGACATGCTTCTGGCTGTCGAGCAACTCGAGCGTCTCCGTGGGGAGAGGTTTTCGACAGTGTGGGTGGCTTCCTTGCATCCTTCCCTGGAGTTTTTTTATGGTGAGCTTTGCGGTCGAACGGAAACAGATCCTCCGTTGAATCTTGCTTATCTTCGTCAACTGACCGATCGCTTGGTGGAGCACCAGGTGTTGTCTCGAATCGGCGGGCAAGCTCTAGGGATTGGACCTACTTCTCAGCAGCTAGTTGAAGCGACCAGCGGGGGTCGTCGGAAGGTGTTGGCCATGCGGAGCCTGCTGGGGCTAAGGCCTTTGTAGATCTTGGGGATGCCCAAGAATAGGTTTATGTAATTTTCAGGGTGTTTACCCTTTGTAATGGGCGGGCGCCCTCTCATTTTTGGCATCTAATGAGAATGATTTTTTGTAAAGAGTTTTTTCTGCTTCCCTTTTTACTTCTGGGCAAAAAGTCGTGCATGATTGCAGTCTCTCTTTTCGTGGTTATCTCTTTACGTCTGGGTAAAAAGATTTTTTGTATGAGTACCGTGTGATCAGGACATATTTCTAACATGGTTTGTCGACGTTCGTTTTGTGTTTTCTGCACCCAGGGGGTTTTTACCGCGCTGCTAGGGGGAAATGTTAGCTTGGCCTTGAGGGCGCTTAGCGTTTCTTAGGGCGGTTGACCCGTTGTCCTCTGGTAGGACTTACTCGAGTACTTTGCAAATTGGAAGCCTTGTCTTGTGGAAAAGGAATACTTCAATAATAAGAGACAAAATGGTTACATTCGTGCAGCCTCGGTCGGGCTAACCTTAGCCAGGCTGAAAGTAAACAAGATGATTACATTCGAATTGCCTAGGTCAGACGGGTCTTCGTCAAGCTGAATTAAATACTAAATTCGAAATAAAAAGACGTGCATGAATTCGACTTTAAAAGTGGTGTGACGACGCAAAGTGTGTTTGGAGTTTTAAGCGGAGGTCGGGTTCGGACGGGCGGACTCTGGTTTCTTGCCTCCTGACTCTTTACCCTTGGGGGGTTCCTCGCGTGTTTCTTGGGGACCAAGGCGGGCAACCTTGACAGTTTTGGTTAGGCTCGCTGCGTAGCATGCTCGCGCCAGTTTCTGGTCCACCATGATTTCTCCAACCCCGTGGGGTGTTGGGAATTTCATTGTGAGCTGTGCGGTGGATACTACAGCCCTGAGTTTGTTTAGGGACGGTCGCCCTAAAATTGCGTTGTACGATGAACGTGCCGAGACGATGATGAAGTCTACATCAAGGCTAGCGACCTTTGGTAGGGTGCCCATGGTTGTTCGGGCAGAGATGATTCCTTTTGCTGGAACCTGGGCTCCTGAGAACCCTATGAGTGTGCCGGGGAATGGCCTTATGCTGGCTTCGTTCAGCCCGAGTCTTTTGAAAGTGCAAAGTAGAGGACGTCTGCCGAGGACCCTTGGTCGTTCAAGACCCTCTTGACCTCGTAGTTGGCGATTATGGTCGTCACCACCATGGGGACATCGTGGAATGGTCCCTCTAGGTTGGTGAGGTCGAATGTGATGGGGTCTCCCTTGGGCTCGCTCCTCTTTTTGTGTTTTGGGGCGTAGTCAAGGGCCAAAATGGAGCGTTCCACTCTTTTCTTGCTCTGAGGCGATGAGGAAGTTCCTCTCTGCAGACCGCCCGCAATAACGTTGATGACCCCATGAGTAGGTGTCTAATCGTTGGCCTCTCGTGGCTATTCTGTGTTAGCCCTGCTTTCTTCTTTGATGAATTCGCCGAGCTGTCCCTTTCGGATTAGGTCTTTGATCTGATCCTTCAGGTGGATGCAGTCGTTGGTTTCGTGTTCGTAATCCTTATGGAATTGACCGTATTTGGACTGGTCTACTGGTTTTCCCGTTTTATGCCTCTTGACCTGAGGGAGAAAACTGAGCATGTCCGAGTGATAAATCTCTTCCAGTACCCCAACATGGGATTTGTTGAGGGGAGTGTAGCTTGTGAACCGTCCTCTAGGGGGTGTTCGTGGTCGTGGAGGTGATATCTTCCTGTTGTTTTTCTCCTTGGGAGCTTGGCTTTCTGTCACCGTTTTTTCTTTCTTCTTTTCCGCTCGTTCCATGTCGGCCCTGCTTATCAGGAACTTCCTCATCTTGTCTTTGGCGATTTGTTCGTTCTCCTCCTGGATGAACCATTCCGCACGGTCCATTAGCTCCTGTAAGGTGGAGACGAGGAATCTATTGAGTTCTCCGTAGAACTGTGAGCATCAGAGACCTTGTTTTATGACGAAGATGGCGACGGCGTCCTGGAGGCCTCGGACTTGGAGCGAGAGCTTGGTAAAACGGGCCAGAAAGGCTTGTAGGGTTTCTCCTTCCTCTTGGTGGAAACCAATGAAGGAGTCTTCATTCTTTTGGTATTCCTTGCTGCTGGCGAATTGTGTAAGGAAGTTTTGTGCCATCTGTTTGAAGCTATGGATCGAATTGGTGGGTAGAAGCGAAAACCACCTTAGGGCGGCCTCTTTCAGGGTTAATGAGAAGACCCAGCACTGTTAGCCGTCCGTCATACCTAATATCGACATAGCCGAGTTGAAGGTGTTCAGGTGATCCCGCGGATCGGTTTCTTCGCCATAAGGTTTTATGTGGAAGGGCATCTTCCCTTTCCCTAGAAGTCGAACGCGGGCCACTGGTAAGCATTTACGTCGCAGGCAGCGTATGGGTTGTAGTCTGTCACCCACGGCATGTGGAGGTAGGATCCCGGAGGATAGTTAGAGACTGGTGGTCGCGGATAGGTCGTAGCAGGTCTTGCTGCTTGCCCGACGATCATAGCTGGTCCAGGTGGGATCACTGCTGGAGGCGCTGATGCTGTTATCGACAATCGCAAGAATTCCATTGGTAAGGTCCCAAACTGTATTGCAGGCAGGTTGGTAAGGTCGTTAGAGGTCCCCGCACCGTGTGGTACTAGCGGTAGCTGGGCGCTTGCGTTCGCTGGGGCGAGGTTCCTGTTCTCCTCCCACTGTTGTTGGCGCAGGGCCGCTACTTCTGCCTCGAGGCGGGCGATCTCTACGTCCTGTGAGTTTCTTGTTGGCTCTATTATTTATCGACTGCCGGTTATGGGGCAAGGAACATGTGGCATGCCATACAGGTGTTGAGGGCAGGTTTCCTCTCCAGGTGCCGGGTTCTGGACCACGGTTTCTGTAACAGCTACCTGTGTCATTGAGGCGCTTTGAGGCTGGGTTGCATTTGATCCACCTTCTTCAGTCGTGATTGCTTCAGTCGTCCCTGCCGGTTCCTTGCGCTGCGCCTTAGAGCGCTTGCGTCGGTCGTGGTTGCGGGGGCGTTCGAGTTGGTCATGATGTGTTATATCCTGTATAACCTGTGAACATGATGGAAAAAATGCGTGGGTTTCTGAGTTGTTATGTATATACTGCTACTCCCCGAAAAGAAATGTCGTTTAGCGGCAGAGCGCACAAGGCATTGTGGTCTGAATAAGACCCCACGGTGGGCGCCAATGTAACTGTCGTTTTTGGTTCAGACAATTGTAGTTTGCAATTAGGATCGCATGGGGTCTTAACCATGGGGGACTTGTCCTTAGGTGATGCACCTAGGTGCCTACGTACCCTTCGGAAGGGATCAAAGTCCACGTAGTTCGTCATGATGACGTCTATAGGAGCTGTTAGGCAAGGTAGTTTACCTGTATCGGCCGTGTGCGGCTAAGACGTGTCCAAGGTACTCGGGCGGGCGAGCCGCTCTTAGGAGGTTGCCTTAGTGGGAGAAAGCTCGAGTCTCTGAGGGCTGCTGAAAGCCCTATGTGGAGTAATTTCCGGGAAGGCAGTGAGCTTGCCGGAGGTTGGCCTCGGTGGGACCTTCGGCGGAGCTTAAGGGGATTAGTGTGAGGTGTCTGAGAGTGCTCAGGTTACAGAGAGTATGTGAGGGATATGAGATAAGGTGGTGTAATCCTTCATGTTGCGTCTCGCATATCCCTTAGTCCCCCGGGTGAAGGTCTATTTATACTGAGTATGGGGAGGTCGTGCTCGACCCACGATCTCGTGGGACGTGGGTCGTGCCACAAGGCTTGAGGAGTTCCCACGTCTGATTATTGGGATGCTCCGTGAAGTGACGTGGGTAAAGGCCATGTAACTAGCAGATGAGGGCTACCACGTGTCTCTAGCGGGTGCTGAGGCTGGGCTTCTAGAAAGTCAGTGCCACGTGTCCTAAAGCGGAATATTCTGTAGTTACACTAATTAACTAAAATATGACCTATTCCTATTGTTAAAAAATCAATATTATTATCGAGGATATTTTACACGTCTGATAGACTTAATGAAATCTATTTATATTTTTAAAATAAAGAGAAAAATTATGTAAAATAATTTACCCTTTATATAATTACAAAGTATAGTTTGGTTTCTAAATCTATATTATGCTACATGTGAGTTTATTGAACACAAGTTCAGATAATGACAACTTTAGAGGAGAAATTTAACATTTTGGATAAAGTATCATTGCTGTCCCCAAACTTAGTTGCAATGTTCATTTTTGTCCCCAAACTTTTTTTTGGTTCATTCTTACCCCCAAACTTTCAATTTTGTCACATACCTTTTACTTTTGTTAAAAAAAATTAACCTAATCGAAATAAGAAAAACATTTTAGGGTAAAAGTTATGTTTGTGTTTTTTTTGGATTAGGTTACTTTTTCTTAATAAAAGTAAAAAGTTAATGTGAGGTGAAAAATGAGGTAGACAGTGAAGTGGCAAAAAAGATACACATTCATCGTCAACGTCAACAAATTCTGTCAAGTAAGTTAACAGTGTTAGTAAAAATGGCAAGAACAAAATTGAATGTTTGGGGGTAAGCATGAAAAAAAAAGGTTTGGAGACAGGAATAAACATTGCAATAAAGTTTGGGGGCAACAAGGATACTTTACCCTAACATTTTAATTGGTTAAGGAAGAGTTGAGAAGGTAAAGACTCAATTCTAAACCTAATATTCAAACTATGAATAATCACGTGTGTTCTATGGTCTTAGCTTTGTCACCCCATTACTAAAGATTTTACTAAAAAATAATAGGAGAAACGATTAAGAAGGATCTATCCATAAACAACCTAACCATAGAAATGTGCAAAGACAGAACATGTTGGCGTCGCTTGATCTATATAGCCGACCCTACCTAGTGGAAAAAGACTTTGATTGTTGTTGTTGTTGTTTTGTTTCTCACATAATATTGTTTTTTATATCAAGTTCTTCAATTTTCATTCCTCAAATAATATTATAAATGAAAATGTTAGAAGAATAAATTTTTTGTATATAGAGTAATTGCATCATAAAGTATATAAGATCTAAGATGTATATTAGACACAATTATTATTTAAAAAAGCAAAACTTAAAAAATAAGAATAAACTAATGTGAAGAAAAAAAAAGATTAATTAAACTCAATAACCCATACATTCTTATTTCATTATAAGAATTCCATGAAGCTTTGACTCATTTGTAAGGCAATTTTTCAAGAGTTTGCCATGCCTAACCGCTCTCTTAATGGATTGAACATTTCCATAGAGACATCAGAATATAAAAAAAATCATCATACAACTAAATTTTAATTGAAATAATAATTGCACAGAAAATTTTCAATAAATAAATAGGAAACTTCATAAATAAATAGAAGCACCCAGTCAAAATATTTCATGTACCAAAAATTAGCCAATTATCACGGAATAGGATATCGAAATAATTACATAGCATAACTCTAGTGTCATTTAATTTGACTATTTTTTCAATAAACGTTCTGGCACAATTTGCTTGTGGCATTGAGCCAAAGTAAATTAAAGAGAAATGTTATATCCAAAGAATGCTAACAATTTATATGATCTTAAACATATAATCTCATTCAGAATTGGGAGAAAGATGAAGAAGAAATTTTTACTTACTTGGAACTCCAGAAGAAGTCATGATGCAGTGACCAGTTTCAACTTACAAGCAAGAGGGAAAATCAAAGTAAGAACTTGACAAAAGGACTAGAGAAAAAGGTAGAGATTACAGAGCAAGAAACTTCAAGAATTGTTTTCTTCAGAATGAAAAAATCCATACCCTAAAACTGTTCTGCTCTTTTCTTATATACGTTAAAAATAACTACTACCTTTTTCCTAATAAAACACTAATTAACTAATAAGCCTTTTAATATTAGTAAAACAAATATTTAATAAATAAAATACACACACACGTGTGTGTGTGTATATATATATATATATATATATATATTAATAATAAATAATAAAAAGCTTATTAATTATTAGTAAATATTTATATCATTCATTTAATTAATTAAATAAATGAATAAATCAATAATCAACTAAATCCTTATAAATATTCTTTGTGTGAGTAATTTAATGGGATAATTACTCATTCCCTCTTGATGCAAGTTGTGGTCTCTGCTGAATTATGCATGTGTATAATTCAACCCATCACATATTGTATATTAACCCCGAATCTAATTATTCAGATCTAATATAAATTTGTGTATGTTCAAATAAATATAAATATTAGAATATTATTAAATTAATACTAATCCACAAAATAATTCAACAATCTCCCACTTGGATAGTATTAATCTATTAATAATCTAATCATCAAAATTTAAAACAAACCACAAATTTATGTGCATAGTTATACCAAAATGTTCGTCAGTCAATACTATGCTTCAAACAAATCATTGAATCCGATGGGGAAGCAAATGATATTAACGAATCATTAAATCCGATAGGGAAACTAATGATTTAATCAAATCATTGAATCCGATAGGGAAACCAATGATATTAACAAAATTCACAAATATTTATTATTAACAAAATTTTACTGATCTGAATAAATGGAATACGAAATAGACTAGAAGTCATAAATACAAAATTTCATCCAAAAAAAAAAATTCATCAAAAAATTTTCAAAATTCAACTCAAACTCCCACTAGACTAAGGCAACATCAAAATTGTTTACTACACCTATATGAGTTACATGATTCTTGAAAACTCCTACAGGTAAGCCTTTAGTCAACGGATCTGCTAGCATATGTTCACCTGGAATGTGAACTATGCAAGTTTGAGCTTCAGTAATCTTTTCTCTAACGAATAGGAACTTCACATCAAAATGCTTTGTACGACTAGAGTTCCTATGATTATGAGAAAAGCTAACAGCGGAAGAACTATCACAATAAATGGTTAAAGGTCTTGATATAGATTTCACCAATTGCATTTCATATATCAAGTTCTTTAACCATATAGCCTGACGAGTTGCTTCATAACAAGCTATATATTCTGCTTCCATAGTTGAGGTAGCTGTAATAGTCTGCTTGCAACTCTTCCACGAAACAGCCCCTTCAGACATCATGAAAACATAGCCAGATGTGGATTTACGATCATCCACACTAGATGCAAAATCAGAATCAGAATAACCCACAATTTCAAAGGGATCAGTTTTCTTATAAGTAAGCATGTAATGCTTTGTTCCTTTCAAATACCTCATTACCTTCTTAGCTGCTCTCCAATGTTCTTGGCCAGGATTACTCAAATATCTGCCTAATACACCAACTGCAAAAGCTATATCTGGTCGGGTGCAAACTTGTGCATACATAAGACTGCCTACAGCGGAAGCATAAGGGATCTTTTCCATTTCAGCCTTCGAAACATCATCTTTAGGACAAGAAGACATAGACAAGTTTTCACCCTTTTGTACAGGAGCAGCACAAGAGGCACAGTTGTTCATATTGAATCTTTTCAATACACGTTCAATGTAAGTTGCTTGAGATAGACCTAAAATGCCTCGAGATCTATCACGATGAATCTGAATTCCCAATACAAAAGAGGCTTCGCCTAAATCTTTCATGTCAAAATGGCTAGACATAGCAAGTTTTGTCTCATTCAACAGTTTAACTGAATTGCTAGCCAATAAGATATCATCAACATACAGCACTAATATAACAAAATGGTTTCCATCAAATTTCTGATAAATACACTGATCAGCAGTGTTTTCTATGAAACCAATAGAAGTTATCACTTCATCAAACTTCAAGTACCATTGTCTAGAAGCTTGCTTAAGACCATAGATGGATTTATTTAGCTTACACACTAAGTGTTCGTTTCCAGGCTTAGAAAATCCATCAGGTTGTTGCATGTAAACGTCTTCAATTAGGTCACCATTAAGGAATGCTGTCTTGACATCCATTTGGTGTAACTCAAGATCTAATTGTGCAACTAAAGCCATCACAATTCTAAATGCATCCAACTGGTTTACAACCATCTGGTAAAGTAGTCAGATCCCAAACTCCATTATAGTACATAGAATTTATCTCATCATTCATGGCTTCCAACCATTTACCAGAATTAGATCCAGAAATTGCCTCATAATAACTTACTGGATCTGTCCCATCTATTATGTCCGATTCGAATTCTTGTAGATAAACATAATAATCATTTGGGATTGCAGATTTACGGTTCCTATCAGACCGTCTCAAATTTACAACTGGTTCAGGAACTTGTTCCTGTACTTCATTGATTGGAGGTTCAATAACTTGTTCATCTTGAACATAATCAGTAGAATTTACATCTACTGGAACTTCAATGTTATCATGAGCTCTTGTAGGTATATGAGTAGTGGAAGAAGATGGTATAGAAGGCATGATTAATAATGTGTCTTCATTATGCAGCTTAATAGTTCTAGGAGCTTCACTCCCACTGTCTGAGTCATTCTCAAAATAGAATGCTCTATCAGATTCTATTACCCTTGTAGAATGACTAGGGCAATAAAATCTACTCCCTCTAGATCCTGTACAATATCCAATGAAATATCCAGTAATAGTTTTCAAATCAAGTTTCTTTTGTTGGGGATTAAAAGGTCTAACCTCGGCTTTACAACCCCATACACGAAAGTGTTTCATACTAGGTTTCTTTCCTGTGAAGATTTCATAGGGAGTTTTCTCAACTGATTTACTCGGAACTTGATTCAAAATATACGCTGCTGTTTTAAGTGCGTCACCCCATAAGAATTATGGTAAGGTAGAATAACTAATCATACATCTAACCATATCCATAAGAGTTCGGTTACGCCTTTCAGCAACTCCATTCTGCTGTGGCGTACCAGGCATTGTGTATTGTGCTTCAATCCCATGCTCCTTTAGGAAAAGAGCAAATGGTCCAGGATTTCTACCCGATTCAGTGTATTTACCATAGTACTCTCCACCTCTATCTGATCTAACTGCCTTATTGATTTTATCTGTTTTCAATTCAACAGCTGCTTTAAACGCCTTGAAGGCATCCAAAGAGTCTGATTTCTCACGTAAGAGTTCTACCCAACCATATCTTGAATAATCATCAATGAATGTGATATAGTATTTAAAACCACTAAGAGTTGCAGGATTAATAGGTCTACTAATGTCAGTATGGATTAAATCAAGAATACTATCGCATCTATTTGTCCCTTTTGTTCTGGCTCTAGCAGGAAACTTTCCCTTAATACAGTCTACACAGGAATCAAAGTCTGAGAAGTCAAGATCATGTAAAATTCCCTGTTTGACTAATCTTTCTCTAGAAATATGGCCTAAACGTCTGTGCCACAACATTGAAGAATTCTCATCTAATCTTCCTCGTTTATGGCCTACAACGGTATTAACAGATGCCGCTACTGAAGATTCAGAAACTGAGTCAATATTTAAACAGTAAAGACCATTCATCAAGTTTGCAGTTCCAACTACTAAAGTATTGTAGTAAATATCAATCTTACTATTTCCTTGCCAGAAGGAATAGCCGAATTTGTCTAATAAAGAAGTAGAAATTAAACTTCTCCTAGATGAAGGTACATAAACAACATCATTTAATACAAGTTTGTGTCCAGTAGGTAAATTCAAAACTACAGTTCCTACGCTCTCCACTGTAGCTGAACTCCCTTGCACTCCAAGTACGGTCTTCTCTCTCTCACTTGGGCTCCTCTGGTTTCTTAGCCCCTGTAAAGAATTTGTTAGATGTACAGTTGCACCAGAGTCTAACCACCAAGTGTCTAAGGAAGTCTCAAAACTATTAGATTCTAAACAAACCAGAGCTACAGGGACAACAATAGATGTAATACCTGATGGACCAGCCTCCTTCTCATTCTTTTTCTTAAGTTTGAAACAATCAGCAATTCTATGCCCAGATTTCTTACAATAGAAACATTCTCCTTTAAAGCCTTCCTTGATCTTACCTTTACCCTTAACCTTAAAATCATTTTTCTTAGGCCCAAAAGATTTCTTCTTCTTATCAAATTTTTTTCCTTTCCCTTTCTCATTACCGCTCTTACTAGATGAGCCTAGAGTTAAGTTATTCACAGATTGAGTTAGGGATTTAGCCTTCTTTTGGGATTCATCCTCTTGAACCACAATAGATATCATTTGATCAATATTCCATTCACATTCCTGAGAGTTATAAGTAGTTCTCAAGACTCCATATTCAACAGGTAATGACTCAAGAATCCTGTATACCAGATAACTCTCCCCAAGATCAACCTTCAATCCTTTCAGCTTATTAAAATAGTTCAGCAGTTTCATCATGTGTTCACGTACCCCTGACACTCCGTCATACCTAGTATTGTCTAGTAAAGAGAGATAATATGCTTTCTGTGACTTTTCAAACTTCTTGTATTTGTCACTGATAGCCTTCAAAAATTCAGTAGCAGTCTCTTTCTCAGGAATACTCTGCCTTATGTTTTTCTCTATTGTGTATTTCAGAATAGTCAGACATATCCTGTTGGAGTCATGCCACTGCTTATGATATGCTTTGTCAGCTTCACTGGATTGTTCAGTCAAGGCTGTTGGTCTTGGCTCCCTCATTGCTAGATCGTCCCTTGAAATAATGAGATACATTTGTAGGGATTCAAACCAATCATCATAATTGGTTCCATTCAATGTCTTCACCACTGAAAGTTGCTGTACCACGGAAGCTGATATACATGGCCAAAGATAACAAATAGGAAACATTAATTATGTCCCGGAAACATAATTATAAACTGAGTTTCAACAACAAAATCAGCTTATGCAACTTGTAATTTGAATGTGAAAACATACTACACAAACTAGCACAATGAGGTTTATATCACAGAATATCTTTGTTATTTCCATATCGATAGGATATAACAAACTACAAAGATATTATACATACTTGTTAATACTTACTAAATTATATATCAACTATGTCATACCGATAGGATACAACCATAATTAATATACCAACTAATCTCTTTCTAACATATGCTAATATATGCATGCTTGCCGCGACGAGGAGTGTTGCTCACCATTATATATAACAAGATCACTTTCTTAATTCTAATTTTGCATCTTAGAAATAATAATAATAAAAAAAAAAACACAGGCTGTATATATATACACCAAAGTTCATTGTTCATAAATTTGAAGGTGTAACAATGATAATTATAATTGGCAACCAATTGTTCAATTAAATTCAATACTAAGATGCAAAATATAATTACAAAGTCAAATGAAAGATAAGAGAAATATTGGGCCCAGACACAAATAGCCAAGAGTCACTTATATACATGTAATTTTCAAACAATCACAATCAATACCATACGTGCAGTAGGCAAGTGCACTCTACATATAATTTCCAAACAATTGAAAGGGAAAAATTACATATGCATAGAGTGACGCATAGAATCGGGAAAAAAAAATTGAATAACTTTCACCGGTTATTAAATTAAAAAACCCACAATATCAATTCAAATTCAAATCAAGATTTACCCAACAAGATCGAAACCTCTTTCTTTTAATCATAATTTTAGTTTACCTAATGATTCAAAAAAAAATTTTAGGGTTCATGCTGAAAATTTTAGATTTGTCTAATTTGATACTAAAACATATTAATCTATGTTTTAGAATAAAGTTTTGATGAACACAACCTGGCTCTGATGCCAAATTGCTAACAATTTATATGATCTTAAACATATAATCTCATTCAGAATTGGGAGAAAGATGAAGAAGAAATTTTTACTTACTTGGAACTCCAGAAGAAGTCATGATGCAGTGACCAGTTTCAACTTACAAGCAAGAGGGAAAATCAAAGTAAGAACTTGACAAAAGGACTAGAGAAAAAAGTAGAGATTACAGAGCAAGAAACTTCAAGAATTGTTTTCTTTAGAATGAAAAAATCCATACCCTAAAACTGTTCTGCTCTTTTCTTATATACGTTAAAAATAACTACTACCTTTTCCTAATAAAACACTAATTAACTAATAAGCCTTTTAATATTAGTAAAACAAATATTTAATAAATAAAATACACACACACGTGTGTGTGTGTATATATATATATATTAATAATAAATAATAAAAAGCTTATTAATTATTAGTAAATATTTATATCATTCATTTAATTAATTAAATAAATAAATAAATCAATAATCAACTAAATCCTTATAAATATTCTTTGTGTGAGTAATTTAATGGGATAATTACTCATTCCCTCTTGATGCAAGTTGTGGTCTCTGCTGAATTATGCATGTGTATAATTCAACCCATCACGAATTATCACATATTGTATATTAACCCCGAATCTAATTATTCAGATCTAATATAAATTTGTGTATGTTCAAATAAATATAAATATTAGAATATTATTAAATTAATACTAATCCACAAAATAATCCAACAAAGAATTGAGAGAAAACAAAAGATTGAACCTAATGATAAAAGTGAAATCTTGAATCTGCTTTCTAGAAAAGCAAATCCCACCAATTAATCCCACTTGAAATTTTAAAGACTGAACATTTACAAAAATCTTCGTTCCATCTATATGAATAATAGAAAATCAAGGACAAAGAAAAAATAGTCAAGTCAGACAAAAATTAAATAAGGTTGATAAAAAACTATTCAAGAAGTCTTCCATTATGTGTTCTAAGACTTCCTGGTACTCCTCTATGCAAGTATGAATTACCTATAATTTTCCCAATCAAATGATGGTTCAGAAGCAGGAAGAAGAGATTCACCTATATGTTGCATATTGTGTATCAATGGCAACCAGACATGCCAGCAAACATAGAAACCCAAATATTCAACTTCAGATATAGTTAGATTAGATATATATAGAAAGACAGATAGATAGATAGATACTTGATAGATAAATTCACGAATCAAAAAGCATTCTCTATGTGGGCTTATACTAGTAGCAACAACATACATATAAAGTTTACCTATTGGTATTGCAATTCCCTGAACTCCAAGGTTACCTAATAGCCAAGAATATGTTTACAATCTATAACCTACTAATAAAATATATTGTCTTTGCAACACAAAAAAACAATAATAAAATATAAATAAATTAAGATAATGACTTACTAATTAACTTGGTCACAATACAAAAAAGTAGACATCAAACATGTTATTCTTTATCTAGCATATTCAAAATAAGAACATGTGTAGAGTGCAGGCATTGAATTTTAAAGAACATGTGCAGAGTTTGAAAAAGATCTTCATTCTAAAGATCTTCACATTGAAATATACCTGAAAAAGCCTTTCAATGATATCTTTAAGTTAAAATCAAGTATTTCATGTTGAGATATTAACTTCAAATAGAAGAGAATAGCCACATTGATACAAACCTCTTATGGTATAAAAATGGATTACCTAACAATTCAAAAGATGAAAGAATTAGTACAAAAATTTCATTTTTTTCATGGCCAATGTTGGAGCAGCAATCTGAAAATAAAACTAAACACAAAAAATAGGAAAAATGTAAATTGTTAGAAAAATCATAAAATGCGTGGTATTGGATTGAGGCACGGGTGTCTTGCTTATTTTTCTATATCATCCAGTACAGTGGGTACTCGGACGCGTTACCTACAGGATACAACAGATTCACACTCGCTTGTTTGTTTACAACCTTCATACGTAAGAGGTAAACAGGACTCTCAACTCACACACTTTTCTCCATCCAAATAAATAACACACATGCTTAATATATTTTGTTTCACAGAACAAAAACTTTCCACAGCTCTGGTTCCTCTTATTGATTCACCAAATAGCTTATACCAATCCTATATATATAGGAAACTGTAAACTTCTATTTTATAACCTTTAAACATATAGTAAAAGCATTAAAGATATAAAATTATTTTCGTTGCACTGCAACTTAAACCCAATTTATTGACTTAAATTGATATAAAGATTGCTATTATGTATTGAAACTGTCCTCCAAAAAACGTCCGAATGTTTTTCACTTTTTATCTTTAATTTAATTGCTTTTTAATATTTATGTGTATTTTATAATTAATATATAATATTTCCAACAGCTAAGACATGGCACTATCTGTAGATCACATGGCTCGAAATGAAACCCATCCAGCTTTATAAAAATTGATGTATTTGGATCCTTAACAATAGCTATTTATATATAGAACAATAATTCCCAAAGCCACAATTAGAAAAAGAGAAAAAAAAAGATTAATAGTACTAAATTTCATGTGAGTATTGATAAAGAAAAATAAATTGGGAATTCAAATTTGATTGGAATCATAATCACAATTTTATTAGGATTGATTCCATTTATGAAGAAAAAGCAAAGTCAGTTTAAGGAAAAAAAAAACGTGTGACTAATTATTCCATTTTCTTTACCTCTTGCTATCAATTTGTTGCTGCTGAAGCAAAATGTTCATACACTTTGGAGAATAAGTAAAAGAAGAAGCCATGAGAGCCAATTTGATGCTGTATGTTTTGTCTAATGATATTATAAGGCAGCAACCACAGAAAGAGTAAAAAAATAAGGAATGGAGCCATCTTTGTATACTACATACCCAGTACAGGCAGGAGAAATGCATTTGAAATCAAAAAATTAATCAGAGCAATCATCTTTATGCAAGATTCAAGGGACCATTAATTATATAGAGGGTCAACGATTTTGATATGTCAAAATTAATGCTAAGGTTGAGGTGATATCATTACTGATTTGAATGTGCATGAATCAAGATTAATTCTTAAAGAGAATTTTGCAGATTGGAATTCATCTTTTGACATATGGCGTCAATTAATGCCATGGTGGAGGTGTATGAATTATGTGGATTTGTCACGACCTCAAATCGGGAGTACGTGACCGGCACGGGAATAGACTTTTACCTCTAAACCCGTAAGCCTTACCCTGTAAACATAACTATAACTACCCTGCTATACAATCAATATATATATCATAATAGTGGCCACACCTCACTGATGGTCTAATTAACCTGCAATCCATGGTTTTCTCAATACCGCTTCAGCTCAGCCCAGTGTATAGATATATATATCAGCACTCATAATGTAAATATTCATATCATATTGACCGTACGTCTCAATACGTACGATGTATCCTATTCATATGCATCAAGCACACATAATATATATATCCATATCATATTGACTGTACGTCTCAATGCGTATGATCTATCCTATTCACATGCAGAAGTTTATATACTCATACATATATATCCTAGTTTTTTCCAAACTGGACATTGTCTTTAAGTACATGTGAAACCGACAAGTCTAGAATAGGTAGATATCGAAAGCTATAAATATATAAATACAACTCTTACAACTTATAATATGTACAACCAAAAGGTGCTCATCCACGCGAACAAGTGCGTAAGGATGGTCTAATGTCCGTCTCACTGTCCGAACATCGATGTTTGCCCGATCCCTGTATCTGAAACATTGAAGCAGAGGGAGTGAGTCAAGCAGACTCAGTGAGAAGCTTCCCATCCTCGGCGTAGCGGCGGGTACCACTACATTTGGGGAAAGGAAAACACCCACAATCACATGCACATGAAAATCCAGTTTATCAAATGTTATATTACGATCATGCAATATTAATATAACATAAAATCATGGATAAACCTACGGATCATGCTCCTCTATCATGTTTTTCATAAAAAGTAAACACTTTTAACATATTATTTGAAAACTATAAATCACTCAACTGACCCTAGTACCAGGCTAGGGCAATGGCCTCAACGGGCATATTCTTTTAATGTTTAACTGACCCTAGGGCCAGGCTAGGGCAATGACCTCAACGGGCAATTTCTCTTAATTTTTAACATACCCTAGTGCCAGGCTAAGGCAATGGCCTCAACGGGCAAATCTTTTAATATTTAACTGACCCTAGTGCCAGTATAGGGCAATGGCCTCAACGGGCAAATCTTTTAATATTTAACTGACCCTAGTGCCAAGCTAGGGCAATGACCTCAACGGGCAAATGTTTTAGTATTTAACTGACCCTAGTGCTAGGCTAGGGCAATGGCCTCAACGGACAAATGTTTAGTATTTAACTGACCCTAGTGCCAGGCTAGGGAAATGGCCTCAACGGGCAAATCTTTTCTGACTTGTTTCTCTCCTCGAGCTCTCAGTTGGGATTATGACTCTATCTACCCATTTCTATCCTAAACTGACTTTACCTAGGTGGTGGGAACCTCCCTATGACTCACTAATCCATTTATGAGATCTTTTTAATCCTTATTTATTACCCAAACCCTTGATTAGATCATAACCTAACTCTAAGGCCGTTCCTAAGTTCAATTACCATAAAACGTCAACGTCTACTAACAACTTCTATACAATTTCTTTAATGAGTTTCTAATTAATAGGGTAAACCAAACCTTGGACTCAATCAACAACTTACCCCCTTGCTTGTACTGTTCGGCGTATCTCATGTCATCACATGGATACCCTCCAGTACCTCTTTACCTGTAGTCAAACACACATATACAAATACTTTCATATATAATAGTTTAGGAACAACAATAGCATGTTAACCACTAAATTATTCTTACAAATAGGCAAGTAGGCAAGCCACATATTCACATCCTCAATCAACCCTGTAGGGTAAGGATGGGAAACCCCTCACCTGGACGGCTCCCTTGTGCTTGTCCTGGAGTAACTCCCGCTCCGAACGAGTCGTGGTTTCCTAACGAATACATTCATGTGGTTAACATCTCAAATTATATGCAAATTCATATGCATATGACATGCTCGTGTCTAAAAATGCACCTAAACGTCGCCAAGAACCAAGTTCTTGGTCTTATCTGTCTTCCCTCTCTTCCATGAGAGTCTCAGGTGCTACACACTTGGTTTCGTATAATTATCGCTCACCTTGAATTGCTTTTAGGGCCTTGGATTTGAGTTACTAAACCTCGATATGCTTCTAAATTATCCTACTTAAGGTTTCCTAATAATTACGAAGGAATTAAATTGCCATTTTAAATTTTGGACTTTATTGTTCTGCAAGGTTCCATCCTTGAGAAACAAGAAAGTACCTAAAATAATTTTTGATGCTTGATAGCATATTTAGAATTATTCTAGGGTGTTTAAGATTGAAAATAAGAGGTTTGGAGCCCTCAACATTACCCTTAAAGTGTATTTGGGCAATCCGAGCAGGGACCTGGCACGTTAACGTCAAGGTTCAATCTTAGTAACCTCGACCCAGCTCTTCACGGGTCTTGTTCAGCTAATATCTCAACAATATAATTTCAATAATTCCAATCCAAGCCTATTTACTCAAATCGAAGCTCAATTCATAAGCTATCAACAATTTCCTCAATTTAGGAATAATTAGAATTTCAACCCCAAACCCTTCAAAATTCGAATTCGGCCAAACTCGAGGGTATAGTCTCTATTCCTACCCCAACTAAGTGTTCAAGAACACTTCCTAGGTCTCAATCTACCCTTGAAACAACTCAATCGAAGGTGAATCAAAGAAATCCCTAAAAATGGAGAAATTGAGGGTTTTGAATGAAATTGGAGTTACCAACCTTTGATTCGATTGGTGGAAGGTGTAAGAGACGTTGTACCCGAGCTCCGGTGACTTTTTCCGGCGTCGGCTAGCTCTCCCCGATCACTTTTCCGGCGAACCCCAACTCTTCTTCTTCTCCTTCACGCCTCACCCTCTTTCTCTCTCTCTCTCTCTTCTCTCTCTCTCTTTCTTTCTTCTTCTTTCTTTCTAACCGTGGCTCTCCTTCCTCTTTCTTTTCTCTTTATTTTCTTTCTTCTCCTTCTACTTTTCTTTTAAGTCACGCACCCCCTTTTTAATTATAAAAAAATAAATTATTATTATTATTATTATTATATTAAAGAAGAGGTTAAAAAATATCCCCAATTCTCTTTCCAATTAAATTTTATTTCTTTTTTATGTCCCACATTAAATACCCAAAAATATTTCCTACTCTCTTTTCTTCCTCTTTTTAATTTATTTCAAGCTTCGAAAAATTTTCCGGGTATCACAGGATTTATGTGGGATTCCCATGTGGAATGCTTAATGACATGTGTACTACTGGCATGAGATTTGTCCAAATCTTTTCTATAAGCTCGTTCAAAGACTCCATTATTTTAACTCTAGTTGCGCCTACTCTGCTCGTATCATTCCCTCCTTCCTAAAAAAGATTCGTCCTCGAATCTGAAACCATATGAGAACAAGAAGAATTAGAAACCTTGAAAATATGAAGCTTATTATACTCACCTTGAAGACTAATCTTGTAGGCATCACTTCTAGGTCTTTTTGGCACTTGAAAATGACTATCTTCCTTAGCATCAATTATGTTGCTCCAAAAGTTTGGACATTTCTCCCCTTTCACTTGTTCTCAAATATAATCATTAAACACCACATATTTCCATCGCTTTATTTGTTGCCAATGAGGAAAGTCTATAATCTCACACTGCTTCAAAATATCTTCAAAACTCATATTAAAATCATGGCATTCAATACCAAAATTAAAACAATTAGATAGATAAAGTTTAGGTGAAGAACATAAGTTTCTATTCAAAGAATCAAATGTACGTTTGAAATTTAAACCAAGCTCCCCTTTGAATTGCTTTTGTTGCCAAAGCTCATTTGTCTCCCTTAAATTAACACAAAATCTATTGGATTCCCAAGACCACTAAAATGTGGTAATCCTTTAGTTATTTTGTTTGAAAATTTTTTCTTATGCACTTGCAACAAAGAAACATTGCAACTAAAAAAACATGGTTCAATGTAAGCAGAAATCAATGAATTTTCTTAAAATATTTCTAAGTATTCTATTTTGATATCTTCTTTTTCATCAAAGCATTCCCTCTTTTCACTCTTCATTGGGCCATTACTTTGCTTCTTTCCTTTATTGGCCTCTTTTCCCTCATTTGTTTCAATTTTCTTACTATCCAGATCCTCAATAATTGAGGATTCAACACTCTCAACAATTTCCTCATTATTCACACAAACCTTCAAGTCAAATTTAATTTCTTTATCACCGTTGTCAAAAACCACCTTTGAATAATCCTCTACAAAAGATAACTTCTCAAAGTAAGAAGAAACAAATCTTTTTCTCATCACCCTTTTAATCTCATCCCATGTAGCAATAGGATCTTCAGCATATAGCCTCCTTAACTTCTCTAATTCAGCTCGCCAAATATTTGCATAGTCAACAAATGCAAAATAAGCAAGTTTAACTTTCTTTTCTTCGGAGTAGTTATGACGTGCAACTATCTTTTCAACCTCTTTCTCCCACTTTAGATATTCATCACTGTCATATGAAATATATACATTATTTTTGAACGTTGGTCCATCAATTATACTTAGTTGTATCTTTTTTTAATATTATTAAGTTTTTATTAGATCCTAATTCAATTGATCATTTGATACATTTTAATTGTTAATTTTCATAAAATATTTTTTTTAACGGAGTTAACCTACTTCGAGACATAATTCAATTATTATATTTTGAATCGTTGTTCTATTCTATTACCCAACATAAATATTTGTAAGTTTTTTTTGATTAATTTGAATTTTCGACAAATTTTTCATTTTTTTTATTATAACCATTATTTGAATGTTGATATTTTTATTTGTCAAATAAAAAAGTGTTGTATACATTTAAATAGTAATGATTCCTATATGAATACATAACCTGTGCAATATTGCACTGGTTCAAACACTAGGAACCAGATATGGATACAAGATGTTAATGTTTGATATAAAATTTTGTCATCTAAGATACCACATTATTTATTTTATATCCTTCAAATTCACCCCTATAAATTTAAGAAAATTAATTGTTATATTTATTACATTATTATTTTTAAAATTTCATAATAATTATAATTTTTAAAAAAATCATTGACACAAAATATTTTAAATAATCATATAGTTTAATATAAATAAAAATAACAATTATTTAAATATGCAACAAAAATTTTAAATAAGCGAGCCCCAAGAAAAATATGGTGTATTAATAATTAATGTTAACAATTAAAATTATAATACGACTAGATTTATATTATTATGTACTATCTTAATTATTGTGAAATTATTTGGCATTCATAAAAAATAATTTATAAGTGTAACTACGGAATATTCCACCTTGGGACACGTGGCACTAAGCTTCCAGAAGCCTAGCGGCAGCACACGCTAACAGCACGTGGCACCACTTACCTGTTATTTACGTGGCCCTTGCCCACATCACCTCGCGGGGATACCCACTCAACTATACGTGGGAACTCCCTGACCATCGTGGGACGACCCACGTCCCACGAGATCGTGGGTCGAGCACGACCTCCCCACACTCAATATAAATAGACCCTCACCCGGGGGACTAGAGGATACGCAATTTCAAGGACTATCACACCAGATCCGAGACATCTCAAATACTCCCAGAGAGCATAACTCATAGCCATTCTAGCAGGCAGCATGAGCACCCTCAGAGGCCTCACGCACATCCTTCACGCATCCCGAGCTTCGCTGTAGGCTCCGTCAGGTCCGACCATCGGCAAGCTCATCTCCGTCCCCGGAGCATCCCTACAATAGGGCTTCCAGCAGCCCTTAGAGACTCGAGCTCTCTCCCACTAAGGCAACCTCCTAAGAGCGGTTCGCCCGCCCGGAGTACCTTAAGCACGTCTTAGCCGTACATGGCCCAACAAAAGTAACTACGTTGCCTAACGGCTCCTATAGACGTCACCATAACGAACTACGTGGACTTTGATCCCTCCCAAAGGGTACGTAGGCGCCTAGGTGCATCACCTAAGGACAAGTCCCCCAAGGTTAAGACCCCTTGCGGTCCTTAATTACAAATTACAATTGTCTGAACCAAAAACGACAGTTACAATAAGTAATCTATATACTTTATTGCGTACACTATTATTATTTTTTGAAGTATCACTATAATTGGAAAATATTTTTTTGCATTATTTATAATTGAAAAATATTTTTTTTTTTAGATTTATATGTTATTAATTCAATTTACATGTCATTCATCTCATATTAATTGCTAACATATTAATTTCTTTGTGATCATTTAAATAAAAATTAAATATAATTATTAATTAATTAATTTTATATAATTTTAAATTAATTAAAATAAAAATTTCCCTTGCACGGGTTGCAAGCTAGTCTTTCCTAACTTTATTCCTTTGATTTTAATCTATGAATGACACTTGGGAGGGGAAAATCGCGCCAAAAAGCTGAGAAAATCGTATGTCAGTCCAATGGCGCTATAGTGCCATCTTACTGTCCAGAACGACACTGTAGCACCACTTTCTGGAGCTATAGCGTTGGTCAATTTTTCTGCTGTGGCTCGGAAACCTTAAAAGTTCATATCTTTCTCGTCAAGTGTCTTTTTTTTTCACAAACTTTATGTCCATTTTCATCGATTTTCCATCCTCTACGCAATGGTATAGATTTTGAAGCCTAATAAATTGAAATGAAGTTGAAGTGATCAAATTTTCAAACACTGCTAGATTTTTAATTTTTGAAAAGTTGTCATTTCTTCCTTGATTTCATGGTTTCTTTTCCCTCGACGAAAATGAGTTTAATTCTTGTTTTTATCTTTTTTTTTAAGACTCAATTGTTCCCCTATTTGAATTGAGCTTTGTTTCCTCAGAGCTAATGAGTTTTATAGCATCTTTTGGAATTATTCCTATGACGCAATCTTTTACTTATTTCAAATGAATTTCCTTCTTCTACTTCAAGTGACTTTCATTCTTTCCTTCAACTGCTTCAAATGAGTTTAACCAATTTTTAAGTATAATTTCAAAGCTCAAACAACATCCTAAATAAAGATTTACATGATGAAAATTATGATAACATGGATCATTGAATTTTAAAAAGGGAATTAGAGCAAGAAGGATAGAGAAATGAGGGGAGTAGTTATAGTGTTTCTAAGGAGAGTGAAGCTTATGTTTAGATGACTGATGGTTGGTATGAGACGGCCATCGGTTGTCCCAAGGAGAAGACTTAATTAAATTATTTTTGAAAACCCATGTTGATTGCGAATTCTAAGTTAGTGAACTCTCATGGCCATTTTGAGGGTCACATACTTAGAATTAGACATAATCATGGCTTAGGCTTCATTACCCTAGTAATTGTATTAGTGACTAGCGTACTTGGGAAATGATCCAAGGGGGTGGTAATTCCATAGCCTCATGGCCCGCACAAGGGGGTGAGATGGGTATGACTGTCACTATAGGGTGCGGTGAACCCCATGAACCACACAAGGGGTGAGATGGGCATGACTGTCACCACTGAGTGCGGTGAACCCCATCAACCCAACAAGGAGTGAGATAGGCATGATCGTCACCACGAGGTGCGGTGAACCCCATGAACCCAACGTGTCGGGGCGGGTGTGACCTACCGTAAGTGTAATACCCGAAATATTTAAATTAATTATTATCATCATTATTTAGTTTATTTTTCTTTTTGGGAGAAAAATAAATTAAATTAAAGGGTTAAAATAAAAAAAAATAAAAAAATAAAAATGAAGCAGGGAAAGAAATGAGATTTTAAAAATTTATTTTTGGACTTAAATGAAAAGGGGAACAAAAAGGGGAAGAAAAAAGAGGATTTAACCACCTATTGTAATTTTTATTTATTTTAGTAATTGGGGGGAGGGGGGGAACTCATATGTGACACTACCAGCCACACTAACATACATAAAACAAATAATAAAATATATAATATGTTAAAATGAGGGGTCAAAATCGTGACCCCCCATTCCACAATTACACACACATATATATATATAATAAGATACATGGGGGCCCACCATAAACACACACCCCCATTGAATAAAACACACACACTCACATTAAAAAAAAAAAAGGGAAAGAAGCAAGCAGAGGCACAAGACGACACTACCAAACCGAAAAGCTCAAGGAGGAGAGGAGAAGCACGAAGACGGTGGTTGGGTGCCGGAATCTCGCCGGAAATCGCGTTCCGATGCCGGTGACGGTAACCGAAGCTCTCCTTCACCTCCATTCAACCTTCTATCCGATTGAAATCAAGTAAGAAAGCCCCAAACTCCCAAAACCCCCATTTTCTCCAATTTTGGGTATTTTAGGAATGCTTCAATTTCTTCCAATCGGGGCATTCCAGGGTTAAATTTGAGCTTAGTGGATGTTATTGAAAGCTTAGTAAGGTTCAGAATCGAAGTTAAACCGTAGGAAATTGACCGGGTATGAAAATTAGGAAAAACTGGGTTAGAAAATTGCTCTAAAATTCGAAATTGATAGTTTGATGCATGTTTAGGCTTGGATTGAAGTAGTATAAGTGTTATAAGTGCTGGAAATAATCAAGGGAATAAAGCCCGAGTAATTACCGTCTCAACCGGAACCCAATCCGGTGAAAAAGAGGCGAAATACTAAGCCACAGTTCCATAAGGAGCTGTGAGGTGGGTTGGACACTTTGGTCTAGTCCGTAGTGGACACCTAAGACCCGCTAAATTGGTTCCAAGGCTCTAATTATACCCAATTATATTTTTATATATAATTAAAAAGGTAATAATTAAGCTTTTACTCAGCGAATAGGGGAGACGGTGGAATGAGTAAGCTAAAGCCCCTTCTAAACCGTAAATTTAATTCTTTTATTAGTAAAATACCCATATGAACACATGAAGGGAAATTTAGACAAGTGGAAATCTCTAACCTAAGCAATTAGAGGTTCTAAATGGCTGGAAAGTGTGAAAGTCGAATATGGGCATTCTGGACTTTCAGAAAGAGCAAATAAGACGACGTAACGAACTAAATAATTAGTTCTTAGAAAATAGCTAGAGGGTGCATAAGCATTAGCATGACACGTGCATGGTAGACGCTTAGTTACGCGTTCTAAATTTCTTAAATATAATGTGTATAGGGCACCACAGAGTGATTGGAGCTTCAGGCACTCCGAGTACTGATCAGGAGGGCCAACGAGGTGAGAGGCTCTCCCATCCCTGCCCCAGAGGGTTTGATGACTACGTGGAAAATGTGGTTTGCTCTATTTTGTGCAAATTGATATATGGAATATATTTATATGAATAAATTTGTGTTACACGTGTATAATTTGTAAGTAAGCAGTCATCGTGCAATAGTATATGTGCTTATATGATTAATCACAAGGTGTATATGTGCTATTGTGGCTCACCGAGCCTTATATGATACCGTGGGTAGGATTGAGTCGGAATTTCATATGTGAGAGTTTATTAATATTATGAACCCACTTAAATTGATCATCGTGCAAGGGTTTTGACCGTATGGTACATTGAGGAAAATGAACATAGGTTGTTAAATGTGAGTGAGAGTGTTGCATAATTGAAACGGGGGAAATCTAGGCCTAAACTAAAGAACACATATGATATTCCGTTAGTTACAAATAGGGTGTCTTTCAAGGTTAATTATTTTAGTTGAGTTGTTTAGGTTGTCTGGGTAGATCGAGTCGGTCATCCTAGTCGGACAAACAGGATTATGACGTCAGTAAGTATGTCACCTAGTGACCATTACCTTGGTGTAAACTGAGGTCAGATAAGTTGCCGGCTATTACTCTAAGCGTGCCTTGGAGTCAGAAAGATCCTGGTGTGATCAACCAGGTTCGTACATGACATTGCCTTTGGGCCAATATTTCTCTTAGCGTAACGCGAGAGACAGAAAGTGAATGCCTATGGGCATAACTATGTATGACTTATGAAAATATATGATATATGATTATGATTGTTTTACATGCGGATTAATAAAACATGTTAGAAGCATGAATTAGGATTTTAATTGTGAATATGATATATTGACTGCCTGATCATATTAAAGATCACAATATAAATCCATTTCATGCGCATGTGGTTGTGGTTGCTCCCTTCCCCCAGCTGTAGTGGTACCCGCTGCTACGCCAGGGATGGGGGAGCTTCTCACTGAGTCTATTCGACTCACCCCCTGTTTACATGTCTCAGATACAAGTGGTTCAGGCGTTGGGAACGTGTCCACTTCTTCTCAAGTTGGCGGACAACTCTGAAGACCGCACGCATAGTCCGCGTGGGTAGCGTATTTTGGTTTATGTAAATAAATCAGGATGTATATGAATATATGACTCCTTTTTTCGATGTAGCTTTTGTATATATACAACTGCTGTATATATATGTCGAACTCTAGTATTGTCGGCTTCATACAGATTAAAGCTAGGTCTTGGTGTTGGAGAATATAGGCTGTGATATGACATATATCATGTGTATATATATATATATATGACTTCCGCATGTGATTAGGATAGATCACACGCCTTGAGGGGTGTGATCAATATGTAAATCTATATTAATATGGCTGTGGGGTCTTCTCGTCAACGGTCTCCTTAAATAGTCAATTAGTTAATTAAAAAAGAAAATAAAAATATGATGTGAGAAGATCATGGGTGAGAGAAAATAAGAATAGTGATAACTTCTCAGGATTTCATTCATTATTTTAAATATAATAAATATCTGATTTCAAAAAAAAAATATTTTATTTTATATTTTAAAATTTTGAAATAATTTAATATTTAATTTTTTATTAATTTAAAATATAATCATCATAATTCTATAATATATTTTAAAAAAATAAATTACATGCACGGTACGTGCATGCGAAGCCTCTAGTTATATATATGTGTGACTGAATACCTGATTGTATGGAAATATGGCTTCCGCATGTGAATAGGATAGATCACACGCATTGAGGCGTGTGATCAATTTGTAAACTATATGCAAGCGTGTGATTGAATATATGTATGACTGTACACAGGATTTCTGCATGTGAATAGGATAGATCACCCGCCCTGAAGCGCGTGATCAATATGTATACTATATGTACGTGTGAGTGTTTATGTGTATATGTATAGACTGAAGCGGCGTTGAGCGAGACGTGGATTGCACGCCACTTAGGTCACCGGATATGGATGGCCATAAACATTATATACTGTTTGTATTAGAAACGGGTAGTTATGCACATATAAAAATGTCAATCAGGGATTAGAGGCTTGCGGGATAGGAGAAATCCTACCTCCCGTGCCGGTCACGGACGTCCGATAGGGGGTCGTGACAGTAAGGTAGTGATCCCATGAGAGGAACCAAAGATGGATGTGATTCAAACATTGCGAGTTAGGTATGGATTATCGTTATACGATGATTATGACTATTGTACTCGCATCCGGCTGAGGTATGTAACATCCTAACCCGGTTTTGTAACAAAATTAGTTTAATTAAGTGGGATTAACTTGGTGATTACAATTATTTTTAGAAAAATTTAAAACTTTTTCTTGAACATATTAAAAAAATGCCTGGGTTGGCATGCCACTAACTGCATGAGAATTCCAATAAGAACTTTGTATAAGATTTCCTTTGATGGTATTCTCATACAGGAAGTTCATCCAACCAATCTTATATCATTAACTTACATAACTTAATGTACAAATTACTCAATAATAATTAAACTCTCCTATCAATTGAACTAATTTATTCATATACAAATAATATTATTTACAATTAAGATTAACTATATCTAATAGTAAGTGTAAGTACAACCCCCTCCGGAGAATTTGCATCACCCAATAAACAAGGCTACACTGGAAATCAACACAATCCATATGCTGCATCTAGATTCCACTTTACGTATCACCTGACAAACCATAAATGTATCTGTCTGAGAAATAATTTCTCAGTAGGATAATTATACCTAAATGCCCACAACCCAATCAGATATACATAACACCTATCTACTGCATATGTCACAGTACAATAATTACATATTCATACATAGAAATATATATGGTAAATAGTACTTATTAGTGGTCTTCCACTTGAACCCCAAATGAATCCTGTACATCATGCACTTACATAAATATGCATCATATTTTTCCAATTAACACACCCAAGAAGGCTCATATAATCAATAATATGTATCATCCGTGCTATTACCCGTGGTCTAGAGCTCACTCAAGAACCCTCACCGGTTCAAGAGTTTCTCCCATCATCAGGAGTTCCCCATTATAACCAATGGGCCTTCTGGAATCTAATCTCAGGGCGTCCTCTAGTGTGCGCACATCTCTTAGTACCATACTAAGGATCCTCCACCACCCAGTGCGTTCAACTTGCAACTGGTAAAACAATTGAGCAATCAAACGGTCATGCTCCGCAACTTTATTGTCACGACCCCCTATCGGACGTCCGTGACCGGCACGGGAGGTAGGATTTCTCCTATCCCGTAAGCCTCTAATCCCTGATTGACATTCTTATATATGCGTAACTACCCATTTCTATTACAAACAATATATAGTATATATGGTCATCCCTATCCGGTGACCTAAGTAGCACGCAATCCACGGCTCGCTCAACGCCGCTTCAGTCTATACGTATACACATAATCAATCACACGTACATATAATATACATATTGATCACGCGCTTAAGGGCGGGTGATCTATCCTATTCACATGCAGAATCCCTGTGTACAGTCAAGCATATATATTCAATCACACACCTGCATAAAATATACATATTGATCACACGCCTCAATGCGTGTGACCTATCCTATTCATATGCGGAAGCCGTATTTTCACACAACCAAGTATTCAGTCACACATATATATAGATTTACATATTGACCACAAGCTCAGTGCGTGTGATCTATCCTATTCACATGCAAAAGTCACATTCATATATATATATACACATGATATTCAGCATATCATAACCTATCTTCCCAACCACAAGACCAATCTTTAATCTGTATGAAGCCGACAATTCTAGAGTGTGACATATACATATATGTATATAGCAACTGTACAAAACAATGCTATACCAAAATGAATCATATACATATATATCTTGACAAAATACATATAACAGTACTACCCACGCGGACAATGCGTGCGGTCTCTAAGTCTGTCCGCCTCCCTGAGATGAAGTGGAAGCGCTCCCGATGCCTAGACCACCTGTGTCTGTAACATTTAACATTGGGGTGAGTCAAACAGACTCAATGAGAGGCTTTCCCATCCCTGGTGTAGTAGCGGGTACCACTACAACTGGGAAAGAGGAGCCAATCACAAACACATACGCATATAACGGATTAAATTTCCATATATTAATTGGTCAGGCAATTAGCTTATATCATATTCACAATAAAGAATTTAAAGCATGGACTTACCTACATTTTAATTCACACATACATCATATCATGATTTAACATATAATTCTATGTGGTCCTCTGTATTCAAATAATCATAATCATAAACTGGCCCGAAGGCAATATCTCCGTTAGGAGAGAATCTGGCCCGAAGGCAATATCTCACGTGAGCAATATGGGAACCTAGTTGATCATTCTAGGAACCCCTGGTCCCAAGACTATACTTGGAACAATAGTCTGACCCCAAGACTTCACTTGGAGCATAGCCGGCGACTCATCTGACCTCGGTTTACCCAAGACAATAGCCACAATGTGGTGTACTCATATACTTTGTATTTCTGTGGGTTGACTCAAGACAAGAGACTCAATCTACCCGGACCACCCGTGATAGACTCGGTTCCCGCGTTGTACCATAACTGACTTCTATGGACCACTACTTGTTCATTTTACTTCTTCTTAGGCAATTCTAGATTTTCAAGTGGTTTCTAATTTGGACTCTTGGTTCAGAACAAAATCACCTAGGTCTATCCTCTTTAAGGACTTACATACAAAACCACACCCTTCAGATAGTATTTACTCGATCCTACCCCCGATATTGTCTAGGTCCCGTGGACCTTCTTTTCATATAAGGCTCCTTGAGCCACAATTGCTTTTACAATTCACAAACACACATATGGCACGTTTTCACATATACTGTAATTTAGGAACAACAAAAGCATGTTATCTAACATGTAATTCCTACAAATAGGCAAGAAGGCAAACCACATATCCATATCCGCAGTCAACCCTATAGGGCAAGGATAGGAAAGCCCCTCACCTGGTTGACCCCTCTGATCGGCTCTCGGTGCGCCCGAAAGTCCACTCACAGTATGGTGTCTTATACACATATACTTGAGAGATTTAGAAACTTGAAACTTAGCTAATATCATGTACACGTAACGCTAATGCTCATGTTCTTTCTAATTAATTCCATAGACTAGTTGTTGGCTTGGAAATGCCATCAACTAGTTTTAGAACACCTAGCATGCTTCTATTCGTGTCCAACCCTTTCTTAATCACACTATTCGGAAGCCTTGAGTTGGAAATGCAAGGTTACCTAATTTCACCTCTATGTGTCCATATAAAATTCCCATTACCCAAGTCTGGAATTTATGACTCAAGAGAGTCATAAATTCTACTTGTCTAAAATTTCCATTTACCGAATTAACTTTCAACACCTTACCTGCATATACATACACATATCCGGACATGCTTAAAATTGGAAAAGTGTCTCTTTTTCCCCGAACCGGGTTCCGGGTGAGACGAGAATTACTCGGGTTTTAATTCCTCGTTCGTTCCAATAATTTTTTAATAATTATATAATTATCATTCAACCTTTCAATGCACCCCAAGTCATTCCACAACACCCTTAAACCTTAACAACCACATTTTCCTACACTTTTTCCAACCCGGATAAATTCCATCAATTTGGTTCTGGTTCCTAAGCTTCCAACTCACTTCCTAACATGCATATACTTCAATTTAGGACCCACAATACTCAAATTGAATCAATTGGAGTCTTTCCAAAAATCCCTAAAATTGATAAAATTGGGGTTTGAGAGTTTCGGGACTTCTCACCTCGATTCAACTGGTTAGAAGGACGATATGGAGTAGAGGAGACTCCCAGCTACCTTCCCCGGTGAAGAGACGGCGTTTTCCGGCGAGAAAGCTCTCTTCCTCTTGTTTCTCTCTCTAACCCGAGCTCTCTCTCTCTCTAGCACACGGTGGCATTTTTCGGCTCCGGTGGACGGCGACTCCGGCTACCACGCGTGCGTCCGGTCACTCTCGCACGCCGTCCGTGAGCTCTCTCATCCAGCCCTCTCTCTCCGTTCGCTCAGCCCCTCTCTCACGTTTGCTTCTTCCCGCGTGCGTACTGCTTCTTTTCCTCACGCCTTCTTTCTTTTCTTTTTTGTTTGTTTTTCTTTTGCTTTATCCGTTGCTTTATTTACACATATATGTATATATAATAAATTAATTTATATATATATATATATCACTAAAATGGACACAATCTGGTTTCTTTTGCTGCATCCTTTTCTTTTCTTTCCTTATATTAATATATATATATATATATATATATATATATATATCACTTAAAAAAACAAAAAAAAAGAAATCTGACTTAATAAAAATAAAAAATATATATAAGTATTAAGATTTTACAAAAATTTATATTTACCACATAATAAGTGATAAGCTGGTGTGTATTTTTATCTCACTTTCCACTTTTAAATTAATTAATTTAATTTAATTAATGGTGCTAATTAGAATAGTCTCGGGTATCACATTTATCACTATAAGTTGTTATCATTTGTGATTGCTCCTCAACTTTTTGTTTTAAAACATCAGTTTTAGCTTGATGCTCCTCAGTTTGCTTTGCCAACTCGACCAGGAAACACTCTGTTGTACATCCATTATCGAGATTCACGCAAATCCATACTTTGTTCCTAGGAAGTATAGGTAAACGACAAATTTCATGTCTTAAGGACGCCATTTAAACACTTTTGACAAGAATTAGCACATAAATAAAAAAAAAATACCAGGTTACTAAAGAAAAGCCATTTTCAAGTCTACAAAAAATACCAGCACAGGTACCTAGAAAATTAGCACATAAATAAATAAAAAAAATAAGTTGGTGCATGAACAAGGTACCTAGAAACAAGATGAAAACTGCAAATGCCAGCACGGGTATATGAAAAATAGATAGTGTAGCAGCCTCTTTCTCCTCACCTCCAGCACCAACTCCTAAATATAGAAAAGCACATATAACAGTTAACAAGTAGGAATTGACAAATCTAATGTATTGAATGTAGCAATTGACTACATAGTGTACTAAATTCCCCAATATTTGAGTACTCACTACTCATTCACTCTTTACTTTATTATTATTAATTAATTAAAATTGTATAGCATCAGAATTTCAATATAAAAAAAAACACTTTCTAATCATAATTCTTACTATTAACCTGCAAGGAAGACAGAGCAAGTTTAATAGGTAGTTTACTGATAATCCAATCCAACTAACAAAATTATATAAGTTTTGAGTGTTTAAGCCACATAAGACAAGCAGAATTGTGAGCTAAAAATGACCCTTGTATTCTATTGATATCTAGAGCTCCTTTCAAATTTGATTTTAACAATATGACATACACAACAACTTGGAAAAGAGGTGAAGAAGCCACCGATCCCACGACAAAAACTGTACGAGGTGCCTCACTAATATCATTTACCTAAATTTAATCTGAGGACAAATCAACTATTTCATTAATTAAAATAATTTCAAAGTTGGTTACATGTATAATTGTTTGAGGACAAAAAAAAGATAAGTGTAAAAAACTATTACAGAAGTATATGATATTATGGTGCCAAATGTATAAAAAAAAAAAATCATTATGTATTAATATTTCAGCCTGCCAAATGTACTTAATATTATTGAGTAACCAATATTTGTCAATATTAGTAAATTTAATTGACCAAATAAATGTGTATTAATTAAAAAATAATATGAAAACAACATTTATTAAATGTGAAATTATTTTGTCACACAAGAGGTGCAGTTGAAGAGAGGCAATTTTTGCCTTTGGGGTGGGTGAAATGAAGATTAAGATGAAGGGGATGCTGCCAGGTACTGCTGCTCCCCCACACCCACACCACCATATTTAATTCACATCCATTCTATGCATACCAACTCACATTTCTTCTTTTTGATATCATTTCATTCCTACCTTAATCTATCTAAACAAATCATTCAAATGCTAATAATAAAGCCATACATTGCAAAACGTAAATTAATTAGTTGAATAAGGTTTTGCATTTCTCACGCCCTACTTCAAACCTTTACTACACTACCTAAACAGATCCCATCAAAAGTGAAGAATACCTAAACAAGTAAGTAAATGAAAAAGAATTAAAGCAATGTGAAAAGACAATGAGCGGCCTAGTCATCAATATAAAGAGCCCATGCTGAAGATTACTTAAGCAACATGTGAATTGTGAACGTCAATGGTCCATTTTAGATACAAGTTACGTACAGCAACATATAACAACTTACAACAATGACACTCACAAACATTTTACTATAGTTTTTACCATTTGGAAATCACCTTTTTTACCTTCTTCCTAAAATAATGAAATCTTCAGGCCAAAAAAAAATGAAATCTATAAATTTTGCAATTAAATAGATATGATTTAATTTAAAGATGATAATACAACACATAGGATTGTATTATGTAAATCAATATATGATATAATACTAATTGCATCACGCATACCCAAAAGGGAAAAGCCCAGTCAGTCAAAACTCTAAATTCCAAAGAAAAAAAACGTCAAATCATTGTTTATTATCATTCACAATTATATTAAAGGAACTTAAACTATGTTGTAAGTCCCTAACCACTTCATCATTAAACTACCTTTAATTTGCTGAAATATGCTTCCAACTCTTGCTCTTAGTCATAATCGGTTCAAATAGGTTCCAGATCATTAATAGCTTGAGCATTTAGATATCATGAATTTGAGATTGAATGGCTCAATTACTAGTTATTGTCTGAAATATGAACATGTGCACAGTGATATACACTTAACTATATTTATCCTTCCATTGTTTAACTAGTGAAGCCTTTCTAAGTTAAATAAACTACCACACAGGTCATTCTAGAAGCAGATACAAAAGAAAAGCGAAGACATAGCAGTGTAACTTGAATGCACACCAAACAATAATTTAAGATCCTTCCCCAAAACTAATCTCCCAAATATAAGATTCCTAACAGCAATAACGAGAAAACTATCAATTTAAAGCCAAAAAGTTACCCAATCAGCCCAAGAAGACCAATCTGCATAAGATGGAGAAATTGAATAGAGGCAGAGGAACCACTCTTGATCTGCAAATTAAAATAGAACATGATCAATAAATTAACAATCAATCCCAAAATTTTACAAACCTATTAAGTCAGAGATGGGGCTGTCATAATGAAAAGTATTACAATTAACAAATTCATTTTCATTTTTCAACCCTCATCTACAACAATAGTTAAATAGGAAATAACAGTTAGAAGAGAGTAGTGTGTTAGTGAAAGTGGAAGCAGAGGATGGATTTGTGAGAACAAGAGGTGTGCAGCTAGTGTCGAAAGGGTTCCCATTCAATGGATATTCCTGAGAGAGAAACTTCGTATTATGCCAAGCTTAACCAACAAAAACCACCTTCATCTTCACCCCTGCCTCTACCATCGCCGGAGCAAGAAGAACCAGAACCCAAAATTTTGAAATAGAACTCCATTCTCTCCCTCACGCTCAACGAAATCCAATAATCAAATCGATGTTGAGAAACAGAAAAACACAAGCCGAGAAGCGGAGAAGAGAGCATACACCTTCGTTGTAGCGTGCCAAGCCGAGAAGAGAGAAGCAGAGAGTGGAAGTCGACGGTGACGGTGCTGTGGAAGTCGACAGACTTGTGGAGAAACGGCTGGTGCTGCTTAGAAAAATTAGGTTTTATGAATGCACATTTGAGACGGAATTAGAGACGGACAATTCCGTCCCTAAACTAAAAAGGGGAAAACGGATTTGGAACCAACCACTTCCGTCTCTAATCCGTCTCCCTAGGCTCAACAGCATAGAGACGGAATAGGATCCCTCCCCGATCCGTCTCTAAATAAAATTTAGAGAAAAAAAATTCCCGCCACACTTGTAGCCATCGTCCCGCCATATTTTTCCACCAATTAGAGACAGATTAGGGACGGATATTTTGGAGACAAAAAAGTCCGTCCCTAAATCCGTTTCTAAATTAACAAAATATTTTTTGTGTTTTTTTCTTCATTTCGAGATGGATCTGACACGGATTTCAGACGGATTAGGCACCGCCAACTTTCCGTCTCTAAATTTTGTCTCTGATCCTTTATTTTCTTGTAGTGTTCCTAGGATCACCAGCCTGGCTGGATCACTTCCCCACATGTTATCCAATAATATATATAATTAAGGAGACTAATATTAAGGATTATAGATGTTGGAGCAGCAACCTGAAAATAAGAATAAACACAAAAAATAGAGAAATGTAGATTTGTTAGAGAAATCATAAAATGCGTTGTACCAGACTGAGGCACGGGCATCTCGTTATCTTTAAGGTAATTCACGCCTCCTACGGGTTGATTTTGTTATATCACCCGGTGCAGGGGTGCTCAGACGCGTTATCTCCAGGATACAACAGCTCAGTACTCGTCTGTTTGTCTACAACCTCTGCACGTAGGAGGTAGACAGGACTCTGTCTCCCACACCTTTCTCTACCCAAATAACACACACAAAACTAATATTTTTCTCAAAATATTTTCTATTCCCGTGAGAATGTTTCTCTTATGTGTATATCTTCTCAATATGCTTACCAAGCCATTTCCAAATGTCTTTGGCTATCATATTTATAAGTAAGAATCTGTTGCCTCATAATTGTAGCTAATAAAATGTAATAAAGATAATTAAAGGATAAAAAACCTCCAGTCACATTGATGTTGCAACAGTACATTTATAAGCTTTAATGATTTGTAACTTATATTATTATTAATTAAATAAATTAATGTTAATAATTTATAATAATATCCAACAATCCCCTACTTATTATTGCCTTGAATCTATATTTAACAAAAATATATATCTTGATCTAGAGCCATGGTGGTATTCCCCTTGAACCATAACTGCTTAAGGGAGACAAGACATATATCATGCATATAATAATCCAGGTGCAATATATATATGAGCCCTAGCCCGCACATTATGCGGCCGTGTGCGCATCCTGTTTCTTGAATGTGTTTCAAGAATATATGCCCTTTTATATTCTCATAGGAGCGGCCCCACTCCGTCACATTCAAATAGGTGAATTCTGTCAAGGATGCTCCTGCAATTAAGACACCCCACTCTTATAAAGCTACAGACTTCATTAAGAGTTTTTTGAAAACTCAACCTCACATATCATTGCAGGAAAATGCACTTACATCATAGGGATAAATTAAGAGTCGAAACTCTTTTAAATGTGCATTTCAACAGCCACTCTATGATTCGTTCGTCCCTTTGAACCAAGTTCTTAGGATCTCTAATCACAAAGTAGGGTATCCTCATAGGTTGCTTTTAATCCATACGGGCTTTAAATATTTATCCCCCTCGATGTACACACCAGATTCCTTGACTATAGCTATATTTTTTAAGAACACAAATCATTCAAAGAATCTAGTCATGACGGTATTCATCACAATAAGTGATCACATATTATTGGCTCCAAAAAATCTCATAATTATTATTGACGAGTATTCAAAAATTCACAAAATATATATTTAATATATTCTTCCACCAAATAATAATAATAGCCAATAAAATAAAACATTAATCCATTTAAGGAACTTTTCAAACTTAATAATGTGACAACAAATTAATTAATGATGCACCTCTTTGTACAATAAAAAATATTTAATTAGCACCAAGTGCTTATTAAATTAAATTAACCACATCATCATCTCTAATTTGAGATGGTATTACCAATTTAATATATTGATCACAAATAAATATATGCTTAATCTCACAATATCATTTGGGTCACATATTCACAATAAACTTAGTTCCAAAAAATGAATTATGTAATTCCCATTATAAATTGCATAGCAATTTTTAATAAAACTAATATACCATCAAAAAACTTTGGTGAACTTATTTTGGATATCCACAAAAAAATATGTACCCCCACTATTGATGGGTTTTGTGCCTCTCACAAGAATTTCACAATTTCTTTGTTCACTCAAAATATAATATTCTTGTAGCACTTATAAAATATCACATATGAATTTTTAAATTCATTTTTGTGAAAATATCACAAAATCCACAATTATAAAAAATATTTTTCACAAGAATATATGTGTGCACACTTATTCACAATCAAGTGAATTCTCATTGTTTGAAAATATTTTCTCAAAATATTTCACCAAATTTATTTGAAAATTTTTCAGAATTCATGACAAATTCATTTGTCACATATGACTTTAAAAGTCCACATGAGATAATGAAAATCTCACAAAATATAGAATATAACATTCTATAAACAAACCTCTAGCATTTTTCATGCTTCATCACATATAAGCTTATAAAAAAAACTTTTCACATTCCATGAAAATTTACATTTCATCTTGTAAAACCTTTAAAAAGCTATTACCACTTAATGAAATTTTATGGGATATATAATTCTATTACTCTTCTAAATATTAAACCCATAAAATATTCATTAACTTACAACTATATCGAATATAATTTGGCTCAGAAATCATTATAATAAAATGGTTTTAAAACCATTTCATGAACCCAAAATATAAGCCAAAATATTTCAATATTTATTTTTATAACAATAGTATACATAAATTTCTTCCCCTTATTGTTATAAAAATAATATGCTTTATTTTCTAAGACAAGATGACATATTTAAATAATGTCAAAATATATGACCACCAAAATACATGCTAAAAAATCTTGTCACAAAATTATAATATTTTATGATTATTATTTGGCGATCGAAATTAATATAAGTTTTGGATTTAACAATAATTTAATGATTAACCCAAAATTATATTTTATAACAAACACATGGTGGCAACATATATGTGATTCTATGAAAATTAATTTACTCAATAAAATTTTTCATAGTACCACATTTCATCTACACAATAAATCACTTGGCACAAATATATATGATTTTAAAATGTCCCAATATGATATACTTTTCACACTCTTTCTTACCCCCACTATCAATAAGAATTTATATAAGGGGAATTCTTAAATAAAGAGTGAGTATACATACCTACTCATGAGTTCATGACAAAAATCATCTTAAAGTAAGATATGAGATCCACGAGACTCACACCAAATTAAATTTTATGAGTATTATTCATCATAAGAATAAAATCACGAAAAACTACTTTATGTCTAAAGAAACCATATTCATTTCTTTCTCTTTGCCAATAATATGCAAATTATAATGAATATGTCATTTTACCATGGTTTTGAAAACCGGACCGGACCGGCCGGTCGGACCGGAAAACCGGAAAACCGTCAGCCAGTCCGGTCCGGAATAACCAATGAACCGGTCAGATATAAAACCGGTCAAGAACCGGTCAGAACCGGTCAAAACCGGTCAGAACCGGTCAAAACCGGTCAGAACCGGTGGTTTAGACGGTTCGACCGGTTGTTCATTTTTTTTAAAAAAAATTGTGTTGTTTATGATTTAATATTTATTGAAAATTTGTTGTGACTTGTAGTTGTAAGGATTGTTCTATTTCAGTATTTATTGTTGGGTTTATGATAAGATTTGAGACTTAAATATGTTGATCCTTGAACTTATTTGAAGAGTTTAATATGATATTGTGGTAATTTGCAACTTGTTCTATTTCTTATCATGTTTAGATCGAGATGGAAACATATAATTATGAAATATATAATTTTTTATGATATATTTTAGTATATTTAATTAAAAATATATATTTTAAATGCCACCGGTTCGACCACGGTTCAACCACGGTTCGACCATTGAACCGTGAACCAGTGCCTCGACCGGTTCAATGACCGGTCCGGTTTTAAAAACACTGCATTTTACCATGTGTACAAAATTCTACAAATAATAAGAATATATCTTTGGATCACAATAGCAATTTTCCAAGAATAAATTTGTATTTTGTGAGCAATCACCAAATAAATTAAAGTATAAATATATTAATATTTATAAGCCCACAAAAATTAAATAAAGATATATTATGAATATATCTATTTGAGTTATTTTACCAATTAGAACTCAAAATACTTATTCCTATTTTTCTTTTGCTGCATTATGGGGATTAGCCATGAATTATCTTAAACTTGTTGGAGCAGCAAGCTGAAAATAAGAATAAACACCAAAAATAGGGAAATGTAAATTTGTTAGAGAAATAATAAAATGCGTGGTATCGGACTGAGGCACGGGTATCTCGTTATCTTTAAGGTAATTCACGCCTCCCACGGGTTGATTTTACTATATCACCCGGTGCAGGAGTACTCAGACGCGTTACCTCCAGGATATACAACAGCCCAATACTCGCCTGTTTGTCTACAACCTCTGCACATAGGAGGTAGATAGGACTCTGTTTCCCACACATTTCTCAAACCAAATATTAAACATATAGTTTGTATGGTTTTTAGTGTTTTTCACACACTATTTTAACGTATGCTACTTTGTGTTTTTGGGTGTCTCTACCTTCTTCTCTCAACCCATATATATAGGTGAATAGAAGTAGATATTCTTATAACCCAATTAAATACATTAAAACTAATTTAATTCACAAAACGTTTTTATATGATATTAAACATATTGTAACATTTTTCAATATTAAACACATATAAACTATATGCATTTAACTTAATTGAAAACAGTCAAAGATTCATTTTGGTCCTCTATGTTTCACTCAAGTTTCAAATTAGTCCTTTATGTTTCAGAAGTTTTAAATTAGTCCTTTATGTTTCCCAGAAGTTCTAAATTGGTCCTTCCGTCCAAATCCGTCAATTTCTTAAGTTAACTGTTGACGTGGCGTACCGATGTGGATACATAATCTCTTCTACGTGTATCAGATAGCTGACGTGGCCTTAGACACAGCAAAAACACCAAAACGGCGTCGTTTAAGCCAAAAATAAAATCATGCTGAGAGGACCAATATGAAACTCTAATGAAACATAAAGGACTAATATAAAACTTCATTGAAACATAAATGACCAATATAGAACTTCAATGAAACATAAAGGACCAATATAGAACTTTCATGAAACCTGAAGGACAAATATAAAACTTTTGAAAAACATAAAGGACCAATATAAAACTGTTGAAACATAAAAGACCAATTTAAAACTTGGGGAAAACATAGAGGACCAAAATAGATATTTGACCATTAAAACCCAACAAATATATATATATATATATATATAACGTCATTTGCATTTAATTTCCATTAATTTAATTAATTAATAATAATATCCAACAATAGAAACAACGTAAATAAGTTACCTCTTACTTTTTGTTTTTTCGGGTCTAGATCAGGGTATCCACCGTTGATCACAATAACTAATCCCCTCGCTGAGTTGTAGGCACCTCGAAGGGTGGGACATCTGGCCCAAGGATTTAAAGCTGCTCCATACCCAAGGCAGGGATCGAACCCCTGACACTTAGTTAAGAATGGATGGGTCCCTTCCACTCAACCACATCCCTTGAGTTATAAGTTACCTTTTACTAAACCTCCATCACCAGTTCAGGGTAATTTAAATAAGTATTGTGTTTCCAACACGCACAAGAATTCCCAACTAAATAGAAATACCTGTATGCGGGTATCCCGTAACCGTCCCATGCCTGCTCAGAATACCCATCCCAAAATTTGTCTACAACTTATATATATACTATTGGTAACTAGCTCGTACCACCAGGCAATTCAATGCATTTCATCAGATACATATCATCATGCAAATTCCATATTTAGCAGAGTTCCATGCATCTATTCACTCAAATGATACCACAAATAATCATCACCATGAAACATAGATATACAGTCACCTATAAATCTGCATGCTTTATAACATATTCATTTACGGATATAGTCAATCATCATATGAATTTATCACATAAATTCCATCTTGTAGTTTCATACTTACAATTCACAGTCATCACTGTATGTATATGCTCGCGTATACAATTTCACACATGTAGTAATACAATTGATTAATTAACAAAATTTGCTAATCATATATTTCACACATGTAGTAATACAATTGATTAATTAACAAAATTTGCTAGTCATATATTTCCAGAATCGTTAAAAGAGGATTATTACTTTAATTATAGTATTGAGAACAATTTCTACTCACAATCATCCCCAACCTACCTATGATTAAATCCATTCCATTGTCTTCTTAATATTCTACTATAGTCCCAGATTTAAGAGAACATCCCAGAATGCATCTTGTTTGCCATCTTTCCAAGAAAAGGAAATTAGTTTTATTTCAATCCCTTAACTATAATTATAAAATAATAAATAAAACTCTCAAAAGTTTAATTAACCAATTATGAAAGGCTATTGTAACTAAATCCAATCCTAATATTCAGACATAGCTTACTTTATATTAACTCTACCAAAGATTAAAATCCTTTTTAATTTAGTATCTAAAACTTACTAATATTGAGAAATAACCCATTAACCCTTCCAAAATTTATTAATCAAATACTAAAACGTTACTGCCACCCTATCTAACCCATGAATCCAGAATTTAATCAATTTTCAATAATTCCACGAAATTTGTGAACATTTTATTTTAGTCCCTAAGACTTCTAAAATTCAATAATAATTCATTAAACCCTCCAAAAATTTACCCAATTAACTCCAAATATTTATTTAACTCACTCTAACTCAAGATCCCAGAACTTATGTGTTTTATACATGTTAACCAAAATTTATAAAATGTTCAGGTTAGTCCCTATATCACTCTTTCACTTCATTTACAAGTCCTGTTATTTTGCATTAAGTAAAGTTTACAGATTAAGAGAAGGATGAATAATGGAAAAGAGGCCAGTACACACCGGTTAGGAAGGTGCTAGGATGGCAATCTTACTCAGACCTAACGGGTAACCGAAAAATTTATCCGTTGAGTCCGGGTGTGAGTATTGAAAAAATGGTTTTGGGTTTTGGTTTGGAGATTTTAACAGCTAAAAGTCCGGGTTCGGGTTTAGGGAAGAGTAAGGGTATATTCACCCCAGCCCCGGACCTGGTGATATAATATATATAAAAGTATTTTATATAAAAATATATTATATATCATATCAAATTAAAAAAAATACACTCACCTCACCATCACGTGACACCCATTCACACAAACTCAATCAGACTCTCATCTTACTCACCCACCCACCCCCATTCACGAATCACGATTCACACATTCCCATTTCACACCACATTTTATGTCTGTATTTGTTTATTTAAGATGAGCTTAGACTTTTTATTTTTATTTTATTGTGTGTTTGAAGTTTGTTTTTCTTAAATTTGGAAATAATTAAATTTATAAATGTGTGCTCGATACTTGTGATTAAAGTACTTGTGACGAAAGTAGCAAATTTTGTAGAAAAAAATAGTAAATTTTTCGGGTCCGAGGCTGGGTCTGGGGATCTAAGTATTCGATGGGTCCGGGGATGGATATCAAATTTTATACCTGGCCGGGGACAGGTCCGGGGATGGAAAAAATATCGACTACCGGGAGCAGAGACAGAGACGGAGACGAGGAATGCAGTATCTTACCCAGACCCTACCCATTGCCATCCTAGAAGGTGCAAAGAGGTATAAAGTACCCTACCTCTTGTAGTCTCCATTGAAGCTCTAAGGAAACTTGGGAAAAAGCATCCATGGCAGGCTTTCCCACGAGACAAGCTCTCCTTTTTGTTGTTGAGTCATGGTCGTTATTCTCAATGGATGGTCTCTTTGATTCACAAAACTCTCAGCTACCCAACTCTCCCTTCTCTTCTCTTTGTCCTCACATCTCTTGTAATAGCCGAGAGATTTTTCGAAGTTTAAAATAAAATAAAAAGGAAAGAAAAGAAGTAGAAAGTAATTTTTAAGATTCAATTCAGGACCTAAGAAATTGGAAACCTGAATTTAATAGGGAAAGAAATTTAATTAAAAATACATATTAGTTATTATTATTTAATTATTAATTAATTTATTTTTAATTATATTTATTTATCTATTTATTATTGATTTATTTAATTATTATAATTATATTAATTATTTTATTAACTAATTATATTAGCTAGTTATTTATTTATTTATTTTATATATATATATATATATATATATATATATATATTAAGTGGGTGCCGTGGATAGTGGATTAGAAAGAAAGAAATAAAAGGAAAGGGGAAAGAGAGAGAGGGCCATGGGATTGAAGAAAAATAGAAAGAAATAGAGAGAAAGAAGAGAGAGAAGGAGGAGAGGCGTGGAGAAGGAGAAGAAGGAGAGTTGGGATTTTGCCGAAAAAGTGATCGGGGAGAGCTAGTCGACGTCGAAAAAGTCACCGGAGCTCGGGTACGACGTCTCCTACACCTTCCACCAATCAAATTAAAGGTTGGTAACCCCAATTTCATTCGAAACCCTCAATTTCTCCATTCTTAGGGATTTCTTCGATTCACCTTCAATTGGGTTGTTTCGAGGGTAGATTGAGACCTAGCAAGTGTTCTTGAACACTTAGTTGGGGTAAGAATCGAGACTATATCCTTGGGTTTGACCGAATTCGAATTTGGAAGGATTTGGGGTTGAAATTCTAAATATTCATAAATTGGAGAAATTAATGATAATTAGGAATGAGCTTGGATTTGAGTAAATAGGCTTGGATTGGTATTATTGAAATTATATTGTTGAAATATTAGCTGAACAAGACCCGTGAAGAGCTGGCCCGAGGTTACTAAGGTTGAACCTTGACGTTAACGTGCCGTGTCCCTGCTCGGATTGCCCAAATACACTTTAAGGGTGATGTTGAGAGCTCCAAACCTCTTCTTTTCAATCTTAAACACCCTAGAATAATTCTAAATATGCTATCAAGCATCAAGAATTATTTTAGGTGCTTTCTTATTTCCCAATGATGGAAACTTGCAGAACAATAAGGTCCAAAATTTAAAATGGCAATTTAATTCCTTCGTAATTATTAGGAAACCTTAAGTAGGATAATTTAGAAGGATATCGAGGTTTAGTAACTCTAATCCAAGGCCCCAAAAGCGATTCAAGGAGAGCGATAGTTGTATGAAACCAAGTGCGAGGCACTTGAGACTCTCATAGAAGAGAGGGAAGACGGATAAGACCAAGGACAGGGTTCTTGGCGACGTCTAGATGCATTTTTAGGCACGAACATGTCATAACCATATGAATTGCACATAGTTTGAGATGTTAACCACATGAAAGCATTCGTTAGGAAACCACGACTCGTCCGGAGCGGGAGTTACTCTAGGACAAGCGCAAGGAAGCCGTCCAGGTGAGGGGTTTCCCATCCTTGCCCTACAGGGTTGATTGAGGATGTGAATATGTGGTTTGCCTACTTGCCTATTTGTAAGAATAATTTAGTGGTTAACATGCTATTGTTGTTCCTAAACTGTTATATATGAAAGTATTTGTATATATGTGTTTGACTACAGGTAAAGAGGTACTGGAGGGTATCCATGTGATGACATGAGATACGCCGAACAGTACAAGCAAGGGGGTAAGTTGTTGATTGAGTCAGAGGTTTGGTTTACCCTATTAATTAGAAACTCATTAAAGAAATCGTATAGAAGTTTTTAGTAGACGTCGATGTTTTGTGGTAATTGAACTTAGGAAAGATCTTAGAGCTAGGTTATGGTCTAATCAAGGGTTTGGGTATTAAATAAGGATTAAAAAGATCTCATAAATGGATTAGTGAGTCATAGGGAGGTTCACACCACCTAGGTAAAGTCAGTTTAGGATAGAAATGGGTAGATAGAGTCAGAATCCCAACTGAGAGCTCGGGGAGAGAAACGAGTCAGAAAAGATATCCCCGTTGAGGCCATTGCCCTAGCCTGGCACTAGGGTCAATTAAATATTAAAACATTTGCCCGTTGAGGCCATTGCCCTAGCCTGACACTAGGGTCAGTTAAATATTAAAACATTTGCCCGTTGAGGCCATTGCCCTAGCCTGGCACTAGGGTCAGTTAAATATTAAAACATTTGCCCGTTGAGGCCATTGCCCTAGCCTGACACTAGGGTCCGTTAAATATTAAAAGATTTGCCCGTTGAGGCCATTGCCCTAGCCTGGCACTAGGGTCAGTTAAGGATTAAAAGAAATTTCCCGTTGAGGCCATTGCCCTAGCCTGACACTAGGGTCAGTTAAGTGATTTATAGTTTTCAAATGATATGTTAAAAGTGATTGCTTGTTTATGAGAAGCATGATAGAAAAGCATGATCCGTAGGTTTATCTTTGATTTTAATGTTATATTAATATTGTCTGATCGTAATATAACATTTGATAAACTGGATTTTCATGCGCATGTGATTGTGGGTGTTTCCCTTTCCCCAGCTGTAGTGGTACTCGCCGCTACGCCGAGGATGAGAAGCTTCTCATTGAGTCTGTTTGACTCACTCCCTCTACTTCAATGTTTCAGATACAGGTATCGGGCAGGCATCGACGTCCAGACAGTGATACGGACATCAAACCATCATTTACGCACTAGTTCACATGGGTGGACACTTTTCGTTATTTTGACTTTTCGGTTGTACATATTATAAGTTGTAAGGGTTGTGTATATATATTTACAACTTTTGATATGTACCTACTCTAGAATTGTCTGCTTCACACGTACTTAAAGACAGGGTCCAGTTTGGGGGAAAAATAGGATATATGTATGAGTATATAAACTTCTGCATGTGAATAGGATAGATTGTACGCATTGAGGCGTACGGTCAATATGGTATGGATATATATATTATGTGTGCTTGCTGCATGTGAATAGGATAGATTGTACGTATTGAGACGTACGGTCAATATGATATGAATATTTATATTACGAGTGTTGATATATATCTATACACTGGACTGAGCTGAAGCGGTATTGAGCGAACCGTGGATTGTAGGTTAATTAGGCCACCAGTGAGGTGTGGCCACTATTATGATATATATATTGATTGTATAGCATGGTAATTATAGTTATGTTTACAGGGTAAGGCTTACGGGTTTAGAAGTAAAAACCTATTCTCGTGCCGGTCACGTACTCCCGATTTGGGGTCGTGACATCTCTCTCTCTCATTCTCGGTTTTCTCTCTTTCTCAACATAAGGTAAAAGGGAAACAACTTAATGGATATATAAGGAATGGGTACACTACAAGAAAAATAGGATTAGCTACGGATTTGGTCGTAGCTAATTGCTACAGATTTTTTTCGTAGCTAATCCCTAGCTAATTTTTAGTAAACAAATGAATGAGTCCGTAGCTAACAGCTAGGGAAAATCCGTAGCTAATCTATAGTTATTCCCTAGCTAAGCCGTAGCTATTCCCTAGCTAAATCGCCCCCTCCGACGATGGTCGTCGGTGACCTCCTCCACCGACCTTCGGCAGCCCCTTCCACGACTGCCGCCAGTGACCTCCCCCTCCGGAGACCTCCTCCACCGGCCTCTGGCATACCCTTCGAGGACAAAATTATTTTTTTAGGAGGGGAGAAATGTAACACCCGCATAATTCTAGCATTTAATTAAAGTAGATTAATTAAAGAGATGGTTGTTAATTTTGTTTTTAACTTGAAATGCTTGTCTATGACGTTGGTTGATGCATTAGTTGCATATAGTTACACTAAATTAGGAATACAGAATAAATTGATAAGAAAGAGGAAAGTTGAGGACTATAATGCAAAGATATTTTTAAGGTTGGAAAAGAGTTAAATTGATGGGAAAGATAAAGAATTGAGGATTCGAATGAAAAGGAATTTTTCAGATAGAGTAAGAAATTAAATTGGCAACAAGATAGGAATTGGGAGTTAAGTAAAAAGAAATTTAATTTATGAATGAAGGGGAAAACTATAATTTCCCCAAATGGTATTTTCATACCACAAGACCCCAAACCTTCTCTTGCCGTCATTTTTACACATACAAGTCAAATTTTAGAGAAAGGGAGTGCTAGAGAGAAGGGAGAGCATGAGAGAGAGGGGTTGAAGGTCAAGAGGTTGAGAAATCACCAGATTAGACAATTCAAGACCAGAGAAAGATTCTAGAAATCATTCCAAGCATCATCATCACTTGGAACAACAAATCAAAGGTAGGAAAGCAATCAAATCCCTCATTTTCTTGAAATGTTAATCATGTTCTTGGTGTTCGTGATGATTTTCATAAGTTTGATGTTAATGGAGGGTGAAAAATTTGCATTCTTTACTTTCTAAACTTCTTTGGATGTTTTTAACCGATTGAATGTGCTTATACTTGCTTGTTCATTGATTTGAGGTTGGGGTTTGAGTAAAGTTCATCATGTTCTTGCTAAAATGCTTGATTTGATCTTGTTTGAGCTTGAATTTATTGTGTTTTATGAAAGGAAATTGATATTTTGGAAGTAGGAGTCAAGTTCCAAGTTCCAAGCTTTCCTAACTTGATTCCTACGATTTTAATCTATGAATGACACTTGGGAGGGGAAAATCGTGCCAAAAAGCTGAAAAAATCGTATCTCAGCCCAGAACGGCGCTATAGCACCATCTTACTGTTCAGAACGGCGCTGTAGTGCCATTTTCCTGCGCTATACCGCCGGTCAATTTTTTGCTGCCACCCGAAAACTCTAAACGTTCATAATGTTCTCGTTCGGTGTCTATTTTTCGCAAAATTTATCTTTATTTTCATCCATTTTCCATCCTCTACACAATGGTATAGATTTTGAAGCCTAATAATTTGAAATGAAGCTACAGTGATCAAAATTTCGCACATTGCTAGATTTTTAGTTTTTGAAAAGTTGTCTTTTCTTCCTTGATTCGATGGTTTCTTTCCCTCAACAAAAAAAGAGTTTAATTCTTGTTTTTATCTTATTTTAAGACTCCATTGTTCCCTTATTTCAATTGAACTTTGTTTCCTCATAGCTAATGAGTTGTATAGCTTCTTTTGGAATTATTCCTAAGGCGCAACTTATTTCAAATGAATTTCCTTCTTCCACTTCATGTGACTTTCATTCTTTCCTTCAACTTCTTCAAATGAGTTTAACCAACTTAATAAGTATGATTTCAAAGCTCAAACAACATCCTAAGTAAAGATTTATATGATGAAAATTATGGTAACATGGATCATTGAATTTTAAAAAGGGAATTTGAGCAAGAAGGATAGAGAAACGAGGGGAGTAGTTCTAGTGCAATTCTAGGGAGAGTGAAGCTTATGTTTGGATGACTGGTGGTTGGTATGGGATGGCCATCGGTTGTCCCACGGAGAAGACTTAATTAAATTATTTTTGAAAACTCGTGTTGATTGCGAATTCTAAGTTAGTGAATTGAACTCTCATGGCAATTAAGAGGGTCACGTACTTAGAATTAGGCATAATCATGGCTTAGGTTTTATTAACCTAGTAATTGTATTAGTGATTAGTGCACCGGGAAAATGATCCACAAAATGGGGTGGTGATTCCATAGCCTCATGGCCCGCACAAGGGGGTGAGATGGGTATGACTGTCACTACAGGGTGCAGTGAACCTCATGAATCCCACAAGGGGTGCGATGGGCATGACTATCACCACTGAGTGTGGTGAACCCCATGAACCCAACGTGTTGGGCGGATGTGACCTACTGTAAAGTAGTGATCCCATGAGAGGAACCAATGAGGGATGTGATTCAAACATTTCAAATTGGGTAAGGATCATCATTATACGATGATTATGACTTTTGTACTCGGATCCAGCTGAGGGACGCCTCAGATAGTATATTGACGTGTGGTTAGCTACCACCAAGGGAGGGTATTTCATTAATGATGTGCTGTAGTGGTATGCGGAGTTGTTCATTGGGTGGCGATCTCAATTACTCTCATTTTCTCTTGATATTTTACATTTGACATCATCGTACTTTAAAGTTTTGATTGTTTCTCTAAATTTCATAAAGGTTTAATGTTTGATCATGTTACATGAATTTAAAGGAAATGTTTTGACTATATGACTTGACTTTCCCTATTTCGCTTATCTGTATAACCTTGGCAAGTGCAGCACATGGGTTTTAGTCATTGCTTGAAAAGCATGACACAAGGTGTATCTGTTATTTTTGGTTAAGACAATTCTAAGTTTAAAATAAGGACCGCAAGGGGTCATAATCTTGGGGGACTTATCCTTATGTGATGACCTAGTGCCTATGTACCCTTGTGAAGGGATCAAAGTCCACGTAGTTTGCCGTGTTAACGTCCGTAGGAGCCGTTAGGCAGAATAGTTACCTGTAGATGGCCGTATGCGGCTAGGACGTGTGTAAGGTACTCTGGGTGGGCGAGCCACTCGATGGAGGTTTCCTTAGACTGAGAGAGAGCAAGAGTCTCTCTAAGCTGCTAGGAGCTTTGCTGATGGAGATCCCCAGGACAGAGATATGCGTGTTGATGGTTGAGCGTGTGAGATGGCGGACCAAGCTCAAAGGTTGAGAAGATGATGTATCGTACTTGGAGTGTTGAGTCTCACTTCTGTGTGTTCGGAGTCTATCCTCTAAGTCCCCCGGGTGAGGGCCTTTTATACTAAGTGCGAGGGAGGACATGGTTGTCCCACGTTCTTGCTTGTCATGGGTGGTTGTGGGCTTCCCATGTCTCTGGTGCGAGAGCTAAAGGGGGAGACGTGGGTACGGCCATGTACGAGGCGAACGGGCGATGCCACGTGTCACTAGTGTGTGTTCTTGCTGTCATTCTAGAAGGCTAGTGCCACGTGTCCCAAGGGGGGAAATATTCCATAGTAACATAAGTCCCCCAAGTCTATAGGTGTCGGGCGCCCGTGGACTTAAGTTTCTTTTAGCAAGCTACTTAAGGAAAATTTCCCGCTAGATGTCTTTGGCCAAACTAGCCCGACCGCAAGTTAGTCTGACTATCTCGATCGATTGTTCGGTTGAAGGGGTTTTACGTGCATTTTCATGATTTCTTTTAAAGTTAGGAGTGCCGCGCGTCCTGATCTGGATGGCTGGCTGCTTGGCTCTAGCAAGTTTCTTGAGCCGTCTCTGCAGGAAGGTACGCGTCTTTCCAAGGAGGTCTCATCATTGTATAGAGGGGAATTTCCGAGGATGGCCCTTTGGGATATGCGGAGGAAACCTAAAGGTCAGGGTTACTTTGGACGTTCTCCCCCATCCTTCAGAGTCTTTCTATTTTCGCGCCTTTTGGTTGGGCTTTGAAGTGTCTCTTGAGCATGAATTTACTGGGAGCGAAGAGCGTCATTCTTTCACTTAGCAATTCTCTTCTTCCCAGATTCTGTGCAAGCATTCTCTCTATTTCCCAATTGTCATAATGGCCTCTTCTAGTGCCACTGTTTCTGTATCTTCTCCAGCGGTCCATGAATTCGAGCAGTCTGTGTTGCTAGTTGCCATGGAAGGAGTCAAGGAGAGGGTGGAAAATTTCATTCTGTTGCGGGATTCGGTGGACCTCCGGGGGGTTTTATCCAAGGAAGACGAAGGCCCGATGATGATTCCTCCGGCGGCTTCTGAGGAAGGGTATACCGCTGATCCCGAGCCGAGGTCCGCAACCAATATTCCAGTTGTAGATGTAGAGGTAGAGTCGCAGGTGGTGCCAAATCTCGGCATTGAGAAGATATGGAGGGAGCGTTTCGCTCCTTCTCTCCCCGGGAACTACAAAATTAGGCCGATGGGGGAGACCATCGTTTGGAGCGACAATGTTAGCTTTGTCCTCCCTCTCTGTGGCCCTTATAATGCCGCATTTATTCCACCCTTTTTTTCGGCTTCGTGGAGGCTATGCCCAATTTGCTAAATGTTTTCTCTGCGCAGTTAACGACAAACACGTAGTTTATACTGAGTGTTTTTTACAGGGAATGTCGGACGAACAAGTTGGAAGCCTTTCCCAATGTCTTTCTTTCTTTTTATGCTATCCGCGAGGCGCACGGGTGGGTGTGCTTTCAGTCGCGTGCTAAGGAGTTCACCATTTCGGACCTGCCGGGCAACAATCATGCTTGGCGGGCGTACTTCTTTAAGGTGCTACCTAAGAAGGGTGTTTGTACTCTCTGGGTATGGCCTGAGGATTGGCATCTCCGTTTCCCCCTCTAGTGGTCCAATCCTACTCTCCGGATACGGTACGACTGAGAGGGGTACGAGGAGACAACTTTTGAATTTTTTAGGGGAGCGATGGTTACATGTGCTGCCTTTGGTAGGTCTTTCCCCTTTGCATTATTGGTCGTGAGCTGCCTTTTTTGCGCCATTGGGTCCATTGCGTATTTTCCCTTTTGTTTTCAAGATTAACTCTGGGAGGCATACAAGGAAGGGTGGTTGCCCCACCGAGTTCCCGGAGTCCGAAGTGCGAGCGGTTGTTTCTACAAATATAGGTGTTGTTGCTGTGCTTCAAAGTGCGGATGAAGGTGCTAGTATTGATATTGCAAACCAGGTGGGTGAGGATAACTTAAATCATCGCGGTCGTAGGAGGGTCCCCTATACTCCTATACTCCAAGAGGAGACGCCCGTCCGATTTCTGGGCGAGGATGTCTCCTTTAGAGGGAAGTTGATTCCCTTTGATGCTGAGCGGGTCATACTAGCTCATCAACATTATTCGCTGGATTATGGGGATGACTATGCTTTAGAGCGTATGACCAAGGGTTTCTGCTTAGTTGTTTGGTGGGTTTTGCTTACCAGCGGGACATGGAGGGGGTAAGCCTCTCTTTTTTCTGCCTTTGGTAGTCTCATTGTAAGGTGTCTTATTTTTATAGGCTTTTATACAGGAGGTAGTGGAGGGTTTGATGGAGGAGAACTCTCGTCTAATTGCTTGTGTGAAGGAACTGGAGGACGAGCTGGCGAAGAGAAAGGCTAGCTCCTCGAGGGTCCGTCTTTTGGATTTTCTGTGTTTCGCCAATTATGGGATGCAGAATGGCATGGCGCAGTTGGAGGACCTGAAGGGCATTTCCATTCCTCCAGAGATTAGGGCGAGGATGCACCCTTCTTGGGAGATTATTGAAGGGGAGTTTCGCGCCCGTGTAAGAGGTGACCCTCTATTAAGGATAGAGGATTACGATGTGGCCCCGAATCCTCGAAGGGATCCCCCTCAATCAGACGAGTAGTCACATCTTTCTAATGAGGACACCTCTTAGTTTAGACTTCGTGGTAAGCCTCACATAGTCGTGTTTTGTATTTTTGGGGCTTTAGTCCCCATATGTAAATGTATTTTTAAATAATAACAAAAACTTCAAGTACGAGAGTTGGTCAATCATATTGCATTATATATTTTCGTTTAAATTGATAATAGTAAATCCATCTTTTGACTAAGACATGGAAAAGTACAAGGTGAATTTTTCTTCGGACTAAGACATATAGTGAAGTACATGGTGAACTTGTCTTTGGACTAAGACATAGTGAATTACTTTTTGAGGCTGCTAGCATTCCAAGTATTGGGTACATGTTCTCCCGTCAAGTGGGCTAACTTATATGCATTGTGAGAAGCGATTCCGATGACCCTGTTTAGGCCTTCCCAATTGGGTGTGAGCTTGCCGTGTAGGCGGTCGCGCCTATTGTTTATTGTTGTTCTCATGACTAGGTCACCTTTTTTGAATTCTCGAGGTCAGACGCCCCAATTGTATTTTCGCGAAAGTAGCTTTTTGTAAGAGACGTTTTTGAGTGACGCAGCTTCCCTGCGTTCTTCGGCTTCATCTAGGCTGATGAGCAAACTTTTTGAGTTTGAGTCGGAGTAGTTTAGTACTAGATCCGAAGGGACCCCAATGTCGGCGGGAACTATTGCTTCTTGCCCGTACGTCAAAGCGAAATGAGTTTCTCCTGTTGCTGAGAGTATAATTATCCGATAGGACCATAGAATTGAGGGGAGCTCATCCACCTAATCCTCTTTAGTGTCTGCCAGGCGTTTCTGCAATCCCTCGAGGATGATTCGATTTACCCTCTCGATTTCTCCGTTGGTCGCTAGATATTCAACTAAGGTCATCCTGTGGTCAACACGCCATTCCTTGCAAAAATGTTTGAACTTCTCGCTGGTGAACTGGCATCCGTTATCCGCTATCAGTGCGTGTGGCGGGCTGAATCTGGTTATGATGTTTCACTAGAGGAAGTTTTGGATGTTCTGGGAGTCGATGATGGCCAGAGGCTCAGCTTCGATCCATTTTGTGAAGTAATTGACCGCTACTATGAGGAACTTTCTCTGTAGTGTGCCATGTGGGAGAGGACCAAGTATGTCCATGCCCCAAGTATTGAACGGCCAAGAGGACTCAATGGGTTTTAGCTCGCCGGGTGGCTGCTGTATGAAGCCGGCCTGCCGCTGGCATTGATTGCAGTTGGTGACCAAAGTCTCCGAGTCTGCCCTCATTGTGGGCCAATAGAATCCTGAATGTAATGTTTGTTTGCGGAGTGCCCCTGCAGACTGGTGGGTACTGCATACGCCCTCGTGGATTTCTTGTAGAACCTAGCTTGCATCCTCAGCTGAAATGCACCTAAGGCGCAGGGATGAAAATCCCTTTTTGTATAGATCTTCTCCCTAGACAAAGTATCGGGCTACTTTCCTCCTTATTTTTTCGGCTAGCTCCTTATCTGCGGGCAGGGCGCCCTCTGTTAGATATGCTTTTATTGGAGCCATCCAGGAGTTATCGACCGCTATTGGTAGTACGTCAGGAGTTATGCTTGGGGCGTGAAGTGTGGTTCGCATGACTGTTGTAATACCCCGGAAAATTTCGAGGATTAAAGAATGATTTATTTAAAATTTCGAGGAATTAAGAATGATTTATTCTGGGGCTAGGAATTAAAATCTTAATATATATATATATATATATATAGAAAAAGTATGAAAGTTAAAAAGAAACCGGAAAGGAAATTTTTCTTTCAAAAATTGTAATACCCAAGAAAATTTTTCGAAGTTTAAAATAAAATAAAAGTGAAGTAGAAAATAATTTTTTTGGGATTAATTCAGGACCTAAGAAATTGAGAACCTGAATTAAATAGGGGAAAAGGGATTAAGTTAAAAATACGTATTTGTTAGTATTTATTTAATTATTAATTATTTTATTCTAATTATATTTATTTAATTATTTTTAATTATCTAATTATTTATTATTATTATTATTATTATTATTATATATATATATATATATATATATATATATATATTATTTTAATATATTAAAAAGGGATACGTGCGGTTGGTAAATAAAAGAAAGAGAAGAGAAAAGAAAGAAAGAGAGAACGAGAGTAGTGCGTGAGAGAGGAAGAGAGGGAAAGAAGACGTGAGATAGAGAGAGAGAGAGAGGGAGCACGAGAGGAAGAAGGGGAAGGAGGTTTCGCCGTCATTTCGTCGGAAAAGTGGCCGGAGAAGAGCTAGCCGACGCCGGGAAAGGTCACCGGAGCTCGGTTACAACATCTTCCACACCTTCCACCAATCAAATCAAAGGTTGGTAACCCCAATTTCATTCGAAACCCCAATTTTTTTCATTTTTAGGGATTTCTTCGATTGACCTTCGATTGAGTTGTTTCGAGGGTTGATTGAAACCTAGGAAGTGTTCTTGAACATATAGTTGGGGTAGGAATCGAGATTATATTTCCGGATTTGCCTAAATTCGAATTTGGAAGGATTTGGGGTTGAAATTATAATTATTTCCAAATTGGGGAAATTGTTGATAGCTTAGGAATTGACCTTGGATTTGAATAAATAGGCTTGGATTGATATTATTAAAATTATATAGTTGAAATATTAGCTGAGCAAGACCCGTGAAGAGCTGGCCCGAGGTTACTAAGGTTGAACCTTGACGTTAACGTCCCGGGTCCCTGCTCGGGTTGCCCAAATACATTTTAAGGGTGATGTTGAGGGCTCCAAACCTCTTCTTTTCAATCTTAAACACCCTAGAATAATTCTAAATATTATATCAAGCGTCAAGAATTATTTTAGGTACCTTCTTGTTTCTCAAGGAGAGCATAGGATCAATTCTCCACTATTACGTTTTCTTTCCATAAAAGATTTGAGCTTGTAAAATAAATAAATAAATGTGTTGCATACTCAAATATAATGAATTTTAGTTATTAAGAAAAATACATTGTTAATTATAAATTTTGAATTGACGTAAAGAGCTTTAACTTGTCTAATGTGTAATTAATTTGAGCCGTATCAACATATAACTGTATTCATATGAATAATGTGATTGGATGAACGAGAAGACTTGAGCTGTTCCTTTGATAAGTATCATTGTTCAATTATTCCCATTTGTTCCATATATTTAACAAAAACATAAAAATTTGGCACTTGGGTAGGTGACCAAATTCTAAAATGGTAATTTTATTCCCTCATAAATATTTAGGAAACCTTAAATAAGAGAAATTGGAGGTATATTGAGGTTTAGAAACTATATTTCTTAGTCCCCAAGTAGAAACACAAGTTGAATTAAAGTGCTTAGACCTTTCTAGAATTTTGATCCCTTCCAACCAAGCTAGATAAGCTTCCTTGGATGCGAATACGAGTTAGATAGAGGTCTAGTACTCAAATCCAAGTATGTAAAACACTCAAGTAGAGTGTTATATGCGAGTAAGTCAAATGTCCGAGGAAGGATACACATAAGTCGGGATAGAGAAGTCCAATAAGACCAAGAGCTTGACTCTGTGGCAACCATGGACTACACGTGAGAGTAATGGAGAGATAAATAACAAGTTAAGCTAAGTAATAACCTTAATGAAGTAAATGTTGTGCTTCTAGGAACAACGACACACGATTGAGTGCAACAGGAACTCCGAGGAGACTTAAGTTACAAGAGAGGATTGCATGGAAGGTTGGCCAAGGTGAGGGCTCTTTCATCTCTGCTCCTAGGGTTGTATGCTTATGTGGATTACATGAGTATGCATATTCTTTGCTTGTCTGGTATGTGTTAGCTAGAGATATAGAATGCTAAAAGAATGAAAGAACTAGAAAATAGGTTGTGGAAGATAGCTTGGATAGGAAGACATATGAGTAGAGTATAATTGTTTGCTATGATTGGTGTGTTACAAATCCAACTCATACACTCCGGAGGCATGATGAGTATTTTATTAAATCTTTTTCACGACGGTGGCAAGAGTCCTTGTATGGAAGGGCTAAACTTTATTTTGAAAACTCGTCACGACGGTGACTTAAATTAAAATCATGCAAAGGGAGTTATTGGTGGGTTTCGGATTTGGTTATGCTAGCGATGTGAGACATCGACTAAAACAACGTCAGATGGCACTTGAGACCTCAGTTTTTATAATCACCATGACGATGGTCATTGCCCTATCCTGGCAATAAGGTCAGAAAGGTTTTATATTGCTATGACGATAGCTTGAGGCTCAGAGAGTGCATCTGGAGGGGTATATGAGTTATATCCTGTTGAGGATACTTGTACATATTAATAAGGAGAAGCATCGTTGATCCTTCGGGAAAGATACAAAGAATCCTATTAATATGTGAGACTAAGGTAAGGAGACACGGGAGGAACCTACGGGTGAACCGTGAGCCTAACTTAGTAAAAGAGAAACCATCCTGTGGAGTTGGTCCAGGGTGTGTCAGTGGCCATGCTTCGAGACGTCGTGCCGTGCCCGCCATGTGGCCTGGTTGGGGTAATGGACGAGTGGGCTCAAGCTATTGCCCCGCAGCAAGGGGTCAGGACGTGCCACGTGGTGGCTATACATATCAGTTGTTTGATAGATAGAAGTTGATTGTGTTTGGTTAACAGAATTGTCACGAGGTGACCAGTACCCAAGTGAATGAGTTAAGTATGTTTTGCCACTTGGTGGCCAGTAACCCGAGTGCACGGGTTCGAGGTAGGAAAGCCATGTAGTGGCTAGTAAATAACCCAGAGTGGGGGAAGTTAAGTAGATGTATGTTATAGTATCTGCGTGTACTTAAAGAATTGTCTGTGTTTTCATTTTATTGCTGATTGTGCAGCGGAGTGGTGACGTACAGGATTACGTAATCACAACGTCTTGTTTGATTCAGATATGCTGAACGTGAGAAGACCGGTAAGTAAAAGCCGAAACTATATGTTACGTGTTTAATTGCTGATTGATGACGTGGAATAAACTGCTGCATGTTTACAGTTATTAAATACATGTGAGTGTTTGGGTGAAATTTCTGATTGTTGTGTGATCACCAAGAATGTATGCTAACAACAGTAAGTAGTTGTTTTTGCATGTGGTTGTGTATGACTCCCAAACCCAGCGCTATGGTACCCGCCTTGCGCCGGGGATGGGAGAGTTCTCACTGAGTCGCGTGGTTAAGACTCACACCTCATTTTTACTACACAGAGATATGTTAAGTAAAGGTGGAAGAAGTCTCGGTGGAACGAAGGTTGAGCAACATTTTCCAAGACCCACAACTTGTTCATGTGGGTGAATAAATTGTAATTGTAATTTACTTTATCATTGTAGCATAAAGTAAAGGGTAGACGTACCCAATTAGATTGTATTACCAAATCTAGAACTGTCAGCTTTACGCACCTTAAAGATAAGGATTTATTTTACTACGATACAGGGAAATTTTGTTTTTAAAATATATATATATATATATATATATATATATATATATCTGTTGCATGTGAATAGAATAGGCAGCATCTTCGGATGTGTAGCCAGTACACAGGTTATATATTATGTGTGTTTTCCTATATCTATATCCTGAAGCGGCACTGGCCGTGGATTTGCTTGCCTAGGATAGGCCACCATTTTGGTGTAGCCATGGTATTATAATGCATGTGAATGTATTTTTCAATAATAGATATTCTGTCAATTAGGTGATAAGGCTTACAGGCATAGGGATATTTCCTGTGTCTGTGCCGGTCACGATCCTCTAAACGGGGGTCATGACAACTGTTCTGAGTCCCGACTGGTTTGGCGTGGTGGCCAATTTGGAGAGGGCATCTGCCTGGGGGTTCTGGTTTCGGGGTATCAGTGTGATCAAAACGGATTCGAACCTGCTAATTTCTTGTTTGGCGCGTTCTACGTACTTGATGATAGTAGCGGCCTTTGCCTCAAAGTCTCCATTGAGTTATCTGACTACTAATTGTGAGTCGCTGAATAGCTTAACCTTTGAGGCACCTAGGGCGTGGGCTAGCGCTAGTCCGACTATAAGTGCTTCATAATCAGCTTGATTATTGGAGGTGGGGAACATGAACCGTAGGGCTTTTTCCACATTGATTCCGTCGGGGCTTTCCACTCTGATGCCGACGCCCGCGGATTTCCCGATCGAGGAGCCGTCTACGTAGACTAGCCATGGGGATTTTTCCGGCTGTGGCTCACGTGTCTCGTCATTGTTTGAAGCCGGGGCATCCCCTTGATGGCGTTCTGATGGAGTCATTTCGGCAATGAAGTCTGCCAATGCTTAGGCTTTGATCGCCCGTCTGGGCTCGTACTTGATGTCAAACTCAGAAAGTTGGACGGCCCAATTTGTCATTCGCCCTGCTAATCTGGCTTTTGCAGTATCTACCGCAGGGGCTGGTCGTTTCGAACCATAATCGTATACTGTTGGAAGTAGGATCGAAGCCTTCTGGTCGAGTGAAGGAGGGTGAGCACCAGCTTTTCCACTCGTTGGTACTTGAGTTGTGCTTCCTGCAAGGCGTGGCTTGTGTAATATACCAGGAATTGTTCAGTCCCTTCTTCTCTTATCAGCACCGAGCTTACAGTATGGTCGGTGGTGGCTAGGTATAGCACAAGGGTTTATCCCTTTGCGGTTTTTGCTAGCACCGGGGGTTTAGCCAAGTAAGCTTAAAGGTCCTTAAAAGATTTTTCGCACTGCTCGGTCCATTGGAACACTGGTGTTGTCTTCAGGATCTTGTAGAAAGGAAGGCATCGGTCGGCCATTCTTGATAGGAATCTGTTGAGAGCTGCTAACCTTCTGTTCAGCCTTTGCACGCCTTTAATTGATCGTGGTGGCTCCATGTTGAGGATGGCTGTGCACTTTTCTGGGTTGGCTTCGATTCCCCTTTGTGTAATCAAGAAGCCTGAGAACTTTCCTGCTGATACGCCGAAGGCACATTTGGTCGGGTTCAACTTCATTTTGTGTTTTTGAAGGACTATGAAGATTTCCTCCAAATGCTCCAGGTGTCGCTCGACCTTCATGGATTTAACCACCATGTCGTCCTCGTAAACTTCGAGATTGCGACCAATATGCTCTTTGAAGATTATGTCCATCTTCCTTTGGTGGCGCCTGCATTTTTTAGTCCGAAAGGAATGACCTTGTAGCAGTAGACACCCCTGTCCGTGATGAAGGAGGTCTTTTCTTGATCCTTCGGGTTCATCTGAATTTGGTTATATCCCGAGAAGGCGTCCAAAAAGCTCAGCATTCGGTGTCCTGCCATCCCATCTACTAGCTTGTCTATGTTGGGGAGTGGGTAAGCTTTTTTTGGACAAGCCTTATTCAGGTTTGTGAAGTCTGCGCACATTCGTCATTTTCCATTTGCCTTCTTCACCATGACCACATTAGAGAGCCAGTCTAGATATTGCGATTCGCGTATGAACCCAGTGTCTAGAAGCTTATGCACTTCTTCGTTGATTGCTTGGTGCCTTTCTTCACCAAAGTGTCGCTTCTTCTGGATGACGTTGGGACCATCCTTTGTGTTGAAGGAGTGACATATGAGCATTAGATCTATCCCTGGCATGTCTACGGCACTCCAGGCGAATACGTCCCTGTACCTGGCGAGTAGCTCCTAGAACTGCTTTCGAGTTGTTTGGTCGAGGAGGGCTCCTATTCGGATTTCACTGTTATTTGTATGGTCTACACAAATACTTATGAGATCTTCTATGGGCTGCGGTCGAGCTCCATGAATTTCATCGCGTAGATCTACCACCTCGGGAGAGCTTCCGACATGATCCACAGATTTGTCTCCTCTGGGAAGGTTTGTCGAGTAGCACGCATAGGCTTCTTGGTCTACTCGTAGTTCTCTTATTCCCTCTGTTTTAGGGAATTTTATCGCCAGGTGAGCTATGGACACGACTATTTTGAGCCGGTTGAGGGTCGGGTGGCCCAAGATGGCGTTGTATTTTGACGAGGCTGCTAATATGGTGAACTTAACCCACATGCGAGCGACTTTTGGCGGTGTGCCCAGGTCGAGCCATATTGTGAGGGTCCCCCGTGTTTCAACAGCTCGTCCCAAGAAGTCAATAAGGGTTCCTGCATTTGGCACCAGCTGATCCTTGTAGTCATGCATTTCCTCCAGGGACTTCACGAAGAGTACGTCGACAACCGATCCAGGGTCTATCAATACTCGCTTGACGTCGTATCCCGAGATGTTGGTCATGATGGTTATTGGTTCGTCTGTCTCCGCCGCGTTACTCAACCTTCCAGAGGCCATGAGTTGTGTTTTTGCTGCTTGCTTTGGTGACTATTGGTGGCAATCTGTCGGTTGTGTAGCGACTTAGGGGATCTGTCGGTGTTGGCCATACGAGTACTTTCCTATAGAGAAAATTTAAATTGTAGGTGTCTGAGAGTTAAGTATATACTCCTACTCACCGAAAAAGAAATGTCGTTTAATAGCAGAGTGCTCAAGGCATTGTGGTCTGAGAAAGACCACGATGGGCGCTAATGTAACTATCATATTTTGTTCAGACAATTCTAAGTTAGAAATAAGGACGGCAATGGGTCATAATCTTGGCGAACTTGTCCTTAGGTGATGACCTAGGTGCCTACGTACCCTTGTGAAGGGATCAAAATCCACGTAGTTCGCCGTGTTAATGTCCGTAAGAGCCCTTAGGCAGGATAGTTACCTATAGGTGGCCGTATGCGGATAGGACGTGTTTAAGGTACTTCGGGCGGGCGAGCCACTCGATGGAGGTTTCCTTAGACCAAGAAAGAGCAAGAGTCTCTCTGAGCTGCTGGGAGCTATGTTGATGGAGATCCCTAGGACGGAGATATGCGTGTTGATGGTTAAGCGTGTGAGATGGAGGACCAAGCTCAAAGGTTAAGAAGATGATGTATCGTACTTGGAGTGTTGAATCTCACTTTTAGTGTTCAGAGTCTATCCTCTGAGTCCCCCGAGTGAAGGCCTTTTATACTTAGTGCGAGGGAGGACGTGGTTGTCCCACGTTCCTGCTCGTCGTGGGTTGACCCACGACGGTTGAGGGCTTCCTGATAATACCAATATTTACCCTTGTATCTTTTGGCATTTGACAAGCTTTTGTTGATTTTAAAGAGTCATTATGCATGATTTAATGTTATTCAAGGGCACTTAAGGACTTAAATCACAATCTTGCTAATTCCATATTTTTATTGAATAAATTGTGATAATTCTCTAGTTTTATTAACTTGAGGGCCTCACAATTGTTTTGGTTGATTTGTAGGTCAACTAGCTTGAGGAATAGCAAGAATTCAAGTGCTAGAGGTCGAGAAAGAAGCTGGAAAGCGAAGCCGGTACAAGATTTGAGGCTTAGAGGCATTTTTGGGCTTGTTCTACTGTTCCACCCGCTACCAGCGGGTAGCCTTGCAAGCTGCCAGCGGGTGGACTTCAGTTTCAGAGGAAAACGCGTGTTTTAAGTAATCCACCCGCTGCCAGCGGGTACACCAGTTCTGCACGATTTTCTCGCGATTTTAAGAGCTGAAACGGATGGTGGGCCCACTTTCTCAGTGTTTTACCACAAGGGGAGCATACTAGGTCGGATTAGAGCGAATATTCTGATGTTTTTAGGCCCCTTAACCTAATTTGGAGAAAAACCTACGAATTTTCAGATATTATATATCCAATTTCTGATAGTAAATGGGTTAGCCCTGTGCAGGTTGTTCCAAAGAAGAGTGGGATCACAATAGTGAAAAATGAAAAGGATGAGTTGATTCCCACTAGAGTCCAGAATTCGTGGCGCATGTGTATTGACTATAGAAAATTAAATGACGCCACTAGAAAGGACCATTTCCCTTTACCCTTTATTGACCAGATGCTTGAGAGGCTTGCTGGCAAGTCTTATTACTGTTTCCTTGATGGCTTCTCTGGTTATTTTCAGGTACCCAATGCTCCGGAGGACCAAGAAAAGACTACTTTTACTTGCCCCTTTGGTACATTTGCATATAGGAGAATGCCTTTCGGTTTGTGTAATGCTCCTAGTACATTTCAGAGTTGTATGATGTCTATTTTTTCTGATTTTCTTGAACAATGCATGGATGTATTTATGGATGATTTTACAGTTTATGGAGAGTCATTTGATGCATGTTTAGACAGCTTGGATAAAATTCTTGTTAGATGTTCTGAAAAAGGTCTTGTGCTAAATTATGAAAAGTGCCATTTTATGGTTGATCAGGGAATTGTTTTAGGGCATTTAATTTCTGAGAAAGGGATTGAAGTGGATAAAGCAAAAATAGAAGTAATCTCCTCCCTCCCATACCCCACAGGTGTTAACGAGATTAGATCATTTTTGGGTCATGCAGGGTTCTATAGGAGGTTCATTAAAGATTTTAGCAAAATTGCATATCCATTATCTCAATTACTTCAAAAAGATGCAGAGTTTGATTTTAATGAAGCATGTAGGTCTGCTTTTGATGAACTGAAATCTAGACTTGTCTCTCCCCCAATACTTTCTGCTCCTAATTGGCAATTACTTTTTGAGATTTCATGTGATGCTTCTAATTTTGCTGTTGGAGCCATGCTAGGGCAAAAGGAGAACAGGGTTTCTAGAGTGATTGCATATGCCTCCAAGACACTAGACCCGGCACAAATTAATTATACCACCACTGAAAAGGAATTGTTTGCCGTTGTCTTTGCTTTGGGAAATTTAGACCTTACTTGCTTAATTCCAAGGTTGTAGTTTTTTCTGACCATGCTGCAGTGAAGTATCTTTTCTCCAAACCTCATTCCAAGCCCAGGTTACTCAGATGGGCCCTTCTCTTGCAAGAATTTGACATAGAGATTAAGGATAGACCAGGAGCTGAAAACCATGCAGCTGACCATTTGAGTCGCTTACCTGAGGACACAAAGGGAGTGGACTCTTCTAACTTTACTTTTGATGCTTTTCCAGATTCTTTGTTGTGTACCATAGCTCGTCATGAGCCTTGGTATGCTCATATAGTGAATTTTCTCATTAGTGGAGTGACACCCCCTTCTATGTCTACTTTTCAGGTACAAAAGCTAAAGGGAGATGCCAAATTCTATGCTTGGGATGCGCCACATCTTTGGAGACTATGTGCTGATCAAGTCATTCGAAGGTGCATACCAGAGGAAGAACAAGAGAGCATCTTAACTGCCTGTCATACCTTGGCTTGTGGGGGGCATTTTGGTGGAAAGAAAACCTCTAGGAAAGTCTTAGACTGTGGGTTTTATTGGCCAACTTTAGTTAAGGATTCTGTCAATTTTTGTAAAACTTGTGATAAGTGCCAACGTTTTGGGGGTTTGGGATGGAAACAAGAAATGCCACAACAACCTATACTATTTTGTGAAATGTTTGATGTTTGGGGCATAGATTTTATGGGACCTTTTCCCCCATCAAACGGGTTTACTTACATTTTATTGGCAGTTGACTATGTTTCTAAGTGGATAGAGGTCGTACCCACTAGGAAGGATGATGCTCAAACTGTAGCTAAATTTGTCAAGTCTAATATTTTGTGTAGGTTTGGGATCCCTAGAGCCATCATTAGTGATCAGGGCACCCACTTTTGCAATAGGCTTTTCAATAGCCTATTAGCTAAGCATGGTGTCCGACATAAAGTTTCCACACCTTACCACCCACAAACCAATGGTCAGGCAGAGGTGTCTAACAGGGAAGTTAAGAAGATTCTTGAAAGGGTTGTGCAACCCTCCCGAAAGGATTGGAGTTCCCGACTTGAAGAAGTTCTTTGGGCATATCGCACAGCCTACAAAACTCCAATAGACATGTCCCCTTATCGCCTAGTCTTCGGTAAAGCTTGCCATTTGCCGGTTGAATTAGAGCATAAGGCATATTGGGCGGTGCGAAAATGCAACTTAGATATGGAAGCTGCAGGAGAAGAAAGAAAACTCCAATTGCAAGAGCTTGATGAAATGAGGGCTGAAGCATATGAAAATGCCAGGTTGTACAAGGAGAAGACAAAGAAAATTCATGACAAAGGCATTCTTAGAAAACGCTTTAGTGTTGGGGATAAAGTTTTAAAATTCAAAGCAAGATTCAAGTTCAAGCAAGGAATGATGAAAACACGTTGGGATGGACCTTTCACAGTGACCAAGGTCTTTCCTTATGGAGCGGTGGAGATAATGGAAGATTCAACCGGTGCCGTGCACTTGGTGAATGGTCACTTGCTGAAATTGTTCAAGGAAAACTCCAAGCCCCCATGAGGGGCCAGGTTCATCTCTTTCCTCTTCTCATCTTGCATTTAATTTGTTGCTCTTATGGATTGCTTGAGATGAGTGTGGGGGAAGAGATCTTCCAGTAGGTAGTAGATTGTGGCTTTGTTCTTTGTGGTTTAATTATGCTTTTGTGTATTTTGTTGCTTTTAGTTTGTGCTTTGTATGTTTGTTTAGTTGTGTGGTTAGGCACTCCCTTGGTTGTTGAATGCATGAATTTTGATGTATGAGGTTTACTTTTTGATGGATGGAAGCCAGCAAATTAGGTTCTAGGAGTAGGAATATTTGGATTTTTACGTTTCTTAAGAGTCTTTAGTTGGGTATAGGAATAGAGAAAATAGAAAAAGCAGAAGTTTTAGGGTCAAAACCCTGTTTTTGGAGATGCCTCTGTTCTACCCGCTGCCAGCGAGAGCTACAGAGGCTCCCCCCTATTTTTCCCCTGTTTAATTTCGCCTCTGACTTACCCGCTGCCAGCGGGTGAGTCTGGGCATATTTTTTTAAAAAAAAAATTATTATTAATTATTTTTATCTAATTTCAAATTTCAAAATTATTTTTCCCTTCCCTCTCTTTCTTCATTTTCAGCATCCCCTCTTCCTTCTCTTTCCCCAAAACCGTTCTCTCTCTCTCTCTAGCCTCTTCTTCTTCTTCCCCACAACCTCCACCTCCATAGCCACGCCTCCAGAGCCACCACCACAACCTCCCTTCAAGCCGTGAGCCCCACTCCCTTTCCTCCACCAAAACCGTGAGTCCTTTCCCTCTCTCACAACCCCATCCCCTTCTCAGCTCCAAAACTAAACCCTCTCACCCATCCCCCTCCAAAATCGTGCCCTCACCCCAAATCCTCCATCTCAGCCCCAAAACCGAACCAACCCTTCATCCCTTCACCAAAACCGAACCCAGCCTTTCACCCATATCCTAATCCCGTAACTCACCCCACCTAAACCATCCCTTCTCTCTCTCTCAACCCAAACCCCAATCTCCTTCCAACCCTTCACCCATCCCCCACCAAGCCATCCCAAAACCATAACCCCCACAACCCAAGCCACTTCCAGCCCCATTTTCTATTTCCTATAGCAAGCATGTCCGGCGAAGAGCTGACTTTTGAAGAAATACAAGAGGAGGTTGAAAATAGACCCCTCCATCAAGAATTTCATTTTCCTGAGACGGAAGGCAATACATTCTTTGATCAATTATGCGCCGTCAACCTCACATCTCTCAATCGGGTACAGGTAGCTGATAATGAGCAATTTGTGCAACATTTCTACATTAATGCCAAGCTCAAGTGCAGCATCAACAACCCGACCTACCGCGGCACGAGGGTTACCACATTCACATTGGCTGGCATCCGGCAATTTTTTGGACTGCCTGTTGTGCAGAATTGTGCTTACAAGAGCCAACAGACAGCTTTTAACAGTGGTGATGCTCCTTTCCCGCGCGCTGAAATTAGAGAGATGCTCATTCAGGACAATTCCGATTGGGATGCTAAGTATGGAGGATCTCAGATCTATTTGCAACGCTCTTCCATGTGCCCGGCTGCTAGAGCATGGCTGCTTTTTATATGTCACAACATTCTTCCTTCTAGCCATGGTACTGACATACCCTCTCAACAAGCACACCTTATTTACTTATTCATGAAGAATGAGAGAGTTGATGTGGCCGGGCTGATTTTTGACTCGCTCAAGAAGGCTTCAGTGAAGGGAGTGAAGGGACAAATTCTGTTATTTCCACATCTCATCTCTCAAATGTACAAGAGAGCAGGTGTTCTGCAGCTTGATTCTGATTTAGAGTTCGATCCTGCCAACACCAGAGATTACAGTAGATTGGGATTTGAAAGACCTCCAGTTATTAGACCTCCCATGCCAGCCAGGAATGTCAGGCGGCGCCGTGATGAAGCCTCTTCGAGTCGGACCCCTTCGCAAGCTTCAAAGCCCATGATGCAGACCTCTGACCAAAAGCTAGACTTCCTGATCTCTGAGCAGCGTGCCCTTAGGGATGACGTCCACACTCTTCGGGATGACATCCACACTTTGCAAGCTAGCTTCACATCCTTTCAGGTCGAGGTCCGAGACAATTTTAGAGAGCTGCGAGAGGGCCGTGATGGAGCTCGGATCTGAGCCAACTGCTTGCTAGTCTTATCTGCTTTTATTTCTTTAGTGTTTCATTTGACTTTTCTGCTACTTTTCCTTCTTACTCATGGATTCTATTTGTGCTGGTTATTACTTTTGCTGTTGAGCTACTGATGGCTCATTTAACTTCTGGAACATTATAATTTCATGCATTCTTAGCTGTGTAGCTGTTTAGCTTACTTTGCTCGCCCCTCTTCTCCTCTTTTTGCAATTAACTGATTGTTTTTATGCTTGTGGACCCTTGTGCTTGCGCATCCTTGTCCTATCTTTCTGCATTGAGGACAATGCTTGTTGCAAGTGTGGGGGAGAAGTTTGTGAAGAATGATTGCTTTTTGAATTGTTGAATGGGCAGGTTATATTGCAAATGTTGACATCAGATTTATATTCCTATTTAGTGATTGTGTTTTTGACTCCTTGTGAATTTAGTTTTTCAGCTTCTATTCTTGTGGATGCGAATATAAATGTAAATGCACAGGTTTTAAGTCCTTTTGTTCATGGATATTATCAACTGAGTAGATTCAATTTTCGTTTTTGTTGAAGACTTTTGGGATTAATGATGTTAATCAGGAATTCCATAATCACTTTTTGATATCTACTCAAATGTTTTGAAATTTTTTTTTGAGAACCACACTTGACTTTTGTGCCTGTTTAAGCATTTTAGAAAATGCTTTCAAGTTGTGTGTCAGGAAGCCCGCAGAATGCACAATAATTTCAAGAATAAGAAATAATTTTTCAAGAGATTGGTGCTCTCTAATTCTCAACTTAAGCAAGTCATTAATGTGAGTAATTAATTAGGCATGCATTGATCGATGTGAGAGTAACCTAGCCTTGTTGGAAGATTTTGAGCCAAACACTTCTGTTTTTCTTGCATATACTTGTGTGTTGTCTGCTTACTTGTTTACTTTCTAGAACTTGATTGAAATCTTGTTGAAGCTTGACATGCGTTAGTTAAATAAAAATGATTGAGGCGTTTGTTTCACTCACCTATATTCCATACACAAACCACTTCTTTTGCTACCCATAGTCACCCCCATTTGAGCTTAATTCTTGCTTTTCTAGACATTTTGCACTATGACTTATAATTAAATGTTTGACTTTAGGTTTCTTAGTTTCTGACCACTCATCTTCCTGGGTTGAAATTGTCTAATTGATCCAATCAAGCAAAAAGCTTGAAAAGAAAGAATAAATAAATAAATAAATGAATTATACATTTATTTATTTAGAAAAAAAAAGAAGAAGAAAAAAAAAGGGAAATACAAAAGAAAGAAAAGCAATAAAAACAGAGATGATGAATAAAAGAGTTGCAACCGAAAGTAATAAGGATCTTAGACAAATTTCTTGGTGGTTGGAAGATGATTGTTTGGTTAGACTCTTTTAGAACCCAAGTAATCATTTAATTGGGAGTCAATTCAAAATGTTTAGTTTTGCATAATTTCTTTCTTTGTAAACACTTTTCACCATGACCATGCATCCATCATTACAAGCCATTAAGACCTCATGATTTGTTGAGCTAATGCATCTTAGTGGAGATCTAGATCTCTCTCAAGCCTATGGCAAAGTGATAAGTAAGTAAGATTAGAGAGAAAATATCCATCATTAGTGAGTAGAGCGAAACACTTGAGTCATCGGTCATTTGCATGTTTTAATTGATTGCTATGCATAATTGTTTTTGCTTTTGTTGCATGAACCAAGAACATGGTTTCTTGCTTAGTTGTTTTGCATCTTGATTTGATTGGTTATTTTGTTGCTTCCTACATACCCCTTGGTTGCATTTTTGACTGATTGCTTTGCTCAGGAATGCAAAGGTCTAAGTGTGGGGGAGTTGATAATACCAATATTTACCCTTGTATCTTTTGGCATTTGACAAGCTTTTGTTGATTTTAAAGAGTCATTATGCATGATTTAATGTTATTCAAGGGCACTTAAGGACTTAAATCACAATCTTGCTAATTCCATATTTTTATTGAATAAATTGTGATAATTCTCTAGTTTTATTAACTTGAGGGCCTCACAATTGTTTTGGTTGATTTGTAGGTCAACTAGCTTGAGGAATAGCAAGGATTCAAGTGCTAGAGGTCGAGAAAGAAGCTGGAAAGCGAAGCCGGTACAAGATTTGAGGCTTAAAGGCATTTTTGGGCCTATTCTAGTGTTCCACCCGCTGCCAACGGGTAGCCTTGCAAGCTGCCAGCGGGTGGACTTCAGTTTCAGAGCAAAACGCGTGTTTTAAGTAATCCACCCGCTGCCAGCGGGTACACCAGTTCTGCACGATTTTCTCGCGATTTTAAGAGCTGAAACGGATGGTGGGCCCACTTTCTCAGTGTTTTACCACAAGGGGAGCATACTAGGTCGGATTAGAGGGAATATTCTAAGGTTTTAGAGGCCCTTAACCTAATTTGGAGAGAGACCCACGAATTTACACACATTCATCACACAAGCTCTCATTCTCTCAAGTTCCTCTCACATTTCCAGCCACACTCTCTTCATCTTCTCCACTCTCTACACCTATTCAGACCAAATTCCAGCAACCTCCATCATCATCCATGGCTAAGCAAGGGTTGGAGGAGCTTGGTGAAGCATTTCTCCCATCCATGAGTGGCTAAACCTCTTGTGCTTTGGAGGAGGATGATTAGGGCTTGAGCTATGGCATCCAATAGGGAGTTTTTCTTGTTTTCCTTCTACTTCTCTTTATGGATTCATGTTTATCTTGTTGATATTGATGAGTTTGTATTGATTGTGGCTCCATGGTTGTGGAACTCAACTAGGTTGTAGTTGGACATTAGGAATTTATATAGACTTGTGATTTGTATTTTGATTCTCCCATTGTGGGTTTTGATTACATTGGATTTGGTTGAATCTTATTGTAATTTTTAATTCATTGTGGAAGTCACTCTAATGACAATGGTAATTGTTGAGTTGAATTCTAGTTTATGTTAAATTCCTCATTTGCTTCATTGATGGTATTTGATTAGGCTTGTTAATTGTCCGGTTGGTTAATTGCATCCTCTAATTAATTTACCTAGGTTTAGTGGTTACTAAACTACCTTAGGAAATGGCTTTTCATTGATTAACTCCATACTTTTTGATAGCAAGGATAGCCCAAAGCATTCTCCAACAAAGCATACTCATCTTATTTCATTCACCTCACTTTTACTTTAGTTTTTAAAATATTAAAAATCTCAAAAAGTGATAGTTCTAGTTTCATTTAGTTGCATTTAATTCCATTTAGTTTCACTGCACACCAAGTGTTAGTTAAATTGCCTCAAAGACATCCCTTTTTGTGTTAATTGTGCATATTTGTCCTTTGAATCTATAGGCTCCGCGAGAGAGAATCGACCTAGGTTGTGCCACTAGCTGCACTTTCTAGTATTAATTTGATTGGTGCCGGCCTCGCGACAAGGCCGCGTCCATCACTTCCCATGTCTCTGGTGCGAGAGCTAAAGAGGGAGACGTGGGTACTAGCCACGTACGAGGCGAACGGGTGGTGTCACATGTCACTGGTGTGTGTTCCTGCTGTCTTTCTAGAAGGCTAGTGCCACGTGTCCCAATGGGGGAATATTCCGTAGTTACACAAGGTAAAGGAAGTTTTAAATGTTACATCCAATAGTTAAAGGTTTTTTTTTCATGTTTAATAAAGAATAAGAATGCAATGATTTTCCGTAAAGAGTACGGTGGTAAAGGCCTGTAGTTTTCAAACTTAGATTGCTATACCTATTGAGATTTATTCTCACTTAGTGCTGGCATGTATCAGATGAATAGGTGGCTGATGGGGATTGAAGCTTGAGGTAGATGGATATAGACTACTGTAGTTTTACCTATTTTGACATGCATTCAAGAAATCTCTGACAAATAGGCTTTATGAGACTTATGACTATTCTGACATGGTCTTTTTGGAAGGAACCTGAGTGGCAGAAACTTTTGCCTCCGGTTCTCCAGATAGACTAACTTATACACACACACAAAATTATCACACTATATATTTAAGTAAAAGAAGGTTCTACATGTGTATGAATGTTTTGATTTATTTTCTGATTTTACATTTTTCTTCCGCTATAAGAATTAGGATAGAACCCGAGAGAGACAACCTAAACCGAATTGAATATTTTGTAATAACTTGGTAAAAGTTTTAAAAATTACTCGGGTAGAGGAATTAGTAACACACTTATCCTATGTAATTATACTTATATATATTATTAATCCACTAAAATTGGACTTTGAAACATTAAGTCCAAACTAATTAAAACATTAAATCTGAAATAATTGTCTTAAATTACCAATGACCTTTAAATAATAAAACCTAAATATAATGATTTTCACACAAATAATTAACTCAAATTAAAATAAGCATTTTAAGCCCAAAATATGATGATTTAAGCTTCAATAAGTATCCACATGTACAGTACTTGGTCCAAGCTCTCCAAATTAATGCTTTCAAGCCCAATACATGTTTTAAAGCTCCATTTTCAGCCCACTTGGTGTTAATGACGTTTTCAACAACCATTGACAGCCCGATTGCTATTTGATTTGTCCAAGTCTCTTCTATAAGCTCCTTCAAAGACTCCATTATTTTAGCTCTAGTTGCGCATCTTCTACTTGTATCATCGCATTTGCCTAAAGGGCTCTTTTTCATGGGGAACAGATATTGTAGGAAAATGGGTCGGTCCACCCTTGGCGGATTAGACCCAAGACCATTTGAATTTGGGGCTTTAGTGCAAATACTATAAACTAGTGGGTTTATGGAGTGTAATATTTGCATTTATTAAAATTTAAAATGTGGGAACAGTTATTTGGTGTTTAACGTATTTTAGGGAAGTGGTTACCATAATGTGTAGACAGTGCATTAAACTGAATTCATTTCTCATTCAGTAAAATTATTGAACCACAAAGTGAGAACTTCCTCTCTATGCTTCTCCCCAAATGTGTATTTGCTGTGAACAACGTAGATCCACGTTCGTGATTCGTGACCAGGTCTTTGCGTGGGTACTTGGATTCAACAGTCCAGGTACGCCCGAAATCCATAAGTGGCATCAGAGCCAGGTTAATACTTCCGCTGTGTTTTTGATATCTTATAACATGATATTCTTCCATGATATATTGCATGTGTTGAAAGTGAAAGAATATGCATGAAATAGGATTTTCTTTTTTTAAAAAAAATAGGGTACTTTAAAATTGTGCATTTATGCTTCGAAATTTATGAAATTTGATAGAGGGTGAAAAACTGAAGAGAATGACTAAATTTTAGATAAAACGTATTTCGAACGACAAAGTTATGGAGGATCGAATTTTCGGGTTACAAAATTGGGTTCAGTAAAAGGAAGTTTTTAGGCTTCAAAACTTACCCCAATGTGTAGAACACGAAATATCGTGTGAAAACGACATAAATTTTGCGAAAAATAGAGTTCGAACGACTGAGATATTGAAGACCGAAGTTTTTCGGCGAACTCCACCGTTTCTGGTTGCCGAATTCTGAAAAAGTGGAGGTTGAAGATGACAGCAGCATTAGCAGTAGTTAAATAACCCTATGGAAATTTGAAAAGATAATAACAGTGTTAGAAGCGGATAAATAACCGGTGCCCTTTTAGCAAAACTGTAAAAACAAAAAGGGGTTAAGGCCCAAATCTGTTAATACTTAATTAAACAAAAAACTTTTTGGGTTGGACCCAAATTGTATTAACAGAAGAAATAAAAAAAATTTTGGGCTGGGCCCAAATTTTAAATTAATAAATAACAATAAAAAAGAGGGAATAAGTTCAGAAGTGCCACGTGGCACTTTTGATCGATGCGTGGGGCACACCGCCCGACTGCTGTCGGCAAGAGGAAGCCGGTGGGGCAACGTGTGTCGCCGATGGTGGCCTCCACGGCAGCGTGTGGATTTCATGTGCTAATTTTTTTAAAAGAAATTGAAATTTTTTTTCTTCTTAGGGCGCGTCCGGCCTTCGATTGGGGTGCCGTTTGCCTCTAAAAATTCAGAAAATTAAGATCTTTAATTTGATATATAATTTTCCAATTATGGAGGTCTTTCAAGATCAATTTATGTGTATCTTATTGTTTTTCTGGTATTTTTACATGAGAAAAATTAAAGAAAAATTCCAGAAAATTCAAAATAATTTTATTATTTTGTTTTAAGTTAAAATGAGGCAACAGGCTTCTAGTAGCACTAAAAAATACTGACTGTAGGTCATTGGAATACTCATACATAGGTGAGAAAATTTCAAAATTTGTACCCGACCTTGAAAAAGGATCCTAAGGAGGACCCTAAAAAGGAAAAAGGATCCTAAGGAGGACCCTGAAAAGGATTAGGATCATGAGGAGGACCCTGATGAAGATCCTGAAGAGGACCATGAAGAGGATCCTCAAGAAGACTCATAGGAGTTAATGGATTTCAGACTTGCGTCGGAATTATTTCGAACCTCTTCGCGTAGAACCTCTCTTAATCATTGATGATTCACTGAATTTTCTCAATGAAATCGTGGTAAAAGTAGGTGAAGAAGTGAATTAACCTCTAACCCTGCATTAGGTATGAATATAGCTGAGAAAGATGCAGCAAAACTAAAAAATATAAAAGACATCAATGGTGTGCTCGCCAAATACATCCAAACACATGATTGATAAGAATAACACAAAATTCTACCTTAGAATTCTATTGGAATGTATAAGAGCAACAAGAATTAGAGACAAATTTGAAGGCAAACTACTAAAGAAATACGACTGGAATCAATACCCCCTATGTGACCAAATCACACAAACATACGAAAATGACGAAAGCAATGATAGATTACTTAGGCGCTCATATAGAGTGATGTGATATTTGCATTTGCTTAATCCTTGTTTGATGTGTTAATTCTTTATTTTATGAAAAAAATAAAGAGCTTAATTCAAATAAGTGGGAGCTTTTAGAAGATGAGACTTCTAAGAGTCGTAGTTTAATAAAGGCACTTATATAGAATTCTTGATTGAGTATCATGATTATTGCCTGTATCTGTGTGATGGGAGATACAAACGTATGCTCCTGATCATGGGTCTTGCAATGTCATTATTTTCTGATCGAAAATAATATAAATGCATGACATTGTATACTTATTTGTGCTATATATAATATAAATGTTCTATGGTATGTATCTCTATAGAAAGAATGTTGAAAATGTGGGATCAGTTTCTCACAGAACTGAAAAGTGAAACCAAGAACATCATTAGTAAACTAAATAAGGGGGAATAACTTACTGGGGGGACAACTGCGATATTTAGCATCGTAAAATACAAATACATCTTGAAGGAACAAGATGTTATTGAGCCTCTCACATATGTTTGGTCAAACATGAAACTGGGAACTTGGACCAACATAGAAGAGACCACGAGGCTTACTAAACTTGGAACAAGAAAAATAGAATAGAAAGGAAAATTTTTTTTTGAGTGCCCTGGCTGATAAAAATGTGCGATTATGAGATGCACAAAACTCCACGAGCTATGTGGATAGCTTTATAGGTTAAGTTTTATGGTATTTCTACCACTAAACTTAGAAGATTGACGATTAAGTTCGACTTCTATAAGCTTAAGCCAGACACTCTTATGAAGTAACATCCAAGAGAGATGGCCAATATGATCAAGGAACTAAAGGAAGCTAGCCATATTTTATTTGATGAACAGTAAGTGTAGGCTGTCATCAGATAGCTCCCTGGAAGCTGGGAGCATGTGAAGGTAAATCTAACCCATAATGAAAACATTGTTACTTTTAACAATGTATTTAAGCACTTAAAGTTGGAGGTGAGAGCTTAGAAGTTTACAAGGCTTTTGGAAAAGCTCATTACATTGAGGATGCTAGCACTTCCCATTCAATGCCTAATTTCAAGAAGGGCATAAAGTTTCATAAGAAAGGGAAGTGGGGCAATCATCAACCAAAATAGGGAAATAAACAATTCAAAAAGAAGAGAAACAAAGGCTGAAAGAAGAAACTAGACCTGATGGAGGTCAAATGCTTCTTCTTCCAGAAAATAGGTCATTTCACATATGACTCTTCAAAACAAACTTGGGGTGAAATGGTAATAGTGAATTATGTGAATTCACATGTCTTCTCATTTTTTTGGCAGACCCTGTTTCTTCTTCTTAGATTATTGGCTCAGAATCCAAAGACCACGTAACTTAGGATCGAGGATCTTTTATTGAGTACCGTCGATTGTCGTATCAAAGCGTGCGACTTTACGTTCGAAACAACACGACAATCAAGGTTAAGGTTTTAAACACCTATAAATTTACTCTACGTGGTGGAAAGAACTTCATACTCCATTATGTGTTTTATGCTCCTGACATCTGACGAAATTTGTTTTCTGTCATATGCCTTTTAAAATTTGGGTTTGATGTGAACCTTCATGGTGAAGTTGCAGAATTTTTAGCAACTCAGTCCTTTATGGTTTCGCTTTCTTGTTTAAAAAATTGTTCTTTGTTTTGATAATTATTGGTGAATGCTCTGCTATTTCTTCAAGAAATGTTGACGTAAACTCCTAGCATGCTACATTATGACACATTAATCAAAATATAATGATTAAGTTAGCCAAAGAAGGGCTGTTAGGTGCCATTCTAAACATGAAAATGTCACTTTGAAAATTGTCTAGCTGGTTAAAGGCAATAAGAAAGCTTTTCGATAGGAGAACTAGAATTGGAAATCCATTGCAATTATTCTATTCTAATATATGCGGTCTAATGAGTATGAGGGAGAAACACAGTGCGTGGTATTTTATTACCTTTATATATGATTATTCGTGATAAGGTCATGTCTATTGGATTTCATATAAGTATGAAGCTCTTGAGTGCTTCAGATGATACTTAAACGAGGTACAAAATCAAACAAACAATAAGATTAAAAGATTATGCATTGATCGAGGTCGTGGATATTTGTTTAAGCGATTTAGATTGCTCTGTGAAGAAAAAGGGACAATTAGGCAACTGGCTATCCCTAGCACTCCACAATTAATAGAGTTGCCAAAAGAAGCAATAGAATTCTTCTAGACATGGTTAAGTCTATGATATCTCAAGCAAACCTGCCAATTTCATAATTGAGGTGATGCTTTATTAATGGAAACCTTCATACTTAACCATGTACCCTCAAAATCTGTCGTTTCCACACCCTCATGAGTTATGGATAAAACGCAAACCAGATTTAAGTATCTTATGGCCCTAGGGGTCAGTGGCGTATATCCATGACAATTCCCATAAGCATGAGAAACTGGGTCCTAGACTAAAGAAATGTATCTTTATGAGATACTCAGATCAATCAAGAGATATGTTTTCATAGGAGAAAACAAAGATGGAATGACGACTTAAATATAATCAAGAGGTGCAATATTCATTGAGACTGCATTTCATAATAGAGGAGATGTTGATCGCACTGTTTCTTTAAGACAAAAGAACAAGACAGTATAGAGCAAATTGACAGACTAGAATCATCTAGATATATCAATTTGAGTGGGAGTAAAGAAAAGGCAACATCGAAACCTTGAATAAAGAAAGAAAGAAAAGCAAATTACTCCAGTCAGAAGGAGATAAGAAAGTTACTCAAGTCAAAAGGAGTAATAGGGAAAGTGTTCCTATTAGACGCTTTCAAATATAAGGCAAATCTTTCTTAGTTGTTTGAAATGGGGATGATATGCACCATTCTGTATGAGAATCCTTATCAAGTCTTGTCAAGGAGGAATGGGAGAAAGCAATGGAAGAAGAAATGGACTTAATAAAAAATAACCAAGTTTTGGGTGTCGGTTGATCTTTGAAAAGGGCATAAAGCCATTGAGAACAAGTGGGTTCTCAAAATTAAGATAAAAGTGGATGGATCAATTGAAAAATATAAGGATAAATTAATGGCAAAGCGATACACATTGACTTATTCTGGCAATAGTAAATAGTTTAAACCTAAAATTACATAAGACAGATGTAAGAACCGCATTCCTGAATGAGGATCTGGATTAAGAAATGGTACAACCATTAGGTCTTATTGACAAAGAAAATAAGATAAAAGTTTTGTAATCCATTGATGGATTGAAACAATCATCCAGACAGTGGTATTTGAGGTTTTACAAAGTAGTAACCTCATATGACTTCCAAATGAAAGAGGAAGACCACTTCATCTACATTAAGTGTTTTAAGAATAATTTTGTCATTATCCTCATATGTAGATGGTATAATATTAGCCAGAAATAGTCTAGGTTATGTGATGACTCTTAAGGACTGACTGTCATTAAACCTGAGATAAAAGGCATGGGTGAAGCAGAGTATAAAATTGGAGTTAAGATCCAAAGAAATGGTTCAAAAGGGAATTTGTCTCTTTTACAAGAGAATTGCGTCAACAAGATTCTTGAGCGATTTAACGTGAAAGATTGCAAACCCATGAGTAACCCTGTTGCTACTAGAGTAGCCTTGAGTCCAGACATGTGTTCTAAAACCAAATCAGACAAAAGAAGATGGAAAGAGTTCCATATGCTAATGCAGTTGGCAGTCAAATATTTGTTATGTAGTGGGACTGGTAAGCAGATGCTAGTCTAACCATGGTGAAAAGAATTAGAAAGCTGTGAAGAGGATCTTAAAGGGCACTTCCAATTATACACTGTGCTACGAAGGAAGTGACCCGTGCCTTGTTGGGTACTCCGATACTGACATAGGCGGAGATGAAGAAGAAAGAAGGTTATACCTTCTTGCTTAACAATGGCACTACATGCTGGAGGAGCATTAGGAACATGTACATTGCCTTACATGTAATAGAATTGAGTTTGTGGCATGCACTGAAGTGGTACAAGTGGCTTTATGGCTAGAGAGGTTTATAGAACACCTGGAATTGGAAATGAGAGTACCAATATGGTGTTATTATACTGTGACATTATTATAGCCATAGCATATACCAAAGATCATAAGTATCACAATAAGACCAAACATATTGGCATAAAATATAATGATAGAGATTATATAGCACAAAAGGTTTTTGTTGTGCAATACATTTCAACAAATGTATAACAACCGACCCCTTGATAAAGCCAATAGGTGAAAAGTTGTTAAAGAACATATATAAGCCATTGGTATGCATAAACTGTAATATATAGATATTATAAAATGTATTTTATAATTCTCTGTTATTATTTTATGTGTTTGTTTAGAAGTACACAATGTCTAGTATGTCGTACAGGTAAAAAGGTTGGCTCTCTCACACGGGCAACCGCCTTTGACACTCAGGTGGAGTGTGCAAAGATGAGACCTTTGTGTTCACCAGTAAGCAGTCAAGACTGCTGATATGCTAGAGAAGAAATACAATATAATATGTCGCCTTGACTGACGTGTAGCTAGTCAAGATGAAATCCACATAAATAAACTTGGATCGAACATGGAATCCTACTTCCACAAGTACCTGTAGCCAGATAAAAACACTCTTCAACGGTGACGTCATGTGAGCAAAGTTGAAGAATTCGGGTTTAGATACTGGGAATATCTAGTACTTATGTATGTACGGTGCTAATAACAATAATTTAAAACGACGTACGCTCTTCAAAGAAAGAGTAACACTGTAGCATGTTCTTCATACCACATGTGCTGAAAGAACCTCATAAATGGGAAAGCAAATGAAAGATCCCTGGTTCATTGCTGTGCGAGTCCCCGAGAAGAATCAACTTCCCATTGATGTCTTTATGACTTTGACAATATCACGGGGATATGCTTCAGTGTCTTCTACTTTAGCATTTTTTCCTATGATCATGACTTATACGATCTAAGGTATTATACTAGGAAAGCGACTGATACATTTCTAAATGATATATGAGCGAAAGGAAGATTAACTGCAATATACACATCTATGTTAGTGTCTGTGACATGTTCCTTATGACATTGATTAGTCATAAGTGTGGATACTAAATATACGAGGAAGGCAATCTGAGTCAAAACATTGACTCGAGAGGGATTAGATTTGCCATGTGAAAGTGTATATAGTTAAATTTAGGACATCTGAGGCATAATTCTAATGTTCCAACTACACGAAGGAGAAGGTAACTTGTGCTAGTCCTATAAAAGGGATTTCTAGTGCAAGCACCTAAATGAAGACGTCATGCCCACGCAGTCACGGCAAAGCACATATGAAAATGAGGGAGACAAAGAGATCAAACCCACGACATCAAGTCCACCAAGTGTGAGTTGGAGATGTAAGAAAATGGGTCGGTCCACCCTTCGTGGATTAGACCCAAGCCCATTTGAATTTGAGGCTTTAGTGCAAATACCATAAACTAGAGAGTTTATAGAGTGTAATATTTGCATTTATTCAAATTTAAAATGTGGGAACAATTATTTGGTGTTTAACGTATTTAAGGGAAGTGGTTACCATAATGTGGAGACAATGCACAAAGCTGAATTCATTTTTCTCATTCAATAAAATTTTTGAACCACAACGTGAGAACTTCCTCTCTATGCTTCTCCCCAAATGTGTATTAGCTGTGAACAACATAGATCCGCGTTCGTGATTCGTGACCGGGTCTTCGCGTGGGTACTTGGATTCGACAGTCCAGGTATGCCCGAAATCCATCAAATATGTTAGTAGCTTTCTCCGATTCTGACATGGCTCTGGGAGCCTCTTTCATAGGCTCTTTCAAATAGGTTTAGGCGATTTAGCTCTGCCATTGTTATCACCCTCAATGCCATAAGAGGATTCTTGAGTAGCCCCTTCATTTGGTTTAATCTTCTTGTTTGATCTTCGAAGGAGGCCTTGTTCTTCTAAGGACAGGGAAGGATTCCTTTCTTGGAGGGATCAACTACTCATTGAGAATTTCTATTTCAAACTAATTCAATTCAATAATTTATAATCATAAAAACTTAAAGTATACAATTTATTTATATATTCATTAAGATTATAAAGACTAAAATATTACTTAAAATTTATAAAAATTAGAATAACAATTTATTATTAAAAATTTCATTTTATACATTTTATTTTTTCATGTTTTTTTTTCGTAACTAAAGGCTATATTAAGAAAGAACCAACAGGATCCAAATACAGAACAGAAAGGAAAAAAAAAACCAGCAGAAAACAAACACAGTCCCACTACACGGGAGCAACAACAAACCTACATCTACTAAATCTAATGCCAACTAAATCAGCCTCAAAAGCAGAGGAAACACAAGAAGGAAGATTAACAAAATACATCAACGGGGATTGCGCAACCACAGCACGCTTAGCCAAAATATCCGCACAAGCATTTCCTTCCCTATGCACATGAACCACTTTGACCTCAGAGAAAGCAGAAAGGGTAGCTCTGCATATAAGAACCAAAGAACTCAACTGATGTAAGTTACCACAATTATTAGAATTTATTAAGTTTACAACAGCAAGAGAATCAGATTCAACAATAAGATGACTACAATGGAGATGATTAGCTAACTTTAGCCCTTCAAAAATAGCCCATAACTCAGCTATAAGATTGTTACCTTCCCCCATAAATTTACTAAATCCATTCACCCAATTTCCATTCGAGTCTAGAATTAAACCACCACCCCCAATCAGGTTCTGATTTCTTTGGCAAGACTCATCAGTATTAAGTTTCCACCAACCCAAAGGAAGAGGTTCCCACCCAACTGAGAAGGGGGCAATGCTCTTAGAGGGAGCAGCAATGCAATTGAGATGAAAGTACTCAACGGCTTTAAAGGTTGCTTTTTCCCCAATCAAAACTGGATCAAACACTTTACTATCAAAAACCAAAGCATTCCTTCCCAACCAAATCTCCCAAAGCCCGAAAACAAAGATGGTGCCAAGTGGCACACCCATGACTTTAACGGAGTTCAGGTTAGCATTGTCAGAGAGCCAAGTTCTGAAGCAATGGTCAAAAGGGATTAAGAGCGCACTAATCTTCATACCTGTCCACACTTTTTTAACCACAGAGCAGTTGACAAACAAGTGGGCAAGAGATTCCACATTAGAAGCACAAAGGGGGCAAACAATATTAATCATAACACCCTTGGCAGCAATATTAGTTTTACAGGGAAGACCATTCATCCAACATTGCCAGACGAACATTCTAACTTTTGGATAGCAATTAAGCTTCCATACCCATCTTAAATCAAGCTTACTTCCTGTTTCGCCAAAAATGTTACTGTGATTACAGCACGCTAAAGCATATGCTGTTTTGAGAGAAAAAGAACCTGAGGGAGACAATTTCCAAGCCTTACGATCTTGCTCCCTATGATCGCGAATACAAGCCACAGAATAAATTTTTCTTTTAATACAATTTGGCAAATCAAATGACAAAAGATCCCACTTCCATTCCCCCACCCCCTCAGCTACATCATAAACAGATAATCTGTCTTCATCTTTATTAAGGGGTCCTATTATATGATTACGAACAGGCCCAAAGGAAACCCAATCATCCCACCAAAATTTAGTACCTCTGCCCGAAATAATGTTTTTTCTTATCCCGCGATTGAGCAACCTAAGCCCCTCATTAAGGTTCCTACCCAAAATGGAGCCATTGGTAGAAACACAAGATAGGTCAATATAGTGGGACATTAACTTGACCCAGATTGCATCTCTCTCTTGGTCAATACGCCAACATAATTTTGCAAGGAAGGCCCTATTTCTTTCTCTGGTCTTAAAAATACCAAGGCCACCCTCTCTTTTGGACTTACAAATATTTTCCCATCCAATAAGGTGAAGTTTCCTATTCTGAGTTCCCGAAGCCCAAAAGAAATCTCTAAAAATCTTATCAATAGATCTGTAAACTTTGGAAGGGAAAACAGAGCATTGTAAATAGTACGAGACTAGAGGAACACACACAAAATTAATGAGCGTAACCTTACCCGCCTTAGAGAGAAATTTCGCCTTCCAATTTTCAACTTTATCAAGCACTTTGTCAACAATAGGCTTAAAGTCACTTGCTCTCTTACTTACCCCGAGATGAAACCCAAGGTACTTCCCTGGTTTTGGAGATTCTCCAAACCCAAGACTTCGACTAGCAAAAGTTCTATCAGAATTTGGGGTATTGGGAGAGAACCAGATTGACGACTTCCCACTATTGACAGACAGACCCGAGCATTGCAGGAATCTATCAAGCACCGATTTGATGGCGTAGATAGATTCAGAATCAGTTTTTGCAAACATTAGGACATCGTCAGCAAACAAGAGGTGGGAGATAGAAATTCCTCTAATTTTAACAGGCGACCACTTCTTCTTTTGAACTTGTTCAAGGACTAATCTTGACAAAACTTCCATACCAATGATGAAAAGATATGGAGAAATGGGGTCTCCCTGACGGATGCCCCTAGAGGGGGTGACACAGCTGGTGAGGCCGCCATTAACAAGGATGTGGTGCTTAACCGAAGAGATACAACTTTCAATCAGACTGACAAGGTTAGCAGGCAAGTTGACTTTTCCAAGGATGTTCACAATAAACCCCCAATTTATCTTATCATAAGCTTTCTCTAAATCTAGCTTGACCATCATACAACCATTTTTTCCACTCCTTCTCTTTTTAAGATTGTGCACAATTTCTTGTGCAATAATGACGTTATCCCCTGCTTTTCTACCCGGTACAAACGCCCCCTGATTTATAGAAATGATTTCAGGAATGAGGGGCTTTAATCTGTTAACCAAAATTTTTGCAACGATTTTATAAAGAGAAGTGCAAAGACTAATAGGACGGAAATTTTTAATCTCAGAAGGATTAAACACTTTTGGGATTAAGCAAATCATGGATTTATTCCATTCTAGAGGGATTCGATTAAGTAGAAAAGCCATTTTAATCTCTTTGCAAATTTTTTCCCCCAAAAACTCCCAGCATCTTTGAAAAAATCCCGGTTGGAACCCATCAATGCCAGCAGCCTTAAACGGTTTAAGATTCCACAGGGCTCTTTTAATCTCATACAAGACGGAATACTTGCTAAGTTTCCAGTCTGACTAAGATCTAGACTTGGCAAAATAATGTCGTCAGGAAGTTGGGACACAGGGGCAGCCTCAAAACAATTATTGAAGTAGGATATAATATGCTGTTTTATATCTTGAGGCTCATGCAACCAATTGCCCACACTATCTTTCAAAGCTGAAATTTTATTATTTCTTCTACGCATTGTAACTGACGCATGAAAGAAGGAAGTATTAGAATCCCCAAGATTCATCCAATCTAGCCTAGCTTTAGATGCCCAAAGTTCCTCTTCCTGACTAAGAATTCTTTGGTATTCTAAGGCCAAATCTTTCTCTAATTTCACCAGATGGGGTTTCGGTCCTTGACTCATAGCCCTACTAATCCCTTCTAGTCTTCTAATGATTTTTTGTTTCCGATGAAAGATGTTACCAAAGAAGGCTTTATTCCACTCAATAGCCCTATCCCGAATAACATTCAGCCCATGACACGCCGATCTCGACTCTTTCCAAGCTCTTTCAGCAAGGTTAATAAAACTCGGTTCCCTCAACCAGACTTGCTCACACCAGAATGGTCTAATTGATGTGACATTATTAGACGGTTTAGAAACTAATAAGAGGGGAACGTGGTCAGATTTTATTCTTGGTAAGTGATAATTTAAAGCTTCTGGAAAATGGTTAATCCACTCAGAGTTTGCAAGAAATCTATCTATTCTCTCGAAAATCATAGCCCCATCCGCCCTCTTATTAAACCAGGTGAATTTTTGCCCTACAAAGCCAAGGTAAGCAAGTTCACTTCTTTCCACACATTCTTTAAATTCTCTAATCCTATTCAAAGGAGCAGGATTACCACCCCATTTCTCATCCGGATGTAACATATCATTAAAATCCCCACAAACTAACTAAGGAAGAGAATTATGCTCAGCCACATTTATAAGATTTTTCCACAAGAATCTACGTTTAACCAAAATAGGGCTAGCATACACAAAAGAAGCCAAAAAAGGTGGATGGAAAGGTACCTCCATAACTGCATGGATTTCTTGGAAGGTATGACCGACCACCGAAATACGAACATTTGCTGTGTCCCAGAGAACCCATAATCCACCAGCATATCCTATAGGATCCACTTTGAAACGTCCATCCATACCCAGAGAGTTTATGACATTGTCTGCCCTACCACCTTCAATCCTAGTTTCAGAAACGAAGACAACGTTTGGGCGGTACCTTCGTTTCATGTCCAGCATTATGTTACGAAATTCAGAACTACCAGCTCCCCTTGCATTCCAGATTAGAATTTTAAAATCCATAGACAAATCAGATTCATCAAAGTTTTGGCCTACAAACCCAGAAGAGTTAGAGGAGGAAGAGTTATATGGAGAAAGCTTCCTCCTTCCCTGTTGAGGAGCGAACACAAACTGGTGTTCGAGGGCTCCCGATTCTAGCTTCAGATAGGACGTGACGCACACGTCTACCACTGGTTTGAGCGTTTCTAGTAAGAATGCCCCCTGAGGTAGATGCCCCTTGATCGTTACTGTTTTTGGATTGCCACAAGACTGAAGCATCTGCAGTAACTGGTTTGATTGTGTATCCATCAAAATTGGATTTAGTTCCGGTTCCGGTCTCACTTGAGACCGAACTTCCATTGGTGGTAGTAGGAGCCCTATCCCCCTGTTCCTCATTTCGATCATCAGGTTGCACACCGAGGGGTCCAATATTTTGTAGAACATTGTTTCGGCCATCATATAAGTCCAATCTTTTAACCATGGAGCTTGGGTGAGAATCCCCAGTACCAGGTTTTCCCATATCCTCCACGGGTAGATTAACTGCGCACCTGGGCTTTCCAGGATGTTGTTGACTCTCTGCAACAGATCCGAGGGAGGTTGATCCAGGGCCGTGGCATTTCTGAGTGGAATCATCATGGGAACCTTCGGCGTTAACGTGTAGTTCTGTCGGAGTCGGATAGCTGATCTTAAGGTCATTTGATTACGTTGATTGGTCGATCGTTGGTCTACTATGGCTAGAAGCTGTTGGATTGACATCTTGCGCTGAGGTACCCAGAGATAGATTCAGACTACTATTTTGCAATACAGATTCGGTCCCTGAGCCCATTCCTCGGTCACATGGATTTATCTTGCAGTCATATAGCTCTTTTTTTTCATTAACCGGGTTGGGGGTTGCACTGGGCATCGGAGAATGACACAGTCCCTGAAGTTTCTTTTCTGATGAAATTTCTCGGCCTATTTTCACACTTTTTCCCTGTTTAGTGGCCTCACTGATCTTGTTTCTACTTGTCGAGGCAAGATTTTCCTTTAATTGTGCAATATCTAATATTAAATGGGGATTTTGCGTGATATTCTCATCGCTTCCCTGCTTCTCATTAATATCAGGTACGGCACTTAGGGACTGTGATCCATAGGTGGCAGCATAGCTTTTTAGCTTTGGCTCAGCGCTGCCCACAGGGTTTGAGTTGACAAAAAGGACACTATTTGGACCTTCTGAGACACCCACTTGAAGCGGCCTATTTTGTTGATTGCCCAATTTCTTTTTAGCCCATTTAAACTCATGGGCCTTGGAATTGCTATGGGCCTTAGTCGACATATCAGAATTTGAATTTGAAATTTGGGGTCTAAAGTCATCCGTACTTCGGCTTCCCTTTCCCCGCCGGCGGTTTGTCACCATTTGCCAGCCTTCATCACTACTCTCCAAGTTGGAGTTGAGGATTCCCTGTTCTTTCACTTCTTTCCTACGACACGAGGCTGTTGAATGGTTACTACATCCACACTCTAAACAAAACCCCGAACCACCTTCCACAATCAGTTCCTGAGTAAAACTATTTAGTTCGATGAAGGGTGGTATTTGTTTCCTCAGATCAATCAATACACAAATACGGGCATATCTAGCAAGGGTCAGCGAGTGCGTTGGTTCATCCATCCCCAGGAATGATCCTACAGCATTGCCTATTCGAACCAACACTTTTGGATTAAAAAACTCAATTGGAAGGTTGTTCATTTTAATCCAAACAGGGGAGAACACTTCTTGTAATGCATTGGACGGGTTAAAGCAGGGGATCCACGGTTTTACATACAAGAAGTGTCCATCTATAAAGGTGATACCGGCTAGGAGAGCTTTCCACTTATCCTCTGCACAGCCTGGAATTACTACGAAGAATCCCAACCCAATATTTATTAGTTGGGGGACTAGCTTTAGCTTCCATATTTCAGAGATTTTGTGGCTTAGCCCAGCTTGGTCTAATACTTTTCCCCAAAGACGAATGATTAGTGCGTTTTCCCAAGGCTTAGCAATCATTTCTTTCTCTCCAGCTAAGAAATCAATACTAATCTTTGGGATGGGAATTTCAACCTCTAAGGGAGGAGGTTTCCCTTCACTGTCATGATTGGCACATAAGTTAAAAATGACATTACTTACCTGATTCACTTTCTCCATATGTTTTACCGTTCCAAACGAAATCGGGCACCCCTTCACAGGTTGAGCAGCGATTTCCTCCTCCTTCGATGTTAGGTCGGACTTACTGCAGACCTGTATCTTCGTCTGAGTCTGCTTCTTTTTTCCGCTTCGGACCTCCTGGTCCAGCGCTGGTTTCCCCTTCAATAATTTCTTCACAGCCTCCGGTCTGAGTCTTTGAATCAGTTCTGGGGTATTCTTCTCCGCAGCCTCCACCTCATCCGCCCAAGAAGTTCCTCCACGCTGGTTCGCCATTCTCGCCATTCTCGTAGATCCAATTTCTTTAAAAGGTCTTTATTTTTTCATGTTGAGTTTCCTGCATTGTGCAATAAAAATTGCCACCACCATCACACAATTTGTGATTTTGTATTAATTCCTTCAAATAAAGCAAGTCATTCGTTATATGTGTTATTATTACTTATTACCAATTAACCCATATTTACCATATAGTAACATTTCCAAGAATGGTTGTAGATCACATAACATTTTTTAGGATCCAATTTATAAGAAAACCATCGAAACTCGCGGGAAATATTTCTACCCAGAACCGCTCAAGAGGGATCCTTCATCATCTCGACACAACCTTCTTCTACAATCTGGAAAATTTTTGGGTACCCATTTTCTTAAAGCTTTCTAATTTTCAAGGAAAAAATTAGTTCATTTTCCCATAAAACTATACGACGCTTGCTTACTTTCATGTTAATATATTTTTTTTTCTATGTCCATAGAATCGAAATTTTTTTTCTTCTCTTTGCTTATTTCTGCATTTGAATGAGACCTTAAGGAATTCTAAATTAGTAATATAAAATTCCATTTCTCCATTTGCTTTATGAGAGAATCCAACGAAATTAGGTATCTCTTGATTTTCTATCAGATTGTAGTATATTCATCTCTGTAAATTTCATTACACAAGAAACTGGATCTCTTGCTTGCTTTCATTTTTCATCGGTTAGCATCTAAATCATTGCCCTGAACTGTCATTTACGACATTCATGCTTTGGGGCACCATAATATCTCTTTTATCAATATAGATTTGATTTCTCTGAATAAGTTAAAATTTAAATGTATCAGGCAAATATGGAGTGAGATCAATTCGTAACAGGTAATATCATTCACCTAAATAATTCGAGTCAACATGGGAGTGTATATTTTAATTTAGAGGAGACAAAAAGACTTAGTTTCAGGCAAAATCTAGAAACACCTTCGATAGTAATAAGAAAAAAAATGTTCATGCTCTCGTTTCTTTTGGATAATTATGCTTTTGTGTATTTTCTTTTTTGTTTTCTTTACAGGGTTCTTCTAGTTTGACCTGGCTATGGAGCAATTTCGACAATTAGGGGAGGCACTAGGAGGTTTAAAGGCTTTGATGGTATTCAGAGAGAATATTCAATTCAATCAGAGGCAGTGTTGTTTGCTTCTGGATGTCTTCACTTTTGTATATGGTTTAATTGCAGAGGAGATTACGCAGAACCTGATATTCGTGGAGAAGCACACAAAGTGGAAAGTTCTAGAACAACCATTGAAAGAGATTCACAAGATATTCAAAGAAGGAGAATCCTATATCAAACAATGCTTGGAGAGTGAAACCAAGGACTGGTGGGCTAAAGCCATTACCCTCTACAATAACAATGATTGTGTTGAGTTTTACATTCACAACTTGCTTTCTTGCATTCCCATTGTCATTGAAGCAATTGAATCTGCAGGAGAAATATCTGGGTGGGATCAAGAAGATATGCAAAGGAAGAGGCTCATCAATTCTAACAAGTATAGGAAAGAATATAGAGACTTGAGCCTTTTCCAGTGGAAATTTGGGAAGCAGTACCTCATTAGTCAAGATTTCTGCAATCGTTATAACACAGTTTGGAAGGAAGACAAATGGTTTCTTCTTAATAAAATCCGTGAAAAGAAATTGGTAGTTTCGACAAAGTACGAGGACAGATTAACCGATATTCTTTTGAGATCATTAGAAAGATCATTAGAAAGATCAGAATCATTTGGAGGGGAGCTCCTGCCAAGTTCAATTTTGGTGGGGTGTAAGGACTACCAGGTGAGGAGAAGACTAGGGAATGGGAGCATGTACAAGGAGATTATATGGCTAGGTGAAAGCTTTGTTGTAAAGCATTTTTTTGGGAACATAGAAGCTTTGGAACCTGAGATCATGTCACTTATATCTCTTTCCCACCCAAATATAATGGAATGCCTTTGTGCATTTTCGGATGAGGAGAAAAAAGAGTGTTTTTTACTAATGGATTTGATGACCAGAAACCTCTGCACCCACATTGAAGAGATTTGTGTGCCAAGAAAGAAAATTCCATTTGCACTTCCTATGGCAGTTGATGTTATGCTTCAAATTGCCAGAGGAATGGAGTATCTGCACTCAAAGAAAATATATCACGGAGAGCTAAATCCTTCAAATATTCTTGTTAAACCCAGAGGTACATCCACAGAAGGCTACTTGTATGCCAAGCTCTCAGGGTTTGGCCTATTTGGTTCTACAGCCTTAAAACAGAAAGGAACCTCAAATCAAAATGAAACTCTCCCATTTATTTGGTATGCTCCGGAAGTTCTTGAAGAGCAAGAACAAACCGGAGATAATATGAACTCCAAGTATACAGAGAAATCTGATGTGTACAGTTTTGGAATGGTTTGCTTTGAGCTTCTAACCGGTAAAGTCCCTTTTGAAGATAATCATCTTCAAGGGGACAAAATGAGCAGAAACATTAGAGCAGGAGAGAGGCCCCTTTTCACATATAGTTCTCCTAAATATGTTACTAACTTGACTAAGAAATGTTGGCATGCTGATCCAAATCAAAGGCCAAGCTTCTCCTCCATTTGTAGAATTCTTCGTTATATAAAACGGTTTATTACAATGAATCCTGATTATAATAACATGCTTGACCCACCAATGCCATCAGTAGACTATTGTGATATAGAGTCAACACTCTTGAGAAAGTTCCCTTCTTGGGGAAGCTCTGATGCATCACCAATATTTTATATTCCCTTTCAAATGTTTGCCTATCGAGTCAATGAGAAAGAAAAAGTTTTAAGCTCCAATTATAATTCTGAATCTGGAAGTGAAGCATCAACCTATGGCGATGAACTTGTTACCTCCGGGGAGGAACTAAATCCATTAATAAATGATAAGAAATCTTTACTTAGACCTGACGATATAACTCTTAACAGGAGAAATACAATGCCAAGGAGATTCTCTGATTCAAAGGCCAATAGACATCCAGGTTACATTCACTCTCACTTATTATTATTTTTTTTTGCCAAGCACTTATAAATTCTTGTTAATCCATGAAATTGGTAGATATATCAAATAGGAAAAAATTTACATGCAGTTTTTATGTCTTTGCCATAAGGTTCTCCAATCAAAAAAATACATATACATATATATATATATATATATATATATATATATATATATATATATATATATAAAGAGTATCCCTTAATTTAATCCTTAACCAATTGCTTCTTTTTTTTTTCTGTAGAAAAAAAGTTTATGTGAGGGTAAATACTGGTAGCCCAGGTCAGGGAATAACTCGGCTATATAAATTACTACTTATATCACTATATATTAACCATGCAAATACCTTTTATTTCATTCATTAGTTCCTGTATGAGAAATCATTTTAGGTGTGCCATCTTTTAATACAATTCAGTGGTGGAGGCATTGACTTGAAAACAATCTTGTATTTTTGACATTTGTTATGTGTTCATCAATGTAGGTTCATCAAAGGTGCGATCTGTTAGACCTCCACAAATGTCTCCATCTGGGAGAAGCATTAATTCAGAGACTTCATTAAGGACACCGAGTCCAAGAATGAGAAGGACATCTTCTGGTCATGTCTCAAATTCTGAGCTTTCTTAGATTTCACCATATCGTCATCAAATTCATAACATAACATTTAGAAACCATTAAGATATCTTGATCAAATTACAAAGTATGATTAACATAGTACTTTACATAGCTTGAATTAAAAGGCATTGATTCCAATTGAAAGATACCTAAGCAAGCAGGGAGAACCCAAGCCTATAACCAACTTGTAAAAGGGAAGAACCAGGGTCCTTAAGTTTCACATAGACTACTTATAGCTCCCTTGAGATACATAATAACCATACCCTTTTATTAAGTATAAAAATGGGCTCAGGCTCGGGCCCATATTTACTGAAACGCACATATGAATCCTAGCCCATGATCATGTCAGATAAAGTACCATGTGTGTAGACTACTCATGGCTACTCGATATGGGGACTATGATTACATCACATTCTTTCCTCCGGGTAGTTTTAGTTACGTGAATGTTGGATATAATAGGAATGATAATGAGAATGAGAACGAGAATGTTGGAGGGAATGGGAATAATAATATGAAAGTGATGTGACGTGAATGAAATAAAAGTGAGTAAAATGACCATTTTACCCTTATATTAAAAGTGGGTAAAAAAGTGAGGGAAAATATATAGTTTCATCACATTACAAAAAATAAGATATGTTTGGTAGGAAGAATGTTGGAGAGAATATTGGATTACAAGAAGGATTACATTGTTTTTTTTCAAGTAACCAAACGTGCCCTTTGTTCTTACCCGTCATTAATTTGTCACCGACTTATGTGACAAACAATGAAGAACTTGTTTACTGTAGTTAGAACTTTAAAGCAAATTTCTTCTTTCTTGCTAGGGAATAGAGTTTAGAGAAGTATTTGCAATCAATGCAAATAGACGTACAATTCTACATAATTTCAAGTGCTAATGTTATATATGAATTTGCATCACTTTAATAAATTAAAATTATTTGAGTTATAATAACTAGCATGTTTTTGCTTATATATTTTACACTTACACTTGTTTTCTCTAATATGTCTCTCACTTCTTAAACAGAGCGCAACATAAGAAACTTAAATGTAAGGGAGCGTGGAGCTATTATGTAAAGTAACAACTTTGACTTACAGTTTCAAGCAAGCATTTATCTCAATCTGGTATCACCAAGAAGATGAGAAGTAATTGAAGCTCTGCATCGTGCTACAACAACGCTCCTTAAGAAGAAGGGAATACATTGGGGTATGTTTGGATTGGAAACAAATGCGATTCAAGTTTAAATCAAACTTTTCCTTCACTTTCTTTCTCTTCAATCCTAACATACCCTAAATGAAAATCTTCCACATTGCACTTTGGTTGGTATTTCTGCTCAATTTGTTTAGATGTTAAGAACAGAAGTGCTCTGCTACCAAAAAAAAAATATATGAAGAGCCTTTAATATTAATGTGAATAATTAGGGCATTGGAATGTCGTCATTTGAAGGTAGAAAAAGAAGCAAAACGAACGAGACTAAATGTATAGTGTCCCTCTCAAATTTGACGAAAATTGCAGTTAAAAGGCAGTGAGCTAATTCATAATATCATCAGAATGATTTACTCAAGGTGAACCCCTCAATGTGTCATTGTTTGTGAGATAGATGATCTATATTTATTTATATCCTGTGATTTTTCCTATTCAATTCATTGCCAATATAAGATCTCCCAACAAATTATATGTATGAAAATATATGTATATGTAGTTTAGTGCACGGCTCATTAGCCATGAAGATACAAATAAATCATAAATATGCATTGGTTATAGTCTTGGCTTGATAAATATTTACTAGTTTGTTGATATAATATGTGAAGGGAGTTGTGTAAAAGATCAATTTTCTTTTAATTCGATTTAAAAAAAATTGTCAATTTAATAAAATCTAAAAAATTTCCCCTTAATAAAAATATTCTCATATTAAAAAAATTTCTCCCTAAATAATATTATATATATATATTGTCTCTCTCTAGATGATTCTATATAACAATGACAAAATTATTATTTTAATCCTCTATGTTTTATTAAAATTTATATTTTGTTCTGTATGTTTTAAAATGTCATTCTATGTACTCTATGTTTCGAATTTTGTTAAAATTAATCATTTTAACTAATACCGTCAACTTCCTCTTGAGTAACTCCACATAGTCGTCGTGTTCGCAGCTGCCGCCATTATCATCATCTTCTTCTTCTCTACCTTTCTTTCCTTTGCTGCTGGGAAATCGCAAATACAACAAAACCTAACCAAAAAATATAAAGTTTCTTCCAGAAGGCAAAATTGATGCGCAGCATAGAACCCTAGAAGTGGAAGAAAATGGGGGAAAGAAGAAGAGGATCGAGAAATACCTGAGATGAAACGAAGGAGAAGGAACTATGAGGGAAGGATTTGGGAAGGAGGATGGGATTCAGCGAAGGCTTTGAGGGAGACGATCCCCAACACAGCCAATGGCCAATCTTCATCTCCAGTCACCAATTCATTTTCTTGAGAATCAAATCAATAAGGATTTTGAATTTCCAAAAATTAATAAAATAATAAAATCGTGCGGAAGGAATGGATTGAAAGAGATTTTCAAGAGTGGGGTCTAAACTCTAAACAAACACAACCCATATTACTTTCTCTTTCATTTTTCTGAAATTTCTCTCTTTAGTTTAACCAAAGGCCATAAAGAAGACAATGGTGGCCTGTGAAGAATGAAGAAGACGACTGTGTTATGCTTCTTCTCTTCAGCACAGCCCCATCTCAAAGTCATCCAGCAGATGTAGACCTTTCATCGCTAAGAAGAAGAAGAAGAAGTGGTAGCAGTTGATCGCCAGTTTAAATGGATACATAGGAAAGAAATTTGAGCCATGTAAGTGGTTTACGTCAGCTTTTAACGAAGTAAACTGACGGTGTTAGTCAAAAGGACTAATTTAGACAAAATTTGAAACAAAGAACTTATAATGACATTTTGAAACATACAGGACCAAAACTGAACATCAGTGAAATATAGAGAACCAAAATAGTAATTTTGCCTAAAACAATTTAACCCATGTGATCGCACCCAAAATTAACCTAACTTTAGGGTGTTAAATAGTGTAATTTATAGATAAATATATATATGATTTTTCACAAAAAATGTTGAATATTATGGCATAAGGAGTAGAGCAAAAAATTTGATAAAATTCCCATAAAAAGAACTATTTATTGATATTCTTGATTATCCGTAAAATATGTAGAATATCAGATAGGTGTGTTTGATGTTTGTTGAGTACTGCAGGCTTAATAGGAATCAATGAGAAGATATACTGAAAGTGCAAGAACTGGAACCCAAGTAAGAACTTGTAGCAAGGGCTAGAAAGAAAGCAAAACAAGAAAGAAGCGGAGCATTCGCCATGGCAAGCAGTTTTACTCGCCACAGCAAGCAAAGGATCACTTGCCGTGACGAGCAAACAGCACTCGCCACAGTGAGTAACCATCCACTCGTTGTGGTGAGCCAAAACACTCGCTGCAGTGAGTTGTTCAGCATATGTGGCAGATAACGTGGATAGCAACTTGTAACTACGGAATATTCTGCCTAGGGACACGTGACACAAGCTTCCAAAAGCTCCACGACAGCCTACGCCAACGACACGTGGCACCACTCGCCTGCCCCTTATGTGGCTGTTGCCCACGTCTCTCCTCAAAGGCTCCCATCCGAGAGACGTGGGAAACCCCTTGGGCGTGGTGGGACGACCCACGTCCCACAAGAACGTGGGTCGACCATGTCCTCCCCACACTTAGTATAAAAGGACCCTCACCCGGCGGACTTAAGGATCGGAATCCGAACATTAGGAGAACATCACCTATAAACATTCAGGTAGGCATTATGAGGGCACTCAGATGTCCTCTCCCCAAACTCACATCACACATCCCGAGCTTTGCCCATAGCACCGTCAGGTCCCGCCACGACAGACACATCTCCATCCCAGAGTATTCCACCAACAGAGTTCCTAACAGTTCCTAAAGACCCAAGCTCTCTCATAACCTAAGGCAACCTCCAACGAGCAGCTCGCCCGCCCAGAGTACCTTGTGCATGTGTTAACTGCACACGATCCGATACAGGTAACCACTCAGCCTAACGGTTCCGATAGGCGTTACCATGACGAACTACGTGGACTTTGATCCCTTCCCAAGGGTACGTAGGCACCTAGGTCCTTACCTAAGGACAAGTCCCCCAAGGTTATGACCCGTTTCGGTCCTAAATTGCAAACTACAATTGTATGAACCAAAAATGACAGTTATAGTGGCGCCCACCGCGGTCTTCCTCAGACCCCAATGCCTTGCGCACTCTGCCGCTAAACGGCAATTCTTTTTCGGGGAGTAGGAGTACCCATCTAACACTCAGAAACCTGCACCATTTTATTTTGTCAGTACAGGAAGCATCAGGAAAATGGCCGACTCAAATGCCCCTACAACCGTAACCGACGCAAGCACGCTAAGGCGCAGCACGAGAAATAGACAGGGAATGACTGAAATCGCCACAACAGAAGCAGGGGCCTCAAACGCAACCCAGCCACAAAGCACCTCAACAACACAAGTGGCTGTTGCAGAAATCGTGGTCCAGAACCCAGCAGCCAGGGAGGAGGCATGTCCTCAGCATCCTTACCGCACAACCCATGTCCTCCAATCGACAACGGGGAAATAGCCGAACCAACAAGGACTTCGCAGGAGATAGAGCTCACCCGCCTCGAGGCAGAAATAACGGCCATACACCAGCAGCAATGGGAAGAGAACAAGAACCTCTCCCAAGCAAGCATAGGCGTCCAGTTGCCGACAGCACCACAGAGCGCACCCACAGGACCTCCCAGTGATCCTACCGGCTTGCCCGCAATACAGTTCGGAAACCTACCCATGGAGTTCGCATGACTGTCACTAACAGCGCCAACTCCCCCGCTAGTGATCCCACTTGGACCGACAATGGTCGCCGGGCAAGTAGTGCGCCCGCCCACGGACTACCTGCGACCACCAATTCCAAACTACCCACCGGGATCCTACCTCCACATGCCTTGGGCAGGAGCTTACAATCGGTACGCCCCCTACGGTGTGTCCACTCATTCAGGACAATATCAATGGCCCGGCTTCGACTTCCAGGGAAAAGGGAGACACCCTTTCACTCAACAAGTCATGAACGAGCACATACTGATGGGCTTCAAGATGCCTTTCCACATAGAACCTTATGGCAGAGAGACTGATCCACGAGATCACATTAACACCTTCAATTAAGCTATGTCGATACTGGGAATGACAAACGGCCAGCAATGTCAGGTCTTCTCCTCAAACTTAAAGGAAGCAGCTCTGAGATGGTTCTCACTGCTACCCACAAACTCAATCCACAACTTCGAGCAGCTAGCGCAAAATTTCCTAACTCAGTTCGCCAGCAGCAAGGAATACCAAAAGAACGAGGACTCCTTTATTGGTTTTCACCAAGAAGAAGAAGAAACCCTACAAACCTTCTTGGCCCGTTTCACCAAACTCTCGCTCTAAGTCAGAGGTCTCCAGGACGCCGTGGCAATCTTCGTCATCAAGCAGGGCCTTCGATGCTCGCAGTTCTATGGAGAACTCAACAGATGCCCCGTTTCTACCCTACAGGAGCTGATGGACCGTGCAGAATGTTCTTCCAGAAAGAAAGCGCACAAATCGCCAAAGACAAAATGAGGAAGTTCCTGATAAGTAGATCCGACATGGAGCGACCAGAGAAGAAGAAGGAGAAAACGAAAACGGACAACCAAAACCCCAAGGAAAAGAATAATAGGAAACACTCGCCACCGCGACTGCGAACGCCTCCCAGAGGACGGTTCACAAGCTACACTCCCCTAAACAAATCCGACGTCGGAGTCCTCGAGGAAATCTATCACTCGGACATGCTCAGTTTCCCTTCGCAGATTAAGAGGCGAAAAACCGGAAAGCTGGTAGACAAGTTCAAATACTGCCAATTACACAAAGATTACGGGCACGAGACCAACGACTGCATCGACTTGAAGGATCATATCGAGGATCTAATCTGTAAAGGGCAGTTGGGCAGATACATCAAAGAGGAGAGCAGAGCTAATGCAGAACATTCACGAGAGGCTAATGACAAAGCGCCTACTCGCGGCGTTATCAACGTAATCGCAAGTGGACTACAGAAAGGAACTACCTCGCAACCACAAAATAAGAAAAGGGTGGAACGCTCCATACTCGCCCTCGACTATGCCCCGAAGCATAAAAACAGAAGCGAAGAGCTCAAAGGAGACCCCATTACGTTCGACCTCACGAATCTTGAGGGACCGGTCCACGATGACCCCATGGTAATAACTGCGGTCATTGCTAACTACGAGGTCAAACGAGTCCTGATAGACCAAGGATCCTCGACGGTCGTCCTCTACTTCGACACTTTCAAGAAGCTAGGGTTGGACGAGGCCAGCATAAGGCTTTTCCCTGGCACGCTTATAGGGTTCTCCGGAGCCCAGGTTCCCGCAGAAGGAATCATAACAGCCCCAACAACTATGGGCACTTTACCAAAGGTCGCAAGCCTTGACGTAGATTTTATCATCGTCTCAGGACCTTCGGCATACAACGCCATTCTTGGACGACCGTCCCTGAACAAACTCAGAGCTGTAGTGTCCACCACACAGGTCACTATGAAATTCCCAACGCCACACGGAGTTGGAGAAATCATGGCGGATCAAAAACTAACGTGAGTAGCTACGCAACAAGCCTAACCAAGACCGTCAAGGTTGCTCGCCTTGGTCCCAAAGAAGAACGCGAGGAACCCCCATAGGGTAAAGAGCCAGGAGAAAAGAAGCTGGAGTCTGCCCGCCCGGACCAAACCTCCACCTAAGCTCTAAACGCACTTTGCACGATTAGCACATTTTTCGGTCAAATTACGTACGTTTCAATTTACTTCAGAAGTAAGACTTATTGCTTTCAGCCTGGCTAAGGCTTGCCTGATGAAGGTTATCCGGATGTAATCATTTTGTTTACTTTCAGCCTGACTAAGGCTAGCCCGACCGAGGCTGCTCGAATGTAACCATTTTGTTTATCATTAATTGAAGTATTCCTTTCTGAAAAGAGAAATGGCCTAAATTCACAAAGTACTCGCACAAGTCCTACGAAAGGACAACGGGCCAACCGCCCAGAAAAATGCTAAAGAGCCTCTAAGGCCAAGCTAACATCCCCCCAGAAAAGCGCGGTGAAAAACCCCTTGGCTGCGAAAATGCAAAATGAACGTTCACACAAAAACACGCTAGCAACTGCATACAACCATCCTGATCACACAGTACTCATGTAAAAAGTCTTTTTACCCAGAAGTAAAGAGATAGCCAAAAAAGAAAATGTACTCGCGCAAAAAACTTTTTTCCCAGAAGTAAAAAGAGAGACAGTGAAACTCAACGTAAATTCTCATTAATATCAAAAATGGGAAAGGCGTCCGCCTATTACAAAGGGTGAAAACCCAAAGAACCTACATAAGCCTACTCTTGGGCATCCCCAAGATCTATGATGGCCTTGGCAACTGCAGACTCGATATGGCTAACTTCCTCCAACGGCTTCTGCTGAATCACCTCAGCCAGTTGCTGAGAAGTAGATCCAATCTCGGGAGAATGCCCGCCAATATGGGAAAGCACCTGATGGTCCATCGGGCGGTCGGCCAGCTGACAGAGGTAAGGGAGATTCAGTGGAGAGTCAGTCTCTATCCGACCTCGGAGCTCACCATCAAAAAGTTCCAGAGACGGGTGCAGAGAAGCTACCCATTCAGCTAAAAACCTCTCTCCGCGGAGACGCTCAAGTTGCTCAACCGCCAAAAGCATCCCATACATCCTCTGCGCCAGCAACTCTCCCTGGAGGTCAGCCACGTTAGCAACCTTGCCTTCAGCCTCCAGCCAGCCCGCAAGGTTATCGCTGGCGCGAGCCTCAACACCCTTCAAAGCCTCGCAAAGAGAGTGCAACTCCTGCCGGCGCTTCTCGACATCTTCCTGACGAATGGGCAGCTCCTTGCGAGTCCTCTCCAAGTCTGAGCGAAGAAGCTTGACCTCAGAAAGCTACACACCTTCGGCCCTAAGACGGGCCACCTTATGAGTCAAGGACTTTATCTCGCATCCTTGGTCCTCGCACTCCAACTCCTTCGCGGGCAACCGCCCGCGTAGGTCCTCCAACTTTTTCTTAGTGGCCTCCAGAGCTAAGCTCCTAGTGGTCACTATTCCAAAAATTCGGTCCCTGTCAAGACGGGCTTCATCCTGAAGAAAATAAACAAATCAACACACAAGAAAAAAAACAACCAGAACAGCAAGGCAACTGGATGAAGAGACTTACCACTTGTTTCTCCCACGAAATGCCAGCCTGGTGGAAGTCAGCTAACGCCTCGGCAACCCTGCCAAAGCCCCGAACAACACGAGTCATGGGGGTGGTGTCTAACCCCCTAGCATTCCTCTCTCCCATCTCCAGGGGAAAGCGCCTGCCCAAAGCCACCAATGCGAAGGAAGGCTCTTCCTCCGACGGCTCAAAAGGTGCAAGAGGGCCAGCATCCGACCCCGAAGCAACGTCCTTCGTGGCAACCATTTGACTCATCACTACATTCCCTCCACTAGAGAGGTCCCCGGCCTCTACGGCCACATCATCAGCCTTGGCCACATGATCAACCTTGGCTCCTTCAGTTGGCGCTTCCGCCATTGTCTCATCTACAGGAACTCGAGCCCCCATAGGAGAATCGTCAGCAGATTCCTCGACCGACCGCCTGGCCTTCTTGGTGGCAGGTTCATTAGCTTCGCCAGCAGAACTGGGAGCCGAAGCGCGAGTCAACAGAATCACCTTCATAGGTGATTGACGAACAGGCAAAGGAGGTAACGTACCCTCCACCGGAGTCACATCCCGACCGACCGCCGTTTCAGATCTCCACTGGGCAACCTGGGACGACAACCGCGAACCCGCACCGAAAGGTTGTTTCTTGAACCCTCCTTCTTTAATTTTGGGCTCCGCTACCACGGCGGCCTCCCTTCTTTCTTTCCCCCAAGAACCATTGTTGTCTCCCCTCCCATCTTTCCTCCTTTCTTCCCTTTGGAGATCCTCTTGCTGGTGGGTTTTATCGGAGGATGGCGGGACAAAAAGACGCGCATCTTTCCCGCCTCCACCTAGCACCACGGCGGAAGCCTCCTCAACTGCCCCTGGAGAAAGGTCCTGCCCAGATTTCTTGCCCCTACTCTGACCACTGTCGCGAGTACGGCTAAGGGGAGGAGGAGGAGAAGAAGAAGGAAGGTCTTCCAGGTCAGTGAAATCAAAAGGGAAAAAGCTGTCATCTCCGGCCATGGCACAAATGAGAGAAAAAGGGGAGTGAGAATTAGAGAAAGAAAATGAGGCAAGAAGATAAGGAAGGCACAAAGGACAGAAGATACAGAGAAGGTAAAACCATAAATTTTCAAACGCTGGGTATTTATAGGGAACACAAAGGCGCGACGATTCGAAAATCTTCGCCCCTCGTATCCTGCAACGGATAAAACAATTATCCAGTGTACCCGGCTTAAGCTACAACCACCTGCCCTAGCCGAACATGTGGAGAGAAAGAACGGCCCATATCCATAGTCCGGAAATCGGAGGCACAAAGACTTAAAAGCCCTAGGAAACCCAAGAGTCGCTCAAAGACACCGAAGGGCCTTTTCAAAAAATCCTCAACCGAGCCTAATGATGCCAGCTCTCGGAAATGCACCCACATTAAGTATAGGCAAAATGGCGGCAAAGCACTCAAGATCAGCGGGATTAATCAAACCATGACACGTGGCGTCTATTACAGCCCGCTCTTTCGAAAGACTGCTCTCCGCAAAGCCTCTTGCCAGCCATTGACTGCAGACGAGCCTGACTAGAGAGAAGCGTCTCGAATGACCAAAAGGCCCTTGACCTTTGAATTTCCTCCGCTCACCTCCAAGGGGTACTTCGGGAAATTCTTCTCTGAGCAATGATGGCCCCTCCTCAGAAAGTTACGTACTTTCTGCAGAGACGGCTCGAAAACTTGCTAAGGAAGTCAAGCAGTCAGCCACCTGAATCAGGACGCGTGGCACCATCAAATGTCTCCACTCTCTCAGAGCAAACCAAGAGACACGCGAAGCTTCATGAGTCGGACGACCACTCGAGATGGCCAAACCCTCTTGCGGACGGCAGACAAAATTTTCTAAGAAACTAACAGAGAACTTAAGTCCACGGGCGCCCGACACCCGCAGACTTGGGGGACTTATGTAACTACGGAATATTCTGCCTAGGGACACCTGGCACTAAGCTTCTAAAAGCTCAACGACAGCCTACGCCAACGACACATGGCACCACTCGCCTGCCCCTTACGTGGCCGTTGCCCACGTCTCTTCTCAAAGGCTCTCGTCCGAGAGACGTGGGAAATCCCTTGGGTGTCATGGGATGACCCACGTCCCACAAGAACGTGAGTCGAGCATGTCCTCCCCACACTTAGTATAAAAGGACCCTCACTCGAGGGACTTAAGGATCGGAATCCGAACATTAGGAGAACATCACCTATAAACATTCAGGCAGACAATCTGAAGCCACTCAGACGTCCTCTCACCAAACTCACATCACACATCCCGAGCTCTACCCATAGCACCGTCAGGTCCCACCACTGGTAGACATATCTCCGTCCCAGAGTATTCCACCAACAAAGCTCCTAACAGCTCCGAGAGACCCATACTCTCTCATAGCCTATGGCAACCTCCAATGAGCGGCTCAGTCGCCCGGAGTACCTTGTACACGTCTTAGCCACACACGGCCTGATACAGGTAACCACCTAGCCTAATGGTTCCGATAGACGTCACCATGACGAACTACATGGACTTTGATCCCTTCCCAAAGGTACGTAAGCACCTAGGTCCTCACCTAAGGACAAGTCCCCCAAGGTTTCGGCCCCTTGCGGTCCTAAATTGCAAACTACAATTGTCTGAACCAAAAACGACAGTTACACAACTTAAATGCACTAAAATATAATGGGGTCCAGCCATATAAGGAATTGGAGATGCATTCAAGTTGGTTTGAATTCAAAAGTCAAACCCCGTGTCAATTATCACTTATCTTCGTACCAATCTGAATCAAATTGGGACTTCTGGAGCATTATAAATAGATGTTTCACAGGGTTGGAAAGGATCCAGTGATTCCCACATATTAGTATAATTTAGAGTGTAAAGAGAATATGAGCGACTAAGTTCTTCTTAGATTTCCAAGAAGAACTAGCGTAGGCATGATGATACGAATATAGGAGGTGCAACTAGAGCTAGCATAATAATGGAGTCATTGGAGGAGTTTATGGAAGATATTTGAACAAATTAAATAGTAATTTGGCCATCAATTATTTCTGAAAACGCCATTTGCACCAAGTGGGCTGAAAATGAAGCTTCACAACATGTATTGGGCTTGGAAACATTAATTTGGAGAGCTTGGACCAAGAACTATACATGTGGAGACTTTTTTAAGCCTAAATCTTCTTATTTTGGACTTAAAATGCTTATTATACTTTGGGTTGATTATTTGTGCGAAAATCATTATATTTAGACCCAGTTATTTAATGTTCATTAGTGATTTAAGACATTTATTTCATATTCAATATTTTAATTAGATTGAGCTTAAGTGTGATTGTTAGAAAGACCCAATAGTTTTATTTTAAACACTGTCTTTTGTTTGGGCTAGCCGTAAATAACCTAATCATAGAAATGTGCAAAGACAGAACATGTTGGCGTCGCTTGATCCATATAGCCGACCCTACCTAGTGGTTGTTATTGTTATTGTTGTTGTTGTATTGTCTTTTGTTTGGGTTGATAGTATGTTAGGTTATCCCATTAGTTATTATAAGGTTTCTTTCTCTTAGGGTATAAATACTCCTTTAACTCTTTTGTAATGGAGATTTGAGATTTGGATTTGATAATAGAGCTTTTAGCTTTTCTTTTCTTGGCCGAAAGAAGAATCCATAGGAGAGGTACTTATCTTCTTCTATTGCATCAAGAATTTATTCTTATCAAGGTAATCACTTGTGGCGAATTTATTCTTGATTTTTAAATCAACCGATTATTTGCGTTTACAATTGCACTTGTGTTTTGGGAGTTCAGTAGGTTGGGGATTTCATTCCGCCTACTTGTTCTAACCTTATCGTGTCTCGGGGTTTCGGGTTCGTTATAACCTTGGGGTTCCGCATCACATGAGCCAATGACTCTTCATTAGGGTTTATCAATTTCATTCTACTTTTTATTTATCATTTTCGAGTTTACGATTGTATTTGCTATGTTTCGTAAGTCATTATCTTGCTACATTCAACCATGAACGAACATGTACAAAGATGCTAGATTCTTCATAATGAATTAGTAAAGACCTGATTTATATGGAAAGACACTTAGGTCTTCTGGTTTATGAAATTCAACACAATTCTATTCTTCGGGTTCTTGATTGCTTGCATCTCTTATTGCGATAATGTTATATTAAATTGATTAACCTGGTTGGGCATTAGTTTGTTTAATAATATCACAAAATCTTTTTATGCAAGTTATTGATGTTTCCAGTTGGGGATAATATTCATAATTGGATAGGCTTTCGTAATGCATGATTATCATGAATAGGATAAATTTTAAATGAATTAATTATATCTGAATATTTTATGATTGGCTATGATTGTTGGTTCTATTCTTCTTGGAATTCTGCTTCAATTTATATTTGACCCTTCAAACCATTAACTCCCTACTCAATCTGCGAATACCTACTGGCTTTAGACACTAACTAATTGTAGGATTAATACGAAGATTCTGTGAGAGATTCAACCCTTGGGTTGGCCCTGTTCTACTCTGAGGTTTTATTTGATCACAACCGTGACGACTGATTAGAACCTCGATTCGAAGTGAATCGAAGAAAAGTTGAGCGATCACCATGACATTTCGATTAGTAATCATATTTCTCTTAATTGTTAAAAAAAATTAGTCTACTCTTAATTTATCAAATTTACCTCTGCAATTATTTAGAAAGTTGTAAGTAATTGAAGACGCAATAAAAAAATGAGTATTTTCAACGATCAATATTTTGACAATCACTTTAATTGTTGAAAAAATGTTCATTTTTTAACAATTAAATTTTGACCATCGAAATAAGTATTTTTTTAACAATTAGACTTTGGCGATAGGAATAAGTTATTGAAAAAATGTCAACAATAGTATTTTCGACGGTTAACAATTATAGATATGTAATATCCGAGATATTTATTTTTATTATTATCATTATTATTAATTTATTTTTCTTAGAGAAAGAAAAATAAATTAAATTAAAAAGTTAAAGAGTTAAAAAATAAAATGGAGGGAAAGAAATAGGATATTTATAAATTTTCTAGGACCTTAAAGAAAAGAGGATATAACAAGTAAATAAGTTTTTCTAATAAAATAAAAAAAATATAATATATATATATATAATATCTAATAATAATATATATATAAATAATATATATATATATATATATATATATATATATATATATATATATATATTAAAATAAGGGGGGGCCAAACCATGACCCCATCCCTTTTAATTAAGAAAGAAAAATAAAAAAAATAAAAAATAATGTATATAATAAGATATAAGGCGGGGCCAACCGTGACCCCCCCTTATTATTAATTAACACACATATAAACAAATAAAAAGAAAGAAGCACGCAGAAGTAAAAAAAAAAACGAAAAAGCAGAAGCAGCTCACGGACCACGCGTGAAGTAAACCGAGAAGGAGAGGGAGGAAGGGCTCGATGGTTTTCGACCGGAATCACGCCGGAGGGAGGATTCCACCGCCAGTGAAGGCCACCGGACTTCATTTTCACCACCCACTAAGCTCCCCATCCGATTGAAATCAAGTAAGAAAGCCCCAAATCTCTCAAACCCCAATTTCTCCAATTTTTGGGTGTTTTAGGAATTTTTCAATCTTTCAATCGGGGCATTCCGGGGATAAATTTAAGCTTAGTGGATGTTATTGAAAGCTTAGTGAGGTTCAGAATGGAAGTTAAACCGTAGGAATTGACAGGGTATGGAAATTAGGAAAAATTGGGTTAGGAAATTGCTCTAAAATTCGAAATTGATAGTTCGAAGCATGAATAGGCTTGGATTGGAGTTGTATAGGTGTTATAGTTGCTGGAAATAGACAAGGGAATAAAGCCCGAGTATTTACCGTCTCAACCGGAACCCAATCCGGTGAAAAAGAGGCGAAATACCAAACCACCGTATAGTAAGGAGCTGTGCGGTGGGTTGGACACCTTGGTCTAGTCCGTGGTGGACACCTAAGACCCGCTAAATTGGTTCCAAGGCTTTAATTATACCCAATTATATTTTTATAAATAATTAAAGTGGTAGTAATTAAGCTTTTACTCGGCGAATAAGGGAGACGGTGGGATGAGTAAGCTAGAGCCTCTTTTGAACCGTGAATTTAATTATTTTATTAGTTAAATACCCATATGAACACATGAAGGGAAATTTAGACAAGTGGAAATCTCTAACCTAAGCAATTAGAGGTTCTAAATGGCTCGAAAGTGTGAAAGTCGAATATGGGGCATTCTGGACTTTCAGAAAGAGCAAATAACACGACGTAACGAACTAAATAATTAGTTCTTGGAAAATAGCTAGAGGGTGCATAAGCATTAGCATGACACGTGCATGGTTGATGCTTAGTTACATGTTCTAAATTTCTTAAATATATGTGTATAGGGCACCACAGGGTAATTGGAGTTTCAGGCACTTCGAAGACTGATCAGGAGGGCCAACGAGGTGAGGGGTTTTCCCATCCCTGTTCCACAGGGTTGGATGACTACGTGGATATGTGGTTTGCTCTATTTTGTGTAATCGTTATATGAAATTTATTTATATGAATAAATTTATGTTACACGTATATGATTTGCAAGTAAGCAGTCAACGTGCAATAGTATATGTGCTTATATGATTAGTCTCAAGTGTATATGTGCTATGGTGGCTCACCGAGCCTTATATGATACCGTGGGTAGGATTGAGTTGGAATTTCATATGTGAGGGTTCATTAATATTAGAAACTCATTTAAATTGATCATCGTGCAAAGGTTTTGACCGTATGGTACATTGAGGAAAATGAACCTAGGTTGTTAAATGTGAGTGAGAGTGTTGCATAATTGAAATGGGGGAAATCTAGGCCTAACTAAAGAACACGTATGATATTCAGTAGGTTACAAATAGGGCGTGATAGGAGCAGAAGAGGTGCAATTAGAGCTAGCATAATCATAGAATCATTGAAGGAGCTTATGGAAGAGACATGGACAAATCAAACAGTAATTGTGCCTTCAATAATTTCTGAAAACGTCATTTGCACCAAGGGGGCTGAAAATGGAGCTTCACAACATGTATTGGGTTTGGAAACATTAATTTGGAGAGCTTGGACCAAGTACTATACATGTGGAGGCTTATTTAAGCCTTAATCTTCTTATTTTGGGCTTAAAATGCTTATTAAAATTTGGGTTGTATTTTTGTGTGAAAATTACTCTATCTAGGCTTTATTAATTATAGCCCATTAGTGATATAAGACACTTATTTCAGATTTATTATTTTAATTGGGCTTAAGTATTATTGTTAGAAAGACCCAATGGTTTTATTTTAAACATTATCTTTTGTGTTTGGACTTTAGTTTATGTTATGTTATGTTATGTTAGCCCATTAGTTAATTAGGGTTTTACTTGTTTTAAGATTCTAGGGTTTTCTTTCTTGGAGTATATATACTCCTTTAACTCTTTTTCAATGAAGATTTTGATTGGGAATTTTAATAGCGAGCTTTGAGCTTTTCTTCTTCTTCTTGGCTGAAAGAAGAATCTATAGGAGAGGTGGCTTATCTTCTTCTATTGCATCAAGAATTTATTCTTATCAAGGTGATTACTTTGTGGCGAATTCATTCTTGATTTTTAAATCAACCGATTATTTGCGTTTCCATTTGCATTGTCAATTGGGGGTTCAATAGGTTGGGGGTTTGTTTCCGTCTTCTTGTTCTGTCCATATTGTGTGTTCGGGGTTTCAGGTTCTTTATAACCTTGGGGTTCCGCATCATTTGGTACCAGAGCCGTGGATTGGGATAATTTCTTATTTATCTTTTATTTTATTCTGTTCTTGTGTTTTTATTCCAAAAAAAAAACAAAAAGAAAATTGTATCTGAGTTTGTTCTTGTTTCTTGCCGGTGTGTGTTCTGAAATTTCAGAACGTCAATTTTCTTGGGGTGTTTTCGACCATTTTTTTATTGAGTTATTCAACGTGTAGTAGGTCATTTTTATGTTTTAGAAGCTCATGTTTCATCTCGATTTGGAATCGCACGAATCTGAGTTCTCTACGTGAGGTTATACAAATTTTTAGAGAGAACGTTTTTTGGATTGAGATTTTCTTATTTCGTTTTTCTTGTTTGATTCTGGAAGTTCTGGAAATTTAAAAAAAAAAGAGAGGAAAAAAAATTCTGAAAAGAAAGTGAAAAAAAATACTAGTGAAAAAAGAAAGGAAAAGAGGACAAAGTCCCAAATTGTGAATTGCAAAGTTATTGAATTATCCATATTGCTTGCAAGGAATTGATTCAAATTGGGTGAGCTATATTCTGACTTGGGAAGGAAACTTATTTTCATTACTTGTTTTGCTTTTTGTTTAGTTGTCTATCATCAAATTGGAGTTTCTCTTTGAGGAATTTCCAATTATGCTTTTTTTTGCATTGATTTTGTCTTTCTTTCTACTCTAAGTTTCTAATTTTTGCATGCTATGTTTTTGCCTCTATTACATTATAATTAACAATTTGTTTTTTGTTAATTTTTTTAATCTGAGTGACATACTTGTCTTCTTCGTGTGTGCTCAATTTCTATTTATTTGTTTCGGTCTAATTGCCTCTAGATTTGAAATATGCTTTCTTTGTTTAGGTTTTCATTGCTTTTCTATTTGCTCAAGTGTTTTTATCTTATTTGAGAATTGATTCTGAAAGTGCAATTGAGGTTAGAAGGCTCGAGTGGTAAAAGGCTAGAGTTTTGTGAGTTTAAAAGAGGGAAAAAACCATTACTTGTGTGAAACACGAGTGTAGAGCTTATCTTAGAGTGAAATACGTAAGCTTGTCTTGTGAGAATTTTTTTTCTACTAATTGTTTTCTTGCAGCTATTATTCTAACATGGCTTATTTGGATGTCACAAAAGATGAAAGTGAAGTAGAGAATGATGTACCTACAGATCCTAAGTGGTTCTATAAGGAAATCTTGAATGGAGTACGAAGGTTGAGGATGGACATAGAGCTGTCAAAACGGGTCAGCCCGGCCCGACCCGTTTTAAAAACAGGCCAGCTTTTTCTTGGCCCAGCCCAGCCCTGTTAGGGCCAAGGGCCGGGCCGGGCCAGCCCTAAATTTTTTTAAAAAACAACCTTACTTTTTTATTCTTTCAAGAATTTTAAGACAATTCTAAATTTAGTCATCCTATTGTTCATCTCATGCAAATTTTCATATAATCATGAACATTTGAACAAAAAAAAAATATATTTATTTATTAATTTAAACAACAATTCACACATAAATACAAATATTAAATATATGGTTCTAAAAAAACAAATACAAATAACAAATCCAATGCAATATTACAATTTATCACAATTTACACACATACAATCATTCGACCATTAAATTAAAATTTATATTCCGTGCACATTCAATCATTCATTTCATACATTAATTTAAAACTTCATCAACCATTCATCCATTAAGTTAAAATTTCACCAATCATTCATCATTCATTTATTCATCTCATCATCCATCAATCATCATTTAAAAGATACAATTCATCATAATTCATAAAGTTTAATACTAAAATTAAAATAAAACAATTAAAACTTCATCTTCAACTTAATCCTTCATTCTTCTTCTTGTTCTTCTTCTATCATCATTAATTTGTCTTTTGCCAAATCCTTCTTAGGTCTTCATCATCTATATAATTCAAAGTAACAAAACAAATTAATAATAATAAAATGTAAATTAAAGCAATTAAATAAAATAAATAAAAAGCACAAGAAAATAATACCATTTGAATCACTATGAAAACCATGCAACCAATTTCTCGTACAAATAAGCATTTGAACCTTTTCAGGAAAGATAGAACTTCTATACTTCGTTAAAACACGAGCACCAATACTAAATGCACTCTCAGAAGCCACAGTAGTTATTGGAATGCTTAGTACATCACGTGCCATAATAGACAAATGTGGGAATCGCTTTTGCACATCCTTCCAGTATTGCAAGACTTCTAAGTCTTCATAAAAATCAGAATCAAGTGCTGCCTCATCCAGATATTGATCTAATTCAGACTTCCTCGCACTAGAAGAAGTATGATTTTTAAACTTTTTAAATCGCTACAAAAATAAAATAAAATAAAAAATTAAAATATCAAATAAAATGTTTGAAATATGTAAGAAAATAATTATAAAACAAAAGATAATTAACAAAATTTGAAACTTACACAAAAAAACATTGTCACTTTTGATAGGATTCTCGCTTCCAGCAGTAGATTTGAGACTACCAACAAAGCCTAACTGTGATTGAGGTGTAGAGCTTGATTCTTCATCTCTCTTTTCATATTGCTTATAAAGCTTATATAACTTCATCCTCACATTCTGAACTTTTACTTCACTTGTGAGAGGATCAATTTCTGAATAACAAAACTGTAAGAATTTCAACTTACTGCGAGGGTCAAGAATCGCTCTAAAAGCAAGCACTTCACTATACTCACTCCAATATTTGTCAAACTTCACTTTCATTCTGTGTGCCATATCCCTTATAACCTCATATTCATTAGTTAAGCTTGCATTTAACATGCACTCGATCTTCCAAACTTGCATGAAGTATAAGTTAGATGTGGGATACTTTGAACCAGAAATTAAGTTTGTTGTCTCAAAGAATGGCTCCAAAAACTCACGCATTTTTGTTGCTCTTCTCCATTCCTCAACTGATGGACAATATTTATAATTCCTATCAATTAAATTGAGACGGGTGAAAGCCTTTTGATAATGGAGTGCACTTTCGAGCATCAAATAAGTGGAGTTCCATCTTGTTGTGACATCTAATTGTATCCCAAGCCTTGTTTCAACTCCACCACTCTCACGGACACAGTCATCAAATTTTTGCATCCTCCCATCAGATGCTTTCACATGTTTTACACTTTCTCTAATCTTATGCAATGCATCACTTGCTACTTTCAATCCTTCTTGAGCAATAAAATTCAAAATATGAGCAGAACAATGAATATGGAAGTAGTCACCATCACATAACAAATCTTCATTCAAACAAAGCTGTCTTTTTAAAATATCTTGCATATTGTCATTGGAAGATGCATTTTCCAATGTGAGTGAAAAAACTTTCTTCTCCAAACTCCATTCTTTCAAGCAATTTAGTATAGTGTTAGATAATTCAACCCCAGTATGTGGAGGAAGCATGCGACAAAAATTCAAAATTATACTTCTAAGTTTCCAATTTTCATCAACAAAATGCGCAGTCAAGCATATGTAACCTTCAGAAGTACATGCAGTCCACACATCAGAAGTTAAACAAACTCTATTAGGAATTCTAGCCATTTCTTGCTTCAGCTTTTCCTTTTCCTTTTCATAATTTTTTTTAACATCAGAGACAACTGTGTTTCTAGATGGCATTATAACATCAAGATTCAAATACTTTATCCACTTTCTAATTCCTTGATAATCAACAAATGAATATGGCAAATCGTGCTCAATAATGGCTTCTGCACGCAATTGACGTGATAACTGTTGATCTATCTTTTTACTCTTTAGTTTCCCCTCTTGATTAATAAGCATCTGACTAACATCATGATATGAAACAAAATTGCAAGATGAAATATGTCGATGTAAATGAGAAGTCCCATAAGTTCCCCCGGTTTTAAATTCTTGTTTACACCCAATACATGCTGCTCTTTGTATCCCATCTGCACATTTTCCTATTTTTTTGAAAAAGTTCCATACATTTGAAGTTTCCTTTTTTCCTCTTTTTTTTGGAGGTTCACTTTCTTTCTCATTTGGTTTCTTCTCTAAAATTTCAATATCATCCCCATCATCATTCACATTTGAAGCATTTATTACACTTGGACTTGGTGTCTCCATTATCTAAAAAAATTGTAATATTTTTAAAAAGTATGCATATTAAAATTTAGCATATCTAAACCACTATTAGTTATCCAAAAAAATATATATCTAAATCACATGTCAATTTCTTTTATAAGTTCATTCAATTTAAAAAACAATACATATATTTTTCATATACTATTACTTTGATTCTAAAAGTGACGAAGTTTCTTCTTGTAACAACTTGATGAAATAGTGAAAGTTTTTTTACACAAGATTGGCAAATTGTAATTCTAGATGTCACATATATTGGATCAAGAAACATACACTTGGCAAGAAAACTCCACCAAAGAAAAAACATACAAAAACAAATAAACATAATTTTCATCATTGGAATATTTCTTTTTTATGATATTATTAAAAAAAAAGTTGACTCTGACACTTTGACATTATTTTATATCTTTTTCAATGAAGAAAATTCCACCAAAGAAAAAACATACAAAAACAAATAAACATAATTTGTGTCTATTATATCTTTTTCAATATATGCTTTTGATGCTCAGTTCAGTCCCACGGATTTTTCCAGATTGTCCTAACTCCTAACCAATATTATTAGCTTATATTTTCTTTTTCTGTTTTTTTAAGGATTTTATTTTTTTCCCTGTTTTGCTGCCCATTTTTTCATATATGAACTTATTTTGAATTTTTGATTGCCTAGAGGTAGAAGTTCAAGTAAAACTTGATTACATTATTATACTATACAAAAGTTTAATACTTTTCAACAAATGATATAAATAAATGAGATGAAAGTTTAGTACTATATATAGAGCTATTATTTTATACTTGTAGTTTGTTAGAAATTCATGAATTGATGTCTAAATTTTTATTATTAATAATAAAAAAAGAAAGGAAAAAAAATAGGAACCACTTGCTTAGCCAAATAAAACAATGCAAGTATCACTATTCTAGTCTACTCTCTTAGCCAAATAAAACAAGTAAATAACACAACCAAAGGGATTAAACAAGTTATTCCATGATTGAACCAACAACAAGAAACATGAACAAAAAGAGGTAGAAATTGTTTCAGAAAAAAAAGAGGGAAAAGAGGTGAAGAAACTATTACCTATAGTTGATTTCACAGCACTAATTTTCGATCTGATGCTCACCCTCGCAGTACCGTCGCTCATCGTCACAGCACCGTTGCAGCTACTCGTGAATCTCGACTCGTGAGTTGTGATGTTGGTGTGTGAGAGACTGAGAGTGAGAAGAAGTTAGTGTGTGTGCGTGAGAGTGAAGAAGCAAGAAGAAGAAGAAGAAGAAATATTGAGATTTGATTTAAAAAGAGGAAGAAGAAGTGTTGAGTGTGTACCTGTTGCTGGTTGGCGTTGCTGGCTTGCTGCGGCTGGGATGGCTATGGGTGGGAGGAAGGAAAAGTGTGTGTGATGTTAGGTTAGGCCTTAGGGAGTTGATGAATGGGTTATGACTTATGGGCTTATGGGTGTTTGGGTTATTATTTTTTTTTGTTAATGGCATTTGGGTTTGGGTTCTGTGCAAAAGATAAAATAATTTTTTTTTTTAAAAAAAATAACGGGCCAGCCCTAACCCGGCCCGCCCCAAGCCCGATTTGGCCCGTTATTTTAATGGGCCGGGCCGGCCCGTTTTTAAAATGGGCTGAAAATTTTTCAGCCCGGCCCTATATTTTATATTGGGTTTAACGGGCCACCCCATAAGGCCTGGCCCGTATTGACGGCTCTAGATGGACATGACTGATATGAGAGAAAAAATTGCTGAACAATCTATAAGTCATTCTAGAGACTCTAGGAGAAATAAGGAGAGGAGAAGAAGAGTTGATCATGAAAGATTTAATGATGAAGAGGATGACGAAGGTAGTGGAAGTGTTGGTAGGAGCAGAGAGGGAAGAGGTGAAAGAAGGGATAGCAACATTAATGCTGTCAAGATGATAATACCACCATTTAAGGGAAGGAATGATGCCGAAGCATACCTTGAATGGGAAAGCAAGGTTGAGATGATATTTGCTTGTCATAACTATTCTGAAGACAAGAAAGTAAGATTAGCGTCGTTGACATTTTCTAACTATGCATTGAGTTAGTGGAATGAATTGAGGAGGTCACAGAGGATATATGATGAGGATCCTATAGCTACTTGGCATGAGATGAAAATGGTAATGAGGAAGAGATATGCTCAATCTTACTATAGAAAGTTAACCAAAAGTTCTCATGGATTTTCACAAGAGTATTGTATTATAGAGGACTATTCTAAGAAGGAGAGAAAAGAGGCCAAGAGTGAAAAGAATAAAGAAAAAGGCCCAATCATGAGTGATTGCACAAGTGAGAAAAAGAAAGAGAGATGTGCAAGAGAGAAAATGTTAGTAATTGAGAAGAGAGAAAATATTGTAAGAAGAGAGGAAGTTGAAAAAAATGAGATCAAAGAGGCCAATAAAGAAAAGAAACAAATTAATGGCCCAATGGAGAGTGAAAAACAGAGGGAAGAGAGGGGATTTTTTGATGAAAAAGAAGATGCTAAGGGAGCATGCTTAGAAATAGAATCACCTACAATGATCCAACTTCATGAAAATTCAATGATTTGTGCTTACACTGATCCATATTTGTGTAGTGATCTTTCTTTGTTACAGGTACATGAAGAGGCGTTTGCAGATGAAATCACTAAAGACTCAACACCTTTAGTTCCTAGTGGGAAAATTGATCATATTGATTTTGTGTTTGGAGAAAGATTTAATTTTAAGGAGACAAATCAACATTAGCAACAAATGCAAATCAAAGGAGAGCTTGGTTTAAGTTGTGAACATAGTCTAGCAATGACACTTAATGTTTCAAAGAAAAACCTATGTTTTGCACCTACACCTTGTTTATTTAAGTTCTCTAAATCAATTTATATTGGATTTGATGCTTTTGTGGTGGCTTTTGATGTTATTTTTAAGCAGGGTAAAATTTTTTACTTTCCTCATTGGCAACAAATTGAGCGATGGAAATGTGTCATGCTTAATGATTGTAACTGGGAGCAATTGAAAGGGTTCAAATCTTCACACTATTGGAACCACAAAGTTGATGCTAAAACAGGTGATCCTTTTCAAGTGCCAAAAAGAATTAGGAGTGATGCCTACAAGATTAGCCTTCAAGGTGAGTATCATAAGCTTCACATTTTTGAAGTTTCTAATTTTTATTTTTACATGGTTTTAGATTCGAGGACGAATCTTTTCGAGGAAGGAGGGAATGATAGGAGCAGAAGAGGTGCAACTAGAGCTAGCATAATCATGGAATCATTGAAGGAACTTATGGAAGAGACATAGACAAATCAAACAGTAATTGTGCCTTCAATAATATCTAAAAACGTCATTTGCACCAAGGGGGCTGAAAATGGAGCTTCACAACATGTATTGGGCTTAGAAACATTAATTTGGAGAGCTTGGACCAATTACTACACATGTGGAGGCTTATTTAAGCCTAAATCTTCTTATTTTGGGCTTACAATGCTTATTAAAATTTGGGTTGTATTTTTGTGCGAAAATCACTATATTTAGGCTTTATTAATTATAACCCATTAGTGATATAAGACACTTATTTCAGATTTATTATTTTAATTGGGCTTAAGTATGATTGTTAGAAAGACCCAATAATTTTATTTTAAACATTATCTTTTGTGTTTGGGCTTTAGTTTATGTTATGTTATGTTAGCCCATTAGTTAATTAGGGTTTTACTTGCTTTAAGATTCTAGGGTTTTTTTCTTGGAGTATAAATATTCCTTTAACTCTTTTGTAATGAAGATTTTGATTTGGAATTTTAATAGAGAGCTTTTCTTCTTCTTCTTGGCTGAAAGAAGAATCCATAGGAGATGTGGCTTATCTTCTTCTATTGCATCAAGAATTTATTCTTATCAAGGTAATCACTTTGTGGCGAATTCATTCTTGATTTTTAAATCAACCGATTATTTGCGTTTACATTTGCATTGTCAATTGGGAGTTCAATAGGTTGGGGGTTTGTTTCCGTCTTCTTGTTCTGTCCATATTGTGTGTTCGGGGTTTCGGGTTCTTTATAACCTTGGGGTTCCACATCAGGGCGTCTTTCAAGGTTAAATATGTTAGTTGAGTTTGTTTAGGTTGTCCGGGTAGATCGAGCCGGTCATCCTGATCGGACAGACAGGATTATGACGTCAACAAGTATGCCACATAGTGGCCATTACCTTGGTTTAAACTGAGGTCAGACAAGTTGCCGGCTATTATTCTAAGCATGTGATACGAGCAGAAGAGGTGCAACTAGAGCTAGCATAATCATGGAATCATTGAAGGAGCTTGTGGAAGAGACATGGACAAATCAAATAGTAATTGTGCCTTCAATAATTTCTGAAAACGTCATTTGCACCAAGGGGCTGAAAATGGAGCTTCACAACATGTATTGGGCTTGGAAACATTAATTTGGAGAGCTTGGACCAAGTACTATACATGTGGAGGCTTATTTAAGCCTAAATCTTCTTATTTTGGGCTTCAAAGGCTTATTAAAATTTGGGTTATATTTTTGTGCAAAAATCATTATATTTAGGCTTTTTATTTAAAGTCCAATAGTGTTTTAAGACTCTAATTTTAGATTTAATGTTTTAATTCAATTGGGCTTAAGTATGATTGTTAGAAAGACCCAATAATTTCGTTTTAAACATTCTCTTTTGTGTTTGGGCTTTAGTTTATGTTATGTTAGGTTAACCCATTAGTTAATTAGGGTTTTACTTGCTTTAAGATTCTAGGGTTTTCTTTCTTGGAGTATAAATACTCCTTTAACTCTTTTGTATTGGAGATTAGATTTGGAATTTTAATAGAGAGCTTTGAGCTTTTCTTCTTCTTCTTGGCTGAAAGAAGAATCCATAGGAGAGGTGCTTATCTTCTTCTATTGCATCAAGAATTAATTCTTATCAAGGTAATCACTTTGTGGCGAATTCATTCTTGCTTTTTAAATCAACCGATTATTTGCGTTTCCATTTGCATTGTCAATTGGGGGTTCAATAGGTTGGGGATTTGTTTCCGTCTTCTTGTTCTGTCCATATTGTGTGTTCGGGGTTTCGGGTTCCTTATAACCTTGGGGTTCCGCATCATTTGGTAGCTCTAGTTGCACCTCTTCTGCTCGTATCAGCATGTCTTGGAGTCAGAAAGTTCCTGATGTGATCAACTAGGTTCGTACATGAAATTGCCTTCGGGCCAGTATTTCTCTTAGCGTAATGGGGGAGACAGAAAGTGAGTGCATACGTGCACAAGTATAAGTTAACTATTGAACCATATGTTATATGTTTATGATTGATTTACATGCGGATTAATAAATATGTTAGAAGCATGGAATAGGATTGTAAATTGTGAATATGATTTATTGATTGCCTGATCATGTTAAAGATCATAATACGAATCCGTTTCATGCGCATGTGGTTGTGGTTGCTCCCTTCCCCCAGCTGTAGTGGTACCCGCTGCTACGCCAAGGATGGGGGAGCTTCTCACTGAGTCTGTTCGACTCACCCCCTGTTTACATGTTTCAGATACAGGAGGTTCAGGCGTCGGGAACACGCCCACTTCTTCTCAAGGAGGCGGACAACTCTGAAGACCACGCGCTTAGTCCGCGTGGGTACTGTATTTTGGATTATATAGATATGTCGTGATGTATATGTATATATAAATCCTTTTGGATGTTGCTTGTACATATACAAACTGTTGTATATATATATATGTCCTACTCTAGCTATGTCGGCTTCATACAGATTAAAGTTAGGTCTTGGTGTTGGGAATATAGGCTATGATATGATATATATCATGTGTATACATATATATGACTTCTGCATGTGAATAGGATAGATCACACGCATTGAAGCATGTGATCAATATGTAAGTTATATGTATGTGTGGCTGAATACCTGATTGTATGAAAATATGACTTCCGAATGTGAATAGGATAGATCACACGCATTGAGGCGTGTGATCAATATGTAAACTATATGCAAGCGTGTGATTGAATATATGTTTGACTGCATACAAGACATCTGCATGTGAATAGGATAGATCACCCGCCTTGAAGCGCGTGATCAATATGTATACTATACGTATGTGTGAGTGATTATGTGTATATGTATAGACTGAAGCGGCGTTGAGCGAGCCGTGGATTGCACGCTACTTAGGTCATCAGATATGGATGGCCATAAATATTATATATTATTTGTATTAGAAATGGGTAGTTATACACATATAAAAATGTCAATCAGGGATTAGAGACTTGCGGGATAGGAGAAATCCTACCTCCCGTGCTGGTCACGGACGTCCGATAGGGGGTCGTGACAAGATATATGTCAATAATATTATTTTCAACAATAAATTTGTCGTCGATGGCTGTCGAGAAAAATACCGTCGAGAAAAGAGTTGTAAAATAAATTATTATCGACAATTTTTTACCGTCGAAAATACATTATTTTCTTTTTTCAACAATTTATTTCGACGGCCAAAATTTGATTGTTGAAAAAGGTACTTTTTTTAACATTAAGTGGTCATCGAAATATAGATTGTTGAAAATGCTCATCTTTCTTGTAGTCAGAGAAGCTTAAATTCCATTATCAATAATTCTAATTACGTCTCCAATATTAGTTAATAAAGTTTAATTAGCTATTTTGTCATCTAAAATATTGTTTCCAATTATTCTACATAGGTAAACTATAAGAAAGATGAATATTTTTAACAACTTACATTTCAATGACCATTTAATTGTTAAAAATATATTTTTTAACAATTAAATTTTAGTCGTCGAAATAAGTTATTGAAATATGACAATAATAATATTTTTGATGGTCAATGATTGTCAATAATTCTATTTTTTAATACTTTTCTCAACGGTAATTTTTTACAATAATCATCTCGAAGCTTAATTTTTTCACAACATTTTCATCTTTATATACTCTTTGACTAAAATACTCTTAATTGCATGATTAATTTTCTAAAATAATTACAATTTATTATAAAAATATGTTTTAAAATTATTATTCATTTTGAGTTAAAAATAATTATTTATTTTATGTTTTATTAATAATTTTTTATATTAGTCAAATTTAATTATATGAATAATAAGCATAAGGGTATTTTGGTTAAAATGAGTTAAATTGCAGATTTCCTTATGTAGAGTGAGTGTAATTTACTGTTTTTTTTAATTAAAAAAATGATATATACAAGATATTAGACGATAAACCAACCATACAAATAGGGTTGTCAAAATGGACTCAGCAAGGTCCGGAAAAAATTTTTTAGTTCATTGTAAGGAAGGGCTTTTAGCTTTGGTCCATTTAAGCCCATGGCTATTGTGGGCGTGCAAGGGTTGGGGTGGACCGACCCACATGGGCTTTTTTTCTTTCTGATTTTTTTAATAATTTAAAAAATTTTATGTTCATAGAAGATTATAATCTATGTAGATATGTAATATTCATCTATTATTTATTATCTATCTATTATAATTTATAAAAGTAAGAGGCGTAGAGCCTCCTACTGCCACCACAGCTTTTTAGCATTTGTATTTCTGCCACATGTATTTGACTGGATGCCACTTAGGATCCACCTTGGCAAATTTTAACAACTCATACTATCACTCTTAATTGATCATTAAATCTGTCACTCCTAATTCTCCCAAGTCAACTTTTAAATCTTTATCATATCCTAATTTTTAAATTTCAAATTCAAAATCTTTATCTTCAAGATCTTATTTTCATCTCAACTTTTCTAAACCCTAAAATCTTCCATACATAATTTTTTTCTTTCTCTCTGGTTCAACTCTCAGTGGTACAATGGCCTCTCTCTGAGAAAATCTCGATCTCTATTTCTAGGTCCATTCCCTCCGGTGTTTCTTGCCCTACCTTCATTGCTGATCAGATTGAAGCATTCTCCGCCAAGGCTTGATCTGCTCAAACCCATTGTGTTCTTCCATCAAAGAGATTCAAGGTATTCGCTTATCTTCATAAATCTCATTTTAATCTTCACTCACTTTGCTCATGAGGAACAAGATGCTTTCAGATCATGCTGGTTCTGACATTCCCATTTTGAAATTATGGGAAGCTTCACCTGCCTTTACCATTTTTTTATAATTCAATTTCATTTGCTTCATACATTTTGGCGACTCTCCCTGTAAGCTATTTTGCTTAAGTGCTTTGGTAGCGCTTGTTTGTTTATGTCTGCTTAGAAGCACCGAATCCTAAGATGCAATAAGGATGCTTTGCCTTGTTAACTTGGATTTTTGCATTTGACCCAAGCTTTAGAGGTTATATTTGAACAGATTTTGCTAGTTGTACGCTTTTGCTGGTATTGCATTTTTTAGATTAATTTCCTTATCGTGTTAGTCCCCCAACTCTTGTGCGCAAGTCGTGTGGGTAGTTTGGAATAGTTTGATAAAATTGTAGAAATCATTTGTAACTGACAAGGTTGAGAGGCCTGCTGAATGAGATCGGTAGGTTGATGGATTTTATGATTGCATCTCTCTTAAGATGTGTATGCTTTGCATGATCAAGGAGCTCGAATGGGATTTTTATTGCTTGATGCTTGATGGAGTGTGATCGATAAGAAGAAGATGATAGGCTTTGTAGAAATAAAGTAATTGGCAAATAGGAGGGATGCCGGGTCCTTTAAATTCCTCGTGGTGTGTTAGTTTTTGACTCTTTAATCAAGGGAGTAAATGCTTTAAGCATAATTTGCTTTGTTTGCAGATATCGGCCAGGTGATTTGAGCCACATCTAGTAAGGGCCGAGTGGCTTGTAATAAAAGTTGGCAAACTTGCTTTATATTGTGACCGCCTTTAGGTTAGGATGAAGAGTTTAAAAGATTACCTCTGTGAAGACCACACCTTCGGCGAGCTTTGAGGAGTCGCCACCAAGTTTTCCATAAAACTTGGAAAAGAAAAATAGGTTCAAAACTTAATAAAATGGGTTTCAAAATTAATTAGGTTCGGGAGTCTATTTGAGATGAGGGGAAGGTGTTAGGCACCCCTCTTCCCCCCGTCCGAAGATAGTTACGCCAAAATTAATAGTTAAATTATTTTGGCCTTAAAAGAGTTGGATTGAATATAAAACACAGAAAAGACAAGTTGGAGTTGACCTGGGATGAAAACCTAGGGCCTACGTACCCTCAAAGAGGGATCAAAGTCCACGTAGTTCGTGAGGCACACTTGTGTGTGGGTGGGAGACACTCACCAAGCAAAGGCCTAGGTGGTGTCCCAGTGCAATGTACCTAAAGCACAGGCTCCACAGTACCTATCTACCATGCATTTCACAACCAAACAAGTAAAGTGCGTGTGTGATGCTCATCAGGCGGCGCACCCAGATGGCATGTAAACCAATGTTCCTATAGAAGCATAGGTCCCTTCGTAACACCAGTTGAACATAAATACAAAATTATAATGTTTTAAACAAACACACCAAAGGAAACAGGCATGCAGGCTTTCTGCCTCAAGGAGGTCGCGACCACAGCCAGGGAGGGTCGCGACCTCCTGCCTCTGACGTAGGGCCGAGGACAAGGATGAACCAGGGAGGTCACGACCTTATCCCAGAGAACTCACGACCTCTGTATCTCAGCAACAGAGAAGAAGAAAAAGGGAGGGACTCAGCAACAAAATGGTGTTGAACATTCAAAGGGGTCGCGACCACAACACCAGAAGGCCGCGACCCACTAAGCAAAATAGAGATAAAGAAGGTTTTGGGGTTCGGGACTCTGGATCTAGAACATAGAGGGGAACTTGGTCAACCCTCAAAGTGGTGCAGGGCCTAGCTCCTATTCCATTGATCCAAACAAGATTGAATGAAGGGATGGTGGGATGAGATATGAGCAAACAATAAAGAAATCACAAAAATTCTTACCAATCACGTGCAAATTCGGCAGAGTTTTGGTACTTCAAAATCCAATCCTTTGAACAGTGGTGGGTCTCAAAATTTATAGTGAGTCTCGAGGGTTCCATAAAAGGAAAGATGAATATGGCTAATAATGGCCAAGAGGTTGCGACCTCGTTGCCTGGTGGTCGCGACCATATCTTGATCCAGAGAACGTCATTAATGACCATAAATGGCCTGGTGGTCGCGACCATGCAATGCAGGGGGTCGCGACCACTGTTCCTTCGTGGAAAAGGACAGTTGCTAACATCAGCTTGGTGGTCACGACCACTCCTGTTGGAGGTTGCGACCTCTTATTAATTTTTGACGATTTTTTTCTCTAAGAAAAGCAAAGAACTCTTTTTGATGCGTATTTTCCTGATTCTAGACATTAAATAAAAATTAGATTGAACCACTTTGGAACCATAGAAAATTGTCAAAAACTAGGGTGAGAAGGCTTTAGATCTCCCCTACACACTCTCACTCACCTTGTCCCAAAATCCTTCAGAATTTGTAAGATATGGTCTTTAGAAACACAGATGCCCAGAAGTTGTTTGAAACGGTATTTAGGGATAAATAAATATAAATCTCTCAGAAGGAATTATAGCATGATATTTTTATCCTTCGTTCCCAGGACATAAATAAAGGTTTAGGGACAAAAATCAAGTGAGTCAATCCGATCGCTTCGCGCTCTATTTAGGAATTCGAGTGGATTTAAAGCTTGAATGGGTCTCGTGATTGCACGGATGGAGTGTAAAGTCATGTCTAAACACATTTTTAACAAAAAATTGTTATTAAATCTCAAAAGAATTCAACAAATACAAGTCAAACGTGTTGTTGCACTAGAGAGTCAAACTGATCACTTTGCGTTCTATTTGTGAATCCGAGTGGATTTAATGCTCGAATGAGATCGTGATCTCATGGATCAAGTGTGAATTAATGTTGAAACACATTTTGAACGGAAAATCATGATTGAATCTCAGAAGATTTCAAGAAGTACAAGTCAAACATGTTGTTGCACAAGCGAGTCAAACCGATCGCTTCACGTTGTATTTGGGAATCCGAGTGGACTTAATGCTCAAATGAGACTCGTGATAGCATGAAAGGAGTGTGAAGTCATGTCTAAACACTTTTTGACCCATAGAACGAGATTGAATCTCAAAAGAATTCAAGAAATACAAGTCAAACGTGTTGTTACTCAAGTGAGTTAAATTGATCGCTTCGCATTGTATTTTGTAATCCGAGTGGATTGAATGCTCAAATGGGAGTCTTGATCACATGGAAGGTTTGTTAAGTCATATCTAAGTACATTTTGAACCAAAAATTGCGATTGAATCTCAAAAGAATTGAAGTACAAGTGAAACATGTCGTTCTTCAAGTGAGTCAAACAGATCGCTACTCGTTGAATTTGGGAATCCGACAGGATTTAATTCTCGGATAGGGCTCGTGATCGCATGGAAGGTTTGTGAAGTCATGTTTAAACAAATTTTGAACCTAAAATTGCGATTGTATCTCAAAAGAATTCAACAAGTACAAGTCAAAGGTGTTGTTGAACAAGTGAGTCAAACTGATTGGTTCGCGTTGTATTTGGAAATGCGGTAGATTTAACGCTCGAATGGTAATCCTGATAGCATAGAAGGTGTGTGAAGTCATGTCTAAACACATTTTGAACCAAAAATCGTGATTGAATCTAAAAAGAATCCAACATGTACAAGTCAAATGTGTTGTTGCTCAAGTGAGTCAATCCGTTCGCTTCGCATTGTATTTTGGAATCCCAGTGGATTTAATGCTCGAATGGGACTCGTGATAGCATGGATGGTGTGTGAAGTCATGTATAAACAAAATTTGAACCAAAATTCGCGATTGAATATGAAAATAATTGAACAAGTACAAGTCAAACGTGTTGTTGCTCAAGTGAGTCAATCCGATCGCTTTCCGCTCTATTTAGGAATCCGAGTGGATTTAAAGCTCAAATAGGTCGCATGATTGCATAGATTGAGGTGAAGTCATGTCTAAAAACATTTTTAACGAAAAATTGTTATTAAATCTCAAATGATTCAAGGAATACAAGTCAAACATGTTGCTCCACTAGTGAGTCAAACCAATCGTTTCGCATTCTATTTGTGAATCCTAGTGGATTTAAAGCTTGAATGGGACTCATGACCGCATATAAGGAGTGTGAGGTCATGTCAAAACATATTTTAAACGGAAAATTGAGATTGAATCTCAAAAGAATTCAAGATGTACAAGTCAACCGGGTTGTTGCACACATGAGTCAAACCGATCGCTTCACGTTGTATTTGGGAATACATGGGGATTTAATGCTCAAATGGGACTCATTATAGCATGAAAGGTGTGTGAAGTCATGTCGAAACATATTTTAAACGAAAAATCACGATTGAATCTCAAGTACAAGTCAAATGTTTTGTTGCACAAGGGAGTCAAACTGATTGGTTTCCATTGTATTTGGGAATGCAATGGATTTAATGCTTAAATTGGACTCGTCATCTTATGGAAGGTCTGTGAAGTCATGTCTATGCACATTTTGAACTGAGTACCGCGACGGAATCTCAAAAGCATTCAAGCAGTAAAAGTCAAACGTGTTGTTGCACAAGTAAGTCAAACCGATCTCTTCACGGTGTATCCAGGAATCCAAGTGGATTTAAAGCTCGATTGGGACTTGTGATTGCAAGGAAGGTGTTTGAAGTCTTGTCGAAACATATTTTAAACTAAAAATTGCTATTGAATCTCAAAAGAATTCAAGAAGTACAAGTCAAATGTGTTGTTGCACTAGTGAGTCAAACTGATCGCTTCGCGTTCTATTTGTGTATTCGAATAGATTTAATGCTCGAATGGGATTCGTGGTCGCATGGATGGAGTGTGAAGTAATGTTGAAACACATTTTGAACTGAAAATCATGATTGAATCTCAAAAGAATTCAGGAAGTACAACTTAAACGTGTGTTGCACAAGTCATTCAAACTGATCGCTACGCGTTGTATTAGAGAATCCGAGTAGATTTAATGTTCTAATGGGACTCGTGATAGTATGGAAGGTGTGTGAAGTCATGTCTAAACACATTTTGAACCAAAAATAACGATTAAATCTGAAAAGAATTCAACAAGTACAAGTCAAATGTGTTTGTTGCTCAAGTGAGTCAATCTGATCGCTTCGCGTTGTATTTAGGAATCCCAGTGGATTTAATGCTCGAATGGGACTCGTGATAGCATGGATGGTGTGTGAAGTCATGTATAAACAAATTTTGAACCAAAAATCGCGATTGAATCTAAAAAGAATTGAACAAGTACAAGGCAAACGCGTTGTTGCTCAAATGAGTGAATCTGATTGCTTCACGCTCTATTTAGGAATCCGAGTGGATTTAAAGCTCGAATAGGTCGTGTGATCACATGGATGGAGTGTGAATTCTTATCTAAACACATTTTTAACGAAAAATTGTTATTAAATCTAAAAAGAATTCAAGAAATACAAGTCAAACGTGTTGTTGCACTAGTAAGTCAAAGCAATCGCTTCGCGTTTGATTTGTGAATCCTAGTGGATTTAAAGCTCGAATGGGACTCATGATCACATAGAAGGAGTGTGAAGTCATGTCAAAACATATTTTAAACGGAAAATTGAGATTGAATCTCAAAAGAATTCAAGATGTGCAAGTCAACCGTGTTGTTACACACGTGAGTCAAACCGATCGCTTCGCGTTGTATTTGGGAATACATGGGGATTTAATACTCAAATGGGACTCATTATAGCAAGGAAGGTGTGTCAAGTCATGTTGAAAAATATTTTAAATGAAAAATCATGATTGAATCTCAAAAGAATTCAAGAAGTACAAGTCAAATGTTTTGTTGCACAAGGGAGTTAAACCGATCGGTTTGCATTGTATTTGGGAATCCAATGGATTTAATGCTTAAATGGGACTCGTGATCTCATGGAAGGTTTCTGAAGTAATGTCTATTCACATTTGGAACTGAAAACCACGATTGAATCTCAAAAGCATTCAAGTAGTACCAGTCAAATGTGTTGTTGCACAAGTAAGTCAAACCGATCTCTTCATGGTGTATCCAGGAATCCAAGTGGATTTAAAGCTCGAATGAGACTTGGGATCGCATGGAAGGTGTTTGAAGTCTTGTCGAAACATATTTTAAACTGAAAATCGCTATTGAATCTCAAAAGAATTCAAGAAGTACAAGTCAAATGTGTTGTTGCACTAGTGAGTCAAACCGATCGCTTCGCGTTCTATTTGTGAATCCGAGTGGATTTAATGCTTGAACGAGACTCATGATCGCATGGATGGAGTGTGAAGTAATGTTGAAACACATTTTGAACCGAAAATTGTTATTGAATCTCAGAAGAATTCAGGAAGTACAACTCAAACGTGTTGTTGCACAAGTGATTTAAACCGATCGTTACGCATTGTGTTAGAGAATCCGAGTAGATTTAATGCTCTAATGGGACTCGTGATAGCATAGAAGATGTGTGAAGTCATGTCTAAACACATTTTGAACCAAAAATATCTATTGAATCTGAAAAGAATTCAACAAGTACAAGTCAAATGTGTTGTTGCTCAAGTGAGTCAATCCGATTGTTTCGCATTGAATTTAGGAATCCCAGTGGATTTAATGCTCAAATGGGACTTTTGATAGCATGGATGGTGTGTGAAGTCATGTATAGACAAAATTTGAACCAAAAATTGCGATTCAATATGAAAAGAATTGAACAAGTACAAGTCAAACGTGTTGTTGCTCAAGTGAGTCAATCCGATCGCTTCACGCTCTATTTAGGAATCCGAGCAGATTTAAAGCTCGAATAGGTCGCGTGATCGCATGGATGGAGTGTGAAGTCATGTCTAAACACATTTTAACGAAAAATTGTTATTAAATCTCAAAAGAATTTAAGAAATACAAGTCGAACATGTTGTTGCACTAGTGAGTCAAACCAATTGCTTCGCGTTCTATTTGTGAATCCTAGTGGATTTAAAGGTCGAACGGGACTCCTGATCGCATAGAAGGATTGTGAAGTCATGTTAAAACATATTTTAAACAGAAAATCGAGATTGAATCTCAAAAGAATTCAAGATGTACAAGTCAACCGTATTGTTGCACACGTGAGTCAAACCGATCGGTTTGCGTTGTATTTGGGAATACATGGGGATTTAATGCTCAAATGGGACTCATTATAGCATGGAAGGTGTGTGAAGTCATGTCGAAACATATTTTAAATGGAAAATTGCGATTGAATCTCAAAAGAATTCAAGAAGTACAAGTCAAATGTGTTGTTGCAGTAGTAAATCAAACCGATCGCTTCGCGTTCTATTTGTGAATCCGAGTGGATTTAATGCTCGAACGGAACTCGTGATCGCATGGATGGAATGCGAAGTAATGTTGAAACACATTTTGAATCGAAAATCGTGAATGAATCTCAGAAGATTTCAAGAAGTACAAGTCAAACGTATTGTTGCACAAGTGAGTCAAACCGATCGCTTCACGTTGTATTTGGGACTCCTGATAGCATGGAAGGTGTGTGAAGTCTTGTCTAAATACATTTTGAACTGTAAATCACTATTGAAGCTGAAAAGAATTCAATAAGTACAAGTCAAACATGTTGTTACACAAGTGAGTGAATTCGATCGCTTCGCGTTGTATTTAGGAATCCGAGTGGATTTAAAGCTCGAATGGGTTGCGTGATTGCATGGAAGGTGTGTGAAGTCATGTATAAACACATTTTGAACCGAAAACCATGATTGAACCTCAAAAGAATTAAAGAAGTACAAGTCAAACATGTTGTTGCAAATGTGAATGAAATCGATCGGTTCGCGTTCTAATTGTGAATATGAGTGGATTTAATGTTCGAATGGGACAAGTGATCGCATGGATGGAGTGTGAAGTCATGTCTAAACACATTTTGAACCAATATTCGTGATTGAATCTCAAAAGATTTCATGAAGAACAAGTCAAACATCTAAATTCACAAGTGAATCAAACCTAACACTTCTCGTTCTATTTGTGAATCTGACTGGATTTAATGCTCGAATGAAATTCGTGATCGCATTGAAGGTGTGTGAAGTCTTGTCTAAACACATTTTGAACCAAAATTCCCGATTGAATCTCAAAAGATTTCAAGAATTACCAGTCAAACGTGTTGTTGCGCAAGTGAATCAAACCGATTGCTTCGCCTTGTATTTGGGAATCCGAGTGGATTTAATGCTCGAATGGGACTTATGATCGCACGGAAGGTGTGTGAAGTCATGTCTAAACACATTTTGAAACAAAAATCCCGTTTGAATCTTAAAGGAATTTAAGAAGTACAAGTCAAACGTGTTGTTGCTCAAGTGAGTCATCCCGGTCGCTTCGCGTTGTATTTAGGAATCCGACTGGATTTAAAGCTCGAGTGGGACTCGTGATCGCATGGATGGAGTGTGAAGTCATTTTAAAAACATTTTGAATCAAAACTCGCGATTGAATCTCAAAAGAATTCAAGAAGTACAAGTCAAACGTTTTGTTGCACATATGAGTCAAACCGATCACTTGGTGTTGTATTTGGGAATCCAAGTGGATTTAATGCTCGAATGGGACTCGTGATGGCATGGAAGGTGTGTGAAGTCATGCCTAAACACATTTTGAACCCAAAATCACGATTGAATCTCAAAAGAATTCATGAAGTACAAGTCAAATGTGTTGTTGCACAAGTGAGTCAAATAGATCGCTTCGCGTTGTATTTGGGAATCTGAGTGGATTTAATGCTCGAATGGGATTTTTGATGGCATTGAAGTTGTGTGAAGTCCTGTAAAAACATATTTGAAATGGAAAATCTCGATTGAATCTCACTAGAATTAAAGAAGTACATGTCAAACGTGTTATTGCACAAGTGAGTCAAACCTATCGCTTCGCATTGTATTTGTGAATCTGAGTGGATTTATTGCTCGAATGGGAATCGTGATTGCATGGGTGCAATGTGAAGTCATGTCAAAAAAAATTTTGAATCAAAATTCACGATTGAATCTGGAAAGATTGCAAGAAGTACAAGTCAAACATGTTGTTGCTCAAGTGAGTCAAACCGATCGCTTCGCGGTGTATTTGGGAATCCGAGTGGATTTAATGATCGAATGGGACTCGTGATGGCATGGAAGGTGTGTGAATTCATGTCTAACACATTTTGAACCAAAAATCGCGACTGAATCTCAAAAGAATTTAAGAAGTACAAGTCAAAAGTGTTGTTGCACAAGTGAGTCAAACTGATCGCTTCGAGTTGTATTTGTGTATCCGAGTAGATTTAATGCTCGAATGGGACTCGTGATCGCATGGATGGAGTGTGAATTCATGTCTAAACACATTTTTGAACCAAAATTTGTCATTGAATCTCAAAAGATTTCAAGAACTACAAGTCAAATGTGTTGTTCCACAAGTGAGTCAAACCGATTGCTTCGCGTTGTATTTGGGAAACCGAGTTGATTTAATGCTCGAATGGGACTCGTGGTCGCATGGAAGGTGTGTGATGTCATGTCTAAATAGATTTTGAACTAAAACTCGCGATAATCTGAAAAGACTTCAAGAATAACAAGTCAAACGTGTTGTTGCTCAAATGAGTCAATCTAATCGCTTCACATTGTATTTAGGAATCTGAGTGGATTTAAAGCTTGAATGGGACTCGTGTACGCATGAAAGGTGTGTGAAGTCATGTCTAGGGACATTTTGAACCGAAAATTGCAATTGAATCTCAAAAGAATTCAAGAAGTACAGGTCAAACGTGTTTTTGCACAAGTGACTCAAACTGATCGCTTCGTGTTGTATTTGGGAATACGAGTGGATTTAATGCTCAAATGGACTCGTGATCGCATGGAAGGTGTGTGAAGTCTTATCTAATCACATTTTGAACCAAAACTCACAATTGAATCTCAAAGGAATTCATGAAGAACATGTCAAAGGTGTTGTTGATCAAATGAGTCAAACCGATCGCTTCGCGTTGTATTTGTGAATACGAGTGGATTTATTGCTCGTATGGGACTCGTGATCGCATGGATGGAGTCTCACTACAACAAAACAGGCATCTAGCCACGGTCAAAACAGGCATCTAACGGCGGTTCTGACCGTGGCTAGAAATCTAACGGCGGTTGCGTAACCGTCGCCGAAGGATGCGTCGGGGCCAACTCTAGCGACTGTTAGCGCAACCGTTGGAATAACCGTCGTGAGGAGCAATTTTGACCAACCGTCGCTAGAATGCCATCCACAACTCCTAATTTATGCATTATCGGCGACGGTTAGAACCGTCGCTAAGTGAGATGCATCTAACGGTGGTTGTAACCGTCGTTAGAGTACTAACTCTAACGGCGGTTTTGACCGTCGCCATGTGTTAACATTGTTCAACTCTTTTGGCGACGGTTGTAACCGTTGCTAGTTCCTTTTTTTTTTTTAATTTCTATTTTTGTCTAGCTAGTTCCTTTTTTTTATTTCTATTTTTGTCTAGCTAGTTCCTTTTTTTATATATAGATTTTTGTTTCTTGTCTAGCTAGTTCCTTTTTTAGTTTTTAACTCAAATGAAACCAATAATTCATATGAAATCATCGTGGACTTCTATAAATTTAACAACCATAATATGAACATATAACTTATATTATTGTGGAAGTATGATACATGAGCATTTGAAGGATACTCAAATTCATGGTCAGTAGAACATTACAAGCCAACTCAATACATCAAAATAAAAAAGCCTAATAAAGTACACTTGCTTTCTGCATCATTTGCCTAAGATTGATCCAAAGCTAGAGTAGCAATTCTTCACCCTCAATCTCCGAGTTGGAGCCAATGAACCTATTCTTGATTCACCAAAGAGTCTGTCCAAAGAAGTATCAAGAAAAAAATAAGCTAAAAAAAAGTGAAAGAAAAGGAAAACACTAAAATGCTTAAAATAGGTCTATTGCCAAATGATGCAAAAACATCCGAGGTAAATAAAACATGTATGTATGTATGTATGGCAGCCAAAAAAAAGTGAAAGAAAAGGAAAACAACTAATAAAACAACTAGGATCATAATAAAATTAAATTCAGTACATGAACAACATATATTACAGTACTTTAAACATCACAAAAGAGGTGTTTAATGCCACAAATATGAACTAAGAAAACTAGACCACACATGAACAATATGAACTAAGAAAACTGTCCTGCAAAAGTTAAACACAATGCAGCTTTAGATGAAAAAACCCAGAAAATTTGTTTTATACTGTGAATCCTATATAGCACAACCATTTACAGGAATTTCATATTTCTCTCTTTCCAAAAGTGGAAGGAATGAATCCTACAGAAGATGTAATCATTACCGGGAATGCCAAATCAAGAAGGGCAGTCTGATTGCTGCCAAACTTTGTAAAAAGCAAACCCCCAGGATGTGACTGAAAGGAAAAATAATTACAAGTCATGACATGCGCATAAACAAGTAAAATTCATTTCAGCATTACAAGAAATATTGTTTAAGAAATTACACAAATCTACCTTCTCCTTCCGACTGTCAGTATGAGTGTGTGAGCAACTTAAGCATATGTGAGCTGCACATAAGGAAAAATTATTACCAAAAAATTAAAGTTAAACCAATAAGGCAAAACAAAAAACAACAAAAAATTGCATGTAAAAATAATAAAATGATAAACAAAGCAACTTAAGCATATGTGAGCTGCACAAAAAACCACAAGATGTCCAATCTCCCAATGCCCATCTCAATAAGTACGAAAAAACAACTTTTTGTTTTATCTAATCTTTCAGGCAAAAGTACTTTTCTCGTCCCAAAGTTTTGAATCATTTTCAATTTCATCCCTAATTTTTGCATCGGTTCCATCCTAAAAATTTGTTTTTAATCTCAATATCATCCTAAATATTTACAAAAATTCACAATGTTTTTATAACTACTAATAAAATTAGCAGAATTGTCAAGCACATGGCTAGATAATCATTATAATATTCAAACAAGATTAATTCAAGTATTCAACCAAATGAGTACTTATTCAAGTAAATTGATTTTAGCACTGAGGTCATGAAGTTGAGCCAAGTATCAAGAGTCTAGCAATGCGATTGACAAATCATATTTTTTCTATTATTTGGAAGATGTTAGCCATTAGGATGATAATGAGAGTTTTTTGCAAATATTTAGGATGAAATTAACTAAAATGAACTTTATAAATGAAAAATGTGCTTTTGTCAATATTCTATAATGCATTACTATTACCATCAATAAGGGAACCAAAACACTGTCCATTTTCTTATAGAAAGGCCCTTTTCATAATCGCAGTATATGCAGATATCTAATACATATATATACAGTGCAGAGCATGATATATATATTACTACCATCCATTCCATTATCTAATCTAAGAGAATTGAGCATAAACGTTTAATCTCAAATCCATAATAATACCAACTAAAAGTATGCAATGATTAATTTGCAGCACCATCTCTTATCTACCAACCAAAGGCAAAATAGCATTAGTTCCTATCCACTATTAAAGTGCAGTGCTTTTACCCTTTTACCATAATAAAAAATAAATCCCCTCCCTATTCCACAGGGTAGACATTCACCATAAACAGGAAAATATACACTGTCAATAATAAATTTTATAGTTACTTGAAAATCCTGAGTTGCGTGGCCATTTCAAAGACAATAATTAAAGAATAACAAATTTTCAGGGCTTTGACATTCTACTTTGGACAGTGGTGAAATTCATGATACTATAAGTCTAGTAGTCTACTATATCAAATAAATAAAGTTTGATCCACAGTAGTTTAAAAGAAGAAAAAGAAATCAAGTCAGAATGTTCTTTTAAAAAAATACCTCAAAGTTGACTGGTACAAACCACCAGAAGAAAAACAACTAAATTTTACCCTGTCACCTGCATGATTATATATGGAGAATACCAACTTATTGAAATCAAAGCTTCTTAAAGATGGAAGAAATGGAAGAAGATATACCTAGTTTAAACAAGCAATTTCTTATTGCCCCAGATGTAGAGGGTACAATATATGTCTCCAACTTATGTTGAGATTCAAGGCCAAATTGAGTAGGTGCATTTGAAGAGCTGGGCATCTCTGTTTCACTAGTTGATGGGTCCATGCTCCTACCCAAGTCTGTGGCAGTAAGACTAAGCTCGGTGCAGCTGCATGATTTTTCAGCATTAGATCCATTATTGAGTAGCTCAGCTTCCTTGGATGATAAGCCCTATCATCAGACCACAAAGATTAATTGTCAAAACTTCTATATAAAAACTTCAATAGCATAAAAACAAAAAAGGTAAGCATGGCTTAATAATATCAAACCAAGAAGAAAATGTTATCTTACACCCAAAAGCAAATGGCTATCAAATATAAGCAACTTGGCTTTAAAGTAATTGGCAAGAGCTTTTGCCAACATCTCTTGATATATTTCTGACCCTGTAAAAAACAAAAATTGACAGCAAAACTTAGAAATGCATATTACACAGTCTAATGATGGAAAAAAACTGGCTTAAAAGGCAGGAAGGGGGAAGTAATGCAATACCCACACACCTGTTGGTCCTGAAAGCAAGATACGAGGGTTTATGGTTGTAAGATCCGTGGTGAACTTAGCATATTTTTTATATCTCAAGTGTACAAAGCAAGTTGCAACCAAGACACTTTTTGTGTTCTCACTGCAATCCAATCACATATGCAGCTCATAAAATTCATCATTCAAAGGAGCTATAAGAATCATTTGAAACAAAATTCATGAAGCGCTCAATCAATCACTAAAAGAAAAGAGTAATGATGTCATTTTTTAAGAAAAAGAAAATTCTTTCCCATAAGTCCCACCAAATAGCAAAATGAAAACAAAACCCAAGGCAAGTTGGAAATATGGCCTAATGGAAATCTATACATTTAGGTAATCTCACTAACTTATGCACCACAGCTAGTTTTAAAAGTCTCTTTGAATTCAATAAAATGAAGGGTGTGTAGTGTCAAGTGTGTACCTACCATCTGTAGATATGTGGTGGGCACATCCTCCAAGAGATCCACCATTAATTGAAACTAGAAAAAGGAAGAAATAAAAGAAAGAGAAAATGGATCTAGTAAAGTTACTAAATTATATAATACTACCTAGCTGTGGTTAAATTCCCCCATCTTACCATATTGTAAGTGACTTCAAGAGATAGATAGGCTTCTGATATAGTAATTTTTTTTTTCTATTTCATCGCCAATCACAGAGCAGAAGTAGAATTTAGTGAACTAATGGAGGAAAAGAAAAGAATGCCAACTCAGAAATATACATGGGAAATTCAGGGCCGTCCAACTGATCACCAAAGTTTCCGCCTCCTTCATGCTTAACAACCTGAAGTTTGTCACCCTGCTTTTTCTTCCACTCTTCCATTCGGTCTCTCCATCTCAAATTGCCATACCCATATACTGCAAGGTCTTTGTTTGGAGCCATCGGTCTGGGTTGCACTGTGACACCAAAGGATCAGAGTCAACATCATGATCTAAAGATAACATGATTCACAGAAATTCAAAATGAAACAAGGTAAGCACAAAAGCTCCTGGCCATTAAAATGAACAAGGTAAGCACAAAAGCTCCATCAAGATACAAAATTACTTTCAGGAAGCCGTTCCCATTGAAGATAAATCACAGGCATAAGGAAACACCAAACAGAAGCCAAGATGACCATGACACCATCAATGAACAAGAAATTAAAAAGGGAAAAGATGCATAATTTTCGTGCTTAAAAAAAGATCAGATTCAGAAGAGAAGATACCCAACAATCGTAGGAGAAAATTCCTCAAAACCCTAATATGTTGTTCTCCATCAAACAAAATAGGAAATGGGTATCCCAACATCAATAAAAGAAACCACAATGCGATGGAGAACGAAATCGATGGAGAGAGAGGTTCAGTGGTTACAGAGCCACTTGCTGTCGTCCTCAACGCCGCTCGCCGCCGCCGTTGTGCTCTCTGAGTGAATCGTTGTTGCGCTGTGTGTTGAATGGTTTAGGGCGTGTCTCTGTCTTCGAATGTGAGAGTGGGTCGTGCGTGTGTGCGTGTGGAAAGAATGAAAGGAAGACTAATTGTTTTTGGGAAGAAAAAAAAAGGCACCTAATAAAAGGAATTCTACCGCCAATTTTTTTTTTCCTGTAGCCACGGTTAACATACAACCGTGGCTAACAAAAATCCACAATTGTATCTAACCACGGTTGGGCACAACCGTGGTTAGATGACCGTGGTTAAAACCCTATTTTTTTCTAGTGTCTGAAGTAATGTCTAAACACAGTTTAAACCAAAATTCACGATTGAATCTCAGAAGTGAGTCAAACCAATCGATTCGCGTTGTATTTAGGAATCCGAGTGGATTTAATGCTCGAATGGGACTCGTGATAGCATAGAAGCTGTGTGATGTCATGTCTAAACACATTTTGAACCAAAAATCACGATTGAATCTGAAAAAATCCAAGTAGTACAAGTCAAACGTGTTGTTGCTCAAGTGAGTCAATCCGATTGCTACGCGTTGTATTTAGGAATCCAAGTGCTTTTATAGCTCGAATGGGTCTAGTGATCGACTGGAAGGTGTGTGAAGTCATGTCTAAACACATTTTCAACTGAAAATTGCGATTGAAACTCAAATGAATTTAAGAAGTACAAGTCAAACGTGTTGTTACACAAGTGAGTGAAACCGATCGCTTCGCGTTGTATTTGTGAATCCGAGTGGATTTAATGCTCGAATGGGACTTGGGATCGCATGGATTGAGTGTGAAGCCATATCTAAACACATTTTGAACCAAAATTCGCGATTGAATCTCAAAAGATTTCAAGAAGTACAACTCAAACGTTTTGTTGCACAAGTCAGTCAAACCGATTGCTTCGCGTTGTATTTACGAATCCGAGTGGATTTATAGCTCGAAAGGGTCTTGTGATCGCATGGGAGGTGTGTGAAGTCATATCTAAACACATTTTCAACCGAAAATCGCGATTGAATCTGAAAAGAATTTAAGAAGTACAATTCAAACGTGTTGTTGCACAAGTGAGTCAAACAGAATCTTTTCGCATTGTATTTGGGTATCCGAGTGGATTTAATGCTCGGATGGGACTCGTGATTGCATGGATGGAGTGTGAGGTCATGCCTAAACACATTTTGAACCAAAATTCACGATTGAATCTCAAAAGATTTCAAGAAGTACAAGTCAAACGTGTTGTTGCACAAGTGAGTCAAACCTATCGCCTCGCGTTGTATTTGGGAATCCGAGTGGATTTAATGCTCGAATGGGACTCGTGATAGCAAGGAAGGTGTGCGAAGTCATGTCTAAACACATTTTGAACCAAAAATCGCGATTGAATCTCAAAAGAATTTAAGAAGTACAAGTCAAACGTGTTGCTGCATAAGTGAGTCAAACCGATCGCTTCGCATTGTATTTGTGAATCCGAGTGGATTTAATGCTCGAATGAGAGTCGTGATGGCAAGGATGGAGTGTGAAGTCATGTCTAAACACATTTATAATCAAAACTAGTGATTGAATCTCAAAAGAATTCAATAAGTAGAAGTCAAACGTGTTGTTGCACAAGTGAATCAAACCGATCGCTTCATGTTGTATTTGGGAATTCGAGTAGGTTTAATGCTCGAAAGGGACTCGTGATAGTATGGAAGGTGTGTGAAGTCATTTCTAAACACATTTTGAACCAAAACTCCTAAACCTTAAACCCCAAACCATAAACCGTAAACCCTAATCCCTAATCCCTAAACCCAAAACTCTAAACTCAAAGCCCTAAATGCTAAATCCTAAACCTTGAACTCCAAACCTTAAACCCTAAGCCCAAACCCTAAGCCCTAAATCCCAAATTCCAAACCCTAACCCTAAACCCTAAACCTTAACACAAACCCAAAATACCAAACCCTACACCCTAATCCCTAAATCCAAAACCCTAAACACTAAACCCTAAATTGTAAACCATAAACTCGAAACTATAAACCGTGAACTGTAAACCCCAAACCCCAAACCGTACACCCTCAACCTTGTACCTCAAACCCCAAACCCTAAACCTTAAACCCTAATCCCAAAACAGTAAATGCTAAATCCTAAACTGTAAACCGTAAAGCCTAAACCCCAAATCCCAAACCCTAAACCCTAAACTCTAAATCGTAAACACTAAATCCTAAACCTCAATCATCAAACCCCAAACCCTAAACATGAAATCCTAAACCCTAAATCTGAAACCCTAAATACTAAACCCTAAACCCTAAACCTGCAACCCAAAACCCCAAACCCTAGACCCTAAACCCTAACACCAATCTCTAAATCCTAAATATAAATGCGAAATCCTAAACCCTAAAGCCTAAACACCAAACCTTAAACTCAAAATCCTAAACCCTAAACCCTAAACCTGAAACTCGAAACCCCAAACCCTAAATCATAATCCCTAAACCCTAAACCATAAACTTGTAACCCCAAACCCTAAATCCTAAACTCAGAATATTAATCCCTAAACCCCAAACACTAAACTATAAACTCTAAACCTGAAACTCGAAACCCTACACCCCAAATTCCAAACCCTAGCCCTAAATCCTAATCCTTAAACCTTAACCCAAACCCAATCCCTAAACCCTAAAACCTAAATCCTAAACCCTAAACCCTATACCTTAAATCCTAAAACCAAAACTCTAAACCCTAAACCATAAACCCGAAATTGTAAATTGTAAACCCCAAACCCCAAACCCTAAATCCTAAACCCTAAACCCTAAACCTCGAACTCCAAACCCTAGACCCTTACCCCAATCCCCAAACCATATACCATAAACCCTAAAACCAAACCCTAAACCTTAAACCCTAAACCCGAAATTGTAAACTGTAAACCCTAAACCCTAAACCTCAAACACCAAACCCTAAACCTTAAAACCTAAACTCCAAACCATAAACCCAAATTTCAAAACGGTAAATCCTAAATCCTAAACCCTGAACTCAAAACCCTAAACCCTAAACACTAAACTCTAAACCCTAAACGCTAAACCCTAAACACTGAATCACAAACCCTAAACACTAAAGCCTAAGCTCTAAACCTTAAACCATAATCCTAAAACCCTAAACCCTAAATCCCAAACCCTAAACCCGAAACCCGAAACTGTAAACCATAAACCCTGTACCCCAAACCGTAAACTCTAAACCATAAACCCTAAATCCCAAACACAAAACTTGAAATCATAAACTCTAAACTTTAAACCCTAAATGAAAAACCCTAAACACTAAACCCTAAATTCCAAACCCGAACCCTAAACCCCAAACCCCGAACCTTAACCCCAAAACTCTAAATCCTAAACCCTAAATCCCAAACCCTAAACATAAAACCCTAAACCCTAAACTCAAAACCCTAAACCTTATACCATAAACCCGAAACTGTAAACCCTAAGCCCCAAATGCTAAACCCTAAACCACAAGCCCAAAATTGTAAACCCTAAGCCCCAAATGCTAAACCCTAAACCACAAGCCCCAAACCCTAAACCCTAAACACTAAACCCTAAATTGTAAAACCAAAACCTTAAATCATAAACCCAAAACCCAAAACTCCAAACCCCAAACCCTCGACCCTTACCCCCAAACCTTAAACCCAAAACCTAAAACCCTAAACCCTAAACTCTAAACACAAAACCCAAAACCCTAAATCCAAAAACCTAAACCTTAAACCCTAAACACTAAACCTTAAACCATAAACACGAATCAGTAAATTGTAAACTGTAAACCCCAAAACCTAAACCCCAAACCCTAAGCCCTAAACCCTAAACCCAAAATCCTAAACCCTAAACCATAAACACAAAATCCCAAACCCTAAACCCTAATGCCAATCCCTAAACCCTAAACACCAAACCCCAAACTCTAAATCCTAAACCCTAAAACCTAGATCCCAAACCCTAAACCCTAATCCCTAAACCCTAAACCATAAAATCGTAAATTGTAAACCTTAAACCCCAAACCCCAAACCCTAAAACCCTAAATCCCAAACCCTAAACACTAAGCCCTAAACCCAAAACCCTAAACTCAAAACCCTTAACCCTAAATCCCAAACACGAAAACCTAAACCCTAAACACGAAACACTAAACCCTAAACCCTAAACCCAATTCCTTGATCCTTAAACCCAATACCCTGAACCCTAAACTATAAACCCAAAATTGTAAACTGTAAACCTTAAACCCCAAATGCTAAACCCTAAACCCCAATCCCCAAACCCTAAACCCTAAACCTTAAACACTAAACCCTAAATCCTAAACTGAAAACCCTAAACTCCAAACCCCAAACTATAGACCTTTAACCCTAAACTCTAAACCATAAATCCTAAACCCTGAACTCTAAACCCTTACCCCAATCCCCAAACCCAAAACCCCAAATCGCAAACCCTAAGCCTTAAATCCAAAACCTAAACCATAAACCTGAAACTATAAACCCTAAACCCCAAATTCTAAACCCTAAACCAAAAACCCAAAATCCTAAACCCAAAACCCTAAACTCCAAACCCGAAACCCTATAGCCTAAACCCCAAATCCTAAACCCTAAACTTCAAAGCCTATACCCTTACGCCAATCCCCAAACCTTAAACCTTAAACCCTAAACCCCAAACCCTAAATCCTTAACCTTAAATCCCAAACTGTAAACCTGAAACTGTAAAATGTAAACCCTAAACCCTAAACCTAAATCCCTAAACCATAAACTTAAAACACTAAACCCTAAATCCCAAATCCCAAATCCCAAACCCTAAACCTTAAACCCTAAACCATAAATCCCAAACCCTAAACACCAAACCCTAAACCATAAACCCGAAACTGTAAATCGTAAATCGTAAACCGTAAACCCCACACCCTAAACCCTAAATGTTGAACCCTAAACCCTAAACCCTAAATTGTAAACCCTAAACCCTAAATCCCAAATCCTAAACCCTAAACTATAAACCTTAAACCATAAACTCAAAACTTTAAATCTTTAACCTTAAACCCCAAACCCTAAACCCCAAACCTAAATCCAAACACTAAACCGCAAACCCTAAACCCAAAACTGTAAACTGTAAACCCTAAACCCTAAATGCTAAATCCTAAACCCTAATGCCTAAACTCCAAACCCTAACCCCTAACCCCAATCCCCATACTCGAAATCCTAAAACCAAACTCTAAACCTTAAACCCCAAACACAAAAACCAAAACCCTAAACCCCATACCCCAAACCCTAAACCTTAAAACCTAAACCATAAACCCAAAATCCTAAACCCTGAACTCCAAACCATAAATCCTAATCGCAATCCCCAAACCCAAAACCCTAAAATCTAAACCATAAACCCTAAACCAAAATTCCAAACCCAAACCCTAAGATCTAAACCACGAACCATAACCCATAACCCAAAACCCAAAACTCCAAACCCTAAATCCCAAACCCTGAACCATAAACCATAAACCCAAAACTGTAAACCCTAAACCCCAAATCCAAAATCCTAAACCTAAATTGTATTTGTGTATCCGAGTGGATTTAATGCTCGAATGGACTCGTGATCGCATAGATGGAGTGTGAAGTCTTGTCTAAACACATTTGAAGCAAAATCCACGATTGAATCTCAAAAGATTTCAAGAAGTACAAGTCAAACATGTTGTTGCACAATTGAGTCAAATCGATCGCTTCACGTTGTATTTGATAATCTGAGTGGATTTAATGCTCGAATGGGACTAGTGATCGCATGGAAGGTGTGTGAAGTCATCTCTAAGCACATTTTGAACCAAAAATCACCATTGTGTCTCAAAAGAATTCAAGAAGTACAAGTCAAATGTGTTGTTGCACAAGTGAGTCATACAGATCACTTTGCATTGTATTTAGGAATCCTAGAGGGTTTAATGCTCAAATGGGACTCATGATCACATGGAAGGTGTGTGAAGTCATGTCGAAGCACATTTTGAACCGAAAATCGCCATTGAATCTCAAAAGAATTCAAGAAATACAAGTGAAATATGTTGTTGCACAAGTGAGTCAAATCGATCGTTTTGCGTTGAATTTGGAAATCCCAGTGGATTTAATGCTCGAATGGGACTTAAGATCGCATAGAAGGTGTGTGAAGTCAGGTCTAAACACATTTGAACCTAAAATCGCGATTGAATCTCAAAAGAATTCAAGAAGTACAGTCAAATGTGTTGTTGCATTACTGAGACAAACCGATCGCTTCACGTTCTATGTGAGAATCCCAAGGGATCTATTGCTCTAACGGGACTCGTGAACGCATTGAAGGTGCATTACGTCATGTCTAAACACATTTTGAACCAAAAATCGCGATTAAATCTCAAAAGAATTCAAGAAATACAAGTCAAAGGTGTTGTTGCACAAATGAGTCAAAATGATCGCTTCGCATTGTATTGGAGAATCCCAATGGATATATTACTCTATTGTGACTCGTGGTTACATAGAATGTGTGTAAAGTCATGTGTAAACAAATTTTGAACCGGAAATCGCGATTGAATCTCAAAAGAATTCTAGAAGTACAAGTCAAATGTATTGTAGCACAACTGAGTCAAACCGATCGCATCTCGTTCTATTTGAAAATCCCAAGGGATTTGTTGCTCTACTAGAACTCCTGATCGCATTGAAGGTGTGTGAAGTCATGTCTAAACACATTTTGAACAAAATATCACGATTGAATCACAACAAAATTCAAGAAGTACAAGTCAAACGTGTTCTTGCACAAGTGAGTCAAATCGTTCGCTTCACATTGTATTTTGGAATCTGAGTGAATTTAATGCTCGAATGAAACTAGTGATCAAATGGAAGGTGTGTGAAGTCATGTCTAAGCACTATTTGAACCAAAAATTGCCATTGAATCTCAAAAGAATTCAAGAAGTACAAGTGAAATGTGTTGTTGCACAACTGAGTCAAACCGATCGCTTCGCGTTCTATTTGAGAATCCCAAGGGACGTATTGCTCCAACGGGACTCGTGATTGCATAGAAGGTGTGTAAAGTCATGTCTAAACACATTTTGAACCAAAAATCGCGATTGAATCTCAAAGAAATTCAAGAAATACAAGTCAAACATGTTGTTGCACAAGTTAGTCAAACCGATAGCTTCGCATTGTTTTTGTATATCCGAGTGGATTTAATGCTCGAATGGGTCTCATGATCGCAAGGAAGGTGTGTGAAGTCATTTGGAAGCACATTTTGAACCGAAGATAGCCATTGAATCTCAAAAGAATTCAAGAAGTATAAGTGAAATATGTTGTTGCACAAGTGAGTTAAATCGATCGCTTTGCGTTGAATTTGGGAATCCCAGTGGATGTAATGCTCGAATGGGACTCGTGATCGCGTAGAAGGTGTGTGAAGTCATGTCTAAACACATTTTGAACCGAAAATCACGATTGAATCTCAAAGGAATTCAAAAAATAAAAGTCAAATGTGTTGTTGCACAAGTGAGGCAAACCGATAGCTTCGCGTTGTTTTTGTGTATCCAAGTGACTTTAATGCTCGAATGGGACTCGTGATCGCATGGAAGATGCGTGAAGTCATGTCTAAACACATTTCGAACCAAAAATCGTGATTGAATCTCAAAAGAATTCAATAAGTACAAGACAAACGTGTTGTTGCACAAGTTAGTCAAACGCATCGCTTCGCGTTGTATTTGAGAATCCCCGTGGACTTATTGCCCTAATGGGACTCGTTATCGCATAGAAGGTGTGTGAAATCATGTGTAAGCACATTTTGAACTAAAAATCACGATTAAATCTCAATAGAATTCAAGAAGTACAAGTCAAACGTGTTGTTGCACAAGTGAGTTAAATTGATCGTTTCGCATTCTATTTGAGAATCCTAGAGGATTTATTAGTCTAATGGGACTCGTGATCGCATTGAAGGTGTGTGAAGTCATGTCTAAAGATATTTTGAACTTAAAATCGCGATTCAATCTCAAAAGAATTGAACAACTACAAGAGAAATGTGTTAACGGACAAGTGTGTTATACCGATCGCTTTGCGTTGAATTTGGGAATCCCAATGGATTTAATGCTCGGATGGGACTCGTGATCGCATGGAAGGTGTGTGAAGTCAAGTCTAAACACATTTTGAATTAAAATCATGATTGAATCTCAAAACAATTCAGGAAGTACAAGTCAAACGTGTTGTTGCACAAGTGAGTCAAATCGATCGCTTCGCGTTGTATTTGGGAATCCTAGTGGATTTAATGCTCAAATGGGACTCGTGATCGCATGGAAGGTGTGTGATATCATGTCTATACACAATTTGAGCCGAAAATCGCGATTAAATCTCAAAAGAATTCAATAAGTACAAGTCAAAGGTGTTGTTTTACATGTGAGTCAAATCAATAGTTCGCGTTGTTTTTGGAAATCCGAGTGGATTTAACGCTTGAATGGGACTAGTGATCACATGGAAGGTGTGTGCAGTCATGTCTTAGCACATTTTGATCCGAATATTTCCATTGAATCTCAAAAGAATTCAAGAAGTACAAGTGAAATGTGATAATGTACAAGTGAGTTAAACCGATCACTTTGCGTTGAATTTGGGAATCCTAGTGGATTTAATGCACGAATGGGACTCGTGATCGCATAGAATGTGTGTGAAGTGATGTCTAAACACATTTTGTATCAAAAATCATGATTGAATCTCAAGAGAATTCAAGAAGTACAAATGAAACGTGTTGTTGCACAAGTGAATCAAATCGATCAGTTCGCGTTGTATTTAGGAATCCGAGTGGATTTAACGCTTGAATGGGACTAGTGATCACATGGAAGGTGTGTGAAATCATGTCTAAGGACATTTTCAATCGAAAATCGCCATTGAATCTCCAAAGAATTCAGGAAGTACAAGTGAAATGTCTTAATGCACAAGTGAGTTAAACCAATCACTTTTCATTGAATTTGGGAGTCCCAGTGGATTTAATGCTCAAATGGGACTCGTGATCGCATAGAATTTACATTCATTTGTGTGTGAAGTTATATTTAAATACATTTTGAATGGGACTCGGGAATGGGACTCGGGAATTAATGCTCGAATGGGACTCGGGAATCACTTTTCATTGAATTTGTGTGTGAAGTTATATTTAAATACATTTTGAATCGAAAAATCACGATTGAATATCAAAAGAATTCAAGAAGTACAAGTCAAATGTGTTGTTGCACAAGTGAGTCAAACCGATCACTTCGCGTTGTATTTTCAAATCCGAGTGGATTTAATGGTCGAATGGGACTCGTGATCGCATAGAAGGTGTGTGAAGTAATGTCTAAACACATTTTGAACCAAAAATCGCGATTGAATCTCAAAAGAATTAAAGAAGTACAAGTCAAACGTGTTGTTGCTCAAGTGAGTCAAACCGATCACTTTGCGTTGCATTTTCGGATCCGAGTGGATTTAATGATCGAATGGGGCTCGTGAATGCATAGAAGGTGTGTGAAGTCATGTCTAAACACATTTCGAACAAAAAATCGCGATTGAATCTCAAGAATTCAAGAAGTAAAAGTCAAATGTGTTGTTGCACAACTGAGTCAAACCGATCGATTTGCGTTGTATTTGGGAATCCTAGTGGATTTAATACTCGAATGGAACTCGTGATCACATGGAAGGTTTGTGATATCATGTCTAAACACATTTTGAGCCGAGAATTGCAATTGAATCTCAAAAGAATTCAAGAAGTACAAGTCAAAGATGTTGTTGCACAAGTGAGTCAAATTGATCGGTTCGAGTTGTATTTGGGAATCCGAGTGGATTTAACGCTTGAATGAGACTTGTGATCGCAAGGAAGGTGTGTGAAGTCATGTCTAAGCACATTTTGAACCAAAAATTGCCATTGAATGTCAAGAATTCAAGAAGTACAAGTCAAATGTGTTGTTGCACAAGTGAATCAAACTGATCGCTTTGCGTTGTATTTAGGAATTCCAAATGATTTAATGCTCGAATGGGACTCTTGATCACATGGAAGGTGTGTTAAATTATGTCTAAACAAGTTTTGAACCGAAAATCGCAATTGAATCTCAAAAGAATTCAAGAAGTACAAGTCAAACGTGTTGTTGCAGAAGTGAGTCAAACCGATTGCTTCGCGTTGTATTTGGGAATCCCAGTAGATTTAAAGCTCGAATGGGACTCGTGATCGCATGGAAAGTGTGTTATGTCATGTCTAAACCCACTTTGAGCCAAAAATCGCGATTAATTCTCAAAAGAATTCAAGAAGTACAAGTCAAACGTGTCGTTCACAAATGAGTCAAATCGGTCGCTTCGCATTATATTTCGGAATCCGAGTTGATTTAATGCTCAAATGAGACTATTGATCGCAAGGAAGGTGTTTGAAGTCATGACTAAGCACATTTTGAACAAAAAGTTGCCATTGAATCTCAAAAGAATTTAAGAAGTACAAGTCAAATGTGTTGTTGCACAAGTGAGTCAAACCGATCACTTCGCGTTGTATTTGGGAATCCCAAATTATTTAATGCTTGAATGGGACTCGTGATCACATGGAAGGTGTGTAAACTCATGTCTAAACAATTTTTAAACCGAAAATTGCGATTGGATCTCAAAAGAATTCAAGAAGTACATGTCAAATTTGTTGTTACACAAGTGAGTCAAATCAATCGCTTCACGTTGTATTTGGGAATCCCAAATGATTTAATGCTCGAATGGGACTCGTGATCGCATGGAACGTGAGTAAAAGTCATGTCAAAACATATTTTAAATGAAAAATGGAGATTGAATCTCAAAATAATTCAAGAAGTACAAGTCAAACCTGTTGTTGCACATGTGAGTAAAACCGATCGCTTCGCATTATATTTGGGAATCCGAGTGGATTTAATGCTCGAATGGGACTCGTAATCGCATAGAAGGTGTATGAAGTCATGTCTAAGCACATTTTGTACCGAAAATCACGATTGAATCTCAAATAATTCAAGAAGTACAAGTCAAATGTGTTGTTGCACAAGTGAGTCAGACTGATCGCTTTGCATTGTATTTCGGAATCCTAGTGGATTTAATGCTCGAATGGGACTCGTTCGCATAGAAGGTGAGTCAAATCGATCACTTCGCATTGTATTTGAGAATCCGATTGGATTAAATGCTTGAATAGGACTAGTGATCGCATGGAAGATGTGTGAAGTCATGTCTAAGCACATTTTGAACCGAAAATCGCGATTGAATCCCAAAAGAATTCAAGAAGTACAAGTCAAACGTGTTGTTGCACAAGTGAGTCAAGCCGATCGTTTCGCGTTATATTAGGGAATTCCAGTGGATTTAATGGACGTATGCTCATCGACCTACGTGGACTTTGATCTATACACAAGGGTACGTAGGCACCTAGGTCATCACCTAAGGACAAGTCCCCCAAGGTTATGACCCCTTGCGGTCCTAATTTCTGATTTAGAATTATCTGAACTAAAAACGACAATTACACCGTAAAATTTTCACGGGCTTAATACTATTTTTTTAAAATTCATATGACAGGGTTTTGCCGAAACCCTGTCACTTTTTTTTTAAAAAAATATGGGCCTAGATTTCGGTTGGCTATCAATCGAAACTTTGATAGAGTTAAAATATAAAGAAAACAAGGCCAAAGGTCCATATGTGACAATTTTAAAAGGCTAGGATCCATTTGGGTTAGAAATTTATGAGAGGTTAACAACGGTACAAAAGCCTACACAAGAATGAGTATTGTAGAGTGCCTAACACTTTTCTCGTATATAATTATATTCGAGGACTTATCTCCCAAGCTACTTATTTTTGGAAAAAAAAAAATTAATGCTTTTCCTTTTAAAATAAAAAAAAAATCTAGTGACAACTCCATTCTAAAATTTGAGTTTTTAATTAAAATTAAATTATAATAAAAAATTATCTAATTTTAAAATTAAACATTATTACATCGCATTTCCAGAATTCCAGTGCGTGTGTGAGACAAATCATATTTTTTAATTAAACAAAAAAGTAATTACATTTTTTCTTTAGCCACTTCTTCATTCTCTAATCTCTATATTTCAAAAAATACCTTCTTCCTCGATACAACTGCATTAATCTAATAAACCATAAATCTATGAGCCCATATTTACCTCCACACAAAATTAGCCACCTTTTAAAACTTTTTTTCAACCTTCGGTTTTTTTGTCAACAAATAAATTTACGGCCAAAAAACAAAGATAGAGAAGGCAAGAATAGATTAAAATATGAACCTCACCTTTCAAGAAGTAAAAGAATTTAAAGAAAACAATTTAAAATAAAACAGAATTAACAATAAAATGAATCCATACTTCAATTTCAAATTTAGCTGGTATAGCATTTGTACGTCCAGCATCCTCAATCCAGGTGAGTTTTTACCTCTGCTATATCTGAAGTTTAAAATTCTAGCATGCATTTTTTATCCTCTTTTCCAGTTAATCCAACAATGACAAACAAAAGAAAGAACACTTCATTCAGCCTCATAAGTCTTTAGAGTCTGTATAATTAACACATAAAACATATCAGTCAAGCCCTAAAAATTAATTGAGATTGAATAACCAAAATTAATCCATATATTATAAGCCCTACATCAAAATTTCGTGCTTTTTATTATAGGTGACGCAGGAATTTTGTGGGCAAAATGGCAGAAAGAGAAATAGATAAAGAAAACCAAGTGGATAAGGTGAAATTAGAAGACGGAGAAAAAGAAGAAAAAGAAGAAGAAGGGGATAATAGTAAATGGAGTGAGTCATGTCAGCCACAAAACGCAGCGTTTGTGGGTGAGCTAAATATGATGCTTGTGTTGCTATCGTTGTCTTCGTCGTGGCAGGAGGAGTGTTTGAATATGGAATGCGAGGAGATAAGTGAGCACAACAAGAGGAGAGATCATGAGGTAACTTCCAAAGCCTGCATTTCAAGACTACAAGGCAAGCATACGCACGAGCCCAAGCATGATAGGAGACCAGCGCCAAAATTTCATACCACCATTAAAGACATCAGGTAACTTAAAAATTCATTCTTCGCTTTTGTTACAATTTTTAGTGGGGAAAATTATTTCTTTTTCCGGTATTTTATAATCTTGTGTTTAGTACAAGAATTAAAAAAATAAGCTCGAGAATCTTACATTTCCGAAAATCTTGTATTCTTATATGTTTCTTCACATTTTTAATCCCACCTAAGGGGGTGAGATTTTGATAAGCCCATAGGATGAGATTATTTTTAGTTACCTAATTTTACTAAATTGTCCTTAACCTAATTATTACTTGGTAACAATGGGTTGACACCCAGCGCATGCCTGCATCTCGGGACCCAGTAACCATTTGAACTCGTAAGTTTAACCACTTTTGCCGCCTACTAGTCATATGTTCCCTTTCATCGTGAGCCTATATAATAAGTTCCTTGCGGCCTTCCCAGGACACATCTTGAATAGCCCCTAACATACACATTTACATATGTTGCTTAGCATCCATACTTTCGATTTTCCATAACTTGAAAGCACCTTCCTGTCGTGAACTACGATGACTCTGATCTTATATCTAAGTACGTAAGTTCTCAAGCTTCAAACATAGGTCAAATCCAATTCTTTTTACCCTCTATCCTCTCGACCTCTCCCGTCCTAGTATTTATTAAAAAATTAGTAGGAATTCACCTGGGATTCTAGCTGATCTGGCAAATGGAGCAACATTAGGATTTGTGACAAAATAGCAGCAATTACAAATTTTGAGATGAAATTGATAGGGACCAAAAAGAAACTTTTTCCATTCTTATATATTTCTTTTCTAAGTTTAAATCTCCAACTCTTCCTCATTTTCTACGCAATTTAAAATAATCAAATTATATCTTATTACCCTTGAATTAGCATGTTACATTTGTAGTAAACCCCTCATTTCAAATTATGTCAACGTTTTGCTAAAATATCAAAAGTTGGTCATTCATGGAGTCTAAGCCAAGAAAACCGATTACAAAAAGAAGGAGAGGAAGTAGAGAGGAAAAAAAACGAAATCAAGAGAAAAAAAAACCAAAGTAAATGATGACTAAGTGTTTGTTTGGGAATTAAGAGGGGGAAAAGAAGAGTAGTGATTAGAGGAGAAGAAATGGGACGGAAAGGAAAGGTTAATCTTTTATAAATTGTCCCCTTGTTTCGTTGTTGATACCTCTTCCAAATTACTGCAATTTGGGGTATCTTGAATTTGTCTATTAAGGGGAAGGATAATGAAGGATTAAGGAGTGATCTTCTATTATATTTCCCTCCAATTTTCATCTTCCCAAGCAAAAGGGAAGATATCTTGATTCTCTTCTCTTCCTTGATCCTCAATCCAAACTGTAAGGAAAGGTTCGGATCCACATGACCTGACCCGACCTAGGGACCGAAAAGAAAAACCAAAAATAAATCCAAGCAAAATTAAATATTGCAGAAGCCCCTAACCTTGACGCCATCGCTAATACCTCAGATCTTGCCAGTGCCCCTGCTCGACAAAGGCTGACCTCCAAACAACGAACACCGAAAGGGGACTTTACCTACGAGAGGTAGAACCACGTGTCCACGACTGATGCACGGAAGAATGACTTAAGAGAGAGAGAAAAATTATACTATGTGGGGTTTCCCAAATCGGACCCCCCTTTCCAACACATGGAATGAGCAAATGTGAAGGTGGGGAATGCCTCCTATTCATAGGAGGATGAGAGAGCTCCCATTATTCATTTAAGCAATGTCAGACTTGAAAAGTATGAACAAAACATCATGCTTACATCATGATCACCTAACCCACTTTCGATCACGAGTGCAGTCTCGTGTGACCTCTGATGAGTGTCATCTTGGTGTCGTTTTATTTGTTTCTCAGCGAGCTGTCCAACGGATCATCACACGACCCGATCGGACTCTCCCATGGACTGATCCCAAAAAACCCAACATATCCAATACAAACATACCCTAATTTCTCAAGTGCCCTCTCTCTCTCTCTCTCTCTCTTGTATTTCAAATGTTCTCAAGTCTAGTAACTTTGTCATTCACACAATTTCAATTATGTTTTTTCTTAGTTATTTTCTCTAATATTTACCTGCTCTAATAGGAATTTTGGAAAAATCTATTGAGAGAAGGATGATTTGAAAATGACAAGGAAATAAACAAATTAGAGATTCAGGCTAAGAGAAAAATAACGAGAATAGGTTAGCACATATCCAACTTTTGTCAGTTTCATCTCAAATCTATTACCATCCATTTTGTCATGTATACAAAAGTTTCAAATGGATTGACACATATCCAAATTTTGGTGCAATGGAGGACATTAAAATTTAGGGAAAATTAATAGGAGTTGAAAGTTTAAAAATACAATTTACAACAAAATTGATTTTGGAGACAATTGACAACAAATGTAAAATTTAACAACATAAAAGATATTTTTTTCTTTATTGCTTTTCAACATTATTTATTAAGAAAATACATTTTATAAAATTATGTTGAAAAAATTTAATGCATTTTTTAAAAAAAATTATTTTATATGAGTCAAATACATATTTAATCATATAAAAATACATTTTATAAAAATTAGGAGTGTTTGATTCCTAAGTAACCAGGTTCTGGTTGAATTTAACTTTAAGAAGAAACAAATGTCTTTGTCATTTAATTTAATTAAGAGTTTTTCATATATGATTTATACAAAGTATTGTCCATATATACAAAACTAATTACAAATAGCACTTACCAACACTTGATAGAAAGTATCTCCACACCCAATAACATAATTAATAAATTAATTTTCAAACAAAAAAGAACAAAATACCGTTATGTTATTCTTATTATCTTCATATTTGTCCTGATTAACGTGGCTCAGTGTTTATATTGATTATAATAATTTTCATTAGGATTTTTCGGAAATGCTTGTTTCTTTAACCATTAATGAAAATATTTCATTAACCAATGTTCTTATGTCCTCTTCAGACATGGCAGAAAATTCTGAAGTGTATCTTAACCACGAATAAACTCAGAGGGAATGATACATGCTTCGTAAAGTAAATGTTGTAACAATTTTACGAGTGGGCTGGTCAACCAATCGTACCGACACAACATTCTAGAGGCTCTTGCCTCTCTTTTTTTTTGGTTTTTTTAGGAGAAAACTCAAATGTAACTTTTATATTTTTGTAATAAGTTCTCCAATTAATAAGTGATATGTGTATAATTCGGACAACTCGATTCTTCTGTGATTGTTTAATTATTTTTTAAAAATCAAATTTTTATTTTATTTAAAAACTTTATAACAAAGATATATTGTGTATAAATCTAGTTTTTTAAAATAGGAAATTAAATCCATTTTCTTCACTTTGGTAAGATTATATTTATCACTTCTTTATCACTAAAAAAAATTATATTTGATGCCCTTGAAATTTGATACCATATTACACAAACTTTCTTTTTAGTATATCCTCTGTAAATAAAGTTAGTACTCTATATAATATTGTTCAATTCAAAATAATAAAGTTTGTAAATAATTTTATTGTTATATTAAGAATCTCATGTTAAAATTAACTATAAATTAGACTATATGTTATTATCAAATATGGTTCTCACATGTGATATGCATGTATCACACTTTCCCACTAAGAAGACTTGTACCAAACAAGGGCCTACAACCGATTGGACTATATATGAAGCTATAAATAGCCACATACACCAAACCCTATGCATGTCTCACTTGTTCAGCCTCACACATTCAGGAGTTGACTCTCCTCTCTCATAATTGTAGACACCACACTTTGTCTGGGCCTTGAATAGGGTCAATTTAGGAGGATTTTTACAAAAAAATGGCCCTCAAATAGGGCCGCGAACCACCAAAATGGGCCGCAACCAAGCCATTCGTATGAGGGGCCGTGGTCCCCATGGGTAGAAAGTCACAAAATTTTCTATTTTGCCCCTCCTTCCCCTTCCTAAAAATAAGAAGCGAATTTCTTCATTTGGAGAGGAATTTTGGTGGTTCTAGAGAGAGAATCTCTCCATTTCTAGAGAGCCAAAGTTCCATATTGAGTTATAGTAAGGTTTTCAAGTGTCTCAGAGCCGGAGATTCGATTTCTGGGCCGATCAGCGTCAGGTACACATTTTAAATTATTAAATTTAGCATTTCTTAATTGAATTAATTGGTTTAAATTGCATTAAAACTACATATCTGCATTCGCATTTCTGCTTGGTAGATATGTGTCGGGGGGGCATCATGCCTCTTCGAGCACATCATCGGTGCACTATCTGAGCCTCATATGCTTGGTGCGTGCACCCAAACACACATTTGCATGAGCACGCATTACGAACTAGGTGGACTCTGATCCCTCCAAAAAGGTACATAGGCACTAGGGTTTCATCTCGGTTCAAGCCCAACACTGCATTTGTCTGATAGGACCCAATTACTATTAATTAAAATGGCCAAATCAAGTTGAATTCTCATTTTACAGTAACCATCTATGAATGGGAGACGAGGGGTGTCTAACACCTTTCCCTTGGTTCAAATAGACTCCCGAACATGAACCTTTGGTCATAAAAATCAGTTTTTATAATTAAAAATCATTTTTAATTTAGGCATATTTTTAATTAAGTATGAAAGTATTATTATAAGATATCTTAAACTGCTTTCAAACCCTATTTCTCACTATATTTTTGAACTTACACGTTTTCCAAGTTTTGAAAGGTAAAAAACTTGGCGGCAACTCCCCAACCCAATATATTCTCCTCCCATGACATGCCTCCCAATACTTGCCTGGTGGACGGTCGTCACTGTTGGCGACTCCACTGGGGACAATAAAGAGTCAAATCCACTTTTTGAATTCAAACCGATATGGCCTTTTAAAATTGGGTTCTTGTTTGTCAGAAATTTAGGGTAGATGACCCCTTAACTGTGATATAAATGTTCTGGATGGCTGGATAATTCTATATTTGTCTGTTTTGCAGTGAATCCACTTTGTGGATGACGGAGGGTAGTCTAGGACTTCTCTGACTTACACACTACACTTTGCATGTACTATTGCATTTACCTATATCACTTCTATGCCTGAAGCACGTCTAGATAGGAAGGCTCTGGGTAACTTCCCCGTTGAGCCTAATGCTTATGGAGGTCAAACGCCTAATACCGCTTGGATTGTCATCAGCCTTGGGAGCTTAACTCGCATGGACTCTTATTTCATAGGCATAGAGTTTCTTCCTAAGCTTGGGTCCTCATCTTCCGATGGGGGAAATCCAAGGGCCTTTGACCTACATAAGACTTTTTAGAACATTGCCAAACCCACATTGCATATAATGGCTCATAGAGACCACCCTTTTAGGTGGCCAATTTTAAGCCCTAAGAACTCGAAGCCCATAGGACATAAGGAGTGGGAATCCCCTGCATTGCATACATTTTACTTTTCCAGCAGAAATTTCAATGTAGAAATCTTCGTACAAATGATCAATCAATGAAAAAGGAGAGAAAAGAAGTCAGGATGAGAGATTCTATTTCCTTTATTGTTAGACTAACCCCTTTTTGTTCTTTTCAACCTTATATGCATTTTTGTAATTTTAAATTATTACATCAATGGATCGTGTGGCCTTTTGTTCTCCTTCAAGCCTCGCTAACACCAGCCGAAATTTCTAAGTGAAAAGCCAATTCAGTAGGGGAATTAGTCAAGATGAAAGAATACCTACCTATAGAGCAATATCGTTACTTCGAGACCAAGTACGGAGAAATTTTGGATCTTCTACATATAAAAGTGCCGGAATGCTCATTAGATGCACTAGTATAGTATTGGAACAACCAATTCAGGGCATTTTCCTTTCGTGACTTCCTTCTTTCCATAGTAGTGGAAGAATACACTGGGATCATGAAGAAACCCCTTTCTGCAGAGAGCACTATTTATAAGAAGCCCAGGTATCTACGCATGTAGAGAAGATGTATTCAGACTTCTTGAGATACTAGATAAGGACCTACATTTCAAGAAACCAAGTCTAGTGGATATGGTGAAATTAGGGGTTTTGATCAAGCATAAGGTGGCCTTGAAGGCTAGAGAAGACTAGAAAGGTTTATGCAAAGTTTTAGCCCTCACAATATTGGATAGTATTACTCCCTTCAATGGTTGATTCAGTGGACTTCTCAGCCATCAATGTATTCCTTGCAGTGGAATATCATAATGTGAACCTCGTACTTGCAGTTTTGGCCGAAACCTATGGATCTTTACTCTCTATATGGCCGAAAAAGGAAAAAGGTTGCGAGGATGCTTACAACTTCTCACCATTTGGATGGCCAATCATTTCTTTGGAAAGGGTTTATCTTCAGAATCAATTATGGAGGTGATCCATCATCCAGTCAAAGACTTTGAAAAGAGAGAGCGAAAAAGGTTGTGTGACCCCAATCCTAAAGATCCTAAGAATTATGGGGAATGGCTCACTTTCTTTGGAAGTATGAAAAACGAGAGTATTTGCTTGAAATTAACATGGTGGACTAATGCTGAGATACTGTACAACTGTGGACGATTCATGAATGTTCCTTAGTTGGCTCGAGGATAGCCATCAATTACACGTCTATAGCCCACTTCCAATTGACATACAAGCAAGTGATATTGATCGCTCACAAATTTGAATCACTCTGAATCGAGGTTCCAACCGGTCATCACGGTTGTGATCAAATAAAAACCTTAGGTAGAACAGGGTGTAACAAGGGTGGAATCTCTTGCAGAATCTTCGCCTTGTTCCTACAATTGGTTAGTACTCAAAGCAAGTAGGTATTCACAGAATGATTAGGGAGTTGATGGGTATAAAATATAATATGAAGCAGGATCCCAAGAATAATACAACCAAGCAATCATGGCCAATCTAAAGTTATTCGGGTTTAATTAATTCATCCTATTCATGATAGTCATGCATTACAAAAGCTTATCTGATGATAATGTTATGCCCGATCGAGAACACCAAAAACATGCATCAAGAGATTTTATGATATACTTAATGATCAAATGTCTAACCAGGAACAATTAATTCAAATAAATACTATCGCAATTAGAAGGTGCATACGATCAAGAACCCAATAAATAAATATGTATCCAAATCTCAAGAATTAGAAATTCCAAATGCTCTATCACATAACCAATTATTACCAACCCGATATGAATGATATAGTATACTAAGTACATGCCCATTCATGGAAGAATCTAATAAACTAATGACATGTGATCAAGGAGCAAAAATACAATTTATAAATCGAAAAGGATGAAATACAAAAGACAAATGCATTAACAAACCCTAATGAAGAGCCACCGGCTCATGCCTACACTTGTTCTTCTTGGAAACCCAAGAAGAACTTAGCCGCTCATATTCGCTCTACACTCTAAAGTATACTAATATGTGGGAATCATTGAATGAATTACAACTTGATGAAACGTCTATTTATAATGCTTCGGGAGTTCCAGTTTGATTGGGATTGGTATCGAGATAAGTAATAATTGACATGTGGTTTGTCTTTTGAATTCAAACCAATTTGAATGCATCTCCAACTCCTTGTATTTCTGGACCCCATTGTATTTTCGTTTATTTAAATTGTTGTCCACGTCATCTGCCACATGTGCTGCATTACTTGCTGCAGCGAGTGAATTGGTTCGCCACAACGAGTTAATGGTTACTTGGTGTGGCGAGTAAAACTTGCTTGTCATGGCGAATGTTCTTCTGCTTGCTGTGGCGAGTGAAATTGCTTGCCGTGGCGAATGCTCCGTTCTTATCTTGACTTGATCTCTTTCCAAGGGCTTGCTACGAGTTCTTGCTTGGGTTCCGATTCTTGTACTTGGAGTATATCTTCTCATTGATCCCTGTTAAGCCTACAACACCCAACAAATATCAAGCGCACCTATCCAATATTCTACATATTTTACGGATAATCAAGAATATCAATAAATAGTGCTTTTTATGGGCATTTTATCACATTTTTTGCTCCACTCGTTATGTTAAAATATTCAACCTTTTTGCTGCAAAATCACATGTTTTTATCTATAATTTGCGTTATTTAACACCTTAAAGTTAGGTTGATTTTGGGTGTGATTAGATACCATCTAAGGAACTAATTCAACCTCTCTTCTGCCTCTTCGAATCACACTCTGATGCCCAATGAAAGGCAACTTTTGAAGCTTGGAGATCCATAAGGTTCAAAGGAAGGGCTTAAGCTAGGAAATAGGGGAATGGTAATGACGGAGGAGTATAGGAGATGGTATCAACAGACAGTGTCATCCAATTCTGTGGAATTTGTCCCACTCGATCCGTTGCTAGGAAATGAAGGTCAAGAAATTGAGAAAGCACTCAAGAGAGAAAAGTTGAGGACTATAAACATGAACTGGACCTCATGGAAGAATGCAAGAAGAAGTTCCGAAAACAAGTAAAAGAATTTGAGCAAGAATGTGCTGCCATAAAGAAGGAAACTGCAAGGTTGAAGAAGTCTCCAAATTATGTGGAAAATGACAATTTGAAGAAGGAAAACAAGAAGCTGACTGACCAAATGGAACAATTCAATAAAGAAAAGAGATCGTGGAAAGCTAGGGTTCAAACTATTATAAGAGAATCCAAGACATGGCAAACTAGGGTTGTCAAATTAGAAGGAAGGGTGACTGAGTTGGAGGGATGCCTAACCAATGTTAAAGAAGTTGAGGCCCTGACACAATATATTGTAGAACTTAATGAGTCACTAACCTTTTTTAAGAAAAATAATAGAATGGCGGGTTGGAATAAATAGAAAAGTAACTAACGATAATAGTAATGGATGTTAACTAACTTCTAAATAATAAGTCGATCCTATTCAATAACAAAAAAAAAAAATAGAACACGTCATATTTACAAATTAAACACTGTCAAAATACATCATTGACATTTTTTTATATGTAGTGTGCAGATATAATGAATTTATTTTACAACATTTAATAATCAATTAGCTTTCATTAATTTTATATACTATCAGTTAATTCTATATCGTATTAATAAGAAACAAACTAATTGGAGGTTAATCTTTTAAGAAATAAATTAAGTCATCTTATCTTTCAATATTTGAATTGAGGGAACATGCGTATTTTCAAGACTAAGTCACTAATTAATTTATTCTAAATCAAAGAACCAAGATATCAAATATCAATCATGGTAAAAAAATAAAAAAGAGGCTTCTATAGCTCGACCTTCTCATGAACAAATTTAAGCTCAATTTAGGAATGGATATCATGAAAATTAACATTAACTAAAAAGACACTATCGAGCTATATGCTCATTTAATGCCCACTAAAATATTGAGCCTCAAACCTAAAAGTGAAAGCAGTACTTATTTTTAGCCCAAATTAGTTGAAAAAAAATCAAAAACTAGAACTATAGAAAGCATGGCCCATGGATACTTAAAATGCAGACAAAAAAATAACACTTTTGACTAGAATTGTTGGCCTCTATCCTTCATGAAGAGAACCCTCAAAAAATTGGCGTATACCACTGAATGCGACGTGCACACGGTATTCTTTAGTAAAAGGCAAAAGAATAGTTCGCTTTGTGCATAACGTGTGGCTGCATGACTGTAAAATGAGAGCAACTTCAGCTTTTATACTAGCTGTTAAGCAAGAACTACATCGAATTGCCTGATGTGGACTATGATTTGCTCAATTTCGAGAAGAAGAAGAAGTAGAAGAATGTTTGAATCTACAAAGTGCTAGAACTTGTGAAGGTACAAACAGTTACATTAGTGTTAAAAACTATAATTGTCATTTTTGGTTCAGACGATTCTAAATCAGAAATTAGGACCGTTTAAGGGGTCGTAACCTTGGGGGACTTGTCCATAGGTGATGACCTACGTGCCTACATACCCTTGTGTAGGGATCAAAGTCCACGTAGTTTGACAAGCATACGTCCATAGGAGCCGTTAGGTAGGAGCGTTACCTATAAGGGCCATGTGCAGCTAGGACGTGTACGGAATGCTCCAGGTGGGCGGGCCACCAGTTGGATGTTTTCTTAGATGAAGGAGAGAACGAGGGTCTCCTTGAGCTGCTTGGAGCCTCAGGATGGAGATAACCAGAGAGGTAGATGGGCTCTGATCGGGTTTAGATGTGGACGTGACAGTGTTTCATACTCGGGGTACTCTGTCTTACCCGTCGTCTATATATCGGTGTGTAATATCCATCATTCTTCTTCTTCTCAAGTCGAGGGATCGTGGTTGACCCACGTTCTTGCTCGTCGTGGTTGGCCCACGTTGGCTAGGCGCGTCCCATGTCCCTAATACGAGAGTGTGTACGGGAGGACGTGGGTATAGGCCACGTACAAGGCTGGAGAGTGGTGCCATGTGTCACTGACTTGCATGCCTTCCCATGTTCTAGAAGGCTAGTGCCACGTGTCCCCCAAGTCTATGGGTGTGGGGCGCTCGTGGACTTAAGTTTCGTTTAGCAGGTTTTTTAAGGGAAGGTCTCTCGCTAAGTGTCTTTGACCGAACGAGCCGAACCGCTAGTCAAGTAGACTGAGTTGGTCGGATATTCGAACGGAAGAACTGGCGTATTTCCCCGAGGACTACCAACAAAGGAGTAAGCTGTCAAAGGTGCCACGCATCACTACCCGGATGGTTGACTGTTTGGCTTCCTTGGCAAGTTTTTCGAGCCGTCTCTACAGGAACGTGCGTGTCTTTACGAGGAGGCGTCATCATTGCAAAGGGAGAGTAAATTCCGAAGATGCCCCCGGGGGTACATGGAGGAATTTTAAAAGTCAAGGGTGTTACTGATCATTTGAAGTGTCTCTTCTGAAGATTTTTCGGGGGCAGGGTCATCTGCGAGGCCCTGATGACGTCGTCCACTGTGTGGATGAATCTTGACGGTCGAACACATAGGCCAGGCAGCTTGCATGTTTTTTGGTGAGCTGCTTTTTGAAGGAGTAGGTTGTCACCGATGCCATGCGTCGCGAACTGGGCGGTTGCTGTCGCTTGGGATGACTTCGCAACTTTTGTTTAGCCATTTCCTTTTATTTAATGCTTGTGCGTTTCCAAGGGATGTCATCATTAGCCTCGGTTGGAGATTTTCCATGAAGGCCCTCTAAGTCCTCTGAGAGACTCTTGAGTTTATAGGGGTATCTAGGTCTTTCTTCCATTGGTTCTGGGTCTTCGAATCTGAGCCGTTCCTTCCTTCACGTGTCGGTTTGGTTCAGGCGGTTGCAACTTTGGGCAAGTGCACGGGATAATTATTTTTCGTTGCGAGATTCAAGGGAGGCTGAGATTTTGAATCATCGTGCTTTTCAGATCCTTATAAATAACGTGCAATTGAAAAGTTTTTATTTCACCTTCATTTCTTCTGAACGTCTCCTCCGTATCTTGGGATTTTTCCTTTCTGACTTCACACTCTCTTCTTCTTTGAGAGATTACCATGGCCAATGACGATGAGAGGTTGTACCCTTTTGATTTCACCGAAGGCGGCTGGAAGGCTAACAGAGAGTGTACTTTATCTGCCACTGATAGGATTCGACGACAAGAGAGTATCCAGGGGCAAGAAGGAAGGAAAGATACAAAGGGAGAAGGAAAGATAGTGGGAGGAAACCCTAAGAGAAGAGAAAAGAAGAAAGAGGTAGGAAACTCTAAGGGTAAGGAAGGAGGATCCAAGAAGCTGACTAGGGTGGACTCGTGACCTTCGTCTCAGGTTTCTCACTGGAAGTCGTCTGCGGCGGCTGCTCGAGTGGTTGCTTCGGTGGAGGGTACTTCTCTTCCTCTGGGGCCTGTTCGTCAATTGCCTATGAAGGTGGTTCTGTCCCAATCTTCTTCCGCGGTCTCAGGTTTTACTGGAAATACCAACGAACGTGTGAGCAAGAGAGCTCAAATGGAAGCGGCGGTCAATCGGGCTGTTGTTGCTACTGCGGGAGTGGCTAAGGCTCAAGTTGGGGAAGGGGGCAGAGCAGATGAGACAATGGCTGAGGAAGCTAGATCCCTCACCGTTGGAGGGAATGTAGTGGAGATTCAAATAGCTGCACTGCTTCTGGAGGTGCTGTTCCAGAAAATACTTTTTAGAGACTGACGGTACACCATCAGAGACCGAGGGTTCGTAGGGGGAGGTTGCCCCCTTTGCCCTAGTAGCCCTTGGCAGGCGCTTTCTTATTGATTTAAACGAGAGGGCTGCTAGGGAACTAGATATGAATCCCATGGGCGTCGCTCTTCACACTTTTGACAGTGTCACCAACTCATTGCCGGACTTCCACCAGGCTGGGACTATGGTGTAAGTGCTTATTGCTAATAGAATTTTTCTGTGTTGTCTAGGGTGAGCTTCGTTCGCATCACGACCAATTGCTCAAACTTCTGGAATCTAAAGGTAGGGTCCTTGACCTTACTCAAAATCATCTTGAAGAAGTGTGCGAGCAACTGTCTGCGAGGGAGAAGCAATGTGAGGATAAAAGTGGTGAGTTAAAGTCTTTGACTCATGAAGTCGCTTGCCTAAAAGCCAAAAGTGGTCAGCATGCCGAGGTTAAATTCTTGCGGTCGGAGCTGGAGAAGGCTCGCGGGGAAGTATGTGTTCGTCGGGAGGACGCAGAAAAATGTAGGCAAGAGCCGCATTCTCTTAGTGAAGCTTTGAGAAATGCTGAGGTCCACGCCCAAGAGAACTTGACGAGCTGGCTTGATGTTGAGAGCACGATCGGGGTTGCTGCTGATCGTTAAGGAGAAATGCTGGAACAAATGATGTATGGGATGCTGTTGGCGGTTGAGCAACTCGAGCGCCTTCGTGGGGAGAGGTTCTCCACCGAATGGGTGGCCTCTTTGCATCCTTACTTGGAATTCTTTGGTGGTGAGCTTAGGGGTCGACTGGTGACTGACCCTCCTTTGAGCCTCATCCGCCTACGCAATTTGGCTGATCGTCCTTTGAGTCACCATATTCTTTCCATAACGGGTGCACGTGCTTCTGAGATTGGAGCTACTTCTCATCTCTTGGCTGAAAGTGTTCAGTGGGATTTTTCGAGGGGTGTTGACAATTTTGAGTCTGGCAAGGTCGGCGACTAATGCAAGCTTTAGGGATGCCCAAAAGTATATTGTATTTTGTAGGGCCTTGTTGATTTTGCTAACTGTAGTGGGCAAATCCCCCCTTCTGTTACATTAATGAAATTAATGCAATGACTTTAGTTTTTGAACTGATTGTTTTATTTTACTTCTCGGTAAAAAGATTTTGCATAAGTACCGTGTGATCAAGACGGTTTTGTATGATTTATGTATGAACGTTCTTTCTAGGACTCTATGTGGAGTCATTAGGTTCCAAGAGGTTTACTCGGTCGAGTGGTACCATCTTTGTGGGGGAACCTCTTGCATGAACTTGATTTTTCCAAGTATCTTGTGGGGGCAGTCGCCAGTCGGGGCTCGTAATGCCTTAAGAGGGCTTTGTGCGAGTTCTAGCTTTTTTGCAAATTTTGCTTTGTTTTTGGCATAGACCACTTTTTTTTCAAAGGAAAAGGAAATTTTGATTGATAGTAGATGTAACATCCTGAAAATTTAAAACCTAAGTTTAACTGGATTTCTTGTTTTGACTTTTCTATTTGAAATGATTTGTGTTTGACTATGCTTGTGAATAGGGTAAGAAACCCTAGTTAGAGAAAGAGAGACTTAAAAATTGAGAAAAGTACTAGAGAAAACCCTAACCCAAACCTTAGGGACTAAAATGATAGGAAAACTTAATTTTCGTCCTTTTTGTTATAATGAGTTAAAATGAGTAGGGAAGGCCTATTTGACCCAAGAAAAGTAGCCTAGGACACTTTAGAGAAACCCTAGGACTTAGATAAGGGAACCCAACCTCAATACAAGTCCTGAATTCCTATATTTCTCCAATATAAATTCAAGGACTAAACGGAAAGAAATCGAAATTTTCAAATAAGGCACCCTATCTTACTTAGAGCTCAAGGAAGCCCAATTCAGCCACCCAAAAGCACTTAAACCTTTCCCATTAAGTACCAGCAACAGGACTTAAGTGAGAATTAAGGATTCCAAGTAGGTTACATATCATGAAACACAAAATAATGAAAATTAAACACCTAATTAAAAGCACTAAGTGTCACATTATATGTAGTAACCAAAATACCAACTTAAATGGCTTAATTAATTACCCAAATGTAACCTTAGCTACTGCCAGCACACCTAAGTAGCCATCCACATGAGAATTGGTCAGAATTATAGCTAAGGGACTTAACTTGAGCATGCCACAACTCAATTTAAAAGTCACATAACCCACCTCACTAAACTAAAGCCTAACCGAGACAAAGAAGCTAAATGGCCAGCCAAACACGCCTTAATACTTCACTTACTCAGCCTAATAGGTGTCTTGATGAGGATTAGTGAAGATTGAGAGCTGGACACCTCACCAGCTCATGCAATCCCCATCATTCCAGCACGCTTGCTTCAAACCCACTTAAATAGCGAAACCGAGAGAGAGAGAGGTACCAGCCACCATTTCAAGTTTAAAAACTGAAGAGAGAAGTGAGAGTGAGTTTCAAAGAGAGGCTAGCAAGAGAGTGAAGCTGGGAATTCGAAATCCAGCAGCTGAGGAGCAAGGAGAAATGCAGAAAGTTCAGGCACACACACACACAAGGAAACCCACCTCCATCAAGCTTGACCCGAGATTTCAGAGGCTCCAACCCTTCTTCTTTCTCTGGAAATTCAAGGTAACGTAGGGTTACCCTTCCTTCTACTCCATAAAGTCAAAAGCATCCATCCAGAGTTGATGGTATAAGGCTTTATGACAATATTTCACTTGCTGCCATTTTTGAACCCTGTTTTGGATAGTGTAGCTTTAACAGAGCATGTCTCCTTCGATTCTGAACCAAACCTTGCAATTAAGGTGTCAAAAGAAAGCTAATAGAACCCACCTTAATAATCCCTAAATGCATGTACCCATCCAAGGTTTCCGTACTGCTGTTCGTGGCCTTGGAAGTGACTGTGAATGAGATGAACTCTATTTTTCTAAACAGTAAAATTGTATTTCTGTTTCTATGTTTTCTTGTGAGCTATGCTTCGAATAAGTGTAGGGCAACTAGATGACTGGTAAATGAACTAGACGTCATAAGAAAATGGGGATAATTAACGAATTTGGTTGCTGAATCAGTGGTGAGGATTCTCAACTTAGAAATTGTAAAAATGGACCTTTGAATGTGTTTATGTTTTGGGTTTAGCTTACTGTGTAGTTGCTGAAATTCTTCCTTCTATCATTCATGCTGTCATATGTTGTTGGTTGAACCTCTGGATGCATTGAGATGCTGGGATTTGTGATTTGAAATCTATCAAAATAGGTATATAACTCGAAATGGTAAGAATAGGATTTTTACTGTTTCTGTGTTGAAATTCTTGCGGCCAAACTAACGTGATGCTTGATTTCTGGTTCATATACTGTGTTTTGGGTATAAAAGTGAATGGTTGATAGGGAGGGATTTAGTGCCCTGTGAACTCAGAGTTGTTAGAATGAAAAATACCAAAAAATTGTGAAAGTAGCCTAGAGGAGTGAAGAGAGTCTGAACCTTAAGAGAATTTGTCAATTCTGGAGAATTGGGTAAGTAGGAGGCAGTAAACTAACTTGAGAGAATAGTGACATGTTAGAAGAACAGAAGAAGCTGGAAATTGAGTGTTTTAGACCCTTGAGTTATCAAGTGGGTTTAGGATAGGCAAAAGTTCAATTTTTGATTAATGAAGTTAAATTCTGATCTGATATGGAGATTGGGACACTTCTGAATGTTGGTAAGTTTGAAAACTATTTTATTAGATGACATGGCACCATAGAAAAGTCAGGAATCACTTAGTAACTAAAAGGGAAAAATTAGAAACCAAGTGTAGTAAGATTTGTGAGTTTCACCTATAGAAGTTGAGTACTTTGGTTTAGGGTGGATAGGGCAGCTACCCTACCCTCTAGACTCCCAAAGAAATGTGTTCAGAAGGTAAAACAACTCAGAAATGACTTGAACCAGTTTTAGTGCATCTAAACTCCTAATCTTTAAAGAATGCTAAAAAGTGACATTTTGATGCATAAAGTCCATTTATGTACTGATAGGACTCTGCAAGCTTGCTGTACAAGTCATAAATGACTTTTCCATGGTTGGGGTAAGCCCTTTTAGGCTTAACAAAAGCCAAAACAGAAAATGAGTTGTAATAGGGACTAAACTGCAAAAACGTTATTGTTTTCTTATGATTAGAGAAATTTGGGTATTTGAGTAAAATGGGAGTAACTAGCTGCTTCCCTATACTCCACATGGTATTTGGGTACCTTTTAAAAAGATTGGGAGAGACTAGAAGGGTCTCTAACTGTATTTGCACACTTCAGGGACCTTTTCTTGAAAATTCCAAAAGCTAGGGGTTTTGCTGCAGAAATATGGTCTTTGAACTGTTTCTGACTATGGAAAATGTGTGATTAAGTCATATTTGACCTTGTGAAGCTTGTTGTGACTTTGTTTGAGACTGTAAAAGTCAAGAATGGAAATTGAGTCTCAATAGGGACCTTTTTGAAAGAAAAACTAGAGAATTTCCAAAATTCTTAATTTGACTCAATTTCTAGAGAAATTCTGTTAGAAACCCCTTGAATGTGTTAGGTGAATGTTGAATGTCCAATGTATGTATTTGGAAGGGGTTGAATTGTTGAAAATGCCCTTTAATTTTAATGATTTGAGAAAGGGGACCATTTTGATATAATTGAGGTAATTCGAGGCCAAGATGTAAATTTCTTACTTAAGAAGCAAGTTTAAATTGTTAATTAAACTGCATATGTGCTTCTGATGAAATTTCATAGTGTTTGGATGTTTGTATAAGAAAATATGGAAGTTGCTTGTTGTACAAGTAATGTTTGACTTATGGTTGACTTTGTTTGACTTTATGTTGACTAAGTGCTAAAGTTGACCTGATTAACGCAACTTATTTAAGTGTATGGCATCTAATTCTGGAAATGAAATTTAGCATGCATTTACGAGAACTGGTATGCCCAGGAGAGGTTGATAATTTGGCATGCATTCTTGAGAACTGATATGCCCAGGAGAGGCAGATTATTTAGCATGCATTTTTTAGAACTGATATACCCAGGAGAGGCAGATGATTTAGCATGCATCTATGAGAATTGATATGCCCAGAGAGGCAAATGATTTAAAGTGATTGTTTGCAACTGAATAAACATTACTTGAGAAAGTATATTATATATATGATCTGTATGGAAAGGACACACTAGGCTGGCTAGGAATGCGTCCGGGACGTAGCTGCCTAGCAACTAGTGAGGAAATAATCTGGTTCGGGACTGGTGATCCTAAGGTTCTAACTTGTGCGCACACCGAGGGACGCTCTGGAATGTTAGGTAATTGACTGTGCCTTATTGGCAGACTTTACTTATATTGGTAAGTCAGTTTTGTCCTGTTTCATTAGATTGCTTTTGATGGTAAGGTAATGGTTCAGATCAGTTGTACAGGTCCTAGAGAGATCTGGTCTTTGGCATGACTAACCAAAAAGATGTGATGGTAAAATGAGCATCCTTTAGAAAAAGAAACTGAGTATTTGATATGTTTGCTTAATGTGATGGAAAGATGGTATGATTTTGCTATGTTAAAGCATTTTCATTGTGAATATATATCCTGAATCCATGTGTGGAAATAACTTGTAATTGAGAATAAAAAGTTAAGAACTACCCTTATTTATTGTATGAAACTGATAAATGTGAAGGAAGTTTTTTGTATTCTTTGTAATGTAGCTGAACCACTAATTAGTTTTAAAACTGGTAATCTATATTACTGGGATTATATATCTCATTACGTTAGTGCGTTTAGATGCCCAAGTACTTCCTGCTACTTGAGATAGAGGTGGAGTGGATGAAAGTGCCACTCCTAGGCCGCTTCCAGGTACTGAAGACAGTCAACATCCTCTTCTTCTTCCCCTCGGAGGATGTGATCATCCCTGGGATCTAGAAGGGATGTCTGATGGGTAACTAGCAGTCGAGCTGACTTTTTGGCTGTGATGCCGGACTAACTATTTGGGCCTGTGTGCCACTAATTACTGAACTTGTATATGTATATATAAATGTATGCTTAGACTTAGAATATATATATGCTAGGTAATGCATGGAGGTTAGAACCTCATCTTATCTGATTAGAATATATGTATATATGCTAAAAATGATTGGGAGAGCACGAGAGTAACAAACACGTAACTTCTAGTTTCTTAGATTTAAATAACCAGACGAGAAGAAACGATCCTTGGGATAAAGCTTAACTTTTAATACTCCTAAAAGAAACGAAAAAAAATTTGGACCAATATTTTAAGAGTTAAGTTAAATAACCTAATTCCGCAATAAAAATAAATTAAGAAGCTAGGACGTTACAATAGACAAAATGAGTACATTCGAAATCCTAGCAACCTTAAACAGGCTGGGGATTGTAATTCCTAATTTCTGAAAGAAAAGTAGACGTATACGACATCTAGCCAGAAGGTGCATTGCAAAGTTCGTCATAGAGTTTAAGTGGAGGCTTTGTCCGGGCGAGCGGACTCTCTGAGTTCTGCTCCTAACTCTTTGCCCTTTTGAGGGTTCCTCGCGTGGTTCTTTCAGGCCAGAGCGAGCGACCTTGGTGGTCTTAGTTAAGCTTGCCGCGTAGCATGCTCGAGCCAGTCTCTGGTCCGCAGTGATTTCGCCAATCCTGTGAGGTGTAGGGAATTTCATCGTGAGCTGTGCCGTTGACACAATGGCCCTTAGCTTGTTTAGGGACGATCGCCCTAGGATGGCATTATATGCCAAAGGCGCTGAAACGACGATGAAGTCTACGTTGAGGCTTACTACCTTCAGTGAGGTGCCTAGGGATATGCGAGCAGCTATGATTCCCTCTGCAGGTACTTGTGCGCCAAAAAACCCAATGAGAGTGCCGGGGAAGGACTTTAAGTTTGCCTCGTTCAACCTGAGCTTCTTGAAGGTGTCAAAGTAAAGGACGTCAATTGAGGATCCTTTGTCTTCTATGAGGACACGCCTGACTTTGTAATTTTCCATTATTGCGGTTATGACCATGGGGTCATCGTGGGTTTGTCCTTGGAGGTTAGTGAGGTCAAAGGTGATTGGTTCATCCTTGGGTCCTTCTTCCTTTCTCCTTTGTTTTGGAACGTAGTCGAGGGTCAGTATGGAGCGCTCCATTCTCTTCTTATTATGCAATTGAGAGTTGGTTCCCTTTTGCAGCCCCCCAACGATGACGTTGATGATCCTGCGGGGTGGTGTTTGGTCGTTGTTTTCTCTCGACCGATCTGTGCTAGTTCTACCCTCATCCTTTATGTACCTGCCCAATTGCCCCTTCCTGATCAAGTCCTCAATTTGATCATTTAGGTGTATGCAATCGTTGGTTTCGTACCCATAATCTTTGTGGAATTGGCAGAATTTGGACTTGTCAACGGGTTTTCCTGTTTTTCGTCTTTTGATTTGCGGAGGGAAGTTGAGCATATCTGAGTGGTAGATTTCTTCCAGGACCCCGACATGTGACTTGTTGAGGGGAGTATAACTTGTTAATCATCCTCTAGGGGGTGAGCGAGGTCGCGGTGGTGAGCGCTTCCTATTGTTCTTTTCATTGGGGGTCTGGTTCTCTGCGGCTGGCTTTTCTTTCTTTTTCTCCGATCACTCCAAGTCGGTCCTGCTTACCAAGAATTTTCTCATTTTGTCTTTGGCTATTTAGGCATTCTCCTCTTGGATGAACCACTCCACTCTATCCATTAGTTCTTGCAGGGTAGACACCGGACACGTGTTCAATTCCCCGTAAAACTGCAAACATCGGAGACCTTGTTTTATGACAAAGATGGCGACGACATCTTGGAGAACTCGGACCTGGAGCAAGAGTTTTGTAAATCGTGCGAAGAAAGCCTACAGAGTTTCACCCTCTTCCTGGTAAAAACCTATGAAGGAGTCTTCGTTTTTTTGGTACTCCTTGCTGCTGGAAAACTGGGTGAGGAACTTCTGCGCCAACTATTCAAAACTGTGAATTGAGTTTGTGGGAAGTAGTGAGAACCATCTTAAGGCCACTTCCTTCAGAGTGGAGGAGAAGACCCGGCACTGCTGACGTTCCGACATACCAAGTATGGACATAGCTGAGTTAAAGGTACTGAGGTGATCTCGTGGGTCTGTTTCACCTCTATAGGGTTCTTTATGGAAGGGCATTTTAAAACCCATGGGGACATGTTCGTTGATGACTTGTTGGGTGAAAGGATGCCTCCCTTTCCCTTGGAAGTCGAAGCGGGGCTAGTGGTATTGTCTTGAGTAAGTCGGGCCTACACCATAAGGAACGTACGGGTTGTAGGTTCCTGCCCTTGGCATATGCAAATAAGATCCTGGTGGAAAATTCTGAACTGGTGGTCGTGGATATTCTGCGGGCGGACGAACTGCTTATCCTGCGACCATTGTAAGTCCTGGTGGAATGACTGGTTGTGGAGCTGGTGCGGTGAGGGATAGTCGAGCGAACTCCATTGGGAGGGTTCCCAACTGTATTGAAGGCATCGGAGGCCTAACCGTTTCTGGTGCTAGCGGATCTGCCAAAGCCAGCGCATCTTGCATTGTTGTCTGGTACGTCCGTGCTTGTTCGGGGAAGGCCTCCTTTTGTTTGGTGTAATAATGCTATCTCAGCTTTTAAACGGGCTATCTTTGCTTCTTGCGAGGTCCTTGCGAAGTCGGTTTGTCCTTGGTTGCCACCAGGAGGGCATTGATTGTGTGGCATGCCGTAGGGGTGCTGAGAGCATGTCTCTTCCCTGATTACTGAAGGTTGTATTGCGCCCTCCGCGATGGCTACCTGGGCTGCCGTGAAATTCTGCGGCTGGTTGGTGGTTGGAGCCCCAGGTTCTGTTACGACGGGGCCCATTGCTCCTTGCCTGTTCCGCATGCTGTGCCTTGGAGCGCTTGCGTCGATCGTGGTGGCAGGTGTGCTCGAATCGGTAATTTGTGAGCTTTTTCCTGTAAGAAGAATTTTAAAACATGGGTTTTTTAGTGTCAAGTATATGCTCCTACTGCTAAAAAATTAAATGTCGTTTAGCGGCAAGATGCGCAAGGCATTGTGGTCTGAGAAGGACTGCAGTGGGCGCCAATGTAATTGTCATTTTTGGTTCAAACAATTCTAAATCAGAAATTAGGACCGTAAGGGGCTGTAACCTTGGGGGACTTGTCCTTGAATGACGACCTAGGTGCCTACGTACTCGTGTAGGGATCAAAGTCGGCGTAGTTCAATGAGCATACGGCCATAGGAGTCGTTAGGTAGGAGCGTTACCTGTAAGGGCCGTGTGCGGCTAGGACGTGTGTGGAATGCTCCAGGCGGGCGAGCCACCAATTGGAGGTTTCCTTAGAGGAAGGAGATAACGAGGGTTTCCTTGAGCTGCTTGGAGCCTCAGGATTGAGATATCCATCGTTCTTGTCCTCAAGTCCCCCAAGTGAGGGTATTTATATTGAGAGTTGGGGGATCGTGGTCGACCCACGTTCTTGCTCGCCGTGGTCGGCCCACGTTGGCTGGTTGCATCCCACATCCCTAATACGAGAGAGTGTACGGGAGGACGTGGGTACAGGCCACGTACAAGGCCAGAGAGTGGTGCCATGTGTCACTGACTTGCATACCTTCCCATGTTCTAGAAGGTTAGTGCCACGTGTCCCAAGGTGGAATATTCTGTAGTTACAACAACTTATATAGTGAAATAAATTTTATCCTTTTTTTAATATTCTTGTAGATAACACTTGGTGCAAAAATAAAAAACACTAAGATAGTCTAAGAAGTTTTCCTTTTAATGATAATTTAATCTTGTAATTTAGGAAGAATTTGAAATCCCCATGAAATAAAATTTCAACATTTTTTTGTTTTGTTCGTTTAAATATGGTATTTGTATCGTTTTTAATATATATATACACACAAAAATATACTCTTATATACACATTAGGGCGGAGGGAGGAGGGCTAGGAGATGTCATGGCCCCCCTTAATATTATTCTAATATGTAGGGGTGTTCAAAACCTGACAAAACCGATACTCCGAAACCAAACCAAACCGAAGCAATCTAAAATCGACAAAAACAGACAAATTTGTGGTTTTGTTCGGTCTGAAATTTTCGATTTTTGCGGTTCGGTTTTCGGTTTTAAGATTTGTGTGACTGAACCAAACCGCATAGGTTACTTTTTTTTAATATATATTAATTATATTATATAAAAAGTAATAATATGATAAAATATAATACTATTATATACTAAACATTGCATTTTTTCTGGGTATTCCACTTTTCTTCAACCCTAAACCAAATTCAATCCAATATCTCACTCTCTCATCCGCCACTCTCGAGTCTCGCCTCTCTCAATCTCGATCTCCACTCTCCAGCCTCTTCTCTACTCGGCACTCGTTGGGTCGCTGCTCATTCATTGGTGACATCACTGCTCACTTCACCGCGTCGCTGCTCTCTGGATACAATGGCAACACAGGTAAAATTTTATTTTGATTTATTTATTTAGTTTAAATATGGTGTTTTTGTTTAGAGTAGGTTGATTTTAGCTTTCTAATCTTCATTCTTATGTGCATTCTTTATGCTTAATAATGGCCGCTGACAACGTTTCTTGAGATCTACCGCCCTGTTGCAGTTGCTTAGTTTCTCATACAAACTACTTATTTGAATTAAAAGCAAGGCCTATTATGGTATATCTGTAGAAATTAAATAGGAATTAAAATAATTGCTTATTGGTTTTCTGTCTTAGACTTAGTTAGTATTGTCTAACTATTTTTTATTAGAAGCGACAATATGTTTCTAGTTAAAACGTTGCGTATTGCTATTCTGATTGATGCACACCATTTTTAAGTTTTTGGTTAGTCTTATTTAGTTAGGTTTTTAGTTCTTCTTAGTCTTTTCGATTCATAGCAGCTTTCTCTCTTTTTCCTTTCTGTATAAATATTGCCTTTGAGATCAATGAGAAGTGATTGAGTCACCAATAATCGATCCTATTTTCTACAATATCCTCCAACTCCAAGGACTCTTGTTCATTTTATTTTGAAATAAATATTTTAAGAGACCATTAAAGACCTAAAAATCATATTAAGATAGAAATAAAAATACTCACATTCATATTTAGTAAATAGGTGATGGAGCTTTCTTCATTTATTACTAATTAATTCATTAACTAATTAGCATAATCATATTTGTTTAGTCTAATGCATTACAACTTACAAGCATAAAGGAAACTTGAATGAATCTGGGATCTTTTATTTTTCTCCCTAAATTTTATTTTAATTTATTTACTTCAGTTTCTTTGCTTTTATTTTAGATTTTGCATTAGATTATTCTATTAAAATATAGTTCACACATAGGTGCAATCAACTAGTAGATGTTGCTTTATTGGACCAATTGTTTAACTTCTAATCTTCTTGTATTTGTTGTTTAGATTGATCCACAATCTGAAGTAACTACAATACCTGAGAATGAGGAAAATAAAAGTCAGAATGAGGAAAATAACAGTGGATCCAGTTCATCGGCTCCTTCAGAAGGAAAAAATGGTTAAGTACAAAAAAGAGCAAAAGGAATCAACCTTTCAAAGTCAAAGAAAAGGAAGTGTAAAGAGAAAGAGCCAATTCAAAGAAACGAGGAGCCTAATCATAGACCTGTTCGACCATCTTCATGGGTATGGAATTTTTTTTACTGAAGAGGAAGGTTGTGATCCTAGATTTCCTAGAGCTGCATGTAATTAGTGTGGATATACTTATGCATGTAATAGGAAGAATAATGGAACTAGTATGGCTACCCATTTACAAAACCTATGTAAGAAAATTCCTAGGAATTTACGTGATCTATCCCAAAAGCAATTATCTTTTCAGCCTAAAAAGAAAAGAGGAGGGGGTAGAAGGTACCGGTGGAACTTTAAGTGCTATTTCCTTTGATGTAACTGCATGTAGAGAGGCTTTAGCTAGAATGATAATTGTGGATGAATTACCTTTCAAGCATATAGAGGGAGAGGGAGAGGGATTTAGATACTTTATGAGCATTGTTCAACCCATGTTTCCAATTCCATCTCGTATTACAATTGCTAGAGATTGTTTGTCTTTGTATGTAAAAGAGAAGGCAAGATTGAAGGAGACATTGTTGAAGGGATATCAAAGTGTTTGTTTAACTACAGATTGTTGGACTTCAGTCCAAAACATGAATTATCTTGTCCTCACTACACATTTCATTGATATTGATTGGAAATTACATAAAAGGATTTTAAATTTTTGTCCAATGGAAAATCATAGAGGTGAAACAATTGGGGAGGCAATTGAGTCATGTCTGATTGAATGGGGCATAGAGAAAGTCTTTACAATAACTGTTCATAATGCTAGTTTGAATGATGTTGTTGTATCCTATCTGAGGGGAAAAATAAATGGTTGGAATGGGAGTGTTTTGCGAGGAGATTATTTACATGTTAGATGTGTTGCTCATATCTTGAACCTTGTTGTTAATGATAGATTGAAGTCCATGCATGAGTCGATAACCAAAATACGAAATGAAGTGAGGTATGTTCATGCATTTCCTGCTCGTATGAAAAAATTTAAGGAGTGTATAGAGAAAGAGAAAATTCAATCCACATCTATGTTTCAGTTAGATGTGCCTACTAGGTGGAACTCTACTTATCTAATGCTTGATAGTGCCTTGAAGTTTGAGAAGGCGTTTTCAAGGTATGAAAGTCAATATGCACACTATGTGCTTGAGCATTTAGAAGAAGGAAAGAGGAGAGGCATTCCAGCTAAGGAAGATTGGGAAAATGCAAGAATATTTGTTAAGTTTTTAAAAGTTTTTTATGATGTGACTAATGCTGTTTCAGGGACTTTGTTTGTGACTTCATCCAACTATTTTCATGATTTTTGTCTTGTTGTGAAAACATTAAAAGGATAGTGTGAAAGTGAGGATGAGAATTTGAGAAAGATGGTGGAAAGGATGAAAGAAAAACATGACAAGTATTGGAGAAATATTGCAAATATCAACATATTTTGTTGCTGTTTTGCTTGATCCTCGTTACAAATTTAAGTTTGTGGAATGGAGCTTTGGAAAAATTTTTGATGTTGAGGTGGTGGACTCCATGTCTTGGAAAGTAAAGAATGGGCTTTATAAGATGTATGATTATTATAAGTTGTGTTTCGGTTCAAATGTGCGTCTTGTTCCTACTTATTCAAATCAATCTAGGAATAAGACCCAAAATAATCAAGAAGATGATAGGAACTTGTTTGCAATGGGGTTTGATAGGGACATGAATGAAAAGGATAACCCATAGAACAAATCAGAAATTGATCAATACTTGTTAGAGCCTCGAGAAAAAATGTCTTCACAGTTTGATATTCTTAATTGGTGGAAAGTGAATTCAACTAAGTTCCCAATTTTGGCTTTGATTGCACAAGATGTGTTGGCGATGCTAATTTCAACTATTGCTTCTGAGTCAGCTTTAAGTACTGGAGGTAGAGTAATTGATACAAACAGAAGTTCATTAGCTCCAAAAACGATTGAAGCTCTCATTTGTGCTTAAAATTGGTTCCGGTCTAAGGCATTGAGCATAGAAATAGAAGAATGTGCTGATGATATTGAGAAGCTTGAGCTAGGTATGTCAATAAATTTTGTTCTAATATAATAATTTTAAAATTGTTGTCCTACTTTTTCTTTTGTTTATAAGTTGTTTCTAACCCTTTTTTTTTCATTTGTTCATGAATTGAGGTGGTGGCAATACAACTAGTGGGAGTGGAAAGCAAGTTTTAGAGGGTTGACACTTGACACCAACTTGTGCATGTTTAATTTTCTTAAGGTGACACACATTTGCATACTTAATATTTTAAATTTTAAAATAAATTGTATAATATATTAATTCAATATTCTAATTGTCTTTTTCCATTTCTATTAGGTTGATTTTTCCAAGGAGCATGTTGAAGATTTGCATTTAGAAGACTTGGTTTAAGAGTTGTTCTATGTTTCTATTTGAAGTTTAACTTTAGAACTAGTTTGATTATCTTTGGACTAAGTTTGAAGATTGCGATCTTGTTTGATTAACACTTTGTTATGGTTATATATGATTTTATCTTATTAATGAATGGAATGTGTAACTGTCATTTTTTGCTCAGCCAATTGTAATGTGAATTTAGCACCGCAAGGGGTCTTAACCTTGGGGGACTTGTCCTTAGGTGATGCACCTAGGTGCCTACGTACCCTTCTGGAGGGATCAAAGTCCACTTAGTTCGTCATGGTGACGTCTATCGGAGTCGTTAGGCAAGGTTGTTACTTGTATTGGGTCGTGTGCGGCTAAGACGTTCGTAAGGTACTCCGGGCAGGCGAGCCGCTCTGTGGGAGGTTGCCTTAGTGGGAGAGGACTTTGGTCTCTGAGGGCTGCTGGAAGCCCTGTAGGCGTGTGCTCCAAGGAGGAGGTGAGCTGGTCGGAGGTTGGCCGGAACGGGGGGCCAATGACGGGGCTCAAGATGCTGGACGTACTCGTGAGGGGTATCTGAGGGTGCTCAGGTACCGAGAGAGTGTGGAATAACGGAGATGACGTATGATGACCCTTTGGGTCGTTCGGTCATTTTTCGAAGAGCTCTCCTCTAGCCATGTTCGTCCGTGGTTAGTGGCTGACGATGGTTTCCTTGCTGAGGGCTATTTCTTGAGGGAGCGGGCTTTGTTGTAGGTGCCACGCGTCAGAGCTTGAACGGGTGCTTCTGTCATTAAAGCGTTTTGCCGCCGTTTCTCCCTCATTGAATGCGGGTTCGTTTCTGAGGGTAGCCATCATTAGCTTGGGTGGAGATTTTGCGAAAAAACCCTCAAGTGTCTCGAGGCGACTCTTGGGTTCTCGGGGGCTTTTTGGTCTTTGCGTCTCCTTTGCCCTGGCTGTGTATCCCGTTCGTTGCTTCTTTCCACATGTGCGGTTGAAGTGAGCGGTTGCAGCTGGGTTTGGTTGCAGAGGATAAGGGGTTTTATCCGTTGCGGGATTCGAGGGGTCGAAGTTTTTGAATCGTCGCACCTCTAGGTGCCCTATAAATGCCCAACGTTTGAAAGTTTGTGACTTTACATTTGCATTCACCTTTGTCTGTCGCCTCTGTTTTATCTGCTCTTGCCTTTTTTAATCCCTGCTTCTTGTCGAATTAAATCTTCGCAATGTCTGTCGCCTCTGTGACGATTACAGCTACTACCCCTTTGATTTCACTTATTTAGAAGATCTTCCTTCCTCTTCCCCTCCTCCTCCTCCTCTGGTCCGGACTCGCGATACTGGCCGGAGCGGGGGGAGGAAGAATGGTCAATAGGGCCTGTCACCGGAGGGAGTCGTCGATGGTACCTGCTATGGCACCTACTGGTGCCGAGAGGGAAAGGTGGCTTCCTGTGCCTTCGTCTTCCAAAGGGGAGCGTCGTCAAGAGGTTCTTCCGAAGGAGAGGAGAAAGAAAGATGGGAAGGTTGGCGCAAGCGGACCCCGGGAAGGGGAAAAGAGGGGAACTTCTGCGGCGGAGTTAGCCGAAAGCAGGGAAGGTGGTCCCAAGAAGCGTCCTGCTGGGGTTGACTTGCGACTGTCTCCACAGGTCGTACAGCGGAGTACTAATCGGGAGGATGCACAGGCGAAGGCTCCGACAGGGGATTCTGTTCCTGTTTCTACCCCTGTTCCTACCTCGGTTACCACTTCTGCCGCCGTTGTCAATCACCTATGAAGGTGATTCTTTCTACCCGTCCTGTTCTCAGTCCCGTTGAAGGGGTGAATCAGCCTCCTGCTAAGAGGTTCTGGGTGGTCGTTGAGGAGTCTTCCCGAGACTCTTCCGCGCCTCAGACTGCGACGGGAGGTCCTGCGGCTGTGAAGGTTGCGGAGTCTGGTGTTGCGGCCGTTGAGGCCAGAGCCCTCGCAGACGGAGGGAATGTAGTGGTGAGTCAAGCGGTTGCCACGAGAGATGTTGTTCCTGGGTCGACTGCCGGCCCTTCTGAACCCCTTGGGCCACCGGAGGGGGATTGGCTTTTGAGCTGGTGGCATTGGGCACGCGTTTCCCCATGGAGATGCGGGAGAGGGAAGCTAGGGGGCTGGATATTTTGTCCCTGAATATTGCTGTTCGAGGCTTCAGCCGGGTTGTTGAGGCATTGGCCGACTTCCACCAAGCTGGTCTTGAGTGGGAGAAGCGTGTGGTAAGTTCCCTCGTCTTGGTTTTTTCCTCATTTTGTGATAGGCTTGTGTTCCTGACTCCGCTGTGTATGTGCGCGCTTCTTACATGAGGAGATTTGTCGCGACCGGGATCAATTTTTTGGTGTTGCGGCCTCTAAGAGCCGGGCTCTAGAGGTCTCCTAGAAGCGATTAGCGGACGTGCGGGAGCAGCTGTCTGCCAAGAAGTTGGAGTGTGAGGGTCAGGGACGCGAGGTTAAGTCCTTGACTGAGGAGGTCGCCCATCTTAGGGCCGAAGCTGGTCACCTTGCAGAGGTTTCGTACCTTCGCTCAGAGTTGGAGAGGACTCGCAAGGAGTTGGCCGTCCGTCGGGATGACGCTGAGAGGCGTCAGCAGGAGCTGCATTCGCTCTGTGAGGCCCTGCGGGACGCGGAGGCTTGTGCTGCTGAGAGCCTTTCTAGTCGGCTGGCGGCTGAGGGCAAAGTTGTTGATGTCGCCGATCGCCATGAGGAGCTATCTGCGCAGAGGATGTACGACATGCTCCGGGCGGTCGAGCAGCTCGAGCGTCTCCGTGGGGAGAGATTCCGAGTGGAGTGTGTGGCCTCCTTGCATCCTTCCTTGGAGTTTTTTTAGGGTGAGCTTCCCGGTCGGACGGGAATGGACCCTCCGTTGAACCTTGCTTATCTTTGTCGATTGACGGATCGTTTGGTGGATCACCAAGTGTTGTCCCGAATTGCCGGGCGAGCTCCAGGGATTGGACCTACTTCTAAACAGCTGGCCGAGGCGACCAGGCGGGGGTCGTCGGAAGATGTCGACCACGTGGAGCCGGTTAGGGCCGAGGCTTTTGTAGATCCTGGGGATGCCCAAGATTAGGCTTATGTAAATTTTAAGGTGTTTACCCTTTGTAATGGGCGGACACCCTCTCATTTTTGGCATTAATGAGAATGGTTTTTTGCAAAGAGTTTTTTCCTGCTTTCCTTTTCACTTTGGGGTAAAAAGTTGCGTGTGTTTCCAGTTTCTCTTTTTGTGGTTAGCTCTTTACGTCTGAGTAAAAAGATTTTTTACATGAGCACCGTGTGATCAGGATGGTTTGTATGCGTGTTGCTAGCATGGTTCGTCGAACATTCGTTTTGTGGTTTTCGCACCAAAGGGGTTTGTTTACTGCGCTTTTGGGAAAATTTTAGCTTGGCCCTGGGGGTGCTTAGCGTTTCTTGGGCAATTGAGCCCGTCGTCCCGTGATAGGACTTACGCGAGTACTTTGCAGAGTTGAAGTCTTGTCTCTATCTGAAAAGAAATGCTTTCAATAATAAATAAAATGAATACATTCGTGCAGCCTCAATTGGGCTAGCCTTAGGTAGACTGAAGGTAAGCAAAATGTTTACATTCGGATTGCCTAAGTCAGGCGAGCCTTGGCCAGGCTGAAAATTCTAAATTCAAAGTAGAGACACATATGACTTGACTTAAAGGTAACGTGATGATGCAAAGTGCGTTCGGAGTCTTAAGCGGAGGTTAGGTCTGGGCGGGCAGACTCTAGCTTCTTTCCTCCTGACTCTTTAGCCTCGGGGGGTTCCTCGCTTGATTCTTTGGGACCAAGGCTGGCGACCTTGACGGTCTTGGTTAGGCTAGCTGCGTAGCATGCTCGCGCCAGTTTTTGGTCCGCCTTGATTTCTCCAACCCCGTGGGGTGTTGGGAACTTCATTGTGAGCTGTGCGGTAGACACTACAGCTCTGAGTTTGTTTAGGGACGGTCGCCCTAGGATTGCATTGTATGCTGACGGTGCTGAGACAATGATGAAGTCTACATCAAGGCTCGCGACCTTTGGCAAAGTGCCCATTGTTGTTCGGGCGGTGATGATTCCTTTTGCTGGAACCTAGGCTCCTGAGAATCCTATGAGCATGCCGGGGAAGGGCCTTAGGCTGGCCTCGTTCAACCTGAGCTTTCTGAAGGTGTCGAAGTAGAGAACGTCTGCTGAGGATCCTTGGTCGATCAAGACTCTCTTGACTTCGTAGTTGGCGATAATCGCGGTCACTACCATGGGGTCGTCATGGACAGGTCCCTCTAGGTTAGTGAGGTCAAAGTTGATGAGGTCTCCCTTGGTCTCGCTCCTCTTCTTGTGCTTTAGAGCGTAGTCTAGGGCGAGTATGGAGCGTTCCATCCTCTTCTTGTTTTGCGGTAGGGAGGAGGTCCCTCGCTGTAGTCCGCCTGTTATGACGTTGATGACCCCACGGGTAGGCGCTTGGCCTTCGGCTCCCCGGGGGTGCTCGGTATTGGCCCTGCTTTCCTCCTTGATGAACCTGCCGAGTTGTCCCTTCCGGATTAGGTCCTCGATCTGATCCCTCGGGTGGATGCAGTCGTTGGTTTCATGTCCGTAATTCTTGTGGAATTGGCAGTATTTGGACTTGTCCACCGGTCTTCCCGTTTTCCGCCTTTTGACCTGCGGGGGGAATTTGAGCATGTCGGAATCATAAATTTCTTCCGAAACCCCAACGTGAGATCTGTTGAGGAGAGTGTAGCTCGTGAACCGTCCTCGGGGAGGCATCTGTGGTCGAGGAGGTGACCTCTTCCTACCGCTTTTTTCCTTGGGGGCTTGGTTCTCGGTTCCAGTCTTTTCTTTCTTCTTCTATGCTCATTCCATATCGGCCCTGCTTATCAAGAACTTCCTCATCTTGTCCTTGGCGATCTAAGCGTTCTCCTCTTGAATGAACCATTCCGCACGGTCCATGAGTTCCTGTAAGGTGGAGACGGGGCACCTGTTCATTTCCCCGTTGAATTGTGAGCATCGAAGACCCTACTTTATGACAAAGATGGCGACGGCGTCCTGGAGGCCTCGGACATAGAGCGAGAGCTTGGTGAAGCGGGCCAAGAAGGCTTGCAGGGTCTCTCCCTCCTCCTGGTGGAAACCAATGAAGGAGTTCTCGTTTTTCTGGTACTCTTTGCTGCTGGCGAACTGTGTAAGGAATTTCTGAGCCAGTTGTTCGAAGCTGTGGATCGAATTGGTGGGCAGCAAGGAGAACCATCTCAAGGCGGCTTCCTTCAGAGTTGATGAGAAGACCCGGCACTGTTGGCCATCCGTCATACCCAGTATTGACATGGCCGAATTGAAAGTGTTCAGGTGATCTCGTGGATCGGTTTCTCCTCTATAAGGCTCTATGTGGAAGGGCATCTAGAAACCCATGGGCACGTGCTCGTTCATGACTTGCTGGGTGAAGGGGTGTCTCCCCTTTCCCTGGAAATCGATTGCAGGCCACTGGTAGGCATTTGCACAGACGGCTGTGTACGAGTTGTAGGTCGCGGCCCATGGCATATGGAGGTAGGATCCTGGAGGGTAGTTTGGGACTAGTGGTCGTGGATAGTTCATAACGGGTAGTGCTGCCTGTCCTACGACCATGGTTAGACCAGGTGGGATCACGGTTGAGGGTGGTGTCGCCGTCAGTGACAACCGTGCGAACTCCATTGGTAAGGTCCCAAATTGAATTGCGGGCAAGCCGGTAGGGTCGCTAGAGGTCCCTACCGTCGCACCGTGTGGCACTAAGGGTAGCTGAGTGCTCACATTTGCTGGGGCGAGGTTCCTGTCCTCTTCCCCTCGCTGTTGGCGTAGAGCTGCTACTTCTGCTTCGAGGCGGGCGATCTCAGTGTCCCGTGAGTTCCTTGCTGGCTCTGTCATCTCTTAACCACCAGTTGTGGGGCAAGGGACGTTCGGCATGCCATACGGGTGATGAGGGCAAGTTTCCTCTCTACACGTTTGGTTCTGGACCACGGTTTTCGTGACGGCTACTTGCGTTATTGAGGAGCTCTGAGGTTGAGTCGCGTTTGATCCGCCTGCCTCGGTTGTGTCTGATTCGACCGTTCCCTGTCGATTCCTCGCGCTGCGTCTCAGGGTGCTGGCGTCAGTCGTGGTTGCCGGGACGTTCGAGTCGGTCATGATGTATTGTGTCATGTATCTGTATTGAAGATCAAAACAAAAACAAGTACGGGTTTCAGAATGTTAGGTGTATACTCCTACTCCCCGAAAAAGAAATGTTGTTTAGCGGCAGAGTGTGCAGGGCATTGTGGTCTGAATAAGACCGCGGTGGGCGCCACTGTAACTGTCATTTTTGGCTTAGACAATGGTAATGTGAATTTAGGACCGCAAGGGGTCTTAACCTTGGGGGAATTGTCCTTAGGTGATGCACCTAGGTGCCTATGTACCCTTCGGGAGGGATCAAAGTCCACGTAGTTCGTCATGGTGACGTCTATCGGAGCCGTTAGGCAAGGTTGTTACCTGTATTGGGCCGTGTGCGGCTAAGACGTGCCTAAAGTACTCCGGGCGGGCGAGCCGCTCTTTGGGAGGTTGCCTTACTGGGAGAGAGCTATGGTCTCTGAGGGCTGCTGGAAGCCCTGTAGGCGATGTGCTCCAAGGATGAGGTGAGCCGGTCGGAGGTTAGCCGGAACGGGGGGCCAATGACGGGGCTCAAGATGTTGGATGTACTCGTGAGGGGTATCTGAGGGTGCTCAGGTACCGAGAGAGTGTAGAATATCGGAGATGATGTATGATAACCCTTTGGGTCGTATGTGATTCTGTTGAGACTGAATTGCCTGCTTAGTCCCCCGAGTGAGGGGCTATTTATACTGGCGTGTGGGGAGATCGTGCTCGACCCACGACTTCGTGGGACGTGGGTCGTCCTACGAGGCTTGTGGATATCCCACGTCTGGTTAAGGGGAGACTCCGTGTGGTGACGTGGGCGAGGGCCACGTAATGGATGGATGAGTGGTGCCACGTGTCTCCAGCGGGTGTTGAGGTCGTGCTTCTAGAACGTCAGTGCCACATGTCCCAAGGTGGAATATTCCGAAGTTACAGAATGTTTTGTCATTTTCTTGTTATTTGATGATAATCTTATCTATAATTGGATGTTAAAGTCTTTGGTTTGGTTTGTAATTTTAAATTATATTTGTTAAAGTGTTTGGTATGGTTTGTAACGTAAAATTGTAATGTTAAAGTGTTTAGTTTTATTATAAGTTATAGGATTTTTTTGTGTCATTTTGTCATCTTGTTCTATGTTTATAATTCATTTGTTATTTGTCAAATTAAACCTTTAAAATCGTCAAAACCGCCAAACCAAACCGCTCGAAACCGATTATTTATGGTTTGGTTTGGTTTGGTTTGGCACTATAAAATGAAACCGACTGAACCAAACCGCTCAAATAAAAAGTGTTTGGTTTGGTTTGAATATCCTCTCAAACCGCCCAAACCGAACCGACGAACACCCCTACTAATATGTTTGTAGTACTTAAGAAAATATTTTTATTGGCCCCCCTTCAATAAAAAATTATGGCCCCTTAATGGAAACATTATGTTGGTCCTTATTAGATGATAGGTTTCTCAATTTAATCCATTTTAGATGACTCTTCTCAATTTGATCCTTCTTAGATTGATATATTATCAATTTAGTCCTTATTGTTAAAATCATGGTAACATAGACTTAAATTGATGACTTGTAATATTCTTTTTGCCAACAAGATGCTAACTGGACAACATAAAATTCACATCAAAAACTTCAAAATTGTCTTCTTCGTCTTGCCCCTTCTTCTTCCCTTTCCCACACTCTCCACTCAATCTCCTCATTAACTCTTACTCTCTCTCTCTCCTTCAACAATTTCTCAGTATAGGCAAATCAAATTATGCACCTTAACTCCACCATCACCATGCCCCAAACCATGAATCGCAAATCAAAATGAAAATCACCCGAAAAGCTACATTCCTCCAACATAGTCCAACACACTAGACAGGAAGACACAACATCATCCGCTCGAGCCCTTCACTTTCTCCACGAATGGAAACCTATGGTTATCCACATGGACGTCAAGTCCACCAACGTACTCTTCGATTCCCACTGTAACACCAAACTCGCCGATTTCAGTCTCGTTGTTTTGCAACCTGATGACAACGAGTCGTTGGACCGTCAACCCACTAGGACTATGGGGTAATTCAGCCGTCAACCTAAGTAAGCTCAGCATGAAGAACGACGTCTTTAGCTTTGGCATTTTGCTATTGGAGAACAGGAGTGAGAGAAAGGCGATTGATATGAACAAAACGCCGTCGTTGAATGCCAAATGCGCAGTGCCATTGATGGAGCGCCAGATGTTTGATGAAATGTGTGGCTGGGGAATTGCGGTGCCGACGGCGTGTATGGAAGGAAGATCACAAGGATTGTGACAATGGCGGGGCGGTGCATGGCGAAAAAGGAGGATGAACGATCGGCAATAGGTGAAGTGGTGAGGAAGATGGAAGTTGAGAGTGTAAGAGAATCTGAAGGCCGCTGATTTTATGTTTATCGAGAGAGAGAGAGAGAGAGAGAGAGAGAGAGAGAGAGAGAGAGAGTAAAAGTAATAAAAGTAAGCATCTTTATGTTGTCCAGAAGAACATCGACGTGTATGAGGAGAAAGGGATGAAAAAGAAGGGGCATGAGGAAGAACAGAATCTGCAATTTTTAACAAATGACATGGATTTTGTGATGTCCAGTCAGCATCTTGTTGGGAAAAAGAAAAATAAAAGTCAATAATATAAGTCCATGCCATCATGATTGACAAAGCTCATCTAAAAAGAACTAAATTGAGAAACCTATCATCTAATAAGGACCAAAATAATGTTTTACTCTTATTTTTAAAGATCTCATAGACTTCAAAGTTATTTTGCATTGGAAACACAAAAAGATAAATTTTAAAATTTTAGTCTTTACAATAAATAAATAGAGAGCACTCAAGTGTTATTTCAACTTATATATAATTTTTTATGTATGAAAAATTACTTTTATTTACAATTATTTTCAAATTTCAATAAATTTTAGTTTTTTCAATTTGTTATTTGTAATTAATTTATAAAACAATACATTGTATTTTAAAATAGTACTATGATAGATATAGAATAATAGTACATAAATAAAAACAATAGTGCACTTATTAATTAATTTAATTTATGTAACATTAAAAAATAAAAATATTGGTGCGTGCCTGCTATTAATTTATTCAATTTTAATATAATATATTATTATATATATATATACATTTTATAAAATTAATAATAAATTTTTTTAAAAAAATATCATATATTATAACCTATTTTATTTTGGCCCCCCTTAAAAAAAATTCCTAGCTGCGCCCCTGACATTAATATAAAAGCATATATTAGCAAAGTTGGATCAGGGATTAGCCCTCACAACATGATGAACCCAGGGAATTTTCGTTGGGAGAAGTGTCCATATTTAGTATCTGATAGTAGTATAGTACCTCTAATAAAATTGCCTTCATTAAAAAATACATATAGAAAACTTAACAAAAATATAAACATATAAATATACATATCTATATATACTTGTACATACATATACCGGAATGTAGCCATTTACTAAAAACACACGTGTCACATTTATTCAGCAAAGAGGGCTAACCACCAAAAGGAGGCACGCAGCCCATTAGTCCATTTGAAGCACTGTAAATGGTGCTACACATGAAACTCTAGACACATTGCCCTCCATATTCTACTTACTCTCACAAATTGCTATCATTGATAACTTTTTCAAGATATTCTGTCCATCATTATTTGCCTTCATCACTCAACTACTCACGTAATCCTGTGTGACTTCTCCACCACCAAGATCACAGCCCTCACTACCGTGAGTGCTCCTACCGCTCAAGGTACCCTTGGCTGCTTCCACAGGGCCACCCTCGGCTCGCTTTTTGGTTACCTGCTCACCAGATTTATGTCTTAGCCATTCACGACCAACCGTCCTAAGATAACTTATAAGTGTGATGGCCACCCCGGTTCTTTGCAAACTACTTGAACTTTATTCCTTTCACAGGATACGTACTGAGTCCTCACCCAAGGACAAGTTCCCAAGGCCAACGTCCTTTGTAGTCCTACATTTTTAATTTATAAATCCCCTATACAAAAAGGATTTAATAGTATATACATACTAACACATATTTATATATTTATACATATATACTAATTTTCATTTAAGTTTGTTCATACACATAAAATTAATATATATGGATACATATATTCATATAATGTACATATAGTTATCTGTTACAACAAAAAACATAAATATTATGGTTATCTAAACTAAAAATTTAAAATGCAAGGAATCAAAATGATAGCCATTTTAGATTCCTTAAATTCAATAAGGAAATGACGGGGAAAATTAGAAATGTTCTAATAACTCAGTGTATTAGTGCTCATATTTCTTGAATAAAGAATTGTATATAACACCACAACTAGGGTGCTCATAATGTGAAAATTGATGACTCTTAATCAAAATAAAATTGAATAAAATCAATTAACATTCAATTGGGTTCAATTTGATATGTTGAAAACCAAATTAAATCATATATGTATATATAATGTACCTGTCATTTTTGGTTCAGACAATTCATAATTGACAATAAGGACGGCAAGGGGTCGTAACCTTAGGAGACTTGTCTTTAGGCGATGACCTAGGTGTCTACGTACCCTTGTTAAGGGATCAAAGTCTAGGTAGTTCGAAGAGGAAACGTCCATAGGAGCCGTTAGGCAGGAATGTTACCTATGGTCGCCGTGTGCGGCTAGGACGTATATGCTGCTCCGGGCGGGCGAGCCACTTGTTGGAGGTAGGTTGTATGTGATAGATAAGAGAGTTGGGATCACTGAATAGTAATCTGAATGAGTGAGCTCTGAGTTATGTCAATTAGACTTAGTTGAGTCCCCCACGTGAGGGGTATATATACTTGATGTAGGGAGTAACGTGGTCGACCCACGTTCTCATGAATAGTGCTCGACCCATGATCTTTGAACTTCCCCCACGTCTCTATTACGGGAGAGTATGGGAGAAGTTTGGGTGAAGGCCATGTATAAAGTCATCGAGTGGTGCCACGTGTCACTGATCTGAGGCCTAGTTGTGCTTCTAGAAGACTAGTGCCGCGTGTCCATAGGTAGGAATATTATGGAATTACACAAGTCCCCCAAGTCTTTGGGTGCTGAGCGCCCGTGGAGTCAAGTTATTTTTTGCAGAGTACTGGGGGCAAGGTCACCTGCCATGAGTTTGTTCGTGGAGTAAGATTGACTGCTAATCAGAGGGGTGAAGGCAGTCGAGTGTGCATTCGAGAGAACTTTGAGTTTCTCTTGGAGTCACTTCGAAGGAGTGGGTAGCGAAGTTTGCCACGTGTCATGATCTGGACAGCAGCGTTGCTTCGGATGTCTCGTAATCTTCTGCGAAGCCGTTCTCCTTTTATTTATTCCCCGTGTGTTTTCGAGGGGCACCATGATTAGAGTACTTGGGTCTTTTCTTGATTCGTCTGAAGGACTTCCAATCTAGGACGTTCTTCTCAGGCGTGTGTCTAGTTGGATCGGATGGCTGCATCCTTAAGTGGGTGTAGGTGATAATTACTCCTTTTTCGTTGCGGGATTCGAGAGTGGCTGAGATTTGAATCGTCATGCCTTCTAGATCCTTATAAATACTCCCAAAATTGAAAAGCATTCTTTTACCTTCGACTTCTCCGATTCCAATCCTCCATTTTTTTAGAGTTCTTTGCTTCTTTTGTTGCTTCCAAAGCTTTTCGTCGTTCATAGATTGCGTTTCGCCATGGCCAATGCAGATGAAAGTGAGTGTTGTCTCCTTCTTCTTGCTCCTTGTCTCTGTGCCTTTTTCTTTTCTGATTTTAAGGTTTCCTTGTTTTTATTTTCAGGATTGTATCCCTTCGACTTTACTGATTTGGAAGACATTTCCCCTCCTCCTCCTCCTCTGAATCGTGCTGCGAGGCAGGGTTCTTCTTCCAACCGAGAGAGGGTTACCAGAGTTCATATTAGGGTGCCTAAAGGAGGTAGGAGAGTGGAGAGGACACAAGGATCTTCTCCTGCTCTCGGTAATGTTCTCGGAGATTGTCTCCAGAGGAATGAGGATCTCCAAGGGACGGGGGCTCAAGAAGCGGGCCGAAATGGATTCCCGGCTTTCTTCTCAAGTTCCTACGTCTTCGACGGTATAGCAGAAGGCTACTCCGGTGGAGACCAGAGTTGCTGCTTCGGTAGAGGGTACTTTTCCATCTTCAGAGCCAACTCACCGCTCGCCCTTGAGGGTGATTCTGTCGAGCTCTCCTTCTTCTCACTCTACCGAGCCCTTGATCTTGGGTTTTGTTGGGAGCATCGAGGAGCCGGCAACCAAGAGGGCTCGAATGGATGGGGCGGTCGATCAGGCCAATGCTGTTGCAGCTGAAAGGAGGGCTGAGGCTCCTACTGAAAAGGTGACTGGGGCCTTTGCTGAAGGAGGGAATGTAATGGTGAGTCAAATGGCTACCACTGCTTTTGGAGATGTGGCTCCATAAAATTTTGAGAGAACTTTGGAGTTAGAGCAAGGTACGCCAAGGGAGGTGCCCCCTTTTGCCCTAGTGGCCATTGGCAGGCGTTTTCCTGTGAACTTGGTCGAGAGGGCTGCTAGGGCACAAGATACAAGCGCCGTAGACCTTACTTTATGCGCTTCTGAAGGTGCTGCCAACTCTTTGGCTAACTTCCACCAATCTCAAGATATGTGGCAGGCGCAAGTGGTAAGTACTCATATTTAAATTTTCTTTGTTTTTGAGCATACAACTTCAAAGTGATACTCTTTGCTTCATATAGGCTGGGCTTCACTTGGAGCGGTAAGAGTTGATCTCAACTCTTAAAACAAAAGACAACGTTCTCAAGCGCACGAGAAAACAACTTGAGGAAGTGCACAAGAACTTGGAAGTAAGGGAAAAAGAGTGCGAGAGGACGGGTTGTGAGTTGGAGTCTTTGACTCGCGAGGTCGCTCGCCTTTGGGACGATAGTGGTTATCTTGTAGAGGTCAAACTCTTGCGGTCGAACTTGGAGAGGGCTCGCGATGAATTAGATGCTCGCCGGGAGGATACAGAGAAGCGTCTGCAAGAACCACAATCTCTTCGGGAGGCTTTGAGGAATACTGAGGCCCACACGCATGAGAATATGGATGGTTGGCTAGATGCTGAGAGTAGGATTGGGGACGCAACTAATCGTCAAGCAGAGAGGTTGGCAGAAAGGATGTACGGGATGCTGCTGGCGGTGGAGCAACTCACGCATCTTCGTGGGGAGAGCTTTTTTGCTGAGTGGCTGAGCTCTCTTCATACTTCCTTGGTACTTTCCGATAGTGAGCTCAGGGTTCGGCTTGCGACTGATCCTCCCGTGGATTTTACTCGCCTCCGTCAGTTGGTTGAGCGTCCTTTGAGCCATCATCTTCTTTCCGTGACGGCCAAAAGTTTCCTTGAGATTGGAGCTACTTCTCGTCCGGAAATGTTGGCGATCTCGAGCCCAATGAGCCCCCAATTAATGTTGACCTTGGGGATGCCCAAGAGCAGATTGTATTTCATAGGGTCTCTTTTTTTATGCCAAGTGTAATAGGTAATTACCTGACTTGATATATTAATGAATTGACTTTTTTATTTGATTTATTTGTTCTCTTTCCACTTCTGGGTAAAAGATTTCATACAAGTATCGTGTGATCAAGACGGTTTTGCATGAATTTTTTGTTTTTCTAGCATAGTTTGTGTATGAACGTTCGTTTAGGGCTCCATGTGGAGTAGTTGCCTTTATGAGGTTGTTTTCGCATTCTTGAGAGGTTACTTAGACAAGTGGCACCGTCTCATGGGGAACCTTAGCATGATCTTGCTAGTTTTCCAAGTATCTTCGGGGGCGGTCAGCCCTCTTTGCCTTAGAAGGGCTTTTTGCAAGTTGACTTTGTAGACTAAGTTTTAACTTTGATATGGCTCATGTCTTTATCTGAAAAAAGGAGTTTCATTTAATTGTAAACAAAAAGGTTACATCCGAAGACCTACTGACCTTAGAAGGTTTGTTTCTAAGAATGATAACTTCTATCGTAGAATTGTAAACACATGGACGATATATGTCTAGCCAAAATTAAAGCTGTCAAAACGGATCAACCCGGCCCGTCACGGGTTGGTCTCAAACGAGCTAGGCCGGGTCGAATTTAAAACGGGCCAAGAAAAATACCAACCCGGCTCGTTTAAGGCGGGTTGACGGGTAAACGGGCCAACCTGCCAACCCACTTTTTTTAAAAAAAAAATTTAATTATCAATTTTTTAAAAAAAAATTTTTATTATTTTATGGGTATAATTTTTTTATGGTAAAAAGAATGCAAATTATATTACTAGAGATACATAAAAGTATTGCCAATACAAAAGCATTATATCAATTAAATTTTAAAATTAATAGACTCATTGTTTCTAACTCAAAATAAATTATAATAAAGTTATAATTTTTAAAACATATTGAAGTCGCTTGATCCATATAGTCGACCTCACCTAGTGGAATAAGGCTTTAATTATTATTGTTGTATATTTTAATAAAATGTAATTTTTTTTTAGAAAATTGATGAAATGGTATACAACCTTTGTAAGAAAATTGAGTAGACAAGAATTTCTTATTGAATACTCCATATGAATTAGTATACAACCTTGTAAAAAAATGACTTTTTTTGGGAAGGCTTATTGACTTTTTAAAATTAAATTTTATTAAATAATAATGATTTTACTTTTTTAAAAATGGGTTACCCGCAGGTTACGATTTTTTCTAGGGTTGATTTTTTATCAACCCAGCCCGCTAAAAATTGCGGGTAAACTGGCCGCACCCACGGGTCAAGCCCATTTTGACAGCTCTAGCCAAAATGCCTTGGGGATGAAATGCAAAGTTTTATCAAAGAGTTTAAGCAAGGGCTTTATCTGGGCGGGCGGACTCCTAAGGTGTTGCTTCTGACTCTTTGCCTTCCAGGGGATTCTCGCGAGGTTCTTTAGGGCTAGGGTGAACGACCTTGATGGTCTTTATTAGATTGGCTGCGTAGCAAGCTCGCGCAAGTTTCTGGCCCGCAGTGATTTCTCCGATTCCGTGCGACGTTGGAAATTTCATGTTAAGTTGTGTCGTGGATATAATAGCTTTGAGCTTGTCCAGGGATGGACGCTCTAGAATAGCATTGTATGCCGAGGGTGTCGAGATGATGATGAAATATACGTCGAGGCTTGCTACCATGGGTAGAGTGCCCACAAATGTGCGAGCTAATATGACTCATTTTGCAGGGTCTTGGGCTTCGGAGAACCCAATGAATGTGCCAAGGAATTGCCTCATTGACTCGCTTAGACCAAGTTTCTTAAATGTGTCAAAGTAGAGGACGTCCGTCGAGGACCCTTGGTCTATGAGAACTCGCCTTACCTCGTAGTTTGCTATGACTGCAGTTATGACCATGGGATCATCATGAACTGGCCCTTGGAAGTTTGAAAGGTCGAACATGATCGAATCTTCTTTGGGCTCTTCCTCCTTTCTCCTTTGCTTAGGGGTGTAATTGAGGGCGAGTATGGAACGTTCTACCCTCTTCTTGTTCTGAGGTTGCAAGGTGGTCCCCTTCAATAATCCTCCTGCAATGACATGAATGACTCCGCAAGGGGGTGTTTGTTCACTGTTGTCCTTTGGTCGCTCCCTATTAGTTTTTTCCACATCCTTGATGTATCTACCTACCTGCCCCATTCGTATCAATTCCTCGATTTGGTCTTTGAGGTGTATGCAATCGTTGGTCTTGTGGCTATAATCTTTATGAAACTGGCAATATTTCGACTTATCCATATGTTTCCCAATTTTTTGCCTCTTCGTTTGAGGAGGGAAACAGAGCATGTCGGAGTGATAGATCTCCTCTAGGACCCCAACGTGAGATTTGTTGAGGGGTGTATAACTGGTGAATTGTCCTCTGGGGGGCAAACAAGGTCGTGGTGGTGAGCACTTTCCGTTATTCTTTCCCTTTTGACTTTGGTTGTTAGTTGTTCCTTTGTCGTTCTTCTTCTCTGACCGCTCCAGGTCAGCTCTACTCACTAGGAATTTCTGCATTTTATCCTTCACGATTTGGGCATTCTCTTCTTGGATGAACCATTCTGCTCTGTCCATCAGCTCTTGCAAAGCGGATACTAGACACCTGTTGAGCTCATCGTAGAACTGTGAGAATCTGAGGCCTTGTTTGATAATAAAGATGGTGACAACGTCTTGAAGGCCTCTGACTTAGAGCGAGAGCTTGGTGAATCGCACTAGGAAGGCTTGCAAGATTTCTCCTTCTTCTTGGTGGAAACCTATGTAGGAATCTTTATTCTTTTGGTATTCTTTGCTACTAGCAAACTGGGTGAGGAATTTCTAAGCCAGCTGCTCGAAACAATGGATCGAGTTTGTGGGAAGTAGTGGGAACCATCTTAGAGCTGCTTCTTTCAAAGTGGACGAGAAGACATTGTTGTCAGTCTGTCATACCGAGTATCGACATTGCTGAGTAAAGGTGTTGAGGTGGTCTCGTGGGTCGATCTCTCCTCCACAAGGTTCTATGTGGAAAGGCATTTTGAAGCCCATGGGGACGTGTTCATTCATGACTTGTTGGGTGAAGGGGTGTTGCCCTCTCCCTTGGAATTCGAATTCGGGCTAGTGATATTGGCCTAGGTAGATCGCGGGTGTCCTATTGGGAGCATATGGATTGTAAGCGCTTGCCCATGGCATATGCAGGTAAGATCCTGGTGGGTAGTCTGTAGTTGGACGAATTGTTTATTCAGCGACCACTGTTGGTCCTAGTTCGACAAGTGGTGGTGGGGGCAGCATGGTGAGTGAACGTCGAGTAAACTCCATTGGTAGAGTCCTGAATTGTATGGGGAGCGCTGGTGGCGGATTAGCTATTCCTTGTGGTAATATGTTCGATGGTCCTGCAAGAGTTGGTGCACTTGCATTTGCTTGAGCTTGTTCCGCTTGGGGGGGGTCCTTCGTACATTTCAAATTCGCGTTAACGCATCCATGCTATCTCAGCCTCCAGTCGTGATATTTCTCTTTTAGAAGTAGTTCTTGTTGGGTTTACTGGTCCTTGGCTGCTACTAGGTGGACACGAGACGTGCGGCATTCCATAAGGATGTTAGGGGCATGTTTCCACCTTGGTCCCTGGTGTTTAGGAAACTTTTTCTGCATTAATCATCTGGGACGTTGTGGTGTTATGTGGCTAACTCGTGATCGAAGTTCCTGCCTCCACTGTGGTAGTATTAGTGTCAGTTGTTCCCTGTTTGTTTTGCATACTGCGTCTCGGAACACTTGCGTCACTCATGGTAGTGGGTGCCTTCGAGTCAGCCATTCGTGAAGGTTACCTGTTAAGAGAATTAGACAAAAAATGGGTTTTTGAGTGTTAATATATACTCCTACTCCCCGAAAAGAAACCGTCGTTTAGCGACAGAATGTGCAAGGCATTGTAGTCTGAGAAGGACCGCATTGGGCGCCAATGTAACTGTCATTTTCTGTTCAAACAATTCATAAATGAAAATAAGGACCGCAAGGGGTCAAAACCTTGGGGGACTTGTCCTTAGGTCACCTAGGTTCCTACGTAACCTTGTTAAGGGATCAAAGTCCACGTAGTTCGAAGAGGAAACGTCCAAAGGAGTCGTTAGGCTGGAATGTTACCTGTAGTTGCCGTGTGCGACTAGGACGTGTATGATGCTTCGGGCGGGCGATCCACCTGTTGGAGGTAGCTTGTATGTGATAGATAAGAGAGCTGGGATCTTTGAACAGCAATCTGAATGACGAGAAAAGTGAGCTCTGAGTTATGTCGATTAGACTTAGTTGTGTCCCCCAAGTGAGTGGTATTTAAACTTGATGTAGGGAGGAACGTGGTCGACCCACATTCTCATGAATAGCGCTCGACCCATATTCTTTGAACTTCCCCCACATGTCTCTATTACGGGAGAGTATGGGGGAAGTGTGGGTGAAGGCCACGTATAAAGTCATCAAGTGGTGCCACGTGCCACTGATCTGAAGCCTGGTTGTGTTTCTAGAAGTCTACTTTAAATAACATGATTTAAAATTTATTTTTAGAAAATTTAATTTAGTTTATCAAAAAATTCGAACACTCCTAAGCATATTAAATAAAATTAGAGATATATACAATATTCCTAATTATAAGAAATTTACTCCCAAGCAGAATTGACTCCATCACCCAAAAAAATAATAATAATAAACAAGCCTTGTCTGTTTTATTATTATTTTTATCTTTTGTTATTGTGATATTTTCATTTTGAATTAATTCACCAAATGTAACCTTGCTCACTTTTCTACCTATCTTGTTGATTGGTCAAAATTAAGACTTCATAGCTGGTACATGGTATACTCCACATTGGACAACAAATTTCAATTCGTGGATCAAATTAAAAATTTTGGTTAGCAATGTTAACATCCAACCATAATTCAATCTTATACTTATGGGTGTAAATGAAACGAGCCATTCATGTACGGTTTGGGCTCGGTTCACACAAGAGTTCATTCGGGCTCGTTCATATACTAAATGAGTTGAGCTTGAACATTTAAGGCTTCACTCGTTTAGTTCATGAACGGTTCGTTTAAGAATAAAAAATATTTTTTCTCTATCTTACATGTTGGCTATAAATAAATAAATAAATATAATATATATATATATATATATATATATATATATATATATATATATATATATATATATATATATATATATATATGTGTGTGTGTAATTCTATAATATGCCCTCCTAGGGACATATGGCACTAGCCTTTCAAAAGGTTAATTGGACCACGAATCAGTTACACGTGGCTCGATGGCCCCAGATGTGGCCTCTCCCGACAATCACCCGCGTCTCTCCCACATTAAAAACGTGGGTGAACTCCCCAAATCGTGGGTCGAGCTCCAGGCTCAAGAACGTGGGTCGACCATGTTCTCCTCTACCCCGAGTATAAATATCCCTCACCTGGGGGACTAAACAGGAGGTAATCCAGAAGTGAAGCAGTGCTCATAACACAGAAAGCATATCAGGACATCATCATTACCTCAAGTTTACCTAACGGACATCAGCCCATATTCAATCCATTAACAGGATACACTCATTTTCGTGCTCTAAGCAACATATAGAGACCCTTGCTCTCTCCCTCTACCTACGAGGTACCTTCAACAGGTGGCTCGACCACCCGGAGAACACACTCACGTCCTAGTCGCACACAGCCACTACAGGTAACATTCCTGCCTAACGGCTCCTATGGACATTCCCTCCTCGAACTACGTGGACTATGATCCCCACACAATGGTACATAGGCACCGAGGTCATCACCTAAGGACAAGTCCCCCAAGGCTACGACCCCTTGCGGTCCTTATTTAACATTACAAATTGTCTGAACCAAAAACGACAGTTACATTGGCGCCCACTAAGGTCCTTCTCAAACCACAATACCTTGCGCATCTCGCCGCTAAACGGCAATCTTTTTTCGGGGAGTAGGAGTATACACCTAACTCAAAAACCTATTTTCCTTTGTTCCCTACAATCTCTCTACAGGTAGCTTCTACAAATGATTGACTAAAACGCACCCGCTACCACAATTGATGCAAGCGCCTCAAGGCGAAGCACGTGGAACAATCAGGGAACAACCGACACCACTCCAAAGGAACTTTGGTCACAAGTCAACCGCCAAATCTCTCGGCATCCCAGTTGACCATCACGGAGAACATTTTCCAAACACTAGCAACTGCGGAGAAAACGTGCTCCCAACAACCCTATGGCATACCGCATAGTCCATGCCCGCCAAGAAGCGCCCATGGACTTATAGACTCAGTGAGAGCCTCACGCGAAAACGAAATAGCTCGACTAGAAGCTGAGATAGCATCACTGCGGGAAATGTACGAAGGCCTCCCTCAAGTCAGTACAAGTACCTAGATGCCAGCGACGCTGCATAACGCTCCAATGCCAGCTCCCGCAGGCCCATCAAGCATAATGGCGCTAGAAGCTGCTAGTCTGCCACTTTCGGCCAGGTCCCAAACTATCCGCCAGGCTCCTACCTACATATGCCATGGGTAGCTGCCTATAATCCGTATGCTTCCTATGGGACATTCGAGATCTATCCAGGTCAATACCGGTGCCCCAGGTTCGACTTTCAAGGGAGAGGGCGTCATCCTTTCACTCAGCAGGTTATGAACGAGCATGTCCCCATGGTATCAAAATGCCCTTCCATGATATATAGCCATATGGAGGAGAAACAGGCTCGTGAGACCACCTCAAAACTTTCGACTCAGCCATGTCGATACTCGGCATTACAGACGGACAGCAATGCCGAGTTTTCTCGTCCACTCTAAAAGAAGCAGCACTAATGTGGTTCTTACTGCTACCCACAAACTCAATCCATAGTTTCCAGCAGCTAGCTCAAAAATTCCTTACAAAGTTCGCCAGCAGGAAAGAGTACCAAAAAAATGAAGATTCACAAAACACTCACTCCAAGTCATAGGCCTCCAAGACGCGGTCACCATCTTTGTCATCAAACAAGGCCTTATGTGCTCGCAGTTTTACAGTGAACTCAACAAATGCCCAGTTTCCACTCTACAAGAACTAATGGACAGGGCAGAATGGTTCATCCAAGAGGAAAACGCCCAAATAGGAAAAAACAAGATGCAGAAGTTCCAAGTAAGCCGAACTAACACAGAGCGGTCGGAAAAGAAGAAAGAAAAAGGAACTACCGAGAACCAAAGCCAGAAGGAGAAGAGTAGCAGGAAGCACTCACCACCAAGACCTCGTTCACCTCCCAGGGACGATTCACCAGTTACACGCCCCTCAACAAGTCCCACGTTGGAGTCCTAGAGGGGACTGCCTCGCAACCCCAAAATAAGAAGAGGTTGGAACGATCCATACTTGCCCTTGATTACCTCCCCAAATAGAGAAAGAAAGATGAAGAGCATAAGGATCCAATCACGTTCGATCTCTCGAATCTGCAAGGACCAATTCATGATGACCCCATGGTTATAACAGCGATCATAGCAAACTATGAGGTAAAACGAGTCCTAATAGACCAAGGATCCTCAACAGACATCCTATATTTTGACACCTTCAAGAAACTTGGCATATGCGAGGAAAACATGAGGCTGTTTCCCAGCACACTCATCGGATTCTCCAGAGCCCAAGTCCCGACGGGAGGAGTCATAATTTCTCGCACATCAATAGGCACCTGCCGAAAGTAGCAAGCCTTGACACTAACTTCATCGTCGTCTCGGCACCATCAGCATACAATGGTATCTTAGGGCGACCGTCCCTAAACAGGCACAAAGCTATTGTGACCATAGCACAACTCACCATGAAGTTCCTGACGCCACACGGAATCAAAGAAATCACAACGGACCAGAAATTAGCGCGAGCACGCTATGCAGCTAGCTTAACAAAGACCATCAAGGTCGCTCGCCCTGACCCCAGAGAACCACGCGAGAATCATACAGAAGAAGCAGAACTCAAGAAATCCGCCCGCCCAGACAAAGTCCCTGCTTGGACTCCTTTGCGAATTTCGTATCTCGCCCGCTAGGCATTTTGGCTAAATCATCTTTGTCTCTTTATCATTCTTAGAAGAATAGACCTCCCAAGGTCTTTAGGTTTTTGAATGTAACCACTTTGCTTACTATCAATTGAAGTTTCCTTTTGACAAAGACATGAGCTATAAACAAATTTGAAAAGTTAGAACTCGCAACAAAGCCCTCTTAAGGCAATTTGGTGCCTGACCACCCCAGCAGATACTTGGAAAAATGCCAAGATCATTCAAAGATTCCCCACAAAGATGGTACCACTCGACCGAGTAACCTCTTGTAATCTAATAACTCCACAAGTCCTAAAAGAACGTTCATACATAAACCACGCTAGCAATCATCATGCAAAGCCGTCTTGATCACACGGATTTATGCAAAAACCTTTTTACCGAAAACTGAAAAGAGAACAAAAAAGTTCAAAGACAAAAGTCATTGCATTAATGTACTCATTTCATTAATGTACAAAAAGGGGGGCAATTGCCTATTACACTTGGCAAAAAGAGTGACCCTACAAATACAAACTACTCTTGGGCATCCCCAAGACTAGCATTAATAAAGGACTCCTTAAGCTCGGGGTCGCCAGCATTCCCCAACGTCTCCCTTACTGTAACCTCAGTCGTTTCCTAAGAAGTAGCTCCAATCTCAAGAAAACGCCCGACCGTAATGGAAAGGAGATGGTGACTTAAAGGATGACTGGTCAACTCACGAAAGCGAGCAAAATCCACGAACGGATCAATCGAAAGCCGGCCCCTAAGCTCACCATCAAAGACCTCCAGAGCAGGATGTAAAGAGCTCACCCACTCAGTGGGAAATCTTTCCCCACGAAGACGCGTGAGCTGCTCAACCGCCAACAGCATTCCATGCATCCTTTCAGCCATTAGCTCTGCCTGGCGGTTAGCCGCATCTCCAATCCTACTCTCAGCATCCAACCAGCCCATCATGTTAACATTAGCGCGGGCCTCGGCATTCTTCAAAGCTTCGCGAAGAGAATGCAGCTCTTGCAAACGCTTCTCCACGTCCTCCTGCCGAACACTTAACTCCCCGCGAGCCCTCTCCAAATTCAATTGCAGAAGTTTGGACTCTGCTAGTTGATCACCTTCGGCGCGAAGGCGGGTGACCTCACAAGTCAGAGACCGTATCTCATGATCCATGCCCTCGCACTCTTTCTCCTTTCCCCGCAAATTCGTGCGCACCTCCTCGAGCTACAACCGTGAATGCTCTAGGGACTTATTTATGGTATCAAGAAGCAAAACTTGATTATCCAGATCCTTGCTAAGATCAACCTGCGTAGAAAATAAGAGAGAAAGAACGTTATAGCGAAGGATGATACGCTAAACAAAAACGGGACACTCAAATTCAAAAACTTACCACTTGCTTCTCCCACATGTTGCTGGCTTGATGGAAGTCAGCCAAAGAGTTGGCCGCACTCTCAAAAGCTCACCGAGCAACGATAAAAGGATTCGAGTCAATTGCCCTAGCACCCCTATCCTCCAAATCCACAGGGAATTGCGTTCCAAGGGCTACTAGAGCAAAAGGGGGCACCTCCTCTCCCAACAACCCTTGTATAGTTTGTGAAGGATCCTCCGAAGCAAAATCTCCTGGAGCCACATCTGCAGAAGCAGTGGCAGTCATTTGATTCACCACTACATCCTTAGCAATAGGCCCACTATGGCCACCCGCCTCTGAAGCACTCTCTTCCACGACATACGGGAGGAGCCTCAAGAGCAGTGGCGATATCCTGTCCAACCGCTCCTGCCACTTGAGGCCTCTTGCTCGCCGGCTCCTTGGCACCCCCAGCAGAATGTGGAGAGGAAGAACTCGACAAAAACACCCTCAAGAGCAAGCGAGTGATGAGTTTGCTTTGAAGGTGGAAAAGTACCCCCCACCGAAGCAGTAACTCTAGTCTCCACTGGAGCAGTCCTTTAACGCACCATCGAAGACGGAGGAACCTGAGAAGAAAGCAGAGAATCCGTCTTCTTGGACCCCGCCCCCTTCTTTAGGATTTCCTCCTTCTTTCCTCTTTTCTTTCCTCCTTTCTTTCCCTTGGAGATCCTCCTTCCGCTAATAACGACCTCCGGTGGTGGCACCCAAGCCTTGCCAACCATCACCTCCAGCGGCGTTACCCGAGCCTTGTCTCCCTTCAGCCCTCCTACCTCCTTCAGACATCTCAATACGAACTCTGGAAACCTTCTCTCGGTTGGGAGAAGAACCCTGTCTTGGCCTCTTCTCCCTACCTAGGTTACTATCCCTGGCACGGTTAAGAGGAGGAGGAGGAGGCGGAGAAGAAAGATCCTTCAAGTCAGTAAAGTCGAGCGGGTACAACCCTGCAATCAGCAAAACCTAAATTAGAGAGGAGAAAAAGAAAACGCAAAAGGAGGAATCAGAAGAAAGACAACACTCACTATCATCTTCGTTGGCCATGGCGAAATATAAACGAGTAAGCAAGAAACTTCAACACAGAGAGAGAAATTGAGAACTCTCGGAGATGAGGGACTCTCAAATACAAAGGGTCGAAAACTAGAAAGTTTGAAGGTAAACAGAGCCTTTTCCTTTTTCATCTTGAAGTGTATTTATAGGGAGCTAGAGGCGCGATGATTCAAATCACAGCCTCCCTCGAAACCTGCAACAGAAAAGAAGTAATTATCACCTACATTAAATAAAGGTTGAAGCCGTCCGATCACATCAAAGACGCGCCAAGAGGAACGGCCCAGATTTAAATTCATCAAGCTGCAATCGTAAAGACCTAAACACCCTCGGTAGCCCGAAAGTCCTCCAAAAGGACCCAAAGGTAAACATGGAACTCCGAAGCAACGGCTAATGATGGTGTCTCTTGGAAACACGTGGACCTTAAATGGAGAAAAACGGCTTCGCAGGTAACATTACAAAACATCCAAAGTGACGGCAACCGACAGGATCCTGACACGTGGCACCACCCCTTTGAGGTAATCTCTAGAGAAACACGAGCCCTCCCAAGTGCACGCTCAACCCTCCCCAATCCCAGAAATTACCTGTCGATCTCGCTGTAATGAGACGGAGCTTGTTCCACATGTCAACCCTCGCGCCCAGGGCATCTTCAGAAATTGGCCTTCTCTGCAATGATGACGTCTCCTCGGAAAGATGCGAGTGTTTCTGCAGAGACGGCTCGAGAAACTTGCTAAGGAAGTCAAGCGATTAACTGTCCAGATCCAGACGCATGGTATCCTTGAATACCCACCCCTGACAAACTCCAAGGAAATGCGAGTTCCCTCAAATGCACGATCAACCGCCCCATCTCCTATGATTAGCGGTCAATCTGGCTCCACGAACAATTCATGGCGGGCGACCTTGCCCCCAATATTCTGCAAAAGTTAACTCAAGTCCCAGGGCGCCCAGCACCCATAGACTTGGAGGACTTATGTAATTCCATAATATCCCCTCCAAGGGACACGTGGCGCTAGCCTACTAAAAGGTTAACCGGACCACAGATCAGTGACACGCGGTGCCGCTCGATGGCCCCAGACATGGCCTCTCCCCACAATCAACATTAGAGACGTGGCTGAACTCCCCAGATCGTGGGTCGAGCTCCAAGCTCAAGAACGTGGGTCGAACACATTCTCCTCTACCTCGAGTATAAATATCCCTCACCTGGGGGACTAAACAGAAGGCAATCCAGAAGTGAGCAAGACAATGCTCATAACACATAAAGCATATCACGAGATCATCATTACCTGAAGTCTATCTAACGGACATCAGCCCATATTCACTCCATTAACAGGATACACCCATCCTCTTGCTCTAAGGAACATCCAGAGACCCTTGCTCTCTCCCTCTACCTACGAGGTACCTCCAACAGGTGGCTCTCCTGCCCGGAGAACACACACACGTCCTAGCCGAACACGGCCACTACAGGTAGCATTCCTGCCTAATGGCTCCTATGGACGTTTCCTCCTCGAACTGGGTGGACTTCGATCCCCACACAATGGTACGTAGGCACCTAGACCATCAGTTAAGGACAAGTCCCCCAAGGTTACGAGCCCTTGCGATCTTTATTTAACATTACAAATTGTCTGAACCAAGAACGACAGTTATAATATATATATATATATATATATATATATATATATATATATATATATGTAGAACACTCATTCTACACACATATATATTGAATTCGTTATGGTGTTGTGTACAAATATCTTTTAATCAATAAAACATATATAACAATAACAATCAAAGCCATTTTTCACTAGATAGGGTCAGCTATAGTCAATAAAACATATAAAAGGATAAAATTCATAAATTAATATAACATATAAGTTAATTTTCTTATGTACATGTATATTCTATGAAAGTTGATTATTCTTTAGCTCGGCTTGTTAAGCTCAGTTAATTAAACGTGCCAAACTTGATCATGATTTTTTGTTCGTTTAAAAGTTTAAGTTCAAATTCAAGCTCATCTTATTTTAAACGAACCAAACTTGAACATCTAAAACTCAAGTCATTTACAGTCCTACTTATACTAATATTCAAGCAAAAAAAATCTTATACTAATATTATCCGAAATTAAATATAATATCCCTAAATCTTATCCAAAAATATTCATTCGTAATCCTAATTATTTATAAAATATTTTCAATTCAAATATACATATATCTAAATATATGTATATCCACAACACCCCCCCCCCCTCAAGTTGGAGCATCAAGATCTCGTATGCCCAACTTGCGAAGAAAGAAATCTAGTTGTTGTTTCCCAAGCGAAGAAGGAAACCAAGTCTTCAATTCAATTTTTTCCAAAAATTGTAGTATCCATATAACTTCACTGGTTGTCTCAATCCAAGCCCGATGGCTTTGCTTCAATCCATACAAGAATTTTTGAAGTTCACATACCTTCGCAAAAAACAAAGTATCCAATCTAACTTATCCTGAAAGTTGGAGTATCCACTCAACCTCACTGGTTGTCCAAGCTCGAGAGCTCTGCTTCAATCCATACAAGGATTTTTGAAATTTACATACCTTCGTAGAAAACGAAGTCTTAAATCCAACTTTTCTTGAAAGTTGAAGTATCCATACAACCTCACTGGTTGTCCAAGCCCGAGGGCTTTTCTTCAATCCATACAAGAATTTTCGAAGTTCACATACCTTCGTAGAAAATGAAGTCTTCAATCCAACTTCTCCTGAAAGTTGGAGTATCCATACAACGTCATTGGTTGTCTAAACCCGAGGGCTTTTCTTCAATCAAAACAAGAATTTTTGAAGTTCACATAGCTTCCCACATTCCTCTTGAGGTAGAAAACAAGGGTCGAAGCACGGGATCACCATTAACACATCTTTGTCATTTCGTTGCTTTAATCAACAATTGAAGTCCATTAATCAAATTCATATGACACATGAATGTATGACAACTGCACTGGTGAAAAAGTTGTTCTTTTGATTGCAATATCACTTGGTGCCCATTAAATTGGTTTAGAAATACTTCAAAAGAAGACTAGGATTAAAACATTTTTTGAGATTTAAGATTTTGGGGGAGGGTTAATCTAATTGATTAAAATCCCATTATTCAATTGTTATAGAAAAATGGGAAACAGCTCAAACGAGACTGAGAAGTAGTCCACAAAATCAAAGCATGTTCAAGGACAAATACTGAATTCCAAATCAAACACTTAAGTCACGTTTGATTTATGGATTTTAGAGTGAAAGGGATGGGAATGAAAGTGAGAATGAAAAAAAAAGAATAATATGATTATTTTTAATATGATGTAAAATTGATGGTAGGAGAAAAAGAAAAGATAAGGCAGAAAAGTGAGAACGAATATGTCTTTTTGCCAAAATTGCAATGGAAAATTGGGAATCATTTATTTCCTTCCCTCCAAGTGTGGAGTCCGATGCTCACAACATCCCACACAACTTTGTTCAATCAAACAAAGTCTTTGGTCCTCATCTACCACCATTCCATTTCCCTTCCTCCCTTTAAGGGTATGTTTGGATTGGGGATTAAGGAGGAGAGGGGAAGGGAAGGGGAGACTTTCAAGATATCTTCCCCTTGTTTGGGAAGATGAAAATTGGAGGAGAGGATAATGGAGGATCAAGCCTTAATCCTCCATTATCCTTCTCTTTCACAAATTCAAGATACCCCAAATTGGGGTATGTTGGAGGAGGTATCAACAGCCAAACAAGGGAAGGACATATAGAGGGTTAACCTTCCCTTCCCCTCCCCTCCCTTCTCCTCTAATCTCTCCCCTTCCTTTCCCCTCTTAATTCCCAAACAAACCCTAAGGATATATTTGGATTGTGGATTATGGAGGAGAAGGGAAGGGGAGATAATTAAGATATTTTTTTCTTGTTTAGGAAGATAAAAATTGGAGGGGAAGATAATGGAAGATCAATCCTTAATTTGTCATTTCCCTTCCCCTTCACAAATTCAAGATACCCCAAATTGGGGTATTTTGGAGGAGATATCAACACCCAAACAAAAGGAGGACATATGGAAGGTTAACCTTCCCCTCCCCTCCCTTCTCCTCTAATCACTTCCCTTCTCTTCTCTTCTTAATTTCTAAACAAACCCTGGATTGTGAATTAAGGAGGAGAAGGGAAGGGGAGGGGAGGGGAGACTTTCAAGATATCTTCTTGTTTGGGAATATGATAATTGAAAGGGAAGATAATGGAAAATAAATCTTTAATCTTATAATGTCATTTCCCTTCATAAATTCAAGATACCCCAAATTGAGATATTTTGGAGGAAATATCAACACCCAACGTATGGAAGGCTAACCTTCCCCTCCCCTCCCCTCTCCTCCTCTAATCACTTCCCTTCCCCTCTTAATTTCCAAACAAGAAGGGTGGATTTTGGGAGACTAACCCTATCTAGGTTAAAAGAGTTAGGGGGAGGGGGCTAATGACATATTAATAAAAGAAAACTATTATCTATCTATATATGAAACTAAATGCAGTTCCACGTATTTCAAATGTTGTAACTTCATGTACCAACAAGGGATATGCACATGGTAATCAAGATCATAAGATCGTATAGGATCGCGATCTTATGCCCTATTTTTTATTTGAATCGTAAGTAAGATCGCAAATTAACATGATCGTGATAGGGTTGCAATCTAGAGCGTGAGATCGCTCGATCCTGTTCGATCCAGGAGAAGCCAAGTTGTTTAAAAGAAAGTAGGAAAACACATTTAGGATAAAAAAGCCTTTCTCTTCAATTTATGCATGGTTGCTTATTTGTTTGAGCTTATGATATTATTACAAATTTCTATGACGTCTTTTTTATAACTAGGAGTATATATGGATGATGTTGATTTTGTTTGATTAATTGATCCGTGGATTTTGTCATTTTTGTGACTTACAAAGTAGTTTATGGAAATATCATAAAATTTAATCATTTTATGCTTAATATATATATATATATATATATATATATATATATATATTAATAATTATCTAATAATTGATAAGATCTTACGATCTTCGATTCCATCTATCTTGTGCCTCTTCCGTTCCTACTTAAAATCTCGATCTTAATTATCTTGGATACGCATGGTGATTTTCTTGAATATCAAATGAGATCTATAACTAAAACTCGAATTTTTAACTTAACAAATTACATTTCAGAACTGTTTTTGCATAGCAAAAGGACTACATTAAATTTTTCTAAATCATTTCCCCTCCTATGTATTATAACAAAATATTGCCGTTAAACCCACAAAACTCCTACAACCAAAAAAATAACCCCAAAAGCTGTAACCTAGAACACTTTCTATCACTGAAAGTTGGTGTACCCTTTCTATCCAAACAAATTTAGGTGTAAAGAAACCTATGCAAAATCTTCAGTCCCAAAACTCACTTGTATAATCTTCAGTTGCATTACCTTTTACATTGTGCTAAACTGTAGAACAAGAAAAACTAACCATTAGACAGGAACGGATAAACTCAATACAAAATCAACTAGTTGAATATAAAATGTGATAAACATAACATCACTCGGTCAAATCATCAAGACTATACCTGTAAGGAATTAGTACTTAATATTCCAAAGTATAGAGGAGTTTGATGGATCCATTGCGTGCATGAGTTCAGGAGACACACCCGAAGATATCCTATGTGAATGCAACCTCGAGCTCAGAATAGCCAGCAAGTCTTTATGACGTGATTGCTTCCTCTTCAGCACTTGCACATAAGCATGCAACCCAAGCCACTCAACTTCACCCTTCTCCAGCTTAAGAACCGGCCGAAGATCACAGCGAGAACGAATGGAATGCATCTTTCTCTTTATGAGTTCATACATATAACTGGTGATGGATCGTTAAGGAAAAGAAAATTAATGGTTGAGTTATGAAACATTAAAGTGACATGTCCTAAGTGAAGAGTTTGTTCAATGTGAAATGCAATCATAATAAAATGAGTAAACTGCCATTTTGGTCCCTAGAAGATTCACTCGCTGACACTTTAGTCCCTGAAAGATTGTGACTATACAATTTGGTCACTGAAAGATCCAAATGTTAAACATACTAGTCCCTCCGTCAATTTTTTGGAGACGCCATTAACAGATGTAATCATGTGGCCGATGAACAACAATGGCAACAAATCCATTTGAAGCTAATGAACTCTCTGCAAGTGAAAAAGTAACGTGTTAAAAAATTCATAGAGACTAATGTGTCTAACATTTGAATCTTCTAGGGTCACAATCTTTCAGGGACTAAGTGTCAGCAAGTGAGTCTTCTAGGGACCAAAATGGCAGTTTACTCTGATAAAATATATGATACAAAAAGTATGAAACAATGTTCATACCTCAAGGAGCTTTTGACACTGTTTAAACAAGATTTCGTACCAAGTTTGAAGATGAATGATAACTCACAGATATAACAATGGAACTTCATGGCACATAACAAAAATGATTGATAGATATTCAGTCTCACAACAGCCGCTGAATTGATATTCGAATCAAAGAATATGGGATGGCATTTTGGTCTCAAAAAGCCACGCAGCTTTTTCTTCAGGCGAAGGCCTGGTTTACCTTGCCAGGAGACAGTAAGTGTGGACCGCAAATGGCCATTCAAGTACCTGTTTAACATATGGAACCACTTATTACAAATTGAGACAAATGGGCATATTATGCTTATAGAGATACTTAGTTAACTCAGTAATTGTGTGATACGAAAACAGTGAGAGCATCAGAGCACCATTACACATCAATACCAAAAAAGTAAAAGTAGCTTTTCACAGCTTCCAAAGCGATTTGAACTGACTTGAATGAGAGATGAAGAGAAAATTGAACTGACTTGAATGAGAGATGAAGAGAAATTGAACTGACTTGATAGACAATGAAAAACATCACAATTTGTAATGTTTAACTCTTATAATTTTTATTACCAAGATAAACAACAACAATCAAAGCCTTTTCCCACTAGGTAGGGTCGGCTATATGGATCAAGCGACGCCAACATGTTCTGTCTTTGCACATTTCTATGGTTAAGTTATTTATGTCTAAATCCCTCTTAATCGTTTCTCCTATTGTTTTCTTTAGTCTTCCCCTACCTCTAGTTATTAGGTTATCTTCCATTTGGTCAACTCTACGTACCGGAGCCTCTTTCGGTCGCCTTTGTACATGACCAAACCACCTAAGGCGTGTTTCGACTAATTTTTCGACAATAGGTGCTACCCCCACTTTCTCTCTAATATAATCATTCCTAATCCTATCCATTCTAGTGTGACCACTCATCCAGCGCAACATTCTCATTTCTGCCACGTTGAATTTGTGCTCATGCTGGCTTTTTATCGCCCAGCATTCAGTACCATACAGTAAAGCTGGTCTTATCGCGGTGCGATAAAATTTCCCCTTAAGCTTAAGCGGTACTTTCTTATCACAAATAATACCTGATGCCTTCCTCCATTTCATCCATCCTGCTTGGATCCTATGGTTTACATCTTCCTCTATTTCTCCATTATTTTGTATTATCGTTCCCAAATACTTAAAACTTGTAACTTCCCGCATGGGGTGATCTCCAAGTTTCACCTCACTCCTAGAATCAACGTCCCTACCACTAAATTTACATTTCATATACTCCGTTTTGCTTCGACTTATGCGAAATCCATATGTCTCCAAAGCTTGTCTCCATCTCTCTAATTTTTCATTTACTTGTTCTTTGGAATCTCCAACCAAGACTATATCGTCAGCAAAAAGCATACACTTTGGTACTGCCTCTTGTATATGTTCAGTGAGCACATCCAATACCAAATTGAAGAGGTAAGGGCTCAAAGCTGAACCTTGATGTAGTCCTATGGTTATAGGAAAATCCTTCGTAACACTACCTGGTGTTCTCACACAAGTCGTGACTCCATCGTACATGTCTTTGATTGCTCGGATATAGACCACTCGTACTCCTTTCTTTTCCAAAGCCTTCCATAATACTTCTCTCGGTACTCTATCTTAGGCCTTTTCCAAATCAATAAAAACCATATATAGATCCTTATGAGACCTCTGGTATCTCTCCATCAATCTTCTTAATAGATATATTGCCTCTATGGTTGACCTCTGGTATCTCTCCAAATCAATAGATATATTGCCTCTGGTATCTCTCCAAGATAAGAAGAAAAAATATCCACAGAAGTTATTGGTTTGTTTGAATGTAGTCTTTAAAAAGTATTTTTTATTTTATTTTATTTAAAAAAAAAGAAAGAAAAGAGAACATGTTTGCATTTTTGTTTTCAACTAAAAATAGAATATGCGTTTTGGGAAAAAATCACATAAAAATTAAAATTATTAAACAATCAAAATGCAGACACAAGTTTTTTTTAATTAATAGCATGTACATAAATACATGAAAACAATACTAGTATGGATTCTAAGAACTAATTTTATAAAACAATTTTAAAGAATGAAAAACAAAATCCATCTAAAGGAAAATGATAGTGTCAACTGTCACACCTTTATTAAATTCTTTTAATACACGCCTAAAATTGCTATCAGTGATTTAATTTCTTGGCATTTGAATAGGAATGAACAATGAATACAGAAGGAACTAATTATTTAACAAACATAATAATGACAAGGATAGACATTATATGATAATTGAGAGCAAATGAGAAAGAATACTGAGATGTTTTTCATTAGAGTGAGGAAACCATTTTATACATGAAGAATGCTCTATCTAAGGAAATAAATAATTGATTGTAATCCTAATCTAATCCTAGCTTTAATGGTCAAGGATATACACAATATTCTAATTGATTACAGAATATTCTAACATTAATTACATAAATATTCTAAAACTCCCCCTCAAGCTGATGAATGGATATCTTCCATGCCAAGCTTGTTGACTAAAGTCTGAAAGTTATTAGTAAACAAGCCTTTGGTAAGCACATCTGCAAGTTGATCATTAGAAGAAACATATGGAGTGCATATGAGACCGCTATCCAACTTTTCCTTAATGAAATGTCGATCAATCTCAACATGTTTAGTGCGATCATGTTGAACTGGATTATGAGCAATGTTAATTGTTGACTTGTCACAATAAAGCCTCATTGGTCCTTCCCAGGTGATGCCCAAGTCATCAAGGACAATCTTGAGCCATAGTAGTTCGCATATACCAAGTGCCATTGCTCTAAACTCCGCTTCTGCACTTGACCTTGCAACCACATTTTGTTTTTTACTTCTCCACGTTACAAGGTTGCCTCCAAGGAAAGTACAATACCCTGTAGTTGACCGTCTATCAGTAAGTGACCCAGCATAATCTGCATCTGTATAGGCTTCCAAAGTCAAGCTCTCCCCTTTCTTAAATAGAATGCCCTCCCCTGGTGTACTCTTCAAATACCGAAGGATTCTATGAACTGCCTCTAGATGAGATTCTTTGGGATTATGCATGATCTGACTGACAATACTTACGGCATAAGCTATATCTGGTCTAGTATATGATAGATAGATTAGCTTACCCACAAGCCTTTGATATGAGCCTTTGTCAACCAATGCTTCTTCAGGTGCATCATATAAGCGATGATTAGGCTCCATCGGAGTTGGGGCTGGTTTACAACTCAATTTACCTGTCTCTGTCAATAAGTCAACGACATACTTTTGTTGGGAAATAAAAATCCCATTTTGTGAATGAGCCACCTCTATGCCAAGAAAGTATTTGAGTCTCCCAAGCTCTTTAATCTCAAACTCCTTCACCAATTGAGTCTTTAATAGGGCAATATTCTCAATGTCATCTCCAGTGATTATAATGTCATCGACATACACTAAGAGAATAGACACTCCCCCTGAAGAGGAACGCCGTATAAACAAAGTATGATCACCCTGACTTTGCTTATAGCCCATATCCACCATAGCTTTAGCAAATCTCCCGAACCATGCTCTTGGTGATTGCTTGAGTCCATATAAGGCCTTTTTTAAACGACAAACCATGCCTTGCTTAGGACTTGTATGGAATCCCGGAGAAACCTCCATGTAAATCTCCTCCTCCAATTCTCCATGCAAGAATGCATTTTTGACATCAAACTGTTGCAAGCGCCATCCAAAGTTAGCAGCAAGAGATAATAAGACTCTGACCGTATTCATCTTGGCCACCGGGGCAAATGTCTCCATATAGTCTACACCATAGGTTTGAGTGTACCCTTTAGCGACAAGGCGAGCTTTGTATCTTTCTAGAGTACCATCGGAATTGTACTTCGTGGTAAAAACCCATCGACAACCAACTGGTTTTTTCCTTTTGGCAAGAGAACCAGGTCCCACGTTTGGTTTTTCTCAAGTGCATCCATCTCAACTTTCATAGCCTGCACCCAATTTTCATTCTGCAATGCTTCGGACAAAGTATTGGGAATAGGAATGGTATGAAGGTTTGTCAAGAAAGCTCTGTGGTTAGTGGACAACTTCTCAAAATTAAGAAAAGAAGATATGGGATGATTAGTGCAGGTTCTTTTACCTTTTCTCAAAGCAATAGGAACATCATAATCATGTATATGAGGACTAGATGAGTGAATTACCTCAACATCTTGGGGCTCCGAAGGCGATGATTGGACAAGCTCACTTGTAGGAGGTGGAGCTTTTCTTCGAGAATAAACTTGTAATGGACGAGCAGAGTCCAAAGTCTGGTTAGTCCGCAAATTAAGGTCTGGGTCGGGACTTATTTGAGGAGGATCAGAAAATTGTTGAGGCTGGAAGGCAGAGTCTATTATTTGAGGACATAGAACAGGTAACTCAGGGAATGGACTATACTCAAGGATGGTTTGGTCCTTTTGGGAAGAAGGCTAAGTAAAATAAGGAGTAAGTTCAGCAAATGTGACATCAGCAGATACATAATATTTCCCGGTTGGAGGATGATAGCATTTATAACCTTTTTGAGTGGATGAGTAACCAAGAAAGACACACTTAAGAGCTCGAGGATCAAGCTTACCTCTATGTGGAAGGTGAATGTGAACAAAGGCAACACAACCAAAGATTTTAGCTATAAGTTTATTTGAGGCATTGAAGTTTGGAAAAAATTCTGTTAGAACTTGCATAGGGCTTTTGAAATCAAGTACTTGAGTTGGAAGTCTATTAATCAAGTGAGTTGATATTAAGATGGCTTCCCCCTAATACTTTTGTGGAACATGATTTTGAAGCAAAAGGGCTCGTGTGCTTGAAAGAAGATGACTATTTTTCCGTTCAGCAACCCCATTTTGTTGCGGTGTATGGACACAAGAAGATTCATGGATAATGCCATGTTTTTGAAAAAATGACGAAAGAGATTGATTGAAAAAATCTTTCGTATTATCAGAACGAAATCTTTGTATCCTTACCCCGAATTGAGTTTGAATCATATTATAAAAAACAGGGAATAAAGAACTAACATCTGATTTTTGTTTGAGCAAATAAATCCAAGTCACACGAGTATAATCATCAATAAAAGAGACAAACCAACGAGCTCCAGAAATGTTAGAAACAGTAGATGGTCCCCATATATCACTATGAATCAAAGAAAAGGGAACAGATGTTCTACTATTACTAACAGGAAAGGAAAATTGTTTATGTTTAGCAAGTTCACAAACTTCACAATGAAAATCCTCAATAGTTAATCCTCCAAACAAATCAGGAAACATCACCTTTAAAGTATGAAATGATGGATGTCCAAGACGTAAATGATAAAGCCAAATTTTTTCTTTATTGGTTTTAAGGGAAAGACTATGAAATGAATGGGATGACAAACTTTGAACACTACGTCCTTTATTACAAGTATCAAGAAAATATAGACCATTCCGCTCCTTAGCATGTCCAATCATCCTCTTCGTGCCCTGTTCCTGGAAAACACAATGAGTAGGATGAAAAATTGCACTACATTGGGAGTCATTAGTAAGCTTATGAACAGAAATAAGGTTAGTGCAAAGTTTAGGAACATGAAGGACATCTTTAAGAGTGATATGATCATTTAAACAAATATTTCCTAGGCCAGCTACAGTAGTAACTGATCCATCAGCTATTGTGATTTTGCGATTGCTAGGACATGGTGTATAAGAGATGAATTTTTGAAAAGAATTGGTCATATGATCAGAAGCCCCTGAATCAATGATCCAGGTATCGCAAGGAGCTTTATCCGAAACACTAAAAACAGAAGAAACTTGAGGTGAAGATTGAGAAGATATACCTGAGAACACCAAAGAGCAAGTACCTGAAGTAGAAGGTGTTGCTTGAGTGGCAATAGAGGACGCTGTTAAATTGCCCAACAAACTCCTCAGCTTCTCAATTTCCTCAGGATTCAAGTTCAGAGCATTGGTTGTTGGTACAATTGTAGAATCCGAAATAGCCACATGAGCTTGACTTTGTCCTCTCTTTGTGTTCTGAGGCTTTCCATGAATTTTCCAACACTTTTCCTTTGTATGGCGAGGTTTTTTGCAATAAGTACACCACAAAGAACTTTTGGTTGGATCAGTTACCTCAGAATTTTGCACATTATTTTTCATCATAAGAGCAGAACTTTCTACAGGCAGAGCTTCTATCATTACACCTCTCCGTCCTTCTTCAGCTAAGACAATCGAAATTGCCTCATTCACTGGTGGTATTTCATCCTTGCCAAGAATTTGAACTCTCACAGCATCATATTCAATGTTCAGACCTGCAAGAAAGTCATAGACTCTTTCCTTCTCCAAGAAAGCCTTAAAGGTAGCTAAATCTTCGCTTCCCTTGATCGGGACGCATTGGTAGTGATCCAACTCCTGCCATAAGCTCTTCAAATAGTTAGAATACTCAGTAATGGACATATTACCTTGCTTGGCACGGTGGATTTTAGTCTTCAGCTCATAAATGCGAGCGCCATCACGGACTTTGGAATAGGTTTGCCGAATAGAGTCCCAAATATCTTTAGCAGATGTGAGGAAAATGCATGTATCACCTATCTCCGGTGTCATGGAATTCACCAGCCAAGACATAATTAGGGAGTCAGCATTATCCCAAGCTTCAAATGTCGGATCGCTTTTCGGCGGTCCTTTACCAAGTAAGTGGCTCAATTTGCCCCGACCTTTGAGGTACATTTGAACTAATTGAGACCACTTCAAGTAGTCCTTCCCATCTAACCGGTAGGCCGCATTAATGGGAGGCAAATCATATGATCCGGGAAAAACAGGGGCCGGAACAGCTGGAACAGTGGCCGGAACAGCAACTTCGGTACTGTCACCGGTGACGAATGACGTCGACATTGCTGGGGATGGCCGGAAATACGTCTAGAAGAGGAGCAGAAGCAACCGCGACGGAAGGTGGTCTCTCACGCGCTCTCACGCGCCGGCGCGTGGGAGACGAGTCTGTCCGCGGTGGTGGCGCGTGACGGCGCGTGGCTGGGCTTCTCCGGCACCGGTGAACGGGGATAGGCCGGTGGTGAGCCTCTGAGTAATACCCAGGGGGCTGTGAATGAAGAAGAGTTAGAAAAAGGGTGGGCTTAGTGAGATGCACTCACTGCCCGATGGAAAAAGCTGTCTCGGAAGGAAAGGAAGTGAACTCAGTAGCAGCGGAATTGAAAATGTCTCTCAGAGCTCTGATACCATGAGAGCAAATGAGAAAGAATACTGAGATGTTTTTCATTAGAGTGAGGAAACCATTTTATACATGAAGAATGCTCTATCTAAGGAAATAAATAATTGATTGTAATCCTAATCTAATCCTAGCCTTAATGATCAAGGATATACACAATATTCTAATTGATTACAGAATATTCTAACATTAATTACATAAATATTCTAACAATAATAACACGGTCAATTAAAAAAGCTTTGATAAAAGTTAACCTTGTATAGTCTGCCTGAATTTCCAAGGTGCAGCAATTAATAAGCAGACCACTCCAACAAAGAAACGAAGGGCCATCTTCACCAACTTTAACCTTCCTCGATGAGGATCCTTGTCCAACATCAAAGTTTACACCAAACTTTTTTTCATTCATGTAGCAATTGTAAGCACGAAATCCTCTTTGCAGCCTGGAGAAAAAGCTAGCTGCTTGCTTTTTTCATTAGAATATGATGTTCGGAAGAGACTTCACCATTATTGCTCATGTTTGAAGCATGATTCTTCTTGCAACCGTCAGATTCAATTGTTCTTTCAAGAAATGGAAAGATCACTTGCCTCTCCAGATGTCCATAATAAAGGGAGCAAAGCAAAGTAGACAAAACACCTCCTTGGGGAATACCAACACCTTGCAAGTAAAATTTTCCATCCAACTGCAAAACATTGCGCTTCACATGCTCCTTAAGATGTGAAAACAGCACATTATTGTCCACATGCTTGACCCCCTCCTGGGACATTAGAGAATATTATATTGAGCAGAGTTTTTCCATTTTTCCTTTTGAGTAAAACTTTCTATAGTTCTAAATGATTATCTAATAAAGAATCTGCCACACTAACTTCTTCATAAGCAAAGCAATGTAAATATGCTGAACTTTGATTTGTCATGCACTCTTAAAGATTAATGTGCAGCCATTACACCTAGAAATTCTTGAATTTACTTCCTTTCTAATAAATTTTAATTAGAAGTGACAACTGAGTGATCATGTTCAGACCATGGAAGATACTTCTCAAACTAATCAACTTAGAGGTGTGAGGACAAGCACAAGGTGCCACAACACTTCAAACAATTCTGGTGGAGTCCCACATCAGGGAGCCACAGGGAATCAGTGTGATACTTAAAGGGCATAGTTCTTCCTCTTTACAAGAGGATTTAAAAGAGGTAAACTTGTGTTTTAGTCAGCAAGATCAGTCCAGACAGACATGGAATATAAAGTCACTAAAATATCCAGCAGTGTAACAATAGATATGAGCATATGGCTCCCGTTCGGTAGGGAGCTTCACTGATGGAAAGGAATGTAAAAAGGTGGTGGGGCCCTTTTTACTTTTTTTATTTATTGTCAGCTTTTAAAAAAAATACAAAATATCTATTATACCCTTTGATTTCACACAATCCTAAGCTTCTTTTCTTTTTATTATTTTAATATAAGGGGCAAAGTGGTAATTTTAATACATTTTCATTCCAAATTTTTACTACAAAACACAGTAAACCCATTTCCTTTCCCTTTCTGCGTAAAGAACGTACCTTAGAATAGACAAAAATTCCATGAAATCCAAGATCATATATAGGAAGAGTAATTATCAGAATTTATAATGCAGGGCATTAAAGTTTAAATAGGTAAATAATCAAGTAAAACGAGACTCCAATTACCAAAAGATGCCAGAATACTACAATATAAAAGAACCATAGAACTTATAATATTAATAGAAAATTCAAAAAATGATAACTGACTAACAAAGATTGTACCCAAGAAACGGGATGAAGCAGATGAGGTAAATCCTTCAGAACCAGGGCACATATTTTCACCACGCACTGAAAGATGCTTGCGAACCCATAAAGATTTCTTCGTGCAAACAACTTGATCATGCTGTTTAAGTAAATATTCACGTTTTGGTAAAACTTCATTCATTACATCTAGCAGCTTGTCCTGATCAACAGAATCGAATGCTTTTAATACGTCAGAAATGACAATATAAAAATTAGGCTTAGATTTTGATCCTTCCTTCAGGCCTATCAAAAACTGGCATATTTTTTTATATACATCATTGTAATCGAAAACAGATGAACCTAGCTTTTCAGGTTTCTTGAATTGAATATCCTTCAGAATAATATGGGCATAACGAAGAACAAAATTCACAGGTTGATAATGATCAAATTTACTTTTGAGATTATTTGCTTTTCTCCACATTTTAGAAGACTGAACATTCCTCGATGACATGTAGGATGGCAATCTTGAAGAACTATTAAGATTAGCCACCATCCTTACTCCATTCTCTTTTGGTCTAATCCTAAGCTTTGAAAATCCAAATGGTCTTCCCATGAGAATATTCCTAACATCCACATCATCCAGGTGACTATGTCTCCCATCTTTTTTATTTTGATAACTGTATCTCCCATCTTCTAAGCAAGCAATTGTGCTATTTGTCAACTTCTCCCAAACTGATTTCCGATAATAGTATATATCTTGTTTCTCATGCTGACTTTCAGTAACATAAAAGTTTGCTTGCACTAAAGGCACAACCAGGCAAGAGAAATACCAAAAGATCCACCTTTCTAGAAGCTTACGTTTGATAACATGCACAGCATGATTCCAATTTCTGAATTCTTTATCGAGGCCTCTATTATGCCCTTCTGCGCATTTTAGGATCTGAGCATCTTGGCTATTCGAGAAATATTTAGTTCTCAGGAATGGAAATATTGATGTTTTCAATCCTTTCATACATAGCTTCAAATGGATCTTCTCAAATCTCCTCAGGCATATAAACCTGAAAATGTTTCTCCTCATTATTCTCCACTGTGAAGGATTACCTAATAATTCTCGGGGTAGTACACTCCTAGAGACAGCCCAGATGTAAGATACCACCTGACTTTTTGAGCAATAAGATTTAACTGCCTCATGCTGTGAATCAATGGCTTCCAGAGTATCTACAGAATGTTTTGAATCAAAACCATGCATTTTCTTTTGCATTCCAATCTCTGATACATTGCCCTGTAAAGGAAAATGTTTGAGAAATGTATCATATTAACACTGGAACAATTTTTTCAACTGGGATTGAATTGAGTTCCTTTGAAAAAGAATGCTTTAAGAAGTGTTGTTATGTATAACCTCACCAACCAAGTGAAATTATGTAGTATTAACCAAAAAGTCCAAAAGAAATTAAGAACCTCATGTGGGGAGTTAGATCTTCCTTTTGGCACAAAAACTAGAGATCCTTTAATCACAAGAAAATAACAGTACAAAAAAAAGGCTTGGAAGTAAAGAATCCTCCAAGACTAGTGGAATCAAATTATAATCTCTAATCCTACCGAATACATGGTATAAACTACACAATTACCTTAGAAGCATCATATTAAAGAATGTATTATGATCAGAAGGGCCTTCATGAACTTACTGGCATTCAGAGCCAATGAGACAAGAACCACTATTGTGCAAGCAAGGCTTTAAATCAGCATTGACATTTGCCTCAGATATGCCAAAAATATCTTCAACAATATACTTCGAACCAGCCAAATTTGAACGTACAGAATTGAATATGTCTGAGCAATCATTTGTTAAGGTGTTAAGACAATACAGTTATGAGGCAAAATTATGGGTGGGAACTTATAGAATGGCAACAAACTAACCATCACAAAACTCCTAAAACATTAATTTGTTATGTATAACCTCACCAACCAAGTGAAATTATGTAGTATTAACCAAAAAGTCCAAAAGAAATTAAGAACCTCATGTGGGGAGTTAGATCTTCCTTTTGGCACAAAAACTAGAGATCCTTTAATCACAAGAAAATAACAGTACAAAAAAAAGGCTTGGAAGTAAAGAATCCTCCAAGACTAGTGGAATCAAATTATAATCTCTAATCCTACCGAATACATGGTATAAACTACACAATTACCTTAGAAGCATCATATTAAAGAATGTATTATGATCAGAAGGGCCTTCATGAACTTACTGGCATTCAGAGCCAATGAGACAAGAACCACTATTGTGCAAGCAAGGCTTTAAATCAGCATTGACATTTGCCTCAGATATGCCAAAAATATCTTCAACAATATACTTCGAACCAGCCAAATTTGAACGTACAGAATTGAATATGTCTGAGCAATCATTTGTTAAGGTGTTAAGACAATACAGTTATGAGGCAAAATTATGGGTGGGAACTTATAGAATGGCAACAAACTAACCATCACAAAACTCCTAAAACATTAATTTGTTTGGGCTAGCCAAAATAATGATAGAAAGAGAAAGGTATGACCTGCAACAGTAATAAAGATGGAAAATTGGCAATAAAGTAAAATTTTCATTCAAAGAAGACACATATTCTATGACAGATTTAGAAGTTATTGGCAGATACGTTTCTTGGGAAGAACTGACGGGGAAGATGCTGAATTATAGAAGATGGATTGCCTGTTGATTTCAGTCCTCTTGGGAAAAGCTGGAACTGATTGCAATATTAAACAACAAGAACATTCCCATGGCATCTGCAGGTAAAAAGAGTTCAATAAACTAGAGGTAGAAATAATGAGAAACCAAACCATCCACAATTTTGCAGACAAAGTAAGCCACTGATTTGAAAGAATATAATAAATTACTACTTATGTCTTCTGAAGATCTAAATGAATTCCTCGCACCCCATTTTGTCAGAAGCAACAACAAGAAGACACACAAGAAATCTAAATATCAAAGAAAAGATTCAAATTTTCATTAACAAAGACAGTATACTTAGTTGTGTACTTGTGTTACACCTTATATTCAACTTTATCTATGAATTTATATTTGTATCAAACTGTCAAAAGATGATCCAAAACTTAATACATGCTCCTGTCATTTGTAGGCAATGATAACTTCCCATGACTAAGTAATTCTATTGGAAGTTTGGTGACCAAGGCAAAGATTCAACTAGAGTAAAAATTGTTGCCACATGCAAAGTAGACCTTTGGCTTAAGCAATTACTATTAGTATTACTTGGCCTGTGATGGGCCCAAAAATGTGGTCACTTATGCTAGAAGGAATAAGAGGGATAATGTTTCCAATTAACTCTCACCTCACCCAATGACTCCAACCACTCCATCCCCAATATCAGGTCAACCTCTCCCATTTCGGGGTATTTGAGAACCTACAAGAGGCTGTCAGACAATGTACATTGGGAAGGGATGAAACGAGATGTCCAGGCGTATGTTGCTAAGTGTGAAGTTTGCCAAAAGAACAAGTATCAAGCAATGAGCCCAGCCGGGTTACTTCAGCCTTTACCCATTCCTCAGCAAGTTTGGGAAGACGTCAACATGGATTTCATAGTTCGCTTGCCTAAATCACAGCACTACGATACGGTTATGGTGGTGTTTGACCGTTTAACTAAGTATGGACATTTTATCCCTCTCTCCCATCCTTTCACAGCAAAAGAAGTGGCAGAGAAGTTTGTTAAGGAGATTGTAAGGCTACATGGGCTTCCCAAATCCATCGTAGCAGACCGAGACCGAGTCTTCGTGAGCCATTTTTGGAAGGAACTCTTCAAATTATCGAGGACTACTCTTAAATATAGTTCCAAATATGATGGGCCACTGTGAAAGCCACCTATGTTAGGAGGAAGTTCATGGCAAAATGGGCCTTCCATTGGGAAGTCCACCTTAGGGGCAGAATAGTCAATTCTGCCACCAGGTAACTGCCTCTGCACCTTTTACTCGCCAGCCACAATGATTAGGAGCCAGCTTGGATTTTAGGACAGAATTGTAGGAGAGCCCTGCCTCTGGAATGTCAGGGAAGCTTTTTATGATTTCAGCCATTGTTGCCTTTTATTTCTAGTGTGTACTGTACTACAGTTGTAAGAAATCATATTTCGTGGCTCTTTTATCCTGTTGCTATTTTAATACAGAATCATTCAGCTGGCTATTTACCTATGTTGCTGCTACTGTTTTATTGCTGTTTGGGTTATTTACTGGGTTTGTGCAGTAGATCCTATCAGGATATCATCCCGAAACGGATGGACAGACTGAGGTGGTTAATAGGACACTTGAAACTTACTTGCGATGCTTTGCCGGGGAGAAATCCAAACAATGGAGCAAGTGGATTAATTGGGCTGAATTCTAGTGTCTACTGTACTATGGTTGTAAGGGGTCATATTTCGTGGCTCTTTTATCCTATTGCTATTTTAATACAGAATCATTCAGCTGGCTATTTACCTGTGTTGCTGCTACTGTTTTATTGCTGTTTGGGTTATTTACTGGGTTTGTGCAGTAGATCCTATCAGGATATCATCCCGAAACGGATGGACAGACTGAGGTGGTTAATAGGACACTTGAAACTTACCTGCGATGCTTTGCCGGGGAGAAACCCAAACAATGGAGCAAGTGGATTAATTGGGCTGAAATCTGGTTCAACACTACTTTCAATGTTTCTGCGGGCATGTCACCTTTCAAGGCCCTGTATGGAAGGGACCCGCCCACACTGTTTCATTTAGAAGATTGCTTTTCACCGGTGGAACAAGTGAATGAATATATTCGAGACAGAAATGAAGTGCTGGCAGAATTGAAAGAACATCTGGTTGTTGCTCAAGACAGAATGCGGACCTATGCTAACAAACACCGAAGAGAAGTTCAGTACAAGGTTGGTGATTTGGTGTACCTTAAGCTCAAACCGTACAGGTTGCAGTCACTGGCCAAGAGGGCTAGTGAGAAGCTCAGCCCGAGATTCTATGGACCTTACAAGGTCAAGGCAAAGTATGTGGAGGTCGCGTATAAGCTGGAATTACCGGCAGCAGCCAGAATTCATCCTGTTTTCCACGTATCCCAGCTTAAGAAGAGTGTGGAAGGTACTACTCCAACACAAGAAATTCCCATTTGCCTAACTGAGGATATGGAACTACAGATTCAACCAGAAGAAGTTAAAAAAGCGAGGAAACTCACCAACGGGAATGTGGAGATTTTGTTGAAGTGGGAAGGCCTACCAGAGTTCGAATGTACTTGGGAGGATTATGACGTGGTCAAGACTCAATTTCCACAATTTCACCTTGAGGACAAGGTGAAGCTTGTTGGGGGAGGTGATGAGGGGCCCAAAAATGTGGTCACTTATGCTAGAAGGAAGAAGAGGGATAATGGGCCAATAAGGGAGCCCACTGAGAGGGCAGAAATGGGAATTACTCAAAGTAACTAACTCTGACACACCTTTTAGGTGTTGAGGCACTTTTGGGTGGGGGGTATCGTGGATTTGGCTTTGTGAGGGAGAGACCTAACCTCTCAAACGTCAGGAACTATCTTGCTTTTACTTTCTTTTCCATTCCTGTAATTTCTTTCTATTTTACTGAGTACTGGAGAATTTCGATTCGCTGCTGGGAAATACTATTGGCAGAGCAATGTACTGAATCCGTTTTGCTGCTGTGTTATTTTTTCCCTATTCTGTTTGGCTGCTTTAGTATTCTACAGGGGAGGCTCTATCAGCCTGAATCGCATAGTTGCAGAATTGCAGGCCACTTTATTATTTTAACGTATCTTGGTAACAGGTAATAACAGAACTGCATTCTGTCCAGCACAAAATAGTGAAATGAAAGCAGAGTTCAAATATAATGAAATTGACTAAGATGAGTACATCCTAAAGAAAGTACAATCTAATACTCTCTAGAGGTATAAATTTGTCTGGCATGTTCTGCACCACAATTTAAAAATCATTAATACATGATGCATTACTAAGATTTTGCATGAACAATGTAATAAAGTTAGTTCCAATACCACAAAAAATTCTAATATTTATGAAAAATAAATAAATAAAATTGGTAAAGTGACCTTCAACAATATTCCAGGGAAACAATAGGTCACCTTTTCATGATGACTTAAGCTGGTTTCACTGCAATGAAAACTTCCATGTAAGCAGTCTGTAGTAGTGCTGGTTTCAGCAGAGCATAATTTTTGCCTCCGCTTTTGGCGCCGCTGCCAACTAAACGGCCTTGAACGCTTTCTAATCCTAGCTGTAGGATATTCTGAACTTTTTTCCCCTTCAGACTCAGCTATATGTTTACCAGCACATTTTCCAGTTGATGACTTAGAAACATTGGCAGAACTTGTTTGGTGATGCTCACTCCCGTCATGCCTAGTCAACGGCATTGAAGACTTCAAACCAGTGAAGTCAAGACCACTTGCAGAGCATGCAGGACCATTGAAAATAATGGAAGTATTGCACCTCCTTTTTCCTACAGTTGAGTCAGTATCACCAGTTCTTTCTCTCTTCTTTTGGTTTCCTGACAGAAAATTGCAACACAAAAATCATCATTGCAACATCCTACCCATTTCAAGAATCCAAAAAGGATTTCTTCTTTTCAACATGTAAAGTCAGGAATCATAAGGCCTTGACACAGATATGGGTGTAATTAAAGCCAAAAAGTCTTAAAAGCCCTCCCAGTCCAAGATCAAGAGCAACAGTCAAGGCTTCCAGACATATTCAACATAAATTAACTTATCTTCTTTAGTAACTAAGGAGGTTATAAATAACGCCTCACACCCCAGAAACAAAAGGCCAACTCTTTATGTTACAGCTTTCATGCTGTACTCTTATTCTTGCGGAAATAATACTATTAATATCTTACTTTGTTCCTCTAAGGTTCCCAAATCCAATTCTTTAAGTGCTATCTTCCCCATCTAAAGTTCTAAACAGATTCCATGTCAGAAACACTTCAGTCCAAACAGCTTAAGCTATTAAATGACGGCCCTACAGACTACAGTGAAGCCAAATGGACCACACCAACCTAACCTGATTTGGCCTGCCACTGTAAGTGGGTTCGCTGGCCCTCTGATAAGGAGCTGGCCTTTTAACAACCCAATCCATTTTCAAGAGGGCTAAAGGTTAGGTAGTCCAGCTCATTAAATGAATAATGAATAAATAATATGAAATATGCATATGAATTATTATTTTTTATTTATCGACTAATTATGTCAACATCTGAATAAATATTAAAAATAAATTTTAAAAATGAATAATATCTCATTAATTGGTAGAACTCACTTTAATCAAGTTTGTGAACCCTCTTATGAAGCGAGATCTACCCACTATTTTGGCAGAGCCTGGATTGGTTCAACCAATTTTGACAGATCAAAAGGCCCATGAATATTTTAATTAATATCTCTAACAGGAACTTTTTCTATGCCACAAACTCATAAATGTTTACTGAAATCATGATATAATATGCTAAAACTTCTTATTACCACCCTGAGGAAGTGACGAGTGCCGAGAGTCAAGGTTTGACAAACAATTCGACATCTTAAAGCAAAGACCACTAACAGGGGGACCTGCCACCTGATGGTGCTTCCTCCGCGGAACTGGCAAGAATATTGAAGTATTCCTAAGTATGTAAACCATCATGTCATCTCCAACCTGCGTACACACAATTCACCTTATTTTAAAGAGAAAAGAAAATAAAAAATAATATTGTATATATATATTATATTAACATACCCTACTTTGCAGAAGATCCCAAGACGAACATGATAGAAGCTCCACAGTGGGGCTTGAACAGTTCCTCTGCATATGAAATTATGAATACACACAAGCTGTGCTCAGTTTGTGCGGAGAGGTAAAGCCATAGATGTGTCTCTAAAAAGAAGGCAGTGATAAACCACAGCAGTCGTCATAAAAGAGCACAATGCTAACATCCATCCTTTCATCCTTAGACTACAGAATGTATAAAGTCCACTTATCATCGGGTTCATAACAAAAGCATATATGTCCAGGATCCTCAGCTCAAAAAATAATTAAACCAATCGCCTTCCGACCTAAGGAACACTAATTCAAGATGAGCACGTGGAACAAGTAGTCCAACATTCTAAGTGATAAGTTATAATAGTAAAATAAGACCTAGGAGAAAATAAATTAGTTCCAACAATGCCCCCATACAACTGACAAACACGAATAAACAATATATATATATATATATATATATATATATATGAGAGTGTGGTAGTCAGTAGGCACTAACCCAATTAAATATTAGTGCATACTACATAACCTCGCCTCTGGGTAAGGCAAGAATTTTTCTTTCCATATTTGACCATTTGTACCAAGCCACGCCGCTAAACAAAATATTTTTGTAATAAAGAAAAAGTTGCTTGCCTTATTAAAATCAGAGCATAACACATTACTACGTGCTGCCAATGATCCCTTTTCGCAAAGCATCAGTTCAATGGTTCTTCTCACAGTCTGAGAGAACAAAAAAAATCAATCGGAGTGAAGGCGCATTGCCAATCCCCTAATAAAACAACATTTCTTCTATAACGAAATCGTGCGTACAGGAAAGAATATACTAGACCTCATATTGTGACCAGTGACAATGAGGAAAAAACACTCGGAGTGCAGGCGCATTATCAGAAACGACAACGAAGCAGCGAATAAGGAGTTTCCGGTAGTCGGAGGGATCGTCCGGTCTGAGGAGAAACGATAAGGGGTCGACGGAGCAACCAAGGCATTGCTTCCCCTTGCATTTACACTGCTTCGGCGAAGGAGGAAGTAACGATACGATGGTTTCTGCCATAGGACGCGCTCGGTCCCGAAATAGACGCCATAGAATCTCTGGAACCTTGTGCTTCCTGCGCATTCTGGCGGGAAAAGTGAGGAGGAGGAGAAGGGAATCAGAGTGATGGCGAAAAACGATTCAATTTCCTGACCCACACGCACGCGGACACAGCCCCAATTGCTTCGTGTTTGAATTGAAAATATGAAAGGACGGTTTTCACTCTTCAGTGTACACTACAGTGTGTGTAGAAAGTGTAGTGTACTGTATATTCTGCTTGTATTGAACTTCGAGTCCATCAAATTTTTTACTTTCATTTTCAAGTCATGCTAATTTAGGGTTTTTTTTTTTTTTTTTGCCAAAATTTAGGACAAGTTTGATTCATATTTTTGTTAAGCTCTTTATATCTTTTTAATTAATTACACTTTATTTTTTTTAATATTATGAAATTATATTTTTGCTTTTACTTTTTATCTACTTTATTACATTTTCACTTTAATATAAAGGTAAAATGATCATTTTGTCCAATTTTATTCCATTCACATCATATCACATCACTTTTATATTACTTTTTTTCATTTTCTTCTATAATTCTATTACAACCTCCATTCCTATTATCATTCCAATTACATCCTCCACCACACTAACTAAACACACCCTTAATTGAGGACGGTGATAGTTATGGATGGATAATTCTGAAGAAATTTAATTGACTTTTTCAACTACTAATGCATCTTATAATTGTAGTTTGGCCAAATTACTCTTTTGGTCCTCAACGTTTGCTCGAAGTTTAAAATTGGTCATAATGTTTGAAATGGTTATTTTAGGTCCTCAACATTTTTTTTGTCAAAATTGGTCATCTAGTATAACATCTGTTTGGTTTTGCCATTAAATGCTGACGTGAAAGGCTTATGTGGTACACCTTCTCTCCTACGTGTCATATTTAAATGACATAGCACCCTCTCTCACTCCAACTCAGCAAAACAATGCCGTTGAGGTGTGTTAAGGCACGGCCTTGACCAACCGAGACTTAAATCTGAAAACTTACTTAAGTAATACCAAGTCGTTTGTCACTTGCACCAACCCTCAAAAGATGTTACTTGAATCAATTTAATCCCTAAAAAATGTATAATTATCAAATTTGATCCTTAAAAAATACATTCCAATCAGCTTGGTTCATCGATTAATATTTTGAATGAAAAACCTAACTTGTTATGTCAGCATATTAGTCAACTTGACTTTAGTAGTCAAAAAGAAGAAAGAGACGTTAGGTCCGACGTTAAGGGTTGAAGAATGTCCGACGTTAGGTCCTCCGCTGCAAAATCCACCACCGTCCAGTTAGATATCACCATCACCTTCCCAGACTTAGACCTCCCACCTTTAGATAAACCAAATTCCTCTCACAACCAAAAAAATCCACTTCCGACAAATCTTACAAAACTCCAATCTCATACAAAGAGGCATTATGCCCCAACAATGAAAATATAACATCATCAGATCATCTCACAGAAAACTCAAAAAATGTCATACCCTTAAATCCTCCTCCTCATAACCAGTGCTCAGAAGTGGGAAAAGAAATCAACTGCAGACCAAACCCCCCCATTTATTAACGTAGCTCTATCAAAGGAAAAAATCCTCCATGATAAATGGAAAAACTCAGTTATCCTGCAAATCAAGAACTGTAACTTGCGCTTAGAATATCTCCAAGCAAGGTTGGACAGTCTTTGGAAGCTAAAGAAGCAAGCAACAATTCTACACCTGGGAAAAGATTTCTTCCTAGCAACAAACCTGCTGCCAGAAGATCGTCTAAAGCTGCTCACAGGTACTCCTTGGTTGGTTGGCTCCTCTCAATCCTAGTAAGACTCTGGACCCTAAATTTCTCTGCTTCAGCTAATAGCCCCCCCCCACTCTACTATCTGGGTTAAACTTCCATATCTGCCTATAGAATACCATGACCCTGAAATTCTAATCTCAATAGGAAATTCATTAGGCAAGATTATAGCTTTCGATTTCAAGTCAAAGAGATCAAATATCTTCTCCCACTCTCGTATTTGTGTTGAGATTGCTTTATCTCCAGATCCACCAAGTCATATCTTTATCAATGGTCTCAAACAGGATATTATCTATGAAAAACTTCATGTTTTATATGAACCTAGTTTCTCAGCAAAATTTCAAAACTCCGATGATCAGAAGTGGCTGCCCGGAAATACGGTGAAAAAAAAGGCGCCCAACGGATCTTTTAAAAATTCAAACAATTTCCAAGGAAAATTAATTGCAAAAATGCAAACTAAAAACCAGCCTGAGAATTCATTAAAATCATTTACTAGCCTCAGAGTAAATGCTGAGGGAAAGAAAAAAATGAGTATAGTAAGTAAACAACCATTAAATCCCTCTAGCAACCCAAAAACTCCTTCTGAATGCCATCTTAAAGAAAAATCGGCGCACCATCACATCCAGCCTGCACAAACATTAATATCTAGTGGAAGTGTGTCAGAGGTTCATTCTCTAAAAACCCTTTCTCAGCCACTCCAAGATACATCCAGTAAAACAAATATAGAACAAAAGGAACAAACTCATAATTACAATCTGAACAAAAACAATCATTCCCTCAAATCTCAATATCCATCAGAACAAAAAACTCAATCCGCCTTCCCCCTCTTAAAGGCAGAGCCTCGTTTACCTCAAACCAAGATGCCTGAGAACTACCCCACCATCTCGGAACAAAGCAATCCCACCACCCCTAGCAGTTCGAATGTCACCTCGAGCATAAATCCTTCCCAACTACCAATCTCATGCAATCCATCTCAATTACTAGCTCTGGTTAATGCCACTATCTCAAAAAATTCCTTTAAAAGTACAGAGTTAGGAACAAAAAATCGCACCTCTGCTTCACCAAAAATAGTAAAACAAAATCTCAAGGAAAACGATGGCTGCTCCCAGGTCAAACCTACCATCATCTCCCCCCAAGTCTCAGTCCCACCACCTCCGCCCTCCTCCCCGACCCATCAACTACCCCACACCTACCACCAAGCAACACCTCTCCCAAATACTCTCCCTACCCACATTCAGCAAGTACCCCCCCCCATCGTCCATTAACACTTCTAGTGATTCCGATCAGATGGCCACAAACCACAGGCCTAGATACAGATCATCGAGCCCCACCAGACGACGAAAGAGACTCTCTCCTTGCAAGTCTCTACAACGCCTATTTAGCCTTCCCCGGGAACCAAACAGGACCCACTCTCATCTGGATGAATCTCATGAGAGGAATTCTCAACAACTCTCCATGGCTTCACTATTGGATAAACCTCATGAACCATGCATACATAGAAGCCCACAACCCTCTGATCTCGGAATACCACGAATACCTCCACAACAAGAACATTTACATTGTTCGCCCACCTCGTATGAGAAGGGCAAATGCATTCAACTGGTTCCCCATCCATCCCCTCTCAGCAAACTCACTCCTGAGAGAAAGCTTTCTGCCCCCAGTCATCAGTACTATAGAGCAAGGACAAGCAGAAGGAACTTACACTCTGTTCGGAGGCCAAAACCATTGCATCGTCATCTCGATACCCCCGTTTTTAAAGGAGCTTGTCGCCTCCGTCAAGTCCTGGCTAATATACGAGGCAGGAGCCCTCAACTACAACTGTCAAATAACCCCCCTCATAATGCCTGACTCCCAGTTCCCCTTCCGTGCCCCCGCTGTCGAACCTTGCCACAACACCCCCCTGCCCCCTTGTCAATCCTGTCAAAATATGAATATTATCTTCTGGAATGTTCGTGGAGCTGGTAGCTCTGACTTCCGTAGAATCTTCCGAGAGGTTGTACTGATGAACCAACCGGATTTGGTCTTCATCACTGAAACCAGACTCAGCAGAGAAAGAGCTAACCAGATTATCCCAACACTCGGATTCGAGCGCTACATCAAAGTCGATGCCATGGGTTTTGCAGGTGGCATGTGGCTGCTATGGAACCCAGAAAGAATTCTTCTCGAACCTACTGGCCAATCTTTCCAAGAAATTCACTGCCTTGCTAAGGTAAACAACCATTCCTTTCTGCTTTCCTGCTTGTACGCTAGTCCTATTACCACTAAAAGATATAAACTTTGGGATTCCTTAGCAGAGTTCGCTGGTATGCATAATCTTCCATGGCTCTTAATAGGTGATTTTAATGATTACTCAAAAACAACTGAGAAATTCGGAGGTAGACCTACCTCTATTCATCGTATACAAAAATTTAATACTTTCTTAAATAGGTGTAACCTAATAGATCTAGGTTTCTCTGGTCCTCTCTTTACTTGGACAAATAATCATCAGAACGGAACTATCATTAGAACCCGTATTGATAGAGCCCACGCTAACCAAAGCTGGCTAAATCTTTTCCCGGACAGTAAAGTCTATCACCTCCCTTGAAATTATTCTGACCACTGCCCTATCTTGCTAAAAACCCATCACTTGTCAACCATTGGCAAAAAGCCTTTTAGAATTGAACCTTTCTGGATTAAGCACCCTACCTTCCCCACGTTAGTGAGAAACACTTGGAATAATAACGTACAAACAACTCTTAATCTTTCCCACCTTCAGTCAGCCCTGAAGTCTTGGAGTAATACTTATTTCGAAAACTTTAAAATAGCAAAAAAGAAAATATATAAAAGACTCCTCGGAATCCAGAAATCTCTTTGCTACAATAATTAACCTCAATTCCTTCAACTCGAAAACAATCTCCAGCTCAAATTATCTGAAATCCTCAGGAATGAAGAAGAACTCTGGCACATTAAATCCAGAATTAACTGGCTTTCCTTAGGAGACAGAAACACCTCCTTCTTCCACGCCTCTGTCATCAATAGAAGAAGAAAAAACAGAATTTTTAGTATAAAAAATTCAAATCAAATCACCATATGGGATCCTAGAGAAATTTCAATGGAAATCAGGAACTTCTTCATAAGCCTTTACACTCCCTCCGTGATCACAGAAGACATTAAAAACTATCTAAATATCGCAATATTACCTTCTATAGATAGCTCCCACCAAGTTTCTCTCTGCGCCCTCCCATCACTTGTTGAAATCAAGAATGTTATTAATTATCTTCATCCTCTAAAAGCCCCAGGAATTGATGGTTTCCATGCTATATTTTACCAAAAATCCTGGGATTTAATAAATGAAGGCTTGATCTCTAAAATCAGGAACATCTTTAATTGTTCAAGAATCCCCCCAGATTGGGGAAAAACGCTCATCACTCTCATTCCTAAAATAGAAAACGCCTCTCATCCCTCTCACTATCGCCCAATCGGCCTTTGTCAGACTCAATACAAAATTCTATCAAAACTCTTAGCCAACAGAATCAAACCCCTGCTCTCTAATATCATCTCCCCTTTCCAAGGGGCCTATGTAAAAGGTCAACATACTTCAGACCTATTCATCACAGCCCAAGAAACCATCCACTCTATGCACAAATCGACTTCAAAGATTTGTTGGATGGTTATCAAATTAGATATTCAAAAAGCTTTCGACACTATCTCATGGTCTTTCATTCAACAAATGCTTACGGCTTTCAAGTTCCCCATCCCCTTTATAAACCTCATAATGTCTTGCCTCCAAAGCGCATCGTACTCAATCTTAATAAACAATAAACAGACGGACTTCTTCGCCCCGGGCCGGGGAATAAGGCAAGGAGACCCAATCTCCCCTTATCTATTTATTCTAGCTATGGAATTCCTTTCTCAATCCATCCAGCAGCAAATTCAAAGAAACAATTGGAAGCCCTTCAAATTTAGAAATTCAAATTTAAAGATCTCTCACCTCCTCTTCGCAGATGATATACTGCTTTTCTCAAAGGCAGATAGAAAAGGCTGCCAAATTATTAGTGACACCTTAAGCAACTTCTCTAAAGTATCAGGTTTAATCATTAACACAGGAAAATCAAAATTATGGTTCTCCCCTTCCACGCCAGATCATACAAGATCTGAAGTCGATCCTAAGAGACGGGGGAAGCCCGTCTGATAGCGTGCAGCACGCGTACTTCGAAAGGGAATCGGGTTAAAATTCCTGAACCGGGACGTGGCGGCTGACGGCAACGTTAGGGAGTCCGGAGACGTCGGCGGGGGCCTCGGGAAGAGTAGCTGGCTATTAGTCAATCAACAAATCTAGGCAAATACTTAGGCTTACCTTTACAACCAACTTATAAAAGCAACGACTTCTCTTTTATCGTTGATAAGATCAACTCGAAGCTCCAAAGCTGGAAATCAAAGCTCCTCTCTCTCCCTGGTAAAGTCCAATTAATAAACTCCGTCTCCGCCACCATTCCTTGTTACGCTATGCAAGTCTTTCACCTGCCAAAGAAAATTCTAGATACATTAGGAAAATTGAATAGAAATTTCTTCTGGGGCCATATCGACTCCCAAAAAAAAATGCATCACATCAGTTGGGAAAAGATTACAAAACCTAAGGCTAGTGGAGGATTATGTATCAAAAATTGCAGGATCCAAAATATAAGCTTCCTTTCAAAGCTTCTTTGGAGAATAACCACGAAAGATAAAGCTATCTCAATACAAACCCTCTTAGCAAAATATGGAAACCTTTTAAATAAAAATAAATCAAATCAATCTTTCATTATGAAAAGCATACAAAAAGCTCAACCTTTCTTCAACGAAAACCTCCACTGGAGAATTGGAAACGGAGAAAATGTCAATTTCTGGAAAGATAGATGGCTAAAATCCGGTTCCATTAACTCACAAGTTATAGGTCCCCTAAAAGAAAGCGAAGAAAACCAAACTATTAAAGACTATCTAAACTCAAATCCTTCCTGGCCCCCTCTCACCTCCAAAATCCTCCCCACCAGTATAAAGAACGAAATAAAAGCGACTTTTATATATAACCATCCTTCAAACCCCGATACCCCTACATGGTCCCTGTCCAGAAATGGTATTTTTTCTATAAAATCTGCTTGCGTAGGTCTGTCAAATGATAATTCTTTTACTGGCTTAGAAAATTTCAAGTGGATTTGGAAAATAAATAGCAATCCTAAGCAGAAATTCCACATATGGAAATCATATGTAAATGCCCTACCTACAGCCTCTAAACTAGCAAACATAATCCCAAATTTTCCCTCCAAATGTCGTATCTGCTGCAGTGCCCCCGAAACCTCTCTTCACATCCTGAGAGATTGTCCAAAAACAAAAGAAATTTGGATACACTTGAATCCTCCTATAAATTTCTTCACCCTTGACCTTCTTCCTTGGATTAAAAACAACTGCACATCTAAATCCCTCTCCTTCCAGAATATCCCTTGGAACACTTGGTTTAGCTTTACCACCTATAGCATCTGGCTTTGCAGAAACCAATTTACTTTCAAAGGAAAACCGTTCATCACCCACCAATCTAAATCCCTCTCCCGTCTTGAAGACTGGAAAATCTGCCATATTCCAAGTTCTGCGAATTTCTGTGCAGATGCTTTGGCGAAGTATGGTAGAACTTCAAAGGCTGGTCTCACGGTCCTTCAACACCTTCCCCAGTTCATCTCACTAAGCGTTTGGCAGGCCTCCAACCCTCCGGACCCGCCTTGAACAGAAACATTGTTGGAGTATTTTGATTGATTTGTATTTTGCTTTTGGTTGTTTTAGTTGTCTAGACTTTGTTTTGTTTAGTTCCATAGACTATGTGTGTCTCTTGTCTTATTTGCCCTTGTACTCGTTTTGTCTTTTCCATGTACTGTCTTCTTATCTATAATATTACAAGTCTTTTTCACCAAAAAAAAAACTTGACTTTAGTAAAAAAAGTATATTACATTTAAATCAAAAATATATTTAAATCAAAAATATTTTTTGAAAAAAAAAGTGACTCTTCATTAAAAAATATATTAAAATTAAAAAAATAACACTGAATGAAATTCTGCAAAAAGAGAAACGGCACTCATTAACTTTTTTTTATATATAGGGCACTCATTAACACTTAACAGGGTTAATTTTTTAAATATATTTTTTTTATAAAGGGTTAGTTTTTTTAAAAAAATTGTATTTTAATAATTTTCTTAAATATTAATATAATTTTTTTATGAAAAATATATGGCATTCTAAGTAAGAATTTAATATTCACATTTGTCCACTGTTCTCAGAACCGGACCGGCCGGTCGAACCGGAAAACCGGTAAACCGGCTGCCAGTTCGGTCCGGAATAACCAAAGAACCGGTCAGATATAAAACCGGTCAATAACCGGAAAAATCGGTCAAGAACCGTTCAAACCGGTGGTTTAGACGGTTTGACCGGTTTTTCCTTTTTACAAAAAAAAAAAATTTGTTGTTGTTTATGATTTAGTATTTATTGAGAATTTGTTGTGACTTGTAGTTGTAAGGATTGTTCTATTTCAATATTTATTGTTTGGTTTGTGATAAGACTTGAGACTTAAATATGTTGATCCCTGAACTTATTTGAAGAGTTTAATATGATATTGTGGTAATTTGAAACTTGTTCTATTTCTTATCATGTTTAGATCGAGATGCAAACATATAATTATGAAGTATATAATTTTTTATGATATATTTTAGTATATTTAATTAAAAATATATATTTTAAATGCCACTGGTTCGACCACGGTTGGACCATTGAACCGTGAACCAGTGCCTCGACCGGTTCAATGACCGGTCCGGTTTTAAAAACATTGCATTTGTCCCATCATCATTTGGGTTAAAATTTTCATCTAAACAAATTAATTAAGGGATTAAATTGATTGGGTGCATCTTTCACTATTAAAAAAAGTATATTTAACAATTTATATTTCCACCATCACTATTAATTGTTAAAATTTTTTTCTCAACAATTAAACTTTGACCGTTGAAATAAGTTATTGAAAAAAGTCAATTATAGTATTTTGACGATTAACAATTATCGATATATGTTAATAATATGATTTTTGACAATACATTTATTGACAACGACTGTCAAAAAAATTTCGTTGAGTAAAATGTTGTAAAAAAGAATATTATCGACAATTGTTGACTGTCGAAATTAGAATGTTATTATTGTCTTTTTTCAACAACTTATTTCGACTATCAAAATTTGATTGTTGAAAAAAGTAATTTATTTTAACAGTTAAGTAGCCGTCAAAATATAAGTTATTGAAAAGACTCATCTTTTGGTGGTGTTTTAGATATCAATGTTGACAATTATATTTTTCAGGGACTAAATTGTTAATTTATTTTAAGTTTTTAATATAAAATTCAACATAATACTCTAATTTACTCATAATCTTTGTTGGTTTCTTAAACAAAAAGCTTTTTACATATCCTATTTTAATTAAAAAAATTAGTAGTACATATATATATATATATAAGGATAGTATAGTAAAGAAATGAAGGGGGAGACAAAGAGTACTTGAAGCCAAAAAAAAAAAAAAAAGGCAATGGGAGGGAAGAATGGTACAAATAAAAAAAGTAGTAAGATCAAGCAGCCATACCAAAAGAGACAAAGTATGAGATATCTCCCTTTGTTCCATCAAGCCACGCCAATACCACCTATTCATTCCTTCTTTCAATGTTTTTTTTTCTTTTGCTTTTTTTCACAAACAAAATTACTTTTTGTTTGTACCCATTCATGCAGGTTCTATTATAGAAAAAAAAAATTAAGTATAAAGTAGTCTTAAGTATATTGTACAATTTAGTCCCATGTGACAGAGAATTCAACTACACATTCTCCTAAGGTGGCGCAACGTTATTGCCTAAGCGGCTATATCCAATTATCTACCTTCCATTCATAAATTTCTCTTGGCATATTTATTGATAATAGAGTAAATTAATAGTTTAGTTCTTAAAAAATATAATTTATCTTAATTTAATTTTTAAAAGATATATTTTTAATCAATTTGATCCCTGATTATAAAATAATTGAATAAATTTGAGTATAGCTGACATAAATCATATACTTATTAGTTATTAGGAAACTTTTTTGAAAATAAAATAACAAAATCAAATGAAAATTAAAAAGTGTAACTACGGAATATTCCACCTTGGGACACGTGGCACAGACGTTCTAGAAGCACGGCCTCAGTACCCACTAGAGACATGTGGCTCCACTCATCTATCAAATACGTGACCGACTCATCTATCAAATACGTGACCCTCGCCCACGTCACCTCACGGAGCTTCCCCTCAACCCGACGTGGGATCTCCACAAGCCTCGTGGGACAATCCACGTCCCACGAGGTCATGGTTCGAGCACGATCTCCCCCACACTCAAATATAAATAGGCCCTCACTCGGGGGACTATGGGATCGAACCTAAGAGAACGATACGCAACGTGAAGCATTTCCATTCTGTGACATCTCACATACTCTCTCCATACCTGGGCACCCTCGGGTACCCCCACGCAATCCCTCAACACACCACGAGCTCAGTCGCAGGCCCCGTTTCGGCCAACCTCCGGCCAGCTCACCTCCGTCTAGGAGCGTACCATTTACAGGGTTTCCAGTAGCCCTTAGAGACCATAGCTCTCTCCCGCTAAGGCAACCTCCTAAGAGCGGCTCGCCCGCCCGGAGTACCTTAGGCACGTCTTAGCCGCACACGGCCCAATACAGGTAACAACCTTGCCTAACGGCTCCTATAGACGTCACCATGACGAACTACGTGGACTTTGATCCCTCCCGAAGGGTACGTAGGCACCTAGGTGCATCACCTAAGGACAAGTCCCCCAAAGTTAAGACCCCTTGCGGTCCTAATTCCAAATACAATTGTCTGAGCCAAAAACGACAGTTACAAAAATAAAACAATAAAATTTCAAACTAAAATAACACAAAAACATAAAACTCCAAAAGTTAGGGCTGCTTAATTGGCAATCCATTTTTTGCAGCAACAATTTCTTATTTTTAAATTTTGAAGTGTTTGACTAATATTTTAGAAGTATTTTTTAGTTGTAACATTCTAGCATAAACAATTTTTTAACAAGTATAAATAAAAAAATTCATTAATTAAAATTAATAATTTATTTAACTAACATTTTTTATTTATTTTGGCCTGATCTAACATTTTATTAAATTTAAAAATTATTAAGATTTTATATTTATTTGTTTAACATTTACCAAAATAAAGTATTTATACTCATTTATTTATTTAATAACATTAATAACACTAAATTGATACATATCCTTCTAGGTAATTTTACAATTAAAAGCACCTTTTTTCTATAAATTTGTCAAACACAAAATGTTTTTGTGCTATTGATAAAAGTATTTTTCAACTCAATTTGACAAACATCAACTACTTCCCTCTAACTGTACTTTTTCTCAAAATCTATTTAAGAAAAAGTCATTTGAAAATAAACACTTTTAAAATATGGTTGCCAAACAGGCCCTAAGTAGAAGTTAGGAATTAAGAGCATGTTTGTGCATGCTTATTTTTTAAAAAAGAAGCATATATTTTTTTTAATAATCACTTATTTTAAAAAAAGTGTGTTGTTTGTGCATGCTTATTTCATAAAATAAGTGATTCTTAGTTGTAGTAGAATGCACTTTTTTAGCTTTAAGCAGAAGCCAGAAATTGGAGCTTCTTTTTCTAGCTAGTAGCAGAAGCTGAAATTTAAATAATTTATGACAAAAATATCCTCAATAAAATTTAATATTTTCCATTATACCCTTTATTATTTTAAACCTAATTTTGACCTATACAACTATAATTTACAAACAGTCTCTTCAACGTTGCTCCTCCTCTTCCTTCACCATCTCACTTCATGTCTTTATCTTCTTCCTTCACCGTCTCACTAATAATAAATATTAAATAACATTTTAATATATTAAAAAATATTAACTAATAAAAAAACTAATCATAGATAACAAAATTACATTAAGTAAAATCAATAATTATTTAACTAACATTTAATATATTAATAAATAAATTAACATTTTATTTTTATTTATTTAATAATAATTAACAAATTAAATATTGATATCTATTTATTTATTCAATAACATTAATAACATCATAATATATACATGCCCTTATTGGTAATTTTACAGTCAAAAGTACTTATTTATACAATTTTGCCAAACACAAATTGTTTTTCAGCTACTGATAAAAGTACTTCTCAACTCAATTTGCCAAACACAAATTGCTACTCTTTCACAGCACTTTTAAAAAAACTCCATTTAAAAAGAAGTCATTTGAAAATCAGCAATTTTTATAAGCATGCACAAACAAGCCCTAAAACTTTTACTTCTAACTAAAAACAAATGTTAAAATTTAAATATTTAAGGACAAAATTACTCTTACTAAAATTTTGTATTTCCTATTTTATCTTCATTTTCATACGGTCACGACCCCAAATCGGGAGTACGTGATCGGCACGGGAATAGATTTTTACCTCTAAACCCGTAAGCCTTATCTTGTAAAAATGACTATAACTACCCTGCTATACAGTCAATATATATATCATACTAGTGGCCACACCTCACTGGTGGCCTAATTAGCCTGCAATCCGCAGTTCGCTCAATACCGCTTCAGCTTAATCCAGTGTATAGATATATTTATCAGCACTCATAATGTAAATATTAATATCATATTGACCGTACGTCTCAATTCGTACGATCTATCCTATTCACATGCACCAAACACACATAATATATATCCATATCATATTGACCGTACGCCTCAATGCGTACGATCTATCCTATTCACATGCAGAAGTTTATATACTCAAACATATATCCTAGTTTATCCCCAACTGGAACTTGTCTTTAAATACATGTGAAGCCGACAAGTCTAGAGTGAACGTACTTCAAAAGCTGTAAATATTTACAACGCTTACAACTTTAAAATAAGTACAACAAAATAAATCAAAATAACCCTAAAGGAGTCCACCCACGCAAACAAGTGCGTAAGGATGGTCTGATGTCCGTATCACTGTCCGGACGTCGATGTCTGCCCGATCCCTGTATCTGAAACATTGAAGCAGAGGGAGTGAGTCAAACAGACTCAGTGAGAAGCTTCCCATCCTCGGCGTAGCGGCGGGTACCACTACAGCTGGGGAAAGGGAAACACCCACAATCACATGCGCATGAAAGTCCAATTTATCAAATGTTATATTACGATCAGGCGATATTAATATAACATAAAATCATGGATAAACCTACGGATCATGCTCCTCTATCATGCTTTTCATAAACAAGCAAACACTTTAAACATATCATTTGAAAACTGTAAATCACTCAACTGACCCTAGTGTCAGGCTAAGGCAATGGCCTCAATGGGCAAATTATATTAAATCTTTAACTGACCCTAGTGCCAGGCTAGGGAAATGGCCTCAACCGGCAAATCTTTTAATCTTCTACTGACCCTAGTGCCAGGCTAGGGAAATGGTCTCAACCGGTAAATCTTTTAATCTTCTACTGACCCTAGTGCCAGGCTAGGGCAATGGCCTCAACGGGTAAATCTCTTATGTCTTTTACTGACCCTAGTGCCAGGCTAGGGCAATGGCCTCAACGGGCAAATCTCTTATGTCTTTTACTGACCTTAGTGCCAGGCTAGGGCAATGGCCTCGACGGAAAAATCTCTTATGTCTTTTACTGATCCTAGTGTCAGGCTAGGGCAATGGCCTCAACGGGCAATCCTTTCTGACTTGTTTCTCTTCCCTAGCCTTCAGCTGGGATTCTGACTCTATCTACCCATTACAATCCTAGACTGACTTTACCTAGGTAGTGTGAACCTCCCTATGACTGACTAATCAATTTATGAGATCGTTTTAATCCTTATGAAATACTCAAACCCTTGATTAGATCATAACCTTGCTCTAAGGCCTTTCCTAAGTTCAATTACCCTAAAATGTCGACGTTTACTAACAACTTCTTTATGATTTCTTTAATGAGTTTCTAATTAATAGGGTAAACCAAACCTTGGACTCAATCAAAAACTTACCCCCTTGCTTGTACTGTTCGGCGTACCTCATGTCATCACATGGATACCCTCCAGTACCTCTTTACCTGTAGTCAAACACACATATAGAAATACTTTCATGGATAACAATTTAGGAACAACAATAGCATGTTAACCACTAAACAATTCTTACAAGTAGGCAAGTAGGCAAACCACTTATCCACATCCTCAATCAACCCTGTAGGGCAAGGATGGGAAACCCCTCACCTGGACGGCTTCCTTGCGCTAGTCCTGGAGTAACTCTCGCTCCAGACGAGTCGTGGTTTCCTAACCAATGCATTCATGTGGTTAACATCTCAAACTATATGCAATTCATATGCATATGACATGCTCGTGCCTAAAAATGCATCTAGACTTCGCCAAGAACCGAGTTCTTGGTCTTATCCGTCTTCCCTCTCTTCCATGAGAGTCTCAAGTGCTACATACTTGGTTTCGTATAATTATCGCTCACCTTGAATTAATTTTGGAGCCTTGGATTTGAGTTACTAAACCTCGATATGCTTCTAAATTATCCTACTTAAGGTTTCCTAATAATTACGAAGGAATTAAATTGCCATTTTAAAATTTGGACTTTATTGTTCCACAAGTTTCCATCCTTGAGAAACAAGAAAGTCCCTAAAATAATTCTTGATGCTTGATAACATTTTTAGAATTATTCTAGAGTGTTTAAGATTGAAAAGAAGAGGTTTAGAGCCCTCAATATCACCCTTAAAGTGTAATTGGACAATCCGAGCAGGGACCTGGCATGTTAACGTCAAGGTTCAACCTTAGTAACCTCGGGCCAGCTCTTCACGGGTCTTGTTCAGCTAATATTTCAACAATATAATTTCAGAAATTCCAATCCAAGCCTATTTACTCAAATCCAAGCTCAATCCTAATCTTCAACAATTTTCCCAAATTAGGAATAATTATAATTTCAACCCAAATCCTTCAAAATTCGAATTCGACTAAACCCGAGGGTATAGTCTCGATTCTTACCCCAACTAAGTGTTCAAGAATACTTCCTAGGTCTCAATCTACCCTCGAAACAATTCAATCTAAGGTGAATCGAAGAAATCCCTACAAATGAAGAAATTGGGGTTTTCGATGAAATTGTGGTTACCAACCTTTGATTCGATTGGTGGAAGGTGTAGGAGACGTCGTACCCGAGCTCCGGTGACTTTTTCGGCGTCGGCTAGCTCTCCCCGGTCACTTTTCCGGCGAATCCCAACTCTCCTTCTTCTTCCTCTTCTCCACACTCCACTCTCTCTCTCTCTTCTCTCTCTCTCTCTTCCTTTCCTTTCTTTCTTGTTTCTAATTCCCGTAGCCCCCCTCCTCTTACTTTTCTCTTATATTCATTTCATTTTTGTTTTCTCCTTCATCCCTTCTAATCACGGCACCCCATCCCCAAAAATAAGTAAATTAATATATATATATATATATATATATATATATATATATATATAATAACAATAATAATAATTATAATAAGGATTAGGTAGTAAATATCCCCAATTAAATCCTCCTCTTTGAAATTAAAATTTTTTATTTCCTCTTATATCCCAAATTAAATACCCAAAAATATTTCCTACTCTCTTTTCACCATTTAATTCAGGTTTCCAATTCCTTAGGTCCTGAGTTAAATCCAAAAATTATTTTCTACTTCTTTTCTTTTCCTTTCAGTTCATTTTAAACTTCGAAGAAAAAAAATTTCGGGTATTACACATACCTAGCTACTAGCTAGGTTATCCCTCTTTTTTGCCTCTCCTTACGTATGAATTATTTTGAGATATATAAATTAAAGTAAAAATATTTATAAATATTAATTATTTTTAAACATGAAAATTGAAGTATTTGTAAATATTAATTACTTGGAAATATGTAAATTAAAGTATAAAATATTTGTAATTAAATAATTTAAAACATGTAAATTAAAGTATGAAACATTTGAAAATATTGATTATTTTAAAAAATATAACAATTGTACGTTCACTTAATTTTAACTACAGCTCACGGAAAAGAAAACATAAAAAATATTAATTACAAAATGGAAAATAAAAATAAAGCAAGTAAATCTTAAATGTTTGATACTATTTGGTATAACTAGCTTTTGGCCTGTGCACATGCACGAGAAATTATTAAAGTTTTTATAATAGTAATGTCAAACATTATATATTATTCATAATGAATAATGGAGACCTAATATATTTGTATCCATTTAGATGGTATTACGAAGGCATATACTTATGTAATAGCCTAAATGAAGATTTAAATTTTAAAATTCTGACCAAGTTTACCTTATATTAATGTAGTAATGTTTTATTTGACTTTAAAATAAGCAATCTACATTTATTAGCATTATCTGCAAGAATATATTATTTTCTATATATATCAATTTTAATATTGCATCTTGTCTTCATTTTAGTCTCGGTATGTAATTTGCAATAATATCTGCTTTCGAAATTAGTTACGTGTTTAATAATGAATTATTAATTCAATTGGAAATTAAATGTAATACCCGAGAACATTTTAACTAGCATCATCAATTAAATTAAATTAATTAATTTAATTAAAGTGGAAAATGGGATAAAAAAAATACACACTACCCTATTACTTCCTATGTTGTGAATACAAGTATTTTAAATCCAAAATTTTTCTTTTTCATACTTTTTTTTATATATCATATGCCTTTTTCTTTTTGTAAAATATATATATTAATTCATTATATATATATATATATATATATATATATATATTATAAGTAAAAGAAAAGGAATAAAAGAGAAAAGAGGAAAAGAAATCATAATTCTTTTTCCTTCTTTTTGTAATATATATATACATATATTAATCTATTATATATATGTATTGAATAAGTAATAGGATAAGAAAAAGAATTAGGAAAAGAAAGACAAAACTGTGAGAGAGGCAGAGAAAGATGAAACACGCGTGAGAAAGGGAAGAGAGGAAGAAGAACGCGAGAGAGAAGGCTAAGCTCGGACGGAGGACGCACGGGAAGGGAACACGCGTGGGAGGTGGCCGGAGTACGCCGTGCCGTCCACCGGAGCCAGCTGGTCGTCGTCCGTTGTGCTAGAGAGAGAGAGTTCGGGCTAGAGAGAGAAAGCAAAGGGAGAGAGCTTTCTCGCCGGAAAATTCGCCGGAAAACATCGTCTCTTCACCGGGGAAGGTAGCTGGGAGTCTCCTCTACTCCATATCGTCCTTCTAACTGGTTGAATTGAGGTGAGAAGTCCCAAAACTCTCAAACCCCAATTTTATCAATTTTAGGGATTTTTGGAAAGACCCCAATTGATTCAATCTGAGTATTTTGGGTCCTAAATTGAAGTATATGCATGTTAGGAAGTGAGTTGGAAGCTTAGGAACTGGAACCAAATTGATGAAATTTATCCGGGTTGGAAAAAGTGTAGGAAAATGTGGTTGTTATGGTTTAAGGGTGTTGTGGAATGACTTGGGGTGCATTGAAAGGTTGAATAATAATTATAAAAATTGTTAAAAATTATTGGAATGTACGAGGGATGAAAACCCGAGTAATTCCCGTCTCACCCGGAACCCCGTTCGGGGAAAAAGAGACAATTTTCTAATTTGACGCGTATTCGGGTATGTGTATTCATGTGTAGGTGAAGTGTTCAAGGTTATTTTGATAAATGGAAATTTTGGACAAGTAGAATTTATGCCTCTTGAGCCATAAATTTAAGACTTGGGTAATGGGAACTTCACATGGACACATAGAGGTGAAATTGGGTAACCTTGAATTCCCAAATTCAACGTTTCCGAATAGCGCGATTAAGAGGGGGTTGGACACGAATTAGAAGCATGCTAGGTGTTCCGGAAACTAGTTGAGGGCATTCCAAGCCAACAACTAGTCTATGGAATTAATTAGAAAGAACATGAGCAATAGCGTTACATGTACACGATAGTGGTTGAATTTTCAAGTCTCTGAATCTCTCAAGTATATGTGTATAGGGCACCATACTGTGAGTGAACTTTCGGGCGCACCGAGAGCCGATCAGAGGGGCCAACCAGGTGAGGGGCTTTCCTATCCTTGCCCTATAGAGTTGACTGCGGATATGGATATATGGTTTGCCTTCTTGCCTATTTGTAGGAATTACATGTTAGATAACATGCTATTGTTGTTCCTAAATTACAGTAATTGTGAAAACGTGCTATATGTGTGTTTGTGAATTGTAAAAGCAATTGTGGCTCAAGGAGCCTTATATGAAAAGAAGGTCCACGGGACCTATACGATATCGGGGGTAGGATCGAGTAAATACTATCTGAAGGGTGTGGTTTTGCATGTAAGTCCTTAAGGAGGATAGACCTAGGTGACTTTGTTCAGAACCAAGAGTCCAAATTAGAAACCACTTGGAAATCTAGATTTGCCTAAGAAAAGTAAAATGAACAAGTAGTGGTCCATAGGGGTCATTGATGGCACAACGCGGAAACCGAGTCTATCACAGGTGGTCCGGGTAGATTGAGTCTATTGTCTTGAGTCAAACCACCGAAATATAGAGTATATGAGTTCACCACATTGTGGCTATTGCCTTGGGTAAACCGAGGTCAGATGAGTCGCCGGCTATTGCTCCAAGTGAAGTCTTGGGGTCAGACTATTGTTCCAAGTATAGTCTTGGGACCAGGGGTTCCTAGAATGATCAACTAGGTTCCCATATTGCTCACGTGAGATATTGCCTTCGGGTCAGATTCTCTCCTAACGGAGATATTGCCTTCGGGCCAGTTTATGATTATGATTATTTGAATACAGAGGACCACATGGAATTATATGTTAAATCATGATATGATATATGTGTGAATTTAAATGTATGTAAACTCATGCTTTAAATTCTTTATTGTGAATATGATATAAGCTAATTGCCTGACCACTGAATATATGGAAAATTTAATCCGTTATATGCGTATGTATTTGTGATTGGCTCCTCTTCCCCAGTTGTAGTGGTACCCGCTACTACACCAGGGATGGGAAAGCCTCTCACTGAGTCTGTTTGACTCACCCCAATGGTACATGTTACAGATACAGGTGGTATAGGCATCGGGAGCGCTTCCACCTCATCTCAGGGAGGCGGACAGACTTAGAGACCACACGCATTGTTCGCGTGGGTAGTACTGTTATATGTATTTTGTCAAGATATATATGTATATGATTCATTTTGGTATAGCATTGTTTTGTACAGTTGCTATATGCATATATGTATATGTCACACTCTAGAATTGTCGGCTTCATACAAATTAAAGATTGGTCTGGTTGTTGGGATTATAGGTTATGATATGATGAATATCATGTGTATATATATATGGATGTGACTTCCGCATGTGAATAGGATAGACCACTCGCACTGAGCGTGTGGTCAATATGTAAACTTATATATATGTGTGACTGAATACTTGATTGTGTGAAAATACGGCTTCCGCATGTGAATAGGATAGGTCACACGCATTGAGGCGTGTGATCAATATGTATATTTTATGCAGGTGTGTGATTGAATATATATGCTTGACTGTACACAGGGATTCTGCATGTGAATAGGATAGATCACCAGCCTTTAACCGCGTGATCAATATGTATATTATATGTACGTGTGATTGATTATGTGTATATGTATAGACTGAAGCGGCGTTGAGCGAGCCGTGGATTGTGTGCTACTTAGGTCATCGGATAGGGATGACCATATAAATACTATATTGTTTGTATTAGAAATGGGTAGTTACGCATATATAAGAATGTCAATCAGGGATTAGAGGCTTACGGGATAGGAGAAATCCTACCTCTCGTGCCGGTCACGGGCGCCCGGTAGGGGGTCGTGACAAACTTGGTATCAGAGGCAGGTTATCTTTAATTGTATGAAGCCATTGGTATGACCGGGTGTCGGTTTACCCCTCTTTGTGTACTCGGGCACAACGTGGGAGTAAAAAGGCACTTGTGGAGTACCCAGGAAATTGTGTCAGCCTTTCTTTCTACTCTCTTTTATACGAAATGTCATTAATATACGTGTACTTATTAGGTGTGGTCCTTGTGCAGTATAGGGATGTCACCTATTACGAGACGGACTAGGGGTGGAGGGTGAACTCCTACTGAAATTGATCAACAGTCAGTTCGGGAGGAGTTAATGCCCACCCGAGGCCGAGGTAGAGGCCGTACCCGAGGCCGAGGTAGAGGTCGTGCTCGGGGACGAGGTAGAGCACAAGTAAGAGGGGAAGAGTGGGGACAGTCACCGGAACCTCAACCTCAAGTAGAGACAGGTGCACCTTCCGTGGCGGAAATGCTCACGGCAGGATTTTAGGAATTAAGAGAAGAAATGACTAGGCAAATACAGAGGGAGGTACGCCGGTTAATAGTCGGCAAGGAAGAACAAGAGAGGGTTCCTAGCAATCAAGAGATGGAGGTTGTTGAGGAAGAGGATAGGGAATGACAACAACCACAGGGAATGCCTCGTGAACCGCGGGCAGCACCCAGAGAGCTGCCAATTTCAAAATTTCTGAAGCTTCATCCACCCACTTTCTGCGGAACTAGTGAGAAAGAGGATCCGCAGTACTTTATCAGAGAAGTGGTCAGAATTGGGCGCATGCTGAGGTGCTCAGGCCATGAATTGGTGGAATTAGCTTCATTCCAGCTGAGGGGAGCGGCTAGAGTATGGATAGAGTTCGTACAGACGAGGTATTCACGCAGAGTGGCACCGATGACCTGGGAAGATTTTCAGAGGGAATTCCTGGGTCGGTTTCTACCTGAAGGCACTAAGGATGCAAAGCATCAGCAATTCGAGGAATTGTGGATGACGCCTAACATGACCGTGACGGAGTATGAGTTACTTTTCATAGAACTGGCTCAATTCTCACCTGAGTTAGTTCCAGATGAAGAGGCGAGGATCAAGAGATTCATACACCGACTCACGGAGCCTTTGTTTACTGCTTTGCTACCTTAGAGGAGACAGTTTGAGACTTTAGCCCAAGCAGCAGATTGTGCTAGAATGATTGAAACCAGGAAGAGGTATGGGACGTCTGTTGATCCTAAAGTCAAGTTAATTACAGGCAGTGACAACCATGTAGGTGGAAGTAAGAAAAGGAAGACAACAGGTGGAAGTGCAGGATACTCAGGGTCCGTAGGAGGACTATCCTCAACTACCACCTATGAAACAGGTACAAGAGGTAATATTCAAGGGGGACAGAGGGAACAAGGGGGTGAAAATGCCGGTAGGACAAAGCCCCAGTGTGTGACTTGCGACAGATTTCATTCTGGTATATGTCGGAAACTGACAGGTGGATGCTACCATTGCGCCAGATGGGCCATATGGCTAGAGAGTGTCCAAAGAAGAAAGAGGGTACAAGTGTGAGAAGCAATCCGACGCCGAGGAGTACACCTATTCCAGCTCCACCAGTGAGAACCGTGCCACCACAGGTAGCAGGTACAAGTGCAGTTAGAGGCCGTGGTGCAGGGTCTAGTGGCTGAGGGCCAGGGGCGGTAGGTGGAGGACAGGCGCGGGTATTTGCACTCTCTCAGCAGGATGCTCATGCATCAAATGCGGTTGTGACAGGTACTCTTATTGTCTGCTCTCTTGAAGCACGAGTCTTATTTGATTTCGGATCCACTCATTCCTATGTGTCACATACATTTGCCTCTAAATTCAACAAACGTCCATCTAGAATGGAAGAAACAATACTGGTCTCCACACCAATGGGAGAATCGGTACAAGTAGAATATGTGCATAAGTCTTGCATTGTGGAGGTCGATGGTCATGAGACTGTGGCAGACCTTCGGTTGTTGTGTATGGTTGATCTTGACGTGATCCTCGGAATGGATTGGTTGTCGTCTTGCCATCGGTTGTGGACTGCAGGGCTAAATGCTTGAAATTCAATATGCCAAACGAGGAGCCCTTTGTGATACGGGGTGACGGAGCTGCACCGTATCCAAGCTTGATCTCGGCTTTGAAGGCATCCAAATTACTTACAAAGGGATGCAAAGGGTATTTGGCATTCGTCCAAGATACCACGAAAGAAGTACTTTCTCCGAATCAAGTACCTGTAGTGCGAGAGTTTTTGGATGTATTTCCAGAAGAATTGCCGGGGTTGCCGCCCGATCGTGAGATTGAATTTGGAATTGAGCTGCAACCTGGCACCCAGCCTATCTCCACACCACCTTACCGTATGGCTCCGAAAGAGCTGAATGAGCTACATACACAATTGCAAGAATTGCTTGACAAGGGTTTTATAAGACCCAGTTTCTCTCCTTGGGGTGCACCGGTCCTGTTTGTAAAGAAGAAGGACGGATCTTTGCGGTTGTGTATCGATTACCGAAAGTTAAACAAGGTAACGATCCGCAATCAATATCCACTGCCGAGGATAGACGACCTATTTGATCAGTTACAGGGTGCGAAGCGGTTTTCCAAGATTGATTTGCGATCTGGGTACCATCAATTAAAGATTCGAGAATCAGACATACCTAAGACCGCATTCCGGACCCGATACGGACATTACGAGTTCTTGGTGATGTCTTTCGGATTAACTAATGCTCCTGAAGCGTTCATGGACCTGATGAATAGGGTCTTTAAACCATTTTTGGACCGATTTGTCATTGTCTTCATTGATGACATATTGGTTTATTCAATGAATTCTAAGGAACATGCTGAACACTTGAGACTAGCCTTACAGAGGTTGAGAGAGGAAAAACTGTATGCCAAGTTCTCTAAGTGCGAATTTTGGCTTGACAGAGTTGCCTTTTTGGGTCACGTGGTATCATCAGAGGGAATCCACGTTGATCCAAGTAAGGTAGAGGCAGTGAAGAATTGGTCCCAGCCTACCTCTGTTACGGAGATTCGCAGTTTCTTGGGTTTGGCAGGATATTATAGAAGATTTGTGCAGGACTTCTCTAAGGTTGCTGCACCTATGACTAGATTGACTCAGAAAGGAGTGAAGTTTGTATGGGATGACAAGTGTGAGAGTTTTCAAAAGCTGAAGGACAGCCTCACTATCGCTCTATTGCTGGCCTTACCTGAAGGCACAGGAGGGTATTTAGTATACTGTGATGCGTCGAGGATCGGGTTAGGGTGTTTCTTGATGCAGCATGGCAAGGTGATTGCGTATGCATCGCGACAACTGAGGAAACATGAGAAGAACTACCCGACTCACGACCTCGAAATGGCGGCTGTAGTATTCGCTTTGAAAATATGGAGACATTACTTATATGGTGAGACTTGTGAAATTTATACAGACCACAAAAGCCTCAAATACATTTTCGAACAGAAGGACTTGAACTTGAGACAACGTCGATGGTTGGAGTTGTTGAAAGACTATGACTGCACGTTCTTGTATCATCCAGGAAAGGCTAATGTGGTAGCCGATGCTCTGAGTCGGAAATCCATGGGCAGTCTTGCTCATATAAGTGAAGGAAGAAGACCGTTGATTAGAGAACTACACGAGCTAGAGCAAACGGGAAATCAGTTTGAGATTGGAAGTTCTAACTCACTTTTAGCCCATTTGCAAGCTAAGTCCTCTTTGGTAGAAGAGGTGAAGGATAGACAAGATGAAGATACCGACCTCAAATAAATCAGGGATACCGTAACTAAAGAGAAAGGGGACGACATCCGATTCTCTATTGATGATTTCGGAGTACTTCGGTTGGAGGGACGGTTGTGTGTTCCCATGGTTGATAACTTGAAAGAAAGAATTCTTGAAGAAGCACACCGGACAGCTTATACAATCCACCCGGGAGCTAATAAAATGTATCATGACCTAAAACAGTTGTATTGGTGGAATGGCATGAAAAAGGATGTCGCAAACTATGTAGCCAGGTGTTTAGTGTGTCAGCAAGTCAAGGCTAAACACCAGAAGCCCGCCGGAACATTACAACAGATAGAGATACCTGAGTGGAAATGGGAGAGGATAACTATGGATTTTGTAACAGGGTTGCCAAGATCACAACGGGGATTTGATTCGGTTTGGGTAATAGTGGATCGCATGACTAAGTCCGCACACTTTCTGCCAGTTAAGACCACTTACGGAGTGAGTCAATATGCACAGATTTACCTATCAGAGATCGTTAGATTGCACGGTGTGCCAGTGTCCATAATATCTGATAGGGGTCCACAGTTCACTTCCAGGTTTTGGAAGTCATTGCAGGAAGTGTTGGGAACCAGAGTTGATCTGAGTACTGCGTTCCACCCACAGACCGACGGGCAATCATAAAGAACCATTCAGATTCTTGAGGACATGCTTCGGGCGTGTATTATGGATTTCGGCGGAAGTTGGGAAAGGTATTTACCCTTGGCTGAATTTGCGTACAATAACAGTTATCAAGCAAGTATTCAAATGGCACCATTCGAGGCTCTGTACGGACGTAGATGCAGATCCCCGATTGGGTGGTTCGAGGTCGGAGAAGCTAGCCTAATGGGCCCAGAACTGTTACAGGATGCCTTGCAAAAGGTGAAATGCATAAGGGAAAGATTGTTAACGGCTCAGAGTAGACAAAAGTCCTATGCAGACAATCGAAGGAGAGAACTCGAATTCACCATTGGTGAACAAGTGTTCCTGAGGGTATCACCGATGAGAGGCGTGATGCGGTTCGGTAAGAAGGGGAAGCTGAGTCCTTGGTACATCGGTCCGTTTGAAATCCTAGAACGAGTTGGGAATGTAGCGTATCGATTAGAATTGCCTACAGAATTGGAGGGAGTACATCCTGTCTTTCATGTATCAATGCTTCGGAAAGTATCTTCCCGATCCCTCGCACGTGATCCAATCGCAAGACGTGCAACTAACCGAAAATATGACGTATGAAGAGGAGCCAGTGGAAATCTTAGATCGGCAGTTGAAGAAACTCAGAACGAAAGAGATTCCATTGGTTAAAGTTCTGTGGAGAAACCACTCGACCGAAGAAGCTACATGGGAGGTCGAGGGTGAAATGCGCAGGACGTATCCTCATCTATTTCAAGACTAAGGTTAGTATTTTGTTTGAAATTCAGGGACCGAATTTCTTAAGGGGGGAAGATTGTAATACCCGAGAACAGTTTAACTAGCATCATCAATTAAATTAAATTAATTAATTTAATTAAAGTGGAAAATGGGATTAAAAAAATACACACTACCCTATTACTTCCTATGTTGTGAATACAAGTATTTTAAATCCAAAATTTTTCTTTTTCATATTTTTTTTATATATCAGATGCCTTTTTCTTTTTGTAATATATATATATTAATTCATTATATATATATTATAAGTAAAAGAAAAGGAATAAAAGAGAAAGGAGGAAAAGAAATCAGACTTCTTTTTCCTTCTTTTTGTAATATATATATACATATATTAATCTATTATATATATGTATTGAATAAGTAATAGGATAAGAAAAAGAATTAGGAAAAGAAAGACAAAACTGTGAGAGAGGCAGAGAAAGATGAAACACGCGTGAGAAAGGGAAGAGAGGAAGAAGAACGCGAGAGAGAAGGCTGAGCTCGGACGGAGGACGCACGGGAAGGGAACACGTGTGGGAGGTGGCCGGAGTACGTCGTGCCGTCCGCCGGAGCCAGCTGGTCGTCGTCCGTTGTGCTAGAGAGAGAGAGAGAGTTCGGGCTAGAGAGAGAAAGCAAAGGGAGAGAGCTTTCTTGCCGGAAAATTCGCCGGAAAACACCGTCTCTTCACCGGGGAAGGTAGCTGGGAGTCTCCTCTACTCCATATCGTCCTTCTAACCGGTTGAATCGAGGTGAGAAGTCCCAAAACTCTCAAACCCCAATTTTATCAATTTTAGGGATTTTTGGAAAGATTCCAATTGATTCAATCTGAGTATTTTGGGTCCTAAATTGAAGTATATGCATGTTAGGAAGTGAGTTGGAAGCTTAGGAACCGGAACCAAATTGATGAAATTTATCCGGGTTGGAAAAAGTGTAGGAAAATGTGGTTGTTAAGGTTTAAGGGTGTTGTAGAATGACTTGGGGTGCATTGAAAGGTTGAATAATAATTATAAAAATTGTTAAAAATTATTGGAATGTACGAGGGATGAAAACCCGAGTAATTCTCGTCTCACCCGGAACCCCGTTCGGGGAAAAAGAGACAATTTTCTAATTTGACGCGTATTCGGGTATGTGTATTCATGTGTAGGTGAAGTGTTCAAGGTTATTTTGATAAATGGAAATTTTGGACAAGTAGAATTTATGACTCTTGAGCCATAAATTCAAGACTTGGGTAATGGGAACTTCATATGGACACATAGAGGTGAAATTGGGTAACCTTGAATTTCCAAATTCAACGTTTCCGAATAGCGTGATTAAGAGGGGGTTGGACACGAATTAGAAGCATGCTAGGTGTTCCGAAAACTAGTTGAGGGCATTCCAAGCCAACAACTAGTCTATGGAATTAATTAGAAAGAACGTGAGCATTAGCGTTACATGTACACGATAGTGGTTGAATTTTCAAGTCTCTGAATCTCTCAAGTATATGTGTATAGGGCACCATACTGTGAGTGGACTTTCGGGCGCACCGAGAGCCGATCAGAGGGGCCAACTAGGTGAGGGGCTTTCCTATCCTTGCCCTATAGGGTTGACTGCGGATATGGATATATGGTTTGCCTTCTTGCCTATTTGTAGGAATTACATGTTAGATAACATGTTATTGTTGTTCCTAAATTACAGTAATTGTGAAAACGTGCTATATGTGTGTTTGTGAATTGTAAAAGCAATTGTGGCTCAAGGAGCCTTATATGAAAAGAAGGTCCACGGGACCTATACGATATCGGGGGTAGGATCGAGTAAATACTATCTGAAGGGTGTGGTTTTGCATGTAAGTCCTTAAGGAGGATAGACCTAGGTGACTTTGTTCAGAACCAAGAGTCCAAATTAGAAACCACTTGGAAATCTAGATTTGCCTAAGAAAAAGTAAAATGAACAAGTAGTGGTCCATAGGGGTCATTGATGGCACAACGCGGAAACCGAGTCTATCACAGGTGGTCCGGGTAGATTGAGTCTATTGTCTTGAGTCAAACCACCGAAATATAGAGTATATGAGTTCACCACATTGTGGCTATTGCCTTGGGTAAACCGAGGTCAGATGAGTCGCCGACTATTGCTCGAAGTGAAGTCTTGGGGTCAGACTATTGTTCCAAGTATAGTCTTGGGACCAGGGGTTCCTAGAATGATCAACTAGGTTCCCATATTGCTCACGTGAGATATTGCCTTCGGGCCAGATTCTCTCCTAACGGAGATATTGCCTTCGGGCCAGTTTATGATTATGATTATTTGAATACATTGGACCACATGGAATTATATGTTAAATCATGATATGATGTATGTGTGAATTTAAATGTATGTAAACTCATGCTTTAAATTCTTTATTGTGAATATGATATAAGCTAATTGTCTGACCACTGAATATATGGAAAATTTAATTCGTTATATGCGTATGTTTTTGTGATTGGCTCCTCTTCCCTAGTTGTAGTGGTACCCGCTACTACACCAAGGATGGGAAAGCCTCTCACTGAGTCTGTTTGACTCACCCCAATGGTACATGTTACAGATACAGGTGGTATAGGCATCGGGAGCGCTGCCACCTCATCTCAGGGAGGCGGACAGACTTAGAGACCACACGCATTGTTCGCGTGGGTAGTACTGTTATATGTATTTTGTCAAGATATATATGTATATGATTCATTTTGGTATAGCATTGTTTTGTACAGTTGCTATATGCATATATGTATATGTCACACTCTAGAATTGTCGGCTTCATACAAATTAAAAATTGGTCTGGTTGTTGGGATTATAGGTTATGATATGATGAATATCATGTGTATATATATATATGGATGTGACTTCCGCATGTGAATAGGATAGACCACTCGCACTGAGCGTGTGGTCAATATGTAAACTTACATATATGTGTGACTGAATACTTGATTGTGTGAAAATACGGCTTCCGCATGTGAATAGGATAGGTCACACGCATTGAGGCGTGTGATCAATATGTATATTTTATGCAGGTGTGTGATTGAATATATATGCTTGACTGTACACAGGGATTCTGCATGTGAATAGGATAGATCACCCGCCTTTAAGCGCGTAATCAATATGTATATTATATGTACGTGTGATTGATTATGTGTATATGTATAGACTGAAGCGGCGTTGAGCGAGCCGTGGATTGTGTGCTACTTAGGTCATCGGATAGGGATGACCATATAAATACTATATTGTTTGTATTAGAAATGGTAGTTACGCATATATACGAATGTCAATCAGGGATTAGAGGCTTACGGGATAGGAGAAATCCTACCTCTCGTGCCGGTCACGGGCGCCCGGTAGGGGGTCGTGACATTAAATATGAAATTAATTTCAGGCTTCTGACTTTTAATATGTATATTAATTAATTGACAAAGATAATTATGGATTTCATGTCAATTTGCTACTTTTAAATCTAATTTTTCTAAATCTTACATTTCAGACTTTCAACTTTTATCCTCTGATTGTTCAATTAATTTGACTATTAAATTCCATTTTTGATAAATTATGAAACATACATTATAATTTTTAATAAATTTTAAAATATGTTTTATCTCTACCATAAAAAAAATCTGTTAACTCTTACAATTTTCAGATTTAAATACAGGCCCTCATATTTAATGCTGGATTTTTAATCAAGAAACTAATAAATTATTAAAATAAAAATAATAATTAGATTCCAAATATGAATCCAAAATTTTAATATATTGTGATTTAACGCGATTTTATGCTAAAAAATTGTTCTGTGCATTTAAACTTTTTAATATTATGAAAATAAAAAGGTAATATAAATGAAGATTTAAATTTTATAATTATAACCAATTTGACGTTATATTAAAGTATAAATATTTATTTTGACTTTAAAATAATTAATCTTCATTTATTAGCATTTTGGATGAGAATATATGATTTGATATATATAATAATTTTACTATAGATTATTTTATTTATTTCTCCATAATATGTAACTAATAATATATGTTAATTACTTGTTGAATAATAAATAATTCATTCACAAATCAAGGATGAAATAAATTTCAGACTTTTAAATTTAATATGTATTTTTATTTTTTTAATTCACAAAGTTATTGATGGAGCCCTCTGATTTTTTTCCATGGTTTTACATGGACTCAAATCTTAGAATTCGAACCAATATATGATTTGATTTTACCAACAAAAATGATGTCTCATTAACTTTTGTATTTTTATTATTCCATTGGGGTTTTCAGTCAACTACATTTAATGCTTCGTATGAATTATATGATTTGCTAATTCTAGTTTTAACTTATATATTTCTGTTATTCATTAGATTATGATTCGCATTTAATCAAAATTATGTTTATATGATTACCATAAAATGGAGGTTTAACTGAAATAAATTAAGATTTTTTTATGATCATTGCAATTTATTTGAGTTAGCATAATTACCAAACCTACAACTGTAATTCAATCAGAATCAAAACCCAGACAAAACACCTTCGCAAAGCACCACCGAAAGAAGAATCAGAACTCATAAGAAATGCATCATCAATCATCACTCATCGCCAAATTGTATAATGAATCTCTAGAGACAACAAATTGGCTAATTGAAACCCATAATTATGAGCTTAACCAACAACTTGATTGTCAACCATCAAATTTACTAAGAGTAAAAGAGATGCTCGTATCAACCATAAAATAATTTTTGTTGGAGAATTGAAATGTGTTCCAAAACTTCACAAGCATCCAACATAAACAGATTGTAGATTATAGAAAAGAGTAATACCTTTTTCCAAATGACATTAGGAAAAAAAAGAAAGTTAGCAATATGACAAAATATTATTTAGAAATAAGAATAAAAAACGTTTAGGTATGCAAACTGAAGTACTTCATTTGCGTGTCCTGGAAGGTCTTGCTTTAACTTTCGCGTCTTAATATCCCAGAACTTGATAATCAAGCACAATAAAAGGTCAATTTAACAGAGTACATTTCATATGTATATTGGTTTAACAACAAAACATTTCATTGAAAGAAATATGTAAAAACAAAAAATCAAAATACTTCGAGTGTGGAGTCTTTGCTGCCACTTAAAAGAAGCCTACTATCTGCAGACCAGCTGTGTAGTAAAACCCAATTTGACAGAGTAACATATTTTGAACGGAAGACCTTAATTTTTCAATTTAAAAAAAAAGTAGGAATTTCATATGTATATTGGCATAACAACAAAACAAACATTAAGGGGGAAGCAAAAGTAAGAATTTCATATGTATATTGGCATAAACTTTATTTATCAAACAATATAGTTCCATGATCGCGTTGAAGGAATAAAATTCATATCTGACACACCAAAATTAGTTTTTGAACAACGATTGACAGGTCAAATCCGTAAAATAGCTTGAGATCTATCAATGGAGCTTACGGCATTAAACTTCCATGTTTCAGCTTCTAGAAAAACAACTGTAGAGTCTCTCAATAACAAAAAAGAAATATATAGATTTTATAAAGAAAAAACAAGGGAGGATGAATTATACGATTTGAGATCCTGAAATTAAACAACATATATCAATTAGTGCAAAAATCAAGTAAATATTAATTGGGATATCGGTCAGCTATTGATAGTGATGAATTGATCATTAATTTCCTTGAATCAATTCAAATTTGAATAATACATAAATGTTACAGTCATTGACATGTGGCAACTAAGAATGCCAAGTTGGAGGATCCAAAATTATGTGGAATTACTGTGGATGTACATGTGGATAAGTGCATGACATGTGGACTGAAGGCTTCAGATTAAGTGATAATGAGGTGTTAGTTGAGCAAACCACTCCTTAATCCTAGTTGTCAAGAATTGGCTCTAGGTACATTTCTTTATATATATATATATATATATATATATATGTATATGTATAGATTACGCATAAGATGTTTTGATTTAAAAAAAACAATATAATTAATGGTAACATTTTTTTCTTGAGAGTTAAGACACTAAATTAGAAGAATCTGTATCTTTCAAAAATCAAATTAGTAATTCAATTTAATTTAAAAGGCCAAATTACTCTTTTGGTCCTCAACGTTTACACGAAGTTTAATATTGGTCCTCAACGTTTCAAAAAGTTATAATTGGTCCTCAATATTTTTTTTTTGTCGAAATTGGTCCTCCAACGTAACTCCGTTAGTTTGTGCCATTAAATGCTGATGTGGATGTCTTATGTGGCACACGCTCTCTCCTACGTGTCTTATTTTAATGACGTGGCATGCCACGTCAACGCCACATCACTCCACATTGCCACATCATCATAATCATCATCATTCTCTCCCTCCTCATCATCTCCATCCCCTCTCTCTCTCTTTACATCATCCTCATCTTCCCCACCACCACCACTACCGCCGGTGCCGGCACCATTGCCGGCGCGGTCGTCGGTGCCGCCACTCCCATTTCCATCCTCTTCCTCATTCACACACCATCTTCTTCCTCCTCTTCCTCTCTTCCTCTTCACCATACACACATTTGTATACACACAAACACAAAACATCTTTCTTCTTCTCAGATTTCTGTCACTATAAGAAGGAAAAAGAAATTGAAAGCAAAAGCATCGAGGAGGAGGAGGAGGAAGAAGCGAATATGAAAACTTACAGTGAGTTTTGAGGAGAGAGAGAGAAACACATTTCTCTTCTTTTTTTTTCTTCTGAGATTTCTTCTTCTTCTCAGATTTCTGTCACTATAAGAAGTAAAAAGAAATTGAAAGCAAAAGCATCGAGAAGGAGGAGGAGGAGGAAGAAGCAAATATGAGAACTTACAGAGTTTTGAGGAGAGAGAGAGAAACACATTTCTCTTCTTCTTTTTTCCGATCTGAAACAGAGAAAGATGCGTTGTGTTTGTGTGTATACAAATGTGTGTATGGTGAAGAGGAAGAGAGGAATAGGAGGAAGAAGATGGTGTGTGAATGAGGAAGAGGATGGAAATGGGAGCGGCGGCACTGACGACGGCAACGGTGTCGGCGGCAGCGTCAGTGGTGGTGAAGATGAGGATGATGTAAAGAGAGAGAGAGGGGGGATGAAGATGAAGATGAAGATGAAGATGATGAGGAGGGAGAGAATGATGATGATTATGATGATGTGGTAATGTGGAGTGATGTGGCGCTGACGTGGCATGCCACGTCATTAAAATAAGACACGTAGGAGAGAGAGTGTGCCACATAAGCCATCCACGTCAGCATTTAACGGCACAAACTAACGGAGTTACGTTGGAGGACCAATTTCGACAAAAAAAAAAACGTTGAGGACCAATTATAATTTTTTGAAACGTTGAGGACCAATATTAAACTTCGTGCAAATGTTGAGGACCAAAAGAATAATTTGGCCTAATTTAAAATTACGCATAAGATCATTCCCAAGTGACTATTATTGATCTAAAGGTGATTTATTTGATGTTGAATTTGAGTATTTAAAACCATTAACTTTTAATTGTCAATCATATTAATTAAATGTATTTTATCAAGTAGACAATTTATTCGTTATAGAAAAAAATGATATAGAGGATTTATATTTCTTTGTTCCTTATTAATTTGATTGATCAATGATTTTTTGTTGCTGCAATCTGATTGATTGTATTAAAATCATGAATTACACCGATATACATAGTTGACCTCGGGATAATGTAATTATTGGATATGAATTTGATATTGATGACTAAATACATTTCTATCATTTAATATTTAAATTGTAAATACAAAATCTCAAAAAAAAAATCACGTAAATTTCATCAGCTTGTAGGTTTTTATTCGCACACATTTTTTCTTGAGAGTTAAGACACTAAATTAGAAGAATCTGTATCTCTCAAAAATCAAATTAGCAATTTAATTTAATTTAAAATTACGCATAAGATCCTTCTCACGTAGCTATTATGAATAAGATCCTTCCCACGTGACTATTCTTCATCTAAAGTAGAGATGACATGGGTAGGGTACTATATTTCGCGTCCCCGGACCCAAACTTAGCGGGTATCAAAGTCAATCCCTATACCCGGACCCTACGAATAGTCGAATTCCCATACCCGGACTCAGACCCATAAAACTTTTAAAATAAATTATTATTTTATTAATATAAAATTTATGTTTATTAACTATTCATTAAAACAAAACAAAAATGCTGTTAAATTATATATATATATATATATATATATATATATAATATTAAATATTTTTATTATCATTATATATTTTCTCAATCAAAAAGTTTAAAAATAGTAATTCAATTTAATTTAAAATTACGTATAAAATCCTTCCCACGTGGCTATTCTTCATCTAAAAGTGATTTCTTTGATGTTGAATATGAGTATTTAAAACCATTAACTTTTAATTGTCAATCATATTAATTAAAGGTATTGTATCAAGTAGGCAATTTATTCGTTATAGAAAAAATGATATAGAGAATTTATATTGATTTGTTTTCTTTTTAAGTTGATTGATCAATGATTTTTTTTTTGTTCTACAATCTGATTGATTGTATTAAAATCATGAATTACACTGATATACATAATTGACCTCAAGATAATGTAATTATATGAAATTTGATATTGATGGTTAAATTGATTTCTATCATTTAAGGTTGAAATTGTTAATACAAAATCTCAAAAAAAAAACGTAAATCTCAAAAAAAACCACTTGGTTGAAGACAGATGAACTTGGGACATGTTATACACGCGACCAATCACATCTGCAAATCAAAAAAATCATGATGATGTTCATAAGTCTCCAAAAAATCGATCTTCACCAACAAAAAATATTGTGAAAGATTTCATTATGATGGAGAAAGTTAATATAAGAATATACCAACTAATATATTCGGATCAAACTTCCCATATATGATTCGCTGAGCCTCAGCAAAAGAAAATCTAAAATGATGAATAGAACCATCATCATTAGCAAGTGATACTCGAGTTTGGAACATGAAATTTAGCTTAAACGCATGATTGGTGGGACGAAAAGTACATTTCTGTCACATAAAACCATTTCAAGAGCATTATGTTGGCATGTTTTCGGATAGGGAGGCGTCTCCCACAAACGCACGACCGGACCTTTATCTTCCATGTAGTATTAGATCTGTCAATTGCGCCTACAACATCAATAAATTGATCCATGATTCAGTGAATTTCTGTCCAAAAAACGAATTTGGAAAAATTCGTGAAAAAATATTAATAAAAACATTTGTTGAGATCTACACAAATGCTTTGCAATTTTCACCTTCTTTGATCAGTGAGGTATAAAATATAAATTTAAAAGTGTTCAAAGACAGACCGATAAATATAGAAGCAAGTAGATGTAGACTGAACTCTTCAGAGTACGAAATAAGTGAATAAAGAAAGAAACAATACTTACAAATATAAGTTAGTGTTACAGAGGAAGAATAATTCACCGTCTACAAAAAAAGAAGGAAGAATAGATATTTATAGTGTCTTTAGAAAAGAAGTGGGAATATTGAGATTGGAATCATCTAATTATTGCGTCAGAATAAATTACAGCATATATCATAGACTATTTAATGCTGATTTTAATCAGATATGAAAATGTATCAATTCCTCATTAATTGCAAATGTTAAAATCAATTTAAATTTTTATGACTGAGTAAATAAGAATATATTGCATTAGACAATGCCACGTATGCGTATCTTATATTACATGATGACTAATCTGGCTCTTAGGTGGTATATTAAACGACATGTGGATTTATTTCCATAAATTAAATATTTTGTGGTATGAGGTGTTCATTGAACAAAAGATGCCTTAATCCTATGTGGCAAGAATTGGAGCTAAGTATGTTACTATTTATATATATATATATATATATATATATATATATATATAGATTTAATTTGTCCTATATGGTTTTAAGTGCTGCACAATTTAATTTCTCTCCATTCCTTTACAAGTAAAAACACCAGCAACTAAAAATAAAAATGAAGAGATAAGAGTTCAAGAAAAGTGGTGACGGAGTATGTACAGACACAGCTGCGGCCGTAGGTGGAGGATCCTGACACGAGCACCCGTTCCTTCCTCTTTAGCAAACATGTCTCTGCTTGCTTTACTGTAATTAAGTATATCTCATAATAATTGAATTATCCTTATTTATTTATTTCTTGACCAGCTTTGTTTTTTTTATTAATATTTTGTCCTCTTCTAAATTTTGCACAGGGATATTTCTTACAATAACTTGAGGGGACCTGTACCCATAATAAATGCAAAAACATTCGTAAGCAAGCTGAGACGTCTTCAAGATGAAAGCATAACCCTTCAATTAATTCCTTGGCTTCAAGAGTACCTTGTTTTGAGCTATTTTTGCTTGAATTCCCAGAATCCCAGCAACAACATCCATCACCATCCCAAGTATGTAGATAAGGAAGTCATAGTTTTTTGCCATTTCCCCCCTCACACTCGGTATGTATATAGAATTTTTGGCATATCTCATATCAATTTCAGAATGGAAGGCTCACTCGTGAACCACACCCATTGATGGAGTAAACTTGTTTATTTTGCCAAGATTATCAAGCCACCATAATTAATAAGAGACAAAGCATGTGAGACAAGCATACTCTACAATATTGAAATAAGATGTGTAACTACGGAATATTCCACCTAGGGACATGTGGCACTAAGTTTCTAGAAGCTCCATGGCAGCTTAAACCAACGGCACGTGGTACCACTCGTCTGCCCCTTACGTGGCCGGTACCCACGTCTCTTCTCCCGGGCTCCCGTCCAAGAGACGTGGGAAGCCCCCAAGCATCGTGGGATGACCCACGTCCCACGAGAACGTGGGTCGAGCACGTCCTCCCCACACTCAGTATAAAAAGGCCCTTGCCCCGGGGACTTAGAGAGACATCCGAACATCAGGAAATCGCAACACATAAGAATAGGAGGCAAGTAGCACGCAATCTAAACATCCAGAAGCTACTCTCAACCTGCTTTACTACATAAATCTATCTATCGACTCCGGAGCTTAGCCCATGGCACCACCAAGTTCCGGTTATCCTCCGGCCAGTCCCCGGCATATCTCCATCCCGGAGATCCCTACAAACAGAGCGCCCGACCGCTCTAAGAGACCTCTGCTCTCTCACAACCTAAAGTAACCTTCTACGAGTGGCTCGCCCGCCCGGAGTACCTTACGCACGTCTTAGCCGCACACGGCCCAATACAGGTAACCGCCTTGCCTAACGGCTCCTATAGACGTCACCATGACAAACTACGTGGACTTTGATCCCTTCCTAAGGGTACGTAGGCACCTAGGTTCTCACCTAAGGACAAGTCCTCCAAGGTTACAACCCCTTGCGGTCCTTATTTACAAATTAAAATTGTCTGAACCAAAAACGACAGTTACATTGGCGCCCACCGTAGTCTTCCTCAGACCACAACGCCTTGTGCACTCTGTCGCTAAATGGCACTTCTTTTTCAGGGAGTAGGAGTATCCGCCTAACACTCAGAAACCCATATTTTTTATTGCAGTACAGGACAATACTCGCATGGCCAGCACCAACAGATCCTCAAAATCATTGCACGACCGGTAAAATGACATCAATAGCGACCAACACAAGCGACATAAAAAACAGCTCGTGGCCTTCGAAGGCACAAGCAATGCGACAGAGATGAACGAACCATTGGCTGTCATGGCTAAAATCTCAGGATATGATGTCAAACGCGTATTAATAGACCCCGAATCGGCTGTCGATATACTCTTCAGGAGGACCTTGGAGAAAATGCACAACTGCAAGGGTCAGTTGACACCAGATGAAGGAACTATTATCGATTTCTCAGGACAAGCCGTTGAGACAAGGGGAACCTTCACAACATGGCTCATCTTGGGCGCGCCACCAAAGGTCGCCCGCACGAAGGTTAGGTTCACCATATCGGCAGCATCGTCAGTATACAATGCCGTCCTGGGTCGACCGACCCTCAGCCAACTCAGAATAGTCATATCCACAGCTCATCTGATGATAAAATTCCCCACTGCAGCGGGAATAGGGGAAATACGAGCGGACTAAGAAGCTTATGCGCGCTACGCGACCGACCGCCCCGAAGGAGGCGAGGCTGAGGCTTATATCAGGAGCTCTCCCGAGATAGTAGACCTACACGATGAAATCCCCGGAGCCCGGCCACAGCCTACGGAAGATCTTGTGAGTATTTGCATAGACCAAGCAAATAACAGGGAAATCCGCATAGGAGCCCTCCTTGACCAAGCAGCCCAAAAGAAGTTCTAGAAGATACTTACTAGGTACAGGGACATATTCGCCTGGAGCGTTGCGGACATGCCGGGAATAGATCCCACACTCATGTGTCATTCCCTTAATATCAGAGATGGTCCCGACATCATCTAGAAAAAGCGACACTTTGGCAAGGAAAGGCAGCAGGCAATCAACGAAGAAGTGCAGAAACTTCTCGAAGCCAGGTTTATACGCGAGTCACAGTACCCCGACTGGCTATCGAATGTGGTTATGGTAAAAAAGGCGAATGGGAAATGGCGGATGTGCGTAGATTTCACAAATCTGAACAAAGCCTGCCCAAAAGACTCCTATCCACTCCCCAACATAGACAAGCTAGTGGACGGTACAGCCGAGCACCAGATGCTGAGTTTCCTAGACGCCTTCTTAGGATACAATCAGATCTAGATGAACTCGAAAGATCAGGAAAAAATCTCCTTCATCACAGACAAGGGTGTCTACTGCTACAAAGTCATGCCCTTCGGACTAAAAAACGCGGGTGCCACCTACCAGAGGATGATGGACATCATCTTCAGAGTTCAGATTGGCCGCAACCTCGAAGTTTATGTTGATGATATGGTGGTCAAATTCATGGAACTTGAACAACACTTGGCTCACTTGGAAGAGATCTTCCTAGTCTTGCGAACGCACCAAATGAAGCTAAACCCGACCAAATGCGCTTTCGGCGTATCAGCGGGAAAATTCCTGGGATTCTTGATCACACAAAGGGGAATCAAGGCTAAGCTCGAGAAGTGCGCAACCGTCCTCAACAAGGAGCCACCTCGATTAGTGCAAGAGGTACAAAGGCTAAAGGAGAGGCTAGCAGCCCTTAACAGATTTTTGTCAAGAATGGTTGACTGATGCCTTCCCTTCTAGAAAATCCTAAAGATAGCACCAGTGTTCCAATGGATCGAGCAGTGCGAAAAGTCTTTCCGGGACCTCAAGGTTTACTTAGCTAAACCATCGGTGCTAGCAAAAACAGTTAAAGGGGAAACCCTCGTACTATACAAGCCATGCTTTGCAGGGAGCCCAACTCCGGTACCAACGAATGGAGAAACTCGTGCTCGCCCTCATCCAATTAGCCAGAAGGCTTCGACCTTACTTCCAACAGTACACGATCATGGTCCGAACCGACCAGCCCCTGCAGCAGATACTGCAAAAGCCAGACTTAGCAGGGCGAATGACAAACTGGGCCAGCAAAATCTCCAAATTTGACATCAAATATGAGCCCCGACGGGCGATCAAAGCCCATGCATTGGCAGACTTCGTCGCCGAAATGACTCCGTCAAAACGCCATCAAGGGGACACCCGGCTTCAAACCATGACGAGATCATTGAGCCACAGCCAGAAAAATCCCCATGCCTAGTCTACGTGGATGGCTCCTCGACCAGGAAATCCGTGGGCGCTGGCTTATAGCAGAAAGCCCCGACGGAATCAAGGTGGAACAAGCCCTGCGCTTCATGTTACCCACCTCCAACAACCAAGCTGAATATGAAGCACTCATAGCCGGACTAGCGCTAGCTCACGACCTAGGTGCCTCAAAGGTAAAGCTATTCAGCGACTCACAACTGGTGGTCGGACAACTCAATGGAGACTTTGAGGCGAAAGACGCTACTATCATCAAATACGTAGAGCGTGCCAACAAGAAATCAGCAGGTTCGAATCCGTCTTGATCACACGGATACCCCGAAACCAAAACACCCAAGCTGACGCCTTTCCAAATTGGCCACCACACCGAGCCAGTCGGGACTTAAAACGATTCTGCGAACAACGCTTCGCGCCCCCAGCATAAATCCAGACATACTGCCAATAGCAGTTGACAATTCCTGGACGACTCCGATAAAAGCATACTTAGCGGAAGGCGCCCTGCCTACGGATAAAGAGGTAGCCCGAAAAATAAGAAGGCAAGCAGCTCGATACTTTGTCTGAGGAGACGACCTATACAAAAAGGGTTTTTCATCCCCACACCTCCGATGCATCTCGACCGAAGAAGCAAACTATGCGCTACAAGAAATCCACGAGGGCATATGCGGCACCCACTAATCCGTAAGAGCACTCCGGAAGTGAGCCCTACGCTCCGGATTCTATTGGCCCACAATGAGGGTAGACACAGAAGCTTTGGTCACCAACTGCGACCAATCTTAGCGGCACGCCACGTTCATACACCAGCCACCTGGTGAACTGAAGTCCATCGAATCTCCATGGCTCTTCGACACTTAGGGCATGGATACTGGGCCCTCTTCCTCAGTGTACACTCCAAAGGAAGTTCCTCATAGTGGCCGTCGACTATTTCACGAAATGGATCGAGGATGGACCCCTAGCCACCATCGGCTCCCAAAACGTCCAGAACTTCATCTGGCGAAACATCATAACTCGATTCGGCCCACCACACACATTGATCACCGACAACGGACGCCAGTTCGTCAGCGAAAAATTCGAGGATTTCTGCAAGGACTTGTGCATTGACCACAGAACCACCTCGGTTGAGTATCCGGCGACTAACGCGCAAACGGAAAGGGCAAACCGCATCATCTCGAGGGACTGCAAAAGCGCCTGGCAGGTGCAAAAGAAAGCTGGGTGGACGAGCTCCCATCGGTCCTATGGTCCTACCGAACGACGATACACTCTGCAACAGGAGAAACTCCTTTCGCCCTAACATATGGACATAAAGTGATAGTTCCCACCGATATCCGAGTCCCCTCGGATCGAGTGCTAAATTACTCCGATTCAAACCCAGAAAATCTATTGATCAGCTTGGATGCGGCCGAAGAACATAGGGAAGCTGTGGCGCTCAAAAATGTCGCTTAAAAGTAGCTACTCGCACGAAAATACAATCGAGGCGTCCGACCTCGAAAATTTAAAAAAGGTGACTTGGTCATGCGGACAACGATAAACAATAGGCGCAAACACCTGCACGGCAAGCTCGTACTTAATTGGGAAGGGCCATACATGGTCATTGGAATCGCTTCTCACAACGCGTACAAGTTTGCACACCTGACGGGAGAGCACGTCCCGAATACCTGGAACGCCAACAGCCTCAAGAAATATTTCACTATGTCTTAGTCCGAAGACAAATTTCACGAATAATTCACTATGTCTTAGTCCGAAGACAAGTTTCACGAATAATTCACTATGTCTTAGTCTGAAGACAAGTTTCACGAATATTTCACTATGTCTTAGTCTGAAGACAAGTTTCATGAATACTTCACTATGTCTTAGTCCAAAGACAAATCCACTATGTACTCTCCCCTGTCATAGACCAAAGACAAATGTAATACCATCGATCTAAATAAATACAGAATGCAATACGATTGACCAACTCTCGTACTTGAAATTCTTTTTACTATTCAAAAAATATATTTACATATGGGGACTAGCGCCCTGGGAGTACAAAAATGACAACGCGAAGTCCGAATCAAGAAGTATCCCCGCCTGAAGGATGCGGCGGCTCGCCCGACCTCGGGCGCGAACGCAAAACTCTCCACCATTGTTCTCCCATGAAGGGTGCATCCTCGCCCTGACCTCCGGAGGGATAGAAATGCCCATCAAATCCTCTAGTTGCGCCATGCCATTCTGCATCCCGTAGTTCGAAGAGCGCAGGAAATTCTGACGATGAACCCTCGAAGAGTTAGCCTTGCTCTCCGCCAGCTCGTCCTCTAACTCCTTCACTCGAGCGGTCAGTTGAGCATTCTCACCCAGCAGGCCCTCCAGCACTTCCTGCACAAAACCGCGTAAGAATCAACTACCTTACATAAAGGATACCAAAACTAGAGAAAAGAGGCATACCCCCTCGACCTCCCACTGATAAGCAAAGCCCGCCAGACGGCTTAGCAGCAGCATGGTCCCCTTGGTCATACGCTCTAAAGCATAGTCATCCCCATAATCCAGCGGATAATGCTGACGAGCTAATATGACCCGCTCTGCCTCAAAGGGAATCAATTTCCCTCTAAAAAAGACACCCTCACCCAGAAAGCGGACGGGCATCTCCCCGGGGGGAACGGGAGTATAGGGAACCCATCTACGAACACGATGGTTTAAGATGGCTTCACCCACCTGATTCGCGACGTCCACATTAGCACCCTCGGTGCCCTCGTCCGCCCCAGCATCCTCGTCCACATTCGAGGGCAGAACGACAGCATTTGTGGGCATCGACCACCCGTGTTTCCAGCTCCGAGAGCTCGGTGGGGGATTTAGCCTCCCTTGAATGCCACCAAGGGTCAATCCTGAAAACTGGGAAATACTCAGTATTTAGTGAGCCCTAAAAAACAGGAAAGACGTAACTTAATATCAAAATTCAAAAGAGACTTACCCAAAGCGGCATCTGTGACCACGACCTCCTTCAAAAACTCAAAAGTTATCTCCTCGTAATCCTCCCGGTTGTACCAAACCCAGAGAATAGGATTAGACCACTTGAAAGGGAAGCGCAGGCGCCAATCTTTAGGTCGAACCCAAGCCGGGCAGAAACCCTTCTTGGGTACCACCTTGAAAAAATACGACCGCCAAGCATGGTTATTGCCCGACAGATCTGAGATAGTAAAATCTTTGGCACGTGATTGAAAACACACCCACCCGTGTGTCTCGCAGACGGAGTAGAGAGAAAGAAATACATTGGGCAGAGCCTCCAGTTTGTTCGACTGACGAAACCTGTCAAAAACACTGAGTATAGACCACGCGTTCTGAGACAACTGCGCGGGGCAAACATTCAGCAAGTTGAGCATGGCTTCCACGAAGCCCGAGAAAGGGGTAATGAAAGCGGCATTGTAGGGGATGCAGAGGGGAGAACGAAACTGACGCCGTCACTCCAAAGAATAGTCTCTCCCTCCCACATCGGCTTTATTTCATAATCCTCGGGGAGAGAAGGAGCAAAACAGTCCCTCCATATTTTCTCGATGCCAAGATCCGGCACCACTCATGACTCTACCCCCGACGTCCACCGCCGGAATATTGGTCGTAGACCCAGGTTCTGGTTCGGCAGAGTACCATTCCACAGAAACCGCCGGGGGAGGCACAACCGGATTTTCACCCTCCTTAGACGAAACCCCTCGAAGGTCCATGGAATCCCGCAGCAAAGTGAGACTCTCTACTTTTCTCTCACTCCCTCCATGGAAACTAGCAGCAAGGATTGCTCAAAATCTGGATCCACAGAAGAGCACACGAAGGCAGTAAACCTAGAAGAAGCCATTACGAAGAACTAAGACCAGAGAATTGCTATAGTCATGATTAGAAGGAAGAAGACTGTAAAGCAAGGGAATGGTGCTCTTCCGCTCTTGGTAATAAGAAGGCCCAAAAGACGCTTCAGAGTTCAACCAAAAGGCACGAAAACGAAAAAGACTCTGAAACTGAAGGGAATGACCAAAAGGCCCCTGACCTTTGAGTTTCCTCCACACACCCCAGAGGGTACTTTCGGAAATTCCCCTCTGCACAATGATGACTCCTCGGAAAGTCGCGTACTCTCTACAGAGACGGCTCAATAACTTGCTGAAGAAGTCAAGCAGTCAGCCACCCGGATTAAGACGCGTGGCATCTTCGACGTCTCCACTCAAAGCAAATCCAGAAATACGCAAAGCCTTCCAAAGTCGAACAACCAACCAAGAGGGCCAGACCCACTTGCGGACGAGGTCGCTTTGACAAAATGGTAAACACACAATTTTCCTAAGTAGCTTACTGATAGAGAACTTAAGTCCATGGGCGCCCGACACCCGTAGACTTGGGGTACTTATGTAACTACGGAATATCCCACCTAGGGAAACGTGGCACTAAGCTTCCAGAAGCTCCACGACATCTTACACCAATGACACGTGCCACCACTCGTCTGCCCCTTACATGGCCGGTAGCCACGTCTCTCCTCCTGGGCTCCCGTCCAAGAGACGTGGGAAGCCCCCCAAGCATCGTGGGACGACCCACATCCCACGAGAACGTGGGTCGATCACGTCCTCTCTACTCTCAGTATAAAAAGGCCCTCGCCCGAGGGACTCAGAGAGACATCCGAACATCGGGAAATCACAACACATAAGAACAAGAGGCAAGTAGCACGCACTCTGAACATACAGAAGCTACTCTCAGCCTGCTTTACTACATACATCTATCTATCGACTACGGAGCTTAGCCCACAGCACCACTAAGTTTCGGTTACCCTCTAACCAGCCCCTAACATATCTCCGTCCGGAAATCCCTACGAACAGAGCGCCCGACCGCTCTAAGAGACCTCTGCTCTCTCACAACCTAAGGCAACCTCCTACGAGTGGCTCGCTAGCCCGGAGTACCTTACGCACGTCACCATGACGATCTACATGGACTTTGATCCCTCACTAAGGGTACGTAGGCACCTAGGTCCTCACCTAAGGACAAGTCCCCCAAGGTTACGACCCCTTGCGGTCCTTATTTACAAATTAAAATTGTCTAAACCAAAAATGGCAGTTACAAGATGCAAAGACACCCTATGATGTTGTAGGCAAAGAAAATGTGAAATGGCAATTAACATATGTATGACTTTTAGATTTTGTCTTGTTCAGTTTATGTATCTATAAATATGTATGGGATGCATGCCTACGTAAGAGAAAATGTAAGGCAAGAGGAAGTGATAGTAAACACAAATTGAGAGAAGAATTGTGTGAGAAAAAATAGTGTGAGTGTGAGATAAATAATGTAAGAGAGAGTGCCTTGTTGATGTGTGAGAAATATTGTAATTGTATTGCTATTTGAGTGAAGAAAAAATATTTAGTGTATTTTTGCACTTGTCATCATAAATATATTTATCCCTTGTCACACAAATTCACAAACACAAGCCCACCACATATTTTTCCAACATCTGGTATTAGAGCATGGCATCAACCAGTAGCAGTTATCAACCACAGGCACCAGTACTCACCAAAGACAATTATGATATTTGGTGTATCCAGATGAAAGCTCTCTTGGGCTCATTAGATGTATGGGAGCTTGTAGAGAATGGCTTTAGATATAAGTCAACAGAAGAAGAAGCAACTCTAAAAGATGAAGAAAAGGAAGCACATCGTGAATTGAGAAAAAGAGAGAAGAAAGCCTTGTATTCAATTTATCAAGGCATTAATGAAGCCGAGTTCGAAATCATTGCCCCAGCAAAGATCACTTCAAAAGATGCTTGGGAATTGTTGCGGAAGTCGTTTGGCAGAATAAAAAAAGTGAAGCAGATTCGTCTCCAAATTCTACGAGCTGAATTTGAAAACTTAAAAGTGAAGTCAACTGAACTTGTGGCAGAGTACTTTAATAGAGTAATTTCTATTACTCATCAGATGAAAACAAATGGAGAAGAAATCAAAAATTTCGAGTGATGGAGAAAATTTTGCGATCTTTGGATCCAAAATTTAACTATGTTGTTGTTGCCATAGAGGCATCCAATGATCTGAAAAAAATGACAATAGAAGAATTGAGGGGCTCATTACAAGCTTATGAGCAATGGCTATTTAAGCCTTCCAAAGAGACGTCAATTGATCAAGCATTGCAAAACAAGCTTATTTTAAAGGACCAGAAAAATGACTACTTCAGCAGAGGAGGATTCCAAAGAGGAAGAGGAGATGGTAGATCGCAACCATATCGTGGAACTCAAACTCTATGGGAGAGTAGAGCACCATTCAGAGGACGAGATCGAGGCAGAGGTAGAGGCCGTAGTAGAGGCAGAGGACGAGGTGAAGTATATCGGAGATATGAAAAATCTTAGATTCAATGTCGAATTTGTAAAATATTCGAACATTATGCCTCAGAGTGCTATTACAACAATAATGAAGAGAAGGTGAATTTTGCTAAAAAGAAAGAAGAAAGTAATATCTCCTTGTTAGCTATTGATAAGCATGAAGCATGCAGCTCAGTGACCTGGTATCTTGATACTGGTGCATCAAATCACATGTGTGGAAGAAAAGATTTTTTTGCCCAATTAGATGAAGGAGAATTTGGGAAAATCACTTTTGGTGATTTGTCTCAAAGACCAGTAAAAGGTAGAGGCAAGATTGTTCTTGAAATGCAGAATGGGAAGGTTTGCTATTGCTGATGTTTATTATGTTGCAGACATGAAAAATAATATTTTGAGCTTGGGTCAAAGGATTTTGTGATTCAAATGAGAAATATATTTCTCAATTTGAGAGATAAATCTGGTGCATTAATTGTCTGTAAAAATGGCGAAAAATAGAATGTTCCCATTAACATTGTCCATGAACAAAGAAAATTGTTTCAAGAGCAGCATTGAAGATGACTCAACTCTTTGGCATTTGAGATATGGCCATCTCAATTTTGAAGCATTGAAATTGCTAGAAAGGAACCAGATGGTGAAAGGCATGCCGCGAATTGAACGTACCAGTAAGATATGTGAGACTTGTGTTATAAGCAAGGAACATAGGCAGACTTTCAAAGGAAGAAGATCCAGAAGAGTTGTGAAGCGGCTAGAACTGGTGCATTCAGATTTGTGTGGACCAATCAACCTAGTTTCAAAAGGAGGGAATAGGTATTTCCTTACCTTCATTGATGACTACAGTGGAAAAACTTGGGTTTATTTACTAAAAGAAAAGAAAGAAGCTCTTTCAAAATTTAAAGAGTTAAAAAATCAAGTTGAAAAGCAAAGTGGTTGTTATATTAAGAAGTTGAGAACTGACAGAGGTGGAGAATACACCTCAGATGAATTTACGATTTTTTGCAGAAATAATGGCATCATTCATCAGCTTACTATGCCACAAACACCACAACAAAATGGAGTTTCAGAAAGAAAAAATAGAATCATTCTCAACTTGTTGAGAAGCATGCTACGTGAGAGAAATGTTCCTAAAGAATTTTGGGGAGAAGCAGTTGCCTTTGCAGCCTACTTGCTGAATAGATTTCCAATCAAAAGAATTGGAAATATGACACCAGAAGAAGCATGGAGTCTCCATCAGCTGAGAGTAGATTATTTGAGAATTTTTGGAAGTGTAGCATATGCCAAAATTTCAGAAGAGAAAAGAACAAAACTTGAAGATAAAAGCCAAAATTGCATTATGATTGGCTATGGTGAAAATGGAAGCGGTTATAAACTTTACAATCCCATTTCAAACAAAATTCTTATGTCTAGGGATGTAACATTTGATGAAGAGCAGATCTGGAATTGGAGTAATGAAGCAAGCAAAAGCATATAGTTGTTGAAGAAGAGAATAAAAAAACTCAACATGGAGATCAAATTGAAGAAGGTTTCCAAACAATAGAAGTTGGAATTCAGCCAACAACTTCTGGGTCATCCAGTCCGTTTGTGAGGAAGACGAGAAGGATTCAAGACTTGATGGAAGTGACACCCAGACTTGACTTTGATGAATATACAATGTTCTGTCTTTTTGCAGGTTATAATCCTTTAACTTTTGAAGAAGCATGTCAAGAAGATAAGTGGAAGAAAGCTATGGAAGAAGAAATAAATTCAATTAACAAAAACAACACTTGGTAGCTATCCTCACTTCCAGAAGACCACAAAGCAATTGGAGTCAAATGGGTTTTCAAAACCAAAAGAAATGCTGAAGAAGAAATTGAAAAGCACAAAGCAAGGCTTGTCAAGGGCTACAAGCAGCAACAGGGAATTGACTATGAAAAAGTCTTCACCCTAGTAGCTAGAATGGAGACAGTCAGATTGCTAATTTCTTTAGTAGCTCAGAAGAAATTGAAGATTTATCAAATGAATGTAAAGTCAGGATTCTTGAATGGATATCTTGAAGAAGAAGTCTATGTTGAGCAACCTCCTGGTTTTGTTGTTGAAGGACACGAAGGTAAAGTGTACAAGTTGAATAGAGCTCTCTATGGACGCAAGCAAGCACCAAGAGCGTGGAACTCAAGGATCAATGCATACCTCACAAGAAATGGATTCACCAAGTGTCCATTTGAACATGCATTGTACTCAAAATCAAATCCTGTAGGAAAATTTATGTTTGTATGTCTTTATGTAGATGATCTTATTTTTACAGGAAACAACAAGGCCATGATTGATCAATTCAAGCAAGCTATGGTGAAAGAGTTTGAGATGACGGATTTAGGCCTTATAGCTTATTTCCTTGGCATTGAAGTGAAGCAAACTAGTGATAGAATTTTTATCTCACAAGCAAAATATGTGAAGGAGATTTTGAAGAAATTTCATATGACTGATTGTCAACCTGTTGATACACTAGTGGAATGCGGCACCAAATTGATGAAAGAAGGCGAAGGAAGATTTGTGAATCCTACTTACTATAAGAGTCTGGTTGGCAGTTTACGGTACTTAACGTGTACTAGACCATATATCTTATATGGAGTTGGATTAATTAGTCGTTATATGGAGAAACCAAAATTCTCACATCTGCAAACCGCAAAGAGGATATTGAGGTACATAAAAGGCATATTTGATTATGGTGTATTTTATCAGTCAACAAGAGATTTGGAAATTGCAGGATTTAGTGACAGTGATTGGGCTGGAAGCTCTGATGACAGAAAAAGCACCACAGGTTTTGTATTTTATTTTGGAGAAGCATCATTCAAATGGTGTTCAAAGAAACAGTCAATTGTTGCTCTATCAACGTGTGAAGCAGAATATGTAGCAGTAACATCATGTGTTTGTCATGCAATCTGGTTAAGAAGATTATTGGAGGAGTTGCAAGTGCAGCAAAAGGAAGCTACGAAGATTTTTGTGGATAACAAATCAGCTATTGCACTAGCTAAAAATCCAGTTCATTATGAAAGAACAAAGCATATTGATGTGCGGTTTCATTTCATCAGAGAACAAATAAATTCAAATGATGTTGAATTAGTGAATATAAAATCCAAGGAGCAAGTAGCAGACATCTTCACAAAATCATTGAAGGCAAATGATTTTCAAAGGCTACGTATCATGCTTAGAGTTATGGCATTCGGAGGAACAAATTTAAGGGGGAAAATGATCGAGTAAACTTGTTTATTTTGTCAAGATTATCAAGCCACCATAATTAGTAAGAGACAAAGCATGGGAGACAAGCATACTCTACAATATTGAAATAAGATACAAAGCCACCCTATGATGTTGTAGGCAAAGAAAATGTGAAATGGCAATTAACATATGTATGACTTTAGTTTTTGTCTTGTTCACTTTATGTATTTATAAATATGTATGGGATGCATGGCTACGTAAGAAAAAATGTAAGGCAAGAGGAAGTGATAGTAAACACAAATTGAGAGAAGAATTGTGTGAGAAAAAATAGTGTGAGTTTGAGATAAATAATGTAAGAGAGAGAGCCTTGTTGATGTGTGAGAAATATTGTAATTGTATTGCTATTTGAGTGAAGAAAAATATTTAGTGTATTTTTGCACTTGTCATCATAAATATATTTATCCCTTGGCACACAAATTCACAAACACAAGCTCACCACGTATTTTTCCAACACCCATGGATTCAAGGAAGCTTATACTTTTGAATGCATACCAAATGATTTGTTACTTGAGATCGCTAAGAAGGTTAGTTCAGATTCTTTGCAAGATATATTCAATCTTCCAAAGAGTTATTTAACCTATGTGGCGATAGCATTGTGTACCAACATGCTTCTCTAGAGGATTTTTCTTTTATTGATTGGTCTAAACCGTGCTCTGAGAAAGTCGCTTTCTTTAACAAATGCATTGAGTGTGGTAATTCGGAGGCTTTATATAGAGAAGGAATGATCAACTATTTCCAACGGATTGAGCATAGAGAGCGGATTTGGCTTTCTGTGAATGGCTGCCGAGAGAGGCCATGAAGATGCAATGTATGCTTATTCTCTAATTCTTTTTTCCGTTTGTGTTCATGAAGTTAATGGCAATGACAGGCTAGAACTACTTTCAAATGCACTGCATTATTTTTGTATTTTATGAAATCATAATGCTGTGATGAGATGTAGAAGGAGAATGCAAGACAGTTTCAAGGTCTTATGGGTTACGATGCCAGTCATTTTTCGATGCTTTAAGGTTCATCTGTAACAAGGAATTATGTCACAAGAAATGGAATCTTAAAACTTGAAGTTGGACATTCCTTTTCGATGATGATGATGCAAAGCAGCCCAGTTTGTGTGAAAAGTGTAGGATAGATTATGAATTTCAATGGTTCTATGGTATTCTCGATTTAGTTTAATTTTTATTTCAAGTGATTTTTATATTTTGATTCTAAGGAGAACCCTTATATATATTTAAGACAACTTATGCTACTATGTAGTTTATAAATTTATTTATCAGTGTGTATGTTTTATATTGATTATGACTAGAATGAAATTGAATCTAAGTTATTACTAATTGTATACAAGTAGTTTATTGATATATTTTGATGGTATAGAATCATTGAACCTTTAATCTTTATTCAATGTCTTATATATACTTTATTCTGTTATATTTTTTTATTGAATATTATATAGTTCTTTTTTAAAATGAATCATACGTTAATATTATTAATAATGTTGATATGATATATTATCATACTAGAAATATTATGATAGAACCTTAATTAGTTATAACTTCTAAGAATGCTAGATTTAAATTTTATTGTATCTTTTGTACACAAACATGGGTATGCTAATGTTTTTTTAGTTTTCTGATGTGTTCTCATCTCACCGCATGTTGTTTGATTTAGAATTAATGTGGTCTCACCATGTTCATTAACAACACATAATCATTGATGATTCAATTAAGATGTTGATAATTTTCAATACAATGATAGTTAATAAGTAACACATTTGTCTTTTTATATGTTTTTAAGGATAATATATACATACATGTAGGCAAAATCCGTGTTTTACATGGGTTTAAAGACTAATTGTTAAGACAAATGATACAAATAGTGATTAGCATAGTGGTTAGCATTGTATGATTGTAGTGGTGTACAACTATCACACGTGTCCTATTCTAGAGAATTCTGTAACGGTATTGTACTGCATAATTCTTATATAAAAGGAGAGCCTGAGGTAGTGTCATACCTCATAGAGCATTACAATATTTTACCCTAAAATCTTACTTGGTATCAGAGCACAAAAGGCATGGCGGCGATTGACTCTTCGTCATCATCATCCTCTGCTGGCTCCACTGGATCTAGCAGCTCTCCAAGGATGCTTCCGTTATTTAGCAGCTCAAGTCAAATGACAAGTGTCAAGCTCGACCGCACCAACTATTTGTTGTGGCAAGCCGCTGTACTCCCATTGATTCGTGGAAATGATCTGGAGCATCACATAGATGGTACAGTCAAGATGAACCCAACATACAAGGAGTGATTCCACACAGACCAACTCCTCATGGGCTGGCTAAGAAATGCTATGGCCTCAGATGTTGCAACTCAGTGTTTGCAAACCACTACAGCTCAAGAACTTTGGATAGCTGCAAAAGACCTGACGTGTGCTTCCGTCAAATCTCGTGTATTGATGCTCATGGGGGAGCTTCAACACACTAGAAAACAATCCCTCAAGATGGAGGATTACTTGGCTAAGATGAAAACCATCTCAGACCAACTTTCCCTTGCTGGAGCTCCAGTCTCTCCAATAGATCTAATCATGCACACTCTAAATGGCTTAGATAGTGATTATAACTCAGTTGTTGCTATTTTAATGAATCAAACTGAACCACTTACTTGGAATTCTGTTCATACCTCTCTTATGAATTTTGATAGCAGGATTGAGCAGTTCAACAAATTTTCCAGTATGACCATTCAAGCCTCAGCCAACTTAGCAATCAGAGATGACAACTCCAACAACTCCGGAAAGGGACAAACCAATCAAGTCTGGAGAGGAGGCAACCAAAATCCCAGAGGTGGACGCAGAGGAGGTCGTGGTCAAGGCAGAGGAGGTCGTGGCCAAGGCAGAGGAGGAGCAAATAACAGTAACACTGGTCCTCGGCCCCAATGTCAACTCTGTGGCAAGATGGGACACACTGTGGGAGCTTGCTGGCACCGGTTTGACAAAGAATTTCAGCAAGTTTCCATCACCACCAACACTGCAAACACCTCGACACCTCAAGCCTATTATGCCTCTCCCCAGACAGTCAACGACCCTGCTTGGTACATGGATAGTGGAGCCACTCACCATGTGACTCCATATCTTGATCAACTTGAGAATTTCACCCCTGTTGGTAAGTCACACTTACATACCTGCACTGGTGCTAAAGCCAAGATAGTTGGTGTTGGCTTAACTTCATTATCTGGTCATAATTCTAATATGCATTTGAACAATGTATTAGTGGTTCCTAGTGCAACCAAAAACCTTATGTTGTGAATGTTTGCTTCTCTGACAAATCGTGTGTTGTGAAGGACAAGAGGACAGGGGAACAAGTAATGCAAGGGACACCAATAAGAGGAATGTACTCAATGGGTAACAAGGAGCAAGATACAACAAGAATAAGAGGCACACAGGTGAACGTGAATGCAGCTGAGGCTGATTCAAAGAAGAAGGAGAAAGAGTACATACTTTGGCACCAAAAGCTTGGTCACCCAAGTGATAGAATTTTAAGACAAAATTTACATTCATGTAATGTTGAAACTCCTGACTTGAAATATGTATGTGAAGCATGCCAATTTGGCAAATCAAAACTTTTACCTTTCACCAAATCTCAGTCTCGTGCCTCTTCACCCTTGGAACTTATACACACTGGCCTTTGGGGGCCATCTCCAACTCAATCTGTGAATGGCTCTCGGTATTACATACACTTCTTAGATGATCACAGTCGTTTCACTTGGTTGTTTCCTTTGAAAAGTAAAGGAGAAGTAGTTAATGCATTTAACATATTTCGAGCCCAAGTGGAAAATAAGTTCAACACGAAGATTAAATCCATACAGTGTGACAATGGGACTGAATATAAGCCCATCATTCCAATTGCTCAATCAAGTGGTATTGAATTCAGGTTCACATGCCCCTACACATCAGAACAGAATGGTAGAGCAGAGAGGAAACACAGGCATATTGTAGAAATGGGATTAACACTACTAGCTCAATCTCACCTTCCACTAACATACTGGGTTGACGCTTTTCAGGTGGCTGTATACTTGATCAACAGGTTGCCCACTCCAGTCCTGAACAATGTCTCACCATGGCAAACACTCTTTGGCAAAGTACAACCCTTTGGGTGTGCTTGCTATCCGTGTCTGAAGCCTTACAACACCCACAAGTTCGAGTTCCATAGCCAACGGTGTGTTTACCTTGGTCCAACCACAAGTCAGAAAGGCTACAAGTGCTTAAGCTCTACCGGAAGAATCTACATCTCGAGGCATGTAGTGTTCGACCCTTCAGTGTTCCCCTGCACAATTGGCTTCTTGAATCGGTGTGGCAACCCTAGCGCAGAAGAGTGCATAATTCCATTCATCATTCACAAAGAGGACCAAGACCCAGAAGAACGAGAAACAAGTGTTTTAAATAGAGGAGGCGACTCAAATGAAGAAGATTGCAGTGTTGACCGTACTTCTGACTCCTCAACGGCTAATAAACCAACGGGTATGAGTCCCTCCAGCACCAATTCGACATGTGGATGTCAAGAAGGTTCAAGAACCTTACCCGATAATTCTCAATCAAATGTGCATGAGTCCACTCAAAGAAGCTCATCGTCACGTGAGTCATTAACTCAGTCACATGACTCCCCCACAATTAACACTAGAGCTTAAGCCCAGAATGATATGTTGGGCTAATCGAGTATTCCATTACAAAGTGAAGCCACAGCAGAAAACACTGAGCATTCAACCCAACCAGTTAGGCCCACTCACCACATGGTTACCCAGGCAAAAGACGGCATACATAGGCCCAAATATCCGTTCATTGGCCTTCTACAGAATGAAGGCCCACTCTCTGCCTCGTTGACTCATGTTCCCTCGTCAGTCTCAGAGGCGTTGAACACCCCTCACTGGAACCAAGCCATGTGCGATGAATACTCAGCACTGCAACGGAACAAGACGTGGGAACTAGTGGATGCCCCAAACGACCAGAAGTTGATTGATTGTCGGTGGTTGTTCAAAGTAAAATACAAAGCTGATGGTTCCATCTTAAAATACAAGGCAAGACTTGTTGCAAAGGGGTTTCAACAGTCAGAGGGGGTAGACTATGGAGAGACCTTCAGCCCTGTCGTCAAACCTACTACCATCAGAGTAGTGTTGACCATAGCAGCCACATTCGGTTGGGAGGTTCGTCAGCTGGGTGTCAACAACGCATTTCTAAATGGCTATTTGCAAGAGTGTGTGTATATGCGACAGCCTGAAGGCTTCGTCCATCCTCAGAAACCGAACCATGTATGCAAGCTGACAAAATCCTTATATGGACTCAAACAAGCCCCACGAGCTTGGTTTGACAGGTTGCAATTGACCCTAACCCAATGGGGTTTTGAAAATGCTAAGAGCGATATTTCACTCTTCTATCTGCGGACTGCTAAGCTTACTGTGTATGTGCTGGTTTATGTAGATGACATACTAGTAACTGGGAATAATAGCACCTTTCTGAAGTCCTTCATCCGCAGGTTGAATAACGTTTTTGCCTTGAAAGACTTAGGACCCCTTTACTATTTCTTGGGGTTGGAAGTCTATAGAGACGAGACAGGATTCCATCTCTGCCAAGCCAAATATATTATGGACATTCTGAAGAGGTTTAACATGCTATTGTATGATTGTAGTGGTGTACAGCTGTCACACGTGTCCTATTCTAGAGAATTCTGTAACGGTATTGTATTGCATAATTCTTATATAAAAGGAGAGGCTGAGGTAGTGTCATACCTCATAGAGCATTACAATATTTTACCCTAAAATCTTACTCTAATATATCATATGAAAAATAACATTGTAAAGGTTACACCATTATAAAAAAAGTTAGTGTAATTTACTCAACATTACAATTTTAAGCAATCAATTTATTCATAACATAAGTATACAACTATTTTGAAAATTATTTAGAGTAAATTTTTACTATTCAACAAGCTACCATTTTTAAAACTAAAATAACTCAAACTAAATTTATTAATTAATTTAAAAAAGACATACTCAAAAATTATTAAGCAATGCCACATGCATTATCGAAAAAACAAAATAAATTAGAGAAAATAGAAAAAGAGTAGTGATAATAAAATAATAAAGGAAGAAGGTAATTTACTTTATTTTTTTTCTAATTTTGTAATGTAATTTGCTGTTTACTAAAAAGTTCATGTCCAAAAAACTCTAAAACCATTAACCAAATGGTTCTCTCTCTCTCTCTCAGACATACTTTGGTAAATGACAAAAGACACAGTGTTTCTGAGTTATAAGTAAAGTATAATAAAAATGACAAAAGACACAGTGTTTATGAGAAAATAAAGTAGAAAGGCCATTAATTGTTCTAGGTCCTTTTTTGGGCAAACTTTAAAAATTTGAGCAGAACGTAAGTGATGGATTTTGCAAGTAATTACAATATTGGAATATTTTAGGCTGTATAGTTTCTTCATATTCTCTACAATACAATGCGTTCATGTCAAATTCGGATGAAAAAAATACAGCATACACTTTAGAAAATGAAGTCCAAGTGGGTTAGTATTTTAGTCTGCATAGTTCCTTCATATTCTCTCTCTTGTTTAAAAGGTAGTTAAAACAAATTAATAGTATATTAGATAAAAGAATCAATAAAGAGTAATAAAACAACTTGTAAAAATAGAGAATAGATTTCAAAATTTTAAAAAATAAAAGACTATTATAAACATAATGTAAAAAAAGGAGTCTAGAAGAAGAAGAAGAAGAATAGAGACAAGATGAAGAGGAGAAGTATGATCATATTCACTTTCTTATTCTCCACAACCCTTGCATACATCTTCTATTTATAGGGTTACAAGAGTAACCTCCAACCATGAGTTACAAGGAATTAAGGATGGTACATAATGCCTAATCAATGGCATAAATCCTATTCAATTTGGGTTATGATGATCACATTCATTTGGAAGTTTTTGGGAGACTAATGGACATCCCTTTTATATGATTTACAACACTCCCCCTTGGATGTTCATTAACAAAAGATGTGCCTCGTTAAAACCTTACTAGGAAAAACCCAGTGGGACAAAAACCTAGTGAAGGAAAAAGAGTACACAATTATGATAATGCTCCCATCATAAGCTGCCTCATTAAAAACCTTTACTAGGAAAACCCAGTGGGACAAAACCTTAGTAAAGGGAAAAAGAGTACAGCGCATATCTCCCCCTGATTATAGCATCATTCAAGATCTCTTAATTGGCGTATTTCCATTTTGTGAACCAGCTTCTCGAAAGTTATGGTTGGCAATGCCTTAGTGAAGATCTGCTAGATTATCACTTTGAAAAAATTTGTTGGACATCAATCTCACCATCTTTATGAAGATAATGAATAACTTTGGTGAGATATAGTCATGTATCATTTGATACATCCTCCTTTTTAATTGAGCTATACATGTCATATTATCTTTATATAATATGGTTAAGATATATTCTTTTGTGAAGGCAAAGTACATATCTTCTAGATATGTTGATTTAGTCATCCCAACCAAACATACTTTCGACCGATCTCATGCATTGCAATAATTTATGCATGATTTACAGAAGAAACAACAAACAATGTTTGCCTTGATGAATGCCATAATATAGTTGTTTCATCTCATGCAAATAAATAGCCAATTAGAGATCAACCTATATGGGGATTTGATAAATAATCAGACACATATCTGGAGACTTTGATTCATAAAATAATCTCATGTCAAGTCAAGCGTCTCTCGGAGATATGTTTAACCCCATTCCAATGCCTTTTATTTGGAGAAGAACTTAATTTTGCTTATAAACTTCCACCAAATGTTATATTAGATCGAGCATTGTTAGCAAATTAGTGCTCTTATGGCATTAAAATACGGCACTTATGGACCAAGAAGTTCTTCATTATTCTCACGAGAACAAAAATAATCATTATTTATATCTACTGATCTTACAACCATTGGGTACTCAATGGATGTACTTTGTCCATGAAAAACTGGATTAACACCTTTTTAACATAAGATGATTGATAAATAATAACTCTACCAATAATGTGTTCGATCTTCAGGCCGAGATAAAAACTTTATTTCATGATCTTTCATCTTAAACTCTTTCTTTAAGTAAAATTTACTGTGTTTTTGAGCTCTTCAGAAGTTCCAATATAATTTAAATCATCAACATACACAGTAAATAGCTTTAATCCATATCATTTTATGAAAAACACATGGACTAATTAGATCATTTTTTATATTTTTCTTTCAACAAATATTCACTGAGACGATAGTACCACATACGTCCAGTTTAATTCAATCCATAGAAGGATTTATTTAATTTTATTGAACAATTTTCCCGGGAAATCTTAATTGCTTCTGGCAATTCAAATCCTTCAGGGATTTCCATGAAAATTTTCATTATCCAATGAGCCATATAGATAGGCTGTAGCTACATTCATTAGACATATATCAAGCTTTTTATGTACTGCCAAACAATATGATATCTGAAGGTGATTACATCTACCACAGTAGAATATATCTCCATATATTTATCAATATCAGGTCTTTGAGAAAAACCATGCGCCGCAAAACGCGCTTTATACCTTATGACTTCATTTTTCTTATTTCATTTTTCCATACAAAATGATTCATTTGTAATTGTACCCAACTAACTTTATATACTACACCTTCAATCATTTGGACTACAGGTCCAAAGAACTTCACATTACTCACAAGTGAAGTCAATTCTGCTTGAATTGTATGTTTTCAATTTGGCCAATCATTAATTCTGTCTACATTCCGTGACAGATTTATTTTCAAGATCCTCTTCTGTTTTAATTGCAAAGTGTTGTCGACAACAATTTTCTTTCGGTTCTACCTTTTTCAGTGTTGACATAACTTATCGAGATCTCTTCATTATCATTATCAGGTACCTGATCCTCTTTCGAGGTTTCATGATTAGTTATGTCCTGGGTCTCTTCAGGAGAACCCGCCTCCATAATATAACCATCTTAATTATTTGCTCCTTTCCTTTTTCAAGGACTTTTGTCTTTGGAACCGATCATCTACCACGTGGCTTTTTATTCATTGTCACTAATAAATTGTCCTTCTGGGACATCAATTTGAATTGGAGCATTTTCAACTGGTATATGAGATTTTGTAACTCTTTTAAGGTCAGTAAATACGTCTAGCAATTTATTTAATCATCTTTTGAACTTCTAGTTCACATTGCTTTATGTGAGGATCTAAAAGATAATTTTTCAATCAATCTCATTTTCCAGCTATTTATTTTCTCCCCCGATATTGAAAATATTGATTCATCAATATCACAATTAGCAAATTTTGCTGAAAATAAATCATCCTGTCATTGATTCAAGATACTTAATCATAGCAGGAGATTAATATTCAACATATATTCATAACCTCCTTTGAGGAACCATCTTTGTGCATTGTGGTGGAGCAATTGAAACATATATACTGCACTACCAAAAATTTTAAGATGAGATTTATTTAGCTCCTTACCAAAAGCCAATAATAAAAGGGAGAATTTATGATAACTTGTTGGCCTGATGCGTACAGTAGTATATTCGCATGCTATAACATAAGAAGTTGTTCTCATAAATATTGGTCTATATATTAACTGGAGGCATTTAATAAATGATTATACTAGACCAATATTCTAGGTGTGAACATAAACTTCAGGATGTTCAACTGTCATTACAGTTTAAGACAAACTCACTAGAATTATCAAGACAATTTGTCTTAATTGCATAATCTGAAAATTGCACTATTGATCTAGCTATCTCGCAAATACCATATTGCGAGTTCATAGTAAGCACACATGCGACCATCTTATAGATGCATCTATTAAAATCATGAAATAATTGAATGGTCTGCATGGTGGGTGAATGGGCCCATACATATCACTTTTCATATATTTCAGAAATGCAGGGAACTCAATCCAAACTTTATCTAGTGATGTCTTTGTAATTGATTTATCTTGAGAACAAACTGCACAAGAGAACTCTTTGAATTGAAGAATCTTCTGGTTCTCCTCATTTAAATTCTCAATAATTTTTCGCATCATATATAATTGAACCGGGATGGTCTAACCGATCATGCCAACTAATATAATTATTTGAACTAGTAAACTTCTGGTTTACTATAGAGCATGCGTCTCAACTATGTAAACTTCTGGTTTACTGTGAGATGCGTCTCAACCATGCTAATATTTGTGTAGTACATACCAAAGGAAAATGTGGGTAATTTTTCTAAGATACCTTCTTTACCCACCACAATTGCAGTAATATAAAGATATTCTATCTTTTCATCATTTGTAGTCTCAATATAATACCTACAATATATGTCTTTGAAACTTAACAAGTTTCCTTGAGACTTACTGCAAAATAGTCATGTATTTCTAGTCGATTTTTATTCCCATAGATAATATGAGAATTTGACTTTTCCAAATCACTCAATTTTGTACTACCAAACATTATATTAACTTTTCCTTCTTTCATAACTAAAAGAAGAAATATATATTTTTCTCTTTTAATATAGTATGCATTGTAGCACAGACCTTAAAATATATATCTTATTATAATTGTAAGAACAAGTAGAAAACACAATAATTTAATAACGTTATTGCCAAGGTGCTAAGAAAAAAATACTAGCACTCAAAGTGCACAACATGTTCTTAAATATATCATTTCTTCACCTTAACAAATAATAAAATTAAGAAGAAATTAAAAGATGCTTTGATTTACAAAACAAATTAATTATAATATATACCACAACAAAATGTGATAGATATTTATGGCCAAGATATAAAGACCTTATACAAACACAAAATAAGCATAATATTGCTAACAATTTATATTTAAATAAGCGCCGTACCAATTTCTGTTAATAATTTATATTCCAATGTTGTTAACAAAATTATTGTTAACAATTTATTCATTATTATTGTGCTTATTTTTCATCATCTTTATAAACAAAATTGACCTTAATATATCATCGATTTTGCAAAATCAAATTGACGTCAGCATTCTTTTCTTTCTTTATCATAGCTTGTAAAGCTTGACAAGATATTTAGGTGCACGAAAAACACGTGACCAATGATCTTTTATGTCATATCAATGACATATATTATCTTTATTCTTATAAGAATTCTATTGAGAACACCAATAGTTCTCTTGATTATTATAACGCCAATTATGATGATTGTAAATTTCTATTCCTTTACCATGTCCACGTCCAACACCATGACTACGACTAGAGTCATTTATCAAACTCATCATACTTTATTTGCTGCATTCACTTCAGGGAATACTTTTGCAAAAAAACATTATACTTTATTCCATTTTCTTCTGGAAATGGAGTTGATTCATTTGGACATGCCTAATAAATTTTTTTCAATAGCTTAGAACTTTTGCTTAACAATAAGCAAATAAGAAATTAGCTCAAAATATTTGGTAAACCTATGCTCTCGATATTGCTGCTTCAGGAGCACATTCGAGGCATACAAGTAGAATGTCTTTACCAATATACCTTCATCAATAATTTCATATTAATATAAATTCAATAGAGAGCTAATTTAAAACAAAGCTTGATTATATAGAATCTTGCAAAAATTTTGCAAATTATTCTAAAGAACTACTGGTTCTTTGTTAATGAGATACCATATTTTCAATTCTTAATGATGCAAATAATAATGGCAAAGAAAAATATTGCCTTGTGCAATCCTTCAGGGATGCCTGATTTTATCATTGATAGTATCTCAAAGATTAATTGCACTCACATGAATTATGGCATCAAGAACCCATGATAATAATTCCTCTTGAAATATCAAGTGCAACAAATTTATCAAGCTTTGAGAAATTCGATATTGTACATAAGAAATAAGAATTGAAATAATTAAGATATACATATGCATATTCCCTTTATGTAAAATTAACATGAATAAGAATTTAGAACAACAATAATCAAATATGTTTTCTTACCTTGATTTGATGTTGTTTACTTACCTTAATGTGATCATCATGCTCAATTTCTCAAAACTCAAATCGATCGGTAGAACTTCGTGCTGATAACGTATTATAAACATAATGTAAAAAAAGGAGTCTAGAAGAAGAAGAAGAATAGAGACAAGATGAAGAGGAGAAGTATGATCATATTCACTTTCTTATTCTCCACAACCCTTGCATACATCTTCTATTTATAGGGTTACAAGAGTAACCTCCAACCATGAGTTACAAGGAATTAAGGATGGTACATAATGCCTAATCAATGGCATAAATCCTATTCAATTTGGGTTATGATGATCACATTCATTTGGAAGTTTTTGGGAGACTAATGGACATCCATTTTATATGATTTACAACAAAGACTAATATAAAATGAGTTTTACTAACAAGTGGCATAAGAACATTATTTAAGGATTCAACATAACTAATAAGAGAGTTTAAAAAATTATTCCTTTTAATTTTTCATTAAGTTTAAGACAATATATTGTATTAATAAGAGAAAACTTTAAATAATACCCAAGGCACTTGTTAGATAAATCCATATAAAATTAGTGAAAAAAAATAAAGAACTAAATTAAATGTTTAACTTGAAAAAAATAATGTGGAGAGTGGAGACATAGATAGTTAAGCAAAAAGGCAAGGGGAGGAAAGAGTGATGTAGAAACAATAGTAGACATCAACAATTCAACACTAAGCACGGAAGAGTGAGAAAAATGAGGACCGACCAATGAGGAAGCATATCCTCTGCTTTGCATAATGGCAGTGTGTGGAGTGCATACGGAAATGGATCCTCTAAAATAATTCTTTATATTTTTTGGTAGAGTTACTATCTCTCTCATAATTCCACTAAAAATATAGAGGATTACTTCAGAAAATCCACTTCCCATACTACTTAGCATCACTCATTTTCAGTGAATCAAATATATTGGTTTCCTCTAGAGATATAATAAAATTTGTAGGAGTAAATAGAGATGACGATGTGTATCAAAAAATGGGTATGATATTTGTCCCAAAAAATTATTGGATATCTGATAAACATAAAATATTAAATAGGATATGAATAGTAAAATATAATTATTCATTAAGTATTAGTTAGGTAAGAATATTGGCTTCGAGTATTTTATATCCGTCCTAAATAAATGGATGAATGATGTACCTGATATCCGATATCTATAAAATATAATATATATCATTAAATAAAATTTTGTGTTTTTAATATTCTTGGAATTGTTTTTAATTTTTATTTATAATTATTATGTATATTTTAATTTTTAAATATTTTTTTAAGGATATTAAAAATTGGATATTGTGTAATTTACTTGATTATAGGGTATCCAATATCCATTATTCTTTTGGATATTTTGGTGTTTCGAGTATTTCAAATATCAGGTGGTTTCGGATACGATTATTGAAAATGAAATTTTTTCGAATTCGGTTACGGTTCAGGTATTAGATGTATTGGGGGATTCAGATGAGGATAGTGAAAAATGATTGAGTACCCGTCCATTGTCATTTATAGGAATAAATGATGATTTATTTATACATATTTTTGAAAATTGCTAGTTTTTAAATGATTTTTTTTTAAATAATAAAGGATATTACAATAAAAAAAATGAAGGTGGAGATGAAAATGGCTTTAAAAAAACAAAGGGAGGGAAGAATGGTACAAACAAAACACACCCCTAATGATACTAGTATTTGTATTTTATGTACGGTGATGCTATAAATTTTTTCAAAAATTAAATATAAATTTAAAAATAAAATTAATATAAAAGAATACAGTTATTTTATTTAAAATAATTTATTTTATTATAATTATAGGTAATTATCAATGTTCATTCATCTTATTTAAAAACCAAATTATATTATTAATTTAAACAAATAAATATTCAATCAAATATTACTCTTATTTTAAATTAAAAATTACATTATTAACTGTTTTATTATTAAGTATGAAAATTAAAATACATAATTACACTATTTGTAAGCTTACCAAAAAAAAATGACAGCTCTATTCAATACAAATTTTAAATGGAACAAGATTGACTCCATTTGTGTTAAATATTTGTTTGAATTTCTATACTCACTGTAATTACGGAATATTCCACCTAGGGACACGTGGCAACGAACCTTCTAGAAGCACGGCCCCAGCAGCCGCAGGAGACACGTGACACCACTCACCTATCTGTTTCGTGGCCATCACCCACGTCACCACACGGAGCTTCCCCTCAACCAGACGTGGGATCTCCACAAGCCTCGTGGGACGCCCCACGTTCCACTAGGTCGTGGATCGAGCACGATCTCCCTACACTCAAGTATAAATAGACCCTCACTCGGGGGACTACGTAAGCAATCTAGCATACACAGAACTATACACAACCTGAAGGATTATCATACATCATCTCTAATATTTCATACCCTCTCTCGGTACCTGAGCATCCTCAGATACCCCACGTAGGTCCTTTCCGCCCCTCGAGCTCCGTCACCGACCCCCATTCCGGTCAATCTACGGTCAGCTTGTCTCCTCCTCAAAGCACGCCATTTACAGGGCTTTCAGCGGCCCTCAGAGACCATAGCTCTCTCCCACTAAGGCAACCACCTAAGAGCGGCTCGCCCGCCCGGAGTACCTTAGGCACGTCTTAGCCACACACGGCCTAATACAAGTAACAACCTTGCCTAACGGCCCCGATAGACGTCACCATGACAAACTACGTGGACTTTGATCCCGAAGGGTACGTAGGCACATAGGTGCACCACCTAAGGACAAGTCTCCCAAGATTAAAATCCCTTGCGGTCCTAATTTCAAATTACAATTGTCTGAGCCAAAAATGATAGTTACAGTGGCACCCACCGCAGTATTCTCAGACCACAATGCCTTACACGTCCTAGCCGAACACGACCACTACAGGTAACATTCCTGCCTAATGACTCATATGGACATTTCCTCCTCGAACTGGGTGTACAAATATCTTTTTTATCAATAAAACATATATAACAATAACAATCAAAGCCATTTTTCACTAGATAGGGTCAGCTATAGTCAATAAAACATATAAAAGGATAAAATTCATAAATTAATATAACATATAAGCTATAGTCAATAAAACATATAAAAGGATAAAATTCATAAATTAATATAACATATAAGTTAATTTTCTTATGTACATGTATATTCTATGAAAGTTTATTATTCTTTAGCTCGGCTTGTTAAGCTCAGTTAATTAAACGTGCCAAACTTGATCATGATTTTTTGTTCGTTTAAAAGTTTAAGTTCGAATTCAAGCTCATGTTATTTTAAACGAACCAAATTTGAACATCTAAAACTCAAGTCATTTACAGTCCTACTTATACTAATATTCAATTCAAATATACATATATCTAAATCTTATCCAAAAATATTCATTCGTAATCCTAATTATTTATAAAATATTTTCAATTCAAATATACATATATCTAAATATATGTATATCCACAACACCCCCCCCCTTCAAGTTGGAGCATCAAGATCCCGTATGCCCAACTTGCGAAGAAAGAAATCTAGTTGTTGTTTCCCAAGCGAAGAAGGAAACCAAGTCTTCAATTCAATTTTTTCCAAAAATTGTAGTATCCACATAACTTCACTGGTTGTCTCAATCCAAGCCCGATGGCTTTGTTTCAATCCATACAAGAATTTTTGAAGTTCACATACCTTCGCAAAAAACGAAGTATCCAATCTAACTTATCCTGAACGTTGGAGAGCTGTGCTTCAATCCATACAAGGATTTTTGAAATTTACATACCTTCGTAGAAAACGAAGTCTTCAATCCAACTTTTCTTGAAAGTTGAAGTATCCATACAACCTCACTGGTTGTCCAAGCCCAAGGGCTTTTCTTCAATCCATACAAGAATTTTCGAAGTTCACATACCTTCGTAGAAAATGAAGTCTTCAATCCAACTTCTCCTGAAAGTTGGAGTATCCATACAACCTCATTGGTTGTCTAAACCCGAGGGCTTTTCTTCAATCTATACAAGAATTTTTGAAGTTCACATAGCTTCCTACATTCCTCTTGAGGTAGAAAACAAGGGTCGAAGCACGGGATCACCATTAATGACCTAGTACCAAAATCACTAGAAACCACCATCAAACTCGGCATCTGACTTGTCGATGTCCTCTGAAGCCTACCCTGATGGCGATAACATGCACAGAAAACTTTCAAAATTTGATCTCCCAAACCTCCAAACTTGCACTCGTTGCACTCTGAATTGAAAAAATAGTAGACCCCCCAAATCACAATAGAAAAGATATTATCAAAATAGGGTTTAGGGTAAAATTGCTTCCAATAAAGATTTATGCTTTAAAGCAATCTGCCTCTGATACCATATTAAGATTGTAAAGGAAGAAAGTAGTGGAAAAAATCATTTTACTTTATCATTTACCTTTGCAGAGTATTTATACATAAAAATAAGAAATCCTAATTAAACTCCTAAAGTTTTCCTTAAACGTGGATAACAACTCTAAACCTTATCTAACAAAATTCGAAATTAAATATAATATCCCTAAAACTTATCCAAAAATATTTCTTCGTAATCCTAATTATTTATAAAATATTTTTAATTCAACCACAACAAAGTACTCAATCTCATTTTGCATCGCTCATTGGCATCTCCCTTACAGAAAGCAATTGTTTAACACATCTTTGTCATTTCGTTGCTTTAATCAACAATTGAAGTCCATTAATCAAATTCATATGACACATGAACGTATGACAACTGAACTAGTGAAAAAGTTGTTCTTTTGATTGCAATATCACTTGGATCCCATTAAATTGGTTCAGAAATACTTCAAAAGAAGACTAGGATTAAAACATTTTTTGAGATTGAAGATTTTGGGGGAGGGTTAATCTAATTGATTAAAATCCCATTATTCAATTGTTATAGAAAAATGGGAAACAGCTCAAACGAGACTGAGAAGTAGTCCACAAAATCAACGCATGTTCAAGGACAAATACTGAATTCCAAATCAAACACCTAAGTCACGTTTGATTTATGGATTTTAGAGTGAAAGGGATGGGAATGAAAGTGAGAATGAAAAAAAAAAGAATAATATGATTATTTTTAATATGATGTAAAATTGATGGTAGGAGAAAAAGAAAAGATGAGGCAGAAAAGTGAGAACGAATATGTCTTTTTGCCAAAATTGCAATGAAAAATTGGGAATCATTTATTTCCTTCGCTCCAAGTGTGGAGTCCAATGCTCACAACATCCCACACAACTTTGTTCAATCAAACAAAGTCTTTGGACCTCACCTACCACCATTCCATTTCCCTTCCTCCATTTAAGGATATCTTTGAATTGTGGATTAAGGAGGAGAAGGAAAGCGGAGATAATTAAGATATTTTTTTCTTGTTTAGGAAGATAAAAATTGGAGGGGAAGATAATGGAAGATCAATCCTTAATTTGTCATTTCCCTTCCCCTTCACAAATTCAAGATACCCCAAATTGTGGTATTTTGGAGGAGATATCAACACCCAAACAAAAAGAGGACATATGGAAGGTTAACCTTCCCCTCCCCTCCCTTCTCCTCTAATCACTTCCCTTCTCTTCTCTTCTTAATTTCTAAACAAACCCTGGATTGTGGATTAAGGAGGAGAAGGGAAGGGAAGGGGAGGGGAGACTTTCAATATATCTTCTTGTTTGGGAATATGATAATTGAAAGGGAAGATAATGGAAAACAAATCTTTAATCTTATAATGTCATTTCCCTTCATAAATTCAAGATACCCCAAATTGAGATATTTTGGAGGAAGTATCAACACCCAACGTATGGAAGGCTAACCTTCCCCTCCCCTCCCCTCTCTTCTCCTCTAATCACTTCCCTTCCCCTCTTAATTCCCAAACAAGAAGGGTGGATTTTGGGAGACTAACCCTATCTAGGTTAAAAGAGTTAGGGAGAGGGGGCTAATGACATATTAATAAAAGAAAATTATTATCTATCTATATATGAAACTAAATGCAGTTCCACCTATTTCAAAGGTTCTAACTTCTAACATGTACCAACAAGGGATATGCACATGGTAATCAAGATCGTAATCTAGATCATAAGATCGTATAGGATCGCGGTCTTATGCCCTATTTTTTATTTGAATCGTAAGTAAAATCGCAAATTAACATGATCGTGATAGGGTTGCGATCTAGAGCGTGAGATCGCTCGATCCTGTTCGATCCAGGAGAAGCCAAGTTGTTTAAAAAAAAAAGTAGGAAAACGCATTTAGGATAAAATAACCTTTCTCTTCAATTTATGCATGGTTGCTTATTTGTTTGAGCTTATGATATTATTACAAATTTCTATGACGTCTTTTTTATAACTAGGAGTATATATGGATGATGTTGATTTTGTTTGATTAATTGATCCGTGGATTTTGTCATTTTTGTGACTTACAAAGTAGTTTATGGAAATATCATAAAATTTAGATCATTTTATGCTTAATATATATATATATATATTAATAATTATCTAATAATTGATAAGATCTTACGATCTTCGATTCCATCTATCTTGTGCCTCTTCCGTTCCTACTTAAAATCTCGATCTTAATTATCTTGGATACGCATGGTGGTTTTCTTGAATATCAAATGAGATCTATAACTAAAACTCGAATTTTTAACTTAACAAATTCCATTTCTGAACTGTTTTTGCATAGCAAAAGGACTACATTAAATTTTTCTAAATCATTTCCCCTCCTATGTATTATAACAAAATATTGCCGTTAAACCCACAAAACTCCTACATCAACCAAAAAAAAAACCCCAAAAGCTGTAACCTAGAACAGTTTCTATCACTGAAAGTTGGTGTACCCTTTCTATCCAAACAAATTTAGGGGTAAAGAAACCTATGCACAATCTTCAGTCCCAAAACTCACTTGTAAAATCTTCAGTTGCATTACCTTTTACATTGTGCTAAACTGTAGAACAAGAAAAACTAACCATTAGACAAGAACGGATAAACTCAATACAAAATCAACTAGTTGAATATAAAATGTGATAAACATAACATCACTCGGTCAAATCATCAAGACTATACCTGTAAGGAATTAGTACTTAATATTCCAAAGTATAGAGGAGTTTGATGGATCCACTGCGTGCATGAGTTCAGGAGACACACCCGAAGATATCCTATGTGAATGCAACCTCGAGCTCAGAATAGCCAACAAGTCTTTATGACGTGATTGCTTCCTCTTCAGCACTTGCACATAAGCATGCAACCCAAGCCACTCAACTTCACCCTTCTCCAGCTTAAGAACCGGCCGGAAATCACAGCGAGAACGAATGGAATGCATCCTTCTCTTTATGAGTTCGTACATATAACTGGTGATGGATCGTTAAGGAAAAGAAAATTAATGGTTGAGTTATGAAACATTAAAGTGACATGTTCTCGTGAAGAGTTTGTTCAATGTGAAATGCAATCATAATAAAATGAGTAAACTGCCATTTTGGTCCCTAGAAGATTCACTCGCTGACACTTTAGTCCCTGAAAGATTGTGACTATACAAATTTGGTCACTGAAAGATCCAAATTTTAAACATACTAGTCCCTCCGTCAATTTTTTGGAGACGCCATTAACAGACATAATGATGTGGCCGATGAACAATAATGGCAACAAATCCATTTGAAGCTAATGAACTCTTTGCAAGTGAAAAAGTAACGTGTCTAACGTGTAAAAAATTCATAGAGACTAGTGTGTCTAACATTTGAATCTTCTAGGGACCAGTTTGTATAGTCACTATCTTTCAGGGACTAAGTGTCAGCAAGTGAGTCTTCTAGGGACCAAAATGGCAGTTTACTCTGATAAAATATATGATACAAAAAGTATGAAACAATGTTCATACCTCAAGGAGCTTTTGACACTGTTTAAACAAGATTTCGTACCGAGTTTGAAGATGAATGATAACTCACAGATATAACAATGGAACTTCATGGCACATAACAAAAATGATTGATAGATATTCAGTCTCACAACAGCTGCTGAATTGATATTCGAATCAAAGAATATGGGATGGCATTTTGGTCTCAAAAAGCCACGCAGCTTTTTCTTCAGGCGAAGGCCTGGTTTACCTTGCCAGGAGACAGTAAGTGTGGACCGCAAATGGCCATTCAAGTACCTGTTTAACATATGGAACCACTTATTACAAATTGAGACAAATGGGCATATTATGCTTATAGAGATACTTAGTTAACTCAGTAATTGTGTAATACAAAAACAATGAGAGCATCAGAGCACCATTACACATCAATACCACTGTGAAGTGAAAGAATATATGTGTGTATTATTATGAGAATACCATAGGTATTTATACAAGAGAAGAAAACCTATTCTAGGAAGTAAGAATAAATACAATAAATACAATTGATTCCTAATTGATAGACTAAATCATATCCTAATGATTCTAATTGATTTACAACATAAATATAGAATATTCTCAACACTCCCCCTCAAGCTGGAGCATATAAATCATAGGCACCAAGCTTGTCACATAGGTATTTTATCCGAGGAACTCTAAGAGACTTAGTGAAGATATCTGCCAGCTGATCATTCGAATTGACAAATCGAGTGGCTATAAATGTTTGAAAGGGTGTAGACAAATATTCTTTAGCATTGTCAGAACGCAAAATAGAGACAGAGGTATTAAACTGAGTTTTTATTTCAGCACAAAAATTTTGGAAAATGTTAAATACCTCAGAACGATTTTTCATCAAATACACCCAAGTACAACGAGAATAGTCATCAATAAAAGTGACAAAATATTGAAAGCCAAACGTAGAAGATACGCGACTAGGACCCCAAACATCAGAGTGAACAAGTTGAAAAGGAGATGAAGTTTGACTATTAAGACTAGTAGGAAAAGAGTTACGCGTGTGTTTACCTAATTGGCACGACTCACAAGGGAGGGCAGACAAAGTAGAAAGAGAGGTATCCATTTTGCGAAGTTTTGAAAGGGTTGGATGCCCCAAACGATTATGGATAATAGATGGAGAACAACTGGATGTGCACGCAACTGGGGATATAGGAGGTGAAAGGTGGTATAAGCCGTGTGACTCTCGTCCTATGCCAATCGTCTGCCCCGTACTCCGATCCTGAATAGAAACACATTGATTAGCAAAGGTGATGGAGTAATTGTGAGATTTAGTCAATTTACTAACCGAAATAAGGTTGAAAGGAGATTCAGGGACATAAAGAACAGAATCAACAAATAGGGACGGAAGAATTTGTGCTTTACCAATTCCAATAGCAGCAGTTTTAGAGCCATTGGCCAGAGTTATAGATGGAAGTAAAGATGAACTAGAAAGATGGGTAAAAAGATTTTTATTACCAGAGATGTGTTCAGAAGCACCTGAGTCAAGAACCCAAGGTCCAATATCCGGGGAACGAGCAAAGCAAGTAGTAACATTACCAATTTGGGCAACCGTGGCAACCACAGAGAACTCAGAAGTAGGAGCCATGGCCAGCAAGGAATTGAAGGACCTACAAAAAGACCCTCCTGGCTAAAATGGCGAAGCAAGAGAAGAAGAAGAAGCCCCACGGGCGTGCGCAGAAGAGGATGCAGTACAACCAACCCCAGAAACGTGAAGAGGAGAGGCCGGCGATTACAACGGCGTTGAGAGCAGCGGAAGACGGCACCGGAAACGGCGTCACGCGCCGGCGCGTGCAGAATCCGGCGGACAGACGGACGGCGCATGGCGGCGCATGCGGCGGCGGACGGCGACGAGATTCTGGGGTTCGGCCGGTCGGAAGCTTCTGAGCACAGTGGTCCGGCGCGTGCTCCAAGAAGACGCCGGGAAATAGGCAGATCGGAGGTGGCCGAGATGGACAGTGGAGGAAGAGGTGTTTTGGGTTCAAGGCTGGAAAGAAAGCACAGCCGTGAATACTATTGAGGATTGAACCAGCCTCTGATACCATGTGAAGTGAAAGAATATATGTGTGTATTATTATGAGAATACCATAGGTATTTATACAAGAGAAGAAAACCTATTCTAGGAAGTAAGAATAAATACAATAAATACAATTGATTCCTAATTGATAGACTAAATCATATCCTAATGATTCTAATTGATTTACAACATAAATATAGAATATTCTCAACAACCACAAAAGTAAAAGTAGCTTTTCACAGCTTCCAGAGCGATTGAGGAATTGAATTGAACTGACTTGATAGACAATGAAAGACATCACAATTTGTAATGTTTAACTCTTATAATTTTTATTACCAAGATAAGAAAAAGAAAAAATATCCACAGAAGTTATTGGCTTGTTTGAATGTAGTCTTTAAAAAGTATTTTTTATTTTATTTTATTTAAAAAAGAAAAGAAAAGAGAACATGTTTGCATTTTTGTTTTCAACTAAAAATAGAATATGCGTTTTGGGAAAAAATCACATAAAAATTAAAATTATTAAACAATCAAAATGCAGACACAAGTTTTTTTTTTTTTTAATTAATAGCATGTACATAAATACATGAAAACAATACTAGTATGGATTCTAAGAACTAATTTTATAAAACAATTTTAAAGAATGAAAAACAAAATCCATCTAAAGGAAAATGATAGTGTCAACTGTCACGCCTTTATTAAATTCTTTTAATACACGCCTAAAATTGCTATCAGTGATTTAATTTCTTGGCATTTGAATAGGAATGAACAATGAATACAGAAGGAACTAATTATTTAACAAACATAATAATGACAAGGATAGACATTATATGATAATAACACGGTCAATTAAAAAAGCTTTGATAAATGTTAACCTTGTATAGTCTGCCTGAATTTCCAAGGTGCAGCAATTAATAAGCAGACCACTCCAACAAAGAAACGAAGGGCCATCTTCACCAACTTTAACCTTCCTCGATGGGGATCCTTGTCCAACATCAAAGTTTACACCAAACTTTTTTTCATTCATGTAGCAATTGTAAGCACGAAATCCTCTTTGCAGCCTGGAGAAAAAGCTAGCTGCTTGCTTTTTTGAAGTTGATATAAAAAGGATATCATCAATAAATCGCATTAGAATATGATGTTCGGAAGAGACTTCACCATTATTGCTCATGTTTGAAGCATGATTCTTCTTGCAACCGTCAGATTCAATTGTTCTTTCAAGAAATGGAAAGATCACTTGCCTCTCCAGATGTCCATAATAAAGGGAGCAAAGCAAAGTAGACAAAACACCTCCTTGGGGAATACCAACACCTTGCAAGTAAAATTTTCCATCCAACTGCAAAACATTGCGCTTCACATGCTGCTTAAGATGTGAAAACAGCACTTTATTGTCCACATGCTTGACTCTCTCCTGGGACATTAGAGAATATTATATTGAGCGGAGTTTTTTCCATTTTTCCTTTTGAATAAAACTTTCTATAGTTCTAAATGATTATCTAATAAAGAATCTGCCACACTAACTTCTTCATAAGCAAAGCAATGTAAATATGCTGAACTTTGATTTGTCATGCACTCTTAAAGATTAATGTGCAGCCATTAGACCTAGAAATTCTTGAATTTACTTCCTTTCTAATAAATTTTAATTAGAAGTGACAACTGAGTGATCATGTTCAGACCATGGAAGATACTTCTCAAACTAATCAACTTAGAGGTGTGAGAACAAGCACAAGGTGCCACAACACTTCAAACAATTCTGGTGGAGTCCCACATCAGGGAGCCACAGGGAATCACTGTGATACTTAAAGGGCATAGTTCTTCCTCTTTACAAGAGGATTTAAAAGAGGTAAACTTGTGTTTTAGTCAGCAAGATCAGTCCAGACAGACATGGAATATAAAGCCACTAAAATATCCAGCAGTGTAACAATAGATATGAGCATATGGCTCCCGTTCGGTAGGCAGCTTCACTGATGGAAAGGAATGTAAAAAGTTGGTGGAGCCCTTTTTACTTTTTTTATTTATTGTCAGCTTTTAAAAAAAATACAAAATGTCTATTATACCCTTTGATTTGACACAATCCTAATCTTCTTTTCTTTTTATTATTTTAATATAAGGGGTAAAGTGGTAATTTTAATACATTTCCATTCCAAATTTTTACTACCAAACACAGTAAACCCATTCCCTTTCCCTTTCTGCGTAAAGAACGTACCTTAGAATAGACAAAAATTCCATGAAATCCAAGATCATATATAGGAAGAGTAATTATCAGAATTAATAATGCAGAGCATTAAAGTTTAAATAGGTAAATAATCAAGTAAAACGAGACTCCAATTACCAAAAGATGCCAGAATACTACAATATAAAAGAACCATAGAACTTACAATATTAATAGAAAATTCAAAAAATGATACCTGATTAACAAAGATTGTACCCAAGAAATGGGATGAAGCAGATGAGGTAAATCCTTCAGAACCAGGGCACATATTTTCACCACGCACTGAAAGATGCTTGCGAACCCATAAAGATTTCTTCGTGCAAACAACTTGATCATGCTGTTTAAGTAAATATTCACGTTTTGGTAAAACTTCATTCATTACATCTAGCAGCTTGTCCTGATCAACAGAATCGAATGCTTTTAATACGTCAGAAATGACAATATAAAAATTAGGCTTAGATTTTGATCCTTCCTTCAGGCCTATCAAAAACTGGCCTATTTTTTTATATACATCATTGTAATCGAAAACAGATGAACCTAGCTTTTCAGGTTCCTTGAATTGAATATCCTTCAGAATAATATGGGCATCATGAAGAACAAAATTCACAGATTGATAGTGATCAAATTTACTTTTGAGATGATTTGCTTTTCTCCACATTTTAGAAGACTGAACATTCCTCGATGACATGTAGGATGGCAATCTTGAAGAACTATTAAGATTAGCCACCATCCTTACTCCATTCTCTTTTGGTCTAATCCTAAGCTTTGAAAATCCAAATGGTCTTCCCATGAGAATATTCCTAACAGCCACATCATCCAGGTGACTATATCTCCCATCTTTTCTATTTTGATAACTGTATCTCCCATCTTCTAAGCAAGCAATTGTGCTATTTGTCAACTTCTCCCAAACTGATTTCCGATAATAGTATATATCTTGTTTCCCATGCTGACTTTCAGTAACATAAAAGTTTGCTTGCACTAAAGGCACAACCAGGCAAGAGAAATACCAAAAGATCCACCTTTCTAGAAGCTTACGTTTGATAACATGCACAGCATGATTCCAATTTCTGAATTCTTTATCGAGGCCTCTATTATGCCCTTCTGCGCATTTTAGGATCTGAGCATCTTGACTATTCGAGAAATATTTAGTTGTTAGGAATGGAAATATTGATGTTTTCAATCCTTGCATACATAGCTTCAAATGACTCTTCTCAAATCTCCTCAGGCATATAAACTTGAAAATGTTTCTCCTCATTATTCTCCGCTGTGAAGCATTACCTAATAATTCTGGGGGCAGTACACTCCTAGAGACAGCCCAGATGTAAGATACCACCTGACTTTTTGAGCAATAAGATTTAACTGCCTCATGCTGTGAATCAATGGCTTCCAGAGTATCTACAGAATGTTTTGAATCAAAACCATGCATTTTCTTTTGCACTCCAATCTCTGATACATTGCCCTGTAAAGGAAAATGTTTGAGAAATGTATCATATTAACACTGGAACAATTTTTTCAACTGGGATTGAATTGAGTTCCTTTGAAAAAGAATGCTTTAAGAAGTGTTGTTATGTATAACCTCACCAACCAAGTGAAATTATGTAATATTAACCAAAAAGTCCAAAAGAAATTAAAAACCTCATGTGGGGAGTTAGATCTTCCTATTGGATCTTGATTCCATGGTGGAACAGCACAATGCTTATCCAAGAGTTTCTTATATTGGCAACATTGGGTCCGGCGGATGACACGCTTAAACAGCTTAACAAGTGAGTGATACCTGCACATATAAAAATTATAATTGCCACAATGATATGCTGTAAACCCCCTATACCCACCCCCAGCAGCAAAAGATATGTTATAAGGCAATGCCAAATAAGTATTGACAATGACAATCAGCAATCAACACCATATACTCCAAGGACCATTTTATTTCACAGTTAGAAAAAAAAATCCAATCATAGAAACACTTCTCTGACTAAAGATTTACCATTCTTTGTGACCATAAGACTATCTTACCCTCTAATGTGAAATGAAAACGCTAGTCTATTCAAGATATCAAAGCATATCAAGGAGTCAAGCATCTTTTCAAATCTATCCCCACATCAAGATAATCAGTTCAGAAACTGGTTAAATAAAATTCATAGGCGATCAAAGGCATTGCCAGTGAGACAGGCTTTTATCTTCGATAGTTTAGTTCTTCAGTTGGTTTTAGGATTTATCTAGGTATCCGTACAGTAGGCAACAAATTTTTTTTTTTGGGGGGGGGTTTAAGGAAGCCTCTAAAGCCTCATCCACTGCTATCCAGAATTTCCAGTTTAGCCACCCTTTCCGAACAAAAACTAGAGATCCTTTAATCACAAAAAAATAACAGTAAAAAAAAAAAAAAAAGGCTTGGAAGTAAAGAATCCTCCAAGACTAGTGGAATCAAATTATAATCTCTAATCCTACCGAATACATGGTATAAACTACACAATTACCTTAGAAGCATCATATTAAAGAATGTATTATGATCAGAAGGGCCTTCATGAACTTACAGGCATTCAGAGCCAATGAGACAAGAACCACTATTGTGCAAGCAAGGCTTTAAATCAGCATTGACATTTGCCTCAGATATGCCAAAAATATCTTCAACAATATACTTCGAACCAGCCAAATTTGAACGTACAGAATTGAATATGTCTGAGCGATCATTTGTTAAGGTGTTAAGACAATACAGTTATGAGGCAAAATTATGGGTGGGAACTTATAGAATCGTAACAAACTAACCATCACAAAACTCCTAAAACATTAATTTGTTTGGGCTAGCCAAAATAATGATAGAAAAAGAAAGGTATGACCTGCAGCAACAGTAATAAAGATGGAAAATTGGCAATAAAGTAAAATTTTCATTCAAAGAAGACATATTCTATGACAGATTTAGAAGTTATTGGCAGATACGTTTCTTGGGAAGAACTGACGGGGAAGATGCTGAATTATAGAAGATGGATTGCCTGTTGATTTCAGTCCTCTTGGGAAAAGCTGGAACTGATTGCAATATTAAACAACAAGAACATTCCCATGGCATCTGCAGGTAAAAAGAGTTCAATAAACTAGAGGTAGAAATAATGAGAAACCAAACCATCCACAATTTTGCAGACAAAGTAAGCCACTGATTTGAAAGAATATAATAAATTACTACTTGAGAGCAATTAGAGAATAATTCTGAGTTGAATTTCATTATAGTGAGGAAAGCTATTTATACATAAAGAATGAACTATCTAAGGAAGGAAATAATGAGGACAATCAAATATTTGATTGTAATCCTATCCTAATCTAATCCTATCCTTAATGGTCAAGGATTACACAATTAATTACAATAATTACAGAATATTCTAACACTCCCCCTCAAGCTAATGAATGGATATCTTCCATGCCAAGCTTGTTGACTAAAGTCTGAAAGTTATTAGTACATAGGCCTTTGGTAAGCACATCTGCAAGTTGATCATTAGAAGAAACATATGGAGTGCATATGAGACCGCTATCCAGTTTTTCCTTAATGAAATGTCGATCAATCTCAACATGTTTAGTGCGATCATGTTGAACTGGATTATGAGCAATGTTAATTGTTGACTTGTTGTCACAATAAAGTCTCATTGATCCTTCCCAGGTGATGCCCAAGTCATCAAGAACAATCTTGAGCCATAGTAGTTCGCATATACCAAGTGCCATTGCTCTAAACTCCGCTTCTGCACTTGACCTCGCAACCACATTCTGTTTTTTACTTCTCCAAGTTACAAGGTTGCCTCCAAGGAAAGTACAATACCCTGTAGTTGACCGTCTATCAATAAGTGATCCAGCATAATATGCATCTGTATAGGCTTCCAAAGTCAAGCTCTCCCCTTTCTTAAATAGAATTCCCTTCCCAGGTGAACTCTTCAAATATCGAAGGATTCTATGAACTGCCTTTAGATGAGATTCTTTGGGATTATGCATGAACTGACTGACAATACTTACGGCATAAGCTATATCCGGTCTAGTATGTGATAGATAGATTAGCTTACCCACAAGCCTTTGATATGTGCCTTTGTCAACCAATGCTTCTTCAGGTGCATCATATAAGCGATGATTAGGCTCTATCGTAGTTGGGGCTGGTTTACAACCCAATTTACCTGTCTCTGTCAATAAATCAACGACATACTTTTGTTGGGAAATAAAAATCCCATTTTGTGAATGAGCTACCTCAATACCAAGAAAGTATTTGAGTCTCCCAAGCTCTTTAATCTCAAACTCCTGCACCAATTGAGTCTTCAACAGGGCAATATTCTCAATGTCATCTCCAGTGATTATAATGTCATCAACATACACTAAGAGAATAGATACTCCCCCTGAAGAGGAATGCCTTATAAACAATGTATGATCACCCTGACTTTGCTTATAGCCCATATTCACCATAGCTTTGGTAAATCTCCCGAACCAAGCTCTTGGTGATTGCTTGAGTCCATACAAAGCCTTTTTTAAACGACAAACCATGCCTTGCTTAGAACTTGTATTGAATCCTGGGGGAACTTCCATGTAAATCTCCTCCTCCAATTCTCCATGCAAGAAAGCATTTTTTACATCAAACTGTTGCAAGCGCCATCCGAAGTTTGCAGCAAGAGATAATAGGACTCTGACGGTATTCATCTTGGCCACCGGGGCGAATGTCTCCATATAGTCTACACCATAGGTCTGAGTGTATCCTTTGGCTACAAGACGAGCTTTGTATCTTTCCAGAGTACCATCGGAATTATACTTCGTGGTAAAAACCCATCGACAACCAACTGGTTTTTTTCCTTTTGGCAAGAGAACCAGGTCCCACGTTTGGTTCTTCTCAAGTGCATCCATCTCAACTTTCATAGCCTGCACCCAATTTTCATTCTGCAATGCTTCGGACAAAGTATTGGGAATAGGAATGGTATGAAGGTTTGTCAAGAAAGCTCTGTGGTTAGTGGACAATTTCTCAAAACTAAGAAAAGAAGATATGGGATGATTAGTGCAGGTTCTTTTACCTTTTCTCAAAGCAATAGGAACATCATAATCATGTATATGAGGACTAGATGAGTCAATTACCTCAACATCTTGGGAATCCGAAGGCGATGATTGGACAGGCTCACTTGTAGGAGGTGGAGCTTTTCTTCGAGAATAAACTTGTAATGGGCGAGTAGAGTCCAAAGTCTGGTTGGTCTGCAAATTAAGGTCTGGGTCGGGACTTATTTGAGGAGGATCAGAAGGTTGTTGAGGCTGGAAGGCAGGGTCTATAATTTGAGGACATAGAATAGGTAACTCAGGGAATGGACTATACTCAAGGATGGCTTGGTCCTTTTGGGAAGAAGGCTGAGAAAAATAAGGAGTAAGTTCAGCAAATGTGACAACAGCAGATACATAATATTTCCCGGTTGGAGGATGATAGCATTTATAACCTTTTTGAGTGGATGAGTAACCAAGAAATACACACTTGAGAGCTCGAGGATCAAGCTTACCTCTATGTGGAAGGTGAATGTGAACAAAGGCAACACAACCAAAGCTTTTAGCTATAAGTTTATTTGAGGCATTGAAGTTTGGAAAAAATTTTGTTAGAACTTGCATAGGGCTTTTGAAATCAAGTACTTGAGTTGGAAGTCTATTAATCAAGTGAGTTGATATTAAGATGGCTTCCCCCCAATACTTTTGTGGAACATGATTTTGAAGCAAAAGGGCTCGTGTGCTTGAAAGAAGATGACTATTTTTCCGTTCAGCAACCCCATTTTGTTGCGGTGTATGGACACAAGAAGATTCATGGATAATGCCATGGTTTTGAAAAAAGGATGAAAGAGATTGATTGAAAAAATCTTTCGCATTATCAGAACGAAATCTTTGTATCCTTACCCCGAATTGAGTTTGAATCATATTATAAAAAACGGGGAATATAGAACTAACATCAGATTTTTGTTTGAGCAAATAAATCCAAGTCACACGAGTATAATCATCAATAAAAGAGACAAACCAACGAGCTCCAGAAATGTTAGAAACAGTAGATGGTCCCCATATATCACTATGAATCAAAGAAAAGGGAACAGATGTTCTACTATTACTAACAGGAAAGGAAACTCGTTTATGTTTAGCAAGTTCACAAACTTCACAATGAAAATCCTCAATAGTTAATCCTCCAAACAAATCAGGAAACATCACTTTTAAAGTATGAAATGATGGATGTCCAAGACGTAAATGATAAAGCCAAATTTTTTCTTTATTGGTTTTAAGGGAAAGGCTATGAAATGAATGGGAAGACAAACTTTGAACACTACGTCCTTTATTACAAGTATCAATATAATATAGACCATTCCGCTCCTTAGCATGTCCAATCATCTTCTTCGTGCCCTGTTCCTGGAAAACACAATGAGTAGGATGAAAAATTGCACTACATTGGGAGTCATTAGTAAGCTTATGAACAGAAATAAGGTTAGTGCAAAGTTTAGGAACATGAAGGACATCTTTAAGAGTGATATGATCATTTAAACAAACATTTCCTAGGCCAGCTACAGTGGTAATTGATCCATCAGCTATTGTGATTTTGCGATTGCTAGGACATGGTGTATAGGAGATGAATTTTTGAAAAGAATTGGTCATATGATCTGACGCCCCTGAATCAATGATCCAGGTATCGCAAGGAGCTTTATCCGAGACATTAAAAACAGAAGAAACATGAGGTGAAGATTGAGAAGATTGAGAAGATATACCTGAGAACACCAAAGAGCAAGTACCTGAAGTAGAAGGTGTTGCTTGAGTGGCAGTAGAGGATATTGCTAAATTGCCCAACAAACTCTTCAGCTTCTCAATTTCCTCAGGATTCAAGTTCAGAACGTTGTTGGTTGTAGAATCCGAAATAGCCACATGAGCCTGATTTTGTCCTCTCTTTGTGTTCTGAGGCTTTCCATGAAGTTTCCAACACTTTTCCTTTGTATGGCGAGGTTTTTTGCAATAAGTACACCACAAAGAACCTTTGGTTGGATCAGTTACCTCAGAATTTTGCACATTATTTTTCGTCATAAGAGCAGAACTTTCTACAGGCGGAGCTTCTATCATTACACCTCTCCGTCCTTCTTCAGCTAAGACAAGCGAAATTGCCTCATTCACTGGTGGTATTTCAGCCTTGCCAAGAATCTGAATTCTTACAGCATCATATTCAATGTTCAGACCTGCAAGAAAGTCATAGACTCTTTCCTTCTCCAAGAAGGCCTTAAAGGTGGCTACATCTTCGCTTCCCTTGATCGAGACGCATTGATAGTGATCCAATTCCTGCCATAAGCTCTTCAAATAGTTAGAATACTCAGTAATGGACATATTACCTTGCTTGGCACGGTGGATTTTTGTCTTTATCTCATAAATGCGAGCGCCATCACGGACTTTGGAGTAGGTTTGCCGAATAGAATCCCAAATATCTTTAGCAGAGGTGAGAAAAATGCATGTATCACCTATCTCCGGTGTCATGGAATTCACTAGCCAAGACATAATTAGGGAGTCAGCATTATCCCAAGCTTCAAATGTCGGATCGCTTTTCGCCGGTCCCTTACCAAGTAAGTGGCTCAATTTGCCCCGACCTTTGAGATACATCTGAACTAATTGAGACCATTTCAAGTAGTTCTTCCCATCTAACCGGTAGGCAGCATTAATGGGAGGCAAGTCATATGAGCCGGGAAAAACAGTGGCCGGAACAGCCGGAACAGTGGCCGGAACAGCAACTCTGGTACTGTCACCGGTGACGAGTGACGTCGACATTGCTGGGAATGGTCAGAAATACGCCGAGAGGAGGAACAGAAGCAACCGTGATGGAAAACGGCGTCTCACGCTCTCTCACGCGCCGGCACGTGGGAAACGAATCTCTCTGTTGCGGTGGTGCGTGACGGCGCGTGGAGGAGCTTCTCGGACACCGGTGAATGGGGATAGGCCGACGGGAAGCTTCTGAAGACGATGGAAGGGGCTGTGAGTCAAACCGAGACAGAAAAATGGGGGGTTTAGTGAGATACACTCACTGCCCTATGGAAAAAGAAGAGCGTCGACGGAAAAATTGATGAACCCAGAAGCAGCGGAAGGTTTTTTATCTCTTTGGCTCTGATACCATGAGAGCAATTAGAGAATAATTCTGAGTTGAATTTCATTATAGTGAGGAAACCTATTTATACATAAAGAATGAACTATCTAAGGAAGGAAATAATGAGGACAATCAAATATTTGATTGTAATCCTATCCTAATCTAATCCTATCCTTAATGGTCAAGAATTACACAATTAATTACAATAATTACAGAATATTCTAACACTACTTATGTCTTCTGAAGATCTAAATGAATTCCTCGCACCCCATTTTGTCAGAAGCAACAACAAGAAGACACACAAGAAATCTAAATATCAAAGAAAAGATTCAAATTTTCATTAACAAAAGACAGTATACTTAGTTGTGTACTTGTGTTAGACCTTATATTCAACTTTATCTATGAATTTATATTTGTATCAAACTGTCAAAAGATGATCCAAAACTTAATACATGCTCCTGTCATTTGTAGGCAATGATAACTTTCCATGACTAAGTAATTCTATTGGAAGTTTGGTGACCAAGCCAAAGATTCAACTAGAGTAAAAATTGTTGCCACATGCAAAGTAGACCTTTGGCTTAAGCAATTACTATTAGTATTACTTGGCCTGTGATGGGCCCAAAAATGTGGTCACTTATGCTAGAAGGAATAAGAGGGATAATGTTTCCAATTAACTCTCACCTCACCCAATGACTCCAACCACTCCATCCCCAATATCAGGTCAACCTCTACCATTTCGGGGTATTTGAGAACCTACAAGAGGCTGTCAGACAATGTACATTGGGAAGGGATGAAACGAGATGTCCAGGCATATGTTGCTAAGTGTGAAGTTTGCCAAAAGAACAAGTATCAAGCAATGAGCCCAGCCGGGTTACTTCAGCCTTTACCCATTCCTCAGCAAGTTTGGGAAGACGTCAGCATGGATTTCATAGTTCGCTTGCCTAAATCACAGCACTACGATACGGTTATGGTGGTGTTTGACCGTTTAACTAAGTATGGACATTTTATCCCTCTCTCCCATCCTTTCACAGCAAAAGAAGTGGCAGAGAAGTTTATTAAGGAGATTGTAAGGCTAAATGGGCTTCCCAAATCCATCGTAGCAGACCGAGACCGAGTCTTCGTGAGCCATTTTTGGAAGGAACTCTTCAAATTATCGGGGACTACTCTTAAATATAGTTCCAAATATGATGGGCCACTGTGAAAGCCACCTATGTTAGGAGGAAGTCCATGGCAAATGGGCCTTCCATTGGGAAGTCCACCTTAGGGGCAGAATAGTCAATTCTGCCACCAAGTAACTGCCTCTGCACCTTTTACTCGCCAGCCACAATGATTAGGAGCCAGCTTGGATTTTAGGACAGAATTGTAGGAGAGCCCTGCCTCTCGAATGTCAGGGAAGCTTTTTATGATTTCAGCCATTGTTGCCTTCTATTTCTAGTGTGTACTGTACTACAGTTGTAAGGGGTCATATTTCGTGGCTCTTTTATCCTGTTGCTATTTTAACACAAAATCATTCAGCTGGCTATTTACCTGTGTTGCTGCTACTGTTTTATTGCTGTTTGGGTTATTTACTGGGTTTGTGCAGTAGATCCTATCAGGATATCATCCCGAAACGGATGGACAGACTGAGGTGGTTAATAGGACACTTGAAACTTACTTGCGATGCTTTGCCGGGGAGAAACCCAAACAATGGAGCAAGTGGATTAATTGGGCTGAATTCTAGTGTGTACTGTAGTACGGTTGTAAGGGGTCATATTTCGTGGCTCTTTTATCCTATTGCTATTTTAATACAGAATCATTCAGCTGGCTATTTACCTGTGTTGCTGCTACTGTTTTATTGCTATTTGGGTTATTTACTGGGTTTGTGCAGTAGATCCTATCAGGATATCATCCCGAAACGGATGGACAGACTGAAGTGGTTAATAGGACACTTGAAACTTACCTGCGATGCTTTGCCGGGGAGAAACCCAAACAATGGAGCAAGTGGATTAATTGGGCTGAAATATGGTTCAACACTACTTTCAATGTTTCTGCGGGCATGTCACCTTTCAAGGCCCTGTATGGAAGGGACCCGCCCACACTGTTTCATTTAGAAGATTGCTTTTCACCGGTGGAACAAGTGAATGAATATATTCGAGACAGAAATGAGGCAGAATTGAAAGAACATCTGGTTGTTGCTCAAGACAGAATGCGGACCTATGCTAACAAACACCGAAGAGAAGTTCAGTACAAGGTTGGTGATTTGGTGTACCTTAAGCTCAAACCGTACAGGTTGCAGTCACTGGCCAAGAGGGCTAGTGAGAAGCTCAGCCCGAGATTCTATGGACCTTACAAGGTCAAGGCAAAGTATGTGGAGGTCGCGTATAAGCTGGAATTACCGGCAGCAGCCAGAATTCATCCTGTTTTCCACGTATCCCAGCTTAAGAAGAGTGTGGAAGGTACTACTCCAACTCAAGAAATTCCCATTTGCCTAACTGAGGATATGGAACTACAGATTCAACCAGAAGAAGTTAAAAAAGCGAGGAAACTCACCAACGGGAATGTGGAGATTTTGTTGAAGTGGGAAGGCCTACCAGAGTTCGAATGTACTTGGGAGGATTATGACGTGGTCAAGACTCAATTTCCACAATTTCACCTTGAGGACAAGGTGAAGCTTGTTGGGGGAGGTGATGAGGGGCCCAAAAATGTGGTCACTTATGCTAGAAGGAAGAAGAGGGATAATGGGCCAATAAGGTAGCCCACTGAGAGGGCAGAAATGGGAATTACTCAAAGTAACTAACTCTGACACACCTTTTAGGTGTTGAGGCATTTTTGGGTGGGGGGTATCGTGGATTTGGCTTTGTGAGGGAGAGACCTAACCTCTCAAACGTCAGGAACTATCTTGCTTTTACTTTCTTTTCCATTCCTGTAATTTCTTTCTATTTTACTGAGTACTGGAGAATTTCGATTCGCTGCTGGGAAATACTATTGGCTGAGCAATGTACTGAATCCGTTTTGCTGCTGTGTTATTTTTTCCCTATTCTGTTTGGCTGCTTTAGTATTCTACAGGGGAGGCTCTATCAGCCTGAATCTCATAGTTGCAGACTTGCAGGCCACTTTATTATTTTAACGTATCTTGGTAACAGGTAATAACAGAACTGCATTCTGTCCAGCACAAAATAGTGAAATGAAAGCAGAGTTCAAATATAATGAAATTGACTAAGATGAGTACATCCTAAAGAAAGTACAATCTAATACTCTCTAGAGGTATAAATTTGTGTGACATATTTTATGTCTCAATAATCAGAAGATGTTGAACTGTCACTAAGAATCAGAAATTAATACAATTCCCATATTCACTAAAGTTAAGCAAAATAGTTTATCAGTTTCTTTCACTACTTTCAATCAGTAAAAAATGTTCTGCACCAGAATTTAAAAATCATTAATACATGATGCATTACTAAGATTTTGCATGAACAATGTAATAAAGTTAGTTCCAATACCACAAAAAATTCTAATATTTATGAAAAATAAATAAATAAAATTGGTAAAGTGACCTTCAACAATATTCCAGGGAAACAATAGGTCACCTTTTCATGATGACTTAAGCTGGTTTCACTGCAATGAAAACTTCCATGTAAGCAGTCTGTTGTAGTGCTGGTTTCAGCGGAGCATAATTTTTGCCTCCGCTTTTGGCGCCGCTGCCAACTAAACGGCCTTGAACGCTTTCTAATCCTAGCTGTAGGATAATCTGAACTTTTTTCCCCTTCAGACTCAGCTATATGTTTACCAGCACATTTTCCAGTTGATGACTTAGAAACATTGGCAGAACTTGTTTGGTGATGCTCACTCCCGTCATGCCTAGTCAACGGCATTGAAGACTTCAAACCAGTGAAGTCAAGACCACTTGCAGAGCATGCAGGACCATTGAAAATAATGGAAGTATTGCACCTCCTTTTTCCTACAGTTGAGTCAGTATCACCAGTTCTTTCTCTCTTCTTTTGGTTTCCTGACAGAAAATTGCAACACAAAAATCATCATTGCAACATCCTACCCATTTCAAGAATCCAAAAAGGATTTCTTCTATTCAACATGTAAAGTCAGGAATCATAAGGCCTTGACACAGATATGGGTGTAATTAAAGCCAAAAAGTCTTAAAAGCCCTCCCAGTCCAAGATCAAGAGCAACAGTCAAGGCTTCCAGACATATTCAACATAAATTAACTTATCTTCTTTAGTAACTAAGGAGGTTATAAATAACGCCTCACACCCCAGAAACAAAAGGCCAACTCTTTATGTTACAGCTTTCATGCTGTACTCTTATTCTTGCGGAAATAATACTATTAATATCTTACTTTGTTCCTCTAAGGTTCCCAAATCCAATTCTTTAAGTGCTATCTTCCCCATCTAAAGTTCTAAACAGATTCCATGTCAGAAACACTTCAGTCCAAACAGCTTAAGCTATTAAATGACGGCCCTACAGACTACAGTGAAGCCAAATGGACCACACCAACCTAACCTGATTTGGCCTGCCACTGTAAGTGGGTTCGCTGGCCCTCTGATAAGGAGCTGGCCTTTTAACAACCCAATCCATTTTCAAGAGGGCTAAAGGTTAGGTAGTCCAGCTCATTAAATGAATAATGAATAAATAATATGAAATATGCATATGAATTATTATTTTTTATTTATTGACTAATTATGTCAACATCTGAATAAATATTAAAAATAAATTTTAAAAATGAATAATATCTCATTAATTGGTAGAACTCACTTTAATCAAGTTTGTGAACCCTCTTATGAAGCGAGATCTACCCACTATTTTGGCAGAGCCTGGATTGGTTCAACCAATTTTGACAGATCAAAAGGCCCATGAATATTTTAATTAATATCTCTAACAGGAACTTTTTCTATGCCACAAACTCATAAATGTTTACTGAAATCATGATATAATATGCTAAAACTTCTTATTACCACCCTGAGGAAGTGACGAGTGCCGAGAGTCAAGGTTTGACAAACAATTCGACATCTTAAAGCAAAGACCACTAACAGGGGGACCTGCCACCTGATGGTGCTTCCTCCGCGGAACTGGCAAGAATATTGAAGTATTCCTAAGTATGTAAACCATCATGTCATCTCCAACCTGCGTACACACAATTCACCTTATTTTAAAGAGAAAAGAAAATAAAAAATAATATTGTATATATATATTATATTAACATACCCTACTTTGCAGAAGATCCCAAGACGAACATGATAGAAGCTCCACAGTGGGGCTTGAACAGTTCCTCTGCATATGAAATTATGAATACACACAAGCTGTGCTCAGTTTGTGCGGAGAGGTAAAGCCATAGATGTGTCTCTAAAAAGAAGGCAGTGATAAACCACAGCAGTCGTCATAAAAGAGCACAATGCTAACATCCATCCTTTCATCCTTAGACTACAGAATGTATAAAGTCCACTTATCATCGGGTTCATAACAAAAGCATATATGTCCAGGATCCTCAGCTCAAAAAATAATTAAACCAATCGCCTTCCGACCTAAGGAACACTAATTCAAGATGAGCACGTGGAACAAGTAGTCCAACATTCTAAGTGATAAGTTATAATAGTAAAATAAGACCTAGGAGAAAATAAATTAGTTCCAACAATGCCCCCATACAACTGACAAACACGAATAAACAATATATATATATATATATATATATATATATATATGAGAGTGTGGTAGTCAGTAGGCACTAACCCAATTAAATATTAGTGCATACTACATAACCTCGCCTCTGGGTAAGGCAAGAATTTTTCTTTCCATATTTGACCATTTGTACCAAGCCACGCCGCTAAACAAAATATTTTTGTAATAAAGAAAAAGTTGCTTGCCTTATTAAAATCAGAGCATAACACATTACTACGTGCTGCCAATGATCCCTTTTCGCAAAGCATCAGTTCAATGGTTCTTCTCACAGTCTGAGAGAACAAAAAAAATCAATCGGAGTGAAGGCGCATTGCCAATCCCCTAATAAAACAACATTTCTTCTATAACGAAATCGTGCGTACAGGAAAGAATATACTAGACCTCATATTGTGACCAGTGACAATGAGGAAAAAACACTCGGAGTGCAGGCGCATTATCAGAAACGACAACGAAGCAGCGAATAAGGAGTTTCCGGTAGTCGGAGGGATCGTCCGGTCTGAGGAGAAACGATAAGGGGTCGACGGAGCAACCAAGGCATTGCTTCCCCTTGCATTTACACTGCTTCGGCGAAGGAGGAAGTAACGATACGATGGTTTCTGCCATAGGACGCGCTCGGTCCCGAAATAGACGCCATAGAATCTCTGGAACCTTGTGCTTCCTGCGCATTCTGGCGGGAAAAGTGAGGAGGAGGAGAAGGGAATCAGAGTGATGGCGAAAAACGATTCAATTTCCTGACCCACACGCACGCGGACACAGCCCCAATTGCTTCGTGTTTGAATTGAAAATATGAAATGACGGTTTTCACTCTTCACTCTTCAGTGTACACTACGGTGTGTAGAAAGTGTAGTGTACTGTATATTCTGCTTGTATTGAACTTCGAGTCCATCAAATTTTTTACTTTCATTTTCAAGTCATGCTAATTTAGGGTTTTTTTTTTTTTTTTCCAAAATTTAGGACAAGTTTGATTCATATTTTTGTTAAGCTCTTTATATCTTTTTAATTAATTACACTTTATTTTTTTTTAATATTATGAAATTATATTTTTGCTTTTACTTTTTATCTACTTTATTACATTTTCACTTTAATATAAAGGTAAAATGATCATTTTGTCTAATTTTATTCCATTCACATCATATCACATCACTTTTATATTACTTTTTTTCATTTTCTTCTACAATTCTATTACAACCTCCATTCCTATTATCATTCCAATTACATCCTCCACCACACTAACTAAACACACCCTTAATTGAGGACGGTGATAGTTATGGATGGATAATTCCGAAGAAATTTAATTGACTTTTTCAACTACTAATGCATCTTATAATTGTAGTTTGGCCAAATTACTCTTTTGGTCCTCAACGTTTGCTCGAAGTTTAAAATTGGTCATAATGTTTGAAATGGTTATTTTAGGTCCTCAACATTTTTTTTGTCAAAATTGGTCATCTAGTATAACATCTGTCTGGTTTTGCCATTAAATGCTGACGTGAAAGGCTTATGTGGTACACCTTCTCTCCTACGTGTCATATTTAAATGACATAGCACCCTCTCTCACTCCAACTCAGCAAAACAATGCCGTTGAGGTGTGTTAGGGCACGGCCTTGACCAACCGAGACTCAAATCTGAAAACTTACTTAAGTAATACCAAGTCGTTTGTCACTTGCACCAACCCTCAAAAGATGTTAATTTAATCCCTAAAAGATATATAATTATCAAATTTGATCCTTAAAAGATACATTCCAATCAACTTGGTTCATCGATTAATATTTTGAATGAAAAACTTAACATGTTATGTCAGCATATTAGTCAACTTGACTTTAGTAAAAAAGTATATTACATTTAAATAAAAATTATATTTAAATCAAAAATATTTTTTGAAAAAAAAAAGTGACTCTTCATTAAAAATTATATTAAAATTAAAAAATAACACTGAATGAAATTCTGCAAAAAGAGAAACGGCACTCATTAACACTTTTTTTTTATATATATATATATAGGGCACTCATTAACACTTAACAGGGTTAATTTTTTTTAATATATTTTTTAAAAAAAGGGTTAGTTTTTAAAAAAAAAATTGTATTTTAATAATTTTCTTAAATATTAATATAATTTTTTTATAAAAAATATATGGCATTCTAAGTAAGAATTTAATATTCACATTTGTCCCATCATCATCTGGGTTAAAATTTTCATCTAAACAAATTAATTAAGGGATTAAATTGATTGGGTGCATCTTTCACTATTAAAAAAAGTATATTTAACAATTTATATTTCAATAATCATTATTAATTGTTAAAAAAAAATTTCTCAACAATTAAACTTTGACCGTTGAAATAAGTTATTGAAAAAAGTCAATTATAGTATTTCTGACGATTAACAATTATCGATATATGTTAATAATATGATTTTTGACAATACATTTATTGACAACGGCCGTCAAAAAAATTTCGTTGAGTAAAATGTTGTAAAAAAAAATATTATCGACAATTGTTGACTGTCAAAATTAGAATGCTATTATTGTCTTTTTTCAACAACTTATTTCGATTATCAAAATTTGATTGTTGAAAAAAGTAAATTATTTTAACAGTTAAGTAGCCGTCAAAATATAAGTTGCTGAAAAGACTCATCTTTTAGTGGTGTTTTAGATATCAATGTTGACAATATTTTTTAGGGGCTAAATTATTAATTTACTTTAATCTTTTAATATAATATTCAACATAATACTCTAATTTACTCATAATCTTTGTTGGTTTCTTAAACAAAAAACTTTTTAATTAAAATAGGATATGTAAATTTACATATCCTATTTTAATTAAAAAAATTAGTAGTACATATATATAAGGATAGTATAGTAAAGAAATGAAGGGGGAGACAATCAGACAAAGAGTACTTTAAGCCAAAAAAAAAAAAAGGCAATGAGAGGGAAGAATGGTACAAACAAAAAAAGTAGTAAGATCAAGCAACCATATCAAAAGAGACAAAGTATGAGATATCTCCCTTCGTTGCATCAAGCCACGCCAATACCACCTATTCATTCCTTCTTTCAATGCTTTTTTTTTTCTTTTGCTTTTTTTCACAAACAAAATTACTTTTTGTTTGTACCCATTCATGCAGGTACTATTATAGAAAAATAAAATAAAAATTAAGTATAAAGTAGTCTTTAAGTATATTGTACATTTTAGTCCCATGTAACAGAGAATTCAACTACACATTCTCCTAAGGTGGCGCAACGTTATTGCCTAAGCAGCTATATCTAGTTATGGTCAAAACTCCAAATTGGTTCCTTATGTTTGCACGAAGTTTCATATTGGTCCTTTATGTTTCAAAAAGTTTAAATTGGTCCTTTATGTTTGCAAGAGGTTTCAAATTGGTCCTTCCGTTAATTTCTTAAGTTAACTGCTGACGTAGCGTGCCGAGGTGGACACATAATCTCTCTTACGTGTATCAAATAGCTGATGTGGCCTTAGATACATTAAAAACACTCAAACGACGTTGTTTAAGCCAAAAATAAAATCATGCTGAGAGGACCAATATGAAACTTTAATGCAACATAAAGGACTAATATAAAACTTCAATGAAACATAAAGGACCAATATAGAACTTCAATGAAACCATAAAGGATCAATATAGAACTTCAATGAAACATGAAGGACCGATATAGAACTTCAATGAAACATGAAGGACAAATATAAAACTTTTGGGAAACATAAAGGACCAATATAGAATTTTTGAAAGATAAAGGATCAATTTAAAACTAGTGTGAAACATAGAGGACCAAAATGGGCATTTGACCTCCAGTTATCTACCTTCCATTCATAAATTTCTCTTGGCATATTTATTATAGGCTAAAGGTCTATTTTGGTCCTCAATGTTTACATGAAGTTTAATGTTGGTCCTCAATGTTTCAAAAGTTTAACGTTGGTCCTCAAAGTTTTTTTTTGTCGATTTTGGTCCTCGAACGTAACACTGTTAACTTTTTGCTGTTAAATGATGATGTGGCATGCTTATATGGCACACCCTCTCTCCTATATGTCATATTTTAATGACGTGGCATGACACATCACTGCCACGTCACCCCACATTGCCACATCATCATCTTCTCTCCTTCATCATCATCATTATCATCATTATCTAAGGTGACGTGACAGTGATCTATCATGCCACGTCATTAAAATATGACACGTAGGAGAGAGGGTATGCCATATAAGCATGACACGTCATCATTTAACGGCAAAAAGTTAACGGTGTTACGTTCGAGGACCAAAATCGACCAAAAAAAAAACTTTGAGGACCAACATTAAACTTTTGAAACATTGAGGACCAACATTAAACTTCATGTAAACATTGAGGACCAAAATAGTACTTTAGCCTTTATTATAATAGAGTAAATTAATAGTTTAGTTCTTAAAAAATATAATTTATCTTAACTTAATTTCTAAAAGATATATTTTTAATCAATTTGATCTCTGATTCTAAAATAATTGAATAAATTTGAGTATAGCTGGCATAAATCATATAAAGATATACTTATTAGTTATTAGGAAACTTTTTTGAAAATAAAATAACAAAATCAAATAAAAATAAAACAATAAAAATTCAAACTAAAATAACACAAAAACATAAAAACTCCAAAAGTTAGGGCTGCTTAATTGGCAATCCATTTTTTGCAGCAACAATTTCTTATTTTTAAATTTTGAAGTGTTTGACTAATATTTTAGAAGTATTTTTTAGTTGTAACATTCTAGCATAAACAATTTTTTAACAAGTAGAAATAAAAAAATTCATTAATTAAAATTAATAATTTATTTATTTTTTTCATAAACAATTAATAATTTATTTAACTAACATTTTTTATTAATTTTTGGCCTGATCTAACATTTTATTAAATTTAAAAATTATTATGATTTTATATTTATTTGTTTAACATTTACCAAAAATAAAGTATTTATACTCATTTATTTATTTAATAAAATTAATAACACTAAATTTATACATATCCTTCTAGATAATTTTACAATTAAAAGCACTTTTTTCTACAAATTTGTCAAACACAAAATATTTTTGTGCTACTGATAACAGTACTTTTCAACTCAATTTAACAAACACCAACTACTTCCTTCTAACTGTACTTTTTCTCAAAATCTATTTTAAAAGAAATCATTTGAAAATAAACACTTTTAAAATATGGTTGCCAAACTGGCCCTAAGTAGAAGTTAGGAATTAAAACTTTTGCTTCTAACTAAAAACAAATGTTAAATTTAAATATTTAAGGACAAAATTACTCTTACTATATTGTGATATCAATGCACCAATCATGAGCCTGATTTATTACTGATTTTGTAGTATATATACCTTGCTTCAACATTCCTTAGACCTACAACTCTATTCATCTCCACCGCCGCTATAGAAATACTTAAAGTGTCCAGATTCCAGACGCTCAGAGATATGGCTACGAGGTTTGACAGTGTATCCACGCATTGAGCTTAGAGATATGGCTTCAATTATGCTAACCAATTTAATTTGTTTTAATCACAAAATCAGTTTGTCTTTTTAAAAATTGAGTCAATTGATATCTCAAATTTGAGATATATCAAACGTGTCTTTTTACAAATTTTTGAAATCCTTCTTTCCCTGCTCACAATCATCAACCTGTGAGTAGTGAGATCCAGGGTCGGAGACGACAAAACGTGGCGAGAGATTTCTAATAGGTTTGGTCTTCACTCTTCACTTGCGCTTGTGCAGTTTCGGTCATCTTCATTGCAATGAATCTCCTGTTAGAGTTGTTAGCATATATTATAGATTGCTCAATAATAAATGGCTAGCTTTTCATTTTTCTCTTTTTTTAATTTCAATTTTCTTTCCTTTCCTTTTCATTTCTTATTTAATTTGAATTCTTTTTGCCTCCTACTGTAAAATCGCAATTCCCTTCATTTTAATCAAATTCATTCATTTAAATTTTTTACAGAAAATTACAAGAAAAAAAGAGGAGAAAATCTTGTCATTCTCAGTGTCCCTAAATATATTTCTAACACAAGGTAGGAGCTTCTCTCTCACATTCTTCTCATAGAGCTTCTGTCTTCTATTTTTTCTTTAGTTTGTGCGTACATATATTATAATCCTTTTTGCCTCCCACTGTAAAATCGTGATTCCCTTCATTTTAATCAAATAGACATTTTCTCTGAAAGTTTGATTCCATATTTTCAAAATCTGATTTTCTATTAAGTTTCCTCTGTTTAATCAATCATACTTTATTATAGATCAAATATTAACCAAATGTATCATCTGTTGACTCTATAATATTTAATTCAATTTTCATAAATCAAATATTAACCAAATATTATGTCTTGAATTTTGTCACACGATAAACAAGTACATTTTTTGCATGTGTTACAGATTTTGGAAGTCCATATTTTGGACTTATGAACACAAATATGCATTTGGTGAAGGATCTTTTGCATGCAAAATGAAATATTTTGTTGACAAATATTGTTGACTTTTCCATCATGTGTCAATAATCCTTATCTCAATTATCACCACAAATTATCACCTGGGATTCATATTAAAGATGCACCTCCTATCCCAATCAAATCTCAAAGTTAATCTAATTAAAAATTAAATTCTTACATCATATCAAATAATTTGAATGAGATTCTTAGGAATCACAAATTGATTTGAAAAATTCATACTGTACATGACTCGGCTCGACCCAGGAACCTAAAAGAAAAATCGAAAATAAATCTAGGCAGAAAATAAATATTGCGGAAACTACTAACCTGGACGCCATCGCTAAAATCTCAGATCTTGCTAGTGCCTCTGCTCCACCAGGGCTGACCTCCAATCGATGAGCTCCGAAAAGGGCCGCACCAAACGGAGGACTCTACCTACGAGAGGTAGAGCCACATGTCCACGACTGATGCGCGGAAGAGGACTCAAGAGAAAGAGAAATATTATACTGAGTGGGGTTTCCCAAACAGGACCCCCCCTTTCCAACACATGGAATGAGCAACTAGAAATGTGTGGAGTCACTCCTATTTATAGGAGGATGAGAGAGCTCCCATCATTGATGCAAGCAATGTGGGACTTGGAATATGAACAAAATATCATGCTTCCATCATAATCACCTAGCCCACTTTGGGCCACGAGTGCGGGCTCGTGTGAACTCCGATGAGTGTCATCTTGGTGTCGTTTTGTTCGTCTCTCAGCGAGCTTTTCAACGGATCCTCACTCGACCCAATCGAACTCCCACATGGGTGGATATTTAATCCCGAAGACTCCAATATATCCAACACATACTTATTTATATCGGTAAATATAATTTAGAGATTATATTAATTTTATAAAATACTTATCATAATTTTAAAAATTATTATTTAACATTATATTTTTATAAAATAACTATGATAATTTAAAATTTATTTAAAAACATTTAAAAAGTGAATTTTTTATTTTTTGTTTATAAATTAAATATTACAGTTTAAATTACAAACATCTATATTCTATACAATCTATTAAAAACTGACGCAACTTATTTTATGTAAAACACAAGACAATTGTATTGAATACCCATTGATATATCTTCTAGCCATCATCACCCATCAACATAAAATCAAGAAGTAATTATAATCAATTACAACAATTTACAACTGACCATTGGAAATACCTACTCATATATTTTTTAATTCGAAATTTAAATATATCATTTCAAATCAATGTAATTAACATTGACGTGAAAAAGGTTTTAATCAATTTCAGAAAACTAAATATTAATGAGATTTAATTAGCTTTCATGTGTGGAGGTGGGGGCAGCATGGTGAGTGAACGTCGAGCAAACTCCATTGGTTGAGTCCCGAATTGTATGGGGAGTGCTGGTGGCGGATTAGCTATTCCTTGTGGTAATATGTTCGATGGTCCTGCAAGAGTTGGTGCACTTGCATTTGCTTGAGCTTGTTCCGCTTGGGGGGGTCCTTCGTACATTTCCAATTCGTGTTAACGCATCCATGCTATCTCAGCCTCCAGTTGTGCTATTTCTCTTTCAGAAGTAGTTCTTGTTGGGTTTATTGGTCCTTGGCTGCTACCAGGTGGACACGAGACGTGCGGCATTCCGTAAGGATGTTAGGGGCACGTTTCCTCCTTGGTCCCTAGTGTTTAGGAAACTTTTTCTGCATTAATCATCTGGGACGTTGTGGTGTTCTGTGGCTAACTCGCGATCGAAGTTCCTGCCTCCACTGTGGTAGTATTAGTGTCAGTTGTTCCCTGTTTGTTTTGCATACTGCGTCTCGGAACACTTGCGTCACTCATGACAGTGGGTGCCTTCGAGTCAGCCATTCGTGAAGGTTAGCTGTTAAGAGAATTAGACAAAAAATGGGTTTTTGAGTGTTAATATGTACTCCTACTCCCTGAAAAGAAACCGTCGTTTAGCGACAGAATGTGCAAGGCATTGTAGTCTGAGAAGGACCGCGTTGGGCGCCAATGTAACTGTCATTTTTTGTTCAAAAAATTCATAATTGAAAATAAGGACCGCAAGGGGTCAAAACCTTGGGGGACTTGTCCTTAGGTGATGACCTAGGTGCCTACGTAACCTTGTTAAGTGATCAAAGTCCACGTAGTTCGAAGAGGAACCGTCCAAAGGAGTCGTTAGGCTGGAATGTTACCTGTAGTTGCCGTGTGCGACTAGGACGTGTATGATGCTTCGGGTGGGCGATCCACCTGTTGGAGGTAGGTTGTATGTGATAGATAAAAGAGCTGGGATCTTTGAACAGTAATCTGAATGACGAGAAAAGTGAGCTCTGAGTTATGTCAATTAGACTTAGTTGTGTCCCCCAAGTGAGGGGTATTTAAACTTGATGTAGGGAGGAACGTGGTCGACCCACATTCTCATGAATAGTGCTCGACCCATGTTCTTTGAACTTCCCCCACATGTCTCTATTACGGGAGAGTATGGGGGAAGTGTGGGTGAAGGCCACGTATAAAGTCATCAAGTGGTGCCACGTGTCACTGATCTGAAGCCTGGTTGTGTTTCTAGAAGTCTACTTTAAATAACATGATTTAAAATTTATTTTTAGAAAATTTAATTTAGTTTATCAAAAACTTCGAACACTCCTAAGCATATTAAATAAAATTAGATATATATACAATATTCCTAATGATAAGAAATTTACTCCGAAGCAGAATTGACTCCATCACTAATAAAAGTAATAATAATAATAATAAATATGCCTTGTCTGTTTTATTATTATTTTTATCTTTTGTTATTGTGATATTTTCATTTTGAATTAATTCGCCAAATGTAACCTTGCTCACTTTTCTACCTATCTTGTTGATTGGTCAAAATTAAGACTTCATAGCTGGTACACATGGTATACTCCACATTGGACAACAAATTTCAATTTCAAAATTTTAATTCAACAAATTTTAAATGAGTTGAGCTTGAACATTTAAGGCTTCACTCGTTTAGTTCATGAACAGTTCGTTTACGAATAAAAATATTTTGTTCTCTATCTTACATGTTGGCCATAAATATATATATATATATATATATATATATATATATATATATATATATATGTAATTCTATAATATGCCCTCCTAGGGACACATGGCACTAGCCTTTTAGAAGGTTAATCGGACCACGAACTAGTTACACGTGGCTCGATGGCCCCAGATGTGGCCTCTCCCTACAATCACCCGTGTCTCTATCTCCCACATTAAAAACGTGGGTGAACTCCCCAAATCGTGGGTCGAGCTCCAGGCTCAAGAACGTGGGTCGACCACGTTCTCCTCTACCCCGAGTATAAATATCCCTCACCTGGGGGACTAAACAGGAGGTAATCCAGAAGTGAAGCAGTGCTCATAACACAGAAAGCATATCAGGACATCATCATTACCTCAAGTTTACCTAACGGACATCAGCCCATATTCAATCCATTAACAGGATACACTCATCTTCTTGCTCTAAGCAACATATAGAGACCCTTGCTCTCTCCCTCTACCTACGAGGTACCTCCAACTGGTGGCTCGACCACCCGGAGAACACACTCACGTCCTAGTCGCACACAGCCACTACAGGTAACATTCCTGTCTAACGGCTCCTATAGACATTCCCTCCTCGAACTACGTGGACTACTCACCACACAATGGTACATAGGTACCGAGGTCATCACCTAAGGACAAGTCCCCCAAGGCTACGACCCTTTGCGGTCCTTATTTAACATTACAAATTGTCTAAACCAAAAACGACAGTTACATTGGCGCCCACAAAGGTCCTTCTCAAACCACAATACCTTGCGCATCTCGCCGCTAAACGACAATCTTTTTTCGGGGAGTAGCAGTATACACCTAACTCAAAAACCTATTTTCCTTTGTTCCCTACAATCTCTCTACAGGTAGCTTCTACAATTGGCTGACGAAAACGCACCTGCTGCCACAATTGATGCAAGAGCCTCAAGGCGAAGCACGCGGAACATTCAGGGAACAACCGACACCACTCCGACAGAAGCAGGAACTTCGGTCACAAGTCAACCGCCAAATGTCTCGGCATCCCAGGTGACCATCACGGAGAACATTATCCAAACACCAGCAACTGCGGAGAAAACGTGCTCCCAACACCCCTATGGCATACCGCATAATCCATGCCCGCCAGGAAGCGCCCACGGACTTATAGACTCAGTGAGAGCCTCACGCGAAAACGAAATAGCTCGACTAGAAGCTGAGATAGCATCACTGTGGGAAATGTACGAAGGCCTCCCTCAAGTCAGTACAAGTACGCAGATGCCAGTGACGCTGTATAATGCACCAATGCCAGCTCCCGCAGGCCCATCAAGCATAATGGCGCTAGAAGCTGCTAGTCTGCCACTTTCGACCAGGTAGAAGCCTGGCGGATAGTCTGTCCCAAACTATCCGCCAGGCTCCTACCTACATATGCCATGGGTAGCTGCCTATAACCCGTATGCTTCCTATGGGACATTCGAGATCTACCCAAGTCAATACCGGTGGCCCGGGTTCGAATTTCAAGGGAGAAGGCGTCATCCTTTCACTCAGCAGGTTATGAACGAGCACGTCCCCATGGGTATCAAAATGCCCTTCCATAATATATAGCCATATGGAGGAGAAACAGGCTCGCGAGACCACCTCAAAACTTTCGACTCAGCCATGTCGATACTCGGCATTACAAGCGGACAGCAATGCCGAGTTTTCTCATCCACTCTAAAAGAAGCTGCACTAATGTGGTTCTCACTGCTACCCACAAACTCAATCCACAGTTTCGAGTAGCTGGCTCAAAAATTCCTTACACAGTTCGCCAACAGGAAAGAGTACCAGAAAAATGAAGATTCACAAAACACTCACTCCAAGTCATAGGCCTCCAAGACGCGGTCGCCATCTTTGTCATCAAACAAGGCCTTATGTGCTCGCAGTTTTACAGTGAACTCATTAAATGCCCAGTTTCCACTCTACAAGAACTAATGGACAAGGTAGAATGGTTCATCCAAGAGGAAAACACCCAAATAGGAAAAGACAAGATGCAGAAGTTCCTGGTAAGCCGAACTGACATAGAGCGGTCAGAAAAGAAGAAAGAAAAAGGAACTACCGAGAACCAAAGCCAGAAGGAGAAGAGTAGCAGGAAGCACTCACCACCAAGACCTCGTTCACCTCCCAGGGGACGATTCGCCAATTACACGCCCCTCAACAAGTCCCACGTTGGAGTCCTAGAGGGGACTGCCTCGCAACCCCAAAATAAGAAGAGGTTGGAACGATCCATACTTGCCCTTGATTACCCCTCCAAATAGAGAAAGAAAGATGAAGAGCACAAGGATCCAATCACGTTCGATCTCTCGAATCTGCAAGGACCAATTCATGATGACCCCATGGTTATAACAACGATCATAGCAAACTATGAGGTAAAGCGAGTCCTAATAGACCAATGATCCTCAACAGACATCTTATATTTTGACACCTTCAAGAAACTTGGCTTAAGCGAGGAAAACATGAGGCCGTTTCCCAGCACACTCATCAGATTCTCCAGAGCCCAAGTCTCGCACATCAATAGGGACCTTGTCGAAAGTAGCAAGCCTTGACACTAACTTCATCGTCGTCTCGGCACCATCAGCATACAATGCTATCTTAGGGCGACCATCCCTAAACAGACACAAAGCTATTATGACCACAACACAACTCACCATGAAGTTCCTGACGCCACACGGAATCGAAGAAATCACAACGGACCAGAAATTAGCACGAGCATGCTATGCAACTAGCTTAACAAAGACCATCAAGGTCGCTCGCCCTGACCCTAGAGAACCACGCGAGAAACATACAGATGAAGCAGAACTCAATAAATCCGCCCACCCGGACAAAGTCCCTGCTTGAACTCCTTTGCGAATTTCGTATCTCGCCCGCTAGGCATTTTGGCTAAATCATCTTTGTCTCTTTATCATTCCTAGAAGAATAGACCTCCCAAGGTCTTTAGGTTTTTGAATGTAACCACTTTGCTTACTATCAATTGAAGTTTCCTTTTGACAAAGACATGAGCCATAAACAAATTTGCAAAGTTAGAACTCGCAACAAAGCCCTCTTAAGGCAATTTGGTGCCCGACCACCCCAGCAGATACTTGGAAAAATGCCAAGATCATTCAAAGATTCCCCACAAAGATGGTACCACTCGACCGAGTAAACCTCTTGTAATCTAATAACTCCACAAGGAGTCTTAAAAGAACATTCATACATAAACCACGCTAGCAATAATCATACAAAGCCGTCTTGATCACACGATATTTATGCAAAAACCTTTTTACCAAAAACTGAAAAGAGAACAAAAAAGTTCAAAGACAAAAGTCACTGCATTAATGTACTCATTTCATTAATGTACAAAAAGGGGGGCAATTGCCTATTACACTTGGCAAAAAGAGTGACCCTACAAATACAAACTACTCTTGGGCATCCCCAAGCCTAGCATTAATAAAGGACTCCTTAAGCTCGGGGTCGCCAGCATTCCCCAATGTCTCCCTTATCGTAACCTCAGTCGTTTCCTAAGAAGTAGCTCCAATCTCAGGAAAACACCCGACCGTAACGGAAAGGAGATGGTGACTTAGAGGATGACTGGCCAACTCACGAAAGCGAGCAAAATCCACGAGCGGATCAGTCGAAATCCGGCCCCTAAGCTCACCATCAAAGACCTCCAGAGCAGGATGTAAAGAACTCACCCACTCAGTGAGAAATCTTTCCCCACGAAGACCCGTGAGCTGCTCAACCGCCAACAGCATTCCATACATCCTTTCAGCCATTAGCTCTGCCTAGCGGTTAGCCGCATCTCCAATCCTACTCTCAGCATCCAACCAGCCCATCATGTTATCATTAGCGCGGGCCTCGAAATTCCTCAAAGCTTCACGAAGAGAACGCAGCTCTTGCAAACGCTTCACCACGTCCTCCTGCCGAACACTTAACTCCCAGCGAGCCCTCTCCAAATTCAATTGCAGAAGTTTGGACTCTGCTAGTTAATCACCTTCGGCGCGAAGGCGGGTGACCTCACGAGTCAGAGACCGTATCTCATGATCCATGCCCTTGCACTCTTTCTCCTTTCCCCGCAAATTCGTGCACACCTCCTCGAGCTACAACCACGAATGCTCCAGGGACTTATTTATGGTATCAAGAAGAAAAACTAGATTATCCAGATCCTTGCTAAGATCAACCTGCGTAGAAAATAAGAGAGAAAGAACATTATAGTGAAGGATGATACGCTAAACAAAAACGGGACACTCAAATTCAAAAACTTACCACTTGCTTCTCCCACATGTTGCTGGCTTGATGGAAGTCAGCCAAAGAGTTGGCCGCACTCTCAAAAGCTCACCGAGCAACGATAAGAGGATTCGAGTCAATTTCCCTAGTAGCCCTATCCTCCAATCCACAGGGAATTTCGTTCCAAGTGCTACTAGAGCAAAAGGGGGCACCTCCTCTCCCAACAACCCTTGTATAGTTTGTGAAGGATCCTCCGAAGCAAAATCTCCTGGAGCCACATCTGCAGAAGCAGTGGCAGTCATTTGACTCACCACTACATCCTTAGCAATAGGCCCACTATGGCCACCCGCCTCTGAAGCACTCTCTTCTACGACATACGGGAGGAGCCTCAAGAGCAGTGGCGATATCCTGTCCAACCGCTCCTGCCACTTGAGGCCTCTTGCTCGCCGGCTCCTTGGCACCCCCAGCAGAACGTGGAGAGGAAGAACTCGACAAAAACACCCTCAAGAGCAAGCGAGTGATGAGTTTGCTTTGAAGGCAGAAAAGTACCCCCCACCGAAGCAGTAACTCCAGTCTCCACTGGAGCAGTCCTTTAACGCACCATCGAAGACGGAGGAATCTGAGAAGAAAGCAGAGAATCCGTCTTCTTGGACCCCCGCCCCCTTCTTTAGGATTTCCTCCTTCTTTCCACCTTTCTTTCCCTTAGAGATCCTCCTTTCGCTAATAACGACCTCCGGTGGTGGCACCCAAGCCTTGCCTACCATCACCTCCAGCAGCGTTACCCGAGCCTTGTCTCCCTTCAGTCCTCCTACCTCCTTCAGACATCCCGATACGAACTCTGGCAACCTTCTCTCGGTTGGGAGAAGAACCCTGTCTTGGCCTCTTCTCCCTACATAGGTTACTATCCCTGGCACGGTTAAGAGGAGGAGGAGGAGGCGGAGAAGAAAGATCCTCCAAGTCAGTAAAGTCGTAGAGGTACAACCCTGCAATTAGCAAAACCTAAATTAGAGAGGAGAAAAAGATAACGCAAAAGGAGGAATCAGAAAAAAGACAACACTCACTTTCATCTTCGTTGGCCATGGCGAAATATAAACGAGTAAGCAAGAAACTTCAACACAGAGAGAGAAATTGAGAACTCTCGGAGATGAAGGGACTCTCAGAGACAAAGGGTCGAAAACTAAAAAGTTTGAAGGTAAACAGAGCCTTTTCCTTTTTCATCTTGGGAGTATTTATAGGGAGCTAGAGGCGCGATGATTCAAATCACAGCCTCCCTCGAAACCCGCAACGGAAAAGAAGTAATTATCACCTACATTAAATAAAGGTTGAAGTCGTCCGATCACAAAAAAGACGCGCCAAGAGGAACGGCCCAGATTTAAATTCATCAAGCTGCAATCGTAAAGACCTAAACACCCTCGGTAACCCGAAAGTCCTCCAAAAGGACCCAAAGGTAAACATGGAACTCCGAAGCAACGGCTAATGATGGTGTCTCTTGCAAACACACGGACCTTAAATGGAGAAAAACGGCTTCGCAGGTAACATTACAAAACATCCAAAGCGACGGCAACCGACAGAATCCTGACACGTGGCACCACCCCTTTGAGGTAATCTCTAGAGAAACGTGAGCCCTCCCAAGTGCACACTCAACCCTCCCCAATCCCGGAAATTACCGGTCGATCTCGCTCTAATGAGACAGAGCTTGTTCCACTTGTCAACCCTCGCGCCCAGAGCATCTTTAGAAATTGGCCTTCTCTACAATGATGACGTCTCCTCGGAAAGATGTGAGTGTTTCTGCAGAGAAGACTCGAGAAACTTGCTAAGGAAGTCAAGTGATTAACTGTCCAGATCCAGACGCGTGGTATCCTTGAATACCCACCCCTGACAAACTCCAAGGAAATGCGAGTTCCTTCAAATGCACGATCAACCGCCCCATCTCCTATGATTAGCGGTCAATCTGGCTCCACGAACAATTCATGGCGGGCGACCTTGCCCCCAATATTCTGCAAAAGTCAACTCAAGTCCAAGGGCGCCCAGCACCCATAAACTTGGAGGACTTATGTAATTCCATAATATCCCCTCCTAGGGACACGTGGCGCTAGCCTACTAGAAGGTTAACCGGACCACGGATCAGTGACACGCGGTGCCGCTCGATGGCCCCAGACATGGCCTCTCCCCACAATCAACATTAGAGACATGGCTGAACTCCCCAGATCGTGGGTCGAGCTCCAGGCTCAAGAACGTGGGTCGAACACATTCTCCCCTACCCCGAGTATAAATATCCCTCACCTAGGGGACTAAACAGAAGGCAATCCAGAAGTGAGCAAGACAATGCTCATAACACATAAAGCATATCACAAGATCATCGTTACCTGAAGTCTATCTAACGGACATCAACCCATATTCACTCCATTAACAAGATACACTCATCCTCTTGCTCTAAGGAAAATCCAGAGACCCTTGCTCTCTCCCTCTACCTACGAGGTACCTCCAACAGGAGGCTCGCCTGCCCGGAGAACACACACACGTCCTAGCCGAACACGACCACTACAGGAAACATTCCTGCCTAATGGTCCTATGGACGTTTCCTCCTCGAACTGGGTGGACTTTGATCCCCACACAATGGTACGTAGGCACCTAGACCATCGGTTAAGGACAAGTCCCCCAAGGTTACGACCCCTTGCGGTCTTTATTTAACATTACAAATTGTCTGAACCAAAAACGATAGTTATAATATATATATATATATATATATATAATGAACACTCATTCTACACACATATATATTGAATTCGTTATGGTGTTGTGTACAAATATCTTTTAATCAATTAAACATATATAACAATAACAATCAAAGCCATTTTTCACTAGATAGGGTCAGCTATAGTCAATAAAACATATAAAAGGATAAAATTCATAAATTAATATAACATATAAGTTAATTTTCTTATGTACATGTATATTCTATGAAAGTTGATTATTCTTTAGCTCGGCTTGTTAAGCTCAGTTAATTAAACGTGCCAAACTTGATCATGATTTTTTGTTCGTTTAAAAGTTTAAGTTCAAATTCAAGCTCATCTTATTTTAAACGAACCAAACTTGAACATCTAAAACTCAAGTCATTTACAGTCCTACTTATACTAATATTCAAGCAAAAAAAAATCTTATACTAATATTATCCGAAATTAAATATAATATCCCTAAATCTTATCCAAAAATATTCATTCGTAATCCTAATTATTTATAAAATATTTTCAATTCAAATATACATATATCGAAATATATGTATATCCACAACACCCCCCCCTTAAGTTGGAGCATCAAGATCTCATATGCCCAACTTGCGAAGAAAGAAATCTAGTTGTTGTTTCCCAAGCGAAGAAGGAAACCAAGTCTTCAATTCAATTTTTTCCAAAAATTGTAGTATCCACATAACTTCACTGGTTGTCTCAATCCAAGCCCGATGGCTTTGCTTCAATCCATACAAGAATTTTTGAAGTTCACATACCTTCGCAAAAAACGAAGTATCCAATCTAACTTATCCTGAAAGTTGGAGTATCCACACAACCTCACTAGTTGTCCAAATTTGAGAGCTCTACTTCAATCCATACAAGGATTTTTGAAATTTACTTACCTTCGTAGAAAACGAAGTCTTCAATCCAACTTTTCTTGAAAGTTGAAGTATCCATACAACCTCACTGGTTGTTCAAGCTCGAGGGCTTTTCTTCAATCCATACAAGAATTTTCGAAGTTCACATACCTTCGTAGAAAATGAAGTCTTCAATCCAACTTCCCCTGAAAGTTGGAGTATCCATACAACCTCATTGGTTGTCTAAACCCGAGGGCTTTTCTTCAATCTATACAAGAATTTTTGAAGTTCACATAGCTTACCACATTCCTCTTGAGGTAGAAAACAAGGGTCGAAGCACGGGATCACCATTAATGACCTAGTACCAAAATCACTAGAAACCACCATGAAACTCGGCATCTGACTTGTCGATGTCCTCTGAAGCCTACCCTGATGGCGATAACATGCACAGAAAACAATCAAAATTGATCTCATAAACCTCCAAACGTACACTCGTTGCACTCTGAATTGAAAAAATAGTAGACCCCCCAAATTACAATAGAAAAGATATTATCAAAATAGGGTTTAGGGTAAAATTGCTTCCAATAAAGATTTCTGCTTTAAAGCAATCTGCCTCTGATACCATATTAAGATTGTAAAGGAAGAAAGTAGTGGGGAAAATCATTTTACTTTATCATTTACCTTTGCAGAATATTTATACATGAAAAATAAGAAATCCTAATTAAACTCCTAAAGTTTTCCTTAAACGTGGATAACAACTCTAAACCTTATCAAACAAAATTCGAAATTAAATATAATATCCCTAAAACTTATCCAAAAATATTTCTTCGTAATCCTAATTATTTATAAAATATTTTTAATTCAACCACAACAAAGTACTCAATCTCATTTTGCATCGCTCATTGGCATCTCCCTTACAGAAAGCAATTGTTTAACACATCTTTGTCATTTCGTTGCTTTAATCAACAATTGAAGTCCATTAATCAAATTCATATGACACATGAATGTATGACAACTGCACTGGTGAAAAAGTTGTTCTTTTGATTGCAATATCACTTGGATCCCATTAAATTGCTTCAGAAATACTTCAAAAGAAGACTAGGATTAAAATATTTTTTGAGATTTAAGATTTTGGGGGAGGGTTAATCTAATTGATTAAAATCCCATTATTCAATTGTTATAGAAAAATGGGAAACAACTCAAACGAGACTGAGAAGTAGTCCACAAAATCAAAGCATGTTCAAGGACAAATACTGAATTCCAAATCAAATACTTAAGTCATGTTTGATTTATGGATTTTAGAGTGAAAGGGATGGGAATGAAAGTGAGAATGAAAAAAAGAAAGAATAATATGATTATTTTTAATATGATGTAAAATTGATGGTAGGAGAAAAAGAAAAGATGAGGCAGAAAAGTGAGAACGAATATGTCTTTTGCCAAAATTGCAATGAAAAATTGGGAATCATTTATTTCCTTCCCTCCAAGTGTGGAGTCCGATGCTCACAACATCCCACACAAATTTGTTCAATCAAACAAAGTCTTTGGTCCTCACCTACCACCATTCCATTTCCCTTCCTCCATTTAAGGATATATTTGGATTGTGCATTAAGGAGAAGAAGGGAAGGGGAGATAATTAAGATATTTTTTTCTTGTTTAGGAAGATAAAAATTGGAAGGGAAGATAATGGAAGATCAATCCTTAATTTGTCATTTCCCTTCCCCTTCACAAATTCAAGATACCCCAAATTGGGGTATTTTGGAGGAGATATCAACACCCAAACAAAAGGAGGACATATGGAAGGTTAACCTTCCCCTCCCCTCCCTTCTCCTCTAATCATTTCCCTTCTCTTCTCTTCTCTTCTTAATTTCTAAACAAACCCTAGATTGTGGATTAAGGAGGAGAAGGGAAGGGAAGGGGAGGGGAGACTTTCAAGATATCTTCTTGTTTGGGAATATGATAATTGAAAGGGAAGATAATGGAAAATAAATCTTTAATCTTATAATGTCCTTTCCATTCATAAATTCAAGATACCCCAAGTTGAGATATTTTGGAGGAAGTATCAACACCCAACGTATGGAAGGCTAACCTTCCCCTCCCATCCCCTCCCCTCCCCTCCCCTCTCTTCTCCTCTAATCACTTCCCTTCCCCTCTTAATTCCCAAACAAGAAGGGTGAATTTTGGGAGACTAAACCTTATGGCCCGTTTGGTATAGCTTCCAAGGTGAGGTTAGAGGGAAGGTGAGATTAAAGTGTGTTTGGTATGGTTTTGGAAGTGGTGAGGTGAGTTGAAGCTTCCTAACTAAGTGGGAAGGTTGCTTCCTTGAAGAAGTGAAGGGAAGGTGAGGTGAGGTTTGGTTTAAAGACCAAAATGCCCTTAAAAAATCTGTGGCTTTTAAAAAAGTAAGGGCAAAAAGGGTATTTCATACTTTTATCTTCTATTTCCCTATCTTCTTCCCACTCTACCAAATAATATTACTTTACATTCCACTTCCATTTCCCTGCATACCAAACATGCTTTTTATCACTTACTTCCACTTCCACTTCCACTTCCATTTCCACTTCCACTTCCCACTAAAACACTCACGGATACCAAACGCCACCTTAGGGTTTGTTTGGATTTTGGGAGGGAGAGGGAGGGGAGGAGATTGAAGGGGAGGAGAGGGGAAGGGAAGGGGAAGTTAGTCTCCCATTAATACTCTCCTTGTTTGGATAATTAAAAATATGAGAAGGATATTGGAGGACTAAACAAGCATTTTAATCTAACTTTATTATTTTGCCCTTATATTAAAGTTTTAAAAGAAAATATAAGAAGATAGCAGAGGAATTGTATTAGTTCAACTGTTCTCTCTGTTCATAAAAAAAAACCTCTTCTCTCTGATCTCTCTATAAATTATTCATTTATTTATTTGGTTTTTAAATTTTGTTTCTAAGGATTTTAATTTACATTGGACCTGTTTGATGCTGCATGTTCTTAAAACAATAATTATTGGAGTTTTAATAAAACTTATCTAAAAAGTATTGTTTTTATTTGAAAAAATAATAATATAATATATTTTTAAGAAACTAACTGATAACAAAAATGTTGGCCCAAAAAAAGTAACAAAAACAAAAGAAAATATTATAAATATATGTATTATATGTGGATGACCACATTTTCAACATTGGATTCTTCCTAAACCCTCCATATGATCACTTGATCTCTTTGTATCCTTAGTAACTTCTCCATGAAAGCCCCTTTAAGAGAATTGTGTAACCTTCCAATTAGTGTGCTTAAATATACATTATTGTATTCTTAATGCTACCTTATGGCTAAAGTCCTATAAATAGAGGCTATTGTAAACAAGTGAATGGATGAATGAATTTGGTGCATCTCTCTTATGTTCTTCTTGTTTCTCTAAGCTCTTTCTCTTATGTTCTTGTTGCTCCTAAATTTTTGTTTTAGAACATTGTTTTACAACACGTTATCAGCACGAAGCTCTAGAATTTTGTGTCGAAAGGAGCTTAAACTTGTTTCCATCATATCATGGTAAGCAAGAATTCATTTCTTCTTCTCATTATGTAAGTTTTATCAAATTTCATAACATTTATATTTGTTGCACTTGATATGTATAGAAAAATTATCTATCATGAGACATTTTTTTTTGTTTCATTATTTATTTGAGTGCAATATTGAATTTTCGAGATATTATAGAAGAACGAAATCATGAATCCCTGAAGGATGCGCAAAAAGCAATGATTTTTATTCGTTATCATTTGCATGAAAAACTAGATATAAAATAAGAACCGATAGTTCTTTGGAACAAATTGAAGGAAAGATATGAGTTCCAAAATGATCAATGATTCATCTTAAAGCTTTTTCTAATTGGATGCACTTACGTCTGCAGTATATTTTGTAAGTGAATATATGTCATCCTTGTTTGAAATTAGCTCTATAATTAAGTTATAAGGAAAGGAAATTATTAATGAAGATATGTTTAGAAAAAACATATTCTACTTTTCATGCTTCGAATGTGCTCCTGCAGTAGCAATATCGAGAGCATTGATTAATTTATCAAATATTACGGGCAAGTTTCTTGTTTGCTTGTGGAAGAGCAAAATAATGAGATTTGAGCTTTTGATGAAGAATAATTAAAAATCATGTCCAGTTGGATCAATTTCATTCCCTGAAGTGAATGTGGCTTTTTCTCGAGGTCATGGATGAGGTCGTGGTCCAAAATGAGACCATGAAAGAAAACATATTTTGGAATATTGAAAATAATTTTTCATCAAATTATGAAAATGAAAGTGCTACACTGAAGCACAAGAACGAGACCAAAAATGAGGATGAACTATTTCAAAGAAAAAAACCTCAAAGAAATGATAACATCATTTGCTACAAATGTAGCATATGTTATTGGTCTTACATTATGTTATATTTTATTATGTTTCACTAAACATAAGGAAACTGAAATAAAAGCAAAATTTTCTGAGCTTGTAAATCCTACAATTTCTTATGGATCACAAATGAAAATTGATTGTGATGTGTCTAATTTTATTTAATTTTTAAAGACTTATAATTTAATTAGTGACAAAAAATGACTACACTTTAAAAACTTATAAATCACATATGTTTCATTTGAATTTTAAGTATAACTTGCTCACTTAGTGTATTATAATTATTTTAATTTTGCTTTGAGATAAACAATTATATTCAACGTTATAGAGGATTACATATTTCTTGTGGATAGTAGCACAACTCATACAATTTATCTTGACAAAATTAACATTAGCTGAAATTAATGTTAATAAGATATCTAGTTTTGCAAATGTCATATCAGACTCTGGAATTGCTCACATTTCATTGCCAAATAAATAAATTTTAATATTGGTGATACATTATATATTTCTTGTAGATCCAGAAGAAATCTACCAAATTTCAAAGAAATATATCTACCGTAATGGTTATCACATTGAGACAAAAATAAGTGAGATACAGAATATCCATACATTATTTCTACTATATCAAGCCTGAAGCTTATATTAGAGAAAATCTTTACTTTTCTTTAAGGTTATATCTAATAAATATAAAATTTGACGAATCAAATTTTATGCACTGAAAGTGGTCAGACCCTAAGATTTTTATACTTTGGCATGATCAACTTGGTCATCCAAACTCACTTTTCATGCGACGTATTATACAAATTGCATACGGACATTTGTTGAAGGACCGGAAGATCCTATTAGTAATTGATTTCTTTTGTGAATTTTTTGTAATGTGAATTAATTATTATAATCATTTTCGATATTACACATTAAGTCTCCTTATTTTCTACAATATATTCAAGAAAATGTCTCTAGTTATATTCATCTATCATGTGGCTCATTTCAATATTTTTTCATTTTAATTGATGCATCTAATCGATAGTCATAAATTTGTTGACTTTTAACTTGTAATATAGATTTTCTAAATTACTTGCTGAAATGATACAATTAAGGGCATACTTTCTTGTTTAGATAAAAACGTTTTATGACTATTACATGCCAATAGGAATTATAGTTGAACTATTAGTAGCTCATGGACATAAAAAATGGTTTAGTTGAACCTTTTATTGAATGGTTAAAGCTTATTGCTAAACCTATGCTTATGAAGTCAAAGTTTCTAAAATTTACTTGGGGATATGCTATAATACATGCTGCATCTTTGATCCGTATTAAAAATTGTTGGTTGTATTTTATATGTTCCTCTTGAAATTTATGTTGGTTTTTATTTGTGATCTATTATTAGATATATTGAACTTTTAACTTATGAATAGAGGAAGAAAAATATAATTAGTTGAAATACATCAACATTATCATACCATAATACTCGTACAAATTAATGTGAACTTGAAGTTCAAAGAATAATTTATTTGCAAATTGTTGCAAATGAATTACCAGATAATTTTACAAATACTTAGTGGGTCATTAAATCGCATGTATCAGCTGCAAATATTTTAGCACGATTAGATGTCCCTGGCGGACAATCTGCTAGTACAACAGCTAATGAATCTGAAATACGCCAGAAGCGTGATAGACCAATTAGTGCAAAAGATATCATTCCCAGAAGGAGAAAAAGTAAAGAAGATGCTCTCAAGGATATTCAGGATATTTTAAATATGAATCAACAACCCCATATTTCTGAAAAAGTAACTCCTGAAGTAGTTTCATCCCCAGAAGTGGATCCGGTACCGGAAAATCATGAGATCTCATTGAATTATAGAGAAATGTGAGAAACAAATGAAATTGTTGTTGACTATATTTTCAATTGCAATTGCATCGGAAATTATTAATGATGAGGGACTTGATCCCAAAACTACAAAATGATATCGATATCGAAATGATTGGCCAAAATAGAAAAAGGCAATATAAGGCAAATTAGACTCGTTATTAAAACGAGAATTTCTGGATCAATTACCCAAACACCTGAAGATGTTAAACCTGTATGGTATGAATGGGTATTTGTTCGTAAACGAAAAGAGAAAAATACAAATTGTGCACGAGTTTTGGCACAAAGTTTCTCACAAAGGCTTGACGTAGATCATTATGATATTTATTATCTAATTATGGATACAATTGTACCATTTTTAATTGATATAGTAGCCTTTGAAAAACTTGATGTATGTTTGATGGAAGTAATAGCTATATAGGTCATTATAATCCTTGAAGGATTTAAGATGCCTGAAGCATATAAATCAGAACCTTGAGATATATATTCCATCAAATTACAAATATCCTTATATGGATTGAAACAATCTAGACGAATGTAGTATAATCGTCTCAGTGAGTATTTATTAAAAGGTTATAAAAATGATCATATTTGTCCTTATATTTATAAAGAAGGCAAACTCTGAATTTTTCATTGTTGCAGTTTATGTTAAGGACATAAATATTGTAGGAACTCCAGAAGAGATTTTAAAACCTGCATAGTACTTGAGAAATGGATTTGGAATGAAAAATCTCGGGATTCAAGATTTTGTTTGGGATTTAAGTTCCCCTATGATCATTCGTCCACTTGATATAAATACATACCATTTTCATCCATGAGAAGATGATAAACACAATTTATTAGTCCTGAAGTACCATACCTTAGTACAATAAGGACACTTTGTACTAAACTAGGCATAGCCATTGCAATAAATTTGTTAGCAAAGTTTAGATATTTTCAAAGAATATGTTATCTCAGTTTACTCTTCTCAAATGAAGGAAAACCATAATTAATTGGATATGTTAAGGTTGAATATTTTTGTGATCCCCGTAAAGCTCGGTCTCAAAATGTTACATCTTTACATATGGAGGAACTTTCATGACAGTAAGTGAAGTAAATCGTTACAGCCACATAATCAAATTACTCAGAGATATTAGTTATTCATGAAGCAACCTATAAGCGTATTTGGTTGAGAACCATGATTCCTCATATTAAAGAAATATGTCGGTTGCTTGCAACCAATGATATTGTATGAGGAAAATGCAGTATGCATCATAAGATATTGATAGGCTATAAAAGAAATGTGATATTGGTATTCACAAAATTCAATTTGACAATAATGTAGCTGATATTTAATTAAAGCATTTCACCTCAAGTTCTTAAGAAGCATGAATACAACATTGAAATATAAAGTCCTGAAGATTTTCATGATACAATATAAACTTGAGGGGAAGAAAAATAATTATGAATTATGTACTCTTTTTCCTTCACTAAGATTTTGTCCCACTGGGTTTTTCTTAGCAAGGTTTTAACGAGACATATTCATACGGAGTCTTGAAGACTTTCATTATAAAATATAAACTTAAGGGGAAGCAAATTATTTATGAATCATGTACTCTTTTTCCTTCGCTAAGTTTTTTTTGTCCCACTGGGTTTTCCTTAGCAAGGTTTTAACGAGGCATATTCATACGAAGTCCTGAAGACTTATATTATACAATATAAAATCAGGGAAAGAAAATTAATTATGAATTATGTACTCTTTTTCCTTCACTAAGATTTTGTCCCACTGGGTTTTTCTTAGCAAGGTTTTAACGATACATATTCATACGAAGTCCTGAAGACTTATATTATACAATATAAAATCAGGGGAAGAAAATTAATTATGAATTATGTACTCTTTTTCCTTCACTAAGATTTTGTCCCACTGGGTTTTTCTTAGCAAGGTTTTAATGAGGCATGTTCACAATGAGTGGTCATCCAAGGGGAAGTATTATAAATATATGTATTATATGTGGATGACCACATTTTCAACATTGGATCCTTCCTAAACCCTCCATATGATCACTTGATCTCTTTGTATCCTTAGTAACTTCTCCATGAAAGCCCCTTTAAGAGAATTGTGTAACCTTCCAATTAGTGTGCTTAAATATACATTATTGTATTCTTAATGCTACCTTATGGCTAAAGTCCTATAAATAGAGGCTATTGTAAACAAGTGAATGGATGAATGAATTTGGTGCATCTCTCTTATGTTCTTCTTGTTTCTCTAAGCTCTTTCTCTTATGTTCTTGTTGCTCCTAAATTTTTGTTTTAGAACATTGTTTTACAACAGAAAACTATTTTTGTAAACGTTATTTATATGTACATAATGAAAATATAATAGTACTTAAAATTAATTTTATAAAACCATTATTATTACCCTTAAATTTTAAAAAAATAATAGAAAAAAAAACCCGTATGGGTCAGTCCAGAACATATTAATAAGAAAGTGCGAAAGGCGGCGATCAAAAGAACTAGTGCAAATAGACGCATTGTGAGAATAGATTTGAGGGTTATAAGAGAGGCATATTTGTAAATGTATTTATAATATCCTTCAAAATAATCTAAATTGGGATATTTTAAATTTTTGAAGTATAAGGATAATGGAAGATTAACTTTTAATCCTCCATTATCTCTTCTTTAATTTTTTATTTTACCAAACAAGGGAAGGAGATTAGATTTATCTCCGCTTCCCTCCCCTCACCCTCCTTAATCCTAAAAACAAACAATGCCTAAATCTAAGTTAAAAGAGTTAGGGGGAGGGGGCTAATGACATATTAATAAAAGAAAACTATTATATATCTATATATGAAACTAAATGCAGTTCCATGTTCTAACTTCTAACATGTACCAACAAGGGATATGCACATGGTAATCAAGATCGTAATCTAGATCATAAGATCGTATAGGATCGCGATCTTATGCCCTATTTTTTATTTGAATCGTAAGTAAGATCGCAAATTAACATGATCGTGATAGGGTTGCGATCTAGAGCGTGAGATCGCTCGATCCTGTTCGATCCAGGAGAAGCCAAGTTGTTTAAAAAGAAGTAGGAAAACGCATTTAGGATAAAATAGCCTTTCTCTTCAATTTATGCATGGTTGCTTATTTGTTTGAGCTTATGATATTATTACAAATTTCTATGACTGTCTTTTTTATTACTAGGACTAAATATGGATGATGTTGATTTTGTTTGATTAATTGATCTGTGAATTTTGTCATTTTTGTGACTTAAAGTAGTTTATGGAAATATCATAAAATTTAGATCATTTTATGCTTAATATATATATATATATATATATATGAATATATATATATTAATAATTATCTAATAATTGATAAGACCTTACGATCTTCGATTCCATCTATCTTGTGCCTCTTCCGTTCCTACTTAAAATCTCGATGTTAATTATCTTGGATAAGCATGGTGGTTTTCTTGAATATCAAATGAGATCTATAACTAAAACTCAAATTTTTAACTTAACAAATTCCATTTCTGAACTGTTATTGCATAGCAAAAGGACTACATTAAATTTTTCTAAATCATTTCCCCTCCTATGTATTATAACAAAATATTGCCGTTAATCCCACAAAACTCCTACATCAACCAAAAAAATAACCCCAAAAGCTGTAACCTAGAACAGTTTCTATCACTGAAAGTTGGTGTACCCTTTATATCCAAACAAATTTAGGTGTAAAGAAACCTATACACAATCTTCAGTCCCAAAACTCACTTGTATAATCTTCAGTTGCATTACCTTTTACATTGTGCTAAACTGTAGAACAAGAAAAACTAACCATTAGACAGGAACGGATAAACTCAATACAAAATCAACTAGTTGAATATAAAATGTGATAAACATAACATCACTCGGTCAAATCATCAAGACTATACCTGTAAGGAATTAGTACTTAATATTCCAAAGTATAGAGGAGTTTGATGGATCCACTGCGTGCATGAGTTCAGGAGACACACCCGAAGATATCCTATGTGAATGCAACCTCGAGCTCAGAATAGCCAGCAAGTCTTTATGACGTGATTGCTTCCTCTTCAGCACTTGCACATAAGCATGCAACCCAAGCCACTCAACTTCACCCTTCTCCAGCTTAAGAACCGGCCGGAAATCACAGCGAGAACGAATGGAATGCATCTTTCTCTTTATGAGTTCATACATATAACTGGTGATGGATCGTTAAGGAAAAGAAAATTAATGGTTGAGTTATGAAACATTAAAGTGACATGTCCTTAGTGAAGAGTTTGTTCAATGTGAAATGCAATCATAATAAAATGAGTAAACTGCCATTTTGGTCCCTAGAAGATTCACTCGCTGACACTTTAGTCCCTGAAAGATTGTGACTATACAATTTGGTCACTGAAAGATCCAAATGTTAAACATACTAGTCCCTCCGTCAATTTTTTGGAGACGCCATTAACAGATGTAATGATGTGGCCGATGAACAACAATGGCAACAAATCCATTTGAAGCTAATGAACTCTTTGCAAGTGAAAAAGTAACGTGTTAAAAAATTCATAGAGACTAATGTGTCTAACATTTGAATCTTCTAGGGTCACAATCTTGCAGGGACTAAGTGTCAGCAAGTGAGTCTTCTAGGGACCAAAATGGCAGTTTACTCTGATAAAATATATGATACAAAAAGTATGAAACAATGTTCATACCTCAAGGAGCTTTTGACACTGTTTAAACAAGATTTCGTACCGAGTTTGAAGATGAATGATAACTCACAGATATAACAATGGAACTTCATGGCACATAACAAAAATGATTGATAGATATTCAGTCTCACAACAGCTGCTGAATTGATATTCGAATCAAAGAATATGGGATGGCATTTTGGTCTCAAAAAGCCACGCAGCTTTTTCTTCAGGCGAAGGCCTGGTTTACCTTGCCAGGAGACAGTAAGTGTGGACCGCAAATGGCCATTCAAGTACCTGTTTAACATATGAAACCACTTATTACAAATTGAGACAAATGGGCATATTATGCTTATAGGGATACTTAGTTAACTCAGTAATTGTGTAATACGAAAACAATGAGAGCATCAGAGCACCATTACACATCAATACCACAAAAGTAAAAGTAGCTTTTCACAGCTTCCAGAGCGATTGAGGAATTGAATTGAACTGACTTGAATGAGAGATGAAGAGAAAATTGAACTGACTTGATAGACAATGAAAGACATCACAATTTGTAATGTTTAACTCTTATAATTTTTATTACCAAGATAAGAAAAAGAAAAAATATCCACAGAAGTTATTGGCTTGTTTGAATGTAGTCTTTAAAAAGTATTTTTTATTTTATTTTATTTAAAAAAAAGAAAGAAAAGAGAACATGTTTGCATTTTTGTTTTCAACAAAAAATAGAATATGCGTTTTGGGAAAAAATCAAATAAAAATTAAAATTATTAAACAATCAAAATACAGACACAAGTTTTTTTTAATTAATAGCATGTACATAAATACATGAAAACAATACTAGTATGGATTCTAAGAACTAATTTTATAAAACAATTTTAAAGAATGAAAAACAAAATCCATCTAAAGGAAAATGAAAGTGTCAGTGTCAACAGTCACGCCTTTATTAAATTCTTTTAATACACGCCTAAAATTGCTATCAGTGATTTAATTTCTTGGCATTTGAATAGGAATGAACAATGAATACAGAAGGAACTATTTATTTAACAAACATAATAATGACAAGGATAGACATTATATGATAATAACACGGTCAATTAAAAAAGCTTTGATAAAAGTTAACCTTGTATAGTCTGCCTGAATTTCCAAGGTGCAGCAATTAATAAGCAGACCACTCCAACAAAGAAACGAAGGGCCATCTTCACCAACTTTAACCTTCCTCGATGGGGATCCTTGTCCAACATCAAAGTTTACACCAAACTTTTTTTCATTCATGTAGCAATTGTAAGCACGAAATCCTCTTTGCAGCCTGGAGAAAAAGCTAGCTGCTTGCTTTTTTGAAGTTGATATAAAAAGGATATCATCAATAAATCGCATTAGAATATGATGTTCGGAAGAGACTTCACCATTATTGCTCATGTTTGAAGCATGATTCTTCTTGCAACCGTCAGATTCAATTGTTCTTTCAAGAAATGGAAAGATCACTTGCCTCTCCAGATGTCCATAATAAAGGGAGCAAAGCAAAGTAGACAAAACACCTCCTTGGGGAATACCAACACATTGCAAGTAAAATTTTCCATCCAACTGCAAAACATTGCGCTTCACATGCTCCTTAAGATGTGAAAACAGCACTTTATTGTCCACATGCTTGACCCTCTCCTGGGACATTAGAGAATATTATATTGAGCGGAGTTTTTCCATTTTTCCTTTTGAATAAAACTTTCTATAGTTCTAAATGATTATCTAATAAAGAATCTGCCACACTAACTTCTTCATAAGCAAAGCAATGTAAATATGCTGAACTTTGATTTGTCATGCACTCTTAAAGATTAATGTGCAGCCATTAGACCTAGAAATTCTTGAATTTACTTCCTTTCTAATAAATTTTAATTAGAAGTGACAACTGAGTGATCATGTTCAGACCATGGAAGATACTTCTCAAACTAATCAACTTAGAGGTGTGAGGACAAGCACAAGGTGCCACAACACTTCAAACAATTCTGGTGGAGTCCCACATCAGGGAGCCACAGGGAATCACTGTGATACTTAAAGGGCATAGTTCTTCCTCTTTACAAGAGGATTTAAAAGAGGTAAACTTGTGTTTTAGTCAGCAAGATGATGGGCCTAAGATACACAAGACCTACACCAGAAAAGGGAGGAATAAGGCTGTGGAGGATAAAAACAATGATGAGCCCATTCCCAAGGAACCCAAGGGCAAATCTGTAATTGTCCATGAGTAACTAACTCTAACATGCCTTTTTGAGGCTGCACGGAGGTGGGAGGCAGGCAGGCAAGTTTTGGGAGTGAATTAGGAGAGACCTTGTCCTCTCGAATGACAGGGACTATGTTTATTTTCTGCCATTTACTTTTCTTGTGAGTGTGTGCAATCGTGTATGCTACTGGGTACCTTTTGGTGCTGTTACAGTAAGCTAGCAGTGAATATACCAATTCTGAATTTTCCATATTTGCTCTGTGTTCTATTTCTTTTGCTGGGTTGCTGGATTTTTGCCTTTTGCAGGGAAGCTCAATCACAAGATCAGTCCAGACAGACAAGGAATATAAAGTCACTAAAACATCCAGCAGTGTAACAATAGATATGAGCATATGGCTCCCGTTCGGTAGGCAGCTTCACTGATGGAAAGGAATGTAAAAAGGTGGTGGAGCCCTTTTTACTTTTTTTATTTATTGTCAGCTTTTAAAAAAAAAATACAAAATGTCTATTATACCCTTTGATTTGACACAATCCTAATCTTCTTTTCTTTTTATTATTTTAATATAAGGGGTAAAGTGGTAATTTTAATACATTTCCATTCCAAATTTTTACTACCAAACACAGTAAACCCATTCCCTTTCCCTTTCTGCGTAAAGAACATACCTTAGAATAGACAAAAATTCCATGAAATCCAAGATCATATATAGGAAGAGTAATTATCAGAATTAATAATGCAGAGCATTAAAGTTTAAATAGGTAAATAATCAAGTAAAACGAGACTCCAATTACCAAAAGATGCCAGAATACTACAATATAAAAGAACCATAGAACTTACAATATTAATAGAAAATTCAAAAAATGATACCTGACTAACAAAGATTGTACCCAAGAAACGGGATGAAGCAGATGAGGTAAATCCTTCAGAACCAGGGCACATATTTTCACCACGCACTGAAAAATGCTTGCGAACCCATAAAGATTTCTTCGTGCAAACAACTTGATCATGCTGTTTAAGTAAATATTCACGTTTTGGTAAAACTTCATTCATTACATCTAGCAGCTTGTCATGATCAACAGAATCGAATGCTTTTAATACGTCAGAAATGACAATATAAAAATTAGGCTTAGATTTTGATCCTTCCTTCAGGCCTATCAAAAACTGGCATATTTTTTTATATACATCATTGTAATCGAAAACAGATGAACCTAGCTTTTCAGGTTCCTGGAATTGAATATCCTTCAGAATAAGATGGGCATCACGAAGAACAAAATTCACAGATGGATAATGATCAAATTTACTTTTGAGATGATTTGCTGTTCTCCACATTTTAGAAGACTGAACATTCCTCGATGACATGTAGGATGGCAATCTTGAAGAACTATTAAGATTAGCCACCATCCTTACTCCATTCTCTTTTGGTCTAATCCTAAGCTTTGAAAATCCAAATGGTCTTCCCATGAGAATATTCCTAACATCCACATCATCCAGGTGACTATATCTCCCATCTTTTTTATTTTGATAACTGTATCTCCCATCTTCTAAGCAAGCAATTGTGCTATTTGTCAACTTCTCCCAAACTGATTTCCGATAATAGTATATATCTTGTTTCCCATGCTGACTTTCAGTAACATAAAAGTTTGCTTGCACTAAAGGCACAACCAGGCAAGAGAAATACCAAAAGATCCACCTTTCTAGAAGCTTACGTTTGATAACATGCACAGCATGATTCCAATTTCTGAATTCTTTATCGAGGCCTCTATTATGCCCTTCTGCGCATTTTAGGATCTGAGCATCTTGGCTATTCGAGAAATATTTAGTTGTCAGGAATGGAAATATTGATGTTTTCAATCCTTTCATACATAGCTTCAAATGAATCTTCTCAAATCTCCTCAGGCATATAAACCTGAAAATGTTTCTCCTCATTATTCTCCACTGTGAAGGATTACCTAATAATTCTCGGGGTAGTACACTCCTAGAGACAGCCCAGATGTAAGATACCACCTGACTTTTCGAGCAATAAGATTTAACTGCCTCATGCTGTGAATCAATGGCTTCCAGAGTATCTACAGAATGTTTTGAATCAAAACCATGCATTTTCTTTTGCACTCCAATCTCTGATACATTGCCCTGTAAAGGAAAATGTTTGAGAAATGTATCATATTAACACTGGAACAATTTTTTCAACTGGGATTGAATTGAGTTCCTTTGAAAAAGAATGCTTTAAGAAGTGTTGTTATGTATAACCTCACCAACCAAGTGAAATTATGTAGTATTAACCAAAAGGTCCAAAAGAAATTAAAAACCTCATGTGGGGAGTTAGATCTTCCTATTGGATCTTGATTCCATGGTGGAACAGCACAATGCTTATCCAAGAGTTTCTTATATTGGCAACATTGGGTCCGGCGGATGACACGCTTAAACAGCTTAACAAGTGAGTGATACCTGCACATATAAAAATTATAATTGCCACAATGATATGCTGTAAACCCCCTATACCCACCCCCAGCAGCAAAAGATATGTTATAAGGCAATGCCAAATAAGTATTGACAATGACAATCAGCAATCAACACCATATACTCCAAGGACCATTTTATTTCACAATTAGAAAAAAAAATCCAATCATAGAAACACTTCTCTGACTAAAGATTTACCATTCTTTGTGACCATAAGACTATCTTACCCTCTAATGTGAAATGAAAACGCTAGTCTATTCAAGATATCAAAGCATATCAAGGAGTCAAGCATCTTTTCAAATCTATCCCCACATCAAGATAATCAGTTCAGAAACTGGTTAAATAAAATTCATAGGCGATCAAAGGCATTGCCAGTGAGACAGGCTTTTATCTTCAATAGTTTAGTTCTTCAGTTGGTTTTAGGATTTATCTAGGTATCCGTACAGTAGGCAACAAATTTTTTTTTTTTGGAGGGGGGTTAAGGAAGCCTCATCCACTGCTATCCAGAATTTCCAGTTTACCCACCCTTTTCGCACAAAAACTAGAGATCCTTTAATCACAAGAAAATAACAGTAAAAGAAAAAAAAAAAGGGCTTGGAAGTAAAGAATCCTCCAAGACTAGTGGAATCAAATTATAATCTCTAATCCTACCGAATACATGGTATAAACTACACAATTACCTTAGAAGCATCATATTAAAGAATGTATTATGATCAGAAGGGCCTTCATGAACTTACAGGCATTCAGAGCCAATGAGACAAGAACCACTATTGTGCAAGCAAGGCTTTAAATCAGCATTGACATTTGCCTCAGATATGCCAAAAATATCTTCAACAATATACTTCGAACCAGCCAAATTTGAACGTACAGAATTGAATATGTCTGAGCGATCATTTGTTAAGGTGTTAAGACAATACAGTTATGAGGCAAAATTATGGGTGGGAACTTATAGAATGGCAACAAACTAACCATCACAAAACTCCTAAAACATTAATTTGTTTGGGCTAGCCAAAATAATGATAGAAAAAGAAAGGTATGACCTGCAACAGTAATAAAGATGGAAAATTGGCAATAAAGTAAAATTTTCATTCAAAGAAGACATATTCTATGACAGATTTAGAAGTTATTGGCACATACGTTTCTTGGGAAGAACTGACGAGGAAGATGCTGAATTATAGAAGATGGATTGCCTCTTGATTTCAGTCCTCTTGGTAAAAGCTGGAACTGATTGCAATATTAAACAACAAGAACATTCCCATGGCATCTGCAGGTAAAAAGAGTTCAATAAACTAGAGGTAGAAATAATGAGAAACCAAACCATCCACAATTTTGCAGACAAAGTAAGCCACTGATTTGAAAGACTATAATAAATTACTACTCATGTCTTCTGAAGATCTAAATGAATTCCTCGCACCCCATTTTGTCAGAAGCAACAACAAGAAGACACACAAGAAATCTAAATATCAAAGAAAAGATTCAAATTTTCATTAACAAAGACAGTATACTTAGTTGTGTACTTGTGTTACACCTTATATTCAACTTTATCTATGAATTTATATTTGTATCAAACTGTCAAAAGATGATCCAAAACTTAATACATGCTCCTGTCATTTGTAGGCAATGATAACTTCCCATGACTAAGTAATTCTATTGGAAGTTTGGTGACCAAGGCAAAGATTCAACTAGAGTAAAAATTGTTGCCACATGCAAAGTAGACCTTTGGCTTAAGCAATTACTATTAGTATTACTTGGCCTGTGATGGGCCCAAAAATGTGGTCACTTATGCTAGAAGGAATAAGAGGGATAATGTTTCCAATTAACTCTCACCTCACCCAATGACTCCAACCACTCCATCCCCAATATCAGGTCAACCTCTCCCATTTCGGGGTATTTGAGAACCTACAAGAGGCTGTCAGACAATGTACATTGGGAAGGGATGAAACGAGATGTCCAGGCGTATGTTGCTAAGTGTGAAGTTTGCCAAAAGAACAAGTATCAAGCAATGAGCCCAGCCGGATTACTTCAGCCTTTACCCATTCCTCAGCAAGTTTGGGAAGACGTCAACATGGATTTCATAGTTCGCTTGCCTAAATCACAGCACTACGATACGGTTATGGTGGTGTTTGACCGTTTAACTAAGTATGGACATTTTATCACTCTCTCCCATCCTTTCACAGCAAAAGAAGTGGCAGAGAAGTTTGTTAAGGAGATTGTAAGGCTACATGGGCTTCCCAAATCCATCGTAGCAGACCGAGACCGAGTCTTCGTGACCCATTTTTGGAAGGAACTCTTCAAATTATCGAGGACTACTCTTAAATATAGTTCCAAATATGATGGGCCACTGTGAAAGCCACCTATGTTAGGAGGAAGTCCATGGCAAAATGGGCCTTCCATTGGGAAGTCCACCTTAGGGGCAGAATAGTCAATTCTGCCACCAGGTAACTGCCTCTGCACCTTTTACTCGCCAGCCACAATGATTAGGAGCCAGCTTGGATTTTAGGACAGAATTGTAGGAGAGCCCTGCCTCTCGAATGTCAGGGAAGCTTTTTATGATTTCAGCCATTGTTGCCTTTTATTTCTAGTGTGTACTGTACTACAGTTGTAAGGGGTCATATTTCGTGGCTCTTTTATCCTGTTGCTATTTTAATACAGAATCATTCAGCTGGCTATTTACCTATGTTGCTGCTACTGTTTTATTGCTGTTTGGGTTATTTACTGGGTTTGTGCAGTAGATCCTATCAGGATATCATCCCGAAACGGATGGACAGACTGAGGTGGTTAATAGGACACTTGAAACTTACTTGCGATGCTTTGCCGGGGAGAAATCCAAACAATGGAGCAAGTGGATTAATTGGGCTGAATTCTAGTGTCTACTGTACTATGGTTGTAAGGGGTCATATTTCGTGGCTCTTTTATCCTATTGCTATTTTAATACAGAATCATTCAGCTGGCTATTTACCTGTGTTGCTGCTACTGTTTTATTGCTGTTTGGGTTATTTACTGGGTTTGTGCAGTAGATCCTATCAGGATATCATCCCGAAACGGATGGACAGACTGAGGTGGTTAATAGGACACTTGAAACTTACCTGCGATGCTTTGCCGGGGAGAAACCCAAACAATGGAGCAAGTGGATTAATTGGGCTGAAATCTGGTTCAACACTACTTTCAATGTTTCTGCGGGCATGTCACCTTTCAAGGCCCTGTATGGAAGGGACCCGCCCACACTGTTTCATTTAGAAGATTGCTTTTCACCGGTGGAACAAGTGAATGAATATATTCGAGACAGAAATGAGGCAGAATTGAAAGAACATCTGGTTGTTGCTCAAGACAGAATGCGGACCTATGCTAACAAACACCGAAGAGAAGTTCAGTACAAGGTTGGTGATTTGGTGTACCTTAAGCTCAAACCGTACAGGTTGCAGTCACTGGCCAAGAGGGCTAGTGAGAAGCTCAGCCCGAGATTCTATGGACCTTACAAGGTCAAGGCAAAGTATGTGGAGGTCGCGTATAAGCTGGAATTACCGGCAGCAGCCAGAATTCATCCTGTTTTCCACGTATCCCAGCTTAAGAAGAGTGTGGAAGGTACTACTCCAACTCAAGAAATTCCCATTTGCCTAACTGAGGATATGGAACTACAAATTCAACCAGAAGAAGTTAAAAAAGCGAGGAAACTCACCAACGGGAATGTGGAGATTTTGTTGAAGTGGGAAGGCCTACCAGAGTTCGAATGTACTTGGGAGGATTATGACGTGGTCAAGACTCAATTTCCACAATTTCACCTTGAGAACAAGGTGAAGCTTGTTGGGGGAGGTGATGAGGGGCCCAAAAATGTGGTCACTTATGCTAGAAGGAAGAAGAGGGATAATGGGCCAATAAGGGAGCCCACTGAGAGGGCAGAAATGGGAATTACTCAAAGTAACTAACTCTGACACACCTTTTAGGTGTTGAGGCATTTTTGGGTGGGGGGTATCGTGGATTTGGCTTTGTGAGGGAGAGACCTAACCTCTCAAACGTCAGGAACTATCTTGCTTTTACTTTCTTTTCCATTCCTGTAATTTCTTTCTATTTTACTGAGTACTGGAGAATTTCGATTCGCTGCTGGGAAATACTATTGGCAGAGCAATGTACTGAATCCGTTTTGCTGCTGTGTTATTTTTTCCCTATTCTGTTTGGCTGCTTTAGTATTCTACAGGGGAGGCTCTATCAGCCTGAATCGCATAGTTGCAGAATTGCAGGCCACTTTATTATTTTAACGTATCTTGGTAACAGGTAATAACAGAACTGCATTCTGTCCAGCACAAAATAGTGAAATGAAAGCAGAGTTCAAATATAATGAAATTGACTAAGATGAGTACATCCTAAAGAAAGTACAATCTAATACTCTCTAGAGGTATAAATTTGTCTGGCATGTTCTGCACCACAATTTAAAAATCATTAATACATGATACATTACTAAGATTTTGCATGAACAATGTAATAAAGTTAGTTCCAATACCACAAAAAATTCTAATATTTATGAAAAATAAATAAATAAAATTGGTAAAGCGACCTTCAACAATATTCCAGGGAAACAATAGGTCACCTTTTCATGATGACTTAAGCTGGTTTCACTGCAATGAAAACTTCCATGTAAGCAGTCTGTAGTAGTGCTGGTTTCAGCGGAGCATAATTTTTGCCTCCGCTTTTGGCGCCGCTGCCAACTAAACGGCCTTGAACGCTTTCTAATCCTAGCTGTAGGATATTCTGAACTTTTTTCCCCTTCAGACTCAGCTATATGTTTACCAGCACATTTTCCAGTTGATGACTTAGAAACATTGGCAGAACTTGTTTGGTGATGCTCACTCCCGTCATGCCTAGTCAACGGCATTGAAGACTTCAAACCAGTGAAGTCAAGACCACTTGCAGAGCATGCAGGACCATTGAAAATAATGGAAGTATTGCACCTCCTTTTTCCTACAGTTGAGTCAGTATCACCAGTTCTTTCTCTCTTCTTTTGGTTTCCTGACAGAAAATTGCAACACAAAAATCATCATTGCAACACCCTACCCATTTCAAGAATCCAAAAAGGATTTCTTCTTTTCAACATGTAAAGTCAGGAATCATAAGGCCTTGACACAGATATGGGTGTAATTAAAGCCAAAAAGTCTTAAAAGCCCTCCCAGTCCAAGATCAAGTGCAACAGTCAAGGCTTCCAGACATATTCAACATAAATTAACTTATCTTCTTTAGTAACTAAGGAGGTTATAAATAACGCCTCACACCCCAGAAACAAAGGCCAACTCTTTATGTTACAGCTTTCATGCTGTACTCTTATTCTTGCGGAAATAATACTATTAATATCTTACTTTGTTCCTCTAAGGTTCCCAAATCCAATTCTTTAAGTGCTATCTTCCCCATCTAAAGTTCTAAACAGATTCCATGTCAGAAACACTTCAGTCCAAACAGCTTAAGCTATTAAATGACGGCCCTACAGACTACAGTGAAGCCAAATGGACCACACCAACCTAACCTGATTTGGCCTGCCACTGTAAGTGGGTTCGCTGGCCCTCTGATAAGGAGCTGGCCTTTTAACAACCCGATCCATTTTCAAGAGGGCTAAAGGTTAGGTAGTCCAGCTCATTAAATGAATAATGAATAAATAATATGAAATATGCATATGAATTATTATTTTTTATTTATTGACTAATTATGTCAACATCTGAATAAATATTAAAAATAAATTTTAAAAATGAATAATATCTCATTAATTGGTAGAACTCACTTTAATCAAGTTTGTGAACCCTCTTATGAAGCGAGATCTACCCACTATTTTGGCAGAGCCTGGATTGGCTCAACCAATTTTGACAGATCAAAAGGCCCATGAATATTTTAATTAATATCTCTAACAGGAACTTTTTCTATGCCACAAACTCATAAATGTTTACTGAAATCATGATATAATATGCTAAAACTTCTTATTACCACCCTGAGGAAGTGACGAGTGCCGAGAGTCAAGGTTTGACAAACAATTCGACATCTTAAAGCAAAGACCACTAACAGGGGGACCTGCCACCTGATGGTGCTTCCTCCGCGGAACTGGCAAGAATATTGAAGTATTCCTAAGTATGTAAACCATCATGTCATCTCCAACCTGCGTACACACAATTCACCTTATTTTAAAGAGAAAAGAAAATAAAAAATAATATTGTATATATATTATATTAACATACCCTACTTTGCAGAAGATCCCAAGACGAACATGATAGAAGCTCCACAGTGGGGCTTGAACAGTTCCTCTGCATATGAAATTATGAATACACACAAGCTGTGCTCAGTTCGTGCGGAGAGGTAAAGCCATAGATGTGTCTCTAAAAAGAAGGCAGTGATAAACCACAGCAGTCGTCATAAAAGAGCACAATGCTAACATCCATCCTTTCATCCTTAGACTACAGAATGTATAAAGTCCACTTATCATCGGGTTCATAACAAAAGCATATATGTCCAGGATCATCAGCTCAAAAAATAATTAAACCAATCGCCTTCCGACCTAAGGAACACTAATTCAAGATGAGCACGTGGAACAAGTAGTCCAACATTCTAAGTGATAAGTTATAATAGTAAAATAAGACCTAGGAGAAAATAAATTAGTTCCAACAATGCCCCCATACAACTGACAAACACGAATAAACAATATATATATATATATATGAGAGTGTGGTAGTCAGTAGGCACTAACCCAATTAAATATTAGTGCATACTACATAACCTCGCCTCTGGGTAAGGCAAGAATTTTTCTTTCCATATTTGACCATTTGTACCAAGCCACGCCGCTAAACAAAATATTTTTGTAATAAAGAAAAAGTTGCTTGCCTTATTAAAATCAGAGCATAACACATTACTACGTGCTGCCAATGATCCCTTTTCGCAAAGCATCAGTTCAATGGTTCTTCTCACAGTCTGAGAGAACAAAAAAAATCAATCGGAGTGAAGGCGCATTGCCAATCCCCTAATAAAACAACATTTCTTCTATAACGAAATCGTGCGTACAGGAAAGAATATACTAGACCTCATATTGTGACCAGTGACAATGAGGAAAAAACACTCGGAGTGCAGGCGCATTATCAGAAACGACAACGAAGCAGCGAATAAGGAGTTTCCGGTAGTCGGAGGGATCGTCCGGTCTGAGGAGAAACGATAAGGGGTCGACGGAGCAACCAAGGCATTGCTTCCCCTTGCATTTACACTGCTTCGGCGAAGGAGGAAGTAACGATACGATGGTTTCTGCCATAGGACGCGCTCGGTCCCGAAATAGACGCCATAGAATCTCTGGAACCTTGTGCTTCCTGCGCATTCTGGCGGGAAAAGTGAGGAGGAGGAGAAGGGAATCAGAGTGATGGCGAAAAACGATTCAATTTCCTGACCCACACGCACGCGGACACAGCCCCAATTGCTTCGTGTTTGAATTGAAAATATGAAAGGACGGTTTTCACTCTTCAGTGTACACTACAGTGTGTGTAGAAAGTGTAGTGTACTGTATATTCTGCTTGTATTGAACTTCGAGTCCATCAAATTTTTTACTTTCATTTTCAAGTCATGCTAATTTAGGGTTTTTTTTTTTTTTTGTCAAAATTTAGGACAAGTTTGATTCATATTTTTGTTAAGCTCTTTATGTCTTTTTAATTAATTACACTTTATGTTTTTTTAATATTATGAAATTATATTTTTGCTTTTACTTTTTATCTACTTTATTACATTTTTACTTTAATATAAAGGTAAAATGATCATTTTGTCCAATTTTATTCCATTCATATCATATCACATCACTTTTATATTATTTTTTTCATTTTCTTCTACAATTCTATTACAACCTCCATTCCTATTATCATTCCAATTACATCCTCCACCACACTAACTAAACACACCCTTAATTGAGGACGGTGATAGTTATGGATGGATAATTCCGAAGAAATTTAATTGACTTTTTCAACTACTAATGCATTTTATAATTGTAGTTTGGCCAAATTACTCTTTTGGTCCTCAACGTTTGCTCAAAGTTTAATATTGGTCATAACGTTTGAAAAAGTTATTTTAGGTCCTCAACATTTTTTTTTTGTCAAAATTGGTCATCTAGTATAACATCTGTCTGGTTTTGCCATTAAATGCTGACGCGAAAGGCTTATGTGGTACACCTTCTCTCCTATGTGTCATATTTAAATGACATAGCACCCTCTCTCACTCCAACTCAACAAAACAATACCGTTGAGGTGTGTTAAGGCACGGCCTTGACCAACCGAGACTTAAATCTGAAAACTTACTTAAGTAATACCAAGTCGTTTGTCACTTGCACCAACCCTCAAAAGATGTTACTTGAATCAATTTAATCCCTAAAAAATGTATAATTATCAAATTTGATCCTTAAAAAATACATTCCAATCAACTTGGTTCATCGATTAATATTTTGAATGAAAAACCTAACTTGTTATGTCAGCATATTAGTCAACTTGACTTTAGTAGTCAAAAAGAAGAAAGAGACGTTAGGTTCGACGTTAAGGGTTGAAGAATGTCCGACGTTAGGTCCTCCGCTGCAAAATCCACCACCGTCCAGTTAGATACCACCATCACCTTCCCAGACTTAGACCTCCCACCTTTAGATAAACCAAATTCCTCTCACAACCAAAAAAATCCACTTCCGGCAAATCTTACAAAACTCCAATCTCATACAAAGAGGCATTATGCCCCAACAATGAAAATATAACATCATCAGATCATCTCACAGAAAACTCAAAAAACGTCATACCCTTAAATCCTCCTCCTCATAACCAGTGCTCAGAAGTGGGAAAAGAAATCAACTGCAGACCAAACCCCCCATTTATTAACGTAGCTCTATCAAAGGAAAAAATCCTCCATGATAAATGGAAAAACTCAGTTATCCTGCAAATCAAGAACTGTAACCTGCGCTTAGAATATCTCCAAGCAAGGTTGGACAGTCTTTGGAAGCTAAAGAAGCAAGCAACAATTCTACACCTGGGAAAAGATTTCTTCCTAGCAACAAACCTGCTGCCAGAAGATCGTCTAAAGCTGCTCACAGGTACTCCTTGGTTGGTTGGCTCCTCTCAATCCTAGTAAGACTCTGGACGCTAAATTTCTCTGCTTCATTTCTCTGCTTCAGCTAATAGCCCCCCCCCCCCACTCTACTATCTGGGTTAAACTTCCATATCTGCCTATAGAATACCATGACCCTAAAATTCTAATCTCAATAGGAAATTCATTAGGCAAGATTATAGCTTTCGATTTCAAGTCAAAGAGATCAAATATCTTCTCCCACTCTCGTATTTGTGTTGAGATTGCTTTATCTCCAGATCCACCAAGTCATATCTTTATCAATGGTCTCAAACAGGATATTATCTATGAAAAACTTCATGTTTTATATGAACCTAGTTTCTCAGCAAAATTTCAAAACTCCGATGATCAGAAGTGGCTGCCCGGAAATACGGTGAAAAAAAAGGCGCCCAACGGATCTTTTAAAAATTCAAACAATTTCCAAGGAAAATTAATTGCAAAAATGCAAACTAAAAACCAGCCTGAGAATTCATTAAAATCATTTACTAGCCTTAGAGTAAATGCTGAGGGAAAGAAAAAAAATGAGTATAGTAAGTAAACAACCATTAAACCCCTCTAGCAACCCAAAAACTCCTTCTGAATGCCATCTTAAAGAAAAATCGGCGCACCATCACATCCAGCCTGCACAAACATTAATATCTAGTGGAAGTGTGTCAGAGGCTCATTCTCTAAAAACCCTTTCTCAGCCACTCCAAGATACATCCAGTAAAACAAATATAGAACAAAAGGAACAAACTCATAATTACAATCTGAACAAAAACAATCATTCCCTCAAATCTCAATATCCATCAGAACAAAAAACTCAATCCGCCTTCCCCCTCTTAAAGGCAGAGCCTCGTTTACCTCAAACCAAGATGCCTGAGAACTACCCCACCATCTCGGAACAAAGCAATCCCACCACCCCTAGCAGTTCGAACGTCACCTCGAGCATAAATCCTTCCTAACTAACAATCTCATGCGATCCATCTCAATTACTAGCTCTGGTTAATGCCACTATCTCAAAAAATTCCTTTAAAAGTACAGAGTTAGGAACAAAAAATCGCACCTCTGCTTCACCAAAAATAGTAAAACAAAATCTCAAGGAAAACGATGGCTGCTCCCAGGACAAACCTACCATCATCTCTTCCCCAAGTCTCAGTCCTACCACCTCCGCCCTCCTCCCCGACCCATCAACTACCCCACACCTACCACCAAGCAACACCTCTCCCAAATACTCTCCCTACCCACATTCAGCAAGTACCCCCCCATCGTCCATTAACACTTCTAGTGATTCCGATCAGATGGCCACAAACCACAGGCCTAGATACAGATCATCGAGCCCCACCAAACGACGAAAGAGACTCTCTCCTTGCAAGTCTCTACAACGCCTATTTAGCCTTCCCCGGGAACCAAACAGGACCCACTCTCATCTGGATGAATCTCATGAGAGGAATTCTCAACAACTCTCCATGGCTTCACTATTGGATAAACCTCATGAACCATGCATACATAGAAGCCCACAACCCTCTGATCTCGGAATACCACGAATACCTCCACAACAAGAACATTTACATTGTTCCCCCACCTCGTATGAGAAGGGCAAATGCATACAACTGGTTCCCCATCCATCCCCTCTCGGCAAACTCACTCCTGAGAGAAAGCTTTCTGCCCCCAGTCATCAGTACTATAGAGCAAGGACAAGCAGAAGGAACTTACACTCTGTTCGGAGGCCAAAACCATTGCATCGTCATCTCGATACCCCCGTTTTTAAAGGAGCTTGTCGCCTCCGTCAAGTCCTGGCTAATATACGAGGCAGGAGCCCTCAACTACAACTGTCAAATAACCCCCCTCATAACGCCTGACTCCCAGTTCCCCTTCCGTGCCCCCGCTGTCGAACCTTGCCACAACACCCCCTGCCCCCTTGTCAATCCTGTCAAAATATGAATATTATCTTCTGGAATGTTCGTGGAGCTGGTAGCTCTGACTTCCGTAGAATCTTCCGAGAGGTTGTACTGATGAACCAACCGGATTTGGTCTTCATCACTGAAACCAGACTCAGCGGAGAAAGAGCTAACCGGATTATCCCAACACTCGGATTCGAGCGCTACATCAAAGTCGATGCCATGGGTTTTGCAGGTGGCATATGGCTGCTATGGAACCCAGAAAGAATTCTTCTCGAACCTACTGGCCAATCTTTCCAAGAAATTCACTGCCTTGCTAAGGTAAACAACCATTCCTTTCTGCTTTCCTGCTTATACGCTAGTCCTATTACCACTAAAAGATATAAACTTTGGGATTCCTTAGCAGAGTTCGCTGGTATGCATAATCTTCCATGGCTCTTAATAGGTGATTTTAATGATTACTCAAAAACAACTGAGAAATTCGGAGGTAGACCTACCTCTATTTATCGTATACAAAAATTTAATACTTTCTTAAATAGGTGTAACCTAATAGATCTAGGTTTCTCTGGTCCTCTCTTTACTTGGACAAATAATCATCAGAACGGAACTATCATTAGAACCCGTATTGATAGAGCCCACGCTAACCAAAGCTGGCTAAATCTTTTCCTGGACAGTAAAGTCTATCACCTCCCCTGAAATTATTCTGACCACTGCCCTATCTTGCTAAAAACCCATCACTTGTCAACCATTGGCAAAAAGCCTTTTAGAATTGAACCTTTCTGGATTAAGCACCCTACCTTCCCCACGTTAGTGAGAAACACTTGGAATAATAACGTACAAACAACTCTTAATCTTTCCCACCTTCAGTCAGCCCTGAAGTCTTGGAGTAATACTTATTTCGAAAACTTTAAAATAGCAAAAAAGAAAATATATAAAAGACTCCTCGGAATCCAAAAATCTCTTTGCTACAATAATTATCCTCAATTCCTTCAACTCGAAAACAATCTCCAGCTCAAATTATCTGAAATCCTCAAGAATGAAGAAGAACTCTGGCACATTAAATCCAGAATTAACTGGCTTTCCTTAGGAGACAGAAACACCTCCTTCTTCCACGCCTCTGTCATCAATAGAAGAAGAAAAAACAGAATTTTTAGTATAAAAAATTCAAATCAAATCACCATCTGGGATCCTAGAGAAATTTCAATGGAAATCAAGAACTTCTTCATAAGCCTTTACACTCCCTCCGTGATCACAGAAGACATTAAAAACTATCTAAATATCGCAATATTACCTTCTATAGATAGCTCCCACCAAGTTTCTCTCTGCGCCCTCCCATCACTTGTTGAAATCAAGAATGTTATTAATTATCTTCATCCTCTAAAAGCCCCAGGAATTGATGGTTTCCATGCTATATTTTACCAAAAATCCTGGGATTTAATAAATGAAGGCTTGATCTCTGAAATCAGGAACATCTTTAATTGGTCAAGAATCCCCCCAGATTGGGGAAAAACGCTCATCACTCTCATTCCTAAAATAGAAAACGCCTCTCATCCCTCTCACTATCGCCCAATCGGCCTTTGTCAGACTCAATACAAAATTCTATCAAAACTCTTAGCCAACAGAATCAAACCCCTGCTCTCTAATATCATCTCCCCTTTCCAAGGGGCCTATGTAAAAGGTCAACATACTTCAGACCTATTCATCACAGCCTAAGAAACCATCCACTCTATGCACAAATCGACTTCAAAGATTGGTTGGATGGTTATCAAATTAGATATTCAAAAAGCTTTCGACACTATCTCATGGTCTTTCATTCAACAAATGCTTACGGCTTTCAAGTTCCCCATCCCCTTTATAAACCTCATAATGTCTTGCCTCCAAAGCGCATCGTACTCAATCTTAATAAACAATAAACAGACTGACTTCTTCGCCCCGGGCCGGGGAATAAGGCAAGGAGACCCAATCTCCCCTTATCTATTTATTCTAGCTATGGAATTCCTTTCTCAATCCATCCAGCAGCAAATTCAAAGAAACAATTGGAAGCCCTTCAAATTTAGAAATTCAAATTTAAAGATCTCTCACCTCCTCTTCGCAGATGATATACTGCTTTTCTCAAAGGCAGATAGAAAAGGCTGCCAAATTATTAGTGACACCTTAAGCAACTTCTCTAAAGTATCAGGTTTAATCATTAACACAGGAAAATCAAAATTATGGTTCTCCCCTTCCACGCCAGATCATACAAGATCTGAAATATCTATCAAGCTGGCTATTAGTCAATCAACAAATCTAGGCAAATACTTAGGCTTACCTTTACAACCAACTTATAAAAGCAACGACTTCTCTTTTATCCTTGATAAGATCAACTCGAAGCTCCAAAGCTGGAAATCAAAGCTCCTCTCTCTCCCTGGTAAAGTCCAATTAATAAACTCCGTCTCCGCCACCATTCCTTGTTACGCTATGCAAGTCTTTCACCTGCCAAAGAAAATTCTAGATACATTAGGAAAATTGAATAGAAATTTCTTCTGGGGCCATATCGACTCCCAAAAAAAAATGCATCACATCAGTTGGGAAAAGATTACAAAACCTAAGGCTAGTGGAGGATTATGTATCAAAAATTGCAGGATCCAAAATATAAGCTTCCTTTCAAAGCTTCTTTGGAGAATAACCACGAAAGATAAAGCTATCTCAATACAAACCCTCTTAGCAAAATATGGAAACCTTTTAAATAAAAATAAATCAAATCAATCTTTCATTATGAAAAGCATACAAAAAGCTCAACCTTTCTTCAACGAAAAACCTCCACTGGAGAATTGGAAACGGAGAAAATATCAATTTCTGGAAAGATAGATGGCTAAAATCCGGTTCCATTAACTCACAAGTTATAGGTCCCCTAAAAGAAAGCGAAGAAAACCAAACTATTAAAGACTATCTAAACTCAAATCCTTCCTGGCCCCCTCTCACCTCCAAAATCCTCCCCACCAGTATAAAGAACGAAATAAAAGCGACTTTTATATATAACCATCCCTCAAACCCCGATACCCCTACATGGTCCCCCTGTCCAGAAATGGTATTTTTTTCTATAAAATCTGCTTGCGTAGGTCTGTCAAATGATAATTCTTTTACTGGCTTAGAAAATTTCAAGTGGATCTGGAAAATAAATAGCAATCCTAAGCAGAAATTCCACATATGGAAATCATATGTAAATGCCCTACCTACAGCCTCTAAACTAGCTGTAAGTATATGGGCTAGTCCACCCTTGGTGGATTGGACCCAAGCCCAAATTGGAGAAGACCAAATAGGGCCATTATTATAAATAACAAAAAGCTGTGGGTTATGGGAGTAATTAACTCCTTTTATTGTTTTGATTTAAATTATTGTGGGAACAGTTATTTGGGGAATAACGTGAAAGTGAGGAGTGGTTCCATTTTTCATGACACACAATATTCTGAAGAGATTAAGAATTTCTTCTGCTTCCTCAATCTCTGCTTGCTCTACTCAAGTTCATTTGCTGTGTGACATACTCGGAGTCCATCTCGGTGACCGGAGTGTGCGTGGGTACCTGGAAATAGAGTCGGAGTCGGAGTCGGAGTCGGATTCTTCACAGGTACTCCCGAATTCTAACAGTGGCATCAGAGCCAGGTTACTTCCGCTGCATAAATGATTTTGTTTGTAATCATATGTTTATTAAACTACATGTGTGCCATCCTCCATGAACATATATATATATACATATATATATATATATATACATATATATGTATATGTATACATATACGTATATGTATATGTATATATGTATATATGTATATGTATACGTATATGTATATGTATATATGTATACATATATGTATATATGTATACATATACGTGTATATATGTATATGTATATATATATATGTATATATATATATGTATGCTTCTGTGAACACTGAGTATGTAAAAACTGCAATGTTAGCCTTCGAAATTTAACCCATTGAATAGAGGATAAAAAATAGAGAAGATCCATATATAATTTGTGACAAACGGACTTCGTATGATAAAATTATCAAGGATCCATATATAATTTGCATGAAACGGACTCCGAACGGCATCGAAACGATGATCGAAATTTTGGGTTTGAAATTTGGGTTTCCGAAAACTACAATTTTAGGCTTCGAGAATGCTCCCATTGTGTAGAGCACGAAAAATCGTGTGAAATCGACATAAAATTTGTAGAAAACGGAGTTCGAACGGCTGAGATATAGACGTCCGAAGTTTTCCGACGAGCACCACCGTTTTCTGGTCGCCGGATTCTGGAAAACGGAGGCCAAAGGTTGAATATGAAGACGACGGTTATTGTGGCAGTTGAGAAACTGCTGCATGAGAGTACCAGCACTTTCCAAAACTGTCGCCAAAAAACCGCTGGAATTAATAATTTCAAAAAAAAAGGGGGAAAAGTTGCCAGAACTGCCACGTGGGGCCGACACCGCCGGACTGCTGCCGACGTGCCGCAGCCGGTGGGGCGGCACGTGTCGCCGCCGGCGGCCGGCACGGCGGCGCGTGGGGCCCACGCGCCGCCACTCAAAAAAAAAATTTAACTTCTAGGGCCACGTACAGGCGCATTAGAGTTCCGATGTAGGTGCCGTCTGTTTCTTCTTGGAAGTGTTTTTGGGTCCATTTTTTTTTTATTTCCGTGATTTTGTGCTCATTTTTTTTATTCTTTTATGCGAAAAGAAATAAAAATTAGCACAAATGTAAGAGTAATTAATTCTCTTTGTTTTCTAGGAAAACAATGAAGCAAGAGGCTTTAAGCAGTTCGGAAATCACCTCTTATTCCTCTGTGGAATATTTGTATGTGGATGATGATCCATTCTTCATACCAGAGGAGGACCCAGAGGAGGACCCTGAAGAGGATCCTGAGGAACTTCCAAAGCAAGATGTGACAGATGTGACAGGGTCAGCACCTACATCGGAAAACTTATTTCCGGTGGATCCCATTGAGTTGGATCAAGAACTCACAATACCCGACTCCAACATGGAGGAGGAGCAAGAAGTGAATCAACCTCTTACCCCTTCCATAGCTATGGATATAGCTGAAAGGGATGTAGTGCGCCTGAACAAACCCACTGACGTCGAGGAAATTCTAGTAGAATATGTAAACAATATGACTGACAAGAAAACCACAAAGTTCTACGTTAGAGTCATATTGGAATACGTAAGGGCAGCGAGACTGCGTAAGAGGCCCGGAGGTTGCGTCCTAGAAAAAGATTACTGGCTAATGAAATTAGAAGACGCTATGTCCGAGCGAGAAGTGCCAGTAGGAAAAGAAGATTACTATGATTTTTTTTTATGTTTGAAGCTTTTAAGTTCCTGTATTTTCATCTGTAAATGATTATTTTTTTGGGATGTTATTGTTATTGAACATGATATTCATGCTTTTGTGAATTTTTTAGTTAATGAACATTTTAATTTTATTTAATGAAATTATTGAGAATTACATGTTCATATGCATGAATTTATGTATACTTTTTGTAAGTGGGAGCTTTTAGAAGATGAGACTTCTAAGAGTCGTAATTTAATAAAAGCACTTATATAGAATTCTTGATAAGATATAATGATTATTGCTTGTATCTGTGTGATGGGAGATACAAATGTATGCTCTTGATCATTGATCTTGAAATATCATTGTTTTCTACTCAAGAATAATATAAGGGCATGGCATTGTATACTTTATGTGCTACATATAACCAAACTAAAATGTTCTTTGGTACGTGTCTCTGTTAGAGAGATCGTTGAATAATGTGGGATCGATTTGTCACAGAATTAAGAATGGCATCAAAGAACATAATAGCTGAGCTAAACAAGGGGGATAAGCTTAACGGGGACAATTGGGACATATGGCATCGTAAAGTTCAATACATCTTGGAGGAACAAGATGCAATTGAACCTCTTACCGCGGTCTTGGTTGAACCTGAGATTGGGAATACGGCCCAACACAGGAGGGACCAAGAAGCATACCAGGTTTGAAAAAAAAAAATAGCATTACGAGAATTACCCTGTTGAGTGCAATGGCTGATGATCTGATGTGTGAGTTTGAGAGTCACAAAACCGCACAAGCTATGTGGATAGCTTTGAAAGACAAGTTTGGTGGTACCTCCACCTCCAAACTGAGAAGGTTGACGATTAAGTTCGATACCTATAAACTCAAGCCTAACACTCCAATTAAACAACATCTAAGAGAGATGGCCAACATGATCAGGGAACTGAAAGAAGCTGGACACACACTGTCTGATGAACAGCAAGTACAAGCAGTTATCAGATCGCTCCCTGGGAGTTGGGAGCACACGAAGGTGAATTTGACCCACAATGAGAACATCACTACTTTCAGTGATGTAGCCAAGCACTTGGAGCTGGAAGATGAACGCTTGGAGGCTTATAAATCATCTGGGCAAGCCTATTACACTGAGGCTGCAAGTACTTCTCAGGCAAAGCCCAATTCCAAGAAGGGCAAATTTTTCCAGAGAAAAGGGAAGAAGGGTGGTTTTCAACCCAAGAAAGGAAAAAAACAATTCAAGAAAAAGGGAAACAAAGGTGGCAAGAAGAAGATAGACCTAAAGAAGGTCAAGTGCTTCGCTTGCCAAAAGATGGGCCATTTCGCACAGGACTGTTCCAAACAGACTGAGAGCGAAAAGGTATTAGTGAATTATGTGAATTCACATGTTTCATATGTTTCTAGCACTGTTTTTCTAACAGAACCTATTTCTTTTCTTGGATTATTGACTCAGGCTCCACAGACCACGTAACGAGGGATCGAGGATCCTTCATCGAATACCGTCGATTGCCAAATCATAGCAGGTGGCTATATGTTGGAAACAACGCAAGGATCGAGGTCAAAGGTCTTGGCACTTGCCAATTCACTTTGCGTGGTGGAAAAACTTTGACGCTTCATGATGTGCTTTATACTCTTGACATTCGACGGAATTTGATATCTGTTAATTGTCTTTTAAAGTTTGGGTTTCATTTAAACTTTCATGACAAGGTTGTAGACTTTTTTAACAACTCAGTTTATTATGGTTCGGCTTTTCTTTTAGAGAAGTTCTTTGTTTTGGACATTGTTGGAGATTGTAATTATAATGAATGCTTTGCTATTTCTTCTACTAATGTTGATATAAATGTTTGGCATTCTAGACTAGGACACATTAGTCAAAATAGAATGATTAAATTGGCCAAAGAAGGCATGTTAGGTACAATTCCAAACATGGATATGTCATTGTGTGAAAATTGTCTAGCTGGTAAATCAACAAGAAAACCTTTCGGTAAGGGAATTAGAGCACAAAACCCATTACAATTAATCCATTCCGATATATGCGGTCCAATGAGTGTAAGGGCGAGACACGGAGCCTGGTATTTCATTACCTTCATTGATGATTACTCACGATTCGGTCACGTCTACTTGATTTCGCATAAATCCGAAGCACTTGATTGCTTTAAAAGATACCTAAGCGAGGTAGAAAATCAATTAGACAACAAAGTTAAAACTTTACGCACTGATCGAGGTCGTGAATACCTGTCTGAGCAATTTAAACAGCTCTGTGAGGAAAAGGGGATAATCAGACAACTGACCATTCCTGGCACTCCACAACAAAATGGGGTTGCCGAAAGAAGAAACAGAACTCTTCTAGACATGGTTAGGTCAATGATGGCAAAGGCAAACCTACCAATTTCATATTGGGGTGATGCTTTACTAACGGCAACCTTCATACTTAACCGTGTGCCCTCGAAATCAGTCGTTTCCACACCCTATGAGTTATGGACAAAACGCAAGCCGGATTTAAGCATCCTAAGGCCCTGGGGGTCATCAGCGTATATCCATGATAATTCCCACAAGTATGGGAAATTGGGTCCCAGAGGAAAGAAATGTATCTTTATAAGGTACTCAGATCAATCAAAGGGATACGTTTTCATTGGAGAAAACGAAGATGGAACTGTGACTGAAATAGAGTCAAGAGACGCAAATTTTATTGAAACAGAATTTCCTAAACGAGGAGATGTTGACCGCACTGTTTCATTTTATGAAACAGAAGAGCAAATTAATGCAGAACAAATTGACATACCAGAGTCGTCTAGGTATGCCAATCTGAGTGGGAGCGAAATAAGGTCAACACCTAGACCTGAACAAAGGAAGAAAGACAAGCAAGTTGCTCCCGTCAGAAGGAGTGACAGGGAAATCATTCCCAAACGTCGATTTCAAATTGAAGGAAAATCTCTTCTAGTTACTCCAGATGGGGATGATGAACCCCGTTCTCTGCATGAAGCCTTGTCTAGTCCTGCTCATAATGAATGGAAAAAGGCAATGGATGAGGAAATGGATTCGATGGAAAAGAACCAAGTATGGGTGTTAGTTGATCTACCAAAAGGGCGTAAAGCTATTGGGAACAAGTGGGTTCTCAAAATTAAAAGAAAGATGGATGGATCAATTGACAAATATAAGGCTAGATTAGTGGCAAAGGGGTACACACAACAGGAAGGCATAGATTACGATGATACCTTCTCACCTGTTGTGCGCTTTAACTCTATTAGACTTATTCTGGCAATAGTAAATAGTTTAGACTTAGAGTTACATCAGATGGATGTAAAAACCGCATTCCTGAATGGTGATCTGGATGAAGAAATCTATATGGAACAACCATTAGGTTTTATTGAAAAAGGAAAAGAGTCCAAAGTTTGTAAACTTAAAAGATCCATTTATGGATTGAAACAATCATCCAGGCAGTGGTATTTGAGGTTTCACAAAGCCGTAACCTCATACAACTTCCAAATGATAGAGGAAGACCACTGCGTCTACATTAAGCGGTTTGAGGGTAATTTTGTTATATTATCCTTATATGTAGATGATATACTATTGGCCGGAAATAGTCTAGATTCGATAATTGTTATTAAAGAATGACTTTCATCGAATTTTGAAATGAAAGACATGGGTGAGGCAAAGTACATACTTGGAGTTAAGATTCAAAGAGATCGTTCAAAAAGAATCTTAACTCTTTCACAAGAGAATTACATCAACAAGATTCTTGAGCGATTCAATATGAAGGATTGCAAACCCATGAGTACTTTTGTTGCTACTGGAATGGCTTTGAGTCTCGATATGTGTCCCAAAACGGAATCAGACAAGAAAAAAATGGAAAGAGTTCCATATGCCAGTGCAATTGGCAGTCTGATGTATGCAATGTTGTGTACAAGACCAGATATCTGTTATGCTGTTGGGCTAGCGAGTAGATTCCAATCTAACCCCGGTGAGAAGCATTGGAAAGCAGTGAAGAGGATCTTAAGATACTTAAAGGGCACTTCTGATTTTGAATTATGCTATAAAGGAAGTGATTTGCGCCTTGTTGGGTACTCCGATGCTGATGTAGGCGGAGATGAAGAAGAACGAAGGTCAACTTCAGGTTATACCTTCTTACTCAACAATGGTGCCATATGCTGGAGCAGTAAGAAGCAAACGTGCATCGCTTTACATTCCATGGAAGCTGAGTTTGTGGCATGCACTGCAGTCGTACAAGAGGCTCTATGGCTGAAGAGATTTATAGAACACCTTGGATTTGGGAACGAGAGTACCAATCCGGTGTTATTATACTGTGACAACACTGCAGCCATAGCCTATACCAAGGATCCTAAGTATCACAGCAAGACCAAGCATATAGATATTAAATATAATTTTGTCAGGGATTATATAGCACAAACGATAGTTACTGTACAATACATTTCAACGAAGTGTATGATAGCAGATCCCCTGACAAAGCCAATTGGCGAACGAGTCTTTAAAGAACATATGAAAGCCCTTGGCATGCAGAAAGTGTAATATGTAAACTTTGTTTTATCATTATTGAATAAAATTTGTACTTTTTACATTACCACTTTATGCATTAGAAGTATACAATGTCAAGTATGTCGTACAGGTAAAAAGGTTGGCTCTCTCACACGAGCAACCGCCTTTGACACTCAGGTGGAATGTGCAAAGATGAGACATTTGTGTTCACCAGTAAGCCAAGAACGCTGATATGGTAGAGAAGAAACACAAAATAAAATGTCGCCTTGACTGACGTGTAGCTATTCAAGATGAGATCCACATAAACAAATATAGATCGAACATGGAAATCCCACTTCCATAAATACCTGTAGCCAGATAACAAACCCTTCAACGCCGACGTCATTTGAGCAGAGTTGAAGAATTTGGGTTTAGATGCTGAGAGTATCTAGTACTTAAGTCTGTACGGTGTTAATAATATTTTTAAAACGACGTACGCTCTTTAATAAAAGAGTAACACCGTAGCATGTGATTCATACCACATGTGCTTAAAGAACCGCATAAATGGGGAAGCAAGTGAAAGGTCCCTGATTCATTGTTGTGCGAGTCCCCGGGAATCAACTTCCCATTGATGTCCTTATGACTTTGACAATATCACGAGGATATGTTTTAGCGTCTGCTACTTTAGCATTTTTTCCTATGATCATGACTTATACGATCTAAGGTATCATGCTAGGAAAGCGACTGATACATTTCTAAATGATATATGGGCGAAAGGAAGATTAACTGCAATACACACATCTGTGTTAGTATCTATGACTAGTCCCTTATGACATTGAGTAGTCATAAGTGTGGATACTGAACATACGAGGAAGGCAATCTGAGCCAAAATATTGACTCGAGAGGGATTAGTTTTGCCATGTGAAAGTGTATATAGTTAAATCTAGGACATCTGAGGCATAATTTAATATTCAAGCTACACGAAGGAGAAGGTAACTTGTTCTGGTCCTGTAAAAAGGATTTCTAGTACAAGAACCTAAATGAAGACGTCATGCCCACGCGGTCACAGCAAAGGACTAAGTATGAAATTGAGAGGCGGCAGAGAGATTTAACCCACGACATATAATCCACAAAGTGTGAGTGGGAGATGTAAGTATATGGGCCAGTCCACCCTTGGTGGATTGGACCCAAGCCCAAATTGGAGAAGACCAAATAGGGCCATTATTATAAATAACAAAAAGCTGTGGGTTATGGGAGTAATTAACTCCTTTTATTGTTTTGATTTAAATTATTGTGGGAACATTTATTTGGGGAATAACGTGAAAGTGGGGAGTGGTTCCATTTTTCATGACACACAATATTCTGAAGAGATTAAGAATTTCTTCTGCTTCCTCAATCTCTGCTTGCTCTACTCAAGTTCATTTGCTGTGTGACATACTCGGAGTCCATCCCGGTGACCGGAGTGTGCGTGGGTACCTGGAAATAGAGTCGGAGTCGGAGTCGGAGTCGGATTCTTCACAGGTACTCCCGAATTCTAACACTAGCAAACATAATCCCAAATTTTCCCTCCGAATGTCGTATCTGCTGCAGTGCCCCCGAAACCTCTCTTCACATCCTAAGAGATTGTCCAAAAACAAAAGAAATTTGGATACACTTGAATCCTCCTATAAATTTCTTCACCCTTGACCTTCTTCCTTGGATTAAAAACAATTGCACATCTAAATCCCTCTCCTTCTAGAATATCCCTTGGAACACTTGGTTTAGCTTTACCACCTATAGCATCTGGCTTTGCAGAAACCAATTTACTTTCAAAGGAAAACCGTTCATCACCCACCAAATCCTCAATCAGATCACAATCAGTGTGACTGAATACTTCTACCTCTCAAACAAAACAGAGATCTCTACCTCTCGCATCCCTAGATCCCTTTTTCTCTCGGAGCCAACCATGGAACAATCTCAAGGCTACTTTGTCTTATGCATTGATGGCTCAGCTTTGGATAATCTTTTGGGAGCAGGAGGTTACTTAAAGAATGAAGCTGGTGTATTTGTAGCTTGCTATTTTAAATTCTTAGGTTCAGGAGACGCCCTACTAGCGGAAGCCTGGTCCCTTTATCTGGGCCTGAAAACTGCGGAACATTTCAACAAAAACAAACTTCTGATCCTCACGGATGCCACGAACCTAATTGATCTAGTATACCAGAATATGACTAACCTCTTTCATCCTCTGTTCAATATTGTGACATCTTGCAGGCGGTCCCTCTCCCGTCTTGAAGACTGGAAAATCTGCCATATTCCAAGTTCTGCGAATTTCTGTGCAGATGCTTTGGCGAAGTATGGTAGAACTTCAAAGGCTGGTCTCACGGTCCTTCAACACCTTCCCCAGTTCATCTCACTAAGCGTTTGGCAGGCCTCCAACCCTCCGGACCCGCCTTGAACAGAAACATTGTTGGAGTATTTTGATTGATTTGTATTTTGCTTTTGGTTGTTTTAGTTGTCTAGACTTTGTTCTGTTTAGTTCCATAGACTATGTGTGTCTCTTGTCTTATTTGCCCTTGTACTTGTTTTGTCTTTTCCCTGTACTGTCTTCTTATCTATAATATTACAAGTCTTTTTCACCAAAAAAAAACTTGACTTTAGTAAAAAAAGTATATTACATTTAAATCAAAAATATATTTAAATCAAAAATATTTTTTGAAAAAAAAAGTGACTCTTCATTAAAAAATATATTAAAATTAAAAAAATAACACTGAATGAAATTCTGCAAAAAGAGAAACGGCACTCATTAACTTTTTTTTATATATAGGGCACTCATTAACACTTAACAGGGTTAATTTTTTAAATATATTTTTTTATAAAGGGTTAGTTTTTTTAAAAAAAATTGTATTTTAATAATTTTCTTAAATATTAATATAATTTTTTTATGAAAAATATATGGCATTCTAAGTAAGAATTTAATATTCACATTTGTCCACTGTTCTCAGAATCGGACCGGCCGGTCGGACCAAAAAACCGGTAAACCGGCTGCCAGTTCGGTCCGGAATAACCAAAGAACCGGTCAGATATAAAACCGGTCAATAACCGGAAAAATCGGTCAAGAACCGTTCAAACCGGTCAGAACCGGTGGTTTAGACGGTTTGACCGATTTTTCCTTTTTACAAAAAAAAAAATTTGTTGTTTATGATTTAGTATTTATTGAGAATTTGTTGTGACTTGTAGTTGTAAGGATTGTTCTATTTCAATATTTATTGTTTGGTTTGTGATAAGACTTGAGACTTAAATATGTTGATCCCTGAACTTATTTGAAGAGTTTAATATGATATTGTGGTAATTTGAAACTTGTTCTATTTCTTATCATGTTTAGATCGAGATGCAAACATATAATTATGAAGTATATAATTTTTTATGATATATTTTAGTATATTTAATTAAAAATATATATTTTAAATGCCACTGGTTCGACCACGGTTGGACCATTGAACCGTGAACCAGTGCCTCGACCGGTTCAATGACCGGTCCGGTTTTAAAAACATTGCATTTGTCCCATCATCATTTGGGTTAAAATTTTCATCTAAACAAATTAATTAAGGGATTAAATTGATTGGGTGCATCTTTCACTATTAAAAAAAGTATATTTAACAATTTATATTTCGACCATCACTATTAATTGTTAAAAATTTTTTCTCAACAATTAAACTTTGACCGTTGAAATAAGTTATTGAAAAAAGTCAATTATAGTATTTTGACGATTAACAATTATCGATATATGTTAATAATATGATTTTTGACAATACATTTATTGACAACGACTGTCAAAAAAATTTCGTTGAGTAAAATGTTGTAAAAAAGAATATTATCGACAATTGTTGACTGTCGAAATTAGAATGTTATTATTGTCTTTTTTCAACAACTTATTTCGACTATCAAAATTTGATTGTTGAAAAAAGTAATTTATTTTAACAGTTAAGTAGCCGTCAAAATATAAGTTGTTGAAAAGACTCATCTTTTGGTGGTGTTTTAGATATCAATGTTGACAATTATATTTTTCAGGGACTAAATTGTTAATTTATTTTAAGTTTTTAATATAAAATTCAACATAATACTCTAATTTACTCATAATCTTTGTTGGTTTCTTAAACAAAAAGCTTTTTACATATCCTATTTTAATTAAAAAAATTAGTAGTACATATATATATATATATAAGGATAGTATAGTAAAGAAATGAAGGGGGAGACAAAGAGTACTTGAAGCCAAAAAAAAAAAAAAAAAGGCAATGGGAGGGAAGAATGGTACAAATAAAAAAAATAGTAAGATCAAGCAGCCATATCAAAAGAGACAAAGTATGAGATATCTCCCTTTGTTCCATCAAGCCACGCCAATACCACCTATTCATTCCTTCTTTCAATGTTTTTTTTTCTTTTGCTTTTTTTCACAAACAAAATTACTTTTTGTTTGTACCCATTCATGCAGGTACTATTATAGAAAAAAAAATTAAGTATAAAGTAGTCTTAAGTATATTGTACAATTTAGTCCCATGTGACAGAGAATTCAACTACACATTCTCCTAAGGTGGCGCAACGTTATTGCCTAAGCGGCTATATCCAGTTATCTACCTTCCATTCATAAATTTCTCTTGGCATATTTATTGATAATAGAGTAAATTAATAGTTTAGTTCTTAAAAAATATAATTTATCTTAATTTAATTTTTAATCAATTTGATCCCTGATTATAAAATAATTGAATAAATTTGAGTATAGCTGACATAAATCATATACTTATTAGTTATTAGGAAACTTTTTTGAAAATAAAATAACAAAATCAAATGAAAATTAAAAAGTGTAACTACGGAATATTCCACCTTGGGACACGTGGCACAGACGTTCTAGAAGCACGGCCTCAGTACCCACTAGAGACATGTGGCTCCACTCATCTATCAAATACGTGACCGACTCATCTATCAAATACGTGACCCTCGCCCACGTCACCTCACGGAGCTTCCCCTCAACCCGACGTGGGATCTCCACAAGCCTCGTGGGACAATCCACGTCCCACGAGGTCATGGTTCGAGCACGATCTCCCCCACACTCAAATATAAATAGGCCCTCACTCGGGGGACTATGGGATCGAACCTAAGAGAACCATACGCAACGTGAAGCATTTCCGTTTTGTGACATCTCACATACTCTCTCCATACCTGGGCACCCTGGGGTACCCCCACGCAATCCCTCAACACACCACGAGCTCAGTCGCAGGCCCCGTTTCGGCCAACCTCCGGCCAGCTCACCTCCGTCTAGGAGCGTACCATTTACAGGGTTTCCAGCAGCCCTTAGAGACCATAGCTCTCTCCCGCTAAGGCAACCTCCTAAGAGCGGCTCACCCGCCCGGAGTACCTTAGGCACGTCTTAGCCGCACACGGCCCAATACAGGTAACAACCTTGCCTAACGGCTCCTATAGACGTCACCATGACGAACTACGTGGACTTTGATCCCTCCCGAAGGGTACGTAGGCACCTAGGTGCATCACCTAAGGACAAGTCCCCCAAAGTTAAGACCCCTTGCGGTCCTAATTCCAAATACAATTGTCTGAGCCAAAAACGACAGTTACAAAAATAAAACAATAAAATTTCAAACTAAAATAACACAAAAACATAAAACTCCAAAAGTTAGGGCTGCTTAATTGGCAATCCATTTTTTTGCAGCAACAATTTCTTATTTTTAAATTTTGAAGTGTTTGACTAATATTTTAGAAGTATTTTTTAGTTGTAACATTCTAGCATAAACAATTTTTTAACAAGTATAAATAAAAAAATTCATTAATTAAAATTAATAATTTATTTAACTAACATTTTTTATTTATTTTGGCCTGATCTAACATTTTATTAAATTTAAAAATTATTAAGATTTTATATTTATTTGTTTAACATTTACCAAAAATAAAGTATTTATACTCATTTATTTATTTAATAACATTAATAACACTAAATTGATACATATCCTTCTAGGTAATTTTACAATTAAAAGCACCTTTTTCTATAAATTTGTCAAACACAAAATGTTTTTGTGCTACTGATAAAAGTATTTTTCAACTCAATTTGACAAACATCAACTACTTCCCTCTAACTGTACTTTTTCTCAAAATCTATTTAAGAAAAAGTCATTTGAAAATAAACACTTTTAAAATATGGTTGCCAAGCAGGCCCTAAGTAGAAGTTAGGAATTAAGAGCATGTTTGTGCATGCTTATTTTTTAAAAAAGAAGCATATATTTTTTAATAATCACTTATTTTAAAAAAAGTGTGTTGTTTGTGCATGCTTATTTCATAAAATAAGTGATTCTTAGTTGTAGTAGAATGCACTTTTTTAGCTTTAAGCAGAAGCCAGAAATTGGAGCTTCTTTTTCTAGCTAGTAGCAGAAGCTGAAATTTAAATAATTTATGACAAAAATATCCTCAATAAAATTAAATATTTTTCATTATACCCTTTATTATTTTAAACCTAACTTTGACCTATACAACTATAATTTACAATCAGTCTCTTCAACGTTGCTCCTCCTCTTCCTTCACCATCTCACTTCATGTCTTTATCTTCTTCCTTCACCGTCTCACTAATAATAAATATTAAATAACATTTTAATATATTAAAAAATATTAACTAATAAAAAAACTAATCATAGATAACAAAATTACATTAAGTAAAATCAATAATTATTTAACTAACATTTAATATATTAATAAATAAATTAACATTTTATTTTATTTATTTAATAAAAATTAAAAAATTAAATATTGATATCTATTTATTTATTCAATAACATTAATAACATCATAATATATACATGCCCTTATTGGTAATTTTACAGTCAAAAGTACTTATTTATACAATTTTGCCAAACACAAATTGTTTTTCAGCTACTGATAAAAGTACTTCTCAACTCAATTTGCCAAACACAAATTGCTATTCTTTCACAGCACTTTTAAAAAAACTCCATTTAAAAAGAAGTCATTTGAAAATCAGCAATTTTTATAAGCATGCACAAACGAGCCCTAAAACTTTTACTTCTAACTAAAAACAAATGTTAAAATTTAAATATTTAAGGACAAAATTACTCTTACTAAAATTTTGTATTTCCTATTTTATCTTCATTTTCATACGGTCACGACCCCAAATCGGGAGTACGTGACCGGCACGGGAATAGATTTTTACAAGCTTTATCTTGTAAAAATGACTATAACTACCCTGCTATACAGTCAATATATATATCATACTAGTGGCCACACCTCACTGGTGGCCTAATTAGCCTGCAATCCGCGGTTCGCTCAATACCGCTTCAGCTCAATCCAGTGTATAGATATATTTATCAGCACTCATAATGTAAATATTAATATCATATTGACCGTACGTCTCAATACGTACGATCTATCCTATTCACATGCACCAAACACACATAATATATATCCATATCATATTGACCGTACGCCTCAATGCGTACGATCTATCCTATTCACATGCAGAAGTTTATATACTCAAACATATATCCTAGTTTATCCCCAACTGGAACCTGTCTTTAAAGACATGTGAAGCCGACAAGTCTAGAGTGAACGTACTTCAAAAGCTGTAAATATTTACAACGCTTACAACTTTAAAATAAGTACAACAAAATAAATCAAAATAACCCTAAAGGAGTCCACCCACGCAAACAAGTGCGTAAGGATGGTCTGATGTCCGTATCACTGTCCGGACGTCGATGCCTGCCCGATCCCTGTATCTGAAACATTGAAGTAGAGGGAGTGAGTCAAACAGACTCAGTGAGAAGCTTCCCATCCTCGGCGTAGCGGCGGGTACCACTACAGCTGGGGAAAGGGAAACACCCACAATCACATGCGCATGAAAGTCCAATTTATCAAATGTTATATTACGATCAGGCGATATTAATATAACATAAAATCATGGATAAACCTACGGATCATGCTCCTCTATCATGCTTTTCATAAACAAGCAAACACTTTAAACATATCATTTGAAAACTGTAAATCACTCAACTGACCCTAGTGTCAGGCTAAGGCAATGGCCTCAATGGGCAAATTATATTAAATCTTTAACTGACCCTAGTACCAGGCTAGGGAAATGGCCTCAACCGGCAAATCTTTTAATCTTCTACTGACCCTAGTGCCAGGCTAGGGAAATGTTCTCAACCGGTAAATCTTTTAATCTTCTACTGACCCTAGTGCCAGGCTAGGGCAATGGCCTCAACGGGTAAATCTCTTATGTCTTTTACTGACCCTAGTGTCAGGCTAGGGCAATGGCCTCAACGGGAAAATCTCTTATGTCTTTTACTGACCTTAGTGCCAGGCTAGGGCAATTGCCTCGACGGGAAAATCTCTTATGTCTTTACTGACCCTAGTGCCAGGCTAGGGCAATGGCCTCAACGGGCAATCCTTTCTGACTTGTTTCTCTTCCCTAGCCTTTAGCTGGGATTCTGACTCTATCTACCCATTACAATCCTAGACTGACTTTACCTAGGTAGTGTGAACCTCCCTATGACTGACTAATCAATTTATGAGATCGTTTTAATCCTTATGTAATACCCAAACCCTTGATTAGATCATAACCTTGCTCTAAGGCCTTTCCTAAGTTCAATTACCCTAAAATGTAGACGTTTACTAACAACTTATTTAGATTTCTTTAATGAGTTTCTAATTAATAGGGTAAACCAAACCTTGGACTCAATCAAAAACTTACCCCCTTGCTTGTACTGTTCGACGTACCTCATGTCATCACATGGATACCCTCCAGTACCTCTTTACCTGTAGTCAAACACACATATAGAAATACTTTCATGGATAACAATTTAAGAACAACAATAGCATGTTAACCACTAAACAATTCTTACAAGTAGGCAAGTAGGCAAACCACATATCCACATCCTCAATCAACCCTGTAGGGCAAGGATGGGAAACCCCTCACCTGGACGGCTTCCTTGCGCTAGTCCTGGAGTAACTCCCGCTCCAGACGAGTCGTGGTTTCCTAACCAATGCATTCATGTGGTTAACATCTCAAACTATGCAATTCATATGCATATGACATGCTTGTGCCTAAAAATGCATCTAGACTTCGCCAAGAACCGAGTTCTTGGTCTTATCCGTCTTCCCTCTCTTCCATGAGAGTCTCAAGTGCTACATACTTGGTTTCGTGTAATTATCGCTCACCTTGAACTAATTTTGGAGCCTTGGATTTGAGTTACTAAACCTCGATATGCTTCTAAATTATCCTACTTAAGGTTTCCTAATAATTACGAAGGAATTAAATTGCCATTTTAAAATTTGGACTTTGTTGTTCCACAAGTTTCCATCCTTGAGAAACAAGAAAGTCCCTAAAATAATTCTTGATGCTTGATAACATTTTTAGAATTGTTCTAGAGTGTTTAAGATTGAAAAGAAGAGGTTTAGAGCCCTCAATATCACCCTTAAAGTGTAATTGGGCAATCCGAGCAGGGACCCGGCACGTTAACGTCAAGGTTCAACCTTAGTAACCTCGGGCCAGCTCTTCACGGGTCTTGTTCAGCTAATATTTCAACAATATAATTTCAGAAATTCCAATCCAAGCCTATTTACTCAAATCCAAGCTCAATCCTAATTTTCAACAATTTTCCCAAATTAGGAATAATTATAATTTCAACCCAAATCCTTCAAAATTCGAATTCGACTAAACCCGAGGGTATAGTCTCGATTCTTACCCCAACTAAGTGTTCAAGAATACTTCCTAGGTCTCAATCTACCCTCGAAACAATTCAATCTACGGTGAATCGAAGAAATCCCTACAAATGAAGAAATTGGGGTTTTCGAATGAAATTGTGGTTACCAACCTTTGACTCGATTGGTGGAAGGTATAGGAGACGTCGTACCCGAGCTCCGGTGACTTTTTCGGCGTCGGCTAGCTCTCCCCGGTCACTTTTCCGGCGAATCCCAACTCTCCTTCTTCTTCCTCTTCTCCACACTCCACTCTCTCTCTCTTCCTTTCCTTTCTTTCTTGTTTCTAATTCCCGTAGCCCCCCTCCTCTTTCTTTTCTCTTATATTCATTTCATTTTTGTATTCTCCTTCATCTCTTCTAATCACGGCACCCCATCCCCAAAAATAAGTAAATATATATATATATATATATATATATATATATATATATATATATATATATATATTTATAATAATAACAATAATAATAATTATAATAAGGATTAGGTAGTAAATATCCCCAATTAAATCCTCCTCTTTGAAATTAAAATTTTTTATTTCCTCTTATATCCCAAATTAAATACCCAAAAATATTTCCTACTCTCTTTTCACCATTTAATTCAGGTTTCCAATTCCTTAGGTCCTGAGTTAAATCCAAAAATTATTTTCTACTTCTTTTCTTTTCCTTTCATTTCATTTTAAACTTCGAAGAAAAAAAATTTCGGGTATTACACATACCTAGCTACTAGCTAGGTTATCCCTCTTTTTTGCCTCTCCTTACGTATGAATTATTTTGAGATATATAAATTAAAGTAAAAATATTTATAAATATTAATTAATTTTAAACATGAAAATTGAAGTATTTGTAAATATTAATTACTTGGAAATATGTAAATTAAAGTATAAAATATTTGTAATTAAATAATTTAAAACATGTAAATTAAAGTATGAAACATTTGAAAATATTGATTATTTTAAAAAATATAACAATTGTACGTTCACTTAATTTTAACTACAGCTCACGGAAAAGAAAACATAAAAAATATTAATTACAAAATGGAAAATAAAAATAAAGCAAGTAAATCTTAAATGTTTGATACTATTTGGTGTAACTAGCTTTTGGCCTGTGCACATGCACGAGAAATTATTAAAGTTTTTATAATAGTAATGTCAAACATTATATATTATTCATAATGAATAATGGAGACCTAATATATTTGTATCCATTTAGATGGTATTACGAAGGCATATACTTATGTAATAGCCTAAATGAAGATTTAAATTTTAAAATTCTGACCAAGTTTACCTTATATTAATGTAGTAATGTTTTATTTGACTTTAAAATAAGCAATCTACATTTATTAGCATTATCTGCAAGAATATATTATTTTCTATATATATCAATTTTAATATTGCATCTTGTCTTCATTTTAGTCTCGGTATGTAATTTGCAATAATATCTGCTTTCGAAATTAGTTACGTGTTTAATAATGAATTATTAATTCAATTGGAAATTAAATGTAATATCCGAGAACATTTTAACTAGCATCATCAATTAAATTAAATTAATTAATTTAATTAAAGTGGAAAATGGGATAAAAAAAATACACACTACCCTATTACTTCCTATGTTGTGAATACAAGTATTTTAAATCCAAAATTTTTCTTTTTCATATTTTTTTTTTTATATATCATATGCCTTTTTCTTTTTGTAATATATATATATTAATTCATTATATATATATATATATATATATATATATATATATATATATATATATATTATAAGTAAAAGAAAAGGAATAAAAGAGAAAGGAGGAAAAGAAATCAAACTTCTTTTTCCTTCTTTTTGTAATATATATACATATATTAATATATTATATATATGTATTGAATAAGTAATAGGATAAGAAAAAGAATTAGGAAAAGAAAGACAAAACTGTGAGAGAGGCAGAGAAAGATGAAACACGCGTGAGAAAGGGAAGAGAGGAAGAAGAACGCGAGAGAGAAGGCTGAGCTCGGATGGAGGACGCACGGGAAGGGAACACGCGTGGGAGGTGGCCGGAGTACGCCGTGCCGTCCGCCGGAGCCAGCTGGTCGTCGTCTGTTGTGCTAGAGAGAGAGTTCGGGCTAGAGAGAGAAAGCAAAGGGAGAGAGCTTTCTCGCCGGAAAATTCGCCGGAAAACACCGTCTCTTCACCGGGGAAGGTAGCTGGGAGTCTCCTCTACTCCATATCGTCCTTCTAACCGGTTGAATCGAGGTGAGAAGTCCCAAAACTCTCAAACCCCAATTTTATCAATTTTAGGGATTTTTGGAAAGACCCCAATTGATTCAATCTGAGTATTTTGGGTCCTAAATTGAAGTATATGCATGTTAGGAAGTGAGTTGGAAGCTTAGGAACCGGAACCAAATTGATGAAATTTATCCGGGTTGGAAAAAGTGTAGGAAAATGTGGTTGTTAAGGTTTAAGGGTGTTGTGGAATGACTTGGGGTGCATTGAAAGGTTGAATAATAATTATAAAAATTGTTAAAAATTATTGGAATGTACGAGGGATGAAAACCCGAGTAATTCCCGTCTCACCCGGAACCCCGTTCGGGGAAAAAGAGACAATTTTCTAATTTGACGTGTATTCGGGTATGTGTATTCATGTGTAGGTGAAGTGTTCAAGGTTATTTTGATAAATGGAAATTTTGGACAAGTAGAATTTATGACTCTTGAGCCATAAATTTAAGACTTGGGTAATGGGAACTTCACATGGACACATAGAGGTGAAATTGGGTAACCTTGAATTCCCAAATTCAACGTTTCCGAATAGCGTGATTAAGAGGGGGTTGGACACGAATTAGAAGCATGCTAGGTGTTCCGAAAACTAGTTGAGGGCATTCCAAGCCAACAACTAGTCTATGGAATTAATTAGAAAGAACATGAGCATTAGCGTTACATGTACGCGATAGTGGTTGAATTTTCAAGTCTCTAAATCTCTCAAGTATATGTGTATAGGGCACCATACTGTGAGTGGACTTTCGGGCGCACCGAGAGCCGATCAGAGGGGCCAACCAGGTGAGGGGCTTTCCTATCCTTGCCCTATAGGGTTGACTGCGGATATGGATATATGGTTTGCCTTCTTGCCTATTTGTAGGAATTACATGTTAGATAACATGCTATTGTTGTTCCTAAATTACAGTAATTGTGAAAACGTGCTATATGTGTGTTTGTGAATTGTAAAAGCAATTGTGGCTCAAGGAGCCTTATATGAAAAGAAGGTCCACGAGACCTATACGATATCGAGGGTAGGATCGAGTAAATACTATCTGAAGGGTGTGGTTTTGCATGTAAGTCCTTAAGGAGGATAGACCTAGGTGACTTTGTTCAGAACCAAGAGTCCAAATTAGAAACCACTTGGAAATCTAGATTTGCCTAAGAAAAAGTAAAATGAACAAGTAGTGGTCCATAGGGGTCATTGATGGCACAACGCGGAAACCGAGTCTATCACGGGTGGTCCGGGTAGATTGAGTCTATTGTCTTGAGTCAAACCACCGAAATATAGAGTATATGAGTTCACCACATTGTGGCTATTGCCTTGGGTAAACCGAGGTCAGATGAGTCGCCGGCTATTGCTCCAAGTGAAGTCTTGGGGTCAGACTATTGTTCCAAGTATAGTCTTGGGACCAGGGGTTCCTAGAATGATCAACTAGGTTCCCATATTGCTTACGTGAGATATTGCCTTCGGGCCAGATTCTCTCCTAACGGAGATATTGCCTTCGGGCCAGTTTATGATTATGATTATTTGAATACAGAGGACCACATGGAATTATATGTTAAATCATGATATGATGTATGTGTGAATTTAAATGTATGTAAACTCATGCTTTAAATTCTTTATTGTGAATATGATATAAGCTAATTGCCTGACCACTGAATATATGGAAAATTTAATCCGTTATATGCGTATGTATTTGTGATTGGCTCCTCTTTCCCAGTTGTAGTGGTACCCGCTACTACACCAGGGATGGGAAAGCCTCTCACTGAGTCTGTTTGACTCACCCCAATGGTACATGTTACAGATACAGGTGGTATAGGCATCGGGAGCGCTTCCACCTCATCTCAGGGAGGCGGACAGACTTAGAGACCACACGCATTGTTCGCGTGGGTAGTACTGTTATATGTATTTTGTCAAGATATATATGTATATGATTCATTTTGGTATAGCATAGTTTTGTACAGTTGCTATATGCATATATGTATATGTCACACTCTAGAATTGTCGGCTTCATACAGATTAAAGATTGGTCTGGTTGTTGGGATTATAGGTTATGATATGATGAATATCATGTGTATATATATATGGATGTGACTTCCGCATGTGAATAGGATAGACCACTCGCACTGAGCGTGTGGTCAATATGTAAACTTATATATATGTGTGACTGAATACTTGATTGTGTGAAAATACGGCTTCCGCATGTGAATAGGATAGGTCACACGCATTGAGGCGTGTGATCAATATGTATATTTTATGCAGGTGTGTGATTGAATATATATGCTTGACTGTACACAGGGATTCTGCATGTGAATAGGATAGATCACCCGCCTTTAAGCGCGTGATCAATATGTATATTATATGTACGTGTGATTGATTATGTGTATATGTATAGAATGAAGCGGCGTTGAGCGAGCCGTGGATTGTGTGCTACTTAGGTCATCGGATAGGGATGACCATATAAATACTATATTGTTTGTATTAGAAATGGGTAGTTATGCATATATAAGAATGTCAATCAGGGATTAGAGGCTTACGGGATAGGAGAAATCCTACCTCTCGTGCCGGTCACGGGCGCTCGGTAGGGGGTCGTGACAAACTTGGTATCAGAGGCAGGTTATCTTTAATTGTATGAAGCCATTGGTATGACCGGGTGTCGGTTTACCCCTCTTTGTGTACTCGGGCACAACGTGGGAGTAAAAAGGCACTTGTGGAGTACCCAGGAAATTGTGTCAGCCTTTCTTTCTACTCTCTTTTATACGAAATGTCATTAATATACGTGTACTTATTAGTTGTGGTCCTTGTGCAGTATAGGGATGTCACCTATTACGAGACGGACTAGGGGTGGAGGGTGAACTCCTGCTGAAATTGATCAAGAGTCAGTTCGGGAGGAGTTAATGCCCACCCGAGGCCGAGGTAGAGGCCGTACCCGAGGCCGAGGTAGAGGTCGTGCTCGGGGACGAGGTAGAGCACAAGTAAGAGGGGAAGAGAGGGGACAGTCACCGGAACCTCAACCTCAAGTAGAGACAGGTGCACCTTCCGTGGCGGAAATGCTCACGGCAGGATTTTAGGAATTAAGAGAAGAAATGACTAGGCAAATACAGAGGGAGGTACGCCGGTTAATAGTCGGCGAGGAAGAACAAGAGAGGGTTCCTAGCAATCAAGAGATGGAGGTTGTTGAGGAAGAGGATAGGGAATGACAACAACCACAGGGAATGCCTCGTGAACCGCGGGCAGCACCCAGAGAGCTGCCAATTTCAAAATTTCTGAAGCTTCATCCACCCACTTTCTGCGGAACTAGTGAGAAAGAGGATCTGCAGTACTTTATCAGAGAAGTGGTCAGAATTGGGCGCATGCTGAGGTGTTCAGGCCATGAATTGGTGGAATTAGCTTCATTCCAGCTGAGGGGAGCGGCTAGAGTATGGATAGAGTCCGTACAGACAAGGTATTCACGCAGAGTGGCACCGATGACCTGGGAAGATTTTCAGAGGGAATTCCTGGGTCGGTTTCTACCTGAAGGCACCAAGGATGCAAAGCGTCAGCAATTCGAGGAATTGTGGATGACGCCTAAGATGACCGTGACGGAGTATGAGTTACTTTTCATAGAACTGGCTCAATTCTCACCTGAGTTAGTTCCAGATGAAGAGGCGAGGATCAAGAGATTCATACACCGACTCACGGAGCCTTTGTTTACTGCTTTGCTACCTCAGAGGAGACAGTTTGAGACTTTAGCCCAAGCAGCAGATTGTGCTAGAATGATTGAAACCAGGAAGAGGTATGGGACGTCTGTTGATCCTAAAGTCAAGTTAATTACAGGCAGTGACAACCATGTAGGTGGAAGTAAGAAAAGGAAGACAACAGGTGGAAGTGCAGGATACTCAGGGTACGTAGGAGGACTATCCTCAACTACCACCTATGAAACAGGTACAAGAGGTAATATTCAAGGGGGACAGAGGGAACAAGGGGGTGGAAATGCCGGTAGGACAAAGCCCCAGTGTGTGACTTGCGGCAGATTTCATTCTGTTATATGTCGGAAACTGACAGGTGGATGCTACCATTGCGCCAGATAGGCCATATGGCTAGAGAGTGTCCAAAGAAGAAAGAGGGTACAAGTGTGAGAAGCAATCCGACGCCGAGGAGTACACCTATTCCAGCTCCACCAATGAGAACCGTGCCACCACAGGTAGCAGGTACAGGTGCAGTTAGAGGCCGTGGTGCAGGGTCTAGTGGCTGAGGGCCAGGGGCGGTAGGTGGAGGACAGGCGCGGGTATTTGCACTCTCTCAGCAGGATGCTCATGCATCAAATGCGGTTGTGACAGGTACTCTTATTGTCTGCTCTCTTGAAGCACGAGTCTTATTTGATTTCGGATCCACTCATTCCTATGTGTCACATGCATTTGCCTCTAAATTCAACAAAAGTCCATCTAGAATGGAAGAAACAATACTGGTCTCTACACCAATGGGAGAATCGGTACAAGTAGAATATGTGCATAAGTCTTGCATTGTGGAGGTCGATGGTCATGAGACTGTGGCAGACCTTCGGTTGTTGTGTATGGTTGATCTTGACGTGATCCTCGGAATGGATTGGTTGTCGTCTTGCCATCGGTTGTGGACTGCAGGGCTAAATGCTTGAAATTCAATATGCCAAACGAGGAGCCCTTTGTGATACGGGGTGACGGAGCTGCACCGTATCCAAGCTTGATCTCGGCTTTGAAGGCATCCAAATTACTTACAAAGGGATGCAAAGGGTATTTGGCATTCGTCCAAGATACCACGAAAGAAGTACTTTCTCCGAATCAAGTACCTGTAGTGCGAGAGTTTTTGGATGTATTTCCAGAAGAATTTCCGGGGTTACCGCCCGATCGTGAGATTGAATTTGGAATTGAGCTGCAACCTGGCACCCAGCCTATCTCCACACCACCTTACCGTATGGCTCCGAAAGAGCTGAATGAGCTACATACACAATTGCAAGAATTGCTTGACAAGGGTTTTATAAGACCCAGTTTCTCTCCTTGGGGTGCACCGGTCGTGTTTGTAAAGAAGAAGGACGGATCTTTGCGGTTGTGTATCGATTACCGAAAGTTAAACAAGGTAACGATCCGCAATCAATATCCACTGCCGAGGATAGACGACCTATTTGATCAGTTACAGGGTGCGAAGCGGTTTTTCAAGATTGATTTGCGATCTGGGTACCATCAATTAAAGATTCGAGAATTAGACATACCTAAGACCGCATTCCGGACCCGATACGGACATTACGAGTTCTTGGTGATGTCTTTCGGATTAACTAATGCTCCTGCAGCGTTCATGGACCTGATGAATAGGGTCTTTAAACCATTTTTGGACCGATTTGTCATTGTCTTCATTGATGACATATTGGTTTATTCAATGAATTCTGAGGAACATGCTGAACACTTGAGACTAGCCTTACAGAGGTTGAGAGAGGAAAAACTGTATGCCAAGTTCTCTAAGTGTGAATTTTAGCTTGACAGAGTTGCCTTTTGGGTCACGTGGTATCATCAGAGGGAATCCACGTTGATCCAAGTAAGGTAGAGGCAGTGAAGAATTGGTCCCAGCCTACCTCTGTTACGGAGATTCGCAATTTCTTGGGTTTGGCAGGATATTATAGAAGATTTGTGCAGGACTTCTCTAAGGTTGCTGCACCTATGACTAGATTGACTCAGAAAGGAGTGAAGTTTGTATGGGATGACAAGTGTGAGAGTTTTCAAAAGCTGAAGGACAGCCTCACTATCGCTCCATTGCTGGCCTTACCTGAAGGCACAGGAGGGTATGTAGTATACTGTGATGCGTCGAGGATCGGGTTAGGGTGTGTCTTGATGCAGCATGGCAAGGTGATTGCGTATGCATCGCGACAACTGAGGAAACATGAGAAGAACTACCCGACTCACGACCTCGAAATGGCGGCTGTAGTATTCGCTTTGAAAATATGGAGACATTACTTATATGGTGAGACTTGTGAAATTTATACAAACCACAAAAGCCTCAAATACATTTTCGAGCAGAAGGACTTGAACTTGAGACAACGTCGATGGTTGGAGTTGTTGAAAGACTATGACTGCACGTTCTTGTATCATCCAGGAAAGGCTAATGTGGTAGCCGATGCTCTGAGTCGGAAATCCATGGGCAGTCTTGCTCATATAAGTGAAGGAAGAAGACCGTTGATTAGAGAACTACACGAGCTAGAGCAAACGGGAAATCAGTTTGAGATTGGAAGTTCTAACTCACTTTTAGCCCATTTGCAAGCTAAGTCCTCTTTGGTAGAAGAGGTGAAGGCTAGACAAGATGAAGATACCGACCTCAAACAAATCAGGGATACCGTAACTAAAGAGAAAGGGGACGACATCCGATTCTCTATTGATGATTTCGGAGTACTTCGGTTGGAGGGACGGTTGTGTGTTCCCATGGTTGATAACTTGAAAGAAAGAATTCTTGAAGAAGCACACCAGACAGCTTATACAATCCACCCGGGAGCTAATAAAATGTATCATGACCTAAAACAGTTGTATTGGTGGAATGGCATGAAAAAGGATGTCGCAAACTATGTAGCCAGGTGTTTAGTGTGTCAGCAAGTCAAGGCTAAACACCAGAAGCCCGCCGGAACATTACAACAGATAGAGATACCTGAGTGGAAATGGGAGAGGATAACTATGGATTTTGTAACAGGGTTGCCAAGATCACAACGGGGATTTGATTCGGTTTGGGTAATAGTGGATCGCATGACTAAGTCCGCACACTTTCTGCCAGTTAAGACCACTTACGGAGTGAGTCAATATGCACAGATTTACCTATCAGAAATCGTTAGATTGCACGGTGTGCCAGTGTCCATAATATCTGATAGGGGTCCACAGTTCACTTCCAGGTTTTGGAAGTCATTGCAGGAAGTGTTGGGAACCAGAGTTGATCTGAGTACTGCGTTCCACCCACAGACCGACGGGCAATCATAAAGAACCATTCAGATTCTTGAGGACATGCTTCGGGCGTGTATTATGGATTTCGGCGGAAGTTGGGAAAGGTATTTACCCTTGGCTGAGTTTGCGTACAATAACAGTTATCAAGCAAGTATTCAAATGGTACCATTCGAGGCTCTGTACGGACGTAGATGTAGATCCCCGATTGGGTGGTTCGAGGTCGGAGAAGCTAGCCTAATAGGCCCAGAACTGTTACAGGATGCCTTGCAAAAGGTGAAATGCATAAGGAAAAGATTGTTAACAGCTCAGAGTAGACAAAAGTCCTATGCAGACAATCGAAGGAGAGAACTCGAATTCACCATTGGTGAACAAGTGTTCCTGAGGGTATCACCGATGAGAGGCGTGATGCGGTTCGGTAAGAAGGGGAAGCTGAGTCCTCGGTACATCGGACCGTTTGAAATCCTAGAACGAGTTGGGAATGTAGCGTATCGATTAGAATTGCCTACGGAATTGGAGGGAGTACATCCTGTCTTTCATGTATCAATGCTTCGGAAGTATCTTCCCGATCCCTCGCACGTGATCCAATCGCAAGACGTGCAACTAACCGAAAATATGACGTATGAAGAGGAGCCAGTGGAAATCTTAGATCGGCAGTTGAAGAAACTCAGAACGAAAGAGATTCCATTGGTTAAAGTTCTGTGGAGAAACCACTCGACCGAAGAAGCTACATGGGAGGTCGAGGGTGAAATGCGTAGGACGTATCCTCATTTATTTCAAGACTAAGGTTAGTATTTTGTTTGAAATTCAGGGACCGAATTTCTTAAGGGGGGAAGATTGTAATACCCGAGAACATTTTAACTAGCATCATCAATTAAATTAAGTTAATTAATTTAATTAAAGTGGAAAATGGGATAAAAAAAATACACACTACCCTATTACTTCCTATGTTGTGAATACAAGTATTTTAAATCCAAAATTTTTCTTTTTCATATTTTTTTTATATACCAGATGCCTTTTTCTTTTTGTAATATATATATTAATTCATTATATATATATATATATATATATATATATATATATATATATATATATATATATATATATAAGAAAAGGAATAAAAGAGAAAGGAGGAAAAGAAATCAGACTTCTTTTTCCTTCTTTTTGTAATATATATATACATATATTAATCTATTATATATATGTATTGAATAAGTAATAGGATAAGAAAAAGAATTAGGAAAAGAAAGACAAAACTGTGAGAGAGGCAGAGAAAGATGAAACACGCGTGAGAAAGGGAAGAGAGGAAGAAGAACGCGAGAGAGAAGGCTGAGCTCGGACGGAGGACGCACGGGAAGGGAACACGTGTGGGAGGTGGCCGGAGTACGTCGTGCCGTCCGTTGGAGCCAGCTGGTCGTCGTCCGTTGTGCTAGAGAGAGAGAGAGTTCGGGCTAGAGAGAGAAAGCAAAGGGAGAGAGCTTTCTCGCCGGAAAATTCGCCGGAAAACACCGTCTCTTCACCGGGGAAGGTAGCTGGGAGTCTCCTCTACTCCATATCGTCCTTCTAACCGGTTGAATCGAGGTGAGAAGTCCCAAAACTCTCAAACCCCAATTTTATCAATTTTAGGGATTTTTGGAAAGACCCCAATTGATTCAATCTGAGTATTTTGGGTCCTAAATTGAAGTATATGCATGTTAGGAAGTGAGTTGGAAGCTTAGGAACTGGAACCAAATTGATGAAATTTATCCGGGTTGGAAAAAGTGTAGGAAAATGTGGTTGTTAAGGTTTAAGGGTGTTGTGGAATGACTTGGGGTGCATTGAAAGGTTGAATAATAATTATAAAAATTGTTAAAAATTATTGGAATGTACGAGGGATGAAAACCCGAGTAATTCCCGTCTCACCCGGAACCCCGTTCGGGGAAAAAGAGACAATTTTCTAATTTGACGCGTATTCGGGTATGTGTATTCATGTGTAGGTGAAGTGTTCAAGGTTATTTTGATAAATGGAAATTTTGGACAAGTAGAATTTATGACTCTTGAGCCATAAATTCAAGACTTGGGTAATGGGAACTTCACATGGACACATAGAGGTGAAATTGGGTAACCTTGAATTTCCAAATTCAACGTTTCTGAATAGCGCGATTAAGAAGGGGTTGGACACGAATTAGAAGCATGCTAGGTGTTCCGAAAACTAGTTGAGGGCATTCCAAGCCAACAACTAGTCTATGGAATTAATTAGAAAGAACATGAGCATTAGCGTTACATGTACACGATAGTGGTTGAATTTTCAAGTCTCTGAATCTCTCAAGTATATGTGTATAGGGCACCATACTGTGAGTGGACTTTCGGGCGCACCGAGAGCCGATCAGAGGGGCCAACCAGGTGAGGGGCTTTCCTATCCTTTCCCTATAGGGTTGACTGTGGATATGGATATATGGTTTGCCTTCTTGCCTATTTGTAGGAATTACATGTTAGATAACATGCTAGTGTTGTTCCTAAATTACAGTAATTGTGAAAACGTGCTATATGTGTGTTTGTGAATTGTAAAAGCAATTGTGGCTCAAGGAGCCTTATATGAAAAGAAGGTCCACGAGACCTATACGATATCGAGGGTAGGATCGAGTAAATACTATCTGAAGGGTGTGGTTTTGCATGTAAGTCCTTAAGGAGGATAGACCTAGGTGACTTTGTTCAGAACCAAGAGTCCAAATTAGAAACCACTTGGAAATCTAGATTTGCCTAAGAAAAAGTAAAATGAACAAGTAGTGGTCCATAGGGGTCATTGATGGCACAACGCGGAAACCGAGTCTATCACGAGTGGTCCGGGTAGATTGAGTCTATTGTCTTGAGTCAAACCACCGAAATACAGAGTATATGAGTTCACCACATTGTGGCTATTGCCTTGGGTAAACCGAGGTCAGATGAGTCGCCGACTATTGCTCCAAGTGAAGTCTTGGGGTCAGACTATTGTTCCAAGTATAGTCTTGGGACCAGGGGTTCCGAGAATGATCAACTAGGTTCCCATATTGCTCACGTGAGATATTGCCTTCGGGCCAGATTCTCTCCTAACGGAGATATTGCCTTCGGGCCAATTTATGATTATGATTATTTGAATACAGAGGACCACATGGAATTATATGTTAAATCATGATATGATGTATGTGTGAATTTAAATGTATTGAAACTCATGCTTTAAATTCTTTATTGTGAATATGATATAAGCTAATTGCCTGACCACTGAATATATGGAAAATTTAATCCGTTATATGCGTATGTTTTTGTGATTGGCTCCTCTTCCCCAGTTGTAGTGGTACCCGCTACTACACCAAGGATGGGAAAGCCTCTCACTGAGTCTATTTGACTCACCCCAATGGTACATGTTACAGATACAGGTGGTATAGGCATCGGGAGCGCTTCCACCTCATCTCAGGGAGGCGGACAGACTTAGAGACCACACGCATTGTTCGCGTTGGTAGTACTGTTATATGTATTTTGTCAAGATATATATGTATATGATTCATTTTGGTATAGCATTGTTTTGTACAGTTGCTATATGCATATATGTATATGTCACACTCTAGAATTGTCGGCTTCATACAGATTAAAGATTGGTCTGGTTGTTGGGATTATAGGTTATGATATGATGAATATCATGTGTATATATATATATATGGACGTGACTTTCGCATGTGAATAGGATAGACCACTCGCACTGAGCGTGTGGTCAATATGTAAACTTATATATATGTGTGACTGAATACTTGATTGTGTGAAAATACGGCTTCCGCATGTGAATAGGATAGGTCACACGCATTGAGGCGTGTGATCAATATGTATATTTTATGCAGGTGTGTGATTGAATATATATGCTTGACTGTACACAGGGATTCTGCATGTGAATAGGATAGATCACCCGCCTTTAAGCGCGTAATCAATATGTATATTATATGTATGTGTGATTGATTATGTGTATATGTATAGACTGAAGCGGCGTTGAGCGAGCCGTGGATTGTGTGCTACTTAGGTCATCGGATAGGGATGACCATATAAATACTATATTGTTTGTATTAGAAATGGGTAGTTACGCATATATACGAATGTCAATAAGGGATTAGAGGCTTACGGGATAGGAGAAATCCTACTTCTCGTGCCGGTCACGGGCGCCCGGTAGGGGGTCGTGACATTAAATATGAAATTAATTTCAGGTTTCTGACTTTTAATATGTATATTAATTAATTGACAAAGATAATTATGGATTTCATGTCAATTTGCTACTTTTAAATCTAATTTTTCTAAATCTTACATTTCAGACTTTCAACTTTTATCCTCTGATTGTTCAATTAATTTGACTATTAAATTCCATTTTTGATAAATTATGAAACATACATTATAATTTTTAATAAATTTTAAAATATGTTTTATCTCTACCATAAAAAAAATCTGTTTTATCTCTTACAATTTTCAGATTTAAATACAGGCCCTCATATTTAATGCTGGATTTTTAATTAAGAAACTAATAAATTATTAAAATAAAAATAATAATTAGATTCCAAATATGAATCCAAAATTTTAATATATTGTGATTTAACGCGATTTTATGCTAAAAAAATTGTTCTGTGCATTTAAACTTTTTAATATTATGAAAATAAAAAGGTAATATAAATGAAGATTTAAATTTTATAATTATAACCAATTTGACGTTATATTAAAGTATAAATATTTGTTTTGACTTTAAAATAATTAATCTTCATTTATTAGCATTTTGGATGAGAATATATGATTTGATATATATAATAATTTTACTATAGATTATTTTATTTATTTCTCCATAATATGTAACTAATAATATATGTTAATTACCTGTTGAATAATAAATAATTCGTTCACAAATCAAGGATGAAATTAATTTTAGACTTTTAAATTTAATATGTATTTTTATTTTTTTAATTCACAAAGTTATTGATGGAGCCCTCTGATTTTTTCCATGGTTTTACATGGACTCAAATCTTAGAATTCGAACCAATATATGAATTGATTTTACCAACAAAAATGATGTCTCATTAACTTTTGTATTTTTATTATTCCATTGGGGTTTTCAGTCAACTACATTTAATGCTCCGTATGAATTATATGATTTGCTAATTCTAGTTTTAACTTATATATTTCTGTTATTCATTAGATTATGATTCGCATTTAATCAAAATTATGTTTATATGATTACCATAAAATGGAGGTTTAACTGAAATAAATTAAAATTTTTTTATGATCATTGCAATTTATTTGAGTTAGCATAATTACCAAACCTACAACTGTAATTCAATCAGAATCAAAACCCAGACAAAACACCTTCGCAAAGCACCACCGAAAGAAGAATCAGAACTCATAAGAAATGCATCATCAATCATCACTCATCGCCAAATTGTATAATGAATCTCTAGAGACAACAAATTGGCTAATTGAAACCCATAATTATGAGCTTAACCAACAACTTGATTGTCAACCATCAAATTTACTAAGAGTAAAAGAGATGCTCGTATCAACCATAAAATAATTTTTGTTGGAGAATTGAAATGTGTTCCAAAACTTCACAAGCATCCAACATATACAGATTGTAGATTATAGAAAAGAGTAATACCTTTTTCCAAATGACATTAGGAAAAAAAAGAAAGTTAGCAATATGACAAAATATTATTTAGAAATAAGAATAAAAAACGTTTAGGTATGCAAACTGAAGTACTTCATTTGCGTGTCCTGGAAGGTCTTGCTTTAACTTTCGCGTCTTAATATCCCAGATCTTGATAATCAAGCACAATAAAAGGTCAATTTAACAGAGTACATTTCATATGTATATTGGCTTAACAACAAAACATTTCATTGAAAGAAATATGTAAAAACAAAAAATCAAAATACTTCGAGTGTGGAGTCTTTGCTGCCACTTAAAAGAAGCCTACTATCTGCAGACCAGCTGTGTAGTAAAACCCAATTTGACAGAGTAACATATTTTGAACGGAAGACCTTAATTTTTCAATTTTAAAAAAAAAGTAGGAATTTCATATGTATATTGGCATAACAACAAAACAAACATTAAGGGGGAAGCAAAAGTAAGAATTTCATATGTATATTGGCATCAACTTTATTTATCAAACAATATAGTTCCATGATCGTGCTGAAGGAATAAAATTCATATCTGACACACCAAAATTAGTTTTTGAACAACGATTGACAGGTCAAATCCGTAAAATAGCTTGAGATCTATCAATGGAGCTTACGGCATTAAACTTCCATGTTTCAGCTTCTAGAAAAACAACTGTAGAGTCTCTCAATAACAAAAAAGAAATATATAGATTTTATAAAGAAAAAACAAGGGAGGATGAATTATACGATTTGAGATCCTGAAATTAAACAACATATATCAATTAGTGCAAAAATCAAGTAAATATTAATTGGGATATCGTTCAGCTATTGATAGTGATGAATTGATCATTAATTTCCTTGAATCAATTCAAATTTAAAAAATACATAAATGTTACAGTCATTGACATGTGGCAACTAAGAATGCCAAGTTGGAGGATCCAAAATTATGTGGAATTACTGTGGATGTACACGTGGATAAGTGCATGACATGTGGACTGAAGGCTTCAAATTAAGTGATAATGAGGTGTTAGTTGAGCAAACCACTCCTTAATCCTAGTTGTCAAGAATTGGCTCTAGGTACATTTCTTTATATATATATATATATATATATATATAGATATATATGTATATGTATAGATTACGCATAAGATGTTTTGATTTAAAAAAACAATATAATTAATGGTAACATTTTTTTCTTGAGAGTTAAGACACTAAATTAGAAGAATCTGTATCTTTCAAAAATCAAATTAGTAATTCAATTTAATTTAAAATGCCAAATTACTCTTTTGGTCCTCAACGTTTACACGAAGTTTAATATTGGTCCTCAACGTTTCAAAAAGTTATAATTGGTCCTCAATATTTTTTTTTGTCGAAATTGGTCCTCCAACGTAACTCCGTTAGTTTGTGCCATTAAATGCTGATGTGGATGTCTTATGTGGCACACCCTCTCTCCTACGTGTCTTATTTTAATGACGTGGCATGCCACGTCAACGCCACATCACTCCACATTGCCACATCATCATAATCATCATCATTCTCTCCCTCCTCATCATCTCCATCCCCTCTCTCTCTCTTTACATCATCCTCATCTTCCCCACCACCACCACTACCGCCGGTGCCGGCACCATTGCCGGCGCGGTCGTCGGTGCCGCCACTCCCATTTCCATCCTCTTCCTCATTCACACACCATCTTCTTCCTCCTCTTCCTCTCTTCCTCTTCACCATACACACATTTGTATACACACAAACACAAAACATCTTTCTTCTTCTCAGATTTCTGTCACTATAAGAAGGAAAAAGAAATTGAAAGCAAAAGCATCGAGGAGGAGGAGGAGGAAGAAGCGAATATGAAAACTTACAGTGAGTTTTGAGGAGAGAGAGAGAAACACATTTCTCTTCTTCTTTTTTTTCTTCTGAGATTTCTTCTTCTTCTCAGATTTCTGTCACTATAAGAAGGAAAAAGAAATTGAAAGCAAAAGCATCGAGAAGGAGGAGGAGGAGGAAGAAGCGAATATGAGAACTTACAGAGTTTTGAGGAGAGAGAGAGAAACACATTTCTCTTCTTCTTTTTTCCGATCTGAAACAGAGAAAGATGCGTTGTGTTTGTGTGTATACAAATGTGTGTATGGTGAAGAGGAAGAGAGGAATAGGAGGAAGAAGATGGTGTGTGAATGAGGAAGAGGATGGAAATGGGAGCGGCGGCACTGACGACGGCGACGGTGCCGGCAGCAGCGTCAGTGGTGGTGAAGATGAGGATGAAGATGATGAGGAAGATGATGAGGAGGGAGAGAATGATGATGATTATGATGATGTGGTAATGTGGAGTAATGTGGCGTTGACGTGGCATGCCACGTCATTAAAATAAGACACGTAGGAGAGAGAGTGTGCCACATAAGCCATCCACGTCAGCATTTAACGGCACAAACTAACGGAGTTACGTTGGAGGACCAATTTCGACAAAAAAAAAACGTTGAGGACCAATTATAATTTTTGAAACGTTGAGGACCAATATTAAACTTCGTGCAAACGTTGAGGACCAAAAGAATAATTTGGCCTCATTTAAAATTACGCATAAGATCATTCCCAAGTGACTATTATTCATCTAAAGGTGATTTATTTGATGTTGAATTTGAGTATTTAAAACCATTAACTTTTAATTGTCAATCATATTAATTAAATGTATTTTATCAAGTAGACAATTTATTCGTTATAGAAAAAATGATATAGAGGATTTATATTTCTTTGTTCCTTATTAATTTTATTGATCAATATTTTTTGTTGCTGCAATCTGATTGATTGTATTAAAATCATGAATTACACCGATATACATAGTTGACCTCGGGATAATGTAATTATTGGATATGAATTTGATATTGATGACTAAATACATTTCTATCATTTAATATTTAAATTGTAAATACAAAATCTCAAAAAAAAAATCACGTAAATTTCATCAGCTTGTAGGTTTTTATTCGCACACATTTTTTTTTGAGAGTTAAGACACTAAATTAGAAGAATCTGTATCTCTCAAAATCATATTAGCAATTTAATTTAATTTAAAATTACGCATAAGATCCTTCTCACGTAGCTATTATGAATAAGATCCTTCCCACGTGACTATTCTTCATCTAAAGTAGAGATGACATGGGTAGGGTACTATATTTCGCGTCCCCGGACCCAAACTTAGCGGGTATCAAAGTCAATCCCTATACCCGGACCCTACGAATAGTCGAATTCCCATACCTGGACTCAGACCCATAAAACTTTTAAAATAAATTATTATTTTATTAATATAAAATTTATGTTTATTAACTATTCATTAAAACAAAACAAAAATGCTGTTAAATTATATATATATATATATATATATATATGATATTAAATATTTTTTATTATCATTATATATTTTCTCAATCAAAAAGTTTAAAAATAGTAATTCAATTTAATTTAAAATTACGTATAAAATCCTTCCCACGTGGCTATTCTTCATCTAAAAGTGATTTCTTTGATGTTGAATATGAGTATTTAAAACCATTAACTTTTAATTGTCAATCATATTAATTAAAGGTATTATATCAAGTAGGCAATTTATTCGTTATAGAAAAAATGATATAGAGAATTTGTATTGATTTGTTTTCTTTTTAAGTTGATTGATCAATGATTTTTTTTGTTCTACATTCTGATTGATTGTATTAAAATCATGAATTACACTGATATACATAATTGACCTCAAGATAATGTAATTATATGAAATTTGATATTGATGGTTAAATTGATTTCTATCATTTAAGGTTGAAATTGTTAATACAAAATCTCAAAAAAAAAAACGTAAATCTCAAAAAAACCACTTGGTTGAAGACAGATGAACTTGGGACATGTTATAAACGCGACCAATCACATCTGCAAATCAAAAAAATCATGATGATGTTCATAAGCTTCCAAAAAATCGATCTTCACCAACAAAAAATATTGTGAAAGATTTCATTATGATGGAGAAAGTTAATATAAGAATATACCAACTAATATATTCGGATCAAACTTCCCATATATGATTCGCTGAGCCTCAGCAAAAGAAAATCTAAAATGATGAATAGAACCATCATCATCAGCAAGTGATACTCGAGTTTGGAACATGAAATTTAGCTTAAACGCATGATTGGTGGGACAAAAAGTACATTTCTGTCACATAAAACCATTTCAAGAGCATTATGTTGGCATGTTTTCGGATAGGGAGGCGTCTCCCACAAACGCACGACCGGACCTTTATCTTCCATGTAGTTATAGATCTGTCAATTGCGCCTACAACATCAATAAATTGATCCATGATTCAGTGAATTTCTGTCCAAAAAACGAATTTGGAAAAATTCGTGAAAAAATATTAATAAAAAACATTTGTTGAGATCTACACAAATGCTTTGCAATTTTCACCTTCTTTGATCAGTGAGGTATAAAATATAAATTTAAAAGTGTTCAAAGACAGACCGATAAATATAGAAGCAAGTAGATGTAGACTGAACTCTTCAGAGTACGAAATAAGTGAATAAAGAAAGAAACAATATTTACAAATATAAGTTAGTGTTACAGAGGAAGAAGAATTCACCGTCTACAAAAAAAAAGGAAGAATAGATATTTATAGTGTCTTTAGAAAAGAAGTGGGAATATTGAGATTGGAATCATCTAATTATTGCGTCAGAATAAATTACAGCATATATCATAGACTATTTAATGCTGATTTTAATCAGATATGAAAATGTATCAATTCCTCATTAATTGCAAATGTTAAAATCAATTTAAATTTTTATGACTGAGTAAATAAGAATATATTGCATTAGACAATGCCACGTATGCGTATCTTATATTACATGATGACTAATCTGGCTCTTAGGTGGTATATTAAACGACATGTGGATTTATTTCCATAAATTAAATATTTTGTGGTATGAGGTGTTCATTGAACAAAGGATGCCTTAATCCTATGTGGCAAGAATTGGAGCTAAGTATGTTACTATTTATTTATATATATATATATATATATATATATATATATATATATATAGATTTAATTTGTCCTATATGGTTTTAAGTGCTGCACAATTTAATTTCTCTCCATTCCTTTACAAGTAAAAACACCAGCAACTAAAAATAAAAATGAAGAGATAAGAGTTCAAGAAAAGTGGTGACGGAGTATGTACAGACACAGCTGCGGCCGTAGGTGGAGGAGCCTGACACGAGCACCCGTTCCTTCCTCTTTAGCAAACATGTCTCTGCTTGCTTTACTGTAATTAAGTATATCTCATAATAATCGAATTATCCTTATTTATTTATTTCTTGACCAGCTTTGTTTTTTTATTAATATTTTGTCCTCTTCTAAATTTTGCACAGGGATATTTCTTACAATAACTTGAGGGGACCTGTACCCATAATAAATGCAAAAACATTCGTAAGCAAGCTGAGACGTCTTCAAGATGAAAGCATAACCCTTCAATTAATTCCTTGGCTTCAAGAGTACCTTGTTTTGAGCTATTTTTGCTTGAATTCCCAGAATCCCAGCAACAACATCCATCACCATCCCAAGTATGTAGATAAGGAAGTCATAGTTTTTTGCCATTTCCCCCCTCACACTCGGTATGTATATAGAATTTTTGGCATATCTCATATCAATTTCAGAATGGAAGGCTCACTCGTGAACCACACCCATTGATGGAGTAAACTTGTTTATTTTGCCAAGATTATCAAGCCACCATAATTAATAAGAGACAAAGCATGTGAGACAAGCATACTCTACAATATTGAAATAAGATGTGTAACTACGGAATATTCCACCTAGGGACATGTGGCACTAAGCTTCTAGAAGCTCCACGGCAGCTTAAACCAACGACACGTGGCACCACTCGTCTGCCCCTTACGTGGCCGGTACCCACGTCTCTTCTCCCGGGCTCCCGTCCAAGAGACGTGGGAAGCCCCCCAAGCATCGTGGGATGACCCACGTCCCACGAGAACGTGGGTCGAGCACGTCCTCCCCACACTCAGTATAAAAAGGCCCTTGCCCGGGGGACTTAGAGAGACATCCGAACATCAGGAAATCACAACACATAAGAATAGGAGGCAAGTAGCACGCAATCTGAACATCCAAAAGCTACTCTCAACCTGCTTTACTACATAAATCTATTTATCGACTCCGGAGCTTAGCCCATGGCACCACCAAGTTCCGGTTATCCTCCGGCTAGCCCCCGGCATATCTCCGTCCCGGAGATCCCTACAAACAGAGCGCCCGACCGCTCTAAGAGACCTCTGCTCTCTCACAACCTAAGGTAACCTTCTACGAGTGGCTCGCCCGCCCGGAGTACCTTACGCACGTCTTAGCCGCACACGACCAAATACAGGTAACCGCCTTGCCTAACGGCTCCTATAGACGTCACCATGACAAACTACGTGGACTTTGATCCCTTCCTAAGGGTACGTAGGCACCTAGGTCCTCACCTAAGGACAAGTCCTCCAAGGTTACAACCCCTTGCGGTCCTTATTTACAAATTAAAATTGTCTGAACCAAAAACGACAGTTACATTAGCGTCCACCGTAGTCTTCCTCAGACCACAACGCCTTGTGCACTCTGTCGCTAAATGGCACTTCTTTTTCAGGGAGTAGGAGTATCCGCCTAACACTCAGAAACCCATATTTTTTATTGCAGTACAGGACAATACTCGCATGGCCAGCACCAACAGATACTCAAAATCATTGCACGACCGGCAAAATGACATCAATAGCGACCAACACAAGCGACATAAAAAACAGCTCGTGGCCTTCGAAGGCACAAGCAATGCGACAGAGATGAACGAACCATTGGTTGTCATGGCCAAAATCTCAGGATATGATGTCAAACACGTATTAATAGACCCCGAATCGGCTGTCGATATACTCTTCAGGAGGACCTTGGAGAAAATGCACAACTGCAAGGGTCAGTTGACACCAGACGAAGGAACTATTATCGATTTCTCAGGACGAGCCGTTGAGACAAGGGGAACCTTAACAACATGGCTCATCTTGGGCGCGCCACCAAAGGTCGCCCGCACGAAGGTTAGGTTCACCATATCGGCAGCATCGTCAGTATACAATGCCGTCCTGGGTCGACCGACCCTCAGCCAACTCAGAATAGTCATATCCACAGCTCATCTGATGATAAAATTCCCCACTGCAGCGGGAATAGGGAAAATACGAGCGGACTAAGAAACTTATGCGCGCTACGCGACCGACCGCCTCGAAGGAGGCGAGGCTGAGGCTTATATCAAGAGCTCTCCCGAGATAGTAGACCTACACGATGAAATCCCCGGAGCCCGGCCACAGCCTATGGAAGATCTTGTGAGTATTTGCATAGACCAAGCAAATAATAGGGAAATCCGCATAGGAGCCCTCCTTGACCAAGCAGCCCAAAAGAAGTTCTAGAAGCTACTTACTAGGTACAGGGACATATTCGCCTCGAGCGTTGCGGACATGCCGGGAATAGATCCCACACTCATGTGTCATTCCCTTAATATCAGAGATGGTCCCGACATCATCCAGAAAAAGCGACACTTTGGCGAGGAAAGGCAGCAGGCAATCAACGAAGAAGTGCAGAAACTTCTCGAAGCCAGGTTCATACGCGAGTCGCAGTACCCCGACTGGCTATCGAATGTGGTTATGGTAAAAAAGGCGAATGGGAAATGGCGGATGTGCGTAGATTTCACAAATCTGAACAAAGCCTGCCCAAAAGACTCCTATCCACTCCCCAACATAGACAAGCTAGTGGACGGTACAGCCGAGCACCAGATGCTGAGTTTCCTAGACGCCTTCTTAGGATACAATCAGATCTAGATGAACTCGAAAGATCAGGAAAAAATCTCCTTCATCACAGACAAGGGTGTCTACTGCTACAAAGTCATGCCCTTCGAACTAAAAAACGCGGGTGCCACCTACCAGAGGATGATGGACATCATCTTCAGAGTTCAGATTGGCCGCAACCTCAAAGTTTATGTTGATGATATAGTGGTCAAATTCATGGAACTTGAACAACACTTGGCTCACTTGGAAGAGATCTTCCTAGTCTTGCGAACGCACCAAATGAAGCTAAACCCGACCAAATGCGCTTTCGGCGTATCAGCGGGAAAATTCCTGGGATTCATGATCATACAAAGGGGAATCGAGGCTAAGCTCGAGAAGTGCGCAACCGTCCTCAACAAGGAGCCACCTCGATTAGTGCAAGAGGTACAAAGGCTAAAGGAGAGGCTAGCAGCCCTTAACAGATTTTTGTCAAGAATGGTTGACTGATGCCTTCCCTTTTAGAAAATCCTAAAGATAGCACCAGTGTTCCAATGGATCGAGCAGTGCGAAAAGTCTTTCCGGGACCTCAAGGTTTACTTAGCTAAACCATCGGTGCTAGCAAAAATAGTTAAAGGGGAAACCCTCGTACTATACAAGCCATGCTTTGCAGGGAGCCCAACTCCGGTACCAACGAATGGAGAAACTCGTGCTCGCCCTCATCCAATTAGCCAGAAGGCTTCGACCTTACTTCCAACAGTACACGATCATGGTCCGAACCGACCAGCCCCTGTAGCAGATACTACAAAAGCCAGACTTAGCAGGGCGAATGACAAACTGGGCCAGCAAAATCTCCAAATTTGACATCAAATATGAGCCCCGACGGGCGATCAAAGCCCAGGCATTGGCAGACTTCGTCGCCGAAATGACTCTGTCAAAACGCCATCAAGGGGACACCCGGCTTCAAACCATGACGAGATCATTGAGCCACAGCCAGAAAAATCCCCATGCCTAGTCTACGTGGACGGCTCCTCGACCAGGAAATCCGTGGGCGCCGGCATTATAGCAGAAAGCCCCGACGGAATCAAGGTGGAACAAGCCCTGCGCTTCATGTTACCCGCCTCTAACAACCAAGCTGAATATGAAGCACTCATAGCCGGACTAGCGCTAGCTCACGACCTAGGTGCCTCAAAGGTAAAGCTATTCAGCGACTCACAACTGGTGGTCGGACAACTCAATGGAGACTTTGAGGCGAAAGACGCTACTATCATCAAATACGTAGAGCGTGCCAACAAGAAATCAACAGGTTCGAATCCGTCTTGATCACACGGATACCCCGGAACCAAACACCCAAGCTGACGCCTTTCCAAATTGGCCACCACACCGAGCCAATCGGGACTTAAAACGATTCTACGAACAACGCTTCGCGCCCCCAGCATAAATCCAGACATACTGCCAATAGCAGTTGACAATTCCTGGACGACTCCGATAAAAGCATACTTAGCGGAAGGCGCCCTGCCTACGGATAAAGAGGTAGCCCGAAAAATAAGAAGGCAAGCAGCTCTATACTTTGTCTGAGGAGACGACCTATACAAAAAGGGATTTTCATCCCCACACCTCCGATGCATCTCGACCGAAGAAGCAAACTATGCGCTACAAGAAATCCACGAGGGCACATGCGGCACCCACTAATCCCCAGGAGCACTCCGGAAGTGAGCCCTACGCTCCGGATTCTATTGGCCCACAATGAGGGTAGACACAGAAATTTTGGTCACCAACTGCGACCAATCTTAGCGGCACGCCACGTTTATACACCAGCCACCTGGTGAACTGAAGTCCATCGAATCTCCATGGCTCTTCGACACTTAGGGCATGGACATACTGGGCCCTCTTCCTCAGTGTACACTCCAAAGGAAGTTCCTCATAGTGGCCGTCGACTATTTCACGAAATAGATCGAGGCTGGACCCCTAGCCACCATCGGCTCCCAAAACGTCCTGAACTTCCTCTGGCGAAACATCATAACTCGATTCGGCCCACCACACACATTGATCACCGACAACGGACGCCAGTTCGTCAGCGAAAAATTCGAGGATTTCTGCAAGGATTTGTGCATTGACCACAGAACCACCTCGGTTGAGTATCCGGCGACTAACGGGCAAACGGAAAGGGCAAACCACATCATCTCGAGGGACTGCAAAAGCGCCTGGCAGGTGCAAAAGAAAGCTGGGTGGACGAGCTCCCATCGGTCCTATGGTCCTACCGGACGACGATACACTCTGCAACAGGAGAAACTCCTTTCGCCCTAACATATGGACATAAAGTGATAGTTCCCACCGATATCCGAGTCCCCTCGGATCGAGTGCTAAATTACTTCGATTCAAACCCAGAAAATCTATTGATCAGCTTGGATGCGGCCGAAGAACGTAGGGAAGCTGTGGCGCTCAAAAATGTCGCTTAAAAGTAGCTACTCGCACGAAAATACGATCGAGGCATCCGACCTTGAAAATTCAAAAAAGGTGACTTGGTTATGCGGACAACGATAAACAATAGGCGCGAACGCCTGCACGGCAAGCTCGTACTTAATTGGGAAGGGCCATACATGGTCATCGGAATCGCTTCTCACAACGCGTACAAGTTTGCACACCTGACGGGAGAGCACGTCCCGAATACCTGGAACGCCAACAGCCTCAAGAAATATTTCACTATGTCTTAGTCCGAAGACAAGTTTCACGAATAATTCACTATGTCTTAGTCTGAAGACAAGTTTCACGAATATTTCACTATGTCTTAGTCCGAAGACAAGTTTCATGAATACTTCACTATGTCTTAGTCCAAAGACAAATCCACTATGTACTCTCCCCTGTCATAGACCAAAGACAAATGTAATACCATCAATCTAAATAAATACAGAATGCAATACGATTGACCAACTCTCGTACTTGAAATTCTTTTTACTATTCAAAAAATATATTTACATATGGGGACCAGCGCCCTGGGAGTACAAAAATGACAACGCGAAGTCCGAATCAAGAAGTATCCTCGCCTGAAGGATGCGGCGGCTCGCCCGACCTCGGGCGCGAACGCAAAACTCTCCACCATTGTTCTCCCAGGAAGGGTGCATCCTCGCCCTGACCTCCGGAGGGATAGAAATGCCCATCAAATCCTCTAGTTGCGCCATGCCATTCTGCATCCTGTAGTTCGAAGAGCGCAGGAAATCCTGACGATGAACCCTCGAAGAGTTAGCCTTGCTCTCCGCCAGCTCGTCCTCTAACTCCTTCACTCGAGCGGTCAGTTGAGCATTCTCACCCAGCAGGCCCTCCAGCACTTCCTGCACAAAACCGCGTAAGAATCAACTACCTTACATAAAGGATACCAAAACTAGAGAAAAGAGGCCTACCCCCTCGACCTCCCACTGATAAGCAAAGTCCGCCAGACGGCTTAGCAGCAGCATGGTCCCCTTGGTCATACGCTCTAAAGCATAGTCATCCCCATAATCCAGCGGATAATGCTGACGAGCTAATATGACCCGCTCTGCCTCAAAGGGAATCAATTTCCCTCTAAAAAAGACACCCTCACCCAGAAAGCGGACGGGCATCTCCCCGGGGGGAACGGGAGTATAGGGAACCCATCTACGAACACGATGGTTTAAAATGGCTTCACCCACCTGATTCGCGACGTCCACATTAGCACCCTCGGTGCCCTCGTCCGCCCCAGCATCCTCTTCCACATTCGAGGGCAGAACGACAGCATTTGTGGGCATCGACCGCCCGTGTTTCCAGCTCCGAGAGCTCGGTGGGGGATTCAGCCTCCCTTGAATGCCACCAAGGGTCAATCTTGAAAACTGGGAAATACTCAGTATTTAGTGAGCCCTAAAAAACAGGAAAGATGTAACTTAATATCAAAATTCAAAAGAGACTTACCCAAAGCGGCATCTGTGACCACGACCTCCTTCAAAAACTCAAAAGTTATCTCCTCGTAATCCTCCCGGTTGTACCAAACCCAGAGAATAGGATTAGACCACTTGAGAGGGAAGCGCAGGCGCCAATCTTTAGGTCGAACCCAAGCCGGGCAGAAACCCTTCTTGGGTACCACCTTGAAAAAATACGACCGCCAAGCATGGTTATTGCCCGACAAATCTGAGATAGTAAAATCTTTGGCACGTGATTGAAAACACACCCACCCGTGTGCCTCGCAGACGGAGTAGAGAGAAAGAAATACATTGGGCAGAGCCTCCAGTTTGTTCGACTGACGAAACCTGTCAAAAACACTGAGTATAGACCACGCGTTCCGAGACAACTGCGCGGGGCAAACATTCAGCAAGTTGAGCATGGCTTCCATGAAGCCCGAGAAAGGGGTAATGAAAGCGGCATTGTAGGGGACGCAGAGGGAAGAACGAAACTGACGTTGTCACTCCAAAGAATAGTCTCTCCCTCCCACATCGGCTTTATTTCATAATCCTCGGGGAGAGAAGGAGCAAAACACTCCCTCCATATTTTCTCGATGCCAAGATCCGGCACCACTCGTGACTCTACCCCTGACGTCCACCGCCGGAATATTGGTCGTAGACCCAGGTTCTGGTTCGGCAGAGTACCATTCCACAGAAACCGCCGGGGGAGGCACAACCGGATTTTCACCCACCTTAGACGAAACCCCTCGAAGGTCCATGGAATCCCGCAGCAAAGTGAGACTCTCTACTTTTCTCTCACTCCCTCCATGGAAACTAGCAGCAAGGATTGCTCAAAATCTGGATCCACAGAAGAGCACACGAAGGCAGTAAACCTAGAAGAAGCCATTACGAAGAACTAAGACCAGAGAATTGCTATAGTCATGATTAGAAGGAAGAAGACTGTAAGGGAATGGTGCTCTTCCGCTCTTGGTAATAAGAAGGCCCAAAAGACGCTTCAGAGTCCAACCAAAAGGCACGAAAACGAAAAAGACTCTGAAACTGAAGGGAATGACCAAAAGGCCCCTGACCTTTGAGTTTCCTCCACACACCCCCAGAGGGTACTTCTGGAAATTTCCCTCTGCACAATGATGACTCCTCGGAAAGTCGCGTACTCTCTACAGAGACGGCTCAATAACTTGCTGAAGAAGTCAAGCAGTCAGCCACCCGGATTAAGACGCGTGGCATCTTTGACGTCTCCACTCAAAGCAAATCCAGAAATACGCAAAGCCTCCCAAATTCGAACAACCAACCAAGAGGGCGAGACCCACTTGCGGACGAGCTCGCTTTGACAAAATGGTAAACACGCAATTTTCCTAAGTAGCTTACTCATAGAGAACTTAAGTCCATGGGTGCCCGACACCCGTAGACTTGGGGGAGTTATGTAACTACGGAATATCCCACCTAGGGAAACGTGAAACTAAGCTTCCAGAAGCTCCACGGCAGCTTACACCAACGACACGTGCCACCACTCGTCTGCCCCTTACATGGCCGGTACCCACGTCTCTCCTCCCGGGCTCCCGTCCAAGAGACGTGGGAAGCCCCCCAAGCATCGTGGGACGACCCACATCCCACAAGAACATGGGTCGAGCACGTCCTCCCCACACTCAGTATAAAAAGGTCCTCGCCCGAGGGACTCAGAGAGACATCCGAACATCGGGAACTCACAACACATAAGAACAAGAGGCAAGTAGCACGCACTCTGAACATACAGAAGCTACTCTCAGCCTGCTTTACTACATACATCTATCTATCGACTACGGAGCTTAGCCCACAGCACGACCAAGTTTCGGTTACCCTCCGACCAGCCCCTAGCATATCTCCGTCCCGAAAATCCCTACGAACAGAGCGCCCGACCGCTCTAAGAGACCTCTGCTCTCTCACAACCTAAGGCAACCTCCTACGAGTGGCTCGCTAGCCCGGAGTACCTTACGCACGTCACCATGACGATCTACATGGACTTTGATCCCTCACTAAGGGTACGTAGGCACCTAGGTCCTCACCTAAGGACAAGTCCCCCAAGGTTACGACCCCTTGCGGTCCTTATTTACAAATTAAAATTGTCTAAACCAAAAATGACAGTTACAAGATGCAAAGCCACCCTATGATGTTGTAGGCAAAGAAAATGTGAAATGGCAATTAACATATGTATGACTTTTAGATTTTGTCTTGTTCACTTTATGTATCTATAAATATGTATGGGATGCATGCCTACGTAAGAGAAAATGTAAGGCAAGAGGAAGTGATAGTAAACACAAATTGAGAGAAGAATTGTGTGAGAAAAATAGTGTGAGTGTGAGATAAATAATGTAAGAGAGAGTGCCTTGTTGATGTGTGAGAAATATTGTAATTGTATTGCTATTTGAGTGAAGAAAAATATTTAGTGTATTTTTGCACTTGTCATCATAAATATATTTATCCCTTGTCACACAAATTCACAAACACAAGCCCACCACATATTTTTCCAACATCTGGTATTAGAGCATGGCATCAACCAGTAGCAGTTATCAACCACAGGCACCAGTACTCACCAAAGACAATTATGATATTTGGTGTATCCAGATGAAAGCTCTCTTGGGCTCATTAGATGTATGGGAGCTTGTAGAGAATGGCTTTAGATATAAGTCAACAGAAGAAGAAGCAACTCTAAAAGATGAAGAAAAGGAAGCACATCGTGAATTGAGAAAAAGAGAGAAGAAAGCCTTGTATTCAATTTATCAAGGCATTAATGAAGCCGCGTTCGAAATCATTGCCCCAGCAAAGATCACTTCAAAAGATGCTTGGGAATTGTTGCAGAAGTCGTTTGGCAGAATAAAAAAAGTGAAGCAGATTCGTCTCCAAATTCTACGAGCTGAATTTGAAAACTTAAAAGTGAAGTCAACTGAACTTGTGGCAGAGTACTTTAATAGAGTAATTTCTATTACTCATCAGATGAAAACAAATGGAGAAGAAATCGAAGATGTTCGAGTGATGGAGAAAATTTTGCGATCTTTGGATCCAAAATTTAACTATGTTGTTGTTGCCATAGAGGCATCCAATGATCTGAAAAAAATGACAATAGAAGAATTGAGGGGCTCATTACAAGCTTATGAGCAATGGCTATTTAAGCCTTCCAAAGAGACGTCAATTAATCAAGCATTGCAAAACAAGCTTATTTTGAAGGACCAGAAAAATGACTACTTCAGCAGAGGAGGATTCCAAAGAGGAAGAGGAGATGGTAGATCGCAACCATATCGTGGAACTCAAACTCAATGGGAGAGTAGAGCACCATTCAGAGGACGAGATCGAGGCAGAGGTAGAGGCCGTAGTAGAGGCAGAGGACGAGGTGAAGTATATCGGAGATATGAAAAATCTTAGATTCAATGTCGAATTTGTAAAATATTCGAACATTATGCCTCAGAGTGCTATTACAACAATAATGAAGAGAAGGTGAATTTTGCTAAAAAGAAAGAAGAAAGTAATATCTCCTTGTTAGCTATTGATAAGCATGAAGCATGCAGCTCAGTGACCTGGTATCTTGATACTGGTGCATCAAATCACATGTGTGGAAGAAAAGATTTTTTTGCCCAATTAGATGAAGGAGAATTTGGGAAAATCACTTTTGGTGATTTGTCTCAAAGACCAGTAAAAGGTAGAGGCAAGATTGTTCTTGAAATGCAGAATGGGAAGGTTTGCTATTGCTGATGTTTATTATGTTGCAGACATGAAAAATAATATTTTGAGCTTGGGTCAAAGGATTTTGTGATTCAAATGAGAAATATATTTCTCAATTTGAGAGATAAATCTGGTGCATTGATTGTCTCTGTAAAAATGGCGAAAAATAGAATGTTCCCATTAACATTGTCCATGAACAAAGAAAATTGTTTCAAGAGCAGCATTGAAGATGACTCAACTCTTTGGCATTTGAGATATGGCCATCTCATGAAGCATTGAAATTGCTAGAAAGGAACCAGATGGTGAAAGGCATGCCGCGAATTGAACGTACCAGTAAGATATGTGAGACTTGTGTTATAAGCAAGGAACATAGGCAGACTTTCAAAGGAAGAAGATCCAGAAGAGTTGTGAAGCGGCTAGAACTGGTGCATTCAGATCTGTGTGGACCAATCAACCTAGTTTCAAAAGGAGGGAATAGGTATTTCCTTACCTTCATTGATGACTACAGTGGAAAAACTTGGGTTTATTTACTAAAAGAAAAGAAAGAAGCTCTTTCAAAATTTAAAGAGTTAAAAAATCAAGTTGAAAAGCAAAGTGGTTGTTATAATAAGAAGCTGAGAACTGACAGAGGTGGAGAATACACCTCAGATGAATTTACGATTTTTTGCAGAAACAATGGCATCATTCATTAGCTTACTATGCCATAAACACCACAACAAAATGGAGTTTCAGAAAGAAAAAACAAAACCATTCTCAACTTGTTGAGAAGCATGCTACGTGAGAGAAATGTTCCTAAAGAATTTTGGGGAGAAGCAGTTGCCTTTGCAGCCTACTTGCTGAATATATTTCCAATCAAAAGAATTGGAAATATGACACCAGAAGAAGCATGGAGTCTCCATCAGCTGAGAGTAGATTATTTGAGAATTTTTGGAAGTGTAGCATATGCCAAATTTTCAGAAGAGAAAAGAACAAAACTTGAAGATAAAAGCCAAAAATGCATTATGATTGGCTATGGTGAAAATGGAAGCGGTTATAAACTTTACAATCCCATTTCAAACAAAATTCTTATGTCTAGGGATGTAACGTTTGATGAAGAGCAGATCTGGAATTGGAGTAATGAAGCAAGCAAAAGCATATAGTTGTTGAAGAAGAGAATAAAAAAACTCAACATGGAGATCAAATTGAAGAAGGTTTCCAAACAATAGAAGTTGGAATTCAGCCAACAACTTCTGGGTCATCCAGTCCGTTTGTGAGGAAGACGAGAAGGATTCAAGACTTGATGGAAGTGACACCCAGACTTGACTTTGATGAATATACAATGTTCTGTCTTTTTGCAGGTTATAATCCTTTAACTTTTGAAGAAGCATGTCAAGAAGATAAGTGGAAGAAAGCTATGGAAGAAGAAATAAATTCAATTAACAAAAACAACACTTGGGAGCTATCCTCACTTCCAGAAGACCACAAAGCAATTGGAGTCAAATGGGTTTTCAAAACCAAAAGAAATGCTGAAGAAGAAATTGAAAAGCACAAAGCAAGGCTTGTCAAGGGCTACAAGCAGCAACAGGGAATTGACTATGAAAAAGTCTTCACCCTAGTAGCTAGAATGGAGACAGTCAGATTGCTAATTTCTTTAGCAGCTCAGAAGAAATTGAAGATTTATCAAATGAATGTAAAGTCAGCATTCTTGAATGGATATCTTGAAGAAGAAGTCTATGTTGAGCAACCTCCTGGTTTTGTTGTTGAAGGACACGAAGGTAAAGTGTACAAGTTGAATAGAGCTCTCTATGGACGCAAGCAAGCACCAAGAGCGTGGAACTCAAGGATCAATGCATACCTCACAAGAAATGGATTCACCAAGTGTCCATTTGAACATGCATTGTACTTAAAATCAAATCCTGTAGGAAAAATTATGTTTGTATGTCTTTATGTAGATGATCTTATTTTTACAGGAAACAACAAGGCCATGATTGATCAATTCAAGCAAGCTATGGTGAAAGAGTTTGAGATGACGGATTTAGGCCTTATAGCTTATTTCCTTGGCATTGAAGTGAAGCAAACTAGTGATAGAATTTTTATCTCACAAGCAAAATATGTGAAGGAGATTTTGAAGAAATTTCATATGACTGATTGTCAACCTGTTGATACACTAGTGGAATGCGGCACCAAATTGATGAAAGAAGGCGAAGGAAGATTTGTGAATCCTACTTACTATAAGAGTCTGGTTGGCAGTTTACGGTACTTAACGTGTACTAGACCATATATCTTATATGGAGTTGGATTAATTAGTCGTTATATGGAGAAACCAAAATCCTCACATCTGCAAACCGCAAAGAGGATATTGAGGTACATAAAAGGCATATTTGATTATGATGTATTTTATCAGTCAACAGGAGATTTGGAAATTGCAGGATTTAGTGACAGTGATTGGGCTGGAAGCTCTGATGACAGAAAAAGCACCACAGGTTTTGTATTTTATTTTGGAGAAGCATCATTCAAATGGTGTTCAAAGAAACAGTCAATTGTTGCTCTATCAACGTGTGAAGCAGAATATGTAGCAGTAACATCATGTGTTTGTCATGCAATCTGGTTAAGAAGATTATTGGAGGAGTTGCAAGTGCAGCAAAAGGAAGCTACGAATATTTTTGTGGATAACAAATCAGCTATTGCACTAGCTAAAAATCCAGTTCATCATGAAAGAACAAAGCATATTGATGTGCGGTTTCATTTCATCAGAGAACAAATAAATTCAAATGATGTTGAATTAGTGAATATAAAATCCAAGGAGCAAGTAGCAGACATCTTCACAAAATCATTGAAGGCAAATGATTTTCAAAGGCTACGTATCATGCTTAGAGTTATGGCATTCGGAGGAACAAATTTAAGGGGGAAAATGATCGAGTAAACTTGTTTATTTTGTCAAGATTATCAAGCCACCATAATTAATAAGAGACAAAGCATGGGAGACAAGCATACTCTACAATATTGAAATAAGATACAAAGCCACCCTATGATGTTGTAGGCAAAGAAAATGTGAAATGGCAATTAACATATGTATGACTTTAGTTTTTGTCTTGTTCACTTTATGTATTTATAAATATGTATGGGATGCATGGCTACGTAAGAAAAAATGTAAGGCAAGAGGAAGTGATAGTAAACACAAATTGAGAGAAGAATTGTGTGAGAAAAAATAGTGTGAGTTTGAGATAAATAATGTAAGAGAGAGAGCCTTGTTGATGTGTGAGAAATATTGTAATTGTATTGCTATTTGAGTGAAGAAAAATATTTAGTGTATTTTTGCACTTGTCATCATAAATATATTTATCCCTTGGCACACAAATTCACAAACACAAGCTCACCACGTATTTTTCCAACACCCATGGATTCAAGGAAGCTTATACTTTTGAATGCATACCAAATGGTTTGTTACTTGAGATCGCTAAGAAGGTTAGTTCAGATTCTTTGCAAGATATATTCAATCTTCCAAAGAGTTATTTAACCTATGTGGCGATAGCATTGTGTACCAACATGCTTCTCTAGAGGATTTTTCTTTTATTGATTGGTCTAAACCGTGCTCTGAGAAAGTCGCTTTCTTTAACAAATGCATTGAGTGTGGTAATTCAGAGGCTTTATATAGAGAAGGAATGATCAACTATTTCCAACGGATTGAGCATAGAGAGCGGATTTGGCTTTCTGTGAATGGCTGCCGAGAGAGGCCATGAAGATGCAATGTATGCTTATTCTCTAATTCTTTTTTCCGTTTGTGTTCATGAAGTTAATGGCAATGACAGGCTAGAACTACTTTCAAATGCACTGCATTATTTTTGTATTTTACGAAATCATAATGCTGTGATGAGATGTAGAAGGAGAATGCAAGACAGTTTCAAGGTCTTATGGTTACGATGCCAGTCATTTTTCGATGCTTTAAGGTTCATCTGTAACAAGGAATTATGTCACAAGAAATGGAATCTTAAAACTTGAAGTTGGACATTCCTTTTCGATGATGATGATGCAAAGCAGCCCAGTTTGTGTGAAAAGTGTAGGATAGATTATGAATTTCAATGGTTCTATGGTATTCTCGATTTAGTTTAATTTTTATTTCAAGTGATTTTTATATTTTGATTCTAAGAAGAACCCTTATATATATTTAAGACAACTTATGCTACTATGTAGTTTATAAATTTATTTATCATTGTGTATGTTTTATATTGATTATGACTAGAATGAAATTGAATCTAAGTTATTACTAATTGTATACAAGTAGTTTATTGATATATTTTGATGGTATAGAATCATTGAACCTTTAATCTTTATTCAATGTCTTATATATACTTTATTCTGTTATATTTTTTATTGAATATTATATAGTTCTTTTTTAAAATGAATCATACGTTAATATTATTAATAATGTTGATATGATATATTATCATACTAGAAATATTATGATAGAACCTTAATTAGTTATAACTTCTAAGAATGCTAGATTTAAATTCTATTGTATCTTTTGTACACAAACATGGGTATGCTAATGTTTTTTTGGTTTTCTGATGTGTTCTCATCTCACCGCATGTTGTTTGATTTAGAATTAATGTGGTCTCACCATGTTCATTAACAACACATAATCATTGATGATTCAATTAAGATGTTGATAATTTTCAATACAATGATAGTTAATAAGTAACACATTTGTCTTTTTATATGTTTTTAAGGATAATATATACATACATGTAGGCAAAATCCATGTTTTACATGGGTTTAAAGACTAATTGTTAAGACAAATGATACAAATAGTGATTAGCATAGTGGTTAGCATTGTATGATTGTAGTGGTGTACAACTGTCACACGTGTCCTATTCTAGAGAATTCTGTAACGGTATTGTACTGCATAATTCTTATATAAAAGGAGAGCCTGAGGTAGTGTCATACCTCATAGAGCATTACAATATTTTACCCTAAAATCTTACTTGGTATCAGAGCACAAAAGGCATGGCGGCGATTGACTCTTCGTCATCATCATCCTCTGCTGGCTCCACTGGATCTAGCAGCTCTCCAAGGATGCTTCCGTTATTTAGCAGCTCAAGTCAAATGACAAGTGTCAAGCTCGACCGCACCAACTATTTGTTGTGGCAAGCCGCTGTACTCCCATTGATTCGTGGAAATGATCTGGAGCATCACATAGATGGTACAGTCAAGATGAACCCAACATACAAGGAGTGATTCCACACAGACCAACTCCTCATGGGCTGGCTAAGAAATGATATGGCCTCAGACGTTGCAACTCAGTTTGCAAACCACTACAGCTCAAGAACTTTGGATAGCTGCAAAAGACCTGACGTGTGCTTCCGTCAAATCTCGTGTATTGATGCTCAAGGGGGAGCTTCAACACACTAGAAAACAATCCCTCAAGATGGAGGATTACTTGGCTAAGATGAAAACCATCTCAGACCAACTTGCCCTTGCTGGAGCTCCAGTCTCTCCAATAGATCTAATCATGCACACTCTAAATGGCTTAGATAGTGATTATAACTCAGTTGTTGCTATTTGAATGAATCAAACTGAACCACTTACTTGGAATTCTGTTCATACCTCTCTTATGAATTTTGATAGCAGGATTGAGCAGCTCAACAAATTTTCCAGTATGACCATTCAAGCCTCAGCCAACTTAGCAATTAGAGATGACAACTCCAACAACTCCGGAAAGGGACAAACCAATCAAGTCTGGAGAGGAGGCAACCAAAATCCCAGAGGTGGACGCAGAGGAGGTCGTGGTCAAGGCAGAGGAGGTCGTGGCCAAGGCAGAGGAGGAGCAAATAACAGTAACACTGGTCCTCGGCCCCAATGTCAACTCTGTGGCAAGATGGGACACACTGTGGGAGCTTGCTGGCACCGGTTTGACAAAGAGTTTCAGCAAGTTTCCATCACCACCAACATTGCAAACACCTCGACACCTCAAGCCTATTATGCCTCTCCCCAGACAGTCAACGACCCTGCTTGGTACATGGATAGTGGAGCCACTCACCATGTGACTCCATATCTTGATCAACTTGAGAATTTCACCCCTGTTGGTAAGTCACACTTACATACTTGCACTGGTGCTAAAGCCAAGATAGTTGGTGTTGGCTTAACTTCATTATCTGGTCATAATTCTAATCTGCATTTGAACAATGTATTAGTGGTTCCTAGTGCAACCAAAAACCTTATGTTGTGAATGTTTGCTTCTCTGACAAATCGTGTGTTGTGAAGGACAAGAGGACAGGGGAACAAGTAATGCAAGGGACACCAATAAGAGGAATGTACTCAATGGGTAACAAGGAGCAAGATACAACAAGAATAAGAGGCACACAGGTGAACGTGAATGCAGCTGAGGCTGATTCAAAGAAGAAGGAGAAAGAGTACATACTTTGGCACCAAAAGCTTGGTCACCCAAGTGATAGAATTTTAAGACAAAATTTACATTCATGTAATGTTGAAACTCCTGACTTGAAATATGTATGTGAAGCATGCCAATTTGGCAAATCAAAACTTTTACCTTTCACCAAATCTCAGTCTCGTGCCTCTTCACCCTTGGAACTTATACACACTGGCCTTTGGGGGCCATCTCCAACTCAATCTGTGAATGGCTCTCGGTATTACATACACTTCTTAGATGATCACAGTCGTTTCACTTGGTTGTTTCCTTTGAAAAGTAAAGGAGAAGTAGTTAATGCATTTAACATATTTCGAGCCCAAGTGGAAAATAAGTTCAACACAAAGATTAAATCCATACAGTGTGACAATGGGACTAAATATAAGCCCATCATTCCAATTGCTCAATCAAGTGGTATTGAATTCAGGTTCACATGCCCCTACACATCAGAACAGAATGGTAGAGCAGAGAGGAAACACAGGCATATTGTAGAAATGGGATTAACACTACTAGCTCAATCTCACCTTCCACTAACATACTGGGTTGACGCTTTTCAGGTGGCTGTATACTTGATCAACAGGTTGCCCACTCCAGTCCTGAACAATGTCTCACCATGGCAAACACTCTTTGGCAAAGTCCCTGAGTACAAGTCCATACAACCCTTTGGGTGCGCTTGCTATCCGTGTCTGAAGCCTTACAACACCCACAAGTTCGAGTTCCATAGCCAACGGTGTGTTTACCTTGGTCCAACCACAAGTCAGAAAGGCTACAAGTGCTTAAGCTCTACCGGAAGAATCTACATCTCGAGGCATGTAGTGTTCGACCCTTCAGTGTTCCCCTGCACAATTGGCTTCCTGAATCGGCGTGGCAACCCTAGCGCAGAAGAGTGCATAATTCCATTCATCATTCACAAAGAGGACCAAGACCCAATAGAAAGAGAAACAAGTGTTTTAAATGGAGGAGGCGACTCAAATGAAGAAGATTGCAGTGTTGACCGTACTTCTGACTCCTCAACGGCTAATAAACCAATGGGTATGAGTCCCTCCAGCACCAATTCGACACGTGGATGTCAAGAAGGTTCAAGAACCTTACCCGATAATTCCCAATCAAATGTGCATGAGTCCACTCAAAGAAGCTCATCGTCACGTGAGTCATTAACTCAGTCACATGACTCCCCCACAATTAACACTAGAGCTTAAGCCCAGAATGATATGTTGGGCTAATCGAGTATTCCATTACAAAGTGAAGCCACAGCAGAAAACACTGAGCATTCAACCCAACCAGTTAGGCCCACTCACCACATGGTTACCCGGGCAAAAGACGGCATACATAGGCCCAAATATCCGTTCATTGGGCTTCTACAGAATGAAGACCCACTCTCTGCCTCGTTGACTCATGTTCCCTCCTCAGTCTCAGAGGTGTTGAACACCCCTCACTGGAAGCAAGCCATGTGCGATGAATACATCTTCTATTTATAGGGTTACAAGAGTAACCTCCAACCATGAGTTACAAGGAATTAAGGATGGTACATAATGCCTAATCAATGGCATAAATCCTATTCAATTTGAGTTATGATGATCACATTCATTTGGAAGTTTTTGGGAGACTAATGGACATCCATTTTATATTATTTACAATACTCCCCCTTGGATGTTCATTAACAAAAGATGTGCCTCGTTAAAACCTTACTAGGAAAAACCCAGTGGGACAAAAACCTAGTGAAGGAAAAAGAGTACACAATTATGATAATGCTCCCATCATAAGCTGCCTCATTAAAAACCTTTACTAGGAAAACCCAGTGGGACAAAACCTTAGTAAAGGGAAAAAGAGTACAGCGCATATCTCCCCCTGATTATAGCATCATTCAAGATCTCTTAATTGGCGTATTTCCATTTTGTGAACCAGCTTCTCGAAAGTTATGGTTGGCAATGCCTTAGTGAAGATCTGCTAGATTATCACTTTGAAAAAATTTGTTGGACATCAATCTCACCATCTTTATGAAGATAATGAATAACTTTGGTGAGATATAGTCATGTATCATTTGATACATCCTCCTTTTTAATTGAGCTATACATGTCATATTATCTTTATATAATATGGTTAAGATATATTCTTTTGTGAAGGCAAAGTACATATCTTCTGGATATGTTGATTTAATCATCCCAACCAAACATACTTTCAACCGATCTCATGCATTGCAATAATTTATGCATGATTTACAGAAGAAACAACAAACAATGTTTGCCTTGATGAATGCCATTATATAGTTGTTTCATCTCATGCAAATAAATAGCCAATTAGAGATCAGCCTATATGGGGATTTGATAAATAATCAGACACATATCTGGAGACTTTGATTCATAAAATAATCTCATGTCAAGCCAAGCGTCTCTCGGAGATATGTTTAACCCCATTCCAATGCCTTTTATTTGGAGAAGAACTTAATTTTGCTTATAAACTTCCACCAAATGTTATATTAGATCGAGCATTGTTAGCAAATTAGTGCTCTTATGGCATTAAAATATGGCACTTCTGGACCAAGAAGTTCTTCATTATTCTCACGAGAACAAAAATAATCATTATTTATATCTACTGATCTTACAACCATTGGGTACTCAATGGATGTACTTTGTCCATGAAAAACTGGATTAACACATTTTTAACATAAGATGATTGATAAATAATAACTCTACCAATAATGTGTTCGATCTTCAGGCCGAGATAAAAACTTTATTTCATGATCTTTCATCTTAAACTCTTTCTTTAAGTAAAATTTACTGTGTTTTGGAGCTCTTCAGAAGTTCCAATATAATTTAAATCATCAACATACACAGTAAATAGCTTTAATCCATATCATTTTATGAAAAACACATGGACTAATTAGATCATTTTTTATATTTTTCTTTCAACAAATATTCACTGAGACGATAGTACCACATACGTCCAGTTTAATTCAATCCATAGAAGGATTTATTTAATTTTATTGAACAATTTTCCCGGGAAATCTTAATTGCTTCTGGCAATTCAAATCCTTCAGGGATTTCCATGAAAATTTTCATTATCCAATGAGCCATATAGATAGGCTGTAGCTACATTCATTAGACATATATCAAGCTTTTTATGTACTGCCAAACAATATGATATCTGAAGGTGATTACATCTACCACAGTAGAATATATCTCCATATATTTATCAATATCAGGTCTTTGAGAAAAACAATGCGCCGCAAAACGCGCTTTATACCTTATGACTTCATTTTTCTTATTTCATTTTTCCATACAAAATGATTCATTTGTAATTGTACCCAACTAACTTTATATACTACACCTTCAATCATTTGGACTACAGGTCCAAAGAACTTCACATTACTCACAAGTGAAGTCAATTCTACTTGAATTGTATGTTTTCAATTTGGCCAATCATTAATTCTGTCTACATTCCGTGACAGATTTATTTTCAAGATCCTCTTCTGTTTTAATTGCAAAGTGTTGTCGACAACGATTTTCTTTCGGTTCTACCTTTTTCAGTGTTGACATAACTTATCGAGATCTCTTCATTATCATTATCAGGTACCTGATCCTCTTTCGAGGTTTCATGATTAGTTATGTCCTGGGTCTCTTCAGGAGAACCCACCTCCATAATATAACCATCTTAATTATTTGCTCCTTTCCTTTTTCAAGGACTTTTATCTTTGGAACCGATCATCTACCACGTGGCTTTTTATTCATTGTCACTAATAAATTGTCCTTCTGGGACATCAATTTGAATTGGAGCATTTTCAATTGGTATATGAGATTTTGTAACTCTTTTAAGGTCAGTAAATACGTCTGGCAGTTTATTTAATCATCTTTTGAACTTCTGGTTCACATTGCTTTATGTGAGGATCTAAAAGATAATTTTTCAATCAATCTCATTTTCCAGCTATTTATTTTCTCCCCCGATATTGAAAATATTGATTCATCAATATCACAATTAGCAAATTTTGCTGAAAATAAATCATCCTGTCATTGATTCAAGATACTTAATCATAGCAGGAGATTAATATTCAACATATATTCATAACCTCCTTTGAGGAACCATCTTTGTGCATTGTGGTGGAGCAATTGAAACATATATACTGCACTACCAAAAATTTTAAGATGAGATTTATTTAGCTCCTGACCAAAAGCCAATAATAAAAGGGAGAATTTATGATAACTTGTTGGCCTGATGCGTACAGTAGTATATTCGCATGCTATAACATGAGAAGTTGTTCTCATAAATATTGGTCTATATATTAACTGGAGGCATTTAATAAATAATTATACTAGACCAATATTCTAGGTGTGAACATAAACTTCAGGATGTTCAACTGTCATTACAGTTTAAGACAAACTCACTAGAATTATCAAGACAATTTGTCTTAATTGCATAATCTGAAAATTGCGCTATTGATCTAGCTATCTCGCAAATACCATATTGCGAGTTCATAGTAAGCACACATGCGACCATCTTATAGATGCATCTATTAAAATCATGAAATAATTGAATGGTCTGCATGGTGGGTGAATGGGCCCATACATATCACTTTTCATATATTCCAGAAATGCAGGGAACTCAATCCAAACTTTATCTAGTGATGTCTTTGTAATTGATTTATCTTGAGAACAAACTGCACAAGAGAACTCTTTGAATTGAAGAATCTTCTGGTTCTCCTCATTTAAATTCTCAATAATTTTTCGCATCATATATAATTGAACCGAGATGGTCTAACCGATCATGCCAACTAATATAATTATTTGAACTAGTAAACTTCTGGTTTACTATAGAGCATGCGTCTCAACTATGTAAACTTCTGGTTTACTATGAGATGCGTCTCAACCATGCTAATATTTGTGTAGTACATACCAAAGGAAAATGTGGGTAATTTTTCTAAGATACCTTCTTTACCCACCACAATTGCAGTAATATAAAGATATTCTATCTTTTCATCATTTGTAGTCTCAATATAATACCTACAATATATGTCTTTGAAACTTAACAAGTTTCCTTGAGACTTACTGCAAAATAGTCATGTATTTCTAGTCGATTTTTATTCCCATAGATAATATGAGAATTTGACTTTTCCAAATCACTCAATTTTGTACTACCAAACATTATATTAACTTTTCCTTCTTTCATAACTAAAAGAAGAAATATATATTTTTCTCTTTTAATATAGTATGCATTGTAGCACAGACCTTAAAATATATATCTTATTATAATTGTAAGAACAAGTAGAAAACACAATAATTTAATAACGTTATTGCCAAGGTGCTAAGAAAAAAATACTAGCACTCAAAGTGCACAACATGTTCTTAAATATATCATTTCTTCACCTTAATAAATAATAAAATTAAGAAGAAATTAAAAGATGCTTTGATTTACAAAACAAATTAATTATAATATATACCACAACAAAATGTGATAGATATTTATGGCCAAGATATAAAGACCTTATACAAACACAAAATAAGCATAATATTGCTAACAATTTATATTTAAATAAGCGCAGTACCAATTTCTGTTAATAATTTATATTCCAATGTTGTTAACAAAATTATTGTTAACAATTTATTCATTATTATTGTGCTTATTTTTCATCATCTTTATAAACAAAATTGACCTTAATATATCATCAATTTTGCAAAATCAAATTGACGTCAGCATTCTTTTCTTTCTTTATCATAGCTTGTAAAGCTTGACAAGATATTCAGGTGCACGAAAAACACGTGACCAATGATCTTTTATGTCATATCAATGACATATATTATCTTTATTCTTATAAGAATTCTATTGAGAACACCAATAGTTCTCTTGATTATTATAACGTCAATTATGATGATTGTAAATTTCTATTCCTTTACCATGTCCACGTCCAACACCATGACTACGACTAGAGTCATTTATCAAACTCATCATACTTTATTTGCTGCATTCACTTCAGGGAATACTTTTGCAAAAAAAATTATACTTTATTCCATTTTCTTCTGGAAATGGAGTTGATTCATTTGGACATGCCTAATAATTTTTTTTCAATAGCTTAGAACTTTTGCTTAACAATAAGCAAATAAGAAATTAGCTCAAAATATTTGGTAAACCTATGCTCTCGATATTGCTGCTTCAGGAGCACATTCGAGGCATACAAGTAGAATGTCTTTACCAATATACCTTCATCAATAATTTCATATTAATATAAATTCAATAGAGAGCTAATTTAAAACAAAGCTTGATTATACAGAATCTTGCAAAAATTTTGCAAATTATTCTAAAGAACTACTGGTTCTTTGTTAATGAGATACCATATTTTCAATTCTTAATGATGCAAATAATAATGGCAAAGAAATTTTGCCTTGTGCAATCCTTCAGGGATGCCTGATTTTATCATTGATAGTATCTCAAAGATTAATTGCACTCACATGAATTATGGCATCAAGAACCCATGATAATAATTCCTCTTGAAATATCAAGTGCAACAAATTTATCAAGCTTTGAGAAATTCGATATTGTACATAAGAAATAAGAATTGAAATAATTAAGATATACATATGTATATTCCCTTTATGTAAAATTAACATGAATAAGAATTTAGAACAACAATAATCAAATATGTTTTCTTACCTTGATTTGATGTTGTTTACTTACCTTAATGTGATCATCATGCTCAATTTCTCAAAACTCAAATCGATCGGTAGAACTTCGTGCTGATAACGTATTATAAACATAATGTAAAAAAAGGAGTCTAGAAGAAGAAGAAGAATAGAGACAAGATGAAGAGGAGAAGTATGATCATATTCACTTTCTTATTCTCCACAACCCTTGCATACATCTTCTATTTATAGGGTTACAAGAGTAACCTCCAACCATGAGTTACAAGGAATTAAGGATGGTACATAATGCCTCATCAATGGCATAAATCCTATTCAATTTGGGTTATGATGATCACATTCATTTGGAAGTTTTTGGGAGACTAATGGACATCCATTTTATATGATTTACAACAAAGACTAATATAAAATGAGTTTTACTAACAAGTGGCATAAGAACATTATTTAAGGATTCAGCATAACTAATAAGAGAGTTTAAAAATTATTCCTTTTAATTTTTCATTAAGTTTAAGACAATATATTGTATTAATAAGAGAAAACTTTAAATAATACCCAAGGCACTTGTTAGATAAATCCATATAAAATTAGTGAAAAAAAATAAAGAACTAAATTAAATGTTTAACTTGAAAAAAATAATGTGGAGAGTGGAGACATAGATAGTTAAGCAAAAAGGCAAGGGGAGGAAAGAGTGATGTAGAAACAATAGTAGACATCAACAATTCAGCACTAAGCACGGAAGAGTGAGAAAAATGAGGACCGACCAATGAGGAAGCATATCCTCTGCTTTGCATAATGGCAGTGTGTGGAGTGCATACGGAAATGGATCCTCTAAAATAATTCTTTATATTTTTTGGTAGAGTTACTATCTCTCTCATAATTCCACTAAAAATATAGAGGATTACTTCAAAAAATCCACTTCCCATACTACTTAGCATCACTCATTTTCAGTGAATCAAATATATTGGTTTCCTCTAGAGATATAATAAAATTTGTAGGAGTAAATAGAGATGGCGATGTGTATCAAAAAATGGGTATGATATTTGTCCCAAAAAATTGTTGGATATCTGATAAACATAAAATATTAAATAGGATATGAATAGTAAAATATAATTATTCATTAAGTATTAGTTAGGTAAGAATATTGGCTTCAAGTATTCTATATCCGTCCTAAATAAATGGATGAATGGTGTACCTGATATCCGATATCTATAAAATATAATATATATCATTAAATAAAATTTTGTGTTTTTAATATTCTTGGAATTGTTTTTAATTTTTATTTATAATTATTATGTATATTTTAATTTTTAAATATTTTTTTAAGGATATTAAAAATTGGATATTGTGTAATTTACTTGATTATAGGGTATCCAATATCCATTATTCTTTTGGATATTTTGGTGTTTCGAGTATTTCAAATATCAGGTGGTTTCGGATACGATTATTGAAAATGAAATTTTTTCGAATTCGGTTACGGTTCAGGTATTAGATGTATTGGGGGATTCAGATGAGGATAGTGAAAAATGAATGAGTACCCGTCCATTGTCATTTATAGGAATAAATGATGATTTATTTATACATATTTTTGAAAATTGCTAGTTTTTAAATGATTTTTTAAAAAAATAATAAAGGATATTACAATAAAAAAAATGAAGGTGGAGATGAAAATGGCTTTAAAAAAACAAAGGGAGGGAAGAATGGTACAAACAAAACAGCACAGCACCCCTAATGATACTAGTATTTGTATTTTATGTACGGTGATGCTATAAATTTTTTCAAAAATTAAATATAAATTTAAAAATAAAACTAATATAAAAGAATACAGTTATTTTATTTAAAATAATTTATTTTATTATAATTATAGGTAATTATCAATGTTCATTCATCTTATTTAAAAACCAAATTATATTATTAATTTAAACAAATAAATATTCAATCAAATATTACTCTTATTTTAAATTAAAAATTACATTATTAACTGTTTTATTATTAAGTATGAAAATTAAAATACATAATTACAGCTCTATTCAATACAAATTTTAAATGGAACAAGATTGACTCCATTTGTGTTAAATATTTGTTTGAATTTCTATACTCACTGTAATTACGGAATATTCCACCTAGGGACACGTGGCACCGAACCTTCTAGAAGCACGGCCCCAGCAGCCGCAGGAGACACGTGACACCACTCACCTATCTGTTTCGTGGCCATCACCCACGTCACCACACGGAGCTTCCCCTCAACCAGACGTGGGATCTCCACAAGCCTCGTGGGACGCCCCACGTTCCACTAGGTCGTGGGTCGAGCACGATCTCCCTACACTCAAGTATAAATAGACCCTCACTCGGGGGACTACGTAAGCAATCTAGCATACACAGAACTATACACAGCCTGAAGGATTATCATACATCATCTCTAATATTTCATACCCTCTCTCGGTACCTGAGCATCCTCAGATACTCCACGTAGGTCCTTTCTGCCCCTCGAGCTCCGTCACCGACCCCCATTCCGATCAATCTACGGTCAGCTTGGCTCCTCCTCAGAGCACGCCATTTACAGGGCTTTCAGCGGCCCTCAGAGACCATAGCTCTCTCCCACTAAGGCAACCTCCTAAGAGCGGCTCGCCCGCCCGGAGTACCTTAGGCACGTCTTAGCCGCACACGGCCTAATACAAGTAACAACCTTGCCTAACGGCCCCGATAGACGTCACCATGACAAACTACGTGGACTTTGATCCCTCCCGAAGGGTATGTAGGCACATAGGTGCACCACCTAAGGACAAATCCCCCAAGATTAAAATCCCTTGCGGTCCTAATTTCAAATTACAATTGTCTGAGCCAAAAATGATAGTTACAGTGGCACCCACCGCGGTGTTCTCAGACCACAATGCCTTACACGTCCTAGCCGAACACGACCACTACAGGTAACATTCCTGCCTAATGGCTCATATGGACATTTCCTCCTCGAACTGGGTGTACAAATATCTTTTAATCAATAAAACATATATAACAATAACAATCAAAGCCATTTTTCACTAGATAGGGTCAGCTATAGTCAATAAAACATATAAAAGGATAAAATTCATAAATTAATATAACATATAAGTTAATTTTCTTATGTACATGTATATTCTATGAAAGTTTATAATTCTTTAGCTCGGCTTGTTAAGCTCAGTTAATTAAACGTGCCAAACTTGATCATGATTTTTTGTTCGTTTAAAAGTTTAAGTTCGAATTCAAGCTCATGTTATTTTAAACGAACCAAATTTGAACATCTAAAACTCAAGTCATTTACAGTCTTACTTATACTAATATTCAATTCAAATATACATATATATAAATCTTATCCAAAAATATTCATTCGTAATCCTAATTATTTATAAAATATTTTCAATTCAAATATACATATATCTAAATATATGTATATCCACAACACCCCCCCCCCCCCTTCAAGTTGGAGCATCAAGATCCCGTATGCCCAACTTGCGAAGAAAGAAATCTAGTTGTTGTTTCCCAAGCGAAGAAGGAAACCAAGTCTTCAATTCAATTTTTTCCAAAAATTGTAGTATCAACATAACTTCACTGGTTGTTTCAATCCAAGCTCGATGGCTTTGTTTCAATCCATACAAGAATTTTTGAAGTTCACATACCTTCGCAAAAAACGAAGTATCCAATCTAACTTATCCTGAAAGTTGGAGAGCTCTGCTTCAATCCATACAAGGATTTTTGAAATTTACATACCTTCGTAGAAAACGAAGTCTTCAATCCAACTTTTCTTGAAAGTTGAAGTATCCATACAACCTCACTGGTTGTCCAAGCCCGAGGGCTTTTCTTCAATCCATACAAGAATTTTCGAAGTTCACATACCTTCGTAGAAAATGAAGTCTTCAATCCAACTTCTCCTGAAAGTTGGAGTATCCATACAACCTCATTGGTTGTCTAAACCCGAGGGCTTTTCTTCAATCTATACAAGAATTTTTGAAGTTCACATAGCTTCCTACATTCCTCTTGAGGTAGAAAACAAGGGTCGAAGCACGGGATCACCATTAATGACCTAGTACCAAAATCACTAGAAACCACCATCAAACTCAGCATCTGACTTGTCGATGTCCTCTGAAGCCTACCCTGATGGCGATAACATGCACAGAAAACTTTCAAAATTTGATCTCCCAAACCTCCAAACGTGCACTCGTTGCACTCTGAATTGAAAAAATAGTAGACCCCCCAAATCACAATAGAAAAGATATTATCAAAATAGGGTTTAGGGTAAAATTGCTTCCAATAAAGATTTATGCTTTAAAGCAATCTGCCTCTGATACCATATTAAGATTGTAAAGGAAGAAAGTAGTGGGAAAAATCATTTTACTTTATCATTTACCTTTGCAGAGTATTTATACATAAAAATAAGAAATCCTAATTAAACTCCTAAAGTTTTCCTTAAACGTGGATAACAACTCTAAACCTTATCTAACAAAATTCGAAATTAAATATAATATCCCTAAAACTTATCCAAAAATATTTCTTCATAATCCTAATTATTTATAAAATATTTTTAATTCAACCACAACAAAGTACTCAATCTCATTTTGCATCGCTCATTGGCATCTCCCTTACAGAAAGCAATTGTTTAACACATCTTTGTCATTTCGTTGCTTTAATCAACAATTGAAGTCCATTAATCAAATTCATATGACACATGAATGTATGACAACTGCACTGGTGAAAAAGTTGTTCTTTTGATTGCAATATCACTTGGATCCCATTAAATTGGTTCAGAAATACTTCAAAAGAAGACTAGGATTAAAACATTTTTTGAGATTGAAGATTTTGGGGGAGGGTTAATCTAATTGATTAAAATCCCATTATTCAATTGTTATAGAAAAATGGGAAACAGCTCAAACGAGACTGAGAAGTAGTCCACAAAATCAACGCATGTTCAAGGACAAATACTGAATTCCAAATCAAACACCTAAGTCACGTTTGATTTATGGATTTTAGAGTGAAAGGGATGGGAATGAAAGTGAGAATGAAAAAAGAGAATAATATGATTATTTTTAATATGATGTAAAATTGATGGTAGGAGAAAAAGAAAAGATGAGGCAGAAAAGTGAGAACGAATATGTCTTTTTGCCAAAATTGCAATGAAAAATTGGGAATCATTTATTTCCTTCGCTCCAAGTGTGGAGTCCGATGCTCACAACATCCCACACAACTTTGTTCAATCAAACAAAGTCTTTGGACCTCACCTACCACCATTCCATTTCCCTTCCTCCATTTAAGGATATCTTTGGATTGTGGATTAAGGAGGAGAAGGAAAGCGGAGATAATTAAGATATTTTTTTCTTGTTTAGGAAGATAAAAATTGGAGGGAAAGATAATGGAAGATCAATCCTTAATTTGTCATTTCCCTTCCCCTTCACAAATTCAAGATACCCCAAATTGTGGTATTTTGGAGGAGATATCAACACCCAAACAAAAAGAGGACATATGGAAGGTTAACCTTCCCCTCCCCTCCCTTCTCCTCTAATCACTTCCCTTCTCTTCTCTTCTTAATTTCTAAACAAACCCTGGATTGTGGATTAAGGAGGAGAAGGGAAGGGAAGGGGAGGGGAGACTTTCAATATATCTTCTTGTTTGGGAATATGATAATTGAAAGGGAAGATAATGGAAAACAAATCTTTAATCTTATAATGTCATTTCCCTTCATAAATTCAAGATACCCCAAATTGAGATATTTTGGAGGAAGTATCAACACCCAACGTATGGAAGGCTAACCTTCCCCTCCCCTCCCCTCCCCTCCCCTCCCCTCTCTTCTCCTCTAATCACTTCCCTTCCCTTCTTAATTCCCAAACAAGAAGGGTGGATTTTGGGAGACTAACCCTATCTAGGTTAAAAGAGTTAGGGAGAGGGGGCTAATGACATATTAATAAAAGAAAACTATTATCTATCTATATATGAAACTAAATGCAGTTCCACCTATTTCAAAGGTTCTAACTTCTAACATGTACCAACAAGGGATATGCACATGGTATTCAAGATCGTAATCTAGATCATAAGATCATATAGGATCGCGGTCTTATGCCCTATTTTTTATTTGAAGCGTAAGTAAAATCGCAAATTAACATAATCGTGATAGGGTTGCGATCTAGAGCGTGAGATCGCTCGATCCTGTTCGATCCAGGAGAAGCCAAGTTGTTTAAAAAAAAGTAGGAAAACGCATTTAGGATAAAATAGCCTTTCTCTTCAATTTATGCATGGTTGCTTATTTGTTTGAGCTTATGATATTATTACAAATTTCTATGACATCTTTTTTATAACTAGGAGTATATATGGATGATGTTGATTTTGTTTGATTAATTGATCCGTGGATTTTGTCATTTTTGTGACTTACAAAGTAGTTTATGGAAATATCATAAAATTTAATCATTTTATGCTTAATATATATATATATATATATATATATATATATATATATATATATATTAATAATTATCTAATAATTGATAAGATCTTACGATCTTCGATTCCATCTATCTTGTGCCTCTTCCGTTCCTACTTAAAATCTCGATCTTAATTATCTTGGATACGCATGATGATTTTCTTGAATATCAAATGAGATCTATAACTAAAACTCGAATTTTTAACTTAACAAATTACATTTCCGAACTGTTTTTGCATAGCAAAAGGACTACATTAAATTTTTCTAAATCATTTCCCCTCCTATGTATTATAACAAAATATTGCCGTTAAACCCACAAAACTCCTACATCAACCAAAAGAAAACCCCAAAAGCTGTAACCTAGAACAGTTTCTATCACTGAAAGTTGGTGTACCCTTTCTATCCAAACAAATTTAGGTGTAAAGAAACCTATGCACAATCTTCAGTCCCAAAACTCACTTGTATAATCTTCAGTTGCATTACCTTTTACATTGTGCTAAACTGTAGAACATGAAAAACTAACCATTAGACAAGAACGGATAAACTCAATACAAAATCAACTAGTTGAATATAAAATGTGATAAACATAACATCACTCGGTCAAATCATCAAGACTATACCTGTAAGGAATTAGTACTTAATATTCCAAAGTATAGAGGAGTTTGATGGATCCACTGCGTGCATGAGTTCAGGAGACACACCCGAAGATATCCTATGTGAATGCAACCTCGAGCTCAGAATAGCCAGCAAGTCTTTATGACGTGATTGCTTCCTCTTCAGCACTTGCACATAAGCATGCAACCCAAGCCACTCAACTTCACCCTTCTCCAGCTTAAGAACCGGCCGGAAATCACAGCGAGAACGAATGGAATGCATCCTTCTCTTTATGAGTTCGTACATATAACTGGTGATGGATCGTTAAGGAAAAGAAAATTAATGGTTGAGTTATGAAACATTAAAGTGACATGTTCTTAGTGAAGAGTTTGTTCAATGTGAAATGCAATCATAATAAAATGAGTAAACTGCCATTTTGGTCCCTAGAAGATTCACTCGCTGACACTTTAGTCCCTGAAAGATTGTGACTATACAAATTTGGTCACTGAAAGATCCAAATTTTAAACATACTAGTCCCTCCGTCAATTTTTTGGAGACGCCATTAACAGACGTAATGATGTGGCCGATGAACAATAATGGCAACAAATCCATTTGAAGCTAATGAACTCTTTGCAAGTGAAAAAGTAACGTGTCTAACGTGTAAAAAATTCATAGAGACTAGTGTGTCTAACATTTGAATCTTCTAGGGACCAGTTTGTATAGTCACAATCTTTCAGGGACTAAGTGTCAGCAAGTGAGTCTTCTAGGGACCAAAATGGCAGTTTACTCTGATAAAATATATGATACAAAAAGTATGAAACAATGTTCATACCTCAAGGAGCTTTTGACACTGTTTAAACAAGATTTCGTACCGAGTTTGAAGATGAATGATAACTGACAGATATAACAATGGAACTTCATGGCACATAACAAAAATGATTGATAGATATTCAGTCTCACAACAGCTGCTGAATTGATATTCGAATCAAAGAATATGGGATGGCATTTTGGCCTCAAAAAGCCACGCAGCTTTTTCTTCAGGCGAAGGCCTGGTTTACCTTGCCAGGAGACAGTAAGTGTGTACCGCAAATGGCCATTCAAGTACCTGTTTAACATATGGAACCACTTATTACAAATTGAGACAAATGGGCATATTATGCTTATAGAGATACTTAGTTAACTCAGTAATTGTGTAATACGAAAACAATGAGAGCATCAGAGCACCATTACACATCAATACCACAAAAGTAAAAGTAGCTTTTCACAGCTTATTGAGGAATTGAATTGAACTGACTTGATAGACAATGAAAGACATCACAATTTGTAATGTTTAACTCTTATAATTTTTATTACCAAGATAAGAAAAAGAAAAAATATCCACAGAAGTTATTGGCTTGTTTGAATGTAGTCTTTAAAAAGTATTTTTATTTTATTTTATTTAAAAAAAAAGAAAAGAGAACATGTTTGCATTTTTGTTTTCAACTAAAAATAGAATATGCGTTTTGGGAAAAAATCACATAAAAATTAAAATTATTAAACAATCAAAATGCAGACACAAGTTTTTTTTTTTTAATTAATAGCATGTACATAAATACATGAAAACAATAGTAGTATGGATTCTAAGAACTAATTTTATAAAACAATTTTAAAGAATGAAAAACAAAATCCATCTAAAGGAAAATGATAGTGTCAGTGTCAACAGTCACGCCTTTATTAAATTCTTTTAATACACGCCTAAAATTGCTATCAGTGATTTAATTTCTTGGCATTTGAATAGGAATGAACAATGAATACAGAAGGAACTAATTATTTAACAAACATAATAATGACAAGGATAGACATTATATGATAATAACACGGTCAATTAAAAAAGCTTTGATAAAAGTTAACCTTGTATAGTCTGCCTGAATTTCCAAGGTGCAGCAATTAATAAGCAGACCACTCCAACAAAGAAACGAAGGGCCATCTTCACCAACTTTAACCTTCCTCGATGGGGATCCTTGTCCAACATCAAAGTTTACACCAAACTTTTTTTCATTCATGTAGCAATTGTAAGCACGAAATCCTCTTTGCAGCCTGGAGAAAAAGCTAGCTGCTTGCTTTTTTGAAGTTGATATAAAAAGAATATCATCAATAAATCGCATTAGAATATGATGTTCGGAAGAGACTTCACCATTATTGCTCATGTTTGAAGCATGATTCTTCTTGCAACCGTCAGATTCAATTGTTCTTTCAAGAAATGGAAAGATCACTTGCCTCTCCAGATGTCCATAATAAAGGGAGCAAAGCAAAGTAGACAAAACACCTCCTTGGGGAATACCAACACCTTGCAAGTAAAATTTTCCATCCAACTGCAAAACATTGCGCTTCACATGCTGCTTAAGATGTGAAAACAGCACTTTATTGTCCACATGCTTGACTCCTCTCCTGGGACATTAGAGAATATTATATTGAGCGGAGTTTTTCCATTTTTCCTTTTGAATAAAACTTTCTATAGTTCTAAATGATTATCTAATAAAGAATCTGCCACACTAACTTCTTCATAAGCAAAGCAATGCAAATATGCTGAACTTTGATTTGTCATGCACTCTTAAAGATTAATGTGCAGCCATTAGACCTAGAAATTCTTGAATTTACTTCCTTTCTAATAAATTTTAATTAGAAGTGACAACTGAGTGATCATGTTCAGACCATGGAAGATACTTCTCAAACTAATCAACTTAGAGGTGTGAGACAAGCACAAGGTGCCACAACACTTCAAACAATTCTGGTGGAGTCCCACATCAGGGAGCCACAGGGAATCACTGTGATACTTAAAGGGCATAGTTCTTCCTCTTTACAAGAGGATTTAAAAGAGGTAAACTTGTGTTTTAGTCAGCAAGATCAGTCCAGACAGACATGGAATATAAAGTCACTAAAATATCCAGCAGTGTAACAATAGATATGAGCAGATGGCTCCCGTTCGGTAGGCAGCTTCACTGATGGAAAGGAATGTAAAAAGGTGGTGGAGCCCTTTTTACTTTTTTTATTTATTGTCAGCTTTTAAAAAAAATACAAGGGGTAAAGTGGTAATTTTAATACATTTCCATTCCAAATTTTTACTACCAAACACAGTAAACCCATTCCCTTTCCCTTTCTGCGTAAAGACGTACCTTAGAATAGACAAAAATTCCATGAAATCCAAGATCATATATAGGAAGAGTAATTATCAGAATTAATAATGCAGAGCATTAAAGTTTAAATAGGTAAATAATCAAGTAAAACGAGACTCCAATTACCAAAAGATGCCAGAATACTACAATATAAAAGAACCATAGAATTTACAATATTAATAGAAAATTCAAAAAATGATACCTGATTAACAAAGATTGTACCCAAGAAACGGGATGAAGCAGATGAGGTAAATCCTTCAGAACCAGGGCACATATTTTCACCACGCACTGAAAGATGCTTGCGAACCCATAAAGATTTCTTCGTGCAAACAACTTGATCATGCTGTTTAAGTAAATATTCACGTTTTGGTAAAACTTCATTCATTACATCTAGCAGCTTGTCCTGATCAACAGAATCGAATGCTTTTAATACGTCAGAAATGACAATATAAAAATTAGGCTTAGATTTTGATCCTTCCTTCAGGCCTATCAAAAACTGGCCTACATCATTGTAATCGAAAACAGATGAACCTAGCTTTTCAGGTTCCTTGAATTGAATATCCTTCAGAATAATATGGGCATCATGAAGAACAAAATTCACAGATTGATAGTGATCAAATTTACTTTTGAGATGATTTGCTTTTCTCCACATTTTAGAAGACTGAACATTCCTCGATGACATGTAGGATAGCAATCTTGAAGAACTATTAAGATTAGCCACCATCCTTACTCCATTCTCTTTTGGTCTAATCCTAAGCTTTGAAAATCCAAATGGTCTTCCCATGAGAATATTCCTAACAGCCACATCATCCAGGTGACTATATCTCCCATCTTTTCTATTTTGATAACTGTATCTCCCATCTTCTAAGCAAGCAATTGTGCTATTTGTCAACTTCTCCCAAACTGATTTCCGATAATAGTATATATCTTGTTTCCCATGCTGACTTTCAGTAACATAAAAGTTTGCTTGCACTAAAGGCACAACCAGGCAAGAGAAATACCAAAAGATCCACCTTTCTAGAAGCTTACGTTTGATAACATGCACAGCATGATTCCAATTTCTGAATTCTTTATCGAGGCCTCTATTATGCCCTTCTGCGCATTTTAGGATCTGAGCATCTTGGCTATTCGAGAAATATTTAGTTGTTAGGAATGGAAATATTGATGTTTTCAATCCTTTCATACATAGCTTCAAATGACTCTTCTCAAATCTCCTCAGGCATATAAACCTGAAAATGTTTCTCCTCATTATTCTCCACTGTGAAGGCATTACCTAATAATTCTCGGGGTAGTACACTCCTAGAGACAGCCCAGATGTAAGATACCACCTGACTTTTTGAGCAATAAGATTTAACTGCCTCATGCTGTGAATCAATGGCTTCCAGAGTATCTACAGAATGTTTTGAATCAAAACCATGCATTTTCTTTTGCACTCCAATCTCTGATACATTGCCCTGTAGAGGAAAATGTTTGAGAAATGTATCATATTAACACTGGAACAATTTTTTCAACTGGGATTGAATTGAGTTCCTTTGAAAAAGAATGCTTTAAGAAGTGTTGTTATGTATAACCTCACCAACCAAGTGAAATTATGTAGTATTAACCAAAAAGTCCAAAAGAAATTAAAAACCTCATGTGGGGAGTTAGATCTTCCTATTGGATCTTGATTCCATGGTGGAACAGCACAATGCTTATCCAAGAGTTTCTTATATTGGCAACATTGGGTCCGGCGGATGACACGCTTAAACAGCTTAACAAGTGAGTGATACCTGCACATATAAAAATTATAATTGCCACAATGATATGCTGTAAACCCCCTATACCCACCCCCAGCAGCAAAAGACATGTTATAAGGCAATGCCAAATAAGTATTGACAATGACAATCAGCAATAACACCATATACTCCAAGGACCATTTTATTTCACAATTAGAAAAAAAAATCCAATCATAGAAACACTTCTCTGACTAAAGATTTACCATTCTTTGTGACCATAAGACTATCTTACCCTCTAATGTGAAATGAAAACACTAGTCTATTCAAGATATCAAAGCATATCAAGGAGTCAAGAATCTTTTCAAATCTATCCCCACATCAAGATAATCAGTTCAGAAACTGGTTAAATAAAATTCATAGGCGATCAAAGGCATTGCCAGTGAGACAGGCTTTTATCTTCAATAGTTTAGTTCTTCAGTTGGTTTTAGGATTTATCTAGGTATCCGTACAGTAGGCAACAAATTTTTTTTTTTTGGAGGGCGGTTAAGGAAGCCTCTAAGCCTCATCCACTGCTATCCAGAATTTCCAGTTTACCCACCCTTTTCGCACAAAAACTAGAGATCCTTTAATCACAAGAAAATAACAGTAAAAGAAAAAAAAAAAGGGCTTGGAAGTAAAGAATCCTCCAAGACTAGTGGAATCAAATTATAATCTCTAATCCTACCGAATACATGGTATAAACTACACAATTACCTTAGAAGCATCATATTAAAGAATGTATTATGATCAGAAGGGCCTTCATGAACTTACAGGCATTCAGAGCCAATGAGACAAGAACCACTATTGTGCAAGCAAGGCTTTAAATCAGCATTGACATTTGCCTCAGATATGCCAAAAATATCTTCAACAATATACTTCGAACCAGCCAAATTTGAACGTACAGAATTGAATATGTCTGAGCGATCATTTGTTAAGGTGTTAAGACAATACAGTTATGAGGCAAAATTATGGGTGGGAACTTATAGAATGGCAACAAACTAACCATCACAAAACTCCTAAAACATTAATTTGTTTGGGCTAGCCAAAATAATGATAGAAAAAGAAAGGTATGACCTGCAGCAACAGTAATAAAGATGGAAAATTGGCAATAAAGTAAAATTTTCATTCAAAGAAGACATATTCTATGACAGATTTAGAAGTTATTGGCAGATACGTTTCTTGGGAAGAACTGACGGGGAAGATGCTGAATTATAGAAGATGGATTGCCTGCTTGATTTCAGTCCTCTTGGTAAAAGCTGGAACTGATTGCAATATTAAACAACAAGAACATTCCCGTGGCATCTGCAGGTAAAAAGAGTTCAATAAACTAGAGGTAGAAATAATGAGAAACCAAACCATCCACAATTTTGCAGACAAAGTAAGCCACTGATTTGAAAGAATATAATAAATTACTACTTATGTCTTCTGAAGATCTAAATGAATTCCTCGCACCCCATTTTGTCAGAAGCAACAACAAGAAGACACACAAGAAATCTAAATATCAAAGAAAAGATTCAAATTTTCATTAACAAAGACAGTATACTTAGTTGTGTACTTGTGTTACACCTTATATTCAACTTTATCTATGAATTTATATTTGTATCAAACTGTCAAAAGATGATCCAAAACTTAATACATGCTCCTGTCATTTGTAGGCAATGATAACTTCCCATGACTAAGTAATTCTATTGGAAGTTTGGTGACCAAGGCAAAGATTCAACTAGAGTAAAAATTGTTGCCACATGCAAAGTAGACCTTTGGCTTAAGCAATTACTATTAGTATTACTTGGCCTGTGATGGGCCCAAAAATGTGGTCACTTATGCTAGAAGGAATAAGAGGGATAATGTTTCCAATTAACTCTCACCTCACCCAATGACTCCAACCACTCCATCCCCAATATCAGGTCAACCTCTCCCATTTCGGGGTATTTGAGAACCTACAAGAGGCTGTCAGACAATGTACATTGGGAAGGGATGAAACGAGATGTCCAGGCGTATGTTGCTAAGTGTGAAGTTTGCCAAAAGAACAAGTATCAAGCAATGAGCCCAGCCGGGTTACTTCAGCCTTTACCCATTCCTCAGCAAGTTTGGGAAGACGTCAGCATGGATTTCATAGTTCGCTTGCCTAAATCACAGCACTACGATACGGTTATGGTGGTGTTTGACCGTTTAACTAAGTATGGACATTTTATCCCTCTCTCCCATCCTTTCACAGCAAAAGAAGTGGCAGAGAAGTTTGTTAAGGAGATTGTAAGGCTACATGGGCTTCCCAAATCCATCGTAGCAGACCGAGACCGAGTCTTCGTGAGCCATTTTTGGAAGGAACTCTTCAAATTATCGAGGGACTACTCTTAAATATAGTTCCAAATATGATGGGCCACTGTGAAAGCCACCTATGTTAGGAGGAAGTCCATGGCAAATGGGCCTTCCATTGGGAAGTCCACCTTAGGGGCAGAATAGTCAATTCTGCCACCAGGTAACTGCCTCTGCACCTTTTACTCGCCAGCCACAATGATTAGGAGCCAGCTTGGATTTTAGGACAGAATTGTAGGAGAGCCCTGCCTCTGGAATGTCAGGGAAGCTTTTTATGATTTCAGCCATTGTTGCCTTTTATTTCTAGTGTGTACTGTACTACAGTTGTAAGGGGTCATATTTCGTGGCTCTTTTATCCTGTTGCTATTTTAATACAGAATCATTCAGCTGGCTATTTACCTATGTTGCTGCTACTGTTTTATTGCTGTTTGGGTTATTTACTGGGTTTGTGCAGTAGATCCTATCAGGATATCATCCCGAAACGGATGGACAGACTGAGGTGGTTAATAGGACACTTGAAACTTACTTGCGATGCTTTGCCGGGGAGAAATCCAAACAATGGAGCAAGTGGATTAATTGGGCTGAATTCTAGTGTCTACTGTACTATGGTTGTAAGGGGTCATATTTCGTGGCTCTTTTATCCTATTGCTATTTTAATACAGAATCATTCAGCTGGCTATTTACCTGTGTTGCTGCTACTGTTTTATTGCTGTTTGGGTTATTTACTGGGTTTGTGCAGTAGATCCTATCAGGATATCATCCCGAAACGGATGGACAGACTGAGGTGGTTAATAGGACACTTGAAACTTACCTGCGATGCTTTGCTGGGGAGAAACCCAAACAACGGAGCAAGTGGATTAATTGGGCTGAAATCTGATTCAACACTACTTTCAATGTTTCTGCAGGTATGTCACCTTTCAAGGCCCTGTATGGAAGGGACCCGCCCACACTGTTTCATTTAGAAGATTGCTTTTCACCGGTGGAACAAGTGAATGAATATATTCGAGACAGAAATGAGGCAGAATTGAAAGAACATCTGGTTGTTGCTCAAGACAGAATGCGGACCTATGCTAACAAACACCGAAGAGAAGTTCAGTACAAGGTTGGTGATTTGGTGTACCTTAAGCTCAAACCGTACAGGTTGCAGTCACTGGCCAAGAGGGCTAGTGAGAAGCTCAGCCCGAGATTCTATGGACCTTACAAGGTCAAGGCAAAGTATGTGGAGGTCGCGTATAAGCTGGAATTACCGGCAGCAGCCAGAATTCATCCTGTTTTCCACGTATCCCAGCTTAAGAAGAGTGTGGAAGGTACTACTCCAACTCAAGAAATTCCCATTTGCCTAACTGAGGATATGGAACTACAGATTCAACCAGAAGAAGTTAAAAAAGCGAGGAAACTCACCAACGGGAATGTGGAGATTTTGTTGAAGTGGGAAGGCCTACCAGAGTTCGAATGTACTTGGGAGGATTATGACGTGGTCAAGACTCAATTTCCACAATTTCACCTTGAGGACAAGGTGAAGCTTGTTGGGGGAGGTGATGAGGGGCCCAAAAATGTGGTCACTTATGCTAGAAGGAAGAAGAGGGATAATGGGCCAATAAGGGAGCCCACTGAGAGGGCAGAAATGGGAATTACTCAAAGTAACTAACTCTGACACACCTTTTAGGTGTTGAGGCATTTTTGGGTGGGGGGTATCGTGGATTTGGCTTTGTCAGGGAGAGACCTAACCTCTCAAACGTCAGGAACTATCTTGCTTTTACTTTCTTTTCCATTCCTGTAATTTCTTTCTATTTTACTGAGTACTGGAGAATTTCGATTCGCTGCTGGGAAATACTATTGGCAGAGCAATGTACTGAATCCGTTTTGCTGCTGTGTTATTTTTCCCTATTCTGTTTGGCTGCTTTAGTATTCTACAGGGGAGGCTCTATCAGCCTGAATCGCATAGTTGCAGAATTGCAGGCCACTTTATTATTTTAACGTATCTTGGTAACAGGTAATAACAGAACTGCATACTGTCCAGCACAAAATAGTGAAATGAAAGCAGAGTTCAAATATAATGAAATTGACTAAGATGAGTACATCCTAAAGAAAGTACAATCTAATACTCTCTAGAGGTATAAATTTGTCTGGCATGTTCTGCACCACAATTTAAAAATCATTAATACATGATGCATTACTAAGATTTTGCATGAACAATGTAATAAAGTTAGTTCCAATACCACAAAAAATTCTAATATTTATGAAAAATAAATAAATAAAATTGGTAAAGCGACCTTCAACAATATTCCAGGGAAACAATAGGTCACCTTTTCATGATGACTTAAGCTGGTTTCACTGCAATGAAAACTTCCATGTAAGCAGTCTGTAGTAGTGCTGGTTTCAGCGGAGCATAATTTTTGCCTCCGCTTTTGGCGCCGCTGCCAACTAAACGGCCTTGAACGCTTTCTAATCCTAGCTGTAGGATATTCTGAACTTTTTTCCCCTTCAGACTCAGCTATATGTTTACCAGCACATTTTCCAGTTGATGACTTAGAAACATTGGCAGAACTTGTTTGGTGATGCTCACTCCCGTCATGCCTAGTCAACGGCATTGAAGACTTCAAACCAGTGAAGTCAAGACCACTTGCAGAGCATGCAGGACCATTGAAAATAATGGAAGTATTGCACCTCCTTTTTCCTACAGTTGAGTCAGTATCACCAGTTCTTTCTCTCTTCTTTTGGTTTCCTGACAGAAAATTGCAACACAAAAATCATCATTGCAACATCCTACCCATTTCAAGAATCCAAAAAGGATTTCTTCTTTTCAACATGTAAAGTCAGGAATCATAAGGCCTTGACACAGATATGGGTGTAATTAAAGCCAAAAAGTCTTAAAAGCCCTCCCAGTCCAAGATCAAGAGCAACAGTCAAGGCTTCCAGACATATTCAACATAAATTAACTTATCTTCTTTAGTAACTAAGGAGGTTATAAATAACGCCTCACACCCCAGAAACAAAAGGCCAACTCTTTATGTTACAGCTTTCATGCTGTACTCTTATTCTTGCGGAAATAATACTATTAATATCATTACTTTGTTCCTCTAAGGTTCCCAAATCCAATTCTTTAAGTGCTATCTTCCCCATCTAAAGTTCTAAACAGATTCCATGTCAGAAACACTTCAGTCCAAACAGCTTAAGCTATTAAATGACGGCCCTACAGACTACAGTGAAGCCAAATGGACCACACCAACCTAACCTGATTTGGCCTGCCACTGTAAGTGGGTTCGCTGGCCCTCTGATAAGGAGCTGGCCTTTTAACAACCCAATCCATTTTCAAGAGGGCTAAAGGTTAGGTAGTCCAGCTCATTAAATGAATAATGAATAAATAATATGAAATATGCATATGAATTATTATTTTTTATTTATTGACTAATTATGTCAACATCTGAATAAATATTAAAAATAAATTTTAAAAATGAATAATATCTCATTAATTGGTAGAACTCACTTTAATCAAGTTTGTGAACCCTCTTATGAAGCGAGATCTACCCACTATTTTGGCAGAGCCTGGATTGGCTCAACCAATTTTGACAGATCAAAAGGCCCATGAATATTTTAATTAATATCTCTAACAGGAACTTTTTCTATGCCACAAACTCATAAATGTTTACTGAAATCATGATATAATATGCTAAAACTTCTTATTACCACCCTGAGGAAGTGACGAGTGCCGAGAGTCAAGGTTTGACAAACAATTCGACATCTTAAAGCAAAGACCACTAACAGGGGGACTGCCACCTGATGGTGCTTCCTCCGCGGAACTGGCAAGAATATTGAAGTATTCCTAAGTATGTAAACCATCATGTCATCTCCAACCTGCGTACACACAATTCACCTTATTTTAAAGAGAAAAGAAAATAAAAAATAATATTGTATATATATTATATTAACATACCCTACTTTGCAGAAGATCCCAAGACGAACATGATAGAAGCTCCACAGTGGGGCTTGAACAGTTCCTCTGCATATGAAATTATGAATACACACAAGCTGTGCTCAGTTCGTGCGGAGAGGTAAAGCCATAGATGTGTCTCTAAAAAGAAGGCAGTGATAAACCACAGCAGTCGTCATAAAAGAGCACAATGCTAACATCCATCCTTTCATCCTTAGACTACAGAATGTATAAAGTCCACTTATCATCGGGTTCATAACAAAAGCATATATGTCCAGGATCATCAGCTCAAAAAATAATTAAACCAATCGCCTTCCGACCTAAGGAACACTAATTCAAGATGAGCACGTGGAACAAGTAGTCCAACATTCTAAGTGATAAGTTATAATAGTAAAATAAGACCTAGGAGAAAATAAATTAGTTCCAACAATGCCCCCATACAACTGACAAACACGAATAAACAATATATATATATATATATATATATATATATATATATATATGAGAGTGTGGTAGTCAGTAGGCACTAACCCAATTAAATATTAGTGCATACTACATAACCTCGCCTCTGGGTAAGGCAAGAATTTTTCTTTCCATATTTGACCATTTGTACCAAGCCACGCCGCTAAACAAAATATTTTTGTAATAAAGAAAAAGTTGCTTGCCTTATTAAAATCAGAGCATAACACATTACTACGTGCTGCCAATGATCCCTTTTCGCAAAGCATCAGTTCAATGGTTCTTCTCACAGTCTGAGAGAACAAAAAAAATCAATCGGAGTGAAGGCGCATTGCCAATCCCCTAATAAAACAACATTTCTTCTATAACGAAATCGTGCGTACAGGAAAGAATATACTAGACCTCATATTGTGACCAGTGACAATGAGGAAAAAACACTCGGAGTGCAGGCGCATTATCAGAAACGACAACGAAGCAGCGAATAAGGAGTTTCCGGTAGTCGGAGGGATCGTCCGGTCTGAGGAGAAACGATAAGGGGTCGACGGAGCAACCAAGGCATTGCTTCCCCTTGCATTTACACTGCTTCGGCGAAGGAGGAAGTAACGATACGATGGTTTCTGCCATAGGACGCGCTCGGTCCCGAAATAGACGCCATAGAATCTCTGGAACCTTGTGCTTCCTGCGCATTCTGGCGGGAAAAGTGAGGAGGAGGAGAAGGGAATCAGAGTGATGGCGAAAAACGATTCAATTTCCTGACCCACACGCACGCGGACACAGCCCCAATTGCTTCGTGTTTGAATTGAAAATATGAAAGGACGGTTTTCACTCTTCAGTGTACACTACAGTGTGTGTAGAAAGTGTAGTGTACTGTATATTCTGCTTGTATTGAACTTCGAGTCCATCAAATTTTTTACTTTCATTTTCAAGTCACCCTAATTTAGGGTATTTTTTTTTGCCAAAATTTAGCACAAGTTTGATTCATATTTTTGTTAAGCTCTTTATATCTTTTTAATCATTACATTTTTTTTTAATATATGAAATTATATTTTTGCTTTTACTTTTTATCTACTTTATTAATTTTCACTTTAATATAAGGGTAAAATGATCATTTTGTCCAATTTTATTCCATTCACATCATATCAAATCACTTTTATATTACTTTTTTTTCATTTTCTTCTACAATTCTATTACAACCTCCATTCCTATTATCATTCCAATTACATCCTCCACCACACTAACTAAACACACCCTTAATTGAGGACGGTGATAGTTATAGATGGATAATTCCGAAGAAATTTAATTGACTTTTTCAACTACTAATGCATCTTATAATTGTAGTTTGGCCAAATTACTCTTTTGGTCCTCAACGTTTGCACGAAGTTTAATATTGGTCATCAACGTTTCAAAAAGTTATTTTAGGTCCTCAATATTTTTTTTGTCAAAATTGGTCATCTAGCATAACATCTGTCTGGTTTTGCCATTAAATGCTGACGTGGAAGGCTTATGTGGTACACATTCCCTCCTACGTGTCATATTTAAATGACATGGCACCCTCTCTCACTCCAACTCAGCAAAACAATGCCGTTGAGGTGTGTTAGGGCACGGCCTTGACCAACCGAGACTCAAATCTGAAAACTTACTTAAGTAATACCAAGTCGTTTGTCACTTGCACCAACCCTCAAAAGATGTTAATTTAATCCCTAAAAGATATATAATTATCAAATTTGATCCTTAAAAGATACATTCCAATCAACTTGGTTCATCGATTAATATTTTGAATGAAAAACTTAACTTGTTATGTCAGCATATTAGTCAACTTGACTTTAGTAAAAAAGTATATTACATTTAAATAAAAATTATATTTAAATCAAAAATATTTTTTGAAAAAAAAAAGTGACTCTTCATTAAAAATTATATTAAAATTAAAAAAATAACACTGAATGAAATTCTGCAAAAAGAGAAACGGCACTCATTAACACTTTTTTTTATATATATATAGGGCACTCATTAACACTTAACAGGGTTAATTTTTTTTAATATATTTTTTAAAAAAAGGGTTAGTTTTTAAAAAAAAAATTGTATTTTAATAATTTTCTTAAATATTAATATAATTTTTTTATAAAAAATATATGGCATTCTAAGTAAGAATTTAATATTCACATTTGTCCCATCATCATCTGGGTTAAAATTTTCATCTAAACAAATTAATTAAGGGATTAAATTGATTGGGTGCATCTTTCACTATTAAAAAAAGTATATTTAACAATTTATATTTCGATAATCATTATTAATTGTTAAAATTTTTTTTCTCAACAATTAAACTTTGACCGTTGAAATAAGTTATTGAAAAAAGTCAATTATAGTATTTCTGACGATTAACAATTATCGATATATGTTAATAATATGATTTTTGACAATACATTTATTGACAACGGCCGTCAAAAAAATTTCGTTGAGTAAAATGTTGTAAAAAAAATATTATCGACAATTGTTGACTGTCAAAATTAGAATGCTATTATTGTCTTTTTTCAACAACTTATTTCATTATCAAAATTTGATTGTTGAAAAAAATAATTTATTTTAACAGTTAAGTAGCCGTCAAAATATAAGTTGCTGAAAAGACTCATCTTTTAGTGGTGTTTTAGATATCAATGTTGACAATATTTTTTAGGGACTAAATTGTTAATTTACTTTAATTTTTTAATATAATATTCAACATAATACTCTAATTTACTCATAATCTTTGTTGGTTTCTTAAACAAAAAACTTTTTAATTAAAATAGGATATGTAAATTTACATATCCTATTTTAATTAAAAAAATTAGTAGTACATATATATAAGGATAGTATAGTAAAGAAATGAAGGGGGAGACAATCAAACAAAGAGTACTTTAAGCCAAAAAATAAAAAAAAGGCAATGGGAGGGAAGAATGGTACAAACAAAAAAAGTAGTAAGATCAAACAGCCATATCAAAAGAGACAAAGTATGAGATATCTCCCTTCGTTGCATCAAGCCACGCCAATACCACCTATTCATTCCTTCTTTCAATGCCTTTTTTTTTTCTTTTGCTTTTTTTTCACAAACAAAATTACTTTTTGTTTGTACCCATTCATGCAGGTACTATTATAGAAAATAAAATAAAAATTAAGTATAAAGTAGTCTTAAGTATATTGTACAATTTAGTCCCATGTGACAGAGAATTCAACTACACATTCTCCTAAGGTGGCGCAACGTTATTGCCTAAGCAGCTATATCTAGTTATGGTCAAAACTCCAAATTGGTTCCTTATGTTTGCACGAAGTTTCATATTGGTCCTTTATGTTTCAAAAAGTTTAAATTGGTCCTTTATGTTTGCAAGAGGTTTCAAATTGGTCCTTCCGTTAATTTCTTAAGTTAACTGCTGACGTAGCGTGCCGAGGTGGACACATAATCTCTCTTACGTGTATCAAATAGCTGATGTGGCCTTAGATACATTAAAAACACTCAAACGACGTTGTTTAAGCCAAAAATAAAATCATGGTGAGAGGACCAATATGAAACTTTAATGCAACATAAAGGACTAATATAAAACTTCAATGAAACATAAAGGACCAATATAGAACTTCAATGAAACCATAAAGGATCAATATAGAACTTCAATGAAACATGAAGGACCGATATAGAACTTCAATGAAACCTGAAGGACAAATATAAAACTTTTGGGAAACATAAAGGACCAATATAGAATTTTTGAAAGATAAAGGATCAATTTAAAACTAGTGTGAAACATAGAGGACCAAAATAGGCATTTGACCTCCAGTTATCTACCTTCCATTCATAAATTTCTCTTGGCATATTTATTATAGGCTAAAGGTCTATTTTGGTCCTCAATGTTTACATGAAGTTTAATGTTGGTCCTCAATGTTTCAAAAGTTTAACGTTGGTCCTCAAAGTTTTTTTTTGTCGATTTTGGTCCTCGAACGTAACACTGTTAACTTTTTGCTGTTAAATGATGATGTGGCATGCTTATATGGCACACCCTCTCTCCTATATGTCATATTTTAATGACGTGGCATGACACATCACTGCCACTTCACCCCACATTGCCACATCATCATCTTCTCTCCTTCATCATCATCATTATCATCATTATCTAAGGTGACGTGACAGTGATCTATCATGCCACGTCATTAAAATATGACACGTAGGAGAAAGGGTATGCCATATAAGCATGACACGTCATCATTTAACGGCAAAAAGTTAACGGTGTTACGTTCGAGGACCAAAATCGACCAAAAAAAAACTTTGAGGACCAACATTAAACTTTTGAAACATTGAGGACCAACATTAAACTTCATGTAAACATTGAGGACCAAAATAGTACTTTAGCCTTTATTATAATAGAGTAAATTAATAGTTTAGTTCTTAAAAAATATAATTTATCTTAACTTAATTTCTAAAAGATATATTTTTAATCAATTTGATCCCTGATTCTAAAATAATTGAATAAATTTGAGTATAGCTGACATAAATCATATAAAGATATACTTATTAGTTATTAGGAAACTTTTTTGAAAATAAAATAACAAAATCAAATAAAAAAAACAATAAAAATTCAAACTAAAATAACGGTTTGAAAAGGTTATTTTAGGTCCTCGACATTTTTTTTTGTCAAAATTGGTCATATAAAGATATTGCTTCGTGTTTGAATTGAAAATATGAAATGACGGTTTTCACTCTTCACTCTTCACTCTTCAGTGTACACTACAGTGTGTAGAAAGTGTAGTGTACTGTATACACTGCTTGTATTGAACTTCGAGTCCATCAAATTTTTTACTTTCATTTTCAAGTCATGCTAATTTAGGGCAAGTTTTTTTTTTTTTTTTCCAAAATTTAGGACAAGTTTGATTCATATTTTTGTTAAGCTCTTTATATCTTTTTAATCAATTACACTTTTTTTTTAATATTATGAAATTATATTTTTGCTTTTACTTTTTATCTACTTTATTACATTTTCACTTTAATATAAGGGTAAAATGATCATTTTGTCCAATTTTATTCCATTCACATCATATCACATCACTTTTATATTACTTTTTTTCATTTTCTTCTACAATTCTATTACAACCTCCATTCCTATTATCATTCCAGTTACATCCTCCACCACACTAACTAAACACACCCTTAAATGAGGACGGTGATAGTTATGGATGGATAATTCCGAAGAAATTTAATTGACTTTTTCAACTACTAATGCATCTTATAATTGTAGTTTGGCCAAATTACTCTTTTGGTCCTCAACGTTTGCTCGAAGTTTAATATTGGTCATAACGTTTGAAAAGGTTATTTTAGGTCCTCAACATTTTTTTTTGTCAAAATTGGTCATCTAGTATAACATCTGTCTGGTTTTGCCATTAAATGCTGACGTGAAAGGCTTATGTGGTACACCTTCTCTCCTACGTGTCATATTTAAATGACATAGCACCCTCTCTCACTCCAACTCAGCAAAACAATGCCGTTGAGGTGTGTTAAGGCACGGCCTTGACCAACCGAGACTTAAATCTGAAAACTTACTTAAGTAATACCAAGTCGTTTGTCACTTGCACCAACCCTCAAAAGATGTTACTTGAATCAATTTAATCCCTAAAAAATGTATAATTATCAAATTTGATCCTTAAAAAATACATTCCAATCAACTTGGTTCACCGATTAATATTTTGAATGAAAAACCTAACTTGTTATGTCAGCATATTAGTCAACTTGACTTTAGTAGTCAAAAAGAAGAAAGAGACGTTAGGTCCGACGTTAAGGGTTGAAGAATGTCCGACGTTAGGTCCTCCGCTGCAAAATCCACCACCGTCCAGTTAGATACCACCATCACCTTCCCAGACTTAGACCTCCCACCTTTAGATAAACCAAATTCCTCTTACAACCAAAAAAAATCCACTTCCGGCAAATCTTACAAACTCCAATCTCATACAAAGAGGCATTATGCCCCAACAATGAAAATATAACATCATCATATCATCTCACAGAAAACTCAAAAACATCATACCCTTAAATCCTCCTCCTCATAACCAGTGCTCAGAAGTGGGAAAAGAAATCAACTGCAGACCAAACCCCCCATTTATTAACGTAGCTCTATCAAAGGAAAAAATCCTCCATGATAAATGGAAAAACTCAGTTATCCTGCAAATCAAGAATTGTAACCTGCGCTTAGAATATCTCCAAGCAAGGTTGGACAGTCTTTGGAAGCTAAAGAAGCAAGCAACAATTCTAAACCTGGGAAAAGATTTCTTCCTAGCAACAAACCTGCTGCCAGAAGATCGTCTAAAGCTGCTCACAGGTACTCCTTGGTTGGTTGGCTCCTCTCAATCCTAGTAAGACTCTGGACCCTAAATTTCTCTGCTTCAGCTAATAGCCCCCCCCCACTCTACTATCTGGGTTAAACTTCCATATCTGCCTATAGAATACCATGACCCTGAAATTCTAATCTCAATAGGAAATTCATTAGGCAAGATTATAGCTTTCGATTTCAAGTCAAAGAGATCAAATATCTTCTCCCACTCTCGTATCTGTGTTGAGATTGCTTTATCTCCAGATCCACCAAGTCATATCTTTATCAATGGTCTCAAACAGGATATTATCTATGAAAAACTTCATGTTTTATATGAACCTAGTTTCTCAGCAAAATTTCAAAACTCCGATGATCAGAAGTGGCTGCCCGAAAATACGGTGAAAAAAAAGGCGCCCAATGGATCTTTAAAAAATTCAAACAATTTCCAAGGAAAATTAATTGCAAAAATGCAAACTAAAAACCAGCCTGAGAATTCATTAAAATCATTTACTAGCCTCAAAGTAAATGCTGAGGGAAAGAAAAAAATGAGTATAGTAAGTAAACAACCATTAAATCCCTCTAGCAACCCAAAAACTCCTTCTGAATGCCATCTTAAAGAAAAATCGGCGCACCATCACATCCAGCCTGCACAAACATTAATATCTAGTGGAAGTGTGTCAGAGGCTCATTCTCTAAAAACCCTTTCTCAGCCACTCCAAGATACATCCAGTAAAACAAATATAGAACAAAAGGAACAAACTCATAATTACAATCTGAACAAAAACAATCATTCCCTCAAATCTCAATATCCATCAGAACAAAAAACTCAATCCGCCTTCCCCCTCTTAAAGGCAGAGCCTCGTTTACCTCAAACCAAGATGCCTGAGAACTACCCCACCATCTCGGAACAAAGCAATCCCACCACCCCTAGCAGTTCGAACGTCACCTCGAGCATAAATCCTTCCCAACTACCAATCTCATGCGATCCATCTCAATTACTAGCTCTGGTTAATGCCACTATCTCAAAAAATTCCTTTAAAAGTACAGAGTTAGGAACAAAAAATCGCACCTCTGCTTCACCAAAAATAGTAAAACAAAATCTCAAGGAAAACGATGGCTGCTCCCAGGTCAAACCTACCATCATCTCCCCCCAAGTCTCAGTCCCACCACCTCCGCCCTCCTCCCCGACCCATCAACTACCCCACACCTACCACCAAGCAACACCTCTCCCAAATACTCTCCCTACCCACATTCAGCAAGTACCCCCCCCCCCCCCATCGTCCATTAACACTTCTAGTGATTCCGATCAGATGGCCACAAACCACAGGCCTAGATACAGATCATCGAGCCCCACCAGACGATGAAAGAGACTCTCTCCTTGCAAGTCTCTACAGCGCCTATTTAGCCTTCCCCGGGAACCAAACAGGACCCACTCTCATCTGGATGAATCTCATGAGAGGAATTCTCAACAACTCTCCATGGCTTCACTATTGGATAAACCTCATGAACCATGCATACATAGAAGCCCACAACCCTCTGATCTCGGAATACCACGAATACCTCCACAACAAGAACATTTACATTGTTCCCCCACCTCGTATGAGAAGGGCAAATGCATACAACTGGTTCCCCATCCATCCCCTCTCGGCAAACTCACTCCTGAGAGAAAGCTTTCTGCCCCCAGTCATCAGTACTATAGAGCAAGGACAAGCAGAAGGAACTTACACTCTGTTCGGAGGCCAAAACCATTGCATCGTCATCTCGATACCCCCGTTTTTAAAGGAGCTTGTCGCCTCCGTCAAGTCCTGGCTAATATACGAGGCAGGAGCCCTCAACTACAACTGTCAAATAACCCCCCTCATAACGCCTGACTCCCAGTTCCCCTTCCGTGCCCCCGCTGTCGAACCTTGCCACAACACCGCCTGCCCCCTTGTCAATCCTGTCAAAATATGAATATTATCTTCTGGAATGTTCGTGGAGCTGGTAGCTCTGACTTCCGTAGAATCTTCTGAGAGGTTGTACTGATGAACCAACCGGATTTGGTCTTCATCACTGAAACCAGACTCAGCGGAGAAAGAGCTAACCAGATTATCCCAACACTCGGATTCGAGCGCTACATCAAAGTCGATGCCATGGGTTTTGCAGGTGGCATGTGGCTGCTATGGAACCCAGAAAGAATTCTTCTCGAACCTACTGGCCAATCTTTCCAAGAAATTCACTGCCTTGCTAAGGTAAACAACCATTCCTTTCTGCTTTCCTGCTTATACGCTAGTCCTATTACCACTAAAAGATATAAACTTTGGGATTCCTTAGCAGAGTTCGCTGGTATGCATAATCTTCCATGGCTCTTAATAGGTGATTTTAATGATTACTCAAAAACAACTGAGAAATTCGGAGGTAGACCTACCTCTATTCATCGTATACAAAAATTTAATACTTTCTTAAATAGGTGTAACCTAATAGATCTAGGTTTCTCTGGTCCTCTCTTTACTTGGACAAATAATCATCAGAACGGAACTATCATTAGAACCCGTATTGATAGAGCCCACGCTAACCAAAGCTGGCTAAATCTTTTCCCGGACAGTAAAGTCTATCACCTCCCCTGAAATTATTCTGACCACTGCCCTATCTTGCTAAAAACCCATCACTTTTCAACCATTGGCAAAAAGCCTTTTAGAATTGAACCTTTCTGGATTAAGCACCCTACCTTCCCCACGTTAGTGAGAAACACTTGGAATAATAACGTACAAACAACTCTTAATCTTTCCCACCTTCAGTCAGCCCTGAAGTCTTGGAGTAATACTTATTTCGAAAACTTTAAAATAGCAAAAAGAAAATATATAAAAGACTCCTCGGAATCCAGAAATCTCTTTGCTACAATAATTATCCTCAATTCCTTCAACTCGAAAACAATCTCCAGCTCAAATTATCTGAAATCCTCAGGAATGAAGAAGAACTTTGGCACATTAAATCCAGAATTAACTGGCTTTCCTTAGGAGACAGAAACACCTCCTTCTTCCACGCCTCTGTCATCAATAGAAGAAGAAAAAGCAGAATTTTTAGTATAAAAATTCAAATCAAATCACCATCTGGGATCCTAGAGAAATTTCAATGGAAATCAGGAACTTCTTCATAAGCCTTTACACTCCCTCCGTGATCACAGAAGACATTAAAAACTATCTAAATATCGCAATATTACCTTCTATAGATAGCTCCCACCAAGTTTCTCTCTGCGCCCTCCCATCACTTGTTGAAATCAAGAATGTTATTAATTATCTTCATCCTCTAAAAGCCCCAGGAATTGATGGTTTCCATGCTATATTTTACCAAAAATCCTGGGATTTAATAAATGAAGGCTTGATCTCTGAAATCAGGAACATCTTTAATTGTTCAAGAATCCCCCCAGATTGGGGAAAAACGCTCATCACTCTCATTCCTAAAATAGAAAACGCCTCTCATCCCTCTCACTATCGCCCAATCGGCCTTTGTCAGACTCAATACAAAATTCTATCAAAACTCTTAGCCAACAAAATCAAACCCCTGCTCTCTAATATCATCTCCCCTTTCCAAGGGGCCTATGTAAAAGGTCAACATACTTCAGACCTATTCATCACAGTCCAAGAAACCATCCACTCTATGCACAAATCGACTTCAAAGATTGGTTGGATGGTTATCAAATTAGATATTCAAAAAGCTTTCGACACTATCTCATGGTCTTTCATTCAACAAATGCTTACGGCTTTCAAGTTCCCCATCCCCTTTATAAACCTCATAATGTCTTGCCTCCAAAGCGCATCGTACTCAATCTTAATAAACAATAAACAGACTGACTTCTTCGCCCCGGGCCGGGGAATAAGGCAAGGAGACCCAATCTCCCCTTATCTATTTATTCTAGCTATGGAATTCCTTTCTCAATCCATCCAGCAGCAAATTCAAAGAAACAATTGGAAGCCCTTCAAATTTAGAAATTCAAATTTAAAGATCTCTCACCTCCTCTTCGCAGATGATATACTACTTTTCTCAAGGCAGATAGAAAAGGCTGCCAAATTATTAGTGACACCTTAAGCAACTTCTCTAAAGTATCAGGTTTAATCATTAACACAAGAAAATCAAAATTATGGTTCTCCCCTTCCACGCCAGATCATACAAGATCTGAAATATCTATCAAGCTGGCTATTAGTCAATCAACAAATCTAGGCAAATACTTAGGCTTACCTTTACAACCAACTTATAAAAGCAACGACTTCTCTTTTATCCTTGATAAGATCAACTCGAAGCTCCAAAGCTGGAAATCAAAGCTCCTCTCTCTCCCTGGTAAAGTCCAATTAATAAACTCCGTCTCCGCCACCATTCCTTGTTACGCTATGCAAGTCTTTCACCTGCCAAAGAAAATTCTAGATACATTAGGAAAATTGAATAGAAATTTCTTCTGGGGCCATATCGACTCCCAAAAAAAATGCATCACATCAGTTGGGAAAAGATTACAAAACCTAAGGCTAGTGGAGGATTAGGTATCAAAAATTGCAGGATCCAAAATATAAGCTTCCTTTCAAAGCTTCTTTGGAGAATGACCACGAAAGATAAAGCTATCTCAATACAAACCCTCTTAGCAAAATATGGAAACCTTTTAAATAAAAATAAATCAAATCAATCTTTCATTATGAAAAGCATACAAAAAGCTCAACCTTTCTTCAACGAAAACCTCCACTGGAGAATTGGAAACGGAGAAAATATCAATTTCTGGAAAGATAGATGGCTAAAATCCGGTTCCATTAACTCACAAGTTATAGGTCCCCTAAAAGAAAGCGAGAAAACCAAACTATTAAAGACTATCTAAACTCAAATCCTTCCTGGCCCCCTCTCACCTCCAAAATCCTCCCCACCAGTATAAAGAACGAAATAAAAGCGACTTTTATATATAACCATCCCTCAAACCCCGATACCCCTACATGGTCCTTGTCCAGAAATGGTATTTTTTTCTATAAAATCTGCTTGCGTAGGTCTGTCAAATGATAATTCTTTTACTGGCTTAGAAAATTTCAAGTGGATCTGGAAAATAAATAGCAATCCTAAGCAGAAATTCCACATATGGAAATCATATGTAAATGCCCTACCTACAGCCTCTAAACTAGCAAACATAATCCCAAATTTTCCCTCCGAATGTCGTATCTGCTGCAGTGCCCCCAAAACCTCTCTTCACATCCTGAGAGATTGTCCAAAAACAAAAGAAATTTGGATACACTTGAATCCTCCTATAAATTTCTTCACCCTTGACCTTCTTCCTTGGATTAAAAACAACTGCACATCTAAATCCCTCTCCTTCCAGAATATCCCTTGGAACACTTGGTTTAGCTTTACCACCTATAGCATCTGGCTTTGCAGAAACCAATTTACTTTCAAAGGAAAACCGTTCATCACCCACCAAATCCTCAATCAGATCACAGTCAGTGTGACTGAATACTTCTACCTCTCAAACAAAACAGAGATCTCTACCTCTCGCATCCCTAGATCCCTTTTTCTCTCGGAGCCAACCATGGAACAATCTCAAGGCTACTCTGTCTTATGCATTGATGGCTCAGCTTTGGATAATCTTTTGGGAGCAGGAGGTTACTTAAAGAATGAAGCTGGTGTATTTGTAGCTTGCTATTTTAAATTCTTAGGTTCAGGAGACGCCCTACTAGCGGAAGCCTGGTCCCTTTATCTGGGCCTGAAAACTGCGAAACATTTCAACAAAAACAAACTTCTGATCCTCACGGATGCCACGAACCTAATAGATCTAGTATACCAGAATATGACTAACCTCTTTCATCCTCTGTTCAATATTGTGACATCTTGCAGGCGATCCCTCTCCCGTCTTGAAGATTGGAAAATCTGCCATATTCCAAGTTCTGCGAATTTCTGTGCAGATGCTTTGGCGAAGTATGGTAGAACTTCAAAGGCTGGTCTCACGGTCCTTCAACACCTTCCCCAGTTCATCTCACTAAGCGTTTGGCAGGCCTCCAACCCTCCGGACCCGCCTTGAACAGAAACATTGTTGGAGTATTTTGATTGATTTGTATTTTGCTTTTGGTTGTTTAAGTTGTCTAGACTTTGTTTTGTTTAGTTCCATAGACTATGTGTGTCTCTTGTCTTATTTGCCCTTGTACTCGTTTTGTCTTTTCCCTGTACTGTCTTCTTATCTATAATATTACAAGTCTTTTTCACCAAATAAAAAACTTGACTTTAGTAAAAAAAGTATATTACATTTAAATCAAAAATATATTTAAATCAAAAATATTTTTTGAAAAAAAAAAGTGACTCTTTATTAAAAAATATATTAAAATTAAAAAAATAACACTGAATGAAATTCTGCAAAAAGAGAAACGACACTCATTAACTTTTTTTTATATATAGGGCACTCATTAACACTTAACAGGGTTAATTTTTTAAATATATTTTTTTTATAAAGGGTTAGTTTTTTTAAAAAAATTGTATTTTAATAATTTTCTTAAATATTAATATAATTTTTTTTATGAAAAATATATGGCATTCTAAGTAAGAATTTAATATTCACATTTGTCCACTGTTCTCAGAACCGGACCGGCCGGACCGGAAAACCGGTAAACCGGCTGTCAGTTCGGTCCGGAATAACCTAAGAACCGGTCAGATATAAAACCGGTCAATAACCGGAAAAATCGGTCAAGAACCGTTCAAACCGGTGGTTTAGACGGTTTGACCGGTTTTTCCTTTTTTAAAAAAAAAAAAAATTTGTTGTTGTTTATGATTTAGTATTTATTGAGAATTTGTTGTGACTTGTAGTTGTAAGGATTGTTCTATTTCAATATTTATTGTTTGGTTTGTGATAAGACTTGAAACTTAAATATGTTGATCCCTGAACTTATTTGAAGAGTTTAATATGATATTGTGGTAATTTGAAACTTGTTCTATTTCTTATCATGTTTAGATCGAGATGAAAACATATAATTATGAAGTATATAATTTTTTATGATATATTTTAGTATATTTAATTAAAAATATATATTTTAAATGCCATTGGTTCGACCACGGTTGGACCATTGAACCGTGAACCAGTACCTCGACCGGTTCAATGACCGGTCCGGTTTTAAAAACATTGCATTTGTCCCTCATCATTTGGGTTAAAATTTTCATCTAAACAAATTAATTAAGGGATTAAATTGATTGGGTGCATCTTTCACTATTAAAAAAAGTATATTTAACAATTTATATTTCGACCATCACTATTAATTGTTAAAATTTTTTTCTCAACAATTAAACTTTGACCGTTGAAATAAGTTATTGAAAAAAGTTAATTATAGTATTTTGACGATTAACAATTATCGAATAATATGATTTTTGACAATACATTTATTGACAACGACTGTCAAAAAAATTTCGTTGAGTAAAATGTTGTAAAAAAGAATATTATCGACAATTGTTGACTGTCGAAATTAGAATGTTATTATTGTCTTTTTTCAACAACTTATTTCGACTATCAAAATTTGATTGTTGAAAAAAGTAATTTATTTTAACAGTTAAGTAGCCGTCAAAATATAAGTTGTTGAAAAGACTCATCTTTTGGTGGTGTTTTAGATATCAATGTTGACAATTATATTTTTCAGGGACTAAATTGTTAATTTATTTTAAGTTTTTAATATAAAATTCAACATAATACTCTAATTTACTCATAATCTTTGTTGGTTTCTTAAACAAAAAGCTTTTTATATATCCTATTTTAATTAAAAAAATTAGTAGTACATATATATATATATAAGGATAGTATAGTAAAGAAATGAAGGGGGAGACAAAGAGTACTTTAAGCCAAAAAAAAAGGCAATGGGAGGGAAGAATGGTACAAATAAAAAAAATAGTAAGATCAAGCAGCCATATCAAAAGAGACAAAGTATGAGATATCTCCCTTTGTTCCATCAAGCCACGCCAATACCACCTATTCATTCCTTCTTTCAATGTTTTTTTTTTCTTTTGCTTTTTTTCACAAACAAAATTACTTTTTGTTTGTACCCATTCATGCAGGTACTATTATAGAAAAAAAAAATTAAGTATAAAGTAGTCTTAAGTATATTGTACAATTTAGTCCCATGTGACAGAGAATTCAACTACACATTCTCCTAAGGTGGCGCAACGTTATTGCCTAAGCGGCTATATCCAGTTATCTACCTTCCATTCATAAATTTCTCTTGGCATATTTATTGATAATAGAGTAAATTAATAGTTTAGTTCTTAAAAAATATAATTTATCTTAATTTAATTTTTAAAAGATATATTTTTAATCAATTTGATCCCTGATTATAAAATAATTGAATAAATTTGAGTATAGCTGACATAAATCATATACTTATTAGTTATTAGGAAACTTTTTTGAAAATAAAATAACAAAATCAAATGAAAATTAAAAAGTGTAACTACGGAATATTCCACCTTGGGACACGTGGCACAGACGTTCTAGAAGCACGGCCTCAGTACCCACTAGAGACATGTGGCTCCACTCATCTATCAAATACGTGACCGACTCATCTATCAAATACGTGACCCTCGCCCACGTCACCTCACGGAGCTTCCCCTCAACCCGACGTGGGATCTCCACAAGCCTCGTGGGACAATCCACGTCCCACGAGGTCATGGTTCAAGCACGATCTCCCCCACACTCAAATATAAATAGGCCCTCACTCGAGGGACTATGGGATCGAACCTAAGAGAACGATACGCAACGTGAAGCATTTCCATTCTGTGACATCTCACATACTCTCTCCATACCTGGGCACCCTCGGGTACCCCCACGCAATCCCTCAACACACCACGAGCTCAGTCGCAGGCCCCGTTTCGGCCAACCTCCGACCAGCTCACCTCCGTCTAGGAGCGTACCATTTACAGGGTTTCCAGCAGCCCTTAGAGACCATAGCTCTCTCCCGCTAAGGCAACCTCCTAAGAGCGGCTCGCCCGCCCGGAGTACCTTAGGCACGTCTTAGCCGCACACGGCCCAATACAGGTAACAACCTTGCCTAACGGCTCCTATAGACGTCACCATGACGAACTACGTGGACTTTGATCCCTCCCGAAGGGTACGTAGGCACCTAGGTGCATCACCTAAGGACAAGTCCCCCAAAGTTAAGACCCCTTGCGGTCCTAATTCCAAATTACAATTGTCTGAGCCAAAAACGACAGTTACAAAAATAAAACAATAAAATTTCAAACTAAAATAACACAAAAACATAAAACTCCAAAAGTTAGGGCTGCTTAATTGGCAATCCATTTTTTGCAGCAACAATTCTTATTTTTAAATTTTGAAGTGTTTGACTAATATTTTAGAAGTATTTTTTAGTTGTAACATTCTAGCATAAACAATTTTTTAACAAGTATAAATAAAAAAATTCATTAATTAAAATTAATAATTTATTTAACTAACATTTTTTATTTATTTTGGCCTGATCTAACATTTTATTAAATTTAAAAATTATTAAGATTTTATATTTATTTGTTTTAAATTTACCAAAAATAAAGTATTTATACTCATTTATTTATTTAATAACATTAATAACACTAAATTGATACATATCCTTCTAGGTAATTTTACAATTAAAAGCACTTTTTTTTCTATAAATTTGTCAAACACAAAATGTTTTTGTGCTACTGATAAAAAGTATTTTTCAACTCAATTTGACAAACATCAACTACTTCCCTCTAACTGTACTTTTTCTCAAAATCTATTTAAGAAAAAGTCATTTGAAAATAAACACTTTTAAAATATGGTTGCCAAACAGGCCCTAAGTAGAAGTTAGGAATTAAGAGCATGTTTGTGCATGCTTATTTTTTAAAAAAGAAGCATATATTTTTTAATAATCACTTATTTTAAAAAAAGTGTGTTGTTTGTGCATGCTTATTTCATAAAATAAGTGATTCTTAGTTGTAGTAGAATGCACTTTTTTAGCTTTAAGCAGAAGCCAGAAATTGGAGCTTCTTTTTCTAGCTAGTAGCAGAAGCTGAAATTTAAATAATTTATGACAAAAATATCCTCAATAAAATTTAATATTTTCCATTATACCCTTTATTATTTTAAACCTAATTTTGACCTATACAACTATAATTTACAATCAGTCTCTTCAACGTTGCTCCTCCTCTTCCTTCACCATCTCACTTCATGTCTTTATCTTCTTCATTCACCGTCTCACTAATAATAAATATTAAATAACATTTTAATATATTAAAAAATATTAACTAATAAAAAACTAATCATAGATAACAAAATTACATTAAGTAAAATCAATAATTATTTAACTAACATTTAATATATTAATAAATAAATTAACATTTTATTTTTATTTATTTAATAATAATTAACAAACTAAATATTGATATCTATTTATTTATTCAATAACATTAATAACATCATAATATATACATGCCCTTATTGGTAATTTTACAGTCAAAAGTACTTATTTATACAATTTTGCCAAACACAAATTGTTTTTCAGCTACTGATAAAAGTACTTCTCAACTCAATTTGCCAAACACAAATTGCTACTCTTTCACAGCACTTTTAAAAAAACTCCATTTAAAAAGAAGTCATTTGAAAATCAGCAATTTTTATAAGCATGTACAAACGAGCCCTAAAACTTTTACTTCTAACTAAAAACAAATGTTAAAATTTAAATATTTAAGGACAAAATTACTCTTACTAAAATTTTGTATTTCCTATTTTATCTTCATTTTCATACGGTCACGACCCCAAATCGGGAGTACGTGACCAGCACGGGAATAGATTTTTACCTCTAAACCCGTAAGCCTTATCTTGTAAAAATGACTATAACTACCCTGCTATACAGTCAATATATATATCATACTAGTGGTCACACCTCACTGATGGCCTAATTAGCCTGTAATCCGCGGTTCGCTCAATACCGCTTCAGCTCAATCCAGTGTATAGATATATTTATCAGCACTCATAATGTAAATATTAATATCATATTGACCGTACGTCTCAATACGTACGATCTATCCTATTCACATGCACCAAACACACATAATATATATCCATATCATATTGACCGTACACCTCAATGCGTACGATCTATCCTATTCACATGCAGAAGTTTATATACTCAAACATATATCCTAGTTTATCCCCAACTGGAACCTGTCTTTAAATACATGTGAAGCCGACAAGTCTAGAGTGAATGTACTTCAAAAGCTGTAAATATTTACAACGCTTACAACTTTAAAATAAGTACAACAAAATAAATCAAAATAACCCTAAAGGAGTCCACCCACGCAAACAACTGCGTAAGGATGGTCTGATGTCCGTATCACTGTCCGGACGTTGATGCATGCCCGATCCCTGTATCTGAAACATTGAAGCAGAGGGAGTGAGTCAAACAGACTCAGTGAGAAGCTTCCCATCCTCAGCGTAGCGGCGGGTACCACTACAGCTGGGGAAATGGAAACACCCACAATCACATGCGCATGAAAGTCCAATTTATCAAATGTTATATTACGATCAGGCGATATTAATATAACATAAAATCATGGATAAACCTACGGATCATGCTCCTCTATCATGCTTTTCATAAACAAGCAAACACTTTAAACATATCATTTGAAAACTGTAAATCACTCAACTGACCCTAGTGTCAGGCTAAGGCAATGGCCTCAATGGGCAAATTATATTAAATCTTTAACTGACCCTAGTGCCAGGCTAGGGAAATGGCCTCAACCGGCAAATCTTTTAATCTTGTACTGACCCTAGTGCTAGGCTAGGGAAATGGTCTCAACCGGTAAATCTTTTAATCTTCTACTGACCCTAGTGCCAGGCTAGGGCAATGGCCTCAATGGGTAAATCTCTTATGTCTTTTACTGACCCTAGTGCCAGGCTATGACAATGGCCTCAACGGGCAAATCTCTTATGTCTTTTACTGACCTTAGTGCCAGGCTAGGGCAATGGCCTCGACGGGAAAATCTCGTATGTCTTTTACTGACCCTAGTGCTAGGCTAGGGCAATGGCCTCAACGGGCAATCCTTTCTAACTTGTTTCTCTTCCCGAGCCTTCAGCTGGGATTCTGACTCTATCTACCCATTACAATCCTAGACTGACTTTACCTAGGTAGTGTGAACCTCCCTACGACTGACTAATCAATTTATGAGATCGTTTTAATCCTTATGTAATACCCAAACCCTTGATTAGATCATAACCTTGCTCTAAGGCCTTTCCTAAGTTCAATTACCCTAAAATGTCGACGTTTACTAACAACTTCTTTACGATTTCTTTAATGAGTTTCTAATTAATAGGGTAAACCAAACCTTGGACTCAATCAAAAACTTACCCCCTTGCTTGTACTGTTCGGCGTACCTCATGTCATCACATGGATACCCTCCAGTACCTCTTTACCTGTAGTCAAACACACATATAGAAATACTTTCATGGATAACAATTTAGGAACAACAATAGCATGTTAACCACTAAACAATTCTTACAAGTAGGCAAGTAGGCAAACCACATATCCACATCCTCAATCAACCCTGTAGGGCAAGGATGGGAAACCCCTCACCTGGACGGCTTCCTTGCGCTAGTCCTGGAGTAACTCCCGCTCCAGACGAGTCGTGGTTTCCTAACCAATGCATTCATGTGGTTAACATCTCAAACTATATGCAATTCATATGCATATGACATGCTCGTGCCTAAAAACGCATCTAGACTTCGCCAAGAACCGAGTTCTTGGTCTTATCCGTCTTCTCTCTCTTCCATGAGAGTCTCAAGTGCTACATACTTGGTTTCGTATAATTATCGCTCACCTTGAATTAATTTTGGAGCCTTGGATTTGAGTTACTAAACCTCGATATGCTTCTAAATTATCCTACTTAAGGTTTCCTAATAATTACGAAGGAATTAAATTGCCATTTTAAAATTTGGACTTTATTGTTCCACAAGTTTCCATCCTTGAGAAACAAGGAAGTCCCTAAAATAATTCTTGATGCTTGATAACATTTTTAGAATTATTCTAGAGTGTTTAAGATTGAAAAGAAGAGGTTTAGAGCCCTCAATATCACCCTTAAAGTGTAATTGGGCAATCCGAGCAGGGACCCGGCACGTTAACGTCAAGGTTCAACCTTAGTAACCTCGGGCCAGCTCTTCACGGGTCTTGTTCAGCTAATATTTCAACAATATAATTTCAGAAATTCCAATCCAAGCCTATTTACTCAAATCCAAGCTAAATCCTAATTTTCAACAATTTTCCCAAATTAGGAATAATTATAATTTCAACCCAAATCCTTCAAAATTCGAATTCGACTAAACCCGAGGGTATAGTCTCGATTCTTACCCCAACTAAGTGTTCAAGAATACTTCATAGGTCTCAATCTACCCTCGAAACAATTCAATCTAAGGTGAATCGAAGAAATCCCTACAAATGAAGAAATTGGGGGTTTTCGAATGAAATTGGGGTTACCAACCTTTGATTCGATTGGTGGAAGGTGTAGGAGACGTCGTACCCGAGCTCCGGTGACTTTTTCGGCGTCGGCTAGCTCTCCCCAATCACTTTTCCGGCGTATCCCAACTCTCCTTCTTCTTCCTCTTCTCCACACTCCACTCTCTCTCTCTCTTCTCTCTCTCTCTCTCTCTTCCTTTCTTTTCTTTCTTGTTTCTAATTCCCGTAGCCCCCCTCCTCTTTCTTTTCTCTTATATTCATTTCATTTTTGTATTCTCCTTCATCCCTTCTAATCACGGCACCCCATCCCCAAAAATAAGTAAATTAATATATATATATATATATTTATATTTATAATAATAACAATAATAATAATTATAATAAGGATTAGGTAGTAAATATCCCCAATTAAATCCTCCTCTTTGAAATTAAAATTTTTTATTTCCTCTTATATCCCAAACTAAATACCCAAAAATATTTCCTACTCTCTTTTCACCATTTAATTTAGGTTTCCAATTCCTTAGGTCCTGAGTTAAATCCAAAAATTATTTTCTACTTCATTTCTTTTCCTTTCATTTCATTTTAAACTTCGAAGAAAAAAAATTTCGGGTATTACACATACCTAGCTACTAGCTAGGTTATCCCTCTTTTTTGCCTCTCCTTACGTATGAATTATTTTGAGATATATAAATTAAAGTAAAAATATTTATAAATATTAATTATTTTTAAACATGAAAATTGAAGTATTTGTAAATATTAATTACTTGGAAATATGTAAATTAAAGTATAAAATATTTGTAATTAAATAATTTAAAACATGTAAATTAAAGTATGAAACATTTGAAAATATTGATTATTTTAAAAAATATAGCAATTGTACGTTCACTTAATTTTAACTACAGCTCACGGAAAAGAAAACATAAAAAATATTAATTACAAAATGGAAAATAAAAATAAAGCAAGTAAATCTTAAATGTTTGATACTATTTGGTGTAACTAGCTTTTGGCCTGTGCACATGCACGAGAAATTATTAAAGTTTTTATAATAGTAATGTCAAACATTATATATTATTCATAATGAATAATGGAGACCTAATATATTTGCATCCATTTAGATGGTATTACGAAGGCATATACTTATGTAATAGCCTAAATGAAGATTTAAATTTTAAAATTCTGACCAAGTTTACCTTATATTAATGTAGTAATGTTTTATTTGACTTTAAAATAAGCAATCTACATTTATTAGCATTATCTGCAAGAATATATTATTTTCTATATATATCAATTTTAATATTGCATCTTGTCTTCATTTTAGTCTCGGTATGTAATTTGCAATAATATCTGCTTTCGAAATTAGTTACGTGTTTAATAATGAATTATTAATTCAATTGGAAATTAAATGTAGTACCCGAGAACATTTTAACTAGCATCATCAATTAAATTAAATTAATTAATTTAATTAAAGTGGAAAATGGGATAAAAAAAATACACACTACCCTATTACTTCCTATGTTGTGAATACAAGTATTTTAAATCCAAAATTTTTCTTTTCCATATTTTTTTTATATATCATATGCCTTTTTCTTTTTGTAATATATATATATATTAATTCATTATATATATATATATATATATATAGAAAAGAAATCAGACCTCTTTTTCCTTCTTTTTGTAATATATATATACATATATTAATCTATTATATATATGTATTGAATAAGTAATAGGATAAGAAAAAGAATTACGAAAAGAAAGACAAAACTGTGAGAGAGGCAGAGAAAGATGAAACACGCGTGAGAAAGGGAAGAGAGGAAGAAGAACGCGAGAGAGAAGGCTGAGCTCGGACGGAGGACACACGGGAAGGGAACACGCGTGGGAGGTGGCCGGAGTACGCCGTGCCGTCCGCCGGAGCCAGCTGGTCGTCGTCCGTTGTGCTAGAGAGAGAGAGTTCAGGCTAGAGAGAGAAAGCAAAGGGAGAGAGCTTTCTCGCCGGAAAATTCGCCGGAAAACACCGTCTCTTCACCGGGGAAGGTAGCTGGGAGTCTCCTCTACTCCATATCGTCCTTCTAACCGGTTGAATCGAGGTGAGAAGTCCCAAAACTCTCAAACCCCAATTTTATCAATTTTAGGGATTTTTGGAAAGACCCCAATTGATTCAATCTGAGTATTTTGGGTCCTAAATTGAAGTATATGCATGTTAGGAAGTGAGTTGGAAGCTTAGGAACCGGAACCAAATTGATGAAATTTATCCGGGTTGGAAAAAGTGTAGGAAAATGTGGTTGTTAAGGTTTAAGGGTGTTGTGGAATGACTTGGGGTGCATTGAAAGGTTGAATAATAATTATAAAAATTGTTAAAAATTATTGGAATGTACGAGGGATGAAAACCCGAGTAATTCCCGTCTCACCCGGAACCCCGTTCGGGGAAAAAGAGACAATTTTCTAATTTGACGCGTATTCGGGTATGTGTATTCATGTGTAGGTGAAATGTTCAAGGTTATTTTGATAAATGGAAATTTTGGACAAGTAGAATTTATGACTCTTGAGCCATAAATTCAAGACTTGGGTAATGGGAACTTCACATGGACACATAGAGGTGAAATTGGGTAACCTTGAATTCCCAAACTCAACGTTTCCGAATAGCGCGATTAAGAGGGGGTTGGACACGAATTAGAAGCATGCTAGGTGTTCCGAAAAATAGTTGAGGGCATTCCAAGCCAACAACTAGTCTATGGAATTAATTAGAAAGAACATGAGCGTTAGCGTTACATGTACACGATAGTGGTTGAATTTTCAAGTCTCTGAATCTCTCAAGTATATGTATATAGGGCACCATACTGTGAGTGGACTTTCGGGCGCACCGAGAGCCGATCAGAGGGGCCAACCAGGTGAGGGGCTTTCCTATCCTTGCCCTATAGGGTTGACTGCGGATATGGATATATGGTTTGCCTTCTTGCCTATTTGTAGGAATTACATGTTAGATAACATGCTATTGTTGTTCCTAAATTACAGTAATTGTGAAAACGTGCTATATGTGTGTTTGTGAATTGTAAAAGCAATTGTGGCTCAAGGAGCCTTATATGAAAAGAAGGTCCACGGGACCTATACGATATCGGGGATAGGATCGAGTAAATACTATTTGAAGGGTGTGGTTTTGCATGTAAGTCCTTAAGGAGGATAGACCTAGGTGACTTTGTTCAGAACCAAGAGTCCAAATTAGAAACCACTTGGAAATCTAGATTTGCCTAAGAAAAAGTAAAATGAACAAGTAGTGGTCCATAGGGGTCATTGATGGCACAACGCGGAAACCGAGTCTATCACGGGTGGTCCGGGTAGATTGAGTCTATTGTCTTGAGTCAAACCACCGAAATATAGAGTATATGAGTTCACCACATTGTGGCTATTGCCTTGGGTAAACCGAGGTCAGATGAGTCGCCGGCTATTGCTCCAAGTGAAGTCTTGGGGTCAGACTATTGTTCCAAGTATAGTCTTGGGACCAGGGATTCCTAGAATGATCAACTAGGTTCCCATATTGCTCACGTGAGATATTGCCTTCGGGCCAGATTCTCTCCTAACGGAGATATTGCCTTCAGGCCAGTTTATGATTATGATTATTTGAATACAGAGGACCACATGGAATTATATGTTAAATCATGATATGATGTATGTGTGAATTTAAATGTATGTAAACTCATGCTTTAAATTCTTTATTGTGAATATGATATAAGTTAATTGCCTGACCACTGAATATATGGAAAATTTAATCCGTTATATGCGTATGTATTTGTGATTGGCTCCTCTTCCCCAGTTGTAGTGGTACCCGCTACTACACCAGGGATGGGAAAGCCTCTCACTGAGTCTGTTTGACTCACCCCAATGGTACATGTTACAGATACAGGTGGTATAGGCATCGGGAGCGCTTCCACCTCATCTCAGGGAGGCGGACAGACTTAGAGACCACACAAATTGTTCGCGTGGGTAGTACTGTTATATGTATTTTGTCAAGATATATATGTATATGATTCATTTTGGTATAGCATTGTTTTGTACAGTTGCTATATGCATATATGTATATGTCACACTCTAGAATTGTCGGCTTCATACAGATTAAAGATTGGTCTGGTTGTTGGGATTATAGGTTATGATATGATGAATATCATGTGTATATATATATGGATGTGACTTCCGCATGTGAATAGGATAGACCACTCGCACTGAGCGTGTGGTCAATATGTAAACTTATATATATGTGTGACTGAATACTTGATTGTGTGAAAATACGGCTTTCGCATGTGAATAGGATAGGTCACACGCATTGAGGCGTGTGATCAATATGTATATTTTATGCAGGTGTGTGATTGAATATATATGCTTGACTGTACACAGGGATTCTGCATGTGAATAGGATTGATCACCCGCCTTTAAGCGCGTGATCAATATGTATATTATATGTACGTGTGATTGATTATGTGTATATGTATAGACTGAAGCGGCGTTGAGCGAGCCGTGGATTGTGTGCTACTTAGGTCATCGGATAGGGATGACCATTAAATACTATATTGTTTGTATTAGAAATGGGTAGTTACGCATATATAAGAATGTCAATCAGGGATTAGAGGCTTACGGGATAGGAGAAATCCTACCTCTCGTGCCGGTCACGGGCGCCCGGTAGGGGGTCGTGACAAACTTGGTATCAGAGGCATGTTATCTTTAATTGTATGAAGCCATTGGTATGACCGGGTGTCGGTTTACCCCTCTTTGTGTACTCGGGCACAACGTGGGAGTAAAAAGGCACTTGTGGAGTACCCAGGAAATTGTGTCAGCCTTTCTTTCTACTCTCTTTTATACGAAATGTCATTAATATACGTGTACTTATTAGGTGTGGTCCTTGTGCAGTATAGGGATGTCACCTATTACGAGACGGACTAGGGGTGGAGGGTGAACTCCTGCTGAAATTGATCAAGAGTCAGTTCGGGAGGAGTTAATGCCCACCCGAGGCCGAGGTAGAGGCCGTACCCGAGTTCGAGGTAGAGGTCGTGCTCGGGGACGAGGTAGAGCACAAGTAAGAGGGGAAGAGAGGGGACAGTCACCGAAACCTCAACCTCAAGTAGAGACAGGTGCACCTTCCGTGGCGGAAATGCTCACGGCAGGATTTTAGGAATTAAGAGAAGAAATGACTAGGCAAATACAGAGGGAGGTACGCCGGTTAATAGTCGGCGAGGAAGAACAAGAGAGGGTTCCTAGCAATCAAGAGATAGAGGGTTCCTCGTGAACCGCGGGCAACACCCAGAGAGCTGCCAATTTCAAAATTTCTGAAGCTTCATCCACCCACTTTCTGCGGAACTAGTGAGAAAGAGGATCCGCAGTACTTTATCAGAGAAGTGGTCAGAATTGGGCACATGCTGAGGTGCTCAGGCCATGAATTGGTGGAATTAGCTTCATTCCAGCTGAGGGGAGCGGCTAGAGTATGGATAGAGTCCGTACAGACGAGGTATTCACGCAGAGTGGCACCGATGACCTGGGAAGATTTTCAGAGGGAATTCCTGGGTCGGTTTCTACCTGAAGGCACCAAGGATGCAAAGCGTCAGCAATTCGAGGAATTGTGGATGACGCCTAACATGACCGTGACGGAGTATGAGTTACTTTTCATAGAACTGGCTCAATTCTCACCTGAGTTAGTTCCAGATGAAGAGGCGAGGATCAAGAGATTCATACACCGACTCACGGAGCCTTTGTTTACTGCTTTGCTACCTCAGAGGAGACAGTTTGAGACTTTAGCCCAAGCAGCAGATTGTGCTAGAATGATTGAAACCAGGAAGAGGTATGGGACGTCTGTTGCTCCTAAAGTCAAGTTAATTACAGGCAGTGACGACCATGGAGGTGGAAGTAAGAAAAGGAAGACAACAGGTGGAAGTGCGTGTAGGATACTCAGGGTCCGTAGGAGGACTATCCTCAACTACCACCTATGAAACAGGTACAAGAGGTAATATTCAAGGGGGACAGAGGGAACAAGGGGGTGGAAATGCCGGTAGGACAAAGCCCCAGTGTGTGACTTGCGGCAGATTTCATTCTGGTATATGTCGAAAACTGACAGGTGGATGCTACCATTGCGCCTGATGGGCCATATGGCTAGAGAGTGTCCAAAGAAGAAAGAGGGTACAAGTGTGAGAAGCAATCCGACGCTGAGGAGTACACCTATTCCAGCTCCACCAGTGAGAACCGTGCCACCACAGGTAGCAGGTACAGGTGCAGTTAGAGGCCGTGGTGCAGGGTCTAGTGGCTGAGGGCCAGGGGCGGTAGGTGGAGGACAGGCGCGGGTATTTGCACTCTCTCAGCAGGATGCTCATGCATCAAATGCGGTTGTGACAGGTACTCTTATTGTCTGCTCTCTTGAAGCACGAGTCTTATTTGATTTCGGATCCACTCATTCCTATGTGTCACATGCATTTGCCTCTAAATTCAACAAAAGTCCATCTAGAATGGAAGAAACAATACTGGTCTCTACACCAATGGGAGAATCGGTACAAGTAGAATATGTACATAAGTCTTGCATTGTGGAGGTCGATGGTCATGAGGCTGTGGCAGACCTTCGGTTGTTGTGTATGGTTGATCTTGACGTGATCCTCGGAATGGATTGGTTGTCGTCTTGCCATCGGTTGTGGACTGCAGGGCTAAATGCTTGAAATTCAATATGCCAAACGAGGAGCCCTTTGTGATACGGGGTGACGGAGCTGCACCGTATCCAAGCTTGATCTCGGCTTTGAAGGCATCCAAATTACTTACAAAGGGATGCAAAGGGTATTTGGCATTCGTCCAAGATACCACGAAAGAAGTACTTTCTCCGAATCAAGTACCTGTAGTGCGAGAGTTTTTGGATGTATTTCCAGAAGAATTGCCGGGGTTGCCGCCCGATCGTGAGATTGAATTTGGAATTGAGCTGCAACCTGGCACCCAGCCTATCTCCACACCACCTTACCGTATGGCTCCGAAAGAGCTGAATGAGCTACATACACAATTGCAAGAATAGCTTGACAAGGGTTTTATAAGACCCAGTTTCTCTCCTTGGGGTGCACCGGTCCTGTTTGTAAAGAAGAAGGACGAATCTTTGCGGTTGTGTATCGATTACCGAAAGTTAAACAAGGTAACGATCCGCAATCAATATCCACTGCCGAGGATAGACGACCTATTTGATCAGTTACAGGGTGCGAAGCGGTTTTCCAAGATTGATTTGCGATCTGGGTACCATCAATTAAAGATTCGAGAATCATACATACCTAAGACCGCATTCCGGACCCGATATGGACATTACGAGTTCTTGGTGATGTCTTTCGGATTAACTAATGCTCCTGCAGCGTTCATGGACCTGATGAATAGGGTCTTTAAACCATTTTTGGACCGATTTGTCATTGTCTTCATTGATGACATATTGGTTTATTCAATGAATTCTGAGGAACATGCTGAACACTTGAGACTAGCCTTACAGAGGTTGAGAGAGGAAAAACTGTATGCCAAGTTCTCTAAGTGCGAATTTTGGCTTGACAGAGTTTCCTTTTTGGGTCACGTGGTATCATCAGAGGGAATCCACGTTGATCCAAGTAAGGTAGAGGCAGTGAAGAATTGGTCCCAGCCTACCTCTGTTACGGAGATTCGCAATTTCTTGGGTTTGGCAGGATATTATAGAAGATTTGTGCAGGACTTCTCTAAGGTTGCTGCACCTATGACTAGATTGACTCAGAAAGGAGTGAAGTTTGTATGGGATGACAAGTGTGAGAGTTTTCAAAAGCTGAAGGACAGCCTCACTATCGCTCCATTGCTGGCCTTACCTGAAGGCACAGGAGGGTATGTAGTATACTGTGATGCGTCGAGGATCGGGTTAGGGTGTGTCTTGATGCAGCATGGCAAGGTGATTGCGTATGCATCGCGACAACTGAGGAAACATGAGAAGAACTACCCGACTCACGACCTCGAAATGGCGGCTGTAGTATTCGCTTTGAAAATATGGAGACATTACTTATATGGTGAGACTTGTGAAATTTATACAGACCACAAAAGCCTCAAATACATTTTCGAGCAGAAGGACTTGAACTTGAGACAACGTCGATGGTTGGAGTTGTTGAAAGACTATGACTGCACGTTCTTGTATCATCCAGGAAAGGCTAATGTGGTAGCCGATGCTCTGAGTCGAAAATCCATGGGCAGTCTTGCTCATATAAGTGAAGGAAGAAGACCGTTGATTAGAGAACTACACGAGCTAGAGCAAACGGAAAATCAGTTTGAGATTGGAAGTTCTAACTCACTTTTAGCCCATTTGCAAGCTAAGTCCTCTTTGGTAGAAGAGGTGAAGGCTAGACAAGATGAAGATACCGACCTCAAACAAATCAGGGATACCGTAACTAAAGAGAAAGGGGACGACATCCGATTCTCTATTGATGATTTCGGAGTACTTCGGTTGGAGGGACGGTTGTGTGTTCCCATGGTTGATAACTTGATAGAAAGAATTCTTGAAGAAGCACACCGGACAGCTTATACAATCCACCCGGGAGCTAATAAAATGTATCACGACCTAAAACAGTTGTATTGGTGGAATGACATGAAAAAGGATGTCGCAAACTATGTAGCCAGGTGTTTAGTGTGTCAGCAAGTCAAGGCTAAACACCAGAAGCCCGCCGGAACATTACAACAGATAGAGATACCTGGGTGGAAATGGGAGAGGATAACTATGGATTTTGTAACAGGGTTGCCAAGATCACAACGGGGATTTGATTCGGTTTGGATAATAGTGGATCGCATGACTAAGTCCGCACACTTTCAGCCAGTTAATACCACTTACGGAGTGAGTCAATATGCACAGATTTACCTATCAGAAATCGTTAGATTGCACGGTGTGCCAGTGTCCATAATATCTGATAGGGGTCCACAGTTCACTTCCAGGTTTTGGAAGTCATTGCAGGAAGTGTTGGGAACCAGAGTTGATCTGAGTACTGCGTTCCACCCACAGACCGACGGGCAATCATAAAGAACCATTCAGATTCTTGAGGACATGCTACGGGCGTGTATTATGGATTTCGGCGGAAGTTGGGAAAGGTATTTACCCTTGGCTGAGTTTGCGTACAATAACAGTTATCAAGCAAGTATTCAAATGGCACCATTCGAGGCTCTGTACGGACGTAGATGCAGATCCCCGATTGGGTGGTTCGAGGTCGGAGAAGCTAGCCTAATCGGCCCAGAACTGTTACAGGATGCCTTGCAAAAGGTGAAATGCATAAGGGAAAGATTGTTAACGGCTCAGAGTAGACAAAAGTCCTATGCAGACAATCGAAGGAGAGAACTCGAATTCACCATTGGTGAACAAGTGTTCCTGAGGGTATCACCGATGAGAGGCGTGATGCGGTTCGGTAAGAAGGGGAAGCTGAGTCCTCGGTACATCGGACCGTTTGAAATCCTAGAACGAGTTGGGAATGTAGCGTATCGATTAGAATTGCCTACGGAATTGGAGGGAGTACATCCTGTCTTTCATGTATCAATGCTTCGGAAGTATCTTCCCGATCCCTCGCACGTGATCCAATCGCAAGACGTGCAACTAACCGAAAATATGACGTATTAAGAGGAGCCAGTGGAAATCTTAGATCGGCAGTTGAAGAAAATCAGAACGAAAGAGATTCCATTGGTTAAAGTTCTGTGGAGAAACCACTCGACCGAAGAAGCTACATGGGAGGTCGAGGGTGAAATGCGCAGGACGTATCCTCATCTATTTCAACACTAAGGTTAGTATTTTGTTTGAAATTCAGGGACCGAATTTCTTAAGGGGGGAAGATTGTAATACCCGAGAACATTTTAACTAGCATCATCAATTAAATTAAATTAATTAATTTAATTAAAGTGGAAAATGGGATAAAAAAATACACACTACCCTATTACTTCCTATGTTGTGAATACAAGTATTTTAAATCCAAAATTTTTCTTTTTCATATTTTTTTTTATATATCAGATGCCTTTTTCTTTTTGTAATATATATATATATATTATAAGTAAAAGAAAAGGAATAAAAGAGAAAGGAGGAAAAGAAATCAGACTTCTTTTTCCTTCTTTTTGTAATATATATATACATATATTAATCTATTATATATATGTATTGAATAAGTAATAGGATAAGAAAAGAATTAGGAAAAGAAAGACAAAACTGTGAGAGAGGCAGATAAAGATGAAACACGCGTGAGAAAGGGAAGAGAGGAAGAAGAACGCGAGAGAGAAGGCTGAGCTCGGATGGAGGACGCACGGGAAGGGAACACGTGTGGGAGGTGGCCGGAGAATATCGTGCCGTCCGCCGGAGCCAGCTGGTCGTCGTCCGTTGTGCTAGAGAGAGAGAGAGAGTTTGGGCTAGAGAGAGAAAGCAAAGGGAGAGAGCTTTCTCGCCGAAACATTCGCCAGAAAACACCGTCTCTTCACCGGGGAAGGTAGTTGGGAGTCTCCTCTACTCCATATCGTCCTTCTAACCGATTGAATCGAGGTGAGAAGTCCCAAAACTCTCAAACCCCAATTTTATCAATTTTAGGGATTTTTGGAAAGACCCCAATTGATTCAATCTGAGTATTTTGGGTCCTAAATTGAAGTATATGCATGTTAGGAAGTGAGTTGGAAGCTTAGGAACCGGAACCAAATTGATGAAATTTATCCGGGTTGGAAAAAGTGTAGGAAAATGTGGTTGTTAAGGTTTAAGGGTGTTGTGGAATGACTTGGGGTGCATTGAAAGGTTGAATAATAATTATAAAAATTGTTAAAAATTATTGGAATGTACGAGGGATGAAAACCCGAGTAATTCCCGTCTCACCCGGAACCCCGTTCGGGGAAAAAGAGACAATTTTCTAATTTGACGCGTATTCGGGTATGTGTATTCATGTGTAGGTGAAGTGTTCAAGGTTATTTTGATAAATGGAAATTTTGGACAAGTAGAATTTATGACTCTTGAGCCATAAATTCAAGACTTGGGTAATGGGAACTTCACATGGACACATAGAGGTGAAATTGGGTAACCTTGAATTCCCAAATTCAACGTTTCCGAATAGCGCGATTAAGAGGGGGTTGGACACGAATTAGAAGCATGCTAGGTGTTCCAAAAACTAGTTGAGGGCATTCCAAGCCAACAACTAGTCTATGGAATTAATTAGAAAGAACATGAGCATTAGCGTTACATGTACACGATAGTGGTTGAATTTTCAAGTCTCTGAATCTCTCAAGTATATGTGTATAGGGCACCATACTGTGAGTGGACTTTCGGGCGCACCGAGAGCCGATCAGAGGGGCCAACCAGGTGAGGGGCTTTCCTATCCTTGCCCTATAGGGTTGACTGCGGATATGGATATATGGTTTGCCTTCTTGCCTATTTGTAGGAATTACATGTTAGATAACATGCTATTGTTGTTCCTAAATTACAGTAATTGTGAAAACGTGCTATATGTGTGTTTGTGAATTGTAAAAGCAATTGTGGCTCAAGGAGCCTTATATCAAAAGAAGGTCCACGGGACCTATACGATATCGGGGGTAGGATCGAGTAAATACTATCTGAAGGGTGTGGTTTTGCATGTAAGTCCTTAAGGAGGATAGACCTAGGTGACTTTGTTCAGAACCAAGAGTCCAAATTAGAAACCACTTGGAAATCTAGATTTGCCTAAGAAAAAGTAAAATGAACAAGTAGTGGTCCATAGGGGTCATTGATGGCACAACACGGAAACCGAGTCTATCACGGGTGGTCCGGGTAGATTGAGTCTATTGTCTTGAGTCAAACCACCGAAATACAGAGTATATGAGTTCACCACATTGTGGCTATTGCCTTGGGTAAACCGAGGTCAGATGAGTCGCCGACTATTGCTCCAAGTGAAGTCTTGGGGTCAGACTATTGTTCCAAGTATAGTCTTGGGACCAGGGGATCCTAGAATGATCAACTAGGTTCCCATATTGCTCATGTGAGATATTGCCTTCGGGCCAGATTCTCTCCTAACGGAGATATTGCCTTCGGGCCAGTTTATGATTATGATTATTTGAATACAAAGGACCACATGGAATTATATGTTAAATCATGATATAATGTATGTGTGAATTTAAATGTATGTAAACTCATGCTTTAAATTCTTTATTGTGAATATGATATAAGCTAATTGCCTGACCACTGAATATATGGAAAATTTAATCCGTTATATGCGTATGTTTTTGTGATTGGCTCCTCTTCCCCAGTTGTAGTGGTACCCGCTACTACACCAAGGATGGGAAAGCCTCTCACTGAGTCTGTTTGACTCACCCCAATGGTACATGTTACAGATACAGGTGGTATAGGCATCGGGAGCGCTTCCACCTCATCTCAGGGAGGCGGACAGACTTAGAGACCACACGCATTGTTCGCGTGGGTAGTACTGTTATATGTATTTTGTCAAGATATATATGTATATGATTCATTTTGGTATAGCATTGTTTTGTACAGTTGCTATATGCATATATGTATATGTCACACTCTAGAATTGTCGGCTTCATACAAATTAAAGATTGGTCTGGTTGTTGGGATTATAGGTTATGATATGATGAATATCATGTGTATATATATATATATATATGGATGTGACTTTCCCATGTGAATAGGATAGACCACTCGCACTGAGCGTGTGGTCAATATGTAAACTTACATATATGTGTGACTGAATACTTGATTGTGTGAAAATACGGCTTCCGCATGTGAATAGGATAGGTCACGCGCATTGAGGCGTGTGATCAATATGTATATTTTATGCAGGTGTGTGATTGAATATATATGCTTGACTGTACACAGGGATTCTGCATGTGAATAGGATAGATCACCCGCCTTTAAGCGCGTAATCAATATGTATATTATATGTACGTGTGATTGATTATGTGTATATGTATAGACAGAAGCGGCGTTGAGCGAGCCGTGGATTGTGTGCTACTTAGGTCATCGGATAGGGATGACCATATAAATACTATATTGTTTGTATTAGAAATGGGTAGTTACGCATATATACGAATGTCAATCAGGGATTAGAGGCTTACGGGATAGGAGAAATCCTACCTCTCGTGCCGGTCACGGGCGCCCGGTAGGGGGTCGTGACATTAAATATGAAATTAATTTCAGGTTTCTGACTTTTAATATGTATATTAATTAATTGACAAAATAATTATGGATTTCATGTCAATTTGCTACTTTTAAATCTAATTTTTCTAAATCTTACATTTCAGACTTTCAACTTTTATCCTCTGATTGTTCAATTAATTTGACTATTAAATTCGATTTTTGATAAATTATGAAACATACATTATAATTTTTAATAAATTTTAAAATATGTTTTATCTCTACCATAAAAAAATCTGTTTTATCTCTTACAATTTTCAGATTTAAATACAGGCCCTCATATTTAATGCTGGATTTTTAATCAAGAAACTAATAAATTATTAAAATAAAAATAATAATTAGATTCCAAATATGAATCCAAATTTTAATATATTGTGATTTAACGTGATTTTATGCTAAAAAAATTGTTCTGTGCATTTAAACTTTTTAATATTATGAAAATAAAAAGGTAATATAAATGAAGATTTAAATTTTATAATTATAAGCAATTTGATGTTATATTAAAGTATAAATATTTGTTTTGACTTTAAAATAATTAATCTTCATTTATTAGCATTTTGGATGAGAATATATGATTTGATATATATAATAATTTTACTATAGATTATTTTATTTATTTCTCCATAATATGTAACTAATAATATATGTTAATTACCTGTTGAATAATAAATAATTCATTCACAAATCAAGGATGAAATAAATTTCAGACTTTTAAATTTAATATGTATTTTTATTTTTTTAATTCACAAAGTTATTGATGGAGCCCTCTGATTTTTTTCCATGGTTTTACATGGACTCAAATCTTAGAATTCGAACCAATATATGATTTGATTTTACCAACAAAAATGATGTCTCATTAACTTTTGTATTTTTATTATTCCATTGGGGTTTTCAGTCAACTACATTTAATGCTCCGTATGAATTATATGATTTGCTAATTCTAGTTTTAACTTATATATTTCTGTTATTCATTAGATTATGATTCGCATTTAATCAAAATTATGTTTATATGATTACCATAAAATGGAGGTTTAACTGAAATAAATTAAGATTTTTTTATGATCATTGCAATTTATTTGAGTTAGCATAATTACCAAACCTACAACTGTAATTCAATCAGAATCAAAACCCAGACAAAACACCTTCGCAAAGCACCACCGAAAGAAGAATCAGAACTCATAAGAAATGCATCATCAATCATCACTCATCGCCAAATTGTATAATGAATCTCTAGAGACAACAAATTGGCTAATTGAAACCCATAATTATGAGCTTAACCAACAACTTGATTGTCAACCATCAAATTTACTAAGAGTAAAAGAGATGCTCGTATCAACCATAAAATAATTTTTGTTGGAGAATTGAAATGTGTTCCAAAACTTCACAAGCATCCAACATACACAGATTGTAGATTATAGAAAAGAGTAATACCTTTTTCCAAATGGCATTAGGAAAAAAAAGAAAGTTAGCAATATGACAAAATATTATTTAGAAATAAGAATAAAAAACGTTTAGGTATGCAAACTGAAGTACTTCATTTGCGTGTCCTGGAAGGTCTTGCTTTAACTTTCGCGTCTTAATATCCCAGATCTTGATAATCACGCACAATAAAAGGTCAATTTAACAGAGTACATTTCATATGTATATTGGCTTAACAACAAAACATTTCATTGAAAGAAATATGTAAAAACAAAAAATCAAAATACTTCGAGTGTGGAGTCTTTGCTGCCACTTAAAAGAAGCCTACTATCTGCAGACCAGCTGTGTAGTAAAACCCAATTTGACAGAGTAACATATTTTGAACGGAAGACCTTAATTTTTCAATTTAAAAAAAAAGTAGGAATTTCATATGTATATTGGCATAACAACAAAACAAACATTAAGGGGGAAGCAAAAGTAAGAATTTCATATGTATATTGGCATCAACTTTATTTATCAAACAATATAGTTCCATGATCGCGCTGAAGGAATAAAATTCATATCTGACACACCAAAATTAGTTTTTGAACAACGATTGACAGGTCAAATCCGTAAAATAGCTTGAGATCTATCAATGGAGCTTACGGCATTAAACTTCCATGTTTCAGCTTCTAGAAAAACAACTGTAGAGTCTCTCAATAACAAAAAAGAAATATATAGATTTTATAAAGAAAAAACAAGGGAGGATGAATTATACGATTTGAGATCCTGAAATTAAACAACATATATCAATTAGTGCAAAAATCAAGTAAATATTAATTGGGATATCGGTCAACTATTGATAGTGATGAATTGATCATTAATTTCCTTGAATCAATTCAAATTTGAATAATACATAAATGTTACAGTCATTGACATGTGGCAACTAAGAATGCCAAGTTGGAGGATCCAAAATTATGTGGAATTACTGTGGATGTACACGTGGATAAGTGCATGACATGTGGACTGAAGGCTTCAGATTAAGTGATAATGAGGTGTTAGTTGAGCAAACCACTCCTTAATCCTAGTTGTCAAGAATTGGCTCTAGGTACATTTCTTTATATATATATAGATATATATATGTATATGTATAGATTACGCATAAGATGTTTTGATTTAAAAAAAAACAATATAATTAATGGTAACATTTTTTTCTTGAGAGTTAAGACACTAAATTAGAAGAATCTGTATCTTTCAAAAATCAAATTAGTAATTCAATTTAATTTAAAAGGCCAAATTACTCTTTTGGTCCTCAACGTTTACACGAAGTTTAATATTGGTCCTCAACGTTTCAAAAAGTTATAATTGGTCCTCAATATTTTTTTTTGTCGAAATTGGTCCTCCAACGTAACTCCGTTAGTTTGTGCCATTAAATGCTGATGTGGATGTCTTATGTGGCACACCCTCTCTCCTACGTGTCTTATTTTAATGACGTGGCATGCCACGTCAACGCCACATCACTCCACATTGCCACATCATCATAATCATCATCATTCTCTCCCTCCTCATCATCTTCATCTTCATCTCCATCCCCTCTCTCTCTCTTTACATCATCCTCATCTTCCCCACCACCACCACTACCGCCGGTGCCGGCACCATTGCCGGCGCGGTCGTCAGTGCCGCCACTCCCATTTCCATCCTCTTCCTCATTCACACACCATCTTCTTCCTCCTCTTCCTCTCTTCCTCTTCACCATACACACATTTGTATACACACAAACACAAAACATCTTTCTTCTTCTCAGATTTCTGTCACTATAAGAAGGAAAAAGAAATTGAAAGCAAAAGCATCGACGAGGAGGAGGAGGAAGAAGCGAATATGAAAACTTACAGTGAGTTTTGAGGAGAGAGAGAGAGAAACACATTTCTCTTCTTTTTTTTCTTCTGAGATTTCTTCTTCTCAGATTTCTGTCACTATAAGAAGGAAAAAGAAATTGAAAGCAAAAGCATCGAGAAGGAGGAGGAGGAGGAAGAAGCGAATATGAGAACTTACAGAGTTTTGAGGAGAGAGAGAAACACATTTCTCTTCTTCTTTTTTCCGATCTAAAACAGAGAAAGATGCGTTGTGTTTGTGTGTATACAAATGTGTGTATGGTGAAGAGGAAGAGAGGAATAGGAGGAAGAAGATGGTGTGTGAATGAGGAAGAGGATGGAAATGGGAGCGGCGGCACTGACGACGGCGACGGTGCTGGCGGCAGCGTCAGTGGTGGTGAAGATGAGGATGATGTAAAGAGAGAGAGGGGGGATGAAGATGATGAGGAGGGAGAGAATGATGATGATTATGATGATGTGGTAATGTGGAGTGATGTGGCGTTGACGTGGCATGCCACGTCATTAAAATAAGACACGTAGGAGAGAGAGTGTGCCACATAAGCCATCCACGTCAGCATTTAACGGCACAAGCAAATAACAGGGAAATCCGCATAGGAGCCCTCCTTGACCAAGCAGCCCAAAAGAAGTTCTAGAAGCTACTTACTAGGTATAGGGACATATTCGCCTGGAGCGTTGCGGACATGCCGGGAATAGATCCCACACTCATGTGTCATTCCCTTAATATCAGAGATGGTCCCGACATCATCCAGAAAAAGCGACACTTTGGCGAGGAAAGGCAGCAGGCAATCAACGAAGAAGTGCAGAAACTTCTCGAAGCCAGGTTCATACGCGAGTCACAGTACCCCGACTGGCTATCGAATGTGGTTATGGTAAAAAAGGCGAATGGGAAATGGCGGATGTGCGTAGATTTCACAAATCTGAACAAAGCCTACCCAAAAGACTCCTATCCACTCCCCAACATAGACAAGCTAGTGACGGTACAGCCGAGCACCGGATGCTGAGTTTCCTAGACGCCTTCTTAGGATACAATCAGATCTAGATGAACTCGAAAGATCAGGAAAAAATCTCCTTCATCACAGACAAGGGTGTCTACTGCTACAAAGTCATGCCCTTCGGACTAAAAAATGCGGGTGCCACCTACCAGAGGATGATGGACATCTTCTTCAGAGTTCAGATTGGCCGCAACCTCGAAGTTTATGTTGATGATATGGTGGTCAAATTCATGGAACTTGAACAACACTTGGCTCACTTGGAAGAGATCTTCCTAGTCTTGCGAATGCACCAAATGAAGCTAAACCCGACCAAATGCGCTTTCGGTGTATCAGCGGGAAAATTCCTGGGATTCATGATCACACAAAGGGGAATCGAGGCTAAGCTCGAGAAGTGCGCAACCGTCCTCAACAAGGAGCCACCTCGATCAGTGCAAGAGGTACAAAGGCTAAAGGAGAGGCTAGCAGCCCTTAACAGATTTTTGTCAAGAATGGTTGACTGATGCCTTCCCTTCTAGAAAATCCTAAAGATAGCACCAGTGTTCCAATGGATCGAGCAGTGCGAAAAGTCTTTCCGGGACCTCAAGGTTTACTTAGCTAAACCATCGATGCTAGCAAAAATAGTTAAAGGGGAAACCCTCGTACTATACAAGCCATGCTTTGCAGGGAGCCCAACTCCGGTACCAACGAATGGAGAAACTCGTGCTCGCCCTCATCCAATCAGCCAGAAGGCTTCGACCTTACTTCCAACAGTACACGATCATGGTCCGAACCGACCAGCCCCTGCAGCAGATACTGCAAAAGCCAGACTTAGCAGGGCGAATGACAAACTGGTCCAGCAAAATCTCCAAATTTGACATCAAATATGAGCCCCGACGGGCGATCAAAGCCCAGGCATATGAAGCACTCATAGCCGGACTAGCGCTAGCTCACGACCTAGGTGCCTCAAAGGTAAAGCTATTCAGCGACTCACAACTGGTGGTCGGACAACTCAATGGAGACTTTGAGGCGAAAGACGCTACTATCATCAAATACGTAGAGCGTGCCAACAAGAAATCAGCAGGTTCGAATCCGTCTTGATCACACGGATACCCCGGAACCAAAACACCCAAGCTGACGTCTTTCCAAATTGGCCACCACACCGAGCCAATCGGGACTTAAAACGATTCTGCGAACAACGCTTCGCGCCCCCAGCATAAATGCAGACATACTGCCAATAGCAGTTGACAATTCCTGGACGACTCCGATAAAAGCATACTTAGCGGAAGGCGCCCTGCCTACGGATAAAGAGGTAGCCCGAAAAATAAGAAGGCAAGCAGCTCGATACTTTGTCTGAGGAGACGACCTATACAAAAAGGGATTTTCATCCCCACACCTCCGATGCATCTCGACCGAAGAAGCAAACTATGTGCTACAAGAAATCCACGAGGGCATATGCGGCACCCACTAATCCGCAGGAGCACTCCGGAAGTGAGCCCTACGCTCCGGATTCTATTGGCCCACAATGAGGGTAGACACAGAAGCTTTGGTCACCAACTGCGACCAATCTTAGCGGCACGCCACGTTCATACACCAGCCACCTGGTGAACTGAAGTCCATCGAATCTCCATGGCTCTTCGACACTTAGGGCATGGACATACTGGGCCCTCTTCCTCAGTGTACACTCCAAAGGAAGTTCCTCATAGTGGCCGTCGACTATTTCACGAAATGGATCGAGGCTGGACCCCTAGCCACCATCGGCTCCCAAAACGTACAGAACTTCCTCTGGCGAAACATCATAACTCGATTCGTCCCACCACACACATTGATCACCGACAACGGACGCCAGTTCGTCAGCGAAAAATTCGAGGATTTCTGCAAGGATTTGTGCATTGACCACAGAACCACCTCGGTCGAGTATCCGGCGACTAATGGGCAAACGGAAAGGGCAAACCGCATCATCTCGAGGGATTGCAAAAGTGCCTGGCAAGTGCAAAAGAAAGCTGGGTGGACGAGCTCCCATCGGTCCTATGGTCCTACCGGACGACGATACACTCTGCAACAGGAGAAACTCCTTTCGCCCTAACATATGGACATAAAGTGATAGTTCCCACCGATATCCGAGTCCCCTCGGATCGAGTGCTAAATTACTCCGATTCAAACCCAGAAAATCTATTGATCAGCTTGGATGCGTCCGAAGAACGTAGGGAAGCTGTGGCGCTCAAAAATGTCACTTAAAAGTAGCTACTCGCACGAAAATACAATCGAGGCGTCCAACCTCGAAAATTCAAAAAAGGTGACTTGGTCATGCGGACAGTGATAAACAATAGGCGAGAACGCCTGCACGGCAAGCTCGTACTTAATTGGGAAGGCCCATACATGGTCATCGGAATTGCTTCTCACAACGCGTACAAGTTTGCACACCTGACGGGAGAGCACGTCCCGAATACCTGGAACGGCAACAGCCTCAAGAAATATTTCACTATGTCTTAGTCCAAAGACAAGTTTCACGAATAATTCACTATGTCTTAGTCCGAAGACAAGTTTCACAAATAATTCACTATGTCTTAGTCTGAAGACAAGTTTCACGAATATTTCACTATGTCTTAGTCCGAAGACAAGTTTCATGAATACTTCACTATGTCTTAGTCCAAAGACAAATCTACTATGTACTCTCCCCTGTCATAGTCCAAAGACAAATGTAATACCATCGATCTAAAAAAATACAGAATGCAATACGATTGACCAACTCTCGTACTTGAAATTCTTTTTATAATTCAAAAAATATATTTACATATGGGGACTAGCGCCATGGGAGTACAAAAATGACAACGCGAAGTCCGAATCAAGAAGTATCCCTGCCTGAAGGATGCGGCGGCTTGCCCGACCTCGGGGGATCCCTTCGAGGATTTGGAGCTACGTTGTAATCCTCTATCCTTAATGGAGGATATCCTCGGGCGCGAACGCAAAACTCTCCACCAATGTTCTCCCAGGAAGGGTGCATCCTCGCCTTGACCTCCGGAGGGATAGAAATGCCCATCAAATCCTCTAGTTGCGCCATGCCATTCTGCATCCTGTAGTTCCAAGAGCGCAGGAAATCCTGACGATGAACCCTCGAAGAGTTACCCTTGCTCTCCGCCAGCTCGTCCTCTAAGTCCTTCACTCGAGCGGTCAATTGAGCATTCTCACCCAGCAGGCCCTCCAGCACTTCCTGCACAAAACCACGTAAGAATCAACTACCTTACATAAAGGATACCAAAACTAGAGAAAAGAGGCCTACCCCCTCGACCTCCCACTGATAAGCAAAGCCCGCCAGACGGCTTAGCAGCAGCATGGTCCCCTTGGTCATATGCTCTAAAGCATAGTCATCCCCATAATCCAGCGGATAATGCTGACGAGCTAATATGACCCGCTCTGCCTCAAAGGGAATCAATTTCCCTCTAAAAAAGACACCCTCACCCAGAAAGCAGACGGGCATCTCCCCGGGGGGAACGGGAGTATAGGGAACCCATCTACGAACACGATGGTTTAAGATGGCTTCACCCACCTGATTCGCGACGTCCACATTAGCACCCTCGGTGCCCTCGTCCGCCCCAGCATCCTCGTCCACATTCGAGGGCGGAACGACAGCATTTGTGGGCATCGACCGCCCGTGTTTCCAGCTCCGAGAGCTCGGTGGGGGATTCAGCCTCCCTTGAATGCCACCAAGGGTCAATCCTGAAAACTGGGAAATACTCAGTATTTAGTGAGCCCTAAAAAACAGGAAAGACGTAACTTAATATCAAAATTCAGAAGAGACTTACCCAAAGCGGCATTTGTGACCACGACCTCCTTCAAAAACTCAAAAGTTATCTCCTCGTAATCCTCCCAGTTGTACCAAACCCAGAGAATAGGATTAGACCACTTGAGAGGGAAGCGCAGGCGCCAATCTTTAGGTCGAACCCAAGCCGGGCAGAAACCCTTCTTGGGTACCACCTTGAAAAAATACGACCGCCAAGCATGGTTATTGCCCGACAGATCTGAGATAGTAAAATCTTTGGCACGTGATTGAAAACACACCCACCCGTGTGCCTCGCAGATGGAGTAGAGAGAAAGAAATACATTGGGCAGAGCCTCCAGTTTGTTCGACTGATGAAACCTGTCAAAAACGCTGAGTATAGACCACGCATTCTGAGACAACTGCGCGGAGCAAACATTCAGCAAGTTGAGCATGGCTTCCACGAAGCCTGAGAAAGGGGTAATGAAAGCGGCATTGTAGGGGACGCAGAGGGGGAGAACGAAACTGACGCCGTCACTCCAAAGAATAGTCTCTCCCTCCCCCATCGGCTTTATTTCATAATCCTCGGGGAGAGAAGGAGCAAAACACTCCCTCCATATTTTCTCGATGCCAAGATCCGGCACCACTCGTGACTCTACCCCCGACGTCCACCGCCGGAATATTGGTCGTAGACCCAGGTTCTGGTTCGGCAGAGTACCATTCCACAGAAACCGTCGGGGGAGGCACAACCGGATTTTCACCCTCCTTAGACGAAACCCCTCGAAGGTCCATGGAATCCCGCAGCAAAGTGAGACTCTCTACTTTTCTCTCACTCCCTCCATGGAAACTAGTAGCAAGGATTGCTCAAAATCTGGATCCACAGAAGAGCACACAAAGGCAGTAAATCTAGAAGAAGCCATTACGAAGAACTAAGACCAGAGAATTGCTATAGTCATGATTAGAAGGAAGAAGACTGTAAAGCAAGGGAATGGTGCTCTTCCGCTCTTGGTAATAAGAAGGCCCAAAAGACGCTTCAGAGTCCAACCAAAAGGCACGAAAACGGAAAAGACTCTGAAACTGAAGGGAATGACCAAAAGGCCCCTGACCTTTGAGTTTCCTCCACACACCCCCAGAGGGTACTTCTGGAAATTCCCCTCTGCACAATGATGACTCCTCGGAAAGTCGCGTACTCTCTACAGAGACGGCTCAATAACTTGCTGAAGAAGTCAAGCAGTCAGCCACCTGGATTAAGACGCGTGGCATCTTCGACGTCTCCACTCAAAGAAAATCCAGAAATACGCAAAGCCTCCCAAATTCGAACAACCAACCAAGAGGGCCAGACCCACTTGCGGACGAGCTCGCTTTGACAAAATGGTAAACACGCAATTTTCCTAAGTAGCTTACTGACAGAGAACTTAAGTCCATGGGCGCCCGACACCCATAGACTTGGGGGACTTATGTAACTACGGAATATCCAACCTAGGGAAACGTGGCACTAAGCTTCCAGAAGCTCCACGGCAGCTTACACCAACGACACGTGCCACCACTCGTCTGCCCCTTACATGGCCGGTACCCACGTCTCTCCTCCCGGGCTCCCGTCCAAGAGACGTGGGAAGCCCCCCAAGCATCGTGGGACGACCCACATCCCACGAGAACGTGGGTCAAGCACGTCCTCCCCACACTCAGTATAAAAAGGCCCTCGCCCGAGGGACTCAGAGAGACATCCGAACATCGGGAAATCACAACACATAAGAACAAGAGGCAAGTAGCACGCACTCTGAACATACAGAAGCTACTCTCAGCCTGCTTTAATACATACATCTATCTATCGACTACGGAGCTTAGCCCACAGCACCACCAAGTTTTGGTTACCCTCCGACCAGCCCCTAACATATCTCCGTCCCGGAAATCCCTACGAACAGAGCGCCCGACCGCTCTAAGAGACCTCTGCTCTCTCACAACCTAAGGCAACCTCCTACGAGTGGCTCGCTAGCCCGGATTACCTTACGCACGTCGCCATGACGATCTACATGGACTTTGATCCCTCACTAAGGGTACGTAGACACCTAGGTCCTCACCTAAGGACAAGTCCCCCAAGGTTACGACCCCTTGCGGTCCTTATTTACAAATTAAAATTGTCTAAACCAAAAATGACAGTTACAAGATGCAAAGCCACCCTATGATGTTGTAGGCAAAGAAAATGTGAAATGGCAATTAACATATGTATGACTTTTAGATTTTGTCTTGTTCACTTTATGTATCTATAAATATGTATGGGATGCATGCCTACGTAAGAGAAAATGTAAGGCAAGAGGAAGTGATAGTAAACACAAATTGAGAGAAGAATTGTGTGAGAAAAAATAGTGTGAGTGTGAGATAAATAATGTAAGAGAGAGTGCCTTGTTGATGTGTGAGAAATATTGTAATTGTATTGCTATTTGAGTGAAGAAAAAATATTTAGTGTATTTTTGCACTTGTCATCATAAATATATTTATCCCTTGTCACACAAATTCACAAACACAAGCCCACCACATATTTTTCCAACATCTGGTATTAGAGCATGGCATCAACCAGTAGCAGTTATCAACCACAGGCACCAGTACTCACCAAAGACAATTATGATATTTGGTGTACCCAGATGAAAGTTCTCTTGGGCTTATTAGATGTATGGGAGCTTGTAGAGAATGGCTTTAGATATAAGTCAACAGAAGAAGAAGCAACTCTAAAAGATGAAGAAAAGGAAGCACATCGTGAATTGAGAAAAAGAGAGAAGAAAGCCTTGTATTCAATTTATCAAGGAATTAATGAAGCCGCGTTCGAAATCATTGCCCCAGCAAAGATCACTTCAAAAGATGCTTGGGAATTGTTGCAGAAGTCGTTTGGCAGAATAAAAAAAGTGAAGCAGATTCGTCTCCAAATTCTACGAGCTGAATTTGAAAACTTAAAAGTGAAGTCAACTGAACTTGTGGCAGAGTACTTTAATAGAGTAATTTCTATTACTCATCAGATGAAAACAAATGGAGAAGAAATCGAAGATGTTCGAGTGATGGAGAAAATTTTGCGATCTTTGGATCCAAAATTTAACTATGTTGTTGTTGCCATAGAGGCATCCAATGATCTGAAAAAAAATGACAATAGAAGAATTGAGGGGCTCATTACAAGCTTATGAGCAACGGCTATTTAAGCCTTCCGAAGAGACGTCAATTGATCAAGCATTGCAAAACAAGCTTATTTTGAAGGACCAGAAAAATGACTACTTCAGCAGAGGAGGATTCCAAAGAGGAAGAGGAGATGGTAGATCGCAACCATATCGTGGAACTCAAACTCAATGGGAGAGTAGAGCACCATTCAGAGGACGAGATCGAGGCAGAGGTAGAGGCCGTAGTAGAGGCAGAGGACGAGGTGAAGTATATCGGAGATATGAAAAATCTTAGATTCAATGTCGAATTTGTAAAATATTCGAACATTATGCCTCAGAGTGCTATTACAACAATAATGAAGAGAAGGTGAATTTTGCTAAAAAGAAAGAAGAAAGTAATATCTCCTTGTTAGCTATTGATAAGCATGAAGCATGCAGCTCAGTGACCTGGTATCTTGATATTGGTGCATCAAATCACATGTGTGGAAGAAAAGATTTTTTTGCCCAATTAGATGAAGGAGAATTTGGGAAAATCACTTTTGGTGATTTGTCTCAAAGACCAGTAAAAGGTAGAGGCAAGATTGTTCTTGAAATGCAGAATGGGAAGGTTTGCTATTGCTGATGTTTATTATGTTGCAGACATGAAAAATAATATTTTGAGCTTGGGTCAAAGGATTTTGTGATTCAAATGAGAAATATATTTCTCAATTTGAGAGATAAATCTGGTGCATTGATTGTCTCTGTAAAAATGGTGAAAAATAGAATGTTCCCATTAACATTGTCCATGAACAAAGAAAATTGTTTCAAGAGCAGCATTGAAGATGACTCAACTCTTTGGCATTTGAGATATGGCCATCTTAATTTTGAAGCATTGAAATTGCTAGAAAGGAACCTGATGGTGAAAGGCATGCCGCGAATTGAACGTCCCAGTAAGATATGTGAGACTTGTGTTATAAGCAAGGAACATAGGCAGACTTTCAAAGGAAGAAGATCCAGAAGAGTTGTGAAGCGGCTAGAACTGGTGCATTCAGATCTGTGTGGACCAATCAACCTAGTTTCAAAAGGAGGGAATAGGTATTTCCTTACCTTCATTGATGACTACAGTGGAAAAACTTGGGTTTATTTACTAAAAGAAAAGAAAGAAGCTCTTTCAAAATTTAAAGAGTTAAAAAATCAAGTTGAAAAGCAAAGTGGTTGTTATATTAAGAAGCTGAGAACTGACAGAGGTGGAGAATACACCTCAGATGAATTTACGATTTTTTGCAGAAACAATGGCATCATTCATCAGCTTACTATGCCACAAACACCACAACAAAATGGAGTTTCAGAAAGAAAAAACAGAACCATTCTCAACTTGTTGAGAAGCATGCTACGTGAGAGAAATGTTCCTAAAGAATTTTGGGGAGAAGCAGTTGCCTTTGCAGCCTACTTGCTGAATAGATTTCCAATCAAAAGAATTGGAAATATGACACCAGAAGAAGCATGGAGTCTCCATCAGCTGAGAGTAGATTATTTGAGAATTTTTGGAAGTGTAGCATATGCCAAAATTTCAGAAGAGAAAAGAACAAAACTTGAAGATAAAAGCCAAAAATGCATTATGATTGGCTATGGTGAAAATGGAAGCGGTTATAAACTTTACAATCCCATTTCAAACAAAATTCTTATGTCTAGGGATGTAACGTTTGATGAAGAGCAGATCTAGAATTGGAGTAATGAAGCAAGCAAAAGCATATAGTTGTTGAAGAAGAGAATCAAAAAACTCAACATGGAGATCAAATTGAAGAAGGTTTCCAAACAATAGAAGTTGGAATTCAGCCAACAACTTCTGGGTCATCCAGTCCGTTTGTGAGGAAGACGAGAATGATTCAAGACTTGATGGAAGTGACACCCAGACTTGAGTTTGATGAATATACAATGTTCTGTCTTTTTGCAGGTTATAATCCTTTAACTTTTGAAGAAGCATGTCAAGAAGATAAGTGGAAGAAAGCTATGGAAGAAGAAATAAATTCAATTAACAAAAACAACACTTGGGAGCTATCCTCACTTCCAGAAGACCACAAAGCAATTGGAGTCAAATGGGTTTTCAAAACCAAAAGAAATGCTGAAGAAGAAATTGAAAAGCACAAAGCAAGGCTTGTCAAGGGCTACAAGCAGCAACAGGGAATTGACTATGAAAAAGTCTTCACCCTAGTAGCTAGAATGGAGACAGTCAGATTGCTAATTTCTTTAGCAGCTCAGAAGAAATTGAAGATTTATCAAATGAATGTAAAGTCAGCATTCTTGAATGGATATCTTGAAGAAGAAGTCTATGTTGAGCAACCTCCTGGTTTTGTTGTTGAAGGACACGAAGGTAAAGTGTACAAGTTGAATAGAGCTTTCTATGGACGCAAGCAAGCACCAAGAGCGTGGAACTCAAGGATCAATGCATACCTCACAAGAAATGGATTCACCAAGTGTCCATTTGAACATGCATTGTACTCAAAATCAAATCCTGTAGGAAAAATTATGTTTGTATGTCTTTATGTAGATGATCTTATTTTTACAGGAAACAACAAGGCCATGATTGATCAATTCAAGCAAACTATGGTGAAAGAGTTTGAGATGACGGATTTAGGCCTTATAGCTTATTTCCTTGGCATTGAAGTGAAGCAAACTAGTGATAGAATTTTTATCTCACAAGCAAAATATGTGAAGGAGATTTTGAAGAAATTTCATATGACTGATTGTCAACCTATTGATACACTAGTGGAATGCGGCACCAAATTGATGAAAGAAGGCGAAGGAAGATTTGTGAATCCTACTTACTATAAGAGTCTGGTTGGCAGTTTACGGTACTTAACGTGTACTAGACCATATATCTTATATGGAGTTGGATTAATTAGTCGTTATATGGAGAAACCAAAATCCTCACATCTGCAAACCGCAAAGAGGATATTGAGGTACATAAAAGGCATATTTGATTATGGTGTATTTTATCAGTCAACAGGAGATTTGGAAATTGCAGGATTTAGTGACAGTGATTGGGCTGGAAGCTCTGATGACAAAAAAAGCACCACAGGTTTTGTATTTTATTTTGGAGAAGCATAATTCAAATGGTGTTCAAAGAAACAGTCAATTGTTGCTCTATCAACGTGTGAAGCAGAATATGTAGCAGTAACATCATGTGTTTGTCATGCAATCTGGTTAAGAAGATTATTGGAGGAGTTGCAAGTGCAGCAAAAGGAAGCTACGAAGGTTTTTGTGGATAACAAATCAGCTATTGCACTAGCTAAAAATCCAGTTCATCATGAAAGAACAAAGCATATTGATGTGCGGTTTCATTTCATCAGAGAACAAATAAATTCAAATGATGTTGAATTAGTGAATATAAAATCCAAGGAGCAAGTAGCAGACATCTTCACAAAATCATTGAAGGCAAATGATTTTCAAAGGCTACGTATCATGCTTAGAGTTATGGCATTCGGAGGAACAAATTTAAGGGGGAAAATGATCGAGTAAACTTGTTTATTTTGTCAAGATTATCAAGCCACCATAATTAATAAGAGACAAAGCATGGGAGACAAGCATACTCTACAATATTGAAATAAGATACAAAGCCACCCTATGATGTTGTAGGCAAAGAAAATGTGAAATGGCAATTAACATATGTATGACTTTAGTTTTTGTCTTGTTCACTTTATGTATTTATAAATATGTATGGGATGCATGACTACGTAAGAAAAAATGTAAGGCAAGAGGAAGTGATAGTAAACACAAATTGAGAGAAGAATTGTGTGAGAAAAAATAGTGTGAGTTTGAGATAAATAATGTAAGAGAGAGAGCCTTGTTGATGTGTGAGAAATATTGTAATTGTATTCCTATTTGAGTGAAGAAAAATATTTAGTGTATTTTTGCACTTGTCATCATAAATATATTTATCCCTTGGCACACAAATTCACAAACATAAGCTCACCACGTATTTTTCCAACACCCATGGATTCAAGGAAGCTTATACTTTTGAATGCATACCAAATGATTTGTTACTTGAGATCACTAAGAAGGTTAGTTCAGATTCTTTGCAAGATATATTCAATCTTCCAAAGAGTTATTTAACCTATGTGGCGATAGCATTGTGTACCAACATGCTTCTCTAGAGGATTTTTCTTTTATTGATTGGTCTAAACCGTGCTCTGAGAAAGTCGCTTTCTTTAACAAATGCATTGAGTGTGGTAATTCGGAGGCTTTATATAGAGAAGGAATGATCAACTATTTCCAACGGATTGAGCATAGAGAGCGGATTTGGCTTTCTGCGAATGGCTGCCGAGAGAGGCCATGAAGATGCAATGTATGCTTATTCTCTAATTATTTTTTTCGTTTGTGTTCATGAAGTTAATGGCAATGACAGGCTAGAACTACTTTCAAATGCACGCATTATTTTTGTATTTTACGAAATCATAATGCTGTGATGAGATGTAGAAGGAGAATGCAAGACAGTTTCAAGGTCTTATGGTTACGATGCCAGTCATTTTTCGATGCTTTAAGGTTCATCTGTAACAAGGAATTATGTCACAAGAAATGGAATCTTAAAACTTGAAGTTGGACATTCCTTTTCGATGATGATGATGCAAAGCAGCCCAGTTTGTGTGAAAAGTGTAGGATAGATTATGAATTTCAATGGTTCTATGGTATTCTCGATTTAGTTTAATTTTTATTTCAAGTGATTTTTATATTTTGATTCTAAGGAGAACCCTTATATATATTTAAGACAACTTATGCTACTATGTAGTTTATAAATTTATTTATCATTGTGTATGTTTTATATTGATTATGACTAGAATGTAATTGAATCTAAGTTATTACTAATTGTATACAAGTAGTTTATTGATATATTTTGATGGTATAGAATCATTGAACCTTTAATCTTTATTCAATGTCTTATATATACTTTATTCTGTTATATTTTTTATTGAAGATTATATAGTTCTTTTTTAAAATGAATCATACGTTAATATTATTAATAATGTTGATATGATATATTATCATACTAGAAATATTATGATAGAACCTTAATTAGTTATAACTTCTAAGAATGCTAGATTTAAATTCTATTGTATCTTTTGTACACAAACATGGGTATGCTAATGTTTTTTTGGTTTTCTGATGTGTTCTCATCTCACCGCATGTTGTTTGATTTAAAATTAATGTGGTCTCACCATGTTCATTAACAACACATAATCATTGATGATTCAATTAAGATGTTGATAATTTTCAATACAATGATAGTTAATAAGTAACACATTTGTCTTTTTATATGTTTTTAAGGATAATATATACATACATGTAGGCAAAATCCGTGTTTTACATGGGTTTAAAGACTAATTGTTAAGACAAATGATACAAATAGTGATTAGCATAGTGGTTAGCATTGTATGATTGTAGTGGTGTACAACTGTCACACGTGTCCTATTCTAGAGAATTCTGTAACGGTATTGTACTGCATAATTCTTATATAAAAGGAGAGCCTGAGGTAGTGTCATACCTCATAGAGCATTACAATATTTTACCCTAAAATCTTACTTGGTATTAGAGCACAAAAGGCATGGCGGCGATTGACTCTTCGTCATCATCATCCTCTGCTGGCTCCACTGGATCTAGCAGCTCTCCAAGGATGCTTCCGTTATTTAGCAGCTCAAGTCAAATGACAAGTGTCAAGCTCGACCGCACCAACTATTTGTTGTGGCAAGTCGCTGTACTCCCATTGATTCGTGGAAATGATCTGGAGCATCACATAGATGGTACAGTCAAGATGAACCCAACATACAAGGAGTGATTCCACACAGACCAACTCCTCATGGGCTGGCTAAGAAATGCTATGGCCTCAGACGTTGCAACTCAGTGTTTGCAAACCACTACAGCTCAAGAACTTTGGATAGCTGCAAAAGACCTGACGTGTGCTTCCATCAAATCTCGTGTATTGATGCTCAAGGGGGAGCTTCAACACACTAGAAAACAATCCCTCAAGATGGAGGATTACTTGGCTAAGATGAAAACCATCTCAGACCAACTTGCCCTTGCTGGAGCTCCAGTCTCTCCAATAGATCTAATCATGCACACTCTAAATGGCTTAAATAGTGATTATAACTCAGTTGTTGCTATTTCAATGAATCAAACTGAACCACTTACTTGGAATTCTGTTCATACCTCTCTTATGAATTTTGATAGCAGGATTGAGCAGCTCAACAAATTTTCCAGTATGACCATTCAAGCCTCAGCCAACTTAGCAATCAGAGATGACAACTCCAACAACTCCGGAAAGGGACAAACCAATCAAGTCTGGAGAGGAGGCAACCAAAATCCCAGAGGTGGACGCAGAGGAGGTCGTGGTCAAGGCAGAGGAGGTCGTGGCCAAGGCAGAGGAGGAGCAAATAACAGTAACACTGGTCCTCGGCCCCAATGTCAACTCTGTGGCAAGATGGGACACACTGTGGGAGCTTGCTGGCACCGGTTTGACAAAGAGTTTCAGCAAGTTTCCATCACCACCAACACTGCAAACACCTCGACACCTCAAGCCTATTATGCCTCTCCCCAGACAGTCAATGACCCTGCTTGGTACATGGATAGTGGAGCCACTCACCATGTGACTCCATATCTTGATCAACTTGAGAATTTCACCCCTGTTGGTAAGTCACACTTACTTACCTGCACTGGTGCTAAAGCCAAGATAATTGGTGTTGGCTTAACTTCATTATCTGGTCATAATTCTAATCTGCATTTGAACAATGTATTAGTGGTTCCTAGTGCAACCAAAAACCTTATGAGTGTTAATAAGCTAACAGTGGACAATGTTGTGAATGTTTGGTTCTCTGACAAATCGTGTGTTGTGAAGGACAAGAGGACAGGGGAACAAGTAATGCAAGGGACACCAATAAGAGGAATGTACTCAATGGGTAACAAGGAGCAAGATACAACAAGAATAAGAGGCACACAGGTGAACGTGAATGCAGCTGAGGCTGATTCAAAGAAGAAGGAGAAAGAGTACATACTTTGGCACCAAAAGCTTGGTCACCCAAGTGATAGAATTTTAAGACAAAATTTACATTCATGTAATGTTGAAACTCCTGACTTGAAATATGTATGTGAAGCATGCCAATTTGGCAAATCAAAACTTTTACCTTTCACCAAATCTCAGTCTCGTGCCTCTTCACCCTTGGAACTTATACACACTGGCCTTTGGGGGCCATCTCCAACTCAATCTGTGAATGGCTCTCGGTATTACATACACTTCTTAGATGATCACAGTCGTTTCACTTGGTTGTTTCCTTTGAAAAGTAAAGGAGAAGTAGTTAATGCATTTAACATATTTCGAGCCCAAGTGGAAAATAAGTTCAACACAAAGATTAAATCCATACAGTGTGACAATGGGACTAAATATAAGCCCATCATTCCAATTGCTCAATCAAGTGGTATTGAATTCAGGTTCACATGCCCCTACACATCAGAACAGAATGGTAGAGCAGAGAGGAAACACAGGCATATTGTAGAAATGGGATTAACACTACTAGCTCAATCTCACCTTCCACTAACATACTGGGTTGACGCTTTTCAGGTGGCTGTATACTTGATCAACAGGTTGCCCACTCCAGTCCTGAACAATGTCTCACCATGGCAAACACTCTTTGGCAAAGTCCCTGAGTACAAGTCCATACAACCCTTTGGGTGCGCTTGCTATCCGTGTCTGAAGCCTTACAACACCCACAAGTTCGAGTTCCATAGCCAACGGTGTGTTTACCTTGGTCCAACCACAAGTCAGAAAGGCTACAAGTGCTTAAGCTCTACCGGAAGAATCTACATCTCGAGGCATGTAGTGTTCGACCCTTCAGTGTTCCCCTGCACAATTGGCTTCCTGAATCGGCGTGGCAACCCTAGCGCAGAAGAGTGCATAATTCCATTCATCATTCACAAAGAGGACCAAGACCCAGAAGAACGAGAAACAAGTGTTTTAAATGGAGGAGGCGACTCAAATGAAGAAGATTGCAGTGTTGACCGTACTTCTGACTCCTCAACGGCTAATAAACCAACGGGTATGAGTCCCTCCAGCACCAATTCGACACGTGGATGTCAAGAAGGTTCAAGAACCTTACCCGATAATTCCCAATCAAATGTGCATGAGTCCACTCAAAGAAGCTCATCGTCACGTGAGTCATTAACTCAGTCACATGACTCCCCCACAATTAACACTAGAGCTTAAGCCCAGAATGATATGTTGGGCTAATCGAGTATTCCATTACAAAGTGAAGCCACAGCAGAAAACACTGAGCATTCAACCCAACCAGTTAGGCCCACTCACCACATGGTTACCCGGGCAAAAGACGGCATACATAGGCCCAAATATCCGTTCATTGGCCTTCTACAGAATGAAGACCCACTCTCTGCCTCGTTGACTCATGTTCCCTCATCAGTCTCAGAGGCGTTGAACACCCCTCACTGGAAGCAAGCCATGTGCGATGAATACTCAGCACTGCAACGGAACAAGACGTGGGAACTAGTGGATGCCCCAAACGACCAGAAGTTGATTGATTGTCGGTGGTTGTTCAAAGTAAAATACAAAGCTGATGGTTCCATCTTAAAATACAAGGCAAGACTTGTTGCAAAGGGGTTTCAACAGTCAGAGGGGGTAGACTATGGAGAGACCTTCAGCCCTGTTGTCAAACCTACTACCATCAGAGTAGTGTTGACCATAGCAGCCACATTCGGTTGGGAGGTTCGTCAGTTGGGTGTCAACAACGCATTTCTAAATGGCTATTTGCAAGAGTGTGTGTATATGCGACAGCCTGAAGGCTTCGTCCATCCTTAGAAACCGAACCATGTATGCAAGCTGACAAAATCCTTATATGGACTCAAACAAGCCCTACGAGCTTGGTTTGACAGGTTGCAATTGACCCTAACCCAATGGGGTTTTGAAAATGCTAAGAGCGATATTTCACTCTTCTATCTGCGGACTGCTAAGCTTACTGTGTATGTGCTGGTTTATGTAGATGACATACTAGTAACTGGGAATAATAGCACCTTTCTGAAGTCCTTCATCCGCAGGTTGAATGACGTTTTTGCCTTGAAAGACTTAGGACCCCTTTACTATTTCTTGGGGTTGGAAGTCTATAGAGACGAGACAGGATTCCATCTCTGCCAAGCCAAATATATTATGGACATTCTGAAGAGGTTTAACATGCTATTGTATGATTGTAGTGGTGTACAGCTGTCACACGTGTCCTATTCTAGAGAATTCTGTAACGGTATTGTATTGCATAATTCTTATATAAAAGGAGATGCTGAGGTAGTGTCATACCTCATAGAGCATTACAATATTTTACCCTAAAATCTTACTCTAATATATCATATGAAAAATAACATTGTAAAGGTTACACCATTATAAAAAAAGTTAGTGTAATTTACTCAACATTACAATTTTAAGCAATCAATTTATTCATAACATAAGTATACAAAACTATTTTGAAAATTATTTAGAGTAAATTTTTACTATTCAACAAGCTACCATTTTTAAAACTAAAATAACTCAAACTAAATTTATTAATTAATTTAAAAAAGACATACTAAAAAATTATTAAGCAATGCCACATGCATTATCGAAAAAACAAAATAAATTAGAGAAAATAGAAAAAGAGTAGAGATAATAAAATAATAAAGGAAGAAGGTGTGAATCAAAACAAAATCTCAATTTTACTTTATTTTTTTTCTAATTTTGTAATGTAATTTGCTGTTTACTAAAAAGTTCATGTCCAAAAAACTCTAAAACCATTAACCAAATGGTTCTCTCTCTCTCTCTCAGACATACTTTGGTAAATGACAAAAGACACAGTGTTTCTGAGTTATAAGTAAAGTATAATAAAAATGACAAAAGACACAGTGTTTATGAGAAAATAAAGTAGAAAGGCCATTAATTGTTCTAGGTCTTTTTTTGGGCAAACTTTAAAAATTTGAGCAGTACGTAAGTGATGGATTTTGCAAGTAATTACAATATTGGAATATTTTAGGCTGTATAGTTTCTTCATATTCTCTACAATACAATGCGTTCATGTCAAATTCGGATGAAAAAAATACAGCATACACTTTAGAAAATGAAGTCCAAGTGAGTTAGTATTTTAGTCTGCATAGTTCCTTCATATTCTCTCTCTTGTTTAAAAGGTAGTTAAAACAAATTAATAGTATATTAGATAAAAGAATCAATAAAGAGTAATAAAACAACTTGTAAAAATAGAGAATAGATTTCAAAATTTTAATCCATATCATTTTATGAAAAACACATGGACTAATTAGATCATTTTTTATATTTTTCTTTCAACAAATATTCACTGAGACGATAGTACCACATACGTCCAGTTTAATTCAATCCATAGAAGGATTTATTTAATTTTATTGAACAATTTTCCCGGGAAATCTTAATTGCTTCTGGCAATTCAAATCCTTCAGGGATTTCCATGAAAATTTTCATTATCCAATGAGCCATATAGATAGGCTGTAGCTACATTCATTAGACATATATCAAGCTTTTTATGTACTGCCAAACAATATGATATCTGAAGGTGATTACATCTACCACAGTAGAATATATCTCCATATATTTATCAATATCAGGTCTTTGAGAAAAACCATGCGCCGCAAAACGCGCTTTATACCTTATGACTTCATTTTTCTTATTTCATTTTTCCATACAAAATGATTCATTTGTAATTGTACCCAACTAACTTTATATACTACACCTTCAATCATTTGGACTACAGGTCCAAAGAACTTCACATTACTCACAAGTGAAGTCAATTCTGCTTGAATTGTATGTTTTCAATTTGGCCAATCATTAATTCTGTCTACATTCCGTGACAGATTTATTTTCAAGATCCTCTTCTATTTTAATTGCAAAGTGTTGTCGACAACAATTTTCTTTCGGTTCTACCTTTTTCAGTGTTGACATAACTTATCGAGATCTCTTCATTATCATTATCAGGTATCTGATCCTCTTTCGAGGTTTCATGATTAGTTATGTCCTGGGTCTCTTCAGTAGAACCCGCATCCATAATATAACCATCTTAATTATTTGCTCCTTTCCTTTTTCAAGGACTTTTATCTTTGGAACCGATCATCTACCACGTGGCTTTTTATTCATTGTCACTAATAAATTGTCCTTCTGGGACATCAATTTGAATTGGAGCATTTTCAACTGGTATATGAGATTTTGTAACTCTTTTAAGGTCAGTAAATACGTCTGGCAGTTTATTTAATCATCTTTTGAACTTCTGGTTCACATTGCTTTATGTGAGGATCTAAAAGATAATTTTTCAATCAATCTCATTTTCCAGCTATTTATTTTCTCCCCCGATATTGAAAATATTGATTCATCAATATCACAATTAGCAAATTTTGCTGAAAATAAATCATCCTGTCATTGATTCAAGATACTTAATCATAGCAGGAGATTAATATTCAACATATATTCATAACCTCCTTTGAGGAACCATCTTTGTGCATTGTGGTGGAGCCATTGAAACATATATACTGCACTACCAAAAATTTTAAGATGGGATTTATTTAGCTCCTGACCAAAAGCCAATAATAAAAGGGAGAATTTATGATAACTTGTTGGCCTGATGCGTACAGTAGTATATTCGCATGCTATAACATGGGAAGTTGTTCTCATAAATATTGGTCTATATATTAACTGGAGGCATTTAATAAATGATTATACTAGACCAATATTCTAGGTGTGAACATAAACTTCAGGATGTTCAACTGTCATTACAGTTTAAGACAAACTCACTAGAATTATCAAGACAATTTGTCTTAATTGCATAATCTGAAAATTGCGCTATTGATCTAGCTATCTCGCAAATACCATATTGCGAGTTCATAGTAAGCACACATGCGACCATCTTATAGATGCATCTATTAAAATCATGAAATAATTGAATGGTCTGCATGGTGGGTGAATGGGCCCATACATATCACTTTTCATATATTCCAGAAATGCAGGGAACTCAATCCAAACTTTATCTAGTGATGTCTTTGTAATTGATTTATCTTGAGAACAAACTGCACAAGAGAACTCTTTGAATTGAAGAATCTTCTGGTTCTCCTCATTTAAATTCTCAATAATTTTTCGCATCATATATAATTGAACCGGGATGGTCTAACCGGTCATGCCAACTAATATAATTATTTGAACTAGTAAACTTCTGGTTTACTATAGAGCATGCGTCTCAACTATGTAAACTTCTGGTTTACTGTGAGATGCGTCTCAACCATGCTAATATTTGTGTAGTACAAACCAAAGGAAAATGTGGGTAATTTTTCTAAGATACCTTCTTTACCCACCACAATTGCAGTAATATAAAGATATTCTATCTTTTCATCATTTGTAGTCTCAATATAATACCTACAATATATGTCTTTGAAACTTAACAAGTTTCCTTGAGACTTACTGCAAAATAGTAATGTATTTCTAGTCGATTTTTATTCCCATAGATAATATGAGAATTTGACTTTTCCAAATCACTCAATTTTGTACTACCAAACATTATATTAACTTTTCCTTCTTTCATAACTAAAAGAAGAAATATATATTTTTCTCTTTTAATATAGTATGCATTGTAGCACAGACCTTAAAATATATATCTTATTATAATTGTAAGAACAAGTAGAAAACACAATAATTTAATAACGTCATTGCCAAGGTGCTAAGAAAAAAATACTAGCACTCAAAGTGCACAACATGTTCTTAAATATATCATTTCTTCACCTTAATAAATAATAAAATTAAGAAGAAATTAAAAGATGCTTTGATTTACAAAACAAATTAATTATAACATATACCACAACAAAATGTGATAGATATTTATGGCCAAGATATAAAGATCTTATACAAACACAAAATAAGCATAATATTGCTAACAATTTATATTTAAATAAGCGCAGTACCAATTTCTGTTAATAATTTATATTCCAATGTTGTTAACAAAATTATTGTTAACAATTTATTCATTATTATTATGCTTATTTTTCATCATCTTTATAAACAAAATTGACCTTAATATATCATCAATTTTGCAAAATCAAATTGACGTCAGCATTCTTTTCTTTCTTTATCATAGCTTGTAAAGCTTGACAAGATATTCAGGTGCATGAAAAACACGTGACCAATGATCTTTTATGTCATATCAATGACATATATTATCTTTATTCTTATAAGAATTCTATTGAGAACACCAATAGTTCTCTTGATTATTATAACGTCAATTATGATGATTGTAAATTTCTATTCCTTTACCATGTCCACGTCCAACACCATGACTACGACTAGAGTCATTTATCAAACTCATCATACTTTATTTGCTGCATTCACTTCAGGGAATACTTTTGCAAAAAAGCATTATACTTTATTCCATTTTCTTCTGGAAATGGAGTTGATTCATTTGGACATGCCTAATAAATTTTTTTCAATAGCTTAGAACTTTTGCTTAACAATAAGCAAATAAGAAATTAGCTCAAAATATTTGGTAAACCTATGCTCTCGATATTGCTGCTTCAGGAGCACATTCGAGGCATACAAGTACAATGTCTTTACCAATATACCTTCATCAATAATTTCATATTAATATAAATTCAATAGAGAGCTAATTTAAAACAAAGCTTGATTATATAGAATCTTGCAAAAATTTTGCAAATTATTCTAAAGAACTACTGGTTCTTTGTTAATGAGATACCATATTTTCAATTCTTAATGATGCAAATAATAATGGCAAAGAAAAATATTGCCTTGTGCAATCCTTCAGGGATGCCTGATTTTATCATTGATAGTATCTCAAAGATTCATTGCACTCACATGAATTATGGCATCAAGAACCCATGATAATAATTCCTCTTGAAATATCAAGTGCAACAAATTTATCAAGCTTTGAGAAATTCGATATTGTACATAAGAAATAAGAATTGAAATAATTAAGATATACATATGCATATTCCCTTTATGTAAAATTAACATGAATAAGAATTTAGAACAACAATAATCAAATATGTTTTCTTACCTTGATTTGATGTTGTTTACTTACCTTAATGTGATCATCATGCTCAATTTCTCAAAACTCAAATCGATCGGTAGAACTTCGTGCTAATAACGTATTATAAACATAATGTAAAAAAATGAGTCTAGAAGAAGAAGAAGAATAGAGACAAGATGAAGAGGAGAAGTATGATCATATTCACTTTCTTATTCTTCACAACCCTTGCATACATCTTCTATTTATAGGGTTACAAGAGTAACCTCCAACCATGAGTTACAAGGAATTAAGGATGGTACATAATGCCTAATCAATGGCAGAAATCCTATTCAATTTGGGTTATAATGATCACATTCATTTGAAAGTTTTTGGGAGACTAATGGACATCCATTTTATATGATTTACAACAAAGACTAATATAAAATGAGTTTTACTAACAAGTGGCATAAGAACATTATTTAAGGATTCAGTATAACTAATAAGAGAGTTTAAAAAATTATTCCTTTTAATTTTTCATTAAGTTTAAGACAATATATTGTATTAATAAGAGAAAACTTTAAATAATACCCAAGGCACTTGTTAGATAAATCCATATAAAATTAGTGAAAAAAATAAAGAACTAAATTAAATGTTTAACTTGAAAAAAATAATGTGGAGAGTGGAGACATAGATAGTTAAGCAAAAAGGCAAGGGGAGGAAAGAGTGATGTAGAAACAATAGTAGACATCAACAATTCAGCACTAAGCACGGAAGAGTGAGAAAAATGAGGACCGACCAATGAGGAAGCATATCCTCTGCTTTGCATAATGGCAGTGTGTGGAGTGCATACGGAAATGGATCCTCTAAAATAATTCTTTATATTTTTTGGTAGAGTTACTATCTCTCTCATAATTTCACTAAAAATATAGAGGATTACTTCAGAAAATCCACTTCCTATACTACTTAGCATCACTCATTTTCAGTGAATCAAATATATTGGTTTCCTCTAGAGATATAATAAAATTTGTAGGAGTAAATAGAGATGGCGATGTGTATCAAAAAATGGGTATGATATTTGTCCCAAAAAATTATTGGATATCTGATAAACATAAAATATTAAATAGGATATGAATAGTAAAATATAATTATTCATTAAGTATTAGTTAGGTAAGAATATTGACTTCGAGTATTCTATATCCGTCCTAAATAAATGGATGAATGGTGTACCTGATATCCGATATCTATAAAATATAATATATATCATTAAATAAAATTTTGTGTTTTTAATATTCTTGGAATTGTTTTTAATTTTTATTTATAATTATTATGTATATTTTAATTTTTAAATATTTTTTTAAGGATATTAAAAATTGGATATTGGGTAATTTACTTGATTATAGGGTATCCAATATCCATTATTCTTTTGGATATTTTGGTGTTTCGAGTATTTCAAATATCAGGTGGTTTCGGATACGATTATTGAAAATGAAATTTTTTCGAATTCGGTTACGATTCAGGTATTAGATGTATTGGGGGATTCAGATGAGGATAGTGAAAAATGATTGAGTACCCGTCCATTGTCATTTATAGGAATAAATGATGATTTATTTATACATATTTTTGAAAATTGCTAGTTTTTAAATGATTTTTTTTTAAATAATAAAGGATATTACAATAAAAAAAATGAAGGCGGAGATGAAAATGGCTTTAAAAAAACAAAGGGAGGGAAGAATGGTACAAACAAAACAGCACAGCACCCCTAATGATACTAGTATTTGTATCTTATGTACGGTGATGCTATAAATTTTTTCAAAAATTAAATATAATTTTAAAAATAAAATTAATATAAAAGAATACAGTTATTTTATTTAAAATAATTTATTTTATTATAATTATAGGTAATTATCAATGTTCATTCATCTTATTTAAAAACCAAATTATATTATTAATTTAAACAAATAAATATTCAATCAAATATTACTCTTATTTTAAATTAAAAATTACATTATTAACTGTTTTAATATTAAGTATGAAAATTAAAATACATAATTACACTATTTGTAAGCTTACCAAAAAAAAAATGACAGCTCTATTCAATACAAATTTTAAATGGAACAAGATTGACTCCATTTGTGTTAAATATTTGTTTGAATTTCTATACTCACTGTAATTACGGAATATTCCACCTCGGGACACGTGGCACCGAACCTTCTAGAAGCACGGCCCCAGCAGCCGCAGGAGACACGTGACACCACTCACCTATCTGTTACATGGCCATCACCCACGTCACCACACAGAGCTTCCCCTCAACCAGACGTGGGATCTCCACAAGCCTTGTGGGACGCCTCACGTTCCACTAGGTCGTGGCTCGAGCACGATCTCCCTACACTCAAGTATAAATAGACCCTCACTCGGGGGACTACGTAAGCAATCTAGCATACACAGAACTACACAGCCTGAAGGATTATCATACATCATCTCTAATATTTTATACCCTCTCTCGGTACCTGAGCATCCTCAGATACCCCACGTAGGTCCTTTCTGCCCCTCGAGCTCCGTCACCGATCCCCATTCCGGTCAATCTACGGTCAGCTTGTCTCCTCCTCAGAGCACGCCATTTACAGGGCTTTCAGCGGCCCTCAGAGACCATAGCTCTCTCCCACTAAGGCAACCTCCTAAGAACGGCTCACCCGCCCGGAGTACCTTAGGCACGTCTTAGCCGCACACGGCCTAATACAAGTAACAACCTTGCCTAACGGCCCCGATAGACGTCACCATGACAAACTACGTGGACTTTGATCCCTCCCGAAGGGTACGTAGGCACATAGGTGCACCACCTAAGGACAAGTCCCCCAAGATTAAAACCCCTTGCGGTCCTAATTTCAAATTACAATTGTCTGAGCCAAAAATGATAGTTACAGTGGCACCCACCGCGGTGTTCTCAGACCACAATGCCTTACACGTCCTAGCCGAACACGACCACTACAGGTAACATTCCTGCCTAATGGCTCATATGAACATTTCCTCCTCGAACTGGGTGTACAAATATCTTTTAATCAATAAAACATATATAACAATAACAATCAAAGCCATTTTTCACTAGATAGGGTCAGCTATAGTCAATAAAACATATAAAAGGATAAAATTCATAAATTAATATAACATATAAGTTAATTTTCTTATGTACATGTATATTCTATGAAAGTTTATTACTCTTTAGCTCGGCTTGTTAAGCTCAGTTAATTAAACGTGCCAAACTTGATCATGATTTTTTGTTCGTTTAAAAGTTTAAGTTCGAATTCAAGCTCATGTTATTTTAAACGAACCAAACTTGAACATCTAAAACTCAAGTCATTTACAGTCCTACTTATACTAATATTCAATTCAAATATACATATATCTAAATCTTATCCAAAAATATTCATTCGTAATCCTAATTATTTATAAAATATTTTCAATTCAAATATACATATATCTAAATATATGTATATCCACAACACCCCCCCTTCAAGTTGGAGCATCAAGATCCCGTATGCCCAACTTGCGAAGAAAGAAATCTAGTTGTTGTTTCCCAAGCGAAGAAGGAAACCAAGTCTTCAATTCAAATTTTTTCAAAAATTGTAGTATCCACATAACTTCACTGGTTGTCTCAATCCAAGCCCGATGGCTTTGCTTCAATCCATACAAGAATTTTTGAAGTTCACATACCTTCGCAAAAAATGAAGTATCCAATCTAACTTATCCTGAAAGTTGGAGAGCTCTGCTTCAATCCATACAAGGATTTTTGAAATTTACATACCTTCGTAGAAAACGAAGTCTTCAATCCAACTTTTCTTGAAAGTTGAAGTATCCATACAACCTCACTGGTTGTCCAAGCCCGAGGGCTTTTCTTCAATCCATACAAGAATTTTCGAAGTTCACATGCCTTCGTAGAAAATGAAGTCTTCAATCCAACTTCTCCTGAAAGTTGGAGTATCCATACAACCTCATTGGTTGTCTAAACCCGAGGGCTTTTCTTCAATCTATACAAGAATTTTTGAAGTTCACATAGCTTCCTACATTCCTCTTGAGGTAGAAAACAAGGGTCGAAGCACGGGATCACCATTAATGACCTAGTACCAAAATCACTAGAAACCACCATCAAACTCGGCATATGACTTGTCGATGTCCTCTGAAGCCTACCCTGATGGCGATAACATGCACAGAAAACTTTCAAAATTTGATCTCTCAAACCTCCAAACGTGCACTCGTTGCACTCTGAATTGAAAAAATAGTAGACCCCCAAATCACAATAGAAAAGATATTATCAAAATAGGGTTTAGGGTAAAATTGCTTCCAATAAAGATTTATGCTTTAAAGCAATCTGCCTCTGATACCATATTAAGATTGTAAAGGAAGAAAGTAGTGGGAAAAATCATTTTACTTTATCATTTACCTTTGCAGAGTATTTATACATAAAAATAAGAAATTCTAATTAAACTCCTAAAGTTTTCTTTAAACGTAAATAACAACTCTAAACCTTATCTAACAAAATTTGAAATTAAATATAATATCCCTAAAACTTATCCAAAAATATTTCTCCGTAATCCTAATTATTTATAAAATATTTTTAATTCAACCACAACAAAGTACTCAATCTCATTTTGCATCGCTCATTGGCATCTCCCTTACAGAAAGCAATTGTTTAACACATCTTTGTCATTTCATTGCTTTAATCAACAATTGAAGTCCATTAATCAAATTCATATGACACATGAATGTATGACAACTGCAATGGTGAAAAAGTTGTTCTTTTGATTGCAATATCACTTGGATCCCATTAAATTGGTTCAGAAATACTTCAAAAGAAGACTAGGATTAAAACATTTTTTGAGATTGAAGATTTTGGGGGAGGGTTAATCTAATTGATTAAAATCCCATTATTCAATTGTTATAGAAAAATGGGAAACAACTCAAACGAGACTGAGAAGTAGTCCACAAAATCAACGCATGTTCAAGGACAAATACTGAATTCCAAATCAAACACCTAAGTCACGTTTGATTTATGGATTTTAGAGTGAAAGGGATGGGAATGAAAGTGAGAATGAAAAAAAAAGAATAATATGATTATTTTTAATATGATGTAAAATTGATGGTAGGAGAAAAAGAAAAGATGAGGCAGAAAAGTGAGAACGAATATGTCTTTTTGCCAAAATTGCAATGAAAAATTGGGAATCATTTATTTCCTTCGCTCCAAGTGTGGAGTCCGATGCTCACAACATCCCACACAACTTTGTTCAATCAAACAAAGTCTTTGGACCTCACCTACCACCATTCCATTTCCCTTCCTCCATTTAAGGATATCTTTGGAATGTGGATTAAGGAGGAGAAGGAAAGCGGAGATAATTAAGATATTTTTTTCTTGTTTAGGAAGATAAAAATTGGAGGGAAAGATAATGGAAGATCAATCCTTAATTTGTCATTTCCCTTCCCCTTCACAAATTCAAGATACCCCAAATTGTGGTATTTTGGAGGAGATATCAACACCCAAACAAAAAGAGGACATATGGAAGGTTAACCTTCCCCTCCCCTCCCTTCTCCTCTAATCACTTCCCTTCTCTTCTCTTCTTAATTTCTAAACAAACCCTGGATTGTGGATTAAGGAGGAGAAGGGAAGGGAAGGGGAGGGGAGACTTTCAATATATCTTCTTGTTTGGGAATATGATAATTGAAAGGGAAGATAATGGAAAACAAATCTTTAATCTTATAATGTCATTTCCCTTCATAAATTCAAGATACCCCAAATTGAGATATTTTGGAGGAAGTATCAACACCCAACGTATGGAAGGCTAACCTTCCCCTCCCCTCCCCTCTCTTCTCCTCTAATCACTTCCCTTCCCCTCTTAATTCCCAAACAAGAAGGGTGGATTTTGGGAGACTAACCCTATCTAGGTTAAAAGAGTTAGGGAGAGGGGGCTAATGACATTAATAAAAGAAAACTATTATCTATCTATATATGAAACTAAATGCAGTTCCACCTATTTCAAATGTTCTAACTTCTAGCATGTACCAACAAGGGATATGCACATGGTAATCAAGATCGTAATCTAGATCATAAGATCGTATAGGATCGCGGTCTTATGCCCTATTTTTTATTTGAATCGTAAGTAAAATCGCAAATTAACATGATCGTGATAGGGTTGCGATCTAGAGCGTGAGATCGCTCGATCCTGTTAGATCCAGGAGAAGCCAAGTTGTTTAAAAAAAAAGTAGGAAAACGCATTTAGGATAAAATAGCCATTCTCTTCAATTTATGCATGGTTGCTTATTTGTTTGAGCTTATGATATTATTACAAATTTCTATGACGTCTTTTTTATAACTAGAAGTATATATGGATGATGTTGATTTTGTTTGATTAATTGATCCGTGGATTTTGTCATTTTTGTGACTTACAAAGTAGTTTATGGAAATATCATAAAATTTAGATCATTTTATGCTTAATATATATATATATATATATATATATATATATATTAATAATTATCTAATAATTGATAAGATCTTACGATCTTCGATTCCATCTATCTTGTGCCTCTTCCGTTCCTACTTAAAATCTCGATCTTAATTATCTTGGATACGCATGGTGGTTTTCTTGAATATCAAATGAGATCTATAACTAAAACTCGAATTTTTAACTTAACAAATGTTTTTGCATAGCAAAAGGACTACATTAAATTTTTCTAAATCATTTCCCCTCCTATGTATTATAACAAAATATTGCCGTTAAACCCACAAAACTCCTACATCAACCAAAAAAAAAACCCCAAAAGCTGTAACCTAGAACAGTTTCTATCACTGAAAGTTGGTGTACCCTTTCTATCCAAACAAATTTAGGTGTAAAGAAACCTATGCACAATCTTCAGTCCAAAACTCACTTGTATAATCTTCAGTTGCATTACCTTTTACATTGTGCTAAACTGTAGAACATGAAAAACTAACCATTAGACAAGAACGGATAAACTCAATACAAAATCAACTAGTTGAATATAAAATGTGATAAACATAACATCACTCGGTCAAATCATCAAGACTATACCTGTAAGGAATTAGTACTTAATATTCCAAAGTATAGAGGAGTTTGATGGATCCACTGCGTGCATGAGTTCAGGAGACACACCCGAAGATATCCTATGTGAATGCAACCTCGAGCTCAGAATAGCCAGCAAGTCTTTATGACGTGATTGCTTCCTCTTCAGCACTTGCACATAAGCATGCAACCCAAGCCACTCAACTTCACCCTTCTCCAGCTTAAGAACCGGCCGGAAATCACAGCGAGAACGAATGGAATGCATCCTTCTCTTTATGAGTTCGTACATATAACTGGTGATGGATCGTTAAGGAAAAGAAAATTAATGGTTGAGTTATGAAACATTAAAGTGACATGTTCTTAGTGAAGAGTTTGTTCAATGTGAAATGCAATCATAATAAAATGAGTAAACTGCCATTTTGGTCCCTAGAAGATTCACTCGCTGACACTTTAGTCCCTGAAAGATTGTGACTATACAAATTTGGTCACTGAAAGATCCAAATTTTAAACATACTAGTCCCAACGTCAATTTTTTGGAGACGCCATTAACAGACGTAATGATGTGGCCGATGAACAATAATGGCAACAAATCCATTTGAAGCTAATGAACTCTTTGCAAGTGAAAAAGTAACGTGTCTAACGTGTAAAAAATTCATAGAGACTAGTGTGTCTAACATTTGAATGTTCTAGGGACCAGTTTGTATAGTCACAATCTTTCAGGGACTAAGTGTCAGCAAGTGAGTCTTCTAGGGACCAAAATGGCAGTTTACTCTGATAAAATATATGATACAAAAAGTATGAAACAATGTTCATACCTCAAGGAGCTTTTGACACTGTTTAAACAAGATTTCGTACCGAGTTTGAAGATGAATGATAACTCACAGATATAACAATGGAACTTCATGGCACATAACAAAAATGATTGATAGATATTCAGTCTCACAACAGCTGCTGAATTGATATTCGAATCAAAGAATATGGGATGGCATTTTGGTCTCAAAAAGCCACGCAGCTTTTTCTTCAGGCGAAGGCCTGGTTTACCTTGCCAGGAGACAGTAAGTGTGGACCGCAAATGGCCATTCAAGTACCTGTTTAACATATGGAACCACTTATTACAAATTGAGACAAATGGGCATATTATGCTTATAGAGATACTTAGTTAACTCAGTAATTGTGTAATACGAAAACAATGAGAGCATCAGAGCACCATTACACATCAATACCACAAAAGTAAAAGTAGCTTTTCACAGCTTCCAGAGCGATTGAGGAATTGAATTGAACTGACTTGATAGACAATGAAAGACATCACAATTTGTAATGTTTAACTCTTACAATTTTTATTACCAAGATAAGAAAAAGAAAAAATATCCACAGAACTTATTGGCTTGTTTGAATGTAGTCTTTAAAAAGTATTTTTATTTTATTTTATTTAAAAAAAGAAAAGAAAAGAGAACATGTTTGCATTTTTGTTTTCAACTAAAAATAGAATATGCGTTTTGGGAAAAAATCACATAAAAATTAAAATTATTAAACAATCAAAATGCAGACACAAGTTTTTTTTTTTTAATTAATAGCATGTACATAAATACATGAAAACAATACTAGTATGGATTCTAAGAACTAATTTTATAAAACAATTTTAAAGAATGAAAAACAAAATCCATCTAAAGGAAAATGATAGTGTCAACTGTCACGCCTTTATTAAATTCTTTTAATACACGCCTAAAATTGCTATCAGTGATTTAATTTCTTGGCATTTGAATAGGAATGAACAATGAATACAGAAGGAACTAATTATTTAACAAACATAATAATGACAAGGATAGACATTATATGATAATAACACGGTCAATTAAAAAAGCTTTGATAAAAGTTAACCTTGTATAGTCTGCCTGAATTTCCAAGGTGCAGCAATTAATAAGCAGACACTCCAACAAAGAAACGAAGGGCCATCTTCACCAACTTTAACCTTCCTCGATGGGGATCCTTGTCCAACATCAAAGTTTACACCAAACTTTTTTTCATTCATGTAGCAATTGTAAGCACGAAATCCTCTTTGCAGCCTGGAGAAAAAGCTAGCTGCTTGCTTTTTTGAAGTTGATATAAAAAGGATATCATCAATAAATCGCATTAGAATATGATGTTCGGAAGAGACTTCACCATTATTGCTCATGTTTGAAGCATGATTCTTCTTGCAACCGTCAGATTCAATTGTTCTTTCAAGAAATGGAAAGATCACTTGCCTCTCCAGATGTCCATAATAAAGGGAGCAAAGCAAAGTAGACAAAACACCTCCTTGGGGAATACCAACACCTTGCAAGTAAAATTTTCCATCCAACTGCAAAACATTGCGCTTCACATGCTGCTTAAGATGTGAAAACAGCACTTTATTGTCCACATGCTTGACTCTCTCCTGGGACATTAGAGAATATTATATTGAGCGGAGTTTTTCCATTTTTCCTTTTGAATAAAACTTTCTATAGTTCTAAATGATTATCTAATAAAGAATCTGCCACACTAACTTCTTCATAAGCAAAGCAATGTAAATATGCTGAACTTTGATTTGTCATGCACTCTTAAAGATTAATGTGCAGCCGTTAGACCTAGAAATTCTTGAATTTACTTCCTTTCTAATAAATTTTAATTAGAAGTGACAACTGAGTGATCATGTTCAGACCATGGAAGATACTTCTCAAACTAATCAACTTAGAGGTGTGAGAACAAGCACAAGGTGCCACAACACTTCAAACAATTCTGGTGGAGTCCCACATCAGGGAGCCACAGGGAATCACTGTGATACTTAAAGGGCATAGTTCTTCCTCTTTACAAGAGGATTTAAAAGAGGTAAACTTGTGTTTTAGTCAGCAAGATCAGTCCAGACAGACATGGAATATAAAGTCACTAAATATCCAGCAGTGTAACAATAGATATGAGCATATGGCTCCCGTTCGGAAGGCAGCTTCACTGATGGAAAGGAATGTAAAAAGGTGGTGGAGCCCTTTTTACTTTTTATATTTATTGTCAGCTTTGAAAAAAAAATACAATATGTCTATTATACCCTTTGATTTGACACAATCCTAATCTTCTTTTCTTTTTATTATTTTAATATAAGGGGTAAAGTGGTAATTTTAATACATTTCCATTCCAAATTTTTACTACCAAACACAGTAAACCCATTCCCTTTCCCTTTCTGCGTAAAGAACGTACCTTAGAATAGACAAAAATTCCATGAAATCCAAGATCATATATAGGAAGAGTAATTATCAGAATTAATAATGCAGAGCATTAAAGTTTAAATAGGTAAATAATCAAGTAAAACGAGACTCCAATTACCAAAAGATGCCAGAATACTACAATATAAAAGAACCATAGAATTTACAATATTAATAGAAAATTCAAAAAATAATACCTGATTAACAAAGATTGTACCCAAGAAACGGGATGAAGCAGATGAGGTAAATCCTTCAGAACCAGGGCACATATTTTCACCACGCACTGAAAGATGCTTGCGAACCCATAAAGATTTCTTCTTGCAAACAACTTGATCATGCTGTTTAAGTAAATATTCACGTTTTGGTAAAACTTCATTCATTACATCGAGCAGCTTGTCCTGATCAACAGAATCGAATGCTTTTAATACGTCAGAAATCACAATATAAAAATTAGGCTTAGATTTTGATCCTTCCTTCAGGCCTATCAAAAACTGGCCTATTTTTTTATATACATCATTGTAATCGAAAACAGATGAACCTAGCTTTTCAGGTTCCTTGAATTGAATATCCTTCAGAATAATATGGGCATCATGAAGAACAAAATTCACAGATTGATAGTGATCAAATTTACTTTTGAGATGATTTGCTTTTCTCCACATTTTAGAAGACTGAACATTCCTCGATGACATGTAGGATGGCAATCTTGAAGAACTATTAAGATTAGCCACCATCCTTACTCCATTCTCTTTTGGTCTAATCCTAAGCTTTGAAAATCCAAATGGTCTTCCCATGAGAATATTCCTAACAGCCACATCATCCAGGTGACTATATCTCCCATCTTTTCTATTTTGATAACTGTATCTCCCATCTTCTAAGCAAGCAATTGTGCTATTTGTCAACTTCTCCCAAACTGATTTCCGATAATAGTATATGTTGAGAATATTCTATATTTATGTTGTAAATCAATTAGAACCATTAGGATATGATTTAGTCTATCAATTAGGAATCAATTGTATTTATTGTATTTATTCTTACTTCCTAGAATAGGTTTTCTTCTCTTGTATAAATACCTATGGTATTCTCATAATAATACACACATATATTCTTTCACTTCACATGGTACCAGAGCCAGGTTCAATCCTCAATAGCATTCACGGCTGTGCTTTCTTTCCAGCCTTGAACCCAAAACACCTCTTCCTCCACTGTCCATCTCGGCCACCTCCGATCTGCCTGTTTCCCGGCGTCTTCTTGGAGCACGCGCCGGACCACTGTGCTCAGAAGCTTCCGACCGGCCGAACCCCAGAATCTCGTCGCCGTCCGCCGCCGCACGCGCCGCCACGCGCCGTCCGTCTGTTCGCCGGATTCTGCACGCGCCGGCGCGTGACGCCGTTTCCGGTGCCGTCTTCCGCTGCTCTCAACGCCGTTGTAATCGCCGGCCTCTCCTCTTCACGTTTCTGGGGTTGGTTGTACTGCATCCTCTTCTGCGCACGGCCGTGGGGCTTCTTCTTCTTCTCTTGCTTCGCCATTTTAGCCAGGAGGGTCTTTTTGTAGGTCCTTCAATTCCTTGCTGGCCATGGCTCCTACTTCTGAGTTCTCTGTGGTTGCCACGGTTGCCCAAATTGGTAATGTTACTACTTGCTTTGCTCGTTCCCCGGATATTGGACCTTGGGTTCTTGACTCAGGTGCTTCTGAACACATCTCTGGTAATAAAAATCTTTTTACCCATCTTTCTAGTTCATCTTTACTTCCATCTATAACTCTGGCCAATGGCTCTAAAACTGCTGCTATTGGAATTGGTAAAGCACAAATTCTTCCGTCCCTATATGTTGATTCTGTTCTTTATGTCCCTGAATCTCCTTTCAACCTTATTTCGGTTAGTAAATTGACTAAATCTCACAATTACTCCATCACCTTTGCTAATCAATGTGTTTCTATTCAGGATCGGAGTACGGGGCAGACGATTGGCATAGGACGAGAGTCACACGGCTTATACCACCTTTCACCTCCTATATCCCCAGTTGCGTGCACATCCAGTTGTTCTCCATCTATTATCCATAATCGTTTGGGGCATCCAACCCTTTCAAAACTTCGCAAAATGGATACCTCTCTTTCTACTTTGTCTGCCCTCCCTTATGAGTCGTGCCAATTAGGTAAACACACGCGTAGCTCTTTTCCTACTAGTCTTAATAGTCAATCTTCATCTCCTTTTCAACTTTGTTCACTCTGATGTTTGGGGTCCTAGTCGCGTATCTTCTACGTTTGGCTTTCAATATTTTGTCACTTTTATTGATGACTATTCTCGTTGTACTTGGGTGTATTTGATGAAAAATCGTTCTGAGGTATTTAACATTTTCCAAAATTTTTGTGCTGAAATAAAAACTCAGTTTAATACCTCTGTCTCTATTTTGCGTTCTGACAATGCTAAAGAATATTTGTCTACACCCTTTCAAACATTTATGGCCACTCAAGGAATTTTACATCAAACAAGTTGTCCTCATACCCCACAACAAAATGGGATAGCTGAACGTAAGAATCGCCATCTTATTGAAACTGCTCGCACTTTGCTTATTCATCATAATGTTCCTCTTAGTTTTTGGAGTGATGTTGTTCTCACTGCATGTTATCTGATTAATCGCATGCCTTCTACTGTGTTGAATGATCAAATTCCTCATACTTTGTTGTTTCCCAACGACCCTCTTTATCATCTTCCTCCTCGTGTTTTTGGTTGTGTTTGCTTTGTGCATGATTTGACCCCAGGAAAAGATAAGCTTGCAGCAAAATCCTTCAAGTGTGTTTTTCTCGAATACGCCCGACTCCAAAAGGGCTACCGATGTTATTGTCCATCCACTCGACGTTGTTTCACCTCTCCTGATGTGACCTTCTTTGAGTCATCCCCATTCTTTGTATCTTCTACACCTACAAGTCCCTCTGTAATTGAAGTTCTTCCTCTTCCTTCTCTTCCTCTTCCAGAGGCCTCACCCCAGGACACACCTAGTCCTCCTCTCCTGACATATCATCGTCGTCCTCGTCCTGAGCCCACAGCTACTCTTCCTGACTCACTGCCTTCGTCTGAATCACCCGCTGCTCCGGTCCAACCGCCACCTGCTAGTCCTCCGATTGCCATTCATAAAGGTACTCGTTCCACTCGCAATCCTCACCCTGTTTATAATTTCTTGAGCTATCATCGTTTATCTACTCCATATTATGCATTTGTGTCTTCTTTGGATTCTGTTTCTATCCCCAAGACTACAGATGAAGCTCTTGAACATCCGGGTTGGAGGCAAGCCATGCTTGATGAGATGACTGCCTTACATTCTAATGGTACATGGGACTTGGTTTCACTTCCTCCGGGAAAATCCCCAGTTGGTTGCCGGTGGGTTTATGCAGTTAAAGTTGGTCCTGATGGCAAAATCGAACGGCTGAAAGCTCGTTTAGTGGCTAAAGGGTATACTCAGATCTTTGGATTGGACTATGGTGATACCTTTTCTCCTGTTGCCAAAATTGCTTCCGTTCGTGTTTTTCTATCCATTGCAGCTATTAATCATTGGCCACTTTATCAACTGGATATTAAAAATGCTTTCCTCAATGGAGACTTGGAAGAAGAAGTTTATATGGAGCAACCGCCTGGTTTTGTTGCTCAGGGGGAGTATGGGAAAGTATGTCGACTTCGTCGTTCTCTTTATGGACTCAAGCAGTCACCGAGAGCTTGGTTTGGCCGATTTAGTTCTGTGGTTCAAGAGTTTGGCATGACTCGTAGTGAAGCTGATCACTCAGTTTTCTTTCGCCATACTTCAAATGGCAAGTGCTTATACTTAGTTGTCTATGTGGATGACATTGTTATTACAGGCAATGATGATTTAGGCATTGCTCAACTCAAACAACATCTGTGCAACCACTTCCAAACTAAAGATTTGGGGAAACTTAAATATTTTCTGGGAATTAAGGTTGCCCAATCTAGTTCTGGTGTGGCTATTTCACAACGGAAGTATGCACTTGACTTATTAGAAGAGACAGACATGCTAAACTGCAAACCAGTTGAGACTCCAATGGATCCAAATGTCAAACTCTATCCAGGACAGGGGGAGCTGATAAACAATCCTGAGAGATATCGAAGACTTGTGGGAAAACTCAATTATCTCACTATCACTCGTCCAGATATATCGTTTGCTGTGAGTGTAGTTAGCCAGTTCCTACAATCACCATGTGATTGTCATTGGGATGCAGTTGTTCGAATTCTTCGATACATTAAGGGAGCACCAGGCCAGGGACTGTTATATGAGGACAAGGGGAACTCCCAAATCATTGGCTTTACAGATGCGGATTGGGCTGGATCACCAGATGATAGGCGATCCACATCTGGATACTGTGTTCTCATCGGTGGAAACCTAGTCTCTTGGAAAAGTAAGAAACAAAATGTAGTTGCAAGATCTAGTGCAGAGGCTGAGTATCGTGCTATGGCATTAGCAACTTGTGAACTCCTATGGTTGAAACAACTTCTTCAAGAGTTGAAAGTTGGAGACAAAGACAAAATGGAGTTGGTATGTGATAACCAAGCAGCTATGCACATTGCCTCGAATCCAGTGTTCCATGAGAGGACCAAACATATTGAGATTGATTATCACTTTATTAGAGAGAAAATTCAATCAGGATGTCTTGCCACTCGATTTGTCAATTCGAATGATCAGCTGGCAGATATCTTCACTAAGTCTCTTAGAGGTCCTCGGATAAAATACCTATGTGACAAGCTTGGTGCCTATGATTTATATGCTCCAGCTTGAGGGGGAGTGTTGAGAATATTCTATATTTATGTTGTAAATCAATTAGAATCATTAGGATATGATTTAGTCTATCAATTAGGAATCAATTGTATTTATTGTATTTATTGTTACTTCCTAGAATAGGTTTTCTTCTCTTGTATAAATACCTATGGTATTCTCATAATAATACACACATATATTCTTTCAATTCACAGTATATATCTTGTTTCCCATGCTGACTTTCAGTAACATAAAAGTTTGCTTGCACTAAAGGCACAACCAGGCAAGAGAAATACCAAAAGATTCACCTTTCTAGAAGCTTACGTTTGATAACATGCACAGCATGATTCCAATTTCTGAATTCTTTATCGAGGCCTCTATTATGCCTTCTGCGCATTTTAGGATCTGAGCATCTTGACTATTCGAGAAATATTTAGTTGTTAGGAATGGAAATATTGATGTTTTCAATCCTTGCATACATAGCTTCAAATGACTCTTCTCAAATCTCCTCAGGCATATAACTTGAAAATGTTTCTCCTCATTATTCTCCGCTGTGAAGCATTACCTAATAATTCTGGGGGCAGTACACTCCTAGAGACAGCCCAGATGTAAGATACCACCTGACTTTTTGAGCAATAAGATTTAACTGCCTCATGCTGTGAATCAATGGCTTCCAGAGTATCTACAGAATGTTTTGAATCAAAACCATGCATTTTCTTTTGCACTCCAATCTCTGATACATTGCCCTGTAAAGGAAAATGTTTGAGAAATGTATCATATTAACACTGGAACAATTTTTTTCAACTGGGATTGAATTGAGTTCCTTTGAAAAAGAATGCTTTAAGAAGTGTTGTTATGTATAACCTCACCAACCAAGTGAAATTATGTAATATTAAACCAAAAAGTCCAAAAGAAATTAAAAACCTCATGTGGGGAGTTAGATCTTCCTATTGGATCTTGATTCCATGGTGGAACAGCACAATGCTTATCCAAGAGTTTCTTATATTGGCAACATTGGGTCCGGCGGATGACACGCTTAAACAGCTTAACAAGTGAGTGATACCTGCACATATAAAAATTATAATTGCCACAATGATATGCTGTAAACCCCCTATACCCACCCCCAGCAGCAAAAGATATGTTATAAGGCAATGCCAAATAAGTATTGACAATGACAATCAGCAATCAACACCATATACTCCAAGGACCATTTTATTTCACAATTAGAAAAAAAATCCAATCATAGAAACACTTCTCTGACTAAAGATTTACCATTCTTTGTGACCATAAGACTATCTTACCCTCTAATGTGAAATGAAAACGCTAGTCTATTCAAGATATCAAAGCATATCAAGGAGTCAAGCATCTTTTCAAATCTATCCCCACATCAAGATAATCAGTTCAGAAACTGGTTAAATAAAATTCATAGGCGATCAAAGGCATTGCCAGTGAGACAGGCTTTTATCTTCGATAGTTTAGTTCTTTAGTTGGTTTTAGGATTTATCTAGGTATCCGTACAGTAGGCAACAAATTTTTTTTTTTGGGGGGGGTTTAAGGAAGCCTCATCCACTGCTATCCAGAATTTCCAGTTTAGCCACCCTTTCCGAACGAAAACTAGAGATCCTTTAATCACAAGAAATAACAGTAAAAAAAAAACGGCTTGGAAGTAAAGAATCCTCCAAGACTAGTGGAATCAAATTATAATCTCTAATCCTACCGAATACATGGTATAAACTACACAATTACCTTAGAAGCATCATATTAAAGAATGTATTATGATCAGAAGGGCCTTCATGAACTTACAGGCATTCAGAGCCAATGAGACAAGAACCACTATTGTGCAAGCAAGGCTTTAAATCAGCATTGACATTTGCCTCAGATATGCCAAAAATATCTTCAACAATATACTTCGAACCAGCCAAATTTGAACGTACAGAATTGAATATGTCTGAGCGATCATTTGTTAAGGTGTTAAGACAATACAGCTATGAGGCAAAATTATGGGTGGGAACTTATAGAATGGCAACAAACTAACCATCACAAAACTCCTAAAACATTAATTTGTTTGGGCTAGCCAAAATAATGATAGAAAAAGAAAGGTATGACCTGCAGCAACAGTAATAAAGATGGAAAATTGGCAATAAAGTAAAATTTTCATTCAAAGAAGACATATTCTATGACAGATTTAGAAGTTATTGGCAGATACGTTTCTTGGGAAGAACTGACGGGGAAGATGCTGAATTATAGAAGATGGATTGCCTGTTGATTTCAGTCCTCTTGGGAAAAGCTGGAACTGATTGCAATATTAAACAACAAGAACATTCCCATGGCATCTGCAGGTAAAAAGAGTTCAATAAACTAGAGGTAGAAATAATGAGAAACCAAACCATCCACAATTTTGCAGACAAAGTAAGCCACTGATTTGAAAGAATATAATAAATTACTACTTATGTCTTCTAAAGATCTAAATGAATTCCTCGCACCCCATTTTGTCAGAAGCAACAACAAGAAGACACACAAGAAATCTAAATATCAAAGAAAAGATTCAAATTTTCATTAACAAAGACAGTATACTTAGTTGTGTACTTGTGTTACACCTTATATTCAACTTTATCTATGAATTTATATTTGTATCAAACTGTCAAAAGATGATCCAAAAGTTAATACATGCTCCTGTCATTTGTAGGCAATGATAACTTTCCATGACTAAGTAATTCTATTGGAAGTTTGGTGACCAAGGCAAAGGTTCAACTAGAGTAAAAATTGTTGCCACATGCAAAGTAGACCTTTGGCTTAAGCAATTACTATTAGTATTACTTGGCCTGTGATGGGCCCAAAAATGTGGTCACTTATGCTAGAAGGAATAAGAGGGATAATGTTTCCAATTAACTCTCACCTCACCCAATGACTCCAACCACTCCATCCCCAATATCAGGTCAACCTCTCCCATTTCGGGGTATTTGAGAACCTACAAGAGGCTGTCAGACAATGTACATTGGGAAGGGATGAAACGAGATGTCCAGGCGTATGTTGCTAAGTGTGAAGTTTGGCAAAAGAACAAGTATCAAGCAATGAGCCCAGCCGGGTTACTTCAGCCTTTACCCATTCCTCAGCAAGTTTGGGAAGACGTCAGCATGGATTTCATAGTTCGCTTGCCTAAATCACAGCACTACGATACGGTTATGGTGGTGTTTGACCGTTTAACTAAGTATGGACATTTTATCCCTCTCTCCCATCCTTTCACAGCAAAAGAAGTGGCAGAGAAGTTTGTTAAGGAGATTGTAAGGCTAAATGGGCTTCCCAAATCCATCGTAGCAGACCGAGACCGAGTCTTCGTGAGCCATTTTTGGAAGGAACTCTTCAAATTATCGGGGACTACTCTTAAATATAGTTCCAAATATGATGGGCCACTGTGAAAGCCACCTATGTTAGGAGGAAGTCCATGGCAAATGGGCCTTCCATTGGGAAGTCCACCTTAGGGGCAGAATAGTCAATTCTGCCACCAGGTAACTGCCTCTGCACCTTTTACTCGCCAGCCACAATGATTAGGAGCCAGCTTGGATTTTAGGACAGAATTGTAGGAGAGCCCTGCCTCTCGAATGTCAGGGAAGCTTTTTATGATTTTAGCCATTGTTGCCTTCTATTTCTAGTGTGTACTGTACTACAGTTGTAAGGGGTCATATTTCGTGGCTCTTTTATCCTGTTGCTATTTTAATACAAAATCATTCAGCTGGCTATTTATCTGTGTTGCTGCTACTGTTTTATTGCTGTTTGGGTTATTTACTGGGTTTGTGCAGTAGATCCTATCAGGATATCATCCCGAAACGGATGGACAGACTGAGGTGGTTAATAGGACACTTGAAACTTACTTGCGATGCTTTGCCGGGGAGAAACCCAAACAATGGAGCAAGTGGATTAATTGGGCTGAATTCTAGTGTGTACTGTAGTACGGTTGTAAGGGGTCATATTTCGTGGCTCTTTATCCTATTGCTATTTTAATACAGAATCATTCAGCTGGCTATTTACCTGTGTTGCTGCTACTGTTTTATTGCTGTTTGGGTTATTTACTGGGTTTGTGCAGTAGATCCTATCAGGATATCATCCCGAAACGGATGGACAAACTGAAGTGGTTAATAGGACACTTGAAACTTACCTGCGATGCTTTGCCGGGGAGAAACCCAAACAATGGAGCAAGTGGATTAATTGGGCTGAAATCTGATTCAACACTACTTTCAATGTTTCTGCGGGCATGTCACCTTTCAAGGCCCTGTATGGAAGGGACCCGCCCACACTGTTTCGTTTAGAAGATTGCTTTTCACCGGTGGAACAAGTGAATGAATATATTCGGGACAGAAATGAAGTGCTGGCAGAATTGAAAGAACATCTGGTAGTTGCTCAAGACAGAATGCGGACCTAAGCTAACAAACACCGAAGAGAAGTCAGTACAAGGTTGGTGATTTGGTGTACCTTAAGCTCAAACCGTACAGGTTGCAGTCACTGGCCAAGAGGGCTAGTGAGAAGCTCATCCCGAGATTCTATGGACCTTACAAGGTCAAGGCAAAGTATGTGGAGGTCGCGTATAAGCTGGAATTACCGGCAGCAGCCAGAATTCATCCTGTTTTCCACGTATCCCAGCTTAAGAAGTACTCCAACTCAAGAAATTCCCATTTGCCTAACTGAGGATATGGAACTACAGGTTCAACCAGAAGAAGTTAAAAAAGCGAGGAAACTCACCAACGGGAATGTGGAGATTTTGTTGAAGTGGGAAGGCCTACCAGAGTTCGAATGTACTTGGGAGGATTATGACGTGGTCAAGACTCAATTTCCACAATTTCACCTTGAGGACAAGGTGAAGCTTGTTGGGGGAGGTGATGAGGGGCCCAAAACTGTGGTCACTTATGCTAGAAGGAAGAAGAGGGATAATGGGCCAATAAGGGAGCCCACTGAGAGGGCAGAAATGGGAATTACTCAAAGTAACTAACTCTGACACACCTTTTAGTTGTTGAGGCATTTTTGGGTGGGGGGTATCGTGGATTTGGCTTTGTGAGGGAGAGACCTAACCTCTCAAACGTCAGGAACTATCTTGCTTTTACTTTCTTTTCCATTCCTGTAATTTCTTTCTATTTTACTGAGTACTGGAGAATTTCGATTCGCTGCTGGGAAATACTATTGGCTGAGCAATGTACTGAATCCATTTTGCTGCTGTGTTATTTTTTCCCTATTCTGTTTGGCTGCTTTAGTATTCTACAGGGGAGGCTCTATCAGCCTGAATCTCATAGTTGCAGACTTGCAGGCCACTTTATTATTTTAACGTATCTTGGTAACAGGTAATAACAGAACTGCATTCTGTCCAGCACAAAATAGTGAAATGAAAGCAGAGTTCAAATATAATGAAATTGACTAAGATGAGAACATCCTAAAGAAAGTACAATCTAATACTCTCTAGAGGTATAAATTTGTGTGACATATTTTATGTCTCAATAATCAGAAGATGTTGAACTGTCACTAAGAATCAGAAATTAATACAATTCCCATATTCACTAAAGTTAAGCAAAATAGTTTATCAGTTTCTTTCACTACTTTCAATCAGTACAAAATGTTCTGCACCAGAATTTAAAAATCATTAATACATGATGCATTAATAAGATTTTGCATGAACAATGTAATAAAGTTAGTTCCAATACCAAAAAAATTCTAATATTTATGAAAAATAAATAAATAAAATTGGTAAAGTGACCTTCAACAATATTCCAGGGAAACAATAGGTCACCTTTTCATGATGACTTAAGCTGGTTTCACTGCAATGAAAACTTCCATGTAAGCAGTCTGTTGTAGTGCTGGTTTCAGCGGAGCATAATTTTTGCCTCCGCTTTTGGCGCCGCTGCCAACTAAACGGCCTTGAATGCTTTCTAATCCTAGCTGTAGGATAATCTGAACTTTTTTCCCCTTCAGACTCAGCTATATGTTTACCAGCACATTTTCCAGTTGATGACTTAGAAACATTGGCAGAACTTGTTTGGTGATGCTCACTCCCGTCATGCCTAGTCAACGGCATTGAAGACTTCAAACCAGTGAAGTCAAGACCACTTGCAGAGCATGCAGGACCATTGAAAATAATGGAAGTATTGCACCTCCTTTTTCCTATAGTTGAGTCAGTATCACCAGTTCTTTCTCTCTTCTTTTGGTTTCCTGACAGAAAATTGCAACACAAAAATCATCATTGCAACATCCTACCCATTTCAAGAATCCAAAAAGGATTTCTTCTTTTCAACATGTAAAGTCAGGAATCATAAGGCCTTGACACAGATATGGGTGTAATTAAAGCCAAAAAGTCTTAAAAGCCCTCCCAGTCCAAGATCAAGAGCAACAGTCAAGGCTTCCAGACATATTCAACATAAATTAACTTATCTTCTTTAGTAACTAAGGAGGTTATAAATAACGCCTCACACCCCAGAAACAAAAGGCCAACTCTTTATGTTACAGCTTTCATGCTGTACTCTTATTCTTGCGGAAATAATACTATTAATATCTTACTTTGTTCCTCTAAGGTTCCCAAATCCAATTCTTTAAGTGCTATCTTCCCCATCTAAAGTTCTAAACAGATTCCATGTCAGAAACACTTCAGTCCAAACAGCTTAAGCTATTAAATGACGGCCCTACAGACTACAGTGAAGCCAAATGGACCACACCAACCTAACCTGATTTGGCCTGCCACTGTAAGTGGGTTCGCTGGCCCTCTGATAAGGAGCTGGCCTTTTAACAACCCGATCCATTTTCAAGAGGGCTAAAGGTTAGGTAGTCCAGCTCATTAAATGAATAATGAATAAATAATATGAAATATGCATATGAATTATTATTTTTATTTATTGACTAATTATGTCAACATCTGAATAAATATTAAAAATAAATTTTAAAAATGAATAATATCTCATTAATTGGTAGAACTCACTTTAATCAAGTTTGTGAACCCTCTTATGAAGCGAGATCTACCCACTATTTTGGCAGAGCCTGGATTGGCTCAACCAATTTTGACAGATCAAAAGGCCCATGAATATTTTAATTAATATCTCTAACAGGAACTTTTTCTATGCCACAAACTCATAAAATGTTTACTGAAATCATGATATAATATGCTAAAACTTCTTATTACCACCCTGAGGAAGTGACGAGTGCCGAGAGTCAAGGTTTGACAAACAATTCGACATCTTAAAGCAAAGACCACTAACAGGGGGACCTGCCACCTGATGGTGCTTCCTCCGCGGAACTGGCAGAATATTGAAGTATTCCTAAGTATGTAAACCATCATGTCATCTCCAACCTGCGTACACACAATTCACCTTATTTTAAAGAGAAAAGAAAATAAAAAATAATATTGTATATATATTATATTAACATACCCTACTTTGCAGAAGATCCCAAGACGAACATGATAGAAGCTCCACAGTGGGGCTTGAACAGTTCCTCTGCATATGAAATTATGAATACACACAAGCTGTGCTCAGTTCGTGCGGAGAGGTAAAGCCATAGATGTGTCTCTAAAAAGAAGGCAGTGATAAACCACAGCAGTCGTCATAAAAGAGCACAATGCTAACATCCATCCTTTCATCCTTAGACTACAGAATGTATAAAGTCCACTTATCATCGGGTTCATAACAAAAGCATATATGTCCAGGATCATCAGCTCAAAAAATAATTAAACCAATCGCCTTCCGACCTAAGGAACACTAATTCAAGATGAGCACGTGGAACAAGTAGTCCAACATTCTAAGTGATAAGTTATAATAGTAAAATAAGACCTAGGAGAAAATAAATTAGTTCCAACAATGCCCCCATACAACTGACAAACACGAATAAACAATATATATATATATATATATATATATATATGAGAGTGTGGTAGTCAGTAGGCACTAACCCAATTAAATATTAGTGCATACTACATAACCTCGCCTCTGGGTAAGGCAAGAATTTTTCTTTCCATATTTGACCATTTGTACCAAGCCACGCCGCTAAACAAAATATTTTTGTAATAAAGAAAAAGTTGCTTGCCTTATTAAAATCAGAGCATAACACATTACTACGTGCTGCCAATGATCCCTTTTCGCAAAGCATCAGTTCAATGGTTCTCACAGTCTGAGAGAACAAAAAAATCAATCGGAGTGAAGGCGCATTGCCAATCCCCTAATAAAACAACATTTCTTCTATAACGAAATCGTGCGTACAGGAAAGAATATACTAGACCTCATATTGTGACCAGTGACAATGAGGAAAAAACACTCGGAGTGCAGGCGCATTATCAGAAACGACAACGAAGCAGCGAATAAGGAGTTTCCGGTAGTCGGAGGGATCGTCCGGTCTGAGGAGAAACGTATAAGGGGTCGACGGAGCAACCAAGGCATTGCTTCCCCTTGCATTTACACTGCTTCGGCGAAGGAGGAAGTAACGATACGATGGTTTCTGCCATAGGACGCGCTCGGTCCCGAAATAGACGCCATAGAATCTCTGGAACCTTGTGCTTCCTGCGCATTCTGGCGGGAAAAGTGAGGAGGAGGAGAAGGGAATCAGAGTGATGGCGAAAAACGATTCAATTTCCTGACCCACACGCACGCGGACACAGCCCCAATTGCTTCGTGTTTGAATTGAAAATATGAAAGGACGGTTTTCACTCTTCAGTGTACACTACAGTGTGTGTAGAAAGTGTAGTGTACTGTATATTCTGCTTGTATTGAACTTCGAGTCCATCAAATTTTTTACTTTCATTTTCAAGTCATGCTAATTTAGGGTTTTTTTTTTTTTTTTGTCAAAATTTAGGACAAGTTTGATTCATATTTTTGTTAAGCTCTTTATGTCTTTTTAATTAATTACACTTTATGTTTTTTTAATATTATGAAATTATATTTTTGCTTTTACTTTTTATCTACTTTATTACATTTTTACTTTAATATAAAGGTAAAATGATCATTTTGTCCAATTTTATTCCATTCATATCATATCACATCACTTTTATATTATTTTTTCATTTTCTTCTACAATTCTATTACAACCTCCATTCCTATTATCATTCCAATTACATCCTCCACCACACTAACTAAAACACACCCTTAATTGAGGACGGTGATAGTTATGGATGGATAAGTCCGAAGAAATTTAATTGACTTTTTCAACTACTAATGCATCTTATAATTGTAGTTTGGCCAAATTACTCTTTTGGTCCTCAACGTTTGCACGAAGTTTAATATTGGTCATCAACGTTTCAAAAAGTTATTTTAGGTCCTCAACATTTTTTTTTGTCAAAATTGGTCATCTAGCATAACATCTGTCTGGTTTTGCCATTAAAGGCTGACGTGGAAGGCTTATGTGGTACACATTCTCTCCTACGTGTCATATTTAAATGACATAGCACCCTCTCTCACTCCAAATCAGCAAAAACAATGCCGTTGAGGTGTGTTAGGGCACGGCCTGACCACCCGAGACTCAAATCTGAAAACTTACTTAAGTAATACCAAGTCGTTTGTCACTTGCACCAACCCTCAAAAGATGTTAATTTAATTCCTAAAAGATATATAATTATCAATTGATCCTTAAAAGATACATTCCAATCAACTTGGTTCATCGATTAATATTTTGAATGAAAAACTTAACATGTTATGTCAGCATATTAGTCAACTACTAATGCATCTTATAATTGTAGTTTGGCCAAATTACTCTTTGGTCCTCACGTTTGCACGAAGTTTAATATTGGTCATCAACGTTTCAAAAAGTTATTTTAGGTCCTCAACATTTTTTTTGTCAAAATTGGTCATCTAGCATAACATCTGTCTAGTTTTACCATTAAATGCTGACGTGGAAGGCTTTGTTGTATACCTTCTCTCTTCTACGTGTCATATTTAAATGACATAACACCCTCTCTCACTCCAACTCAGCAAAATAATGCCGTTGAGGTGTGTTAAGGCACGGCCTTGACCAACCGAGACTCAAATCTGAAAACTTACTTAAGTAATACCAAGTCGTTTGTCACTTGTACCAACCCTCAAAAGATGTTACTTGAATCAATTTAATCCCTAAAAAATGTATAGTTATCAAATTTGATCCTTAAAAAATACATTCCAATCAACTTGGTTCATCGATTAAATAAAAAGTATATCACATTTAAATCAAAAATATTTAAATCAAAAATATTTTTTGAAAAAAAGTGACTCTTCATTAAAAAATATATTAAAATTAAAAATAACACTGAATGAAATTAACTTTTTTTTATATATAGGGCACTCATTAACACTTAACAGGGTTAATTTTTTAAATATATATTTTTTATAAAGGGTTAGTTTTTTTAAAAAAATTGTATTTTAATAATTTTCTTAAATATTAATACAATTTTTTTATGAAAAATATATGGCATTCTAAGTAAGAATTTAATATTCACATTTGTCCCATCATCATCTGGGTTAAAATTTTCATCTAAACAAATTAATTAAGGGATTAAATTGATTGGGTGCATCTTTCACTATTAAAAAATATATAATTTAACAATTTATATTTCGACCATCACTATTAATTGTTAAAATTTTTTCTCAACAATTAAACTTTGACCGTTGAAATAAGTTATTGAAAAAAGTCAATTATAGTATTTCTGACGATTAACAATTATCGATATATGTTAATAATATGATTTTTGACAATACATTTATTGACAACGGCTGTCAAAAAAATTTCGTTGAGTAAAATGTTGTAAAAAAGAATATTATCGACAATTGTTTACTGTCAAAATTAGAATGTTATTATTGTCTTTTTTCAACAACTTATTTCGACTATCAAAATTTGATTGTTGAAAAAAGTAATTTATTTTAATAGTTAAGTAGCCCTCAAAATATAAGTTGTTGAAAAGACTCATCTTTTGGTGGTGTTTTAGATATCAATGTTGACTATATTTTTCAGGGACTAAATTGTTAATTTATTTTAAGTTTTTAATAAAAAATTCAACATAATACTCTAATTTACTCATAATCTTTGTTGGTTTCTTAAACAAAAAGCTTTTTACATATCCTATTTTAATTAAAAAAATTAGTAGTACATATATATAAGGATATTATACTAAAGAAATGAAGGGGGAGACAAAGAGTACTTTAAGCCAAAAAAAAAAAAGGCAATGGGAGGGAAGAATGGTACAAACAAAAAAAGTAGTAAGATCAAGCAGCCATATCAAAAGAGACAAAGTATGAGATATCTCCCTTCGTTGCATCAAGCCACGCCAATACCACCTATTCATTCCTTCTTTCAATGCTTTTTTTTTCTTTTGCTTTTTTTTCACAAACAAAATTACTTTTGTTTGTACCCATTCAGGTACTATTATAGAAAAATAAAATAAAAATTAAGTATAAAGTAGTCTTAAGTATATTGTACAATTTAGTCTCATTTGACAGAGAATTCAACTACACATTCTCCTAGGCTATGTTTGGTTCATCATAGAATTAGAATTGAGGATGAAATTGCGCAATTTTCAATGTATTCTATAGTTTGGTTGAGACATTAGAGATTTGGAATTGAATTATTTGGAATCCATGAATTCCATCTTTCTTTGAACATGACTTGTAATTGAATTCCTTATTTTTTTATGTAGAATTAGACTCATTTTTATGGAATTGGAAGAAAAAGTCTCTCTCTCTCTCTCTCTCCCCTCTCTCTCTCTCCCTCTCCCTCTCTCTCTCTCTCTCCCTCTCTCCCTCTCTCTCTCTCCCTCCCTCTCTCTCTCTCTCCCCTCTCTCTCTCCCTCTCTCTCTCTCTCTCTCCCTCTCCCCCTCTCTCTCTCTCTAGAAATTTTGTTTAATTATTTAATATTTATTGAGGGGCAATTTAGTCTTTTTATCTTACATTCTTTTATAAACTTTCAATTCCATTTTTCATACCAAACACACTTTTCAATTCCAATTCTAATTCCAATTCCAATTCCAATTCCAAACTTTTTCCCAACCAAACGCAGCCCTAAGGTGGCGCAACGTTATTGCCTAAGCGGCTATATCCAGTTATCTACCTTCCATTCATAAATTTCTCTTGGCATATTTATTGATAATAGAGTAAATTAATAGTTAGTTCTTTAAAAAATATAATTTATCTTAATTTAATTTTTAAAAGATATATTTGTAATCAATTTGATCCCTGATTATAAAATAATTGAATAAATTTGAGTATAGCTGACATAAATCATATACTTATTAGTTATTAGGAAACTTTTTGAAATAAAATAACAAAATCAAATGAAAATTAAAAATTGTAACTACGGAATATTCCACCTTGGGAAACGTGGCACAGACGTTCTAGAAGCACGGCCTCATCACCCACTAGAGACATGTGGCACCACTCATCTATCAAATACGTGACCCTCGCCCACGTCACCTCACGGAGCTTCCCCTCAACCCGACGTGGGATCTCCACAAGCCTCGTGGGACGACCCACGTCCCACGAAGTCCTGGTTCGAGCACGATCCCCACACTCAAATATAAATAGGCCCTCACTCGGGGACTACGGGATCGAACGTAAGAGAACGATACGCAACGTGAAGCATTTCCATTCTGTGACATCTCACATACTCTCTCCATACCTGGGCACCCTCGGGTACCCCCACGCAATCCCTCAACACACCACGAGCTCAGTCGCAGGCCCCGTTTCGGCCAACCTCCGGTCAGCTCACCTCCGTCTAGGAGCATACCATTTAGAGACCATGGCTCTCTCCCGCTAAGGCAACCTCCTAAGAGCGGCTCGCCCGCCCAGAGTACCTTAGGCACGTCTTAGCCGCACACGGTCCAATACAGGTAACAACCTTGCCTAACGGCTCCTATAGACGTCACCATGACGAACTACGTGGACTTTGATCCCTCCCGAAGGGTACGTAGGCACCTAGGTGCATCACCTAAGGACAAGTCCCCCAAAGTTAAGACCCCTTGCGGTCCTAATTCCAAATTACAATTGTTTGAGCCAAAAACGACAGTTACAAAAATAAAAAATAAAATTCAAACTAAAATAACACAAAAACATAAACTCCAAAAGTTAGGGCTGCTTAATTGGCAATCCATTTTTGCAGCAACAATTTCTTATTTTTAAATTTTGAAGTGTTTAACTAATATTTTAGAAGTATTTTAGTTTGTAACATTCTAGCATAAACAATTTTTTAACAAGTATAAATAAAAAAAATTCATTAATTAAAATTAATAATTTATTTAACTAACATTTTTTATTTATTTTGGCCTGATCTAAATTTTATTAAATTTAAAAATTATTAAGATTTATATATTTATTTGTTTAACATTTACCAAAATAAAGTATTTATACTCATTTATTTATTTAATAACATTAATAACACACTAAATTGATACATGTCCTTCTAGGTAATTTTACAATTAGAAGCACCTTTTTTTCTATAAATTTGTCAAACACAAAATGGTTTGTGCTACTGATAAAAGTATTTTTCAACTAAATTTAACAAACATCAACTACTTCCCTCTAACTGTACTTTTTTCTCAAAATCTATTTAAGAAAAAGTCATTTGAAAATAAACACTTTTAAAATATGATTGACAACAGGCCCTAAGTAAAGTTAGGAATTAAGAGCCTGTTTGTGCATGCTTATTTTTTTTAAAAAGAAGCATATATTTTTTTAATAATCACTTATTTTAAAAAAGTGTGTTGTTTGTGCATGCTTATTTCATAAAATAAGTGATTCTTAGTTGTAGTAAATGCATTTTTTTAGCTTTTAAGCAGAAGCCATAAATTGGAGCTTCTTTTTCTAGCTAGTAGCAGAAGCTGAAATTTTAATAATATATGACAAAATATCCTCAATAAAATTTAATATTTTCCTTATACCCTTTATTATTTTAAACCTAATTTTGACCTATACAACTATAATTTACAATCAGTCTCTTCAACGTTGCTCCTCCTCCTCCTTCACCATCTCACTTCATGTCTTTATCTTCTTCCTTCACCGTCTCACTAATAATATTTAAATAACATTTAATATATTAAAAAATATTAACTAATAAAAAAACTAATCATAGATAACAAAATTACATTAAGTAAAATCAATAATTATTTAACTACATTTAATATATTAATAAATAAATTAACATTTTATTTTTATTTATTTAATAAAAATTAACAAATTAAATGATATCTATTTATTTATTCAATAACATTAATAACATCATAATATATACATGCCCTTATTGATAATTTTACAGTCAAAAGTACTTATTTATACAATTTTGCCAACACAAAACAAATTGTTTTTCAGCTACTGATAAAAGTACTTCTCAACTCAATTTGCCAAACACAAATTGCTACTCTTTCACAGCACACTTTAAAGAAACTCCATTTAAAAGAAGTCATTTGAAAATCAACAATTTTTATAAGCATGCACAAACGGGCCCTAAAATTTTTACTTCTAACTAAAAAACAAATTTAAAATTTAAATATTTAAGGACAAAATTACTCTTACTAAAATTTTGTATTTCCTATTTATCTTCATTTTCATACCTAGCTACTAGCTAGGTTATCCCTCTTTTTTGCCTCTCCTTACATATGAATTATTTTGAGATATATAAATTAAGTAAAAATATTTATAAATATTAATTATTTTTAAACATGAAAATTGAAGTATTTGTAAATATTAATTACTTGGAAATTGTAAATTAATATAAAATATTTGTAATTAAATAATTTAAAACATGTAAATTAAAGTATGAAACATTTGAAATATGATTATTTTAAAAAATATAACAATTGTACGTTCACTTAATTTTAACTACAACACACGGAAAAGAAAACATAAAAAATATTAATTACAAAATGGAAAATAAAATAAAGCAAGTAAATCTTAAATGTTTATACTATTTCGTGTAACTAGCTTTTGGCTCGTGCACATGCACGAGAAATTATTAAAGTTTTTATAATAGTAATGTCAAACATTATATATTATTCATAATGAATATGGAGACCTAATATATTTGTATCCATTTAGATGGTATTACGAAGGCATATACTTATGTAATAGCCTAAATGAAGATTTAAATTTTTAAAATTCTGACCAAGTTTACCTTATATTAATGTAGTAATGTTTTATTAGACTTTAAAATAAGCAATTTACATTTATTAGCATTATCTGCAAGAAAATATTATTTTCTATTTTATATCAATTTTATATTGTATCTTGTCTTCATTTTAGTCTCGGTATGTAATTTGCAATAATATCTGCTTTGGAAATTAGTTACGTGTTTAATAATGAATTATTAATTCAATTGGAAATTAAAAATGAAATTAATTTCAGGTTTCTGACTTTTAATATGTATATTAATTAATTGACAAAGATAATTATGGATTTCATGTCAATCTGCTACTTTTAAATCTAATTTTTTTTAAATCTTACATTTCAGACTTTCAACTTTTTCCTCTGATTGTTCAATTAATTTTACTATTAAATTCCATTTTTGATAAATTATGAAACATACATTATAATTTTTAATAAATTTTAAAATATGTTTTATCTCTACCATAAAAAAAAATCTGTTTTATCTCTTACAATTTTCAGATTTAAATACAGGCCCTCATTTTAATGATGGATTTTAATCAAGAAACTAATAAATTATTAAAATAAAAATAATTAGATTCCAAATATGAATCCAAAATTTAATATATCGTGATTTAACGTGATTTTATATATGTTTAAAAAAATTGTTCTGTGCATTTAAACTTTTTAATATTATGAATAAAAAGGTATATAAACGAAGATTTAAATTTTATAATTATAACCAATTTAACGTTATATTAAAGTATAAATTTTTTTGAATTTAAAATAATTAATCTTCATTTATTAGCATTTTGGATGAAGAATGATTTAATATATATAAAATTTTACTATAGATTATTTTTATTTATTTCTCCATATATGTAACTAATAATATATGTTAATTACCTGTTGAATAATAAATAATTCATTCACAAATCAAGGATGAAATAAATTTTAGACTTTTAAATTTAATATGTATTTTATTTTTTAATTCACAAAGTTATTGATGGAGCCCTCTGATTTTTTTCCATGTTTTTACATGGACTCAAATCTTAGAGTTCGAACCAATATATGATTTGATTTTACCAAAAATGATGTCTCATTAACTTTTGTATTTTTATTATTCCATTGGGTTTTCAGTCAACTACATTTAATGCTCCGTATGAATTATATGATTTGCTAATTCTAGTTTTAACTTATATATTTTTGTATTCATTAGATTATGATTCGCATTTAATCAAATTATGTTTACATGATTACCATAAAATGGAGGTTTAACTGAAATAAATTAAGATTTTTTTATGATCATTGCAATTTATTTGAGTTAGCATAATTACCAAACCTACAACTGTAATTCAATAAGAATCAAAACCCAGACAAGCACATTCGCAAAGCACCACCGAAAGAAGAATCAGAACTCATAAAGAAATGCATCATCAATCATCACTCATCGCCAAATTGTATAATGAATCTCTAGAGACAACAAATTGGCTAATTGAAACCCATAATGAGCTTAACCAACAACTTGATTGTCAACCATCAAATTTACTAAGAGTAAAAGAAATGCTCGTATCAACCATAAAATATTTTTTGTCGGAGAATTGAAATGTGTTCCAAAACTTCACAAGCATCCAACATACACAGATTGTAGATTATAGAAAGAGTAATACCTTTTTCCAAATGACATTAGGAAAAAAAAGAAAGTTAGCAAAATGACAAAATATTATTTAGAAATAAGAATAAAAACGTTTAGGTATGCAAACTGAAGTACTTCATCTGCGTGTCCTGGAAGGTCTTGCTTTAACTTTCGCGTCCTAATATCCCAGATCTTGATAATCAAGCACAATAAAAGGTCAATTTAACAGAGTACATTTCATATGTATATTGGCTTAACAACAAACATTTCATTGAAAGAAATATGTAAAAACAAAAAATCAAAATACTTCGAGTGTGGAGTCTTTGCTGCCACTTAAAAGAAGTCTACTATCTGCAGACCAGCTGTGTAGTAAAACCCAATTTGACAGAGTAACATATTTTGAACGAAAGACCTTAATTTTTCAATTTAAAAAAAAGTAGGAATTTCATATGTATGTTGGCATAACAACAAAACAAACATTAAGGGGAAGCAAAAGTAAGAATTTCATATGTATATTGGCATCAACTTCATTTATCAAACAATATAGTTCCATGATTGCGCTGAAGGAATAAAATTCATATCTGACACACCAGAATTAGTTTTTGAACAACGATTGACAGGTCAAATCCGAAAAATAGCTTGAGATCTATCAATGGAGCTTATGGCATTAAACTTCCATGTTTCAGCTTCTAGAAAAACAAGTTTGATTCATATTTTTGTTAAGCTCTTTATATCCTTTTAATCAATTACACTTTATTTTTTTAATATGATGAAATTATATTTTTGCTTTTATTTTTTATCCATTTTATTTCATTCTCACTTTAATATAAGGATAAAATAATCATTTTATCCACTTTTATTTCATTCACATCATATCACATCACTTTTATATTACTTTTTTTCTTTCCCTTCTGCAATTCTATTACATCCTCCATTCCTATTATCATTCCAATTACATCCTCCACCCCACTAACTAAACACATCCTTAATTGAGGACGGTGATAGTTATGGATGGATAATTCCCAAGAAATTTAATTGACTTTTTCAACTACTAATGCATCTTATAATTGTAGTTTGGCCAAATTACTCTTTTGGTCCTCAACGTTTGCACGAAGTTTAATATTGGTCATCAACGTTTCAAAAAGTTATTTTAGGTTCTCAACGTTTTTTTTTTCAAAATTGGTAATCTAGCATAACATCTGTATGGTTTTGACATTAAATGTTGACGTGAAAAGCTTATGTGGTACACTCTCTCTCCTACATGTCATATTTAAATGACATAGCATCCTCTCTCAGTCCAACTTGTTTTGCTGAGTTGGAGTGATAGAGGTTGCCATGTCATTTAAATATGTTTAAAAGAATCAAAACGGCATTGTTTTGTTGAGTTGGAGTGAGAGAGGGTGCTATGTCATTTAAATATGACACGTAGGATAGAGGGTGTGCCACATAAGCCTTCTACGTCAGTATTTAATGGCAAAACCATACGGATGTTATGCTAAAGGACCAATTTTGACCCAAAAGAAAACTTTGATGACCTAAAATAACTTTTTGAAATATTGAGGACCAATATTAAACTTCGTGCAACGTTGAGGACCAAAAGAGTAATTTGACCTAAAAGTGTTGAATTTCGGGCATACCTAGATGTTGGATTCAAGTAGCCACGCCTGATCCGGTCACAATGATGGACTCAGATCATGATACACAACAAATGCACTCTTGTGGGGAGGAGAAGAGAAGAGAGACCAAAGGATGTTCTGGTAGTTTTCTGAGTTTATGAATCACTTTTTGTGTGCACTCAGAAAACCACACCTTCATCTTTGTATATATACGTTAATAACTCTCACATATTTTAATTTAAATAAAATGCAAATATTACACTTCATAAACCCACATGTTTATGATATTTGCATAAAAGCCCCAATCTCAAATGGGCTTGGGTCCAATCCACCAAGGGTGGACTGACCCATTTTCTTACATCTCCCACTCACACTTGGTGGAATTGATGTCGTGGGTCTAGTCTCTTTGTCTCCCTCATTTTCATACTTAGTGCTTTGCCGTGACCGCGTGGGCATGACGTCTTCATTTAGGTGCTTGCACTAGAAATCCCTTTTACAGGACCAGCACAAGTTACCTTCTCCTTCGTGTAGTTTGGGACATTAGAATTATGCCTCAGATGTCCTAGATTTAACTATATACACTTTCATATGACAAGTCTAATCCCTCTCGAGTCAACGTTTTGACTCAGATTTCCTTCCTCGTATGTTTAGTATCCACACTTATGACTACTCAAAGTCATAAGGGACATGTCACATACACTAACATAGATGTGTATATTGCAGTTAATCTTCCTTTCGCCCATATATCATTTAGAAATGTATCAGTCGCTTTCCTAGCATAATACCTTAGATCGTATAAGTCATGATCATAAGAACAAAAATGCTAAAGTAGCAGACACTGAAGCATATTCTCGTGATATTGTTAAAGTCATAAGGACATCAATGGGAAGTTGATTCTTCTCGGGTACTCGCACAGCAATGAACCAGGGATCTTTCACTTGCTTCCCCATTTATGCGGTTCTTTCAGCACATGTGGTATGATGCACATGCTACGGTGTTACTCTTTCTTTGAAGAGCGTACGTCGTTTTAAATTATTGTTATTAACACCGTACAGACTTAAGTATTAGATACTCCCAATATCTAAACCCAAATTCTTCAACTCTGCTCACATGACGTCGGTGTTGAAGAGTTTGTTATCTGACTACAGGTACTTGTGGAAGTGGGATTCCATGTTCGATCCAAGTTTATTTATGTGGATCTCATCTTGACTAGCTACACGTTAGTCAAGACGACATATTATTTGTGTTTCTTCTCTACCATATCAGCGTTCTTGGCTAGTTACTGGTGAACACAAATGTCTCATCTTTGCACACCACCTGAGTGTCAAAGGCGGTTGCTCGTGTGAGAGAGCCAACCTTTCTACCTGTACGACATACTAGACATTGTATACTACTAAACAGACACATAAAGTGATGACAGAGAATTATAAAACACATTTTATAATATCTGTATATTACACTTTATGCAGGCCAATGACTTACATATGTTCTTTAACAACTTTTTCACCTATTGGCTTTATCACGGGTTTGTTGTTATACATTTGTTGAAATGTATTGTACAGCAAAAACCTTTTGTGCTAAATAATCTCTATCATTATATTTTATGCCAATATTCTTGGTCTTATTGTGACACTTAGGATCTTTGGTATATGTTATGGCTATAATAATGTCACAGTATAATAACACCATATTGGTACTCTCATTTCCAATTCCAGGTGTTTTATAAATCTCTCTAGCCATAAAGCCTTTTGTACCACTTCAGTGCATGCCACAAACTCAATTCTATTACATGCAAGGCAATGCACATCTTCCTAATGCTCGTCCAGCATATAGTGCCATTGTTGAGCAAGAAGGTATGACCTTCTTCTTCTTCATCTCCGACTAAGTCAGTAGTGGAGTGCCTAACAAGGCGCGGGTCACTTCCTTCGTATCATAGTACATAATTGGAAGTGCCCTTTAAGATCCTTTTTCACAGCTTTCTAATTCTTTTCACTGGGGTTAGACTGGCATCTACTTACCAGTCCTACTGCATAACAAATATCTGGTCTTCTACACATCATTGCGTACATCATACTGCCAACTACACTGGCATATGGAATTCAGACCGCCAACTACACTGGCATATGAAACTCTTTCCATCTTCTTTTGTCTGATTCGGTTTTAGGACACATGTTTGGACTCAAGGCTACTCTAGTAGCAATAGGGGTACTCATGGGTTTGCAATCTTTTGCGTTAAATCGCTCAAGAATCTTGTTGATGCAATTATCTTGTGAAAAAAGACAAGATTCCCTTTCGAAAAATTACTTTGGATCTTAACTCCAATTTTATAATCTGTTTCACCCATGTCTTTCATTTCAGGTTTGATGATAGTTAGTCATTGACAACCATCACATAACTTAGACTATTTCCGGCCAATAGTACATCATCTACATATGAGGATAATGATAAAATTATCCTTAAACCGCTTAATGTAGATGAAGTAGTCTTCCTATTTCATTTGGAAGTCATATGAGGTTACTACTTTGTAAAACCTCAAATACCACTGTCTGGATGATTGTTTCAATCCATAAATGGATTGCAAATTTTGATCTTATTCACTTTGTCAATGAGACTTAATGGTTATACCATTTCTTCATCCAGATCCTTTTTCAAGAATGTGGTTCTTAGATCCATCTGATGTAATTCTAAATCTAATTATTTACTATTGCCAGAATAAGTCTATGTGTATCCCTTTGCCATTAATCTATCCTTGTATTTGTCATTTGATCCATCCATTTTTATATTGATTTTGAGAACCCACTTATTCTCAGTTGGCTTTACGCCCTTTTCGAAGATCAACTGACACCCAAACTTGGTTATTTTTTATTGAGTCCATTTCTTCTTCCATTGTTTTCTCCCATTCCTCCTTGGCAGGACTTGACAAGGACTCTCGTACAGAATGGGGCACATCGTCCCCATCCGGAACAACTAAGAAAGATTTTCTTTCTATTTGAAAGCGTCTCCTGATCATCCCCATCCGGAACAACTAAGAAAGATTTTCCTTCTATTTGAAAGCGTCTTTTGGGAACACTTTCCATATTACTCCTTCTGACCGAAAGTAATTTGCTTATCTTTCTTTCTTTGTTCATGGTTTCGATGTTGACTTTTCTTTGCTCCCACTCAAATTGACATATCTAGATGATTCTAGTCTGTCAATTTGTTATGCACTGTCTTGTCCTTTTGTCTCAAAGAAACAGTGCGGTCAACATCTCCTCTATTAGGAAATGCAGTCTCAAAGAATGTTGCACCTCTTGATTACATTTCAGTTATCATTCTATCTTTGTTTTCACCTATGAAAACGTATCCCTTGATTGATTTGAGTATCTCATAAAGATACATTTCTTTAATCTAGGACCAAGTTTCCCATACTTACGGGAACTGTCATGGATATACGCCACTGACTCCCTTAGGGTCTTAAGATAGTTAGATCTTGTTTGCGTTTGTCCATAACTCATCAAGGGTGTGGAAGTAACTGATTTTGAGGGTACATAGTTAAGTATGAAGGTTTCTGCTAATAAAGCATCACCCCAATATGAAATTGGCAGATTTGCTTGAGTTATCATAGACCTAACAATGTCTAGAAGAGTTCTATTTCTTCTTTCGGCGTCTCCATAAATTGTGGAGTGCAAGAGATAGTCAGTTGCCTAATTATCCCTTTTTCTTCACAGAGCAGTCTAAATCGCTTAGACAAATATTCACGACCTCGATCAATTTGTAATGTTTGTCTGTTTGATTTTCTACCTCGTTTAGGTATCATCTGAAGCACTCAAGAGCTTCAGACTTATACGAAATCAAATAGACATGACCTTATCGCGAATGATCATATATAAAGGTAATAAACTACCACGCTCTGTGTTTCTCCCTCATACTCATTAGACCACATAGAAATAGAATAATTGCAATGGATTTCCAATTCTAATTCTCCTATCGAAAGGTTTTCATGTTGCCTTTAACTAGCTAGACAATTTTAACAAAGTGACATTTCCATATTTGGAATGGCACCTATCAGCCCTTCTTTGGCTAATTTAATCATTCTATTTTGATTAATGTGTCCTAATCTAGCATGCTATGAGTTTATGTCAACATTTCTTGAAAAAATAGCAGAGCATTCACCAATAATTATAAAAAAAAAACGTTTTAAACAAGAAAGCAAAACCATTAAGGACTGAGTTGCTAAAAATGTCTGCAACTTCACCATAAAGGTTCACATCAAACCCAAATTTTAAAAGGCATATGACAGAAAACAAGTTTTTGTCAGATGTTAGGAGCATACAACACATAATGGAGTATGAAGTTCTTTCCACCACGTAGAGTAAATTTATAGGTGCTTAAAACCTTAACATCGACTATCGTGTTTTTTCCAACGTAAAGCCACACGCTTTGATACAACAATCGACGGTACTCAATAAAAGATCCTCGATCCCAAGTTACATGGTCTTTGGATTCTTAGCCAATAATCGAAGAAGAAGAAACAGGGTCTGCCAGAAAAAAAAAGAGAAAACATGTGAATTCACATAATTCACTAATACCATTTTACCCTCAGTTTGTTTTGAACAGTCATATGTGAAATGACCTATTTTCTGGCAGACGAAGCATTTGACCTCCTTCAGGTCTAGCTTCTTCTTTCAGCCTTTGTTTCTATTCCTTTTGAATTGTTTATTTCCCTATTTAGGTTGAGGATTGCCCTAATTCCCTTTCTTATGAAACTTTATGCCCTTCTTGAAATAAGACATTGAATGGAAAGTGCTAGCATCCTCAGTGTAATGAACTTTTCCAAAAGCCTTGTAAACTTCTAAGCTTTCACCTCCAACTTTATGTGTTTAGCTACATTGTTAAAAGTAACAATGTTTTCATTATGGATTAGATTTACCTTTACATGCTCCCAACTTCCAGGGAGCTATCTGATGACAGCCTACACTTGTTGTTCATCAAACAAAATATGTCTAGCTTCCTTTAGTTCCTTGATCATATTGGTCATCGCTCTTGGATGTTACTTCATAAGAGTGTCTGGCTTAAGTTTATAGAGTCGAACTTAATCGTCAATCTTCTAAGTTTAGTGGTAGAAATACCATAAAACATAACCTATAAAGCTATTCACATAGCTCGTGGAGTTTTATCCATCTCATACTCGCACATTTCTATCAGCCAGGGCACTCAGAAAAATTGTCATTGCTATGCTATTTTTCTTGTTCCAAGTTTGGTAAGCCTCGTGGTCTCTCCTATGTTGGCTCAAGTTCCCAATTTCATGTTTGACCAAAACATATGTGAGAGGCCCAATAGCATCTTGTTCCTTCAAGATGTATTTGTATTTTACGATGCCAGATATCGCAGTTGTCCCCCATTAAGTTATTCCCCCTTATTTAGTTTACTAATAATGTTCTTGATTCACTTTTCAGTTCTGTGACAAACTGATCCCACATGTTCAACGTTCTCTCTACAGAGATACGTACTATAGAACATTTATATATATATAGCACAAATAAGTATACAATATCATGCGCTTATATTATTCTTGATCAGAAAATAATGACATTGCAAGATCCATGATCAGGAGCATACGTTTGTATCTCCCATCACACAGATACAAGCAATAATCATGATACTCTATCAAGAATTCTATATAAGTGCCTTTATTAAACTACGACTCTTAGAAGTCTCATCTTCTAAAAGCTCCCACTTATTAAAAGTATACATAAATTATTCATATATAATCATGTATTGGTAATTTAAATAAACTTATTTGAATTAAGCTCTTTATTTTGTTCATAAAAAAAAGTTAACACATCAAGTAAGGATTAAGCAAATGCAAACATCACATCACTCTATATAAGCGCGTAAGTAATCTAGCATTGCTTTCGTCATTCTCCTATGCTTGTGTGATTTGGTCATATAGTGTAACATCCGCCTTTTTCAGTTAATGGAATAATTATTTGTTAACTAAATCTAACTCGATGCTTGTGCTTGACATTGATTGTTGCATTTAGAAAGCATACAAAAATGCATTATTTTAAGAAAAGAGGGTGGGAAGGACTAAAGAGAAAGAGGGCTTAAGTGCATACAAAAGTTAGTGTGTGTGGGAGAGAAATGTGATTTCCTCCCTATGACTTGGTGGACACCTCTTGTACGTTGGAGAAGCCAGCACAACACACACTTATCATTCTCACCACACTTAGAGAGAAGCACCTAGAGAGAAGGGAGAGCACTCAAGAGGAGGATTCAAGCTTGGAATCCGATTCGGGCAAAAATCAAACCGTAGAATCGAAGCTGAACACCAACTAAAGAAGAATCTAGCGTCAGATTAAGGTAATCAAACTACCAACCTCTCTAATTTACAAGTTAGGTTTTTCAAGAAATGGCCCAAAATGAGTTTCGGATTTCTGAGCCATTTGAGAGGTTTAAAACTGCTTCCTTACGATTTTCGAACTTAGAATGGATGTAGATGATGAATGCATGCTTGGATTTTAGCTGGAAATTAGATAATTTAGAAGGGTAAGGAAATGGGTATGGGTTTGAGCTTCAAATTCAGATTTAAGCTTGTTTAACCATGTTTCGGGGCTAGTTTTTCATGGGTTTTAACGTGTTAATGATAGAAAACAAGTTTATAAAACTTCCATGACTTGAATGGTAGGATTCTTGGTTGAATTCTTGAGTAAAGATACTTTAAAAACCCAGAAATTAACGTAGCAGTCGACTTGTGGGCCAAACCAGTCGACTTCCATGTTCTTTTCTACCCAGAATTCATGCCAAGAACATACCAGTCGACTGCCAGCTCAAACCAGTCGACTTTCGTGTCCAGAAACGAAACAGAGACGAATCAGTCGACTGGTGTGTTACAGCAGTCGACTTGCATGAAGAAAAATGTGAAAAAGATACTTATTGAGCTCCAAAAATCTTGAACTTTGGCAGGCTAAAACTAGACACATTAAAGATTATGATTGCCAAATTTCATTAATTTTGGATCCTGTTTGGTACCCTTTTTGCACATCTGAATGTCAAGAACTTATGCAGAAAATATTTACTGGTTTTCATACTTTAATTTACTTGTTGAGGTACCAAATGAAGGATTTAAAGGCTAAAATTTGATATGTAGATTCCTAAGATCCTTAATATGGGATCTGGAAATTCTCACATCATTTGGAACTCATTTGGTATGGTTTTGGCAAGAATTTACAAAGTTTTGGTCTGCTGTCCTGTTACATCAGACCGCTACTGTTAAACTAGATTTTGAGGGGTCAAACATGTGAGTTTTGAGCCAATATTTTGCAGCCAAATATTTTATATTCATAAACATGTCATAATTATTTCAGAATTTTGGGAGTTTTATAGAACAAGTTATCAGTGTACAAAGTTGGAAAATTTATGAAATGAACTTGAAACACTTTGTTTTGCAAAAGTTCCTTCTTTAACACTTCAAAAAGGATTTCAAATGCCCCATTACATGCTTAAACATTATGTTCAAAGTTTAGAAAGTAATATGAGCTAAGGTAGAGAGAAATAACATAGAAAAGAGAAGAGTAAGTATCTTACATATATGTGTGCAAATAGATAGGTCCATAATCGATTGACCAATTGTCGGTATGGGACGGCCGTTGGGATTTTCACGGTTGAGCCATAATTTGGGATGGTAAAATCCAATCGATTGATGAAGAAAATTTATGAAAACACCGTGTTGGTTGTTTAATTTTAAGCTAGTAGGCTCTGTATGGCCAAATCAAGAGTGACATGCTTAAAATTAGATTAACCATGATTGAGACCTAGATATTTCATCTCATATTTGTATAGATAGCATACAGAAAGAGAAGATCTACATAAACGAATATGAGAAGAACCGTTAAAAGAGACGGGGATCTCTAAGTTTAAGAGAGAAGAACCGTTAAAAAGAGACGGGGATCTCCAAATTTTAAGTAGAAGTGACTCCCTTGGCTAAGTAAAACCAACCAGAAATGGATACGACCTACCGAGAAAAGGGGGTGATCCATAGCAGAAGTTGAGATACGACCTACCGAGAAAAGGGGGTGATCTCATAGTACTCGGATCCACTGGGGGACGCTCCAGATAGTACACAGAACAGAAATAGCTTAATTGCTATAGGTTTTTACTTATTAATAGCCACTAGAATTGTATGTGCGAGTATCCACTGGGTGGTGCTCCCTATGCTCATATGTTTTTCATGAAATGGGGCAAAGGCCAATATGTTTTATAATGTTGTTATTTCTCTACCATTCAAACATGTAAGATCATGTTTAAGAAGTATGTGCTCATATTAAATGTTTTATGACATGTAAGCATGCCATTCCATTTCATATGCCCTAACATGTAAGAATTTCCATGCTAAATGTTCCATGAAAAGTATGACATGCATAAGTTTTAAGTTAAACATCACATCCATGTTTTATATATATGATGAGAAAGGAATGCAGAGATTTCTGTGCAAGGCACAGTGGTACACAACAATGAGTTTGAAAACAGGTAGTCTTGATTACTGGGGTTTATCCTCATTACGTTGGTGTGTATCAGCTGACTAGGTACCCAAATGCCTACGAGACGGGGTTGGAGCGATGGGTAGCCTGACTTTTGAAAAGAAGCGGACAAGACAGTCTAGATGCATATAGTTTCATTTTGTATATATTAAAATTGTATTGTGATTTATATAAGTAAGAACTTATGTGTATGACTATATTTCGAATATATTTGTATATATATATATAAACATAAATACGAAGAAGATTTTAATCATGGTTTATTATGTATGATTGTTTGTATGCTTCCGTGTTTTAAGTATGCGCGAGAGATACCCGAGAGATAGAACCCTAACTGGTTTCACTTATTTAATTAATATGGAAAAAGTTTTAATAAATTCGGGTAGAAGTAGAAGTAACACACCGGTTCTAGATCAAAGATATGTTCTTTATACTCAAACTCTAATTTCTAAAGGGTCTGGAACTGGGGTTACATATAGGGGTATTGATTCCAACCGTTTTTTTTGTTAAGGGGTCTGCCTTCGAATTTGTCTCTAATTCTTGTTGCTCTTATACATTCCAATAGGAGTCTAAGGTAAAATTTTGTGTTATTCTTATCAGTCATGTGTTTGGATGTATTTGGCGAGCACACCATTGATGTCTTTTATATCTTTTAGTTTTGCTACATCTCTCTCAGCTATATTCATAGCTAATGCAGGGTTAGAGGTTAATTCACTTCTTCCCCTACCTCTACCGGAATTTCATTGAGAAAATTCAGTGAGTTTTCAATGATTAAGAGAGATTCTATGTGAAGAGGTTCGAAATAATTCCGACGCAAGTCTGGAATCCATTAACTCATATGAGTCTTCTTGATGATCCTATTCATGGTCATCTTCAGAATCTTCATTAGGGTCCTCCTCAGGATCCTAATCCTTTTCAGGGTCCTCCTTAGGATCATTTTACTTTTCAGGGTCCTCTTTAGGATCCTTTTTGAAGGTTGAGTACAAATTATGGAATTTTCTTATCTAAATATGAGTATTCAATGTACTATAGTCATATTTTTAGTGCTACTAGAAGCCTCTTGCCTAAGCAAAATAATAAAATTATTTGGAATATTCTGGAATTTTTTTTAAAAATTTTGTTCATGTAAAAATACCAGAAAAAGCACTAAAATACTTATAAATTGATCCTGAACGACCTCAAAAATAGGTGAATTCCATATCAAAACAAAGATCTTAATTTTTTTTGGATTTTTAGAGACAAACGACACCTCAATCGGAGTTAAAACGAGTCCAAACAGACCCTAAGAAGCTGAAAATAAAAAAATAAAAACATTTTGGTAAATTTCACTCTCACTAACGAAGAGTGCGGCCCACTCGCCGGTCGCCGGAAGTCTGCTGACGGCACGCGCCGGTCCGGCAGCCTCCACTCTCGCCGGTGGCTTTCCGGCAATGTGCCCACCGTGTGTATGTGGGTTGCCACGTGCTCCACTTGCCACGTGGTAATTATTTAAATATATATTATATATATATATATTATATTAAATAATTGGGCCAAGTAAATTTTTTTTTGTTTCAGGTTGGGCTTAGCCTGTTTCATTTATATATTTATTTTTTTTGGCAGTGGTTTTGAAACTGCCGCGCTAAAAAGGCAGCGGTTATTTAACCGCTGCTAACGCTGCTGTCATCTTCAACCCCACTTTTCCAGAATCCGGCGATCGGAAATGGTGGAGTTCGCCGAAAAACTTCGATCTTCAATATCTCAGCCGTACGAACTCCGTTTTTAGCAAATTTTATGTCGTTTTCACACGATTTTTCGTGTTCTAGACATTGGGATAAGTTTTGAAGCCTAAAAACTTCATTTTACTGAACCCAATTTTCGAATCCGAAAATTCGATCTTCCATAACTTTATCCTTCAGAATCCGTTTTATGTAAAATTTATGTCATTCTCTTCACTTTTTCATCCTCTTCACTTTTTCATCCTCTATCTAATGTCATAAATTTTGAAACATATATGCACAATTTTAAGATACCCCATTTTCGAAAAAATCCTATTTCATGCGTATTCTTTCACTTTCAACATATGCAAATATATAGGAAGAAAGCATCATGGAAGATTATCATGTTATAAGATATAAAAAAAACACAGCGGAAGTATTAAAGAACCAGCCTCTGATACCACTTTTGAATTTCGGGCATACCTGGATGTTGGATTCAAGTAGCCACGCCTAATCCGGTCACAATGACGGACTCGGATCATGATACACAGCAAATGCAATCTTGTGGGGAGGAGAAGAGAGAGAGACCAAAGGATGTTCTGGTAGTTTTCTGAGTTTATGAATCACTTTTTGTGTGCACTCAGAAAACCACACCTTCATCTTTTGTATATATATGTTAATAACTCTTAGATATTTTAATTTAAATAAAATGCAAATATTACACTTCATAAACCCACATGTTTATGATATTTGCATAAAAGCCCCAATCTCAAATGGGCTTGGGTCCAATCCACCAAGGGTGGACTGACCCATTTTCTTACAAAAAGAAATAAAGAAAAACCTACCACAAAAAAAAGGGTAACCATCAACAGAAAATAGAAGAAAACCTTCATTGCTCTAGCTCTTATTCTTTTACCATCTTTGCATAAGCCATTTATAGAATAATATTAGAAAACAAAATGAGGGAGTAATAATAAATTAAAATTTAAAATATGATATAGAAAAAATTAAATGCATTTAATTTTTAAAAAATTTGCATTAAATGACATTTTTTTTGAAAGGGTATTTAATAGTGGTTTTATTTTAAATTTAGAATAATTCAAGTTTAGATATGATAAAATTAATGATTGATTTCAAATATGTGAACATTACCGCAAACGGATTGAAGATTATCGTAATGTCAACTTTATAGTAAATCATTTTTGAAACCCCCAATCAAATAGCATTGAAGACGTTTGATCTAAAATTAATTTGTAATGATATGAATTTTACAAAGTCAAACTTTGAAATCTATATCTATATATCTATATAAAGAAATCCCCCTGCAACTTCTGCTTGACAATTAGGATTGAAGACTGCTTTGCTCAACTGACACATCATTACCTCAACTTTTAATCTCATGCATTTAGTCCACATGTCAAGCCATGTTACAAGTGCTAAATTTCTATTAGTCCACATAATTTATAATAATCCAACTTGGTATTTCTGTCTTCCATGTAGACCCAATCAAATTGATTTGTTTTAATTCAATGCAATAATATCTTGAAAAAATCACGCGTGCTTTAATGGCAAAAATTGGTCAATAGAATTATCAATTAACCTGCATTCCCAAATTTAGACAAGCCTCCATTTTTAGATCACAAATGGATTAAATTTTTGGAAGATATTTTTTTTTTTTAATTTGCAAAAAATCAATATGTTTGTCCATGGAATTTTGCAGTGAATAAAGTCCACTTTACAATTAGACAGTTTATGTTAATTTTTTTTTTCATTTATCAATTTAAAAATTAATTAAAAAATAGTTTTCAATTCATCTTAGATATTTTTGTTCAATAATATTAAATCTATACGTCATTGTTCATAATTTTTTGTCATTGAGTTTTTTGAAATCATGATCGTTTTGACATCAGTAACAAGTTTTTTTAATTGTATATTTCTATCACATTATATTTTGTAATTTACTGCCATATAAATAATTTTTTTTAATTCCAATTTAAGTAACAATATTATTGTGAAAAGTACGTTCTTATCACTATATTTACTTTTGTTTTTGGCAAAACTGAATTGTTTTGTCCAAGAATTGAGTCAATTAATAAATCTCTCTTCAAAAAAAAGTTACAATTACCGTATAGTATTATTTAATTAACCAATTTTGAAATTAAATGCTATTTATATTACAATCATATCAATTGATGCATTTCAGTACATGTCGGCATAGAATCCACCAACTAATTAATTCTTATTTGATTGCTAGAAAACTATTGCATCTTTTTTGCACGATCTGCATTTATAGTGATTTCGGTATAGGTGTGTCGAAAATTCCATTAATTAATTCGAATTCATAGGCCTCTCATGTGTAAAAAGATTAATTTTATTAAATTAAAATCCAATCAGCTCTAAATCTATATTTATTTTGCTAAATGATTTCAAAAAAAGATGCAAGTAAACTATTGCATGATTGCACCCATTAATATTTTTATTGAATTTTTTTAATTACCTATTTTGTAACATCACACATTCACACTGAATGCACTTTTATTGCCTTTTCAGTGCTCCAATCTATCTATTATCTATTAATCTTCTATTAATATATATGAGTTTACATATAGCCTTTGCTTGCCAAATCAAATCTAAGCATGGATTGTTCATTTGACACATCACCCTGGAGTTAATGAGCATAAATTCATATCTAAACAATGTTGCCCGTTAAAAATTAAAAAAAAGAAAATAAAAAATTTATATTTATTTGTTTAAAATATGTATAAATATATATGTTTTATGTAATTTTATATGTTAAATAATAATTTTATTCTAATAATGTGTATAAATAATTTAAATAATAATTAAAATTAATAAAATATTAATTTAAAAAATAAAAATACTAATTTTTAAGTAAATATAATTTTATTTAATTTAAAAAAATATTTTTAAAAAATATAAAAAGTGGCTTGCGGGCTAGCCCGTTAAGCCTGCGGGCCAATACGGGCGGGCTTGGGCATAACTTCCCAAGACCGCCAAGTAAACGGGCTGGCCCGGCCCGTTTTGACACTACTACATGCAATCCTCTCCCGTAACTTTAGTCTCCTCGGAGTTCCTGTGCACTATTTAGCGTGTCGTTGTTCCTATAAGAACAACATTTATTTCATTAAGATTATTACTTGGCTTAACTTGTTATTTATCTCTCCATTACTCTCACGTGTAGTCCATGGTTGCCACAGAGTCAAGCTCTTAGTCTTATCGGACTTCTCTATCCCGACTAATACGTATCCTTCCTCGGACACTTGACTTACTAGCATATAAAACTATACTCGAGTGTCGTTTCACATACTTGGATTTGAGTATTAGACCTCTCCCTAACTTGTATTCACATCTAAGGAAGCTTATCTAGCTTGGTTGGAAGGAATCCTAACTTTAGGAAGGTCTAAGCATTTTGGTTTAACTTATGTTCCTACTTGGGTTCTAAGAAATCTAGTTTCTAAACCTCAACATGCCTCCAATTTATCCTACTTAAGGTTTCCTAAAGGTTGTGAAGGGATAAGGTTGCAATTCACGAAGTTAGACCTAATTTGCTCCGCAAGTTTCCATCCTTGAGGAACAAGAAGGCACTTGGAATGATTTAATCCTCAAAAACATGTTTAGGAGTGTTCTAGGGTGTTTAGGATTGAAGAAAGGGGGGGTTTGGGGGTCTCAATTTGTCCTTGAAGTTGGCTTGGGGCAAGCCAGGCAGGGACCTAGCGCTGCCGTGCCAAGGTGCTGCCTTGGTAGCCCCTTGCCAACCAGCAAGTGGGCACTGCAGCGCCAGCTCGCAGCACATCAACATTTTTGCTGTGTTATGGCTGGTTTCGGCCCTCTTTTCGGCCATTTCTCGATCTGGCTTCGATTCCACTTTTCTCGGGTCTTGTTCTCCTACATATATACTACATTTAGGAAGTCCTACAACTCAAATCCAACTCCGATTCGTCGCTGAATCGATGATTGTTCAAAATTTGGAAAAATGGGTTTTATAAATCCCAAACTCTTCCAATTTCGAATCCGGCCAAATCCAACGATCTAGCCTCGAATCCTAACCCCGATGAGTGTTCAAGAACACTTTAGAAACATTATTCTACCCTTTAATCCGCCCAAACTTGGATTCTCAACTCAATTCCAAAAATGAGAAAAATGAAGAAAATGGGAACTTGGAGAGAATCAGGCGTTGTACCAACCTTAACTCGAGAGATTGAGACGAGGAAGACAACGAGGATGCTCTCCGGCTCCTCCTCCAACTCCGGCTCGCCGGATTCCGGCGAGATTCCCGCTGGATTTCCTTCCCCATCCAAGCCCTAGCTCCCTCTCTCTCCTTTCCTTCTCTTTCTTTCTTCCCTCCTTCTCTCTTTCTTCTTCTCCCGTCCCTCTCCCTTCTTTTTTTTTTCCTTTTATTTTCTTTCCTTTCATTTATTTATTTTTGAGTAGGATTTCCTTTCATTTATTTAATAATCTAATATATAATAATAATAATAATAAACTGAAAGTAGTATAAAATAAATAAAAATAATAATAATAATAATAATAATTACCCAAAAAAGGTTGAAAAATACCTCCAACTTAATCCCTCCTCCTTCCAACTAAATTTTATTTTCTTTTAAGTCCCAAATTGAATACCAAAAGTAGTTCCTACTTCCTTTTCTTTCACTTTCTACTTTCCTAAAAACCATTTTTTTAAATATTTAAAATAATCATAACAAAAATAAATTAATTAATAATTACATAAATAATAACTAATAATATTTTAATTTAGTTCCCACTCCTATTTTGTAATTTCCGAGATATTAATTTGTATTATTATCATTATTATTAATTTATTTTTCTTTCAGAAAGAAAAATAAATTAAATTAAAGAATTAAAGAGTTAAAATAAATAAGGAGAAAACTAATAGGGAATATATTATTTTTTTGGACCTAAAAGAAAGAGGATTAAAAAAAACATGAGGGAAAAATAGATATAACAAGTAAATAATTTTTTCTAATAAAAAATATATATATAATATCTAATAAAATATATATATATTATTATATATATATATATATATAGTAGAATATATATGGGGGGGGCACGTGACCCCCTTTTCACTAACTCACCCACACAATAAAAAAGAGAGAAGAAAGCAGCAAGTAAAAACACACTCACACACACATTAAAAAAATAAGCAGAAGCAGAGACGTGAGAGAGAGAGGAGAGCACGCACGAGCCGAGAGAGAAGAGGCCACGGACGGAGGAAACAACCGGTTTCTCGCCGGAGATCTTGCCCCGGTGACCGAAAAAGGTGGTTTGAGTCTTCCTTCATCCCCATCAAGCTTTCTATCCTATTGAAATCAAGTAAGAAAGCCCTAAACTCCAAAAACCCCAATTTCTCCAATTTTGGGTATTTTAGAAATTCTTCAAATACTTCCAATCGGGGCATTCCGGGGTTTAATTTGAGCTTAGTGGGTGTTATTGAATGCTTGGGGAAATTAAGCTTTTACTCAGCGAATAAGGGAGACGGTGAGATGAGTAAGCTAGAGTCTCTTTTGAACCGTGAATTTAATTCTTTTATTAGTTAAATACCCATATGAACACATGAAGGAAATTTAGACAAGTGGAAATCTCTAACCTAAGCAATTAGAGGTTCTAAATGGCTCGAAAGTGTGAAAGTCGAATATGGGGCATTTTGGACTTTCGGAAAGAACAAATAAACCGACGCAACGACTAAATAATTATTTCTTGGAAAATAGCTAGAGGGTGCATAAGCATTAGCATAACACGTGCATGGTAGATGCTTAGTTACGAGTTCTAAATTTCTTAAATATAATGTGTATAGGGCACCACAGAGTGATTGGAGCTTCAGGCACTCCGAGACTGATCAGGAGGGCCAACGAGGTGAGGGGCTCTCCCATCCCTGCCCTACAGGGTTGGATGACTACGTGGAAAATGTGGTTTGCTCTATTTTGTGCAAATTAATATATATGGAATATATTTATATGAATAAATTTGTGATACACGTGTATGATTTGCAAGTAAGCAGTCAACGTGCAATAGTATATGTGATTATATGATTAATCACAAGGTGTATATGTGCTATTGTGGCTCACCGAGCCTTATATGATACCGTGGGTAGGATTGAGTCGGAATTTCATATGTGAGATTATTAATATTAGGAACCCACTTAAATTGATCATCGTGCAAAGGTTTTGAGCGTATGGTACATTGAGGATAATGAACCTAGGTTGTTAAGTGTGAGTGAGAGTGATGCATAATCGAAAAGGGGGAAACTAGGCCTAACTAGTAATCACGTATAATTTTCAACTAGTTCTCATAGGGCGTCTTTCAAGGTTAAATATGTTAGTTGAGTTTGTTTAGGTTGTCCGGGTAGATCGAGTCAGTCATCCTGATCGGACAGACAGGATATGACGTCAGCAAGTATGCCACATAGTGGCCATTACCTTGGTTAAACTGAGGTCAAACAAGTTGCCGGCTATTACTCTAAGTGTGCCTTGGAGTCAGAAAGTTCCTGGTTTGATCAACCGGATTCGTACATGAAATTGCCTTCAGGCCAGTATTTCTCTTAGCGTAATGCGAGAGACAAAAGTGAGTGCCTACGTGCACAAGTATATGTTAACTATGGAACCATATGTTATATGTTTATGATTGATTTACATGCGGATTAAAATATGTTAGAAGCATGAAATAGGCATTTAAATTGTGAATATGATTTACTGATTGCTTGATCATGTTAAAGATCATAATACGAATCCGTTTCATGCGCATGTGGTTGTGGTTGCTCCCTTCCCCCAGCTGTAGTGGTACACGTTGCTACGCCAGGGATGGGGGAGCTTCTCACTGAGTCTGTTCGACTCACCTCCTATTTACATGTTTCAGATACAGGTGGTTCAAGAGTCGGGAACGCGTCCACTTCTTCTGAAGGAGGCGAAAACTTTGAAGACCGCACGCTTTGTTCGCGTCGGTAGTTATTTTGATTATATATATTATATATATATATATATATATATATGAATCCTTTTTGGGCGTGGCGTATGTACGTTTACATCTGCTGTGTATATATATATATTTTCACACTTGAATTCTAGCATCGTCAGCTTCATACAGATTAAAGTTAGGTCTTGGTGATGAGAATATTGGCTATGATATAGTACATATCATGTGTATATATATATACATATATATACATAATATATATATATATATGTAGTAATTATGTATATATATATTACATATACATATTATACATACATATATATATGACCTCCGCATAATGGATAGATCACACGCATTGTAGTGATCAATATGTAAATATATATTGTGATAATACTTGATGTAAATATGGCTCCGCGTGTGAATAGGATAGATCACACGCATTGAGGCGTGTGATCAATATGTAAACTATATGCAGGCGTGTGATTGAATATATGTATGGCTGTATACAGGACATCTGCATGTGAATAGGATAGATTACCCGCCCTGAAGCGCGTGATCAATATGTATGCTAATGTACTGTGAATGAATATGTGTATATATATAGACTGAAGTGGCACTGAGCGAGCCGTGGATTGCACGCTACTTAGTTCACCGGATATGGATGGCCATAAATACTATATATTGTTTGTATTAGAAATTGGTAGTTATAAACACTGAAAGTGTCAATCACGTATTAGAGGCTTACGGGATAGGAGAAATCCTACTTCCCGTGCCGGTCACGGACGTCCGATAGGGGTCGTGACAAACTTGGTATCAGAGCCAGGTTTTTTAAATTGTATGAAGCCATAGATATGACCGGGTGTCGGTTTACGCCTCGTTGTGAACCCGGGCACAACGTGGGAGTAAAAAGGCACTTGTGAAGTACCCAGGAAATTGTGTCAGCCTTTCTTTCTACTCTCTTGGATATGAAATATCATTGATATACGTGTACTCATTAGGTGTGGTCCTTGTGCAGTATAGGGATGCCACCGATCACGAGACAGACTAGGGGTGGAGGGAGAACTCCTGCTGAAATTGACCGAGAATCAGTTCGGGAGGAGGGAATGCTCACCCGAGGCGAGGTAGAGGCCGTACCCGAGGCCGAGGTAGAGTTCGTGCTCGAGGTCGAGGAGAGCACAAGTGAGAGGGGAAGAGAGGAGACAGTCACTGGAACCTCAACCTCAAGTAGAGACAGGTGCACCTTCCGTGGCGGAAATGCTCACGGCAGGATTTCAGGAACTAAGAGAGAGATGACGAGACAAATACAGAGGGAAGTACGCCGGTTAGTAGTCGCCGAGGAAGAACAGAGAGAGTTCCTAGCAATCAAGAGATGAGGGTTGTTGAGGAAGAGGATAGAGAATGGCAACAACAACAGGAAATGCCTCATGAGCCACGGGTAGCACCCAGAGAGCTGCCAATTTCAAAATTTCTGAAGCTTCATCCACCCACTTTCTGCGAACTAGTGAGAAAGAGGATCCACAGTACTTTGTGAGAGACATAGTCTGAATTGGGCACATGCTGAGGTGCTCAGGACATGAGTTAATGGAATTAGCTTCATTCCAACTGAGGGAGCAGCCAGGTATGGATAGAGTCCGTACAGACCAGGTATTCAAGAAGGGTGGCACCAATGACCTGGGAAGATTTTCAGAGGGATTCCTGGGTCGGTTTCTATCTGAAGGCACCAAAGATGCAAAGTGTCAACAATTCGAGGAGTTGTGGATGACGCCTAAGATGACCGTGACGGAGTATGAGTTACTTTTTACGGAACTAGCTCAATTCTCACCTGAGTTGGTTCTGGATGAAGAGGCAAGGATCAGAGGTTCATACACCGTCTCACAGAGCCGTTTATTTATTGCTTTGTTACCTCAAAGGAGACAGTTTGAGACTTTAGCTCAAGCAGCAGACTGTGCCAGAATGATTGAAACCAGGAAGAGGTACGGGACTTCTATTGATCCCAAAATCAAGTTAATTACAGGCAGTGATAACCAAGGAGGTGGAAGTAAGAAGAAGAAGACAACAGGTGGAGGTGCAGGATATTCAGGGTCCGCAGGAGGACAATCCTCAACTACCACCCATGAAACAGGTACAAGAGGTAATTTTCCAGGGGGACAGAGAGTGCAAGGGGGTGGAAATGCCGGTAAAACAAGACCCCAGTGTGCGACTTGTGGCAGGTATCATTTCGGAGTGCGTCGGAGATTGACAGGTGGGTGTTACAACTACGGCCAGGTGGGCCATATGGCTAGAGAGTGTCCAAAGAGAAAAGAAGGTACAAGTGTGAGAAGTAATCCGACGCCGAGGGGTACACCTATTCCAACCCCACCAGTAAGAACCGTACCACCACAGACAGAAAGTACAGGTACAACTAGAGGTCGTGGTGCAGGACCTAGTGGCGGAGGGCCAGGGGCAGTAGGTGGAGGACAAGCGTGGGTATTTGCACTTTCTCAGCAGGACGCTCATGCATCGAAAACAGTTGTGACATGTACCCTTATTGTTTGCTCTCTTGAAGCACGAGTTCTGTTTGATTCCGGCTCCACTCATTCTTATGTCACGCATGCATTTGCTTCTAAATTCAAGAAAAGTCCGTCTAGAGTGAAAGAAACTGTATTGGTCTCTACTCCAATGGGAGAATTGGTACAGTAGGAGATGTGAACAAGTCTTGCATGTGGAGGTCGATGGTCATGAGACTGTGGTAGACCTGCGGTTGTGTGTATGGTTGACCTTGAGTGATCCTAGGAATGGATGGTTGTCGTCTTGCCATGCGGTTTGTGGGACTGTAGGGCTAAATGTTTGAAATTTAATATGCCAAACTGAGGAGCCTTTCGTGATACGGGGTGACGGAGCTGCACCGTATCCGAGCTGGTGTCGGCTTTGAAGGCATCCAAGTTACTGCAAAGGGATGCAAAGGGTATTTGGCTTGGTCCAAGATACCACGAAGCAGTACTTTCACCGATTCAAGTACCGGTAGTGCGAGAGTTCTTGGATGTGTTTCCAGAAGAATTGCTGGGGTTGCTGCCCGATCGTGAGATTGAATTTGAAATTGAGCTATAACCTGCATGTGAACCTATCTCCACACCACCTTATCGGATGGCTCCAAAAGAATTAAAGGAGCTACATACCAACTTGCAGGAATTGCTTGACAAGGGTTTAATAAGACCCAGTTTCTCTCCTTGGGTGCACCGGTCCTTTTGTGAAGAAGAAGGACGGATCTTTGCGTTGTGCATCGATTACCGAAAGTTAAATAAGGTGATGATCCGCAATCAATACCCACTACCGAGGATAGATGACCTATTTGATCAGTTGCAGGGTGCGAAGCGATTTTCCAAGATTGACTTGCGATCTGGGTATCATCAACTGAAGATTTGAGAATTAGACATACCTAAGATCGCATTCCAGACCGATATGTACATGATGAGTTCTTGGTGATGTCTTTCGGATTAACTAATGCTCCTGCAGCGTTCATGGACATGATGAACAGGGTCTTCAAACCATTTTGGGACCGATTTGTCATTGTCTTCTTGATGACATCTTGGTTTATTCTAAGAATTCTGAAGAACATGCAGAACACTTAAGATTAGCCTTGCAGAAGTTGAGAGAAGAGAAACTGTATGCCAAGTTCTCCAAGTGTGAATTCTGGCTTGACAGAGTAGCCTTTTTGGGTCACGTGGCATCAGAGGGAATCCACGTTGATCCAAGTAAGGTCGAAGCGGTGAAGAATTGGTCCCAGCCTACCTCAGTTACTAAAATTCGCAGTTTCTTGGGCTTGGCCGGATACTATAGAAGATTTGTGCAGGACTTTCTCTAAGGTTCCTGCACCTATGACTAAGTTAACACAGAAGGGGGTGAAGTTCATATGGGATGATAGTGCGAGCAGAGTTTTCAGAAGCTGAAAGACAGTCTCACTACCCGCTCTAGTGTTGGCATTACTTGAAAGCACATGAGGGTATGTGGTATACTGTGATGCGTCGAGGATCGGGGTTAGGGTGTGTCTTGATGCAGCATGGCAAGGTGATTGCGATGCATCGCGACAACTGAGGAACATGAGATGAATTACCCGACTCACGACCTTGAGATGGCTGCTGTAGTGTTCGCCTTGAAAATATGGAGACATTACCTGTATGGTGAGACTTGTGAAATTTATACAGACCACAAAAGCCTTAAATACATTTTCGAGCAGAAATACTTGAACTTGAGACAACGTCGATGGTTAGAGTTGTTGAAAGACTACGACTGCACGATCTTGAATCATCCAGGAAAGGCTAATGTGGTAGCCGATGCTCTGAGCCGGAAATCCATGAGCAGTCTTGCTCATATAAGAAGAAAGGAGACCGTTGATTAGAGAACTACACGAGCTAGAACAAACGGGAAATCAATTTGAGATTGGGAATTCTAACTCACTTTTAGCTCATTTACAAGCTAAGTCCTCTCTGGTAGAAGAAGTGAAGGCCAGACAGGATGAAGATACCGACCTCAAGCAAATCAAGGATACTGTAACTAAAGAGAAGGGGGACGACGTCCGATTCTCTATTGATGATTTCGGATACTTCGGTTGGAGGGACGGTTGTGTGTCCCTATGGTTGATAACTTGAAGGAAAGACTCCTTGAAGAAGTACACCGGACAGCTTATACAATCCATCCGGAGCTAATAAAATGTATCAGTACCTGAAATAGCTTGTATTGGTGGAATAACATGAAAAGGGATGTTGTAAACTATGTAGCCAGGTATTTAGTATGTCAAGAAGTCAAGGCTGAACACCAGAAGCCCGCTGAAACATTACAATAGATAGAAATACCTGGAGTGGAAATGGGAGAGGATAACTATGGATTTTGTAACAGGGTTGCCAAGATCACCATGTGAATTTGATTCGGTTTGGGTGATAGTGCATCGCATGACTAGTCCGCGCACTTTCTGCCCAGTTAAGACCCTTACGGAGTGAGTCAATATGCGCAGATTTATCTATCAGAAATCGTTAGATTGCACGTGTGCCAGTATCCATAATATCTGATAAAGGGCCACAGTTCACTTCCAAGTTTTGGAAGTCATTGCAGGAAGTGTGGGAACTAGAGTTGATTTGAGTACTTGCGTTCCACCCACAGACCGACGGGCAATCAGAAAGAACCATTCAGATTTTTGAAGACATGCTTCGGGCGTGTATATGGATTTCGGCGAAGTTGGGAAAGGTATTTACCTTTGGTTGAGTTTGCATACAATAACAGTTATCAAGCGAGTATCCAAATGGCACCTTTCGAGGCTCTGTATAGTCGTAGGTGTAGATCCCCGATTGGGTGGTTCGAGGTCGGAGAGGCTAGTCTAATCGTGCCCAGAATTGTTACAAGATGCCTTGCAGAAGGTGAAGTGCATAAGAGAAAGATTGTTAACGGCTCAGAGTAGACAGAAGTCGTATGCAGACAATCGAAGAAGAGAACTTGAGTTTGCTATTGGTGAACAGGTTTTCTTGAGAATATCACCGATGAGAGGTGTGGTGCGGTTCGGTAAGAAGGGGAAGTTGAGTCCTCGGTATATCGGACCATTTGAAATCCTAGAACGAGTTGGAAATGTAGCTTATCGGTTGGAATTACCTACAGAATTGGGGGGAGTACATCCTGTCTTTCATGTATCCATGCTTCGGAAATATCTTCCCGATCCCTCGCACGTGATTCAATCGCAAGACGTGCAACTAACCGAAAATCTGACGTATGAAGAGGAGCCAGTGGAAATCTTAGATCGGCAGTTGAAGAAACTCAGAACGAAAGGGATTCCATGGTTAAAGTTCTGTGGAGAAACCACCTCGACCGAAGAAGCTACATGGGAGGTCGAAGGTGAAATGCACAGGACGTATCCTCATCTGTTTCAAGACTAAGGTTAGTATTTTGTTTGAAATTCAGGGACCGAATTTCTTAAGGGGGAAGATTGTAATATCCGAGATATGAATTTGTATTATTATCATTATTATTAATTTATTTTTTTTCTTTCAGAAGGAAAAATAAATTAAATTAAAGAATTAAAGAGTTAAAATAAATAAGGAGAAAAATAATAGGGAATAATTATAATATTTTTTTGGACCTAAAAGAAAAGAGGATTAAAAAAACATGAGGGAAATATAGGATATAACAAGTAAATAAGTTTTTCTAATAAAAAAATATAAATATATAATATCTAATAAAAATATATATATATATACATATATTATAAATATATATAATAAAAAAAATATATATATAGTAGAATATATATGGGGGCCACGTGACCCCCCTTTTCACTAACTCACCCACACAATATAAAAAAAGAGAGAAGAAAGCAGCAAGTAAAAACACACTCACACACACATTAAAAAAATAACCAGAAGCAGAGATGTGCGAGAGAGAGATAGAGAGAGAGCACGCACGAGCTAAGAGAGAAGAGGCCACAGACGGAGGAAACAGCCGGTTTCTCGCCGGAGATCTTGCGCCGGTGACCGGAAAAGGTGCCTGGAGTCTTCCTTCATCCCCATCAAGCTTTCTATCCGATTGATATCAAGTAAGAAAGCCCCAAACACCCAAAACCACAATTTCTCCAATTTTGGGTATTTAAGAAATTCTTCAAATACTTCCAATCGGGGCATTCCACGGTTTAATTTGAGCTTAGTGGGTGTTATTGAATGTATGGGGATGTTCAGAATCGAAGCTAAACCGTAGGAATTTACCGGGTATGGAAATTAGAAAAATTTAGCAAGAAAATTCCTATAAATTGAATTATTGCTAGTTGGATGCATGTATAGGCTTGGATTGGAATAGTATAGGTGTTCTAATTGCTGGAAATAGACAAGGGAATAAAGCCCGAGTATTTACCGTTTCAACCGGAACCCAATCCGGTGAAAAAAGAGGCAAAATACTAAGCCACCGTACAGTAAGGAGCTGTGCGGTGGATTGGACACCTTGGTCTAGTCCGTGGGGGACACCTAAGACCCCCTAAATTGGTTCCAAGGCTCTAATTATACCTTATTATATTTTTATATATAATTAAAGAGGTAGTAATTAAGCTTTTACTCAGCGAATAAGGGAGACGGTGGGATGAGTAAGCTAGAGCCTCTTTTGAACCGTGAATTTAATTCTTTTATTAGTTAAATACCCATATGAACACATGAAGGAAAATTTAGACAAGTGGAAATCTCTAACCTAAGCAATTAGAGGTTCTAAATGGCTCGAAAGTGTGAAAGTCGAATATGGGGCATTCTGGACTTTCAAAAAGAGCAAATAAACTGACGTAACGAACTAAATAATTATTTCTTGGAAAATAGCTAGAGGGTGCATAAGCATTAGCATAACACGTGGATGGTAGATGCTTAGTTATGCGTTCTAAATTTCTTAAATATAATGTGTATAGGGCACCACAGAGTGATTGGAGCTTCAGGCACTCCGAGTACTGATCAGGAGGGCCAACGAGGTGAGGGGCTCTCCCATCCCTGCCCCACAGGGTTGGATGACTATGTGGAAAATGTGGTTTGCTCTATTTTGTGCAAATTGATATATGGAATATATTTATATGAATAAATTTGTGATACATGTGTACGATTTGCAAGTAAGCAGTCAACGTGCAATAGTATATGTGATTATATGATTAATCACAAGGTGTATATGTGCTATTGTGGCTCACCGAGCCTTATATGATACCGTGGGTAGGATTGAGTCGGAATTTCATATGTGAGAGATTATTAATATTAGGAACCCACTTAAATTGATCATCGTGCAAAGGTTTGAGCGTATGGTACATTGAGGATAATGAACCTAGGTTGTTAAGTGTGAGTGAGAGTGATGCATAATCGAAAAGGGGGAAACTAGGCCTAACTAGTAATCACGTATAATATTCAACTAGTTCTCATAGGGCGTCTTTCAAGGTTAAATATGTTAGTTGAGTTTGTTAGGTTGTCCGGGTAGATCGAGTCAGTCATCCTGATCGGACAGACAGGATTATGACGTCAGCAAGTATGCCACATAGTGGCCATTACCTTGGTTAAAACTGAGGTCAAACAAGTTGCCGGCTATTACTCTAAGTGTGCCTTGGAGTCAGAAAGTTCCTGGTTTGATCAACCGGATTCGTACATGAAATTGCCTTCAGGCCAGTATTTCTCTTAGCGTAATGCGAGAGACAAAAAGTGAGTGCCTACGTGCACAAGTATATGTTAACTATGGAACCATATGTTATATGTTTATGATTGATTTACATGCGGGTTAATAAGTATGTTAGAAGCATGAAATATGATTTTAAATTGTGAATATGATTTACTGATTGCTTGATGATGTTAAAGATCATAATACGAATCCGTTTCATGCGCATGTGGTTGTGGTTGCTCCCTTCCCCCAGCTGTAGTGGTACCCACTGCTACGCCAGGGATGGGGGAGCTTCTCACTGAGTCTGTTCGACTCACCCCCTGTTTACATGTTTCAGATACAGGTGGTTTAGGAGTCGGGAACGCGTCCACTTGTTCTCAAGGAGGCGGACAACTCTGAAGACCGCACGCTTTTTTCGCGTCGGTAGTTATTTTGATTATATATACATATATGTTGTGATGTATATATATATGAATCCTTTTTGGGCGTGGCGTATGTACGTTTACATCTGCTGTGTATATATATATATATATATATATATTTCACACTTGAATTCTAGCATTGTCGGCTTCATACAGATTAAAGTTAGGTCTTGGCGATGGGAATATAGGCTATGATATAGTACATATCATGTGTATATATATATATATGACCTCCGCATGTGAATATGATAGATAACACGCATTGAGGCGTGTGATCAATATGTAAATTATTTGTATGTGTGACTGAATACCTGTTTGTATGAAAATATGGCTTCCGCATGTGAATAGGATAGATCACACGCATTGAGGCGTGTGATCAATATGTAAACTATATGCAGGCGTGTGATTGAATATATGTATGACTGTATACAGGACATCTGGATGTGAATAAGATAGATCACCCGCCCTGAAGCACGTGATCAATATGTATACTATATGTACGTGTGAATGAATAAGTGTATATATATAGACTGAAGAGGCGCTGAGCGAGCCGCGGATTGCACGCTACTTAGGTCACTGGATATGGATGGCCATAAATACTGTATATTGTTTGTATTAGAAATTGGTAGTTATAAACACGTGAAAATGTTAATAAGGGATTAGAGGCTTACGGGATAGGAGAAATCCTACTTCCCGTGTCGGTCACGGACGTCCGATAGGGGGTCGTGACATATTTATTTTAGGTTTCTAATTTCTTAGGTCCTGAATTAATTTTTTAAAAAATAATTTACCTCTTTCTTTCACCCTTTATTTTATTTTAAACTTCGAAGAATTTCTCGGTTCCTCCCCGGTTTCCCTTAACTTTCATACTTTTCCTATATTCTTTTTAAGGTTTTAATTCCAAGCCCCGGAATAAATCATTCTTAAATCCTCGAAATTTTTAAATAAATGATTTTTTAATCCTCAAATTTTTCGGGGTATAACAAGACTCACGACAGTGTCTAATAGTCATTCATATCACTACCATAGATTCAGAATATTAACTAAAATGCGTTTTCAATTTCAGGAAGCTAAGGGTTGACCTTTAGCATTTACATATACCAACAGCAGCCACATTCCCACCGAGATGGGCGCTCTCATCTTTTGCATTTAACAAAATTTCTGACTGTCAGGCATCACAATGAGGAGCAAGATGACGCCTGATTTTTCGCAGCACTGATTCAAAATTATTCATCTATATATATATATATATTACCGATTGTGTGCAAGTTCCATTCACACACATATACTCATCCCATTATTGGGCTTAAATTATGTGGTAAAGTATGGGCCTATATGTGTAGATACTCTCATATGATTTTTAATTTTATGATGGGCTGAATTAGAAATTGGGACTCCTACTCCAATTAGGATTCCAATTATATTAGGGTTATGGTCCCCAAATTATAAGTATGATTCTTTTCTGTAATCCCATCACCAGAAAAGAGAGAAACCCTAGTCTCTTAAAATCATGCTTACTAATTTGGAAGACTTATAGCCGCAAGACCAAAGAACTTTTATGAATTCAGGTACGCTTCCGCTTCCGCTTTCAGATTTATTTTCTTGATGATTTGACATGACGAAACTGCAAGTGGGTAAATTAAGTTTTATGTATTCGGGGAATTTTTTCCAACAAGTGGCATCAGAGCCTACTTCATGTTGAATCATTAGGAATTAAAATTATTAGGTTATTGTAAATTAAGAATAAAGAAATTTTGTATGCTTTTAGATAAATTTTTGGTACAATTATATTGCTGCAATGGAGAAGCAAGATAATTTAATGTATAGATATTGCGGCAAAGAAGTTTCAATTTTATTTTGCGATAAACCATACCTATAGTTTTTTTTTGGCCAAACATACCTATAGTATTGAATTCTTTAAAATTAAATTCATTCTGCCGCAAAACTGGGTTTAAGGGTTTCGTCGGTATAAATTCGATTTATATATATACGCGAAAAGTACATGGTTGATTCATCAAGTATATATGTATGATTTTCCTTTATGTGTTTAGACTGTACATAGATACATATGAGTTGGAATTGTTTCTCCTTATAGTCTTATAAGTGTGAATCAATTGCCAATTCTATTTATGCTTCTTACGGCAAGTTGGTGTTGAAATTTTGATCAAGAGAAATTTAATGTGGTACATCGTTACGTTTTCCGTGCAATATATATATATGGATCCGGATCCTTTAGATTTCATTGTCCACAGTTCCCCTGCATTTCTTTTAAACGGTGCCGTTTTGAGAGTGTTTTATTTGTTTTTTTTTCATTTCTCAATTTAGATCAAAACTCTACTTTACTGTTTCAAAACAAAGAAAACGATGCTTTACAATCCATCGCCCCACTTCCATCGCCGTCGCCGTTGACGTCGATCCCTCGCCGTCTTCTCGGTCTCCGTAGCCTCTGTTGCCGTCAAAGCGTCTTCACTCTATTGCCTTCTACAGAAAAAGGGGGGAAGTAGGTATACGGTGTGTAATACCTGAGAATATTTTAACTAGCATTATTAATTAAAGTAAATTAAGTTAATTAATTTAAAAGTTGAAAATGGATAGAAGCACACACTATCCTACTGCATATTTTCTTTTAATACAAATTTGTTTAAATCCTAATTATTATTTATATATATATATTTCTTTTTCCAATTTATTATTATTATACCAGATTTTAATTATGTGATATGTATATATATATATATATATAGATATATGTATATATAAAAGTAAAGAAAGAAGAATTAAAGAGAGGGAAGGAAATCAGATTGTTTTTTTTTCTTTTTGGTAATATATATGTATATTAATTTATTATATATATATATATATTATATGAAAAGGAATAAGAGAAAAGAATAAAGAAAAGGATACAGACAAGAAAGAGGGGAGAGGGCCAACCCGTGAGGAAGAAACGGGAGAAGGAGAACGCTACGGAGAGAGAGGGCTGGACGTGAGGGCACGCACGGACGGAGCCACGCGTGGTGGTGGTCGGACGCACGGAGGAGGAGCCGGAGTTGCGTCCACAGGAGCCGGTCGTCGCCGTTGAGCTGAAGGAGAGAGAGAGCTACAGGTTAGAGAGAGAAAGCAAAGGGAGAGGGCTTTCTCGCCGGAAAACTCGCCGGAAAACGCCGTCCCTTCATCGGGGAAGGTGGCTGGGAGTCTCCTCTACTCCATATCGTCCTTCAAACCGGTTGAATCGAGGTGAGAAGTCCCGAAACTCTCAAACCCCAATTTTCTCAATTTTAGGGATTTTTGGAAAGACCCTAATTGATTCAATCTGAGTATTCTGGGTCCTAAATTGAAGTATATGCATGTTAGGAAGTGAGTTGAAAGCTTAGGAGCCGGAACCAAATTGATGGAATTAATCCGGGTTGGAAAATGGTAGGAAAATGTGGTTATTAAGGTTTAAGGGTGTTGTGGACTGATTGAGGGTGCATTAAATGGTGGAAATTGTGATTTTATAATTGTTAAAATTATTAGAATGTACAAGGGATTAAAACCCGAGTAACTCCCGTCTCACCCGAAACCCAATTCGGGGAAAAAGAGACAAATTTTCTAATTTTACGCGTATTCGGGTAAGTGTATTCATGTGTAGGTAAAGTGATGAAAGTTATTTTAATAAATGGAAATCTTGGACAAGTAGAATTTATGACTCTCTTGAGCCATCAATTCAAGACTTGAGTAATGAAAACTTCACATGGACACATAGAGGTGGAATTGGGTAACCTTGCATTCCCAACTCAAGGCTTCCGAATAAATGTGATTAAGCAAGGGTTGGACATGAATAGAAACATGCTAGGTGTTCCGAAAACTAGTTGAGGGCATTTCCAAGCCAACAACTAGTCTATGGAATTAATTAGAGAAAACATGAGCACTAGCGTTGCATGTACACGATAGTGGTTGAATTTTCAAGCTTCTGAATCTCTCAAGTATATGTGTATAGGGCACCATACAGTGAGTGGACCTTTGGGCACACTGAGAGCCGATCCGAGGGGCCAACCAGGTGAGGGGCTTTCCTATCCTTGTCCTATAGGGTTGACTGCGAATATGGATATATGGTTTGCCTTCTTGCCTATTTATAGGAATTACATGTTAGATAACATGCTATTGTTGTTCCTAAATTGTAATATAAGTGATAAGGTGCTGTATGTGTATATGTGAACTGTAAAAGCAATGGTGGCTCAAGTAGCCTTATATGGAAAGAAGGTCCTCGAGACCTATATGATATTGGGGGTAGGATCAAGTCAATTTTGTTCGTGAGGGTCTTGTGGTACTAGAAACAAACCAAATTGATTATTATCTGAAAAGTGTGGTTTTGTATGTAAACCCTTAAAGAAAATAAACATAGGTGACCTTGTTTTAAACCGAGGGATTTCAGATTAGAAAAACCACTTGGAAATTTAGAAATTTCCAAGAAGAAGTAAAATGAATAAGTAGTGGTCCATAAGGGTCATTTATGGTACAACGCGGGAACCGAGTCTACCACGGGTGGTCCGGGTAGATTGAGTCTGTCATCTTGAGTCAACTCTCAGAAATCCAAATTATATGAGTACACCACATTGTGGCTATTGCCTTGGGTAAACCGAGGTCAGATGAGTCACCGGCTATGCTCCAAGTGAAGTCTTGGGGCCAGACTATTGTTCCAAGTAAAGTCTTGGGGCCAGGGGTTCCTAGAATGATCAACTAGGTTCCTATATCGCTCACGTGAGATATTGCCTTCGGGCCAGATGCTCTCCAAACGGAGATATGCCTTCGGGCCAGTTTATGATTACGGTTACCTGAACATGGACATCCACATGAAGTTATATGTTAAACTATGATATGATGTATGTGTGAATTTAAATGTATGTAAAACCATGCTTTAAATTCTTTATTGCGAATACGATATATGCTAATTGCCTGACCACTTAATATATGGAAATTTAAACCCGTTATATGCGTATGTGTTTGTGATTGGCTCCTTTCCCCAGTTGTAGTGGTACCCGCTACTACACCAGGGATGGGAAAGCCTCTCACTGAGTCTGTTTGACTCACCCCAATGTTACATGTTACAGACACAGGTGGTATAGGCATCGGGAGCGCTTCCGCTTCATCTCAAGGAGGCGGACAGACTTAGAAACCGCACGCATTGTTCGCGTGGTTAGTATTGATATATGTATTTTGCCAGGATGTATATGTATATGATTCTTTTGGTATAGCATTGTTTTGTACAGTTGCTATATACATATATGTATATGTCACACTCTAGAACTGTCGGCTTCATACAGATTAAAGATTGATCTTGTGGTTGGGAATATAGGTTATGATATGCTAATATCATGTATATATATATATGAATGTGACTTCCGCATGTGAATAGGATAGATCACACGCACTGAGCGTGTGATCAATATGTAAATTTATATGTATATGTGACTGAATACTTGATTGTGTGAAAATACGGCTTTCGCATGTGAATAGGATAGGTGACACGCATTGAGGCGTGTGATCAATATGTAAATTATATGCAGGTGTGTGGTTGAATATATATACTTGATTGTATATAGGGACTCTGCATGTGAATAGGATAGATCACCCGCCTTGAGGCGCGTGATCAATATGTATACTATATGTATGTGTGATTGATTATGTGTATATGTATAGACTGAAGCGGTGTTGAGCAAGCCGTGGATTGCGTGCTACTTAGGTCACCGGATAGGGATGACCATATATACTATATATTGTTGTATTAGAAATGGGTAGTTATGCATATGTAAAACTGTCAATCAGGGATTAGAGGCTTACGGGATAGGAGAAATCCTACCTCCCGTGTCGGTCACGGACGCCCGATAGGGGTTCGTGACAAACTTGGTATCAAAGCTAGGTTACTTTAAACTGTATGAAGCCATAGGTATGACTGGGTGTCGGTTTACCCCTCTTTGTGTACCCGGGCACAACGTGGGAGTAAAAAGGCACTTGTGGGAGTACCCAGGAAATTGTGTCAGCCTTTCTTTCTACTCTCTTTTATACGAAATGTCATTAGTATATGTGTACTTATTAGGTGTGGTCCTTGTGCAGTATAGGGATGCCACCTATCACGAGACGGACTAGGGGTGGAGGGAGAACTCCTACTGAAATTGATCGAGATTCAGTTCGGGAGGAGGGAATGCCCACCCGAGGCCGAGGTAGAGGTCGTGCTCGAGGTCGAGGTAGAGCACAAGTGAGAGGGGAAGAGAGGAGACAGTCACCGGAACCTCAACCTCAAGTAGAGACAGGTCCACCTTCCGTGGCGGAAATGCTCACGGCAGGATTTCAGGAACTAAGGGAAGAAATGACGAGACAGATACAGAGGGAAGTACGCCGATTAGTAGTCAGCGAGGAAGAACAAGAGAGAGTTCCTTGCAATCAAGAGATGGAGGCTGTTGAGGAAGAGGATAGGGAATGGCAACAACCACAGGGAATGCTTCGTGAGTCACGGCTAGCACCCAGAGAGCTGCCAATTTCAAAATTTCTGAAGCTTCATCCACCCACTTTTTGCGGAACTAGCGTGAAGGAGGATCCGCAGTACTTTATCAGAGATGTGGTCAGAATTGGGCGCATGCTGAGGTGCTCAGGCTATGAATTAGTGGAATTAGCTTCATTCCAGCTGAGGGGAGCGGCTAGAGTATGGATAGAGTCCGTACAGACGAGGTATTCACGTAGAGTGGCACCGATGACCTGGGAAGATTTTTAGAGGGAATTCCTGGGTCGGTTTCTACCTGAAGGCACCAAAGATGCGAAGCGTCAGCAATTCGAGGAGTTGTGGATGACGCCTAACATGACCGTGACGGAGTATGAATTACTTTTTAATGAACTGGCTCCATTCTCACCTGAGTTAGTTCTTGATGAAGAGGCGAGGATCAAGAGATTCATACACCAACTCACGGAGCCGTTGTTCACTGCTTTGCTACCTCAGAGGAGACAGTTTGAGACTTTAGCCCAAGCAGCAGACTGTGCTAGAATAATTGAAACCAGGAAGAGGTATGGGACGTCTGTTGATCCTAAAGTCAAGTTAATTACAGGCAGTGACAACCAAGGAGGTGGAAGTAAGAAAAGGAAGACAACAGGTGGAGGTGCAGGATATTCAGGGTTCGCAGGAGGACAATCCTCAACTACCACGCATGAAACAGGTACAAGAGGTAATTTTCAAGGGGGACAGAGAGAGCAAGGGGGTGGAAGTGCCGGTAAGACAAAGCCACAGTGTGCGACTTGCGGCAGATTTCATTTTGGTATATGTCGGAGACTGACAGGTGGATGCTACCACTGCGGCCAGATGGGCAATATGGCTAGAGAGTGTCCAAAGAAAAAAGAGGGTACAAGTGTGAGAAGCAATCCGACGCTGAGGAGTACACCTATTCCAGCTCCACTAGTGAGAACCGTGCCACCACAGGCAGCAAGTACAGGTGCAGCTAGAGGCCGTGGTGCAGGATCTAGTGGCCGAGGGCCAGGGGCAGTAGGTGGAGGATAAGAGCGGGTATTTGCACTCTCTCAGCAGGATGCTCATGCATCAAATGCAGTTGTGACAGGTACTCTTATTGTCTGCTCTCTTGAAGCATGAGTCTTATTTAATTCCGACTCCACTCATTCCTATGTGTCGCATGCATTTGCCTCTAAATTCAACAAAAGCCCATCTAGGGTGGAAGAAACAGTACTGGTCTCTACACCAATAAGAGAATCGGTACAAGTAGAGTATGTGCACAAGTCTTGCATTGTGGAGGTCGATGATCATGAGGCTGTGTTAGACCTTCGGTTGTTGTGTATGGTTGATCTTGACGTGATCCTTGGAATGGATTGGTTGTCGTCTTGCCATGCGGTTGTGGACTGCAGGGCTAAATGTATAAAATTTAATATGCCGAACGAGGAGCCTTTTGTGATACTGGGTGATGGAGCTGCACCGTATCCAAGCTTGATCTCGGCTTTGAAGGCGTCCAAGTTACTTGCAAAGGGATGCAAAGGGTACTTGGCATTCGTCCAAGATACCACGAAAGAAGTACTTTCACCGACTCAAGTACCTGTAGTGCAAGAGTTCTTGGATGTATTTCCATAAGAATTACCGGGGTTGCCGCCCGATCGTGAGGTTGAATTTGGAATTGAGCTGCAACTTGGTACTCAGTCTATCTCCACACCACCTTACCGTATGGCTCCGAAAGAGCTGAAGGAGCTACATACACAATTGCAAGAGTTGCTTGACAAGGGTTTTATAAGACCCAGTTTCTCTCCTTGGGGTGCGCCGGTCCTTTTTGTAAAGAAGAAGGATGGATCTTTGCGGTTGTGTATCGATTACCGAAAGTTAAACAAGGTGATGATTCGCAATCAATATCCACTGCCGAGGATAGATGACCTATTTGATCAGTTGCAGGGTGCGAAGCGGTTTTCTAAGATTGATTTGCGATCTGGGTACCATCAATTAAAGATTCGTGAATCGGACATACCTAAGACCGCATTCCGGACCCGATATGGGCATTACGAGTGCTTGGTGATGTCTTTCGGATTAACTAATGCTCCTGTAGCATTCATGGACCTGATGAACAGGGTCTTTAAACCATTTCTGGACCGATTTGTCAATGTCTTCATTGACGACATATTGGTTTATTCAAAAAATTCTGAGGAACATGCTGAACACTTGAGATTAGCATTGCAGAGGTTGAGAGAGGAAAAACTGTATGCCAAGTTCTCTAAGTGTGAATTCTGGCTTGACAGAGTTGCCTTTTTGGGTCACGTGGTATCATCAGAGGGAATCCACGTTGATCCAAGTAAGGTAGAGGCAGTGAAGAATTGGTCCCAGCCTACCTCTGTTACGGAGATTCACAGTTTCTTGGGTTTGGCGGGATATTATAGAAGATTTGTGCAAGACTTCTCTAAGCTTGCTGCACCTATGACTAGATTGACTCAGAAGGGAGTGAAGTTTGTATGGGATGATAAGTGTGAGCAGAGTTTTCAGAAGCTGAAGGACAGTCTCACCACTGCTTCGGTACTGGCATTACCTGAAGGCACAGGAGGGTATGTGGTATACTGTGATGCGCCGAGGATCGGGCTAGGGTGTGTCTTGATGCAACATGGCAAGGTGATTGCGTATGCATCACGACAACTGAGGAAGCATGAGATGAACTACCCGACTCACGACCTCGAAATGGCGACTGTAGTATTCGCCTTGAAAATATGGAGACACTACTTATATGGTGAGACTTGTGAAATTTATACAGACCACAAAAGCTTCAAATACATTTTTGAGCAGAAAGACTTGAACTTGAGACAACGCCGATGGTTAGAGTTGTTGAAGGACTACGACTGCACGATCTTGTATCATCCAGGAAAGGCTAATGTGGTAGCCGATGCTCTGAGTCGGAAATCCATGGGCAGTCTTGCTCATATAAGTGAAGAAAGGAGACCGTTAATTAGAGAACTGCACGAGCTAGAGCAAACGGGAAATCAGTTTGAGATTGGAAGTTCCAACTCACTTTTAGCCCATTTGCAAGCTAAGTCCTCTTTGGTAGAAGAGGTGAAGGCTAGGCAAGATGAAGATACCGACCTCAAGCAAATCAGGGATACTGTAACTAAAGGGAAAGGGGACGACGTCCGATTCTCTATAGATGATTTTGGGATACTTTGGTTGGAGGGACGGTTGTGCGTCCCTATGGTTGATAACTTGAAAGAAAGAATCCTTGAAGAATCACACCAGACAGCGTATACAATCCATCAGGGAGCTAATAAAATGTATCATGACCTGAAACAGTTGTATTGGTGGAATGGCATGAAAAAGGATGTCGCAAACTACGTAGCCAGGTGTTTTGTGTGCCAACAAGTCAAGGCTGAACACCAGAAGCCCGCCGAAACATTACAACAGATAGAAATACCTGAGTGGAAATGGGAGAGGATAACGATGGATTTTGTAACAGGGTTGCCAAGGTCACAACGGGGATTTGATTCGGTTTGGGTAATAGTGGATCGCATGACTAAGTCCGCACACTTTCTGCCAGTTAAGACCACTTACGGAGTGAGTCAATATGCACAAATTTACCTATCAGAAATCGTTAGATTGCACAGTGTGCCAGTGTCCATAATATCTGATAGGGGTCCACAGTTCACTTCCAGGTTTTGGAAGTCATTGCAGGAAGTGTTGGGAACTAGAGTTGATCTGACTACTGCGTTCCACCCACAGACCGATGGGCAATCAGAAAGAACCATTCAGATTCTTGAGGACATGCTTCGGGCGTTTATTATGGATTTCGGCGGAAGTTGGGAAAGGTATTTACCTTTGGCTGAGTTTGTGTACAATAACAGTTATCAAGCGAGTATTCAAATGGCACCTTTCGAGGCTCTGTATGGCCGTAGATGCAGATCCCCGATTGGGTGGTTCGAGGTCGGAGAAGCTAGCCTAGCCGGCCCGGAATTGCTACAAGATGCCTTTCAGAAGGTAAAATGTATAAGGGAGAGGTTGCTGACGGCTCAGAGTAGGCAAAAGTCTTATGCAGACAATCGAAGAAGAGAACTGGAGTTTGCCGTTGGTGATCAGGTGTTCTTGAGAATATCATCGATGAAAGGCGTAATGCAGTTCGGTAAGAAGGGGAAGTTGAGTCCTCGGTATATCGGACCGTTTAAAATCTTAGAACGAGTTGGGAATGTAGCGTATCGGTTGGAATAGCCTACAGAATTGGAAGGGGTACACCCTGTCTTTCATGTATCGATGCTTCGGAAGTATCTTCCCAATCCTTCGCACGTGATCCAATCGCAAGACGTGCAACTAACCGAAAATATGACGTATGAAGAGGAGCCAGTGGAAATCTTAGACCGGCAGTTGAAGAAACTCAGAACGAAAGAGATTCGATTGGTTAAAGTTCTGTGGAGAAACCACTCGACCGAAGAAGCTACATGGGAGGTCGAGGGTGAAATGCGCAGAACGTATCCTCATCTATTTCGAGACTAAGGTTAGTATTTTTGTTTGAAATTCAGGGACCGAATTTCTTAAGGGGGGAAGATTGTAATACCCGAGAATATTTTAACTAGCATTAATAATTAAAGTAAATTAAATTAATTAATTTAAAAGTTGAAAATGGATAGAAGCACACACTATCCTACTACATATTTTCTTTTAATACAAATTTGTTTAAATCCTAATTATTTTTTTTATATATATTTCTTTTTCTTATTTATTATTATTATACCAGATTTAATTATGTGATATGTATATATATAAATTAATTATATATATATATATATATATATATATATATATAATATTATATGAAAAGGAATAAGAGAAAAGAATAAAGAAAAGGATACAAAAAAGAAAGAGGGGAGAGGGCCAACCCGTGAGGAAGAAACGGGAGAAGGAGAACGCTACGGAGAGAGAGGGCTAGACGTGAGGGCACGCACGGACGGAGCCACGCGTGGTGGTGGCCGGACGCACGGAGGAGGAGCCGGAGTCGCGTCCACCGGAGCCGGTCGTCGCCGTTGAGCTGAAGGAGAGAGAGAGCTACGGGTTAGAGAGAGAAAGCAAAGGGAGAGGGCTTTCACGATGGAAAACTCGCTGGAAAACGCCGTCCCTTCATCGGGGAAGGTGGCTGGGAGTCTCCTCTACTCCATATTGTCCTTCTAACCGGTTGAATCGAGGTGAGAAGTCCCGAAACTCTCAAACCCCAATGTTATCAATTTTAGGGATGTTTGGAAAGACCCCAATTGATTCAATCTGAGTATTCTGGGTCTTAAATTGAAGTATATGCATGTTAGGAAGTGAGTTGAAAGCTTAGGAACCGGAACCAAATTGATGGAATTAATCCGGGTTGGAAAAATGGAAGGAAAATGTGGTTGTTAAGGTTTAAGGGTGTTGTGGACTGATTGGGGGTGCATTAAATGGTGGAAATTGTGATTTTATAATTGTTAAAATTATTAGAATGTACAAGGGATTAAAACCCGAGTAACTCCCGTCTCACCCGGAACCCAATTCGGGGAAAAAGAGACAAATTTTCTAATTTTAAGCGTATTCGGGTATGTATATTCATGTGTAGGTAAAGTGATGAAAGTTATTTTAATAAATGGAAATCTTGGACAAGTAGAATTTATGCCTCTCTTGAGCCATAAATTCAAGACTTGAGTAATGGAAACTTCACATGGACACATAGAGGTGGAATTGGGTAACCTTGCATTCCCAACTCAAGGCTTCCGAATAAATGTGATTAAGCAAGGGTTGGACATGAATAGAAACATGCTAGGTGTTCCGAAAACTAGTTGAGGGCATTTCCAAGCCAACAACTAGTCTATGGAATTAATTAGAGAGAACATGAGCACTAGCGTTGCATGTACACGATAGTGGTTGAATTTTCAAGCTTCTGAATCTCTCAAGTATATGTGTATAGGGCACCATACAGTGAGTGGACCTTCGGGCACAGCGAGAGCCGATCGGAGGGGCCAACCAGGTGAGGGGCTTTCCTATCCTTGTCCTATAGGGTTGACTGCGGATATGGATATATGCTTTGCCTTCTTGCCTATTTGTAGGAATTACATGTTAGATAACATGCTATTGTTGTTCCTAAATTGTAATATATGTGATAAGGTGCTGTATGTGTATATGTGAACTGTAAAAGCAATGGTGGCTCAAGTAGCCTTATATGGAAAGAAGGTCCTCGGGACCTATATGATATTGGGGGTAGGATCGAGTCAATTTTGTTCGTGACGGTCTTGTGGTACTAGAAACAAACCTCATCGATTATTATCTGAAAAGTGTGGTTTTGTATGTAAGCCCTTAAAGAAAATAAACATAGGTGACCTTGTTTTAAACCGAGGGATTTCGGATTAGAAAAACCACTTGGAAATTTAGAAATTTCCAAGAAGAAGTAAAATGAATAAGTAGTGGTCCATAAGGGTCATTTATGGTACAACGCGGGAACCGAGTCTACCACGGGTGGTCCGGGTAGATTGAGTCTGTCTTCTTGAGTCAACTCTCAGAAATCCAAAGTATATGAGTACACCACATTGTGGCTATTGCCTTGGGTAAACCGAGGTCTGATGAGTCGTCGGCTATGCTCCAAGTGAAGTCTTGGGGCCAGACTATTGTTCCAAGTAAAGTCTTGGGGCCAGGGGTTCCTAGAATGATCAACTAGGTTCCTATATCGCTCACGTGATATATTGCCTTCGGGTCAGATGCTCTCCTAACGGAGATATGCCTTCGGGCCAGTTTATGATTACGGTTACCTGAACATGGACATCCACATGAAGTTAAATGTTAAACTATGATATGATGTATGTGTGAACTTAAATGTATGTAAAACCATGCTTTAAATTCTTTATTGCGAATACGATATATGCTAATTGCCTGACCACTTAATATATGGAAATTTACACCCGTTATATGCGTATGTGTTTGTGATTGGCTCCTTTCCCCAGTTGTAGTGGTACCCGCTACTACACCAGGGATGGGAAAGCCTCTCACTGAGTCTGTTTGACTCACCCCAATGTTACATGTTACAGACACAGGTGGTATAGGCATCGGGAGCGCTTCCACTTCATCTCAGGGAGGCGAACAGACTTAGAGACCGCATGCATTGTTCGCGTGGTTATTATTGATATATGTATTTTGCCAGGATGTATATGTATATGATTCTTTTGGTATAGCATTGTTTTGTACAGTTGCTATATACATATATGTATATGTCACACTCTAGAACTGTCGGCTTCATACGGATTAAAGATTGATCTTGTGGTTGGGAATATAGGTTATGATATGCTGAATATCATGTATATATATATATGAATGTGACTTCCGCATGTGAATAGGATAGATCATACGCACTAAGCGTGTGATCAATATGTAAATTTATATGTATATGTGACTAAATACTTGATTGTGTGAAAATATGGCTTCCGCATGTGAATAGGATAGGTCACACACATTGAGGCGTGTGATCAATAGGTAAATTATATGCAGGTGTGTGGTTGAATATATATACTTGATTGTATACAGGGACTCTGCATGTGAATAGGATAGATCACCCGCCTTGAGGCGCGTGATCAATATGTATACTATATGTATGTGTGATTGATTATGTGTATATGTATAGACTGAAGCGGCGTTGAGCGAGCCGTGGATTGCGTGCTACTTAGGTCACCGGATAGGGATGACCATATATACTACATATTGTTGTATTAGAAATGGGTAGTTATGCATATGTAAAACTGTCAATCAGGGATTAGAGGCTTACGGGATAGGAGAAATCCTACCTCCCGTGCCGGTCACGGACGCCCGATAGGGGGTCGTGACACGGTGTACGTTGGGCAATTCAACTGAAATTCTCATTTAGATATCAGATAAATTTGACTTCTTTGATGTGTAGCTGACATAATAAAACAAGTATTTGATATAGTAAAAGATCATGATTCTTTTGCCTGTGTGGTTTATGCGCTTAACTTCTTTGCTGCCATCTTTCATAATATGTGCTTTTACACAAGTTTATTCATTGTGTTTAACCAATAACCATATATATACTATTTTGTTGATGATAAGGGAAAACGACAAATTGTTAGAAATAGAGAAGAACTCTAGAACAAGATTTTTTTTATTACCACTAGTTATGTGGTTATTTCTGATTGTCCTTAAAGGCATCTCTTTTTAGATGATTTCCACTTCTTTTGGCTACATTGTTACTGCTTCATTTAGAACATTTTAAAGCTTACAAATAAGAAGTTTTGTCATCCTTGTCTCCCTTAGACATTTTGCATTTGTTTGCACAGATTGAAAAGCCTTTGCAAAGACATGGAGATAGGCTTGAGCACAATGAAACATATTGTGGCTAGAGTTCTGGTGTAGAAGTGGTATGTGAGGACCTTTTGATCAATTATATTATTATTTACAACTTAGAGCCATGATATATTTCCCTCCTGCTGGTACTAAATTTTAATGACTATATCATGATAAATATCTTTATTCAAATGAAATTCTTACTTACAATGTTAGCAACATCTGGCTCCTTGTTGAATTCAATAGTTGTTCAGTTTACACAAATTTGAGATGCTAGAATTCCACACTTATGACATGTGCAGTATATTTTTATGCTGCTATGGTTGAAACTAGTATTTTGACTATTTTCAAATAACATACTCTACTACATGTAATACATGATGCATGGTTACCCGAACTGGTTCTGTTTATGGCTGAGTTTCCATTATAGAAGAAACAAACTTTTCTCCCATCTGTTCATCATAGTTAGTTTGTTGATGGCTTCCATTCTTTTTATTCTTTTTCTCTGTAAATTTTCTCCTTCATGTTTTGTTACCAGACTGCTTATTTGTTTATAAAATGTGATACAGATAAGCCACCAGATTGACAAATGAGTGGGTGTGGGAACTTCATTATTGTTGCATATGGAAACTTCATTATCCATGGAATCTCAAACACCCAGTGGCATAGGAAACACACCTATCAAGATTAGATGCCAAAGCACTGCTTGAAGTTAGATCATCAGGCCACTCTCCTAACATGAATTCCAATACATAACAGTGAAGACAAAAATGGCAGAACAAAAACCATGCAGTGAAGCCAAAATTGCATAACAAAAACCTGTATTTTGTAATAAATGTACTAATTGTAATAAGATTTTTATTTATGTATTGAAAGTTGTGTATTGAGAGTCTAAATGTGTACTGAGATACAAACATGTAATAGGAGGTAGTGTCATGTATTGAGAGAAATGAGAGTCCTGCTGTGGAAGCTAATGTATTGAAATTTTTGTAATACAACCATATAATTTGATTTCATTAAAAGAAAATTTTTTCAGCTTCATTGTTCAAGCTTCATTGCTCAATCTTGACACCTATGTAGCTATCAAATTCAAAAAAAAAAAAAGATTCATTGTGGTATAATTGTTCATAATAGAAATCTTCTATTTACATCAACAAAAATATCATATATCTCTTGTTAGAAGTCCTTGTGATTTTATCCCATCAAATACATGTCTTGCATCCACAAAACTCATTATTTGTAAAAATTTGCTTTATCTTGGAGGATTTGGTCACATTTTGATTTGGAAACATCATTAGGCTTGGCTCGTTAAGGAGGGATACAAGAGGAGAAGAGAGCTTCAAGTGATTGGCAAAGATATAGCTCATATATCTAAGCAGTTGCAGAGCATCAAAATTTTTATTTCTAGTCTTAATATGAATGTATCTTGTTTTAGTAAGAATATTTGTAATAGTTTATGTATCTCCAAATGCACTACTTTATAATAATTTCTTTGAAAACAAAAACTCAAATTAAATAACAAGCAATGAGGAAGAAGGTAGGAGGAACCAAAACTCAGAGAGGAAAAGGGTGCAGGTGAATTGCGCGCCAAAACACATCACAAACAGTAAAGCAGCGTTTTTTTTTCTTAAAAAACAGTAAAGCAGCTTTTGATCTGATTTGAGAAACGAAATATATATAACAAAGTCTCAAAACGGGGTCGTTTAAAAGAAATGTAGGGGAATTGTGGACAATGAAAATTTAGAGGATCTGGTTCCATATATATATATATATATATTGCACGAAAAATATATATTTATTTATTTAAATCATTATATTTATTTGAATCAGATTAAAGTTTTGATCTTTTGGTTTAGGGTTCATATATATATATATATATATATATATATATATATATATATATATATATGAATTGTGAGGTCCTTTGGAATATATATGTATGGTTCATTTATTTTGAACTTTTTGGTACGGATCTTTTGTTTTGCGTGCACAACATTAGGTTGGATTCAAATTATATTTTATGGCAAAAGAATTTGGAAATTGTATTAGGTTTTGGAATTTGGCGTTTGTATTTAGAATTGTGCTCAAATATATAAATTTGGATTTTTGGCAATTTTTTTGGATTTTATGATTTCAGAAAATTTATATATTTGGTTGTTACAATTATAAATTAAGGTGCTGCACTATTATGGTTTATAAGGACGTGCTGCAAATTTAGAATCATTTTGGAAATATAAATTTGGATATTGGTATGTTAATATATATTTTAAGATTACTTAATTGAAACATCATGTCACCAAAGTGATCTCTGCTGTGAAAATGAATTCGTATTAAAATATAAAAAGTTATGTGTATGTAATTTATATGAATATTGATTGGCCTAAAGGAAAGTATGTATTTAATATATTTGCATATACACTTTTGGTAATAAATACGTGATAATTATTTGGCTTTACATATGAGCAATAAATCGGCCTAAAGGAAGATTTATTGTTTGATATGTTACTTTATTATCAGTATTTGATTACTATGCCAAGATGTCACTTACAAGTTAATATTTTGTCCAAAGATGAAATATTATTGGAGTGCCCGATATCTTGAGATGGAGTTTACCTTTATTCAAATTTATTATTTCACTTTGGATTTGTTTTGGTACTTATGTAAGCATTTTATTTGTCTTGTTCTTATTTAGTTTCTGCTTTAGCAGAAAACATAACTGGCAAACATTATATTTTTATGATAAATGACACAAATTTAAGGCATGGAAGAGAGTTCTAACTATTCTCAAGGTCATGGAAGATGGAAAAATGGGAAAATTCCAATTGCATAAAAGGAGGAAGATGGAAAAGTGGGAAAATTCCAATTGCATAAGCCCAGTGATAATCAAGTGTGTCATTCCAGAAGCTTTTAGGGCATTATGTCCAATCAAGTGGACTGGCCAAATATTTTCTTGAGAACCTTGACAAGATGTTTGCTAAGAGAGAAAAGGTTGAAACTAATACAATTTTAGCAAAATTCATCTTTATGAGGCATATAGACAAAGGAAATATAAGGGAGTACATTATAGAAATGTCTCATCTTGCTTCAAAATTGAAAGCACTCAAGTTGGACTTTGTCCAAAGACTTGTTAGTGTAAAAGGACAGATTGAAGCAAGAAAAGATATTAATTTTTCGTTTGGTCTCCACTTCAAAGGACAAGAAGATAGACAACATAAGAGAAAGAAGAATAAGGAAACTGCGGAGTTGCAGTAGGACAAAAAAAAAGGAGCATTATACCAACACTCATGCTTGGCATGCAAGGAAGGGTGTGCTTCTTACTTTTGTTTGTTCTAAGGTTGATTGATTTTGGTGCTTAGACACACATGATAGATAGATTCTGGTGTAACAACTCACATCAGTGTATCTATGCAAGGGTTCCTGAATTGTTAAAAGCCTAGTGATGGTGAAAGATACATCTATAATAGGGATGACAAGTCAGTAGAAGTCGAAGCAATTGGAACATTTAGATTATTGTTAATAAATATATTTTAATTGAATTTGATTGAGACTTTTATTGTATCATATTTTAGACTGCACTAAATTCCTATTTTAACATTGGACAATTTTGGTTATTATTGTTCATGTGGAAATAGATAATTTAGTCTCTTTAAATTATATATATATATATATATATATATATATATATATATATATATATATATTCAAGTTTATTTGGTTGATTTTAATTTTTGTTGGGATACAATAATCTAAATTTTCTTAACATAATTGCATCGTTTTAAGGTTTTATACATGTTAATGTCATATGTGAAAAGTACAAATTAACAAATGAAAATTCAGCTTCATTGCAACACAAGAGATTAGACCATATCTCCAAAAGGAGAATTGAGATACTTGTGTCCAATGGTATTAAAAACCGCAGTAAATATATTCAATAGAGTTCCAACTAGGGCAACGGAAAAGACCAATTATGAGCTTTGGACGGATATGAAGCCTAGTCTAAAGCATTTTCACATTTGGAAATGTTCAGTTGAGGTAAGGTCTTATAGACAAAATGAAAGGAAACTGGACTATAGAACTGTCAGTTGCTAATTTTTGGATACTCTGAAAGATCCAGAGGGTTACAAATTTTATGATCCCATGTGTGATAGCCGAGAAAATTTTCGAAGCTTGAAATAAAAGAAAAAGAGGAGGAAAAGGAAATAGAAAATAATTTTTATGATTTAATTCAGGATCTAAGAAATAGAAAACCTGAATTAAATAGGGAAAAGAGATAAAATTAGAATTTATTTTTCAGCCTTACTTATTTAATATTATTATTTTTATATATTAGAAAATAAAAGAAAATTAAAATTTAATTGGAAAGAGGAGGGATTTAATTGGGGATATTTTTTAACCTCTTCTCTATTATAATTATTATTATTAGTATTTAGTTATTTATTTATATTTTTTATTATTATTATTCTTTAGGTTGGGGTGCCGTGGGAAGGGGTAGGTAGAAGGAGAAGAAAGAAAAATAAAGAGAAAAGAAAGAGGAAGGAGAATTACGGGTTTAGAAAGAAAGAAGAAGAAAGAAAGAGAGAGAGAGAGAGAGAGAGAGAGAGAGAGAGGAAGAAGAGGCGTGGAGGAGAAGAAGAAGAAGAGTTGGGGTTCGCAGAAAAAGTGACCAGGGAGAGCTAGCCGACGCCAGAAAAGTCACCGGAGCTCGGGTACAACATCTCCTACACCTTCCACCAATCGAATTAAAGGTTGGTAACCCCAATTTCATTCGAAACCCTCAATTTCTCCATTTTTAGGGATTTCTTCGATCCACCTTCGATTGGGTTGTTTCGATGGTATATTGAGACCTAGGAAGTGTTCTTGAACACTTAGTTGGGGTAAGAATCGAGGCTATACCCTCGGGTTTAGCCGAATTCGAATTTGAAAGGGTTTGGGGTTGAAAATTCTAAATATTCCCAATTTGGATATTCGTTGATAAATTTGGAATCAGGCTTGGATTTGAGTAGTTAGGGTTGGATTTATGTGGTTGGAATGTAGGTGAACAAAACCCGTGAGGTGCGGAGTCGAAGCCGGGGTCGGAAGGGGGCCGAAACGGGCCCAAACCAGCCCCCAGCACAGCAAACGAATTGCTGTGCTGCGAGCTGGCGCTACAGCGCCAGCTCTCAGGTAAACAAAGAGCTGCTGGGCAGTAGCTTGGCGCCACAGCGCCAAGTCTCTGCCCAGCATGCCCAAAATTCATTTTTAAGCCAATTCGGGGTGTCTGAACCACCTATTTACAATCCTAAACATCTTAGGACACCCCAACCATGTTTTTAACGATCAAAATCATTTCAAATGTCTTCTTGTTCCTCAAGAATAGAAACTTACGGAATAAGCTAAGTCCAACTTCTTGAATTTCTAAATTCCTTATACACCGTCATTAGGTAACCTTAAGTAGGATAGCTTAGAAGCACATTGAGGTTTAGTAACTCAAATCCAAGGTCCCAAAAGCAACTCAAGGAGAGCGATAGATGTACGAAACCAAGTGTGAGACACTTGAGACTCTCATAGAAGAAAGGGAAGATCGATAAGACCAAGGACACGGTCCTTGGAAACGTCTAGATGCATTTTAGGCACGAGCATGTCGTATGCATATGAATTGCATATAGTTGAGATGTTAACCACTTGAATGCATTCGTTAGGAAACCACGACTCGTCCGGAGCAGGAGTTACTCCAGGAAAAACGCAAGGAAGCCATCCAGGTGAAGGGTTTCCCATGCTTGCCCTACAGGGTTGATTTAGGATGTGGATATGTGGTTTGCCTACTTGCCTATTTGTAAGAATAATTTAGTGGTTAACATGCTATTGTTGTTCCTAAACTGTTATATATGAAAGTATTTGTATATGTGTGTTTGACTACAGGTAAAGAGGTACTGGAGGGTATCCATGTGATGACATGAGACACGCCGAACAGTACAAGCAAGGGGGTAAGTTGTTGATTGAGTCCAAGGTTTGGTTTACCCTATTAATTAGAAACTCATTAAAGAAATCGTATAGAAGTTGTTAGTAGACGTCAACGTTTTATGGTAATTGAAGTTAGGAACGGCCTTAGAGCTAGGTCTTGACTAATCAAGGGTTTGGGTATTAAATAAGAATTAAAAAGATCTCATAAATGGATTAGTGAGTCCTTGGGAGGTTCACACCACCTAGGTAAAGTTAGTTTAGGATAGAAATGGGTAGATAGAGTCAGAATCCCAATTGAGAGCTCGGGGAGAGAAACGAGTCAGAAAAGATTTGCCCGTTGAGGCCATTGCCCTAGCCTGGCGCTAGGGTCAGTTAAATACTAAACATTTGCCCATTGAGGCCATTGCCCTAGCCTGGCACTAGGGTCAGTTAAATACTAAAACATTTGCCTGTTGAGACCATTGCCTTAGCCTGGCACTAGGGTCAGTTAAATATTAAAACCTTTGCCCGTTGAGGCCATTGCCCTAGCTTGACACTAGGGTCAATTAAATATTAAAAGATTTGCCCGTTGAGGCCATTCTCCTAGCCTGGCACTAGGGTCAGTTAAACATTAAAAGAATTTGCCCGTTGAGGCCATTGCCCTAGCATGGTACTAGGGTCAGTTGAGTAATTTACAGTTTTCGAATGATATGTTAAAAGTGTTTACTTATTATGAAAAGCATGATAAAGGAACATGACCCGTAGGTTTATCCATGATTTTATGTTATATTAATATTGCCTGATCGTAATATAACATTTGATAAACTGGATTTTCATGCGCATGTGATTGTGGGTGTTTCCCTTTCCCCAGCTGTAGTGGTACCCGCCACTACGCCGAGGATGGGAAGCTTCTCACTGAGTCTGTTTGACTCACTCCCTTTGCTTCCATGTTTCAGATACAGGGATCGGGCAGTCATCGACGTCCGGACAGTGAGACGGACATCAGACCATTCTTACGCACTTGTTCGCGTGGGTGGAAACCTTTTGGTTATTTTGATTCTTTTGGTTGTACATATGATAAGTTGTAAGGGTTGTATATATATATATTTACAGCTTCCGATATGTACCTACTCTAGACTTGTCGGCTTTACATGTACTTAAAGACAGGGTCCAGTTTGGGAAAACTAGGATATATGTATGAGTATATAAACTTCTGCATGTGAATAGGATAGATTGTTCGCATTGAGGCGTAGGGTATATATATATATATATTATGTGTGCTTGCTGCATGTGAATAGGATAGATCGTACGTATTGAGACGTACAGTCAATATGATATGAATATTTACCCTATGAGTGCTGATATATATCTATACACTGAGTTGAGCTAAAGCGGTATTGAGTGAACCGCGGATTGCAGGTTAATTAGGCCACCAGTGAGGTGTGGCCACTATTATGATATATCCATATTGATTGTATAGTAGGGTAGTTATAGTTATGTTTACAGGGTAAGGCTTACGGGTTTAGAGGTAAAAGTCTAATCCCGTGCCGGTTACATACTCCCGATGTGGGGTCGTGACAAACTTGGTATAAGAGACAGGTCATTCTTTAAGTCATGTGAAGCCATTGGTATAATTGGGTGTCGGTTTAATCTTCGTTGTGAAACTCGGGCACAACGTTGAATTAAACAGACACTTGTGGGAGTACCCAGGATAGATTGAGTCAGCCTTTCTTTCATTCCTTCTTAATCTATGATATATTATGAAAATGCTTATCAGGTGACGTTTATGTGCAGTACAGGAATGTCGCCGACTACTAGGTAGGCTAAGAGGGGCGGTAGAGTCCCTGCATGTACTGATGAGGAATCCGTTCGGGAGGAGAGAGTGCCTCCCAGGGGTCGAGCTAGAGGCTGTGCTCGCGGTCGTGGTAGGACACAAGAAAGAGAAGTGCATAGGCAACAAACCCCAGAGCCACAGGTTGAGACGAATGCTCTGTCAATTGCTGAGATGCTGACTGTGGGTTTTCAGGAGTTGAGAGCTGAAATGACCTGCCAAATTCAACAAGAAGCCTGCCGTTTAGTTGTCAGCGAGGAAGAAGAGCAAGTAATATCGGCTGAACAGGGAACTGAAATGGTTGAGGAAAGGGAGGAAGAACCAAGAACATAATGGCAACAAAGGGACGTGCCCCGGGGACCGAGGGGAGTACCGAGGGAATTGCCGATTATCGAATTCCTAAAACTGAATCCGCCTACCTTTTGCGGAACCGAAACCAAGGAGGACCCTCAACATTTCCTCCGTGATATAATCAGAATTGGGCAGTTTCTAAGGTGTCCAGGAGGAGAGATGGTGAAACTTACCTCGTTTTAGTTAAGAGGCGCTGCACGAGTGTGGTTTGAATCAGTACAGAAGAGATATGCAAGGAGGGTTGCTCCTATGACCTGGGAAGATTTTCAGAGGGAATTCCTAGGTCAATTTCTATCTGAAGGAACGAGGTATACCAAGTGTCAACAGTTTGAAGACTTGTGGATGATGCCGAATATGTCAGTGACCGAGTTTGAGCTGCAGTTCACGAAGCTAGCTCAATATTCTCCTGAATTGGTTCCCGATGAGAGGGAGTTGATTAAGAGGTTCATACACAGGTTGATAGAGCCGTTCTTCGTAGTTCTACTGCCATAGTGTGGTCAGTTTGACACTCTAGCACAGGCTCCTGATTGTGCTAGGGTAATTGAAAATAGAAAGAAGTTTGGGACATCGGCTGATAAGTCCCTATGTTGTATAATATTTTCTATCTTATTTTAGGGTTCTTATTATATTTTATTGGGCTTAATTGCATCAATTATGATAAATTTGGTTAAAGAGTAATTACATGAAAATAATATTAAAAAGGGTTAAATTGTTATATTTTTGTGATTGCTTTTTAATTAAAATATTTGGGAATGATTATTTTATATTGGGCTTATTTTTACTTTCAAGGTTATCTTTAAAAAAAAAGAGTTCAAAGGCCCAAGCATATGAATTTAAAGCCCAAAAATTTAAGACCCAAGGCCCAAATACACCTTCCCACATTTTGACATATGCTTCACGCACACATTGGAGGGAAGCAAGCAGCATTTTTTCCCCAAAAATTTTCTCCTCTGTTTCGACGCCGCACCTACTGCCACTTTTCTTCTTCACTTCCATTCACTCCTCTTCCCTTCAATCCACCTTCATCACTCCTTCATTCATCATCATTCACTTCCTTTCATTTTTCTACTCTGTTTCACGCCACTCCCACCATCACTACTATAATTCTCACATTTCATTTCTTGTATCATGGTTAAAGAAGTGGATGTAGCATCTCCCTCAATGTGTGGCTAGATTTCCTTGCTTCTTGGAGATGGAGATTAGGGCTTGAGTTCCCATTCTACAAAGGGGAGTTATTTTATCTCAATACCTAATTTTGAATTGTATATTTGATTTCCTAGGTTTAGGATTTATCTTTATGCAATTTAGAATCTTAGATTTATGGGTACATTGTCTATGTGTATTGGGTGATTATGATTTAGATTGATTTTGGCAACTTGATGATTGTATAGAGATATTCCCTTATAATGCAATTAGAAAGTATTTTCTATCATGTTCATGACTAGAGGATATAATCTTTTATGCTTGTATTTGATTGTCTCGGTTGAGCAATTTTTAGTAGAGGAACAAGTTGCTTTTGTTTAATTTTAATCATACACTAAGTGGCCTTTAATTGTGTCTTTTAGAGTAATTGCTAGCTATGATAGTAGGAGTAATTACTAAAAAAGAACACAAGACTCAAGTGGTACCTTGAGGTTTTACTTTAAGACTTAGTGATATATTAATTTCCATATTAACTTGAACTATGATAGCTATAATTCCATTTCCAAGGGCATTTTCAATATTAATTCCAACCTCTTTTTAATTTGCCTATTCAAGAAAAAAATACCAAAAATAGTAATTTAGGTTCTCTTTATTTACATTTAAGTTTACTTTTATTGCTTTTCTCATTTAGTAGATAGCTTAAAAATCTAACACTTCACTTTAGTTTGTTAATTGCATGTTTTTGATACTTAGTTTAGCCTAGGATCTTAGATAAAGACTCTTTGAGTGAAAATGATCCGGATTGCGCTACTATATTGCATTTTAATTCGGAAAATTTGGTCAACCTTGCGACGGGTGCGATCAAATTTTGGCGCCGTTGCCGGGGAGCCAATTTATTTGGTTCTTTGGATAGCTAAGTGTCAATCTCTCTTGTGTTGCCTATTAGATTTTTTTTTTCTCTTTTTCTTTCTTGTTTTAGACTTCTTTAAAGTATATTTATATATAGTTTGCATTTTTTTTTCAATTTTCCTTTGCATTTATTTAAAAAAAAACCCAGAATCAACAAATTTCTTTATTTTTCTTATTACCTTTGTTTTATTTATTTTTAGTGCATAGCTCATACTATAGGGTGTAGCTCATACTTTACACTTTTCAAGTGTATAGATCTTTTGGACTCTTTGGGAATAGCTTTGTTCATTATTAAGGTTCACTGAATTTCTATTGTTGCTTTTGATTGTTATTCTAACTGTGTATGAACCAAAGTCCTGAAATTTTACCATTTGATCCAGAAATTGAAAGAACTTTGAGGAAGTTAAGGAAAGAAAAGAAGTCAGGAGGCATTGGTAGCAATAGTGTAATTCAAGAAACTAGTGTATCTAGTAAGTCCTATGTGTCTAGTGATTCTGAATCTAGTTTAGAATTTTATATTGATTTACCTTTCACTATGGATGATCAAGATATACATAGGGATCAAAATGAACGAAATGATAATGGGAACAATAGGGAAAGAGAAGCTGAAAATAATGGGCAAAATGTGAGAAGAAGCATTAGGGAAATCACAACTTCTAATACTAATTTTAATCCTATTAATGCTCCTTGTCCTATTCTTGACGTGAATTTTGAATTGAATGGTCCTCTTGTTAATGCTTTACCAAAATTTTGTGGCTTGGCAGGTCAGGACCCTTATAACCATTTGAACTCCTTCTACATGGTATGTGCAAGCTTGAAGCCCATCGGAGCCAGCACAGATGATGTTCAATGAATGGTCTTTAATTTATCTCTTGAGGGAAAAGCCAAGGATTGGTACATGAGACTTCCTCGTCATGTGGCAAATGCATACAACTCATGAGCAAATTTGAAGAGGGCTTTCTTAGAAAAGTATTTCCCTGCATCTAGAACTTCTACAGTTAGAAAAGAAATTTATTCAATAACAAAGATGGATCAAGAGACATTTTATGAGTATTGGAATAGGTTTCAAGATTTGCTATCAAAGTGTCCTCATCATCAAATCCCAGAGGAACAATTGGTCCAATACTTCTATGATGAACTCTTGAATCATGATAAGAGTGTACTTGATGTTGCATCTGGTGGTTCTTTGATTGACAAAACAGCTCAAGAAGCATGGGTGTTGATTGAGAAGATGGCTGCAAATAGCCAACAATATAGTTGTCGGGACACAAGATCTGTGAGTGCATTGAGTGGTTCTTCAAGCCAATTAAGAGAAATTAGCTCTCTTTCCTCACAAGTGGAGACATTAACTGCTCAAATGTCCAAGATGTCTGCTCAGTTGAACAACTTGAATGTGCAACATCCAACTTCTCAAGCAAACGTGGCCCCAAGTTGTGAATTTTGTGCTTCAGTTATGCATATCTCTAGTGTTTGTCCACACCGATTTGAAGAAGTGTCAGCTATGTATCAAGGAAATCCCAACACATATCAAAGATGGGACCCTTACTCAAATACATATAATGAAGGGTGGAGATACAATCCCAAGTTCAGTTGGAGAGATGGAGACAACAAAAGCCAAAATAGATTTCAGCAGAGTGGTGGGGCAGGAACTTCTCAAGACAATTCTCTTTCTGTTCCCAAAAATGATGAGACCAACCAGGTGTTGAAAGGATTGATGACTCAGATGAGTCAAATGGGTAATATGATAAAAGATGATAAGGCAGCTACTAATTCTCAACTCTCCACTATTTGTAAAGAAATGGAGGAACTACGTGTGAAGAATAATAACCTTACTTCTTTTGTCACTCAACTGTCCAACAATATGAGTGAGCAGCAAGCAAAGAGTAGTGGTTCAATACCCTCTAACACGGTTATCAATCCTAAATCCTTGAATGCCATCACTCTTAGAAGTGGCAAAAAGTTGATGTTTCCTGTTGAAGATGATGACCAAGCTGAAGTTGTAATTGAGGATGCATCATTGATTCCTAACACATTGAAGGAATCAGAGAGTTTGAAAGAAAATGAGCTGCTTGTCAAAAAGAATCCCACACTAGCCCAACAAGAGTCAGAGCTACAAAGTAAGGATAACACTTATCCTCATAAAGAAGCAGAGCATTCTTCAGAGTTTCATGCAGGTTTTGCAAAGTCCAGTGGAAGCAAACAGCCTGAACAAGGGAAAGCAGATGAGCAAGGAGCCTCAAAGCATAAAGGTAAGGAGGTATGTATTCAAGATATCCCTTTTCCTCACTCTTATCTTTCAAGTAAGAAAATGCATGATGATAAGCAAGATAAAGAGATCTTAGAATTGTTTAGCAAACTTGAGGTCAATATTCCTTTGCTAGAACTAATAAAAAAGGTGCCTAAATATGCTAAATTTCTTAAGGACCTTTGCACACATAAGGGAAAATTTAGACCTAATGAAAGAGTGCAGATTAGTTCTAATGTGTCAGCCTTGTTCAAACCTCAATTTCCTATAAAATGCCAAGACCCTGGATCTTTCACTATCCCTTGCACCATAGGTAAGGCAACCATAAATAGAGCTTTGTTAGATCTAGGGGCTGCTATAAATGTCATGTTTGAGTCCATGTATGCATCACTAGGTATAAAAACTCTTAAGCCCACTAGTGTAGTGTTGCAATTAGCTGATAGGACTATAAGGCACCCTCACGGCATTTTAGAGGACATACTTGTTAAAGTAAAGGATTTGGTATTCCCTGCTGATTTTTATGTACTTGATATGACTAATGAAGTATCACATGATACTACATTGATTCTTGGTAGGTCTTTCCTGAGGACTGCTAATACTATGATTAGCATGAAAGAAGGTGTCATCACTATGGAGGTGGGGGACCAGAAAATTTATTTTAACATGTTTGAGGCTATGAAACATCCTTATGAAGATTATTCTTTATTGGGTGTCAATGCCATTGATTGTATCATTGATGAGGCTAGAGATGAACATGAATTGAATGTGCATGCTAACATTGATTTGCATGATCTTGATATATATGGATTTGATGAGGCTTCTTCTTCTTCTTCTTCTTCTTGTTCTTGTTCTTGTGGAGATGACGTGACATGCATTATTTGTCAAGAAATAAATTGCTGTCTTTCCACTCCACAAGATTTTACTTTTTTTTCTTTAGCAAGTGATGATAGTTCCGAGAAAGGTTTGCTTTGTGATTGTGCAGATACTCAAGCTTTGATGGAAGCTGAATTGGTGGTTGAAAGTGACTCTTTGAGTACACAAGAAGATAAAAGTGACCACATTCTAGCCACTTCAGTTTCTCTTGTGCTTCAAGAACATCAAAAGCAGCCTAAACTTGAAAATGAGAAGCCACTTGCTAATTTTTCTAAATCTGTCTTTTCTCCTCAAACCTTGAGATACTTACATGATCTTATTTCTTGTTGTGATGCAGGTGCGAACGAGAACCCCAAGTAGTTGCTTCTATAGATCAACCTAGAGTTGATTCAACACTTGGGAAGACCAAAGAGCAAGTTGTTGTGCCATAGGAGTTAAATCTGTGCACCCAAGCTGAAACTAAAAAAGGGAGTACTCTTTGCTCCTTAGAACTCACTCATTTAATTCCTTCTAATGTTCAACCTCCTGACCTTGAATTGAAACCTTTGCCCTCTAATATAATGTATGTTTTTCTAGAAAGTAATGAGAAACAACCTGTGATCATTTCTAATGCATTGTCTTTAGATGAAGAGGATAGGTTAGTTGGTGTGCTCAAAAAGCACATAGGAGCTATAGGTTGGACATTAGCTGATATACCAGGGATTAATCCATCTATTTGTACCCATAGGATACTGCTTAATGAGGAGTCTAAGCCTGTTAGACAACCTCAGAGGAGATTGAACCTACTTATTCTAGATGTTGTGAAAAAAGAGGTCACTAAACTCCTTAGTGCTGGAATTATATATCCTATATCAGATAGTGAGTGAGTTAGTCCAGTCCAAGTAGTTCCTAAGAAGAGTGGTATCACTGTGATTAAAAATGAACAAAATGAATTGATTCCAACTAGGGTACAAAATGCTTGGAGAGTTTGTATTGATTATAGGAAACTAAATGCATCCACTAGAAAAGACCACTTTCCCCTTCCCTTTATTGACCAAATGTTAGAAAGACTTGCAAGGAAGTCCCATTATTGTTTTCTTGATGGTTTTTCAGGATACTTTCAGATTCCTATAGCTCCAGAGGATCAAGAAAAGACCACTTTTATTTGCCCATTTGGTACATTTGCATATAGGAGAATGCCTTTCGGTTTGTGTAATGCTCCTGGTACATTTCAGCGTTGTATGATGTCTATTTTTTCTGATTTCCTTGAACAATGCATGGATGTATTTATGGATGATTTTACAGTTTATGGAGAATCATTTGATGCATGTTTAGACAGCTTAGATGAAATCCTTGCTACGTGTTCTGAAAAAGGTCTTGTGCTAAATTATGAAAAGTGCCATTTTATGGTTGATCAAGGAATTGTTTTAGGCCATTTAATATCTAGCAATGGAATTGAGGTTGTCAAAGCTAAAATTGAAATAATATCTTCTTTGCCATATCCCACTACACTTAAAGAGCTTAGATCTTTCTTGGGGCATGCTGGCTTTTATAGAAGATTTATTAAGAATTTTAGTAAAATAGCTTTGCCATTATCTCATTTGCTACAAAAAGATGTGGAATTTGTTTTTGATGATAGTTGTAAGCATGCATTTAATGAACTCAAGCAAAAGCTCATATCTCCTCCTATTCTGACTTCTCCCAATTGGGACTTACCATTTGAGCTTTCATGTGATGCTTCTACTAGTGCAGTAGGAGCTATGCTTGGTCAAAGGGATGGTAAGATTTCTAAGGTTATTGCTTATGCCTCCAAAACTTTGAATGCCGCTCAAGTGAACTACACAACCACTGAAAAGGAGTTATTTTCCATTATTTTTGCTTTAGATAAGTTCAGACCATATTTGATTAACTCCAAGGTTGTTATTTTCACAGATCATGCTGCAGTTAAATATCTTTTCAAGAAGCTCCAGTCCAAACCAAGGCTATTGAGATGGATGCTACTTATACAAGAGTTTGATGTTGAGATCAAGGATAGAGCTGGAGCAGAGAACCTTGTAGCTGATCACTTAAGTAAACTTCCAGATCAATCAAAGGGAGTAGATGATTCTGACTTTATTTGTGATAATTTTCCTGATGCTACTCTCTTTGCTTTAGCTATTAAAGAGCCATGGTTTGCAAACATAGTCAATTACTTGGTCACAAATTTGATTCCACATTCTATGTCTCATTTTCAGGTGCAAAAGCAAAAGAGAGAAGCTCAAAACTATGTATGGGATGCTCCTCATTTATGGAGGATGTGCAGTGACCAAGTGATCAGAAAATGTGTTCCAGAAGAAGAATTTCAGTCCATACTCTCAGCTTGCCATTCTATGGTTTGCGGTGGACACTTTAGTGCTAGGAAAACCTCTAGGAAAGTTTTAGATGCTGGTTTTTATTGGCCCTCCTTGTTTAATGATGCCTATAACTTCTGTAAAGCTTGTGATAAGTGTCAAAGGTTTGGGGGGTTGAGTAAAAGGCATGAGATGCCACAACAACCGATGTTATTTTGTGAGGTTTTTGATGTTTGGGGAATAGACTTTATGGGTCCCTTTCCACCCTCTTTTGGTTTTAATTATATCCTTCTTGCAGTAGATTATCTATCTAGATGGGTAGAAGCTATTCCTACATGTAAGGATGATGCCACTACGGTTTCCAAATTTCTTAAGTCTCATATCTTTTGTAGATTTGGAATACCTCGGGCTATAGTAAGTGATCGAGGAACCCATTTTTGCAATAGGATTCTTGATAGCCTATTTGCTAAATTGGGGGTTACCCACAAAGTTTCAACTGCCTATCACCCACTAACCAATGGTCAAGCTGAGGTGTCAAATAGAGAGATCAATCACATCTTGGAGAAAATTGTAAAACCTTCCAAGAATGACTGGGCCTATAGGACTGCATTCAAGACCCCCATAGGAATGTCAGCTTACCGCATCATCTATGGCAAATCTTGCCACATTCCTGTGGAGCTTGAACACAAAGCCTATTGGGCAGTTAAAGCTTGCAATATGGATATGGAATCCTCGGGTTTAGAAAGGAAGTTGCAACTACAAGAGTTGGAAGAGATGAGACTAGATGTATATGAAAATTCTCGTCTCTACAAAGAAAAGACAAGAATGTTGCATGATCAGGGAATTATCAGAAAATGTTTTCAAGTTGGTGACAAGGTGTTACTATTTAGAGCTCGATTCAAATTCAAGCATGGTAAGCTCAACTCTATGTGGGATGGCCCTTACAAAGTCACCAAAGCTCACAAGTTTGGCATGATAGAGCTCATTGATGAAGCAACTGGACAAACTCTCAAAGTCAATGGGCATCTCTTAAAGATATACCATGAGAATTTCAAGCCTCCTTAAATCTCAGGTTGTCTCTTTCCTTCGCTTATCTATTTACATATTTTGAGCTTTAATGCATAAGATAAGTGTGGGGGAAGACCATTCTAGTAGTTTAGGACTTTAGGTAGTTAGTTTAGTTAGTTTAATCCTCCCCTTTGTTGCTTTACTCTTGGCTCGCCACTTTTGTTTTGTTGAATTTTGTTGCATTGGGGACAATGCAATTGTTTAAGTGTGGGGGAAGGGATTGGGTTGTGAATATTTTGCTGCATGTGCTTTTAGGTGATTTAGTGGTCAAATTTGGAAAAATTTGAAAATTTTTCAAAAGAAGTGAACCCACAATTGAATTTTTGCATCTCTTTGCTTTGAAAGTGCACTTTCTAGTTTACATTAAAGTTTTTGAGAGCTATACATGTTCTAAGTTGATTGTAATGGTTTGATTGATTGTTATTTTTTGAGTTAGTATTTGGAATAGATGAATTGTTGTATTGTGATTGGTCTAGTTTTCAACTGAATGATGTGAATGAACTTATGAGAAATAACCTTTGTTGGAAGGATTTTTGAGCCTATATTTCATTTTTCTCATTGAGTGTTGTTCACCTACTCTAATCAATCTCTAGAACTTGTTTGAATTCTTTTTCAAAATCACATTTGCATTTAGATGATTGAAGATGAAAGGGGCATTCATTTCTCATAGCCATTTGCCCAAACACTCACCATTACTAATTAATCCATTGTTAACCCCCTTTGAGCCATTCACTTTCCTAAATCCATATATTTTAACAAGCTAAGCATGTGCATTTCATTGAATTTCTCATAGCACCTTATTTTGTGAAACTTGGTTTACCAATATTGTTATTTACATGAAATGGAGTGTCATATACCTTACAAAAAAAAAGAGCAAAAAGAAAGAAGCAAAATCAAAAGCAAAAGAAAAAAAAATGAAGAAGAAAAAAAATATAGTGAAAGAAAAAACAAAGAATGAAAAGGAACACATCCATTGGATTTTTATGGTTACCAAGCATGTTATATGTATTTAATGTATTGCATTAGTGCTATGTTTAATTCTTCCTCTTAACTCTTTTTGCATGTTTAAAGCTTGTTTTAGTGTCTTTGCCCATTCCATTTGGCCATTTTCCATCATTACAACCCTTTTAAGTCCCCTTGATTCATGAGTCTAGTTGCTACTTAGTGGTGGAGAAAATAGAATTTTTTACAAGCTTATGGTAGATTTTAGTTTAGGTGGATTTGAGCGAAAGAACCCATATTTGTGAGATGAGAGAAACACTTTGATCCTTGAGTGTTCTCTTTTGTTCATTCCCATCAATTCAATTGTTTACTTGGGTTAATCTTTTGCATTAGTTCATTCTATAACTTTGCCAGCTTGAGGATAAAATTGATTGAGTTGTTGCATTCTTGTTTCAGAACATGTTAGTCCCTCATTTGTTTTAATGTCATTATTAGATTGCTTGCACTTGCTTGTTTTTGCCCAGGAGTGCCAAAGTTCAAGTGTGGGGGAATTTGATAAGTCCCTATTTTGTATATATTTTCTATCTTATTTTAGGGTTCTTATTATATTTTATTGGGCTTAATTGCATCAATTATGATAAATTTGGTTAAAGAGTAATTACATGAAAATAATATTAAAAAGGGTTAAATTGTTATATATTTGTGATTGCTTTTTAATTAAAATATTTGAGAATGATTATTTTATATTGGGCTTATTTTTGCTTTGTAGGTTATCTTTTAAAAAAAAAGAGTTCAAAGGCCCAAGCATAAGAATTTAAAGCCCAAAAATTGAAGACCCAAGGCCCAAATCCACCTTCCCACATTTTGACATATGCATCACGCACACATTGGAGGGAAGCAAGCAGCATTTTCATGTAATTCTGGTAATGATGGACAGGGATGGAAGAAGAAGCAAAAAACAGCTGGTAATTCTGGTATAGTTCCAAATTATGCAGGGCAAGTTGGTGGGCAGTCTGCTATTACCACCACAAGTTCTGGGAGGAGTAAAACCAAGGTGGGTCGAGGTTCCAAGGTGGTAGACAGGGCGGTAACCAGAAACCGCAGTGTGGAACATGTGGAAGATTTCATTTTGGAGAGTGCAAAGTCATGAAGGGAGGTTGTTACAACTGTGGTCAGTTCGGGCATATGGCTAAGAAATGTCCGCAGAGGAAGAGTAATACGAGTGTCAAGAGCAATCCTACTCCGGGTAGTACCCCAATTGCAGCCCCACCAGTTAGAATTGTACCACCCCAGGTTAACATTTCAGGTGCGGGCCGAGGTAGAGGAACATGAGGTAGAGGTTCAGGTGCACCAAGAGGAGGACATGCACGGGTGTTTGCTTTGTCTCGTCAGGATGCACATGCCTCAAATGCAGTTGTGACAGGTACACTTTCAGTATGCTCTCTCCAGGCCCTTGTACTATTTGATTCTGGTTCAACACATTCCTACATCTCACATGCATTTGCACAGAAAGTTGAGAGGAGCCAACTAGATTGAAGGAGACAGAAATGGTCTCTACTCCGATGGGTGAATCGGTCCAAGTCAAGTACGTCTATGAGTCGTGTGTGGTTGTGATCAAGGGTCATGAAACAGTTGTGGACCTACGACTACTATACATGGTAGACCTGGATGTCATTCTAGGTATGGATTGGTTGGCATCTTGCCATGCAGTAGTTGACTGCAGGGCAAGTGTTTGTAATTAAACATGCCGAATGAAGAGCCATTTGTGGTGCGGGGTGATGGTGTTGCACCATATTCGAGTCTAATTTCAGCAATGAAAGCTTCCAAGCTACTTGAGAAAGGATGTAAAGGATATTTGGCTTTTGTGAGAGATACCACGAAAGTAGTTCTTTCTGCGAATCAGGTACCAGTGGTTCGGGAGTTTCTTGATGTATTTCCTGATGACTTGCCTGGTTTGCCGCCTGATCGAGAGATTAAATTTGAGATCGAGCTTTTACCAGGTACTCAGCCAATTTCCACACCACCCTACAGAATGGCTCCGAAGGAGCTACACACGCAATTACAAGAATTGCTCGATAAGGGTTTCATCATACCCAGTTTTTCACCTTATGGTGCACCAGTTCTATTCGTGAAGAAGAAGGATGGAACTTTAAGATTGTGTATCGATTACCGAAAGTTGAATAAGGTAACGGTCCGCAATCAATATCCACTTCCAAGAATCGATGATCTGTTCGATCAATTGCAAGGTGCTAAGAGGTTTTCAAAGATCGATCTGCGATCAGGGTATCATCAACTGAAGATTAGAAAAGAAGATGTGCCCAAGATTGCTTTTCGAATCCGATACGGCCATTATGAGTTTCTAGTCATGTCGTTCCGGCTAACTAATGCACCGGAAGCTTTTATGGACATAATGAATCGGGTTTTCAAGCCATTTCTAGACCAGTTTGTCATTGTATTTATAGATGACATTCTAGTCTATTCCAAGAATACTGAAGAGCACGCAGAGCATTTGAGACTGGCATTACAGAGGCTGAGAGAAGAGAAATTGTATGCTAAGTTTTCAAAATGCGAGTTTTGGCTTGATAAGGTTGCATTTCTCGGTCACGTGGTATCTTCAGAGGGAATCCATGTTGATCCGAGCAAGGTGGAAGCCGTGAAGAATTGGTCCCAGCCTACCTCAGTCACAGAAATTCACAGTTTTCTAGGTTTGGCGGGATACTATCGAAGGTTTGTGCAGGACTTTTCGAAGGTTGCTGCACCTCTTACAAAGTTAACTCAGAAAGGGGTAAAGTTTGTGTGGGATAATAAGTGTAAAGAGAGTTTTCAGAAACTGAAGGAATGTCTCACCACAGCATCGGTGTTGGCTCTTCCTGAGGACACCGGAGGGTATGTGGTTTATTGTGATGCTTCACGAGTTGGGTTAGGGTGTGTTCTTATGCAGCATGGCAAAGTGATTGCTTATGCGTCTAGGCAACTCCAGAAGCACGAAAAGAACTACCCAACTCACGATCTTGAAATGGCAGTGGTGGTATTTGCCTTGAAGATTTGGAGGCACTACCTTTATGGCGAAACATTTGAGGTATACACAGACCACAAGAGCCTTAAGTACATTTTCTAGCAGAAAGATCTGAATTTGAAACAACGTAGGTGGATGGGGTTGTTGAAAGACTATGACTGCACGATTTTGTACCATCCTGGTAAGGCGAATGTGGTGATAGACGCTCTAAGCCGAAAGTCTATGGGTAGCTTAGCCCATATCAGTGAAGTACGAAGGCCGTTAATCTGGGAAATACATGAGCTGGAACAGTCTGGAACTCAGTTTGAAATTGGAGATTCCAACCTGTTTCTAGCCTACATTCAAGCTAAGTCAGCTCTAATTGAAGAAGTTAAATCCAAGCAATATCAAGACGCCGACCTCAAACAGATAAGAGACACAGTGGTTAAGGGGGAGAAGGACGACGTCCGATTCTCCATAGATGACAGTGGCATACTCCGGTTGGAGGGACGACTGTGTGTACCTATGGTGGATGGTTTGAAAGAAAGAATTCTTGATGACGCACACAAGACAGCGTACACAATCCATCCGGGTAGTAATAAGATGTATCAGGATCTGAGAGAATTATACTAGTGGAATGGTATGAAGAATGATGCGGCAGACTACATGTCTAGATGTCTAGTGTGTCAGTAGGTTAAGGCTGAACACCAAAAGCCTGCCGGAACACTTCAATAGATAGAAATTCCTGAATGGAAATGGGAGAGAATTACTATGGATTTTGTGTCAGGATTGTCGCGGTCACAGAGGGGTTTTGATTCAGTATGGGTAATCGTTGATCGGATGACCAAGTCCGCACATTTCCTGCCAGTTAAGACCACTTACGGAGTGGGTCAGTACGCCCAGTTGTACCTATCAGAGATAGTGAGATTGCATGGAGTACCGGTGTCTATTATCTTTGACAGGGGGCCACAGATTACCTCTCGATTCTGGAAAGCATTACAGGAGGTGTTGGGGACGAGGGTTGATCTGAGTACAACGTTTCATCCCCAAACGGACAGGCAGTCCGAGAGGACTATTCAGATTTTAGAAGACATGCTTAGGGCATGCATTATGGATTTCGGCAGAGGGTGGGAGAAATACCTGCTGTTAGCGGAGTTTGTCTACAACAACAGTTACCAATCCAGTATTCAGATGGCACCCTTTGAGGCTTTGTACGGTCAGAAGTGCAGGTCCCCGATTGGGTGGTTTGAGGTCGGGGAGGCCAAGTTGGTTGGTCCATAACTTGTGTAGGATGCTTTGGACAAGATAAAGTCCATTAGAGAAAGGCTTTCCATGGCTCAGAGTAGGCAGAAGTCGTATGCTGACAACTAGAGAAGAGAGTTAGAGTTTACTGTGGGTGAGCAGGTTTTCTTAAAAATTTCACCGATGAGGGGCGTGATGAGATTTGGCAAGAAAGGCCAGCTAAGTCCTAGATACATCGAACCGTTTGAGATTCTAGAGCACGTGGGAAATGTTGCCTACCGTCTAGAATTGCCAGCAGAGTTGGAAGGAGTTCATCCGGTGTTTCATGTGTCCATGCTCCGAAAGTACCTGCCAGATCCCTCTAACGTAATCCAACTCCAGGAAGTACAACTAGCTGAAAGTGTAACTTATGATGAGATGCCAATGGGAATCCTAGATCGCCCGTTGAAGAAGCTAAGGTCAAAGGAGATACCATTGGTGAAAGTCCTGTGGCAAAACCATTCGGTTGAGGAAGCAACGTGGGAAGTTGAGGCGGAGATGCGCAAGACATATCCTCACCTATTTCTAGACTATGGTTAGTATGTTAATTGAAATTCGGGGACCGAATTTCTTAAGGGGAGAAGATTGTGATAGCCGAGAAATTTTTTGAAGCTTGAAATAAAATAAAACGAGGAGGTAAAGGAAGTAGAAAATAATTTTTAGGATTTAATTTTGGACCTAAGAAATTGAAAACCTGAATTAAATAGGGAAAAAGGGATAAAATTGGAATTTATTTTTCAGCCTTACTTATTTAATATTATTATTTTTATATATTAGAAAATAAAAGAAAATAAAAGTTTAATTGGAAAGATGAGGGATTTAATTGTGGATATTTTTCCACCTCTTCTTTATTATAATTATTATTATTAGTATTCAGTTATTTATTTATTTATATTATTATTATTATTATTATTCTTCTTCTTCTTTAGGTTGGGGTGCCGTGGGAAGGGGTAGGTAGAAGGAGAAGAAAGAAAAATAAAGAGAAAACAAAGAGGAAGGAGAGCCACGGGTTTAGAAAGAAAGAAGAAGAAAGAAAGAGAGAGAAAGAATACAGAGAGAGGAAGAAGAGGCGTGGAGGAGAAGAAGAACAAGACTTAGGGTTCGCCGAAAAAGTGACCAGGGAGAGCTAGCCGACGCCGAAAAAGTCACCGGAGCTCGGGTACGAGGTCTCCTACACCTTCCACCAATCGAATTAAAGGTTGGTAACCCCAATTTCATTCGAAACCTTCAATTTCTCCATTTTAGGGATTTCTTCGATCCACCTTCGATTGGGTTGTTTCGAGGGTAGATTGAGACCTAGGAAGTGTTCTTGAACACTTAGTTGGGGTAAGAATCGAGGCTATACCCTCGGGTTTAGCCGAATTCGAATTTGAAAGGGTTTGGGGTTGGAAATTCTAAATATTCCCAATTTGGGGATTTGTTGATAAATTTGGAATCGGGCTTGGATTTGAGTAGTTAGGGTTGGATTTATGTTGTTGGAATGTAGGTGAAAAGACCCGTGAGGTGCGGAGTCGAAGCCGGGGTCGGAAGGGGGCTGAAACAGGCCCAAACCACCCCACAGCACAGCAAACGAATTGCTGTGCTGTGAGCTGGTAGTTCAGCGCCCAAACTGGCACTGCAGCGCCAACTCTCGGGTAAACAAAGAGCTGCTAGGCAGCAGCGCCAGAATGGGCGCTGCAGTGCCAGGTCTCTGCCCAGCATGCCCAAAATTCATTTTTAAGCCAATCCGGGGTGTCCGAACCTCCTATTTTCAATCCTAAACATCTTAGGACACCCCAACCATGTTTTTAAGGATCAAAATCATTTCAAATATCTTCTTGTTCCTCAAGAATAGAAACTTACAGAATAAGCTAAGTCCAACTTCTTGAATTTCTAAATTCCTTATACACCGTCATTAGCTAACTTTAAGTAGGATAGCTTAGAAGCACATTGAGGTTTAGTTATTCAAATCCAAGGCCCCAAAAGCAACTCAAGGAGAGCGATAGATGTACGAAACCAAGTGGGAGGCACTTGAGACTCTCATAGAAGAGAGGGAAGACGGATAAGACCAAGGACTAGGTCCTTGGCAACGTCTAGATGCATTTTAGGCATGAGCATGTCGTATGCATATGAATTGCATATAGTTGAGATGTTAACCACTTGAATGCATTCGTTAGGAAACCACGACTCGTCCGGAGCGGGAGTTACTCCAGGACAAACGCAAGGAATCCGTCCAAGTGAGGGGTTTCCCATCCTTGCCCTACAGGGTTGATTGAGGATGTGGATATGTGGTTTGTCTACTTGCCTATTTGTAAGAATAATTTAGTGGTTAACATGCTATTGTTGTTCCTAAACTGTTATATATGAAAGTATTTGTATATGTGTGTTTGACTACAGGTAAAGAGGTACTGAAGGGTATCCATGTGATGACATGAGATACGCCGAACAGTACAAGCAAGGGGGTAAGTTGTTGATTGAGTCCAAGGTTTGGTTTACCCTATTAATTAGAAACTCATTAAAGAAATCGTATAGAAGTTGTTAGTAGACGTCGACGTTTTATGGTAATTGAACTTAGGAACGGCCTTAGAGCTAGTTTATGATGTAATCAAGGGTTTGGGTATTAAATAAGGATTAAAAAGATCTCATAAATGGATTAGTGAGTCATAGGGGTTCACACCGCCTAGGCAATGTCAGTTTAGGATAGAAATGGGTAGATAGAGTCAAAATCCTAGCTGAGAGCTCGAGGAGAGAAACGAGTCAGAAAAGATTTGCCCGTTGAGGCCATTGCCCTAGCTTGGCACTAGGGTTAGAAATACTAAACATTTGCCCGTTGAGACCATTGCCCTAGCCTGGCACTAGGGTCAGCTAAATACTAAAACATTTGCTCATTGAGGCCATTGCCCTAGCCTGGCACTAGGGTCAGTTAAATATTAAAACATTTGCCCGTTGAGGCCATTGTCCTAGCCTGGCACTAGGGTCAGTTAAATATTAAAAGATGTGCCCGTCGAGGCCATTGCCCTTGCCTGGCACTACGGTCAGTTAAAGATTAAGAGAAATTGCCCGTTGAGGCCATTGCCCTAGCTTGGCACTAGGGTCAGTTAAACATAAAAAGAATTTGCCCGTTGAGGCCATTGCCCTAGCCTGGTACTAGGGTCAGTTGAGTGATTTGCAGTTTTCAAATGATATGTTAAAAGTGTTTACTTGTTATGAAAAGCAAGATAGAGGAGCATGATCTGTAGGTTTATACATGATTTTATGTTATATTAATATTGCCTGATCGTATTATAACATTTGATAAACTGGATTTTCATGCGCATGTGATTGTGGTTGTTTCCCTTTCCCCAGTTGTAGTGGTACCCGCCGCTACGCCGAGGATAGGAAGCTTCTCACTGAGTCTGTTTGACTCACTCCCTCTGCTTCAATGTTTCAGATACAGGGATCGGGCAGGCATCGACGTCCGGACAGTGAGACGGACATCAGACCATCCTTACGCACTTGTTCGCGTGGGTGGACACCTTTTGGTTATTTTGATTCTTTTGGTTGTACATATTATAGGTTGTAAGGGTTGTATATATATATATATATTTACGGCTTTCGATATGTACCTACTCTAGACTTGTCGGCTTCACATGTACTTAAAGACAGGGTCCAGTTTGGGAAAACTAGGATATATGTATGAGTATATAAACTTCTGCATGTGAAAAGGATAGATTGTACGCATTGAGGCATACGTTCAATATATATATATATATATATATATATATATATATATATATATATATTATGTGTGCTTGCTGCATGTGAATAGGATAGATCGTACATATTGAGACGTATGGTCAATATGATATGAATATTTACATAGGAGTGCTGATATATCTATACACTGAGTTGAGTTGAAGCGGTATTGAGCGAACCGTAGATTGCAGGTTAATTAGGCCACCAGTGAGGTGTGGCCACTATTATGATATATCCATATTGATTGTATAGCAGGGTAGTTATAGTTATGTTTACAGGGTAAGACTTACGGGTTTAGAGGTAAAAGTCTAATCCCGTGCCGGTTACGTACTCCCGATTTGGGGTCGTGACACCATGATTAAGTTTATAATCGAGACGAATAATGTTTTGTTCTTTGAGGATGTTGAGTTTACTGGGGGGATAGGGTTAAGGATTTTGTCTTGAAAGGGAATATGTTAATATTCCTTTAATTGCTATTGAGAATGATCAGAAAAAAGCATTACTATACTTGACATTTTTCAAGAAACAACTTTGGACCGAGACAATGTCATTAGCCTTCCTAATCTAGTTTAAGAAGGTGTTCCAAAAGAACAAACTCTACAACCTCAAGAACCATTGCCGTTAAGAAGATCCACTATAGAAAAGAGAAGTGCAATCTCGGAATATTATATTGTATTTCTCTAAGAACATGATGTTAACATTGGAGTGATGGGAAATGATCCAATCAATTTCCGTTAAGCCATGGAAAGTTATAACTCTCAAAAGTGGATTAATTAATGATATGGATGAAAAGATAAAGTGTATCAAAAATAATGATGTGTAGGATCTTGCCCCATTGCTTGAAGGTGCGAATCTCATTGGTTGTAAATGGATATTTAAAACTAAGAGAGATTCGAAAGGCGATGTGGAAAGGTACAAGACATGTCTTATTGCTAAAGTCTTTACACATAAAGAATGCATCAATTATGAAGAGATCTTTCCAGTTTCATTAAAAGGACTCTTTCAGAATTATAATGGCATTAGTAGCACATTTTGAAGATGAGTTGCATCAAGTGGATGTTAAAATAGTGTTTCTCAATGGTGACATTGATGAAACAACCTATATGGTGCAACCAGAAAACTATGTATTTGATGATACAAAGTTAATGGTTTGCAAATTAAAGAAATCCATCTATGAACTTAAGCAGGTGTCTTGTTAATGGTATTGCAAATTTCACAAAGTTATTACCTCGTTCGGTTTTGAGGTGAATTTGGTTGATGATCGTAAATACCATAAGTTTTGTGGGAGTAAGCATATATTTTTATGTACATCGATATATAGTTATGTTGCATGAAACCAAGAGCTTTCTAGTAAAGAGCCTTGAGATGAAAGATATTGGTAATGCAACATTTGAATTTGGAATCTAAATACAACGGGATTACTCTCGAGGTATTCATGGATTGTTACAGAAGACATATATATCGAAAAGGTTTCAAAGAATTTTGGTATGTATAATTGCAAACTAGGTAATATCCCTATGGATAAAGGAGACAAGTTGAGTCTTAATCTATGCCCAAAATAGGGACATACAAAAGATTCCTCATGCTTTTAGCAAGAGGGGGTCTAATGTATGCACAGTTTTGTATGCGACGAAAATCGCATATATTGTTGGCATGTTAGGAAGTTATTTAAGCAATTTGGGTATGGATCATTGGAAAGCAGCTTAGTGATCCATAAGGTATTTATAGTAAACAAAGCATCACATGATCACATACATAAGATCAGATAAGTCAAAGAGTATTGGATATTTAGACTTTGACTTTGTTGAATGCCAAGATAGTATGAAATCTTATTTGGGCTATATTTATCTGCTGGTTGGAGAAGCAATGTCTTTAAAGAGTGCTAAAAAGACACTTGTAACTCCTTCCACAATAGCAGCTAAGTCGATAGCGTTTTATGAGGCATCAAATTATGAAATATAACTGCGAAAGTTTGTCACTAGGCTGCTAATTCTAAATGGAATTCAAAGACCACTTAGGAGTTAGGACATTTAGTGACAATAAACAACAATCTTGTATTTCAATAACAATAGGAGCTTAACAAAGTCTAAACACATATACATAAAGTTCCTAGTTATTAAAGAAAGAGTTCAAAGTGGACAGTTGTTTAAAAGGCATATTGAGACAAACTCCATGATTGCGGATCCGCTTACTAAGGGACTATAACACCAAAGGTCTTTCATGAGCATACTGCTCATATGGGTGTTATGACAATTAAAGATATTCAGTTTCAGTGGGAGTTTGTAATTATGCTTTTCGGTTATAGACATGGTTTTCAATTATTTCGGTTTATGGATATTTTGAGGTTCTGCAGAAATAAAGTTTATTTTGGATTATTCACACTTTGATTTTGGTATGATTTGATAAGGTTTAAGGTGGACCAGTTGGGAATAGACATGTATAGATCACACTGCATGTAAGTTTTCATGCTACATATCCATACTTGATCTATGTCATTTGATTATGTTGATATACGTGATCAGGGAGGGCTTAGTTACGATATATGTAACAAAAGTCGCCTTGGTTCTATGTTGGCATAATTGATGGACGAGATTGTTCGGAATACTTTTGATTATGATAGCAAAGGCTTGAGCTCATAAGGTTATAATGTGACATACAATTATAAAGTAATATTTATATATATAGTCCAAGTCGGAGTTTGTTAGGTATTTATTGACTTATATATATATTAAATAAGATATTGTATGTCAAATTCTATCATTAGAAAAGTGTGTGGCCCAAATTAAAAGTGATCTAATTTGGTTAAGTATTATTGGGCTTAAATTATGTGGTAAAGTATGGGCCTATATGTGTAGGTACTGTCAAATGATTTCTAATTTTATGGTGGGCTGAATTCGAAATTGGGACTCCTACTCCAATTAGGATTCCAACTATATTAGGGTTTTGGTCTCCAAATTATAAGTATGATTCTTTTCTGTAATCCCATCACCAGAAAAGAGAGAAACCCTAGTCTCTTAAAATCATGCTTACTAATTTGGAAGACCTATAGCTGCAAGACCGAAGAACTTTTATGAATTCAGGTACGCTTCTGCTTTCGCTTCCACTTTCAGATTTATTTTCTTGATGATTTGACATGACGAAATTGCAAGTGGGTAAATTAAGTTTTATGTATTCGAGAATTTTTTCCAAGAGAGTGTTGGTGTGACTTTTATCAAAGACCAACGAAAACAGCAAACGGTCTCAAATGTATCTCAGATCTTCATTTTTCAATTTCACTATTTTATTATTGTCCAATATTATGTGATTGATGATTGACACTTTTATATGATGAAAATTAGTAAAATTTGATGGTTTATTTTGCTTCTTTCTACTAGCATTTTTAACATTTAGAGTTATAATTTTGCCTAAGAATCTATTGTTTATTGTTTATTTTTTGTCTGAATTTCTAACTCAGTTTTATAATTTGACATAAGTATTTTCAATCTCTTGTCTCATTTCTTACAGGTCAAACGTTTTTGGTCACTTCATGCCTTTCAGTTTTATGTCTTCGATTTTAAAATGTGTGTATCTTGACTATAAAGACAACTTCTTCCACACTGATATACACAAGGCTGCGTAAATATTTTGAGGTTGAGTACACATGTTAAAGGTATCTATTTCTTACGGCTCTCTCATTCTTTGTAGCAATTCTATAAATTTTTTTTGAAATATTCTCATTCTATGCATCTATATTCTAATGATTCAATAAAAGAATGCATGCTTACAATCGTTGTGAAAATATAGCTTACTGATATATCATTTCATCATCACTTGCTTCACGCCAGCCATGTACCAAAGTGTTGATTAAAAAAATGAGTTCTTACATGCTGAATTGTATATGGAGCTACAAAATTTGGCTTTGCTAGAGTGCTTCTCAAATAATCAAGAAAAGTTTGAAAACCATGTAAGCACACAAACTAAACTAATATATTATTTGAAAAACACTAATTTTTTTTAAACTGGGTATATATTTTGGGAATCGAAGATCTTATTTTGCTCACTGAATACTGCAGAACTTGAATTTTTGGATGCTACATTAGACTAAAAAGTTCGCCCAAGAAAAGCAATTGCTAAGAGACATAAATGTGAATGAGAAAATTGCCTCAACTTCACCTCTAGAAGAGATTAACATTATCGTAATTAGAAAAAGATACATTTTTTTTTCAATTAATGGTTTTGGTCCTAACAGGTATTGTGATCCTAATTCCATTATGTTTTCTTACTTGGGTTTTAATTTTGATGAAATAATTGTAGTTATTAAGGATACGAAGGAAGCATGCGTATTGCAACATTCAGAAAATCATTGAGAAACTCCTTCAAGAAATCAAACAATTTGAAGTGACAAGCAAAATGTCACACGGATTGATGAAAACTATCAGAAACCAAATCAAGGTAGATTTTAATTAATGTACGTATCGTGATTTGTGTCTTAGTTTTATAATTTAATAATACTCCATTGCCTTTTTCTGTGTTGATAAATCACATGTCATGACTTAATGGATATGAGAAAGAAAAAGAGGGCATTAGAGAGCAAACTCAAGCAGCTTGAGGAAAAAATAGAGGCAATAAATAAAGAAAAATAGTCATTTTGAGAAGCATTTGAAAGAGAAGTATCACGCACAGGAGGAGACTTCTCCTTTCATCAACTCCAAAGCTTAAGACTATTGGTTTCCTAAGAACATGATTCTACTATATATTAATTTGTTTGGGAAAAACTTAGATCAAGTTTTTTACATCTTTTTCATGAAGTTCTTTAATGTAAATATGACACGGGGTAAAAAGTGTTTAAATGACCAATCACAGTAGAGAGAAAATATAAAAGGACACTTTTTATATGACCAATCATAGAAGAAAGAGAGTGTAAATACAATATATGATTGGTGGAACTTGATGAAAAGGATATAAGAAACTTGATCTTAAGTTTTTTCCTTTGTTTTGTTACACAAGTCTTGGTTAAATTTTTTTAAGTAAATTAATGATTTGGTTTCTAAAAGATGCATCTCGTTTCAATTTGATCATTGAAATTTAAAAGTTGGAATGAGACAAGGAAAATTTGATGTATCAGAAAAAGAAGAGAAAAGATAATAATAGTTTGAAAAAGAGAAAGAAAAAATATATCGTTGTGTGAGAAAGAGATAATGACAAGAAGAAGAAGTAGAATTGTAGTAAGAAGAAATGTGGATGAGAAAGAAAAAGAGGGGGAGAGAAGAAGATAAACATAGAAACAATAAAGTAAATGAAGAAAGACACGGGGAGAATAAAAAAATTAATAAATAGAAGTATGCTTGGAAAAAATTAATAAATAGAAGTATGAGGAAAAATAAAAAGTATGTAAATAGATATAGTTGCTGGAAGAATAAAAAGAAGATAAGTAAATAGTGGGTAGAAAGAAGAGAAAAAAGTAATAATATATATATATATATAGATGTGTGTGTGTGTTTGTGTGTATAAAATATTATGGTGAGATAATAGTAAGTATTAATGTTTAAATATTATATTTCAAAAATTTTAATTTTTTAAAGGACTATAAGTGAATAATTTATTTTATTAAAAATAATATAAAGATATTCTATACATATTTTAATTTATATGTATTCATTTATTTATAATTGCATATGTCTCTATATTGTTTTAATCTAGTGATTAGGTAAAAATAATAATAACAAAGGCAATTATTTAATTTTTGTTTAAAAATTCGTTATATATACATATAAAATGTCTACTTTATTATTTTTGTAAAAAGTAATAAATAAAATCCTACCAATCAAAAAACAATATTGAATTTACCATTCATACTTAAAATTGGCAAAAAAAAAATAGTAAACTAAAAAGAAGAATAAGAATGAGAGGGAGAAGAAGGAGTCCATCAAAAAAAAGAGAGGGAGAAGAAGAAAAAGAAGCTGAATGAGATAAAAAAACATGATGTGCGAGAGAGAAAAATGAGAAAATAGAAGAAAATAAATAAATAATGGTTTGAGAACGTGGAAGAAAAGAGACATAATAGTGTGAGAAAGATATTGTGGCAAGAAGAAGAAGAGGATAAAAATGAAGAAATGTGAGTGAGAAAGAAAAAGAAAGGATGTGAAAAAGATAAACATAGAAACAACAAACTAAACAGAGAAAGACATTGAGACGATAAAAAAGTTCATAGATCTATGTAAGTTTGGAAAATATAAAAACAAGTAAATAAATATGTATGAAAAATATAAAAAATAAGTAAGTAAATAGAGGTAGATTTGGGAAAAATAAAAAGGTAGATAAGAAAGTAATAAATTTAAAAAATTATGGAGATATGATAATAGGTATTAATAATTTTTAAATATGATATTTGAGTTGGATTAGTAAACTGTGAACCAATTAATCGACTGACGACTACATTGATAATCATTCAGATTTTGAAAATGATGTGTCACACTCCTAATTTTTTAAAGGAAAAAACTAAGGTGAAGTTACTTAGGTACTTGCTATGAAGTTCCACCAATCATGTGCTTTATTGAAGATTTTCAATGATTGGTTATCATAATTTGATCTTTTATATTTTCTCTCCTCCTATGATTGGTCATATAAGTACTTTTTGTCACGTGCCTTATTTTTATTGGAGAACTTCACAGCAAACACCCAAGTAACTTCACCTTAGTTTAGTCAATTTTTTTAAAAAAATTGTACATCATTAACAGTAGTTATGTCTGTTTATAGCAAGAGATAAAAGTTTGGTACAATGTTACTACATTACTTCGGTATATCCCTCTAATAATAATGTAATGTTAGTTGTTAATATTAATAGAAGTACACATTAACAATGACCCACAATAAATTAATTAGAGACCAACTGATTGGAGGATATGCTGAAGTTCAGTACTAGAACACCTTCGTATTAGTGAGAAATTTTGAGATCCCAAACTTTTAAAAAAGAGTAAATCCATCCCCTGAGAGGCTCTTAAAGTACACTCCCCTCATCTCTATTTTGAGAACTTACAAGTTACAACTCTCCTGCCTTGAAAGACAAGACAATCTAAAATTTTGCCCAATTTGAACAAAATACTCTTATTCTTATTAGTTACAAAATTAAATATTTATTTGATTAGTACAAAAAATATTTTCTTAAAAAATTAAAATAAATTTCATAATAAAATTAAAATAATTATGTATTTGTAACTACGAAATATTCCACATAGGGACACGTGGCACTGACGCTCTAGAAGCACGGCCCCAGCCCCCGTCAGAGAGACGTGGCACCACTCATCCATCAGTTACGTGGCCCTCGCCCATGGTCGCCGGATAGGCAGCACGACCAGTTATGAACTTTCCACGATCACCAGTCCCAAACTACCCTCCAGGGTCCTACCTCCACATGCCATGGGCCGCAGCCTACAACCCGTACGCAGCCACCGGCGCAAATGCCTACCAGTGGCTCGCGATCAACTTCTAGGGAAGGGGGAGACACCCCTTCACCCAGCAAGTCATGAACGAGCACGTGCCCATGGGTTTCAAGATGCCCTTCCACATAGAGCCTTATGGAGGAGAAACCGATCCGCAAGATCACCTGAACACCTTCAACTCGGCCATGTCGATACTGGGTATGACGAACGGCCAACAGTGTCGGTCTTCTCAACAACTCTAAAGGAAGCCGCCTTGAAATGGTTCTCCTTGCTGCCCACCAATTCGATTCACAGCTTCGAACAACTAGCTCAGAACTTTCTTACACAGTTCGCCAGCAGCAAAGAGTATCAGAAAAATGAAGACTCCTTCATTAGTTTCCACTAGGAGGAGGGAGAAACCCTGCAAGCCTTCTTAGCCCGCTTCACCAAGCTCTCAATCTAAGTCCAAGGCCTCCAGGACGCCGTCGCCATCTTTGTCATAAAGCAGGGTCTTCGATGCTCACAGTTCTACGGGGAACTAAACAGGTGCGCCGTCTCCACCTTACAGGAACTCATGGACCGTGCGGAATGGTTCATTCAAGAGGAGAACGCTCAGATCGCTAAGGACAAAATGAGGAAGTTCCTGATAAGCAGGGCCGATATGGAACGAGCAGAGAAGAAGAAAGAAAAGACAGGGACCGAGAACCAAGCTCCCAAGGAAAAAAGCGGTAGGAAAAGGTCACCTCCTCAACCACGGACACCTCCCCGAGGACGGTTCACGAGCTACACTCCCCTCAACAGATCTCACGTTGGGGTGTTGGAAGAAATTTATCATTCCGACATGCTCACATTCCCCTCGCAGGTCAAAAGGCGGAAAACAGGAAGACCGGTGGACAAGTCCAAATACTGCCATTTCCACAAGGATTACGGACATGAAATCAACGACTGCATCCACCTGAAGGATCAGATTGAGGATCTAATCCGGAAGGGATAACTCGGTAGGTTCATCAAGGAGGAAAGCAAGGCCAATTACGAGCACCCTCGGGAAGCTGACAGCCAAGCGCTTACCCGCAGGGTCTTCAACGTCATAGCGGGCGGATTACAGCGCGGGACCTCCTCCCTACCGCAGAACAAGAAGAGGATGGAACGCTCCATACTCGCTCTAGACTACGCTCCAAAGCACAAGAAGAGGAGCGAGACCAAGGGAGACCCCATCACCTTCGACCTCACTAACCAAGAGGGACCAGTCCACGATGACCCAATGGTAGTGATCGCGATTATCGCCAACTACGAAGTTAAGAGAGTCTTGATCGACCAAGGATCGCCAGAAGACGTTATCTACTTCGAAACCTTCAGAAAGCTCGGGTTGAACGAGGCCAACCTAAGGCCCTTCCCCGGCACGCTCATAGGGTTCTCAGGAGCCCAGGTTCTAGCAGAAGGAATCATCACTGCCCGAACAACAATGGGCACTCTGCCAAAGGTCACGAGCCTTGATGTGGACTTCATCATTGTCTTAGCACCATCAGCATACAATGCAATCCTAGGGCGGCCGTCCCTAAACAAACTCAGACCTGTAGTGTCTACCGCGCAGCTCACAATGAACTTCCCAACACCCCACGGGGTTGGAGAAATCATGGCGGACCAGAAACTGGCGCGAGCATGCTACGCAGCTAGCATAACCAAGACCGTCAAGGTCGCCCGCCTTGGTCCCAAAGAAGCACGCGAGGAACCCCCCGAGGCTAAAGAGTTAGGAGTAAAGAAGCCAGAGTCCGCCCGCCCGAACCTAACCTCCGCTTAAGACTCCGAACGCACTTTGCATTTTACCTTTAAGTCAAGTCGTATACGTCACTACTTTGAATTTAGGATTTCCAGCCTGGCCAAGGCTCGCCTGACTAAGGCAATCCGAATGTAAACATTTTGCTTACCTCAGCCTACCCAAGGCTAGCCCGACTGAGACTGCACGAATGTACTCATTTTGTTTATTATTGAAAGCACTCCTTTTTCAACTAGAGACAAGACTTCAACTCTGCAAAGTACTCGTGTAAGTCCTATCACAGGACGACGGGCTCAATCGCCCAAGAAACGCTAAGCTCCCCAGGGCCAAGCTAAAATTTCCCCAAAAGCGCGCAATAAATAGACCCCTTTGGTGCAAAAACCACAAAACGAACGTTCGACGAACCACGCTAGCAACACGCATACAAACCGTCCTGATCACACGGTGCTCATGCAAAAAATCTTTTTACCCAGACGTAAAGAGATAACCACGAAAAGAGAAACTGCAAACACGTACAACTTTTTACCCCGAAGTAAAAAGGAAAGCAGGAAAAGCTCTTCGCGAAAATCATTCTCATTAATACCAAAAATGAGAGGGCCTCCGCCCATTTACAAAGGGTAAACACCCCAAAAAATTTCATAAACCTAATCTTCGGCATCCCCAAGATCTACCAAAGTCTCGGCCCTAGCCGACTCCACGTGGCCAACATCTCCCGACGACCCCCGCCTGGTCGCCTCAGACAGCTGCTGAGAAGTAGGTCCAATCCCTGGAGCTTTCCTGCCAATTCAGGACAACACTTGGTGATCCACCAAGCGATTCGTCAGTTGACGAAGATAAGCAAGATTCAACGGAGGGTCCGTTTCCGTCCGACCACGAAGCTCACCCTCAAAAATCTCTAGGGAAGGATGCAAGGAAGCCACACACTCCGCTGGGAATCTCTCCCCACGAAGACGCTCGAGCTGCTCAACCGCCAGGAGCATGCCATACATGGGACATGGGGAGATCATGCTCGACCCACGACCTCATGGGACGTGGGTCGTCCCACGAGGCTTGTGGAGATCCCACGTCTGGTTGAGGGGAAGCTCCATGTGGTGACGTGGGCGAGGGCCACGTAACTGATGGATGAGTGGTGCCACATGTCTCTGACGGGTGCTGGGGCCGTGCTTCTAGAACGTCTGTGCCACGTGTCCCAAGGTGGAATATTCCGTAGTTACATAAGTCCCCCAAGTCTACGGGTGTCGGGCGCCCGTGGACTTAAGCTCCTTTGCTTGTAAGATACTTAGGAATTTTCGCTGCCTTTACTCGCAGGATAGCTCGTCCGCTTAGAGTCGCGGTTATGGGAGCTGGCCGTCTGACTCACGAAGTTGGCTCTCTCGCATCGCTCCGTAGGAAAGGAGGTGTCTTGGAGAGAACACGTGTCCCGTATCGGATGGCTGGACGCTTGACTTCCTCAGCAAGTTTTTGAGCCGTCTATGTAGGAAGTACGCGACTTACCGAGGTGGAGTCTTCATTGCTCAGAGGGGCATTTCCCGAAATGCCCTTCGAGGGCTAGTGGAGAAACCCAAAGGTCAGTGGCTGTTTGGTCATCTTGCAAGGCTCTCCTCCGGCTGTGTTCGTCTGTGGTCAGTGGATGACGGTGGTTTTCTTGCTAAGGGTTATTTGTTGAGGGAGCGGGCTTTATTGTAGGTGCCACGCGTCAGAGCTTGAACGGGTGCCCTTGTCACTTAAGTGTTTTGCCACCGTTTCTCCTTCATTAAATACGGGTTCGTTTCCGAGGGTAGCCATCATTAGTCTAGGTAGAGAGTTTCGCGAAAAAGGCCCTCAAGTGTTTCGAGGCAACTCTTGGGTTCTCGGGGGCTTTTCGATCTTTGCGTCTCCTTTGCCCTGGTTGTGCATCCCGTACCGTTGCTTTTTTCCACGTGTGCGTTTGTAACTGGTAGTTGTAGCTGGGCTTGATTGTAGAGGATAATAGGTTTTATCCGTTGCGGGATATGAGAGGTCAAAATTTTTAAATCGTCGCGCCTCTGGGTATCCTATAAATGCCCAACGTTTGAAAGTTTGTGACTTTATATTTGCATTCACCTTTCTCCGTTGCCTCTGCTTTCCCTGCCTTTGCTTTTCTGATTCTTGCTCCGATTCTCGCTTCCGAGTTTTCACGATCATTGGCTAGCGGATGTGATGACTATAGCTACTACCCCTTTGACTTCACTGACTTGGAAGATCTTCCTTCATCCTCCCCTCCTCCTCCTCTGAGCCGTACTCGTGAAGCCGGTCGGAGTACGGGGAGGAAGAATGGTCTACAGAGCCTGCCTGCTGTGGTACCTACTACGGTGCCTACTGGTGGTGAGGAGGAAGGACAACTTCCCATGCCTTCGTCTTCCGAGAGGGAGCGTCGTCAAGAGGTTCTTCCGAAGGAGAAGAGGAAGAAAGACGGGAAAGTCGCCGCGAGTGGACCCCGAGAGGGGGAAAGGAGAAGAGGAACCTCTGCGGCGGAGTTTTCCAGGGGCGGAGAAGGAGGGCTCAAGAACCGGCCTGTTGGTGTGGATTTGCGGTTGTCTCCGCAGGTCGTACGACGGAGTACTAATCGGGAGGATGTACGGGTGGAGGCTCCAGTGGGAGATGTTGTTCCTGCCTCCGTTCCCATTTTTTGTCTTGCCTCTGTTCCCACTTCTGCTCCCGCCCGTCAGTCACCTATGAGGGTGGTACTATCTTCTCGTCCTCCTGTCCTCAGCTCCGTTGAGGGGGTTGATCAGCCTGCTGCCAAGCGGGCCAAGGTGGTCGTTCAGGATTCTGTCGGAGACTCCCCCATGCCTTAGATTACGGCGGGTGAACCTGCACATGAAGAGGTCGCGGAGTCTGGTGGTGCGGCCGTGGAGGCCAGAGTTCCCTCAGATGGAGGGAATGTAGTGGCGAGTCAAGTGGCTGCCACGAGAGATCTTGTTCCTGGGTCGAGCATCGGCCCTTTTGAACCCCTTGGGCCACCGGAGGGGGGATTGTCTTTTGAACTGGTGGCATTGGGCAGGCGCTTCCTCGTGGAGATGCGGGAGAGGGAAGCCAGGGGGCTGGACACTTCACCCCTGAACCTCGCTGCCCAAGGTTTCGGTCGGATGGCTGAAGCGCTGGCTGACTTCCATCAAGCCGATTTCGAGTAGGAGAAGTGTGCGGTAAGTTCCTTGGTCTTGATGTTTGTCCTTGTTTTGCTTTAGCTCTTGTTTTTTACCTTAGCCGTATATATGTACCTTTCGCAGGAGGAGATTCGTCTCGACTAGGACCAGTTTGCCGGTGTTGCGTCCTTCAGCAGCCAGACTCTGGAGGTCTCCCAGAAGAGGTTGGCGGACATGCGAGAGCAGCTGTCTGCCAAGAAGCTGGTCACCCTTCCGAGGTCGCACTCCTTCGCTCAGAGTTGGAGAGGACTCGACGGGAGCTGCCCGCCCGACGAGATGACGCTGAGAGGCGTCAACAGGAGCTGCACTCACTTCGCGAAGTTTTGTGGGGTGCGGAAGCTCACGCCAACGAGAACCTTTCTGGTTGGCTGGCGGCCGAGGACAAGGTTGCCGACGTCGTTGATCTCCAGGGGGAGTTGCTTACACAGAGGATGTATGGCATGCTCTTGGCGGTCGAGCAACTCGAGCGTCTCCGCGGGGAGAGATTTTCGACGGAGTGGGTGGCTTCCTTGCATCCTTCCTTGGAGTTTTTTGAAGGCGAGCTTCGCGGTCGGATGGAAACAGATCCTTCGTTGAATCTTGGTTTCCTTTGTCAGCTAATTGAGCGCCTGGTGGAACACCAGGTGTTGTCTCGAATTGGCGGGCGAGCTCTAGGGATTGGACCTACTTCTCAGCAGCTGGCTAAAGCGACCAGGCAGGGGTCGTCGGAAAGTACTGGCCATGCAGAGCCTGCTAGGATCGAGGCCTTTGTAAATCTTGGGGATGCCCAAGAATAAGTTTATGTAATTTTTAGGGTGTTTGCCCTTAGTAATGGGCGGATGCCCTCTCATTTTTTTTAATGAGAATAGTTTTCTGCGAAGAGTTTTCTCCTACTTTCCTTTTCACTTCTGGGCAAAAAGTCGTGTGTGCAGTTTCTCTTTTCGTTGTTATCTATTTATGTCTAGGTAAAAAGGTTTTGCATGAGAACCGTGTGATCAGGACGATCTGTATGTGTTTTGCTAGCATGGTTTGTCGAACGTTCGTTTTGTGGTTTTCGCACCAAAGGTGTTTATTTACCACGCTTTTGGGGGAAATTTTAGCTTGGCCCTGGGGGTGCTTAGCGTTTTTTGGGGCGGTTGAGCCCATGTCCTGTGGTAGGACTTGTGCGAGTACTTTGCAAGTTTGAAACCTTGTCTCTAGCTGGAAAGAAGTACTTTTAATAATAGAAAAAATGATTACATTCGTGCAGCCTCAGTTGGGCTAGCCTTAGTTAGGCTGAAGGTAAGCAAAATGTTTACACTCAGATTGCCTAGGCTAGGCTGGCCGTAGTCAGGCTGAAAATCCTAAATTTAAAGTAGAGACATGCGACTTGACCTAAAGATGGTGTAATGGTGCAAAGTGCGTTCGGAGTCTAAGCAGAGGTAGAGTCTGAGCGGGCGGACTCTGGCTTCCTTCCTCCTGACTCTTTAGCCTCGGGGGCTTCCTCGCGTGTTTCTTTGGGATCGAGGCGGGCGACCTTGACGGTCTTGGTTAAGCTCGCTGCGTAGCACGCTCGCGCCAATTTTTGGTCCGCAATGATTTCTCCAACCCCATGGGGTGTTGGGAATTTCATTGTGAGCTGTGCGGTAGACACTACATCTCTGAGTTTATTTAGGGACGGTCGCCCTAGGATCGCATTGTATGCTGATGGTGCTGAGACGATGATGAAGTCTACATCAAGGCTCGCGACCTTCGGTAAGGTGCCCATAGCTGTTCGGGCGGTGATGATTCCTTCTGCCAGAACCTGGACTCCTGAGAACCCTATGAGCGTGCCGGGGAATGGCCTTAGGCTGACTTTATTCAACCTGAGCTTTCTGAAGGTATCGAAGTAGAGAACGTCTGCTGAAGATCCTTGGTCAATCAAGACTCTCTTGACTTCGTAGTTGGCGATTATAGCGGTCACTATCATGGGGTCGTCATGGACTGGTCCCTCTAAGTTAGTGAGGTCGAAGGTGATGGGGTCTCCCTTGGTTTCGGTTCTCTTTTTTTGCTTCGGAGCGTAATCGAGGGCGAGTATGGAATGCTCCATCCTCTTCTTGTTTTGTGGTAGGGAGGAGGTCCCTCGTTGCAGTCCGCCTGCTATGATGTTGATGATCCCGCGGGTAGGCGCTTGGTCGTCGGCCTCTCGGGGGTGTTTGGCATTAGCCCTGCTTCCTTCCTTGATGAATCTGCCGAGTTGACCCTTCGGGATTAGGTCCTCAATCTGATCCTTCAGGTGGATGCAATCGTTGGTTTCGTGCCCGTAATCCTTGTGGAATTGACAATACTTGGACTTGTCCACCGCCCTTCCTGTCTTACGTCGTTTGACCTGCGGGGGGAAGCTGAGCATGTCCGAGTGATAAATTTCTTCCAACACCCCAACATGAGACTTGTTGAGGGGAGTATAACTCGTGAACCGTCCCCTGGGAGGTGTCCGCGGTCGAGGTGGCGACGTCTTCCTATTCTTCTCCTTGGGGGCTTGGTTCTCGGTTCCCGTCTTCTCCTTTTTCTTTTCTGCCCATTCCATGTCTGCTCGGCTTATTAGGAATTTTCTCATCTTGTCCTTGGCGATTTGAGCGTTTTCCTCTTGATTGAACCACTTCGCACAGTCCATGAGCTCCTGTAAGGTGGAGACGGGGCATCTGTTGAGTTCCCCATAGAATTCTGAGCATCGAAGACCTTGCTTTATGAAGAGATGGCGACGGCATCCTGGAGGCCTCGGACTTGAAGCGAGAGCTTGGTGAAGCGGGCCAGGAAGGCTTGCAGGGTTTCCCCTTCCTCCTGGTGGAAACCAATGAAGGAGTCTTCATTTTTCTGGTACTCTTTGCTACTGGCGAACTGTGTGAGGAAGTTCTGCGCCAGTTGTTCGAAGCTGTGGATCGAATTAGTGGGCAGCAAGGAGAACCATCTTAGGGCGACCTCTTTTAGGGTTGACGAGAAGACTCGGCACTGTTGGCCGTCCTTCATGCCCAATATTGACATGGCCGAGTTGAAGGTGTTCAGGTGATCCCTCGGGTCGGTTTCCCCACCATAAGGTTCTATGTGGAAGGGCATTTTGAAACCCATGGGCACGTGCTCATTCATGACCTGCTGGGTGAAGGGGTGTCTCCCTTTTCCCTGGAAGTCGATCGCGGGCCACTGGTAGGCATTTGCACCGTTGGGTGCGTACGGGTTGTAGGCCGCGGCCCATGACATATGGAGGTAGGATCCTGGAGGGTAGTTTTGAACTGGTGGTCGCGGATAGTTCATGATCCGGCGACCATGGTTGGTCCAGGTGGGATCACCGTTGGGGTTGGTGCCGCCGTCAGTGACAATCGTGCGAACTCCATTGGTAAGGTCCCAAATTGAATTGCGGGCAAGCAGGTAGGATTGCTGGAGGTCCATGCCGTCGCACCGTGTGGCACTAAGGGTAACTGAGTGCTCGCATTTGCTGGGGCGAGGTTCCTGTCCTCTTCCCATCGCTGTTGGTGTAGAGCTGCTACTTCTGCTTCGAGGCGGGCGATCTCTGCGTCCCGCGGGTTCCTTGTTGGCTCTGTCATCTCTTGACCACCGATTGTGGGGCAAGGGACGTGCGGCATGCCATACGGGTGTTGAGGCCAAGTTTCCTCTCTAGATGCCGGGTTCTGGACCACGGTTTCCGTAATGGCTACCTGCGTTATTGAGGAGGTTTGAGGCTGGGTCGCGCTTGATCCGCTTGCCTCAGTTGTAACCAGTTCGGCCGTTCCCTATCGATTCCTCGTGCTGTGTCTCAGGGCGCTAGCGTCAGTCGTGGTGTACTATATCCTGTATTTGTATTGGAGATCAAAAACAAAAACAAATACGGGTTTCTGAGCGTTAGGTGTATACACATATGTGCTTGACCCGAGAATTATGGCAATAACATGTATGGTACCAAGGGTAGGGTCATAACGCACTCTTCGCACAACAAATCCACTTTGAAGTTGACTTATTCGCTCGGCCAATCGTCGGAATGTGTACGAGATACCATAAGGGCCCAATATCTCAATAGCACCTTTGTCTAAAGCTTCGAATGAGACTTCATATCCGAAACGCAGGAACGATCTGACTAGAAAGTCATTCAAAACTTGATCGAAGAACCAGCGTTTATTGAAGAAGCTATAGAGTCGATTACAAAAAGTACTAGTTTGAAAGGCTCGTTGGAATTGATCCGCTACGGGATTTACATTATACGCAACAGAAGCACCTGAAGTACTAAACAGAATAGGTATTAGGGGCTTTCCGTCGGGTCAGGTTTGGAAAGTGCCTTCATGTTGGCATTTCGTCGGCTAAGTTTCGAAATTTCCTTCATGTATATATACATTTGTGTATACTCTGTTGAGCCGGTCCGGAGTATGCCACCATTACTAGTTGGTTAATCCATTGAGTTGGTCCGGATTGAACCAAGCGGGTATCCCGAGACGATGGTCCGAAAAGTGCTGATGTAGATGGACACCTTGGTGGGTTGGTGCCGGGGTGCGCCACCGAAAACAATATTCCGTGGAGACGGTCCCGGAATGGGTCGTGTGCCTATGCGTATCGATGTAAGATACCAAGCGTATAGGTACTCAACATTAGTGTAAACCCTCAATTTCCTTGGTATGCAGTATGACTAGATTTCCTTTTCTTCGAACATGCCATGACGATGGCCGGTATTCTCACGTGACGTCAAGACAAAGTTATTTTCTTAAAAAGGTCATGACATCAATTGTTTTCTTAACGTGGCATTGAGGAAACCTTATTTTTAAATTACTATATTTCAAATCCAACTAACCATGATGATGAGTTAAGTCTTATAGTGCATTGGGATAGATAGGGAGGACCGACACGTCACGGCGGCAACAAGGTAAGCAAAGGTACGTAAGTTTGGCGGGTGAACCGCACTTGGATGTTAATCTATGTTTAGTTTTTCTCGATACACGCATGTCAGTATGCATGATTAATGTATGTTGTGGTACGGTTAAAGTATAGTTTGTACATGTTCTATTGCATGAGAACAATTATATAATTATCAAAGATGAATTGAAGTGTATGCGTATGTGAATGTGGTTTCTCCCCTTCCCGGTCGTAGTGGGACCCGCTACTATGCCTAGAATGGGAGAGTCACCCACTGAGTCGTTGACTCACCCTCTAGTGGTTTACTTTTTCAGATACAGGTACCGGTCAGGCTTCCACGTCGGCTCAGTGAAGGCGACGTTTTGCTAGCAATCACATTCTGTCTCCGTGGGTGGCTTTGATTTTATTTTGGATATTGTAATGAATTGATTACACTTTGTGGTTATTATACTCTAGACTTGTTAGCTCCACATACTTAAAGGCAGGATTATTTTGGGGGACTTATTATTATTATGTATACGAATTTGCATGTGAATAGGATATGTCACACACTGGAGTGTGTAGCAACGTATATGACGGATATATATTATGTGTGTTTGAGTATACATATAAACTGAAGCAACACTTGGCTATGGATTGCAGGTTTAAGATAGGCCACAGAGGAGATGTGACCCATATATATTCATAATGTGTGTACGCGAATGGGAATGATAGTTAAATGAAATAGGTGTTAAGGCTAACAGACTCAGGGTTAGGCCCTATGTCTGTGCCGGTCACATGCCTCCCCCTATTGGACGTCCGTGACCGGCACGGGAGGTAGGATTTCTCCTATCCCGTAAGCCTCTAATTCCTGATTAACATTTTCTCATGTTCATAACTACCCATTTCTAATACAAACAATATATAATATATATGGCCATCCAATTCCGGTGACCTAAGTAGCGTGCAATCCACGGCTCGCTCAATGCCACTTCAGTCTATATATATACACATATTCACGCACACGTACATATAGTTTACATACTGATCACGCGCTTCAGTGCGGGTGATCTATCCTGTTCACATGCAGAAGCCCTGTATCCAGTCATACATATATTCAATCACACACATACGGATAGTTTACATATTGATCACACGCCTCAATGCGTGCGATCTATCCTAGTCACATGCAAAAGTTATATTTACATACAACATGTATTCAGCCACACACATATATAATGTACATATTGATTATACGCCTCAATGCGTGTGATCTATCCTAATCACATGCGGAAGTCACAAATATATATATGGTATATATACTATATCATAACCTAAGTTCCCAACACCACGACCTAACTTTAACTTGTATGAAGCCGACAATGCTAGAATTCGAGTTATATATATACACAGCAGTTGTATACGTACAAAAGCTACGCCCAAAAATGATTTATATATATACATCACGACATATGTACAAATCCAAAATAACTACCGATGCGGACTAAGCATGCGGTCTTCAAATATGTCCGCCTCCTTGAGAAGAAGTGGACGCGTTCCCGACGCCTGAACCACCTGTATCTGAAACATATAAACAGGGGGGGTGAGTCGAACAGACTCAGTGAGGAGCTCCCCCATCCCTGGCGTAGCAGCGGGTACCACTACAGCTGAGGGAAGGGAGCAACCATAACCACATGCGCATGAAACAGATTCATATTGTGACCTTTAACATGATCAGGCAATCAATATATCATATTCACAATTAAAATCCTAATTCATGCTCCTAACATATTTATTATTCTGCACGTACATAAATCACAATATATATATATATATATATATATATATATATATATATATATATCATATGTTTTCATGGTTAACATCTACTTATACGCGTAGGCATTCACTTGCTGTGTCCCGCATTATGCGAAAAGAAATACTCGCCCGAAGGCAATCTCTTGTTTGAACCTAGTTGATCACAATAGGAACTTTCTGACTCCAAGGCACGCTTAGAGTAATAGCCGGCAACTTGTTTAACCCCTGTTAAACCAAGGTAATGGCCACTATGTGGCATATTTACTGATGACAAAATCTTGTCTGTCCGACTAGGATGACCGACTCGATCTACCCGGACTAACCTAAACAAGTTCAACTGTTCAACTAACATGTTTAACCTTGAAAGTCACCCTATGAGAAACTAATTGAATATTATATGTGTTTATTAGTTAGGCCTAGTTTCCCCCTTTTCAATTATGCAACACTCTCACTCACACTTAACAACCTAAGTTCAGTTTCCTCAAGGTACCATACGGTCAAGATCTTTACAACGATGATCGTTTTAATTAGTTTCTAATAGTAATGAACCCTCACATATGAAATCCCGACTCAGTCTTACCCACGGTAACACATAAGGCTCGGTGAGCCACAATATCACATATTCACTTGAGAATAAACATATAACCACATAAACAGTTTGCAAGTCCACTCTTTACTTGCTAATCATATACGCATAACGCAAATACATTCAGATAGACATATTTCATATAACAATTTGCACAAAATAGAGAAAATCACATATTCGCGTAGTCATCCAACCCTGTGGGGCAGGGATGGGAGAGCCCCTGACCTCGTTGGCCCTCCTGATCAGTCCTCGGAGTGCCTGAAGCTCCAATTACTCTGTGGTGCCCTATACACATGTACTTAAGCAATTTAGAAACGTGTACAGAAGCATCTACCATGTACGTGTCATGCTAATGCTCATGCACCCTCCAGATATTTCCAAGAACAAACTATTTAGTTCGTTACGTCGTCTTATTTGCTCTTTTTCGAAAGTTCATACTATCTTATATCCACTTTCACACATTCGAGCCACTTAGAACCTCTAAATGCTTAGGTTAGAGACTTCCATTTATCTAAATTCCACTTCATATGTTCATAAGGACTTCTAACTAATAAAGGAATAATTTCACGGCTCAAAAGAGGCCTTAGCTTACTCATTTCACCAGTACCCCTTATTTGCCGAGTAAGAGTTCAACCACTACCCCTTTAATTATATGTAAAAATATAATCGAGTATACAATATAGCCTTGGAACCAATTTAGTGGGTCTTAGGTGTCCACCCCGGACTAGACCGAGGTGTCCAGCCCACAGCACAACTCCTTACTGTACGGTGGCTTGGTATATCGCCTCTTTTCCACCGGATTGGGTTCCAGTTGAGACAGTAAATACTTGGGCTTTTATTCCCTTGTCTATTTCCAGCAACTATAACACCTATACTACTCCATTCCAAGCCTATTCATGCATCAAACCAGCAAAATTCGAATTTAGCACAATTTCCTAACCCAATTTCCATGATTTCCATACCCGGTCAGTTCCTACGATTTCACTTCGATTCTGAACCTCACTAAGCTTTCAATAACACCTACTAAGCTCAAATTTATCCCCGGAATGTCTCAATTGAAAGAGATTGAAGAATTCGTAAAATTGGAGAAATTGGGGTTTTGAGAGATTGGGGCTTTCTTACCTTATTCCAATCGGATAGAAGGCTTGGGGATGCTGAAAGAGAGCTCTGATCACCTTCTCCGGTGCCGGCGCACATTTTATTGCGAGAATCCGGCCAGAACCCATCGAGCCCTTCCTCCCTCTCCTTCGTGCGTCTCGTCGTGGTCCGCTCCTCTCACTGCCTCTGCTTTTCGTTTTTTTTTCTCGGTTTGTAGCTTTGGCTGGAAGGGGGGTCAAGGTTTGGCCCCCCTTTTAATTAGTAATTAGAAAAAAATAAAATAAAAATAATATTAGTTGTAAATTCATAATTCCTCCCATCCTTCTAATTTCCCTTCTCTTTTAGGTCCTCGTTTAAAATAATAAAATTTCCTATTTTTCTCTTCTTTATTTTATTTTAACTCTTTAATTATTTAATTTAATTTATTTTTCTTTCAAAAAGAAAAATAAATGAAATAATAATGATAATAATTAAATTTAAATATCTCTGATATTAAAATCTTCCCCCTTAAAAATTCGGTCCCTGAATTTCAAACAATATACTAACCTTAGTCTTGAAATAGATGAGATACGTCTTGCGTATTTCACCCTCAACCTCCCATGTGGCTTCTTCGGTCGAGTGATTTCTCCACAGAAATTTAACCAATGGAATCTCTTTCGTTTTGAGTTTCTTCAATTGCCGATCTAAGATTTCTACTGGCTCCTCTTCATATGTCAGATTTTTGGTTAGTTGCACGTCTTGCGATTGAATCACGTGCGAGGGATCTGGAAGATATTTCCGAAGCATCGATACATCAAAAACAGGGTGTACTCCCTCCAATTCCGTAGGCAATTCTAGCCGATACGCCACATTCCCAACTCGTTCTAGGACTTCAAACGGTCCGATATACCGAGGACTTAGCTTCCCTTTTTTACCAAACCGCATTACGCCTCTCATCGGTGATATCCTCAAGAACACCTGGTCACAAATGGCAAATTCGAGTTCTCTTCTTCGATTGTCTGCATATGACTTCTGTCTACTCTGAGCCGTTAGCAATCTTTCTCTTATACACTTCACCTTTTGCAAGGCATCTTGTAACAACTCTAGGCCGATTAGACTAGCTTCTCCGACCTCGAACCACCCAATCGGGGATCTGCACCTACGACCGTACAGAGCCTCGAAAGGTGCCATTTGGATACTCGCTTGATAACTGTTATTGTATTCAAACTCAGCTAAAGGTAAATACCTCTCCCAACTTCTGCCGAAATCCATAATACATGCCCAAAGCATGTCTTCAAGAATCTGAATGGTTCTTTCTGATTGCCCGTCAGTCTGTGGGTGGAACGCAGTACTCAAATCAACTCTCGTCCCTAACACTTCCTGCAATGACTTCCAAAACCTGGAAGTGAACTGTGGCGCTCTATCAGATATTATGGACACTGGCACACCGTGCAATCTAACAATTTTTGATTGATAAATCTGCGCATATTGACTCACTCCATAAGTGGTCTTAACTGGTAGGAAGTGTGCGGACTTAGTCATGCGATCCACTAGCACCCAAACCGAATCGAATCCCCGTTGTGATCTTGGCAACCCTGTTACAAAATCCATCGTTATCCTCTCCCATTTCCACTCAGGTATTTCTATCTGTTGTAATGTTCTGGCGGGCTTCTGGTGTTCAGCCTTGACTTGCTGACACACTAAACACCTGGTTACATAGTTTGCAACATCCCTGTTCATGCCATTCCACCAATACAGCTGTTTCAGGTCATGATACATTTTATTAGCTCCCGGATGGATTGTATAAGCTGTTCGGTGTGCTTCTTCAAGAATTCTTTCTTTCAAGTTATCAACCATAGGGACACACAACCGTCCCTCCAACCGAAGTACTCCGAAATCAGCAATAGAGAATCGGATGTCGTCCCCTTTCTCTTTAGTTACAGTATCCCTGATTTGCTTGAGGTCGGTATCTTCATCCTGTCTAGCCTTCACCTCTTCCACCAGAGAGGATTTAGGTTGCAAATGAGATAAAAGTGAGTTGGAACTTCCAATCTCAAACTGATTCCCCATTTGTTCTAGCTCATGCAGCTCTCTGATCAACGGTCTTCTTTCTTCACTTATATGAGCAAGACTGCCCATGGATTTTCGGCTCAGAGCATCGGCTACCACATTAGCCTTTCCTGGATGATACAAGATCGTGCAGTCGTAGTCCTTCAACAACTCTAACCATCGACGTTGTCTCAAGTTCAAGTCTTTCTGCTCGAAAATGTATTTGAGGCTTTTGTGGTCTGTATAAATTTCACATGCCTCACCGTACAAGTAATGTCTCCATATTTTCAAAGTGAATACTACAGTAGCCATCTCAAGGTCGTGAGTCGGGTAATTCTTCTCATGTTTTCTCAGTTGTCGCGATGCATACGTAATCACCTTGTCGTGCTGCATCAAGACACACCCTAACCCGATCCTCGACGCGTCACAGTATACCACATACCCTCCTATGCCTTCAGGTAATGCCAACACCGGAGCGGTAGTGAGACTATCTTTCAGCTTCTGAAAACTCTGCTCACACTTTTCATCCCATATGAAATTCACCCCCTTCTGAGTTAGCTTAGTCATAGGTGCCGTAGCCTTAGAGAAATCCTGCACAAATCTTCTATAATATCCAGCCAAACCCAAGAAACTGCGAATCTTGGTAACTAAGGTAGGCTAGGACCAATTCTTCACCGCTTCTACCTTACTTGGATCAACGTGGATTCGCTCTGATGATACCACGTGACCCAAAAAGGCAACTTTGTCAAGCCAGAATTCACACTTGGAGAACTTAGCATACAATTTCTCCTCTCTCAACTTCTGCAATGCTAATCTCAAGTGTTCTGCATGTTCTTCAGAATTCTTAGAGTAAACCAAGATGTCATCAATGAAGACAATGACAAATCGGTCCAGAAATGGTTTAAAGACCCTGTTCATCATGTCCATGAACACTGCAGGAGCATTAGTTTATCCGAAAGACATCACCAAGAACTCGTAATGTCCATATCGGGCCCGGAATGCGATCTTAGGTATATCTGATTCTCGAATCTTTAATTGATGGTACCCAGATAGCAAATCAATCTTGGAAAACTGCTTTGCGCCCTGCAACTGATCAAATAGGTCATCTATCCTCGGCAGTGGGTACTGATTGCGGATCGTCACCTTGTTTAACTTTCGGTAATCGATACACAACCGCAAAGATCCGTCCTTCTTTTTCACAAAAAGGACCGGTGCACCCCAAGGAGAGAAGTTGGGTCTTATAAAACCCTTGTCAAACAATTCTTGTAACTGCGTATGTAACTCCTTCAACTCTTTCGGAGCCATCAGGTAAGGTGGTGTGGAGATAGGCTGGGTGCCAGGTTGCAGCTCAATTTCAAATTCAATCTCACGATCGGGCGGCAACCCCGGCAAATCTTCTGGGAACACATCCGAAAATTCTCGTACTACCGGTACTTGAGTCAGTGAAGGTACTACTTTCGTGGTATCCTTGACAAAATCCAAATACCCTTTACATCCCTTTGCAAGTAATTCGGATGCCTTCAACGCCGAGATCAAGCTTGGATACAGTGCAACTCCGTCACCCCGTACCACAAAAGGTTCCTCGTTTGGCATATTGAACTTCAAACATTTAGCCCTGCAGTCCACAACCGCATGGCAAGAAGAGAACCAATCCATTCTGAGGATTACATCAAGATCAACCATACACAACAACCGAAGGTCTACCATAGTCTCATGACCATTGACCTCCACAATGAAAGACTTGTGCACATACTCTACTTTTTTCGATTCTCCCATTGGAGTAGAGACCAATACATTTTCTTTCATTCTAAACGGAGATTTCTTGAATTTATAGGCAAATGCATGCGACACATAGGAATGAGTGGAGCCAGAATCAAATAAGACTCGTGCTTCAAGAGAGAAAACAATGAGGGTACCTGTCACAACTGCATTTGATGCATGAGCGTCTTGCTGAGAAAGTGCAAATACCCGCGCTTGTCCTCCACCTACTGCCCCTGGCCCTCTGCCACATGATCCTGCACCATGATCTCTAGCTACACCTGTACTTGCTGTTTATGGTGGTATAGTTCTTACTGGTGGGGCTGGAATAGGTGTACCCGTCGGCGTCGGATTACTTCTCACACTTGTACCCTCTTTTCTCTTTGGACACTCTCTAGACATATGGCCCACCTAGCCGCAGTTGTAACACCCACCTGTCAGTCTCCGACACACTCCAAAATGATACCTGCCGCAAGTCGCACACTGGGGCCTTGTCTTAGCCGCATTTCCACCCCCTTTCACTCTCTGTCCCCCTTGAACATTACTTCTTGTACCTATTTCATGGGTAATGGTTGAGGATTGTCCTCCTGCGGACCCTGAGTATCCTGCACCTCCACCTGTTGTCTTCCTCTTGTTACTTCCACCTCCTTGGTTATCACTGCTTGTAATTAACTTGACATTGGGATCAATAGAAGTCCCGTACCTCTTCAGGGTTTCAATCATTCTGGCACAATCTGCTGCTTGAGCTAAAGTCTCAAATTGTCTTCTCTTGGGTAACAAAGTAGTAAACAACGGCTCCGTGAGACGGTGTATGAATCTCATGATCCTCGCCTCTTCATCAGGAACCAACTCAGGTGAGAATTGAGCTAGTTCTGTAAAAAGTAATTCATACTCCGTCACGGTCATGTTAGGCGTCATCCACAACTCCTCGAATTGCTGATGGTTTGCATCTTTGGTGCCTTCAGATAGAAACCGACCCAGGAATTCCCTCTGAAAATCTTCCCAGGTCATCGGTGCCACCCTTCTTGAATACTTGGTCTGTACGGACTCTATCCATACTCTAGCAGCTCCCCTCACCTGGAATGAAGCTAATTCCACTAACTCATGGCCTGAGCATCTCAGCATGTGCCCAATTCTGACCACATCTCTCACAAAGTACTGTGGATCCTCTTTCTCACTAGTTCCGCAGAAAGTGGGTGGATGAAGCTTCAGAAATTTTGAAATTGGCAGCTCTCTGGGTGCTACCCGCGGCTCACGAGGCACATCCTACGGTTGTTGCCATTCTCTGTCCTCTTCCTCAACAACCTCCATCTCTTGATTGCTCGGAACTCTCTCTTCTTCTTCCTCGCCGACTACTAACCGGCGTACTTCTCTCTGTATTTGTCTTGTCATCTCTTCTCTTAGTTCCTGAAATCCTGCGGTGAGCATTTTCGCAACAGAAGGTGCACCTGTCTCCTCTCTTTTCCTCTCACTTGTGCTCTACCTTGACCACGAGCATGATCTCTACCTCGACCTCGGGTACGGCCTCTACCTCGGCCTCGGGTGGGCATTCCCTCCTCCCGAACTGATTCTCGATCAATTTCAGCAAGAGTTCTCCCTCCACCCCTAGCTTGTCTCGTGATCGGTGACATCCCTATACTGCACACAGAACACACCTAATAAGTACACGTATATCAATGATATTTCATATCAAAGAGAGTAGAAAGAAAGGGCTGACACAATTTCCTGGGTACTTCTATAATTGCCTTTTTACTCCCACGTTGCGCCCAGGTTCACAACGAGGCGTAAATTGACACCCGGTCATACCTATGGCTTCATACAGTTTAAAGTAAACCAGGCTCTGATACAAAGTTTGTCACGACCCCCTATCGAACGTCCGTGACCGGCACGGGAGGTAGGATTTCTCCTATCCCGTAAGCCTCTAATTCCTGATTAACATTTTCTCATGTTCATAACTACCCATTTCTAATACAAACAATATATAATATATATGTCCATCCAATTTCGGTGACCTAAGTAGCATGCAATCCACGGCTCGCTCAATGTCGCTTCAGTCTATCACTACTAGAAAAACTGCAATCAGTGACCGCAATTTGTGACCGACATAAAATTAGTCACTAAAATAATCAAATAGTGACTGATTTTTGACTGACGTAAAAATCAGTCACTAAATTCTTAACGCATAAAATTAGTGACTAAAATGTCGGTTACAAAGTATCAGTCACTAAGTAGTTAGTAATCGGTCAATTTGCGATCACAAATACATTTAACTAGGGATGATCATGGGTAGGGTACTATATTCCTCGGACCCGGACTTGAGCGGGTATCAAAATTAATCCCCATCCCCGGACCCTACGCATAGTCAAATCCCCATACCCCAACCCCGACCCATAAAAATTTTAAATAAATAATTATTTTATTAATATAAAATTTATTTTTATTAACTTTTTTTATCTCTAATCACAAAAATAAAAAAAATTAAATCATAAATATAAATACACTATTAAGTTACTTTAATATTTATAAAATATTTAACATTTTTTTAGAATTAAATATTTTCCCAACCAAACATAGCCCCATTTTATCCAAAAAGAAAAAAAAAACCTATTCTATTAAACAAATAAAATATCTAAAACTTCCCACCTAATATTTCATTCTTCCCTCCAACTCTACCATCGGTCAAAACCCTACAAAAAAATAAACTTAAGCCTTTTCGTTCTTTTCCCTCATACTATCGAAACAGAACACAAGAGAAGAGAAGAGAACACAACCCTAAGTGCCACCACAATCTGAAATCCCTAACCTCATCGGTGTTGCACAGTCGCCGCCGACATCCCTCCTTCACACGGAAGCCATTGCTACAGACTTCGGTGTAAAACTTTGGATGGTATGAACTGATGATTAATCCCTAGCAATATGATGACACATTCCAGCAGCTCTATGTCGACTCTGATCCTATGTCAATATGTGATCGGTAAATATGAGCTAAGAACATTCTTTTCAAATTAATATCTATGATGATACACAGAACTTACGTAACAGAGGAAAATGCACCTGATAGTTTTTTCTGAACTATCAGTGAAGACCCAATAGTATTCACTTCCACGACAATGCAATGATTTTAATTACCCCCTAAGTGTTGTAACAATGTAACTGATAAAAATCAAGTTTGTTTAAAATGCATACTCATTTATTGTTGGGTGTGTTTGTTTATGCTAAGAGTCCTACTCTTAGAGTTACTTACTTACTTGTAAGCGTGTCAATATTGTTATAAATGACAAGGTCCTTTTTCTTGTATTACAGGCCTGTTTGACGAGAGTGGGAAGCTTCTTGGTTCATCTAGCAGCCCAATACAGATATGGAAAGATGGTGCCCATGTTGAGGTACTATTTTTAAATAATTGACTTTTACTAAATCTACAGAAAGCTAATGATAAAGCAGTCTATCAGGGCTATTGCAAGAATTATAAGATTTGCTTACCTCAGTTGGCACACAATTGCCATGCCATGTTTAACTGGTTGTGAAAATTATAGGGGAAGTATTTGGGATAATTTCATTACTATTCAAGATTAATTTTTAAATAATACTTGTTTGCACACAGACATTGAAATAATACTCATCATATATATAAGTAGCGAATAATTTTTAAATTAACCTGCCAATGTAACATTTTCAAATATTATTATAATACAAAAAAACAGAGGAAGCAAAACAAGGTAATTGATTAATATATAAAATAAATGAAATTTAATTTACAGGACCACTATATATATATGTATACCTTTAATGTGTTGTGAAGAGATGCGGCGAGATGAAAAGGTGAATATGGCAGAATTGGTTGGGTTGGAGGCAGAGGAGATTAAGGATGAAGAGAGTGTGGGTTTTAGTGTGAGTGTAGGAGGAAGGCAATTGTGTATGTGTGAGGGCGTGGCTATATATATACTCAACTCTTTGGCTCCTAAGAGTATTATATATTTTATTAACAAGCGTGCACACAGTACATTAAAAAATTAATTTTAGGTAAGATATGTTAGCTTCAGTTTTTAATTTTGAGAGTTATATGATAATGAGTTTGTGGTTAACCTAGACCTCCTAAAGTGGAATATATAAAACCATTTGATCATTTTAATTATATATACGTTACTTCTTTTGGAAAATTTTTAACAAAACTAAAATTAAATTAAAGCTATGAGAAGAAAAGTGATGGTAGACCTCAAGGTCAAGGAAGTAGTTTTCTTTTTGAATAAAGGTCAAGGAAGTAATTAATCAGGCGCACATGTAATTACTATTTAGTATTTACCATGTTGCGTCACTTGGAGAATCTCTCATTCTACAAATCTGGTAAATTAAAGCTCCTGATTCTGGTTATGAATCTTGAATATAACTATTCCTTATTTCTTATCACCCATAACTCATAATATTACATTCTTTTTACACTTGAAGAAAGATCTTATGGGTGAACGTTTAAATTGATTTGTTCCCTCCTTTCAATATTATGAATGAGTTTCTGATTTACATATGAAAACTTGAACCACTGAAGTTATTAGTTGTGTTAGCATTGAATCATGCTTCTAAGTTCTAACTAGAGTTGAAAATTAAGAGGAATTGTATAAGCCTTGTGCTTGTGGAATATATACCATCCTCTTAACTTTATGAAGCCTTGTGCATAAATAAACTGCTTTTTTATATGTGTGTTTGTGGTGCTAGGAAAGGGCGAACACTCAATTTAAATGCTATAAAAAGCTTTGGGCCATTATATTCCTAGTTGCACCACCTAGCTCCCTACTACAAAAAGAAGGTGTATTTGATGCTTGAACCTATGCCTTAAATTAAAAGTCACTATTTTTATTAGATTTTGGGATTTTTCATTTAGCTACCTGATGGGCCTAAGGTGCATAAGACCTACACCAGAAAAGGGAAGAAAAAGGCTAAGAATGTTGAGCCCACGCCCAAGGGCAAATCAGTAATTGCTCAGGAATAACTAACTCTGACATGCCTTTTGAGGCTGTACGCAGCAGAGATAAGGCAGGCAAGATTTGGAGTGGAAATTGGGAGAGACTTTGTCCTCTCGAATGACAGGGGTTATGTTTACTTTCTGCAATTTACTATTTTTGTGAGTGTGTGCTATATTTCATGCTACTGGGCATCATTCTGGTGTTATTACAGTAAGCTAGTAAGGGAATATACTATTATGAACTTTCCATATATTACTCTGTGTGCTATCTCTATTGCTTGGGTGCTGGATTTTTACCATTTGCAGGGGAGCCCTATCATTACCATATATATAATTCACATCTTCATTTTATGTTAGGTTGTCGGATAGGGTTGGTTAAATATAGTTATGTCTAAACCTTTTTTATATGAACCAAGTGATTGATCATCTATGCTGCATATATATACAGCATACTCTACTAATGTGGTAAACGTATTAGGAGATGGGAAAAGAAAGAAAAACCCCGACCACTAGCAATATTGATAGGAGTGAATTAAAGGTTGTAGGAATAAAGTGATTCTCATCTCAATAATGCTAGTCAAGGGCGATGAATCTTTTAAAGCCTTTATGATTGTAATTTTTATTTTTCTCTCTTTATTCTCTTGTCAACTTAGATCTCCCTTCTGGACTCTTTATACTACTGGAGCTAAAAAGTTGCTGCACCAACTTTGGAGCAAGACCTTATTTCAAATCAAATCCAAACTGCAAGGTTACATGCATGTGATGTGGCACATTACATATATACATGCTAAGGGAAATATACAATATAATATAATATAAACTCCATCGTGTTATTTTTTATGATTATTAATTCAATATTATTCCAATAATGAACACCAGTGGGCCTTCCATTAATTAATCATGACTCCCTATATATATGAAGCCCTTAATCATTCCATCATATTTGCTGTATTCCCAAAACTGAAACTTGTGTTGTTGTTTTATCATTTATGAATGGAAAAAGCTTTGAGCAACCCTCAAAGGCTTCCATATTCCATATACATGGAATTGTGGAAGCCATTGGGGGTTACGCTCGAACCTTCATTCCTATATATTGCTCATACTTCATCACTCCAACTAGTTGCTACATTTAATTATTGGGAGATTGAAAAAATATTGTTTTTCACAGTAATGTTCATAATATCAACAAAATTTTGACAACACCCACTAATTTAAATTTTCTGCTAAACTATATAATGGTTCTGCTACAGAACCATTTTACCAGAATGGTTCTGCAGCTGCAGAGCTGCTGCAGATGAACCAGAATCTGGTTCTGCAGGTTCTGTTGCAGAACTAGAATGTGGTTCTGCTGCAGAACCAGAACCAGAATGGTTCTGTTGCAGAACAAGAATGTGGTTCTGCAGCTCATCTCTTTCTACTATGAATTTACCATTGTTCGAAGGCCTCGACCTTTATATTTTTGGGATAAATTGTGAAATTTTGTATGCGTGAAGTTCTTTTAATAATAACTTTTATTTAATTTATGGTCTTCAATATGGTTTTTAATATTTACTTAATTTCAATTTGATCCCCACATTTAAATATGGTCTTTAATATGCGTGTCTTTTAATTTCTTTCCTTTAGTGAGTTTTTTAAAATTTAGTTTTTTTCTTTTTTCTTTGTTCCTTTAGCATTCTATAAAGTTTGAGCAAGAAATTGAGTTTGGTGGTGGTTACATAAAGCATCTATCTGGATTTGCTAATCAGAACAAGTTTGGTGGAGACTCCTTATAGGTTAGTTATTTAGTGCACATTCTTTACTTTGTATTAATGTAGTAGTTGATTATGTCTGTCTTTAGATATATGGTTGATCAATCTAATATATATGGTTGAACAATTTGATCCCCACATTTAAATCCCCCTTTCAATATATGTTGACACCATTCATTAGAAGGTCATTCTTTCCTTTTTTTTTCTTTGTCATGTAGAAACATGAGACCCGATCAACTATGGATGTATAATCGGCGTGACCAAAGTAGCTTTGAACAAATGGAAGTGATGCATGAAGAGGCAGAAAAGGCTGCACAGGAAGAGATGCAAAGGAAGATACAAAACCTTGAAACAATTGTCCAACAACTCTTGGCAAAAAATGGGATGAGCACTTCATCTAATGATCCGCCTACTAGTGGCTCTAATCTACCCGAGTAGAGATAATTAATATATTTTTATGTATGTGACTCATGAGATTGTTTTAGACTTGTATTTTGTTTCTCATGAGATTATTTGACTTATATGTTTAAGATACAAGTATTTTTAGGTGTCACTATGAATATATATATATATATATTAGTGGTTTATATCATTTTCAATTAATATTTATTATTAAATTGTTATTTGTGACAAATTAGTGACTATAGATAGATTGAGTCACGGAATTTGTGACTGAATTGTGACAAAGGGGTTTCATACGTATTGACTGATTTGTGACTAGGAGGGTCACCAAAATTTCCAACCAATTTTTGACCGCTCGTCAGTCACAAATTTGTGACCGCTTTGTGAGACCCAAGATTCCATTTTATCATCATTCACGTTTTTTCTTTTTCTTATCAAGGAATAGATCGCTTTACTTGTATGACTTAGATGTCTCGTATTTCTCGAAAAAGCGATTCGATTGATGGGATTTGGTATGATACTTATGAGATCGATGAGATTCAAATATTTCTTCTTAGAACGTATTGATTTGACCCCATAAGCGGGACCACCACCCCATAGCATGTTGCCGCCAGAAACAGAACCCCGTATTTTTTCTAGAGAATCTCCTAATTGTTTCAGAGCAACTAGAAAGAGATTCTTTAACCAGAAAGAATTCAATTCAGATGTAGGATACCTATCCAGAAGTTTTCGCAGCTCAATCATGTATGATGGAATCATCAAAGATTTTACCTTTTCGAACTCTGTCTGTAACTCACTATAGGCTCGAGAAACAAAGAGAAGATGTGTACGAACGAGATATCCAGCAACAAGAAGAAGGAAAAGGATTGAATAGAGGAACTCCCGAACAAGATTTTGTATGGATCGTCTCGATTCCTTTGTTCCTCTCTGAGGATATGCTTTATTTTATTTATATTTTTTTGAATGATAAGTATTTTCAATCTCTTCAAGTGTTTGGTCAATGATTAAGATATTCTAGCTAAGATTGATCATTGTGCGTTGTGGACCTAGATAACACCATGCATGCTTATGGCAAAGTTTACTTATTGGTAAACAATATCCTTAACTTTCACTTTAATTTAATGATAAGAACACATTAAATAATTATTTCTTTGAGGGACACAAAATCCCTAAAACACACAAATTACTACATTAAAAAAAGGGAACAAAAAAAAACCTATTGTAGACACAAAAATCTACTTTTTAAATAAACACTTTTAAAAAGGCCAAAAAACACTTTTAAAAAGGCCAAAAAAATAAACACTTCTAAAAATAACAAATAACCTATCTTCTAACACATAAAACATTCCACATATATAGTTTATATATTTAAGGATTTTATAGGAGAACAAATTAAATAATACATTGTTGGGTGAATGGTAACCTTTGCACAACCAAACAAACAACTTACTCTCTACCTATAAACCATTATCCAACCCATAGTTTTTCTAAAGTTGAAAACCACTATTCTGCCCATAGTTTTCAAAGTCAAAACCATTCATGAAGTTTCAAAACCACTATCCAAATTATATAAACTGAGTGAGTTAGAGACAAATATTTGCAAATGAGTATCATATTTGCAAATGGATTACCAAAGGTAAGAATTTCAAAGTTGTTTTACTGATATATATTTACAGGTTTGAGTCATCCGACCAACCAAACCGCGCTGCTTTAATTTGATGGTTGAAAAACTCTTCATATATATCCAATATTTTGAGGATCAAAGATAGCTATCTTGTACAAGAGACTATACAATACATGAATTTCTTGCTTGTTAATCCTTTTAGAGATTTGATGGTCCCTGCAAGTTGACGCATATAAAATGTCTTGACATAAGCATCTTGCAAAAAGTTCATCATGTGCCAACTCCAGTACATATTGGTCATGCTCGACCTAAATGTGAAGAGTTAGTGACCAATATGTTTAATTATTTCTTAATGGGCTTAAATTCAATGGATCTTAGTTATCTTCCTTTGTCTGAAATCCAAACAAAAATTAGAGTGTAGGTGTAGCACAACAGAGGTAGCATGAGGGAATGTCGAGGACATTGTATTGTCGAAATGCCAGTTGACCTATTTTATCTTGAAGCACTTGACGTAGAAAATTATTTCTCTAAATCCGTGACATTATTTGTGGGATTTGCATAATAATGTATTTTAGAACAAATATTTATTATTGGATGTGGAATAAATGTTGAAAATGGTGTGTACACCAATGCTTCAAATGTGTAAGTTAGAGAATATATAATAGAGATTGCATTGAAAATAAGGGAAAAAGATGTTATATATTTTACATAATGCTATAAAGTATAATATTAATATTTTTGATATAGAAATTGGCCTGGAATATAAAATGTGAATATGCTAATTTTTGGTGTTGCCTTTCTTAAATATAATGGTCAAATTAAAATACTACTCTCATCAATGGATCAAGAATATATTGATTCTTATTAATTATTATATGGCTTCAATTAATTTGTTTACTTATTTGTTTCAAACATTATACTTTTTAATTTATTAATGATGAATATGACATTATATAATAATAATAATAATTAATTGATGATATTTAAATTTCATATGATTTTTTGCCCAAACTATTATGAAGTATTCAAGGTATGCTTGTTTGAGTCTTTAATTTGTCGTACATTTTTTTACTCGAGTTGGGTTTGTAGTTAACTAACGATCAATAGGTGGTTGGTTGGAGTGGTATGTACTCTATTCTCCTGAAGCACGGTCTTGGGTTCAAGACTTGCGTATGGAAACCTCTACTGCGAGAGCTCTACCCTTGTTATAAGATATCAGCTAGCTCGAATAGGCTGATTGCTTCTAATATGAGAATACCTATAGAAAATAAAAAAGAAATTAGTTAACTAATTAATGAGTATTGGGTTTTTAAAATAATCATTAACAAGAAAGTCAAGAAGCCAATAAGAACTGAAATTTCTCTAAAAGTTTTGATACAAATAATTAATTTTTTTTGTTGACAAATACGTATGCAGGCATCACCTCCAGCATGTCGAAGATCATAAAAAACAAGTCATGATCCTTGAAATTCTATGATCTTGAATATTTTGCTTTATTACATTATTGAACTTATATATATTGTTGTAGTTGCTAAATGTATTGGTAGTATATTGTAAAATTTTTACTACTTTAACACTTGTTCACATGGTGATTATGAATTTGTAATACCCGGGAAATTTTTTCGAAGTTTAAAATGAAATGGAAGGAAAAGAAAAGAAGTAGAAAATAATTTTTCGATTTAATTCAGGACCTAAGGAATTGGAAACCTGAATTAAATGGGGAAAAGAGAGTAGGGAATATTTTTGGGTATTTAATTGGAAAGAGGAAGATTTAATTGGGGGTATTTTCTATCTCTTCTTTATTGGAAATACTATTATTATTGGGTAATTATTTAATTATTTATTTATTTTTATTTTTATTATATATATATATATATATATTATTTATAATTAATTATTTTGAAATGGGAAGTGGGGTGCCGTGGGGTACTAATTAAAGGGGAAAGAAGGAGGATAAAAAGAAAGAATAGGGAGAGAGAGAGCAGAGCAAGAATGGAAAGAAAGAAAACAAGAAAGGAAGAGAGAGAACGAAGAGAGAGAGAGAGAGGAGGAGAGGCCTGAGGAAGAAGAAGAAGAGGGGTTGGGGTTCGCCGAAAAAGTGACCGGGGAGAGCTAGCCGACGCCTGAGAAGTCACCAGAGCTCGGGTACGACGTCTCCTACACCTTCCACCAATCGAATCAAAGGTTGGTAACCCCAATTTCTTCATTTTTAGGGATTTCTTCGATCCACCTTCGATTGGGTTGTTTCGAGGGTAGATTGAGACCTATGAAGTGTTCTTCAACACTTAGTTGGAGTAAGAATAGAGGCTATACCCTCGGGTTTAGCCGAATTCGAATTTGAAAGGGTTTGGAGTTGAAAATTCTAAACAGTCCCAATTTGGGGATTCGTTGATAAATTTGAAATCGGGCTTGGATTTAAGTAGTTATGATTGGATTTATGTTGTTGGAATGTAGGTGAACAAAACCCGTCAGGTGCGGAGTCGAAGCCGGGGACGAAACGGGCCCAAACCAGCCCACAGCACAGCAAACGAATTGTTGTGCTGCGAGCTGGCGCTGCAGCGCCCGCTCTCGGGTATACAAGAGCTGTTGGACAGCAGCTTGGCGCCACAACGCCCGGTCTCTGCTTAGCATGCCCAAAATTCGTTTTTAAGCCAATCCAGGGCGTCCGAACCTCCTATTTTCAATCCGAAACATCTTAGGACACCCCCAACCATATTTTTAAGGATCAAAATCATTTCAAATGTCTTCTTGTCCCTCAAGAATAGAAACTTACGGAATAAGCTACGCCCAACTTCTTAAATTTCTAAATTCCCTATACACCGTCGTTAGGTAACATTAAGTAGGATGGCTTAGAAGCACGTTGAGGTTTAGTAACTCAAATCCAAGGCCCCAAAAGTAACTCAAGGAGAACGATGGTTGTATGAAACCAAGTGTGAGGCACTTGAGACTCTCATAGAAGAGAGGGAAGACGGATAAGACCAAGGACTCGGTTCTTGGCAACGTCTAGATGCATTCTAGGCACGAGCATGTAGTATGCATATTAATTGCACATAGTTGAGATGTTAACCACTTGAATGAATTCTTTAGGAAACCACGATTCGTCCGGAGCGGGAGTTACTCCAGGACAAACGCAAGGGACCCGTCCAGGTGAGGGGTTTTCCATCCTTGCCCTACAGGGTTGATTGAGGATGTGGATATGTGGTTTGCCTACTTTCCTGTTTGTAAGAATTGTTTAGTGGTTAACATGCTATTATTGTTCCTAAACTGTTATCCATGAAAGTATTTGTATATGTGTGCTTGACTACAGGTAAAGAGGTACTGAAGGGTATCCATGTGATGACATGAGGTACGCCGAATAGTACAAGCAAAGGGGTAAGTTGTTGATTGAGTCCAAGGATTAGTTGACCCTATTAATTAGAAACTCATTAAAGAAATCGTATAGAAGTTGTTAGTGAACATCGACATTTTATGGTAATTGAACTTAGGGAACACCTTAGAGCTAGGTTATGATCTAAACCAAGGGTTTGGGAACAATATGAGGATTAATACGATCTCTTAATTGATTAGTGAGTTGCAGGGATGTTCAGACTACCTAGGTAAATTCAGTTTAGGATAGTAATGGGTAGATAGAGTCAGGATCCCAGCTGAAAGCTGGGGAAGAGAAAAAGTTATAAGATTTGCCCGTTGAGGCCATTGCCCTAGCCTGGCACTAGGGTCAGTGAAAGACTAAAAGATTTGCTTGTTGAGGCCATTGCCCTAGCCTGGCACTAGGGTCAGTAAAAGACTAAAGGATTTGCCCGTTGAGGCCATTGCCCTAGCCTGGTACTAGGGTCAGTAAAAGACTAAAAGATTTGCCTGTTGAGGCCATTGCCCTAGCCTGGCACTAGGATCAGTTAATGATTTAACAGAAGTTTCCCGTTGAGGCCATTTCCCTAGCATGGTACTAGGGTCAGTTGAGTGATTTACAGTTTTCAAATGATATGTTAAAAGTTTTTACTTGTTTATGGAAAGCATGATAGAGGAGCATGATCCTTAGGTTTATCCATGATTTTATTTTATATTAATATTGCCTGATCGTAATCTAACATTTGATAAATTGGATTTTCATGCTCATGTGATTGTGGGTGTTTCCCTTTCCCCAGCTGTAGTGGTACCCACCGCTACGCCGAAGATGGGAAGCTTCTCACTGAGTCTGTTTGACTCACTCCCTCTGCTTCAATGTTTCAGATACAGGTATTGGGCAGACATCGACGTTTGGACAGTGGTACGGACATCAGACCATCCTTTACGCACAAGTTCGCATGGGTGGACACTTTTTGTTATTTTGACTCTTTTGGTTGTACATATTCTAAGTTGTAAGAGTTGTGTATATATATTTACAGCTTTTGATTTGTACTTATTCTAGAATTGTCGGCTTCACATGTACTTAAAGACAGGGTCTAGTTTGGGGATAAACTAGGATATATGTATGAATATATAAACTTCTGCATGTGAATAGGATAGATCGTACGCATTGAGGCGTACGGTCAATATGATATGGATATATATATTATGTGTGCTTGCTGCATGTGAATAGGATAGATCGTACGTATTGAGACGTACGGTCAATATGATATTAATATTTACATTATGAGTGCTGATAAATATATCTATACACTGGACTGAGCTGAAGCGGTATTGAATGAACCGCAGATTGCAGGATAATTAGGCCACCAGTGAGGTGTGGCCACTAGTATGATATATATATATATATATATATATTGTTTGTATAGCAGGGTAGTTATAGTCATGTGAACAGGATTAGGCTTACGGGCTTAGAGGTAAAAATCTATTCCTGTGCCGGTCACGTACTCCCGATTTGCGGTCGTGACAGAATTATAGATATGTTTGTTGGTTGTAAGACACTGAGTACATGTTAAGTACAAAAGAAATTATTTTGGTTGAATATTTATTTTAGGTTGAATCAGTATATAATATATGTATTTTAGGAAAATTAAAACAATAAAAAACAGTCTGGCGATGGTTTAAACCGTCGCCAAAAAGATAAATATAAATGTCACAATGGCGGTTAAAACCAATGTTTTTAAAATCAGACCGGTCATTGAACCGGTCGATGTACTGGTTCACGATTCAATGGTCCAATCGTGGTCGAACTGTGGTCGAACCGGTGGCAATTAAAATATATATTTTTAATTAAATATACTAAAATATTTCATAAAAAATTTATATACTTCATAATTATATATCTCCGTCTCCATCTAAACATGATAAAAAATAGAACAAGTTGTAAACTATCACAATATCATATTAAAATCTTCAAATAAGTTCAAGGATCAACATATTTAAGTCTCAAGTCTTATCACAAACCAAACTATAAATATTGAAATAGAACAATCCTTACAAGTTACAACAAATTCTCAATAAATACTAAATCATAAACAACACAAACTGACAACTGGTCAAATCGTCTAAACCACCGGTTTTGATTGGTTTTGCCAGTTCTTGACCGATTTTCTACCTGACTGACAGATGTTTTACCGATTTTCCGATCCAACTGGCCGGTCCGGTTTTGATAACACTGGTTAAAACCGTCGTTAACATAACAACAAATGAAACCGCTGGTAGTGGTCACAACATTAGCGACGATTTTAACCGTCATTGTAATACTCGAGAAATTTTTCGAAGTTTAAAATAAAATAAAAGGGGAAGAAAAGAAGTAGAAAATAATTTTTAGGATTTAATTCAGGACCTAAGAAATTGGAAACCTGAATTAAATAGGGAAATGGATTAAATTAAAAATACATATTAGTTATTATTTATTTAATTAGTAATTAATTTATTTTTAATTATATTTATTTATTTATTATTTAATTATTTATTTATTTTATTTGGTAAGGGGAGCCGTGGGTTAGAAAACAAAAAGAAAGAAAAAGAAAGAAGAGAGAGAGAGAAGAAGTCGAGAGGTAGTGGGAGAGAGGGAGGACGCCGAGAAGAGAAAGGAAGAAGAGAGGGAGGAGGTCTCACCAGAAACCGGCCGGAGAAGAGTGGTCCGACACCGGAAAAGCTCACCGGAGCTCGACTACAACATCTTCCTCACCTTCCACCGATCGAATCAAGGTTGGTTACCCCAATTTTGTTCAACACCCTCAATTTCTCCATTTTTAGGGATTTCTTCGATTCACCTTCGATTGAGTTGTTTCGAGGGTTGATTGAGACCTAGAAAGTGTTCTTGAACACTTAGTTGGGGTAGGAACCGTGACTATATCCTCGGGTTTGACCGAATTCAAATTTGGAAGGATTTGGGGTTGAAATTCTAAATATTCATAAATTGAGGAAATTATTGATAATTAGGATTGAGCTTGGATTTTAGTAAATAGGCTTAGATTGGAATTATTGAAATTATATTGTTGAAATATTATGTCACGACCCCCGTTTAGAAGACCGAGACCGGCACAGACACAGGGAATACCCTTATGCCTGTAAGCCTTATCACCTAATTGACAGAATATCTATTTTTGAAAATACATTCGCAAGCATTATAATATCATGGCTACACCGAAAATGGTGGCCTATCCTAGGCAAGTAAATCCACGGCCAGTGCCGCTTCAGGATATAGATATAGAAAAACACACATAATATATATAACCTGTGTACTGGCTACACATCCGAAGATGCTGCCTATCCTATTCACATGCAACAGATATATGTATATAATATATACATTTTGAAAACAAATTTTCCCTGTATCGCAGTAAAATAAATCTTGATCTTTAAGGTGTGTGAAGCTGACAGTTCTAGATTTAGTAATAAAATCTAATTGGGTACGTCTATCCTTTACTTTATGATACAATAATAAAGTAAATAAAATTACAATTACACTTTATTCACCCACATGAACAAGTTGTGGGTCTTGGAAAGTGTTGCTCAACCCTCGTTCCACCGAGACTTCTTCCACCTGTACTTAACCTGTCTCTGTGTAGTAAAAATGAGGTGTGAGTCATAACCACGCACTCGGTGAGGACTCTCCCATCCCCGGCACAAGGTGGGTTTACCCATAGCGCTGGGTTTGGGAGTCATACACAACCACATGCAAAACAACTAGTTATTGTTGTTAGCATACATTCTTGGTGATCACACAGCAACTGAAATTTCACCCAAACACTCACATGCATTTAATAACTATAAACATGTAGCAGTTTATTCCACGTCATCACTCAACAAGTAAACATGAAACATATTGTGCCGGCTTTTACTTACCGGTCTTCTCACATTTCAGCATGTCTAAATCAAACAAGACGTGTGGTGACGTGATCCTGTACGTTACCACTACGCTGCACAATCAGCAATTATATGCAAACACAGAGAATTTGCACATACACACAGATGCTAAACATACATCTACTTAATCTCCCCAACTCTAGGGTATCTACTAGCCACTACGTGGCTTTCCCACTTCGAACCCGTGCACTCGGGCTACTGGCCACCACGTGGCAAAACATACTTAACCCATTCACTTGGGTACTGGTCACCTCATGATAACTCTATTAATCAAACACAATCAATCTCTATCTATCAAACAACTGATTCGTAGCCAGCAAGTGGCACATTCTGACCCCTTGCTGCGGGGCAATAGCTTGAGCCCACTCGTCCATTACCCAACCAGGCCACATGGCGGGCACGGCACGACGTCTCGAAGCTTGGCCACTGACACACCCTGGACCAACTCCACAGGATGATTTCTCTTTTACTAGGTTAGGCTCACGGTTCACCCGTAGGTTCCTCCCATGTCTCCTTACCTTAATCTCACATATTAATAGGATTCTTTGTATCTTTCCCGAAGGATCAATAATTCATCTCCTTGTTAATATGGACGAGTATCCTTAACAGGATATAACTCATATACCTGTCCATATGCACTCTTTGACCCTCAAGCTATCGTCATAGCAATATAAAACCTTTTTGACCCTATTGCCAGGATAGGGTAATGACCATCGTCATGGTGATTATAAAACTCAGGTCTCAAGTGCCATCTGACGTTGTTCAAGTCGATGTCTTACATCACTAGCATAACCAAACTCAAAACCCTCCAATATCTCCCTTTGCATGATTCTAATTTGAGTCACCATCGTGACGAGTTTTCAAAATAAAGTTTAGTCCTTCCGTATAAGGAATCTTGCCACCGTCATGGAAAAGATTTAATAAAATACTCATCATGCCTCCGGAGTGTATGAGTTGGATTTGTAGCACACCAATCATAGCAAACAATTATACTCTACTTCTATGTCTTCCTATCCAAGCTACTTTCCACAACCTGTTTTCTAGTTCTTTCATTCTTTAACATTCTATATCTCTATCTAACACATACCAGACAAGCAGAGAATATACATACGCATGTAATCCACATAATCATACAACCCTAGGAGCAGAGATGGAAGAACCCTCACCTTGGCCAACCTTCCATGCAATCCTCTCCTGTAACTTTAGTCTCCTTGGAGTTCCCGTTGCACTCCATTGCGTGCCGTTGTTCCTATAAGAACAACATTTCCTTCATTAAGGTTATTACTTAGCTTAACTTGTTATTTATCTCTCCATTACTCTCACATGCAGTCCATCGTTGCCACAGAGTCAAGTTCTTGGTCTTATTGGACTTTTCTATCCCGAGTTATGCGTATCCTTCCTCGGACACTTGATTTACTCGAATATAACACTCTACTTGATTGTTTCACATACTTGGATTTGAGTACTAGACCTCTATCTAACTTGTATTCGCATCTAAGGAAGCTTATCTAGCTTGGTTGGTAGGAATCCTAATTCTAGGAAGGTCTAAGCATTTTAATTCAACTTGTGTTTCTACTTGGGTTCTAAGAAATCTAGTTTCTAAACCCCAATATACCTCTGATTTATCCTACTTAAGGTTTCCTAAATATTTATGTGGGAAGAAGGTTGAAATTTTAGAAATTGGATTTCATTGTTCTGCAAGCTTCTACCACTCTTGGGAAACAAGAAAGTACCTAAATTAATTCTTGATGCTTGAGCATATTTAAGATTATTCTAGGGTGTTTAAGATTGAAAAGAAGAGGTTTGAAGCCCTCAACATCACCCTTAAAATGTATTTGGGCAAATCGAGCAGGGACCCGGCACGTTAACGTCAAGGTTCAACCTTAGTAACCTCGGGCCAGCTTTTCACGGGTCTTGGTCAGCTAATATTTCAACTATATAATTTTAATAATATCAATCCAAGCCTATTTACTCAAATCCAAGCTCAATCCTAATTATCACAATTTTCCCCAATTTGGAAATAATAATTATAATTTCAATAATATCAATCCAAGCCTATTTACTCAAATCCAACCTCAATTCTAATTATCAACAATTTTCCCTAATTTAGAAATAAATATAATTTCAATCCCAAATCCTCCCAAATTCGAATTTGGGCAAATCCGAGAATATAATCTTGATTCCTACCCCAACTAAGTGTTCAAGAACACTTTCTATGTCTCAATATATCTTCGAAACAACCCAATCGAAGGTGAATCGAAGAAATCCCTAAAAATGGAAAAAATGAGGGTTTAGAATGAAATTGGGGTTACCAACCTTGATTCGATTGGTGGGAGGTGTGGAAGACGTTGTCACCGAGCTTCGGTGACTCTTCCCGGCGTCAGCTAACTCTTCTCCAGCGAATTTCCGGTGAACCCTCCTCTCTCTCTCTCTACCTCACAGCTCCTTCTCTCTCTTCCTCTTCTTCCGTTTTATTTCTCTCCCCGTGCTCTCTCCCTCTCTCTTCTTATTCTTTCTTTTTCTTTTCTATTTCCATTCTTTAATCCTCGAAATTTTTCGGGGTATTACATATTAGCTGAACAAGACCCGTGAAGAGCTGGACCGAGGTTACTAAGGTTGAACCTTGACGTTAACGTGCCGGGTCCCTGCTCGGTTTGTCCAAATACACTTTAAGGATGACGTTGAGAGTTTTAAACCTCCTCTCTTCGATCTTAAACACCCAAGAATAATTCTAAATATGCTATCAAGCATCAAGAATTATTTTAGGTACTTTCTTGTTTCTCAAGGATGGAAACTTGCGGAAAAATAAAGTCCAAATTTTAAAATGGCAGCTTTATTCCTTCGTAATTATTAGGAAACCTTAAGTAGGATAATTTAAAAGTATATTGAGGTTTAGTAACTCGAATCCAAGGCTCCAAAAATCAATTCAAGGTGAGTGATAATTTTACGAAACCAAGTGTGAAGCACTTGAGACTCTCATGGAAGAGAGGGAAAACGGATAAGACCAAGAACTCGGTTCTTGGCGACGTCTACATGCATATTTAGGCATGAGCATACCATATGCATATGAGTTGCATATAGTTAAGATTGTTAACCACGTGAATGCAATTGTTAGGAAACCACGATTCGTTCGAAGCGGGAGTTGCTCCAGGACAAACGCAAGGAAGCCGTCCAGGTGAGGGGTTTCCCATCCTTGCCCTATAGGGTTGATTGAGGATGTGGATATGTGGTTTGCCTACTTGCCTATTTGTAAGGATTATTTAGTGGTTTACATGCTATTGTTGTTCATAAATTGTGATATATGAAAGTACTTGTATATGTGTGTTTGATTACAGGCAAAGAGGTACTGGAGGGTATCCATGTGATGACATGAGATACACCGAACAATACAAGCAAGGGGGTAAGTTATTGATTGAGTCTAAGGTTTGGTTTACCCTATTAATTAGAAACTGATTAAAGAAATCGTAAAGAGTTTGTTTGTAAACGTCGTCGTTTTATGGTAATCGAACTTAGGAAAGACCTTAGAGCTAGGTTATGATCTAATCAAGGGTTTGGGTATTAAATAAAGATTAAGAAGATCTCATAATTGGTTAGTGAGTCGTAGGGAGGTTCACACTACCTAGGTAAAGTCAATTTAGGATAGTAATGGGTAGATAGAGTCAGAATCCCAATTGAAAGCTAGGGAGGAGAAACAACTCAAATAAAGTCGCCCGTGGAGGCCATTACTCTAGCTTGTTTTAGGGCCAGTTGATTTAATTGCCCATGGAGGCCATTGCCTTAGCCTGGCACTAGGGTCAGTTAAAGATTAAAAGAAATTGCCCGTTGAGGCCATTGCCCTAGCCTGGCACTAGGGTCAGTTAAAGATTAAAAGAAATTGCCCGTTGAGGCCATTGCCCTAGCCTGGCACTAGGGTCAGTTAAAGATTAAAAGATTTTCCCGTTGAGGCCATTGTCCATTGTGAGATACATGGACCAGTTGAGTGATTTATAGCTTTCAGATGACATGTTAAAAGTGATTGCTTATTTATGAGAAGCATGATAGAAGAGCATGATCCGTAGGTTTATCTTTGACTTTATGTTATATTAATATTGCCTGATCGTAATATAACATTTGATAAACTGGATTTTCATGCGCATTTGATTGTGAGTGTTTCCCTTTCCCCAACTGTAGTGGTACCCACTGCTACGCCGAGGATGGGAAGCTTCTCACTGAGTCTGTTTGACTCACTCCCTCTGCTTCAATGTTATAGATACAGGTATCGGGCAGATGTAATACCCGAGAATATTTTAACTAGCGTCATTAATTAAATTAAATCAATTAATTTAAAAGAGGAAAATGAGATGAAAAATACACTAGCCTATCACTTATTATGTTGTAGATATAAAATTTTTAAATCCTAATATTTCTATATTTCTTTTTATTTATTAATAAATCAGATTTATTTTCTTTTGATATGTATATATTAATTAATTATATAAATATATATATATATGTAAAAAGGAAAAAAGAATAAAGTAAAGAGAGAAGAAAAAGAAATCAGACTTTCTTTTCTTTTTGTAATATATATATATATATTATATAAGTGAAGTATAAGGAAAAGAAAGGGAAAGGACTGTGAGGGAGGCGCACAAGCAAGAACCACGAGAGGAAGGGAGAGAGAGCTTGAGGCACGGACGGGGAAGGAGCTCACGGACGGAGGTGAGGTCACGTGGTGGCTGGACGTGCGGGAGAGGCCGGAGTCGCCGTCCACCGGAGCCGGAAAACGCCGTCTTGTGGCTGGAGGAGAGAGAGAGCTCGGGTTAGAGAGAGAAAGCAAAGGGGGAGAGCTTTCTCGCCAGAAAACGCCGTCTCTTCACCGGGGAAGGTAGCTGGGAGTCTCCTCTACTCCATATCGTCCTCCTAACCGGTTGAATCGAGGTGAGAAGTCTCGAAACTCTCAAACCCCAATTTTATCAATTTTAGGGATTTTTGGAAAGACCCCAATTTATTCAATCTGAGTGTTATGGGTCCTAAATTGAAGTATATGCATGTTAGGAAGTGAGTTGGAAGCTTAGGAACCGGAACCAAATTGATGGAATTTATCCGGGTTGGAAAAAGTGTAGGAAAATGTGGTTGTTAAGGTTTAAGGGTGTTGTGGAATGATTTGGCGTGCATTGAAAGGTTGAATGATAATTATAAAATTGTTAAAAAATTATTGGAATGTACGAGGGATGAAAACCCGAGTAATTCCTGTCTCACCCGGAACCCCGTTCGGGGAAAAAGAGACAATTTTCTAATTTTACGTGAATTCGGGTATGTGTATTCATGTGTAGGTGAAGTGTTCAAGTTTATTTTGGTAAATGGAAATTTTGGACAAGTAGAATTTATGACTCTCTTGAGTCATAAATCCAAGACTTGGGTAATGAGAATTTCACATGGACACATAGAGATGAAATTGGGTAACCTTGCATTCCCAAAATTCAACGTTTCCGAATAGTGTGATTAAGAAAGGGGTTGGACATGATTAGAAGCATGCTAGGTGTCCTAAGAAGGAGAGAAATGAGTAAGCAGTGGTCCATAGGGGTCATTTAGGGTACAACGTGGAAACCGAGTCGATCAAGGATAGTCCGGGTAGATTGAGTCTGTTTGTCTTATGTCAACCCACAGAAATACAGAGTATATGAGTACACCACATTGTGGCTATTGCCTTGGGAAAACCGAGGTCAGATGAGTCGCCGGCTATGCTCCAAGTGAAGTCTTGGGGTCAGACTATTGTTCCAAGTAAAGTCTTGGGACCAGGGGTTCCTAGAGTGATCAACTAGGTTCCCACATTGCTCACGTGAGATATTGCCTTCGGGCCAGATTCCCTCCTAACGGAGATATTGCCTTCGGGCCAGATTCTCTCCTGACGGAGATATTGCCTTCGGGCCAGTTTATGATTACGGTTAATTGAATACGGGTGACCACATGGAATTATATGTTAAATCATGATATGATGTATGTGTGAATTTAAATGTATGTAAATCCATGCTTTAAGTTCTTTATTGTGAATATAATATATGTTAATTGCCTAACCACCTAATATATGAAAATCTAAACCCGTTTTATGCGTATGTGTTTGTGATTGGCTCATCTTCCCCAGTTGTAGTGGTACCCGCTACTACACCAGGGATGGGAAAGCCTCTCACTGAGTCTGTTTGACTCACCCCAATGTTACATGTTACAGACACAGGTGGTATAGGCATCGGGAGTGCTTCCACTTCATCTCAGGGAGGCGGACAGACTTAGAGACCGCACGCATTGTTCGCGTGGGTAGTTTTGATATGTGTATTTTGTCAGGATGTATATGTATATGATTCTATTGGTATAGCATTGTTTTGTACAGTTGCTATATGCATATATGTATATGTCACACTCTAGAACTGTCGGCTTCATACAGATTAAAGGTTGGTCTTGTGGTTGGGAATATAGGTTATGATATGCTGAATATCATGTGTATATATATATATATATATGAATGTGACTTCCGCATGTGAATAGGATAGATCAAACGCACTGAGCGTGTGGTCAATATGTAAATTTATATATATGTGTGACTGAATAGTTGATTGTATGAAAATACAGCTTCTGCATGTGAATAGGATAGGTCACACGCATTGAGGCGCGTGATCAATATGTAAATTATATGCAGGTGTGTGATTGATTATATAAGCTTGATTGTATACAGGGATTCTGCATGTGAATAGGATAGATCACCCGCCTTGAGGCACGTGATCAATATGTATACTATATGTACGTGTGATTGATTATGTGTATATGTATAGACTGAAGCGGCGTTGAGCGAGCCGTGGATTGCGTGCTACTTAGGTCACCGGATAGGGATGACCATAAATACTATATATTGTTTGTATTAGAAATGGGTAGTTATGCGCATACAGAAATGTCAATCAGGGATTAGAGGCTTACGGGATAGGAGAAATCCTACCTCCCGTGCCGGTCACGGACGCCCGATAGGGGGTCGTGACAGCAGACATCGACGTCCGGACAGTGATACGGACATCAGACCAATCCTAATGCACTTGTTCGCGTGGGTGGATACTTTGTTATATTTTGATCATGTTGTACATATTCTAAGTTTTAGATATTGTGTATATATTTACAGCTTTTGATGTACGTCCACTCTAGAATTGTCGGCTTCACTTGTACTTAAAGACAGGGTCCAGTTTGGGGATAAACTATGATATATGTATGAGTATATAAATTGCTGCATGTGAATAGGATAGATCGCACGTATTAGACGTACGGTCAATATGATATGAATATATATATTACGTGTGATTGCTGCATGTGAATAGGATAGATCGTACGTATTGAGACGTGCGGCCAATATGATATAGATATATACTATGTGTGTTGAGATATATCTATATACTGAGCTGAAGCGATATTGAGCGAACCGTGGATTGCAGGTTAGTTAGGTCACCAGTGAGGTGTGGTCACTATTATGTTGTATATATTGATTGTATAGCAGGGTAGTTATAGTTATGTTTACAGGGTAAGGCTTACGGGTTTAGAGGTAAAAATTTATTCCCGTGCCGGTCACGTACTCCCGGTTTGGGGTCGTGACAGTCATACGTTGTATTGATGACGGTTGAGATCACAATTAAATTAACAAATCAACAACGGTTAAGTGCTATTTTAGAGACGGCTTTAACCGTCACAAAGTCTTTCGACAGTTTCTACCGACACTTATATCAAGCGTTGTTAGAATATATCCCAATGGCAAGTCTAGCGATGGCATGCAAGATCGTTAATGAATTTTTAGCTAGTGAAGAAAATAAATGCCGCTGAAATTCTATTTTTTTAGTGATAATATATTGAAAAAGAGATAATCAACAAGAAAATGATATAAGATTAAAATTTGGGAAGAAAATAAAGTAAAAAGTAACTATATATTCTTTTTATATTTAAAGGAAAATGTGAATTCATTATTGATTTGAACACACAAAAAAAAATTCTCATAAAGTGATGGAAACAAATTTAAATTTATATATAATAACCAAGTTATTATTACAAGATAGAGAATGCTTTGATTTTTAAAATTTATTTCAACTTTTAAAAACAATAGCTTAAACTGATATATTTGACATGTTAAATATTTAGAAAAAGCAATTCAACGAAAAGAAAAAGAGGAAACTGAATCTCCCCATACGTCTTGTATTCAATACTGCAAATTTGAGTCAAAAAATTATAAAGAACTTCTATGATAAAGAATTAAAATACCATCACCAATTCATGTCCAACTTTGTAATATCTAAAGTTTTTTTTATATATATATTTTGAATGATAACCAATTTGAATTACTCCAAATATTTGGTCATAGATTATGATATTCTATCTGTTATTAAAAGAATAGAAAATTATGCATAATTTATTGATTCAAGATTTTTAAAGAGAACAAATGAAATAATTTGTTGTTTGGAATTTGGATATCTTTGCACAATGTAACCAAACAAACAGTCCACTATATCAAAAAACCATCATTAAAACCACTATCTAGCCCATAGTTTTCTCTAAGTTAAACCACTCATGGGTTCAAAATCACTTTCTAAAGTATATAAAATGGGTGAGCTAGAGACTAATTCTTTCCCAAGAGCAAATATAGTATGTGTCTATACGTAACTAGTATCATGGTGCATAAAGATGATGAAGATGATAACGATGATGCCATTGGAAGAAGTTTGAAGATAGTGCTATCAAAATCGAATCAACGAATTACCAAAGGTAAAAGAAAATAAAAGTAGTATTTAGTGTCATCATCTAGTTAGTATATATTCAGTTCAGCTTAGGTTATCAGACCAACCAAACCAATTTAATTGGATGGTTGAAAAAGTCATCAAATTAATCAAATGCTTTATAAGAGCCAATCGATCCAACCCAAATCAAGCATAATCAATTTGGATTGTGTTGGTTGATTGGTTTTCAATAAGAAAATGCTATAAATTATGGAAAAAATTCATCATTATAATGTTTTTAATTAACACAAGAAAAAAGATTTAAATCTTGTACAAGATATTGTATAGTATAAATTGGTTGCTCGTTAACCCATTTTGAGACTTTATGAGTCTTGCATGTTGTTGCATTGGATCACACAAAGACAATACCATTTTGCAGAAAAGGTATATTGAAAAATTAGTTAGTGAATTGACGTGGCATATTTGAATCACATAAAATAAAAACTTTATTTGTTTTCTAATTAGAATCTCTTTGTAACTTTAATTGAATTCAATTTCAATTTCTTTGATAGAAACAAATACATTCAAAGGCATATTAATATTTTTGTTATAGAAATTGGAATTTAAACTTTTTAAATATGTTATTTTGTGTGTGTTGCCTCACAGAACATGACAAGGAGGTCAAGAAACCTTTTTTCTATCAAGAGTTCAAGCTCGTTTAAGGATATTGTAGTAAATTTTTTTAGTTAAATCTATTTTTTTTGTAGCGTAAATAAGATTTTCATATAAGACAATAAACAATTTTAAAATGATCAACAATAATATCATTATGGGTTTAAAAAACAAGTGCACTGAATACTTGTTCAGACTTTCTTTTATTGGTTAAGAAGGAATTTTTTTTTGAAGTTGATGAAAAGTCAACAACGATAAATTTTAAGCCCTCACATTGGTTGGAAGGAAATCCTTAAACACTACCATTAAATAATTTTTGGCACATCAAAATTAGATAGTGAAACAACTGGCCCAAGAATTTAAAGTTGATTTATATTCAAAACCAAAAATTAAACCTCTGACATTTAATTAAGGGTGGATGAGTCTCTGCTACTCAACCTTTTACCCCTTAAGTTGTCTTTTGTTAAGTTTTGTCTCTCTTTCAGTCACGACTTTCTCAATTTCTCCTTCTAATTAATTTCTTCAGCTTAGTTGCTCCATTTTAAATTCTACTAGAAAAAAAAAATTACATATATACAATTCCTTGTGTTAGAAAATTAATGGAAAGCAATCAAATTGAAAGCTCAAGTACAACAATAGAAAATTTTTCTATAGAAAAAATGAAAACATTTTTCTTCATCCAAATTTTGTAAACCCCAATCATAAAATCATCCAAAAAACCGTTACTTTTTTTAGAATGAAATCTTTGTACTCTAATCAACTCACTAATTAACCAAAGGAAAAACAGTGAACACAGTGTACAACAAATCTTAATATAATCTATAATTTCAAATCATATATTAGATGAAAAAATAAACAGAAATTATATTAGTCTAACATTTAAAAGAAAGAAGGTAAAAGGAATCCAAATATAGTTTTTTTTTGCCATAATCTAAATTCTTAAAAAGAAAATAACCATTAATTAATGATTTGAGCAAAGAAAATTTTCAGGATTCAAATAACGGCATCTAATTTATATTTAGGCTAAATGAATTTATTTTCTTAATTTCGAGTAGTGTGCAACTGTGCATTTTACTCGTGATTGCCTAATATCGATCATTTGACCTAAAATTTCAAATAATACATTAAAAGAAAGAGATAATGAACAAGAAAACAATATATGAAATTTGAGAAAAAAAATAAAGAAAAATAAATATTCTTTTTATGTTTAAAGGAAAAATATTAATTCATGCATTAATGACTTGAGCATTATACTCATAAAAAATGGAAATTCTTCTCATAGTTAAAGTAATGGAAACAAATACTATGTAGTTGGTTGGAGTGGTAGATACTCTATTCTTCTTAAGAAAGATTTCGGGTTCAAGACTTGCATATAGAAATTAAAGTCTCTGTTGGGAGAGCTCTACCCCGTTATAGGACCTCAACTAGTTCGAACAGGATTGCCTTGAATAGGAGGATACTTGTGAGAAAAAAAAAAGAGTAATGGAAACAAATATATATATATATATATATATATATATATATATATATATATACATATATAATAACCAAGTTATTATTATTAGTTAGAAAAAAACTTTGATTCTAAAAAACCTTCTTTTCAAATCTTTAAAACATTGGGTTAAAATAGTATATTTGCCACATTAAATCATTTAGAAAAGAAATTTTTGAAAAATATGGGATAACTGAATTTCTTCATCAAATATCCTTCAAATCAATAAATTTTAAATTAACCATTAAAAATAATATAAAATCATTTATAATATAGAATTATAATTATAACATGTCACCATCATCAATTTGGTTCAATTTTGTAACGTCTACCCAGCCCATGGTTTTGCCAAAGTTAAAACCATTATTCTGCCCATAGTTTTGTTAAAGTTAAACCACTAACAAGGGTCTCAACTACTTTTTAAAATCTATAAATTGGATGAGGCAAAGACTAGTATTCATAAATCAGTCTCATAAATCTCTTTCTCTAAATGCAAATATAGATTGTGTCTTTATGTAGCTACCATCATGGTGCATATAAGACGACGAAGATGATAATGATGCCATTGGAAGAAGTTTGAAGTTGGTGCTATTAAATCAGATCAAGAGATTACCAAAGGTATGAAATTAAAAGCTCTCTCTCTCCCCCCCCCCCTCTCTCTCACACCACACACATATATATGAGAACGTAGTTGCTCAATTCAATTTGAGTCATCTAACATTCTAACCAATAAAAGTGATTTAATTTGATGGTTGAGAAATTCTTCCAATAAATCCAATGTTTTGAGGATCAAGAACAATCCAACATTATAATGGATTTAACAAAAGATGAAAGATTGTTATCTTGTACAAAAAAAAAGTACTATATGAATTGGTTTCTTGGTAACGCGTTTAGAGACTTTATGGGCCCTGCAGGTTGAAGCATATCAATTTCTTAGGAAGAAGCATCCATGTGATGACTGCGCACTCGACGGAGTCGCCACCAAATTTTCAATTAAAATGTAGAAAAAAGAAAAATAAGTTCAAAAGTGAGGTAAAAATGAATTTTTACAAAATGTTGGGTTCGGGAGTCTGATTGAGATGAGGGGAAGGTGTTAGGCACCCCTCTTCCCCCGTCCGAAGACGGTTACCCTAAAAATTAATTATTTAAATTATTTGGCCATAAAAATTTGTGAAAGACATAAATACAAAACAAAGAAGAAAATAAAGGTGGACTTGACCTAGGATAAGAACCTAGGGCCTACGTACCCTCAAAGAGGGATCAAAGTCTACGTAGTTCATGTGGCATGCAAGTGTGTGGGTGAGAGGAGGCTCATCAAGCAAAGACTCGGATAGTCTCCCAGTCCAATCTGCCTAAAGAGGCAAGAGCCCCTCGGCACCTACCTACCATGTATTTCATAGAACAAATCAAACAAGGTTGGTGTGATGCTCATCAGGCGGCGTGCCCATATGGCGTGTAAACCAATGTTCCTATAGAAGCATAGGCTCCTTCATGACACCAGTTGAACAAATAAATAAAGACGTTGCTTAAAAAACACAAACAAAGCGTCCATGATATTTTTGGATTTTTCTCTTTAATAAAAACAAAGAAAACCTTTCAACGCTTATTTTTCTGATTCTAGACATTAAATAAAAATCAAATTGGACCACTTCCAAAATATAGAAAATTGTAAAACCTAGGGTAAGAAAGCTCTAGATCTCCCCTACACAGCCCCACTGACCTTGCCCCAAAATCAATTGTAATTTGTAAGATATGATCTTTGAAAGAACAATTACCCAGAAGCTGTTTGAAATGATACTTTGGGATAAAAAAAATATGCCATAAATCATTCTAGATGAATTTGGTCATGATATTTTTATCCTTTGTTCCAGAGACCAAGAAGAATATTTAGGGACTAAAATCAATTAAAATGGAGTTGTGTAGATGGAGAAACAATTTCACGAAATAGGGTGACGTTCAGGACGTCACTCTGCAACGTGTTTTGAAAAATTGATTTTATAAAAATTGCTGGGAGCAAAATACCCAATGAAATTTGACAAAAGACATACGGTCAGAAAGCTATGGATGTCTAGTTTCAGGAAAAAAATAGATCATTTCATTTGGAGTTAAAATGAAATCCAAATCTTGCATTGAAGGCACACTGCCCAAACTCAGAATCAATTCGGGCAGAGGTTTTCACAAAAATTGTTTGACTCCATTAAAAGATTTCGAAATTCATGAAAAAATCCTGAGATGCTCTAAAGGTATGCGTAAACAAGAGAAAAATACAAGAAAGCAATTATAAATGTCGAAACAACAAAAAACAAAACGGAGAAGGCAAGCAATCACATTCAACCAAAACAAAAAAGTGTCAAAGTGAAGAGTACTCCCTCAATTGGTTCTTCCACCTTTCATTCTAGGTTTCCCTTCCCATCTCTATGCATTCTTGACTCCTTCTCCTCCTCTTGCCTCTTTGATCTCCTCCACCCCTCTTTGACCTAGCCTCCTCTATCTCTTTAAGCTAGCCACTTCTGTTCTCTCCCTTTCTTGACCTAGCTTCTCTATTTTATATGCTAGGGTTCTCTTCCTTTGGGCTTGGCCCATTAGAGCTAAGCGTAGGTCATTTAACACTTTTCATCTTTTCTTATTTTCTTTGACAAAAATAATAATTTTTGTAATTTTTTTTTATTATTTTTAATTTTCTTTGCACAATTTAGGCCCGGGCAAAATAGGGTGTCCACAGATTCCCCTCTTTACTTATCTTCCTCCAGAAGCGACGCTTTCGGCGCTGGCAGAGGGAACAAGTAAAGACAAAAGGATGCCCTTATTTGTCTTGGCCGGAGGAAAACTAATTGGTGCTAAAACACTTAAGAAAATCTACCCGATCATGCACCCTAAAACATGAACATAATGAAAAATGGTATTCTCATGTTTGCTCCAAGAAGTCTACTTAACTTTTTAGACTTTCTAATGTAGATTTTAATTTTGAATGCCGTAAATAATCTTACGGAGGGGCTTGTGAGTCCCCAAAATTTATGGGAGTCAGCTTTCGAAACACTCAACGGCGAAAACTAATCAATACAGAGATCTCGACGGGCAAGAAACTCTAAAAAGTTGTGGATATTAGATTCCGAAACACTCATTGGCGAAATCTGATTCCTATGGTAGAAGAATTTTGGGCGTCAGATCTCGAAACACTCATCGGCAGAATCTGATCCCTATGGAAAGTGGTGGGCGTCAGATCACAAAACAATCATCGGCGGAATCTGATCCCTAAAAAAATGCTGGATGTCAAATCTTCGAAGCACTCGATGGTTGTCCATGAACACTGAAGACTGCTTATCACGAAGATCTAATAGCCTCCAAAAATTATGAGTACCAGGTTTTCAATGGCCTTCTATGAGTACTGAAAAACATTTCCCCCAGAGAACTAAGAGTCCTCAAAAGTTGTGGGTAACCAGTTTTCGAAACACTCATCGGCGAAAACTGATATCAAGTTTTCAGAACACTCATCGGCGAAAACTGATTAAAAGAAACTGAATATCAACTTTTCGAAACACTCATCGGCGAAAACTAAGTGAATATCAAGTTTTCGAAACACTCATTGGCAAAAACTAAGTGAATATCAAGTTTTCGGAACACTCGTCGGCGAAAACTAATTAAAATAGAGTGAATATCAAGTTTTTGAAACACTCATCGGCGAAACCTGATTAAAAGGATATCACGACTCCCGTTTAGAGGACCATGACCGGCACAGACACATGGAATATCCCTATGCCTGTAAGCCTTATAACCTAATTGACAGAATAGCTATTCTTGAAAAATACATTCACATGCATTATAATACCATGGCTACACCGAAATGGTGGCCTAGTGCTCATCGGCACTTGTGTACTGTACAGGTTATATGCTTTGCGTAGAATATCACATACAAATTCTATGCCTGAAGCGATGACTTGAAAGAATTTATGACTCAACATCCTGAGCAACCTCACAAGTGTCCGTCGGAACCACCGTTACATCCGGATTCGTAATGGATAGCCCGACTGACACCCGAGACTACTAGTTAGCTTCACACCCTTAAAGAATAACCTGGCTCTGATACCAAGTTTGTCACGACCCCCGTTTAGAGGACCGTGACCGGCACAGACACATGGAATACCATTATGCCTATAAGCCTTATCACCTAATTGACAGAATATCTATTTTTGAAAATACATTCGAATGCATTATAATATCATGGCTACACCGAAATGGTGGCCTATCCTAGGCAAGTAAATCCACGGCCAGTGCCGCTTCAGGATATAGATATAGGAAAACACACATAATATATATAACCTGTGTAATGGCTACACATCCGAAGATGCTGCCTATCCTATTCACATGCAACAGATATATGTATATATATACATTTTGAAAACAAATTTTCCCTGTATCGCAGTAAAATAAATCCTGATCTTTAAGAAGTGTGAAGTTGACAGTTCTAGATTTAGTAATACAATCTAATTGGGTACGTCTACCCTTTACTTTATGATACAATAATAAAGTAAATTAAATTTCAATTTCAATTTATTCACCCACATGAACAAGTTGTGGGTCTTGGAAAGTTTTGTTCGTTCCTCGCTCCACTGAGACTTCTTCCACATGTACTTAACCTGTCTTTGTGTAGTAAAAATGAGGTGTGAGTCTTAACCACGCGACTCAGTGAGGACTCTCCCATCCCCGGCGCAAGGTGGGTACCATAGCGCTGGGTTTGGGAGTCATACACAACCACATGCGAAAATAACTAGTCACTGTTAGTTAGCATACATTCTTGGTTACCACACAACAACAGATATTTCACCCAACCACTAACATGCATTTGACGGATATAAACATGCAGTAGCTTATTTCACTTCATCACTTGACAAGTAAACATATAACATATAGTGCCGGCATTTACTTACCGGTATTCTCACGTTCAACATGTTTGAATCAACAAGACGAGTGGTGATGTAATCTTGTACGTTACCACTAAGCTGCACAATCAGCAATTATATGGAAACTCAGACGTCTCTAAGCTGCGGGGCAATAGCTTGAGCCCACTTGTCCATTACCCAACTAGGCCACAATGGCGGGCACGGCACGACGTCTCTAAGCCTGGCCATTGACACACCCGGACCAACTCCACAAGGTGATCAATTTCTTTAGTCGCTCCCTGGACCAACTCAACAGGATGATTTCTCTTCTACAAGGTCAGGCTCACGGTTCACTCGTAGGTTCCTCTCGTGTCCCTTTACCTTAGTCTCACATATTAATATGATTCTTTGTATCTTTCCCGAAGGATCAACAATTCCTCTCCTCATTAATATGAACGAGTATCCTCAACAGGATATAACTCATATGCCTGTCCAGATGCACTCCCTGAGCCTCAAGCTATCGTCATAGCAATATAAATCCTTTCTGACCCTATTACAAGGATAGAGCAATGACCATCGTCATGGTGATTATAAAACTGAAGTCTCAAGTGCCATCTGATGTTGTTCTTGTCGATGTCTCACATCACTAGCATAATCAAATCCGAAACCCACCAATAACTCCCTTTGCATGATTATAATTTAAGTCACCGTCGTGACGAGTTTTCAAAATAAAAGCTTTAATAAAATACTCATCATGCCTCCGGAGTGTATGAGTTGGATTTGTAACACACCAATCATAGCAAACAATTATACTCTACTCCTATGTCTTCCTATCCAAGGTACTTTCCACAACCTATTTTATAATTCTTTTATTCTTTTAGCATTCTATATCTCCAGCTAACACATACCAGACAAGCAGAGAATATACATACTCATGTAATCCACATAAGCATACAACCCTAGGAGCAGAGATGAAAGAGCCCTCACCTTGGCCAACCTTCCATGCAATCCTCTCCTGTGACTTTAGTCTCCTCGGAGTTCCTGTGCACTCTTTTGCGTGCCGTTGTTCCTATAAGAACAACATTTACGTCATTAAGATTATTACTTAGCTTAACTTGTTATTTATCTCTCCATTACCCTCACCTGTAGTCCAAGGTTGCAACAGAGTCAAGCTCTTGGTCTTATTGGATTTCTCTATCCCAACTTATGCGTATCCTTCCTCGGACACTTGACTTACTCGAATATAACACTCTACTTGAGTGTTTCACATACTTGCATTTGAGTATTAGACCTCTATCTAACTTGTATTCGCATCTAAGGAAGCTTATCTAGCTTGGTTGGAAGGAATCCTAATTTTAGGAAGGTCTTAGCATTTTGATTCAACTTGTGTTCCTACTTGGGTTCTAAGAAATCTAGTTTCTAAACCTCAATATACCTCCAATTTATCCTACTTAAGGTTTCCTAAAGCTTGTGAAGGAATAAGATTGAAATTCATGAAGTTAGACTTAATTTGTTCCGCAAGTTTCCATCCTTGAGAAACAAGAAGGTACTGGGAGTAATTTAAATCCTCAAAAACATGTTTATGAGTGTTCTAGGGTGCTTAAGATTGAAAATAAGAGGTTTAGAACTTTCAACGTCACCCTTAAAGCATATTTGGGCAAACCGAGCAAGGACCCGCCATGTTAATGCCAAGGTTCGGCCTTAGTAACCTCGGGCCAGCTCTTCACGGGTCTTGTTCAGCTAATACTTCAACATTATAATTTCAATAATACCAATCCAAGCCTATTTACTCAAATCCAAGCTCAATCCTAATTATCAACAATTTTCCCCAATTTAGGAAAAATTAGAATTTCAACCCAAAATCCTTTCAAATTCGAATCTGGACAAATCCGAGAATATAATCTTGATTCCTACCCCAACTAAGTGTTCAAGAACACTTCCTAGGTTTCAATCAACCCTCGAAACAACTCAATCGAAGAAATCCCTAAAAATGAAAAAATTGAGGGTTTAGAATGGAAATGGGGTTACCAACCTTGATTTGATTGGTGGGAGGTGTGGAAGATGTCGGAGTCGAGCTCCGGTGGTCGTGGCCGGCGTCAGACGGCTCTCTCTGGCGAATTTTCCGGCAAATTTCTCCCTCCTCCCCTTCTTCCTCTTCATCCGTCGCTTTCTCTCTCCCTCTTCACGTTCTCCATCTCTCTCTCGTCTTTCTCTCTTTCTTTCTCTTTTCTTTCTCTTTTTCTTTCTTTAAATTAAACCCACGGCTGCTCTCTTTTCCCTTTCTTCTTATTTTTTTTCTTTTTCTCTAACTACCCTACGACACCCCCACCCCAATTTGTATAAAACAAATAGATAAATGAATAATTAATAAAAGTAATATAATTAATTTATAAAATAATTAATAATTAAATAAACAATAACAAATATGTATTTTTAATTTAATCCCTTTCCCTATTTAATTCAGGTTTCCAATTTCTTAGGTCCTGAATTAAATAAAAAAAAAATTATTCTCTACTTCTTTTCTTTCCCTTTTATTTTATTTTAAACTTCGAAAAATTTTCTCGAGTATTACAATCTTTGAAAAAAAATTCCTTTCCGGTTTCTTTTAACTTTCATATATATCTTTTTCTATATTCTTTTTTTAAAGTTTTAATTCCTAGCCTCGAAATAAATCATTCTTTAATCCTCGAAATTTTAAATAAATCATTCTTTAATCCTTCAAATTTTCCGGGGTATTACATTCTTCCCCCCTTAAGAAATTCGGTCCCCGAATTTCATCTCCTTCGTGTGGTTGTTGGCTTGTTGCCTTCCCTTGGCTCAATTCATCTATGGTTTCCCTCAATGTGGAAGTTTTACCCTTTTACCCTACGGTTCATGTTTCTTTCCTAGAGGCTCAAGGTCTCTATCTGGTTTCTACATATTCTTTCTGTGATCGTTTGCATTTCTAGTTTCGTAGTTAACCACCCCTCCGCGAGGTGTTAACCGACAGACTCCATCTATCGTCGTATCCTTCCCCGAGGATACCTAACTTTCCTAGTTTCAATTCGCTTTGTGCTACTGATTTTGCAATGGAGTGTCTGGCACGTACCACATGCCATGCTCCAATTTAGTTCTCCGAGGAGTTAGCTATTGCCTTCTCTAGTGAGGCTTACATTGACTCAATCTGCTTGTCTGACTAGCTACTTTCATATTGACTTCTTATATCCGTCTTGGAACACGCCAAGATAATGGAGACTCACCAGTCTCCTCCTTACCATCATACTCAATACTCTGCCTCAGGCTCAGTTCGGTCTTCACATCTGAAGACCTCGCTTAACACGACTATGCCTGCGGATCTATACCATCCTCAGGTTAGTCCAGTTAGAGTTGCACATCCTATGCTAACTCTACTCATTGGGTTTCCGTTGGCTTTTACCCCAACTTGGCCCACTCGGACTGCTTAACTCACTTAGATCCTGTATTCCTACTTGGAATACTTGATCCGTTAACTCCAACATGAACCTTTCCAGACATGTTCTACTCCCCTTGATCAAACGGGATCCGCTCTCACGGTTTGACTCTTTCCTTTCTTACGGTGTGGCATATGTTCACGAACATATACCGCCTCTTGCAAGTGTGTTACCCGTTGGGTTCCAATCGCCCCCAACGGTAGCATACATGTTTTATCATTTTGGCCTGCATCCCCAGATGCTTACCCGACTCTGTTCCCGTATCCACTCTCTTCTTTTCCATTTCGTACCTACGTGGTACTCTTTCTTCGAGTATTTCTCAATACTTGTTACTCACTAAATTCTCCTTCTCGATTAATCGTGGTTATGGTTAATTTTCCCTTTATAGCACCCACATGGCCATTTATACTTTTGGTTTGTCCACTCAGTTATACACGTGCTTCAGACTAACGGGTTTACGGTTCACCAACCTATGGAACTAGCTTACCTAGCTATGTCCACTACAAGCTGTGTACTATACATGCACTTACAGTAGTAGTTGGTTCTCCACCTCCTACTTGACTCTTATCCTATGGGGTCCTATAGACTTCCGTTCTTCCCCCCTTATGGGACTACTTATCCCTGCCTACTTTCTCTCCCCTCGGGCCTCCACGAGTCCCTTTGGGGTTTATCTCTAACGTTATCTCTTTCGAGAGCTATCTACCGCAATAGCACTCATTTTCTTATCTCTGGATGGTACCCGAAGGTCTACGCCCATTTCCACTTCTAAACCTGCTCCGGTCTAATGCTTTCAGGTCCATAATCACCCTATGGCCCCTTAATTGGTAACCTTTAGGCTTACCTGTATACTCCCTTGGCACTTTAGCACTCTCTAGTGCTTTTCGATGTCTACTTAACTTTAATCAGTCCAAGCGAGTGATTTCTCAACTACATCTACCATCCTTATACAGCTTACCTATAAAAGGACTATTTTTTGGTAGGGTATTGGTCACATGAGTTAGTTTTCTTAGGCACCCTGCGGTTTTAAAAATTAATTCAAGTTTATTTCTTAGAAAATGACGCCTAAGGTTTTCGTAAATGGTTAGGGTTTAACCAATTGGAATGACACAAATTGAGAAAGAGTTTTCATGAAAAATTTGTCTTCCAATGGTTATCCCTAGTATTTTCAAGAAACGTTTGAGGGTCTTTCAGAATCTCTCATCTGGAAAGACCAAAAGATTTTTACAAAAAATTTCTCATGTGATCAATATCCTATTCTTTATGCTCTTCCTAAGCAACCCAAGAAAGTTTGATTGGGCTTAATCCCTTCTTTTCCCCCTTGTTTGTTTAAGGAACTAGCAGTTCATGGATCGAGCGCAGGGTTGGACTAGGCTCCTTCCCTGTGCCTTACCATTTACTCTGTTTCCTGTTCGGCATATGGTCACGCTCTACACGTTTACATATGCCTTTACTTCTTAACATCTATCTCTACGGCATATGGTTCGGCCACTTTGCCCTACCATATATCGTATCCTGATTTTTATAGTCCATACACTTCTACTTCTATACTGTGGCATACACCATCTCTTTTCTGTTCACTTTCTAGGAAGGACAACCCACTTCATTCAGCCATAGCATACCGGACAGTCGTGACCCATTCACGTGATAATCTTTCTGTCGGTCTCATGCGTCATGGCCCTGTTTATTCTTGTCTGTAAACTTTCCATTTCAATCGCCCCATGGGCTTACTTTCTTTTCTACACGCCAAGCGTGTCTTATCTTTCACTTTACAAACCATTCCTAGCCTAAACTAACATTCACTGCATATTTCTATTCTACTTGCATTCCATACTACAATCAAACAACTTGTGCCTATACCATAGCATACAATGCGCCGCTAACAAAGCAGACGCATCGTCTCATTTAACACCTGCAAAACAATCACACATTCTAGCGCATTCTTGCCTACAATTCAACCAAATGTGTCTCTGTCTAGGTAGCATCCTCCATGGATGTTTCCTTTCCCCTATTATGGCGTCCTAAGGTTCCTGGGGTCACTACCACCCCACCTTACGCCTTAGTGCTCATCGGCACTTGTGTATTGTACAGGTTATATGCTTTGCATAGAATTTTACATGCAAATTCTATGCCTGAAGCGATGACTGGAAAGAATTTATGATTCAACATCCTGAGCAACCTCACAAGTGTCCGTCGGAACCACCGTTACGTCCGGATTCGTAATGGATAGCCCGATTGACACCCGAGACTACTAGTTAGCTTCACACCCTTAAAGAATAACCTGGCTCTGATACCAAGTTTGTCACGACCCCCGTTTAGAGGACCGTGACCGGCACAGACACATGGAATATCCCTATGCCTATAAGCCTCATCCCCTAATTGACAGAATAGCTATTATTGAAAAATACATTTACATGCATTATAATACCATGGCTACACCGAAATGGTGGCCTATCCTAGGCAAGAAAATCCACAGCCAGTGCCGCTTCAGGATATAGATATAGGAAAACACACATAATATATAACCTGTGTACTGGCTACACATCCAAAGATGCTACCTATCCTATTCACATGCAACAGAAATATGAATATATATATATATATATATTGAAAACAAGTTTTCCCTTGTATCGCGATATAACTAATCATGATCTTTAAGAAGTGTGAAGCTGCCAGTTCGAGATTTAGTAATACAATCTAACTGGGTACGTCTACCCTTTACTTTATGTTATAATAATAAAGTAAATTAAATTTCAATTATAATTTATTCACCCACATGAACAAGTTGTGGGTCTTGGAAAGTTTTGTTCGTTCCTCGCTCCACCGAGACTTCTTCCACCTGTACTTAACCTGTCTCTGTGTAGTAAAAATGAGGTATGAATCTTAACCACGCGACTCAGTGAGGACTCTCCCATCCCCGGCGCAAGGTGGGTACCATAGTGCTGGGTTTGGGAGTCATACACAACCACATACGAAAACAACAAGTCACTGTTAGTTAGCATACATTCTTGCTGACCACACAACAACAGATATTTCACCCAACCACTAACATGCATTTAACGGATATAAACATGCAGCAGTTTATTTCACTTCATCACTCGACAAGTAAACATATAACATATAGTGCCGGCTTTTACTTACCGGTATTCTCACGTTCAGCATGTTTGAATCAACAAGACGTGTGGTGACGTAATCCTGTACGTTACCACTAAGCTGCACAATCAACAATTATATGGAAACACAGACAATTTGTACATACACACATGTACTATAAAATACATCTATTTAATCTCTCCCCCACCCTGGGGTATCTACTAGCCACTACGTGGCTTTTCTACTTCGAACTCGTGCACTCGGGTTGTTGGCACCACGTGGCAAAACATACTTAACCCATTCACTTGAGTACTGGTCACCTCGTGACAATTCTGTTAATCAAACACAATCAACCTCTATCTATCAAACAACTTATCCATAGCCACCAAGTGGCACGTTCTGACCCCTTGCTGCGGGGCAATAGCTTGAGCCCACTCGTCCATTACCCATCCAGGCCATAATGGCGAGCACGGCACGACGTCTCTAAGCCTGATCAATTTCTTTAGTCGTTCCCTGGACCAACTCAACAGGGTGATTTCTCTTCTACAAGGTCAGGCTCACGGTTCACCCGTAGGTTCTTCCCGTGTCCCCTTACCTTAGTCTCACATATTAATAGGATTCTTTGTATCTTTCCCGAAGGATCAGCAATTCCTCCCCTCATTAATATGAATGAGTATCCTCAACAAGATATAACTCATATGCCCGTCCAGATGCACTCCCTGAGCCTCAAGCTATCGTCATAGCAATATAAATCCTTTCTGACCCTATTACCAAGATAGAGCATTGACCATCGTCATGGTGATTATAAAACTGAGGTCTCAAGTGCCATCTGACGTTGTTCTAGTCGATATCTCTCATCACTAGCATAATTAAATCCGAAACCCACCAATAACTCCCTTTGCATGATTATAATTTAAGTCACCGTCGTGACGAGTTTTCAAAATAAAAGCTTAGTCCTTCCGTACAAGGACTCTTGCCACCGTCGTGGAAAAGATTTAATAAAATACTCATCATGCCTCCGGAGTGTATGCGTTGCATTTGTAACACACCAATCATAGCAAACAATTATACTCTACTCCTATGTCTTCCTCTCCAAGCTACTTTCCACAACCTATTTTCTAATTCTTTTATTCTTTTAGCATTCTATATCTCCAGCTAACACATACCAGACAACCAGAGATTATAAATAGTCATGTAATCCACATAAGCATACAACCCTAGGAGCAGAGATGAAAGAGCCCTCACCTTGGCCAACCTTCCATGCAATCCTCTCCTGTGACTTTAGTCTCCTCGGAGTTCCTGTGCACTCTTTTGCGTGCCGTTGTTCCTATAAGAACAACATTTACGTCATTAAGATTATTACTTAGCTTAACTTGTTACTTATCTCTCCATTACTCTCACCTGTAGTCCAAGGTTGCAACAGAGTCAAGCTCTTGGACTTATTGGATTTCTCTATCCCAACTTATGCGTATCCTTCCTCGGACACTTGACTTACTCGAATATAACACTCTACTTGAGTGTTTCACATACTTGCATTTGAGTATTAGACCTCTATCTAACTTGTATTCGCGTCTAAGGAAGCTTATCTAGCTTGATTGGAAGGAATCCTAATTTTAGGAAGGTCTTAGCATTTTGATTCAACTTGTGTTCCTACTTGGGTTCTAAGAAATCTAGTTTCCAAACCTCAATATACCTTCGATTTATCCTACTTAAGGTTTCCTAAAGGTTGTGCAGGAATAAGATTGAAATTCACGAAGTTAGACTTAATTTCTTACGCAAGTTTCCATCCTTGAGAAACAAGAAGGTACTTGGAGTAATTTAAATCCTCAAAAACATGTTTATGAGTGTTCTAGGGTGTTTAAGATTGAAAAGAAGACGTTTAGAACTTTCAACGTCGCCCTTAAAGCATATTTGGGCAAACCGAGCAAGGACCCGGCATGTTAATGCCAAGGTCCGGCCTTAGTAACCTCGGGCTAGCTCTTCACGGGTCTTGTTCAGCTAATACTTCAACATTATAATTTCAATAATACCAATCCAAGCCTATTTACTCAAATCCAAGTTCAATCCTAATTATCAACAATTTTCCCCAATTTAGGAAAAATTAGAATTTCAACCCAAAATCCTTTCAAATTCGAATCTGGACAAATCCGAGAATATAATCTTGATTCCTACCCCAACTAAGTGTTCAAGAACACTTCCTAGGTTTCAATCAACCCTCGAAACAACTCATTCGAAGGTCAATCGAAGAAATCCCTAAACATGAAAAAATTGAGGGTTTAGAATGAAAATGGGGTTACCAACCTTGATTCGATTGGTGGGAGGTGTGGAAGATGTCGGAGTCGAGCTCCGGTGGTCGTGGCCGGCGCCAGACGACTCTCTCCGGCGAATTTTCCCGCGAATTTCTCCCTCCTCCCCTTCTTCCTCTTCATCTGTCGCTTTCTCTCTCCCTCTTCACGTTCTCCTTCTCTCTCTCGTCTTTCTTTCTTTCTTTCTCTTTTTCTTTCTTTAAATTAAACCCACGGCTCCTCACTTTTCCCTTTCTTCTTATTTTTTTTCTTTTTCTCTACCTACCCTACGACACCCCACCCCAATTTATATAAAAAATAAATAAATGAATAATTAATAAAAGTAATATAATTAATTTATAAAATAATTAATAATTAAATAAACAATAACAAATATGTATTTTTAATTTAATCCCTTTCCCTATTTAGGTTTCCAATTTCTTAAGTCCCGAATTAAATCTAAAAAATATATTTTCTACTTCTTTTCTTTCTCTTTTATTTTATTTTAAACTTCGAAAAATTTTCTCGGGTATTACAATCTTTTAAAAAAATTCCTTTCCGGTTTCTTTTAACTTTCATATATTTTTTTTTCTATATTCTTTTTTTAAAGTTTTAATTCCTAGCCCCGAAATAAATCATTCTTTAATCCTCGAAATTTTAAATAAATCATTCTTTAATCCTCGAAATTTTTCCGGTTATTACAAAGGAGATCTTGGCAGGCAAGAGTCCCAAGAATTATGGATACCAGATTTTCGATGGCTTTCTATGATCACTGAAAACTGATCACCACATGAAATACAATTTAAGTGACTAAAAAGATTTTCCATGCTTCCCAGCTTGCCTGGACTTCACAGGTCTAAAAGGATATATGCAAAACATGCATTTCCTGCTGTTCCAGCTTACTTGGGTTTAACAGGTCCCAAAAATTACACAAAACATGTTTTGCCTGCTCTTCCCAACTTGCTCAGGTTTAACAGGTGATAAAATGCTTATGCGAATACCATGTCAAATGGGAACAAGAATGTAAAAATCATGGGTACTCTGCAAATCGCACAATAATCACTTGATGATTTATGGAAGTATCGTGCAAATGTCATGCAAATGGATGCACATCCAAATGCAGCAACGATCCTAATAAATTAATCGACTCAAATGTAAATACACATGCAAAGATGATGAACATATGTGTAATACCCGGGAGATTTTCGAAGTTTAAAAAGAAAAGGAAAGAAAAGGGGTAGAAAATTTTAAGTATTTAAATTGGGACCTAGGGGAGTAGAAACTTAAATTTGGTAGGAGGAGCGATTAAATTGAAAATATTTTTCAATCTTACTTATTTAATATTATTATTATTATGTATTAGAAAATAAAAAAAATAAAAAGAGGAAGAAAAGAAGTAAGAAATAATTTTTAGGATTTAATTCAGGACATAAGAAATTGGAAACCTGAATTAAATAGGGAAATAGATTAAATTAAAAATATATATTATTTATCATTTATTTAATTATTAATTAATTAATTTTTAATTATATTTATTTATTATTTATTTATTTAATTATTATAATTATTTTAAATTATAATTATTTTAATTAAATGGGGATGGGGTTTGCCGTGACTTTTCTTTTTAGAAAGAAAGAAATAAAGGAAATGAAATAGAGAGAAGGCCACGGGATTAGAAAGGGAAGAAGAAGAAAGAAAGAGAGAGAAAGAAGAGAGAGAGGGAGAAGAGGCATGGAAGGAGAAGAAGAAGGAGAGGTGGGTTTCGCCGGAAAAGTGACCGGGGAGAGCTAGCCGACACTGGAAAAGTCACCAGAACTCGGGTACGACGTCTCCTACACCTTCCACCAATCGAATCAAAGGTTGGTAACCCCAATTTCATTCTAAACCCTCAATTTCTCCATTTTTAGGGATTTCTTCGATTCACCTTCTATTGAGTTGTTTTGATGGTAGATTGAGACCTAAAAAGTGTTCTTGACCACTTAGTTCGGGTAGGAATCGAGACTATACCCTCGGGTTTAGCCGAATTCGAATTTTGAAGGATTTGGGGTTGAAATCCTAATTTTTCCTAATTTGGGGAAATTATTGATAATTAGGAATTGAGCTTGGATTTGAGTAAATAGGCTTGGATTGGTATTATTGAAATTATTTTGTTTAAATATTGGCTGAACAATACCCGTGAAGAGCTGGCCCGAGGTTACTAAGGTTGAACCTTGATAATAATGTGTCGGGTCCCTGCTCGAGTTGCCCAAATACACTTTAAGGGTGATGTTGAGGGCTCCAAACCTCTTCTTTTCAATCTTAAACACCCTAGAATAATTCTAAATATGCTATCAAGCATCAAGAAATTATTTTAAGTACTTTCTTGTTTCTCAAGGATGGAAACTTGCGAAACAATAAAGTCCAAATTTTAAAGTGGCAACTTTATTTCTTCGTAATTATTAGGAAACCTTAAGTAGGATAATTTAAAAGTATATTGAGGTTTAGTAACTCAAATCCAAAGCTCTATAATCACTTCAGATAAGTGATAGTTATTATGAAACCAAGTGCGAAGCATTTGAGACTTCATAGAAGAGAGGGAAGACGGATAAGACCAAGAACTCAGTTCTTGGCAACGTCTAGGTGCATTATTAGGCACGAGCATGTCACATGCATATGAGCTGCATATAGTATAAGATGTTAACCACGTGAATGCAATTGTTAGGAAACCACGATTTGTCCGGAGCGGGAGTTACTCCAGGACAAGCACAAGGAAGCCATCCAGGTGAGGGGTTTCCCATCCTTGCCCTATAGGGTTGATTGAGGATGTGGATATTGCCTACTTGTCTATTTGTAAGAATTATTTAGTGGTTAACATGCTATTGTTGTTCCTAAACTGTTATATATGAAAATATTTGTATATGTGTGTTTGACTATAGGTAAAGAGGTACTGGAGGGTATCCATGTGATGACATGAGATACGCCGAATAGTACAAGCAAGGGGGTAATTCAACTTAGGAAAGGCCTTAGAGCTAGGTTATGATCTAATCAAGGGTTTGGGTATTAAATAAGGATTAAAAAGATCTCATAAATTAATTAGTGAGTCATAGAGAGGTTCACACTACCTAGGTAAAGTCAGTTTAGGATAGTAATGTGTAGATAGAGTCAGGATCCCAGCTGAAAGCTTTGGGAAGAGAAACAAGTTAAAACAGTTGCCCGTTGAGGCCATTGCCCTAGCCTGGCACTAGGTCAGTTAGAGATTAAAACATTTGCCCGTTGAGGCCATTGCCCTAGCCTGGCACTAGGGTCAGTTAAAGATTAAAACATTTGCCCGATGAGGCCATTGCCCTAGCCTGGCACTAGGGTTAGTTAAAGATTAAAACATTTTCCCGATGAGGCCATTGCCGTAGCCTGACACTATGGTTAGTTAAAGATTAAAAGAATTTGCCCGTTGAGGCCATTGCCCTAGCCTAACACTAGGGTCAGTTAAGTGATTTACAGTTTTCAAATGATATGCTAAAAATGGTTGCTTGTTTATGAAAAGCATGATTATCACGACCCCCGTTTAGAGGACCGTGACCGGCACAGACACAGTGAATATCCCTATGCCTGTAAGCCTTATCACCTAATTGACAAAATATCTATTATTGAAAGTACATCCACATGCAGTATAATACCATGGCTACACCAAAATGGTGACCTATCCTAGGCAAGCAAATCCACGGCCAATGCCGCTTCAGGATATAGATATAGGAAAACACACATAATATATAACCTGTGTACTGGCTACACATCCGAAGATGCTGCCTATCCTATTCACATGCAACAGATATATGTATATATATATATACATATATATTTTTGGAAACAAGTTTTACCTGCATCGTAATCTAACGGATCCTGATCTTTAAGGTGTGTGAAGCTGACAGTTCTAGATTTAGTGATACAATATAATTGGGTACGTCTACCCTTTACTTTATGATACATGATAAAGTAAATTAAATTAAAATTACAATTTATTCACCCACATGAACAAGTTGTGGGTCTTGGAAAGTTTTGTTCATTCCTCGCTCCACCGAGACATCTTCCACCTGTACTTAACCTGTCTCTGTGTAGTAAAATGAGGTGTGAGTCTTAACCACGTGACTCAGTGAGGACTCTCTCATCACCGGCACAAGATGGGCACCATAGCGCTGGGAATGGGAGTCATACACAACCACATGCAAAAACAACTGGTTACCATTAATTAGCATACACTCTTGGTGACCACACAACAACAGAAATTTCACCCAATCACTCACATACATTTAACAGATACAAGCATGCAGCAGATTATTCCAAGCCATCAACCAGCAAGTAAACATGTAACATAAGTGCCGGCTCTTACTCACCGGTCTTCTCACGTTCAACATATTTGAATCAAATAAGACGTTGTGATGACGTAATCCTGTACGTCACCACTACACTGCACAATCAGCATTTATATGCAAACACAGAAAATTTGTACATACACACAGATACTATAGCATACATCTACTTAATTCCCTCACTCTGGGGTATCTATTAGCCACTACGTGGCTTTTCTAGTTTGAACCCGTGCACTCGGGTTACTGGCCACCACGTGGCAAAGCATACTTAACCCATTCACTTGGGTACTGGTCACCTCGTGACAATTCTGTTAATCAAACAATACTTAACCCATTCACTTGGGTACTAGTCACCTCGGGACAATTCTATTAATCAAACACAATCAACTTCTATCTATCAAACAACTGATACGTAGCCACCACGTGGCACTTCCTGACCCCTTGCTGCGGGGCAATAGCTTGAGCCCACTCGTCCATTACCCAACCAGGCCACTTGGCGGGCACGGCACGACGTTTCGAAGCATGGCCACTGTCACACCCTGGACTAACTCCACAGGATGATTTCTCTTTTACTAGGTTGGGCTCACGGTTCACCCGTAGGTTCCTCCCGTGTCTCCTTACCTTAGTCTCACATATTAATAGGATTCTTTGTATCTTTCCTGAAGGATCAACAATTCTTCTCCTTATTAATATGGACGAGTATCTTTAACAGGATCTAACTCATATACCCGCCCAGATGCACACTCTCAGCCTCAAGCTATCGTCATAGCAATATAAAACCTTTCTAACCCTATTTCCAGGATAGGGCAATGACCATCGTCATGGTGATTATAAAACTGAGGTCTCAAGTGCCATCTGACGTTGTTCTAGTCGATGTCTCACATCGCTAGCATAACCAAATCCGAAACCCACTAATAACTCCTTTGCATGATTATAATCTAAGTCACCGTCGTGACGAGTTTTCAAAATGAAAGCTTAGTCCTTTCGTAGAAGGACTCTTTGCCACCGTCGTGGAAAAGATTTAATAAAATGCTAATCATGCCTCCGGAGTGTATGAGTTGGATTTGTAACACACCAATCATAGCAAACAATTATACTATACTCCTATGTTTTCCTATCCAAGCTACTTTCCACAACCTATTTCTAGTTCTTTAATTCTTTTAGCATTCTATACCTCTAGCTAACACATACCAGACAAGCAGAGAATATACATACTCATGTAATCCACATAAGCATACAACCCTAGGAGCAGAGATGGAAGAACCCTCACCTTGGCCAACCTTCCATGCAATCCTCTCCTGTAACTTTAGTCTCCTCGGAGTTCCTGTTGCACTCAATAGTGTGCTGTTGTTCCTATAAGAACAACATTTATTTCATTAAGGTTATTACTTAGCTTAACTTGTTATTTATCTCTCCATTACTCTCACGTGTAGTCCATGGTTGCCACAGAGTCAAGCTCTTGGTCTTATTGGACTTCTCTATCCCGACTTATGTGTATCCTTCCTCGGACACTTGACTTACTCGCATATAACACTCTACTTGAGTGTTTCACCTACTTGGATTTGATTATTAGACATCTATCTAACTCGTATTCATATCTAAGGAAGCTTATCTAGCTTGGTTGGATGGAATCCTAATTTTAGGAAGGTCTAAGCATTTTGATTCAACTTGTGTTCTTACTCGGGTTCTAAGAAGTCTAGTTTCTAAACCTCAATACACCTTTAATTCATCCTACTTAAGGCTTCCTAATAATTATGAAGGAATAAAGTTGACATTTTTGAATTTGGACATCATTGTTTCGCAAGTTTCCATCCTTGAGAAACAAGAAAGTACCTAAAATAATCCTTGATTATTGATAGCGTACTTAGAATTATTCTAGGGTGTTTAAGATTAAAAAGAAGAGGTTTAGAGCCCTCAACATTACCCTTAAAGTGTATTTGGGCAACCCGAGTAGGGACCCGGTACGTTAACGTCGAGATTCAATCTTAGTAAACTCGGGCCAGCTCTTCACGGGTCTTGTTCAGCTAATATTCCAACCATATAATTTTAATAATATCAATTCAAGCCTATTTACTCAGATCCAAGTTCAATCCTAATTATCACAATTTCCCCAATTTGGAAATAATTATAATTTCAATAATTATCAATCCAAGCCTATTTACTCAAATCCAAGCTCAATCCTAATTATCAACAATTTTCCCCAATTTGGATAAATATTATAATTTCAACCCCAAATCCTTCCAAATTCGAATTTGGGCAAATCCGAGAATATAATCTTGATTCCTACCCAAACTAAGTGTTCAAGAACACTTTCTAGGTCTCAATCTACCTTCGAAACAACCCAATCGAAGGTGAATCGAAGAAATCCCTAAAAAAGAAGAAATTGGGGTTTTCGAATGAAATTGGGGTTACCAACCTTTGATTCGATTGGTGGAAGGTGTAGGAGATGTTGTAGTCGAACTCCGGGGGTCGTTTCCGACGTCAGACCGCCTTTCTCCAGCCAATTTCCGGCGACCCGTGGTCCTTCCCCTCCTCCTTTCTTCTTCCCCTCTCCACCCATTTTCTTTCATTCTCTTTCTCTTTCTCTTCTCTCTTTTTCTTTCTTTTTCTCTTTCTATTCTTTTAGTTCACGTAGCCCTCCCTCTCTCTCTCTCTCTTTTTCCTTGCTTTTATTTAATTCTTTTTCCTTTTTTTTCTTTCTATTTCAACAAACCCACGGCACCCCCCTTTTTTTAAATAATTATAATAATTAAATAATAAATAAATATTATTAAAATAAATGAATATTATTAAAAATAAATTAATTAAGAATTAAATAAATAATAACAAATTTCTATTTCTTTTAATTTAATCCCTTTCCCTATTTAATTCAGGTTTCCAATTTCTTAGGTCCTGAATTAAATCCTAATATTATTTTCTTCTTTCTTTCATCCTTTATTTTCTTTTAACCCTCGAAAAATTTTCTCTGTATTATAATCTTTGAAAACAAAAAAAATTTCCTTTCCGGTTTCTTTTAACTTTCATACCTTTTTTTTATATTCTTTCTGAGGTTTTAAATTCCTAGCCCTGGAATAAATCATTATTAAGTCCTCGAAATTTTTAAATAAATCATTCTTTAATCCTCGAACTTTTCTGGGGTATTACAATGATAGAGGAGCATGATCCGTAGGTTTATCCATGATTTTATGTTATATTAATATTGCCTGATCGGAATATAATAATTGATAAACTGGATTTTCATGCGCATGTGATTGTGGGTGTTTCCCTTTCCCCCAGTTGTAGTGGCACCCGCCGCTACGCCGAGGATGGGAAGCTTCTCACTGAGTCTGTTTGACTCACTCCTTCTGCTTCAATGTTTCAGATACAGGTATCGGGCAGGCATCGACATCTGGACAATGATACGGACATCAGACCATCCTTTACGCACTAGTTCGCGTGGGTGGACACATTTTGTTATTTTGACTCTTTTGGTTGTGCATATTATAAGTTGTAAGGGTTTTGTATATATATTTGCAGCTTTCGATATGTACCTACTCTGGACTTTTCGGCTTCACATGTACTTAAAGACAGGGTCCAGTTTGGGAAAACTAGGATATATGTATGAGTATATAAACTTCTGCATGTGAATAGGATAGATCGTACGCATTGAGGCATACGGTCAATATGATATGGATATATATTATGTGTGCTTGCTGCATGTGAATAGGATAGATCGTACGTATTGAGATGGACGATCAATATGATATGAATATTTACGTTATGAGTATTGATATATGTTAGGAATATATATATATATATATATATATTTGTATAGAGATAAGGATAAGATAATTAGATAAGGATAACTAGGACTTAGTTTCCTATTAGGATTTAAATTCCTAATTTTGAGTTTCCTCTTGTATATATATACATGCACTACTTATTATGAAAGATACAGAAATTCTTTCCCTCAAGCTTTACATGGTACCAGAGCCCTTAAACCTAAAATTCCTCTTCTGTGACGCCGCTCAACTCTGATTGATGTGAAGTGTTTGAGGGACCTCCGTCCAGTGTGGTTGTTTGGTACACCGCCGGCAAGGGAGGGAGCGAAAGGCGTTTTCCGGCGTATCCCCGGCGATCGCACCACCATCTGACCAGCGCGTGAAGCTCACGCGCTGGTGAAGCCCGTTCCTCTGCGTGGCGCGTGAACGCCATGCGCCACCCTCCCATCACCGGATTTTTTCCGTCATCCCTGTTTCGTGATCGGCAGCGTGTGTCTAGGCTGTTGGATGTGTTTTCCAGCGAAGTTGACGTTGGGTCTGTGGAGATCTAGCATTTTTTGGTCTTTTTTGACTAGTTTTGCATCTGTTTGGTGGTGATTTGCTACTGTTTGGACCGTTTGCTGTTGTTTGGTGGTGTTTTGCCATTGTTTAGGGTGGTTTGGTGGTTTTTTATCACTGATTTGGTAGTTTTTTGCTACTTTTTGGCCCGTTTGCTGCTGTTTGGTGCTATTTTATCATTGGGTCGGTAGTGTTTTGCTATTGTTTGGGCATTTACTACTGTTTGGGTGGCTTCAATCTTGTTTTTCGAAAGTGTTGGCTTCTGTTTGGTTGTTTAGCTCTTATTTTGCTGCTATTTTATTGAGGGGCATTGTCGATGGCGGAAGACAAAGCTGAAGTTGTGAGTGAAGTGGTTCCTGTGGTTACCAGGATCACGGAGCATAAACTTACCTCTTCAAACTTCTTGGAATGGGCCAAGACAATTCATATCTATTTACAAAGAATTGATAAGGAATATCATCTTGATGATCCTCCCATGGATGGTACTAAGAAGGCTTGGCTAAAGGATGATCAGAGACTCTTTCTCTTGATTCGTAACACCATTAGTCCTGAGGTACTCCGTTACGTTACTCATTGTGATCTGGTTAAAGAACTAATGGACTATCTGGGGTTTGTTTATACTGGTAAAGGGAGTCTCTCTTATACTTATGATGTGTGTAAGGCCTTTTATCGTCCTAAGAAGTCGGATAAGTCTCTTGTGGCTTATTTTATGGAATTTAAAAAGGTTTATGAAGAACTGAATACTTTGTTGCCATATACTGCTGACATTAAAGTTCAAATGAAGCGGAGAGAACAAATGGAAATTATGAGTTGGATCTCTGGTCCCCCTTCAGAATATGAGGGCGCCAAGCAACAGATCCTTGATGGTACTGAGGTTACTTCTTTAATGGAGGTTTATTCTTGAGTACTACGTATAGAGAGTGTTCATTCACAACCTCCTAATAATGTCAGTGCACTTATCAGTCGAAGTAATACCAAGGCAGGGGGAGCATATAATAATGGAGGTCGCAACCAAGAATCGGGATTGATTGTGTGCTACTATTGCAAAGAATCGGGACATACCAAAACTAATTGTAAGAAACTTCAGAGAAAGCGGTCCCAATCAGCAAACGTTGCCTCCACCCAACCTTCATTTGCCAAGACTGTTCAAATCTTTGCTAATGAATATGCTCAATTCACTCGATATCAGGAGTCGTTGAAATCTTCTGCTCCATCCATTGAATCTCATGTTACTACTATTGTTGAATCAGGTAATCTACTACATGCTTGCTTTCCTCATCCTCCAAATGGGCCATTGACTCTGGAGCCACAGACCACATGACAGGTAACCCACAACTTTTCTCTTCTTTCAAACCCTATACCACTACTTCTAATGTTACTTTATTTGATGGTTCCCATTCTCACGTTCTTGGTTCTGGAACTATTAACCCTACTCCATCTCTTCCATTATCCTCTGTGTTGAGTTTACCTAACTTTGCCTATAACTTACTTTCTGTCAGTCAGCTCACCCGCTCCCTAAACTGTGTTATCTCATTTTTTCCTGACCATTGCTTGTTTCAGGATCTTACGACGAGGCGGATTATTGGTGAGGGCATGAGTCTGGGGGCCTGTACGTTTTGGAGTCGCAAGTACCAAGGCCTGTGGCGTGTTCGACTGTTCTCTCTCCTTTTGATGTGCATTGTCGTTTGGGACACCCTTTGATGCGAGCAGGGAAAGCACAAATAGTAGCCATAATTTATCTCCCGAAACAATTGTATTATTAAAAGCAAGAAGAGTCAAGAAAATCAAATTAAAGCCGCCAGATAATAGTAAAAACGTGAGTTACACATTTTGGGCTGAAAGTGGAGCTGCACAACATGTTTTGGGCTTGAAAACATTAATTTGGAGAGCTTGGACCATGTACTATACATGTGGGGACTTGTTTAAGCCTAGATCTTCTTATTTTGGGCTTAAAATGCTTATTTAAATTTGGGTTAAATTTTTGTGCGAAAATCATTATATTTAGACTTTATTATATAAAGTCCATTAGTTTTTTTTAGACAATTATTTAAAATTTAGTGTTTTAATTATATTGGGTTTAAGTATGATTGTTAGAAATACCCAATAGTTTTATTTTAAAGTTATGTTAGGATTTAGGGTTTTAATTATTTTAGGATTCTAGAGTTTTCTTTTTTGGAGTATAAATACCCCTTTTCTATCTTGTATTTGGCAGAAGTTAAGTTTTGAATTATATGAGAATTTGATTATTCATCTTGGGAGTGGATTCTCTCTAGGGTTCTTCATTGAACTAACAGACTTATCAAGGTTTGATCATCCTTGTGGCGTCTTTTAACACTTTGGGTCCTTGTTCGTTCGAGTTCAAGGGTTCAAGTGGATCGTTCGACCTTTGTTTAGCTTTCTTGGGGTACGTATATTTCTGATTGATTGTGGGTTCGTGGGATCAATCCCCAGTGGGTTCGCATCACCCTTCCCTGTCTTCCCTTAAGAAAATATTTCCTCAGTTTAACAATTTGACTACTTTAGACTGTGAGTTGTGTCAATTCGCTAAACACCATTGTCTTCTATTAGTGTCTCGAGCCAATAAACGGGCTGCGGCCCCTTTTAAGTTAGTTTGCTCTGATGTTTGGGGTCCTTGTACAATTTTGTCTACGTTCGAGTTTAGATATTTTGTGACCTTTGTCGATGATTATTCTCATGTTACATGGTTATATTTAATGAAAAATCGTTCCAAGTTATTTTCTCACTTTTGTGCCTTTTGTGCTGAAATTAAAACTCAATTCAACGTTTCTGTGCATACCTTACAAAGTGGGAATGCCAAAGAATACTTTTCTGCCTCATTTAAATCCTATATGATGCAACATGGCATACTTCATCAATCTTCGTGTGTTGATACACCGTCTCAAAACGGTGTTGCTGAAAGGAAAAATAGACATTTACTTGAGGTTGCCCGGGCCCTACTTTTTCAAATGAAGGTTCCTAAACCCTTTTGGGCTGATGCTGTTTCCACAGCCTATTTTTTAATCAATCGAATGCCTTCTTCTGTACTTAATGGCGACATCCCATACACTGTTCTTTTTCCTTCTAAATCATTGTTTCCTATTGAGCCCAGGATTTTTGGTAGCACTTGTTTTGTTCGGGATGTTCGTCCCCACCTCACTAAGCTTGATCCTAAGTCTATAAAATGTGTCATCCTTGGCTACTCTCGAGTACAGAAAGGATATCGGTGTTTTTCTCCTGACCTTAACCGCTATCTTGTGTCTGCAGACGTTACATTTCATGAAAATGTACCTTTATTTCCTTATACTCTGCAGGATTTCGCACAGGGAGATGATGATGACTTATTGAGTTATACGGTGCCCTAGTCACCTCCTCTTCAAGAGGACACACGCCCTCCAATTACACAGGTATACTCCAGGTGACCCCGACAGACTATTGATGCACCTGTTGTTGTGACTCCCGATCCATGTCCTCTGCCCTCTTCCTCGTCGTTAGATCCAGTTATGTCAGAACCTGACCCTACTCTTGATCTTCCCATTGCTCTTCGTAAAGGTAAACGTCAATGTACCTATCCTATTTCCTCTTTTGTCTCCAATGACCATTGGTCCTCTCCTTCTCGCTCTTTCATTGCTTCCCTAGAGACAGTTTCGCTCCCTCGCTCTATTCATGAAGCTCTATCTCATCCTGGTTGGCGTGAGGCAATGGTTGAGGAGATGATGGCCCTCGATCATAACGGTTCATGGTCGCTAGTCGATTTACCAGTGGGAAAGAAAGCAATTGGCTGCAAGTGGGTCTTTACAATCAAGGTTCACCTGGATGGCTCCGTTGCTCATCTTAAAGCCCGGCTGGTGCCCGAAGGGTATGCCCAAACCTATGGGGTTGATTATTTCGATACTTTCTCTCCTGTGGCCAAGCTTACTTCTGTTCGGATTTTTATCTCTCTGGCTGCTACTTATGATTGGCCCTTGCACCAACTGGATATCAAGAATGCCTTCCTGCATGGTGACCTGCAGGAGGAAGTCTATTTGGAGCAACCTCCAGGATTTTTTGTTCAGGGGGAGTGCGGGAAGGTTTGTCATCTTCACAAGGCCCTGTATGGATTGAAGCAGAGCCCTAGGGCTTGGTTTGGAAGGTTTAGTGAGGTAGTTATGAAGTTTGGGATGCTTAAATGCAAATGCGACCATTCGGTGTTTTATAAGAAGACTGAAGCAGGCATCATCCTTCTAGTTGTGTATGTGGATGATATTATAATCACATAAAATGATGATTCAGGTATCTCCTCACTCAAGTCCTTCCTTCAGTCCCAATTTCAGACAAAGGACTTGGGGCCGTTGAAGTATTTTTTGGGAGTTGAGATCACAAGGAGCAAGAAAGGTATTTTCTTATCCCAGAGAAAGTATGTCCTTGACTTACTAGCAGAAACAAGAAAGTTGGGAGACAAGCCCTACAACACACCAATGACTCCTGGCTTGCAACTCTTGAAAGATGACGACGAACCATTAGATGACCCTGAAACATATATAAGATTGGTTGGGAAGTTAAATTACCTCACAATTACTCGTCCTGATATTGCTTACTCCGTTAGCACTGTCAGTCAGTTTATGTCATTCCCAACAATCAAGCATTGGAAAGCCTTGGAACAAATTCTACGTTACTTGAAGGGTGCTCCGGGACGCGGTTTATTGTATGGAAACAATGGGCACACTAATATTGACTGTTTCTCTGATGCAGACTGGGCCGGATCCAAGGCAGATCGGAGATCTATGACAGGATATTGTGCATCTATGGAGGGAACTTAATCTCATGGAAGAGTAAGAAGCAGAATGTAGTTTCTCGCTCTAGTGCGGAGTTTGAGTATAGGGCTATGGCTCAGACAACCAGTGAGGTTGTGTGGATCATGCAACTTTTAGGCGAAGTTGGACTGAAGACTTCGTTTCCTGCAAAGTTATGGTCTAATAGTAAAGCTGCTCTTCATATTGCATCTAATCCAATATTTCATGAACGAACTAAACACATTGTGATTGATTGTCACTTCGTACGTGAGAAGATTGAGGTGAAAGTGATTTCCACGGCGTATGTGAAGACCGGAGAACAGTTGGCAGATATCTTCACCAAAGCTTTGAATGGTGTGAGAGTTGATTACATTTGTAACAAGTTGGGCATGATTAACATCTATGCTCCAACTTGAGGGGGAGTGTTAGGAATATATATATATATATATATATATATATATATATATATATATATATTAGTTGTTTAAATATATTTATATTTGTATAGAGATAAGGATAAGATAATTAGATAAGGATAACTAGGACTTAGTTTCCTATTAGGATTTAAATCCCTAATTTTGAGTTTCCTCTTGTATATATATACATGTACTACTTATTATGAAAGATACAAAAATTCTTTCCCTCAAGCTTTACAATATATATATCTATACATTGAGCTGAGCTGAAGTGGCATTGAGCGAACCACGGATTGCAGGTTAATTAGGCCACCAGTGAGGTGTGGCCACTATTATGATATATATATTGATTGTATAGAAGGGTAGTTATATTTATGTTTCACAGGGTAAGGCTTACGGGTTTTGAGGTAAAAGTCTATTCCCGTGCCGGTCTCGTACTCCCGATTTAGGGTCGTGACAATATGCAAACATATATACATACAAACATGATCCAAAACATTACTTTATTTATTTTTATTTGATTTTCTCTTAAAAAGGAAAATGGAAACAACATTTGGGGATACTCATGCCCCAACACTTTGAGTGGAAGTGATTCCCCATCCTTCTTAGGGAAAGAATGTTGTGGGCGCATTGAGATCCCGACAACCAAAAAGATGATTTCCCAATCCACTGACAGGAGAATGGAGGAAAATTCAGGGCATTAGAGACCCTATACAGCTAGAAACCTGTTTTGGGACACCGAGATCCGAACCCTAGATGCAGAGGAAATGGTTCTCCAATCCCCAAACAAAGAAGTTAAAAGATAACTTGAGACATCGGAATCCCAAGACAAGCAGATAGGGGTATGTTTTTGGGATACTTCGATCCTAATACTAAGGGCAAGATGATTCCTCAGTCAATGTGCGAGGATTAAGTCTGTATTCCGAAGAAGGGAATTCCCCAATTTATAGATCGAGCCAGGATGACTGTTTATATAATGAGGAGTTAAAATTACTCTCCTATCAACGAGAAGAACGAAGACAAGTGAAGGAAAACACCATTTAATCACATCTTAGTCTTTGAAAATCAAGGAGGGTAAAAAAAATGCTTCAGCTTTGACTAAGCTATCAAAAGCTAATTAAGGAAATATTTGACTTTATTTTGATGTTCATCTTGATTTCAAGTATTGAACACTAATCAAGCACTTCTTCTTTCTTAAAAGTTAACTTGGTCTTAACCATTGAAGACCAAGTAAAGAAATAAATCAATACATTAGTTTCAATCATCGAAAACCAATTAGAGAAAATAGCATGATAGAGGTGACTTGATTACAATCCTCAAAACCAAGCATTGTCTGCCTTCATACTTCTATTTTCAAGAATTTACATGTAAATGTGAAGTATAACATTACTCTCATTAGAATGGAATTTATCAAAGAATTAAGAGAGAATTTGGGACATCTAAATCTCATGCTAAACACAGAAAGAGACACATTGTGGGACCTCGTGACCTTGTCTCTAAAAATAGGAGGACTCCCAAGTCAATGGACGAGGGGTTAGGACCACACTTGGAGAGAAAGGGATTCCCCAGCCAAGAGACTGAGACAGAGTAACAGTCTATTCAATGAGGGGATAAGGTAAAATTACTCTCCCAACAACTAGAGGAGTAAAAACAAGTGAAGGCAAACACCATTTGATCATACCTTAATCATTGGAAATCAAGCAAAGAAGATTAAAGATTCTTCAGTTTTGAACAAATTGTCAAAAGCCGATAAAGAAAACTTTGATCTCATTTTGAAATTTATTTTTGATTTTGAGTTTTGAACATAAATCAAGAACTTCTTTAGAAGTCGATTAACTTGGTCTCAACAATTGAATACCAAGTAAAGAAATTAATCAATATACTGGTTTCAATCATTGAGAACCCAATGGAAAAATCTCATAGAAGAAGTTACTTGTTTTCAATTTTCAAAATCAAGCATTGTTTCTCCCTCACACTTTGATTTTCAATGATTTGCAAATGTTAAGCACAAGATCCCTCATGTTAGAATGAGATCACCAAAAGTTTAAAATGCCATGTCTAAAATGATATTCCAGTAAAGCAAGACTTATCAACTTTATCTTGGGACTAATGAGAAGTGTCTACATGATACACATGTGAAAAAGGAGAAATCCAACATAAGAGTGGACTTCTATTAAAAAGATGAGTCGTTCTAAGTGATAACATTAACCACCCGACTGACAACAAGATACCATAAATATGCATATAGATTCTCCAAAGAAAGACCATAGTGGGATGAAAGCGAGACTTCTCTGGGTTATGGATTTTTGGTTGCAATTGATGAATGAGGTTTACTGAGGAGAAAACAAGTTCTAGAACCGGCATGAGCAGACAGATTACACTCAATGATAATCGATGAAAAGAAGTTAGTGTTTGACTCGAATAACTTCCCACAAGGTTTGACTCTCACATTGGTCACTTGCAAAGCCAATTGGATACTAAACTTGCATTAAGAAACAAAGTTCTTTTCCTGGATTGAACTTATATCATGAGATATCTTTATTATTCCCTAGGGTTTATTTTAATGTCAAATAATTTTAAAAACATACGCATGAAGGCTTAAAAGTGGCTGACAATGGATGATAGTGTTTGGATGAATGAGATGAAAATGTTGCTCTCTTTTTTTTTTGCAATTGATTCCCTGAAATACACAAAGTCAAAAAACTACCCATCCCAGGTAAATATTGACTTTGAAAATTCCACTCCTAGCCCAAATGGGAGACTGGAGGTGATCTTCATTGTGTTTGGGAAAAACCAAGAAATGCCTCCTATCATTGATATAGCCAACTCATTTCCTTTTATTAAGGCTTCTTTCCTTATTTTTATTTTTCTTTTCCTTTTTCCTTATTTCTCTTATTTTTCATTATTTTTTTTATTCCCCGAAAAATATGGCTAAGACTGAGGTGTGTGAAAAATGTCACTTATGAAGTGAGTGATGCTTCTCGAGAGACTCACGACCATGTATATGTGCGGTATCTTCTTTTATCAATTAAGTTAATTGCCAATGTTGGATCAAATTAAACGAGGATTCCGAACATTCCGATCAAATTAAACGCTTATTTTTCTGATTCTATACATTAAATAAAAAATCAAATTGAACCACTTCCAAAATATAAAAAATTGTAAAACCTAGGGTAAGAAAGCTCTAGATCTCCCCTACACAGCCCCGCTGACCTTGCCCCAAAATCAATAGTAATTTGTAAGATATGATCTTTGAAATCACAATTACCCAGAAGTTGATTGAAATGATACTTTGGGATAAAAAATTTTGCCATAAATCATTCTGGATGAATTTGGTCATGATATTTTTATCCTTTGTTCCAGAGACCAAGAAGAAGATTTAGGGACTAAAATAAATTAAAACGGAGTTGTGTGGATGGAGAAACAATTTCACGAAATAGGGTGACGTTCAAGACGTCACTCTGCAATGTGTTTTGAAAAATTGATTTTATAAAAATTTCAGGGAGCAAAATACCCAATGAAATTTGACAAAAGACCTATGGTCAGAAAGCTATGGATGTCTAGATTCAGGAAAAAATTTGATAACTTCATTTGGAGTTAAATTGAAATGCAAATCTTGCGTTGAAGGTACACTGCCCGAACTCAGAATCAGTTCGGGCAGAGGTTTTAACAAAAATTGTTTGACTCCATTAAAAGATTTCAAAATTCATGAAAAACTACAGAGATACTCTAAAGGTATAAGTAAACAAGAGAAAAATACAAGAAAGCAATTATAAATGTCGAAACAACCAAAAACAAAACGGAGAAGGCAAGCAATCACATTCAACCAAAATAGAAAAGTGTCAAAGTGAAGAGTACTCCCTCAATTGGTTCTTCCACCTTTCATTCTAGGTTTCCCTTCCAATCTCTATGCATTCTTGACTCCTTCTCCTCCTCTTGCCTCTTTGATCTCCTCCACCCCTCTTTGACCTAGCCTCCTCTATCTCTTTAACCTAGCCACTTCTGTTCTCTCCCTTTCTTGACCTAGCTTCTCTATTTTATATGCTAGGGTTCTCTTCCTTTGGGCTTGGCCCATTAGAGCAGGCCATTTAACACTTTTCATCTTTTCTTATTTTCTTTGACAAAAATAATAATTTTTGTAATTTTTTATTTTTATTATTTTTAATTTTCTTTGCACAATTTAGGCCCGGGCAAAATAGGGTGTCCACAATCCTGTAACTATCATTCCCATTCGCGTACACACATTATCAATATATATGGCTCACATCCCTTGTGTGGCCTATCTTACACCTGTAATCCACAGCCAAGTGCTGCTTCAGTTTATATGTATACTCAAACACACATAATATATATATCCGTCATATACGTTGCCACACACTACGGTGTGTGACATATCCTATTCACATGCAAAGTCGTATACATAATCTCTGCCAAATATAACCAGGCGTACTGTGCCACTCCGTAAGTGGTCTTCACTGGCAGGAAATGTGCGGACTTGGTCATGTGATCCACAATCACCCACATTGAATCAAACCCCTTCTGTGACCGAGGCAACCCTGTTACGAAATCCATAGTGATGCTTTCCCATTTCCATTCAGGTATTTTAATCTGTTGAAGCATTCCAACAGGTTTTTGATGTTCAGCTTGTTGACATGCAAGACACCTGGACACATAGTTTGCCACATCTTTCTTCATCTCGTTCCACCAATATAACTGTTTCAAGTCATGAGACATCTTATTAGCCCCGGGGTGGATAGAGTGCGCCGACTTATGTGCCTCGTCTAATATCCTCTCCTTGAGATTTTCGATCAAAGGTACACACAACCGTCCCTCCAACCTGAGCACCCCCTGTCATCAATGGAGAATCGGGTATCACTCATCTTCCCTTTTCTCATTGCGTCGATCACTATCTTGAGGTCGGGATCTTGCTCTTGTTTAGCCTAGACTTCTTCAATCTGGTTGGACTCTGCTTGAATATGAGCTAGAAACACATTAGAACCACCGATCTCAAATCGAGTCCCCCTTTGTTCCAGCCCGTATATCTCCCGAACTAACGGTCTCCTCACTTCTTCAATGTGAGCTAGACTACCCATAGACTTTCGGCTCAAAGCGTCGGCCACCACATTGGCCTTCCCCGGATGGTATAGTATTGTACAATCATAGTTCTTCAACAATTCCATCCAGCGACGTTGCCTCAAGTTCAGATCCTTCTGCTCAAAGATGTACTTAAGGCTCTTGTGGTCTGTGTACACTTCACATGTTTCTACGTAGAGTTAGTGCCTCCATATCTTCAGGGCAAACACTACCGCTGCCATTTCGAGATCATGTGTTGGATAATTCTTCTCATGCTTCCTTAATTGCCTTGATGCATAGGCAATCACCCTACCATGCTGCATCAATACACATCCTAACCCAACTCGTGAAGCGTCACAGTATACCACGTACCCTCTAGTGCCTTCAGGAAGGGTTAGCACTGGAGCTGTGGTCAGGCTATCCTTTAGCTTCTGAAAACTCTCTTCACATTTGTCTGTCCACTCAAACTTCACCCCTTTCTGTGTCAACCGTGTCATAGGTCCAGCAATTTTTGAGAAATCCTACACAAATCGCCTGTAATACCCGGCTAGGCCTAACAAACTCCATATCTCTGGCACTGAGGTAGGTTGGGACCAACTCTTCACTGCCTCCACCTTACTTGGGTCTATGTGGATTCCCTCTGATGATACCACGTGCCCAAGAAAAGGTACCTTGTCCAACCAGAATTCGAACTTCGAGAATTTGGCATATAATTTCTCTTTCCTTAACCTTTGCAAAGTCATTCTCAAGTGTTCTGCATGTTCCTCGGAGTTCTTGGAGTACACCAGGATGTCATCTATAAACACTATGACAAACTGGTCCAAATAAGGTTTAAACACCATATTCATCATATCCATAAATGCTGCGGGGGCATTAGTCTACCCAAAAGACATCATCATAAATTCGTAGTGTCCGTATCTGGTACGAAATGCAGTCTTGGGTACATCCTCTTGCCTAATCTTCAACTGATGATACCCCGACCGCAGATCAATCTTTGAGAATCGCTTGGCTCCTTGTAGTTGATCAAATAGATCATCTATTCTGGGTAAAGGACATTGGTTGCGGATGGTAGCCTTGTTTAACTTTCAATAATCAATACACAACCGCAAGGTACCGTCCTTCTTCTTGACAAATAGGACCGGTGCACCCCATGGCGAGACACTGGGTCGTATAAACCCCTTGTCTAGCAATTCCTGCAACTGAGTTTGTAATTCCTTCAACTCCTGCGAAGCCATACGGTAAGGTGGTAAAGATATTGGTTGAGTACCCGACAGTAGGTCGATCCCAAATTCAATCTCCCTATCAGGTGGCAAACCAGGCAACTCTTCAGGAAATACATCCGGGAATTCCTAAACGACGGACACTTGGTTCACGGAAAGTACTTCCTTCTTTACATCCCTGACTGACGCTAAGTAGCATGTACATCCCTTACTAAGAAGTTTGAGAGCACTCATTGCGGATATCAACCTGAGGTGGCACTTCGCCCCATCACCATGTACCACAAAAGGGTCCTCGCCAGGCATGTTGAATTTTACACATTTGGCCCTGCAGTCCACTACTGCATGACACGAGGCTAACCAATCCATCCCCAAGATTACATCTAAGTCTACCATGTACAGCAGTCTTAAATCCACCACCGTTTCATGGCCCTCAACCACTATTGGACAAGACTCACATATGTATTCTACCCATATAGATTCACCCATAGGTGTAGAGACCAACATTGCCTCTTTCATCTTTGTTGGGCTCTTAGCGATCTTAATAGAAAATGCAGGTGATATGTATGAATGACTTGAACCGGAATCAAATAGCACATGTGCATTTTGAGTACAGACTATGAGGGTACCTGTCACCAAAGCATTTGAAGCCTGTCCATCCTATTGAGATAAGGCAAAAACTATGGCCTGTCCTCCTCCTGTGGTTCCCAGACCTCTTCCTCCGACTCCACGACCCCTGCCTCCGCCAGTGGTGGGCAGTGGTACTGTTCTAACTGGTGAGGCTGGGATTGGTATTGAACTCGGTGTCTGGTTGCTCCTCACACTAGTTCCACTCTGCTTCTGAGGACAATCCCTAGCAAGGTGTCCCACTTGGCCACAGTTGAAACAAGCTCCCTTCAGGGTCCGGCAAGTACCGAAATGATTCTTTCCACATTGACCGTAGTGGGGCCTCAGAGTCCCCGTTTGCACACTGGTATGAGCCCTATGACCACCCAGATAGTTACTCCTTGCCCCCGAATCTGTGGTAGTCATCGAAGGCTGCCCAGTAGGTCTGCTGGGTCCCATGAGAGCTGGGACTGTGGTGGTACCATCTGTCATCTTTTGCTTCTTCTTCCATCCTCCTTGATTCTCGTTTCTTGCTTGATTTCTTCCCTTGCGATTGGCTGGCGTCCCAAATCTCATCCTGTTCTCAATGACCCTAGCACAATCAGTCGCATGTGCAAGAGTCTCAAATTGCTTCCTCTGTGGTAGTAGAGCTATAAACAGTGGCTCCACTAGTTGCTATATGAACCTCTTGATCTTAGCTTGTTCATCTGGAACTAACTCTGGGGCAAACTGAGCTAGCTCCGTAAGCAACAACTTGAACTCTGTAACCGTCATACTCGAAGTCATCCATAGATCTTCAAATTGTTGCCTCTTTGTATCCCACGTTCCTTTTGGCAAATGTCGGTCTAAGAATGCTCTCTCAAAGTCCTCCCACTACATCGGGGCTACTCGTGTGGCGTGGCCGGCCTGTACTGACTCCACCCAAATTCTTGCAGCACCCCTCAGTTGGAAGGAAGCAAGCTCGGCTAGTTCTTCTCCAGGGCATTTCAGCACTCGCCCTATACGGACCACATCACGGAGGAAATGTTGAGGATCCTCCTTCTCATCAGTGTCACAGTAGGTTGGTGGGTTAAGCTTCAGGAACTTAGCCACTCGCCCTTTGCCCTCGGGGTACATCTCTTGGTAACCATACTCTCCCCGGTTCTTTCACCACTTCAATTTCCTGATCTAGTGGAATCTCTTCTTCATTAGCAGCTAACCGCTGCACTTCTTGCTGTATCTGTTGCCTCATCTCTGCCCTCAGCTCTTGAAACGCAGAAGTTAACATCTCAGTAATAGATGGGGCACCGGTTTCGGGTTGGGGCTCCGAGCACGACATCGGGGTCGGCCTCGTGGAGCACCTCTCTCGACCTGCGCTGATGCTCTATCAAAAGTCTCGGGGTTTCTTCCACCCTGTGTAGCCGCTCTAGTTCTTGGTGGCATCCCTGTACTGCACAAGATTTAACATTCCATGAGACCCCTATCACATATCATAATTAGGAAAAGAATTTTAGAAACGAAAACTGACACAATTTCCTGGATACTCCCACAAGTGCCCGCTTAAATTCGGCGTTGTGCCCGGGATCATAACGACGGTTTAAACTGACACCCAGTCATACCATAGCTCCACAAACTTAAAGAAAATAATCAGGCTCTGGTACCAACTTTGTCACGACCCCCACCCGGAGGTACGTGATCGACACAGACAGAGGGCCTAACCTTGAGTCTGTTAGCCTTAACACCTATTTCATTTAACTATCATTCCCATTCGCGTACACACATTATCAATAGATATGGCACACATCTCCTGTGTGGCCTATCTTACACCTGCAATCCACAGCCAAGTGCAACTTCAGTTCATATGTATACTCAAACACACATAATATATATATCCGTCATATACGTTGCCACACACTCCAGTGTGTGACATATCCTATCCACACGCAAAGTCGTATACATAATAATAATAAGTCCGCCAAAATAATCCTGTCTTTAAGTATGTGGAGCTAACAAGTTTAGAGTATAATAACCACAAAGTGTAATCAATTCATTACAATATCCAAAATAAAATCAAAGCCACCCATGGAGATAGAATGTGAATGCTAGCAAAACGTCGCCTTCACTGAGCCGACGTGGAAGTCTGACTGGTACCTATATCTGAAAAAGTAAACCACTAGAGGGTAAGTCAACGACTCAGTGAGTGACTCTCCCATCCTAGGCGTAGTAGTGGGTACCATTACGACCGGGAAGGGGATAAGCCACATTCACATACGCATCAATTCAATTCATCTTTGATAATTATATAATTGTTCTCAAGCAATAGAACATGTACAAACTCTACTTTAACCGTACCACAACATACATTAATCATTCAGTTTGACATGCTTGTATCGAGAAACACCGAACATAGATTAAAATTCAAGTGCGGTTCACCCGCCAAACTTACGTACCTTTGCTTACCTTGTTGTCGCCATGATGTGTCGATCCTCCCTATCTATCCCGATGCACTATAAGACTTAACCCATCGTCATGGTCGGTTGGATTTGAAATATAGTAATTTTAAAACAAGCTTTCCTCGATGCCCCGTCAATACAACATTCGATGTCATGACCTTTTTAAGAAAATAGCTTTGTCTTGACGTCACGTGAGGATACCGGCCATCGTCATGGCATGTTTGGAGAAAATGAAATCTAGTCATAGTGCATAACAAGGACATAGAGGGTTTACACTAATGTTGAGTACCTATACGCTCGGTATCTTACAACGATACGCATAGGCACATGACCCATTCCGGGACCGTCTCCACGGAATGTTGTGTTCGGTGGCGCACCCCGGCACCAACCCGCTAATGTGTCCATCTACATCGGCACTTTCCGGACCATCGTCTCGGGAAGCCCGCTCGGTTCAATCCGGACAAACTCAACGGATTAACCAACTAGTAATGGTGGCATACTCCAAACCGGCTCAACAGAGTATCCACAAGTGTATATATATATGAAGGCAATTTCGAACCTTACCCGACGAAATGCCAACATGAAGGCAATTTCCGAACCTGACCCGACGGAAAGCCCTTACCCTTGGTACCATACATGTTATTGCCATAATTCTCGGGTCAAGCACATATGTTTGCGGAATTCTTCATCGTCACCCATATGTACTTGATCCACCATATTTCCACTTCAACAATCACAAACAATTTATTGTACAAAATTCCAGCAATTGCCAACATAATGACAGAGTATTACTAGCAAGCATAAAATTAAATATTTACAAACATTCACGTATAAGCTTGAGTCCCTTGGGGCTAGGATGGAACGGTCCCTCACCTTGGCCACTTTACTTAGTAACCCTTGAGCACTCTTGTCTCCAAGGAAGTACTTGAGTCCTGACAAATAGAATCACACCAATTAAACTACTTATCTACACTTGTGTGTAGCTAATTTTCCATAAACTCCATATTAGCCAATTTTCCATAAACTCCATATTAGCCAATTTTCCACTTCTAAACATATCAATGCCTAAATTTCACTACCTAAGCTATGGTCATCATTTGGGAGTTGGTTTTAGTTCAAAATAAATTTTACTTTAAGAAATCATATTCAAAAGTTTGCACACCATCTAGCTTCATCAATGGAGAGATTTTGCCAAATATATAAATTTTACTCATTTCTACAAAATTCATAAATCACCATCCCAATCATTGGGCATTCTTCAAAATCATCTAAAATGCATAAACATATCATTTAGAGTTCATACATATCAACAATTTCAAAGAAATAAAAAATGCCAAAAATTTTCACAAAAATTCGTCCAACATGAACCCTAGGTTGAAATCCTCCAAAGAAATCCTCATTGGGGTGTTTTCTATGTTCCAAAACAGTCCTAGGTTGATATACTATCCATTAGCAACTCATTCCAACAAGAAAATCATGATTTAAGAGGTGGAGACATGAATTTTGGGACTTACCTCTTACAAGTCCGAATTTGGGGTTTTGGGAGAGTTGCCCGTTGCTCTATGATGTCTCACAATGGTAGAGGAAGCATGATGAAACTTGGAAATGGTGGGAGGAAGCAAGGAAAATGGTTGAGAGATGAAGGTTGTGGGCAAATCTTCTTACCCTAAGAGAAGTGGAGAAATGGAGAAGAGATGAATAAGAAATTGAAATGAAAAGAAGAAGAAGCTGCGTGTCTCTAGAGCAAATTCGTGGCTCATAAATTGAGTTTGAGAATTTAAGGGTAGTTTGGGCAATTGGCAACTTTTGGGGAATAGTGAAATAAAGTTTGATTGGATTTTCTTTATTATATTTATTTGTAGGTAAGAATAGGAAATTTTGAAATTTTTGGCTTATCATAAGCCTATTAAAAATATCTGTTATTGATTGTCTTGCAGATGAAAATTTCCTACCCAGTATAATTTTTATTTTCGAAAATTTCTCAAATTTAAACTCTAAGCTTTGAATAATTCATATGACCACTTTTAAACAAAATTATAATTTTCTACCTAATTTTCATATTTATTTTAATTTTTTAAATTCTCAACTCTAAAACTATTAAAATCTTAATTATATCCCAAAATTCACTCTAAAATTATTTTTTCTTTAGCCAAAATGCTTAACTTCAATTTCACAATTTTATTAATTTCATATTATTCCATCAATTCCTATTTAATTTTATTTATCTGTATGTATACACAAAATTATTATTTATTTCTATTGTTCATTTATTTATTTATTTATTTTGTCCTTACATTCCAACTCCAAATGATGACCATGATAAGTCTTACTATACACAATTGACCTGATTCTAAAAATATCCCTCGGGTATTACAAAAACGTCCAGTCAGAGTCAACTCTCGTGTTTCAGCTGATGGCGCTATTCAAGTGAGTTGTTTACTCCTTCTCGCCTTTAAGGTTTGAAGTGACTAGAAGGACATTGTTCCTTGGGAGGTACTCTTCCACCATTTAGTACAAAGAAAAAGATGATGCACGTCGGAGGTAGCGCAATGGAATGTCGAGCACATTGGATTGCTAAAATGCCAGTGCACCTAGTTGATCTTGAAGAACTAAGAAAATTCTCTAAATATGTAAAATTCTTTGTGGAATTAGTATCATGATGTACTTTACAACAAATATTTAATGGCGAGTAGTGGAAGGAATTAATGTTGAAAATGGTATGTATAAATGATACATATATGATACCGAAACCTCAAATATGTAAAATTTTGCAAAGCATAACATTAATTTTTTGTACATAAATTGGAATATAAAATATGAATATGCTACGTTTTGGCATTGCCTCTTAGTTTTATCTTAAAGCCAATCTTATCAAATAATTTTTTAAGATTTGTTTTTTATACCCGATTTTAAAGACAACACAATGATAAAATAAGGTTTTCAGAAGAAAACAAGCTATTGTAAATGGCTATAAAATAAATTACGTTTTCAAAAACAATTCACCGATAGTAATTGTAACTACGAAATGTTCCACCTTGGGGACACGTGGCATAAAGTTTCTAGAAACCTGGCCCCCGCACATGCTGGTGGCACGAGAGACCACTCATCTACTACTTACGTGGCCCTCGCCCACGTCACTTCACGAAGCACCCGCTTAACCAGACGTGGGAGCTCCCCAAGCATCGTGGGACGACCCACGATGCACGAGATCGTGGGTCGCGCACGACTTCCCCACACTCAGTATAAATAGACCCTCACCCGGGGGACTAAGATATACGCAACCTGAAGGACTACGACACCCAATCTAAGATCCCTCACGTACTCTCGATAACCTGCGCATTCTCAGACATCTTACACGAATCCTCCACGCATCCTAAGCTCCGTCGTACGTCCCATCAAGGCCAACTTTCGGCAGGCTCACCTCCTTCCCAGAGTCTACCACTTACAGGGTTTCCAGTAGCCCTCAGAGACCCGAGCTCTCTCCCACTAAGGCAATCTCCCCAAAGTACCTTAGAAACGTCTTAGCCGCACACGGCCCGATACAGGTAATCACCTCGCCTAACGGCTCCTATAGACGTCATCATGACAAACTACGTGGACTTTGATCCCTTCTGAAGGGTACGTAGGCACCTAGGTGCATCACCTAAGGACAAGTCCCCCATTGTTAAGACCCCTTTCGGTCCTAATTACAAATTAAAATTGTCTGAGCCAAAAACGACAGTTACAGTGGCGCCCACCGCGGTCTTATTCAGACCTCAATGCCTTGCGCACTCTGCCGCTAAACGGCATTTCTTTTTTGGGGAGTAGAAGTATATACCTAACGCTTAGAAACCCACATATTTTTCCCATCATGTTTACAGGATATAATACAGCATGACCGACTCGAATGCCCCCGCAGCCACGACCGACGCAAGCGCTCCAAGGCACAGCACAAGGAACCGGCAGGGAACGACCGAAGCAGCTGGATCAAACGCAACCCAGCCTCAAAGCACCTCAATGACGCAGGTAGCTGTTGCGGAAACCGTGGTCCAGAACCTGGCACCTGGAGAGGAAACTTGCCCTCAACACCCGTATGGCATGCCACATGTTCCTTGCCCCACAACCGGTGGTCGAGAAACAATAGAGCCAACGGGAAACCCGCGGGACGTGGAGATCGCCCGCCCCAAGGCAGAAGTAGCAGCCCTGCGCTAACAGTAGTGGGCGGAGAACAGGAACCTCACCCCAGCGAACACAAGTGCCCAACTACCGCTAGTGCCACACGGCGCAACGGCGGGGACCTCCAACGACCCTACCAATGGAATTTGCGCGACTGTTGCTAATAGCACCAGGTCCTTCAGCAGTGATCCCGCTTGGACCAGCTATGATCGCCGGACAAGCAGCACGACCCGCTACGAGCTATCTGCGACCACCAGTCCCAAACTACCCTCCGGGATCCTACCTCCACATGCCATGGGCAGCAACTTACAACCCATACGCTGCCTGCGGTGCAAATCATGAATGAGCACGTGCCCATGGGCTTCAAGATACCCTTCCACATAGAACCTTACGGCGGAGAAACTGATCCACGGGATCACCTAAACACATTCAACTCAGCTATGTCGATACTAGGTATGACAGACGGCCAACAGTGCCGAGTCTTCTCGTCAACCCTGAAGGAGGCCGCCTTAAGATGGTTTTCGCTGCTGCCCACCAATTCGATCCATAGCTTCGAACAGTTGGCGCAAAACTTCCTTACACAGTTCACTAGCAGCAAGGAATACCAAAAGAATGAAGACTCCTTCATCGGTTTCCACCAAGAGGAAGGAGAAACCCTACAAGCCTTTCTGGCCCATTTTACCAAACTCTCGCTTCAAGTCCGAGGCCTCCAGGACACCGTCGCCATCTTTGTCATAAAACAAGGTATGCTCCCAGTTCTACAGGTAACTCAACAGATGCCCCGTCTCCACCTTACAGGAGCTGATGGACTGTGCGGAATGGTTCATCCAGGAGGAGAATGCACAAATAGCCAAAGACAAGATAAGGAAATTCTTGATAAGAAGGGCCGACATGGAGCGAGCGGAAGAGAAGGAAAAAACGGCGACAGAAAGCCAAGCTCCCAAGGAGAAAAACAATAGGAAGAGATCACCTCCTCGACCACGAACGCCTCCTAAAGGACGGTTCACAAGCTACCCTCCCCTCAACAAATCCCATGTTGAGGTACTGGAAGAGATTTATCACTTGGACAGGCTAAGCTTTCCCCCTCAAGTCAAGAGGCGAAAAAAGGGAAAACCAGTAGACAAGTCCAAATATTGCCAGTTCCATAAGGATTACGGGCACGAAACTAACGACTACATCCATCTAAAGGATCAGATCGAGGACCTAATTCGCAAAGGATAGCTCGGCAGATTCATCAAGGAAGAAAGCAGGGCTAACGCAGAACATCCACGAGAGGCCAACGATCAGACACATACTCGTGGGGTCATCAACGTCATTGTAGGTGGCCGGCAGAGAGGAACTTCCTCGTCACCGCAAAGCAAGAAAATAGTGGAACGCTCCATTCTTACCCTCAACTAGGCCCCAAAGCACAAAAAGAGGAGCGAACCCTAGGGGGACCCCATCACATTCGATCTCACCAACCTAGAGGGACCAGTCCACGATGACCCCATGGTGGTGACGGCCATAATCGCCAACTACGAAGTCAAGAGAGTCTTGATCGACCAAGGATCCTCAGCAGATGTCCTCTACTTCGACACTTTCAAAAAACTCGGGTTGAACGAAGGCAGCATAAGGCCATTCCCCGGCATACTCATAGGGTCCTCAGGAGCCCAGGTTCCAGTAGAAGGAATCATCACTGCCCGAACAAACATGGGCACCCTAGCAAAGGTCGCTAGCCTTGATGTAAACTTCATCATCGTCTCAGCACCATCAGCATACAATGCAATCTTAGGGCGACCGTCCCTAAACAAACTCAGGGTTGTAGTGTCCACCACACAGCTCATAACGAAGTTCCCAACCCCCTATGGAGTTGGAGAAATCATGGCGGACTAGAAACTGGCGCGAGCGTGCTATGTAGCGAGCCTAACCAAGACAGTCAAGGTCCCCGCCTTGGTCCCCGAGAAACACGCGAGGAATCCCCCGAGTGTAGAGAGTCAGGAGGGAAGAAACTAGAGTCCGCCCGTCCGGACCAGACCTCCGCCTAAAACTCCGAACAAACTTTGCATTCTCACACCACTTTTAAGTCAAGTCACACACGTCTCTTTATTTCAAATTTAGGATTCACTTCAGCCTGACTAAGGCCCGCCTGACCTAGGCAATCCGAATGTAATCATCTTGTTTACTTTAAGCCTGACTAAGGTTAGCCCGACTGAGGCTGCACGAATGTAACCCTTTTGTCTTTTATTATTGAAGTATTCTGTTTCGGCAAGAGACAAGGCTTCAAATTTGCAAAGTACTCGCGTAAGTCCTACCACAGGACAATGGGCCGACCGCCCTAAGAAACGATGAGCGCTTCCAGGGCCAAGCTAATATTTCCCCTAGCAGCGCGGTAAAAACCCTTTGGGTGCGAAAAACACAAAACAAACGTTTGACAAAATCATGCTAGCTAACCGCATACAAAACCGTCCTGATCACACGGTGCTCATGCAAAAAAATCTTTTTACCCAAACGTAAGAGATAACCAAGTGAAACTGCAATCATGAACGACTTTTTGCCCAGAAGTAAAAAGGGAGGCAGCAGAAACTCTTTAAAAGAAAAAAATCATCCTCATTATATGCCAAAAATGAGAGGGCGTCCGCCCATTACAAAGGGGGTAAACACCCTCAAAGCTACATAAACCTATTCTTGGGCATCCCCAAGATCTACGAAGGACTTAGCCCCAGCAGGCTCCGCACGGCCAACCCCTTCTAGCGACCCCCGCCTGGTCGCTTCAGCTAACTGCTGAGAAGTAGGTCCAATCTCTGGAGCTTGCCCGCCGATTCGAGACAACACTTGGTGCTCCACCAGGCGGTCGGTCAGCTGACGAAGATAAGCAAGATTCAACGGAGGATCTGTTTTCGTTCGACCTCGAAGCTCACCATCAAAGAACTCCAAAGAAGGATGCAAGGAAGCCACCCACTCCGCCGAAAACCTCTCCCTATGGAGACTCTCGAGTTGCTTGATGGCAAGAAGCATGTCGTACATCCTCTGCGCCGACAACTCCCCCTGAAGATCAACAATATTGGCAACCTTATCCTCGGCTGCCAGCCAGCCAAAAAGGTTCTCAAAAGCACGAGCCTCCGCACCCCGCAAAGCTTTGCAGAGAGAATATAGCTCCTGCCAACGCCTCTCAGCATCATCCCGACGGGCGGCCAGCTCCTTGCGATTCTTCTCCAATTCTGAGCGAAGGAGCGTAACCTCGAAAGGATGTCCATCTTCAGCCCTAAGACGGGCAACCTCTTGAGTCAAGGACTTAACCTCGCATCCTTGATCCTCACACTCCAGCTTCTTTGCGGACAGCTGCCCACGCACGTCCGCCAACCTCTTCTGGGAAACCTCCAAAGCCAAACTTTTGGAAGACGCAACACCGGCAAACTAATCCCTGTCAAGACGGATCTCCCCCTACAACAAGGAAAAGTCAAGAACACAAAGGATAAACCAAAATGGGCAAAAAACCAAGATAAGGGAGCTCACCACATGCTTCTCCCACTCAAAGCTAGCTTGGTGGAAGTCAGTTAGGGCCTCAGCAACCCAGCTGAAGCCCCGAACAGCAAGATTCAGGGGAGAAGTGTCCAGCCCCCTGGCTTCCCTCTCCCGCATCTCCACGGGGAAGCGCCTGCCCAATGCCACCAGCTCAAAAGGTAGTCCCTCCTCTGGTGGCCCAAGGGGTTCAGAAGGGCCGACGCTCGACCCCGAGACAAGATCTTTTGTGGCAGCTGCTTGACTCGCCACTACATCCAAGAGAGCTCCAGCCTCCACAGCCGCATCACCAGATTCCGCAACTCTGGCTGAAATCTCAGCCACGGGCTTGCCTGCTGAAACCCGAGCCGCGACAGAATCTCCTACAGGCTCCTCAACGACCACCATGGCCCTTTTAGCAGCAGGCTGATCGACCACCTTAACGGGGCCCAGGACGGGAAGACGAGTTGATAGAATCACCCTCATGGTTGATTGACGAACATGAGCGGAAGTGGGAACAGAGGCAGAAACAGAAGATGGAACAACGCCTTCCACCGGCGCCTCTGCCTGCAAATCCCCCTGGTCAGAACTCCGCCGTACCGCCTGCGAAGACAACCGTGACTCCACACCGGAAGGCCGTTTTTTGAACCCTCCTTCTCTGCCCTTGGACAGCTCCGCCGTAGAAGCTCCTTTCCTTTCCCCCTCCCAGGGTCCGCTCGCACTACCTCTTCCATCCATCTTCATCTTGTCCCTTTGAAGACCCTCCTGTCGGCGGTCTCTCTCGGAAGACGGAGGTACGGGAAACCATCCTTCCCTCTCACCACAAGCAGGTACCACAGCAGCGACATCGACCGCTACCTACCGAGAAAGACTTTGTTGTCCATTTTTCTTCCCCCTACTCCCACCGACGTCGCGAGTACGGCTAAGAGGGGGAGGAGGAGGAGAAGAAGAAGGAAGATCATCCAAATCAGTAAAGTCGAATGGGTATAAGCTATAGTCGTCACCACCAGCCATGGCAAAATCTCGACGAAGACAAGAGAGTAGGAAGAAGGGGCAAGAATCAGAGGGAGCAAAGCAAAGGCAAGGAAAATAGAGGCAACGGAGAAAGGTGAAAGCAAATGTAGGTGAATGCAAATGTAAAGTCACTAACTTTGAAACGCTGGACATTTATAGGATACCCAGAGGCGAGACGATTCAAAAACCATAGCCCCCTCGTATCCCGCAACGAAAAAAATTTATTATCCTCCACAACCAGGTCCAGCTACAGCCGCTCACCGCAACCGAACACGTGGAGAGGAAGAATGGCGATGATTCGCCGCCAAGGCAACTGAAACCCAAGGACAAAAAAGCCCTCAAGAATCCAAGAGTCACCTGGAGACACCTAAGGGTCTTTTCAGAAGAGTACTCGGCTCAGGCTAATGATGGCTACCCTCGGAAACGAACCTACATTGCATTTAATGAAGGAGAAACGACGGCAAAAACACCCAATGCCAGAAGCACCCATTTAAGCTCTGACGCGTGGCACCTGCAACAAGCCCGCTCCTTCAACAGACAACTCTCAGCAAGAAATCCCGTCAGCGACTAACCGCGAGCGAACTCGACCAGAGGAGAATCCTTCGAAAATGACCAAGCGGCCCCTGACCTTCGGATTTCTCCGGCTTACCCACAAAGGGTATTCCGGGAAATGCCCCACTGAGCAATGATGATTCCACCTCGGTAAGTCGCGTACTTTCTGTAGAGACGGCTCCAAAACGTGCTGAGTAAGACAAGCAGTCAGCCACTCGAAGCAGGACACGTGTCACCTCCTAAAAACGTGCTGAGGAAGACAAGCAGTCTCCCCTTCCGCGGAACGAAGCGGAGGACACTGCCTTCGCGAGTCGGGCGATTAGCGCAGAGTAACCATGACCTCGCGCGGACGGACCCATCCAGGCTCAAAGATGGAGTAAAGTTCGAAGTAGCTTACGGACAAGGGAACTTAAGTCCACGGGCGCCTGACAACTGTAGACTTGGGGGACTTATGTAACTATGAAATGTTCTACCTTGGGACACGTGGCATAAAGCTTCTAGAAACCTGGCCCCCGCACTTGCTAGTGGCACGTGAGACCACTCATCTACTACTTACGTGGCCCTCGCCCACGTCACTTCACGAAGCACCCGCTTAACCAGATGTGAGAGCTCCCCAAGCATCATGGGACGACCCACGATGAACGAGATTGTGGGTCGAGCACGACCTCCCCACACTTGGTATAAATAGACCCTCACCTGGGGGACTAAGATATACGCAACCTGAAGGACTACGACACCCAATCTAAGATCCATCACGTACTCTCGATAACCTGAGCATTCTCAGACATCTTAGACGAAACCTCCACGCATCCTGAGCTCTGCCGTAGGTCCCATCAAGGCTAACTTTCGGCAGGCTCACCTCCTTCCCGGAGTCTACCACTTATAGGGTTTCCAGTAGCCCTCAGAGACCCGAGATCTCTCCCACTAAGGCAACCTCCTAAGAGCGGCTCGCCCGCCCGGAGTACCTTAGACACGTCTTAGCTGCACACGGCCCGATACAGGTAATCACCTCGCCTAATGGCTCCTATAGACGTCATCATAATGAATTACATGGACTTTGATCCCTTCTGAAGGGTATGTAGGCACCTAGGTGCATCACCTATGGACAAGTCCCCCATGGTTAAGACCCCCTGCGGTCCTAATTACAAATTACAATTGTCTGAGCCAAAAACGACAATTACAGCAATATAAATATAAAACAAGTCATAAAACCATTACCAAATGCATAGCAATATATGTCCATACATCTAAAACCAATCTATGCTCTTTTAAAAACATTTATTGCAACATTTATTGATATATCCAAAACTAGTTTTAAATAATATGAGCCCACAGTAATATCAATATAAAACTAATCCCAATACTATTCTCCAACAAAATATTATCTTTCAATTGTGTCTACCCTATCATATAATTAATTGATGATATTTAAATTATATATGATATTTTTTTGCAAACAATAATGAAGTTTTTTTTAATGAAAATTTCACAATATCATTAATGCAAAGAGAGGGCATTACAATCAGTAATCAAAAGATCTGAAAAAAAGCGAGGGATAATCTTCCAATCAATCAACCTGGTTATCTTTAGTGTAAGCAAAAGGAGCTATTCTATCAGCTACTTTGTTGCCATCACGAGAGACCCAAGAAAACTATGGATTTCTAAAGTTAACTTTTTTCCTCCTATGATCATTCGACAACATAAGCAAAAAAGACACATTTTTAGGATTCCCATTAGTCATCTTGACAATCTTTTTTAGTGTCGCCTTCAATTATTACCACTTCACAGCTCAGTTTCTTTGCCAATTCGATTCAAGTTGCCATATTCTAACTAACAACAGCAAATTAAACATTGCATAGTCCATCTATAAACATAATGTTCAAGGATATATGATAAAGATGTTAGTGATGATGATATCATTCAAATTCACGAAGTCATTGTCCTAAAATAAACTCTCAAATAATTAACCAAAAGTAAAACAATAAACATCGGTGTTCAACAAATCTTAAGACAACCTAAAATTTTAAATATACTAGTTTTTGAACCTGTGCAATGCACGGGTTGTATCTATAGGTATGTATATATTATTTTGAATAATACATAAAAAGTCGATCTGATACTTTGTATAATAAATATTAAAATTATACTAATTTTTTTATTATATAATCATACTAATTAAAGCATTAACCAATCTACATTTTTAACAATAAAGAAAAACCAATTAATTTATTATCAAATAACGTGGGGAACACAATATGAAACAATCAAAATTTCACGAATTCTTTATTTATTTAATTACATAAATAAGTTGTTAAGACATAACCTCTTAAAGAAAATAAAATATTATCTCTATAGTCATGGAACTTTTAGAAAAGACTTGATAAAAAAATGTTCTTCTTAATAAACTTATTATAAATAAAAAAATTCACATGATATAAATTAATTTTTTTAATATAAAATATGTACCAACTATAATAAATTATAAGATATTAAAAATTATATTACCTTCTTATCTACTTTAAGAACCTGCGCCCCTCTCAAGGAATGACAATTTTTTCTGTCACGCAGGAATCCTTATGAGATCTGCCCAGATTGGGGCTCCAAATGTGGAATTTTTTCCCTGCAGGGATGGAGTAGATTTAGGGATGGGGACATCCGCCCCTTTGGAACTCTGTACTTGAGAGTAATTTTGTATTTTACTAAATTGAATATCTATTTCACTTAAATAATTTTATATACATCTATCAACTTATTTTTATTATGTCCATATTAGTACTTTCATAAAATATATTGCATATACAAAATTATAATTTTAATCATATATAGCATCTTCTTCTTCTCATTCACAATTTCATTCTCTACTTATTTTCTAAATATATTGCATCTAGTGTTTGAACCTGTACATTGCACGGGTTACGTTTATAGTGATTCATATAAGCATGGTTATATCTAAATGTATACATCAATCTTGTATTTGTGAGATAAAAATATGAAGATACAAATCATGATTAAAAATAAGATATTTGTGAATCCACACAAATAGTATAATACATCAATACTATAACAAATATTATTGAGAAATCGTATAACAAATACATCAATACTATAACAAATATTATTGGCCAAATCTAACCATCTTAAGTAACAAATTGATATCCAAGGTTTAAGCCACAAGCTAAAGAAAAACAAAGATTGAGAATATTCACAAAGTATACTTATTATAAATAATTCGCAACAGAGAATATTCACAGAGTATACTAATCATTATTATACATAATTTGCAAACACCTATGGAAATAAAAGATTCCAATAAATTTCTTGACCAGATCAAGGAAGAATACCTAGAAGCTACGTGTGTTAAGTTTTTTAATGGCAAGCATTTTGAGGCCTAATTGTACCTTTATAAACGCTCCCAAACCCTCCTTCAGTCTTTCTCCAATCTTGTGCAACCTATTGAAACCACTTGTGGCATCTTTCCTTCAAAATGGCTTCATAAAAATTTGAAGACAATAATCAATTACTACTTATAGAGGTATGAAAAGCTACATATCTAATCTTAGAAAAACATAATATATAACAATATACAACTCTTCCAATAGACATTGCAGAAATAAAAATCCAAACAAAAAACGAACATGGTGTATTTAGGCAAGAAAGCTTTCTCGAACAATCATTTTAATGCATGGACACTCACATCAGTCAATTTTAGGAACAATCATAGTTAGAGATCTTAAATGATGAGGTCATTTGATAAAAATTCTTACCAAAAGAAAATAGAAGCAGAAGCGCCATTGCTTTGTTCAGTGGACGGAGATATAGTATCATTTTAATAGCGTGAATATACATTATTAAAAAAGAAAAAGCATATTATCATAATCAAATCATGTATTCAAATTAATAATATTTGACTATTAGAATATTTGAATACATGATCTGATTATGATAAGATATTTGACTATTCAAATATTATTGGCAATTGGCATGATTCAAGGGTCAGTTACTCATTCAAATTAATTATAATATTGGAATATTCACAGGATTACACCAAGTTAAAAAATGGACGAATCAAAACAGAATCCGAAATTAGTTAATTGTTTTCACAATTAAATGTTACCAAGTCATCCGCCAAATCACATCCTAATTGGAGCCTAGTTGGCGTAGATGACACATAGGTTTTTAAAATAGTATGATGTATCAGCTTTGGGATTTGCACCTCTTCTTTTTATAGATTATATAGAATATAGATTAGATGAAAAAATAATAAACAAGGAAATGATATTAGTATAAAATTTAAAACGATAAAGCTAAAAGGAAACAAAGCATATATAATTTGAAATCTTACGAAAATAATAATAATTAATTAATGATTTGAGCAAACAAACAAGGAATAAAAGAAAAATGGAACTATATATAACTCTTTTTACATTTAAAAGAAAAATAATAATTCATTAATGATTTGACCACCAAAGAAAAGAAAGAAATTTTTTCTCTCATTTAAATTAATGAAAACAAATTTATTTATAGAAAATGACTTGATTCTTAAAATCTTCAATTCTTAAAAACATTAGGTTAAAATTAAATGGTATATTTTTCACATTAAATCATTTAGAATTTTTTTTAAATTGGGGAAATGAAATCTCTTTCTCTCATACATCGTTTGAAATATGAATGAAATAGCATCTCACCATCAATATCAATAACTTTCACTCTATTTTAATGATAAGAATGCATTAAATAATTACCTTTTAAGACAGACCAAAAATTCACTAATTAGTACACTAAAAAACAAAAAATCTAAGAAATTATAGTACACTAAAGAAAGAGAACAAAAATCTATCCTCTACAACAAGAAAAAATCTGCATAGTTTATATATTTAAGGATTTTAAAAGAGAACAAATTAAATAAATAGTGGTTTCGGTGCTTGATAATCTTTTCCCAACCAAACAAACTATTTAATCTTCCAATAAACTAACAGTTAACTCAGCTAAAACCACTATCTAGCTCATAGTTTTCTCAAAATTAAAACCAATATTCTTCTCATAGTTTTTCAAAGTTAATTAAAACCACTCGCATTTTATTGCTTGATAACCTTTGCACAACCAAACAACTGCTTACTCTCTTCCAATATATTAGCAGTTTACTTACAGCTAAAACCACTATTCAGCCTTTTACGCCATATTTGGCGAAAGGTTGACGTCATGCTGAATCACCAATATTTGACCTAGATTATACCTTGATTACGGCTCATTAAAGCCAGATTACGGCCCATGGACCACAACGCCTATTATAAATACAGGGTTCACACAAAACCCTAGGCACGACAACTACAATATCTACAGAATACGGAGTCTCTCCATTTCCTCCATCATTTCTCCCATGTTTTAGCTTTATCTAGAAGTGCTCTACAACTACATCGTCACGTCTTCTAACGTGACCAGCTCCACCATCTAGGGATCAGGCCCTCCTCCGTGAGTGCTCCTTTCCAAGCTTGCCACCAGCAGCCTTGCAGAGCCCTTGGCTCCTCACAGGCGACCTCTAATCTCCCATAGCATCCTAACCACACACAAAGGCGACACCTTTTTAGGTAACTTTAACACTTAGCGGTCCCCCTAGATGCCCTTTCGAACTACGTCGAATTTGATCCCCATGGGGTACATAAGCACCTAGGCAATGCCTAAAGACAAGACCATAAGGCCACTCCCCTTAGTGGACCCAGATTTAATTTCTGCCATAAACCAAAAATGGTTAACATAGCCCATAGTTTTCTCAAAGTTAAAACAATTATTCTGCCCATAGTTTCTCAAAGTTAAAACCACTTACATAGTTTCAAAACCACTTTCTAAAATATATAAATTGGGCAAGGAAGAGAACAATATTTTTGTCGCTAACATCATGGTGCATAAAGATTATGAAGATAATAATGATGATGCCATTGGAAGAAGATTGTAGTTGGTGCATTTAAATCAAATCGATGGATTATTAAAGGTATGAAATTAAAAATTTCTTCACATATATATTTTAGGGTGAGAAATTAGTTTGCTTAGTTCGGTTTAAGTCATTTGACCAACCAAACCGTTTTAATTTGATGGTAGAAAAACACTTTCAATAAATCCATTTTTTTAAGATCTAGCACTGTCACGACCCCAAATCGGGAGTACGTGACCGGCACAGGAATAGATTTTTACCTCTAAACCCGTAAGCCTTACCCTGCTATACAATCAATATATACATATCAATATAGTGGCCACACCTCACTGGTGGCCTAATTAACCTGCAATCCACGGTTCGCTCAATACTGCTTTAGTTCAGCCCAGTGTATAGATATATATCAACACTCATAATATAAATATTCATATCATATTGACCGTACATCTCAATACGTACGATCTATCCTATTCACATGCAGCAAGCACACGTAGTATATATATCCATATCATATTGACCGTACGCCTCAATGCGCACGATCTATCCTATTCACATGCAGCAGTTTATATACTCATACATATATCCTAGTTTTTCCCCAAACTGGACCCTATCTTTAAGTACATGTGAAGCCGACAAGTATAGAGTAGGTACATATTGAAAGCTGTAAATATATATACACAACCCTTACAACTTATAATATGTACAACCAAAAGAATCAAAATAACCAAAAGGTGTCAACCCACGCAAACTAGTGCGTAAAGGATGGTATGATGTCCGTATTACTGTCCGAACGTCGATGCCTGCCCGATACCTGTATCTGAAACATTGAAGCAGAGGGAGTAAGTGAAACAGACTCAGTGAGAAGCTTACCATCCTCGGCGTAGCGGCGAGTACCACTACAGCTGGGGAAAGGGAAACACCTACAATCACATGCGCATGAAAATCTAGTTTAGCACATGTTATATTACGATCAGGCAATATTAATACACTACAACAAAACAGGCATTCTAGCCACGGTTAGAACAGGCCTCTAACGGCGGTTGTGACCGTGGCTAGAACTCTAGCGGCGGTTGCGCAACCGTCGCCAAGCACTGCGTCGGGACCACTTCTAGCGACGGTTACGACAACCGTTGGAATAACCGCCGTTAGACATATTTTTACCTAACGGCGGTTACAACCATCGCTAGATGGCCAATTTAGTCTCCCATATTTTTGACCTAACAGCGGTTGCAACCGTCGTTAGATAATTAATCTAACGGCGGTAACATAACTCTAACGACGGTTGCGACCGTCGTTAGAGTACTTAATATAACGGCGGTTAGAATCGCCGTTAAATTTACTTACTCTAACGACGGTCGCAATCGTCGTTAGAGTTAATTATTTTGACGGCAGTTCTAACCGCCGTTAGATTTATGGTGTTATGCTTTCCTCTAACGACGGTTACAACCGTCGTTAGAATCATTTTTTTAAAAAAAAAAATTTGGTTTTTGTTTCTTTGTAACATTCATACTCAACCTATTCAAGAGTTTACAAATCAGTAAATAAACTCCAGCAACAATAACAATAAATAAATCAAACCTAATAGAATTTAAAATAAATTCAACACTACTAATAAAGTTTCATCTGCATATAAATTCAAAATGAAGTCTTGACAACATAATAGAATTTGAGATGACTTCAACAACTACTAATAAAGTTTCAACTGTATATAAACTCAAAATAAAGTCTTCACAACATAATTCTCAATCTGAAAATATAAAGGATACATTAATAGCAATTAAAAAGTTTAGTACTAGCAACAAAATAAAACTAATTAAATATAACTAACATCAAAATAGAACTACATAAATATATAAGATCATGGATCATCACTAGCTCCAGATGATCGTCGACGTGATGCTTCTGCGCTGCCTACATCAGGTGCCTGTAATTAGAAAAAGCAAAACAGTTAGATTTTATAAAAACGCGTACATAGTGTCTATTTTCACATTGTTGTAAAGAAAAGACATTACCTGTGTTGCAGAACATGGTACCTCGCCAACAATCACAGATGGTATTGTTACTCCCATGTGATCAGCTAAATATTTGACCATGTGATATTGCTGAGCTTTCTCCATTTCACGCTCCTTTTCTAGAGCTTCAAACTTTTCTTTCATACGAGCTTGCTCCATTTCACGCTCCTTTTTTAGAGCTTCTAACTCTTCTTTCACTGAACTTAGCTCAGATTGCAAGGATCCTTCATTTGAATGTGCACTACTTGTAGAACTGAAATTTAAGTCGTTGAACCGATATTTGGGTGGCCCAAAAACTTGAGAAGGGCATGGACCTAGTCCTAACCCTTGAACTCGTCCAGAATGCTCCTTGCCAAACACTTGCCCCAATGCATCGTCTGATGAAACCACATCAGTGTATGACTCTAAAGATTCTTGCTCACGAATCTTTTCTGATATTTTTTCCTGAAAATTCAAACATGTATTATAATTATAATTTGAACAATGTACCAAAACCACACCAAATATTGCTTTCACATCTATTGTTCATATTTGCAAAACACAACATATAAGATGCTCAAAACAATAGCTGCACTTATTTTAGAATAAAAACACTTGCGCCAAGAACATCTCCTCCCTAACCTGAAAGTCCTATTTAAAATATTTGTACTACTTGTAAGAAAAAGAAAAGGCCACGTGAAGTAATTCTCATGCCCTGTCTTTATTAATCATAGAAATAGAACTATTAATTTTTCAAACCTAAAACATTATCGGTCTATGGAGTTGCTTATGATTTAAGGATTTTGTTTTGTTAAAATACAAATATATAAAGTGTATAATCTGAATCTTCGAATAGAAATGTTGTAGTTCATACACGAATTTCATTTTCAACTACAAAAGTAAAACACCCAATAATTCCTACTGCAACTTAAATATACTTGTTCTTTACCTTATTTACCTTTGGCTGCGTGTTTTTTGTTTTATTCATTGGAAAACGGATAAGAGTATTCAAACATATATTCAACTTAATTTGACTCATACCAGTCTTTGTTTTCATCAATACACTAACTTTCTTATTTTATAATTGGCTCATTACATTTAATAAAAAAAGCTGCACTTATTTTAGAATAAAAACACATGCACCAAGAATACAAATTTTATAACAGTTCCAACAATGCAAACCAAACCAGAGCAGCCTTTCAAAATATATTAGAGCAAATAGATTAAAACTGAAAATACATTACCACAGTTGTTTTGGCATCCTCATTAACATAGGTCCCATCCTTTTTTGTGTGTGTTGCAATGAATAACTCAGCTCGACTCACTGGTCGGCCTTTTTTTACTTCCTAAAAAACAAGAAATAATCATGTTTTTTAACATTTTAAAAATACTAGTAACTAATATATGAACGAAAAAAATTTTAAATCACCATTTCATTCTTCCTTCTCGCGTTGCTTTTGGAACCACCCGTGTGAGGAAATTTTAATTTCTTCCTATTCTCTTGGTTCTGAATGCACATCTCATACACATGAAAGACAAATAAAATTAATCATGTTATATAAAAACTAAATTAAATTATAAGTTATATATGAAATCTTACAATGCATTTGTCACTTAGTCGGTAGTCGACAAAGCTATTCCACTGGTCTTGTGGTACTTTTGGAGGGCGCGCTTTCATAATCTCGTCTCTTACTTGAAGTTTTTTTATTATCCCGGATAGCTTACTTCTATAGTCCCTTCTTTTCTCCCCTAATGATCTCCAAGCCCACTTTAATCCATTGCGTTCTGAAAATGCAATCATACTTTGAATTTAAAACCATTGAAACGTTAATTACAAGCAAGTGATTAAAAACAAATAAAGACGAACAATGGAAAGTCCACTTCTTACCTCAATGAGTGAAACTGCATCATTAAAATATTGTTCAGGCACTTCCTTCCAATTTACAGACATTTAGAGGAATCAGCTCACAATCCGTAGCCATATTTCCCAACCAGAATCCAATTAAACCTCCAGCATCTCCAAGCCCTTACCCAAATTCATTAACTTGACAAATCACCTTCTTTCCCCTTGGTAAATTCTACACATTCTTTGCCTTCATCCTCTCTTGTGTAATAAGTCCATTTTCATCTTTCATACATAACATAAAACAAGACAATAACAAAAATATACATATTGTAATAGATCAATAAAAATAAATTTAAACTGGATACTTACGAATAATGTCCACTGTCCAGTCTTTGTTCAAACCTTGCTCTTCACTTGGAACTTGTACAGATGCAGGTTCAGCAGAATCCACATCTTCCTGTTGGGACGAAGTACCAACAGGTTGTGCAGGAGGAGCAGATGCTGCAGGTGAGGCCTCAACTCGAGCAGAATTCACAGTCATTTCCTGTTGGGAAGATGTGCCAACTGGTTGTGTAGGAGGAGCAGCTGGTGCAGGAGGAGCCGCATATATATTTTGTATCAATGCATCAACTTTTAGTCTAGCTCTAGATGATCGTTTACGCTTATTATGTTGCATCCTGAAAGACAATAAAAAAGATATGGTTAAAACTATATAACAGCAAAACCATGTAAGATATAAACATAACTATGGTAGACTATATATGTAGAACAAAGTAATAAACAAACCATGTCATCTTCATCAATATTATCAAACACTGCATCAACATTGTTAGCTAGTTGATCAGAAATATGTTCTTCATCACCCCTTAACAGTTGTAAGTTATCAATGTCAACAGGAAAAATTGAATTTATTTGTTGCTCTAGTTGTGCCTGTTGAATTTGACGACCATTATCTTCTTCATCAATGTCTACTTCATCACCCATTTCATATAAGTCTCGAGGCTTCACATGGATTGCAACACTCCATGGCAAGTTTGTTTTGTCATCCACATAAAAAGCCATTTGAGCATCTGAAGCCAATATGTAAGGCTCATCGTTTACATGATCTCCAATATGAATCAATCAGGAAAAATTAACCAAATTAAACTGAAACTCATCCTTCTTTATCCCTCTAGTGTTAGCCCACAAACATTTGAAAAGCATAACTTTCATATGACCATAGTAGTTCAATTCGATGATATCTACTAACTTGCCATAGTATAAGAGGTTTGCAAGTGCTACATTCGCATCTTTTGCACTTGCATAACATCTAGTTTGTGATGACATCCATACACCACTATTTTGGGTTTTCAATCCTTCTTCTCTTGCTAGTGTTCGAAACCTAAAGCCATTAATATTTACTGCACTGAATCTCCTGGACATTGATTGAGGATCACGTGCAAGGAATTTGATATCATCTGACACATTTGCATTGTCATTCTTGCCAATCTAAAACAATTAACAAAATATTTTAACAACATACACTTGGTGTTTTAATAAAATATATATCTTACAACAAATTGAATCTTACATAATCTTTAAACCAATTAGCAAAATTTTTTGTGACATGCTTGTCAATCGCCACCGCAGATCTGGTATGACGGTGAAGCATAGCTTTCACGTCATTTCTATATTGTCTACAAGATATTTTATTAGGTTAGTTGCGTAGCCACATTATTTTATAAACTAAAAAGAGATTGATTAGTGTGTAACACTTACTAAACAAACTCATCAATTGCTTTACAATTGAACAAGACACAACGATGTGCTTGTAATCTTTCAGTAGGAGTTAGTTCAAAGTCTATGATGCTACCAACTGGACGGCCTAATTGCGAGAACATCTGTGACCCTGAGTTCTCGGTACAAACATTATCGTCAATACGAGTCGGCCTATTAAATCTTGTCTCTATGTCATCTAGATACCTTGAACAGAAGTTCAATATTTCTTCAGCTAGATAACTCTCAGCAATATAGCCTTTTGCTTGAGCCTTATTTCTTACATATGTCTTACAATGTCCAAGTTACCTATACACACAATTGTCAAAACAAAAGAAAATAAAAAAAGTAAAAAATACTTTAATTTTGATGAAACTAAATTAAATTAAAAAAATATCGTTCTATAGGATACATTCATCGATTCTGAACTGGACCTCCAAATTTTGCTTCATCAACCAAGTGAACCACCAAGTGCACCATGATTGTAAAGAAAGAAGGAGGGAATAACATCTCTAGTTGACAAAGTGTGACCACAATTTTTTCTTGAAGTTGGTCAAGCTCTTTGATATCTAACACAGGAGAACATAATTTCCTAAAGAACACACACAAGTCCACCACAACTGAGTAACCTTAGGGTCAATATGTGCATTTCGCAATGCTACTGGAAGTAGTTGCTCTATGAGAACATGAGAGTCATGACTTTTCAAGCCTGAGATTTTACGATTCTTCAAGTCAACACATCTGGAAATGTTAGATGCATAACCATCCGGCACTGTTACATCCTTTAATGTTTGTAAGAAAACATTATTTTGCTGATTATTCATAGTAAAACAAGCAGATTTATATTTCCCATTTGCATCTGGCCATAACTCTGGTCTCACTCCTAAACATTGCAAATCTTTTCGAGCATTCAAGTTATCTTTTGTATTTCCAGCTTCATTCAACAAAGTATACAACACATTGTCACTTGCATTTTTTTTCAATGTGCATCATATCGAAATTGTGTCGCAACTTAAGATTAACCCAATATGGCAATTGAAAAAAAATACTTCTTTTTCTCCATTGTTGGGTCTCTCTTGCACGTGGTCTTTTTCTTACTGAATCTGACTCTGGTGGCTTACCAAATGTCACATTAATGCCTTCTGTTTGATTTAGTATCATGGCACCATCTAGTTGAATTAGAGGATCCCATCTTTCTGTTGTCCCATCAAAACGATTTCGATTAAATCTATAACTATGTTGTGCTGGCAAGAATCTACGATGACCCATGAAGCAGGACTTTTTCCAATTGGTGAGTTTCATAGGCTTTTGATCAAAATTGCATGATGGACAAGCATACGCGACCTTGTCGCGAGGCCGGCACCAATCAAATTAATGCTAGAATGTGCAGCTAGTGGCACAACCTAGGTCGAATCTCTCTTGCGGAGCCTATGTATTCAATTGTCAATTATGTAAGATGCTCACAAAAATATGGATGTCTTTGAGGAATTTTATCAAACAATTGGTGTGCAAGATGAGTAAATGTATCTAAAAGAAACTAAAACTAAATCTTTTTGTGATTTTTCAATTTTTCAAAGCAAGTAAAAGTGAGGTGAATGTGTTAAGATGGATATGCTTTGTTGGAGAATGCTTTGGGCTATCCTTACTCTCTAAAAATAATGGAGTTAATCAATGAGGAACCATTTTTCTAATGTAGTTTAGTGACCACTAAACCTAGGTAAATTAATTGAAGAATGCAATTAGCCAACCGGACAATTAACAAGCCCAATCAAATACCATAAATGAAGCTAATGGGGAATTTAATATAGATAAGAATTCAACTCAACAAATACCATTGTCATTAGAGTAACTTCCACAATGAATCAAAACTACAATAAGATTTAACCAAATCCAATGTAATCAAAACCCACAATGGGAGAATGAAAATACAAATCACAAATCTATATCAATCCCTAATATCCAACTACAACCAAGTTAAGTTCCACAACCATGGAACCACAATCAATACAAATCCATCAAAATCAACAAGATAATAATGAATCTATAAAGAGAAGTAGATGGAAAATAAGAAAAACTCCCTAGTAAGTGCCAAAGCTCAAGCCCCAATCATCCTCCTCCAAAGCACTAGAAGTTTAGCCACTCATGGAGATGAAGAATGCTCCACCAAGCTTCTCCAAACCGTGCCCAGCCATGGCTGATGATGAATGTTGCAGAAGAAATGAGTGAGAATGGAGGTGGAGTGAAGAAGATGAAGAGGGAATGGAAATTGAGACTTGGAGATGAGAGGAAGGTGAGATCTTGGAGGAAAAGATGATGTGTTAATGATCCCCTTAGCCTCCTCACTTAACCCTAATGTATTGGCGCAAATTAGGTCTGATTGGGGTGAGTGGGGTCCACCAATTCAGCCCAAAAAATGATTTTCTGATGTAAAAACGCGGCTTATCTGATGTCTCTCGCTGCGGTGAGCATTTTGCTCACCGCAGCGAGCAGACATGGCCATTTCAACAATTCTCCTCGCTCCGCGGTGAGCAGAATTGAAAACTTGTCATTTTTGCTTGGTTTGTGCCCGGTTCTTCTGCCTCATTTCCATTATGGCTCCCAAATATTGATCCTCTTGCTAATCCCCTCTAGATAACCTACAAAACATCCAACAACTCTTGTGAAAATTACAATCATGAACTTAAATTTGCACAAATGCTAAAGTTATGAAATTAACACAATTTATGCAATAAACTCATGGCATTAGCAAGAATTAAATCCAACACTCATATGAATCAAAATACCATGGAAGCATGCATTTGGACAAATAATCACAATAAAACATTGCCAAATGATACAAAATATTATGATTAGAATGAGTGTTGTCAACCTCCCCACACTTAAATCTTTGCACTCCTGAGCAAAGCAATTAGTTAAAAGTCTAATCAAAGAAAGCATCGAGGGCAACAGGATTCCACCAAGACAAAATACGAAAGCAACTAATCAAGTATCTCCATTCTTAAATCTAACAACTTAAGCAAAGGGAAACAAGCGGAGTAGCCAACCAGCGAATACAACCGACCAAAGAACAATTAAATCTCTCACTCACCATTGTTGGGCTATTTCACTCAAATTTGTTTTACCAGCCGGTTGCCATAAGCTTGTGATTAATCTATATCTCCACTACAAATGCATTAATGAAATAGATCAAGAGGTCTTTAAAAGCTTGAAACGATAGAGGAATGGCTAAAATGGAAAAAGTGTTTGGAAAAGAAGCTAGCAGTTATCAAGCATAAAAAATATATAGATTCTTGAATAAGTAAGGAAGATTGACCAAAAGAAAAATTGCTAACCAAACAGTCATTCTCTATCCACCAAAGGGAATTGCCTTAGATCCTTATTTTTTATTTATTTATTTATTTTCCACTTTTATTTCGTTCTCTTTTTTTTTTCTTTGATTCCAATTCTTTCTTTCTTTTTTTCTAATATCCCTTTTTTTCAAGCCTTTTTGGCTTACTTGAATCACTAGGCAAATTTAACCCATGAGAATGAGTGGCTAGACAATATATGAAACGGGTCAAAATGCAATACTCAATCAAGAATCAAATGATGAATTATCTTGAAAATTGCTAAAACATGGCTCAAATGGGTGACAAAGGGAAATGTAAATGGGGTTTGTGTTTGGGAAAAAGGTGAATGAAATGAATGCCTCAGTCATTTCTATCAACTAATGCATGTAAAGCTTCAATTAAGATTAAAAACAAGTTCTAGAACCGGCATGAGCAAACAAATTACACTCAATGATAATCAACGAAAAGAATTTAGTGTTTGGCTCAAATAGCTTCCCACAAGGCTTGACTCTCAAATTGGTCACTTGTAAAGCCAACTGGATACTAAACTTGGTTAACTTGCTTAAGTTGTAAAACAAAGAAAGTGAGCTAATTGAGAAGTTGCAAACCATTTAGACTTAAGCAAGAAACCCAATGAACTCTAAAGCAAACCTTGAAAACACTTTATCAAAAAGCTAAATCAGAGGCAAGAATTAAGCATGGGTTTAGTTGGGTATTTGCAATTAAATTTCATGAGTTGCTACAACATGGGTTCCTCAATTACATAGGAATCAACTCATGAACATTATACAAGTAGATCAAGCATAATACCCTATTCGAATGCATCAATCATATTTAATTTAAGAAGTACATGCATTCCTCAAAAGGGATCCTTAAGCAAAATTCTTCCAACAAAAATCGAAAAAATTTAGTCTAACATGTATTTAAACTATTTCCTGTTATCTAAAAGCATGATAAGCATGGCGAACATCCCTCCCCATACTTAGATTAAGCATTGTCCTCAATGCGGAAAAGAGAACAAAAGGGGCTAGACAGATAGGGAGGAACAATAAAACAACACAAACAGAAAAATAGCAACACAAGGGAAGAAGAATGCATCAATATAAACGGCCCATCAGAAATCAGAATTTCCATGTGAAAAGTGGTGCAAAGGAATCATCAAGAGTATTTAGTACTAAGCAGGCCATCAGTAGCCCGAGTTACTTAATGTTAGTGTATTTGGACCAAAACCTACTGACTACCAGAGACAAGAAAAGAAATAAAACAACACAACAGCAAAAGGGAAATCAAACAATGCAGATAAAAACTAAAACTAAAATTTTGCAGCTACACATTCATAATAAAACAAAACCCATGCAACAGTGGACAAGCCGAAGTAACCATGCCACCAAAAGCAAATCAACTCTCGTCCCCGAACTCGTCTAGGTTGAGAGGCATTGTGGCCCCACTGGCGGCTGGATCCAAGCGAACTGTTCCCTGTGGAATGTCTATGTCCATAGGATGCGGATAGGAATCAAGTCACTCATTAATGTGGCTCAACTGTTATCTGAAGTGATCATGATCCCGCAGAATTCGCTCCTGATTTGCCAATATGCTAGTCAGACGGTTGTGCGGATGCCTCAGCAGTAGGATGAGCATGTGCTTCACTGGTGCACGGGTCATCTGGATCAATTCTACCTTTGCCAACCCTCTTATAATCTAATTGGTGCTTGGGTTTGAACTTGGCATCAGTATCATCTTCGGGGACACCAGCATTTAAGTAAAAATCACTTATCATGTGTGGAAATATTAAAGCACATCCCGCCCGTCCATTGTATGCAACTGTACACAAGCTCTTGTAAATGATGGCTTCCAATTTAACAGGCTGATTAGTCATGAGGAGGTAAAGAAGAAGCGCTGTCTTTCGAGAAATCTTGGTCAAATATTTAGAAGGTTTGATATTACTGGCTACCAAGATTAACCAGATTCGTGCTGTGGCATTCATGTCACTACGCAAAATGTAGCGCTTACTTCCCTCTTGTGGATCCCAACATGCACCCAATTCCTCTTCAATTTCATTCCAAGGAAAATTGTTGTCGTCATCTTTCAGCTCTTCATAGTGGCACTCGTTGACACGAGGAAGATTGTAATATGACCTAATCCCAGAAGCATTGAAAGTTTTAACTTGAACGTTCCTGAATGTGATGTCCATGTCTTTCGAATGCCTGGCATGGGTATAAAAGTGACGCACAAAGGTTTCATTTCCCAAATCTCTATCCCGAATCAAACTTTCAAGGCCACCTTGCTCAAGCTGACAGTAGAATTCGACTCTGCTATTTGTTGGAAAAGCACGCTCGGGATGTAGATTGCAAATAAAAATTTGGTCACTGGCTTGTTTACGGGTTAACTTCTTTGGTGGCATGGTAGCTGCAAAGGAAAAGTCAAAATACAAACAAACAGTCCTAGGATATCAGCTAAACATAACAATCAGGAAAAGAAAGAAAAAAAAATGCTCTATCCAGCCTAAGTTATACACAACCTAATCTACCAAATCTAGAGAAAAAGAAAAAATGAAAAGAGATGGAAAGTGAAACTAAACTAACCTAATTTAAACTAACAATGCGCTAGGACTTAATTAATTTTAACAAACTTAGACACTTTGAAAAGTAAGCAAAAGTGAAATAGCGCTAACTATGTTTAAGAGTTTCCAGAACCTAATTATCTAGCTAACATACCAACACAATAAGAAACTAACTAATTAACTAAGATACGCAGATAAATAAGAAAATTAAATTAGATTAACATAGGTAAATAAATTAAAAAAAAACTAACTAAAAGTCAAACCTAAATAAGACTATTTACCAAAAATACCTAAGGCTAGTCACAGGACCTAATGCCTAAAGCGAATAAAATTTAACTAACTAAATAGATATTTTAGAAAATCAGAAAATAAAATTAAAATAACAAATAATAATAAAAATAATAAGTCAATAAAAGCAAATAATAAATAAAAAGAAAAAATTACCTTGAGAGAGAGGAAAGGAGGTGGGGGAGTTGGTGAAGGGTGAGTATGGTGTGGGGTTGAGGAAGAATGGAAGAGTGGTGGGGTTATGGGCTGGGGTTGAGGTGGGGAAGGGTGGGGAAGGGTGGGGTTGAGGAAGAATGGAAGAGTGGAGGGGTTATGGTGAATGGAAGGTGATTTCTCGCCGGAAAATATGGTGGAGGTGGGCGGGTGTTTGGAGGGGTGGGGTTGGGGTGGGGTTGAGGTGGGGAAGGGTGGAGAAGAGAAAGAATGGAAGAGTGGAGAGGATGTGGTGGGGCTATGGAGGATGGGATGTGGGGGGTTGGGATGTACGGTTTGGAGGTTTGATGGAGTGGGTGGGGTTGGGGAAAGAAGAGAATGGAGAAGAGAAAGAATGGAAAAGTGGAGGGGTTAGGTTGGGTTATGGAGGTTTGAAATGGAGGAAGGGCTTGGAGGCTATGGTGGTTTGGAAGGTTAGGGAAGAAAGGAGGAAAGAAGAATGGAGGGGGGAGGGTGGGGTTGAGGAAGAAGAAATGAAAAAAAAAATGTATATATAGATATATATATATATAAATATAAATATATTAAAAAATAATAATAATAATAATAATAATAAAAGTAAAATAATATATAAATATAAATATTAAAAAAATGCAACTTAAATAAATAAATAAAATAATTAAAAATATAAAAATAAATTAAAAAAAATGGGGGCAGCTCGCTATAGGAGCAAAGTGCTCGCTATAGCGAGCAGCAAGGCCCTTTTTAAAGGGCTTGCTCGCTTTGCTCACTACGGCGAGCAGAGAGAAAAATTGGGAGGGGGGGGAAAGAAAAGAAAAGAAAAGAAAAAAAAACATTAATAAAAAAAATATTGACCAAAACTAAAAACAATTAAAAACATTAATCACAACTAATTCTTAAATATTCTAAATCTATTGGTCCAAATTTCTAACATCTTAATCAACCAAAATCATTCTAAATACTCATCACATGGCAAACACAGAGATCCAATCAAACATCAAGCATGATCACACCATAATTTCATCATCTAGGGAGCGAAAAATACACGACAACATAAACACACAAGGAAACAAAGACATAATAAAGTAACTAAAAACATATTTAATTAAGGAAAAATTCTACATCTACCAACTACTGGGAGGTCTCTTCCCCACACTTATCTTAAGCAAAGCATGATAAAAACAATCAAAACGCCACAAGATAGGAGAAGGGAAAGAGACGACCTGGCCCCTTATGGGGGCTTGAAGCTCTCCTTGTACAATTTCAGCAAATGGCCATTAACGAGGTGTGTTGCCCCGCTCGCATCCTCTTTTATCTCAATAGCACCATAGGGAAACACCCTTGTCACAGTATAAGGGCCGTCCCATTGAGTTTGCAGCTTCCCTTGTTTAAACTTGTAACGAGCCTTGAACTTCAGCACTTTTTCGCCGACATTGAAACTCTTCCTCAAGATTCCACTATCATGTATCTTCTTTGTCTTTTCTTTTTAGAGTCTCGAGTTTTCATATGCCTCAGTTCTTAACTCGTCCAGCTCTTGCATCTGAAGCTTTCTCTCCTCACCAGCTGCTTCAAGGTCCAAATTGCACTTTCTGACCGCCCAGTATGCTTTATGTTCGAGCTCTACTAGAAGATGACATGCTTTCCCAAAAACCAACCGGTATGGGGACATACCAATTGAGGTCTTGAAAGCAGTTCGGTAAGCCCATAAGGCTTCTTCCAGCCTTAAGCTCCAATCTTTTCTTGAAGGTTGGACGATCCTTTCTAAAATTCTCTTGATTTCCCTGTTTGACACCCCAGCCTGGCCATTTGTTTGTGGATGGTAAGCAGTGGAAACTTTATGTTGGACACCATGTTTTGTCAACAGGTTATTGAAAAGCCTGTTGCAGAAATGGGTGCCCTGGTCAGTGATGATCGCTCTAGGTGCTCCAAACCTACATAGGATGTGGGATTTGATGAACTTCGACACAGTTTGGGCATCATCTTTCCTAGTTGGGATAGCTTCTACCCACTTTGAGACATAATCCACAGCCAACAAAATATATAAAAATCCATTGGACAGAGGGAAAAGACCCATAAAATCTATTCCCCAAACATCAAAAAGCTCACAGAAAAGGATAGGTTGTTGGGGCATCTCTTGTTTCCATCCTATACCTCCAAAATGTTGGCATCTATCACATGCTTTACAAGAGTTTATAGAATCCCTAACTAGGTTTGGCCAATAAAACCCACTGTCTAAGATCTTTCGAGAAGTCTTTTTCCCACTAAAGTGCCCTCCACAAGACAAGGTATGGCAGGCAGAGAGGATGCTTTCTTGCTCTTCTTCTGGTATGGATCTTCGTATGACTTGGTCAGCACACAACCTCCAAAGATGCGGCGCATCCCAAGCATAGGATTTGGCATCGTGCTTCAGCTTCTGAACCTGAAATGTCGACATGGATGGAGGAGTTACTCCACTAGTGATGAAATTAACAATGTGGCTGTACCAAGGCTCACGACGAGCAATGGTACACAATGAAGAGTCAGGGACAGCATCAAAAATGGAATTATAATTGTCAACTCCCTGAGTATCATTTTGCAAACGGCTCAAATGATCTGCTACGTGGTTCTCCGCTCCTGCTCTATCTTTTATCTCCATATCAAATTCCTGTAGGAGAAGGGCCCACCTAAGTAGCCTCGGCTTGGAGTGAGGCTTTGAAAAGAGGTACCTAACTGCTGCATGGTCAGAATACACAACAACTCTAGAATTTAACAAGTAAGGACGAAATTTTTCTAGGGCAATGACTACAGCAAAAAGTTCCTTCTCAGTAGTGGTGTAATTGATCTGAGTCGAGTCCAATGTTTTGGAAGCATAAGCAATCACCCTAGACATTTTGTTCTCCTTTTGCCCTAACATGGCTCCCACTGCAAAGTTAGATGCATCACAAGAAATTTCAAAGTGTAAATTCCAGTTAGGCGCAGTAAGAATAGGTGGTGTCACAAGCCTAGCTTTAAGTTCATCAAATGCTATCTTACAAGCTTCACTAAAGTTAAACTCTGCATCTTTTTGAAGTAATTGAGACAATGGATATGCAATTTTGCTAAAATCCTTAATGAACCTCCTATAGAACCCTGCATGACCCAAAAATGATCTAATCTCTATAACACATGTGGGGTATGGGAGGGAGGAGATTACTTCTATTTTTGCTTTATCCACCTCAATCCCTTTTCCAGAAATTAAATGTCCTAAAACAATTCCTTGATCAACCATAAAATGGCATTTTTTATAATTTAGCACAAGACCTTTTTCAGAACATCTAGCCAGAATTTTATCTAAGCTGTTTAAACATGCATCAAATGATTCTCCATAAACTGTAAATCATCCATAAATACATCCATGCATTGTTCAAGAAAATCAGAAAAAATAGACATCATACAACGCTGAAATGTACCAGGAGCATTACACAAACCGAAAGGCATTCTCCTATATGCAAATGTACCAAAGGGGCAAGTAAAAGTGGTCTTTTCTTGGTCCTCCGGAGCAATGGGTACCTGAAAATAACCAGAGAAGCCATCAAGGAAATAGTAATAAGACTTACCAGCAAGCCTCTCAAGCATCTGGTCAATAAAGGGTAAAGGGAAATGGCCCTTTCTAGTGGCGTCATTTAATTTTCTATAGTCAATACACATGCGCCACGAATTCTGGACTCTAGTGGGAATCAACTCATCCTTCTCATTTTTCACTATTGTGATCCCACTCTTCTTTGGTACAACCTGCACAGGGCTAACCCATTTACTATCAGAATTTGGGTATATAATACCCGCACTCAAAAGCTTAGTGACCTCTTTCCTGACCACATCTAAAATCAAAGGATTCAACCTCCTTTGGGGTTGCCGCTTGGGCTGCGACCCCTCCTCTAGCAGAATTCTATGTGTAGAAATTGTAGGACTAATCCCTGGTATATCTGCTAAAGTCCACCCTATTGCTCTTTTATGTTTTCTCAAAAGGTTTAAGAGCTTCCCTTCATTCTCGTCAGATAACCCATTAGCAATGATCACTGGTAATTGGTTATTTGACTCTAAGAAAACATACTTTAGATTTGAAGGGAGCTCTTTGAGCTCTAGAGTGGGAGGTTGGATTACAGAAGGAACTAATTTTTGAACATCTAAAGTGGCAAGAGTACTTCCCTTTAAAATTTCATTTTTACTACTTGCCTCAACTTCCATGCATTCAAATCTTGGTAGTATGTTCCCTTCTTCGGTTGGCTCAGCCTCAACCGCGATCTCCTTTCTTTTACTATGTTGCCCTTGGAATAGGTGAGAAGGTGGAGAAGCAGCAAGGGGGTCTTCACATGGCAGAATGTATTGAACTTTGTTTTGGATCACCTTCCCGGCTTCATTGCTTGACTCACCTGAAAACTCAATGAATAACTTCCCCAAAGGGCCATCATAACAGCTCAAAGAAGAAAGAGAATCCAAAGAATAACTACTCACAGAAAATGTATCAGATTGAGGGGTACCACGTGTACAATCAACTGACATGCAGTTAAGACATGAGGGATCACCTCCACAAGAGCAAGCAGGTGGAAAAGAATATAAAGAAGAGAATTAAGCAAGAGTGTCATCATCAGCATGCAAAAGTTCAGTGAATGAAAAATAACCATCAGAAAATGCATCAACAGTAGACTCAGAATTATCATCATCAAACTTATAACCTACATGTTCATCTTCCATGATTACATCTATTGCCCTAACCCCAAGTAAAGAATAGTCCTCATATGGATGCTTCATGGCTTCATACATATTAAAATTAACTTTATGATCTCCCACTTCCATAGAGATCGTTCCTTCTTTCATGCTAATTAAAGTGTTAGCAGTTCTCAAAAAGGGACGACCTAAAATGAGAGTGGAATCTTGAGGCATTCCCGCAGCCATATCAAGAACATAGAAATCAGCTGGAATAAGCAAATCTTTCACTCGAACCAAAATGTCCTCTATAATCCCATCAGGTCGCCTAATAGATCTATCTGCTAATTGTAAGATTACTGCAGTGGGTTGGAGTGTTTTAACACCTAGGGCCTGATAAACAGGTTTAGGCATGACATTAATAGCAGCCCCTAGATCAAGTAATGCACCCCCTATAGTAACCTTACCAATAGTACATGGAATTGTGAAAGACCCCGAGTCTTGACACTTGACTGGGATTTGGGGTTTGAAAAGGGCAAAAACATTAGAGCTCACTTGAACTCTCTCATTTGGTCTAAATCTTCTCTTGTTTGTAAAGCTCTTTCAAAACTTTTGCATATTTAGGCACTTTTCTTACCAACTCTAACAAAGGAATATTAACGTCTAACTTGGTAAATAAATTTAGTGCCTCTTCATCAGTTTTAACTTCCTTGACCTTCTTACTTAGCAAATATGAATTAGGAAAGGGAAGATCACTTATACTTACCTCCTTACCTTTTTGGGTGGAGATGGCTTTGTTAATTGCTTCTTCCTTCTCCTTTTGTTCCTCTTTTTCTTTTGGTTCCTCTTGTTGCTCCTTCTTTTCTTCAACTTTTTCCCGCAGTCTAGTTTCTTTGGAGCTCTCAGAAAGCTTGAGTGGTGACAAAGGAGGACTTTCACAGACAATTTCTTCATCATCTTCCTTGTCTTCAAATCTGACCTTTCTATCGCTTCTAAGGCTTATGGCATTCAGTGACTTAGGATTGATCACTGTGTTAGAAGGCGTCGCTCCACTTGATCTAGCTTGTTCATCACTCTTCTTGTTAGACAGCTGAGTGACAAATGAGTTCAGGTTGTCATGCTTTACTTCCATCTGTTCAAACTTGTTCATGATATTGGTGAAGCATGAGTCAACGTGTGAGGCGACGGCCTTGATTTTATCATCAGTGATACTGCGCTCTTAGTCAAATTTTGCACCAATATCTGAGAACCCTTTCACTAGAAGCTACTTAATCTCATCATTGCTTGAAGAGGATGCACCTTGACTAATGGGAGGCAAGCTTCTTAATCAACTCCATTGCTTCATCAGGGGGCATGTCTTCTATGGACCCATTAGCAGCTGCATTGAGCATTTTTGCATCTTCATCAGTTAACCCATAAACAAAAGCTTGGACCAGGTGCTCTAGTGGCATTTGATGGTTTGTACATTTTGCTACCATATCCTGAACACGTGTCCAATATCCATAGAATGTTTCGCCCTCTTCTTGCCTTGAAGATGCAATTTCTTTTCTTGCTGCGGCGACTTTGTTTGAAGGATAATATTTTTCAATAAAGTGTTTCTTCAAATTATCCCATGTTTGGTAAGCATCTGGGGTGTACCTTGGCAAACTCATATACCAAACCTTTCCCTTCCCTTCCAGAGTGAGATGGAAAACCTTCCACATGACTTCTTCAAGTTTAGCCCCAACGGGCTTCATCGTCACGCAATGCATGTGGAGAGAGCTTAGGTGTGTATACGGGTTCTCACCTGGAAGACCATGAAATTTTGGAAGTGAGTGCACAAGAGAACCTTTAATTTCAAAATCATTAGTAAAAGTAGGAGTAGCACCAACCAAAGATTCAAAATTATCATCAAATTGATTCAATTGTTTAATAGACTTTTTAGGTTGATCTACCCCATTATTACCTTCTTCATTCCTTTCTCAATTGTCCATCCTATTATTTCCTTCTTCTTTGGCCATTTCTTCTATTGCTAGTTCTCTTTCTCTTTCTTGATTAGCCTTAATCACTTCCTTTTTGAGTTTTCTTATTTTCCTAAGAGTTCTTTCAATTTCTAAATCCAATGGAATTAGGTCTCCTCTAGAACATCTTAGCATGCACTAAACAAACAAACAAAAGGAAGAAAACACACAGAAAAATGGTAAAACAATCAAACAAAAAGGATGCAAACTAAATGCTAAAACAAGAATAAACTACTTAGAAACACAAAACCAAAAACACAAACGAAAACACACAGACAATTAAATTAAACTTAAACTATGCAATTCCCGAAGGAATCACGCGAAGACAACCTGTTTCGTTAAAATCTAGCACAATTGCAAAAAGAACCAAAATGGCTCCCCGAAAACGGCGCCAAATTGATGGACGCGGCCTTGTCACGAGGCCGGCACCATTCAAATTAATGCTAGAATGTGCAGCTAGTGGCACAACCTAGGTCGAATCTCTCTCGCGGAGCCTATGTATTCAATTGTCAATTATGTAAGATGTTCACAAAAATATAGATGTCTTTGAGGAATTTTATCAAACAGTTGGTGTGCAAGATGAGTAAATGTATCTAAAAGAAACTAAAACTAAATCTTTTTGTGATTTTTCAATTTTTCAAAGCAAGTAAAAGTGAGGTGAATGTGTTAAGATGGATATGCTTTGTTGGAGAATGCTTTGGGCTATCCTTGCTCTCTAAAAATTATGGAGTTAATCAATGAGGAACCATTTTTCTAATGTAGTTTAGTGACCACTAAACCTAGGTAAATTAATTGAAGAATGCAATTAGCCAACCGGACAATTAACAAGCCCAATCAAATACCATAAATGAAGCTAATGGGGAATTTAATATAGATAAGAATTCAACTCAACAAATACCTTTGTCATTAGAGTAACTTCCACAATGAATCAAAACTACAATAAGATTTAACCAAATCCAATGTAATCAAAACCCACAATGGGAGAATGAAAATACAAATCACAAATCTATATCAATCCCTAATATCCAACTACAACCAAGTTAAGTTCCATAACCATGGAACCACAATCAATACAAATCCATCAAAATCAACAAGATAATAATGAATCTATAAAGAGAAGTAGATGGAAAACAAGAAAAACTCCCTAGTAAGTGCCAAAGCTCAAGCCCCAATCATCCTCCTCCAAAGCACTAGAAGTTTAGCCACTCATGGAGATGAAGAATGCTCCACCAAGCTTCTCCAAACCTTGCCCAGCCATGGATGATGATGAATGTTGCAGAAGAAATGAGTGAGAATGGAGGTGGAGTGAAGAAGATGAAGAGGGAATGGAAATGGAGACTTGGAGATGAGAGGAAGGTGAGATCTTGGAGGAAAAGATGATGTGTTAATGATCCCCTTAGCCTCCTCACTTAACCCTAATGTATTGGGGCAAATTAGGTCTGATTGGGGTGAGTGCGGTCCACCAATTCGGCCCAAAAAAAGATTTTCTGATGTAAAAACGCGGCTTATCTAATGTTGCTCGCTGCGGTGAGCACGCAGCGAGCAGACATGGCCATTTCAACAATTCTGCTCGCTGCGGTGAGCAATTTGCTCACCGCAGAGAGCAGAATTGAAAACTTGTCATTTTTGCTAGGTTTGTGCCCGGTTCTTCTCCCTCACTTGCATTATGGCTCCCAAATGTTGATCTTCTTGCTAATCCCCTCTAGATAACCTAGAAAACATCCAACAACTCTTGTGAAAATTCTAATCATGAACTTAAATTTGCACATGCTAAAGTTATGAAATTAACACAATTTATGCAATAAACTCATGGCATTAGCAAGAATTAAATCCAACACTCATATGAATCAAAATACCATGAAAGCATGCATTTGGACACAATAATCACAATAAAACATTGCCAAATGATACAAAATTTATGATTAGAATGAGTGTTGTCAGTATTCCAACCAGATAGATTACCTAACCCTGGGAAATCACTTATAGTCCATAACAATGCAGCTCGCATTTTGAACTTTTGGTTAGTTGAAGAATCAAATGTTTCAATGCCCTCGACCCACAAATCATTCAATTCTTTTATTAGCGGTTGTAGATACACATCAATGTCATTTCCAGGCATTTTTTCCCAGGTATGATCATAGACAACATTAAAGATGTTGGCTTCATACACATCCATGGTGGAAAGTTGTATGGAATCAAAATAATCGGCCAAATGCTATAATTAGTGTTCATTGTTCCAAAAGGATTAAAACCATCACTAGCCAACCCAAGTCTAAGATTTCTAGGTTCTTCAGCAAATCCTGGGTATTGAGCATCAAATGACTTCCATGCTTCACCATCTCTTGGATGTCTAAGAAGACCATCTAAGTTTCGATCTGTAGCGTGCCACCTTAAATGCTCAGTTGTTTTAGTGGACATGTACAATCTTTGCAATCTTGGAGTGAGTGGAAAATAGCGTAACACCTTCACAGGTCTCTTTTTTCGTTTTTTATTTCCACCACGCCCATTGTTACTATCCACCCTTGCATTTGTCTTCCACCTAGAAGTATTACATGTTTTACATTTGTCATGTCTAGCATCATCCCCCCAATATATCATACAATCGTTTGGACAAGCATGGATAGTTTGATAATTAAGACTCAACTTGTTTATGGTCTTCTTCGCATCATAGAACGATTTCGGAAGCCTTGCATTTTCAAATGCATCCCTCAACAATTCCAAAATCATGTCCATAGCTTTATCACTCACTCGACATAAGCATTTAATGTGATAAAGCTTAACCAAAAAGGAAAGCTTTGAACACTTCGTACAACCTTCATACAATTCTTCATTTTCATCATTCATCAAGTCATCGAATTTGCAATTTTCCCCATTTGTTCCACTAGTGGAACCAATGTGCACCTCACTATTTGGATGTTTCTCTCTCTAAAGACCCCAAAGGCATCGTGTAATAAATCTTGCATTTCCCCACCTACTTGCTCCACTTGTACCAAAGGAGTAGTAGGGGCATCTTCCTCTACCCGTTCACCATGCCTAATCCAAGTAGTGTACCCCAACGGGAACCCATTGCATATCAAGTGATCAAACATAACGTCCCTTGTAAACCATTTTTTAAAGCCACATGAGAGACATGGGCATTTCACAATCCCTTCCACATAAGGCCTAGAAAATGCAAAATCGAGAAAACTTTCTACACTAGCAACATATTCTGGTGAATAGCGTGGCCTACTAATCCAACTTCTATCCATAGCTACACCTAAATAGTTACGGAGAGACTTAATCAGAACTGTCACACTTTTACTAAACATATTATACTTTTACTAAACACTTAAGCTTCTATAATTTCATATAAATTGTATGTATGACTACGACATAATAGTGTCAACCTAAAAAATCCAATTACCATCATAATTCATGATGAAAGATGAACACATCTATACATCACAGTAACAAAATTTTGTTTTTCTCAGAGATTAATAAACACAGCCACTCTAAAACAACGATATACTCATATCAATATAAGCAAAGTACACTATTTTGATGTAGCAACATAGTAATGCAAGAAAAGATGCTCATATTTCAATCAAAGAGAGTTTGATAATATAAAATTTACTTTTATCATACTTACTTTCAAATATATTGATGTAGTTGAAAATGAAAGCACAACTTTAGAAATCTTGCAATTTAGTCAAGACGCAATTGAACCTGCAAATAATATGTTTTCACAAAAGAACAAATAGGAAGAAGTCATAATGGGCAAAAGATAATGATAAAATTAAGTTAAGCTAACATAGCCTACCATAGTTAAGATTAAATGACAGTGAAGAGTTTCATACAATATGTTTACAAATCCAAAAGAAGCAAAATAGTCAACTTAGGATAAATTAAGCTTGAATAAAAAAAACCCTGGCTATCACTTGTACTTTATTAGAGTGTTAAAATAAATTAAGCTTTATAGACCAACTCATTTAATCCTATAATTTTTTTAAGGCCCAATTAAAAAAATTTTAACTTTAATAATTTAAAAGGTTAAAACATAAAATGGACCAAATCAATTTGTTCCTATAAAAATGAGATTGAGTTAAAGAAATTTTACTACTTTTGAATTCGAGAATGGATCCTATGCTATACAATATGTATCTCTCTCTTTACTTTTCTATGTTGTATAGCATATGATCCATTCTCTTTAAATTATGAGTCAAATCAATCTAACCCTTATTTAAGTGAATTAAAGTTGAGACGGACTAGTCTAGTAAGAGAAGGATAGCTTGAAAGAAATTAATTATGGCAGGTACATAATTGCACTCGGGAACAAGTATTTATAACATATATGTTTTACACTTGTAGTGTGAAAACAACTTTTGGCCGTTAGTGCATACAGCTAGCCCGGGGAATGGAATCTTGAATTAACCTCACCCTATTTTAGGAAGGCCCATGTGAGAGTGTGGGATGACAGGTTAATGTATTGTATGTTTTTTTGGAGGCCTTGGCCTGAACCTTGTTCTATGGTTTTTAGCAATTTAAATTTCAGTGTCCTATGAAAAAAAAGAGTGTGGGATGACGTTTTCTAAACATGTTCTGGCAGGACAGGGAACAATTAATATAAAAACACCATAATTGCATATTTTATAAAAATAAAAATGAGCCTAAGTTTACTTTTACACATATGTTAAATAAATTTTTTTACCACAAGTTAGTTTCTCATATTTTGAGAGGAAAAAAATAGAAGATGGAAGATGATTTGAGTATAAAATTGAGATGGGGAAGAAAAAGCAGAGTGAAGTGGTGGGCCATGCGTATCGAAGTGAACACTACTATATATGTATCCCAAGAAATTACAGGTTTAATTTATTTATTCAATTTGATTAATCTTTTAGTTTTCCTATACTAGTTGAAAATTTATACATACATACATACAGCCATTTAGCTAGGTCGCATTTAATTAGGTATACATACATACAGACAGACATATATATATGTGTGTGTGTGTGTGTGTTTCTTCAATTACACAATCTTCTGGTGACATCAAGTAAAATGGAAGTAATTTTGAAAGTTACCAATAAACCCACTCCTCAATTTAAAAAGCACGAAACAGTTGCTTGATCAGAATACGACTTCTTAATTCACAGGCGCAGCAATACTACTTTTTTATTATTTATATATATGCCCCTCTATTTATTTAATTATTGTTATTTGACACCCATCTCACTCTCTCTCGCTTTTATATTTTAGCCTGCGCACTGCAAAAGCAGAGTGCAGACCTACTTACTTACTCCTACTACTCGCTGTCTCCTCCTATTTTACCTTCTTTTACTATTTACATCAAATTTCCTCCAAGTCTCCTAACTCCTCAACCAACGGTAAAATGAAAACAAAACAAAAAAACATGCGAAGGGAGTTTTAATTTACTACCATCATTTACTCTTATCTTACCTAGCAGCATATGATAAGAGCGAGGATAAGACATATAGCTGACTTGAGTAAGAGCCAAGAGGACACTCAATTATATCGCAGCTCTCTGAACAAAAAGTAGAAATGCCGCACAATGATCACAACTCACAAGGTTGGGACTTGAGCACCACCAGATCTGGAAGCACCTCAATTTACAATTAATATATATTTTAATTTGTAACATGTATTCTATTTCTCTGGTTGGAGCAATTCTGATCAAGCAACTTTAAGCATTAAAAACAAAGTTTAATTCAAGTAAAATGGAAAAAAAAAGAAAAGAATGAATATTCAGAAAAAAAAAACTACAACAATCACCATTCTAATCCATCAGCTTGAAGATAACATAAGTTTAATTCAACAAACTTATAATGCATCTTTAAAGCTCTCTGCTTGTATTTGCATTAGTAGTATGTTAGGAGATAAACATAAGTTTAATTCAAAAGATTATTGCACAGGTTTAACAAGCTGTAAAGAATTTTGTCCTATCACATTGACTCAATTAGCTCTTGAGTGTCAATTAATCTCTCTAAAGAGGAACAACTAGAAAATAAAATATTTTATGACGTCAGAGGAATTTAAACCCTCACTTATGAGTAAAAAGCAAGAATTTTTATTAAAACTCCAACCTCTTATTAATAAAGTTGGGTCTCAATTAGTTCATGTATACCTAATCAATAATATTTTTGTCTAATAATATGAAAAAATGTTAATTTAGAGTCATTTCATTTTCAACGGCAAACAATTTCATGATGTTTGGTTTAAAATGTAATATGAGTTGACTCCTTTATCCACTAGAACAACCATAAATCCATAATCCCCAGCCACTCTTGTTCACTTCAGAAACAAACAAAGAGACAGAAATTGGAATATGAACAAAAATTAAGTAAAAAAATTAGAACAAGTTGAAATGACTTTCACACACACATATATATATGAGCTATAAATAGACATAGAAGTGTGAGTAATAAATTATAAGATGCATTATAAGACCCAAACCTCTATACAAGCCACCATCATTTGATCACAGAAAACTACAGACACTAGCAGAGAGCACCACACAACAAACAGGAGTGACAGCTGATTTGAATATTTGATAAGCGCAAAAATGTAAACTATCAAAACAATCTCCCTCCAAATTCTTCAATTTTGGTACGAAATCAAACGAAAATGCAAATACCACATAAAGACATGATTGAGCTGAAGCAGCAAACTCACCGCAATTCAAGATCTGGATATGGAATAGAGAAATTCCAGGAGCTGATGTGGTGTGAAGGAAGGAACGAACGAACCCGGTCCGAGTTAGTGGATCAAAGGATGAAATGAACAAATGGTAAGAGCTAGCAAACCCTTTCTGTGTCTTTCTTTCTGTATTCCTCTGGCTTTCTGACCCCTCCCAGCAGTCTTATCCTTTTCGGACCCAATCCCACAACCCTCCCTGGTCTTCTGCTTCCAAGTGAAAGGCACGAGAAAAACAAAAAAATGAATTTCAGAGAAAGGCACCAGAGAGCGAAAGAGAGAATGTGTCGTTCAGAGAGAGAGAGGTTTAGTGGGTTAAAGTATAGAAGACTCACCGTTGCCATTGCTGTTCACCATTGCCATTCACCATTATCGTTGTCGTTCACTGTTGCTGTTCACCGTCGTGCTGCTCCCTCGTCATTGCTTGAAAAGAAAATCGTGGTTCACTAAGTTTAGGTCAGCATCATGGAGAGAATGCCTTTAGGTCTAAAGCGTGGCAGGTTTGGGGAAAAAAAGGCGCCTAATGAAAAAGGGGATAAGCTGCAAATTGATTTTTTTTTTCTTTTTTTTAATTTATTCACTTTTGCCCACGGTTCTGAATGTAGGTAAACAACCATGGTTAAATGAAATGCAATATTGCATCTAACCACGGTTGGCAATAACCGTGGGTAGGTAACCGCCGTTAGACACCATGTTTTTTGTAGTGATATAACATAAAATCACAGATAAACCTACGGATCATGCTCTTCTATCATGCTTCTCATAAACAAGCAATCACTTTTAACATATCATCTGAAAACTATAAATCACTCAACTGGTCCATGTATCTCACAATGGACAATGGCCTCAACGGGCAAATCTTTTAATCTTTAACTGACCCTAGTGCCAGGCTAGGGCAATGGCCTCAACGGGCAATTTCTTTTAATCTTTAACTGACCCTAGTGCCAGGCTAAGGCAATGGCCTCAACGGGCAATTTCTATTAATCTTTAACTTACCCTAGTGCCAGGCTAGGGCAATGGCCTCAACGGGCAATTTCTTTTGACTTGTTTCTCTTCCCAAGCTTTCAACTGGGATTCTGACTCTATCTACCCATTACTATCCTAAACTGACTTTACCTAGGTAGTGTGGACCTCCCCATTACTCACTAATAAAATATGAGAATCTTTTTATTCCTTATTTAAAACCAAAACCCTTTATTAGATCATAACCTAGCTCTAAGGTCTTTCCTAAGTTCGATTATCATAAAACGTCGACGTTTACTAACAATTCTATACGATTTTCTTTAATGAGTTTCTAGTTAATAGGGTAAACCAAACCTTGGACTCAATCATTAACTTACCCCCTTGCTTGTACTGTTCGGTGTATCTCATGTCATCACATGGATACCCTCCAGTACCTCTTTACTTGTAATAAAAAACACATATACAAGTACTTTCATATATAACAGTTTAGGAACGACAATAACATGTTAACCACTAAATAATTGTTACAAATAGGCAAGTAGGAAAACCACATATCCACATCATCAATCAACCCTATAGGGCAAGGATGGGAAACCCCTCACCTGGACGGCTTCCTTGCGTTTGTCCTGGAGTAACTCCCGCTCCAGACGAATCGTGGTTTCCTAACAATTGCATTCACGTGGTTAACAATCTTAACTATATGCAACTCATATGCGTATGGGATGCTCGTGCCTAAAAATGCACCTAGACGACGCCAAGAACCGAGTTCTTGGTCTTATCCCCGTCTTCCCTCTCTTCCATGAGAGTCTCAAGTGCTTCACACTTGGTTTCGTACAATTATCGCTCACCTTGAATTGATTTTGGCACCTTGGATTCAAGTTAATAAACCTCAATATACTTTTAAATTATCCCACTTAAGGTTTCCTAATAATTACGAAGAAATAAAGTTGCCATTTTGAAATTTAGACTTTATTGTTCCGCAAGTTTCCATCCTTGAGAAACAAGAAAGTACCTAAAATAATTCTTGATGCTTGATAGCATATTTAGAATTATCCTAGGGTGTTTAAGATTGAAAAGAAGAGGTTTGGAGCCCTCAACATCATCCTTAAAGTGTATTTGGGCAAACCGAGCAGGGACACGACACGTTAACGTCAAGGTTCAACCTTAGTAACCTCGGGCCAGCTCTTCACGGGTCTTGTTCAGCTAATATTTCAACAATATAATTTCAATAATACCAATCCAAGCCTATTTACTCAAATCCAAGCTCAATCCTAATATCAACAAATTTCCCAATTTATGAATATTTAGAATTTCAACCCCAAATCCTTCAAAATTCGAATTCGGCTAAACCCGCGGGTATAGTCTTGATTCCTACCCCAACTAAGTGTTAAAGAACACTTTCTGGGTCTCATTCTACCCTCGAAACAACTCAATTGAAGGTGAATCGAAGAAATCCCTAAAAATGGAGAAATTGAGGGTTTCGTATGAAATTGGGGTTACCAACCTTTGATTCGATTGGTCGGAGGTGTGGAAGATGTTGTAGTTGAGCTCCGGTGAGCTTTTCCGGCGTCGGACCGCTCTCTCCGATGACTTTTTCGGTGGTTTCCCTCTTATCCTTCTTCCTCCTTCACGCCTCCTCTCCCTCTCTCTCTTCTCGGTTTTCCTTTCTCTCTCTCTCTTCTTTCTTTCTTTCTTTCCTTTCTCTAAACGCACGGCACCCCCTCCCCTTTTAAAATAATTAAAAATAACTTTAATAATTAACTAAATATATAATAATAATTACCAATAAAATAAGATAATTGATAATTAAATAATTAATGACTAATATGTATTTTTAATTTAACCCATTTCTCTATTTATATCAAGTTTTCAATTTCTTAAGTCTTGAATTAAGTCCCAAAAATTATTTTCTACTTCTTTTCTTTCCCTTTTATTTTATTTTAAACTTCAAAAAAATTTCCTGGGTATTACAATCTTCCCCCCTTAAGAAATTCGATCGCTGAATTTCAACTAACATACTAACCTCAATCTTGAAATTGGTGAGGATATGTCGCACTACCAAAAAAACCAGTGTTTGTGACGGGCAAATCCGTCACATATCAAGGTATTCCTGTCACAAATTTATTTTTTGTGACGGATTTGTGACAATCAATGGTCTGTCACCATTTTGTTTGTCGCAAAAGATTCTGTGACGGACTTTTTGTCCCGTCACACATCAATGTCGGATTTGTGACTGTGAAACTCTGTCACAAATTTTGTGACGGTGTATTACAGTCACCAAACTGTGACGAATTTGTGATGGGTTTATTTTGTCACAAGTTTGTGACGGCATGTCTGTCACACATTGTGTCAGACGTTTGTGACGCTTGCAAGCATCACAAATTTGTGACAAAAAATCGTCACAAACTTATGGCGGGTTTGTGATGAAATTTTTTCATTACAAGTTCGTGACGGTGTGTCTGTCACAAATTGGTGACAGACTTCTGTGATCGTTTATCCGGCATCACCAATTTGTGACAATTGGCTGTCATAAAGTTGTGACGGTCTATGAGTTCTGTCACATTCATGAGGCGAGCATCTTTAGCGACGGTCAGCATTCGGTCACAAAAACACTAGAAGAAAAAATAGGATTAGCTACGAAAAAATTCGTATCTAAGCCGTAGCTATTCACTAGCTAAATCGCCCCCTCCGACGACGGCCGCCGGCGACCTCCTCCACCGGCATCCGGCAGCCCCTTCGACGACCGCCACCGGCGACTTCCTCCACTGACGGTAGCTAAATCGACCCCTCCGACGACGGCCGCCGGTCACCTCCTCCACCGGCCTCCGGCAGCCCCTTCGATGACCGCCGGCGGCGGCCCCCTCTGACGACATCCTCCGGCAACCACTTTATATTTTTGAAAAATGGCCATAGGAGGACTCGAAGACAGAACATCAAGGATGATAACATTTACACCAACCACTAGGCTATTTATCACTTTTTGATTTATTAATGTAAATCATTTTATATATATACATATAATAAATTAGCTAGGGATTAGATATGGATTTTTTCTCTAGCTAATTAGCTAGAGAATTGGCTAAGGAAATTCGCAGTTAAATTTGAGAAGCTTCTGCTACAGAAAAAATCTGTAGCTATTCCATAGCAAAATTTTCCCGCATTTCGCGCCAAACTTTTTTACCAAATTAGCTAGGGATTAACTAGGAAAATCCATAGCTAAATTTGAGAAACTTTTACTACGGAAAAATCCGTAGATATTTCGTAGCTATTCCATAGCAAAATTTTCCCATCTTTTCGCATTTCCCTAGCTATTCCGTAGCTATTACAAAGCAAGAGTTTCCCGTCTTTTTGCGCCAAACTTTTTTACCAAATTAGCTAGGAAAATTTTTCCTAGGTAATTTCCGTAGCTAAATCAACATTTTCTTGTACTAAAATTGTGACAGGTAATAGTAAATTTTAGTGCTCCATGGTCATAGTTAATTGAAAATAAAAGCATTAAAAAAACAATAAATTAGATAAATAAATATGAATAAAATAAATAAATAAATAATAAGTATTATAATAAACTGGAAAAAAAGAAATTGAGAAGTAATTACAAACGTTTATTAAAAAATAGATTAAGGACACTTATGTCTTTAAGAAAAATAAAGCAGCTCATTTAATACAAATTATAATTTTATAATTTTTTATAGTTGGCATATTTTGTAATTATTAGTATTCTATGGTTGCCATTTAGGAGTATGACATTAACAATAAAAACTTATGCAATTTCATAATAATTTTTTAATACAAAATATATTATTGAAATTAAAATTTTTTTAATTAATAATATTTTTAAATTGTTTATGACATTATATGGTTCGACTATTGATTCAACCGATTGAACTAGTAAGCTTGTAACGGTGAAGGTTTTCTCGATTTAATTACAGGTCCAATTTTTAAAACATTAATAGAAACACACCTATATAAGTTTTTGTGACGCATTTGTGACACAATAAAGATTTGTCACATCTTTGTGACGGATTCATGACGAGTTACCATCTTGTCTAAAATGGGTGACGGATATGTTTTGTGACGGATGATTATCCGTCATATATTTTGTACGGATTAGTGTCAAGAAGAAATCAGTCAAAAAAGTGACGGATTTACGACGGGTTAGCAATCGGTGACCGACATGTTTGTGACGCATTATTATCCATCTCCGATTTGTGACGGATTTGGGTCAAAAAAGAATTCGTCAAAAAAATGTGATGGATTTACATCGGGTTATCATCTTGTCACAAATCGGTGACGAACTTGTTTGCGACGGATGCTAATCCATCTCAGATTTGCGACGGATTAGTGTTGGAATAAACTCTGTCATAAATCTGTGACGAATTTGAGACGGATGACACGTCCGTCTCAAGACTGTGACAGAATTCTTGTGACGAACAAGTACACTGTCACAAAAGCCCGTCACAAATGCATATGTTGATCCCCGCCTTTTCATTTGTCCTCTTGCGACGGTCTTGGGACAGATTAGTGACGATCTTGTGACAGGAAAATGGCCGTCACAAAAATTCCGCCTCAACTTCCCACATTGCTTCCTCAACCGAATGGTTTCGCCACAGGACTTTCACAAATGGTATGTCCTTTGACCTCAGCTTCTTCGACTGGCGATCTAGGATTTCCACTGGCATCTCCTCATAAGTTAGACTTTCAGCTAGTTGTACTTCCTGGGGTTGGATTACGTGAGAGGGGTATGGTAGGTACTTGCGAAGCATAGGCACGTGAAACACCGGATGAACTCCTTCCAACTCCGCTGGCAATTCTAGACGGTAGGCAACATTTCCCATGCATTCTAGAATCTCAAACGGTCCGATGTACCTTGGACTTAGCTTGCCCTTCTTGCCAAATCTCATCACACCCTTCATTGGTGAAATTTTCAAGAAAACCTGCTCTCCCACAGCAAATTCTAAGTCCCTTCTTCGGTTGTCAGCATACGATTTCTGCCTACTCTGAGCCGTCACTGGCTTTTCCCTAATGGATTTTATCTTGTCCAAAGCATCCTGAACAAGTTCCGGACCAACTAACTTGGCCTCTCCGACCTCGAACCACCCAATCGGGAACTTGCACTTCCAACCGTACAAAGCCTCGAAGGGTGCCATCTGAATACTGCATTGGTAACTGTTATTTTAAGCAAACTCTGCCAACGACAGGTATTTCTCCCACCCTCCGCCGAAATCCATAATGCATGCCCTAAGCATGTCCTCTAGAATCTGAATGGTCCTCACGGACTGCCCGTCTATCTGGGGATGAAACGCTGTACTCAGATCAATCCTTGTCCCCAACGCTTCCTGCAATGCTCTCCAGAATCGAGAGGTAAACTGTGGCCCCTTGTCAGAGATAATCGACACTGGTACTCCGTGCAACCTCACTATCTTTGATAGGTATAACTGGTCATACTGACTCACTCCGTAAGTGGTCTTAACTGGTAGGAAACATGCGGACTTGGTAATCCGATCAACGATTACCCAAACTGAATCGAAACCCCTTTGTGATCGCGGCAATCCTAACATAAAATCCATAGTAATTCTCTCCCATTTCCATTCAAGAATTTCTATCTATTGAAGTGTTCCGGCGGGCCTTTGGTGTTCAGCCTTAACCTGCTGACACACTAAACATCTAGATACATAGTCTGCCACATCTTTTTTCCTACCATTCCACCAGTATAATTCTCTCAGATCTAGATACCTCTTATTACTACCCGGATGGATTGTGTACGCTGTCTTGTGTGCCTCATCAAGGATTCTTTCCTTCAAACCATCCACCATAAGTACACACAATCGTTCCTCCAACTGGAGCATTCCACTGTCATCTATGGGGAATCGGACGTCATCCTTCTCCCCCTTAACCACTGTATCTTTTATCTGTTTGAGGTTGGCATCTTGATCTTGCTTGGATTTAACCTCTTCGACTAGAGTTGACTTAGCTTGAATGTGGGCTAGAAACAAGTTGGAATCTTCAATTTCAAATTGAGTTCCAGACTGTTCCAGAGTATTCCTGACCACAACGGTGGATATGATGAAATTAGTTCTCCGAGGAGTTAACTATTGCCTTCTCTAGTGAAGTTTACCTTGACTCAATCTGCCTGTCCGACTAGCTACCTTCGTAGTGACTTCTTATATCCGTCTTGGAACACGCCAAGACACTAGCTATTTGCATAGCACAGTAGGTTCTATTTCTATAAACTGTACCTGACGAAGTACTCCCCTACATCGAAGTCTCCGTACCTAAGTATCCTCTACTACCAAGCAGCTACCCTTCTGCCGGTATTCCCCTGATATATTCCCTGTAAACGACTTCTCCAGAAAAGTCCGTTTACATCTTACTACACCCTTTACTCTACATCTAAACTTACCGCTTTCACGGCATACACCCTACGTAGGTGTTCATTCTTTGTGCCATCAGTGTACCCAACCCTTCCGAGGTTGTTACACTCACTACCGACACGGTTTACCCTACTTGTGTCCTGGCGAAGCTAAATGTCATGACACTAGCAAAACTATGTATTACACTTATCGTTTCTCCACCAAACGGTAAAGGATCTTACATTTATGGCTCGTGTTTTCCTTTCTTTTCCTGACTTCTACACTTAGCCTTAGTGGTTTCCATAACCACTTCAAGTTACTCCCTGTCGACATCCCATGTCTGACTGACTTAGACTCTTCGCTGACTACTACTTGTAGTCATTTCTGTTTATAATGGAAACTCATCAGTCTCCTCCTTACCATCATACTCATTACTCTGCCTCAGGCTCAGTTCGGTCTTCACATCCGAAGTCCTCGCTTAACACGACTATGATTGTGGATCTATACTATCCTTAGGTTACTCCACTTAGAGTTGCACATCCTATTCTAACTCTACGGGTTTCCGTTGGCTTTTACCCCAACTTGGCCCACTCGGACTCCTCAACTCACTTAGATCATGTATTCCTACTTGGAATACTTGATCCGTTAACTCCAACGTGAATCTTTCCAGACAAGCTCTACTCCCCTTGACCAAACAGGATCCGCTCCCACGGTTTAACTCTTTCCTTTCTTACGGTGTGGCGTATGTTCACGAACATATACAGCCTCTTGCACGTGTGTTGCCCATTGGGTTCCAATCGCTCCCCAACGGTAGCATACCTGTTTTATCATTTTGGCTCACATCCCCAGATGCTTACCCGACTTCGTTCTCGTATTCACTCTCTTCTTTTCCACTTCGTACCTACGTGGTACTCTTTCTTCGAGTATTTCTCAATACTCGTTACTCACTAAATTCTCCTTCTCGATTAACCGTCCTTACGGTTAATTTTCCCTTTATGGCACCCACATGGCCACTTATACGTTTGGTTTGTCCACTCAGTCTCCACCCATACACGGGCTTCAGACTAACGGATTTACGGTTCACCAACCTGTGGAACTAGCTTACCTAGCTATGTCCACTACAATATGTGTACTATACATGCACTTACGGTAGTAGTTGGTTCTCCACCTCCTACTTGACTCTTATCCTATGGGGTCCTATAGGCTTTCGCTCTTTCCCCCTTATGGGACTACTTATCCCTGTCTACTTTCTCTCCCCTCGGGCCTCCACGAGTACCTTTGGTGTTTATCTCTCACGTTATCTCATTCGAGAGCTATCTACCGCAATAGCACTCACTTTCTTATCTCTGGATGGTACCCGAAGGTCTATGCCCATTTCCACTTCTAGACCTGCTCTGGTCTAATGCTTTCGGGTCCACAATCACCCTATGGCCCCTTACTTGGTAACCCTTAGGTTTACCCGTATGCTCCCCTGGCACTTTAGCACTCTTCTAATGCTTTTCGATGTCTACTTAACTTTAATCACTCCAAGCGAGTGATTACTCAACTACATCTACCATCGTTATACAGCTACCTGTAAAAGGACTATTGTTTGGTAGGGTATTGGTCACATGAGTTATTTTTCTTAGGCACCCTGCGGGTTTTAAAAATTAATTCAAGTTTATTTCTTGGAAAATGACGCCTAAGGTTTTCGTAAATGGTTAGGGTTTAACCAATTGGAATGACACAAATTGAGAAAGAGTTTTCATGAATATTTGCCTTCCAATGGTTATCCCTAGTATTTTCAAAAAAAGTTTGATGGTCTTTCAGAATCTCTCATTCGGAAAGGCCAAAAAGAGTTTTACAAAAATTTCTCATGTGATCAATATCCTATTCTTTATGCTCTTCCTTAAGCAACTCAAGAGAGTTTGGCTGGGGTTAATCCCTTCCTTTCCCCCTTGTTTGCTTAAGGAACTAGCAGTTTATGGATTGAGCGCAGGGTTGGACTAGGCTCCTTCCCTGTGCCTTACCTTTTACTTTGTTTCCTGCTCGGCATATGGTCACGCTCTACACGTTTACATATGCCTCTACTTCTTAACATCTATCTCTATGGCATATGGTTCGGCCACTTTGCCCTTCCATATACTATATCTTGATTTTCCAGTCCGTAGATTTCTACTTCTATACTGTGGCATACACCACCTCTTTTCTGTTTACTTTCTAGGAAGGACAACTCACTTCTTTCAGCCATAGCATACCGCACAGTCGTAACCCATTCACGTGGTCATCTTCCTGTCGGTCTCATGCCTTATGGCCCTGTTTATTCTTGTCTGTAAACTTTCCATTTCAATCGCCCCATGGGCTTACTTTCTTTTCTACACGCCAAGTGTGTCTTTTCTTTCACTTTACAAACCATTCCTAGCCTAAACTACCATTCACTGCATATTCCTATTCTACTTGCATTCCATACTATAATCAAACAACTTGCGCTTATACCATAGCACATAATTCGCCGCTAACAGAGCAAACACATCGTCTCATTTAACACCTGCAAATCAATCACACATTGTAGCGCACTCCTGCCTACAATTCAACCAAATGTGTATGTGTCTGTGTCTAGGTAGCATCCCCCATGGTTGTCTCCTTTCCCTACTTTGGCGACATAAGGTTCCCGAGATCACTGCCACCCCACTTTACGCCTTAATGCTCATCGGCACTTGTGTACTGTATAGGTTATATGCTTTGCATAGAATTTCACATACAAATTCTATACCTGAAGCGATCACTCGAAAGAATTTATGACTCAACATCCTGGGTACTCCCACAAGTGCCTGTTTAATTCAACGTTGTGCCCGGGTTTCACAACGAAGCTTAAACTGACACTCGGTTATACCAATGGCTTCACATGACTTAAAGAATAAATAACCTGGCTCTGATATCAAGTTTGTCACGACCCCAAATCAGGAGTATGTGACCGGCACGGGAATAATATGTACAACCAAAAGAATCAAAATAACCAAAAGGTGTCCACCCACGCGAACTAGTGCGTAAAGGATGGTCTGATGTCCGTATCATTGTCCGGACGTTGATGCCTGCCCAATACCTACATCTGAAACATTGAAGCTGAGGGAGTGAGTCAAACAGACTCAGTGAGAAGCTTCCCATCCTCGGCGTAGTGGCAGGTACCACTACAGCTGGGGAAAGGGAAACACCCACAGTCACATGCGCATGAAAATTCAGTTTATCACATGTTATATTACGATCAGGCAATATTAATATAAGATAAGATCAAAGATAAACCTACGGATCATGCTCTTCTACCATGCTTCTCATAAACAAGCAATCACTTTTAACATATCATCTGAAAATAAATCACTCAACTGGTCCATGTATCTCACAATGGACAATGGTCTCAACGGACAAATCCTTAAATCTTTAACTGACCCTGGTGTCAGGCTAGGGCAATGGCCTCAACGGGCAATTTCTTTTGACTTGTTTCTCTTCCCAAGCTTTCAGTTGGGATTCTGACTCTATCTACTCATTACTATCCTAAACTGACTTTACCTAGGTAGTGTGGACCTCCCTATGACTCACTAATCAATTATGAGAATCTTTTTAATCCTTATTTAATACCCAAACCCTTGATTAGATCATAACCTAGCTCTAAGGTCTTTCCTAAGTTCGATTACCATAAAACGTCAACTTTTACTAACAATTCTATACGATTTTCTTTAATGAGTTTCTAGTTAATATGGTAAACAAAACCTTGGACTCAATCAATAACTTACCCCCTTGCTTGTACTGTTCGGTGTATCTCATGTCATCACATGGATACCCTCCAATACCTCTTTACCTGTAATAAAAAACGCATATACAAGTACTTTCATATATAACAGTTTAGGAACAACAATAGCATGTTAATCACTAAATAATTCTTACAAATAGGCAAGTAGGAAAACCACATATCCACATCCTCAGTCAACCCTATAGGGCAAGGATGGGAAACCCCTCACCTGGACGGCTTCCTTGCGTTTGTCCTGGAGTAACTCCCGCTTCGGACGAATGATGGTTTCCTAAAAATTGCATTCACGTGGTTAACAATCTTAACTATATGCAACTCATATGCGTATGGGATGCTCGTGGCTAAAAATGCACCTAGACATCGCCAAGAACTGAGTTCTTGGTCTTATCCGTCTTTCCTCTCTTCCATGAGAGTCTCAAGTGCTTCACACTTGGTTTCGTACAATTATCGCTCACCTTGAATTGATTTTGGAGCCTTGGATTCGAGTTACTAAACCTCAATATACTTTTAAATTATCCCACTTAAGGTTTCCTAATAATTACGAAGAAATAAAGTTGCCATTTTGAAATTTAGACTTTATTATTCCGCAAGTTTCCATCCTTGAGAAACAAGAAAGTACCTAAAATAATTCTTGATGCTTGATAGCGTATTTACAATTATCCTAGTGTGTTTAAGATTGAAAAGAAGAGGTTTGGAGCCCTCAACATCATCCTTAAAGTGTATTTGGGCAAACCGAGCAGGGACCCGACACGTTAACGTCAAGGTTCAACCTTAGTAACCTCGGGCCAGCTCTTCACGGGTCTTGTTCAGCTAATATTTCAACAATATAATTTCAATAATACCAATCCAAGCCTATTTACTCAAATCCAAGCTCAATCCTAATTATCAACAAATTTCTCAATTTATGAATATTTAGAATTTCAACCCCAAATCCTTCAAAATTTGAATTCGGCTAAACCCGAGGATATAGTCTCGATTCCTACCCCAACTAAGTGTTCAAGAACACTTTTTAGGTCTCATTCTACCCTCGAAACAACTCAATCGAAGGTGAATTGAAGAAATCCCTAAAAATGGAGAAATTGAGGGTTTCGAATGAAATTGGGGTTACCAACCTTTGATTCGATTGGTGGGAGGTGTGGAAGATGTTGTAGTCGAGCTTCGGTGAGCTTTTTCGGCGTCAGACCGCTCTCTCCGATGGTTTCCCTCTTCTCCTTCTTCCTCCATCACGCCTCCTCTCCCTCTCTCTCTTCTCGGTTTTCCATTTTCTCTCTCTTCTTTCTTTCTTTCTTTCTTTCCTTTCTCTAAACGCACGGCACCCCCCTCCCCTTTTAAAATAATTAAAAATAACTTTAATAATTAACTAAATATATAATAATAATTACCAATAAAATAAGATAATTGATAATTAAATAATTAATGACTAATATGTATTTTTAATTTAACTCCTTTCCCTATTTAATTCAGGTTTCCAATTTCTTAAGTCCTGAATTAAATCCCAAAAATTATTTTCTACTTCTTTTCTTTCCCTTTTATTTTATTTTAAACTTCGAAAAAATTTCCCGAATATTACAAGCACAACCCATCATTATAGTTGTTTTAACACAAGAAGAGTTATCTTGTACAAAAGATTGAATAGTATGAACTGGCACTACTAGAAAATAGGGCTATAGCAACAGCTAAAACTACCGCTAAAAGTAATAAAATTTGTTACTAAGACTTATACCAGCAGTTGTACAACTGCCACTACAAAATCCTGACCTGCCACTAGATCCCTGCAAGTATAGATTTATACCAACTTATATACAAATTGCTGGTATAAATTTGGTATATAGTAGCAAAGGCAAAAACTGCTGGTATAGCATCATAATAACAGCTGGTATAAACATGTTTTATAGTAGCAAAGTCAACAACTGCTGGTATAGTTAGATTTTATAGGAGCAATGTAAACAACTGCTGGTAAAAAGTTGGAATAAATGCTACTATATCTTATTTCTCATATTTGAAATAGTTAATAGTATTAACATGTAAATAAATGAGATTGGAAGGGGAAAAAAAAAAAGACAAAGCCTAACAAATATTTAAGCATTAATACAAATATTATTTCAAACAATCTCAAAATTTAATAGAGCCCGCAAAACACAAGTATATATTGAAATATTCAAAATCTAGAGTTTATGTATAGTATAAAAATATATATTTCCAGATAATACTATTTATGACTTTTGTAATTACAAAACATTGTATCAATTCTAAAATTATTTTCAATCCTATTGAATCAGCAATTTCAGAGTTTTTCTTGCAAATATATCACTTTTTGATCCTTGAGCCTCTTCAAAATTTCTACCCTAAATAATCATGTTCCTTCTGCAATTCCTCCATACTATATTCCTTTTCCTGCACCACAATATTTACATCAATATTTCAATCATGTGTGCCCTCTTTTTTAATGTTACTTCATTTAAAGGAGGGTTATAAACTATATATACCTCTCTGCTAACTTGACTCATCAAGGACACCATTTCTTGCACAAAAACGGAAAATCCCTGAACAAAATATTAACACCCAAAAAACCATTATTTTAGGATCATCATCAAGGAATCTAAAAGCTGCTATCTGACAATGTTTTGAACAGAATTGTACCCTACATGCGGAAAATTAAAAATTCACTAAAGATTTTGAATACCTTGATAAGCTTCCTGAATTTGCTGGAACTTGCGCTTGGCTTCAGCCTGTAAGGAAGGTGTTCTTGTACACTTGTAGGGATGCCATTGCTGCATCAATTAATTAGTTCACAAATTAACACAATTATCAAAATTAAAGCTAACCCAATTCTGAATTTAACAAATTCTAACACCTAAAGATGCTATTGTGATTGTAACATATCATGTCAAACATAATTAGCTTCAAGAAATCAAGAAAAACACAGAGGTAATTAACATCATCATCAGATCACACTAGTCCTACCTTTTAAGAGAAACCCCTACTAACATACTATCCATAGTCACATGTATCTTAAAAGGCTTACACAATGTCAAGTCATTTCTCCTCCTCTGTCCCTTCTCCAATGATCCAAAATAACTGTGATGTTGTTATGTCATAATTTTAGAGATGTTGTTGATCTAATATTGTCATGACTTGCAGATAAATTAAGCACTAAACTAAACCTTAATTAATTAAGTAGCGAAAACTGAAAATATAGAAGTATAAAAAAGTTGTATACATATTCATCAAATTTTTTAGTTAACCAACAATTTAATTATATTAAAACATTTAAATTCATCTTTCTATAGTTTAACAGTCTAACCTTTAAATCACTTGAGATTGAGCTTTTCTACAAATCTTCAAGTCTCTAATTCTTGTGCTTCCTCTTCAAATTTTCAGTTCTGCACCTATTAATATTTAAGAAGGCAAAAAAATATGAATACATTATAATAAATCACTTGCTAATAAGTTTAATATATCTAATAAAGAGACTCAAAATCAAGAGAAGGGTCATCATAGGAATTAGAAAATTCTAACGGCTGCACATGAATTTATTCTTGGTTTATATAATTACAAATAGTCATTAATTTTCTCATATCATAGTATTAATATAAGTTCAAATTCAAAATACCAAAGTACAAATAAATACCTTTTTCTTTGGGCTAAGACCAAATGTATTCTCACAGTTATCATACTTTTAGTAATAAATTTCCTAAAGCACTACTTGAATTAATCAATAATTATATATTTGTATAAAAACGAATTTCAAAATTAACTAATTACCCGAGAAGTAAATGTTTTTTCATCATGGTCTTCGTGTCCAATTGATCCAAGGTGCTTTTTACTGCAAGTTTGTGTTATGTGCAGAGAAAATATTTTTATAAGATAGAAAATGAATGCTTGAATTAATATGTATATATATATATATAAAATTGATAAATGTGGCGTCCATCTTTTTCTTGTTGAATGAAGGTAAATAAGTAGACTCACTCACCCTTCAACTTTGACTCACCCAGTCTGTCTCTCATTTCCTATCCCCTTGACTTAAACATATATGTATATATATATACATATATATGTATGTATATATATGATAATGAATTTCAGGATATGAAGAAACAATAAAAGGTTTTAGAATTATATAGATTTGTGAAGGTATATATATATATATAAGGAAACTGAATTAACCAGAAAAGAGGGGTGAAACGTTATAATATAACTCATAAGACTTGTTATGCAGTTGTCCTGGATCTCCTATGACTACTTTGATTGATCATATAAGACATTAATGTATAAGATGGATAGAAAAGTTTCTTTTACTAAGGTGTGTTTTTCACGAGACAGTGGTTTCAGTAATGTCACTTGATTGTGATAACGATGGCTTTACTAATAATGGACATCGGATTGGAAATTGAAAGAAAGAATTAAATATTATGCATTGATAAAATGATATGAAATTGTATTTAGTTGCATAGTATATATGAGTTAGGTCTCTTGAGAATTTTTGAACTCATCTGTTTTCTTCCACACAAAGTGCTCTGATTCATCTGTTTTCTTCCTTCCCAGTCCCTTCACTCCTTTCTTCTCTTCTAGAGATTTTGTGTCCTGTGAAGAACCATACAATGACATCATGTATAGAATTAAGAAAGAGTAAGAAAACTCTATTTTGGTATTTATAAACTATAATAGCTGTCATGAAACCTGAAATTTGTCTAAAATTTAATAGGAAACTTACAAAAAGAAGTATGAAATGCAATTAATGCCATAATCACCAATATTCAAGCCATCAACAAGTTTTAGTTCCGTAAGCCTTCATAAAGTTTATACTTGAGATATTGATAAAAGTAACCCCATCAATACATAAATCATTTTCAACTCACCAAATATAAAGTAAAACACAAATTAGGAACAGAGTTACACTAAAAGAAAATTATAAGGCATTTGTAATGACTAATAAATAGATTGGACCTAGAAAATCTGATGAGAAAATCAAAGGAAAAAGAATTTCAAACCCACATTCAAGCAACAATCAACATTACATTCAACCTTTTAAACAACTCCAGGATGTCTATGCTTCCAAAGACATTTATAAAATAAGCAGTGGTGAATTAAGGACTTTAGAATATTCTCATGTTGTGCACAAGATTATATATTCATTGCACAGGGCATGACTAAGAGTAATCTAAACATTCATTAAATACAAATGGTTTCTTAGCAACTTACGTGTACATGCTCCACAAAGTGATAATACAACCATCAAGTTCTCAATCGCAGATGTGGACAAACCAACAAATGCTACTATCGTGAAAGGATTCCATAAGTATACAAGAGCAGCAATATCTCCGGAAGGAAGAACTACTTGAAGCAAAAAAGAGGTTATCACAAGGAAGAATTTATTTCTTTTCAATTATAACTATCAGGCAAGTGGCATGCTATACTTATTTCATGATACAGACGAGAACACTTCCAAAGATTCTTTGACAGTAAAAGATGGCTTCATAAGTGAATGTCATTTATACTTATATGCTCATTCTATTTGTTACATTACATTAATAATTAAAAACAGAAAAAAAATAGAGCTGACTGTAGCATCTAATTAATCTCTGAATATAGGATCACAACATTAACAAATGCTAATAACCTGAGTATTCTCGCAAGTGATGAAGTCCTACAGATTTTAAACTGGAACTGGATGCCATCTTAAGACTTTGACCAGTAGCATGAATGAGAATTGCATTGACCAGTAGCATGAATGAGAATTGCATTGACCACATCTGCAATCACGAGAACCAAACTGTATCCAGAAATGAGTTGATATTGACAGTTTAACTGACTAAACAAGATGCATCAAGAGAAAAAACTAGAGGCCTAACTTAGATTAAAGGAATCACAATTAGGGAAATAGCATGACTTGATCTTTTTTTTTAATAAATAAAAAAAAGAAACAAAACAAAACAAAAAAGATTTCCTGTTTGCCAGATGATTATGATAATTACTGATCAGCAAAGATAAAAAAATTATGATTAATATAGAGAAGGAAATAAGTACCGAACGAGAAACCAAAAATAGCATCAATGTATCAGATCTCAGTCACGAATCAGAAATAGAGAGAACCAACCGGCACCGGCACGATTCCGTTGAACTTCTCGACGCTCAACGTGTTGCTCCAAAGCAGCGGGTCATTGATCTTTGCTCCGCCGTCGAAGTCCGTTCCTCACACATTTCACGGCGCGCGTTGGCTCTCGCTGCTCATGGTCACCACCATCATCATCCTTATGAAGAAGCTTTTCAACACACTATTCTGTAAGGGGTTCATCCTCATCCTCACCACCACCAGCTTTAGTAGAATCAGAATCATTTGTTGATGGTCGATCTGATTGCGGAAACGCTTCTCAGCACTAGCGGTGGAAGGGAGAGTGGGTGAAGGCGATACACCATCTCAGAAAATGCTAAACCCTAAAACGCTCCAAAAAAAAATTTCTTCAAAAAGATGAGCCATCGCATAACGAAAGTGGAAAGGAACTTAAAATTAAAAAAAAAAAAACACTTTTCTTTTTAGTGGCATTTTTAAGCTGCTAGAATATACATAATATTTTCTAGCACTTATAAAAGAAATGCGCCTAAAACTATGAATTATACTAGCTGTTAAAAAATATGATACGTTATAGTATAAAATTGTTATAACAACTGCTAAATAATTGTTACTATAACTTATTTTTCTAGTAGTGTGGTTGCTTGTTAAACCATTTAGAGATTTTATGGGCCCTGCAAGTTGACACATATCAACTAGACATAAGCGTCTTGCAAAACATTTATCATATTCAACTCAAGTACATATAATCTTGGTCATGTTGGATCTACAATGTGAAGAGTTGGTTGCTAAAATGTTTAATCAGTTCTCAAGAATCCGAATTTTAGGCAATTGCCACAGGTTTTCAGTACAAAGAAGAAGATGATGCACTTCGTAGGTAGCGGAAGAACCCAAAGCACATTGGATTGCTGATCTTGAAGCAATTGACCAAAAAAATTATATTGTTTATAGGATTGGTATAATAATGTACTCCACAACAAATGTTTAATGTTGGAAGTGGAAGGAATGCTGAAAATTGTGTGTATAAATGATACATATATATTGAAAATGGTGTTTAGAATATTAATATTTTTTGGATAAAAATTTGAATTGGTTCGATTGAGTTTAGATCACAACATTACTTAGATGGTTGGACCAATTTGAGTTGCCCATAAAGATGGTGCACACAGATCTACTATATTCATAAATGATATCCATTCAAACTGTTTTAGTAGTGTATGTTAAATGGTTTTTTTAAAAGAGAAAAATACATAAGTCTTTCTTAGAAAGATTTTCATTAGAAAATAAACAATTTCTAAACAACTATCTATAATTAAAAAACATAGAAAAAATAAAAGTAAATGGAAAAAGTTATGGAGAAAATAAAAAAGTTATTAAATAGATGTGGGTATGGGAAATATAAAAAATATGTATGGGAAAATAAAAAGTAGGTAGATAGAGATAGATATGAAAAAAAAATAAAAGTAGGTAAATAAATAGTGGGTAGAAAGAAAAGAAAAAGTATAAAAAATTATGAGTATTTAAGAATAATAAATGTTATATTTTACATATGTAAATTTTTTTTTATGAAAGTATAAGTAAAATATTAATTTTTCAAAAAGAATAAAGATATATTATATATAATCTTTTTTATAAAAGATGTAATACTCGGGAAATTTTTCGAAGATTAAAATAAAATAAAAGCGAAAGAAAGAAAGTAGAAAATAATTTTTAGGATTTAATTCGGGACCTAAAAATTGGAAACCTGAATTAAATAGGAAAAATGGATAAAATTGAAATTTATTTTTCAGCCTTACTTATTTAATATTATTATTTTATATATTAGAAAATAAAAGAAAATAAATATTTAATTGCAAAGAGGAGGGATTAGATTGGGGATATTTTTTTCAAACTCTTCTTTAATATAATTATTATTATTTAGTTAATGTATTATTTAATTATTTATTTATTTTTATTATATATATATATATTAATTAATTAATTTTGTTAAAAAGGGGAGTGTGTGCCGTGAGAAAAAGAATAAGAAGAAAGAAAAGATGATAAAGGAAGAGAGTGAGAGAAGCCACGGGATTAGAGAGAGAAGAAGAAAGAAAGAAAGAAAGAGAGAGAAAGAAATAAGAGAGAGAGAGGGAGAAGAGGCGTGGAAGGAGAAGAAGAAGAAGGAGAGGTGGGTTTCGCCGGAAAAGTGACCGGGGAGAGCTAGCTGACGCCGAGAAAAGTCACCGGAGCTCGGGTACGACGTCTCCTACATCTTTCACCAATCGAAGCAAAGGTTGGTAACCCCAATTTCATTCGAAACCCTCAATTTCTTCATTTTTAGGAATTTCTTCGATCTACCTTCAATTGGATTGTTTCGAGGGTAGATTGAGACCTAGGAAGTGTTCTTGAACACTTAGTTGGGGTAAGAATCGAGACTATACCCTCGGGTTTAGCCGAATTCGAATTTTGAAGGGTTTGGGGTTGAAAATTCTAAATATTCCCAAATTGGGGAAATTATTGACAATTAGGATTGAGCTTGGATTTAAGTAAATAGGCTTGGATTGGAATTATATTGTTGAAATATTAGCTGAATAAGACCTGTGAAGAACCGGCCCGAGGTTACTAAGGTTGAACCTTGACGTTAACGTGACGGGTTCCTGCTCGGATTGCTCAAATACACTTTAAGGGTGACGTTGAGAGTTTTAAACCTCTTCTTTTCAATCTTAAACACCCTAGAATAATTCTAAATATGTTTTCAAGGATCGAGAATTATTTTAGGTGCTTTCTTGTTTCTCAAGGATGGAAACTTGAGGAACAATAAAGTCCAAATTTTAAAGTGGCAACTTTATTTCTTTGAAATGATTAGGAAATCTTAAGTAGGATAATTTAAAAGTATATTGAGGTTTAGTAACTCGAATCCAAGGCTCCAAAATCAATTCAAGATGAGCGATGATTGTACGAAACCAAGTGTGAAGCACTTGAGACTCTCATGGAAGAGAGGGAAGACGGATAAGACCAAGAACTCAGTTCTTGGTGACGTCTAGGTGCATTCTTAGGCACGAGCATGTCGTATGCATATGAATTGCATATACATTGAGATGTTAACCACTTCAATGCATTCATTAGGAAACCATGACTCGTCCGGAGCGGGAGTTACTCCAGGACAAGCACAAGGGAGCTGTCCAGGTGAGGAGTTTCCCATCCTTGCCCTACAGGGTTGATTGAGGATGTGGATATGTGGTTTGCCTACTTGCCTATTTGTAAGAATTATTTAGTGGTTAACATGCTATTGTTGTTCCTAAACTGTTATATATGAAAGTATTTGTATATGTGTGTTTGACTACAGGTAAAGAGGTACTGGAGGGTATCCATGTGATGACATGAGATACGCCGAACAGTACAAGCAAGGGGGTAAGTTGTTGATTGAGTCCAAGGTTTGGTTTACCCTATTAATTAGAAACTCATTAAAGAAAACGTATAGAAGTTGTTAGTAAATGTCGACATTTTATGGTAATTGAACTTAGAAAAGGCCTTAGAGCTAGGTTATGATCTAAACAAGGGTTTGGGTATTAAATCAGGATTAAAAAGATCTCATAAATTGATTAGTGAGTCATAGGGAGGTTCACACTACCTAGGTAAAGTTGGTTTAGGATAGAAGTGGGTAGATAGAGTCAGAATACCAGCTGAAAGCTCGGGAAGAGAAACAAGTCAGAAAAGATTTGCCCGTTGAGGCCATTGCCCTAGCCTGGCACTAGGGTCAGTTAAAAGATTAAAAGATTTGTCCGTTGAGGCCCTAGCCTGGCACTAGGATCAGTTAAAAGATTAAAAGATTTGCCTGTTGAGGCCATTGCCCTAGCCTGGCACCAGGGTCAGTTAAAAGATTAAGAGATTTGCCCGTTGAGGCCATTGCCCTAGCCTGACACTAGGGGTAGTTAAAGATTAAAAGATTTGCCCGTTGAGGCCATTGCCCTAGCCTGGCAGTAGGGTCAGTTAAAAAAATTGAAAGATTTGCCCGTGGAGGCCATTGTCCATTGTGAGATACATGGACTAGTTGAGTGATTTATAGTTTTCAGATATGTTAAATGCGATTGTTTGTTTATGAGAAGCATGATAGAGGAGCATGATCCGTAGGTTTATCTTGATTTGATGTTATATTAATATTGCCTGATCGTAATATAACATGTGATAAACTGGACTTTCATGCGCATGTGATTGCGGGTGTTTCCCTTTCCCCCAGCTATAGTGGTACCCGCCGCTACGCCGAGGATGGGAAGCTTCTCACTGAGTCTGTTTGACTCACTCCCTTTGCTTCAATGTTTCAGATACAGGTATCGGGCAGGCATCGACGTCCGGATAGTGATACGGACATCAAACCATCCTTTACGCACTAGTTCGCGTGGGTGGACACTTTTTGTTATTTTGACTCGTTTGATTGTACATATTATAAGTTGTAAGGGTTGTGTATATATATTTACAGCTTTCGATATGTACCTACTCTAGACTTGTCGTCTTCACATGTATTTAAAGACAGGGTCCAGTTTAGGGATAAACTTCTGCATGTGAATAGGATAGATCGTACGCATTGAGGCGTACGGTCAATATGATATGAATATATATATTATGTGTGCTTGCTGCATGTGAATAGGATAGATCATACGTATTGAGACGTACGGTCAATATGATATGAGTATTTATATTATGAGTGTCGATATATATATCTATACACTGCTGAGCTGAAGCGGTATTGAGCGAACCGCAGATTGCAGGTTAATTAGGCCACCAGTGAGGTGTGGCCACTATTATGATATACATATATTGATTGTATAGCAGGGTAGTTATAGTTATGTTTACAGGGTAAGGCTTACGGGTTTAGAGGTAAAAGTCTATTCCCGTGTCAGTCACGTACTCCCGATTTGGGGTCGTGACAAAAGATATATTATATACTATTTAAATTTATATGTCAATATATTTTATTCATAATAAAAATTACTATATATATTAATACAGGTTCAACCGTAGTTCAAATGCTGTTGGAATAATGAACTTTAAATCAATACCTCAAACTATACGGTTTTAAGAACATTGTTTAATATTATTCCTTGTGAGTTGTGATCTTTCAAATTGTTGTGATGTCACTTCACATCAATGTTTTAAAAATTGGACCGATCATTGAACCGAGAAATCTTCTAGGTCATGGGATAATCGGTTCGACTATTGGTCGAACCGTATGATATTATAAATATAAAAATAATAATAATTTACTAATATTAATATCAATAATATATTTTTTATTCAAATAATAATAATTCAAGCATTTATATATTTTTATGCATTATATTAGTTGCTCCATAATAATAAGAGATTTGAAATTATAAAATATGTAATGCATATACTCAAATATAAATCAAAATGTTTGGTTCAATCATTAAAAAATCTAAAAAAAAATCTAAAAAAAATCCTGATCGGTTCAACCCCTAAAAATCGGTCCGATTCCCGGTTAAATATCGGCCCACCGTTTTTTCACCGGGTCAACACCTCATCCAGGTTTTTTAGTCTAACCGAACCAAACTACTGAACATGTCCCAGTTCGACCGTCCGGTCCGGTTTTTAAACTTTCTCACTAATGCGAAGGTGTTCAGTAGTACGGTAGTATTAAATTTTAGCATATCCTCCAATCAGTTGGTCTCTAATTAATTCATTGTTGGTCATTATTAATGTGTGCTTCTATTAATATTAACAAATTGCATTATATGATTAGAGAAATATAATAAAGTTATGTAGAAACATAGTACCAAACTTTTATCCCCTTACTACAAATAAACATAATTACTGTTAATGATGTACACTTTTTAAAAAAATTGGGAGTGTGACGCATCGTTTTTAAAACTTGATTGATTATCAATTCGGTAGATGCGCTGGCTGGTTCACAGTATACTGATCCAATCGTGGTTGAAATATCTTAATATATATAGTAATTGTTTAATATAAATAAAGGAATAAATATAAATAAAAATATGTATAAAATCTTTTTATTCTTTTTAATCAAATAAATAATTCATGTATAATTCCTTGCAAAATTTAAAATATCTGAAATATAATATTTAAAATTAGTATCTATTATTATCTCTCCATAATATATATATATATATATATATATATATATATATATGTATATATATATATGTACATATATATATATATACATATATATATATATGTACATATATATATGTACATATATATATATATATATATATATTATTACTTTCTTATCTTCTGTAACTGTCGTTTTTGGTTCAGACAATTGTAATTGCAATTAAGGACAGCAAGGGATCGTAACCTTGGGGGACTTGTCCTTAGGTGAGGAACCCAGGTGCCTACGTACCCTTGGGAAGGGATCTATAATATCCCGCTCCAAAGGATGCCTAAGCAGAAATTTAGATGTATTATTATATTAAGGTGAAAGATTACTAATTAAATAAAACAAATTTAAGTATTAAAATAGTAAACTTTTAAATATAAAATTAAAATGTAAAATTTTGAATAAAAAGCAAATAAATGGGAATAGTAAATCTAGGTATCAATTAAACTAAATCCTATAAAACAAGGAAATTTTATATTAAAATATGTGGAAATTTGTTATACATATTCTTGTGATTCCCTACACTTAATTATATATATATATATATAATTGAAAAATAGAATAATTTAAATTACCTATTCTCTTCCCATGCGTGTAACTCATGGAAAACTCAACCCATTAAATGCCTAAATAGGTGAAAGTCATTTCACCACTCATCCATATGCCCAATAAAGTAAAGCCCAAGCCTTGTCTACCAAATGCCCCAATTCTTTCTCACTAAGTTTTGTTTAAAAAAAATTAATAATATTAAATAAATGAACCCTCCAACCTATACCCCATTTTCGGTTTTTGGCCACATATAGCACTTTTGCATTTCTTATTATCATCATTATCACTTTTGAAATCTTATTTTCTAATCTATACCAAACGCACTGTACACGTCCCAATTTGTCGTTGGGGACGGCGAATTGGGAAATTTTTTTCATCCTAATTGTCCACAACGGCGAATTGAGAGTCAACGCAAATGCCCTTCAATTCGCCGTTAGGGACGGGGAATTGGGTTTACTGGCCAACTCAGCCTACGTGGCTGCTGACGTGCCCAATTCACTGTCAGTTTGAAATTCAAATTTATTGCCCCCAATTCGCCGTCCCCAAAGACGAATTGGGACGTGAACAGTGCGTTTGGTATATGTAATATCTGAGATATAAAATTTTTATTATTATCATTATTATTAATTTATTTTTCTTTGGGGAAGAAAAATAAAATAAATTAAAAAGTTAAAATATAAAAATAAATGAAGAAGGGAAAAGAAAATAAAATAACTAAATAAATAAATATATATTTTATTATTATTATAATCATTATTATTATTATTATTATTATTATTATTATTATTTACTAAGCAACAAAAAAAAAGATGTAAATATAATAAAATAATAATTTACACACACACCCACCCCAAATCAGCCAACACACACCACATTAAAACAAAAATAATAAAATAAGCAAAAGAGCAAAACACAAGCCATAAAAATAAAAACCAAAGAAAAGAAGCAGCAAGCAAAACGCACGAGAAATAAGAAGCAGAGAGAGACGCACGCGTGAAGCTCACGGGAGGAAGAAGAAAGCTAAAGGAAGCACGGTTTTGGCCGGAAATACGTCGGGGGGGCGACGCCTGTAACGTCCTAGTTTTTTTATTGATTTTAGTTGCGGACTTAGGTTATTTGCTTAACTTCTTAAAATCCCGGTCTAATTTTTTCTTTTTCCTTTCAAGAAGTTAAGTGTTTCCCCAAGGATTGCTTACTCTCGGTTGGTTATTTTAACCTAAGAAACTAGAAGTTACATGTTTCATACTCTCGCGCTCTCCCAAAATACGCATAGAAATAAGGTTAAGTGGAAATGAAGTACTATAACTCCGCATATTACCTAAGCAGTTCAAACCTAGGTCTACAACATATAATCCACACAGACATACATAAATACAGACATAAGTATTAAAGTTAGTGGCTCGCAGGCCCAAAATAGTCAGTACTAACTACTAAGCCTATACTAGAGTGACATCAGAGTCACTGCCAAAATGTGAGCTAGCTCCTGCTACCTGTCCATCTCACCCGTTTCTAAGTCCCTGAGGCATTCTCAACCGAAGGGAAGAAGAAAAGGATGTTAACTGCCTTCAGGATTTGGAAGTATCCCAGAAGGGGTACCTCCAGGAGCTCTACCTCAATCTCCAGCAACAGAATGTACCTGGGCATCTGAACACACTAACGTAATGAGATATAAAATCCCAGTAACATAGATTACCAGTTTTATTCAAAGACTAATTATTGGTTCAGCTGCATTACTAAGAATACAAAAAATACTTCTTTCTCAATCAACAGATAAAATAAACTTGACATACATCAATTACAAGATATTTCCACTTTCAGAGAGAAATCAATACATTAATCACCAGATATTTCCATTTATACAGATTCAGAGATATATGGTCATGCTGAAAGCTATAAACAGATGAAAAGTCATTTTCATTTTAAAAACATGCATATTTACCACTATATGCAATTTTCAGCCATGCCAGTCTTTTCAAAATGTACATGTTTACCTCTACATGCAACCATCAAGTCTCTCTAGGACCTGTTACAACTGGTTAAACCATTACCATCAATTCAAAACAATCTAATGAAACAGGACAATACTGACTTACCATTTACCACTATGGAAAGCCTGCCCAAATAAGGCCAACAGGTAATTACCTAACATCCCAGGGCGTCCCCCGGTGTGCGCACAAAGTTAGAACCTTAGGATCACCAGTCCTGAAATGGATTATTTCCTCACTAGTTGATAGGCTGTTATGTCCAAGACGCATTCCTAGCCAGCCTAGGGTGTCCTCTTCATATAGATCAAATTTTTCAATATAACGTTTATTCACAGGTTATGTTTACTCAATTGTCAAATCAATTGCCTCTCCAGGGCATCAAAACAGAAACACTGCCTCTCCAGGGCAAATTTACCATTTTACCCCTCTAGGGGCATATGCACATCAACATACAGATGCATGCTTAAAAACCTGCCCTTCCAGGCATTATAGTTTCACAGATGCATGCTAAAACTCAGTTTCATGATTTGGTTGCCACACACTTAAATAGTCTGATAAAATCAATAAATTCAACCACTAGTCAACAAAAGTCAACCAGAAGTCAACCATACTATCAAATATAACTTCCATCACAAGTAGCAGGCATGACCATCAATTTAATCATCCAAAGGTCATGAAATTTCACAAGCATCATTAAAGCATACATAACAGCCTAAATCAATTTTCCAATAAAGAAAATTGCATTTGGACCCTTAAATTCATAAATCTTTTCAAAAGAGTTCATTTCATTAAAATAAGGAGACTCAGGGTTTATTTCAAGTATTTAGACCTTACTCAGCCATCCAAAGATTCAATTATGACCTGCTGCACACATCCAGAAAATCCCACCAGAATTGAACCAGGATTTGAGTAGAAATAGGACTTTTCAGTTTTTATCAAATTTTTCTTGCAAATTAGTCCCTATTAAGACCCAAATTCTGTTCTGGGTTGTTTCAAGCCAAGACCAGGGTGCAGCAAGTACCTAAAAGCTAATTGGGACTTGCTCATGCAGTTTTCACAGAAAAATAGCAACCAGAAGACATACTTTTGTAGCAAAACACATAAGTTTTCCCAAAAATCAAGTTGAGCATAGAATGTGGTTAGAGGCCACTCTAACCACCTCCCTACCAAAACATAGGTCCATACTAACATACAGAACCATATAGTACAGAAATTTTACCACAGATAGCTCAGTTTACACAGATTCAGAAAAAGGGGCAAAAACAGAAAAATTCATTCAGTTTAGTCCCCTCTTTTTTTGTTTTAAGCCTTCACCTGCCCATCCTAGTGTTTCCCAAGAATATTTAGGCTACTTTTGACTTGCACAGCAAGTTGGTGCAGCCACATTAGTACAGAGCTACTGTTTTTGCACATATTTTCCTTCCTTTTTGCTATTTCCCTTTCTTTTGGTTCCTCTAGTTACTTAGGGTGCTTAAACCAGATCAAACAAGGGTTTTAGAGCATTTACAAGGTGACTAACTACTTCACAGACTCCCACACTAGTAACTTTCAGAAAAAGCACCAAAGCTCACAGCCACACTAGCATGAATGCATCACAATTTCATTTTTGGCATACCTAGACCTTTCTTCTAGTTAATTAAGACTACTGATGAACGCGGCCTTGTCGCGAGGCTGGCACCAATCAAATTAATAATAGAAAGTGCAGCTAGTGGCACAACCTAGGTCGATTCTCTCTCGCGGAGCCTATGGATTCTAAGGACAAATATGCACAATTAACACAAAAAGGGATGTCTTTGAGGCAATTTAACAAACACTTGGTGTGCAATGAAACTAAATGGAATTAAATGCAACTAAATGAAACTAGAACTAACACTCTTTGGGATTTTCAATATTTTAAAAGCTAAAGTAAATTGAGGTGAATGAAATGAGATGAATATGCTTTGTTGGAGAATGCTTTGGGCTATCCTTGCTCTCTAAAAATTATGGAGTTAATCAATGAGGAACCATTTTCCTAATGTAGTTTAGTGACCACTAAACCTAGGTAAATTAATTAGAGAATGCAATTAGCCAACCGGACAATTAACAAGCCCAATCAAATACCATCAATGAAGCTAATGGGGAATTTAATATAGATAAGAATTCAACTCAACAAATACCATTGTCATTAGAGTAACTTCCAGAATGAATCAAAACTACAATAAGATTTAACCAAATCCAATGTAATCAAAACCCACAATGGGAGAATGAAAATACAAATCACAAATCTATATCAATCCCTAATATCCAACTACAACCAAGTTAAGTTCCACAACCATGGAACCATAATCAATACAAATCCATCAAAATCAACAAGATAATAATGAATCTATAAAGAGAAGTAGATGGAAAACAAGAAAAACTCCCTAGTAAGTGCCAAAGCTCAAGGCCCAATCATCCTCCTCCAAAGCACTAGAAGTATAGCCACTCATGGAGATGAAGAATGCTCCACCAAGCTCCTCCAACCCTTGCTTAGCCATGGATGATGATGGAGGTTGCTGGAATTTGGTCTGAATGTGTGTGGAGAGTGGAGAAGATGAAGAGAAAATGGTGAGTGTGGCTGGAAATGTGAGAGGAACTTGAGAGAGTGAGAGCTTGTGTGATGAATGTGTGTAAATTCGTGGGTTACTCTCCAAATTAGGTTAAGGGCTCTAAAACATCAGAATATTCCCTCTAATCCGACCTAGTATGCCTCTAAGCCTCAAATCTTGTACCGGCTTCGCTTTCCAGCTTCTTTCTCAACCTCTAGCACTTGAATCCTTGCTATTCCTCAAGCTAGTTGACCTACAAATCAACCAAAATAATTGTGAGGCTCTCAAGTTAATAAAACTAGAGAATTATCACAATTTATTCAATAAAAATATGGAATTAGCAAGATTGTGATTTAAGTCCTTAAGTGCCCTTGAATAACATTAAATCATGCATAATGACTCTTTAAACTCAACAAAAGCTTGTCAAATGCCAAAAGATACAAGGGGAAATATTGGTATTATCAACTCCCCCACACTTAGACCTTTGCACTCCTGAGCAAAGCAATCAGTCAAAAATGCAGTCAAGGGGTATGTAGGAAGCAACAAAATAACCAACCAAATCAAGATGCAAAACAACTAAGCAAGAAACCATGTTCTTGGTTCATGCAACAAAAGCAAAACAACTATGCATAGCAATCAACTAGAACATGCAAATGACCGATGCCTCAAGTGTTTCGCTCTACTCACTAATATTGGATATTTTCTCTCTAATATTACTTACTTATCACTTTTCCATAGGCTTGAGAGAGATCTAGATCTCCACTAAGATGCGTTAGCTCAACAAATCATGAGGTCTTAATGGCTTGTAATGATGGATGCATGGTCATGGTGAAAAGTGTTTACAAAGAAGGAAATTATGCAAAACTAAACATTTTGAATTGACTCCCAATTAAATGATTACTTGGGTTCCAAAAGAGTCTAACCAAACAATCATCTTCCAACCACCAAGAAATTTGCCTAAGATCCTTATTGCTTTCGGTTGCAACTTTTTTATTCATCATCATTTTTTTTCTTTTTATTGCTTTTCTTTGTTTTGTATTTCCCTTTTTTTTCTAAATAAATAAATGTATAATTCATTTATTTATTTATTATTTCTTTTCAAGCTTTTTGCTTGATTGGATCAATTAGACAATTTCAACCCAGGAAGATGACTGGTCAGAAACTAAGAAACCTAAAGTAAAACATTTAATTAAAAGTCATAGCGCAAAATGTCTAGAAAAGCAAGAATTAAGCTCAAAGGGGTGACTAAGGGTAGCAAAAGAAGTGGTTCGTGTATGGGATATAGGTGAGTGAAACAAACGTCTCAATCATTTTTATTTAACTAACGCATGTCAAGCTTCAACAAGATTTCAATCAAGTTCTAGAAAGTAAAAAAAAAGAGTAAGCAGACAACACACAAGTATATGCAAGAAAAACAGAAGTGTTTGGCTCAAAATCTTCCAACAAGGCTAGGTTACTCTCACATCGATCAATGCATGCCTAATTAATTACTCACATTAGTGACTTGCTTAAGTTGAGAATTAGAGAGCACCAATCTCTTGAAAAATTGTTTCTTATTCTTGAAATGATTGTGCATTATGCGGGCTCCTGACACACAACTTGAAAGCATTTTCTAAAATGCTTAAACAGGCACAAAAGTTAAGTGTGGTTCCCAAAATTTTTTTTTAAACATTTGAGTAGATATCAAAAAGTGATTATGGAATTCTTGATTAACATCATTAATCCCAAAAGTCTACAACAAAAACGAAAATTGAATCTACTCAGTTGATAATATCCACAAACAAGGACTTAAAACCTGTGCATTTACATTCATATTTACATCCACAAGAATATGAGCTGAAAAGCTAAATTCACAAGGAGTCAAAAACACAATCACTAAATAGGAATATAAATCTGATGTCAACATTTGCAATAATCACAAGGTAACCTGCCCATTCAACAATTCAAAAGGCAATCATTCTTCACAAACTTCTCCCCCACACTTGCAGCAAGCATTGTCCTCAATGCAGAAAGATAGGACAAGGATGCGCAAGCACGAGGGTCCACAAGCATAAAAACAATCAGTTAATTGCAAAAAGAGGAGAAGAGGGGCGAGCAAAGTAAGCTAAACTGCTATACAGCTAAGAATGCATGAAATTATAATGCTCCAGAAGTTAAATGAGCCATCAGTAGCTCAACAACAAAAGTAATAACCAGCACAAATAGAATCCATGAGTAAGAAGGAAAAGTAGCAGAAAAGTCAAACTAAACACAAAAAAAATAAAAGCAGATAAGACTAGCAAGTAGTTGGCTCAGATCCGAGCTCCATCACGGCCCTCCCGCAGCTCTCTAAAATTGTCCCGGACCTCGACCTGAAAGGATGTGAAGCTAGCTTGCAAATTGTGGATGTCATCCCGAAGGGTGTGGACTTCATCCCTAAGGGCACGCTGCTCAGAGATCAGGAAGTCTAGCTTTTGGTCATAGGTCTGCATCATTGGCTCTGAAGCTTGCGAAGGGGTCCGACTCGAAGAGGCTTCATCACGGCGCCGCCTGACATTCCTGGCTGGCGCAGGAGGTCTAATAACTGGAGGTCTTCCAAATCCCAATCTACTGTAATCTCTGGTGTTGGCAGGATCGAACTCTAAGTCAGAATCAAGCTGCAGAACACCTGCTCTCTTGTACATTTGAGATATGAGATGTGGAAGTAACAGAATTTGTCCTTTCACTCCCTTCACTGAAGCCTTCTTGAGCGAGTCAAAAATCACCCCGGCCACATCAACTCTCTCATTCTTCATGAATAAGTAAATAAGGTGTGCTTGTTGAGAGGGCATGTCAGTACCATGGCTGGAAGGAAGAATGTTGTGACATATAAAAAGCAGCCATGCTCTAGCAGCCGGGCACATGGAAGAGCGTTGCAAATAGATCTGAGATCCTCCATACTTAGCATCCCAATCGGAATTATCCTGAATGAGCATCTCTCTAATTTCAACACGCGGGAAAGGGGCGTCACCACTGTTAAAAGCTGTCTGTTGGCTCTTGTAAGCACAATTCTGCACAACAGGCAGCCCGAAAAACTGCCGGATGCCAGCCAATGTGAATGTGGTAACCCTCGTGTCGCGGTAGATCGGGTTGTTCATGCTGCGCTTGAGCTTGGCATTAATGTAGAAATGTTGCACAAACTGCTCATTATCAGCTACCTGTACCCGATTGAGAGATGTGAGGTTGGCGGCGCATAATTGATCAAAGAATGCATTGCCTTTCGTCTCAGGAAAATGAAATTCTTGATGGAGGGATCTATTTTCAACCTCCTCTTGTATTTCTTCAAAAGTCATCTCTTCGCCGGACATGCTTGCTAATCAACACAAACAAATACTAAAAAGAAAAACACAAGCAATTTAAAAAAAGAATCAGTCAACATAGAAGCCAGCAAGATTACGCTAACCAACCTAGACGCCCACACTAAAACCAAATAAAAATAATTAAAGAAAAAGAAAAACTAAGTATACTAAAGAAAGAAATAAAACTATGGAAAATGAAAAGACAACCAGATGAACTATAACTAATGTGGGTGCTCAATTGAAAAGTGATCTTGTGGTATGCGATTAATCCAGACTGACTTCCCAAAATGACGAAATAATTAGCCTAAATTAAAACACTCGTTTTGCCTCTGAAACTGAAGTCCACCCGCTGGCAGCTTGCAAGGCTACCCGCTGGCAGCGGGTGGAACAGTAGAACAGGCCCAAAAATGCCTCTAAGCCTCAAATCTTGTATCGGCTTCGCTTTCCAGCTTCTTTCTCGACCTCTAGCACTTGAATCCTTGCTATTCCTTAAGCTAGTTGACCTACAAATCAACCAAAACAATTGTGAGGCTCTCAAGTTAATAAAACTAGAGAATTATCACAATTTATGCAATAAAAATATGGAATTAGCAAGATTGTGATTTAAGTCCTTAAGTGCCCTTGAATAACATTAAATCATGCATAATGACTCTTTAAACTCAACAAAATCTTGTCAAATGCCAAAAGATACAAGGGCAAATATTGGTATTATCAACTACAACAAGCATTTCCTAGGTTGTGGCAGCTAGAACACTCACATGATGCACCCTAAACAAAATTTACAGACTTTGACTCCCCACTTTTAAAAAAATACTTAAGCTTTTCTCAAAATTCAGAATTTTCACTTTCTTAGTTTTCATGAGTTTCAAAATAGCCATTCTAGCAATTGGTAGGTTTATTTCAACATGTAGCCACTGTGGTAAAACAGAAAAATACCTGGGGAAAGGTACAGTCACCTCCCAGCAATGGTTCAAAGATGGTTTACGAACCATTTTGAGTCAAAAAGTTATTTCCAACTATATACTCTACTCTTCCAATATCACTGAAAATTTCCTTACTGTTTCCATCACTTTATTGCATTGTCCCCACGTTTTAAAACTTACCAACTATCATTTTTCAGCAGAGTAACATTGAAAAACAGAAAACTTTACAGAAGATTGATAGAAATGAAAAGGCAAGTACAATTTTCAGTGAAGCAGAAATCTGTAGTTTGAAATGCTGAAAATCATCCCTTGTACACGTAGCTACCTGAGTGACCACAACAAGTTCATACCACGTAGAGGTCCTAATAACCATTTCCTAACCATTTCTACTCAGTTCAAGACTCAGAACACCAAAAGTACCAAGTTCAGCAAGCATACAAAACATCATCAGAAAACATCAATTTTTAGCAGAAAATTTACAATCTTTCGAGGCTCTAAACCTCTGTACAGCAGCCTCTGATCATACATGCACTGAAGGTCTTTTAAAGATTATCTTCTTAGCTTTCTAATGACTACTCACACGCTCAAATTGGATAACAGATGAAGGAGATATGCCTCATGGAAGCTTCACTGCCCGAAACAGGGCATTTTGCGGCAGCCTCGGGAAAATGAGTCATAGAGGCTCATACCACCATTTCTGGTGGATGCTCTTGGCTCAGTGATGGAGAAGGAAGGGTAACACTATGTTACCTTGATTTTCAAAATAAGAGACACGGATTTGGACCTCTGAGTAGCTTGGGCAAACTGATGCAAACACAGCAAAATTCTGGTGTGTGGGTGTGTGTGGATTCAAGCTTCTTTCTCTGTCTCCAGCTGCTATCCTTCGATTCCCCTAGCACATACACGGTCTCAGCCTCTCTCTGAACTTATCCTCTCTTGCTCTCAGCCCTCAGTTCTGGTTTTAGGTTGCTGGTGCCTATCCCTCTCGGTTTCACTTCTCTCTTATAACACTAAGGGCATGTGGAGTGGTAATGATGAGTGTGGTGAGGTGTTTGCTGGCTGAGGCTCGTGGATTAGACTTAGGACAACTATTAGGGGTGTGCTGGCAGCTTAAGGAACCGTTTGGGTGCGTAATTAGACACCTAGGTCACGGGTAGGCTTTAATCAAGGTGCATTAGTGGTTGATACTTAGGGGCTTGTTTAATTTAAGCTGTAAATTAGTTAGTCTCGGTTTTCAGCCTCAATCCTCTTCATTCTGGTCTTGGACTTTGCTTACTCAAGTTTCTAGGTGTGGTAACTACCTTGATTGGGTCTTTAATTGGCTTTAAAAATAGTAGATTCGGTTACAAGTGCTTAAAGGCATTAAAGGGATTTATTTGTGATAAATTTCCTATTTATTCCTATTTTTAAAAGTGTAACTTACTTAATCATGTTTTTATTATTTAATTTCATGGTTGGTACCTTGTAGGATAGTTTAGGGTGTCTCTAAGGGGTTAAACTGGGCTTCCTTAGGCCTTAAGTAAGCTAAAGGGCTAAAGCTCCAATTGTTTAGTTCTTTCATTTTAGTCCTGAATATTTACTGGAGAAAATGTGTCCTTTTAGGACTTTTCTTGAGGTTGGGGTCCCTTCGTAAGGTCTTAGGGTATCTCTAGAGTGTCCTAGGGTATTTTTCTTGGGTCAAATAGGTCTTTTCTGCCCTATTCCACTCATTAAAGAAAAGGGTTAAAACTAACTTATTTTTTTTCAATTTAGTCCCTAGGGTTAGGGTTAGGGTTCCTCTGGTAATTTTTCTCTGGTTTTTGGGTCTCTTGACCTCTAGTTAGGGTTTCATAAACTTAATTACAAACAAAAACAAAGGCAAACACATCCAAACAATTAAAATCAAAAAGTCAAACAAGTTAAAGAAAAGTCAACAACTTAGAAAAAGTCAACACTTTGACTTTTTGGTCAAAGTTGGATTTCCATTTTTGGGATGTTACAATACTCCCCCCCTTATTGGAATTTGCCCTCAAAATTTTAAGAAAAAGTACCTGCAAATAATGCCGGATACTGTTGTCTTATGTCCTCTTCGCGTTCTCAAGTCATTTCCTGTGTCGAAACATCTTGCCACAACACTTTGACTAATGGAACGTTCTTACTTCGAAGTTGTCTTATTTCAAACTTCAGAATCTTCACAAGCACTGAGGGGTAAGTTAAATTTTCTCTTAATTCTACCGGCTCAGTTTTGAGTACATGTGAAGGGTCAGGAATGTATTTACGGAGTTGAGAAACATGGAATACGCTGTGGAGGTCGGACAACTTTGGGGGTAAGGCTATTTGATATGCCGCCAGACTGATTCTCCTAAGAATTTGATAGGGACCTACGAATCGCGGATGTAATTTACGCGCTTTTAGTGATCTTCCTATGCCTGTCATTGGGGTTACTTTGAGGAATACATGGTCGCCCTCGTTGAACTCCAGTGGTTTCCTCCTCAGATTGGCATAATTCTCTTGCCTCTGTTGGACAACTCTCATCTTATCCCTAATCATACGGAGTTGTTCCGTACTTTGGCGAACTATGTCCGGCCCTAACACTCTCTCCTCACCGACTTTCGTCCAACACAGTGGAGACCTACACTCTCTTCCATAGAGAGCTGCATACGGTGCCATGCCTATACTCGAGTGATAGCTATTGTTGTAGGCAAATTCTACTAGTGGCAAGTAGGCATCCCATGTGCCTTCTTGCTCCAGTACACATGATCGAACCATATCCTCGAGAGTTTGGATCATTCTCTCGGACTGACCGTCAGTCTGAGGATGGTATGCTGTGCTAAACCTCAACTGTGTCCCTAAGGCTTTCTGTAGAGCTTGCCCGAATCGTGAAGTGAATCTGGGATCTCTGTCGGACACTATACTGGTAGGCACTCCGTGAAGTCTCACTATTTCCTTAATGTAGATTTGGGCTAGTTTTTCTAAGGAAAATGTGATCTTGATGGGTAAAAAGTGAGCGGACTTTGTGAGTCTATCCACAATTACCTAGATCGAATCATTACCGGAAGGGGTCCTATGCAGTCCTACTACGAAATCCATGGTAATTTGGTCCCATTTCCACTCGGGTATGGCTAAAGGTTGCAGCATCCCCGAGGGTTTTTGATGTTCTATTTTGACTTGTTAGCAGGTCAGACACTTACCCACGTGCTCGACTATGTCATCCTTGGCCACCAAAATTTCTTTTTCAGGCCTTGGTACATCTTGGTCATACCGGGATGAACAGTGTACATGCTCCTATGGGCTTCATCTAAAATCTTATTCCTTAACTTAGGGTCGCTAGGAATCACTATCCTATCCCTAAATAACAGTACCCCATCCTCCGATTCGTGAAAATCGGATTGTTTTCTTAAGACATCTCGGGTTTCATCCTTAATTTGGGCTTCCTTAATTTGAGCTCGCGGGTCACACTCAATCCTAAACTCACTCATCTCTAACTTTTCATTAGCCAACACAGTATTCAAGCCTAGGTCTCTAAACTTCTCAATCATTTTCATCTCTTCGACCATTAAGTGGGCTACCTGAATCAATTTCCTACTCAAGGCATCGTCAACTACATTGGCTTTCCCCGGGTGATACTTAAGTTCGAAGTCATAATCCTTTAATAAATCTACCCACCTCCTCTGTCTCATATTCAACTCCTTCTGATAAAAAAGATACTTAAGGCTTTTATGGTCACAGAAGGTGGTAAATCTAGCTCCGTATAGTAGGTGTCTCCAAATTTTCACTGCAAAGATTATGGCCGCTAGTTCTAGGTCATGTGTTGGGTAGTTCTCTTCATTTGGCTTAAGTTTCCGTGAGGCATATGCCACCACTTGCCTATTTTGCATAAGCACACAGCCAAGTCCTTTCCTTGAGGCATCAATGTATACCTCGAAAGGCTCCGATGGGTCAGGTATGGTGAGCACAGGGGGTGTGGTCAACCTATCCATCAGAGTTTGAAAGCTTGTTTCGCACTCTGCCGACCATTTTAAAGGTGTGTTCTTTCAAGTTAGTCTAGTCATAGGGAGGGCTATCTCCAAAAATCCATTTATGAATCTCCTATAGTACCTAGCTAAACCCAAAATGCTTCTAATCTCGGTTACGGTTTGGGATCTCTCCCAATTCCTAACGGTCTCCGTCTTACTAGGGTCTACAGCTACGCCTTGCCTATTGATCACATACCCTAAAAACTTCACTTCTTCTAACCAAAAGTCGCATTTCTCTATATTAGCGTATAGCTGTTTCTCTCGTAGTACTTGCTATATCAATGCAAGATCTTCTTGATGCTCTTCTTCACTCCGAGAGTGAATCAGAATGTCATCAATGAATACTACGACAAATTGATCTAAGTAAGGTTGGAAAATGCGATTCATGTAATCCATGAACACCGCAGGGGCATTGGTCAGCCCGAATGGCATCACTAGGAACTCATAGTGGCCATAGCGCGTTCTGAACACGGTCTTAGGGATATCTTCCTCCTTAACCCTAATTTGATGGTACCCTGTTCTAAGGTCAACCTTTGAAAACACAGTCGCTCCTCGCAACTGGTCCAATAAGTCATCTATGCGGGGTAGGGGATACTTATTTTTGATGGTCACCTTATTTAACTATCTATAGTCTATACAGAGTCTAAGGCTTTCGTCCTTCTTTTTCACAAAGAAGACTGGGGCTCCCCAAGGTGAGACACTAGGTCGGATAAACTCCTTGCTCAGCAAGTCGTTTATTTGGGCCTTCAATTCCTGCAACTCAGGTGGGGCCATACGGTAAGGTGTGATTGATATGGGTTCGGTTCCAGGCATAAGATCTATGGAAAACTCTATTTCTCTCTCTGGAGGCAACTCATGTATTTCATCAGGGAAAACATCACTGAAATCCCTAACCACTGGAATTAAACTAATTTTCTCTTCTAGACTCAAGGTTCTAGGTTCTTTGACAGTACAGGCATTTAAATAGATCACTGATTTAGCAGCGCAATCTAGCACAACACGATTCTTAGATAACCAATCCATTCCCAAGATTATGTCTATGGTGGACATGTTCAAGCAGATAAGGTTGGCATGAAAAAGTTTAGAATTAATAGTGATGGGGTAGTTTAAACAAGTATGGGTAGCAATCAATCTTTTCCCCAAAGGGGTGGAAACATGCAATTCATATAGCAGGGGTTGGGTAGAAAGATGTAGGGTTTGCACACATGTTTCAGAAATAAAAGAATGGGTGGCTCTTGAGTCGAATAGAATTTTAAAATTTATGTTTTAAATCTTACCCGTGCCCTCTATGAGATCCTCAGTTTGTTCGTTGACAACCCCGTCTAGAGCAAAGACTCTTCCAACAGCCGGTGTTCCGTTTCCTTTCCCTACAGGATCATTGACCTTGCACGTCTTGGCAAAATGTCCCGTCTTCCCGCACCGGTAACAAGTTAGACAGGGTTGAGTAGGGTAGTGTTCCCTATTGCACTTAGTGCATCGAGGACGGTTCACTCCAGTAGGGGCAGTTCTGCTGGTACTTCCCTGGGTAGGTTTGATGTTTGGCTTCCTCACATTTAGGTCATTTTGGGGTCTCCGGTTGAATCTCTGGTTCACTAAGGCCCTATCACTCAGATTTTTGCTAATGTTATGGCATTTGTTTATTAGCTCCGCATAGTTCTTTATTTCTAGCGAGACTACTTGGGTCTTTATGTTTAGGTCTAACCCAGCTTCAAACTGACTCGCCTTCCATCCCTCATCATGTCTAAACTTCACGTAAGTAGAGAATTTGGCAAGTTCCTCAAACTTGGCCAAGTACTCATCAAAGGGTCTCCCTCTCTGTTGGCAAGGCTTCCCTAAAGGTTTCCCAGGTTAAGGGGTGATTCCTACCCTCGAGTAGTTGTCTGGCTCCTTGCCACCAGTACTCAACCTCACCTTGCAGTTGGTAGACTGCAAAGGTTAGCTTTTATGGATCGGGGGTATGAAGTACATTAAATAGCTTTTCTAGTTCCTTCAACCATTCCTCAGCCACAACAGGGTCGTAGGTACCTCTGAAAACAGGAGGCATAGCCTTCTGAAATTCAGCCCATCCCATGTTATTACCCTCATGATGTCCATTGTCATGTTGATCATGGTTGTTGTTACCATGGGCCTGGCGATGCACCTCGGTAGTTGCTGAGGCTAGATCCCTCATGGCTTGTGCCATGTTTTCGAATGCGTGCATCATTTGACGCACCATGTCATTTTCAGGTTGCCTATTGTTGGCACCGTTCCTTCTATTTGCCATAGCTTTCTTGTAAACAAAAATATCACTAAGGTGATCAATCTCAGTAATATTGTTAAATAGAGAAAAGTACAACAAGTAGAGGAAATATGCAACAGTCTAGGGTTCCTGACACATTCATAGACTCAATTTACTCAAACTGGCATGCTCAGCTGAGTTTATCTAACCAGGGTCTATGCTAGGCTATTCTACCTACGATTTAGCAGAGTTCTAATAACCGTGCTCTGATACCATAATGTAACGTCCTAGTTTCTTTATTGATTTTAGTTACGGAATTAGGTTATTTGCTTAACTTCTTAAAATCCCGGTCTAATTTTTTTCTTTTTCCTTTCATGAAGTTAAGTGTTTCCCCAAGGATCGCTTACTCTCGGTTGGTTATTTTAACCTAAGAAACTAGAAGTTACATGTTTGATACTCTCGCGTTCTCCCAAAATACATATACAAATAAGGTTAAGTGGAAATGAGGCACTATACCTCCGCATATTACCTAAGCAGTTCAAACCTAGGTCTACAACATATAATCCATATAGACATACATATATACAGACATAAGTATTAAAGTTAGTGGCTCACAGGCCCAAAATAGTCAGTACTAAGCCTATACTAGATTGACATCAGAGTCACTGCCAAAATGTGAGCCAGCTACTGCTACCTGTCCATCTCATCCCTTTCTAAGTCCCTGGGGCATTCTCAACCGAAGGGAAGAAGAAAAGGATGTTAAATGCCTTCAGGATTTGGAAGTAACCCAGAAGGGGCACCTCCAGGAGCTCTACCTCAATCCAGCAACAAAATGTACCTGGGCATCTGAACACACTAACGTAATGAGATATAAAATCCCAGTAACATAGATTACAAGTTTTATTCAAAGACTAATCAGTGGTTCAGCTGCATTACTAAGAATACAGAAAATACTTCTTTCTCAATCAACAGATAAAATAAACTTGACATACATCAATTACAAGATATTTCCACTTTCAGAGAGAAATCAATACATCAATCACCAGATATTTCCATTTATACAGATTCAGAGATATATGGCCATGCTGAAAGCTATAAACAGATGAAAAGTCATTTTCATTTTAAAAACATGCATATTTACCACTATATGTAATTTTTAGCCATGCCAGTCTTTTCAAAATGTACATGTTTACCTCTACATGCAACCATCAAGTCTCTCCAGGACCTGTTACAACTGGTTAAACCATTACCATCAATTCAAAACAATCTAATGAAACAGGACAATACCGACTTACCATTGACCACAATGGAAAGCCTCCCCAAATAAGGCCAACAGGTAATTACCTAACATCCCAGGGCGTCCCCCGGTGTGCGCACAAAGGTAGAACCTTAGGATCACCAGTCCCAGACTGGATTATTTCCTCACTAGTTGCTAGGCAGCTACGTCCCGGACGCATTCCGAGCCAGCCAAGTGTGTCCTCTTCATATAGATCAAATTATTCAATATAACTTTTATTCACAAGTAATGTTTACTCAGTTGTCAAATCAATTGCCTCTCCAGTGCATCAAAACACAAACACTGCCTCTCCAGGGCAAATTTACCATTTTACCCCTCTAGGGGCATATGCACATCAACATACAGATGCATGCTTAAAAACCTGCCCTTCCAGGCATTCTATTTTCACAGATGCATGCTAAAACTCAGTTTCATGATTTGGATGCCACACACTTAAATAGTCTGATAAAATCAATAAATTCAACCACTGGTCAACAAAAGTCAACCAGAAGTCAACCATACTGTCAAATATAACTTCCATAACAAGTAGCAGGCATAACCATCAATTTAATCATCCAAAGGTCAAGAAATTTCACAAGCATCATTAAAGCATACATAAGAGCCTAAATCAATTTTCCAATAAAGACAATTGCATTTGGACCCTTAAATTCACAAATCTTTTCAAAAGAGTCCATTTCTTAAAATAAGGAAATTCAGGGTTCATTTCAAGTATTTAGACCTCACTCAGCCATCCAAAGAGTCAATTAGGACCTGCTACACACATCCAGAAAATCCGAACAGAATTGAACCAGAATTTGGGTAGAAATAGGACTTTTCAGTTTTTATCAAGTTTTTCTTGCAATTTAGTCCCTATTAAGACCCAAATTCTATTCTGGGTTGTTTCAAGCCAAAAACAGGGTGCAGCAAGTACCTAAAAGCTAATTGGGACTTGCTCATGCAGATTCCACATAAAATTGGCATCCAGAAAACATACTTTTGCAGCAAAAGACGTAAATTTTCAAAAAAATCAAGTTGAGTATAGAATGGGGTTAGAGGCCACTCTGACCACCTTCCTACCAACACATAGGTCCATACTAACATACAGAACCAGAAAGTACCGAAATTTTACCATAGATAGCTCAGTTTTAACAGATTCTAAAAAAGGGGCAAAACAGAAAAATTCATTCAGTTTAGTCCCTACTACCTCTCTTTTTTTTTGTTTTAAGCCTTCACCAACCCATCCTAGTGTCTCCCAAGCATATTTAGGCTACTTGTGACTTGCACAGCAAGTTGGTGCAGGCACATTAGTACAGAGCTACTATTTTTGCATATATTTTCCTTCTTTTTTGCCTTTTCCTTTTCTTTTGGTTCCTCTAGTTGCTTAGGGTGCTTAAACCAGATCAAACAAGGGTTCTGGAGCATTTATAAGGTGACTAACTACTTCACAGACTCCCACACCAGTAACTTTCAGAAAAAGCACCAAAGCTCACAGCCACACTAGCATGAATGCATCACAATTTCATTTTTGGCATACCTAGACCTTTCTTCTAGTTAATTTAGACTACAGCAAGCATTTCCTAGGTTGTGGCAGCTAGAGCACTCACATGATGCACCCTAAACAAAATTTACAGACTTTGACTCCCCACTTTTAAAAAAAGACTTAAGCTTTTCTCAAAAATCAGAATTTTCACTTTCTTAGTTTTCATGAGTTTCAAAATAGCCATTCTAGCAATTGGTAGGTTTATTTCAACATGTAGCCACTGTGGTAAAACAGAAAAATACCTTGGGAAAGGTACACTCACCTCCCAGCAATGGTTCAAAGATGGTTTACCAACCATTTTGTGTCAAAAAGTTCTTTCCCACCATATACTCTACTCTTGCAATATCACTGAAAATTTCCTTTCTATTTCCATCTCTTTACTGCATTCTCCCCACGTTTTAAAACATACCAACTTCCATTTTTCAGCAGAGTAACATTGAAAAACAGAAAACTTTACAGAAGACTGACAGAAATGAAAAGGCAAGTACAATTTTCAGTAAAGCATAAATGTGTAGTTTGAAAATGCTGAAAATCATCCCCTGTACTCGTAGCTACCTGAGTGACCACAGCAAGTTCCTACCACCTAGAGGTCCTAATAACCTTTTCCTAACTATTTCTACTCAGTTCAAGACTCAGAACACCAAAAGTACCAAGTTCAGCAAGCATACAGAACAACATCAGAAAACATCAATTTTTAGCAGAAAATTTACAATCTTTCGAGGCGCTGAACCCCTGTATGGCAGCCTCTGATCATGCATGAATTGAGGGTCTTTTAAAGATTATCTTCTTAGCTTTCTAATGACTACTCACACGCTCAAATTGAATAACAGATGAAGGAGATATGCCTCATGGAAGCTTCAGTGCCCGAAACAGGGCATTCTGCGGCAGCCTCGGGAAAATGAGTCATAGAGGCTCATACCACCGTTTCTGGTGGATGCTCTTGGCTCAGTGATGGAGAAGGAAGGGTAAAACTACGTTACCTTGATTTCCAGAAGAAGAGACACAGATTTGGACCTCTGAGTAGCTTGGGAAAACTGATGCAAACATAACAGAATTCTGGTGTGTGGGTGTGTGTGGATTCGAGCTTCTTTCTCTGTCTCCAGCTGCTATCCTTCGATTCCCCTAGCACATACACGGTCTCAGCCTCTCTCTGAACTTATCCTCTCTTGCTCTCAACCCTCAGTTCTGGTTTTAGGTTGCTGGTGCCTATCCCTCTCGATTTAACTTCTCTCTTATAATTCTAAGGGCATGTGGAGTGGCAATGATGAGTGTGGTGAGGTGTTTGCTGGCTGAGGCTCGTGGGTTAGTGTTAGGACACCTATTAGGGGCGTGCTGGAAGCTTAAGGAACCGTTTGGGTGGGTAATTAGACACTTAGGTCTCGGGTAGGCTTTAATCTAGGTGCATTAGTGGTTGATACTTAGGGGCTTGTTTAATTTAAGCTGTAAATTAGTTAGTCTCGGTTTCCAGCCTCAATCCTTTTCATTCTGGTCTTGTACTTTGCTTACTCAAGTTGCTGGGTGTGGTAACTACCTTGATTGGGTCTTTAATTGGCTTTAAAAACAGTAGATTCGGTTACAAGTGCTTAAAGGCATTAAAGGGATTTATTTGTGATAAATTTCCTATTTATTGCTATTTTTAAAATGTGTAACTTACTTAATCATGTTTGTTTTTTATCTAATTTCATGGCTGGTATCTTGTAGGATAGTTTAAGGTGTCTCTAACTGGTTAAATTGGGCTTCCTTAGGCCTTAAGTAAGCCAAAGGACTAAAGCTCCAATTGTTGAATTCTTTCATTGTAGTCCGAAATTTTTACTAGAGAAAATGTGACAATTTAGGACTTTTCTTGAGGTTGGGGTCCCTTTGTTCGGTCTTAGGGTATCTCTAGAGTGTCCTAGGGTATTTTTTTAGGGCCAAATAGGTCTATTCTGCCCTATTTCCCTCATTAAAGAAAAGGGTTAAAACTAACTTATTCTTTTCAATTTAGTCCCTAGTCTTAGGGTTAGGGTTCTTCTGGTCATTTTTCTTTGGTTCTTGGGTCTCTTGACCTCTAGTTAGGGTTTCATAAACTTAAATACAAACAAAAACAAAGGCAAACACATCCAAACACTTAAAATAAAAAAGTCAAACAAGTTAAAGAAAAGTCAACAACTTAGAAAAAGTCAACACTTTTAGAACGCCGGTGACCGGAAAAGTTGACCGGACCTTATCCTCTACACTACCAAGCCTTCTACCCGATTGAAATCAAGTAAGAAAGCCCCAAACTCTCAAAACCCCAATTTCTCCAATTTTGGGTATTTTACAAATTTATCAAATACTTCCAATTGGGGCATTCCAGGGTCAAATATGAGCTTAGTGGATGTTATTGAAAGCTTAGTGAGGTTCAGAATCGAAGCTAAACCGTAGGAATTGACCGGCTATGGAAATTATGAAAATTTAGCTAGAAAATTGCTATAAATTCGAAATTTATAGTTTGATGCATGTTTAGGCTTTGATTGGAGTAGTATAGGTGTTATAAATGCTGGAGATAGTCAAGGGAATAAAGCCTGAGTATTTACCGTCTCAACCGGAACCCAATCCGGTCAAAAAGAGGCGAAATACTAAGCCACAGTACCGTAAAGAGCTGTGCGGTGGGTTGAACACCTCGGTCTAGTTCGTGGTGGACACCTAAGACCCACTGAATTGGTTCCAAGGCTCTAATTATACCCAATTATATTTTTATATATAATTAAAGAGGTAGTAATTAAGCTTTTACTCGGCGAATAAGGGAGACGGTGGGATGAGTAAGCTAGAGCCTCTTTTGAACCGTGAATTTAATTCTTTTATAAGTTAAATACCCATATGAACACATGAAGGGAAATTTAGACAAGTGGAAATCTCTAACCTAAGCAATTAGAGGTTCTAAATGGCTCGAAAGTGTGAAAGTCGAATATGGGGCATTCTGGACTTTCAGAAAGAGCAAATAAGACGACGTAACGAACTAAATAATTAGTTCTTGGAAAATAGCTAGAGGGTGCATAAGCATTAGCATGACATGTGCATGGTAGATGCTTAGTTATGAGTTCTAAATTTCTTAAATATAATGTGTATAGGGCACCACAGAGTGATTGGAGCTTCAAGCACTCCGAGGACTGATCAGGAGGGCCAACGAGGTGAGGGTCTCTCCCATCTCTGCCCCACAGGGTTGGATGACAACGTGCAAATGTGGTCTTCCCTATTTATTGCAGTTATTATATGAAATATACTTATCTGTATGAGTTTGCGCTACATGTGTATGTTTAGTAAGTAAACGGTGGAATTCCAAACCAGTTATGTGTATATGTGATAATGTGGCTCAATGAGCCTTATGTGTTACCGTGGGTAGGATTGTGTCGTGATTTCATATGTGAGGGTTCATTAATTTTAGAAACCAATTTAAATTGATCATCGTTCAAAGGTTTTAACCGTATGGTACATTGAGGAAAATGATCCTAGGTTGTTAAATGTGAGTGAGAGTGTTGCATAATTGAAACGGGGGAAATATAGGCCTAACTAAAGAACATGTATGATATTCAGTTAGTCACAAATAGGGCGTCTTTCAGGGTTAAATATGTTAGTTGAGTTTGTTTCGTTTGTCTGGAGAGATCGAGTCGGTCATCCTGATCGGACAAACAGGATTATGACGTCAGCAAGTATACCACATAGTGGCCATTACCTTGGTTTAAACTGAGGTCAGACAAGTTGCCGGCTATTACTCTAAGCGTGCCTTGGAGTCAAAAAGTTCCTGGTGTGATCAACCAGGTTCGTACATGAAATTGCCTTCGGGCCAATATTTCTCTTAGCGTAATGCGGGAGACAGAAAGTGAGTGCCTACGTGCACAAGTATATGTTAACTATGGAACCATATGTTATATGTTTATGATTGATTTACATGCGGATTAATAAATATGTTAGAAGCATGAAATAGGATTTTAAATTGTGAATATGATTTAAATTGTGAACCATACTTCCCGTGCCGGTCACTGACGTCCGATAGGGGGTCGTGACAAACTTGGTATCAGAGGCAGGTTTACTTTAAAGTGTATGAAGCCATAGGTATGACCGGGTGTCGGTTTACGCCTCGTTGTGAACCCGGACGCAACGTGGGAGTAAAAAGGCACTTGTGGAAATACCCAAGAAATTGAGTCAGCCCTTTCTTTCTACTCTCTTTGATATGAAATATCATTGATACATGCGTACTTATTAGGTGTGGTCCTTGTGCAGTATAGGGATGCCACAGATCATGAGACAGGCTAGGGGTGGAGGGAGAACTCCTACTGAAATTGATCGAGAGTCAGTTCGGAAGGACGGAATGCCCACCCGAGGCCGAGGTAGAGGTCGTGCTCGAGGTCGAGAGAGAGCACAAGTGAGAGGGGAAGAGAGGAGGCAGTCACTGGAACCTCAACCTCAAGTAGAGACAGGTGCACCTTCCGTGGCGGAAATGCTCACGGCAGGATTTCAGGAACTGAGAGAAGAGATGATGAGACAAAAACAGAGGGAAGTACGTCGGTTAGTAGTCGGCGAGGAAGAACAAGAGAGAGTTCCTAGCAATCAAGAGATGGAGGTTGTTGAGGAAAAGGATGGGGAATGGCAACAACCACAGGAAATGCCTCGTGAGCCACGGGTAGCACCCAGAGAGCTGCCAATTTCAAAATTTCTGAAGCTTCATCCACCTACTTTCTGCAGAACTAGTGAGAAAGATGATCCGCTGTATTTTATCAGAGATGTGGTTAAAATTGGGCACATGCTGAGGTGCTCAGGACATGAGTTAGTGGAATTAGTTTCATTGCAGCTGAGGGGAGCTGCCAGAGTATGGATAGAGTCCATACAGACCAAGTATTCAAGAAGGGTAGAACCGATGACCTGGGAAGATTTTCAGAGGGAATTCCTGGGTTGGTTTCTATCTGAAGGCACCAAAGATGCAAAGCGTCAACAATTCGAGGAGTTGTGGATGACGCCTAACATGACCGTGAAGGAGTATGAGTTACGTTTTACGGAACTAGCTCAATTCTCACCTGAGTTGGTTCCGGATGAAGAGGCAAGGATCAAGAGGTTCATACACCGTCTCACGGAGCCGTTATTTACTGCTTTGTTACCTCAGAGGAGACAGTTTGAGACTTTGGCTCAAGCAGCTGACTGTGCCAGAATGATTGAAACCAGAAAGAGGTACGGGACTTCTATTGATCCCAAAGTCAAGTTGATTACGGGCAGTGATAACCAAGGAGGTGGAAGTAAGAAGAGGAAGACAACAGGTAGAGGTGCAGGATATTCAAGGTCCGCAGGAGGACAATCCTCAACTACCACCCATGAAACAGGTACAAAAGGTAATTTTCAAGGTGGACAGAGAGTGCAAGGGGTGGAAATGCCGGTAAGACAAGGCCCCAGTGTGCGACTTACGGCAGATTTCATTTTGGAATATGTCGGAGACTGACAGGTGGGTGTTACAACTGCGGCCAGGTGGGCCATATGGCTAGAGAGTGTCCAAATAGAAAAGAGGGTACAAGTGTGAGAAGCAATCCAACGCCGAGGGGTACACCTATTCCAGCCCCACCAGTGAGAACCGTACCACCACAGACAGCAAGTACAGGTGCAGCTAGAGGCCGTGGTGCAAGATCTAGTGGTAGAGGGCCAGGGGCAGTAGGTGGAGGACAAGCGCGGGTATTTGCACTTTCTCAGCAGGACGCTCATGCATCAAATGCAGTTGTGACAGGTACCCTTATTGTTTGCTCTCTTGAAGCACGAGTTCTGTTTGATTCCGGCTCCACTCATTCTTATGTGTCTCATGCATTTGCTTCTAAATTCAATAAGAGTCCGTCTAGAATGAAAGAAACAGTACTGGTCTCTACTCCACTGGGAGAATCGGTACAAGTAGAGTACGTGTACAAGTCTTGCATTGTGGAGGTCGATGGTCATGAGACTGTGGTAGACCTTCGGTTGTTGTGTATGGTTGATCTTGATGTGATCCTCGGAATGGATTGGTTGTCATCTTGCCATGCGGTTGTGGACTGCAGTGCTAATTGTTTGAAATTCAATATGCCAAACGAGGAGCCTTTTGTGATACGGGGTGACGGAGCTGCACCGTATCCAAGCTTGATCTCGGCTTTGAAGGCATCCAAGTTACTTGCAAAGGGATGCAAAGGGTATTTGGCCTTCGTCCAAGATACCACGAAAGCAATAGTTTCACCGACTCAAGTACCGGTAATGCGAGAGTTCTTGGATGTATTTCTAGAAGAATTGCCGGGGTTGCCGCCCGATCGTGAGATTGAATTTGAAATTGAGCTGCAACCTGGCACCCAGCCTATCTCCACACCACCTTACCGGATGGCTCCGAAAGAGCTGAAGGAGCTACATACACAATTGCAAGAATTGCTTGACAAGGGTTTTATAAGACCCAGTTTCTCTCCTTGGGGTGCATCGGTCCTTTTTGTGAAGAACAAGGACGGATCTTTGCGGCTGTGTATCGATTACCGAAAGTTAAACAAGGTAACGATCCGCAATCAATACCCACTGCTGAGGATAGATGACCTATTTGATCAGTTGCAGGGCGCAAAGCGGTTTTCCAAGATTGATTTGCGATCTGGGTATCATCAACTAAAGATTCGAGAATCAGACATACCTAAGACCGCATTTCGGATCCGATATGGACATTACGAGTTCTTGGTGATGTCTTTCGGATTAACTAATGCTCCTGCAGTGTTCATGGACATGATGAACAGGGTCTTCAAACCATTTCTGGACCGATTTGTCATAGTCTTCATTGATGACATCTTGGTTTATTCTAAGAATTCTAAAGAACATGTAGAACACTTGAGATAAGCATTGCAGAAGTTGAGAGAAGAGAAATTGTATGCCAAGTTCTCCAAGTGTGAATTCTGGCTTGACAGAGTTGTCTTTTTGGGTCACGTGGTATCATCAGAGGGAATCCACGTTGATCCAAGTAAGGTAGAAGCAGTGAAGAATTGGTCCCAGCCTACCTCAGTTACTGAAATTTGCAGTTTCTTGGGCTTGGCTGGATATTATAGAAGATTTGTGCAAGACTTCTCTAAGGTTGCTGCCCTTATGACTAAGTTGACTCAAAAGGGAGTGAAGTTCGTATGGGATGACAAGTGTGAGCAGAGTTTTCAGAAGCTGAAAGACAGCCTCACTACCGCTCTGGTGCTGGCATTACCTGAAGGCACATGAGGGTATGTGGTATACTGTGATGCGTCGAGGATCGGGTTAGGGTGTGTCTTGATGCAGCACGTCAAGGTGATTGAGTATGCATCGCGACAGCTGAGGAAACATGAGAAGAACTACCCGACTTACGACCTCGAAATGGCAGCTGTAGTATTCGCTTTGAAAATATGGAGACATTACTTATATGGTGAGACTTGTGAAATCTATACAGACCACAAAAGCCTTAAATACATTTTTGAGCAGAAAGACTTGAACTTGAGACAACGTCGATGGTTAGAGTTGTTGAAAGACTACGACTGCACGATCTTGTATCTTCCAGGAAAGGCTAATGTGGTAGCCGATGCTCTGAGTCGGAAATCCATGGGCAGTCTTGCTCATATAAGTGAAGAAAGAAGACCGTTGATCAGAGTGTTGCACGAGCTGGAACAAACGGGGAATTAGTTTGAGATTGGGAGTTCTAACTCACTTTTAGCTCATTTGCAAGCTAAATCGTCTCTGGTAGAAGAAGTGAAGGCTTGACAGGATGAAGATACCGACCTCAAGCAAATCAAGGATACAGTAACTAAAGAGAAGTGGGACGATGTCCGATTCTCTATTGATGATTTCGAGATACTTCGGTTGGAGGGACGATTGTGTGTCCCTATGGTTGATAACTTGAAGGAAAGAATCCTTGAAGAAGCACACCGGACAACTTATACAATCTACCCGGGAGCTAATAAAATGTATCATGACTTGAAACAACTGTATTGGTGGAATGTCATGAAGAAGAATGTTGCAAACTATGTAGCCAGGTGTTTAGTGTGTCAGCAAGTCAAGGCTGAACACCAGAAGCCCGCCGGAACATTACAACAGATAGAAATACCTGAGTGGATATGAGATAGGATAACTATGGATTTTGTAACAGGGTTGCCAAGATCACAACGTGGATTTGATTCGGTTTGGGTGATTGTGGATTGCATGACTAAGTCCGCGCACTTTCTGCCAGTTAAGACCACTTACGGAGTGAGTCAATGTGCACAGATTTATCTATTAGAAATCGTTAGATTGCACGATGTGCCAATGTCCATAATGTCTGATAGAGGGCCACAGTTCACTTCCAGGTTTTGGAAGTCATTGTAGGAAGTGTTGGGAACGAGAGTTGATTTGGGTACTGCGTTCCACCCACAGACTGATGGGCAATCAGAAAGAACCATTCAGATTCTTGAAGACATGCTTCGGGCGTGTATCATGGATTTCGGCGGAAGTTGGGAAAGGTACTTACCTTTGGTTGAGTTTGCATGCAATAACAGTTATCAAGCAAGTATCCAAATGGTACCCTTCACGGCTTTGTACGGTCGTAGGTGCAGATCCCCGATTGGGTGGTTCGAGGTTGGAGAGGCTAGTCTAATTGGCCTAGAATTGTTACAAGATGCCTTGCAAAAGGTGAAGTGTATAAGAGAGAGATTGCTGATGGCTCAGAGTAGGCAGAAGTCCTATGCAGATAATCGAAGGAGAGAACTCGAATTTGCGGTGAACAGGTGTTCTTGAGGGTATCACCGACGAGAGGCGTAATGCGGTTCGGTACAAAGGGGAAGCTAAGTCCTCGGTATATCGGACCGTTTGAAATCTTAGAACGAGTTGGGAATGTGGCATATAAGTTGGAATTGCCTACGGAATTGGAGGGAGTGCATCCTGTCTTTCTTGTATCGATGCTTCGGAAATATCTTCCCGATCCCTCGCACGTAATCCAATCGCAAGACGTGCAACTAACCGAAAATCTGACATATGAAGATGAGCCAGTGGAAATCTTAGATCGTCAGTTGAAGAAACTCAGAACGAAAGAGATTCCATTGGTTAAAGTTCTGTGGAGAAACCACTCGACCAAAGAATCTACATGGGAGGTCGAGGGTGAAATGCGCAGGGCATATCCTCATCTGTTTCAAGACTAAGGTTAGTATTTTGTTTGAAATTCAGGGACCGAATTTCTTAAGGGGGAAAGATTGTAATATTCGAGATATAAAATTTTTATTATTATCATTATTATAAATTTATTTTTCTTTGAGAAGAAAAATAAATTAAATTAAAAAGTTAAAATATAAAAATAAATGAAGAAGGGAAAATAAAATAAAATAACTAAATATATATATATATATTATTATTATTATTATTATTATAATCATTATTATAATTAATATTATTATTATTATTATTTACTGAGCAACAAAAAAAAAAGAGATGTAAATATAATAAAATAATAATTTACACACACACCCACCCCAAATCAGCCAACACACACCACATTAAAACAAAAATAATAAAATAAGCAAAAGAGCAAAATGCAAGGCATAAAAATAAAAGCCAAAGAAAAGAAGCAGCAAGCAAAATGCAAGGCATAAAAATAAAAGCCAAAGAAAAGAAGCAGCAAGCAAAACGCACGAGAAATAAGAAGCAGAGAAAGACGCACGCGTGAAGCTCACGGGAGGAAGAAGAAAGCTACGGGAAGCACGGTTTTGGCCGGAAATACGTCGGGGGGGCGACGCCGGTGACCGGAAAAGTTGACCGGACCTTATCCTCTACACCACCAAGCCTTCTACCAAATTGGAATCAAGTAAGAAAGACCCAAACTCTCAAAACCCCAATTTCTCCAATTTTGGGTATTTTAGAAATTCATCAAATACTTCCAATCGGGGCATTCCGGGGTTAAAGTTGAGCTTAGTGGATGTTATTGAAAGCTTAGTGAGGTTTAGAATCAAAGCTAAACTGTAGGAATTGACCGGGTATGGAAATTAGGAAAATTTAGCTAGAAAATTGCTATAAATTCAAAATTTATAGTTTGATTCATGTTTAGGCTTTGATTGGAGTAGTATAGGTGTTATAAATGTTGGAGATAGTCAAGGGAATAAAGCCCGAGTGTTTACCGTCTCAACCGGAACCCAATCCGGTGAAAAAGAGCTGTGCAGTGGGTTGAACACCTCGGTCTAGTTCGTGGTGGACACCTAAGACCCGCTGAATTGGTTCCAAGGCTCTAATTATACCCAATTATATTTTTATATATAATTCAAGAGGTAGTAATTAAGCTTTTACTCGGCGAATAAGGGAGACGGTGGGATGAGTAAGCTAGAGCCTCTTTTGAACCGTGAATTTAATTCTTTTATTAGTTAAATACCCATATGAACACATGAAGGGAAATTTAGACAAGTGGAAATCTCTAACTTAAGCAATTAGAGGTTCTAAATGGCTTGAAAGTGTGAAAGTCGAATATGGGGCATTCTGGACTTTCAGAAAGAGCAAATAAGATGACGTAACGAACTAAATAATTAGTTCTTGGAAAATAACTAGAGGGTGCATAAGCATTAGCATGACACGTGCATGGTAGATGCTTAGATATGCGTTCTAAATTTCTTAAAAATAATGTGTATAGGGCACCACAAAGTGATTGGAGCTTCAGGCACTCCGAGGACTGATCAGGAGGGCCAACGAGGTGAGGGGCTCTCCCATCTCTGCCCCACAGGGTTGGATGACAACGTGCAAATGTGGTCTGCCCTATTTATTGTAGTTATTATATGAAATATACTTATCTGTATGAGTTTGCGCTGCATGTGTATCTTTAGTAAGTAAACGGTGGAATTCCAAACCAGTTATGTGTATATGTGATAATGTGGCTCAATGAACCTTATGTGTTACCGTGGGTAGGATTGTGTCGTGATTTCATATGTGAGGGTTCATTAATTTTAGAAACCCATTTAAATTGATCATCGCGCAAAGGTTTTAACCGTATGGTACATTGAGGAAAATGAACCTAGGTTGTTAAATGTGAGTGAGAGTGTTGCATAATTGAAACGGGGGAAATCTAGGCCTAACTAAAGAACACATATGATATTCAGTTAGTCACAAATAGGGCGTCTTTTAGGGTTAAATATGTTAGTTGAGTTTGTCTGGGTAGATCGAGTCGGTCATCCTGATCGGACAGAAAGGATTATGACGTCAGCAAGTATGCCACATAGTGGCCATTACCTTGGTTTAAACTGAGGTCAGACAAGTTGCCGGCTATTACTCTAAGCGTGCCTTGGAGTCAGAAAGTTCCTGGTGTGATCAACCAAGTTCGTACATGAAATTGCCTTCGGGCCAGTATTTCTCTTAGCGTAACGCGGGAGACAGAAAGTGAGTGCCTACGTGCACAAGTGTATGTTAACAATGGAACCATATGTTATATGTTTATGATTGATTTACATGCGGATTAATAAATATGTTAGAAGCATGAAATAGGATTTTAAATTGTGAATATGATTTACTGATTGCTTGATCATGTTAAAGATCATAATACGAATCTGTTTCATGCGCATGTGGTTGTGGTTGCTCCCTTCCCCCAGCTGTAGTGGTACCCGCTGCTACGCCAGGGATGGAGGAGCTTCTCACTGAGTCTGTTCGACTCACCCCCTGTTTACATGTTTCAGATACAGGTGGTTCAGGAGTCGGGAACGCGTCCACTTCTTCTCAAGGAGGCGGACAACTCTGAAGACCGCACGCTTTGTTCGCGTTGGTAGTTATTTTGATTATGTATATATGTTGTGATGTATATATATATATGAATCCTTTTTGGGCGTGGCGTATGTATGTTTACATCTGCTATGTATATATATATATATTACACACTTGAATTCTAGCATTGTCAGCTTCATACAGATTAAAGTTAGGTCTTGGTATTTGGGACTTTAGGCTATGATATAGCATATATCATGTGTGTGTATATATATATATATATATGACTTCCGCATGCGACTAGGATAGATCACACGCCTTGAGGGTGTGATCAATATGTAAATTATATATATACGTGTGACTGAATACCTGATTGTATGAAAATATGGCTTCCGCATGTGAATAAGATAGATCACACGCATTGAGGCGTGTGATCAATATGTAAACTATATGCAAGCGTGTGATTGAATATTTGTATAACTATACACAGGATTTCTGCATGTGAATAGGATAGATCACCCGCCCTGAAGCGTGTGATCAATATGTATGCTATATGTACGTGTGAGTGATTATGTGTATATGTATAGACTGAAGCGGCGTTGAGCGAGCCGTGGATTGCACGCTACTTAGGTCACCGGATATGGATGGCCATAAATACTATATATTGTTTGTATTAGAAATGGGTAGTTATAAACATGTGAAAATGTAAATCAGGGATTAGAGGCTTACGGGATAGGAGAAATCCTACTTCCCGTGCCGGTCACGGACGTCCGATAGGGGGTTGTGACAGTATAGATTGGAAAATAAGATTTCAAAAGTGATAATGATAATAATAAGAAATGCAAAAGTGATATATGTGGCCAAAACCCCCATTTTCATATCTTTCACATGTGATAGATAAGGAGAGAACCGAGAGTGAAAGGAAAAAGTGGCGGAGAGGGAAAGAGAGAAAGACCGAGAAGGAGGAAGAAGGGGAGTGAACGAGAGAGAGAGCCGAGAGTGAGACCGAGAGTGGGAAGGAGAGAAACCAGAGAGCAAATAGAAGGTAGAGATGAAGAGAGAAAGAGCTTAAGGAGCAAGAGAAATCGAAGAAGAAGGATTTCTTCTCTAGCCAAACCAAGAAGCCTAGGATTTCTTCTGGGAGAAATCGAGTGCAAGGTAACATGCTTGGCCTTGCCTATTTTTGGAAAGAATCATACCTTGTTGAACATCCATTTTTGTGAAGATTTAAGTCTCAAAACCGTTGAACATGTTTGCTGAGTTTTTCTGCTGTCGTGAATCTGACCTTTGTTCATTTATTTGCATTTTTATCTTTCATTACGGGGCCGATCTGAGTGATTCAAAAGCCCAGGGAAAGCTAACATCCATAGCTTTCCAAATTCTACCTTGAATGCAAAACCCAACGGTTAGATTCTTAGAAAAGGCCTTCGAAAGTTGGCTATTGCGTTCTTGACTCTGTTTTGATGTTTGTGTGTTCTTGGAATTATAATAAATTAACATATACATGTTAAAGAACTTCCAGAAATTTATACAAAAATATTCGGATGAAGTTTGAATTGCTTAAAACTTACTGGTTCATCGTGTGTTTTGTTTTGGGGAATATGTGTGGAAATTCTCAATTTTGGCTAATCTATATGGTTATGGAAATTAGGAAATTAAAATAAAACTATTTGTATTGATTCATGAGTGTAAGAAAACTTGTTATGGATATTGGTAGTAGAGTTTAACTTTTAATGGCATGTTTAAAGTGAAAGTGTTTTTGAATTAGTAAACGTTAAAAAGAAAAAGCTGTGAATGAGGTTGAATCAGTTTATGCTTAGATATTAAATTGATGCATTTGTATTATAATGCATTTAGATTAAGATTTGGTGTCCAAGAAGTTGAAACCAATGCGCATTTTGCAAAAGGGTAATTGTAGCTTGGAAATGAGGGACCAAAGAAACTCCTTGGAGGCAAGGGCACTGAAGAATATAATCAATGGAGTTCTTAAGGTGAGGGACTCTCTCATCTTAGCCCTTAAAGGGTTGATTGCTTGATGTGATTGTGTGACCCAATGCGTGTATTTCTTTTTGTGTGCGTGGAATTCATGGATAGTTGTAATGATTGACATAGACATGAAAATTGTGGACTTCTAAATGTATGCTTGTACTCATGGATGATTGTTGATGAAACTTGACCTTGTGTATGGGTTTTATTTTACGAGTTATGATTGAATTGTTTAACTGCGTGTATAGGTCATGATTGTTGTTGTGAATGAAAAGAATAAGTTATTTGCTTCTCTGTGAATTGAGAATTGTATTGAGTTATGATGTTTGTTAGACTCATTAGCATGGTTTTTGCACGAATCTAAGGATTTTGATTAAGTGTGAATGTTGTTTTGTTAGGTGTATGGGAAGGACCATGGGTGAACCATACACCTTGTGTGAATGTTGCATGGTTGAGAACATGGGAAGGAGCAAAGGCAGAACCATGTGACCAATCATGAGCTATGATATAAGGTAGTGTATGGGAAGGAACAAGGTTGAACCAAACACCATATATAAATGTGGCATGGGGTAGTCCATGGGAAGGAACAAGGTTGAACTATGGGACTAATCTCGTGTTACTGTACAAAGGCGGGCATGGGAAGGAATGGGGTTGAACCATGCGCTGTTAGAATTGTAAGATTGGGAAGGTGGTGGGAAGGAACCTTGTTGAACCACTTAACCAACCCATTTGCTAAGAACCTATAGGTAAGCAAGGAAGGAGGGAAGGAACCTAGTTGAACCTCACCCCTTGTTTGCTAGTGGGAAGGAATTTGTGTGAAAAGGTAATGTTGGTCTCATAGTTTGTTTTCTTTACCATATGAACCCTCTTCTTTAAAAAAAATTGCATTTCTTATCCATTTTCAACACCAAATCGGGGGTTCATTCTCTTGTATTACTTGGAAAACCTTGGACACCGATTTGTAAACTAAATTCTTTTAAAACTTTATCATTCCTAAAAGTTTTTTTCATTAAATGGTGCCCAAGCAAATCTTAACCCTATGTGGACAACATTACTTCCAACTATTTGTTGATTCTTGGATTTCTCTCATTTGAACTTAGATCTAAAGATTGTTCTTGAAATTGATGTATGGACACCACTTGAGTGGTTTATGTCTTGAATGTGTATATGACTCTTATGAAAGGTGTGTATGTGTAAGTATGATTGGTACATAAACCTTGGTTTGTTTTTTGAGAAATATTTTGTTGCTATCTAATAAATGATAATGTAATTGCTTATGTGTGACACTCTCGTCCCTTTCGTGGTGGTACCCTTCTACCACGTCTAGAATGAGTTTGCCCCTCACTGAGTCGTATGACTCGCCCCTCATGGTTTTACATTTTTCAGAGACAGGTATAGGTAAGGTATCCACCTTGGTCCGGTGAAGGCGGCAATAGAAGAACCTACACTTGGTTCGTGTAGGTCCTTCCTTTGATAATACTTTGTAATTTGTAAAAATTCATTCATCTTTAGATGTCAGCTGCATTAGCCTAGAGGCAGAATTTGGGACTTTGTAAAATTGCTGAATTGGTATTATGAAATTGATTAAAATTGTAATATGTGATGGATTAAATGGAACGCTTAAATATCAAATCGAAAGACATGTTTTAGAATTATAATATAGGGTTACAGGCTCGGGGGTTCTACCCTTAGTCTGTGCCGGTCAAGTGCCCTCGGGTGGGGGTCGTGACAGTGTCACGACCCCCGTTTAGAGGACCGTGACCGGCACAGACACAAGGAATACCCCTATGCCTGTAAGCCTTATCACCTAATTGACAGAATATCTATTATTGAAAATACATTCACATGCATTATAATACCATGGCTACACCGAAATGGTGGCCTATCCTAGGCAAGCAAATCCACGACCAGTGCCGCTTCAGGATATAGATGTAGGAAAACACACATAATATATAACCTGTGTACTGGCTATACATCCGAAGAAGCTGCCTATCCTATTCACATGCAATAGATATATGTATATATATATATATTGAAAACAAATTTTTTTCCTGTATCACAGTAAAATAAATCTTGATATTTAAGGTGTGTGAAGCTGACAATTCTAGATTTAGTAATACAATCTAATTGGGTACGTCTACCCTTTACTTTATGATACAACAATAAAGTAAATTAAATTACAATTACACTTTATTCACCCACATGAACAAGTTGTGGGTCTTGGAAAGTGTTGCTCAATCCTCGTTCAACAGAGACTTCTTCCACCTGTACTTAACCTGTCTCTGTGTAGTAAAAATGAGGTGTGAGTCTTAACCACACGACTCAGTGAGGACTCTCCCATCCCCGGCGCAAGGTGGGTACCATAGCTCTAGATTTGGGAGTCATACACAACCACATGCAAAAACAACTAGTTACTATTGTTAGCATACATTCTTGGTGATCACACAACAACAGAAATTTCACCCAAACACTCACATGCATTTAATAACTGTAAATATGCAGCAGTTTATTCCACGCCATCAATAAGCAAGTAAAAATGTAACATATAGTGCCGGCTTTTACCTACCGGTCTTCTCACGTTTCAACATGTCTGAATCAAACAAGACGTGTGGTTGCGTAATCATGTACGCTACCACTACGCTACACAATCAGCAATTATATGCAAACACAGATAATTTATACATACACACAGATGCTAAACATACATCTACTTAATCTCTCCAACTCTGGGCTATCTACTAGCCACTACATGGCTTTCCCACTTCGAACCCGTGCACTCGGGTTACTGGCCACCAAGTGGCAAAACATACTTAACCCATTCACTTGGGTACTGGCCACCTCGTGACAATTCTGTTAACCAAACACAATCAACTTCTATCTATCAAACAACTGACGCATAGCCACCACGTGGCACATCCTGACCCCTTGCTACGGGGCAATAGCTTGAGCCCACTAGTCCATTACCCAACCAGGCCACATGGCGGGCACGGCACGACGTCTCGAAGCATGGCCACTGACACACCCTGGACCAACTCCACAGGATGACTTCTCTTTTACTAGGTTAGGCTCACGGTTCACCCGTAGGTTCCTCCCGTGTCTCCTTACCTTAGTCTCACATATTAATAGGATTCTTTGTATCTTTCCCGAAGGATCAACAATTCTTCTCCTTGTTAATATGGATGAGTATCCTTAATAGTATATAACTCATATACCCGTCCAGATGCACTCTCTGAGCCTCAAGTTATCCTCATAGCAATATAAAACCTTTCTGACCCTATTGCCAGGATAGGGCAATGACCATCGTCATGGTGATAATAAAACAAAGGTCTCAAGTGCCATCTGACGTTGTTCTAGTCGATGTTTCACATCACTAGCATAACCAAATCTGAAACCCACCAATAACTCCATTTGCATGATTATAATTTAAGTCACCGTCGTGACGAGTTTTCAAAATAAAAGCTTAGTCCTTCCGTACAAGGACTCTTGCCACCGTCGTGAGAAAAGATTTAATAAAATACTCATCATGCCTCCGGAGTGTATGAGTTGGATTTGTAACACACCAATCATAGCAAACAATTACACTCTACTCCTATGTCTTCCTATCCAAGCTATTTTCCACAACCTATTTTCTAGTTCATTTATTCTTTTAGCATTCTATGCCTCTAGCTAACACATACCAGACAAGCAGAGAATATACATACTCATGTAATCCACATAAGCATACAACCCTAGGAGCAGAGATGAAAGAGCCCTCACCTTGGCCAACCTTCCATGCAATCCTCTCCTGTAACTTTAGTCTCCTCGGAGTTCCTGTTGTACTCTATTGCAAGCCGTTGTTCCTATAAGAACAGCATGTGCTTCATTAAGGTTATTACATAGGTTAACTTGTTATTTATCTCTCCATTACTCTCACATGTAGTCCATGGTTGCCACAGAGTCAAGCTCTTGGTCTTATTGGACTTCTCTATCCCAACTTATGCGTATCCTTCCTCGGACACTTGACTTACTCGAATATAACACTCTACTTGAGTGTTTCACAAACTTGGATTTGAGTATTAGACCTCTATCTAACTTGTATTCACATCTAAGGAAGCTTATCTAGCTTGGTTGAAAGTAATCCTAAACTTGTCCAGAAAATCCTTCATTGAATAATCATGTACCTAAATTTACTCCAAGACTGCCATTACCTCAACAAGTCTAAGTTCCTCTAACCTTATTCAACTTACTTGCCACCTATACATCTTACAACCACCTTATGATTACCAGTTTCGATAAGCACATCATATTAATAATTAGTGGGGTTAATAAGATCCCGCTAACCTATTGGAAATTAAATCCCAAGCATACGTTATCATTCAAGAAAACTTATAGCATATGTCAATTACTATCTCTCATGTCTCTATAAACCTTTGTTCTATGCATCTAATATCTTTCTACAAAATTCTAATAGCACTCCATATATAAGTCACCTTCAAATTTTACTTAGAAGTAACAATGCATGGCTTAGAAATAACCAATTTACTACGCATTAAATAAAATTATGATCCTTTAATACCATTCATCTCACAGTTCCTTAAAAAGATTATGAATAGCAATTTATGGGTACTCCTTGATCTATTTACTCAAATCCAAGCCCAATCCTAATTATCAACAATTTCCCCAATTTAGAAATAATTATAATTTCAACCCCAAATCCTTCCAAATTCGAATTTCGACAAATCCAAGAATATAATCTTGATTCCTACCCCGACTAAGTGTTCAAGAACACTTTCTAGGTCTCAATCTACCCTCGAAACAACTCAATAAGGTCAATTGAAGAAATCCCTAAAAATGAAAAAATTGAGGGTTTCGAATGAAATTGGGGTTACCAACCTTGATTCGATTGGTGGGAGGTGTGGAAGATGTTGTAACCGAGCTCCGATGACTTTTCTCGGCGTCGGCTAGCTCTTCTCCGGCCACTTTTCCGACGAAATCCTCCTCTTCCCCTTCTTCCTCCCTCACCTCTCCACCCCTCTCTCTCTCTCTTCTTCGTTTTCTTTCTCTCCCTTACTGTTCGACTTCTCTCTCTCCTTTCTCTCTTTTTAATTCTTTTTCTATTCTAATTAATGCTTATCCTTTCCTTTTTGCTTCACCACACTAAATGCATGGGGTCCTCCAATTTAATAATAATAATAATAAAATAATTATAATAATAATAAAATATTTATAATAATTATAATAAATAAATAAATATAATTAATAATTAAATAATAAATAAATAAATATTATTAAAAATAGATTAATTAATTATTACACAAAAAAGTATTTAATATGTATTTTTTTATATAATCCCTTTCCCTATTTAATTCAGGTTTTCAATTTCTTAAGTCCTGAATTAAATCCCAAAATTATTTTCTACTTCTTTCCTTCATCTATTATTTTATTTTAAACTTTGAAAAATTTTCTTAGGTATTACAACCTTTGAAAAAAAAAAAATTCCTCTCCGGTTTCTATTAACTTTCATACTTTTTCTATATTCTTTTTAAGGTTTTAATTCCTAGCCCCAGAATAAATCATTCTTAAATCCTCGAAATTTTAAATAAATCATTCTTTAATCCTAGAAATTTTTCGGGGTATTACATTCTTCCCCCCTTAAGAAATTCGGTCCTCGAATTTCATCTCCTTCGTGGGGTTGTTGGCTTGTTGCCATCCCTTGGCTCAATTTCATCTATGGTTTCCCTCACTGTGGAAGTTTTACCGTTTTACCCTACGGTTCATCTTTCTTTCCTAGAGGCTCAAGGTCTCTATCTGGTTTCTACATATTCTTTCTGTGATCGTTTACATTTCTAGTTTCATAGTTAACCACCCCTTTGCGAGGTGTTAACTGATAGACTCTCTCTGTCGTTGTATCCTTCCCCGAGGATACCTAACTTTCCTAGTTTCGATTCACATTGTGCTACTAACTTTGCAATGGAGTGTCCGGCACGTACCACATGCCATGCTCCAATTTAGTTCTCCAAGGGGCTAACTATTGCCTTCTCTAGTGAGGCTTACCTTGACTCAATCTGCTTGTCTGACTAGCTACCATCGTAGTGACTTCTTATATCCGTCTTGGAACACGCCAAGACACTAGCTATTTGCATAGCACACTAGGTTCTATTTCTATAACTCTAACTGACGAAGTACTCCCCTACATCGGAGTCCTCGTACCTAAATATCCTCTACTACCAAGCAGCTACCCTTCTGCTGGTATTCCCCTGATATATTCTTTGTAAACGACTTCTCCAGAAAAGTCCGTTTACATCTTACTACACCCTCTACTCTACATCTAGACTTACCACTTACACGGCATACACCCTACGTAGGTGTTTATACTTTGTGCCACCAGTGTACCCAACCCTTCCAAGGTTGTTACACTTACTACCGACTCGGTTTACCCTACTCGTGTCCAAACGAAGCTAAATGCCATGACACTAGCACAAGTATATATTACACTTACCGTTTCTCCACCAAACGGTAAAGGATCTTACGTTTGTGACTCGTGTTTCCCTTTCTTTTCCGGACTTCTACACTTACCCTTAGTGGTTCCATAACCACTTCAGGTTACTCCCTGTCGACATCCTATGCCTGACATACTTAGACTCTTCTCTGACTACTACTTGTAGTCATTTCTGCTTATAATGAAAACTCACCAGTCTCCTCCTTACCATCATACTCATTACTCTGCCTCAGGCTCAGTTCGGTCCTCACATCCGAAGACCTCGCTTAACACGACTATGACTGTGGATCTATACCATCCTCAGGTTAGTCTACTTAGAGTTGCACATCTTATGCTAACTCTACTCGTTGGGTTTTCGTTGGCTTTTACCCCAACTTGGTCCACTCGGACTCCTCAACTCACTTAGATTCTGTATTCCTACTTGGAATATTTGGTCCGTTAACTCCAGCATGAACCTTTCCGGACATGCTCTACTCCCCATGACCAAACGGGATCCGCTCCCACGGTTTGACTCTTTCCTTTCTTACGGTGTGGCAAATGTTCACGAACGTATACCACCTCTTGCAAGTGTGTTACCCGTTGGGTTCCAATCGCCCCCAACGGTAGCATACCTGTTTTATCATTTTGGCCCGCATCCCGGTCTAATACTTTCGGGTCCATAATCACCCTATGGCCCATTAATTGGTCACCCTTAGGTTTACCTGTATACTCCCTTGGCACTTTAGCACTCTCTAGTGCTTTTCGATATCTACTTAACTTTAATCACTCCAAGCGACTGATTTCTCAACTACATCTACCATCCTTATACAGCTTACCTGTAAAAGGACGATTGTTTGGTAGGGTATTGGTCATATGAGTTAGTTTTCTTAGGCACCCTGCAGGTTTTAAAAACTAATTCAAGCTTATTCCTTAGAAAATGACGCCTAAGGTTTTCGTAAATGGTTAGGGTTTAACCAATTGGAATGACACAAATTGAGAAAGAGTTTTCATGAAAATTTGCCTTCCAATGGTTATCCCTAGTATTTTTAAGAAAAGTTTAAGGGTCTTTCAGAATCTCTCATCCGGAAAGACCAAAAAGATTTTTACAAAAATTTCTTAGGTGATCAATATCCTATTCTTTATGCTCTTCCTTAAGCAACCCAAGAGAGTTTGGTTGGGCTTAATCCCATCTTTGCCCCCTTGTTTGCTTAAGGAACTAGCAGTGTTGGACTAGGCTCTTTCCCTGTGCCTTAGCATTTACTCTGTTTCCTGCTCGGCATATGGTGACTTTTCCCGGCGTCGGCTAGCTCTTCTCCGACCACTTTTCCGACGAAATCCTCCTCTTCCCCTTCTTCCTCCCTCACCTCTCCACCCTCTCTCTCTCTCTCTCTTCTTCGTTTTCTTTCTCTCCCTTACTCTCGACGTCTCTCTCTCTCCTTTCTCTCTTTTTAATTCTTTTTCTATTCTAATTAATGCTTATCCTTTCCTTTTTGCTTCACCCCACTAAACGCATGGCACCCCCTCCAATTTAATAATAATAATAATAAATAATTATAATAATAATAAAATAATTATAATAAATAAATATAATTAAAATAAAATAATTAATAATTAAATAATAAATAAATAAATATTATTAAAAATAGATTAATTAAATATTACACAAAAAAGTATTTAATATGTATTTTTTTTTATATAATCTCTTTCCCTATTTAATTCAGGTTTTCAATTTCTTAAGTCCTGAATTAAATCCCAAAATTATTTTCTACTTCTTTCTTTCATCTATTATTTTATTTTAAACTTTGAAAAATTTTCTTGGGTATTACAACCTTTGAAAAAAAAAATTCCTCTCCGGTTTCTCTTAACTTTCATACTTTTTCTATATTCTTTTTAAGGTTTTAATTCGTAGCCCCGGTATAAATCATTCTTAAATCCTCAAAATTTTAAATAAATCATTCTTTCGTAATACCCGAGGATATTTAATTAGCGTCGTTGGTCTAATTTAATTAATTAATTTAGAATGTGGAAGATGAGATAAAAATACACACTACCCTATTACCTACTATGTTGTGAATACAAAGTATTTTAGATCCTAATATTTATTAATAATCAGACTTACTTTCTTTTAATATGTATATATTAATTAATTATATAAATGTATATATATGTAAAAAAAAAGAAAAGGAAATCAGACTTTCTTTTAATATATATATATATAAATGTATTAGATAAGAGAGAGAAGAGAGAAGAAAAGAAAAGAAAGAAAAGAAACGTGAGAAGGAGACGGAGGAAGAAAGGAGCACGAGAGGGGAGAGGGGAAACGTGAGAGAAGTGGAGGAGCAGCTGGTGGCACGAACGGCGGACGACGGCGGACGCGTGGTGGTGGTCGGACGTCCACCGGAGCCGGAAAACGCCATCGTGGTGGCTGGAGGAGAGAGAGTGACGGACTAGAGAGAGAAACAAGAGAGAGAGAGAGCCTTCTCGCCGGAAAACGCCGTCTCTTCACCGGGGAAGGTAGCTGGGAGTCTCCTCTACTCTATATTGTCCTTCTAACCGGTTGAATCGAGGTGAGAAGTCCCAAAACTCTCAAACCCCAATTTTATCAATTTTAGGGATTTTTGGAAAGACCCCAATTGATTCAATCTGAGTATTTTGGGTCCTAAATTGAAGTATATGCATGTTAGGAAGTGAGTTGGAAGCTTAGGAACCGAAACCAAATTGATGGAATTTATCCGGGTTGGAAAAAGTGTAGGAAAATGTGGTTGTTAAGGTTTAAGGGTGTTGTGGAATGACTTGGGGTGCATTGAAAGGGTGAATAATAATTATATAATTATTAAAAAAATTATTGGAATGTACGAGGGATTAAAACCCGAGTAATTTCCGTCTCACTTGGAACCCCGTTCGGAGAAAAAGAGACAATTTTCTAATTTTACGCGAATTCGGGTATGTGTATTCATGTATAGGTGAAGTGTTCAGGGTTATTTTGATAAATGGAAATATTGGATAAGTAGAATTTATGACTCTTGAGCCATAAATTCAAGACTTGGGTAGTGGGAACTTCACATGGACACATAGAGGTGAATTTGGGTAACCTTGCATTCCCAAATTCAACGTTTCCGAATAGCGTGATTAAGAGAGGGTTGGACACGAATTAGAAGCATGCTAGGTGTGTCGAAATCTAGTTGAGGGCACTCCAAGCCAACAACTAGCCTATGGAATTAATTAGAAAGAATATGAGCATTAGCATTACATGTACACGATAGTGGTTGAATTTTCAAGTCTTTGAATCTCTCAAGTATATGTGTATAGGGCACCATACTGTGAGTGGACTTTCGGGCACACCGAGAGCCGATCAGAGGGGCCAACCAGGTGAGGGGCTTTCCTATCCTTGCCCTATAGGGTTGACTGCGGATATGGATATATGGTTTGCCTTCTTGCCTATTTGTAGGAATTACATGTTAGATAACATGCTATTGTTGTTCCTAAATTACAGTATATGTGAAAATGTGCTATATGTGTGTATGTGAATTGTAAAAATGCGAACAGAAGGTCCTTGGGACCTATACGACACCGGGGTAGGATCGAGTAATTATTATTTGAAGGGTGTGGTTTTATAAGTAAGTCCTTAAAGAGAATAAACCTAGGTGACCTTGTTCTGAACCAAGAGTCCAAATTAGAAACCACTTGGAACTCTAAATTGCCTAAGAAGAAGTAAAATGAACAAGTAGTGGTCCATAGGGGTCATTTATTGTGCAACACTGGAACCGAGTCTATCACGGGTAGTCCGGGTAGATTGAGTCTCTTGTCTTGAGTCAAACCACAGGAATACAAGTATTTGAGTACACCACATTGTGGCTATTGCCTTGGGAAAACCGAGGTCAGGTGAGTTGCCGGCTATTGCTCCAAGTGAAGTCTTGGGGTCAGACTATTGTTCCAAGTATAGTCTTGGGACCAGGGGTTCCTAGAATGATCAACTAGGTTCCCATATTGCTCACGTGAGATATTGCCTTCGGGCCAGATTCTCTCCTAACGGAGATATTGCCTTCGGGCCAGTTTATGATTATGATTACTTGAATACAGAGGACTACATGGAATTATATGTCAAATCACGATATGATGTATGTGTGAATTTAAATGTATGTAAATCCATGCTTTAAATTCTTTATTGTGAATATGATAATAGCTAATTGCCTGACCACTTAATATATGGAAATTTAATCAGTTATATGCATATGTGTTTGTGATTGGCTCCTCTTCCCCAGTTGTAGTGGTACCCGCTACTACACCAGGGATGGGAAAGCCTCTCACTGAGTCTGTTTGACTCACCCCAATATTACATGTTACAGACACAGGTGGTATAGGCATCGGGAGCGCTTCCACTTCATCTCAGGGAGGCGGACAGACTTAGAGACCGCACGCATTGTCCGCGTGGGTAGTGTTGTTATATCTATTTTTGACAGGATGTATATGTATATGATTCTTTTAGTATAGCATTGTTTTGTACAGCTGCTATATGCATATATGTATACGTCACACTCTAGAATTGTCGGCTTCATACAGATTAAAGATTGGTCTGGTTGTTGGGATCATAGGTTATGATATGATGAATATCATGCGTATATATATATATATATATATATGGATGTGACTTCCGCATGTGAATAAGATAGACCACTCGCACTGAGCGTGTGGTCAATATGTAAATTATATATATGTGTGACTGAATACTTGATTGTGTGAAAATACGGCTTCTGCATGTGAATAGGATAGGTCACACGCATTGAGGCGTGTGATCAATATGTATATTTTATGCAGGTGTGTGATTGAATATATATGCTTGACTGTACACAGGGATTCTGCATGTGAATAGGATAGATCACCCGCCTTTAAGCGCGTGATCAATATGTACATTATATGTACGTGTGATTGATTATGTGTATATGTATAGACTGAAGCGGCGTTGAGCGAGCCGTGGATTGTGTGCTACTTAGGTCATCGGATAGGGATGACCATATAAATACTATATTGTTTGTATTAGAAATGGGTAGTTACGCATATATAAGAATGTCAATCAGGGATTAGAGGCTTACGGGATAGGAGAAATCCTACCTCTCGTGCCGGTCACGGGCGCCCGGTAGGGGGTCGTGACAAACATCTTTAATCCTAGAAATTTTTCGGGGTATTACAGACATGATCAAAGTCCACGTAGTTCATCATGATGACGTCTATAGGGGCCGTTAGGCTAGGTGGTTTACATGTTTTGGGCCGTGTGCGACTAAGACGTGCGTAAGGTACTCCGGGCGGGCGAGCCGCTCATGGGAGGTTGCCTTTGTGTGAGAGAGCTTCAGTCTCTGAGAGCTGTTGGGAGCTCTGTTGGTGGGGTACTCTGGGACGGAGATGCATCTGCCGGCAGTAAGACCTGGCGGTGCTGTAGGCAGAGCTTGGAGTGTGTGATATGGAGTGGGCAAGAAGATGTCTAAGGGTGCTCAGAATGTTTACCTAAGTGATTATAGGTGGAGTTCTTCCAGTGCTTGGGATCTGGTCTCTAAGTCCCCCGTGTGAGGGTCCTTTTATATTAAATGTGGGGAGGACGTGCTTGACCTACGTACTCGTGGGACGTGGGTCGTCCCACGATGCGCAGGGGGTCTCCACGTCTCCAAACGGGAGCCCTCGTGGAGAGATGCGGACAAGGGCCACGTAAGTGATAGGTGAGTGGTGCCACGTGTCGCTAGCGTGTGCTGCCGCTAGGTTTCTGGAAGCTCAGTGCCACGTGTCCCTAGGCAGAATATTCTGAAGTTACATAAGTCCCACAAGTCTACGGGTGTCGGGCACTCGTGAACTTAAGTTCTCTGTTAGTAAGCCACTTAGGAAATTTTTGCCCGTCGTTTGATTTTGGGGAAGAGCTCATCCGCAAGTGGGCTTAGCCATCACGGGTTGGTTGTCCGAGTCGAGAAGCTGTGTTTCTTTGTTTTTCTCCATGGGAGTGGAGACGTTTGAAGGTGCCACGCGTCATGACGCGGGTGGCTGACTGCTTGACTTCCTTAGCAAGTTTTTAGCCGTCTCTGCAGAGAGTACGCGACTTACCGAGGAGGGATCATCATTGCTCAGAGGGGAATTTCTTGAAGTGCCCCTTAGGGGTGTGTGGAGGAAATTCAAAGGTCAGGGGCCTTTTGGTCATTCCCTTCAGTTTCAGAGTTTTACCCGTTTCCGTGCCTTTTTGGTTGGACTCCGAAGCGTCTGTTGGGCCTCTTTTATTGTTGAGAGCGGAAGAGCCCTCACTCCTTTGTTTTGTGGTTTCCTTCCTCTTAGTCCAGATTTTCAGCGATTTCTCTGCTCCTAACCGTTCACAAATGGCTTGTCACGACCCCCACCCGGAGGCACGTGACCGGCACAGACAGAGGGCCTAACCCTGAGTCTGTTAGCCTTAACACCTATTTCATTTAACTATCATTCCCATTCGCATACACACATTATCAATATATATGGCTCACATCACCTGTGTGGCCTGTCATACACCTGCAATTCACAGCCAAGTGCTGCTTCAGTTTATATGTATACTCAAACACATATAATATATATCTGTCATATACGTTGCCACACACTCCGGTGTGTGACTTATCCTATTCACATGCAAATTCGTATACATAATAATAAGTCCCCCAAAATAATCCTGTCTTTAAGTATGTGGAGCTGACAAGTCTAGAGTATAATAACCGTAAAGTGTAATCAATTCATTACAATATCCAAAATAAAATCAAAGCCACCCACGGAGATAGAATGTGAGTGCTAGCAAAATGTAACCTTCACTGAGCCGACGTGGAAGTCTGACCGGTACCTGTATCTGAAAAAGTAAACCACTAGAGGGTGAGTCAATGACTCAGTGAGTGACTATCCCATCCTAGGCGTAGTAGCGGGTACCACTACAACCGGGAAGGGGAGAAACCACATTCACATACGTATACACTTCAATTCATCTTTGATAATTATATAATTGTTCTCAAACAATAGAACATGTACAAACTCTACTTTAACCGTACCACAACATACATTAATCATGCATACTGACATGCGTGTATCGAGAAACACCGAACATAGATTAACATCCAAGTGCGGTTCACCTGCCAAAATTACGTACCTTTGCTTACCTTGTTGCCGTCATGACGTGTCGGTCCTCCCTATCTATCCCGATGCACTATAAGACTTAACACATCGTCATGGTCGGTTGGATTTGAAATATGGTAATTTAAAAACAAGGTTTCCTCAACGCCACGTCAAGACAACAATCGACATCATCATGACCTTTTTATGAAAATAACTTTGTCTTGACGTCACGTGAGGATACCGGTCATCGTCATGGCAAGTTCGAAGAAAAGGAAATCTAGTCATAGTGCATACCAAGGACATTGAGGGTTTACACTAATGTTGAGTACCTATACGCTCGGTATCTTACATCGATATGCATATGCACACGACCCATTCTGGGACCGTCTCCACGGAATGTTGTGTTCGGTGGCGCACCCCGACACCAACCCGCCGAGGTGTCCATCTACATCGGCACTTTTCGGACCATCGTCTCAGGAAGCCCGCTTGGTTCAATCCGGACCAACTCAACGGATTAACCAACTTGTAATGGTGGCATACTCCGGACCGGCTCAACAAAGTATCCACAAGTGTATATATACATGAAGGCAATTTCGAACCTTACCCAACGAAATGCCAACATGAAGGCACTTTCCGAACCTGACCCGACGGAAAGCCCTTACCCTTGGTACCATACATGTTATTGCCATAATTCTCGAGTCAAGCACATATGTGTGCGGAATTATTCATCGTCACCCATATGTACTTGATCCATCATATTTCCACTTTAACAATCACGAACAATTCATTGTACAAAATTCCAACAATCGCCAATATAATGACAGAGTATTACTAGCAAGCATAAAATTAAATATTTACAAACATTCACGTATAAACAAGCCCATAAATCAAGGTTTCCTAATTTTCATACCCGGTAAATTTTCCTAATTTTCCTGATTTTATTATTATATATTTTTATTTATTTAGTGCATATCCTCTTTTTCCCTCATGTTTTTTGATCCTCTTTTCTTTTAGGTCCTAGAATAATTACATATATTCCCTATTACCTTCTTCTTTATTTTATTTTAACTCTTTAATTATTTAATTTAACTTATTTTTCTTTCAAAAAGAAAAATAAATTAAATAATAATGATAGTAATTAAATTTAAATATCTCGGATATTACAGCACTCTTGTCTCCAAGGAAGTACTTGAGTTCTAACAAATAGAACCACACCAATTAAACTTATCTACACATGTGTGTAGATAATTTTCCATAAACTCCATATTAACCAATTTTCCACTTCTACCCATATCAATGCCTAAATTCCACTACCTAAGCTATGGTCATCATTTGGGAGTTGGTTTTAGTTCAAAATAAATTTTACTTTAAGAAATCATATTCAAAAGTCTGCACGCCATCTAGCTCCATCAATGGAGAGTTTTTGCCAAATATAGAAATTTAACTCATTTCTACAAAATTCATCGATCACCATCCCAATCATTGGGCATTCTTCCAAATCATCTAAAATGCATAAACATATCATTTAGAGTTCATACATATCAACAATTTCAAAGAAATCAAAAATTCCAAAATTTTCACAAAAATTCGTCCAACATGAACCCTAGGTTGAAATCCTCCAAAGGAATCCTTATTGGGGTGTTTTCTATGTTCCAAAAGAGTCCTAGGTTGATATACTATCCATTAGCAACTCATTCCAACAAGAAAATCATGATTTAAGAGGTGGAGGCATGATTTTTGGAGCTTACCTTACGGAAATTCGAAAATTGAAGTTTGGGGAAGTTGCCCAAGCTCCTTGAGGCTCAACAATGGTGGTGGAGGCTTGTAGGAGTCTTGACTTGGTGGGAGGAAGCAAGAAAATGAGGGAGAAGTGGAGGATTTATCACTTTCTTCCTTGCCCTAGCACATAAGAAAGGAGAAGTAAAGAGAAGAAGATGAAGAGAAGAGAGGAAATGGCTACTGCGTGCTCTGCTCCTGGAAGTGAAAAAGTGTCTCATAAATTGGGTAGGAGATTTAAGGGTAATTTTGGGCAATTGACAACTTTTGGGGTAGGGTTAAATAGAGTTTTGATTGGATTCTCTTAACTATATTTATTTGTAGGTAAGAATAGGAAAATTTTTAAATTTTTGGCTAATCATAAGCCTATTAAGAATATATGTCATTGAGTGTCTTGCAGATGAAAGTTTCCTACCCAGTATAATTTTTATTTTCAAAAAATTCTCAAATTTAAACTATAAGCTTTGAATAATTCATATGACCACTTTTCAACAAAATTATAATTTTTCCACCTAATTTTCATATTTATTTTAATTTCTTAAATTCTCAACTCTAAAACTATTAAAACCTTAATTATATCCCAAAATTCACTCTAAAAAATTTATTTATTTTTCTTTAGCCAAAATGCTTAACTTCAATTTCACAATTTTATCAATTTCATATTATCCCATCAATTCCTATTTAATTTTATTTATCTATATGTATACACAAAATTATTATTTAAATCTATTGTTCATTTATTTATTTATTTATTTATTTTGTCCTTACATTCCAACTCCAAATAATGACCATGCTAAGTCTTACTATACACAATTGACCTGATTCTAAAAATACCCCTAGGGTATTACATGGCTTCGGCTAGTGCTACCGCTTCGGTGTGCTCTTCCATGGATCCAGATTTCGAACAATCCCTACTGCTGGTTGCGACAGAGGGAAATAGGGAGAGAGTGGATACTCTCATTATGCTGCGAGATTTTTTGGACCTCCAGGAGGTTCTGTCAGGAGAGGGTGAGAATTCGGCGGTGCCTCCTCCGCTTGTTTTCGCGAATTGGTATTCTGCCGAACTGAAGCCTAGTTCTACGACCAACATTCCAGCGGTGGACGCCGGTGTAGAATCACGGGTGTTGCTGGGCCCCGGCATCGAGAAGATATGGAGGGAACATTTCGCTCCTTCTCTCCTCGAGGGCTATGAGATAAGGCTGATGGGGGAAGGGGAGACGATTCTTTCGAGCGACGACGTCAGCTTTGTTCTTCCCCTCTGCGTCCCCTATAACGCCACTTTTATTCCTCCTTTCTCCAACTTCGTGGAAGCCATGCTTAACTTGCTGAATGTCTGCCCCGTGCAGTTGACTCAAAACACGTGGTCGATACTTAGTGTTTTTGACAGGTACTGTCGGTCGAATAAATTGGAAGCTCTTCCAAATGTATTTCTTTCTCTCTACTCTGTCCGTGAGGAACATGGATGGGTATGCTTTCAGTCACGTGCCAAAGGTTTTACCATCACTGACCTGTCGGGTAACAACCATGCCTGGCGGTCGTACTTTTTCAAGGTGGTTCCCAAGAGGGGTTTTTGCCCGCCTTGGGTGCGGCCTCTCGATTGGCGCTCGCGCTTCCCTCTTAAGTGGTCCAATCCTGTTCTCCGGGTTCGGTATGACCAGGAGGATTATGAAGAGACAACTTTCGAGTTTTTGAAGGGCGCCGTGGTCACAGGCGCTGCTTTAGGTAAGCTTATGTTCCGATGGTGAGCCGTGTCTTTTCTATGCTCTTAGATTTTGCTTAAGTATTTGACTGATCCCATTTTGTAGGGTTGACCTTGGGTGGTATTCAAGGGAGGCTAGCTCCCCCGCCGAGTAGGAAGCGTGGGCGCTTGGAACCTACAAGAACTGTCTTTCTGTCTTTTGGCCGAGCGGACGAGGCCGCTAGGTCGGACGGGGATCCAGAGGGTACGAATGTGGAAGCCACGAATAAGGTGGGTGAAGCCATTTTGAATCATTATGGTCGCAGGAGGGTTCCTTATACTCCCATACCCCTTGAAGAGATGCCCGTCCGTCTTCTGGGTGAGGGTATCTCTTTTAGAGGGAAGTTTATTCCCTTTGAGGCGGAGCGGGTCATACTAGCTCATCGTCAGCATTATCCACTTGATTATGGGGATGACTATGTTTTAGAGCGTATGACCAAGGAAACCATTCTGTTGCTAAGCCGTCTAGCAGGCTTTGCTTATCAACGGGAGGTTGAGGGGGTAGGTGCTTTTCTCTAGCTTGGATATACTCTGTGTAAGGTGGCTAACCCTTTATAACTTTGTGCAAGAAATGGTGGATGGCTTGCTGGATGAGAACGTCCGACTGAATGCTCGCGTAAAGGAATTAGAAGGCGATTTGGCGGAATGCAAGGCCAATTCTTTGCGGGTTCGTCACCAAGACTTTCTGCGCTTTGCAAATTACGGGATGTAGAACGGCATAGCGCAGCTGGAGGATTTGATGGGCATCTCCATTCCTCCAAAGGTCAAGGCGAAGATGCATCCTTCCTGGGAGAGCATTGGTGGGGAGTTTCGCGTTCGTGCTCGGGGAGACTCTCCACTGAGGATAGAGGACTATGATGTAGCCCCCAACCCTCAAAGGGATCCTCTGCTGTCGGGCGAGCCACCGCATCCTTCGAGTGGGGATGCCTCTTGATGTAGACTTCGCAGTATGCCTGCGTTGTAGTTTTTGTATTTTCGGGGCGATAGTCCCCGCATGTAAATATTTTTAGTAAGGAAAATTGGAATTTTAAGCACGAGAGTTGATCAATCGTATTGCATTCTACATTCCTTTAAATTGGTAGTACATCTGTCTTGGGACTAAGACAAGGGGGAGTACATAGCAGATATGTTTGCGGACTAAGACATATATTTGCCTTCGGACTAAGGCGTGATGAAATATTCGTGAAACATGTCTTCAGACTAAGACATAGTAATATAAAATATTTCTTGAGGCTGCTAGCGTTCCAAGTGTTTGGGACGTGCTCTCTTGTCATGTGTGCTAATTTGTATGCGTTGTGTGAAGCGATTCTGATAACCTTGTATGGGCCTTCCTAATTAGGTTTGAGCTTGTCATGAAGGCGGTCACGCCTATTGTTTATCGCTTTCCGCATGACCAAGTCACCTTTTTCGAAGATTCGAGTTCGGACGCCCCGGTTGTATTTTTGTGCCAGAAGCTGCTTGTAGGTGATGTTTTTGAGCGCCGCAGCTTCCTTGCGTTCTTCGGCCGTATCTTGGCCGACCAACTGATTTTCTGGGTTTGAATCAGAGTAGTTTAGCACTCGATCCGAGGGGACCCCAATATCGGCAGGAACTATCGCTTCGTGCCCCTATGTCAGAGCGAAAGGAGTTTCTCCTGTTGCCGAGTGTATCGTCGTCCGGTAGGACCATATGACCGAAGGGAGCTCGTCCACCCATCCTTCTTTTGCGTCTATTAGGCGCTTTCGTAGTCCCTCGAGGATGATGCGGTTTGCTCTTTCTGTTTGCCCGTTGGTCGCCGGGTATTCGACCGAGGTGGTTTTGTGGTCGATGCTCCAGTCCTTGCAAAAATCTTCAAATTTCTCACTGACGAATTTACGTTCGTTGTCGGTGATCAACGTATTTGGTGGACCAAAACGGGTAATGATGTTCCGCCAAAGGAAGTTTTGGACGTTTTGGGAGCCGATGGTGGCCAAAGGCTCGGCCTCGATCCACTTCGTGAAATAGTCAACGGCCACTATGAGGAATTTCTATTAGAGTGTGCCCTGAGGGAGAGGGCCTAAGATGTCCATGCCCCAAGTGTCGAAGGGCCAGGGAGATTCGTTGGGCTTTAGCTCACCGGGTGGCTGGTGTATGAATGTGGGGTGTCGCTGACATTGGTCGCAATGGGTGACCAAAGCCTCTGAGTCGGCCCTAATCGTGGGCCAATAAAATCTAGAGCGTAGAGCTCGCTTGCGGAGGGCTCCTGCGGACTGGTGTGTGCCGTATATGCCTTCGTGGATTTCCTGTAGCATATAGTTTGCTTCTTCGGTCGAGCTGCATCGGAGATGCGGAGATGAGAATCCATTTTTGTATAGGTTGTTTCCCCAGACAACGAGCTGCTTGCATCCTTACTTTTCGGGCTAGCTCATTATCTGTAGGCAAGGTGCCCGTCGTTAGGTACGTTTTGATGGGAGCCATTCAGGAATTGTCAACTACTATCGGCAGTTCGTCTGGGTTTATTCTGGGGGTGCGAAGCGTTGTTCACAAGATCGTTTTGAGTCCCGATTGGCTCGGTGCGGTGGCTAATTTGGAGAGGGCGTCAGCTTGGGTGTTTTGGTTCTGGGGGATCCATGTGATCAAGACGGATTCGAACCTACTGATTTCTTGTTGGCACGCTCTACGTATTTGATGATAGTAGCGTCTTTTGCCTCATAGTCTCCATTGAGTTGTCCGACCACCAATTGTGAGTCGCTCAATAGCTTGACCTTTGAGGTGCCTAGGTCATAAGCTAGCGCTAATCTGGCTATGAGTGCTTCATATTCAGCTTGGTTGTTGGAGGCTGGGAACATGAAGCGTAGGACTTGTTCCACCTTGATTCCGTCGGGGCTTTCTGCTATAATGCCAGCGCCCACGGATTTCCCGGTCGAGGAGCCATCTATGTAGACTAGCCATGGGGATTTTTCTGGCTGTCGCTCAGTGATCTCGTCGTGGTTTGAAGCCGGGGCATCCCCCTGAAGGCGTTCTGACAGAATCATTTCCGTGACGAAGTCTACCAATTATTGGGCTTTGATCATCCGTCAGGGCTCGTATTGGATGTCGAATTCTGATAGCTCGACGACCCAGTTTGTCATTCGTCTTGCTAAGTCTGGCTTTTGTAATATTTTTCGCATGGGTTGGTCAGTTCGAACCATGATCGTGTGTTGCTGGAAGTAGGGTCTGAGCTTCCTGGCCGAGTGGACAAGGGCGAGTACGAGTTTCTCCACTCGTTGGTACCTGAGTTGGGCTCCCTCCAAGGCGTGGCTTGTGTAGTAAACTGGGAACTGCTTGATTCCTTCTTCTCTTATCAGCGCTGAGCTTACAACATGATCGATGGTGGCGAGGTACATTATAAGGATTTCTCCTTTGGCCGCTTTTGCTAGCACTGGTGGTTTAGCTAGGTAAACCTTAAGGTCCTGGAAGGACTTTTCGCACTGCTCGGTCCATTGGAACGCTGGTGCCGTTTTCAGGATCTTGTAAAAAGGAAGGCATCGGTCGGCCATCCATGATAAGAATTGATTGAGGGCCGCTAGTCTCTCGTTCATCCTTTGCACTTCTTTCACCGTTCGAGGTGGCTCCATGTTGAGGATGGTTGCGCATTTCTCGGGATTGGCCTCGATTCCCCTTTGTGTGATCATGAATCCTAGGAATCTTCCTGCCGACATGCCGAAGGCGCATTTGGTCAGGTTTAGCTTCATTTGGCGCGCCCGCAACACTAGGAAGATTTCCTCCAAATGCGCCAGATGTTGTTCGAGCTCCATGGATTTGACTACCATGTCGTCGACGTAAACTTCGAGGTTTCGGCCTATCTGGTCTCTGAAAACGATGTCCATCATCCTCTAGTAGTTGGCACCTGCGTTTTTTAGTCCGAAAGGCATGACTTTGTAGCAGTAGACTCCCTTATCCGTGATTAAGGAATTTTTTCCTGATCTGGATCTAGTTGTATCCTGAGAAGGCATCCAGGAAACTCAACATCCGGTGCCCGGCGGTTCCTTCTACTAGCATGTTTATGTTAGGGAGCGGATAAGCATCCTTTGGACAGGCTTTGTTCAGATTTGTGAAATCTACGCACATCCGCCATTTCCCGTTCGCCTTTTTTACCATCACCATGTTCGACAGTCAGTCAGGGTACTGCGACTCGCGTATGAAGCCGACATCACGAAGCCTTTGTACTTCTTTGTTAATTTCTCGTTGCCTTTCCTCGCCGAAGTGTTGTTTCTTCTGGAGAACGCCGGGGCCATCTCTGATATTGAGGGAATGACATATAAGTGCGGGGTCGATTCCTGGCATGTCCGCGGTGCTCCATGTGAATACGTCCCTGTATTGGATAAGTAGCTCCTGGAACCTCTTTTGGGCTGCTCGGTCAAGAAGGGCTCTTACGTGGATTTCCCTATTATTTATTTGGTCTATGCAAATATTCACAAGGTCTTCCGTAGGCTACGATCGAGCTCCGGGGATTTCGTCGCGTAGGTCCTATCTCGGGAGAGCCCCTGGTGTCACTTTCAACTTTGTTTTCCTCGGGACGGTTGGCCTTTTTGACCTTGTCTCCTTCTGAAAGGTCGATTGCGTAGCACGCGTGTGCTCCTTGGTTTGCTCGTATCTCTCCAACTCGGGCTGGCGTGGGGAATTTATCATCATATACTTTTCTAAGTCGACTGAGGGTCGGTCGACCTAAAATGGCATTGTATATCGTTGGAGCTGCCGATACAACGAACCTAACTTTGGTGCGGGCGACCTTTGGTGATGAACCTAGGACGAGCCAGGTTGTAAAGGTTCCTCATGTCTCAACAGCCTGTCTTAAGAAGTTGACAAGAGTTCCCTCATCTGGCGTTAGTTGCTCTTTGCAGTTGTGCATTTCTTCCAAGGTTCCTGTGAAGAGTATGTCAACAGTTGACCCAGGGTCTATCAACACGTGTCTGACATTAAATCCTGAGATGTTGGTTGTGATGATCAATGGCTCGTTCATCCCGATCACGCTGTCCGTGCCTTCGAAGGTTACGAGGTGCATTTTGTGTCGCTTACGCTGGTCATCATCGATGTCATTCTGTCGATTGTGTAAGGACTTCGAGGATATGCTGATGCTGCCATGCGGGTACTGTTCTGTATTAGAAAAGGTAAAAAATGGAGGTTTCTGAGTGTTAGGTGGATACTCCTACTCCCGGAAAAGAAAATGCCGTTTAACGGTAGTGTACGCAAGGCATTATGGTCTGAGTAAGACCGCGGGGGGCGCCACTGTAACTGTCTTTTTGGTTTAGACAATTGTAATTTGCAATTAAGGACCGCAAGGGGTCGTAACATTGGGGGACTTGTCCTTAGGTGAGGAACCCAGGTGCCTACGTACCCTTGGGAAGGGATTAAAGTCCACGTAGTTCGTCATGATGACGCCTATAGGGGCCGTTAGGCTAGGTGGATTACCTGTTTCGGGCCGTGTGCGGCTAAGATGTGCGTAAGGTACTCCAGGCGGGCGAGCCGCTTGTGGGAGGTTGCCTTAGTGTGAGAGAGCTAGAGTCTCTGAGAACTGTTAGGAGCTCTGTTGGCGGGGTACTCCGGGACGGAGATTCGTCTGCCGGCAGTGAGACCTGGCGGTGCTGTAGGCAAAGCTTGGAGTGCGTGATATGGAGTGGGCAAGAAGATGTCTGAGGGTGCTCAGAATGTTTGCCTAAGTGATTATAGGTGGAGTTCTTCCAGTGCTCAGGATCTGGTCCCTAGTCCCCCGGGTGAGGGTCCTTTTATACTAAATGTGGGGAGGACGTGCTCGACCCACGTTCTCGTGGGACGTGGGTCGTCCCACGATGCTCAGGGGATCTCCACGTCTCCAGGACGGGAGCCCTCGTGTAGAGATGCGGACGAGGGCCACGTAAGTGGTAGGTTTGTGGTGCCACGTGTCGCTACCGTGTGGTGCCGCTAGGCTTCTAGAAGCTTAGTGCTACGTGTCCATAGGCAGAATATTCCGTAGTTACATCTTCTTTCCACCCACTATTTTTTTTAGAACTTTCCACCCATTATTTATTTATCTACTTTTTATTTTTCTCACACCTACCTCTCTTTACCTACTTTTTATTTTTCCCATACATATTTATTTACTTTTTTTTCAAACATACATCTATTTATTAACTCTTTTTATTCTCCCAATGTCTTTCTCTATTTACTTCTATGTTTATCTTATTCACACCCTTACTTTTTCTTTCTGGTTCACATTTCTTCATCTTCCTCCTCCTCCTCCTGCTCCTCTTCCTCCTCATCTTCTTCTTCTTGCCACCATCTCTTTCTCACACCATTAAGTATTTTTCTCTTTGTTTTTCAAACCGTTATGTATTTTTTTTATTCTCTTTCTCATCTTTTTCTTATAAATCAAGTTTTCATTCTCTCATTCTGCTTCTTTCTCTTCTTCTCACTCCTTCTCCCTCTCATCCTTACTCTTCTTTTTTTAGTTTATTATTTTTTTTTGTCAATTTGACGTATGAATGGTAAACTCAACATTGTTGTTTGATTGGTAAGACTTACTTTATTATTTGTTCACATATGCAATGATGAAAATAGTTTTCAAGTGAACTTTTTTTATTGGAAAGTGAATTTATTTCTAATCTCACAAAATAATTATTTAATAATTAATAAAATATATGAACGTTGGCATTTGAGCGTTATGCTTATTCAAAATAATAAAAATTAATTATCCGAGCTACCAATTTTAAGCCCAGGTGCCCAATATTTAAACAATATATTATATATATTAGGATTACACCAGAATCTTAGATTTTTCTTTCCAATATCCTTTTATTAATTTTGTTATAAATATTTCATTAACCATTTATATATACTGCTTCGATCTTTGATTTTTCCATTGTGGGACTTAATCACTAACTATTCTAACATAAACATTATACTAGATTATATCATGATATTTGTCAAGATTGAATACATTATTTTTTTAGTATCATTCAAAAAATGTGAAGTTAAATAAGTTCAAGAGTGGTTGCAATTTTTTTTTAAAAAAGGTCCAAGAATCTTTTCAAATTCATATTTAACTGTAAGTGTGCGGTCTCCAATTTTGTTAAAAATTTTTACAATTGTTAAATCATCAATTTTATTATTTATTTATTTCAAAAAATAAAATGTAATATAAGGTATTTACATTTCTCAAATGTCTGTGTCAATTTTTTGGTTTCCCGCCATTATAAAATGAAATTTCATTTAAGCAAATTTGATTTATTCCATCTTCCATATGTATCTCCTAATTTCCATTTTTGTATCTATCTATTTATAACATCACATTTTTTGTACAAGCATTTTGCAAGTGTCTGCAAGGTATCTTATCTAGACACATATTATAATTTGTCATTTTAGTCATTCTTTCTGATACGTCAAACTTTGAGGATGTCTCTGTCGTACACTTTGTGAATTAGAGGCGTGGAATACATTGTTGGTAAGTTCTATTTTGACCAATTTTTCAATTCATCGATTATGGCACTTTGTATTGTTTTTCACACTTATTCTTATCATTGTAATATTTCATTGTTTCATAACTATATAAAAGTAAATATTATTACGAGTTTTCTTCTGTTGCTTATAAAAATTTCGATTACTGCTTTGTCTGATGTCAATTTGATTCCTTTTTTTATTTTCTGAAATCACCGATCGTGTTATTTGTAAATGTCCTCATTTAGAATGCAATCCTCATCTTTATCATGACATGTCTTGATAACCTAATTTTTTTATAGCAACTTTAATCCAGAAGTGTAGTGCACCAACGAAGAAGGTAATTTCGTTTTCATTATGTCAATGTATATATAGATTCCAGTGAGATGTTGTTATTAAATAATTTTGTTGGGATCATAAGCACTTTACACGTTTAGAAAACAGTCATCAGTCTGTTATCATTATTTAGTTTCATTTTTCTACATATATTTTAATTATCATATGACACTTCATGAAATATTTTACATTTTACAGATATCTTATCCACTATTATATTTGTTCTCTATGTTTTATACCAAGTATATTTTGTGTTTCTAATTTTATTCTACCTTTTTAATTAATTGAATCAGCTTCCATAATCACACCATATTTCGATTTCACATGTGTGATGGTTGTAGTGAACTTTGAACAATGATGTATTGTTAGATATATATATATCTAAAAAAAAAAAGAAATTTTGTCAATGCAGATAAAATTCTTCATTAATGGAACCTAATGACTATGCATCCAGAAGTAGAGAAGCAACGGCGCATAGAAAACACGTCATATCAAAGCAAAGGTTAAAACGCAGGATGGAACAAAACCCCTATAAGTATTATCAATCTTAATTTTTTTTCTGGGATATCCTTAAGAAAAACCAGGATTGTACACAACATGTGTATATAGATTTGGTCATCCAAAGTATGTTGTAGTACTCTGCTTCATGGGGGAACATTAACAAAACCGCTATTTTCTTTGTTGCTCTATCGATTATTTAAATGACTCTATAAATAAAACATAACTGACACAATTTTTTACTGATTGCCTATGCAGATATATTGTATGGACAATCATCCTTTATGTCACGACCCTGTTTCGGAAGTCTATGACCGGCACGGGAGGTAGGATTTCTCCTATCCCGTAAGTCTCTAATCCCTGATTAACATTTATACATGTTCATAACTACTCGTTTCTAATACAGACAATATATAATATATTTATGGCCATCCATTTTTGGTGACCCAAGTAGCTTGCTATCCACGGTTCGCTCAGCACCGCTTCAGTCTATATATATACACATATTCAATCACACATACGTATAGTTTACATATTGATCACACGCCTCAGTGCGTGCGATCTATCCTAGTCACATGCAAAAGTCATGTATCCATTCATACATATATTCAATCACACACATGCATATCGTTTACATATTGATCACACGCCTCAATGCGTGCGATCTATCCTAGTCACATGCGGAAGCCATATTTCCATACAAACATATATTCAGCCACACATATATATAATTTACATATTGATCACACGACTCAATGCGTGTGATCTATCCTAGTCACATGCGAAAGTCATATATATATATATATATATATATATATATATATATATACATGATATATACTATATCATAGCCTAAATTCCCAACACCAAGACCTATCTTTAACCTGTATGAAGCCGACAAAACTAGAGTAGGACATATATATACAGCAGTTGTATGTGTACAAAAGCTACACCCAAAAAGGATTCATATATATATACATCACGACATAATTACATAACCAAAATAACTACCCACGCGGACTAAGCGTGCGGTGTTTAGATCTATCCGCCTGCTTGAGAAGAAGTGGATGCGTTCTCGACACCTGAACCACCTGTATCTGAAACTTGTAAACAGGGGGTGAGTCGAACAGACTCAGTGAGGAGCTCCTCCATCCCTGGTGTAGCAGCGAGTACCACTACAGCTGGGGGAAGGGAGCAACCACAACCGCATGCGCATGAAACGGATTTATATTGCGACCTTTAATATGATCAGGCAGTCAATATATCATATTTGAAATAATTACCCTAATTCATGCTTATAACATAATTATTACTCCGCATGTAAATCAGTCGCAAATATATATCATATGGTTCCATAGATAACACATACTTATACTCGTAGGCATTCACTTTCTGTCTCCCGCATTATGCTAAGAGAAATACTGGCCCGAACACAATCTCATGTTTGAACCTAGTTGATCACACTAGGAACTTTCCGACTTCAAGGCACGCTTAGAGTAATAGCCAGCAACTTGTCTGACCTCGGTTAAACCAAGGTAATGGCCACTATGTGGCATGCTTACTGACGACATAATCCCGTCTGTCCGACCAGGATGACCGACTCGATCTACCCGAACTATCATAAACAAGCTCAACTAACATGTTTAACCTTGAAGGACGCTCTATAAATAACTAATTAAGTATTATACGTGTTTATTAGTTACGCCTAGTTACCCCCTTTTTGATTATGCAACACTCTCGCTCACACTTAACAAACTATGTTCAGTTTCCTCAACATACCATACGGTCAAGATCTTTACAACGATGATTAATTTAATTGGTTTCTAATATTAATGAACCCTGACATATGAAATTCCAACTCAGTCTTACCCACGGTAACACATAAGGCTCGGTGAGCCACAATAACACATATACACTTGAGACTAAACATGTAAGCACATATACAGTTTGCACGTTCAGTGCTTACTTGCTAACCATACACGTGTAACGTAAATTCAACTGAATAATTATAATCCATACAATTACTGTATAAAATAGAGCAAACCACATATTCACGTCGTCATCCAACCCTTGTGGGGCAGGGATGGGAGAGCCCCTCACCTCGTTGGCCCTCCTGATCAGTCCTCAGAGTACCTGAAGCTCCAATTACCCTGTGGTGCCCTATACATATATATTTAAGCAATTTAGCAACGTGTACTAAGCAACTATCATGCACGTGTCATTCTAATGCTCATGTACCCTCTAGATATTTCCAAGAACTAGATACTTAGTTCGTTACGTCGTCTTATTTGCTCTTTTGAAAGTCTATAATGTCTTATACTCGACTTTCACACATTCGAGCCATTTAGAACCTCTAAAAGCTTAGGTTAGAGAATTCTAATTTATCTAAACTTCACTTCATGTGTTCATAAGAGCATTTAACTAATAAAGGAATAAATTTACGGCTCAAAAGAGGCCTTAACTTACTCGTTCAACCGTTTCCCTTATTTGCTGAGTATAAGCTTAACCACTACGTCTTTAATTATATATAAAGAATATAATCGAGTATGAGAAAAGCCTTGGACCCAATTTAGTTGGTCATAAGTGTCCTCCACGGACTAAGCCGAGGTGTTTAGCCCACAGCACAGCTTCTTACTGTACGGTGTCTTGGTATATCGCCTCTTTTTCACCGGATTTGGCTCCGGTTGTGACGGTAACTACTCGGGCTTTATTCCCTTGCATATTTCCAGCAATTATAACACTTATACTACTCCAATCCAAGCCTATTCATGCATCAAACCAGTAAAATTCGAATTTAGTATAATTTCTAACCTAATTTTCATAATTTCCACAACCGGCCAAATTCCACGATTTGGCCTTGATTCTAAACCTTCCTAAGCATTCAATAGCACCTACTAAGCTCGAATTTAACATCGGAATGTCCCAAATAGAAGTAATTGAAGATTTCCTAAAATCCCTAAAATTGGAGAAATTGAGGTTTTTAGAGATTGGAGCCTTTTTACCTTGTTTCAATCGGATGGAAGACTCAATAGGTGGTGAAGATGAGTTCCGGTGGCTGTCTCTGGCAGCGGAGCCGTTTCTCTGGTGTGTTTCCAGCCAAGCCCCTCCGTTTCCCTTCCTCCCTCTTCTTCTCGAGCTCTCGGGTCCGCTTCTCTTCGCTTCCGTCTCTTTTATTTTTTGTTTGTTTGTGTGTTGTGGCTGAATGGGGGTCACGGTTTGGCCACCCATATAAAATAATACGCTGGAAAAAATATATGCAGTTAAATCCTACTTTTTCCCCTATCCTTTTAATCCCCATTTTCTTTTAGGTCCTAAAAAGAACTTTAAATTTCCATTTTTTTTCTTTCTTCATTTTTATTTTAAGTCTTTAATTTAATTTATTTTTCTTTCAAAAAGAAAAATAAATTAAATAATAATGATAATAGTTAAATTAAATATCTCAGATATTACACTTTATTAATTGTCATTGTTATTTGATGCCAGGTTTGACGTTTTGTTAAATAATCTATAAGTTTACTCATTTTGGGAATAATTGATATTTCCATATTATTTACAATGTCTGCATTTATTGGACACTTCAATTGATTCCAATTCCTTTTTGTACACCGATTAGTTCTCACCGCATTAGTGTTCTTATTTCTACATGTATAACATTTTGTAGGTCAAATCCAAGATGATCCAATACCTTGGTATTCTCTTCAATATGGTCAACCAGGTTTCCCTAACGGTATATATTCTTAACAAACATTTCAAAATAATTGGTTATACATTTAATGGTATTCAATTTCATTTGTTATTTTTTTTAGTAAATTTTCTTACATTGCAACGAATAGTGACAACTCATTTGCAATCTTATGTTCTAAATCCATTATCTAAATTGCCAGGAATGCGAATAATTTATCTTCCGCTTAGGTGACAATGAAATATTCTGTTATATTCTTTTAATTGAATTAACTTATATATTTCATATATATTTATTCATATTTTGGTCAACTGGTTCAGCAATTGGTAAGAACATTCTCTGTATATGACCGATTTACAATTCCATTACTTTCTTGGTTTTGGGTATGTAATGTAGATGTTTCTTTTTCCAGCTAATGATTGTACAGGTACATTCATTAACAACAATATGCCATTGATGTACTATAATCGTGCACATGTCGCTAGAGGTACTTTAGCTATCCATTAATTTTTAACTGGTTATTTTAACAAGCAAGTGTGATTCACTTAACCACATACCATATGAACATACTAAAATTCATGACCAATCTAATCAAAGTTATGAGGTTCACTATTCCTTTATTCAAAATATAAATAAATAATATGTAATAGAAAGAGGAGGATGGATATCATGTCTAAGCGACGTCAACTACATTCAACTAATGAACGGGGAGTTACGAGACTTACACTATACTAAATTAAATATGTAATTTTCTATGTAGAATGAGGTGGCTTATTCAATTTCAGTCATACATACTTTTACATATTTCTGCTAATTATTTAATCTTCCGTCACCAATTTACCAGACCGTTATTCGCTAGATTCAGCACATTCACAAACAAAGTCCTGCATTATTAACCTATCGTCTTCATCTTCACAAGGTGTGTATTATTTTGTCATTGACTTTAAATTGTAATAGCAATAGGTCATCAAAATCGGACCTATTTATCTCACACATGCACATATGGAGATCATTTTATAGAATTTCAAATTATGTTATAACAATTTTTGGATTATGTTATAGTAATGATAATTTATGTTCATGATGGCTGAAAGTCTAAATACATTAGAATTTGTACATCAGAAATATAGATATTGTTATTCATACTTAGTTTTGAAAATGAAACTAATTTTATTTTAACAAATGAATATAGTTTTATGGAATGCATATTGTTTACTTGATTTTCAAAGATATTTGTAGATACATTTCTATTGTGTTGAAGCCATTTTTGTTAATAAAGGAAATGCGAATTCTGTATTGTAGACCTTCAAGTGCACAATGAACGAACTTTAACATTGACCATTGTGGATTCAATTTTCAATAAATCCGATTTCTCAACTCATTCACATTTATGCTAATGAACATTATTTTAAGTTCTCCAGATGTAATACCCGGGAAATTGTTCGAAGTTCAAAATAAAATAAAAGGGAAAGAAAAGAAGTAGAAAATATTTTTAGGATTTAATTTAGGACCTAAGAAATTGGAAACCTGAATTAAATAGTGAAAGAAATTAAATTAAAAATATATCTTTATTATTTTTAAGTGATTATTATTGATCTTATTATCTATTTTTTTAATATATATATATATATATATATATATATATTAGTTGTGTTTTAATTTAATTATTAATTAATTTATTTTTAATTATATTTATTTATTTATTTAATTATTATAATTATTTTAATTATAATGATTTGATTATTTAATTAATTGGGGGGAGGGGTAGGTGCCGTGATGCTTAGTTAAAAGGAAAGGGAGTAAGAGGAATAAAAAGGAAAAGAAGAAGAAAAGAGAGAGAGAGGTACGAGAAAGAGAAGAAAACGGGAAAACAAAAGATGAGAGAGAGAGGGTGGTGACAGGAAGGAGAAGAAGAAGGAGAGGTGGGTCTCGCCGGAAAAGTGACCGAGGAGAGCTAGCCGATGCCGGAAAAAGTCACCGGAGCTCGGGTACAACGTCTCCTACATCTTCCACCAATCGAATCAAAGGTTGGTAACCCCAATTTCATTCGAAACCCTCAATTTCTCCATTTTTAGGGATTTCTTCGATCCACCTTAGATTGGATTGTTTCGAGGGTAGATTGAGACCTAGGAAGTGTTCTTGAACACTTAGTTGGGGTAAGAATCGAGACTATAGCCTCGGGTTTAGTCGAATTCGAATTTGGAAGGATTTGGGGTTGAAATTATAATTATTTCTAAATTGGAGAAATTATTGTTAGCTTAGGAATTGAGCTTGGGTTTGAGTAAATAGGCTTGGATTGGTGTTATTGAAATTATATTTTTAAGATATTAGCTGAACAAGACCCGTGAAGAGCTGGCCCGAGGTTACTAAGGTTGAACCTTGACGTTAACGTGCCGGGTCCCTACTCAGATTGCCCAAATACACTTTAAGGGTGATGTTGAGGGCTCCAAACCTCTTCTTTTCAATCTTAAACACCCTAGAATAATTCTAAAAATGTTATCAAGCATCAAGAATTATTTTAGGTACTTTCTTGTTTCTCAAGGATGGAAACTTGCGGAGCAATAAAGTCCAAATTTTAAAGTGGCAACCTCATTTGTTCGTAATTATTAGGAAACCTTAAGTAGGACAATTTAAAAGTATATTGAGGTTTAGCAACTCGAATCCAAGGCTCCAAAATCAATTCAAGGTGAGTGACAATTGTACGAAACCAAGTGTGAAGCACTTGAGACTCTCATGGAAGAGAGGGAAGACGGATAAGACCAAAGACTCGGTACGAAACCAAGTCTAGATGCATTTTAGGCACGAGCTTGTCGTATGCATGTCCTAGCCTGGTATTAGGATCAGTAAAAGACTAAAAGATTTGCCCGTTGAGGCCATTGCCCTAGCTTGGCACTAGGGTCAGTTAAAGATTTAAAAGAAATTGCTCGTTGAGGCCATTGCCCTAGCCTAGTACTAGGGTCAGTTGAGTGATTTACAGTTTTCAGATGATATGTTAAATATGATTGTTTGCTTCTGAGAAGTATGATAAAGGAACATGATTCGTAGGTTTATCTTTGATTTGATGTTATATTAATATTGCCTGATCGTAATATAACATGTGATAAACTGGACCTTCATGCGCATGTGATTGTGGGTGTTTCCCTTTCCCCAGCTGTAGTGGTACCCGCCGCTTCGCCGAGGATGAGAAGCTTCTCACTGAGTCTGTTTGACTCACTCCGTCTGCTTCAATGTTTCAGATACAGGGATCGGGCAGGCATCGACGTCTGGACAGTGATACGGACATCAGACCATCCTTATGCACTTGTTCGCGTGGGTGGACTCCTTTTGGTTATTTTGATTTATTTTGTTGTACATATTTTAAAGTTGTAAGTGTTGTAAATATTTACAGCTTTTGACGTACGTTCACTCTAGACTTGTCGGCTTCACATGTACTGAAAGATAGGGTCCAGTTTGGGGATAAACTAGGATATATGTATGAATATATAAACTTCTGCATGTGAATAGGATAGATCGTACGCATTGAGGTGTACGGTCAATATGATATGGATATATATATTATGTGTACTTGCTGCATGTGAATAGGATAGATCGTACGTATTGAGACGTACGGTCAATATGATATTAACACTTACATTACGAGTGTTGATAAATATATCTATACACTGAGTTGAGCTGAAGCGGTATTGATCGAATTGCGGATTGCAGGTTAATTAGGCCACCAGTGAGGTGTGGCTACTAGTATGATATATATATTGTTTGTATAGCAGAGTAGTTATAGTCAGGTGAACAGGATAAGGCTTACGGGTTTAGAGGTAAAAATCTATTCCCGTGCCAGTCACATACTCCCGATTTGGGGTCGTGACACCAGACACAACTTCTTATTCTGATTCGACCATATCTTTTTCTGGAGTTGTTCATTATTGTTGTTTTGGCATTTCTATTATTATGTCATGCTCCACTAGAAGAAAAACATTAATTAGAGACGGATAAATCCGTCTCTAATACAAGCAAATTCCGTCTCTAATTTCGTCAAACTCGAAATTAGAGATGGATGCGTGTCCGTGGCAAAAAAATGCGTGGCTAATCAATAGAGACGGCTTGGAGACGGATTATTTTCAGATTAGCCACAGAACATTCTGCCTCCATTTTGAATAATTCCGTCGCTAAGCGTAATCGATAGTGACATTGTTAGGGACGGATTGGTTTTCTGGCAGTCTCTAATCTGTCTGTAATTAGAGACAGAATATTCCGTCTCTAATTGGAGACAGAATATCCCGTCTATAATGTTTTTTCAAGAACATTTTGGAGAACAATTTTTTTATTCATCCGTCTCTAAAAGGCATTTTTAGTATATTTTAGAGACGCATTGGAGACGGTTTTTTAGGTCATCCGTCTCTAAATTATACAGAATGGGTTTATTCTTTCCTATACCAAATGGTCCAAATTTTAGATATAATTACAATTTATATATATTATGGATTGTAATACATTAGAAAACACAATTTCAATATAAAAAAATTCACAAGATTCATATAAGTCATACAAAATACTCATAAAAAGTTTTGAACAATACCACAAGAATAAACCCATTCTGTATAATTTAGAGACAGATTAGAGAACTATTCCTAATCTTCTTTTGATTTGGTTCCTGCAGTACGGCTAACTTGTAGTTGATAAAATAGTTCACCAATCAACCGCTCATGCTCCACAAATTTATCCTTATAAGACGTTATGATTTGAGACTGCTCCTCAACTTTTTGTTTCAAAACATCAGTTACAGCTTGATTCTCTTCAGCTTGCTTTGCTAAGCATCTTTCTATCTCAGCTTGGAATTGAGGATGAAGCCATGTCTCAGTCGCACTAGACATCTCAACTGATGAGCTACCAACTTCAAGCGCCTCTGAGCCTACTCCAAAAACACGTCCTTTTCTATTCTTTCCACCTACAACTTCTAACCATATGGCATTTTCTTCATCTTTAGAAAACTCATTAATACCATTGGCCGATGCTTGAGAAGATCTAAGTGACTTAAGCTTATTATATTCATCTTGCAAATAATATAGAAAAATAGTTTCTTAGTGACTTAATTTTCAACAAAGTTAAAAAGCATAACACAATCATAGATTGGAGCAATAACAGTTTGAAGCATATCCAATATACAACCCTTCAACTTTCAATCTATAAGCTGTATTATGGAAATTAATTGAAACCCCAGAGAAAGCAAAATGAAGAATTAATGGTCAAGGGGGAATATGATATATGGTGTTTACCAAGTTTACTCACCTAACCACATGAAAATATACAAAATACCTTACTTTCCACTAAATGCATGATTTAGTTGTATTATATAATTGTCATCTTCATTGAATCCATAACTAATTTCCTTCATTTATACTGCCAGGCAGCACAGAACCAGAAAAAGAGAAGGGCAATTAATTAACCATGCTTCAAAAAATTAATACTCTATATTCATCATTTCATTTGATCAATCACTTGCATGGGTCAAAGGATGGAGGATGATTTGAAGGCTATGCATCAAGCTCTTACTCTTTCTGCTTCTCATTCTCATTAATTATTTTTTCTTATGTGACTTCCCATCCGCTGCTATATGTACTAGATTCACCCACGTACTAATTTGATTTTGCTGTGAATTAGTAATGGTGTGTGTGTTTTTACCCTTATTTGTATTGAAGTGAATTCAGTTTATTATATTAATTGTGAATGCAATTCTTATTTACAGTAGAGTAACATAAAAGTAATGGCTTATACTTACATAAGCATCGGTTGCCCTCTGATCAACAAACTCACCATTATCCTTTCTTTTGTGAGTGCGCTCAAATAGTTCAAAGAATGTTGGCTCCTTTCCTAATTCCTTCTTCTGTTATTGGTACTTAAGAATCAATTATTGACAAAAAATGATAAAAATTAAATAACCATGTATTCGTTAGAAAAAGAAAGTTTTATACCAGTCTCCTTATATGCTCTGATGCGGGAATAGAGTCACAACTATGTAATGTCCCGCCCTTCGCAGATGCTCGATTTTGCTTTGTCTTTTGTTGCTTTCTTTTGTAAGAGTCTATACCTCATTCAGCCAATAATTGTTCATACACGTTCTCAGGAATCCACAAAGGTCGCTTTTTCTCAGCACGTACTTTGCACATTAACCCATGAAGTCGATCTTTAGCCTTTTTCTCCCAGTTTTTTTTTATTTTTTTTCATATTCTGGTAGCCATTTGTAACTTTTCTGTATAAATTAAGAAATTAAAATAAGTAAACTCTTATATATATATATATATATAAAATTAATGGTCAAAACCCCAAATTGGTCCTTTATGTTTGCACGAAGTTTCATATTGGTCCTTTATGTTTGCAAGAAGTTCCAAATTGGTCATTCTATCCAAGTTCGTCTATTTTTTCCGTTAAGTGCTGACGTGGACATTTCATCTCTCCTACGTGTCCATTTAAGCTGACGTGTCATGCCACATCATTGACACGTCATCACCATGTCATCATCTAATATCATATGTGATGACGTAGAGCTGATGTGGCGATGGCGTGGCATGACATGTTAGCTTAGATGAACACGTCAGCACGCCTCGTCAGCACTTAACATAAAAAATTCACGGAAGTGGACGGAAGGACCAATTTGGAACTTCTTGCAAACATAAAGGACCAATTTAGACTTTTTGAAACATAAAGGACCAATATGAAACTTCGTGCAAACATAAACGACCAATTTGGAGTTTTGACCAAAAATTAAGTAAACTTAAGTACAAAGAAGTGAAACAAACCGCCCATTCTCCAAACCACATGTTTAGGTTTTCAGGGGGTATAGTCGCCCCATTATAGCATGGTCTGTCAAATTTTCCATGAATCACTGATGTGATCTCTCTAACGACGTCGATTACCAGGTCAAAGCTGCAAGTTTCCACATGTGGTTAATAAAAAGTACACAAATAGAAATCTAATTAATGCCAACTTAAATAGAAATCTTTTACCAAGCCCATTTAATTTGATTATGAGAAGTACTAAATATTTAATTTGTACCCTTTTTTAATATTAATGAATCAATCTTTTGAATGAACAAACTCCTCTAGATTAAGTAAGATATATTTATCAGCACTCATAATGTAAATATTTATCAGCACTCATAATGTATAGATATATTTATCAGCACTCATGTATTTATCAGCACTCATAATGTAACTCAGTCCAGTGTATAGATATATTTATCAGCACTCATAATGTAAATATTAATATCATATTGACCGTACGTCTCAATATGTACGATCTATCCTATTCACATGCAGCAAGCACACATAATATATATCCATATCTTATTGACCGTACGCCTCAATGTGTACGATCTATCCTATTCACATGCAGAAGTTTTTATATATATACATATATCCTAATTTATCCCCAAACTGGACCCTGTATTTAAATACATGTGAAGCCGACAAGTCTAGAGTAAGTACATATCAAAAGCTGTAAATATATATACACAACTCTTACAACTTATAATATGTACAACCAAAAGAATCAAAATAACAAAAGTGTCCACCCACGCGAACTAGTGCGTAAGGGATGGTCTGATGTCCGTATCACTGTTCGATCGTCGATGCCTGCCCGATACCTGTATCTAAAACATTGAAGCAGAGGGAGTGAGTCAAAAAGACTCAGTGAGAAGCTTCCCATCCTCGGCGTAGCGGCGGGTACCACTACAACTAGGGAAAGGGAAACACCCACAATCACATGCGCATGAAAGTCCAGTTTATCAAATGTTATATTACGATCAGGCAATATTAATATAACATAAAATCATAGATAAACCTACGAATCAAGCTCCTCTATCATGCTTTTCAAAACAAGTAAACACTTTTAACATATCAATTGAAAACTCTAAATCACTCAACTGACCTAGTACCAGGCTAGGGCAATGGCCTCAACGGGCAATTTCTTTTAAATCTTTAAGTAACCCTAGTGCCAGGCTAGGGCAATGGCCTCAACGAGCAAATCATTTAGTCTTTTACTGACCCTAGTACCAGGCTAGGGCAATGGCCTCAACGGGCAAATCTTTTAGTCTTTTATTGACCCTAGTGCCAGGCTAGGGCAATGCCCTCAACGGGCAAATCTTTTAGTCTTTTACTGACCCTAGTGCCAGGCTAGGGCAATGGCCTCAACGGGCAAATCTTTTAACTTGTTTCTCTTCCCAAGCTTTCAGCTGGGATCCTGACTCTATCTACCCATTACTATCCTAAACTGACTTTACCTAGGTAGTGTGAACATCCCTACGACTCACTAATCAATTAAGAGATCATATAAATCCTCATATTGTTTTCAAACCCTTGGTTTAAATCATAACCTAGCTCTAAGGTCTTCCCTAAGTTCAATTACCATAAAACGTCGACGTTCACTAACAACTTCTATGCGATTTCTTTAATGAGTTTCTAATTAATAGGGTGAACCAAACCTTGGACTCAATCAACAACTTACCCCTTTGCTTGTATTGTTCGGCGTACCTTATGTCATCACATGTATACCCTTCAGTACCTCTTTACTTGTAGTCAAACACAGATATACAAATACTTTCTTGGATAACAGTTGAGGAACAACACTAGCATATTAACCACTAAACAATTCTTACAAACAGTCAAGTAGGCAAACCACATATCCACATCCTCAATCAACCCTGTAGGGCAAGGATGGGAAACCCCTCACCTGGACGGCTCCCTTACGTTTGTCCTGGAGTAACTCCCGCTCCGGAAGAATCGTCGTTTCCTAAAGAATGCATTCATGTGGTTAACATCTCAAACTATATGCAATTCATATGCATATGACATGCTCTGGCCTAAAAATGCATCTAGACGTTGCCAAGAACTGAGTCCTTGGTCTTATCCGTCTTCCCTCTCTTCTACGAGAGTCTCAAGTGCTTCGCACTTGGTTTCATACAACTATCACTCTCCTTGAATTAATTTTAGAGCCTTGGATTTGAGTTACTAAACCTCGATATGCTTCTAAGTTGGTTTCCTAATAACTACAAAGGAATTAAATTGCCATTTTAAAATTTGGACTTTATTGTTCCGCAAGTTTCCATGCTTGAGAAACAAGTACCTAAAATAATTCTTGATGCTTGATAGCAAATTTTGAATTATTCTAGGGTGTTTAAGATTGAAAAGAAGAGGTTTGGAGCCCTCAACATCACCCTTAAAGTGTATTTGGGCAATTCGAGCAGGGACCCGACACGTTAATGTCAAGGTTCAACCTTAGTAACCTCGGGCCAGCTGTTCACGGGTCTTGTTCAGCTAATATTTCAACAATATAATTTCAATAATTTCAATCCAAGCCTATTTACTCAAATCCAAGTTCAATCCTAATTATCAATAATTTCCCCAATTTATGAATATTTAGAATTTTCAACCCCAAACCCTTCAAAATTCAAATTTGGCTAAACCCGAGGGTATAGCCTCGATTCTTACCCGAACTAAGTGTTCAAGAACACTTCCTAGGTCTCAATCTACCCTCGAAACAACCCAATCGAAGGTGGATCGAAGAAATCCCTAAAAATGAAGAAATTGAGGGTTTCGAATGAAATTGGGGTTACCAACCTTTGATTCGATTGGTGGAAGGTGTAGGAGACGTCGTACCCGAGCTCCGGTGACTTTTCCGGCGTCGGCTAGCTCTCCCCGGTCACTTTTTCCGGTGAACCCCAACCCTTCTTCTTCTTCTTCCTCACGCCTCTCCTCTCTCTCTCTCTTCTTTCTCTCTCTTTCTTTCTTTCTTTTTCTCTTCTTTCCCGTGGGCTCTCTCTCTCACCCATTATTATTTTTTCCTTTCTTCATCTTCTTTCTTTCCTTCTTCTTTCTTTCTTTTCTTTCCTTTCTTTTCTTATTTTCTTTCTATATTTCACGTCACCTACCCCCCCAATTAATTAAATAATTATAATTAAAATAATTAAAATAATTAAATAAATAAATAAATAAAATTAAAAATAAATTAATTAATAATTAAATTAAAACAAAACTAATATATATTTTCTTTTCTTTTCTTTTTTTTAAATAGATAATAAGATAAATAATAATCACTACAATCTGTGTACTATACATGCACTTACGGTAGTAGTTGGTTCTCCACCTCCTACTTGACTCTTATCCTATGGGGTCATGTAGGCTTTCGCTCTTCCCCCCTTATGGGACTACTTATCCCTGTCTACTTTCTCTCCCCTCGAGCCTCCATGAGTCCCTTTGGGGTTTATCTCTCACGTTATCTCATTCGAGAGCTATCTACCGCAATAGCACTCATTTTCCTATCTATGTACGGTACCCGAAGGTCTACGCCCATTTCCACTTCTAGACCTGCTCCGGTCTAATACTTTCGGGTCCATTATCACCCTATGGCCCCTTAATTGGTAACCCTTAGGTCTACCTGTATACTCCCTTGGCACCTTAACACTCTCTAATGCTTTTCGATGTCTACTTAACTTTAATCACTCCAAGCGAGTGATTTCTCAACTACATCTACCATCCTTATACAGCTTACTTATAAAAGGACTATTGTTTGGTGGGGCATTGGTCACATGAGTTAGTTTTCTTAGGCACCCTGCGGGTTTTAAAAATTAATTCAAGTTTATTTCTTGGAAAACGATGCCTAAGGTTTTCGTAAATGGTTAGGGTTTAACCAATTGGAATGACACAAATTGAGAAAGAGTTTTCATGAAAATTTGCCTTCCAATGGTTATCCCTAATATTTTTTTAAAAAACATTTTGGGTCTTTATGAATCTCTCATCTGGAAAGACAAAAAAATTTCTTTTTTACAAAAATTTCTCAGTTGATCAATATCCTATTCTTTATGCTCTTCCTTAAGCAACCCAAGAGAGTTTGGTTGGGCTAAATCCCTTCTTTTCCCCCTTGTTTGCTTAAGGAACTAGTAGTTCACGGATCGAGCGCAGGGTTGGACTAGGCTCCTCCCCTGTGCCTTACCATTTACTCTGTTTTCTGCTCGGCATATGGTCACGCTCTACACGTTTACATATGCCTCTACTTCTTGACATCTATCTCTACGGCATATGGTTCGGCCACTTTGCCCTTCTATATACCGTATCCTGACTTTCCAGTCCGTAGATTTCTACTTCTATACTGTGGCATACACCACCTCTTTTCTGCTTACTTTCTAGGAAGGACAACTCACTTCCTTCAGCCATAGCATACCGCACAGTAATGACCCGTTCGCGTGGTCCTCTCCCTGTTGGTATCATGCCTCATGACCCTGTTTATCCTTGCCTGTAAGCTTTCCATTTCAATCGCCCCATGGGCTTACTTTCTTTTCTACACGCCATGCGTGTCTTTTGTTACACTTACAAACCATTCCTAGCCCAACTACCATTTACTGCATATTTCTATTCTACTTGCATTCCACACTATAATCAAATAACTTGTGCCCATACCATAGCACACAATGCGCCGCTAACAGAGCAGACGCATCGTCTCATTTAACACCTGCAAAACAATCACATATTGTAGCGCATTCCTGCCTACAATTCAACCAAATGTGTATGTGTCTAGGTAGCATCCTCCATGGATGTCTCCATTCCCTATTATGGCGTCCTTAGGTTCTCGGGGTCATTGCCGCCCCACCTTACACCTTAGTGCTCATCGGCACTTGTGTATTGTACAGGTTATATGCTTTGCATCGAATTGCACATACAAATTCTATGCTTAAAGTGATGACTCAAAAGAATTCATAATCTATCACAGATTAAGAAGGAATGAAAGAAAAGCAGACTCAATTTATCCTAGGTACTCCCACAAGTGCCTGTTCATTCCAACGTTGTGCCCGGGTTTCACAACGAAGGTTAAACCGACACCCGGTCATACCAATGGCTTCACATGACTTAAAGAATAACCAGGCTCTGATACCAAGTTTGTCACGACCCCAAATCAGGAGTACGTGACCGGCACGGGAATAGATTTTTACCTCTAAACCCGTAAGCCTTATCCTGCTCACATGACTATAACTACCCTGCTATACAAAAAATATATATGTCATACTAGTGGTCACACCTCACTGGTGACCTAATTAACCTGCAATCCGCGGTTCGCTCAATACCGCTTCAGCTCAGTCCAGTGTATAGATATATTTATCAACACTCATAATGTAAATATTAATATCACATTGACCATACGTCTCAATACGTACGATCTATCCTATTCACATGCAGCAAGCACACATAATATATATCCATATCATATTGACCGTACGCCTCAATGCGTACGATCTATTCTATTCACAAGCAGAAGTTTATATATATATACATATATCCTAATTTATCCCCAAACTGGACCCTGTCTTTAAATACCTGTGAAGCCGACAAGTCTAGAGTAAGTACATATCAAAAGCTGTAAATATATATACACAACTCTTACAACTTATAATATGTACAACCAAAAGAGTTAAAATAACAAAAGTGTCCACCCACGCGAACTAGTGCGTAAGGGATGGTCTAATGTCCGTATCACTGTCCGGACGTTGATGCCTGCCCGATACCTGTATCTAAAACATTGAAGCAGAGGGAGTGAGTCAAAAAGACTCAGTGAGAAGCTTCCCATCCTCGGCGTAGCGGCGGGTACCACTACAACTAGGGAAAGGGAAACACCCACAATCACATGCGCATGAAAGTATAGTTTATCAAATGTTATATTACGATCAGGCAATATTAATATAACATAAAATCATAGATAAACCTACGAATCATGCTCCTCTATCTTTTAGTCTTTTACTAACCCTAGTGCCAGGCTAGGGCAATGGCCTCAACGGGCAACTCTTTTAGTCTTTTACTGACCCTAGTGCCAGGCTAGGGTAATGGCCTCAACGAGCAAATCTTTTAACTTGTTTCTCTTCCCAAGCTTTCAGCTGGGATCCTGACTCTATCTACCCATTACTATCCTAAACTGACTTTACCTAGGTAGTGTGAACATCCCAACGACTCACTAATCAATTAAGAGATCGTATTAATCCTCATATTGTTGCCAAACCCTTGGTTTAGATCATAACCTAGCTCTAAGGTCTTCCCTAAGTTCAATTACCATAAAACGTCGACGTTCACTAACAACTTCTATACGATTTCTTTAATGAGTTTCTAATTAATAGGGTGAACCAAACCTTGGACTCAATCAACAACTTACCCCTTTGCTTCTATTGTTCGGCGTACCTCATGTCATCACATGGATACCCTTCAGTACCTCTTTACCTGTAGTCAAACACACATATACAAATAATTTCTTGGATAACAGTTGAGGAACAACAATAGCATGTTAACCACTAAACAATTCTTACGAACAGCCAAGTAGGCAAACAACATATCCACATCCTCAATCAACCCTGTAGGGCAAGGATGGGAAACCCCTCACCTGGACGACTCCCTTACGTTTATCCTGGAGTAACTCCCGCTCTGGACGAATCGTGGTTTCCTAAAGAATGCATTCATGTGGTTAACATCTCAAACTATATGCAATTCATATGCATATGACATGCTCGTGCCTAATAATGCATCTAGACTTTGCCAAGAACCGAGTCCTTGGTCTTATCCGTCTTCCCTCTCTTCTATGAGAGTCTCAAGTGCTTCGCACTTGGTTTCATACAACTATCACTCTCCTTGAATCAATTTTGGAGGATTGGATTGGAGTTACTAAACCTCGAAATGCTTCTAAGTTATCCTACCTAAGGTTTCCTAATAACTACCAAGGAATTAAATTGCCATTTTAAAATTTCGACTTTATTGTTCCGCAAGTTTCCATGCTTGAGAAACAAGAAAGTACCTAAAATAATTCTTGATGCTTGATAGCATATTTAGAATTATTCTAGGGTGTTTAAGATTGAAAAGAAGATGTTTGGAGCCCTCAACATCACCCATAAAGTGTATTTGGGCAATTCGAGCAGGGACCCGGCACGTTAATGTCAAGGTTCAACCTTAGTAACCTCGGACCAACTCTTCACGGGTCTTGTTCAGCTAATATTTCAACAATATAATTTCAATAATTTTAATCCAAGCCTATTTACTTAAATCCATGTTCAATCCTAATTATCAATAATTTCCCCAATTTATGAATATTTAGAATTTTCAACCCTAAACCCTTCAAAATTCGAATTCGGCTAAACCCGAGGGTCTAGCCTCGATTCTTACGCGAACTAAGTGTTCAAGAACACTTCCTAGGTCTCAATCTACCCTCAAAACAACCCAATCAAAGGTGGATCGAAGAAATCCCTAAAAATGAAGAAATTGAGGGTTTCGAATGAAATTGGGGTTACCAACCTTTGATTTGATTGGTGAAAGGTGTAGGAGACGTCGTACCCGAGCTCCGGTGACTTTTCCGACGTCGGCTAGCTCTCCCCGGCCACTTTTTCTGGCGAACCCCAACCCTTCTTCTTCTTCCTCACGCCTCTCCTCCTCTCTCTCTCTCTCTTTCTTTCGTTCTTTTTCTCTTCTTTCCCGTGGGCTCTCTCTCTCACCCTTTATTATTTTTTTCCTTTCTTCTTCTTCTTTCTTTCCTTCTTCTTTCTTTCTTTTCTTTCCTTTCTTTTCTTATTTTCTTTCTATATTTCACGTCACCTACACCCCCCCAATTAATTAAATAATTAAATAATTATAATTAAAATAATTATAATAATTAAATAAATAAATAAATATAATTAAAAATTAATTAATTAATAATTAAATTAAAACAAAACTCATATATATTTTCTTTTCTTTTCTTTTTTAAAATAGATAATAAGATAAATAATAATCACTTAAAAATAATAAAGATATATTTTTAATTTAATTTCTTTTCCCTATTTAATTCAGGTTTCCAATTTCTTAGGTCCTGAATTAAATCCTAAAAATTATTTTCTACTTCTTTTCTTCCCCTTTATTTTATTTTAAACTTTGAAAAATTTCTCGGATATTACATTTATGGTACAAGGTCATATACTTACGGTTGATGTTTTAAAGTCGTCTTCAAAGAAACATCGCAACACCCAAAGTGAACCACTAGCTCTAAATCAAGGTAATTTCCACCTTGTAAAAGTGCAGTATTTTGTACACTCGTTATTTTGTTATTGTTGAGATATTCAGATTTGATATATGTTTATATATGTTGGATTGATCTTAGACATCCTTATGTTGGTACAGGACGAGTTGCATTAAGAACATTGTTTGTTGTGAATGGTAAGTATGTCATGCTTGAAATTTAACTAATTATATTTTATTTTTATGTAATAAAAACATTTCCAATGTAGTTGGTTGTTTTTTCTATTTAATCATTTTCAATGATACAGATTCCAAAACTACTACTGAAGGATTTGATTCAAATACTATTCAGATATGCATAGTTGAACTGGATTTTGCTGATTCCAAATTCAACGAAGGTGAATCCCAGATAATTGTATTGAATATCATAAATGAATGTATCTGTTATTATGTTTTGTAATTTCTATCACTTTATGTTTTTAGTAAACATTCTATTTCTTACTAACTTCCACAATTATGATATATGAACGTCCAGAATATTGGGATATTGGGCTTCGTACATATGAGTGCAAGTTTTGTGGTGCTATGTTTTGGTATGAAGAGCGTCTGAATCGTTCCAGAGCTATAAAGAATCCAAAATTTTCACTTTGTTGCATTCAAGGGAAAGTGAAGCTGCCACCTGTCAAAAAAACACCTATATTTTTGGAAAATTTGTTTACGAATAAAGACTCAAGGAGTTCTCACTTTATGAAGGAAATACGGAACTACAACAACATGTTTACATTCACTTGGATGGGTGGCAAGATCGGTCATTCTATTAACCAAGGAAAGAGACCCTATGTCTTTAGAATTCAAGGTCAAAACATGCACATGTTGGGATGTTTACTCCCACTTGATGGTGAAAGGCCCAAATTTTCTCAATTGTACATCTACGATACTGAAAATGAGGTCTCCAATCATGTGAAAAATTTAAGGTAACTTGTATTATCATCAAGGATTCATTATCATATTATACATGTTCTTATTGACCCATCATTTTAACTGTGCAGTTCATCTAAAGAGTACAGTCAATTTGATGCTTTGATTGTTTTACAAATCTCCAAACTTCTTGATTCTTGCAATCTTTTAGTTAAGTAGTACCGGACTGTAAAGGATCGATGTCGATCGTCAAATACAAGCAATTTAAGGCTCAAGTTGATTAGGAAGCACAACTCAGATGCTAAAACTTACAATCTCCGAACCGCATCTGAAGTGGCAGCACTTATAGTTGGAGATATCGACCTCTCTACTGGTGAGAGGGACATTATAATTGAGAATATTTCTGGTGTTTTGCAGCATATTGACGAGCTTCATCCACTTTACTTGCCTATGCAATATCCGTTGCTATTTCCATATGGCGAGGATGGATATCATCCAGAAACATTGTACCGAGATGGTTCTATTAATCAAGACCACAAACAGCGTAATGTTACATTACGACAGTATTTTGCGTACAAACTTTAGGAAAGAAGAAGTGATTATAGTATGGTTCTTAAAGCTGGAAAACTGTCACAACAATTCACAGTAGACGCATTTACGTCTGTTCAATCTCAACGTACATCTTATGTAAGATTTCACCAGAAGAAATTGCGTTCAGAAAATTATGTCACCTTAACTGAATTGATCGAAAAAGCACACGTGTCATCATCATCCATTGGTATGTGAGTTATACTTCCATCATCATTCACTAGAGGACAAAGATATTGTAATACCCCGGGAAATTTTGAGGATTAAAGAATGATTTATTTAAAATTTTGAGGATTTAAGAATGATTTATTCCGGGGCTAGGAATTAAAACCTTAAAAAGAAAGAATTTAGGAAAAGTATGAAAGTTAAGGGAAACCGAAAAGGAACCAGGGGAATTCTTTGAAGTTTAAAATAAAATAAAAGATGAAAGAAAGAAGTAAAATATTTTTCTTGGAATTAATTCAAGAACTACGAAATTAGAAACGCAAAATAAATAGGAGTGGGAACTAAATTAAAATAATATTAGTTATTTATTTATTTAATTATTAATTAATTTATTTTTAATAATATTTATTTGTTATTTAATTATTAATTAATTTATTTTAATTATATTTATTTATTATTTAATTATTAATTATGTTAGTGTTAAATATATTTATTTAATTATTAAAAAAAAGAGAAAGACAAGGGGGATGCCGTGGGGTTAGAAAAGAAAGAAAAGAAAGAAACAAAGGAAGAAGAGAGAGAGAAGGGAAACGTGAAGGTAGAGAGAGAGAGAGAGGGAGGATGCAACGGAGAAGAAGAAACGGAAGGAGGGAAGTTCGTCGGAAAACTCGTTGGAGACCACTGGAGCTCGACTCCAACATCTTCGACACCTCCCACCAATCGAATCAAGGTTGGTAACCCCAATTTCATTTGAAACCCTCAATTTCTCCATTTTTAGGGATTTCTTCGATTGACCTTCGATTGAGTTATTTCGAGGGTAGATTGAGACCTAGAAAGTGTTCTTGAACACTTAGTTGGGGTAGGAATCAAGATTATATTCTCGGATTTGCTCAAATTCGAATTTGGAAGGATTTGGGGTTGAAATTATAATTATTTCCAAATTGGGGAAAATTGTTGATAATTAGGATTGAGCTTGAATTTGAGTAAATATGCTTGGATTGATATTATTGAAATTATAATTATTTCCAAATTGGGGAAATTGTTGATAGTTTAGGAATTGACCTTGGATTTGAGTAAATAGGCTTGGATTGGTCCTATTGAAATTATATTGTGGAAATATTAGCTCAACAAGACCTGTGAAGAGCTGGCTCGAGGTTATTAAGGTTGAACTTGGACGTTAACGTGCCGGGTCCCTGCTCGATTTGCCCAAATACACTTAAGGGTGACGTTGAGAGTTTTAAACCTCCTGTCTTCGATCATAAACACTCGAGGATAATTATGAATATTTATTAAGAATTATTTTAGGTACCTTATTGTTTCTCAAGGATGGAAACTTGCAGAACAATGAAGTCCAAATTCTAAAATGATAATTTTATCCCTTCATAATTATTAGGAAGCCTTAAGTAGGGTGAATTAGAGGTGTATTGAGGTTTAGAAACTAGATTTCTTAGAACCCGAGTAAGAACAGAAGTTAAATCATAATGCTTAGACCTTCCTAAAATTAGGATTCCATCCAACCAAGCTTGATAAGCTTCCTTAGATGCGAATACAAGTAGATAGAAGAGGTCTAATACTCAAATCCAAGTATGTGAAACACTCAAGTAGAGTGTTATATTCGAGTAAGTCAAGTGTCCGAGGAAGGATACACATAAGTTGGGATAGAGAAGTCCAATAAGACCAAGAGTTTGACTCTGTGGCAACCATGGACTACATGTGAGAGTAATGGAGAGATAAATAACGAGTTAAGTTAAGTAATAACCTTAATGAAATAAATGTTGCTCTTATAGGAACAACGGCACGCAATAGAGTGCAACAGGAACTCCGAGGAGACTAAAGTTATAGGAGAGGATTGCATGGAAGGTTGGACAATGTGAGGGCTCTTTCATCTCTGCTCCTAGGGTTGTATGCTTACGTGGATTACATAAGTATGTATATTCTCTGCTTGTCTAGTATGTGTTAGCTAGAGGTATAGAATGTTAAAAGAATAAAGGAACTAGAAAACAAGTTGTGGAAAGTAGCTTAGATAGGAAGACATAGGAGTAGAGAGTAATTGTTTGCTATGATTGGTGTGTTACAAATCCAACTCATACACTCCGGAGGCATGATGAGTCTTTTATTAAATCTTTTCCCACGACGGTGGCAAGAGTCCTTGTCCGGAAGGACTAAGCTTTTATTTTGAAAACTCGTCACGACGACGACTTAAATTATAATCATGCAAAGGGAGTTATTGGTGGGTTTCGGATTTTGTTATGCTAGCGATGTGAGACATCGACTAGAACAACGTCGGATGGCACTTGAAACCTCAGTTTTATTATCACCATGACAATGGTCAATGCCCTATCCTGGTAAAAGGGTCAGAAGGGTTTTATATTGCTATGACGATAGCTTGAGGCTCAGAGAGTGCATCTGGACGGGTATATGAGTTATATCCTATTAAGGATACTCGTCCATAATAACAAGGAGAAGAATTGTTGATCCTTCGGGAAAGATACAAAGAATCCTATTAATATGTGAGACTAAGGTAAGGAGACACGAGAGGAACCTATGGGTGAACCGTGAGCCTAACCTAGTAAAAGAGAAATCATCCTGTGGAGTTGGTCCAGGGTGTGTCAGTGGCCATGCTTCGAGACCTCGTGCCGTGCTCGGCATGTGGCCTGGTTGGGTAATGGACGAGTGGGCTCAAGCTATTGCCCCGCAGCAAGGGGTCAGGTCGTGCCACATGGTGGCTACGTATCAGTTGTTTGATAGATAGAAGTTGATTTTGTTTGCTTAATAGAATTGTCACGAGGTGACTAGTACCCAAGTGAATGGGTTAAGTATTGTTTGATTAACAGAATTGTCACGAGGTGACCAGTACCTAAGTGAATGGGTTAAGTATGCTTTGCCACGTGGTGGCCAGTAACCCGAGTGCACGGGTTCGAAGTGAGAAAGCCACGTAGTGGCTAGTAGATACCCCAGAGTTGGGGAGATTAAGTAGATGTATGTTTAGAATCTGTGTGTATGTACAAATTGTCTATGTTTGCATAAAATTGCTGATTGTACAGCGTAGTGGTAACGTACAGGATTACGTCACCACACGTCTTGTTTGATTCAGACATGCTGAAACGTGAGAAGACCGGTAAGTAAAAGCTGGCACTATATGTTACATGTTTACTTGCTGATTGATGATGTGGAATAAACTGCTGCATGTTTACTGTTATTAAATGCATGTGAATGTTTGGGTGAAATTTCTGTTGTTGTGTGATCACCAAGAATGTATGTTAACAACAATAACTAGTTGTTTTAGCATGTGGTTGTGTATGACTCCCAAACCCAGCGCTATGGTACCCACCTTGCGACGGGGATGGGAGAGTCTCGACTGAGTCACGTGGTTAAGACTCACACCTCATTTTTACTACACAGAGACAGGTTAAGTACAGGTGGAAGAAGTCTCGGTGGAACGAGGGTTGAGCAACACTTCTCCAAGACCCACAACTTGTTCATGTGGGTGAATAAAGTGTAATTGTAATTTAATTTACTTTATTATTGTATCATAAAGTAAAGGGTAAACGTACCCAATTAGAATGTATTACTAAATCTAGAACTGTCAGCTTCACACACCTTAAAGATCAGGATTTATTTTACTGTGATACAGGGAAAATTTGTTTTCAAAATGTATATATTTACATATGTCTGTTGCATGTGAATAGGATAGGCAGCATCTTCGGATGTGTAGCCAGTACACAGTTTATATATATTATGTGTGTTTTCCTATATCTATATCTTGAAGCGGCACTGGCTGTGGATTTGCTTGCCTAGGATAGGCCACCATTTCGGTGTAGCCATGGTATTATACTGCATGTGGATGTATTTTCAATAATAGATATTCTGTCAATTAGGTGATAAGGCTTACAGGCATAGGGATATTTCCTGTGTCTGTGCCGGTCACGATCCTTTAAACGTGGGTCGTGACAAACTTGGTATCAGAGCCAGGTTGTTCTTTAAGGGTGTGAAGCTAAATAGTAGTCTCGGGTGTCAGTTGGGCTATCCATTACGAATCCGGATGTAACGGTGGTTCCGGTGGGCACTTGTGAGGTTGCTCAGGATGTTAAGTCATAAATTCTTTTGAGTCATCGCTTGAGGCATAGAATTTGTATGTGAAATTCTATGCAAAGCATATAACCTATACAGTACACAAGTGTCGATGAGCACTAAGCCGTAAGGTGGGGTGGCAGTGACCCCGGAAACCTTAGGATGCCATAATAGGGAAAGGAGACATCCATGGAGGATGCTACCTAGACACAGACACATTTGGTTGAATTGTAGGTAGGAATACGCTACAATGGGTGATTGTTGTGCAGGTGTTAAATGAGACGATGCGTCTGCTCTGTTAGCGGCGCATTGTGTGCTATGGTATAGGCACAAGTTGTTTGATTATAGTATGAAATGCAAGTAGAATAGAAATATGCAGTGAATGGTAGTTTAGGCTAGGAATGGTTTGTAAAGTGAAAGAAAAGACACGCTTGGCATGTAGAAAAGAAAGTAAGCCCATGGGGCGATTGAAATGGAAGGTTTACAGACAAGAATAAACAAGGCCAGTGGGCATGAGACCGACAGGGAGATGACCACGAGAATGACGACTGTGCGGTATGCTATGGCTGAAGGAAGTGAGTTATCCTTCCTAGAAAGTAAACAGAAAAGAGGTGGTGTATGCCACAGTATAGAAGTAGAAGTCTACGGACTAGAAAATCAGGATACGATATATGGAAGGGCAAAGTGGCCGAACCATATGCTGTAGATATAGATGTTAAGAAGTAGAGGCATATGTAAACGTGTAAAGCGTGACCATATGCCGACAAGGAAACAGAGTAAATGGTAAGGCACAGGGGAGGAGCCTAGTCCAACCCTGCGCTCGATCCATGAACTGCTAGCTCCTGGTCAAGTTGTTTTGGCAGGTACCATATTGAATTCTTTAATGTGTACGGTTATATTAGATTTCGCTGTGTTCACATTATAAAGAGTCCTCTTCTTAATATGTTATCCATTTTTTTAGTGGCCTCTAGCGGTATTGCGTCACAACTTATACCGTGAGGAAGAATTGCTCATTCAAGATTTGCGATATCGTTGAATTGCAACGAGAACTCTACATGCAATATAGTACAGGGAAGTGATCTTGCCAATCTGTTGATTCATACAAAACTTATTATTTGGGATGAGTCTCCTATGGCACATAGGTTTAGTCTTAGGGATATCATTGGGAACCACAATAATTCATGCTACAGCAAACCATTTGGTGGTAAGGTTATCGTTTTTGGAGGTGATTTTCGTCAGATATTACCTGTCATCCCTAGAGGTTCTCGAGAAGATATTGTTATGGCATCACTTAATTCTTCATATTTATGGGATTCGTGCAAAGTGTTAACATTGACAAAGAATATGAGACTTCGCACTGGTAACACCAAATATGAGAATAATGAAATTCGTCAGTTTGCAGATTGGATCCTCAATATTGGTGATGGAGTAATTGGTGATGAGATTAACGATGAAGAAAAAGAGATTACAATACCTAAGGACATATTGATTACTAATGTCGAAAATCCTGTTGAGGCAATAGTTCAACACACATACCCGTTGTTCTTGATGAACTTTGAGAATCATCAATACATATGTGAAAGGGCAACTTTGGCTCCCACTTTAGAAGACGTGGCGTCCGTTAATGCTTATATGCTTTCACTTTTGCCAGGTGAAGAGATGACATACCTTAGTTCAGACAGCATATGTGCCCAAGATAATGCTTCTGTCGTATCAAATCTGTATACCCCTAATTTCCTAAACTCCACTTCAGGTTCAGGTCTTCCATATCATGCACTGAAGCTTAAGGTTGGTGTACCTGTGATGTTACTTCGGAATATTGACAAGTCATTGGGGTTGTGTAATGGTACACGGTTAATCGTGGTTAGACTCTGTAAGCATGTCATCAAAGCTATGATTATATCTGGAAAGTTTCACGGGGAACGTGTTGTTATAGCACGTATGGTCATTACACCATCAGATTCAAGATTGCCTTTTAGATTCCAAAGAAGACAGTTTCCCGTTGTGTTGTCATTTGCAATGACCATCAATAAAAGCCAAGGACAAATGTTGTCTAATGTTGGGTTATACTTACCACGGTCCGTATTTACACATGGTCAATTATATGTTGAGTGTCTCGTGTTCGTTCAAGGTCAGAACTTAAAATACTTGTGCCAAATGACGATAACCATTAATCGAACAAGACATCCAACGTTGTTTATAAGGAAGTCTTCCAAAACGTCATATAACTGTTAAATTCAGCATTTTATATAATTTATGGAGGATTTGTAATGAAGTTCTACTATATATAATTTCGATGTTTTTATGTCATGTAAGATTCGTACAACTGAAACTTATTAAATTTAGTTAAAACTAAATACATCACAATATTTCACACCATAATCATAAAAATTTAAAACCATTGCAATTTCTTTAGAAAATAAAATCACAAACCCGTGCAACGCATGGGTCAAAATCTAGTATTATAGTAAATGAAAGAGATAATGGAACAAGGAAATGATATACGATTAAAGTTTAAGAGAAATATCCTACCAATAAATTTTGAGAAAATTATTAAAAAAAAAGTAAAAGGGAACTATATATTCTTTTTATTTAAAAGGAAAATAATAATTTGTTAATTATTTGACCACGCAAAGAAAGAAGGAAAGTTTTCTCATATTTAAAGCAATGGAAACAAATTTGAGTTAAATCTTTTAAATTAGGGCTTAGATGATGCAATTGGAGAAAAAATTGGAGATTTTGAGGTGTCACATGAGATGCACATGTAAGATCTGTTAATCTTTCAATGGAAGTTAAGTAGTATAGGGCACCAACTTGTTAGCATCAATAACCTCAGGGCACTAGTTTCAAAAATTTTAAACCATAGGACAGTTAAGTGAAATCAAGGTCGTAATACCCGGGAAATTTTTTTAAGTTTAAAATAAAATGAAAGGGAAAGAAAAGAAGTAGAAAATAATTTTTTTGATTTAATTCAGGACCTAAGAAATTGAAAAACTGAATTTAATAGCGAAAAGGGAGTAGGAAATATTTTTGGGTATTTAGATTTGGGATATAAAAGAAAAATAAAAAATTTAATTGGAAAGAAGAAGGGTTGGGGTTCGCCGGAAAAGTGACCAGGGAGAGCTAGCTGACGCCGGAAAATTTACCGGAGCTCGGGTACGACGTCTCCTACACCTTCCACCAATCGAATCAAAGGTTGGTAACCCCAATTTCATTCGAAACCCTTAATTTCTCCATTTTTAGGGATTTCTTCGATACACCTTCGATTGGGTTGTTTCGAGGGTAGATTGAGACCTAGGAAGTGTTCTTGAACACTTAGTTGGGGTAAGAATCGAGGCTATACCCTTGGGTTTAGCCGAATTCGAATTTGAAAGGGTTTGGGGTTGAAAATTCTAAATATTCCCAATTTGGGGATTCGTTGATAAATTTGGAATCCGGCTTGGATTTGAGTAGTTAGGTCTGGATTTATGTCATTGGAATGTAGGTGAACAAAACCTGTGAGGTGCGGAGTCGAAGCCGGGGTCGGAAGGGGGCCGAAACGGGCCTAAACCAACCCACAGCACAGCAAATGAATTGTTGTGCTGCGAGCTGGCGCTTAAAAGAGCTGCTGGGCAGCAGCTTGGCACCACAGCGCCAGAATGGGCGTTGCAGCGCCTAGTCTCTGCCCAGCATGCCCAAAACCCATTTTTAAGCCAATCCGGGGTGTCCGAACCTCCTATTTTCAATCCTAAACATCTTACCACACCCCAACCATGTTTTTATGGATCAAAATCATTTCAAATATCCTCTTGTTCCTCAAGAATAGAAACTTACGGAATAAGCTACGCCCAACTTCTTGAATTTCTAAATTCCCTGCACACCGTCATTAGGTAACCTTAAGTAGGATAGCTTAGAAGCACATCGAGGTTTAGTAACTCAAATCCAAGGCCCCAAAAGCAACTCAAGGAGAACGTTGGTTGTATGAAACCAAGTGCGAGGCACTTGAGACTCTCATAGAAGAGAGGGAAGACGGATAAGACCAAGGACTCGGTTCTTGGCAAAGTCTAGATGAATTCTAGGCACGAGCATTTAGTATGCATATGAATTGCATATAGTTGAGATGTTAACCACTTGAATGCATTCTTTAGGAAACCACGATTCGTCCGGAGCGGTAGTTACTCCAGGACAAACACAAGGGAGCCGTCCAGGTGAGGGGTTTCCATCCTTGCCCTACAGGGTTAATTGAGGATGTGGATATGTGGTTTTCCTACTTGCCTATTTGTAAGAATTATGCAGTGGTTAACATGCTATTGTTGTTCCTAAACTGTTATATATGAAAGTATTTGTATATGTGTGTTTGACTACAGGTAAAGAGGTACTAGAGGGTATCCATGTGATGACATGAGATACGCCGAACAGTACAAGCAAGGGGGTAAGTTGTTTATTGAGTCCAAGGTTTGGTTTACCCTATTAATTAGAAACTCATTAAAGAAATCGTATAGAAGTTTTTAGTAGACGTCGACGTTTTATGGTAATTGAACTTAAGAACGACCTTAGAGCTAGGTTATGATCTAATCAAGAGTTTGGGGTATTAAATAAGGGTTAAAAAGATCTCAAAATGGATTAGTGAGTCATAGGGAGGTTCACACCACCTAGGTAAAGTCAGTTTAGGATAGAAATGAGTAGATAGAGTCAAAATCCCAATTGAGAGCTCGGGGAGAGAAACGAGTCAGAAAAGATTTCCCTGTTGAGGCCATTGCCCTAGCCTGGCACTAGGGTCAGTTAAATATTAAAACATTTGCCCGTTGAGGCCATTGTCCTAGCCTGGCACTAGGGTCAGTTAAATATTAAAACACTTGCCCGTTGAGGTTATTGCCCTAGCCTGGCACTAGGGTCAGTTAAAAGATTAAAAGATTTTCCCGTTGAGGCCATTGCCCTAGCCTGGCACTAGGGCCAGTTAAAGGTTAAAAGAATTTGCCCGTTGAGGCCATTGCCCTAGCCTGGCACTAGGGCCAGTTAAACATTAAAAGAATTTTCCCGTTGAGGCCATTGCCCTAGCCGGGTACTAGGGTCAATTGAGTGATTTACAGTTTTCAAATGATATGTTAAAAGTATTTACTTATTTATTAAAAGCATGATAGAGGAGCATGATTCGTAGGTTTATCCATGATTTTATGTTATATTAATATTGCCTTATCGTAATATAACATTTGATAAACTGAATTTTCATGCGCATGTGATTGTGGGTGTTTCCCTTTCCCAAGTTGTAGTGGTACTCGCCGCTACGCCGAGGATGGGAAGCTTCTCACTGAGTCTGTTTGACTCACTCCCTTTGCTTCAATGTTTCAGATACAGGGATCGGGCCGGCATCGACGTCCGGACATTGAGACGGACATCAGACCATCCTTACGCACTTGTTCGCGTGGGTGGACACCTTTTGGTTGTTTTGATTCTTTTGGTTGTACATATTATAAGTTGTAAGGGTTGTATATATATATTTACAGCTTTTGATATGTACCTACTCTAGACTTGTCGGATTCACATTTACTTAAAGACAGGGTCCAATTTCGGGAAAACTAGGACATATGTATGAGTATATAAACTTCTGCATGTGAATAGTGTAATACCCCGGAAAATTTTGAGGATTTAAGAATGATTTATTCCGGGGCCAGGAATTAAAACCTTAGAAAAATAAAATAAAATAAAATATATGTGAAATTTAAAAGAATCTGGAAAATTTTTTTTTCGAGGTTTAAAATAAAATGAAAGGGAAAGAAAAGAAGTAGAAAATAATTTCCAGGTTTTAATTCAGGACCTAAGAAATTGGAAACTTGAATTTAATAGGAATTGAAGGGATAATATGAAATTGAAGTTAAACATTTTGGCTAAAGAAAATAAAATAAATTTTTTTGAGTGAAATAAAATTTTTGGAGTATAATTAAGATTTTAATAGTTTTAGGGTTGAGAATTTAAGGAATTAAAATAAATATGAAAACTAGGTAGAAAAATTATAATTTTATTCAAAAGTGATCATGTGAATTATTCAAAGCTTATAGTTTAAATTTGAGAATTTTTCGAAAATAAAAATCATACTGGGTAGGAAATTTTCATTTGCAAGACACTCAATAACAGATATTTTTAATAGACTTATTATTAGCCAAAAATTTCAAAATTTTCCTATTCTTACCTGCAAATAAATATAGTTAAGAAAATCCAATCAAAACTCTATTTCACCATACCCCAAAAGTTGTCAATTGCCCAAACTACCTTTAAATTCTCAAACCCAATTTTTGTGCACCATATTTTTGCTCTAGCACGCCACTCCTTCTTCCTCTTCTTATTCTCTTCTCTTTTTCATTCTTATGTGATAGGCAAAGGAGAAATCCCAAAATCTCCCACTTCCCACCACTTCCTTTGCTTCCAATCATCATTCCTAAGTTTCTTCAAGTCTCCTCCACCATTGTTGAGCTCCAAGAAGCTTGAGCAATCTTCCAAAAACCCCAAATTCGGACTTGTAAGAGGTAAGTCCCAAAAATCATGTCTCCACTTCTTAATCATGGTTTTCTTGTTAGGAATGAGTTACTCATTGATAATATAGCACCCTAGGACTCCTTTAGGACACAGAGAACCCACAAATCATAACTTACATAGATGTTTTTACTCTATGAACCCTAAGGTGCAGATTTTGCCATTTTGGAAAGAATTGTGGATTTTATTAGAATTGTTGGTTTGTTTGGGTTCCAAATGAATTGCTTACACTTTTTAAATGAAAAGAGAGATTTCCCAATGGTTGGATTTTTTTTTACCCATGGTGAAAATGAGAAGTTTCCATCTTTGGCAAAATCCTTCATTGAAGGAGCTTGGAGAGTGAGCAAGTGGCAAGACTTGTTTACTTAAGCAAAAATTGTTTTTAACTTAAAAAGAACTCTAAATGATGACCTTAGCTTAATAAGGGGTTTTGGGTTAGCCTTGAATGTAGTTTTAAGTTGCTATGTAATTATGAATTTAGAATATGAAAGAAATGATTATATGTGATAGGACTTATGTGATGAAATAGAAGTTGATGTATGAAAATTAATATGGATTGAATTGGTTGTATGTGATAGGATTCAAGTACTTCCTTGGTGACAAGAGTGCTCAAAGGGAATGTTAAGTAAATGACCAAGGTGAGGGTTCTTCCATCTCTGCTCCTAGGGTTGTATGCTCATGTGGATTACATGGGTATGTATATTCTCTGCTTGCCTGGTATGTGTTAGCTAGAGATATAGAATGCTAAAAGAATGAAAAAAACTAGAAAATAGGTTGTGGAAAGTAGCTTAGATAGGAAGACATAGGAGTAGAGTTTAATTGTTTGCTATGATTGATGTGTTACAAATCCAACTCATACACTCCGGAGGCATGATGAGTATTTTATTAAATCTTTTCCACGACGGTGGCAAGAGTCCTTGTACGGAAGGACTAAGCTTTTATTTTGAAAACTTGTCACGACGGTGACTTAGATTATAATCATGCAAAAGGAGTTATTGGTCGGTTTCGGATTTGGTTATGCTAGCGATGTGAGACATCGACTAGAACAACGTCAGATGGCACTTGAGACCTCAGTTTTATAATCACCATGACGATGGTCATTACCCTATCCTGGCAATAGGGTCAGAAAGGTTTTATATTGCTATGACGATAGCTTGAGGCTCAAAGAGTGCATCTGGACGGGTATATGAGTTATATCCTGTTGAGGATACTTATACATATTAATAAGGAGAAGAATTGCTGATCCTTCAAGAAAGATACAAAGAATCCTATTAATATGTGAGACTAAGGTAAGGAGACACGGGAGGAACCTACGGGTGAACCGTGAGCCTAGCCTAGTAAAAGAGAAATCATCATGTGGAGTTGGTCCAGGGTGTGTCAGTGGCCATGCTTCGAGACGTCGTGTCGTGCCCGCCATGTGGCATGGTTGGGTAATGGACGAGTGGGCTCAAGCTATTGCCCCGCAGCAAGGTGATGAGACGCGGCCTTGTCGCGAGGCCGGCACCAATAAAATTAATACTAGAAAGTGCAGCTAGTGGCACAACCTAGGTCGATTCTCTCTCGCGGAGCCTATGGACTCGATGGACAAATATGCTTAATTAACACAAATGGGGTGTCTTTGAGGCAATTTAACAAACATTTGGTGTGCAATGAAACTAAATGGAATTAAATGCAACTAAATGAAACTAGAACTAACACTTTTTGGGATTTTCAATATTTTTAAAGCTAAAGTAAATTGAGGTGAATGAAATGAGATGAATATGCTTTGTTGGAGAATGCTTTGGGCTATCCTTGCTATCAAAAAGTATGGAGTTAATCAATGAAAGGCCATTTCCTAAAGTAGTTTAGTGACCACTAAACCTAGGTAATTTAATTAGAGAATGCAATTAACCAACCGGACAATTAACAAGCCTAATCAATTACCATCAATGAAGCAAATGGGGAATTTAACATAAACTAGAATTCAACTCAACAATTACCATTGTCATTAGAGTAACTTCCACAATGAATTGAAAATTACAATAAGATTCAACCAAATCCAATGTAATCAAAACCCACAATGGGAGAATCAAAATACAAATCACTAGTCTATTTAAATTCCTAACATCCAACCACAACCTAGTTGAGTTCCACAACCATGGAGCCACCATCAATACAAACTCATCAATATCAACAAGATAAACATGAATCCATAAAGAGAAGTAGTAGGAAAACAAGAAAAACTCCGTATTGGATGCCATAGCTCAAGCCCTAATCATCCTCCTCCAAAGCACAAGAAGTTTAGCCACTCATGGATGGGAGAAATGCTCCACCAAGCTCCTCCAACCCTTGCTTAGCCATGGATGATGATGGAGGTTGCTGGAATTTGGTCTGAATAGGTGTGGAGAGTGGAGAAGATGAAGAGAGTGTGGTGAGTGCGGCTGGAAAATGTGGAGAGACTTGAGAGAATGAGAGCTTGTGTGTTGAATCTCTTCAAATTCGTGGGTTTTTCTCTTGATTAGGTTAAGGGCCTCTAAAACCTCAGAATATACCCTCTAATCCGACCTAGTATGCTCCCCTTGTGGTAAAACATTGAAAAAGTGGGCCCACCATCCGTTTCAGCTCTTAAAATCGCGAGAAAGTCGTGCAGAACTGGTGTACCCGCTGGCAGCGGGTCATCTACCCGCTGGCAGCGGGTGGATTACTCGAAACGCACGTTTTGCTCTGAAACTGAAGTCCACCCGCTGGCAGCTTGCAAGGCTGCCCGCTGGCAGCGGGTGGAACAGCAGAATAGGCCCAAAAATGCCTCTAAGCCTCAAATCTTGTACCGGCTTCGCTTTCCAGCTTCTTTCTCGACCTCTAGCACTTGAATCCTTGCTATTCCTCAAGCTAGTTGACCTACAAATCAACCAAAACAATTGTGAGGCCCTCAAGTTAATAAAACTAGAGAATTATCACAATTTATTCAATAAAAACATGGAATTAGCAAGATTGTGATTTAAGTCCTTAAGTGCCCTTGAATAACACTAAATCACGCATAATGACTCTTTAAACTCAACAAAAGCTTGTCAAATGCCAAAAGATACAAGGGTAAATATTGGTATTATCAACTCCCCCACACTTAGACCTTTGCACTCCTGAGCAAAGCAATCAGTCAAAAATGTAGCCAAGGGGCATGTAGGAAGCAACAAAATAACCAACCAAATCAAGATGCCAAATAACTAAGCAAGAAACCATGTTCTTGGTTCATGCAACAAAAGCAAAAACAATTATGCATAGCAATCAATTAAAACTTGCAAATGACCGATGACTCACGTGTTTCGCTCTACTCACTAATGTTGGATATTTTCTCTCTAATCTTACTTACTTATCACTTTGCCATAGGCTTGAGAGAGATCTAGATCTCCACTAAGATGCGTTAGCTCAACAAATCATGAGGTCTTAATGGCTTGTAATGATGGATGCATGGTCATGGTGAAAAGTGTTTACAAAGAAAGAAATTATGCAAAACTAAACATTTTGAATTGACTCCCAATTAAATGATTACTTGGGTTCCAAAAGAGTCTAACCAAACAATCATCTTCCAACCACCAAGAAATTTGTCTAAGATCCTTATTGCTTTCGGTTGCAACTCTTTTATTCATCATTTTTTTTATTGCTTTTCTTTCTTTTGTATTTCCCTTTTTTTTTTCTTTCTTCTTCTTCCTTTTTTTTTTAAACAAATAAATGTATAATTCATTTATTTATTCTTTCTTTTCAAGCTTTTTGCTTGATTGGATCAATTAGACAATTTCAACCCAGGAAGATGAGTGGTCAGAAACTAAGAAACCTAAAGTCAAACATTTAATTAAAAGTCATAGTGCAAAATGTCTAGAAAAGCAAGAATTAAGCTCAAAGGGGTGACTAAGGGTAGCAAAAGAAGTGGTTTGTGTATGGGATATAGGTGAGTGAAACAAACGCCTCAATCATTTTTATTTAACTAACGCATGTCAAGCTTCAACAAGATTTCAATCAAGTTCTAGAAAGTAAACAAGTAAGCAGACAACACACAAGTATATGCAAGAAAAACAGAAGTGTTTGGCTCAAAATCTTCCAACAAGGCTAGGTTACTCTCACATCGATCAATGCATGCCTAATTAATTACTCACATTAATGTCTTGCTTAAGTTGAGAATTAGAGAGCACCAATCTCTTGAAAAATTGTTTCTTATTCTTGAATTGATTTTGCATTCTGTGGGTTCCTGACACACTACTTGAAAGCATTTTCTAAAATGCTTAAACAGGCACAAAAGTTAAGTGTGGTTCCCAAAAAAAAATTTCAAAACATTTGAGTAGATATCAAAAAGTGATTATGGAATTCCTGATTAACATCATTAATCCCAAAAGTCTTCAACAAAAACGAAAATTGAATCTACTCAGTTGATAATATCCATGAACAAAAGGACTTAAAACCTGTGCATTTACATTTATATTCGCATCCACAAGAATAGAAGCTGAAAAACTAAATTCACAAGGAGTTAAAAACACAATCATGAAATAGGAATATAAATCTGATGTCAATATTTGCAATAATCACAAGGTAACCTGCCCATTCAGCAATTCAAGAAGCAATCATTCTTCAGAAACTTCTCCCCCACACTTGCAACAAGCATTGTCCTCAATGCAGAAAGATAGGACAAGGATGCGCAAGCACGAGGGTCCACAAGCATAAAAACAATCAGTTAAATGCAAAAAGAGGAGAAGAGGGGCGAGCAAGGCAAATTAAACAGCTACACAGCTAAGAATGCATGAAATTATAATGTTCCAGAAGTTAAATGAGCCATCAGTAGCTCAACAGCAAAAGTAATAACCAGCACAAATAGAATTCATGAGTAAGAAGGAAAAGTAGCAGAAAAATCAAATGAAACACAAAAGAAATAAAAGCAGATAAAACTAGCAAGCAGTTGGCTCAGAACCGAGCTCCATCACGGCCCTCTCGCAGCTCTCTAAAATTATCCCGGACCTCGACCTGAAAAGATGTGAAGCTAGCCTGCAAAGTGTGGATGTCATCCCGAAGAGTGTGGACGTCATCCCTAAGGGCACGCTGCTCAGAGATCAGGAGATCTAGCTTCTGGTCAGAGGTCTGCATCATTGGCTCTGAAGCTTGCGAAGGGGTCCGACTCGAAGAGGCTTCATCACGGCGCCGCCTGACATTTCTGGTTGGCGCGGGAGGTCTAATGACTGGAGGTCTTCCAAATCCCAATCTACTGTACTCTCTGGTGTTGGCAGGATCGAACTCTAAATCAGAATCAAGCTGCGGAACACCTGCTCTCTTATACATTTGAGAGATGAGATGTGGAAATAACAGAATTTGGCCCTTCACTCCCTTCACTGAAGCCTTTTTGAGCGAGTCAAAAATTAGCCCGGCTACATCAACTCTCTCATTCTTCATGAATAAGTAAATAAGGTGTGCTTGTTGAGAGGGTATGTCAGTACCATGGCTGGAAGGAAGAATGTTCTGACATATGAAAAGCAGCCATGCTCTAGCAGCCGGGCAGAGGGAAGAGCGTTGCAAATAGATCTGAGATCCTCCATATTTAGCATCCCAATTGGAATTGTCCTGAATGAGCATCTCTCTAATTTCAGCGCGCGGGAAAGGAGCATCACCACTGTTAAAAGCTGACTGTTGGCTCTTGTAAGCACAATTCTGCACAACAGGCAGTCCAAAAAATTGTCGGATGCCAGCCAATGTGAATGTGGTAACCCTCGTGCCGCGGTAAGTCGGGTTGTTGATGCTGCGCTTGAGCTTGGCATTAATGTAGAAATGTTGCACAAACTGCTCATTGTCAGCTACCTGTACCCGATTGAGAGATTGGAGGTTGGCGGCGCATAATTGATCAAAGAATGTGTTGCCTTCCGTCTCAGGAAAATGAAATTCTTGATGGAGGGATCTATTTTCAACCTCCTCTTGTATTTCTTCAAAAGTCAGCTCTTCGCCAGACATGCTTGCTAATCAACACAAACAAATAGAAACAAGAAAAATACAAGCAATTTAAAAGAGAAATTAGTCAACAAAGAAGCCAGCAAGACTACACTAACCAACCTAGACGCCCAACCAAATAAAACTAATTAGAGAAAAAGAAAAACTAATTAAACTAAAGAAAGAATTAAAACTATGGAAAATGAAAAGACAACCAAATGAACTATGACTAATGTGGGGGCTCAACTGAAAAGTGATCTTGCGGTATGCAATTAATCTAGACTGATTTTCGAAAATTATGAAATAATTAGCCTAAATTAAAACTAACTACACAAAAGTGAAAAATGACGTCGACGTAAGCTAAAAACTAGTGCCAAACGAAAATAGTGCATATTTACTATTGCTAAACAAGACTATGGTATGTATTAACTAATTCTAGATAAAATACTGAAAAATTAATTAAAAAGAGAACTTAAACTAGAATTTATTTACTACCTAAGTACTAATGTGACTAAAAAAAATAAACAAAAAGTAATTACCCTATCTACTAAATCAAGATAAAAATTATTTGCAATCTAATTATCTATACCTAGGTCAAAGTATTATCAGTCCAATTTCTCACAGCCGGGATATAGATATATATAAATATATGACTAACCTAAATAATAATCACTCTACTAAAAAAAAAAATTAATAATAATACTAAAATTAATAAAAGAAAATAAAAGAAATATGTAAAATAAACAAAAAGAAATACTAATAGTAAAACTAACAAAATTTTGCAAAGAGGGAAAATTTACCTAAAGTAAATAGAAAGTGGGGCTGGAAGTGGAGAAGTGGTCTTGGGTTGTGGGAGTGACGGCTTGGTGGGGAAATGGGTGAAGGGATTGGGATGGCTTGGGTGAAGGGTTGTAAGGAAATGGGTGAATGGGGGAAGGGGGATACGGTTTTGGTGCTTTGAGAGGGAGAAAGGAATGGTTTTGGGATGAAAGAGGGATTGGAATATGGGTGAGAGGCTGGGTTCGGTTTTTGGTGAAGAGAAAAAGGGTTGGTTCGGTTTTGGGGCTGAGATGGAGGATTTGGTGTGGTGGTGGAAGATGGAGTTTTGGGGAAGGTTGGAAGGGGGGGTGGTTGGGTCACGGTTTGGGTGAAGGGATGGAGGAAGGGGTATGGTTTTGTGGGTGAGAAGGGGTAGAAGGGGGGTTACGGGATTGGGAAATGGGGAAGAAGGGGAATGGTGTGGTTTTGGGAAAGTTTAGTGAGGGGTTACGGGATTGGGAAAGGTTGGAAGGGGGGAGTGGTTGGGGTCACGGCTGGGATTGAGAAGGAGAGAATGGTTTGGTTTTGGGGTCACGGTTTTGGTGGCTTGGTGGAAGGGTAGTATGGGTGTGGTGGCTGGGAAGGGGGGTCCGGTTTTTTTGGGTTGAGAGAAAGGAGAAGGGATGAATGAGGATGGGTGAAGGGAGATGGTTTTGGGATATGGGGAAGAAAGAGAGAGGTTAGAGAGAGAGAGGAACTGAAAAGAAGAAAGAGGGGGAAGGGGAATTAGGGTAAAAAAATTAAATATTTTTGAAATTTGAAATTAGGTGAAATAAAATAAAATTAATTAATAATAATAATATTTTTTTTTTAAATGCCCAGACTCACCCGCTGGCAGCGGGTGAAAAACCACCCGCTGGCAGCGGGTGAAAAACCAGAGGCGAGCTAAGGAAGGGCAAAACAGGGGAGGAACAGGGGAGAGCCTCTGTAGCTCTCGCTGGCCGCGGGCAAAGGCTACCCGCTGGCAGCGGGTGCTACAGAGGCGTGCTTAAAAGTGAACATTTTGACCCCTAACTTCATTTCTCCACTCCATTCACTCCTGTATCCAACCAGAGACTCCTATAAACATAAAAATCCATCTAATCCTACTCCTAGAACCTAATTTGCTGGCTTCCATCCATCAAAAAAAACAAACCTCATACATCAAAATTCATGCATTCAACAACCAAGGGAGTGCCTAACCACACAACTACACTAACACACAAAGCACAAACTAAAAGCAACAAAATACACAAAAGCATAATTAAACCACAAAGAACAAAACCGCAATCTACTACCTACTGGAAGATCTCTTCCCCCACACTCATCTCAAGCAATCCATAAGAGCAACAAATTAAATGCAAGATGAGAAAAGGAAAGAGATGACCTGGCCCCTCATGGGGGCTTGGAGTTTTCCTTGAATAATTTCAGCAAGTGACCATTCACCAAGTGCACGGCACCGGTTGAATCTTCCATTATCTCCACCGCTCCATAAGGAAAGACCTTGGTCACTGTGAATGGTCCATCCCAACGTGTTTTCATCATTCCTTGCTTGAACTTGAATCTTGCTTTGAATTTTAAAACTTTATCCCCAACACTAAAGCATTTTCTAAGAATGCCTTTGTCATGAATTTTCTTTGTCTTCTCCTTGTACAACCTGGCATTTTCATATGCTTCAGCCCTCATTTCATCAAGTTCTTGCAATTGGAGTTTTCTTTCTTCTCCTGCAGCTTCCATATCTAAGTTGCATTTTCGCACCGCCCAATATGCCTTATGCTCTAATTCAACCGGCAAATGACAAGCTTTACCGAAGACTAGGCGATAAGGGGACATGCCTATTGGAGTTTTGTAGGCTGTGCGATATGCCCAAAGAGCTTCTTCAAGTCGGGAACTCCAATCCTTTCGGGAGGGTTGCACAACCCTTTCAAGAATCTTCTTAACTTCCCTGTTAGACACCTCTGCCTGACCATTGGTTTGTGGGTGGTAAGGTGTGGAAACTTTATGTCGGACACCATGCTTAGCTAATAGGCTATTGAAAAGCCTATTACAAAAGTGGGTGCCCTGATCACTAATGATGGCTCTAGGGATCCCAAACCTACACAAAATATTAGACTTGACAAATTTAGCTACAGTTTGAGCATCATCCTTCCTAGTAGGTACGGCCTCTATCCACTTAGAAACATAGTCAACTGCCAATAAAATGTAAGTAAACCCGTTTGATGGGGGAAAAGGTCCCATAAAATCTATGCCCCAAACATCAAAAATTTCACAAAATAGTATAGGTTGTTGTGGCATTTCTTGTTTCCATCCCAAACCCCCAAAACGTGGCACTTATCACAAGTTTTACAAAAATTGACAGAATCCTTAACTAAAGTTGGCCAATAAAACCCACAGTCTAAGACTTTCCTAGAGGTTTTCTTTCCACCAAAATGCCCCCCACAAGCCAAGGTATGACAGGCAGTTAAGATGCTCTCTTGTTCTTCCTCTGGTATGCACCTTCGAATGACTTGATCAGCACATAGTCTCCAAAGATGTGGCGCATCCCAAGCATAGAATTTGGCATCTCCCTTTAGCTTTTGTACCTGAAAAGTAGACATAGAAGGAGGTGTTACTCCACTAATGAGAAAATTCACTATATGAGCATACCAAGGCTCATGACGAGCTATGGTACACAACAAAGAATCTGGAAAAGCATCAAAAGTAGAGTTAGAAGAGTCCACTCCCTTTGTGTCCTCAGGTAAGCGACTCAAATGGTCAGCTACATGGTTTTCAGCTCCTGGTCTATCCTTAATCTCTATGTCAAATTCTTGCAAGAGAAGGGCCCATCTGAGTAGCCTGGGCTTGGAATGAGGTTTGGAGAAAAGATACTTCACTGCAGCATGGTCAGAAAAAACTACAACCTTGGAATTAAGCAAGTACGGTCTAAATTTCTCCAAAGCAAAGACAACGGCAAACAATTCCTTTTCAGTGGTGGTATAATTAATTTGTGCCGGGTCTAGTGTCTTGGAGGCATATGCAATCACTCTAGAAACCCTGTTCTCCTTTTGCCCTAGCATGGCTCCAACAGCAAAATTAGAAGCATCACATGAAATCTCAAAATATAATTGCCAATTAGGAGCAGAAAGTATTGGGGGAGAGACAAGTCTAGATTTCAGTTCATCAAAAGCAGACCTACATGCTTCATTAAAATCAAACTCTGCATCTTTTTGAAGTAATTGAGATAATGGATATGCAATTTTGCTAAAATCTTTAATGAACCTCCTATAGAACCCTGCATGACCCAAAAATGATCTAATCTCCTTAACACATGTGGGGTATGGGAGGGAGGAGATTACTTCTATTTTTGCTTTATCCACTTCAATCCCTTTTTCAGAAATTAAATGCCCTAAAACAATTCCTTGATCAACCATAAAATGGCACTTTTCATAATTTAGCACAAGACCCTTTTCAGAACATCTAGCAAGAATTTTATCCAAGCTGTCTAAACATGCATCAAATGACTCTCCATAAACTGTAAAATCATCCATAAATACATCCATGCATTGTTCAAGAAAATCAGAAAAAATAGACATCATACAACGCTGAAATGTACCAGGAGCATTACACAAACCGAAGGGCATTCTCCTATATGCAAATGTACCAAAGGGGCAAGTAAAAGTGGTCTTTTCTTGGTCCTCCGGAGCTATGGGTACCTGAAAATAACCAGAGAAGCCATCAAGGAAACAGTAGTAAGACTTGCCAGCAAGCCTCTCAAGCATCTGGTCAATAAAGGGCAAAGGGAAATGGTCTTTTCTAGTGGCGTCATTTAATTTTCTGTAGTCAATACACATGCGCCACGAATTCTGGACTCTAGTGGGAATCAACTCATCTTTCTCATTTTTCACTATTGTGATCCCACTCTTCTTTGGAACAACCTGCACAGGGCTAACCCATTTACTATCAGAAATTGGGTATATAATACCCGCACTCAAAAGCTTAGTAACCTCTTTCTTGACCACATCTAAAATCAAAGGATTCAACCTCCTTTGGGGTTGCCGCTTGGGCTGCGACCCCTCCTCTAGCAGAATTCTATGTGTACAAATTGTAGGACTAATCCCTGGTATATCTGCTAAAGTCCACCCTATTGCTCTTTTATGTTTTCTCAAAAGGTTTAAGAGCTTCCCTTCATTCTCGTCAGATAACCCATTAGCAATGATCACTGGTAATTGGTTATTTGACTCTAAGAAAACATACTTTAGATTTGAAGGGAGCTCTTTGAGCTCTAGAGTGGGAGGTTGAATTACAGAAGGAACTAATTTTTGCACATCTAAAGTGGCAAGAGTACTTCCCTTTAAAATTTCATTTTTACCACTTGCCTCAACTTCCATGCATTCAAACCTTGGTAGAATGTTCCCTTCTTCGGTTGATTCAGCTTCAACCGCGATTTCCTTTCTTTCACTATGTTGCCCTTGGAATAGGTGAGAAGGTGGAGAAGCAGAAAGGGGATCTTCACATGGAAGAATGTATTGAACTTTGTTTTGAATCACCTTCCCTGTTTCATTGCTTGACTCACCTGAAAACTCAATGAACAACTTTCCCAAAGGGCCAGCATAAGTGCTCAAAGAAGAAAGAGAATCCAAAGAATAACTAGTCACAGAAAATGTATCAGATTGTGGGGCACCACGTGTACAATCAACTGACATGCAGTTAAGACAAAAGGGATCACCTCCACAAGAGCAAGCAGATGGAAAAGAATATAAAGAAGAGAATGAAGCAAGAGTGTCATCATCAGCATGCAAAAGTTCAGTGAATGAGAAATAACCATCAGAAAATGCATCAACAGTAGATTCAGAATTATCATCATCAAGCTTATAACCTACATGTTCATCTTCCATGATTATATCTATTGCACTAACCCCAAGTAAAGAATAGTCCTCATATGGATGCTTCATGGCCTCATACATATTAAAATTAACTTTATGATCTCCCACTTCCATAGAGATCGTTCCTTCTTTCATGCTAATCACAGTGTTAGCAGTCCTCAAGAAGGGGCGACCTAAAATGAGAGTGGAATCCTGAGGCACTTCCGCAGCCATATCAAGAACATAAAAATCAGCTGGAATGAGCAAGTCTTTCACTCGGACCAAAAGGTCCTCTATAATCCCATCAGGTCGCCTAATGGACCTATCAGCTAATTGTAAGATTACTGTAGTGGGTTGAAGTGTTTTAACACCTAGGGCCTGATAAACAGATTTAGGCATGACATTTATAGCAGCCCCTAGATCAAGTAATGCACCCCCTATAGTAACCTTACCAATAGTACAAGGGATTGTGAAAGACCCCGGGTCTTGACACTTGACCGGGATTTGGGGTTTGAAAAGAGTAGAAACATTAGAGCTCACTTGAACTCTCTCATTTGGTCTAAATCTTTTCTTGTTTGTACAAAGCTCTTTCAAAACTTTTGCATATTTAGGCACTTTTCTTACCAACTCTAGCAAAGGAATATTAACTTCTAACTTGGTAAATAAATTCAGTGCCTCTTCATTAGTTTTAACTTCCTTGACTTTCTTACTTAGCAAATATGAATTAGGAAAGGGAAGATCACTTATACTTACCTCCTTACCTTTTTGGGTGGAGATGGCTTTGTTAATTGCTTCTTCCTTCTCCGTTTGTTCCTCTTTTTCTTTTGGTTCCTCTTGTTGCTCCTTCTTCTTTTCTTCAACTTTTTCCCGCAGTCTAGTCTCTTTGGAGCTCTCAGAAAGCTTGAGTGGTGACAGAGGAGGACTTTCATAAACAATTTCTTCAATTTGTTCATCACCTTCCTTGTCTTCAAATCTGACTTTTCTGCCGCTTCTAAGGCTTATGGCATTCAGTGACTTGGGATTGATCACTGTGTTAGAAGGCGTCGCTCCGCTTGATCTTGCTTGCTCATCACTCTTCTTGTTAGACAGCTGAGTGACAAATGAGTTCAGGTTGTCATGCTTTACTTCCATTTGTTCAAACTTGTTCATGATATTAGTGAAGCATGAGTCAACGTGTGAGGCGACGGCTTTGATTTTATCATCAGTGATACTCCGCTCTTGGTCAAATTTTGCACCAATATCTGAGAACCCTTTCACTAGAAGCTGTTTAAGCTCATCATTGCTTGAAGGCGGTGCACCTTGACTAATGGGAACCATGGCATTGGTGGTGTTCTGTTTTGGTACCTGGCTAGGTGAAGCCCCTTGAAAATTTGAGTATTGACCACCATAAGAATTTCCTCCTCTAGAAGGGTAGTTCCCTTGACTTTGCCCACTGCTAAACCCTTGAGTATTCTGATTACCGCTATTCCCATATCTGAAGTTAGGGTGATCTCTCCAACCAGGATTGTATGTATTGGAGTAAGGGTCCCTTTGTTGGTATTGCCCAGGCCGTGCTTGATACATTGCATTCACATCTTCATATTGACCAGGGCAGTCTGCTGATATGTGCATAGGGGAATTGCAGAATGTACAACTAGCGCCTACCATAGCTAGCTGTTGAGTGGGTGATCTTGGAGATTGGATGCTCAGTCCATCCACCCTCTTGGTTAGTGCAGACAGTTCATGTACCACTTTCACCAACAATGGATCTCGATCTGCTGGAGATATCTCTTTTAGTGCTCGAGTATCCCTCGTGGTAATGTTCTGCCTACTCAAGGCGAGCTTCTTGATCAACTCCATTGCTTCATCAGGGGGCATGTCTTCTATGGACCCATTAGCAGCTGCATTGAGCATTTTTGCATCTTCATCAGTTAACCCATAGACAAAAGCTTGGACTAGGTGCTCCAGTGGCATTTGATGGTTTGGACATTTTGCTACCATATCCTGAACACGTGTCCAATATCCATAGAATGTTTCACCCTCTTCTTGCCTTGAAGATGCAATCTCTTTTCTTGCTGCGGCGACTTTGTTTGAAGGATAATATTTTTCAATAAAGTGCTTCTTCAAATTATCCCATGTTTGGTAAGCATCTGGGTGTACCTTGGCAAACTCATATACCAAACCTTTGCTTTCCCTTCCAGAGTGAGATGGAAAACCTTCCACATGACTTCTTCAAGTTTAGCCCCCACGGGCTTCATCGTCATGCAATGCATGTGGAGAGAGCTTATATGTGTATACGGATTCTCACCTGGAAGACCATGAAATTTTGGAAGTGAGTGCACAAGAGAACCTTTAATTTCAAAATCAGTAGTAAAGTAGGAGTAGCACCAACCAAAGATTCAAAATTATCATCAAATTGATTCAATTGTTTAATGGACTTTTTAGGTTGATCTACCACATTATTACCTCCTTCATTCCTTTCCCTATTGTCCATCCGATTATCCCCGTTATCCTCTTCGGCCATTTCTTCTATTGCTAGTTCTCTTTCCCTTTCTTGGTTAGCCTTAATTACTTCTTTTTTGAGTTTTCTTATTTTCCTAAGAGTTCTTTCAATTTCTAAATCCAATGGAATTAGGTCTCCTCTAGAACTTCTTAGCATACACTAAACAACCAACAAAAAGAAGAAAACACACAGAAAAACAGTAAAACAAATAAAACAGACCAGAAAACCAGAAACAAAGCAACACAGAATGAAAAAAAACAGTGCAGTTCACTGCTTCACCCGCTGCCAGCGGGTAAGACAGAAACAGAAGCAATTCTGCACTGTTAAAGCAGAAAAACAGGGCAGATTCGAAAACCAGCAAAAATCCAACTGAAAATGCTTCAAAATGACTATTCAAGCCTAAAAATAAATGCTAAATCAACTATAAACTACCTAGAAACAATAAACACAAATAAAAACACAATTAAATGCAATTAAACTAAGTAATTTCTTGCCAAAAGAAAATAGGACAGCTATGAAAAATTTCACAAAAACCAGCAAAAATACTTACTAAAAATCACAATAAGCCTAGAAACAAACGCTAAAATGAAAAGACACAACTTAAAACACAAAACACAATAACAAAACACAATCTAACTATGTGATTCCCAAAGAAATCACGCGAAAACAACCCAATTCGTGAGAATCTAGCACAATTGCACAAAGAACCAAAATGGCTCCCCGGCAACGGCGCCAAATTGATGAGACGCGGCCTTGTCGCGAGGCCGGCACCAATAAAATTAATACTAGAAAGTGCAGCTAGTGGCACAACCTAGGTCGATTCTCTCTCGCGGAGCCTATGGACTCGATGGACAAATATGCTTAATTAACACAAATGGGGTGTCTTTGAGGCAATTTAACAAACATTTGGTGTGCAATGAAACTAAATGGAATTAAATGCAACTAAATGAAACTAGAACTAACACTTTTTGGGATTTTCAATATTTTTAAAGCTAAAGTAAATTGAGGTGAATGAAATGAGATGAATATGCTTTGTTGGAGAATGCTTTGGGCTATCCTTGCTATCAAAAAGTATGGAGTTAATCAATGAAAGGCCATTTCCTAAAGTAGTTTAGTGACCACTAAACCTAGGTAATTTAATTAGAGAATGCAATTAACCAACCGGACAATTAACAAGCCTAATCAATTACCATCAATGAAGCAAATGGGGAATTTAACATAAACTAGAATTCAACTCAACAATTACCATTGTCATTAGAGTAACTTCCACAATGAATTGAAAATTACAATAAGATTCAACCAAATCCAATGTAATCAAAACCCACAATGGGAGAATCAAAATACAAATCACTAGTCTATTTAAATTCCTAACATCCAACCACAACCTAGTTGAGTTCCACAACCATGGAGCCACCATCAATACAAACTCATCAATATCAACAAGATAAACATGAATCCATAAAGAGAAGTAGTAGGAAAACAAGAAAAACTCCGTATTGGATGCCATAGCTCAAGCCCTAATCATCCTCCTCCAAAGCACAAGAAGTTTAGCCACTCATGGATGGGAGAAATGCTCCACCAAGCTCCTCCAACCCTTGCTTAGCCATGGATGATGATGGAGGTTGCTGGAATTTGGTCTGAATAGGTGTGGAGAGTGGAGAAGATGAAGAGAGTGTGGTGAGTGCGGCTGGAAAATGTGGAGAGACTTGAGAGAATGAGAGCTTGTGTGTTGAATCTCTTCAAATTCGTGGGTTTTTCTCTTGATTAGGTTAAGGGCCTCTAAAACCTCAGAATATACCCTCTAATCCGACCTAGTATGCTCCCCTTGTGGTAAAACATTGAAAAAGTGGGCCCACCATCCGTTTCAGCTCTTAAAATCGCGAGAAAAGTCGTGCAGAACTGGTGTACCCGCTGGCAGCGGGTCATCTACCCGCTGGCAGCGGGTGGATTACTCGAAACGCACGTTTTGCTCTGAAACTGAAGTCCACCCGCTGGCAGCTTGCAAGGCTGCCCGCTGGCAGCGGGTGGAACAGCAGAATAGGCCCAAAAATGCCTCTAAGCCTCAAATCTTGTACCGGCTTCGCTTTCCAGCTTCTTTCTCGACCTCTAGCACTTGAATCCTTGCTATTCCTCAAGCTAGTTGACCTACAAATCAACCAAAACAATTGTGAGGCCCTCAAGTTAATAAAACTAGAGAATTATCACAATTTATTCAATAAAAACATGGAATTAGCAAGATTGTGATTTAAGTCCTTAAGTGCCCTTGAATAACACTAAATCACGCATAATGACTCTTTAAACTCAACAAAAGCTTGTCAAATGCCAAAAGATACAAGGGTAAATATTGGTATTATCACAAGGGGTCAGGACATGCCACGTGGTGGCTACGTATCAGTTGTTTGATAGATAGAAGTTGATTATGTTTGATTAATAAAATTGTCACGAGGTGACCAGTACCCAAGTGAATGGGTTAAGCGTTGTTTGATTAACAGAATTGTCACAAGGTGACCAGTACCCAAGTGAATGGGTTAGGTATACTTTGCCACGTGGTGGCCAGCAACCTGAGTGTACGGGTTCGAAGTGGGAAAGCCAAGTAGTGGCTAGTAGATACCCCAGAGTTGGGGAGATTAAGTAGATGTATGTTTAGCATCTGTGTGTATGTACAAATTGCCTGTGTTTGCATATAATTGTTGATTGTGCAGCGTAGTGGTAACGTACAGGATTACGTCACCACACGTCTTGTTTGATTCAGACATGCTGAAACGTGAGAAGACCGGTAAGTAAAAGCCGGCACTATATGTTACATGTTTACTTGCTGATTGATGATGTGGAATAAACTGTTGCATGTTTACAGTTATTAAATGCATGTGAGTGTTTGGGTGAAATTTCTGTTGTTGTGTGATCACCAAGAATGTATGCTAACAAATAGTAACTAGTTGTTTTTGCATGTGTTTGTGTATGGCTCCCAAACCCAGCGCTAGGGTACCCACCTTGTGCCGGGGATGGGAGAGTCCTCACTAAGTCGCGTGGTTAAGACTCACACCTCATTTTTACTAAACAGAGACAGGTTAAGTACAGGTGGAAGAAGTCTCGGTGGAGCGAGCAACGAACAAAACTTTCCAAAACCCATAACTTGTTCATGTGGGTGAATGAATTGTAATTATAATTTAAATTACTTTATCATATATCATAAAGTAAAGGGTAGATGTACCCAATTATATTGTATCACTAAATCTAGAACTGTCAGCTTCACACACCTTAAAGATTAGGATCCGTTAGATTACGATGCAGGGAAAACTTGTTTCCCAAAATATATATATACATATATCCGTTGCATGTGAATAGGATAGGCAGCATCTTCGGATGTGTAGCCAGTACACAGGTTATATATTATGTGTGTTTTCCTTTATCTATATCCTGAAGCGGCACTGGCCGTGGATTTGCTCACCTAGGATAGGCCACCATTTCGGTGTAGCCATGGTATTATACTGCATGTGAATGTATTTTCAATAATAGATATTCTGTCAATCAGGTGATAAGCCTTACAGGCATAGGGATATTCCCTGTGTTTGTGCCGGTCACGGTCCTCTAAACGGGGGTCGTGACAAATAGTATCGATCGTACGCATTGAGGCGTGCAGTCAATATGATATGGATATATATATATATATATATATATATATATATTATGTGTGCTTGCTGCATGTGAATAGGATAGATCGTACGTATTGAGACGTACGGTCAATATGATATGAATATTTACCTTGTGAGTGCTGATATATACATCTGTACACTGAGTTGAGCTGAAGCGGTGTTGAGCCAACCGCGGATTGCAGGTTAATTAGGCCACCAGTGAGGTGTGGCCACTATTATGATATATATATTGATTGTATAGTAGGCTAGCTATAGTTATGTTTACAGGGTAAGGCTTACGGGTTTAGAGGTAAAAGTCTATTCCCGTGCCGATCACGTACTCCCGATTTGGGGTCGTGACAAACTTGGTATCAGAGCCTATTTATCTTTAAGTCATGTGAAGTCATGGTTATAACCGGGTGTCATTTTAATCTTCGTTGTGAAACCCGGGCACAACATTGAATTAAACAGGCACTTGTGGGAGTACCCAGGATGTTGAGTCATGAATTCTTTCGAGTCATCGCTTTAGGCATAGAATTTGTATGTGAAATTCTATGAAAAGCATATAACCTGTATAGTACACAAGTGCTTATGAGCACTAAGGCGTAAGGTGGGGTGGTAGTGACCCCGGGAACCTTAAGACGCCATAATAGGGAAAGGAGACATCCATGGAGGATGCTACCTGGACACAGACACATTTTGTTGAATTGTAGGCAGGAATGCGCTACAATATGTGATTGTTTTGCAGGTGTTAAATGAGACGATGCGTATGCTCTGTTAGCGGCGCATTGTGTGCTATGGTATAGGCACAAGTTGTTTGATTATAGCATGGAATACAAGTAGAATAGAAACATGCAGTGAATGGTAGGAATGGTTTGTAAAGTGAAAGAAAAGACACGCTTGGCGTGTAGAAAAGAAAGTAAGCCCATGGGCCGATTGAAATGGAAAGTTTACAGACAAGAATTAACAGGGCCATGAGGCATGAGACCGACAGGAAGATGACCACATGAATGGGTCACGACTATGCGGTATTCTATGGCTGAAGGAAGTGAGTTGTCTTTCCTAGAAAGTAAACTGAAAAGAGGTGGTGTATGCCACAGTATAAAAGTAGAAATCTATGGACTGGAAAATCAAGATACGGTGTATGGAAGGGCAAAGTGGCCGAACCATATGCCATAGAGATAGATGTTAAGAAGTAGAGGCATATGTAAACGTGTAGAGCGTGACCATATGCCGAGCAGGAAATAGGGTAAATGGGAAGGCACAGGGAAGGAGCCTAGTCCAACCCTGCGTTCGATCCATGAAGTACTAGTTCCTTAAGCAAACAAGGGGGAAAAGAAGGGATTAAGCCCAACCAAACTCTCATGGGTTGCTTAAGGAAGAGCATAAAGAATAGGATATTGATTACATGAGAAATTTTTGTAAATTTTTTTTTTGGTCTTTTCAGATGAGAGATTCTGAAAGACCCTCAAACTTTTCTTGAAAATACTAGGGGTAACCATTGGAAGGCTAATTTTCATGAAAACTTTTTCGCAATTTGTGTCATTCCAATTGGTTAAACCCTAACCATTTACGAAAATCTTAGGCATCAATTTCTAAGAAATAAACAAGAATTAATTTTTAAAACCCGCAGGGTGCCTAAGGAAACTAACTCATGTGACCAATACCCTACCAAACAATAGTCCTTTTACAGGTAAGCTGTATAAGAATGGTAGATGTAGTTGAGAAATCACTCGCTTGGAGTGATTAAAGTTAAGTAGACATCAAAATGCACTAGAGAGTGCTAAAGTGCCAAGGGAGTATACAGGTAAACCTAAGGGTTACCAATTAAGGGGCCATAGGGTGATAATGGACCCGAAAGTATTAGACCGGAGCAGGTCTAGAACTGGAAATGGGCGTAGACCTTTGGGTACCGTCCAGAGATAGGAAAATGAGTGCTATTGCGGTAGATAGCTCTCGAACGAGATAACGTGAGAGATAAACCCCAAAGGGACTCGTGGAGGCCCGATGGGAGAGAAAGTAGACAAGAATAAGTAGTCCCATAAGGGGGAAGAGCGGAAGCCTATAGGACCCCATAGGAAAAGAGTCAAGTAGGAGGTTGTAAAACCCCGGAAAATTTTGAGGATTAAAGAATGATTTATTTAAAATTTTGAGGATTAAAGATGATCTATTTCAGGGCTAGGAATTTAAAACTTTAAAACGAATATAGAAAAAAAATATGAAAGTTAAAAGAAACTGGAAAGGAATTTTATTTTTTTTCGAGGATCGTGATACCCGAACTTTTTTTTGAAGTTTAAAATAAAATAAAAGGGAAGGAAAAGAAGTAGAAAATAATTTCTAGGATTTAATTCAGGACTTAAGAAATTGGAAACCTGAATTAAATAAGGAAAGGGATTAAATTAAAAATACAAATTTGTTATTATTTATTTAATTATTAATTTATTTATTTATTATTTAATTATTAATTATTTTATTTAAATTATATTTATTTATTATAATTATTTTATTATTATTATTATTATTGAATTGGTGGGGGTTGCCGTAGGTTTTGAAGAGAAGAAATAAAAGAAAGAAAAAGAAAGAGAAAAAGAGAGAATGGGTGCGTAAGAGGAAGAAATAGAAGAAGAAGAGAAAGAGAAGGAGGAGTGGACGGAGAAGAAGGGGGAAGAGGGAGGATTTCGCCAGAAACTCGTCGGAGGAGAGCGGTCCGACGCCGGCCACGACCACCGGAGCTCGACTCCAACCTCTTCCACACCTCCCACCAATCGAATCAAGGTTGGTAACCCCATTTTCATTCTAAACCGTCAATTTTTCCATTTTTAGGGATTTCTTCGATTGACCTTCGATTGAGTTGTTTCGAGGGTTGATTGAAACCTAGGAAGTGTTCTTCGGATTTAGCCAAATTCGAATTTGGAAGGATTTGGGGTTGAAATTATAATTATTTCCAAATTGGGGAAAATTGTTGATAATTAGGATTGAGCTTGGATTTGAGTAAATAGTCTATGATTGATATTATTGAAATTATATGGTTGGAATATTAGCTGAACAAGACCCGTTAAGAGCTGGCCCAAGGTTACTAAGGTTGAACCTTGACGTTAACGTGCCGGGTCCCTGCTTGGGTTGCCCAAATACGCTTTAAGGGTGATGTTGAAGGCTCCAAACCTTTTCTTTTCAATCTTAAACACCCGAGAATAATTCTAATTTAGGTACCTTCTTGTTTCTCAAGGATTGAAACTTGCGGAACAAATTAAGTCTAACTTCGTGAATTTCAACCTTATCCTTTCACAACCTTTAGGAAACCTTAAGTGTGATAAATTTGAGTTATATTGAGGTTTAGAAACTAGATTTCTTAGAACCCAAGTAGGAACACAAGTTGAATTAAAATGCTTAGACCTTCCAAAAATTAGGATTTCTTCCAACCAAGCTAGATAAGCTTCCTTAGATGCGAATACAAGTTAGATAGAGGTCTAATACTCAAATCCAAGTATGTTAAACACTCAAGTAGAGTGTAATATGCCAGTAAGTCAAGTGTCCGAGGAAGGATACGTATAAATCGGGATAGAAAAGTCCAATAAGACCAAGAGCTTGACTCTATGGTAACCATGGACTACATGTGAGAGTAATGGAGAGATAAATAACAAGTTAAGTAATAACCTTAATGAAGTAAATGTTGTTCTTATAGGAACAACGGCACGCAAAAGAGTGCAACAGGAACTCCAAGGAGACTAAAGTTACAGGAGAGGATCGCATGGAAGGTTGGCCAAGGTGAGGGTTCTTCCATCTCTCCTCCTAGGGTTGTATGCTTATGTGGATTACATGAGTATGTATATTCTCTGCTTGTTTGGTATGTGTTAGTTAGAGATATAGAATGCTAAAAGAATGAAAGAATTAGAAAATTGGTTGTGGAAAGTAACTTGGATAGGAAGACATAGGAGTAGAGTATAATTGTTTGCTATGATTGGTGTGTTACAAATGCAACTCACACACTCCGGAGGCATGATGAGTATTTTATTAAATCTTTTCCCACGACGGTGGCAAGAGTCCTTGTACGGAAGGACTAAGCTTTTATTTTGAAAACTCGTCACGATGGTGACTTAAATTATAATCATGCGAAGGGAGTTATGTGTGGGTTTCGGATTTGATTATGCTAGCGATGTGAGACATCGACTAGAACAACGTCAGATGGCACTTGAGACCTCAGTTTTATAATCACCATGACGATAGTCATTGCCCTATCCTGGCAATAGGGTCAGAAAGGTTTTATATTGCTATGACGATAGCTTGAGGCTCAGAGAGTGCATCTAGACGGGTATCTGAGTTATATCCTGTTAAGGATACTCGTCCATATTAACAAGGAGAAGAATTGTTGATCCTTCGGGAAAGATACAAAGAATCCTAGTAATATGTGAGACTAAGGTAAGGAGACACGAGAGGAACCTACGGGTGAACCGTGAGCCTAACCTAGTAAAAGAGAAATCATCCTATGGAGTTGGTCCAGGGTGTGTCAGTGGCCATACTTCAAGACGTCGTGCCGTGCCCGCCATGTGGCCTGGTTGGGTAATGGACGAGTGGGCTCAAGCTATTGCCCCGCAGCAAGGGGTCAGGACGTTCCACGTGGTGGCTACATATCAGTTGTTTGATAGATAGAAGTTGATTGTGTTTGATTAATAGAATTGTCACGAGGTGACTAGTACCCAAGTGAATGGGTTAAGTATTGTTTGATTAACAGAATTGTCACGAGGTGACCAGTACCCAAGTGAATGGGTTAAGTATGCTTTGCCACGTGGTGGCCAGTAACCCGAGTGCACGGGTTCGAAGTAGAAAAGCCACGTAGTGGCTAGTAGATACCCCAGAGTGGGTGAGATTAAGTAGATGTATGTTATACTATCTGTGTATATGTACAAATTGTTTGTGTTTCCATATAACTGCTGATTGTGCAGCGTAGTGGTAACGTACAGGATTACGCCACCACATGCCTTGTTTGATTCAGACATGTTGAACGTGAGAAGACCGGTAAGTAAAAGACAGCACTATATGTTATATGTTTACTTGTTGAGTGATGAAGCGAAGTAAACTGCTGCATGCTTGTATCTGTTAAATGCATGTGAGTGGTTGGGTGAAATGTCTGTTGCTGTGTGATCACCAAGAATGTATGCTAACTAACAGTAACTAGTTGTTTTTGCATGTGGTTGTGTATGACTCCCATTCCTAGCGCTATGGTGCCCGCCTTGTGCCGGGGGTGGGAGAGTCCTCGCTGAGTCGCGTGGTTAAGACTCACACCTCATTTTTTTTACTACACAGAGACAGGTTAAGTACAGGTGGAAGAAGTCTCGGAGGAACGAGGGACAAGCAAAACTTTCCAAGACCCACAACTTGTTCATGTGGGTGTGTACTTGTAATTTTATTTACTTTATTATTGTATCATAAAGTAAATGGTAGACGTACCCAATTATATTGTATTACTAAATCTAGAACTATCAGCTTCACACACCTTAAAGATCAGGATTTATTTTACTGCGATACAGGGAAAATTTGTTTTCAAAATGTATATATATATACATATATCTGTTGCATGTGAATAGGATAGGCAGCATCTTCGGATGTGTAGCCAGTACACAGGTTATATATATTATGTGTGTTTTCCTATATTTATATCCTGAAGCGGCACTGGCCGTGGATTTGCTTGCCTAAGATAGGCCACCATTTCGGTGTAGCCATGGTATTATACTGCATGTGGATGTAATTTCAATAATAGATGTTCTGTCAATTAGGTGATAAGGCTTACAGGTACAGGGATATTCCCTGTGTCTATGCCGGTCACGGTCCTCTAAACGGGGGTTGTGAAAGAGGTGGAGAACCAACTACTACCGTAAGTGCATGTATAGTACACAGATTGTAGTGGACATAGCTAGGTAAGCTAGTTCCACAGCTTGGTGAACCATAAATCCATTAGTCTGAAGCCCGTGTATGGGTGGAGACTGAGTGGACAAACCAAACGTATAAGTGGCCATGTGGGTGCCATAAAGGGAAAATTAACCGTAAGGACGGTTAATCGAGAAGGAGAATTTAGTGAGTAACGAGTTTTGAGAAATACTCGAAGAAAGAGTACCACGTAGGTACGAAATGGAAAAGAAGAGAGTGAATACGGGATTAGAGTCGGGTGAGCATCTGGGGATGCGAGCCAAAATGATAAAACAGGTATGCTACCGTTGCAAGAGGCGGTATATGTTCGTGAACATATGCCACACCGTAAGAAAGGAAAGAGTCAAACCATGGGAGCGGATCCCGTTTGGTCAAGGGGAGTAGAGCATGTCTGGAAAGGTTCATGCTGGAGTTAACGGATCAAGTATTCCAAGTAAGAATACAGGATCTAAGTGAGTTGAGGACTCCGAGTGGGCCAAGTTGGGGTAAAAGCCAACGGAAACCCAATGAGTAGAGTTAGCATAGGATGTGCAACTCTAAGTGGACTAACCTGAGGATGGTATAGATCCATAGTCATAGTCGTGTTAAGCGAGGTTTTCGGATGTGAAGACCGAACAGAGCCTGAGGCAGAGTAATGAGTATGATGGTAAGGAGGAGACCGATGAGTTTCCATTATAAACAAAAATGACTACAAATAGTAGTCAGAGAAGAGTCTAAGTTAGTCAGACATGGGATGTCGACAGGGAGTAACCTGAAGTGGTTAGGGAAACCACTAAGGGTAAGTGTAGAAGTTCGGGAAAGAAAGGGAAACACGAGTCATAAATGTAAGATCGTTTACCGTTTGGTGGAGAAACGGTAAGTGTAATACATAGTTGTGGTAGTGTCATGGCATTTAGCTTCGTCAGGACACGAGTAGGGTAAACCGAGTCGGTAGTGAGTGTAACAACCTCGGAAGGGTTGGGTACACTGATGGCACAAAGTATAAACACCTACGTAGGGTGCATGCTGTGTAAGCGGTAAATCTCGATGTAGAGTAGAGGGTGTAGTAAGATGTAAACGGACTTTTCTGGAGGAGTCGTTTACAAAGAATATATTCGGGGAATACCAGCAGAAGAGTAGCTGCTTGGTAGTAGAGGATACTTAGATACGGGGACTCCGATGTAGGGGAATACTTCGTCAGTTAGAGTTATAGAAATAGAACCTAGTGTGCTATGCAAATAGCAAGTGTCTTGGCGTGTTCCAAGACGGATATAAGAAGTCATTACAAAGGTAGTTAGATGAACAGGCAGATTGAGTCAAGGTAAGCCTCACTAGAGAAGGCAATAGTTAACTCCTCAGAGAACAAATTTCATCATATCCACCGTCGTGGTTAGGGACAGTCTGGAACTCAGTTGGAAATTGGAGATTCCAACTTGTTTCTAGCCCACATCCAAACTAAGTCAGCTCTAATCGAAGAAGTTAAATCCAAACAAGATCAAGACGCTGACCTCAACCAGATCAGATATACAGTGGTTAAGGGGGAGAAGGACGACGTCCGATTCTCCATAGATGACAGTGGCATACTCCGGTTAGAGGGACAACTGTGTGTACCTATGGTGGATGGTTTGAAGGAAAGGGTCCTAGATGAGGTACACAAGACAGTGTGCACAATCCATCCGGGTAATAATAAGATGTATCAGGATCTGAGAGAATTATATTGGTAGAAGGGTATGAAGAAAGATGTGGCCGACTACGAATCTAAATGTCTAGTGTGTCAGCAAGCTAAGGCTGAACACCAACAGCCCGCCGGAACACTTCAACAGATAGAAATTCCTGAATGGAAATGGGAGAGAATTACTATGGATTTCGTGTCAGGATTGCCGTGATCACATAGGGTATTCGATTCAGTTTGGGAAATCGTTGATCGAATGACCAAGTCCCCACATTTCCTGCCAGTTAAGACCACTTACGGAGTGGGTCAGTACGCCCAGTTGTACCTATCAGAGATAGTGAGGTTGCACGGAGTACTGGTGTCGGTTATCTCTGACAGGGGGCCACAATTTACCTCTCGATTCTGGAAAGCATTGTAGGAGGCATAGGAAACAAGGGTTGATCTGAGTACAACGTTTCATCCCCAAACAGATGGGCAGCCCGAGAGGACCATTCAGATTTTAGAGGACATGCTTAGGGCATGTATTATGGATTTCGGCGGAGGGCGGGAGAAATACCTGCCGTTAGCGGAGTTTGCCTACAACAACAGTTACTAATCCAGTATTCAAATGGCACCCTTTGAGGCTTTGTACGGTCGAAAGTGTAGGTCCCCGATTGGGTGGTTCGAGGTCGGAGAGGCCAAGTTGGTTGGTCCAGAACTTGTGCATGATACTTTGGACAAGATAAAGTCCATTAAAGAAAGGCTTGCCACGGCTCAGAGTAGGCAGAAGTTGTATGCTGACAACCGTAGAAGAGAGTTAGAGTTTGCTGTGGGTGACCAGGTTTTCTTAAAAATTTCACCGATGAGGGGCGTGATGATTTGGCAAGGAAGGCAAGCTAAGTCCAAGATACATCGGACCACTTAAGATTCTAGAACGCATGGGGAATGTTGCCTACCGTCTAGAATTGCCAGCGGAGTTGGAAGGAGTCCATGCAGTGTTTCATGTGTCCATGCTCCGAAAGTACCTGCTAGATCCCTCTCACGTAGTCCAACCCCAGGAACTAAAACTAGCTGAAAGTCTAACTTATGAGGAGATGCCGGTGGAAATCCTAGATCGTCAGTTGAAGAAGCTGAGGTCAAAGGAGATACCATTGGTGAAAGTCCTGTGGCGAAACGATTCAGTTGAGGAAGCAACGTGGGAAGTTGAAGCGGAGATGCGCAGGACATATCCCCGAGTTGAAGCGGAGATTGTAATACTCGGGAAAATTTTTCGAAGTTTAAAATAAAATGAAAGGGAAAGAAAAGAAAAGAAGTATAAAATAATTTTTTTTGATTTAATTCAGGACCTAAGAAATTGAAAAACTGAATTTAATAGGGAAAAGGGAGTAGGAAATATTTTTGGGCATTTAGATTTGGGATATAAAAGAAAAAAAAATTTAATTGGAAACAGGAGGATTTAATTGGGGATATTTTTCCACCTCTTCTTTATTATAACTATTATTATTATTATTTAGTTATCATTTATTTATTTTATTATTATTATTATTATTTGTGTTGTTGCTGTGGGAGTGGGTGGCTAGAAGAAAAGAAGATGAAGAAAGGAAAGAATAATAAAGGGTGAGAGAGAGGGCCATACGTGAGTGAAAATAGAAAGAAAGAAAAGAAGAAAAAAAGAGAGAGAAAGAAGAGAGAGAGGGAGGCGTGAGGAAGAAAAAGAAGGGTTGGGGTTCGCCGGAAAAGTGACCGGGGAGAGCTAGCCGACGCCGGAAAAGTCACCGGAGCTCGGGTACGACGTCTCCTACACCTTCCACCAATCAAATCAAAGGTCGGTAACCCCAATTTCATTCGAAACCCTCAATTTCTCCATTTTTAGGGATTTCTTCGATCCACCTTCGATTGGGTTGTTTCGACGGTAGATTGAGACCTAGGAAGTGTTCTTGAACACTTAGTTGGGGTAAGAATCGAAGCTATGCCCTCGGGTTTAGCCAAATTCGAATTTGAAAGGGTTTCGGGTTGAAAATTCTAAATATTCCCAATTTGGGGATTCATTGATAAATTTGGAATCGGGCTTGGATTTCAGTAGTTAGGTTTGGATTTATGTCGTTGGAATGTAGGTCAACAAAACCCGTGAGGTTCGGAGTCAAAGTTGGGGTCGAAAAGGGGCCGAAACGGGCCCAAACCAGCCCACAGCACAGCAAACGAATTGTTGTGCTGCGAAGCGCCAGCTCTTGGGTATAAAAGAGCTACTGGGTAGCAGCTTGGCGCCACAGCGCCAGAATGGGCGCTGCAGCGCCCGGTCTCTGTCCAGCATGCCCAAAACCCATTTTTAAGCCAATCCGGGGTGTCCGAACCTCCTATTTTAAATCCTAAACATCTTAGAACACCCCAACCATGTTTTTACGGATCAAAATCATTTCAAATGTCCTCTTGTTCCTCAAGAATAGAAACTTACGGAATAAGCTACGCCCAACTTCTTGAATTTCAAAATTCCTTGTACACCGTCATTAGGTAACCTTAAGTAGGATAGCTTAGGAGCACATCGAGGTTTAGTAACTCAAATCCAAAGCCCCAAAAGCAACTCAAGGAGAGCGATATAGGTACGAAACCAAGTGCGAGGCACTTGAGACTCTCATAGAAGAGAGGGAAGACGGATAAGACCAAGGACTCGGTCCTTGCCAACGTCTACCTGCATTTTAGGCACAAGCATGTCGTATACATATGAATTGCATATAGTTGAGATGTTAACCACTTGAATGCATTCGTTAGGAAACCACGACTCGTCCGGAGCGGGAGTTACTCCAGGACAAAGGCAAGGAAGCCGTCCAGGTGAGGGGTTTCCCATCCTTGTCCTACAGGGTTGATTGAGAATGTGGATATGTGGTTTGTCTACTTGCCTATTTGTAAGAATTATTTAGTGGTTAACATGCTATTGTTGTTCCTAAACTGTTATATATGAAAGTATGTGTATATGTGTGTTTGACTACAGGTAAAGAGGTACTGGAGGGTATCCATATGATGACATGAGATACGCCGAACAGTACAAGCAAGGGGGTAAGTTGTTGATTGAGTCCAAGGTTTGGTTTACCCTATTAATTAGAAACTCATTAAAGAAATCGTATAGAAGTTGTTAGTAGACGTCGACGTTTTATGGTAATTGAACTTAGGAACGGCCTTAGAGCTGGGTTATGATCTAATCAAGGGTTTGGGTATTAAATAAGGATTAAAAAGGTCTCATAAATGGATTAGTGAGTCATAGGGAGCTTCACACCACCTAGGTAAAGTCAGTTTAGGATAGAAATGGGTAGATAGAGTCAGAATCCCAGCTGAGAGCTCGGGGAGAGAAACGAGTCAGAAAAGATTTGCCCGTTGAGGCCATTGCCCTAGCCTGGCACTAGGGTCAGTTAAATATTAAAACATTTGCCCATTGAGGTCATTGCCCTAGCCTGGCACTAGGGTTAGTTAAATATTAAAACACTTGCCCGTTGAGGTTATTGCCCTAACCTAGCACAAGGGTCAGTTAAAAGATTAAAAGATTTGCCCGTTGAGGCCAATGCCCTAGCCTGACACTAGGGTCAGTTAAAGATTAAGAGAATTTGCCCGTTGAGGCCATTGCCCTAGCCTGGCACTAGGGTCAGTTAAACATTAAAAGAATTTGCCTGTTGAGGGCATTGCCCTAGCCTGGTACTAGGGTCAGTTGAGTGATTTACAGTTTTCAAATGATATGTTAAAAGTGTTTACTTGTTTATGAAAGGCATGATAGAGGAGCATGATTCGTAGGTTTATCCATGATTTTATGTTATATTATTATTGCCTGATCGTAATATAACATTTGATAAACTAGATTTTCATGCGCATGTGATTGTGGGTGTTTCCCTTTCCCCAGCTGTAGTGGTACTGGCCGTTACGCCGAGGATGGGAAGCTTCTCACTGAGTGTGTTTGACTCACTCCCTCTGCCTCAATGTTTCAGATACAGGGATCGGGCAGGCATCAACGTCTGGAGAGTGAGACGGACATCAGACCATCCTTACGCACTTGTTCGCGTGGGTGGACACTTTTTGGTTATTTTGATTCTTTTGGTTGTACATATTGTAAGGGTTGTATATATATTTACAGCTTTCGATATGTTCCTACTCTAGTCTTGTCGGCTTCACATGTACTTAAAGACAGAGTCCAGTTTGGGGAAAACTAGGATATATGTATGAGTATATAAACTTCTGCATGTGAATAGGATAGATCATACGCATTGAGGCGTGCGGTCAATATGATATGGATATATATATATTGTCACGACCTCATTTCGGGAGTCCGTGACCGGCACGGGAGGTAGGATTTCTCCTGTCCCGTAAGCCTCTAATCCCTGATTAAAATTTATACATGTTCATATCTACCCTTTTCTAATACAATCAATATATAATATACATGTGGCCATCATTTCTGGTGACCTAAGTAGTCTGCAATCCACGTTTCGCTCAGCACCATTTCAGTCTATATGTATACATATATTCACCCACACATATATATAGTTTACATATTGATCACACGCCTCAGTGCGTGCGATCTATCCTAGTCACATGCAGAAGTCATATATCCATACATACATATATTCAGCCACACATACATATAATTTACATATTGATCACACGCCTCAATGCGTGCGATCTATCCTAGTCACATGCGGAAGTTATATATCCATACCAACATATATTCAGCCACACATACATATAATTTACATATTGATCACACGCCTCAATGCGTGTGATCTATCCTAGTCACATGCGGAAGTCTTATATATATATATATGATATATATAATATCATAGCCTAGTTCCCAAACACCAAGACCTATCTTTAACCTGTATGAAGCCGACAATGCTAGAGTACGAGTATGACATATATATACACAGCAGTTGTATATGTACAAAAGCTACGCCCAAAAAGGATTTATATACATATACATCAAGACCTATACACATAACCAAAATATACTACCCACGCAGACAAAGCGTGCGGTCTTCAGATTTGTCCGCCTCCTTGGGAAGAAGTGGACGCATTCCCGACACCTGAACCACCTGTATCTGAAACATTTAAATAGGGGGTGAGTCAAACAGACTCAGTGAGGAGCTCCCCCATCCCTAGCGTAGTAGCGGGTACCACTACAGCTGGAGAAGGGGAGCAAATCACAACCACATGCGCATGAAACGGATTACATTGCGATATTTAATGTGATCAGTCAGCCAATACATCATATTCACAAAGGTAATCCTAATTCATGCTTCTAACATACTTTTTACTTCGTACGTAAACCACTCACAAACATATCATTTTATTTCCGTAAGTAACATATCAAACAAGTTCATATACATGTATCGGTATGCATACAATTTCTGTCTCCCGCTTTCTGCTAAGAGAAGTACTGGCCCGAAGGCAATCTCGCATATGAACCTACTTGATCACGCTAGGCCATTCTGACTCCAAGTCACACTTAGAACAATAGCCGGCAACTTATCTGACCTCGGTTCTTCCAAGGCAATGGCCACTAAGTGGCATACTCATTAGTAATATATTTCTAGTTGGCCGAACTAGGATGACTGACTCGATCTACCCGGACTCTGCTAGACTAGCTCAACCTAAACGTTTTAATCCTAAATGATACCCTATAAACAAATACTTGTTTATCATGTCTGTTTCTTAGTTAAACTTAGTTCCTTCCTTTCAAATTATACAACCCGCTCATTCGCACACGAAAACCTAAGTCCAGTTTCCTTCACATGTCCTACAGTCTAAATCTTACAGTTGTGATCAATTTAGTTGATTTCTATTATTCATGAATCCTCACATATAACATTCCGACTCAATCTTACTCGCGGTAACACATAAGGCTCGGTGAACCATATTAACACATATACACTTGAGCCTAATCAGATGAACACATATACAATTTGCATGTTCACTACTTACTTGTTAACCATACACGCGTAACGCAAATTCAATCGGATAACTATATTTCATATAATAACTGTATAAAATAGAGCAAACCACTTATTCACGTAGTCATCCAACCCTATGGGGCAGGGATGGGAGAGCCCCTCACCTCGTTGGCCCTCCTGATCAGTCCTCAGAGTACCTGAAGCTCCAACTACCCTGTGGTGCCCTATACACATGTGTTTAAGCAATTAGCAATGTGTAACTAAGCAACTATCATGCACATGTCATGCTAATGCTCATGCACCCTCTCGACATTTCCAAGAACTAGATACTTGGTTCGTTATGTCATCTTATTTGCCCCTTTTGAAAGTCTATAATGTTTTTGTACTCGACTTTGACATATTCAGATCATTTAGAACCTCTGGAAGCTTTGGATTAGAGATTCTATCTTAACTAGCTTCCACTTCATGTGTTCGTAAGAACTTTTAACTAATAAAGGAGGAAATTTATGGCTCAAACGGGTCATTGGCTTACTCGTTCAATGATTTCGCTAATTTGCCGAGTAAGAATTCAACCACTACCTCCTTAATCATGAAAAACATAATCGCGCGCGTCTAGAACTGAAAAGAATGTATAAGAAGAGCTTTGGGACCAATTTAGTTGGTCTTGGGTGTCCACCACGGGTTAGGCCGAGGTGTTCAGCCCACAGCACAACTTCTTGCTGTACTGTGGCTTGGTATATTTCCTCTTTTTCGCCGGATTTGGCTCCGGTTGCGATGGTAAATATTCGGGCTTTATTCCCTTGTATTTTCCAACAATTATAATACCTATACTACTCCAATCCAAGCTTATTCATGCATCAAACCAGCAAATTCGAAATTGAGACAAATTCCTAACCCATTTCCCATAATTTCCAAAGCCGGCCAATTTCTACGATTTGGCCTTGATTCTCAACCTCCCTATGCATTCAGGAACACTCACGAAGCTCGAATTTATCCCCGGAATACCCCAAATGGAGGTCAATGAAGATTTCCTAAAAATCCCTAAAATTTGAAGAAATTGGGGTTTTGAGAGTTGGGGCTTTTTACCTTGTTTCAATCGGATGAAATGGTTAATAGGTGCCGAGGAAGAGTCCGGGCAACCTTCTCCGGCATTGGCGTGGCCTCTCCGGCGAGAAAACCGGTCGTCTCCTCCGTCTTCTTCCTTCCTCTCCCACTCACTGCTCTCTCGGGTCCGTCTCCTCCCTCTCACACTTCTGTCTCTTTTTTTTTTCTTTCTTTTGTTTTTGGCTAAAAGGGGGTCACAGTTTTTAGCCACAAATAAAAAAATTAGGCTGAAAAATATTTTAGTAGTTAAATCCTTGTGTTTTCCCACACTTCATTAATCTCCATTTCATTTAGGTCCTTTTATTTTTTAAAAAAAAAGAATAATTTCCTGTTCTTCTCTTCTTCATTTTATTATCTTTAATAAAATTTTATTTTTCTTTTTGAAAGAAAAATAAAATAATAGAAATGATAATTATGAAGAAATCTCGGATATTACATATATATATATATATATATTATGTGTGCTTGCTGCATGTGAATAGGATAGATCGTACGTACTGAGACGTACGGTCAATATGATATGAATATTTACCTTATGAGTGCTGATATATATATATCTATACACTGAGTTGAGCTGAAGCGGTATTGAGCGAATTCCGCGGATTGCAGGTTAATTAGGCCACCAGTGAGGTGTGGCCACTATTATGATATATATATATATATATATATATATATATATATATATATATATATATTGCTTGTATAGCAGGGTAGTTATAGTTATGTTTACAGGGTAAGGCTTACGGGTTTAGAGGTAAAAGTCTATTCCCGTGCCGGTCACGTACTCCCAATTTGGGGTCGTGACAAAGGTAAACAACAGGACACTAAAGTGTAATTTATCCTTAAATATATAATATATCACCAAGTTATTATTATTAATTTTTTTAGAAAATGCTTTAATCCTTTTTTCACTTCTAAAATGTAACACCCCTTTATTTTAAATTAGATTAATTAAGTAGATGGTTGCTAATTATGTGATTGAATTTAAAATGCTTGTGTGTGAAATTGTTTAATGCATTAGTTGCATATAGAAATTTAATTAAGTGTTGGGGATTTTAATGAAAAGGAAATAAGAAATTGTGGGTAAAAGAAAAATAAAGGTTGATGAGGAAAGGGAATGAGGACCCATTCGAAAAGGGAATTCTTGAAGGATATACCATGGCCTCGTATTGGTTATGTTGTTCCCCATCAGTCTCTTGGCGTAGTGGTTGGTCATTTAGTATTGGATATACGGCTCGAGGGACTAAGGGTGACACTTCTCCATGACTAGTCCAATAATAATAATTAGGCATAAATCCATATTGATAAAGGTGTACTTTAACAACATCAACAATCTCAAGCCTCCTATTGTTGCACTTGACACAAGGACACCTAAATCTTCTCTCAGTCAAATAAACTGGGAGTCGACATGCATGGTTAACAAACTCATCCACCCCCATCAGAAAGGCATCTTGAAATCCCATCCCACTTGGATGTACTCTATTGTACATCCATTGTCGACTTGTAGGGACATCCATGATGTATGACTCTCACCTATATATAATTGAATGAGTACCATGAAAAGAAATCAATTCAAATTTTGTAAGAGTACAAAATCTAAATTAAAGGCTTACAAGTCTCTAAATCACAGGCTTAACTTTTATTTCTAATGGGCAGAAAAGAATGAAAGAATTCACCTTACTAACATCTAAATTATGTGTATGAATTAAGATTAGAAATTATATATTTTTTCTTAACTCCAATTTCCAATGGAAATTAATCAGATATTATATTCTCGAAACTTTAACCCTCTACTATTGTATAATTCTACCATATTCTAAGATTTACTTAACATAAACCATGTCCCAATTATTGATTTAATTTGTCATATATTAAATCAACATGTATGCCACAGTTCAAACATAGACTTAGCCTTGAGTGTGATTGATTTACACAAAATAATTTTAGAAAAAATTTAAAGTAAAAGAACAATATAAGGCAAATCAAATTTCTAGTTGTAAAGCAAAACAAAACAAAAAAGAGAGAAAAATAAGAATGAAGTGTTACCAATTTACTAAACTCTCACAGTCAAGTGTTACCTCTTTGTGACACGTTTCTGTCAAAGAAGAAAGAGTATGGATGAAAATAACAAAAAAAAAAAAAGGAAAAGTAGCTATGAAGTGAAATATGATTGAGAGAGAGAGAGAGGAATGGAGGATATGTGTATGAACCGTGGGTAAACTTTAAATTTAACCGTGGACACCAGATCTTTAATTGGAAGAAAAAAATTCTAGTCTCAATGATATACTTCTAATTGGAAGAAAAATGAACTTGTAATACCAAAAATCTCACAACACAACCAACATAGACAAGTATATCACAACACCAAAAATGAACTCAAATCCCCTGCCTCCCACTTCCACATTCCCATTATACTTTTACAAAATTCCTTTCCTTTCCTTTCCCCAAAATTATTATAATATCAACTGCAGGGCTTTCCATTTTTAATTCTTTTCCACTAAAAACATCCTATTTTATATTTCTTTATATAGTATAATAATGAGGAAATATGGTATTTATTATTTAATCTATCTAAAATTAAATAGTTACTTACTAAATTTAAAATACATTCAATTTATGATATATTAACCAATAAATAATATCAACTGAAAAATCTCACAACACAACCAACATAGACAAGTATATCACAACACCAAAAATGAACTTGTAAATAAAAGAAGCAAAATGACAGGAAATTAGGAAACAGAAAGTAAACTGAAATAATTAAACAGTTGCCTTTTGATCATGAGTTAAATAATTAAACAGTTGCAACTTAATTCTTTCTTTAATCTTCCTCTCCTCATCATAATTTTTTTTTAAAGTCCAAATGTGTCATACTCTATCAGAAAACAGAGAAGAAAACAAGTCCACAAGTTTAATTGTTGCCTGCATTTTTTGTTTTATGGCTAATAAGTAAGAAGCTTTGATTTCTTTAGTACTAATGCCACCAGAGTTAATAGCATATATTGAGTGATATATATAAAATTTCTGAATTGAGTCAGAATTATATAATTTAAGGATCTCTGCATTTTTTGAATCTTCAGTGTTCAGAAATGGTGGAGATTTTTATCAATACTCAGATTTCAATGAAGCTTCAATAATGCATCATCATCATCATCATCATGAAGGAGTAATGATGACCTATGGTGGTGTGGAGTTTCATAATGATCTAACAACTCCAATTATTTCTGGAGAAGCTAATAATAATGATGAAGTGTTCAATAATTCACAGCTTAAGTTTGCAAACCAAATGGTGGGAAATGGGAATATCATCCATTTCCCAAGTTTCAGTATGAGCAATGATTTGATGTACATATAGAGGACAGAGTTTCTTTCTAGAGCAGCTCAAAAAAAAGGAAGAATAACTTCTAATTACACTTCACAGAAAAAGAAAATCAATATTTATTAAAATGGGCGACTCAGTGCACGAGGCTCTCACCAGGTAGGGTCTGGTTGCGATTAGGAGGAAAGAGGATGAATTCAGGATTTGAACTTATTACCCCCAGGTCACATGGCAGCAACGTTAGGGTCACCCTCAAAATCAATCTTTATTAACAAAATATATATATATATATATATATATATATATATATATATATATATATACACACTTTCATTACTATAGATTGTTTGTGGTCAAATATTGGCCACTTCAAATGAGTTAAATAGGATATTAGGAGACAAGTGTAATTAACTGTTATTCTTTCAGAGTTGCTTCTGCATATATATATACCTATGTAATCTTGTTTCAGATTAAAGAGCCAACACTTTCTGGTTTTTATACATGTGCTGCAAATCTTGAAGATTTGACAATTTTTTTTTAAGTAAAACTCATATTCTAAATATAATCTCAGCATCAATTGGCTCCCTAAATTTTATATAATTCAGCATTTGAACCAAATAAAGGAATTTGCAATTCCAAAAAAATAAAAACTAAAAGAAAAAAAAGAGCCTTTTTTATTTCCTGCGTCTAATCAATCACTCCCTGAATTGTCAAAGTGTGTGTGAGTGTGTGTGTGTCTCTCTCTCTATCCCTGAATTGAGTCTTTCACTCTTTCTCTTGGACCTCCCATCCCAACCCAACAATTTACTGCGAAGTTGCGAACCGTTTTCCATTCAATTTTTGTTTGATCAGAGTGTGATGCACCCGAAGCCATATAAACTCGTGACTTGCTGGTTGAAAGCAAAACACTCCAAACCAGCAAGCAACAAACTCATCCAACGCATACAAACTAAACTATACTAAGTTTTCTCTTTTTCTATTGTGAAAAGTGTGTATTTAATAATTTATTTACAAAATATATAGTATTATGTGACGTAAAATTAAGTTGAAAGAATCCAAAGTGAATTAAAGTAGGGATGTATATTGGTCCTATGTGATATATAGAAGTAAGTTAGGCCTCTTAAGATATTTCAATACAAATAACAAAAATATATATATGACTAATCATAAAACAAACAATATAACTACACTGGCTAATAATAAATCTGTAACTTAATTTGGGGAATTAAGAGACACCAAACTTTTGTTTGTGTGTTGATGATGGAGAGGTGAGACATTTTGTCGTGTAATGTTGACCTGTTTGTGACACAGTAAAATTCCACTAAGCATGAAAAAGGACATAAGGAATTTGCAAGCTAGCTTTAATTTTGAGGAGGTGAGGGACTCACTCACATATATACAGATAATACAGTACCATATTATAATTATATCTATCTGGAGCCATAGATAGCAATTTGGTTTATTTGAAATCTTACAAAAGTACTCTCTGTCTCTCTGTGTTATTGTAAGCTTATAGCTTTCTTGCTTTTCAGCATGTTTTCGCTCTCTTTTTCAATATTCTCCGATGCTTATTTCCTGCCCTCTCAATATTAATTATATATATATATTCTCTGCCTAGCTACCTTGTTTTAATTCAAAGGGAAAGTGGTATAATTCTATATATCTATCTAGCTCCTTCTTCTTCTTCCTTATCTTCATAACTCATCACCCATATATGGAAAAAATGGAAAATTACCAATAAAGGAAAACGATGTAGCTAGTGTGCATTTAAAAAAACAGACAGATTAATTGAGAGGACAGAAAGTGACAAGAAATCATTTGGGTAGTTGTACAGTACTTGAAAGCAGAGGCCAGAGGGGACACATACCAGCGATGGAGACCGCAGCGAAGTAGCGCACACCGGAAACGGAAGCTTCGAAGTTCGATTAAGTGGGATTCGAAGTAGCGCACACCGGAAATGGAAGCTTCGAAGGAACCCTTAGCACAGTAGCGTCGACAGCTTGGGGCAAAGCTTGCACAACGACAACGAGCCCTAAAGTGATTTTGTGGATTCGATTAAGTGGTGGGGCTTTTTGGGCACAATTATCACCCACGGAATTTACCCACGGAACAAAATCCGTGGGTGAATAATAACATAAAGAAACGGCACCGTTCTGGCTGATAAATGGTGGATTTTACCCACGGAGCAAAATTCCGTGGGTAAATGCAAGGCAAAAACGGTGTCGTTCTTACTTGTAAAAAAGAGCGCCAATTTTTTTTTGCTTCGCGCCAAATTACCCACAGAATTTCCCACGGACAATTACCCACGGACGTAATTCCGTGGGGAATTCCGTGGGTAAGTTCAAAAAAAATTCTTTTTTTTTTTTAAATTTTGCCCACGGATTACCCACGGAATTCAGTCCGTGGGTAATCCGGTATTTTGTTGTAGTGTTATAATTTCAACCCCAAATCCTTCCAAATTCGAATTTGGACAAATCCGAGAATATAATCTTGATTCCTATCCCAACTAAGTGTTCATTAACACTTTCTAGGTCTCAATCTACCCTCGAAATAACTCAATCGAAGATCAATCGAAGAAATCCCTAAAAACGGAAAATTTGAAGGTTTAGAATGAAATTGGGGTTACCAACCTTGATTCGATTGGTGGGAGGTGTGGAAGATGTTGTAACCGAGCCCCGATGACTTTTCCCGGTGTCGGCTAGCTCTTCTCCGACGCGTTTCCGGCGGAATCCCCCTCTTCCCCTTCTTCCTCCTCTTCTCCACGCATGCCCCCTCTCTCTCTCTTCTACCTCTCGTCTTCCCTCTCTCTCTCTTTCTCTTCTCTTCTCTCTTTTTCTTTCTTTTTCTTTCTTTTCTATTCTTAAACCCACGCCCCCAACCCCTTTTAAAATAAAATAATTAATTAATTAATTAATTAATTAATAATAAGTAATATAATTAATAAAATAATTAATAATTAAATAAACAATAACAATTATGTATTTTTAATTTAATTCCTTTCCCTGTTAAATTCAGGTTTTCAATTTTTTAGGTCCTGAATTAAATTCTAAAAATTATTTTTTACTTATTTTCTTTCCCTTTTATTTTATTTTGAGCTTTGAAAAATTTTCTCGGGTATTACAATCTTTGAAAAAAATTCCTTTCCGGTTTCTTTTAACTTTCATATATATATTTTTTCTATATTCTTTTTAAAGTTTTAATTCCTAGCCCCGGAATAAATCATTCTTAAATCCTCAAGATTGTTAAATAAATCATTCTTTAATCCTCGAAATTTTTCGGGGTATTACAAATATATTATATGAAAAAATGTTAAACAAGGAAATGATATTAGTCTAAAATTTATAAGAAAAAGATAAATATATAATTTGAAGTCTTAAAAAAATAATTAATTAATTATTTAAGAGAAATCAAACAAGGAAAGAAAGATTTGACAGTTCAAATTAAATAATGGAATCTAATTGGTATTTAGGCTAAATGACTTTATTTCTTAAATTTAGAGTAATGTGCATTTTACTTGTAATTGCCTGATATAAATAATAAAACCTAAAATTTGACACGTTATCGTGAAAGAAAGAGATAATAAACAAGGAAAAATGATATATGATTACAATTTGAGAAAAATATCCTTCCAATAAAATTGAGAAAACTATAAAAAAAAAGTAAAAGAAAACTATATATTCTTTGTATTTAAAAGAAAATTAATAATTTGTGTAATACCCTGGAAAATTTCGAGGATTAAAGAATGATTTATTTAAAATTTCGAGGATTAAAGAATGATTTATTCGGGGCTAGCAATTAAAACCTTAAAAAGAATATAGAAAAAGTATGAAGGTTAAAAGAAACCCGAAAGGAAATTTTTTTTTTCAAAGATTATAGTACCCGAGAAAATTTTTCGAAGTTTAAAATAAAATAAAAAAGGGAATGAAAAGGAAGTAGAAAATAATCTTGGGGTCTAATTCAGGACCTAAGAAATTGGAAACCTTAATATAATAGGGAAATGGGTTAAATTAAAAATACGTATTGGTTATTGTTTATTTAATTATTAATTATTATATTACTTTTTATTAATTAATTATTCATTTATTTTATTTGGGGAGGGGGATTACCATATGTTTGAAGTATAGAAAATAGAAAGGGAAAGAAAGACTAGAGGGGGAGAGAGCTACGGATCGAGAAACAAGAGAAGAAAGAAAGGGAAGGAGAGAGAGGGAGCTAGGGCTTGGATGGGGGAGCAAATCCAGCGAGAATCTCGCCGGAATCCGGCGAGCCGGAGTTGGAGGAGGAGCCAAAGAGCATCCTCGTCATCTTCCTCGTCTCAATCTCTCGAGTTAAGGTTGGTACAACGCCCAATTCTCTCCAAGTTCCCATTTTCTTCATTTTTTTGGAATTGAGTTGAGAATCTGAGTTTGAGTGCATTCGAGGGTGGAATAATGCTTCTAAAGTGTTCTTGAACACTCAACGGGGTTAGGATTCGAGGCTTGATCGTTGGATTTGGCCGGATTCGATGTTGGAAGGGTTGGGGTTCATAAAACCCATTTTTCCCAATTTCGAACAATCAACGATTTGGCGACGAATCGGAGTTGGATTTGAGTTGTAGGACTTCTTAAATGTAGTATATATGTAGGAGAAAAAAACCCATGGAAAGTGGAATCGAAGCCGAATCGGGAAATGGCCGCAAAGGGGCCAAAACCAGCCCACAGCACAGCAAAAACGTTGATGTGCTGCGAGCTGGCGCTGCAACGCCCAAACTAGCGCTGCAGCGCCAACTCACGGGTTGGCTAAGGGCTGCCAAGGCAATACCTTGGCGCGGCAGCGCCAGGTCCTTGCCTGGCTTGCCCCAAGCACATTTTAAGGGCGAATTTAGATCCCTAAAACCCCTCTCTTCAATCCTAAACACCCTAGAACGCTCCTAAACATGTTTTTGAGGATTAAATCACTCTAAGTACCTTCTTGTTTCTCAAGGATGGAAACTTGCGGAACAAATTAGGTCTAACTTCGTGAATTGCAACCTTATCCCTTCACAACCTTTAGGAAACCTTAAGTAGGATAAATTGAAGGTATATTGAGGTTTAGAAACTAGATTTCTTAGAACCCAAGTAGGATCACAAGTTGAATCAAAATGCTTGGACCTTCCTAAAATTAGGATTCCTTCCAACCAAGCAAGATAAGCTTCCTTAGATATGAATACAAGTTAGATAGAAGTCTAATACTCAAATCCAAGTATGTGAAACACTCATGTAGAGTGTTATATGCGAGTAAGTCAAGTGTTCGAGGAAGGATACGCATAAGTCGGGATAGAGAAGTCCAATAAGACCAAGAGCTTGACTCTTTGGCAACCATGGACTACATGTGAGAGTAATGGAGAGATAAATAACAAGTTAAGCTAAGTAATAACCTTAATGAGGTAAATGTTGTTCTTATAGGAACAACGACGCGCAATAGAGTGCAATAGGAACTCTGAGGAGACTAAAGTTACAGGAGAGGATTGCATGGAAGGTTGGCCAAGGTGAGGGTTCTTCCATCTCTGCTCCTAGGGTTGTATGCTTATGTGGATTACATGAGTATGTATATTCTCTGCTTGTCTGATATTTGTTAGCTAGAGGTATAGAATACTAAAAGAATAAAAGAACTAGAGAATAGGTTGTGGAAAGTAGCTTGGATAGGAAGACATAGGAGTAGAGTGTAATTGTTTACTATGATTGGTGTGTTACAAATCCAACTCATACACTCCAAAGGCATGATGAGTATTTTATTAAATCTTTTCCACGACGGTGGCAAGAGTCCTTGTACGGAAGGACTAAGCTTTTATTTTGGAAAATGCGTCATGACGGTGACTTAAATTATAATCATACAAAAAGAGTTGTTGATGGGTTTCAGATTTGGTTATGCTAGCGATGTGAGACATCAACTAGAACAACGTTAGATGGCACTTGAGACCTCAGTTTTATAATCACCATGACGATGGTCATTGCCCTATCTTGGTAATAGGGTCAGAAAGGATTTATATTGCTATGATGATAGCTTGAGGCTCAGAGAGGGCATCTGGACGGGCATATGAGTTATATCCTGTTAAGGATACTCGTCCATATTAACAAGGAGAGGAATTGTTGATCCTTCGGGAAAGATACAAAGAATCCTATTAATATGTGAGACTAAGGTAAGGAGACACGGGAGGAACCTACGGGTGATCCGTGAGCCTAACCTAGTAAAAGAGAAATCATCCTGTTGAGTTGGTTCAGGGTGTATCAGCGGCCATGCTTTGAGACGTCGTGCCGTGCCCGCCATTGTGCCCTGGTTGGGTAATGGACGAGTGAGCTCAAGCTATTGCCTCGCAGCAAGGGGTCAGAACGTGCCACTTGGTGGGTATGGATAAGTTGTTTGATAGATAGAGGTTGATTGTGTTTGATTAACAGAATTGTCACGAGGTGACCAGTACCCAAGTGAATGGGCTAAGTATGTTTTGCCACGTGGTGGTCAGTAACCCTAGTGCACGGGTTCGAAGTAGAAAAGCCACGTAGTGGCTAGTAGATACCCGAGAGTGGGGGAGATTAAGTAGATGTATGTTATAGTATCTGTGTGTATGTACAAATTGTCTGTGGTTGCATATAATTACTGATTGTGCAGCGTAGTGGTAACGTACAGGATTACGTCACCACACGTCTTGTTTGATTCAAACATGCTGAACGTGAGAAGACCGGTAAGTAAAAGCTGGCACTATATGTTATATGTTTACTTGTTGAATGATGATGTGAAATAAATTGCTGCATGCTTATATTTGTTAAATGCTTGTGAGTGGTCGAGTGAAATATTTTTTGTTGTGTGATCACCAAGAATGTATGCTAACTAACAGTAACTAGTTGTTTTTGCATGTGGTTGTGTATGACTCCCATTCCCAGCGCAATGGTACCCGCCTTGCGCCGGGGATGGGAGAGTCCTCACTGAGTCGCGTGGTTAAGACTCATACCTCATTTTTACTACACAGAGACAGGTTAAGTACAGGTGGAAGAAGTCTTGGTGGAACGAGGAATAAGCAAAACTTCTAAGACCCACAACTTGTTCATGTGGGCGAATAAATTGTAATTGTAATTTAATTTACTTTATCGTTGTATCATAAAGTAAAGGGTAGACGTACCCAATTAGATTGTATTACTAAATCTAGAACTGTCAGCTTCGCACACCTTAAAGATCAGGATTAGTTATATTGCGATACAGGGAAAACTTATTTCCAAAATATATATATATATACATATATCTGTTGCATGTGAATAGGATAGGCAGCATCTTTGGATGTGTAGCCAGTACACAGGTTATATATTATGTGTGTTTTCCTATATCTATATCCTGAAGTGGCACTGACCATGGATTTGCTTGCCTATGATTGGCCACCATTTCGGCGTAGCCATGGTATTATAATGCATGTGAATGTATTTTCAATATTAGATATTCTGTCAATCAGGTGATAAGGCTTAAAGGCATAGGGGTATTCCCTGTGTCTGTGCCGGTCACGGTCCTCTAAACGGGGGTCGTGACAAACTTGGTATCAGAGCCAGGTTGTTCTTTAAGGGTGTGAAGCTAACTAGTAGTCTCAGGTGCCCGTTGGGCTAGCCATTACGAATCCGGACGTAATGGTAGTTCCGACGGACACTTGTGAGGTTGCTCAGGATGTTGAGTCATAAATTCTTTCGAGACATCGCTTGAGGCATAGAATTTGTATGTGAAATTCTATGCAAAGTATATAACTTGTACAGTACACAAGTGCCGATGAGCACTAAGGCGTAAAGGTGGGGTGGCAGTGACCCCGGGAACCTTAGGACGCCACAATAGGGACAGGAGACATCCATGGAGGATACTACTTAGACACAGACACATTTGGTTGAATTGTAGGCAAGAATGCGCTACAATGTGTGATTTTTTTTGCAGGTGTTAAATGAGACGATGCGTCTGCTCTGTTAGCGGCGCATTGTGTGCTATAGTATAGGCGCAAATTGTTTGATTATAGTATGGAATGTAAGTAGAATAGAAATATGCAGTGAATGATAGTTCAGGCTAGGAATGGTTTGTAAAGTGAAGGAAAAGACACGCTTGGCGTGTAGAAAAGAAAGTAAGCCCATGGGGCGATTGAAATGGAAGGTTTACAGACAAGAATAAGCAGGGCCATGAGGCATGAGACCGACAGGAAGATGACCACGTTAATGGGTCACGACTGTGTGGTATGCTATGGCTGAGGAAAGTGAGTTGTCCTTCCTAGAAAGTAAACAGAAAAGAGGTGGTGTATGCCACAATATAGAAGTAGAAGTCTACGGACTAGAAAATCAGGATACTGTATATGGAAGGGCAAAGTGGCCGAACCATATGTCGTAGAGATAGATGTTAAGAAGTAGAGGCATATGTAAACGCGTAGAGCGTGACCATATGCCGAGCAGGAAATAGAGTAAATGGTAAGGCACAGGGAAGGAGCCTAGTCCAACCCTACGCTCGATCCATGAACTTCTAGTTCCTTATGTAAACAAGGGGGAAAAGAAGGGATTAAGCCCAACCAAACTCTCTATGGTTGCTTAAGGAAGAGCATAAAGAATAGGATATTGATCACATGAGAAATTTTTTTAAAATCTTTTTGGTCTTTCCGAATGAGAGATTCTAAAAGACTATCAAATTTTTCTTGAAAATACTAGGGATAACCATTGGAAGGCAAATTTTCATGAAAACTCTTTCTCAAGTTGTGTCATTCCAATTGGTTAAACCCTAACCATTTACGAAAACCTTAGGCGTCATTTTCTAAGAGATAAACTTGAATTAATTTTTTTAACACCTGCAGGATGCCTAAGAAAACTAACTCATGTGACCAATACCCTACCAAACAATAGTCTTTTTACAAGTAAGCTGTATAAGGATGGTAGATGTAATTGAGAAAATCACTCGTTTGGAGTGATTAGAATTAAGTAAACATCGAAAAGCACTAGAAAGTACTAAAGTGCCAAGGGAGTATACAAGTAAACCTAAGGGTTACCAATTAAGGGGTCATAGGGTGATTATGGACCCGAAAGCATAGGGGTATTCCCTGTGTCTGTGCCGGTCACGGTCCTCTAAACGGGGGTTGTGACAATTTGTTAATTATTTGAAGGAAAGTTTTCTCATATTTAAAACAATGAAAAAAATTTATTTATATATTATAATATAACACATTAGGTGAAATATGGTATATTTGCTTCATTAAATCATTTAAAAAAGAATTTTGTTAAGAAAATGGGGGCAAATTGAATATTTTCCGTAAATATCCATGAAATTAAATAAATCAAAAATTTAATTATGATAACAAAAATAATGTAGTGAACCTCCTTTGTTTAGCTACGGGAGTTAGCTCTGGGTTGTTTTTGTAACTAATTAGCAGGTAAATTACTAGAAGAATTTTGCTATGGAATAGGTACGAAAATATTCGTAGCTAAGTTATTCCGTAGCTAAATTAGTTAATTACGAAATATTTTCGTAGAAAGGTTTCCACAATAAAAAGTCTTAATTTAACTACGCATTAGCAACTGAATTTTTCAGTTGCAAAATGTAAAGTATATTAAAATAGCGTAGCACCATCATCAATTCATGTCTAATTTTGTAATGTCTAAAATATTATTTTGTGTATATGTTTTGAAAATAATAACCAATTCCAATTTCTTCAAGTGTTTGGTCAAAGATTATGATATTTATCTAGATTGATAGCACCATATATGCTTAAGGCAAAGTTACTTTATATGTAAACAATATCCTTATTAACTTTCAACCTAATTTAATACATAAGAACACATTAAATAATTATATATATTTTGAAAAGGGCCAAACAAAACCCAAAAATCACTAACTATAGTACATACAAAAAACCTAGATATTTATTTTTTTTCATTGGATCACATATTTATAATAGAACAAACTACCTATTGCCGACACATAAAAATCTCAAATTTTTAAATAAATATTTTTAAAAAGGAACAAATAACTTATCTTCTAGGACATAAAAATTTGTGGTTAGGTGCAAGGTAATCTTTGTCTAGCGAAACAAACAACTTACTCTCTACCCAATAAAAAACTATTTATCTTAAAGTTAAAACTACTATCCAGCCTACAGTTTTTTTCAAAGTTAAAACCACTATTTAGCCCACAGTTTTTTCAAAGTTAAAAATGCTAACGGGATTCAAAATCACTTTGTAAAATATATAAATTGGGTGTGGCAGAGACCAATATTCACAAACTAGTCTCATAAGTCTCTTTCCCCAAAGCAAATATAGGAATAGTTTTGTCTGTATGTAGCTAGCATCAAGGTGGTTAAAGATGAGGAAGATGATACTAATGATGCCATTGGAAGAAACTTGAAGTTGGTTGTCACGACCCCCGTTTAGAGGACCGTGACCGGCACAGACACAGGGAATACCCCTATGCCTGTAAGCCTTATCACCTGATTGACAAAATATCTATTATTGAAAATACATTCACATGCATTATAATACCATGGCTACACCGAAATGGTGGCCTATCCTAGGCAAGCAAATCCACGGCTAGTGCCGCTTCAGGATATAGATATAGGAAAACACACATAATATATAACCTGTGTACTGGCTACACATCCGAAGATGCTGCCTATCCTATTCACACGCAACAGAGATATATGTATATATATATATTTTTTGAAAACAAATTTTCCCTGTATCGCAGTATAATTAATCCTGATCTTTAAGGTGTGTGAATTTGACAATTCTAGATTTAGTAATACAATCTAATTGGGTACGTCTACCCTTTACTTTATGATACAACGATAAAGTAAATTAAATTACAATTACAATGTATTCACCCACATGAACTAGTTGTGGGTCTTGGAAAGTGTTGCTAAACCCTCGTTCCACCAAGACTTCTTTCACCTGTACTTAACCTGTCTCTGTGTAGTAAAAAAGAGGTGTGAGTCTTAACCACACGACTCAGTGAGAACTCTCCCATCCCCGGCGCAAGGCGGGTACCATGGCACTGGGATTGGGAGTCATACACAACCACATGGAAAAACAACTGGTTACTGTTAATTATCATACATTCTTGGCGACCACACGACAATAGAAATTTTACCCAAACACTCACATGCATTTAATAACTGTAAACATGCAGCAGTTTATTCCACGTCATCAATCAGCAAGTATACATGTAACATATAGTGTCAGCTTTTACTTACTGGTCTTCTCACGTTTTAGCATGTCTGAATCAAACAAGACGTGTGGTGACGTAATTCTGTACTTTACCACTACGCTGCACAATCAGCAATTATATGCAAACACAGACAATTTGTACATACACACAGATGCTAAACATACATCTACTTAATCTCCCCAACTCTGGGGTATCTACTAGCCACTACGTGGCTTTCTCACTTCGAACCCGTGCACTCGGGTTTCTGGCCACCAAGTGGCAAAACATACTTAACCCATTCACTTGGGTACTGGTCACCTCGTGACAATTCTGTTAACCAAACAAAATCATCTTCTATCTATCAAACAACTGACGCATAGCCACCACGTGGCATGTCCTGACCCCTTGCTGCGGGGCAATAGCTTGAGCCCACTCGTCCATTACCCAACCAGGCCACAATGGCGGGCACGACACGATGTCTCAAAGCCTGGCCACTGATACACCCTGGACCATCTCAACAGGATGACTTCTCTTCTGCAAGATCAGGCTCACGGTTCACCCGTAGGTTCATCCCGTGTCTCCTTATCTTGGTCTCACATATTAACAGGATTCTTTGTATCTTTCCGGAAGGATCAACAATTCCTCTCCTTATTAATATGTATAAGTATCCTCAACAGGATATAACTCATATACCCGTCCAGATGCACTCTCTGAGCCTCAAGCTATCGTCATAGCAATATAAATCCTTTCTGACCCTATTACCAAGATAGGCCAATGGCCATAGTCATGGTGATTATAAAATTGAGGTCTCAAGTGCCATCTGACGTCGTTCTACTCGATGTCTGACATATTAATAGGATTCTTTGTATCTTTCCCGAAGGATCAACAATTCTTCTCCTTATTAATATGGACGAGTATCCTTAGCAGGATATAGCTCATATACCCGTCCAGATGCACTCTCTATGTCACGACCCCCTATCGGACGTCCGTGACCGGCACGGGAAGTAGGATTTCTCCTATCCCGTAAGCCTCTAATCCCTGATTGACATTTTCACATGTTTATAACTACCCACTTCTAATACAAACAATATATAGTATTTATGGCCATCCATATCCGGTGACCTAAGTAGCGTGCAATCCACGGCTCGCTCAACGCCGCTTTAGTCTATACATATACACATAATCACTCACACGTACATATAGTGTACATATTGATCACGCCCTTCAGGGCGGGTGATCTATCCTATTCACATGCAAAATTCCTGTGTACAGTCATACATATATTCAATCACACGCTTGCATATAATTTACATATTGATCACACGCCTCAATGCGTGTGATCTATCCTATTCACATGTGGAAGCCATATTTTCATACAATCAGGTATTCAGTCACACACATATATATAATTTACATATTGATCACACCCCTCAAGGCGTGTGATCTATCCTAGACGCATGCGGAAGTCATATATATATATACATGATATATGCTATATCATAGCCTAAAGTCCCAATACCAAGACCTAACCTTAATCTGTATGAAGCCGACAATGCTAGAATTCAAGTGTGATATGTATATATACACAGCAGTTGTAAACGTATAACGGTACGTCCAAAAAGGATTCATATATACATATACTTCACAACATATATACATAATCAAAATAACTACCGACACGAACAAAGCGTGTGGTCTCCAGAGTTGTCCGCCTCCTTGAGAAGAAGTGGACACGTTCCCGACTCCTGAACCATCTGTATCTAAAACATGTAAATATGGGGTGAGTCGAATAGACTCAGTGAGAAGCTCCCCCATCCCTGGTGTAGCAGCGGGTACCACTACAACTGGGGGAAGGGAGCAACCACAACCACATGCGCATCAAATGGATTTATATTGTGATCTTTAATGTGATCACGCAGTCAATATATCATATTCACAATTAAAATCGTAATTCATGCTCCTAACAATTTATTACTCCACACGTACATAAATCACAACATATATATCATATATTTTCATAATTCACACATAGTTATGCTCGTAGGCATTCACTTTCTGTCTCCTGCATTACGCTAAGAGAAATACTGGCCCGAAGGCAATTTCATGTACGAACCTGGTTGATCAAACCAGGAACTTTCTGACTCCAAGGCACGCTTAGAGTAATAGCCAGCAACTTGTCTGACCTCGGTTAAACCAAGGTAATGGCCACTATGTGGCATGCTTACTGTTAACTGAATCCTGTCTGTTCGACCAGGATAACTGACTCGATCTACCCGAACTAACCTAACAAACTCAACTAGCATATTTAACCTTAAAAGACGCCCTATTTGTTACTAACTGAATATCATATGTGTTCTTTAGTTAGGCCTAGATTTCCCCCGTTTCAATTATGCAACACTCCCACTCACATTTAACAACCTAGGTTCATTTTCCTCAATGTACCATACGGTGAAAACCTTTGCACGATGATCAATTTAAATGGGTTTCTAATATTAATAAACCCTCACATATGAAATTCTGACTCAATCCTACCCACGGTATCATATAAGGCTCGGTGAGCCACAATATCGCATATTCACTTGAGAATGAACATATAAACATTTAAATAGTTTGCACGTCCATTGTTCACTCACTAATCATATACGCGTAACATAAATACATTCAGATAGACATATTTCATATATCAATTTGCACAAAATAGAGCAAACCACATTTTCACGTAGTCATCCAACCTTGTGGGGCAGGGATGGGAGAGCCCCTCACCTCGTTGGCCCTCCTGATTGGTCCTCGGAGTGCCTGGAGCTCCAATTACCCTGTGGTGCCCTATACACATATATTAAAGCAATTTAAAAATGTGTAAAGAAGCATCTAACATGTACGTGTCATGCTAATGCTCATGCACTCTCTAGATATTTCCAAGAACTAACTATTTAGTTCGTTACGTCGTCTAAATTGCTCTTTTTGAAAGACCATACTGTCTTATATCGGCTTTCACACGTTCGAGCCACTTAGAACCTCTAAATGCCAAGGTTAGAGATTCCCATTTGTCCAAATTTCACTCAATGTGTTCATAAAGACTTCTAAGTAATAGAGGAATAAATTCAAAGCCCAAAAGAGGCCTTAGCTTACCCATTCCTCCGTCTCCCTTATTTGTCGGGTAAAAGCTTAGATACTACCTCTTTAATTATATATAAAAATATAATTGGGTGTAAATAGAGCCTTGGAACCAACTTAGTGGGTCTTAGATGTCCACCACGGACTAGACCGAGGTGTCCAACCCACCGCACAGCTCCTTACTGTATGGTGGCTTAGTATTTCGCCTCTTTTTCACCGGATTGGGTTCCGGTTGAGACGGTAAATACTCAGGCTTTATTCCCTTGTCTATTTCCAACAATTACAACACTTATACTACTAGCAATAATTCAATTTGTTGGAATTTTCTAACAAAATTTTCCTAATTTCCATACCCAGTCAAATCCTACGGTTTAACTTCGATTCTGAACATTACTAAGCTTTCAATAACACCCACTAAGCTCAAATTTAACCCCGGAATGCCCCGATTGGAAGTATTTGAAGAATTTCTAAAATACCCAAAATTGGAGAAATTGGGGTTTTGAGAGATTGGGGCTTTCTTACTTGATTTCAATTGGATAGAAGGCTTGGAGGCGATGAAAGAAGACTCCAGCCACCTTTTCCGGTCACCGGTGCACGATCTCCGGCGAGAAACCAGCCAAACCGCCGTCCGTCACCTCCCATCTCCTGTGTGTGCGTTGTGTTGCTCTGTTGCGTTTTGCTTCTGCTTATATTTTTTGTATATGTGTGTTAATTAAATGGAAAGGGGGTCACGGTTTGGCCCCCCCATTATTTTAATATATATATTTTTTTTGTTGCTTAGTGTGTGTGTGTTGGCTGAAAGGGGGGGTGTGTGTTTTGTTTTAGTGGAATGGGGGTCACGGTTTTGACCCCCATTTCAACATATTATATATTTATATTATTTATTTAGTGTATATCCTCTTTTTCCCTCATCCTTTTTAATCCTCTTTTCTTTTAGGTCCTAGTAAAATTATAAATATTACCTACTACTTTCTTCTTTATTTCATTTTAACTCTATAATTTAATTTATTTTTCTTTCCCAAAGAAAAATAAATTAATAATATTGATAATAATAAAAACTAATATCTCGGATATTACACTCTAAGCCTCAAGCTATCGTCATAGCAATATAAAACCTTTCTGGCCCTATTGCTATGATAGGGCAATGACCATCGTCATGGTGATAAAAAAACTAAGGTCTCAAGTGCCATCTGACGTTGTTCTAGTCGATGTCTCACATCGCTAGCAAAATCAAATCCGAAACCCACCAATAACTCATTCTGCATGGTTATAATCTAAGTCACCGTCGTCACAAGTTTTCAAATTAAAAGCTTAGTCCTTCTGTACAAGGACTCTTGCCACCGTCGTGGGAAAAATTTAATAAAATACTTATCATGCCTCAGGAGTGTATGAGTTGGATTTGTAACACACCAATCATAGCAAACAATTACTCTCTACTCCTATGTCTTCCTATCTAAGCTACTTTCCACAACTTATTTTCTAGTTCTTTTATTCTTTTAACATTCTATACCTCTAGCTAACACATACCAGACAAGTAGAGAATATACATACTCATGTAATCCACATAAGCAAACAACCCTAGGAGCAGAGATGGAAGAACCCTCACCTTGGCCAACCTTCCATGCAATCCCCTCCTGTAACTTTAGTCTCCTTGGAGTTCTTGTTGCACTCTATTGCGTACCGTTGTTCCTATAAGAACAACATTTACTTCATTAAGGTTATTACTTAACTTAACTTGTTACTTATCTCTCCATTATTCTCACATGTAGTCCATGGTTGCCACAGAGTCAAGCTCTTGGTCTTATCGGACTTCTCTATCACGACTTATGCGTATCCTTCCTCGGACACTTGACTTACTTGAATATAACACTCTACTTGAGTGTTTTACATACTTGGATTTGAGTATTAGACCTCTATCTAACTTGTATTTACATCTAAGGAAGCTTATCTAGCTTGGTTGGAAGGGATCCAAATTCTAGGAAGGTCTAAGCACTTTAATTCAACTTGTGTTCCTACTTGGGTTCTAAGAAATCTAGTTTATGAACCTCAATATACCTCCAATTCATCCTACTTGGGTTCTTGAAATCTAGTTTCTAAATCTCAATATACCTCCAATTTATCCCACTTAAGATTGCCTAAAGTTTGTGAAGGAATGAGGTTGAAATTCCCGAAGTTAGGCCTAATTGGTTCCGCAAGTTTCCATCCTTGAGAAACAAGAAGGTACTTAGAGTGATTTAATCCTCAAAAACATGTTTAGGAGTGTTCTAGGGTGTTTAGGATTGAAGAGAGGGGGTTTGGAGGTCTCAATTCGCCCTAAAAATGGGCTTCGGGCAAGCCAGGCAAGGACTGGGCACTGCCGCGCCAAGGTGCTGCCTTGGTAGCCCTTGGCCAACCAGCAAGTGGGCGCTGCAGCGCTAGCTCGCAGCCCAAGAACATTTTTGATGTGCTATAGCTGGTTTTGGCCCCCTTTTCGGCCATTTTTCGATCCGGCTTCGATTCCACTTTTCACGGGTCTTGTTCTCCTACATATATACTACATTTAGGAAGTCCTACAACTCAAATCCAACTCAGATTCGTCGCCGAATCGTTGATTGTTCGAAATTGGGAAAAATGAGTTTTCTAAACCCCAAACTCTTCCAACTTCGAATCCGGCCAAATCCAACGATCTAGCCTTGAATCCTAACCCCGATGAGTGTTCAAGAACACTTTAGAAACATTATTCTACCCTCGAATCTGCCCAAACTCGGATTCTCAACTCAATTCCAAAAATGAAGAAAAATGAAGAAAATGGGAACTTGGAGAGAATCGGGCGCTGTACCAACCTTAACTCGAGAGATTGAGACGAGGAAGATGACGAGGATGATCTCCGGCTCCTCCCACCTCCCACCTCCAAGCCCTAGCTCTCTCTCCCTCTCTCTCCTTTCCTTCTCTTTCTTTCTTCTTGCTTCTTGTGTCCCCGTAGCTCTCTCCCTCTCCCCTTTTCCTTTTTATTTTCTTTTCCTCTCTTTTACTTACTAATTAATATATTTAAGTAATAATAAATAAAAACTAATATGAAAGTAATATTAATTAACTAAATAAATTATTAATCATAATAATAATACCAAAGAGAAGGTTGAAAAAAATATCTCCAACTTAATTCCTCCTCCTTCCAATTAGATTTTATTTTCTTTCAAGTCCCAAATTGAATACCAAAAATAGTTCCTTCTTACTTTTCTTTCACTTTCTAGTTTCCTAAAAACCCCCCTTTTAAGTATTTAAAATGATCATAATAAAAATAAACTAATTATTAATTAAACAAATAATAAGTAATAATATTTTGATTTAGTTCCCACTCCTATTTATTTTGGGTTTCTAATTTCGTAGGTCCTGAATAATTTCCAAAAAAATATTTTACTCCTTTCTTTCATCTTTTATTTTACTTGAAATTTCGAAGAATTCCTCGATTTCTTTCCGGTTTCCCTTAACCTTCATACTTTTCCTATATTCTTTTTAAGGTTCTAATTCCTAGCCCCGGAATTAATCATTCTTAAATCCTCGAAATTTTAAATAAATCATTCTTTAATCCTCGAAATTTTCCGGGGTATTACATTGGTGCCCTGAAATTAAATCAATGAACTACCAAAGGTATGAAATTAAAAATAGTATCGTATTGCATATATAAGTGTATGAAACTAGTTTTCTTGGTTTGGTTTGATTTGAGTCATCCGGTCAACCAAACTGATTTATTTTGATGATTAAAAATTTCATCAAATCAATCTAATGTGGATTAAGCACACTCTAACATAATTATGGTTATGTTAAATACTATTATAAATTAATTATTTAATCTAAAATTAAATGGGAAAACAAAACTTTGAGAAGCTTAATTGATTTCAAAATCAATATACATTTTGAATATGCTTTAAGGAAAAAAACAAAACGTATGTTTGCTTTCAATGTCAACAAATGCAGATGGCCAACGAACAGCTTTGTAAAATGAACGTTGGAAAGACATAACTGATTAAGTTTTAAATCGTAATTGTTGCAGTGTTTAATTTCTAGACGTTCAGCCTCAATATTTTACCTATATATGTCATTTGGCTGAAGGCATTTGAACATACAAATAGAAAGAAAGCTTGAGAGAAAATACTAACTTTATTTGGGTGGAGAAAAGGTGTGGGTGTTTTAGAGTCCTGTCTACTTCTTTGTGTAGAAGTTGTAGACTTTAGAAAAGGGGAGTGTTTGACCGTTGTATCCTGGAGGTGACGCGCTTGGGTACCACTACACCGGGATTATAGAATATAATTCTACCCGTGGAGGGCGTGAATTACCTTAAAGATAACGAGATACCCGTGCCTCAGTCAAATACCATGTTTTTATTTTCTAAATATATTCATCTCTTATCTCTATTATTTCAATTATTCTTCTTATTTTTGCTTGTAGCCCAAACAAGTTTAAGGTAATTCATCACTATCATGGAGGCTACAACTGAAAATAAGAATGGAGTTGGTGATCTTAACAAACCTTTTCGCTTCAAAGGTGTTTACTTCAAGAGGTGGAAAGGGAAGGTTTTATTTTATTTAAATCTTTCAAAGGTAGTTTATGCTCTCATGGAAAAGAATCCTAAAAAGACTTATATTGATTCCATGAATGATACTGAAAAGAAAGATCATGCTGAAAAAGTAGAAAAATGGGAACGAGATGAATATAATTGTTGCTACTATTTACTTAATTGTTTGGCTGACAAATTTTACGATTATTATGAGAAATCATATGAAATAGCCAAAAATATTTGGAAAGCCTTGCAGAAAAAATATGATACTGAGGAGGTTGGTGCAAAGAAGTATGTTGCAAGTCGCTTCTTTCGCTTTCAAATGGTAGATGACAAGTTTGTGGTGAAGCAAACTCAAGAGTTCCAAATGCTGGCTCATGAGGTGCGGTCTGAAGGGATACAAATTGAAGACAACTTCATAATGGCTGGGATTATTGACAAGTTATCCCAATCATGGAAGGAGTTTCAAAAATCTCTTCGTCACAAGCAAAAGGAGATAAGCCTAGAAAGTTTCATCACAAGAATCTGAGTAGAAGAGGAGGCTAGGAGTCAAGATCTTCTCATGACTCAAAATGGGAATGGAAATTCTAATCCCAAAGTATATGCTCTTGGAACCAATGACTCTTTGCCTCAAGGTAATAATTTGAAGCAAAATGCTCAATTGAAACCCAATGGTAAAAACATGAAAAAGTCTAGAAATGGCAATAATTGTAATACCCGAGAAATTTTTTCGAAGTTTAAAATGAAATGAAAGGAAAAGAAAAGAAGTAGGAAAATAATTTTTGGATCTAATTCAGGACCTAAGAAATTGGAAACCTGATTTAAATAGGGAAAAGGGGAGTAGGAAATATTTTTGGGTGTCTAATTTTGGATATAAGAGAAAATAAAAATTTAATTGGAAAGAGGAGGGATTAAATTGGGGACATTTTTGTCAAACTCTTCAATATAATAATAATAATTATTATTTAGCTAAGTTATTATTTAATTATTTTTATTTTTATTATATATATATATATATATATATATATATATATATATTATTTATAATTAATTATTTTGAAATGGGAAGTGGGGTGCCGTGGGGTACTAATTAGAGGGGAAAGAAGGAGGATAAAAAGAAAAGAAAGAAATGAAGAAAGAGTTGAAGGGAGTAAGAGAAGGAGAGAGAGAGCACGAGATAGAGAGCACTAGAGAGAGAAGTGGCGTGAGGAAGGAGAAGAAGGAGAAGAGGTTGGGGTTCGCCGAAAAAGTGACCGGGGAGAGCTAGCCGACGCCGGAAAAGTCACTGGAGCTCGGGTACGACGTCTCCTACACCTTCCACCAATCGAATCAAAGGTTGGTAACCCCAATTTCATTCGAAACCCCCAATTTCTTCATTTTTAGGGATTTCTTCGATCCACCTTTGATTGGGTTGTTTCGAGGGTAGATTGAGACCTAGGAAGTTTTCTTGAACACTTATTTGGGGTAAGAATCGAGGCTATACCCTCGGGTTTAGCCGAATTCGAATTTGAAAGGGTTTGGGATTGAAAATTCTAAATAGTCCCAATTTGGGGATTTGTTGGTAAATTTGGAATCGGGCTTGGATTTGAGTAGTTAGGATTGGATTTATGTTGTTGGAATGTAGGTGAACAAAACCTATGAGGTGCGGAGTCGAAGCCGGGGTCCAAAGGGGGTCGAAACGGGCCCAAACCAGTCCACAGCACAGCAAACGAATTGTGTGCTACGAGCTAGCGCTGCAACGCCCGCTCTCGGGTATACAAGAGTTGTCGGGCAGCAGCTTGGCGCCACAGCGCCCAGTCTGCCTAAAATTCGTTTTTAAGTCAATTCCGGGCGTCCGAACCTCCTATTTTCAATCCGAAGCATCTTAGGACACCCCCAACCATGTTTTTAAGGATTAAAATCATTTCAAATGTCTTCTTGTCCCTCAAGAATAGAAACTTACAGAATAAGCTACGCCCAACTTCTTGAATTTCTAAATTCCCTATACACCGTCATTAGGTAAGCTTAAGTAGGATGGCTTATAAGCACGTTGAGGTTTAGTAACTCAAATCCAAGGCCCCAAAAGCAACTCAAGGAGAACGATGGTTGTATGAAACCAAGCGCGAGGCACTTGAGACTCTTATAGAAGAGAGGGAAGACGGATAAGACCAAGGACTCGATTCTTGGCAAAGTCTAGATGCATTCTAGGCATGAGCATGTAGTATGCATATGAATTGCATATAGTTGAGATGTTAACCACTTGAATGCATTCTTTAGGAAACCACGATTCGTCTGGAGCGGTAGTTACTCCAGGACAAGCGCAAGGGAGCCATCCAGGTGAGGGGTTTCCCATCCTTGCCCTACAGGGTTGATTGAGGATGTGGATATGTGGTTTGCCTACTTGCCTATTTGTAAGAATTATTTAGTGGTTAACATGCTATTGTTGTTCCTAAACTGTTATATATGAAAGTATTTGTATATGTGTGTTTGACTACATGTAAAGAGGTACTAGAGGGTATCAATGTGATGACATGAGATACGCCGAATAGTACAATCAAGGGGGTAAGTTGTTTATTGAGTCCAAGGTTTGGTTTACCCTATTAATTAGAAACTCATTAAAGAAATCGTATAGAAGTTGTTAGTGAACGTCGACGTTTTATGGTAATTGAACTTAGGAAAGACCTTAGAGTTAGGTTATGATCTAAACCAAGGTTTTAGGAACAATATGAGGATTAATACGATCTCTTAATTGATTAGTGAGTCGTAGGGATGTTCACACTACCTAGGTAAAGTCAGTTTAGGATAGTAATGGGTAGATAGAGTCAGGATCCCAGCTGAAAGCTTGGGAAGAGAAACAAGTTAAAACAATTGCCCGTTGAGGCCATTGCCCTAGCCTGGCACTAGGGTCAGTAAAAGACTAAAAGAAATTGCCCGTTGAGGCCATTGCCCTAGCCTGGTACTAGGGTCAGTAAAAGACTAAAGGATTTGCCCGTTGAGGCCATTGCCCTAGCCTGGTACTAGGGTCAGTAAAAGGCTAAAGGATTTGCCCGTTGAGGCCATTGCCCTAGCCTGGTACTAGGGTCAGTAAAAGACTAAAAGATTTGCCCGTTGAGGCCATTGCCCTAGCTTGACACTAGGGTCAGTTAAAGATTTAAAAGAAATTGCCCGTTGAGGCCATTGCCCTAGCCTGGTACTAGGCTCAGTTGAGTGATTTACAGTTTTCAAATGATATGTTAAAAGTGTTTACTTGTTTATGAAAAGAATGATAGAGGAGCATGATCCATAGGTTTATCCATGATTTTATGTTATATTTATATTGCCTGATCGTAATATAACATTTGATAAACTGGATTTTCATGTGCATGTGATTGTGGGTGTTTCCCTTTCCCCAGCTGTAGTGGTACCCTCCGCTACGCCGAGGATGGGAAGCTTCTCACTGAGTCTGTTTGACTCACTCCCTCTGCTTCAATGTTTCAGATACAGGTATCGGGCAGGCATCGACGTCCGAACAGGGATACGGACATCAAACCATCCTTACGCTCTTGTTCGCGTGGGTGGACTCCTTTTGGTTATTTTGCTTTCTTTTGTTGTACATATTATAAGTTGTAAGGGTTGTATATATATATTTACAGCTTTCGATATGTACCTATTCTAGACTTGTCGGTTTCACATGTACTTAAAGACAGGGTCCAGTTTGGGGGAAAAACTAGGATATATGTATGAGTATATAAACTTCTGCATGTGAATAGGATAGATCGTACGCATTGAGGCATACGGTCAATATAATATGGATATATATATTAGTGTGCTTGCTGCATGTGAATAGGATAGATCGTACGTATTGAGACGTACGGTCAATATGATATGAATATTTACATTATGAGTGCTGATATATATATATCTATACACTGGGCTGAGCTGAAGCGGTATTGAGTGAACCGCGGATTGCAGGTTAATTAGGCCACCAGTGAGGTGTGACCACTATTATCATGTATATATTGATTGTATAGCAGGGTAGCTGTAGTTACGTTTACAGGGTAAGGCTTACAGGATTAGAGGTAAAAATCTATGCCCGTGCCGATCACGTACTCCCGATTTGGGGTCGTGACAGTAATAAAGGGAATTTCACCCAAAATAATTTCAACCAAAAGTTTCAATTCTCTTGCTATGTTTGTGGTATAAAAGGACATATGGCAAAGAATTGTAGACATCGTAATAAGGGTAATGCACCACAAGCCAACAATGTTGAGGAGCCCTTAGTGGCTATGATAACTGAAATAAACATTGTTGGTGAATCAAATGGTGGGTGGGTAGATTCTGAAGGCACTAGGCATGTATGTTATGATAAAGATTGTTTTAAGGCTTATACAGCTTATGAAAAACCTAGAGACATCATGCTTGGTGACTCCCACACTACTCAAATTTTGGGTGAAGGAGATGTAGAATTGAATTTTACTTCTGGGCGTACTCTCACTCTCAAGGATGTTCTTTACACTCCTAAGATGAGAAAGAATCTCATGTCTGCCTTTCTACTTAATAAAGCTGGGTTTAAACAGACTATTGAGTCTGACCAATATGTTTTTACCAAGGGTGGGAACTTTGTAAGCAAAGAGTATGCTTGTGATGGAATGTTTAAATTAAATCTTGATATGAATAAAATGTCTTTAAGTTCTGTTTATTTGACTTCTTCTATTGATTTTTGGCATGAACATTTATGTCACATAAATGGTAAATATGTGAAAAGAATGAGTAATTTAGAATTAATACCTAATATTGATGATAAATTTGAAAAATGTAAATTTTGTCGCATGTCAAAAATTACAAAAAGACCTCATGTTGGTGTTGTGAGAAATTATGAAGTATTAGATTTAATTCATACTGATATTTATGAATTTCATGGTCATTTAACTCGTGGTGAAAATAGATATTTTATAACTTTTATTGATGATTTTTCTAAATATACTTATGTATATTTTATGAAACACAAAAGTGAGGCTTTTGAAAAATTAAAAATATTTTTAAATGAAGTTGAAAATCAATTTGGCAAGAAAATTAAACGTTTTCGTAGTGATAGAGGAGGTAATATGATTCAAATGAATTGAATAATTTTATTAAAAATTTGGGAATTTTTCATGAAGTAACACCTCCTTACTCACCTACTTCTAATGGAGTAGCTGAATGTAAAAATATAACGTTAATTAACTTGACAAATTCTATGTTGATGCATTCAGGCATTTCTTTGAATTTTTGGGGTGAAACTGTATTAACTGCTTGTCTTGTGCTAAACAGAGTTCCTCATAAAAAAGTAGATAAAAATCCTTTTGAATTATGGAAAAATTATAAACCAAGTTTAAACTTTTTAAGAGTATGGGGATGTTTGGCATATGTAAAACATGTAGACCCAAAAAGATCTAAATTAGGTCCTGAAGCTTACACATGTGTTTTTGTTGGCTATTCTTTAAGTAGCATAACTTATAGATTTTTTTTATTTAGATAATAAAATAATTATTGAATCAAGTGATGCTATATTTTATGAAAATAAATTTCCTTATAAAATAAGAAATTGTGGGGGTCATGAAGTTATAAAAACAAATATTTTTATTCCAAGCTCTTCTTATCAAGAAAATAATATTGAAATTGAGATAGAACCAAGAAGAAGTAAGAGAGCTAGAATAGAAAAAGATTTTGGCCCAGATTTTCTAGTTTATACTGTTGAAGAAAATCCTTTATCTTTAAAAGAAGCTTTAGCATCCCCTGATTCAATTTTTTGGAAGGAAGCTATACATGATGAAATGAAATCACTTATTTCTAATAAAACTTGGAAATTGTGTGATTTACCTAGTGGATGTAAAGCAATTGGTTGTAATTGGGTTCTTCGTAAGAAGTTAAAACCTGATGGTTCTATTGATAAATATAAAGCTAGACTTGTAGCAAAGGGTGATACTCAAAGAGAGGATTTAGATTTCTTTGATACTTTTTCACCAGTTGCTAGAATTACATCTATTAGATTTTCTATTGCTATTGCTGCTATCCATGATTTATTTATTCATCAAATGGATGTAAACACGGCTTTTCTAAATGGTGATTTAGATGAAGAAATATACATGGAGCAACCAGAAGGTTTTGTTGTAGAAGGACAAGAAAATAAAGTTTGTAAATTAAAAAAATCTTTGTATGGTTTAAAACAAGCTTGTCACGACCCCCCGTTTAGAGGACCGAGACCGGCACAGACACAGGGAATACCCCTCTGCTTGTAAGCCTTATAACCTAATTGACAGAATATCTATTATTGAAAATACATTCACATGCAGTATAATACCATGGCTACACCGAAATGGTGGCCTATCCTAGGCAAGCAAATCCACAGCTAGTGCCGCTTCAGAATATACATATAGGAAAACACACATAATATACATAACCTGTGTACTGGCTACACATCCGAAGATGCTGCCTATCCTATTCACATGCAACAGATATATGTATATATATATATTTTGAAAACAAATTTGCCCTGTATAGCAGTATAATTAATCCTTATTTTTAAGGTGTGTGAAGCTGACAGTTCTAGATTTAGTAATACAATCTAATTGGGTAAGTCTACCCTTTACTTTATGATACAATAATAAAGTAAATTAAATTACTATTACATTTTATTCACTCAGATGAACAAGTTGTGGGTCTTGGAAAGTGTTGCTCAACCCTCGTTCCATCAAGACTTCTTCCACCTGTACTTAACCTGTCTCTGTGTAATAAAAATGAGGTGTGAGTCTTAACCACGCGAGAGAGTGAGAGCTCTCCCATCCTCGGCCCAAGGTGGGTACCATAGCGCTGGGTTTGGGAGTCATACACAACCACATGCAAAAACAACTAGTTATAGTTAGTTAGCATACATTCTTGGTGATCACACAACAACAGAAATTTCACCCAAACACTCACATGCATTTAACAGATATAAGCATGCAGCAGTTTGTTCCACATTATCAATCATCAAGTAATCATATAACATATAGTGTCGACTTTTACTTACCGGTCTACTCACGTTCAGCATGTTGGAATCAAACAAGACGTGTGGTGACGTAATCCTGTACATCACCACTACGCTGCACAATCAGCAATTATATGCAAACACAGATAATTTGTACATACACACAGATGCTAAACACACATCTACTTAATCTCCCCAACTCTGGGGTATCTACTAGCCACTACGTGGCTTTCCCGCTTCGAACCCGTGCACTCGGGTTGTTGGCCACCAAGTGGCAAAACATAGCTTAACCCATTCACTTGAGTACTGATCACCTCATGATAATTCTGTTAACCAAACACAATCAACTTCTATCTATCAAACAACTGACGCATAGCCAACACGTGGCACGTCCCGAACCCTTTACTGCGGGGCAATAGCTTGAGCCCACTCGTCCATTACCCAACCATGCCACAATGGCGGGCATGGCACGACGTCTCAAAGCTTGGCCACTGATACACCCTGGACCATCTAAAAAGGATGATTTCTCTTCTGCAAGATCAGGCTCACGGTTCACCCGTAGGTTCCTCCCGTGTCTCCTTATCTTGGTCTCACATATTAATAGGATTCTTTGTATCTTTCCTGAAGGATCAACAATTCCTCTCCTTATTAATATGTACAAGTATCCTCATCAAGATATAACTCATATACCCGTCCAGATGCACTCTCTGAGCCTCAAGGTATCGTCATAGCAATATAAAACCTTTCTGACCCTATTGCCACGATAGGGCAATGACCATCGTCATGGTGATTATAAAACTGAGGTCTCAAGTGCCTCCTGACGTTGTTCTAGTCGATGTCTCACATATTAATAGGATTCTTTGTATCTTTCCCGAAGGATCAACAATTCTTCTCCTTATTAATATGGACGAGTATCCTTAACAGGATATAACTCATATACCCGTCCAGATGCACTCTCTGAGCCTCAAGCTATCGTCATAGCAATATAAAACCTTTCTGACCCTATTGCCAGGATAGGGCAATGACCATCGTCATGGTGATTATAAAAACTGAGGTCTCAAGTGGCATCTGACGTTGTTCTAGTCAATGTCTCACATCGCTAGCATAACCAAATCCGAAACCCACCAATACCTCCCTTTGCATGATTATAATTTAAGTCACCGTCGTGACGAGTTTTCAAAATAAAAGTTTATTCCTTCCATATAAGGACTCTTGCCACCGTCGTGGAAAAGATTTAATAAAATACTCATCATGCCTCCGGAGTGTATGAGTTGGATTTGTAGCACACCAATCATAGCAAACAATTACTCTCTACTCCTATGTCTTCCTATCTAAGCTACTTTTCACAACCTATTTTCTAGTTCCTTTATTCTTTTAACATCCTATACCTCTAGCTATCACATATCAGACAAGCAGAGAATGTACATACTCATGTAATCCACATAAGCATACAACCCTAGGAGCAGAGGTGGAAGAACTCTCTCCTTGGCCAACCTTCCATGCAATCCTCTCCTGTGACTTTAGTCTCCTCGGAGTTCCTGTTGCACTCTATGGCATGTCGTTGTTACTTAGCTTAACTTGTTATTTATCTCTCCATTACTCTCACATGTAGGCCATGGTTGCCACAGAGTCAAGCTCTTGGTCTTATTGGACGTCTCTATCCCGACTTATACGTATCCTTCCTCGGACACTTGACTTACTCGAATATAACACTCTACTTGAGTGTTTCACATACTTGGATTTGAGTATTAGACCTTTATCTAACTTGTATTCGCATCTAAGGAAGCTTATCTAGCTTGGTTGGAAGGAATCCTAATTTTAGGAAGGTCTAAGCATTTTGATCCAACTTGTGTTCCTACTTGGGTTCTGAGAAATCTAGTTTCTAAACCCCAATATACCTATGATTTATCCTACTTAAGGTTTCCTAAATATTTATGAGGGGAGAAGGATGAAATCTTAGAAATTGGATTTCATTGTTCCGCAAGCTTCCACTATTTGGAAACAAGAAAGTACCTAAATTAATTCTTGATGCTTGATAACATATTTAGAATTATTCTAGGGTGTTTAAGATTGAAAAGAAGAGGTTTGGAGCCCTCAATATCACCCTTAAAATGTATTTGGGCAAATCGAGCAGGGACCCAGCACGTTAACGTCAAGGTTCAACCTTAGTAACCTCGGGCCAGCTCCTCACGGGTCTTGTTCAGCTAATATTTTCACAATATATTATCAATAGGACCAATCCAAGCCTATTTACTCAAATCCAAGGTCAAATCCTAAGCTATCAACAATTTCCCCAATTTGGAAATAATTATAATTTCAATAATATCAATCCAAGCCTATTTACTCAAATCCAAGCTCAATCCTAATTATCAACATTTTTTTCCCAATTTGGAAATAATTATAATTTCAACCCCAAATCCTTCCAAATTCGGATTTGGGCAAATCCGAGAATATAATCTCGATTCCTACCCCAACTAAGTGTTCAAGAACACTTTCTAGGTCTCAATCTACCCTCGAAACAACTCAATCGAAGGTGAATCGAAGAAATCCCTAAAAATAGAGAAATTGAGGGTTTCGAATGAAATTGGAGTTACCAACCTTGATTCGATTGGTGGGAGGTGTGGAAGATGTTGGAGTCGAGCTTCGGTGGTCGTGGCCGATGTCGGACTGCTCTCTCCGGCGAGTTTTTCGGCGAACCTCCTCCTTTCCCCTCTCCTTTCTCTTCTTGCGTCCGCCTCTCCTCCTCTCTCTATTTTCTCTCTCGTGCTCCACCTCTCTCTCTTCTTCTCACTTTTTCTTTCTTTGTTTCTTTTCTTAAAACCCATTCCCACAGCACCCCTCTTATATAATTATAATAATTATAATAACTAAATAAGTAGATAATAAATAAATATAATTAAATATAAAATAATTAATAATTAAATAATAAATAAATAAATAAATATTATTAAAAATAAAATAATTATTAAATAAATAAATAATAACAAATTTGTATTTTTTATTTAATCCTTTTCCTTTTCCCTATTTAATTCAGGTTTCCAATTTCTTAGGTCTTGAATTAAATCCCAAAATTTATTTTCTACTTCTTTTCTTTCTCTTTTTATTTTATTTTTTCTACTTCGGAAATTTTTTTTTGGGTATTACAATCATTGAAAAAAATTCCTTTCCGGTTTCTTTTAACTTTCATATTTTTTTCTATATTCTTTTTTTTAAGTTTTAATTCCTAGTCCCGAAATAAATCATTCTTTAATCCTCGAAATTTTAAATAAATTATTCTTTAATCCTCGAAATTTTTCGGGGTATTACATTCTTCCCACCTTAAGAAATTCGGTCCCCGAATTTCATCCCCTTCATGGCGTTGTTGGCTTGTTGCCCTCCCTTGGCTCAATTTCATCTATGGTTTCTCTCAATGTGAAAGTTTTACCGTTTTACCCTACGGTTCATCTTTCTTTCCTAGAGGCTCAAGGTCTCTATCTAGTTTCTACATATGCTTTCTATGATCATTTGTGTTTCTAGTTTCGTAGTTAACCACCCCTCCGCGAGGTGTTAACCGACAGACTCCATCTGTCGTCATATTCTTCCCCGAGAATACCTAACTTTCCTAGTTTCGATTTACTTTGTGCTACTAATTTTGCAATGGAGTGTCTGGCACGTTCCACATGCCATGCTCCAATTTAGCTCTCCGAGGAGTTAACTATTGCCATCTCTAGTGAGGCTTACCTTGACTCAATCTGCTTGTCCGACTAGCTACCTTCGTAGGGACTTCTTATATTCGTCTTGGAACACGCCAAGACACTAGCTATTTGCATTGCACACTAGGCTCTATTTCTATAAACTCTAGCTGACGAAGTACTCCCCTACATCGGAGTTCCCGTACTTAAGTATCCTCTACTACCAAGCAGTTACCCTTCTGCCGGTATTCCCTCGATATATTCCTTGTAAACGAATTCTCCAAAAAAGTCCATTTACATCTTATTACACTCTCTACTCTACATCTAGACTTACCGCTTACACGGCATACACCCTACATAGGTGTTTATACTTTGTGCCATCTGTGTACCCAACCCTTCCAAGTTCGTTACACTCACTACCGACTCGGTTTACCCTACTCGTGTTCTAACAAAACTAAATGCCATGGCACTAGCACAACTATGTATTGCACTTACTGTTTCTCCATCAAACGGTAAGGGATCTTACATTTATAACTCGTGTTTGCCTTCCTTTTCCGGACTTCTACACTTTCCCTTAGTGGTTTCCATAACCACTTCAGGTTACTCCCTGTCGGCATCCTATGTCTGACTGACTTAGACTCTTCTCTGACTACTACTTGTAGTCATTCCTGTTTATAATGAAAACTCATCAGTCTCCTCCTTACCATCATACTCATTACTCTGCCTAAGGCTTAGTTCAGTCTTCTCATCCGAAGACCTCGCTTAACATGACTATGACTGTGGATCTATACCGTCCTCAGGTTATTCCACTTAGAGTTGTACATCCTATGCTAACTCTACATCGTTGGGTTTCCATTAGCTTTTACCCCATCTTGGCCCACTCGGACTCCTCAACTCACTTAAATCCTGTATTCCTACTTGGAATACTTGATCCGTTAATTCCAGCATGAACCTTTCTGGAGATGCTCTACTCCCCTTAACCAAACAGGATCCGCTCCCATAGTTTGACTCTTTCCTTTCTTACAGTGTGGCATATGTTCACGAACATATACCGCCTCCTGCAAGTGTGTTGCCCGTTGGGTTCCAATCACCCCCAACGATAGCGTACCTGTTTTATCATTTTGGCTCACATCCCCATATGGTTACCCGACTTCGTTCTCGTATTCACTCTCTTATTTTCCATTTCGTACCTACGTGGTACTCTTTCTTCGAGTATTTCTCAATACTTGTTACTCACTAAATTCTCCTTCTCGATTAATCGTCCTTACAGTTAATTTTCCCTATATGGTGACCACATGGCCATTTATACGTTTGGTTTGTCCACTCAGTCTCCACCCACACACGGGCTACAGACTAACGGATTTACGGTTCACCAACATGTGAAACTAGCTTACCTAGCTATGTCGACTACAATCTGTGTACTATACATGCACTTACTGTAGTAGTTGGTGCTCCACCTCCTACTTGACTCTTAACCTAAGGGTCCTACAGGCTTCCGCTCTTCCCCCCTTATGGGACTACTTATCCCTGTCTACTTTCTCTCCCCTCGGATCTCCACGAGTCCCTTTGGGGTTTATCTCTCACGTTATCTCGTTCGAGAGCTATCTACCGCAATAGCACTCATTTTCTAATCTCTGGACGGTACCAGAAGGTCTACGCCCATTTCCACTTTAGACTTGCTCCGGTCTAATGCTTTCAGGCCCATAATCACCCTATGGCCCCTTAATTGGTAACCCTTAGGTTTACCTGTATACTTGATAATACCAATATTTACCCTTGTATCTTTTGGCATTTGACAAGCTTTTGTTGAGTTTAAAGAGTCATTATGCATGATTTAATGTTATTCAAGGGCACTTCAGGACTTAAATAACAATCTTGCTAATTCCATGTTTTTATTGAATAAATTGCGAATAATTCTCTAGTTTTATTAACTTGAGAGCCTCACAATTGTTTCTGGTTGATTTGTAGGTCAACTAGCTTGAGGAATAGCAAGGATTCAAGTGCTAGAGGTCGAGAAAGAAGCTGGAAAGCGAAGCCGGTACAATATTTGAAGCTTAGAGGCATTTTTGGGCCTGTTATACTGTTCCACCCGCTGCCAACGGGTAGCCTTGCAAGCTGGCAGCGGGTGGACCTCAGTTTAAAGGGTAAACGCATGTTTCGAGTAATCCACCCGCTGCCAACGGGTACACCAGTTCTGCACGATTTTCTCGCGATTTTAAGAGCTGAAACGGATTGTGGGCCCACTTTCTTAGCATTTTACCACAAGGGAAGCATCCTAGGTTGGATTAGAGGGAATATTCTGATGTTTTAGGGGCCCTTAACCTAATTTGGAGAGGAACCCACGAATTTCACACACATTCAACACACAAGCTCTCATCCTCTCAAGTCTCTCTACATTCCAGCCACACTCACCATTTCTATTCATCTTCTCCACTCTCCACACCCATTCTCACCAAATTCCAGCAACCTCCATCATCATCCATGGCTAAGCAAGGGTTGGAGGAGCTTGGTGAAGCATTTCTCCCATCCATGAGTAGCTAAATCTCTTGTGCTTTGGAGGAGGATGATTAGGGCTTGAGCTATGGCATTCAATAGGGAGTTTTTCTTGTTTTCCTTCTACTTCTCTTTATGGATTCATTTTTATCTTGTTGATATTGATGAGTTTGTATTGATTGTGGTTCCATGGTTGTGGAACTTAACTAGGTTGTAGTTGGATATTAGGAATTTATATAGACTTGTGATTTGTATTTTTATTCTCCCATTGTGGGTTTTGATTACATTGGATTTGGTTGAATCTTATTGTAATTTTTAATTCGTTGTGGAAGCTACTCTAATGACACTGGTAATTGTTGAGTTGAATTATAGTCTATGTTAAATTCCCCATTTGCTTCATTGATGGTATTTGAATAGGCTTGTTAGTTGTCCGGTTGGTTAATTGCATTCTCTAATTAATTTACCTAGGTTTAGTGGTCACTAAACTACTTTAGGAAATGGCCTTTCATTGATTAACACCACACTTTTTGATAGCAAGGATAGCCCAAAGCATTCTCCAACAAAGCATATTCATCTCATTTCATTCACCTCAATTTACTTTAGCTTTTAAAATATTGAAAATCCCAAAAATTGTTAGTTCTAGTTTCATTTAGTTGCATTTAATTCCATTTAGTTTAATTTCACACCAAGTGTCTGTTAAATTGCCTCAAAGACATCCCTTTTTGTGTTAATTGTGCATATTTGTCCATAGAGTCCATAGGCTCCGCGAGAGAGAATCGACCTAGGTTGTGCCACTAGCTGCACTCTCTAGTATTAATTTGATTGGTGCCGGCCTCGCGACAAGGTCGCGTCCATCAATTTGGCGCCGTTGTCGGGGAGCCATTTTGGTTCTTTGTGCAATTGTGCTAGATTCTCACGAATTGGGTTGTTTTAGCGTGATTTCTTTGGGAATCACATAGTTAGATTGTGTTTTGTTATTGTGTTTTGTCTTTTAAGTTGTGTCTTTTCATTTTAGTATTTGTTTCTAGGCTTATTGTGATTTTTAGTAAGTGTTTTTGCTGGTTTTTGTTAAATTTTTCATAACTGTCCTATTTTCTTTTAGCAAGGAATTGCTTAGTTTAATTGCATTTAATTGTGTTTTTATTTGTGTTTATTGTTTCTAGGTAGTTTATAGTTGTTTTAGCATTTAATTTTATGCTTGAATAGTCATTTTGAAGCAATTTCAGTTGAGTTTGTGCTTGGTTTTCGAATCTGCCCTGTTTTCTACTGTAACAGTGCAGAATCGTTTCTGCCTCTGACTTAACCACTGGCAGCGAGTGACTCCACCCGCTGGCAGCGGGTGAAGCAGTGAACTGCACAAAATTTTCATTCTATGTTGCTTTGTTTCTCGTTTTCTGATCTGTTTCGTTTGTTTTACTGTTTTTCTGTGTGTTTTCTTTCTTTTGTTGTTTTTTTAGTGTATGCCAAGAAGTTCTAGAGGACACCTAATTCCATTGTATTTAGAAATTGAAAGAACTCTTAAGAAAATAAGAAAACTAAAAAAAGAAAGTAATTAAGGCAAACCAAGAAAGAGAAAGAGAACTAGCACTAAAAGAAATGGCCGAAGAAGATTACAGGGACAATAGGATGGAAAATAGGGAAATGAATGAAGAAGGTAATAATGGGGTAGATCAACCTAAAAAGTCTATTAAACAATTGAATCAATTTGATGATAATTTTGAATCTTTGGTTGGTGCTACTCCTACTTTTACTACTGATTTTGAAATTAAAGGTTCTCTTGTGCACTCACTTCCAAATTTTCATGGTCTTCCAGGTGAGAACCCGTATACACATCTAAGCTCTCTCCACATGCATTGCATGACGATGAAGCCCGTGGGGGCTAAACTTGAAGAAGTCATGTGGAAGGTTTTCCATCTCACTCTAGAAGGGAAGGCAAAGGTTTGGTATATGAGTTTGCCAAGGTACACCCCAGATGCTTACCAAACATGGGATAATTTGAAGAAGCACTTTATTGAAAAATATTATCCTTCGAACATAGTTGCCGCAGCAAGAAAAGAAATTGCATCTTCAAGGCAAGAAGAGGGTGAAACATTCTATGGATATTGGACACGTGTTCAGGATATGGTAGCAAAATGTCCAAACCATCAAATGCCACTGGAGCACCTGGTCTAAGCTTTTGTTTATGGGTTAACTTATGAAGATGCAAAAATGCTCAATGCAGCTGCTAATGGGTCGATAGAAGACATGCCCCCTGATGAAGCAATGGAGTTAATTAAGAAGCTTGCCTTGAGTAGGCAGAACATTACCACAAGGGATACCCGAGCAGTAAAAGAGATATCTCCAGCATATCGAGATCCATTGTTGATAAAAGTGGTACATGAACTATCCGCTCTTGCGAAGAAAGTGGATAGTCTTTGCATCCAGTCACCACGTTCACCAACACAACATTTGGCCATGGTGACCGCAAGTTGTAATCTTTGTAACTCATCAATGCAGATGATTGTTGATTCTCCTGGCCAATTTGAAGAAGTAAATGCAATGTATCAATCGAGGCCTGGGCAGTACCAGCAAAGAGATCTATACTCCAACACTTATAATCCTGGTTGGAGAGACCACCCCAACCTAAGATACGGGAACAACAATCAGCAGAACAATTATGGGTTTGGCGGTGGGCAGACTCAAGGGAACTACACTCCAAGAGGAGAAAATTCTTATGGCGGGCATAATTCAAATTTCCAAGAAGCTTCATCTCGCCAAGCTTCAACACAAAATACCACCACAGCCATGGTTCCCATTAGTCAAGGTGCACCCTCATCAGGCAATGATGAGATTAAACAACTTCTAGTGAAAGGGTTCTCAGATATTAGTGCAAAATTTGACCGTGAGCGGTCAATCACTGATGATAAAATCAAGGCCGTCGCCTCACATGTTGACCAATGCTTCTCCAATATCATGACTAAGATTGAACAAATGGAGGTGAAGCATGACAACCTGAATTCTTTTGTCACTCAACTTTCTGACAAGAAGAGTGATGAACAAGCAAGATCAAGTGGGGCTATGCCATCCAATACTGTGATTAACCCAAAGGCTGTCAATGCTATAAGTTTGAGAAGTGGCAAGAAGGTCACATTTGCTGATGAACAAGATGAGGAAGAAATTGAAGAAATCATTTGTGACTCTCCTCCCATCCCTGAAGTCAAACTTTCTGAGAGTTCTAAGGAAATTAAGTTACAAGAGAAGAATGAGCAAAAGAAGAAAGACAAGCAAAACAAAGAAGAGCAACAAGTAAAGCAAGGGAAGAAGGAAGATGCAACCATCAAGAGCACCTCCAACCAAACAAGTAAGGAGGTAAATATACATGATTTACCTTTTCCTAACTCTTATTTGTTGAGTAAAAAAGTTAATGAAATCAAGCATGATGAAGATGCACTTAATCTTTTCACTAAGTTAGAAGTAAACATTCCTTTGTTAGTGTTAGTGAGAAAGGTTCCGAAGTATGCGAAGGTCCTAAAAGAGTTGTGTACTAACAAAAGAAGGTTTAGGCCTAATGAGCGGGTGCAAGTGAGCTATAACGTTTCAGCTCTTTTTAAACCTCAAATCCCGGTCAAGTGTCAGGACCCGGGATCTTTTACTATTCCTTGCACCATAGGTAGAGTTACTATAGGGGGTGCTTTGCTAGACTTAGGGGCTGCCATTAATGTCATGCCTAAATCTGTGTATCGGTCCCTAGGTATTAAAACTCTTCAACCCACTACAGTAATTCTACAGTTGGCTAACAGGTCCATTAGGCGTCCTGATGGAATTGTTGAAGACCTCTTGGTCCAAGTGAAAGATTTGTTGATTCCCGCTAATTTTTATGTTTTGGATATGGATGTCAGTGTGCCTCAAGACTCCACTCTCATCTTGGGTCGCCCCTTCTTAAGGACTGCTAACACCACAATTAGCATGAAAGAAGGAGCAATCTCAATGGAAGTGGGAGACAATAAAGTCAATTTTAACATGTATGAGGCTATGAAGCACCCATATGAGGACTACTCTCTTCTAGGGGTCAATGCCATTAGTGTAATTCAAAATGTTGTGCATAATGATAGTAAGCAAGAAAATGACCCTAGAACTGTCAGAGAGGAACATGAAAACCAACAAGGTGTGCAAGTGGATAACAATTTTCTTGAGGCATGCATGCTTGAGCATATTGAACTTGTTACTTCTTCCCCTTCATCTTTTTCTGTTTGTTCTTGTGGGAATAGTATATCTTGTGGAGTTTGTTCAGAGATTAATGCTTTATTTAGCTCTTCACTTGATACTTCCCTTTCTTCTCTGCTATTAGATGATTTTGTTTTGCAAGATGCTTTCTCTTCTCCTTTGTTGTTAGATGATTGTGCCGAGAGGGGTACAGTTTGTGATTTTGCAGGTTTGGGAGAACTTTTGGAACCTAGTATGGAAGTTAAAGATGGAATGCACTTGTGTACTGTACAGGTTATATGCTTTGCATAGAATTTCACATACAAATTCTATGCCCGAAGCGATGACTCGAAAGAATTTGTGACTCAACATCCTGAGCAACCTCACAAGTGGCCGTCGGAACCACTGTTACGTCCGGATTCGTAATGGCTAGCCCAACTGACACCTGAGACTACTAGTTAGCTTCACACCATTAAAGAAAAACCAGGCTCTGATACCAAGTTTGTCACGACCCCCGTTTAGAGGATAGTGACCGGCAGAGACACAGGGAATACCCCTCTGCCTGTAAGCCTTATAACCTAATTGACAGAATATCTATTATTGAAATTACATTCACATGTAGTATAATACCATGGCTACACCGAAATGATGGCCTATCCTAGGCAAGAAAATCCACAGCCAGTGCCGCTTTAGGATATAGATATAGGAAAACACACATAATATACATAACCTGTGTACTGGCTACACATCCGAAGATGCTGCTTATCCTATTCACATGCAACAGATATATGTATATATATAGATATATATTGAAAACAAACTTGCCCTGTATCGCAGTCTAATTAATCCTGATCTTTAAGGTGTGTGAAGTTGACAGTTCTAGATTTAGTAATACAATCTAATTGGGTACGTCTACCCATTACTTTATAATACAATAATAAAGTAAATTAAATTACAATTACATTTTATTCACCCACATGAACAAGTTGTGGGTCTTGGAAAGTGTTGCTCAACCCTCGTTCCACCGAGACTTCTTCCACCTGTACTTAACCTGTCTCTGTGTAGTAAAAATGAGGTGTGAGTCTTAACCACGTGACTCAGTGAGAGCTCTCCCATCCCCGGCGCAAGGTGGGTACCATAGCGCTGGGTTTGGGAGTCATACACAACCACATGCAAAAACAACTAGTTACTGTTAGTTAGCATACATTCTTGGTGATCACACAACAACAGAAATTTCACCCAAACACTCACATGCATTTAACAGATATAAGCATGCAGCAGTTTGTTCCACATCATCAATCATCAAGTAATCATATAACATATAGTGCCGGCTTTTACTTACCTGTCTTCTCACGTTCAGCATGTTGGAATCAAACAAGACGTGTGGTGACGTAATCCTGTACGTTACCACTACACTGCACAATCAGCAATTATATGCAAACACAGATAATTTGTACATACACAAAGATGCTAAACATACATCTACTTAATCTCTCCAACTCTGGGGTATCTACTAGCCACTACATGGCTTTCCCGCTTCGAACCCGTGCACTCGGGTTGTTGGCCACCAAGTGGCAAAACATACCTTAACCAATTCACTTGGGTACTGGTCACTTCGTGACAATTCTGTTAACCAAACACAATCAACTTCTATCTACCAAACAACTGACGCATAGCCAACACGTGGCACGTCCTGGCCCCTTTACTGCGGGGCAATAGCTTGAGCTCACTTTTCCATTACCCAACCAGGCCACAATGGCGAGCACGACACAACGTCTCAAAGCCTAGCCACTGATACACCCTGGACCATCTCAACAGGATGATTTCTCTTCTGCAAGATCAGGCTCACGGTTCACCCGTAGGTTCCTCCCGTGTCTCCTTATCTTGGTCTCACATATTAATAGGATTCTTTGTATCTTTCCCGAAGGATCAACAATTCCTTTCCTTATTAATATGTACAAGTATCCTCATTAGGATATAACTCATATACCCGTCTAGATGCACTCTCTGAGCCTCAAGGTATCGTCATAGCAATATAAAACCTTTCTGACCCTTTTGCCAGGATAAGGCAATGACCATCGTCATGGTGATTATAAAACTGAGGTCTCAAGTGCCACCTGACGTTGTTCTAGTCGATGTCTCACATATTAATAGGATTCTTTGTATCTTTCCTGAAGGATCAACAATTCTTCTCATTATTAATATGGACGAGTATCCTTAACAGGATATAACTCATATACCCGTCCAGATGCACTCTCTGAGCCTTAAGCTATCGTCATAGCAATATAAAACCTTTCTGACCCTATTGCGAGGATAGGGCAATGACCATCGTCATGGTGATTATAAAAACTGAGGTCTCAAGTGCCATCTGACGTTGTTCTAGTCGATGTCTCACATCGCTAGCATAACCAAATCCGAAACCCACAAATAACTCCCTTTGCATGATTATAATTTAAGTCACCGTCGTGACGAGTTTTCAAAATAAAAGTTTAGTCCTTCCGTATAAGGACTCTTGCCACCGTCGTGGAAAAGATTTAATAAAATACTCATCATGCTTCCGGAGTGTATGAGTTGGATTTGTAACACACCAATCATAGCAAACAGTTACTCTCTACTCCTATGTCTTCCTATCTAAGCTACTTTCCACAACCTATTTTCTAGTTCCTTTATTCTTTTAACATCTTATACCTCTAGCTATCACATATCAGACAAGCAGAGAATGTGCATACTCATGTAATCCACATAAGCATACAACCCTAGGAGCAGAGATGGAAGAACCCTCACATTGACCAACCTTCCATGCAGTCCTCTCCTGTGACTTTAGTCTCCTCGGAGTTCCTGTTGCACTCTATGGCGTGCCGTTGTTCATATAAGAACAAAATTTACATCATTAAAGTTATTACTTAGCTTAACTTGTTATTTATCTCTCCATTACTCTCACATGTAGTCAATGGTTGCCACAAAGTCGAGCTCTTGGTCTTATTGGACTTCTCTATCCCGACTTATACGTATCCTTCCTCGGACACTTGACTTACTCGAATATAACAATCTACTTGAGTGTTTCACATACTTGGATTTGAGTATTAGACCTTTATCTAACTTGTATTCGCATCTAAGGAAGCTTATCTAGCTTGGTTGGAAGGAATCCTAATTTTGGGAAGGTCTAAGCATTTTGATCCAACTTGTGTTCCTACTTGGGTTCTAAGAAATCTAGTTTCTAAACCCCAATATACCTCTGATTTATCCTACTTAAGGTTTCCTAAATATTTATTAGGGAAGAAGGTTGAAATTTTAGAAATTGGATTTCATTGTTCCGCAAGCTTCCACTCTTGGGAAACAAGAAAGTACCTAAATTAATTCTTGATGCTTGATAGCATATTTAGAATTATTCTAGGGTGTTTAAGATTGAAAAGAACAGGTTTGGAGCCCTCAATATCACCCTTAAAATGTATTTGGACAAATCGAGCAGGGACCCCGCACGTTAACGTCAAGGTTCAACCTTAGTAACCTCAGGCCAGCTCCTCACGGGTCTTGTTCAGCTAATATTTTCACAATATAATTTCAATAGGACCAATCCAAGCCTATTTACTCAAATCCAAGGTCAATTCCTAAGCTATCAACAATTTCCCCAATTTGGAAATAATTATAATTTCAATAATATCAATCCAAGCCTATTTACTCAAATCCAAGCCCAATCCTAATTATCAACATTTTTTCCCAATTTGGAAATAATTATAATTTCAACCCCAAATCCTTCCAAATTCGAATTTGGGCAAATCCCAGAATATAATCTTGATTCCTACCCCAACTAAGTGTTCAGGAACACTTTCTAGGTCTCAATCTACCCTCGAAACAACTCAATCGAAGGTGAATCGAAGAAATCCCTAAAAATAGAGAAATTGAGGGTTTCGAATGAAATTGGGGTTACCAACCTTGATTCGATTGGTGGGAGATGTGGAAGATGTTGGAGTCGAGCTCCGGTGGTCGTGGCCGGTGTCGGACCGCTCTCTCCGGCGAACCTCCTCCTTCCCCCTCTCCTTTCTCTTCTTGCATCCGCCTCTCCTCCTCTCTCTATTTTCTCTCTCGTGCTCTCCCACGGCACCCCTCTTATATAATTATAATTATTATAATAATTAAATAAGTAAATAATAAACAAAAATAATTAAATATGAAATAATTAATAATTAAATAATTAAATAAATAAATAGTATTAAAAATAAATAAATTATTAATTAAATAAATAATAACAATTTTTTTTTAATTTAATCATTTTCTCTATTTAATTCAGGTTTCCAATTTCTTAGGTCCTGAATTAAATCCCAAAATTTATTTTCTACTTCTTTTCTTTCTCTTTTTATTTTATTTTTTCTACTTCAAAAATTTTTTTGGGGTATTACAATCATTGAAAAAAATTCCTTTCCGATTTTTTTTAACTTTCATATTTTTTTTCTATATTCTTTTTTTAAAAAAGTTTTAATTCCTAGCCCCAAAATAAATCATTCTTTAATCTTCGAAATTTTAAATAAATCATTCTTTAATCCTCGAAATTTTCCGGGTATTACAAAGCTCTTAAGCAATGACATGAAAAATTTGATATGTTCATGCTTGAAAATGGTTTTAAGTCTAGTGAATGTGATAAGTGTATATATCATAAATCTATTGAGAATGATCATGTGATTATTAGTTTGTATGTAGATGATTTATTAATTTTTGCTACAAGCTTAGATGTGATTAAAAATACTAAAAATTTGCTTTGTGAAAATTTTAGTATGAAAGATCTTGGTAATGCTAGTGTCATTCTTGGTATGAAAATTACAAGAATGAATGATAAAATTTTTCTTGATCAATCTCTTTATGTGGAATTTTTTTTGAAAAAATATGGATTTTTATATGGTAAACATGTCTCTATTCCTTTAGAGTCGTCATGGAATGGGAGGAGCGTGGATCATGTTTTAATTTATTTTCTTTAATTGTTTTAGCTTATCAATTTTATTTTTTATCTTATTATATTTTGTTACTTTCATCTTATCTTATATTTATATGATTTGATTTTAGCTTGATTTGAAATATTTAAATGATGTTTAAATATTTAAATAAAGAGAAATTGTGAATTTCTAAAATAAGAAATTAAACAAAATTAAAGAATAAAATATAAATTATAAATACATTAACTAGCAAATAAAAACCATTCCCTATTATTTTTGTTACAAATAAAAGTCGTTCCCAAAAATATTATATCAGGTAAATATAGTTCCTAGTTCTTAGTTAGGAATATTTTTAAAATGAAATTTAAATATTAAAATAAAGATAGAAATTGTGAATTTCTTAAATGAGAAATTAAATAAAAATTAAAGAATAAAATGAAATTTATATATACATTAACTAGCAAGACTAAATATAAATAAAATGAATGACTAAATATAAATAAATTGGATTAGTAAAATAAATCAAATAAAAAAATAATGAGGTAGACGGAGGAAGAAAGGGGAAGAGACTTTACCCATTTTCCCAACCCTATCATACGAAGAGGGCAACCGAGAAAGAAAAAAGAGAGGGAAGCGGAGAATTTTTTGAGCTTCTCGAGCAAACCCATGTTGGTTCCACTTGTGCTCCACCGGTGCTATGTTCCCAGTAACCAATAGCAGAAACGGCAGCAACGACCGCAGCTCGTAGATTCGTGTCAAGGACGGCGTTACAGTATTCGGGAGTGTAACACCCGTTTAATTCTAAGATTTAATTAAATTAGATCAATTAAAGAGATGGTTGTTAATATTGTGTTTTAATTTAAAATGCTTGTGTGTGACCTTGATTGATGCATTAATTGCATATAGTTGCATTATATTGAGAGTTAGGACTAAATTGAAAGAAAAAGTCAAAGTTGAGGACTAGAATAAAAAGTGAATTAGAAAGTGGGGAAAGGGTTAAATTGATGGAAAATATGAAGAAATGAGGAGTTGAGTGAAAAAGGATTTATTAGATAGATGAGAAATTAAATTAGCAAGAAAGGTAGGAATTGGGACTTTAGTGAAAAGAAATAGAAATTGATAGGGTGAAAGAAAATAAGAATAGATAGTTGAGGGGGAAAAGAGTATTTCCCCCTATCCAACAATTCAGAACTTTCCTATGCCCCATTTTCCTCACATTAGTCGACACCCCACTTGAAGAAGAGCCGAGGAGAGCTCTCAAGCCCTAGGAGACCATTGAAGGGAAATTAAGTGTCATTGGAGGTGGTGGTGACTGGACCCGACGACCGGTGGCCGGAGCAAGGATTAGGAAGCCGCCCCCAACCTTCTCTTCACCTTGTTTTACTCTCTTGAGTTAGGTTTAGTAATCTCCTCCATCTATGATTTTTCTCATCCTCACCATTTCTTGAATTTATGAACAATGGAGGCTCAAACTTTGCATTCTTGATGTTATGAACATTTCTATTGGATGTTTTAATTGTCGGTTGTGCTGAGATTTTGCTGGGTTAGAGATTTGAGTTTAGGGTTTGAGTTTGTTCATCATTTTCTTCTAAAAACACCCATCTTTGATGGTATAAGACACAAGAAATTCGTGGAACATATTTATTGTCAAAAACTGAGTTTTTTGAATTTGAGTTTTTTGAATTTGACATTCTTCTATTTAAACGTTTTTTCGGAATTCGTTACTTGATGGATTTGAGTGATTCCAAGAGCATATGAAAGCTAACATCCTAAGCTTTGTAAATTATATTTTTCCAAGAAATTCCAACGGTTAGATCGTCTGGAAATTTCCTCTAAAGTCCGCGGTTCTGCTTTCTAAACTGATGCAGAATTTTTGTATGATTGGCTACTGTTTTTAAATTACTGCTCTTAAATGGCTTAAATACTTGCTGAAATGAATTGATAATCAGAATATGTTATGTCTAAGGTTGATTTAGGAAGAAGAATCAAATCATTTCGTTAAGTATTGAAGGAGATATGACGATTTCAAGGAAGGTTGCCAAATGTTGCATTCTGTTTTGAATCTGACCTTGCTCTGTTTAAATGTGTTTTCTGAATTGGTTACTTGATGGATTCGAATGATTAAAAATTCATATGAAATCTAACATCCTAATCTTTCTAAGTTGTATTTTTACTGAAAATTCCAACGGTTAGATTTTCTGGGCATTGCCTCGAAAGTTGGCGGTTCTGTTTATACACCACCAAGATTCTAGTTTTTGGAAAGTTGTCATTTCTTCCTTAATTTGAATGGTTTCTTTTCCTTCAACTAAAATGAGTTTAATACTCATTATTGTCTTCTTTTAAGACTCAATTCTTCCCCTATTTCAATTGAACTTTGTCCCCTCATAGCTAATGAGTTTTATAACTTCTTTTGGAATTATTCCTAAGACGCAACCTTTTACTTATTTCAAATGAATTTCCTTCTTCTACTTCAAGTGACTTTCACTCTTTCCTTCAACTTCCTTAAATGAGTTTAACCAACTTTTAAGTGTCATTTCAAAGCTCAAACAACATCATAGATAAAGATTTACATGATGAAAATTATGGTAACATTGATCATTGGATTTTAAGAAGGGAATTAGAGCAAGAAGGATAGAGAAATGAGGGGAGTAGTTCTAGTGCAATTCTAGGGAGAGTGAAGCTTATGTTTGGATGACTGGTGGTTGGTATGGGACGGTCATCGGTTGTCCCACGGAGAAGACTTAATTAAATTACTTTTGAAAACCCGTGTTGATTGCGAATTCTGAATTACTTAATTAAAGTACGTAATTACCATTAATGCTAGTCTTCTCCCTTATCCATAAGAAAGGTTGCTATATGTTATTTATGCATGTGCTTGTTTAGATACTTGTGATTTCCTTGACTTGATAGAGATAAGTGATTATGAGACAATAGAGAATAGGATTAAATGAAGGTTAAAATCACTACAACAGAGATGGAGCAAAGCATAGCAGTTAGAAGAAGAGGAAATATATTTTTACTTATTTAAATATATATTAATTTAGATAATTGTCATGGGCAGGGAACAATTTATTAGAGGCTTGGGCATATTAGCTTACACTAGCAGACATGGAGAGTCATATTTTCGCAGTTGTTGTCTTCTATGAGGTAATCCAATATATTTCTTCTTTATAAATGATTAGTTATTTATGCAATAACTTTCTTCTTGTCAAGATCTTTAAGTCTTCAATATATCAAAGATGCTACCATTATGTATCTATATTAGCATCTTAATAACTTTCTGCATTATGATCCAATCTTTCAATATAATGATGATGTGACTATCTTGTTATACTCGTTAAATTCCTGATACAAATTGGCTCATTTTTTGGAGCCTTGTAGCAATTAGAATAAGGATTGAGTTCTTAGTTCTTACCACAAACTTTTTTTTCTTCTTTCTTGCAAATAAATGGCTCATTTTTTTTCTTAGTATTGCAGCTAATTTTTTTTTTATATTAATGACGTTCTGTTTTTGTTTGCTTTAATTTAGAGTTCAATTATTATACAAAGTCTAGATTGAACTACTTTTGAGAATGAAGTGTTAATATATTAAACCATAAGAAGGTTAGTCAACATCACCTAGATAGGGAGTTATGCCCAGTAGAACGCTAATTTTGGTTTGTCGAACTCCAATTATAGATCTTACGTGGTTGCAACCTTGCTGGTTGCCTCATCTAGCAAGGGTCAAATTCCAGTTTTCTCCAACTCCAAGTTACCCTTAATCTTGTCTCGCAAAACTTTGCATGTACTTGAGTCAATGTATGTCACGACCCCGATTCCAGGAATCCGTGACCGGCACGGGAATAGAATTTAGCCTCTAAACCCGTAAGCCTTATCTATAATCATAAATTATCTACCCTTATATACAATCATCATTCAATATTCACATAGTGTATATAGTGGCCACACCATCATTGGTGGCCTAGATAACCTGCAATCCACGGCGCTCAATGCCGCTTTAGCCCATTTCACGTATATATATACATCCATACACTCAGGTCATCCACACATAATTATATATATACATAGTGATCAAACCCCAAAGGAATGATCTATCCTATTCACACACAATATATATATAACCTGTCATAATCACACATGCACACTCACACGCACAGTTAAGTATACATAGTGATTACACGTCTCAATACGTGTAATCTATCCTATTCACATGCAGATATTTATATTCTTCATCCAACATATACCAAGTCACATGTATATATATAGCATATACATATTGATCACACACCATTATGTGTGATCTATCCTATTCACATACGCAGATATGTATATATATAAGTATATCAAGACTTTCCCAACACCCAGAATCCTATCAGTAAGCACATGTGAAGCCGACATGTCTAGATATAGCATAATTCAAAAGCTGCAAATATTTACATCGCCTTTACAACTTTAGAATATATACAACTCAAAATAATGAAGGCTAAATAATCAAAAGACGTCCACCCACGTGAACAAATGCGGTGCAAGTGGATAGATGTCCGTATCACTGTCCGAATGTCGAAGCCTGCCCGATTCCTGTATCTGTAACATTTAAACAGAGGGTGTGAGTCCAACAGACTCAGTGAGAAGCTTCCCATCCTCGGCTTAGCGCGGGTACCACTACAGCTGGGGAAAGGGAACCACTCACAACCACATGCGCACGAAATACCAGTTTGTCATAAGTTATATAATGATCAGGCAACATTAATACAACGTTTCGTCATAGATAAACCTAGGAATCATGCTCCTCATACATGCTACTCATAAGCAACCAATAACATGAAACATTTCATATTAAAAACTATAAATCATACAATCGACCCTAGTGTCACGCTAGGGCAATAGCCTCAACGGCAAATCTTTTAAATGCTATGCACCACCCTAGTGCCAGGGTAGGGCAATAGCCACAACGGGCAAACATGAATATGTAATGCACCACCCTAGTGCCAAGCTAGGGCAATAGCCACAACGGGCAACCATGAATTTGTAATGCACCACCCTAGTGCCAAGCTAGGGCAATAGCCACAACGGGCAACCATGTATATGAAATGCACCACCCTAGTGCCAAGCTAGGGCAATAGCCACAACGGGCAAATGTCTGACGTCATATTTCACTCTCTTACTTTCAGTGGGGTTTGTAACACGGACTACCCATTTCTACTCTAAAGTGTCTTTACCTCAGCAGTGTGAACTCCACTAAGAATTTCTAATCAATTATGAGATTTTCTATTCTTTGCTTAGTACCCAACCCTTGATTAGATGATAACCTAGCTCTAAGTTATTTCCTAAGTTCATTTACCACAAATCACGTCGACGTGTATAAATAAGTCAGTTTCATTTCCTTAGTGGGTTTCTAATTATTAGGACAAACCAAAAATTGAACGAAATCAATATCCTACCCTTTTTTACTTGTACTGTTTGGCGTATCCCATGTCATCACATGGATACCCTCCAGTACCACTTCAACTTTAATCAATCACATATATACAAATATTTTCACAAATAACAGTTTAGGAACAACAATAGCATGTTATTTCCTAACAATTCTTACAAACAAGCAAGTAAGCAAACCACGTATTCACATCCTCATTCAACCCTGTAGGGCAAGGATGGGAAACCCCTCACCTGGACGGCTTCCTGTTTCTGGTCCTGGAGTCACTCCCGCTCCAGACAACTCGTGGTTACCTAACAAATATATTTACATCATTATCATCTTTACTATATGCAAATTATATGCATATGCTATGCTCATGTCAAATTAATACATTAAACTTTGCCAAGAACCAAGTCCTTGGTCTTAACCTTCTTCCTCTCTTTAATACTGTTGCCAAGTGTCTCACACTTAATCTCATCTCTTTATCCCTTTCTTTGAATACTCATTTTCACCTACAAGTGTTCGTATGTGACTTTTCACAACCAACCTTTCAACTCATATCCACATACAACATATGTGGCCGGATATCCTTTAAAATTGATAATTCACCTAATAAAAGCATTTCACTATTTAAATCAATCCCGAGCATCCACCACGGTCTAATCTAAATTCCTACTCACATCTTAGCTCCATATTCTAGATTGGATTGAGAGGTGTCTCTTTTATTACCGAATTAGTTTCCGGTTGAGACGGAATTACTCGGCTTCAATCCCTCGTATATTCCAACAATTCCTACTATTATATAACACCAATCCAACACACCAATCAATCCCAAATTAATTTATACCACACTTTAATCCTCTTTAAACTCCATTGTCCTATGGTTTCCAAATTGGATGACTTCCATCATCAATTTTCCAACACCTACACTTCCAAATACCTCTAAACAACCCAATAGCTTCAAATTAGGACCCAAAGTAATTTATTCATACCAATTAGGAATTTTCCAAAAATCCCTAAAATAGATAAATTTGGGGTTTGAGGGATTCGGGACCTTTTACCTTGATTCAATCGGATAGAATGATGGAATGGGGTAGAAAGAACTCCCGGTCACCTTCCCCGGCTTCGAAACGGCGGATTCCGGCGAAGATTCCGGCGAAAACGCGATTTCCGTCACTTCCCTCTTCTCCCCGTGAAACCCGCGTCGATCCCACCTTCTCCGGCGTCCAGCGTCGCCGTCGACAGTCCCTGAACGGCGAACGGCGGCGTCGCACGCCCAGCTTCCTCCTCGCTCTCACGTTCGCGTCCCTTTTCTCGCTGGAGTCCTTAGCGTCGTGGTCCTCAATTTGTTTCAAAGTCTCGGCTTCTCTCTCTCTGGAAAAGAAATTTGGGGACCAAGTTTAATTATGAGGGGGGGTCACGTGTGTGACCCCCTTCCAGCCACATACATGTATTTATTTATTTATTTTTATTTACTTTCTTTAAAAAAAAGCTGCATGCATATATATTTATATATATATATAATATATTATTTATTGTTAGAATCAACTTTGGGGTTAATAAACTTACACCCAATATTTCCCGTTAGGTCCTAATTTTGGTCCAAATAAAATTTCATTTATTTTAAATTTTTCTCCTTTTCCTTCCAAATTAAAATAAAAAAATCAAATTAGGACCTTAACGTTGATTGGAAAATTTCCGGGTATTACAATCTTCCCCCCTTAAGAAATTCGGTCCCCGAATTTCAACCACACACTAACCTTAGTTTTCAAATAGATGAGGATATGTCCTGCGCATTTCTCCCTCGACTTCCCACGTAGCTTCCTCGGTCGAGTGATTTCTCCACAGAACTTTCACCAATGGTATTTCTTTCGATCTCAACTTCTTCAATTGACGATCTAAGATTTCCACCGGTATCTCCTCATACGTCAAATCTTCGGTTAGTTGTATCTCCTGGGGTTGGATTACATGAGAAGGATCTGGCAAGTACTTGCGAAGCATTGATACATGAAACACCGGATGAACTCCTTCTAGTTCCGCCGGCAACTGAAGACGGTAGGCAACATTTCCCACACGTTCAAGTATCTCAAACGGTCCGATATATCTTGGACTTAGCTTGCCTTTCTTGCCAAACCTCATCACGCCTCTCATTGGTGAAACTTTTAAAAAGACTTGCTCACCCACAGCGAATTCTAACTCTCTCCTCCGATTGTCGGCATATGACTTCTGTCTACTCTGAGCTGTCACAAGCTTTTCTCTAATCACCTTTACCTTGTCCAACGCTTCTTGAACAAGTTCTGGACCAACTAACTTGGCCTCTCCGACCTCGAACCACCCAATCGGGGATCTACACCTTCGACCATATAGAGCCTCAAAAGGTGCCATCTGTATACTGGACTGGTAACTGTTATTGTAGGCAAACTCTGCTAATGGTAGATACTTTTCCCAACTTCCGCTGAAATCCATAACACATGCCCTTAGCATGTCCTCTAAAACCTGTATAGTCCTCTCAGATTGCCCATCAGTCTGGGGATGAAATGTTGTACTCAGATCAACCCTCGTCCCCAATGCCTCCTGCAATGCCCTCCAAAATCGAGAGGTAAACTGTGGCCCCCTGTCAGAGATAATCGACACCGGGACTCCGTGTAACCTCACTATCTCTGATAGGTATAACTGGGCATACTGACCCACTCCGTAAGTGGTCTTAACTGGCAGGAAATGAGCGGACTCGGTCATCCGATCAACTATTACCCAAACTGAGTCGAAGCCCCTCTGCGATCGCGGCAATCCCGATACAAAATCCATCGTAATTCTCTCCCATTTCCACTCTGGAATTTCTATCTTTTGAAGTGTTCCGGCGGGCTTTTGGTGTTCAGCCTTAACTTGCTGACACACTAAACATCTAGATACATAGTCTGCCACATCTCTCTTCATACCATTCCACCAATATAATTCCCTAAGATCCTGATACATCTTATTACTACCCGGATGGATTGTGTACGCTGTCTTGTGTGCCTCTTCAAGAATTGTTTCTTTCAAACCATCCACTATAGGTACACACAATCGTCCCTCCAACCGGAGTATGCCATTTTCGTCTATAGAGAATCGGACGTCGTCCTTCTCCCCTTTAACCACTGTATCTTTGATCTGTTTGAGGTCGGCGTCTTGCTCTTGCTTGGATTTAACTTCTTCAATTAGAGACGACTTAGCTTGGATATGGGCTAGAAACAAGTTGGAATTTCCAATTTCAAACTGAGTTCCAGACTGTTCCAGCTCATGTATTTCCCGAATCAACGGTCTTCGTACTTCACTGATATGGGCTAAGCTACCCATTGACTTTCGGCTCAAGGCATCTGCTACAACATTTGCTTTACCAGGATGGTAAAGAATCGTACAGTCATAATCTTTTATCAACTCCATCCACCTGCGTTGTCTCAGATTCAAGTCTTTCTGTTCAAAAATGTACTTGAGGCTTTTGTGGTCTGTGTATATCTCACACGATTCACCATAAAGGTAGTGTCTCCAAATCTTCAAGGCAAACACCACCGCTGCCATTTCAAGATCGTGAGTCGGGTAATTCTTCTCATGCTTCCGGAGTTGTCTAGATGCATAAGCAATTACTTTCCCATGTTGCATAAGAACGCACCCTAACCCGATTTGCGAAGCATCACAGTAAACCACATATCCTCCGGTGCCTTCAAGAAGTGCCAACACTGGTGCTGTAGTGAGACTTTCCTTCAGTTTCTGGAAACTTTCTTCACACTTGTTACTCCACTCAAACTTTACCCCTTTTTGAGTCAACTTGGTAAGAGGTGCAGCAATCTTCGAAAAATCCTGCACAAACCTCCTGTAATACCTAGCCAAACCTAAGAAACTACGAATCTCTGTGACTGAGGTTGGTTGGGACCAATTCTTCACTGCTTCTACCTTGCTCGGGTCAACATGGATTCCCTCTGAAGATACCACGTGACCAAGGAATGCCACTCTGTCAAGCCAAAATTCACACTTTGAAAACTTAGCATACAACTTCTCTTCTCTTAACTTTTGTAATGCCAGTCTCAAGTGGGTTGCGTGCTCCTCCGCATTTTTGGAATAGATTAGAATGTCATCTATAAATACAATGACAAACCGGTCTAGAAATGGCTTGAAAACCCGGTTCATCAGGTCCATAAAAGCTGCTGGTGCATTAGTTAGACCGAATGACATAACTAGAAATTCATAATGGCCGTATCGGGTTCGAAAAGCAGTCTTGGGTACATCTTCATTTCTAATCTTCAACTGATGATACCCTGATCGCAAATCGATTTTTGAAAACCTCTTAGCACCCTGCAGTTGATCAAACAGATCATCGATCCTTGGAAGTGGATACTGATTGCGGACCGTCACCTTATTCAACTTTCGGTAATCGATACACAATCTTAAAGTTCCATCCTTCTTCTTCACGAACAACACCGGAGCACCCCATGGTGAAAAACTGGGTCTGATAAAACCCTTATCAAGTAACTCCTGTAATTGAGCGTGTAGCTCCGTCAACTCTTTCGGAGCCATTCTATAGGGCGGTGTGGACATCGGCTGTGTTCCTGGTAACAGTTCAATCTCGAACTCAATTTCTCGATCAGGCGGCAATCCTGGTAGTTCATCAGGAAACACATCAAGGAACTCCCGAACCACTGGCACCTGATCAGCGGAAATTACCTCTTTCGTCTTATCCCTCACAACTGCCAAATATCCCTTACACCCTTTCTCAAGTAGTTTGGAAGCTTCCATTGCTGAAATTAGGCTTGGATGTGAGGCACCACCATCACCCCATACTACAAATGGTTCCTCACCAGGCATATTGAACTTTAAACACTTTGCCCTGCAGTCAACCACCGCATGACAAGATGCCAACCAATCCATGCCCAAAATGACGTCTAGGTCTACCATGTATAGTAGTCGTAGGTCTACAACCGTCTCATGACCCTCGACTATAACAACACATGTCTCATAGACATACTTAACTTGAATCGAATCACCCATCGGAGTAGAGACCTTTTCTGTCTCCTTCAACCTGGTAGGGCGTTTCTCAACCTTCCGTGCAAATGCATGTGAGATGTAGGAATGTGTTGAACCAGAATCAAATAATACAAGAGCCTTGAGAGAGCATACTGTAAGTGTACCTGTCACAACTGTATTTGAGGCATGTGCATCCTGCCGAGACAAAGCAAATACTCGTGCCTGTCCTCCTCCCGGCACACCTGGACCTCTACCACCTGCTCCTGCTCCTCTACCTCTGCCCGCACCTGAAGTGTTAACCTGGGGTGGTACAGTTCTAACTAGTGGGGCTGCAATCGGAGTACTACCTGGAGTAGGATTACTTCTGACACTTGTGTTGCTCCTCTTCTGTGGACATTCCCTAGCCATATGTCCGAATTGCCCACAATTGTAACAACTTCCTCTCTTGGCTTTGCACTCTCCAAAATGAAATCTCCCACATGTTCCACACTGCGGTTTCTGGTTACCGCCCTGACTACTGCCTTGGGACCTCTGCCCACCTTGGGTGTTACTCTTCCCAGAACTTGTGGTGGTAATAGCAGACTGCCCACCAACTTGTCCTGCATAATTTGAAACTATACCAGAATTACCAGCTGTCTTTTGCTTCTTCTTCCATCCTTGGCCCTCATTGCTCATCAATAATTTATTCTTGGGATTCGCCGACGTCCCAAACTTCTTTCTATTTTCGATCACTCTTGCAGAATCTGCAGCCTGTGCTAAAGTTTCAAATTGATTACACTGGGGTAGTAGCACTACGAACAACGGCTCTACCAGTCTGTGAATGAACCTCTTGATCAATTCCCTCTCATCAGGAACTAATTCAGGAGCGTATTGAGCTAGCTCTGTGGACTGCAGTTCAAACTCGGTCACAGACATATTCGGCGTCATCCACAAGTCTTCGAACTGTTGACGCTTGGCATACTTCATTCCTTCAGACAGAAACCGACCCAGGAATTCCCTCTGAAAATCTTCCCAGGTCATAGGAGCAACTCTCCTTGCATATCTCTTCTGTACTGATTCAAACCAAACCCGTGCAGCGCCTTTTAACTGAAACGAGGCAAGTTCCACCATCTCCCCTCCTGGACACCTCAGTAATTGCCCAATTCTGATTATATCACGGAGGAAATGTTGAGGGTCCTCCTTGGTTTCGGTTCCGCAAAATGTAGGCGGATTTAACTTCAAGAATTTTGTAATTGGCAATTCCCTCGTAACTCCCCTCGGTCTCCTGGGCACGTCCCTTAGTTGCCAATCCCTTCTAGGTTCTTCCTCCCTTGTTTCAGTTTCCTGTTCAACCGATATCACTTGCTCTTCTTCTTCGCCGACAACTAAACGGCGGACTTCTTGTTGAATTTGGCGGGTCATTTCGGCTCTCAATTCCTGAAATCCCGCAGTCAACATCTCAGCCACCGACGGAGCACCCGTCTCAACCTGTGGCTCTGAAGGTTGTTCTCTATGTGTCTCTCTTCCTGGTGCTCTTCCACGACCGCGAGCACGACTGCGAGCACGACCTCTAGCTCGGCCTCTGGGAGGTATTCTCTCCTCCCTAACCGATTCCTCATCCGCTCTTGCAGGGACTCTACCACCCCTCCTACCTCGTCTAGTAGTTGGCGGCATCCCTATACTGCACAAGAACGTCATCTGATCGTTAGTTACTCATCTATGACAATTTATGGAGGAATAAATGAAAAACTGACTCAAATTGTCCTGGCTATTCCCACAAGTGACTTTTTACTCCCACTTTGTGCCCGGGTACACAAAGAAGGGTAAACCGACACCCGGTTATACCAATGGCTTCACATGACTTAAAGAAAAACCTGGCTCTGATACCAACTTTGTCACGACCCCGATTCCAGGAATCAGTGACCGGCACGGGAATAGAATTTAGCCTCTAAACCCGTAATCCTTATCTATAATCATAAATTATCTACCCTTATATACAATCATTATTCAATATTCACATAGTGTATAAAGTGGCCACACCATCATTGGTGGCCTAGATAACCTGCAATCCACGGCGTTCAATGCCGCTTCAGCCCATTTCACGTATATATATACATCCATACACTCAGGTCATCCACACATAATTATATATATACATAGTGATCAAACCCCAAAGGAATGATCTATCATATTCACACACAATATATATATAACCTGTCATAATCACACATGCACACTCACACGCACAGTTAAGTATACATAGTGATTACACGTCTCAATACGTGTAATCTATCCTATTCACATGCAGATATTTATATTCTTCATCCAACATATACCAAGTCACACGTATATATAGCATATACATATTGATCACACACCATTATGTGTGATCTATCCTATTCACATACACAGATATGTATATATATAAGTATATCAAGACTTTCCCAACACCCAGAATCCTATCAGTAAGCACATGTGAAGCCGACATGTCTAGATATAGCATAATTCAAAAGCTGCAAATATTTACATCGCCTTTACAACTTTAGAATATATACAACTCAAAATAATGAAGGCTAAATAATCAAAAGATGTCCACCCATGCGAACAAATGCGGTGCAAGTGGATAGATGTTCGTATCACTGTCCGGACGTCGAAGCCTGCCCGATTCCTGTATCTGTAACATTTAAACAGAGGGTGTGAGTCCAACAGACTCAGTGAGAAGCTTCCCATCCTCGGCGTAGCGGCGGGTACCACTACAGCTGGGGAAAGGGAACCACTCACAACCACATGCACACGAAATACCAGTTTGTCATAAGTTATATAATGATCAGGCAACATTAATACAACGTTTCGTCACAGATAAACCTAGGAATCATGCTCCTCAAACATGCTACTCATAAGCAACCAATAACATGAAACATTTCATATTAAAAACTATAAATCATACAATCGACCCTAGTGCCACGCTAGGGCAATAGCCTCAACGACAAATCTTTTAAATGCTATGCACCACCCTAGTGCCAGGCTAGGGCAATAGCCACAACGGGCAAACATGAATATGTAATGCACCACCCTAGTGCCAAGCTTGGGCAATAGCCACAACGGGCAACCATGAATATGTAATGCACCACCCTAGTGCCAAGCTAGGGCAATAGCCACAACGGGCAACCATGTATATGAAATGCACCACCCTAGTGCCAAGCTAGGGCAATAGCCACAACGGGCAAATGTCTGACGTCATATTTCACTCTCTTACTTTCAGTGGGGTTTGTAACACGGACTACCCATTTCTACTCTAAAGTGTCTTTACCTCAGCAGTGTGAACTCCACTAAGAATTTCTAATCAATTATGAGATTTTCTATTCTTTGCTTAGTACCCAACCCTTGATTAGATGATAACCTAGCTCTAAGGTATTTCCTAAGTTCATTTACCACAAATCACGTCGACGTGTATAAATAAGTCAGTTTCATTTCCTTAGTGGGTTTCTAATTATTAGGACAAACCAAAAATTGAACGAAATCAATATCCTACCCTTTTTTACTTGTACTGTTTGGCGTATCCCATGTCATCACATGGATACCCACCAGTACCACTTCAACTTTAATCAATCACATATATACAAATATTTTCACAAATAACAGTTTAGGAACAACAATAGCATGTTATTTCCTAACAATTCTTACAAACAAGCAAGTAAGCAAACCACGTATTCACATCCTCATTCAACCCTGTAGGGCAAGGATGGGAAACCCCTCACCTGGACGGCTTCCTGTTTCTGGTCCTGGAGTCACTCCCGCTCCAGACAACTCGTGGTTACCTAACAAATATATTTACATCATTATCATCTTTACTATATGCAAATTATATGCATATGCTATGCTCATGTCAAATTAATACATTAAACTTTGCCAAGAACCAAGTCCTTGGTCTTAACCTTCTTCCTCTCTTTAATACTGTTGCCAAGTGTCTCACACTTAATCTCATCTCTTTATCCCTTTCTTTGAATACTCATTTTCACCTACAAGTGTTCGTATGTGACTTTTCACAACCAACCTTTCAACTCATATCCACATACAACATATGTGGCCGGATATCCTGTAAAATTGATAATTCACCTAATAAAAGCATTTCACTATTTAAATCAATCCCGAGCATCCACCACGGTCTAATCTAAATTCCTACTCACATCTTAGCTCCATATTCTAGATTGGATTGAGAGGTGTCTCTTTTATTACCGAATTAGTTTCCGGTTGAGACGGAATTACTCGGCTTCAATCCCTCGTATATTCCAACAATTCCTACTATTATATAACACCAATCCAACACACCAATCAATCCCAAATTAATTTATACCACACTTTAATCCTCTTTAAACTCCATTGTCCTATGGTTTCCAAATTGGATGACTTCCATCATCAATTTTCCAACACCTACACTTCCAAATACCTCTAAACAACCCAATAGCTTCAAATTAGGACCCAAAGTAATTTATTCATACCAATTAGGAATTTTCCAAAAATCCCTAAAATAGATAAATTTGGGGTTTGAGGGATTCGGGACCTTTTACCTTGATTCAATCGGATAGAATGATAGAATGGGGTAGAAAGAACTCCCGGTCACCTTCCTCGGCTTCGAAACGGCGGATTCCGGCGAAGATTCCGGCGAAAACGCGATTTCTGTCACTTCCCTCTTCTCCCCGTGAAACCCGCGTCGACCCCACCTTCTCCGGCGTCCAGCGTCGCCGTCGACAGTCCCTGAACGGCGAACGGCGGCGTCGCACGCCCAGCTTCGTCCTCGCTCTCACATTCGCGTCCCTTTTCTCGTTGGAGTCCTTAGCGTCGTGGTCCTCAATTTGTTTCAAAGTCTCGGCTTCTCTCTCTCTGCAAAAGAAATTTGGGGACCAAGTTTAATTATGAGGGGGGGTCACGTGTGTGACCCCCTTCCAGCCACATACATGTATTTATTTATTTTTTTTATTTACTTTCTTTAAAAAAAAGCTGCATGCATATATATATATATATATATATATATAATATATTATTTATTGTTAAAATCAACTTTGGGGTTAATAAACTTACACCCAATATTTCCCGTTAGGTCCTAATTTTGGTCCAAATAAAATTTCATTTATTTTAAATTTTTCTCCTTTTCCTTCCAAATTAAAATAAAAAAATCAAATTAGGACCTTAACGTTGATTGGAAAATTTCCGGGTATTACAATGTATTTATGCATGTGTGCGGCTATCACCATCAGAGAATAAGACAATGAGATATTTATTAATTATGCTGTATTTATTTTTACCTGAATTTCTATTTCTAACTGTTGGAATCAGGACTCGAGTTTCCCATGCTTTAAAGGTGGCTCATGGACGATACAGAACCTTAAAAAGCGATTTCATCTCAGTTTAACAGAAGAGGTTTCATTATTTATATTATCTCACTACAACATTTTAGGCGATCTGCAACGGTTGAAAAATGTTGCAGAAGGCCAAAAAACTGTTGCCTATACTTTAGGCAACAGTTTTTGCAATGCTTTTTTAGCATTGCATTTGTTGCCGTTGCTAAGTTTTTTAGGCAACAGTTTCAGAAGCAAATGCAACACTTCTATAGGCAACACTTTTTATGGTTTATGCAACACTTTTAAGCTATTGCATAGTAAGTTTTAGGCAACATTTTTGAACTGTTGCAATCTAGAAACTGCAACACTTTCCATTTCTCATAGTTAATGCTTATTATGGTTTATGCAACACTTTCAAACTGTTGCAGAGTAAGTTTTAGGCAACATTTTTGAAATGTTGCAATCTAGAAAAGACAACATTTTTCATTTCTTATCAACAATGCTTTATATTGACCTTCATAAAAACTTCGACTTTTGCAGAAAAAAGATATAAAAGAAACTATGAAATTTTTAAATGAAATATATACCATCTCCTAATTGCTTAATTCCTTCCAATCAAGTAGATTGTTATAAAACAAAATCATTACACAATTCAAAGCAATATTACAACTAATGTTTAATGTCTATTACTAACAACAAAATAGTTTTATCAAACAAACTAAATTGAAATTAATATGTCATCTTCATCATTACATCCATCATCGCCTTCCTCGTCCGATCCTCATCATGATCACAAGCATTATTATCACTAATGTCTCCTTCCATGCCATTGTCCTACATAGTATAATATTACAAATGAGTATTATGAAGTCAAGTATATGAAATTAACATTACAATATAAGATAGAAATGAAATACAGAGAAGATAATATCCATTTTACCTCATCAATAGCATTAGGTGTTGTTCTTAACAAATGAGACAATGCAGTAACGTCTATATTCAAATTAGGATTCCTTTGCACTAAATGCTACTATTTATTAGAATGCAGATTTATAACACCATGTCAGGTTCTGTTTTTTTATTATGGAAAAAGACATAATGAAACTAAATTGTATTACTTAACAAAATCCTTTTGGTATCCCTTAGTAAATCCATTACACATATTAAATGATCAAAGACTTCTTTCTTGTTAAGCCAAAACCGATTTCCACGTTTAATACAATTGTATATAATTGTATGTAAGTATTTTTTATTTTATATATATATATATATATATATATATATATAATAGTACTACATCAGATAAACAAAGTTTTAATATATATCTACCAGTTTTAATTTTTTTAGTTCAATTTAATTTCCTAGTAAAAGAAGAGATAAAAAAGAATACTTTAAATTTTTGGGTATATATATATACACATACTTGTCACAAAGGAAGCCGATATTGTCCTGCAAGAGAGCAAAAGCACAACTATAATACTCATCAAATGTGAAATAATACTTGAGATTCATAAAGAGATCGAAGAGAACCAAAAACAAAAGCATACTTATTACTCTTAAGTAGATAGATGAGAACAAATATACTTGAGAGGCACAGCTGATAAATAGATAACAGGTTAACTAACTTTGCAGCACACCACTCAAAAGCTCCCCACATGCCAATTGTAACTGAGATGGAAGGACTTCTTGCATTGTGCATAAACATAAAGAAGGAAATAAAAAACAATAAGCCTGGCTAATTATAAAAAATCCTAAACTAAATGAGATAATTTTGTTTGAGCAAAGAAATTCAATATAAGTGCTATTGTAAATTCTTAGGTAAACTATGTTTAAAAGAAACATTACAAAACATATGGAACTAAGTGCCTTCACTGCATGGGCCTTGTCTGCATCAGTGAAGATCTAATGACCAAAACAAGAAGCAAACAATGTCATCAGATTATGCTCAAAGCTCAATATATATGGAACTCCTTTTGATCTCATTTGGGTTTTAAAGAACTTAAAAGTTCCCTATAGGGCAGGCTCAGCAAGAGATTCCTCAAAACTGGGTCTGGCTTTAAGTTTTCATACGGTAACCTTCCATGCATGAACAAAACTGTAAAAGAAGAAACTCAAATATCAACACCACACATTCAAAATTCAGAGAAGCATTGTGAGAAATTATTGCTTAAGAGAACCAAGGCCTTTACCTGTTTGTGATATTCATCATAGTCAAAGTCATATCCAATTACCCGAACGGAGAGTGAAAAATTTAAAAAAAAAAGATCAATCACAAGTTATCATAATGCTTTAAGTATAAAGAATATTTGTTAGGAGATCATACCCTAAGACCAGGGTGGTTCCATAGTCACATGAATGTCTCTGCTCTAATGTTCATCCATCCTTCACCTTGCTAGCTAGCTCCTTCCCCTATTAACAGAGTATACTCACTTACAACAATATTCAATTTTTAAAAAAATGAAAATAACAAAATTACCAAAAGAAAGGAAAATATAATATATATATATATATATATATATATATATATATATATATATATATAAGGTATACATAAAAAAGAGGAATTGAAGTCTTAACAAGTTTAATTAATTTGATTCCATCTATCTTAGAATAATATTATATAAATCTAAAAAAGCTTGTGAGATTTTTCCCTTTAATAAGTTGAACAGAAAAGCTAGCTAGCAAGCTAGCTTCTTTCCAAACCCCTATAAGGGGGTTAATAGATCCAATGAAATAAAAAAGAAAAAAAAAATTTACTTGACCAAGGTCTTCTAGGAATAAACAATTCTTCTCTCCTTGAACCTAATAAATTAACCATTAATCATCACTCAATTACTACCACATAATTACCTATATATATATATATATATATATATATACGTACTCCTGCACATGCAATGATCCAATATAACTAATAATATACATTAAAGCATTCCCAAAGTTCAATGTCGTAATTAACTTGGTGCTAAATTTGCAATATTTAGTAACACACAAACGTCCCAATAATTCATAATTTCCAATGATTCTAGCATCAGAACAGATAGACTCTGTGTTCCAAACAGTAAGAAAAGAACAATTTCAGCAACAAATAAATCAAACAATAAAACATTATTTGTATAAAACAGTAAAAATCACATATGGGTTGCTTAAAGAGAGATTTGAATGCAATAACACCACACGTTTGTAAATCAATATTTGACCATTGCTTGCCCTTTTCCAGTCTCAACACTGTGCATATTGCAGCGAACTAAAACTCATAATTTCTTAAATGAAGAACAAACTAGCTTATAGGTTACATCATTTTAATTTATAGATAGGAACTTCAAACAAGCCACAATCTTGTAAGCACTAATTAAGTTTTGAAGTCAGCCTTGATTGTTTTATGTTTACAGATTCGAGCATATAAATAAATTAATTAACTAACACATAAATGGAAGTAAGAAGGAAATATGAAGATATAAAATATAATTACCCAATTTAAGATGGAAGTAAGAAGTAAGAAGGACTCAGATGCTTACCCGACTCCGTTCCCGTATAACTCTCTTCTTTTCCATTTCGTACCTATGTGGTACTCCTTCTTCGAGTATTGCTCAATACTCGTTATTCACTAAATTTTCCTTCTCGATTAACCATCCTTACAGTAAATTTTCCCTTTACGTCATCCACATGGCCATTCATACATTTGGTTTGTCCACTCAGTCTCCACCCATACACGGGCTTCAGACTAACGAATTTACGGTTTACTAACCTGTGGAACTAGCTTACCTAGCTATGTCCACTGCAATCCGTGTACTATACATACACTTACGGTAGTAGTTGGTTCTCCACCTCCTACTTGACTTTTATCCCATGGGGTCCTATAGGCTTCCGCTCTTCCCCCCTTATGGGATTACTTATCCCTGTCTACTTTCTCTCCCCTCGGGCCTCCACGAGTCCCTTTGGGATTTATCTCTCAGGTTATCTCATTCGAGAGCTATCTACCGCAATAGCACTCATTTTCTTATCTCTGGACTGTACCCGAAGGTCTATGCCCATTTCCACCTCTAGATCTGCTCCAGTCTAATGCTTTCGAGTCTATTATCACCCTATGGCCCCTTAAATGGGTAACCCTTAGGTTTACCTGTATACGCCCTTGGCACTTTAGCACTCTCTAGTGCTTTTCGATGTTTACTTAACTTTAATCACTCCAAGCAAGTGATTTCTCAACTACATCTACCATCCTTATACCACTTCCTGTAAAAGGACTAATGTTTGGTAGGGTATTGATCACATGAGTTAGTTTTCTTAGGCACCCTGCGGGTTTTAAAAATTAATTCAAGTTTATTTCTTAGAAAATGACGCCTAAGGTTTTCGTAAAAGGTTAGGGTTTAACCAATTGGAATGACACAAATTGAGAAAGAGTTTTCATGAAAATTTTCCTTCCAATGGTTATCCCTAGTTCTTTTATTCTTTTAGCATTCTATACCTCTAGTTAACACATACCAGACAAGTAGAGAATATACATACTCATGTAATCCACATAAGCATACAACCCTAGAAGCAGAGATGGAAGAGCCCTCACCTTGGCCAACCTTCCATGCAATCCTCTCCTGTAACTTTAGTCTCCTCGGAGTTCCTGTTGCACTCTATTGCGTGCCGTTGTTCCTATAAGAACAACATTTACTTCATTAAGGTTATTACTTAGCTTAACTTGTTATTTATCTCTCAATTACTCTCACATGTAGTTCATGGTTGCCATAGAGTCAAGCTCTTGGTCTTATTGGACTTCTCTATCCCGACTTATGCGTATCCTTCCTCGGACACTTGACTTACTCGCATATATTACACTATTTGAGTGTTTCACATACTTGGATTTGAGTATTAGACCTATATCTAACTTGTATTCACATCTAAGGAAGCTTATCTAGCTTGGTTGGAAGGAATCCTAACTTTAGGAAGGTCTAAGCATTTTGGTTCAACTTGTGTTCCTACTTGGGTTCTAAGAAATCTAGTTTTTAAGGCTTTTAATTCAATTTTAAGGCTTATAAATCTTTAGGGAGATTTTAGAAATCATTTAGGATTGATTCGGGGGCTCGAAAGTACATTTTCGGGGCCCCGGGAGTCCCAGGGCAGTGCCTTGGCGTGATTGCGCCAGCTCTGGTGCGTTTGCGCCAATACATGCTGCCCTGACACAACAAGCTAGCGCGTTCGCGCCAGCCCGAGCTTGTGCAGCACCAGCTCGGTTTGGCTGCTGTTTTGTTTTTTGCCGTTTTGGCCATTTTTCGGCCCCGACTTTGATGCACCTTGATCGGGTTTTGTTCTCCTACCTATATACTACATTTAGGAAGTCCTACAACTCAAATCCAACTCTGATTCATCGCCGAATCGTTGATTGCTCGAAGTTGGGAAAAATGGGTTTTATGAACCCAAACGTCTCCAACTTCGAATCCTGCCAAGTGCAACGATCTAGCCTCGAATCCTAACCCCGTTGAGTGTTCAAGAACACTTTAGAAACATTATTCTACCCTCGAATCCGCCAAAACTCAGATTCTGAACTCAATTCCAAGAAAATGAAAAGATGAAGAAAATGGGAACTTGGAGAGAATCGGGCATTATACCAACCTTAACTCGAGAGATTGAGACGAGGAAGATGACGAGGATGTTCTCCGGCTTCTCCTCCAACTCCGGCTCGCTGGATTTCGGCGAGATTCCCACCGGATTTGCTCCTCCATCCAATCCCTAGCTCCCTCTCTCTCTCTCTTCCGTTTTTCTTCTTTCTTCTTCCTCTCGCGGTTCACGCTCCCTCTCGCTTTTCTTTTTATTTTTTTCCTTCCTTTTTCTTTTATTACAACCCATGGCCCCAATTAAAAAAAATTAAAATAAATAACTAAAAATAAATAATTAAATAAATAATAACTAATATGTATTTTTAATTTAATCCCTTTTTCCTATTTAATTCAGGTTTCCAATATCTTAAGTCCTGAATTAAATACTAAAAATTATTTTCTACTTCTTTTTTTTCCTTTTTTTTTATTTTAAACTTTGAAAAAATTTTCGGGTATTACAAAGAAGTTTCTCCAAATTTAGCTACGGATTTTTTCCGTAGCAAAAGTTTCACCAATTTTTGCTGCGGAGTTGCTACGAATTTTTTCCGTAGCAAATATCTAAACCATTTATTATATGTATATATAAAAAATGTTTTACACTAATAAATCAAAAAGTGATAATGGCCTAGTGGTTGGTGTAAATGTTACCATCCATGATGTTCCATCTTCGAATCCTCCTAGGGCCACTTTTCAAAAATATAAAGTGGTCTTAAGGAGGTTGCCGGCGGCGGTCGTCGGAGGGGGCGATTTAGCTAGGGAATTGCTACGTATTTGCTAGGGGATTTAGCTAGGGAATAGCTACGGCCTAGCTAGGGAATAGCTATAGATTTTCCCTAGCTGTTATGTACGGACTCATTCGTTTGTTTATTAAAAATTAGCTAGGGATTAGTTAGGGATTGGCTACGGACTAGCTACGAAAAAAATCCGTAGCAATCAGGGTCCAAATATTAGCTATGGTCAAATCTGTAGCTATGGCGTAGCTAATCTTGTTTTTTCTTGTATGGCTAAATGAAAATAGTTGGAATTAATATGAGAATGCTCTTGATATGGAATTATATAGCTATCCTAGTTCAGATTGATATGGGAGTTAATTATTCATTAAGTCTTAAGAAAAACCCCTAGTTACCACTAGAGTTTTGTGTTCTTTCTTAGAGATTACTCCCACTACCGAGTAGATGTTCAGTACTACGGTAGTACTGAACTTCAGTACATCCCCTCCAATCAATTGGTCCCTAATCCATTCAAGGTGGGTCCTAATTAATGTGAGTTTTTATTAATATTAACAAATGACACTATATGATTGGAGGAATGCACTGAAGTTCAGTAGTACGGTAGTACTGAACTTTTATCCCCTACTACCCTAGTTAGCAACCATTCCAAAATACACAATTAAGATCCACTTAATGTGTGACTAAAATTGGGCAAAAGCATCTTGTTTCTCTTCTATTCTTTATGTTGTTTGAACAACCGTCGCAAACTTAGAAGAATTAACATCCTATGATTCCTACTACCAGAGGCTACCATAACAATATTAATCACCATCATATGCTCAAGTGGTTCACACGAAACAAAAAAAAATTCTTTGTGACGTGTTTTTTATACCTTTAGTGGCGATTTCAACCAGAACTAAGTAATTTTGCAGCGGAACTTAAATCGCCGTATATACCTGCGTCGCAAGACCCTTTCCAATGGTAACAGTAGAAATCAAACGTTGGAATAACCGTTGAAAATTACTATAGCAGCGGTTATTTGTAATTTGTGGCAGTTTTGAACCGTCAGTAAAAGTTTAAAAAATTTTTTAGTTCTAGTGGAGTAAGTTGCGGCATTTAACCACCAACACATTATTTAGTTTTTATTGCAATGGTTTTTACAATGCCAATTATTTTCCAGTTTCATTATTAGATTTACTCATTCCCAATTTCTGAAAATTTTTAAAACTGTATTTTACAAAGGAAACATGTATATAATGCTACACTGAGAAATTTTTTTTATATTATATATATATATAACAAAAAAACATCAAATTCGTAAATGTTTGAATTTGTTTAAATTAAACAATATAAACTTCTCTTTCCCTTCAAATTTTACATAAAAATGGAACTAATCAAATTTTATGTTGCATAATTCGAAAAAGATGAAGGACTAGAGTTTGATATATTTTCCTGCAAAAAATAGCCATAAATATAAAATTACAAAACAAATTATAATGTTTAAAATTAAAATTTTTGCTTTTATCTACATATTGCCAGAAAAGACCTTATATATATATATACCGAAAAGCCAGGCTTTTTAAGCATGGAATAGTATTACTAAAGCAGTGAAAAGTAACAACCACAAAATTATGTTAAACATAATTCTAAAAGGTGGGAAGTATATTATAATCATGATCTTACCGAGTCTGAGTTGATCCTGCTTTGGGATTATTAGTGTAGTGAAATGGAAAAGTCTGTTTTTTTGGAGCCACACAAACAAATCACAAAGAACTCATAGGTATTAATAGCAGCATTCAAGACATATCCAAAAGTGAGAAATAATCTTAAAAGTTTTGACTTCATACCAGGGACCCTGCCAGAACTCCACAAGTCTCTAAATTCTTTTGTGTATTTGCCAGGGCCAATCTCAAAAAATCTTTCATCATTTTAACAAGCTGCAATATCAAGTTAATTATAAATAGAATAACTTGATAATTTGAGAGAAAGGACTTCTATCACAATTTAAATTTCATACGACATGTTCAGCATTGAATCCATCGTATATTCACACATCCATTTCAAGTTTCAACAAGTACTTGCCACATCAATTCCATTACAGGGCAATTACTTCTTTGGCAGAAAGCAACTTCAGCACTTCACTCATAAGTCATAAGTAATAAGTTATAAGCCACTGAACCTCCAGCTCATTTTTTCATGAAATATTTTAGAACCCTACATGTATTCGCCAAATAATAATATCAAAATTTCCATAAACCATATCATATAATGGAAAAGGAAAGTGAGATCCAAGGTTACCATCCAATGCTAAACAAGAAAAAGCAACAGCTCAATATGCAATACTGAACCCATTTGATATATATTCAAATGGGTCATTATTGTGAACGATAAAAAAAATCGATATTAAAAAGGAAACTTCACCTCTTATTATATATATATATATATACAATTGATATAGTTAGATTACTATATATTTGCATGACATGAATTTGGGGTGGCTTTTCCAGCATCATTTGTACAAAACAAAATATAATTGATACATTGTTCCATGGAAGCAATAACAATTTTTTTTTCTTTTTTGAGAACCAGCCATGAGAGAGTTAATACCTCAAATTACTGGGAAAGAAGTGTTGAGAGGGGACGTAATGGATACTTTGTTCCACACTTTCTCAGTTGTAATTGAAATGAAGAGAGCAGATTCAGTCACTCCTATTTATTTGCAACAAATGAAACCATTACTGAAGATGAAGATAATGAGACTAATTGTTTTCAAACTTCACCAACTAATTGTTTTCCCACCCGTTTCATGGAAAGCATGTAATTAGAAATATGATACAATTCTTATTACATATCCATACAGATTCTCATGCAACAATAAGTTTGAAAATATATATTCACAGTAACCACAGAGCAGCATAACAGAGGGCAGATTTCACAGTGACCAAGTTTAAGACAAGTTGCTCGTTGAACAACCAAATCTATTACATACATAATACAAATATTGTTTCTGTGACCGGCACGGGAAGTAGGATTTCTCCTATCCCGTAAGCCTCAAATTCCTGATTGACATTTACACATGTTCTTAACTACCCATTTCTAATACAAACAATATATGGTATTTATGGCCATCCATATCCGATGACCTAAATAACGTGCAATCCATGGCTCGCTCAATGTCGCTTCAGTCTATATATATACACGTATTCACGCACACGTACATATAGTATACATATTGATCACACGCTTTAGGGCGGGTGATCAATCCTATTCACATCCAGAAATCCTATGTACAGTCATACATATATTCAATCACACGCTTGCATATAGTTTACATATTGATCACACGCCTCAATGCGTGTGATCTATCCTATTCACATGCGGAAGTCATATATATATACATGATATATGCTATGTCATAGCCTAAAGTCCCAATACCAAGACCTAACTTTAATCTGTATGAAGCCGACAATGCTAGAATTCAAGTGTGACATATATATATACACAGCAGATGTAAATGTACATACGCCACGCCCAAAAAGGATTCATATATATATATATATATACATCACAACATGTATACATAATCAAAATAACTACCGACGTGAACAAAGCGTGCGGTCTTCAGAGTTGTCCGCCTCCTTGAGAAGAAGTGGACGCGTTCCCGACTCCTGAACCACTTGTATTTGAAACATGTAAACAGGGGGTGAGTCGAACAGACTCAGTCAAACAGATTTCCCGTCTGTTCTAGCTCGTGCAAATCTCTGATCATCGATCTTCTTTCTTCACTTATATGAGCGAGACTGCCCATGGATTTCTGGCTCAGAGCATCAGCTACCACATTAGCCTTTCCTGGATGATATAAGATCGTGTAGTCGTAGTCTTTCAACAACTCTAACCATCGATGTTGTCTCAAGTTCAAGTCTTTCTGGTCTGTATAAATTTCACAAGTCTCACCATACAAGTAATGCCTCCAAATTTTCAAAGCGAATACTACAGCAGCCATCTCGAGGTCGTGAGTCGGGTAATTCTTATGTTTCCTCAGTTGTCACGATGCATACGCAATCACTTTGCCGTGCTGGATCAAGACACACCCTAACCCGATCCTCGACGCATCACAGTATACCACATACCCTCCTGTGCCTTCAGGTAATGGCAACACCGGAGCGGTAGTGAGACTGTCTTTCAGCTTTTGAAAACTCTGCTCGCACTTATCATCCCATATGAACTTCACCCCCTTCTGTGTTAATTTAGTAATAGGTGCAACAACCTTAGAGAAGTCCTGCACAAATCTTCTACAATATCCGGCCAAGCCTAAGAAACTGTGAATTTTGGTAACTGAGGTAAGCTGGGACCAATTCTTCACCGCCTCTACCTTACTTGGATCAACGTAGATTCCCTCTGATGATACCACGTGACCCAAAAAGGCAACTTTGTCAAGCCAGAATTCACACTTAGAGAACTTGGCATACAATTGCTCATCTCTCAACTTCTGCAATGCTATTCTCAAGTGTTCTGCATGTTCTTCAGAATTCTTAGAGTAAACCAAGATGTCATCAATAAAGACAATGACAAATCGGTCCAGAAAAGGTTTGAAGACCCTGTTCATCATGTCCATGAACGCTGCAGGAGCATTAGTTAATCCAAAAGACATCACCAAGAACTCGTAATGTCCATATCGAGTCTGGAATGCGGTCTTAGGTATATCTGATTCTCGAATCTTTAATTGGTGATACCCAGATCGCAAATCAATCTTGGAAAACCACTTCGCACCCTACAACTGATCAAATAGGTCATCTATCCTCGGCAGTGGGTATTGATTGTGGATCGGCACCTTGTTTAACTTCCGGTAATCGATACACAACCGCAAAGATCCGTCCTTCTTCTTCATAAAAAGGACCGGTGCACCCCAAGGAGAGAAACTGGGTCTTATAAAACCCTTGTCAAGCAATTCTTGCAACTGCGTATGTAACTCCTTCAACTCTTTCGGAGCCATCCAGTAAGGTGATGTGGAGATAGGTTGGGTGCCAGATTGCAGCTCAATTTCAAATTCAATCTCACGATCGGGCGGCAACCCCGACAATTCTTCTGGAAACACATCCAAGAACTCTCGCACTATCGGTACTTGAGTCGGTGAAAGTACTGCTTTTGTGGTATCCTTAACCAAGGCCAAGTACCCTTTACATCCCTTTACAAGTAATTTGGATGCCTTCAAAGCCGAGATCAAGCTTGGATACGGTGCAGCCTCGTCACCCAGTATCACAAAAGGCTCCTCGTTTGGCATATTAAATTTCAAATATTTAGCCCTGCAGTCCACAACCGCATGGCAAGACGCCAACCAATCCATTCCGAGGATCACATCAAGATCAACCATACACAACAACCGAAGGTCTACCACAGTCTCATGACCATTGACCTCCACAATGCAATACTTGTGCACATACTCTACTTGTACCGATTCTCCCATTGGAGTAGAGACCAGTACTGTTTCTTTTATTCTAGACGAACTTTTGTTGAATTTAGAAGCAAATGCATTCGACACATAGGAATGAGTGGTGCCGGAATCAAATAAGACTCGTGCTTCAAGAGAGCAAACAATAAAGGGGTTGTCACAACTGCATTTGAAGCACGAGCGTCTTGCTGAGAAAGTGCAAATACCCGCGCTTGTCCTCCACCTACTGCTCCTGGCCCCCTGCCACTAGATCCTGCACCACGACGTCTAGCTGCACCGGTACTTGCTGGCTGTGGTGGTACGGTTCTTACTGGTGGGGCTGGAATAGGTGTAGCCCTTGGCGTCGGATTACTTCTCACACTTGTACCCTCTTTTCTCTTTGGACACTCTCTAGCCATATGGCCCACCTGGCCACAGTTGTAGCATCCCCCTGTCAGTCTCTGACACACTCCAAAATGATACCTGCCACAAGTCGCACACTGGGGTCTTGTTTTACCGGTATTTCCACCCCCTTGCACTCTTTGTCCCCCTTGAAAATTTCCTCTTGTACTTGTTTCATGGGTGGTAGTTGAGGATTGTCCTCCTGCGGACCCTAAATATCCTGCACTTCCACCTGTTGTCTTCCTCTTCTTACTTCCACCTCCTTGGTTATCACTGCCTATAATTAACTTGACTTTGGGATCAACAGAAGTCCCGTACCTCTTCCTGGTTTCAATCATTCTGGCACAGTCTGCTGCTTGAGCTAAAGTCTCAAATTGTCTCCTCTGGGGTAACAAAGCAGTAAATAACGGCTCCGTGAGACGGTGTATGAATCTCTTTATCCTCACCTCTTCATCAGGAACTAACTCAGGTGAGAATTGAGCCAGTTCCGTAAAAAGTAACTCATACTCCGTCACGATCATGTTAGGCGTCATCCACAACTCCTCGAATTGCTGACGCTTTGCATCTTTAGCCTTCAGATAGAAACCGACCCAAGAATTCCCTCTGAAAATCTTCCCAGGTCATCGGTGCCACCCTTCGTGAATACCTCGTCTGTACGGACTCTATCCATACTCTAGCCGCTCCCCTCAGCTGGAATGAAGCTAATTCCACTAACTCATGCCCTAAGCACCTCAGCATGTGCCCAATTATGACCACATCTCTGATAAAGTACTGCGGATCCTATTTCTTACTAGTTCCGCAGAAAGTGGGTGGATGAAGTTTCAGAAATTTTGAAATTGGCAGCTCTCTGGGTGCTGCCCGCGGCTCACGAGGCCTGTCCTGCGGTTGTTGCCATTCTCTATCCTCTTCCTCAACAACCTCCATTTCCTGATTACTCGGAACTCTCTCTTCTTCCTCCTCCCCAACTACTAACCGACGTACTTCCCTCTGTATTTGTCTCGTCATCTCGTCTCTTAATTCCTGAAATCCTGCCGTGAGCATTTCTGCCACAGAAGGTGCACCGGTCTCAACGTGAGGTTCCGGTGACTGCCTCCGCTCTTCTTCTCTCACTTGTGCTCTACCTTGACCACGAACACGACCTCTACCTCGGCCTCGGGTACGGCCTCTACCTCGACCTCGGGTGGGCATTTCCTCTTCCCGAATTGACTCTTGACCAAATTCAGTAGGAGTTCTCCCTCCACCCCTAGCCCGTCTCGTAATCAGTGACATCCCTATACTGCACAAGGACCACATCTAATGAGTACACGTATATCAATGATATTTCATATCAAAGAGAGTAGAAAGAAAGGCTGACGCATTGTCCTGGGTACTTCCACAAGTGCCTTTTTACTCCCACGTTGCGCCCGGGTTCACAACGAGGCGTAAACCGACACCTGATCATACCTATGGCTTCATACAGTTTAAAGTAAACCAGGCTCTGATACCAAGTTTGTCACGACCCCCTACCGGGCGTCCGTGATCGGCATGGGAAGTAGGATTTCTCCTATCCCGTAAGCCTCAAATGCCTGATTGACATTTACACATGTTCTTAACTACCCATTTCTAATACAAACAATATATGGTATTTATGGCCATCCATATCCGATGACCTAAATAACGTGCAATCCACGGCTCGCTCAACGCCGCTTCAGTCTATATATATACACGTATTCACGCACAAGTACATATAGTATACATATTGATCACGCGCTTCAGGGCAGGTGATCTATTCTATTCACATGCAGAAATCCTGTGTACAGTCATACATATATTCAATCACTCGCTTGCATATAGTTTACATATTGATCACACGCCTCAATGCGTGTGATCTATCCTATTCACATGCGGAAGTCATATATATATATATACATGATATATGCTATGTCATAGCCTAAAGTCCCAATACCAAGACCTAACTTTAATCTGTATGAAGCCGACAATGCTAGAATTCAAGTGTGACATATATATATACACAACAGATGTAAACGTACATACGCCACGCCCAAAAAGGATTCATATATATATATACATCACAACATGTATACATAATCAAAATAACTACTGACGCGAACAAAGTGTGCGGTCTTCAGAGTTGTCCGCCTCATTGAGAAGAAGTAGACGCGTTCCAGACTCCTGAACCACCTGTATCTGAAACATGTAAACAGGGGGGTGAGTCGAACAGACTCAGTGAGAAGCTCCTCCATCCCTGGCGTAGCAGCGGGTACCACTACAGCTGGGGGAAGGGAGCAACCACAACCACATGCGCATGAAACGGCTTCGTATTATGATATTTAACATGATCAGGCAATCAGTAAATCATATTCACAATTTAAAATCCTATTTCATGCTTTTAACATATTTATTAATCTGCATGTAAATCAATCATAAACATATAACATATGGTTCCATAGTTAACATATACTTGTGCACGTAGGCACTCACTTTTTGTCTCCCGCATTACGCTAAGAGAAATACTGGCCCGAAGGCAATTTCATGTACGAACCTGGTTGATCACACTAGGAACTTTCTGAATCCAAGGCATGCTTAGAGTAATAGCCGACAACTTGTCTGACCTCAGTTTTAACCAAGGTAATGGCCACTATGTGGCATACTTGCTGACGTCATAATCCTGTCTGTCCGATCAGGATGACTGACTCGATCTACCCGGACAACCTAAACAAACTCAACTAACATATTTAACCTTGAAAGATGCCCTATGAGAACTAGTTGAATATTATACGTGATTACTAGTGAGGCCTAGTTTCCCCCTATTATGCATGACTCTCACTCACACTTAACAACCTAGGTTCATTTTCCTCAATGTACCATACGGTCAAAACCTTTGCACGATGATCAATTTAAGTGGGTTCCTAATATTAATAAACTCTCACATATTAAATTCCGACTCAATCCTATTCACGATATCATATAAGGCTCGGTGAGCCACAATAGCACATATACACCTTGTGATTAATCATATAAGCACATATACTATTGCACGTTGATTGGTTACCTGCAAATCATACACGTGTATCACAAATTTACTCATATAAATATATTCCATATATCAATTTGCACAAAATAGAGCAAACCACATTTTCCACGTAGTCATCCAACCCTGTGGGGCAGGGATGTGAGAGCCCCTCACCTCGTTGGCCCTCTTGATCAGTAATCGGAGTGCCTGAAGCTCCAACACTCTGTGGTGCCCTATACATATTATATTTAAGAAATTTAGAACGCGTAACTAAGCATCTACCATGCACGTGTCATGCTAATGCTTATGCACCATCTAGCTATTTTCCAAGAACTAATTATTTAGTTCGTTACGTCGTTTTATTTGCCCTTTCCGAAAGTCCAGAATGCCCCATATTCGACTTTCACACTTTCGAGCCATTTAGAACCTCTAATTGCTTAGGTTAGAGATTTCCACTTGTCTAAATTTCCCTTCATGTGTTCATATGGGTATTTTACTAATAAAAGAATTAAATTCACGGTTCAAAAGAGGCTTTAGCTTACTCATTCCATTGTCTCCCTTATTCGCCGAGTAAAAACTTAATTACTACCTCTTTAATTATATATAAAAAATATAATTGGGTATAATTAGAGCCTTGGAACCAATTTAGCGGGTCTTAGGTGTCCACTACGGACTAGACCAAAGTGTCCAACCCACCGCACAGCTCCTTACTGTACGGTGGCTTAGTATAAAGGAAGAAGTACAAAAGGAATGGGACGCGGGCTTCCTAGAGGTATCAGTTTATCCGAAATGGATGGCCAACATAGTCCCCGTCCCCAAGAAAGATTGGAAGGTTCGAATGTGTGTCGACTATAGGGACCTGAATAAGGCTTCCCCTAAAGATGATTTCTCAGTTCCACACATTGATGTCTTGGTAAGTTATACCGCCGAAAGTTTCCGCTACTCGTTCATGGATGGTTATGCAGGCTACAATCAGATACTTATGCACCCCGAAGATAAGGCCAAGACTACCTTCATTACGCAATGGGGGACTTACGGTTATAAAGTTATGCCATTCGGACTCAAGAATGCAGGTGCAACCTACCAACGGGCCATGGTGGTACTATTCCACGACATGATCCACAAAGAGGTAGAGGTCTAAGTAGATGACATGGTGGGCAAGTCAGCGGAAGGGGAAAGTCATGTCAAGGTTCTAAGAAAGTTATTTGACAGACTTCGGAAGTTCAAGCTGCGACTTAACCCTAACAAATGCATTTTCGAGGCCCAGTCCGAAAAGCTCCTTGGATTTATCGTAAGTCGAATCGGAATTGAGGTCGACCCAGACAAGATCACGGCCAACATCGAGATGCCGCCTCCCACCGCAGAAAAACAAGTACGGAGTTTTCTGGGAAAGGTGAATTACATTGCCGCTTCATACGTAACTTGACAACTACGTGTACTCCTCTTTTCAAACTCCTCAAAGAGAATCAATCACTAGAATGGAGCGCAGAATGTCAATTAGCATTTGATGCGGTAAAGGAGTACCTTACCAACCCCCCAGTGTTGGTACCTCATATGCCAAGAAGTCCCTTAATATTGTACTTGTCTGTCCTAGAAGAATCTGTGGGAGCTATCCTAGGGCAATACGATCCCGTGACAAAAAAGGAACTAGCAATTTACTACTTGAGCAAGAAGTTTAACCCGAATGAGTCTCGGTACCCTCTAATTGAGAAGACGTGCTGTGCTCTCGCATGGACATTACTGCACCTAAGACACTACATGCTCTACTATGAGACATTTCTCATATCACGAATGGATCTAGTGAAATACATCTTCGAAAGCCCACACGTGTCAGGACGAGTCTCCAAATGGCAGGTGATATTAGCAGAATATGATATCAAGCACGTCACCCAAAATTCCATCAAGGGAAGTGCTATAGCAGATTACCTCGCCAACAACCTGCTGGATGAGGAAGACGTCTCAGATTATCAGTTCCCAGATGAAGGGTTAAATGCTATAGAAGAGGAATCCCACATGGAGGCTTGGGAAATGTTCTTTGATAGTGCAGTTAATGTCTTTGGAAATGGGATCGGAGCTGTCCTCATCTCTCTTGAAGGGAAACAGTTCCCAATCGCAATCATGCTTGATTTCGAATGCACCAACAACATGGCAGAGTACGAAGCTTGTATTGTGGGTTGCAAGCTGCTATAAAACTAAAAGTCGAGAAAATAGAGGTCTTCGGTGATTCTGCATTAATAATTTACCAAACTAAGGGGGAGTGGCAGACCAAGGATCTCAAGTTGGTCCCTTATCAAAAGTTTCTCACAGAATTAACAGGTCGATTTGAGTCCATAGAATTTCATCACCTGCCGAGATGCAGGAACTCGTTCACTGACCCCTTGGCTAACTTGGCGATGATGCTGGATACGAATTGCGGAGTCCTTCTCCAACCAATCAGGGTGAAGTATAGAAACACAGAAATCCACTGCACAGTGATCGAACAGGAGCCCGATGGTCTCCCTTGGTTTCATGACATCCAGACGTGTATGGAGAAACAAGAATATCCAAATACGGCTAGTGAAAACGAAAAAAGGACTCTCCGACGATTAGCCATGGGTTTTTTCCTTAGCGGAAAAACGCTATACAAGAAAAGGCCAGACAGAGTATTACTTTGTTGTGTTGAAGCATCCGAAGCCAATCAAATTTTGACTGAAATACATGGATATGCGGGACCCACTCCAATTGACACACTCTGGCACGCCAAATCCAAAGAATGGGGTATTTTTGGATGACACTCGAAAGTGATTGCATCGAGTATGTTCGCAAGTGTTACAAATGCCAAGTTTATACATACAGAATTCATGCTCCTCCTACGATGCTCCACAATATGACCACCCCGTGGCCCTTCTCTATGTGGGGAATCGATATTATCGGTCCCATAAATCCAAAAGCATCAAATGGCCATCGCTTCATCCTAGTAGCGATCGATTATTTCACCAAATGTATAGAAGCAAATTCTTATTCCAAAATCACACAAAAGATGTTTGTGAGATTCCTAAAGGCCAACATCATTTGCAGATATGGAGTCCTAGAAAGGATAATTACTGATAATGGGACTAACTTAAATGGAACTGAGGTGCAAAAGATTTGTGAAGAATTCGGGATAAACCACAATAATTCAGCAACGTACCGCCCCCAGATGAACGGAGCGGTTGAATCAGCCAATAGAAATGTCAAAAAGATCATTCAAAAGATGACTACTACATACAAGGATTGGCATGAGATGCTTTCCTTCGCTTTGTTGGGGTACCGCACTACTGCTCGTTCCTCAACCGGAGCTACCCCTTTTTCACTAGCATATGGCACTGAGGCGGTTTTACCCATAGAAGTACAAATTCCCTCTTTGCAAATCATTGCAGAAGAAAACCTTGATGAGGACCAATGGGTGCAAAGCCGGTATGACCAAATTAGCTTGATCGACGAAAAACGCTTGAGGGCAATGTGCCACGGGCAGCTCTACTAAGCAAGGATGGCCCGAGCTTTTAACAAAAGGGTGCAACCTCATTCATTTAAAGAGGGAGACCTGGTAATAAAAAAGATTTTACCAAACCAAAATGATACTAGGGGAAAGTGAGCCCCAACATACGAGGGGTCGTTCAGGGTCAAGCGCGCATTTTCAATCGGGGCTCTCATCTTGGAAAGATCCAAATGGGGAGGAATGTGGCCGATTGATTAACTCCGACTCCGTCAAAAAGTTCTATGCTTAAGAAGATTGCTTCTGAAGGGAGATATTCGAATTGCATATGTTTCGCATCTCAATAAATATCATGGAATCGCCAGGCACCGTCCTTCGCACATTTCTGAAAAGCCACTACAAGTTTCTAGTGGTTCTTAATTTTCAAAAATGTACCAACTTTGATACATAAATATTGAAATGAGAATTATTCTTCTAATAAAGTCTCTTCACCTTTTCCCTTGCCATGCAAGTTGCATATTGTTGCATTGTTGATTTAAAACAATAGGTTGATAATTATGTATTAATTCTACAATTCTTGCCTTTACCCATGAATGATCGTTTGACTTAGATAACAGGAAAGCGACTCAATAACTTCAGGCTAATCTTTAAAGTCACAAAGCATATGGAGAGGTTAGCTTCTCCTAATCAAAGTTGGGCTAGGAAGGCAATTCATCGCGCTAAAAGCTCTCGGAAAAGCTAGCTATTTTCCAAGCTAATACTCCATTGGAAGATATTTTTGACCCATGGGCCATCTTCGACGCTACAATTTGCTTTAATATCCCACCAATGAGTGTTTTGGGATTGGATATAAGAATCAACATCCCACCAATGAGTGTTTAGGGATTTTGATATCCGTTTTCTGAGCCAAAATCTCACCAATAAGTGTTACGAGATCTGGCCCCATTGAATCCTACCAATGAGTGTTTTAGGGTTCAGTTTCCTGTCCCGCCAGTGAGTGTTTTTGGGTCGGATACGGGAATCAATATCCTACCAAGGAGTGTTTAAGGATAATGATACCCACTTGTTTGGACCAAATCTCACCAATAAGTGTTACCAGATCTGGCCCCATTGAACCCTACCAATGAGTGTTTTAGGGTTCAATATCCTATCCCGCCAGTGAGTATTTTGGGGTTGGATACGGGAATCAATATCCTACCAAGAAGTGTTTAAGGATAGGGATACCCACCTTTTAATTGGACCAAATCTCACCAATGTGTGTTCCGAGATCTGGCGCCGTCATTGAATCCTACCAATAAGTGTTCCAGGGTTCAATATCCTATCCCGCCAATAAGTGTTATGGGATCGTATACGGGAATCAACATCCTACCAATGAAGTGTTTATGGATTTGACGCCCATCTTTTACCATATCTCACCATTAGGTGCTTTGGGATCTGGTACCATTTGGGATCGAATCTCACCAATAAGTGTTTGAGGTTCAGTGCTCTGTCCCACCATTAAAAGAAAAAGGGGCTAACCGTCGCGACGTGTAGGCCACAGCGTCGCGATGGATGTTCGTCATCGTGATGAAAAGAACATAAGAGTCGCGACGGCCAAGGGTGCTACAGATCACGAGGCCATAAATATGGCCCGTCGCGACGGTGGTTATGCACCATCGCGACTCTACCAACGGTCGGTCAAACGGTCAAAAATTGACCAAATGGGCGTCGCGACGGGCGACACTCAGCATCGCGACGGATGAGGTGGCATCTTCTGACTGGCTCTAAAAGGTGGCCTCATTAATAGGGTCGTCACGACGGGTACGCTATCCATCGCGATGCCTTTGTCCAAGAAAGCTTTTTAAGGAAAACCGTCGCACTTTGAGGGTAAAGACTCCTTTCTCTCCTCCCAGATTTTCTTGAACCCTCACGAAAAGTAGACCAGTTAAAAAGACGCCCTCAGGTATCTCGTTACTCCCCTTGGTCCGGATTCTCCCTCGACCCCCGAAACTGACAAGGTAAGTAAAAATGCATAGGGGTTGCGACGGCATCATGAAGACGTCGCAACCCCCATACTTTTCATCTTAACCGTCGCGACAGACGTGTACCACTGTTGCGACGCATATATCTTGGGGTCCCGACGCACAGGTACATCCGTCGCGACCCAATGCGTTCATGGGGGGCTTTTTTTGGGTATTTGGTTCTTTTTCTAGCACTAACCCTAAATTTATCCTTCTAGGAAAATGGTTCGCCCAAAGAGATCTCGCATCGCCGCCTCTGCATCATCCTAGCCTCCCGTGGATCCTGAACGTTACCGGGTTGCTATTCAGGCCAGGTCTTTAAACCCGAAACGAAACATGGAACGATTAGAGATAAGCGCCTCATTCATGGAATGTGTCGAATTTTACGGCCTTCACGACCTACTGAAGGTGACAAACCAAACGAATGTCCCCCTAGTGCATCAGTATCATGTGGCGTATGCTAGCACTCGCAACAAGTCATTTATACTCAGAGACTGCACTCTTCCAGAAGTGACACCCCAGCACTTCGTTGAGATGTACAACATGAGGATGGAGCCCAACAGTGTATTCACGCAGACCCTAGCAGGGGAATATCCAAAAGAGGAGATTGCAACAGCTTTCACATACCCCGGAAAGGAAACGTGGGAGTCCAAGAGTGGTGGGCTTAAGAGGAATGGCACCCACCACATGACCAATAATTGGCAGAACTTCCTCACCAACAATGTCATCCCTATGAAACACAAGGAGTCGTTGAGCATCCTCATTTACCTCATCATGAAGAGAGCGCCGCTCTGCTTCCCCACCATCATGTGCAGGGAGTTCCATAACAACGTCAATGATTTCAAGTTGGAACCTAGATCTTGGGGTTCGCCTGTCGCCATCGCCTTCCCCCACTTTTTCACCACCTTCTGCGAGCGTTTCCATGTTGCTCGCCGAGCCCTAGACTACTTCGAGGTAGCTACCACCTACTACATGAAGGTAGATCAGAACATGGAGGACTTCCCCGCCTATGAAGATTTGTACTGGGAGAACATCCTCCAAGACAATCCTGAGACGCAGCCGGAATCACAGGCAGAGCAGCAGGAGGATTAGTGGCAGGACCACCCCTAGGGGCAAGACATGCCAACAGGATCTGAGGCAGGGCGCATCGAGGCCTTAACCCGAGAGATCCAAGAGCAAAGGAGAGAAATGCAACGGCAGGGAGAAGAGAATAGGCAGCAGCAGCAGCAGGAGATAAGAGGTTTATGGGAGGACGTACGCGGGCTGCAAGGAGGATTGCGGTCCCTACTGAGACACTTCGACTTGTTTGAGGACGTCATCCCGGAATCCCTGCCTGCGGTACCTTCTGAGAGTGATAAAGAAGGTGGCGGTGATGAGTAGGGTAGAACCATTTAGAGACCTTAGGAATTTGTTTGACTTTGTTTCGATTGTTTACTTTTGTACCCCAAAGAAAATATAATATATGACAAGATTCGGTTTCATTTCATTTCTTTACTTATTCCTTTAAAAGTTTAAAAGAAAAAGTAAAGAGGGGACTCTATGAGCACCTCATTTTGTCTGCCCAGACAAGCAAAAATAAATAAAAGAAAGAAAGAAGGAAAAATGAAAGAGGGAATAAATAGAACAAGAAAAATGAAAAAGGAGAAAATAGGAAATAAAGAAATAAAAATAAAAATAAATAGGGTGTCGCGACGGGTAGTACCACCTGTCGCGGCCCGCTCTCCCTCGCAAGTACCGTTGCGACGGGCAAGGTGAGCGTCGCGACACCCCTGCGCATTTATGGGGATCAATCAAATCACCAATCAAGGGACCGTCGCGACGGCCGAGACATTTATGGCAAATCAAAATCGTGTCTATAGGATACCCGTCGCGACGGCAAAGGGTACCCGTCGCGACGCATTGAGCCATTAATGACCGGTTTTCTTTCCCGGGATAGCTCCCTCCGATCCAGTATAAATTGAATTCCGTTTCTCAGTTACGGGGACCCGGAAGATTGTCAATTGAAAGGCCGGAAGCAAGAAATAAGAAGGTAGAACACACACTATAAATTGCCTTTTACTCTTTTCCACTCATATTGGCTTGATCATTGGGTATCTTTGTCTGCTTTCTTTTCTTCGGATTGTGATCCCTCAGTGTTAGAATTCAATCCAACATCTGATTCACGCATCCCAAAAAGACCTTCGTCTTCTTTCCTGATTTCTTTCTTCTGAAAAATAAAAGGGGTCGTGACGGGTTAGTATAACTGTCGCGACCCCCTCCCGATTGGCAGTACCGTCACGACGATTCTTCACCTACGTCGCGACGGCCTCTGTTTTATGAGCAAGGGGTCACGACGGTATAGTATACCCGTCACGACCCCTTGTCCCTGGGAGATAAAATATTCAATTATTTTTATGTTTTAAAAACGAACTCCTTGTTTATATGACCTAGTGCCACCAAGAGATTTTGTGTTTATAAGAGCACTAGTCCTCACGCCATTTGGGCACTACGCCTGATGAGCCCTCACACATGCACTCTTTTCTTTATTCCTTGATATCTCGTATGGTAAATAGGTACCAAAAGGCATTGGCCCCTTTAGGTACATTGCACTGGGAGGCCATCTGAGTATTCACTTGATGAGCCTCCCCTCACTCACACACATGTATGCCACAGGAACTACGTGGGCTTTGATCCTCCATCGTGGGTATGTAGGCCCTAGGCTTTCATCCTAGATCAAGCCCTCCCTCTTTCTCTCCTCTATTTTTCCCATGATTGTATATATTTTTAAGGCCAAATAATTTTAATATTAATTTTTTAGGGTAACCGTCTTCGAACGGGGGAAGAAGGGTGCCTAATACCTTCCCTTCATCTCAATCAGACTCCTGAACCCAACATTTTGTGAAAATTCATTTTACCCCACTTTTGAACTTATTTTTTCTTTTCCAAATTTTGATTGAAAATTCGGTGGCGACTCCCGTCGAAGGCTCTAGTCATTAATATTGAAATTTTTTCCCTTGAAAATATATACAATCATGGGAGAAAATGAGGAAGGAAAGAGGGAGGGCTTGACCTAGGATAAAAGCCCAGGGCCTACGTACCCTCAAGAAGGGATCAAAGCCCACTTAGTTCCTGTGAGATACCAGTGTGTGAGTGAAGGAAGGTTCATCAAGCCAAAGCTCAGATGGCCTCCTAGTGCGTTGTACCTAAAGAGGACAATGCCTTTTGGTACCTATTTACCATGCATTTCGCAGAACAAATCAAACAAGGTGGGTGTGTGATGTTCATCAGGCGACGTACCCAGATGGCGTGTAAACCAATGTTCCTATAGAAGCATATGCTCCATGGTGACACCAGCTGAACAAATAAATAAAGACGTTGATTAAAAAACACTAACATAGCTTCTATGATCTTTTTGGATTGTTCTCTTTAAGAAAAACAAAGTAAACTTTTCAACTCTTATTTTTCTGATTCTAGACATTAAATAAAAAATCAAATTGGACCACTTCTGAAATATAGAAAGTTGTCAAAACCTAGGGTATGAAAGTTCTAGATCTCCCCTACACAGCCCCACTAACCTTGCCGAAAAATCAATAGTAATTTGTAAGATATAATCTTTGAAAACACAGTTACCCAAAAGCTGTTCGAAATGATACTTTGGAATAAATAAATATGCCATAAATTATTCTGGATGAGTTTGGTCATGACATTTTTATCCTTTGTTCCAGAGACCAAGAAGAAGATTTAGGGAGAAAAATAAATCAAAACGGAGTTGTGTAGATGGAGAAAAAATTTCACGAAATAGAGTGACGTTCAGGACGCCACTTTGCAACGTGTTTTGAAAAATTGATTTTATAAAAGTTTCTGGGAGCAAAATACCCAATGAAATTTGACAAAATACCTATGGTTAGAAAGCTATGGATGTCTAGTTTCAGGAAAAAAAATAGATCACTCCATTTGGAGTTAAATTGATATCAAAATTTTGCGTTGAAGGCATACTACCCGAACTCATAATCAGTTCGGGCAGAGGTTTTTCTCAAAACTTGTTTGACTCCATTAAAAAATTTCGACATTCATGAAAAAATTCAGAGATACTCTAAAGGTATGCGTAAACAAGAGAAAAATACAAGAAGACAATTATAAATGTCGAAACAACCAAAAACAAAATGGAGAAGGCAAGCAATCACATTCAACCAAAACAGAAAAGTGTCAAAGTGAAGAGTACTCCCTCAATTGGTTCTTCCACCTTTCATTCTAGGTTTCCCTTCCCTTCTGCATGCATTCTTAACTCCTTCTCCTCCTCTTGCCTCTTGCCTCTTTGATCTCCTCCTTTTCTCTTTGACCTAGCCACCTCTCTTCTCCCTCCTTCTTGACCTAGGCTTCTCTCTTTTATAAGCTAGGGTTCTCACAATTCTTTTGGGCTTGGCCCATTAGATCTAAGAGTAGACCATCTCTAACTTTTCATATTTTCTTATTTTTAGACAAAAATAATATTTTTGCATTATAGGGTGTCCGCACTAATAATTATGAAGGAATAAAGTTGCCATTTTAGAATTTGGACTTCATTGTTCCGCAAGCTTCCATCCTTGAAAAACAAGAAGGTACCTAAAATAATTCTTGATGCTTGAGAGCATATTTAGAATTATTCTAGTGTGTTTAAGATTGAAAAGAAGAGGTTTGAAGCCCTCAACATCTCCCTTAAAGCATAATTGGGCAACCCGATTTTTGGGCATTTTCTAGCCACCCTCCGACTCCGGTTTCGCTTTCGTTCTTCACGGGTTTTATTCGCCTATATTTCAATATTATAATTCCAGTCCTACTTTCTCAAATCCAAGCTCAATTCTAATTATCAACAATTTTCCCCAATTTAGGAATAATAAGAATTTCAACCCCAAACCCTTCAAAATTCGAATTCGGCCAAACCCGACGTTATAGCCACGGTTCCTACCCCAACCAAGTGTTCAAGAACACTTTTTAGGTTTCAATCTACCCTCGAAACAACTCAAACGAAGGTGAATTAAAGAAATCCCTAAAAATGGAGAAATTGATGGTTTAGAATGAAATTGGGGTTACCAACCTTGATTCGATCGGCGGGAGGCGTGGAAGACGTTGGAGTCGAGCTCCGGTGGTCATGTCCCGTGTCGGACAGCTCTCTCCGGCCGGTTTCCGACAAGATTAGTCCTCCTTCCCTTCTGTTTTCCCCCTGTCGGCTCCTCTCTCGCACGGCTCGCTCTCTCTCAGTCTTAGTCTCTCTCTCTCTCTCTTTAAGCCCGACCACCATTTCCGGCGAACTCCTTCTTCCCTTCATTCCTTCACCTCCTCAGCCCGATCTCTCCTCCCTCTCTACTCTTTCTCGTTCTCTCGTGTCTCCTTCTCTTTCTTTCTCTTTCTTTTTTTTTTCTATTTTCTAAAACCCCACGGCCCCCTTTTTAAAATAATTAAAATAAATAAATAATAAAAGTAATATAATTAATTAATAAAATAATTAATAAATAAATAAATAAATATTAATATGTATTTTTAATTTAATCCCTTTTCCCTATTTAATTCAGGTTTCCAATTTCTTAAGTCCTGAGTTAAATCCTAAAAATTATTTTCTACTTCTTTTCTTTCCCTTTTAATTTATTTTAAACTTCGAAAAAATTTCTCAGGTATTACAATCTTCCCCCCTTAAGAAATTCGGTCCCCGAATTTTAATTAACATACTAACCTCAGTCTTGAAATAGGTGAGGATATGTCTTGTGTAGCTCTACCTCAACTTCCCACGTTGCTTCCTCAACCGAATGGTTTCACCACAGGACTTTCACCAATGGTATCTCCTTTGACCTCAGCTTCTTCAACTGGCGATCTAAGATTTCCACTGGCATCTCCTCATAGGTCAGACCTTCAGCTAGTTGTACTTCCTGGGGTTGGATTACGTGAGAGGGATCTGGCAGGTACTTGCGAAGCATAGACACGTGAAACACCGGATAAACTCCTTCCAATTCCGCCGGTAATTCTAGATGGTAGGCAACATTTCCCACACGTTCTAGAATCTACAACGGTTCGATGTACCTTGGACTTAGGTTGCCTTTCTTGCCAAATCTCAGCACGCCCCTCATTGGTGAAATTTTCAAGAAAACCTTCTCACCCACAGCAAATTCTATGTTTCTCCTTCGGTTGTCAGCATACGACTTCTGCCTACTCTGAGCCATCACAAGCTTTTCTCTAATGGACTTTACCTTGTCCAAAGCATCCTGAACAAGTTCTGGACCAATTAACTTGGCCTCTCCGACCTCGAACCACCCAATCGGGGACCTGCACTTCCGACCGTACAAGGCGTCGAAGGTTACCATTTGAATATTGGATTGGTAACTGTTGTTGTAAGCAAACTCCGCTAATGGCAGGTATTTCTCCCACCCTCCGTCGAAATCCATAATGCATGCCCTAAGCATGTCCTCTAAAATCTGAATGGTCCTCTGGGACTGCCCATCTGTCTGGGGATGAAACGCTGTACTCAGATCAACCCTTGTCCCCAATGCCTCCTGCAAATCTCTCCAGAAACGAGAGGTAAACTGTGGCCCCCTATCAGAGATAATCGACACCGGTACTCCGTGCAACCTCACTACCTCTGATAGGTACAACTGGGCATACTGACCCACTCCGTAAGTGGTCTTAACTAGCAGGAAATGTGCGGACTTGGTCATACGATCAACGATTACCCAAACTGAATCGAAACCCCTCTGTGATCGTGGCAATCCTGACACAAAATCCATAGTAATTCTCTCCCATTTCCATTCAGGAATTTCTATCTGTTGAAGTGTTCCGGCGGGCTTTTGGTGTTCAGCCTTAACCTGCTGACACACTAGACATCTCGATACGTAGTCTGCCACATCTTTCTTCATACCATTCCACCAGTATAATTCTCTCAGATCCTGATACATCTTATTGCTACCCGGATGGATTGTGTACGTTGTCTTGTGTGCCTCATCAAGAATTCTTTCTTTCAAACCATCCACCATAGGTACACATAGTCGTCCCTCCAACCGGAGTATGCCACTGTCATCTATGGAGAATCAGGCGTCGTCCTTCTCCCCCTTAACCACTGTATCTCTAATCTGTTTGAGGTCGGCATCTTGATCTTGCTTGGATTTAACTTCATCAATTAGAGTTGACTTAGCTTGGATATGGGCTAGACACAAGTCGGAGTCTCTAATTTTGAACTGAGTTCTAGACTGTTCCAGCTCATGTATTTCCCGAATTAACGGCCTTCGTACCTCACTGATATGGGCTAAGCTACCCATTGACTTTTAGCTCAAAGCGTTTGCCACTACATTTGCCTTACCAGGATGGTACAAAATCGTGCAGTCATAGTCTTCCAACAACTCCATCCACCTGCGTTGTCTAAGATTCAAATCTTTCTGCTCGAAAATGTACTTAAGGCTCTTGTGGTCTGTGTATACCTCACATGATTCGCCATAAAGGTATTGCCTCCAAATTTTCAAGGCAAATACCACCACTGCCATTTCAAGGTCGTGAGTCGGGTAGTTCTTCTCATGCTTCCGGAGTTGCCTAGACGCATAAGCAATCACCTTGCCATGCTACGTAAGAACACACCCTAACCCAACTGGCGAAGCATCACAGTAAACTACATACCCTCCGGTGCCCTCAGGAAGAGCCAACACCGGTGTTGTGGTCAGACTTTCCTTCAGCTTTTGAAAACTCTCTTCACACTTGTTATCACACACGAACTTTATCACTCTCTGAGTTAACTTTGTAAGAGGTGCAGCAACCTTTGAAAAGTCCAGCACAAACCTTCTATAATATCCAGCCAAACCTAAGAAACTGCGAATCTCCGTGACTAAGGTAGGCTGGGACCAATTCTTTGCTGCTTCCACTTTTCTCGGGTCAACAAGGATTCCCTCTGAAGATACCATGTGACCGAGAAACCTTAGCATACAATTTCTCTTCCTTTAGCTTTTGTAATGCCAGTCTCAAATGCTCTGCGTGCTCCTCAGCATTCTTGGAATAGACTAGAATGTCATTTATAAATACAATGACAAACCGATCTAGGAATGGCTTGAAAACCCGGTTCATCATATCCATAAAAGCTGCAGGTGCATTAGTTAGCCCGAACGACGAGACTAGGAACTCATAATGGCCGTATCGGTTTGAAAGGCAGTCTTGGGTACATCTTCATTTCTAATCTTCAACTGATGATACCCCGATCGTAGATCGATCTTTGAAAACCTCTTAGCACCCTGCAACTGATCAAACAGATCATCAATTCTTGGAAGTGGATACTGATTGCGGACCGTTATCTTATTCAACTTTTGGTAATCGATACACAATCTTAAAATTCCATCCTTCTTCTTCACGAATAGAACTGGTGCACCCCAAGGTGAAAAACTGGGTCTGATGAAACCCTTATCGAGCAATTCCTGTAACTGCGTGTGTAGCTCCTTCAACTCCTTCGGAGGCATTTTGTAAGGTGTTGTGGAAATCGGCTTAGTACTTGGTAAAAGCTTGATCTCAAATTCAATCTCTCGATCAGGCAGCAAACCAGGCAAGTCATCAAGAAATACATCAAGAAACACCTTAACCATCGGTACCTGATTCACGGAAAGAACTTCTTTCGTTGTATCCTTGACAAAAGCCAGATATCCTTTACACCCTTTCTCGAATAGCTTGGAAGCTTTCATTGCTGAAATTAGACTCGGATATGGTGCAGCACCATCACCCCGCACTACGAATGGTTCTTCGTTCGGCATGTTGAATTTTAAACACTTCGCCCTGCAGTCAACTACCGCATGACAAGATGCCAGTCAATCCATAACCAAAATAGCATCCAGGTCTACCATGTATAGTAGTTCTAGATCCACAACTGTTTCTTGACCCTCGCCCATAACCACACACGACTCATAGACATACTTGACTTGTACTGATTCGCCTATCGGAGTGGAGACCATTTCTGTCTTCTTCAACCTAATCGGGCTTCTCTCAACTTTTCGTGCAAATGCATGTGAGATGTAGGAATGTGTTGAACCAGAACCAAATAATGCAAGAGGCTGGAGAGAGCATACTGTAAGTGTACCTGTCACAACTGCATTTGAGGCATGTGCATGCTATCGAGACAAAGCAAACACCTGTGCCTGTCCCCCTCCTGGTGCACCTGGACCTCTACCTCATGTTCCTGCTCCTCTACGCCTGCCCGCACCTGAGGTGTTAACCTGGGGTGGTACAATTTTGACTGGTGGGGCTGCAATCGGAGTACTACCCGGGGTAGGATTACTCTTGACACTAGTATTACTCTTCCTCTGCGGACATTCCCTAGCCATATGCCCAAACTGACCACAGTTGTAACAACCTCCTTTCGTGACTCTACACTCTCCAAAATGAAATCTCCCACATGTTCCACACTGCGGTCTCTGGCTACCGCCCTGACTACTGCCTTGAAATCTCTGCCCACCTTGGGTGTTACTCTTTCCAGAACTTGTAGTGGTAATAGCAGACTGCCTACCAACTTGTCCTGTATAATTTGAGACTACACCAGAACTACCTGCTGTCTTTTGCTTCTTCTTCCGTCCCTGTCCATCATTACCTTTCAGTAACTTATTCTTAGGATTCGCCGATGTCCCTAACTATCTTCTATTATCAATTACCCTAGCACATTCAACAGCATGTGCTAGAGTTTCAAATTGACCACATTGTGGCAGTAGAACTACGAACAACGGCTCTACCAACCTCTGTATAAACCTCTTGATCAACTCCCTCTCACCGGGAACCAATTCTGGAGCGTATTGGGCTAGCTCCGTGAACTGCAGCTCAAACTCAGTCACTGACATATTCGGCGTAATCCACAAATCCTCAAACTGTTGACGCTTGGCATACCTCGTTCCTTCAGACAAAACTCGACCTAGAAATTACCTCTGAAAATCTTCCCAGGTCATAGGAGCAACTCTTCTTGCATATCTCTTATGTACTGATTCGATCTAGATCCTCGCAGCGCCTCTTAACTGAAACGAGGCAAGTTCCATCAACTCTCCTCCTGGACACCTCAACAATTGCCCAATTCTGATTACATCACGGAGGAAAAGTTGATGGTCCTCCTTGGTTTCAGTTCCGCTAAAGGTAGGCGGATTCAGCTTCAAGAACTTAGTAATCGATAATTCCCTCGGAAATCCCCTCGGTCTCCGGGGCACGTCCCTTTGCTGCCACTCCCTTCTTGGTTCTTCGTTTCTTTCCTCCACTATCTCAGTTCCCTGTTCAGTAGATATCACATTTTCCTCTTCTTCGCCAACACCTAAACGGCGAACTTCCCGTTGAATTTAACGGGTCATTTCAGCTCTCAACTCCTGAAATCCCGCAGTCAGAATCTCAGCCACCGACGGAGCACCCGTCTCAACCTATGGCTCTGGAGATTGTTGCCTAGGCGCTCTTTTTCCTTATGCCCTACCACGACCGTGAGCACGGCCTCTAGCTCGGCCCCTGGGAGGCATTCTCTCCTCCCGAACCAACTCCTCATCTGTACGTGCAGGGACTCTACCGCCCCTCCTAGCCTGCCTAGTAGTCGGCAGCATCCCTGTATTGCACGAGAATGTCACCTGATAAGCATTTATATCATCTATCACAAATTAAGAAAGAATGAAAGAAAAGCTGACTCAATTTATCCTGGGTACTCCCACAAGTGCCTGTTTGTTCCAACGTTGTGCCCGGATTCACAACGAGGCTCAAACCGACACCCGGTTATACCAATGGCTTCGCATGACTTAAAGATAACCAGGCTCTGATACCAAGTTTGTCACGACCCCAAATCGGGAGTACGAGACTGGCACGGGAATAGACTTTTAACTCTAAACCCGTAAGCCTTACCCTATGAAACATAGATATAACTACCCTGCTATACAATCAACAATCAATATATATCACATAATAGTGGCCATACCTCACAGGTGGCCTAATTAACCTGCAATCGACGGTTCGCTCAATACCGCTTCAGCCTAGTATATAGATACATTTTACACAAATAATATATCCATATCATATTGACTGTACGTCTTAATACGTACGATCTATCCTATTCACATGCGGCAATCACACATAATATATATATCCATATCATATTGACTGTACGCCTCAAGGCGTACGATCTATCCTTTTCACATGCAGTAGTTCATGTAATCATACATATATGTATCCTAACTTTCCCCAAAATCGGACCCTGTCTTTAAGTACAAGTGAAGCCAACAAGTTTAGAGTGAGCGTACATCAAAAGCTGAAAATATTTACAACACTTACAAATTTAAAATATGTACAACAAAAGAAATCAAAATAACCAAATGGTGTCCACCCACGCGAACAAGTGCGTAAAGGATGGTCTGATGTCCGTATCACTGACCGGACGTCGATACCTACCCGATACCTGTATCTGAAACATTTAAGTAAGAGGAGTGAGTCAAACAGACTCAGTGAAGAGCTTCCCATCCTCGGTGTAGCGGCGGGTACCACTACGGCTGGATTTTCATGCGCATGTGATTGTGCGTGTATCCCTTTCCCCAGGTGTAGTGGTACCCGCCGCTGCACCGAGGATGGGAAGCTTCTCACTGAGTCTGTTTGACTCACTCCCTCTGCTTCAATGTTTCAGATATATGTATCTGGCAGGCATCGACGTCCGGATAGTGATACGAACATCAGACCATCCTTTACGCACTAGTTCGCGTGGGTGGACACCTTTTTGTTATTTTGACTGTTTTGGTTGTACATATTACAAGTTGTAAGGGTTGTGTATATATATTTATAGCTTTCGATATGTACCTACTCTAGACTTGTCAGCTTCACATATATTTAAAGACAGGGTCCAGTTTGGGGATAAACTAGGATATATGTAACAGTATATAAACTCCTACATGTGAATAGGATAGATCGTACGCATTGAGGCGTACGGTCAAGATGATATGGATATATATATTATGTATGCTTGCTGCATTTGAATAGAATAGATTGTACTTATTGAGACGTACGGTCAATATGATATGAATATTTATATTATGAGTGTTGATATATATATCTATACACTGGGCTGAGCTGTAGCGGTATTGAGCGAACCGCAGATTGCAGGTTAATTAGGCCACCAATGAGGTGTGGCCACTATTATGATGCATATATTGATTGTATAGCAGGGTAGTTATAGTTATGTTCACAGGGTAAGGCTTACGGGTTTAGAGGTAAAAGACTATTCCCGTGCCGGTCACGTGCTCCCGATTGGGGGTCATAACAAACTTGGTATCAGAGCCTGGTTATTCTTTAAGTCATGTTAAGCCATTGGTATAATCGGGTGTCGGTTTAATCTTCGTTGTGAAACCCGGGCATACCGTTGAATTAAACAGGCACTTGTGGGAGTACGCAGGATAATTTGAGTCAGCCTTTCTTTAATTCCTTCTTAATCTATGATAGATTATGCAAATGCTTATCAGGTGACATTTATGTGCAGTACAGGGATGCCGCCGACTACTAGGCAGGCTAGGAGGGGCGGTAGAGTCCCTGCATGTACATATGAGGAATCTGTTCGAGAGGAGAGAATGCCTCTCATGGGTCGAGCTAGAGGTCGTGCTCACGGTCGTGGTAGGACACAAGAAATAGTAGTGCATAGACAACAATCCCCAGAGCCACAGGTTGAGACAGGTGCTCCGTTAGTGGCTGAGATGCTGACTGTGGGATTTCAGGAGTTGAGAGCTGAAATGACCCGCCAAATTCAACAAGAAGTCCGCTGTTTAGTTGTCGGCGAGGAAGAGGAGCAAGTGCTATCGGCAGAACAGGAAACTAAAATGGTGAAGGAAAGGGAGGAAGAACCAAGAAGGGAGTGGCAACAAAGGGACGTGCCCCGAGGACTGAGGGGAGTTCCAAGGGAATTGCCGATTACTAAATTCCTAAAACTGAATCCGCCTACCTTTTGCAGAACCGAAACTAAGGAGGACCCTCAACATTTCCTCCGTGATATAATCAGAATTGGGCAGTTACTGAGGTGCCCAGGAGGAGAGATGATGGAACTTGCCTCGTTTCAGTTAAGAGGCGCTGCACGAGTTTGGTTTAACAGAAGAGATATACAAGAAGAGTTGCTCCTATGACCTGGAAAGATTTTCAGAGGGAATTCCTAGGTCGGTTTCGGTCTGAAAGAACGAGGTATGCCAAGCTTCAACAGTTTGAAGATTTCTGGATGACGCCGAATATGTTAGTGACTGAATTTGAGTTGCAGTTCACGGAGCTGGCTCAATATGCTCCAGAATTGGTTCCCGATGAGAGGGAGTTGGATAAGAGGTTCATACACACGTTGGTAGAGCCGTTGTTCGTAGTTCTACTGCCATAGTGTGGTCAGTTTGAAACTCTTGCATAGGCTGCTGATTGTGCCAGGGTATTTGAAAATAAAAAGAAATTTGGGACGTCGGTAAATCCCAAGAACAAGTTACTGACAGGCAATGATGGACAGGGGTGGAAGAAGAAGCAAAAGACAACAGGTGGTTCTAGTACAATTTCAAATTATACAAGACAAGTTGGTCAATTACCACCACCAGTTCTGGGAAGAGTAACACCCAAGGTGGGCAGAGGTTGCAAGGCAGTAGACAGAGCGATAACCAGAAACTGCAGTGTGGATCCTATGGAAGATTTCATTTTGGAGAGTGCAAAGTTATGAAGGGAGGTTGTTACAATTGTGGTCAGTTCAGGCATATGGCTAAGGAATGTCCGCAGAGGAAGAGTAATACGAGTGAAAAGAGTAATCCTACTCCGGGTAGTACTCCAATTGCAGCCCCACTAGCCAGAATTGTACCACCCCAGACTAACACCTCAGGTGCGGGCCTAGGTAGAGGACCAGGAGAGGAGGTAGAGGTTCAGGTCCACCAGGAGGAGGACAGGCACGGGTGTTTGCTTTGTCTCGTCAGGATGCACATGCCTCAAATGCAGTTGTGACAGGTACACTTTCAGTATGCTTTCTCTAGGTCCTTGTATTATTTGATTCTGGTTCAACACATTCCTACATCTCACATGCGTTTGCACGGAAAGTTGAGAGAAGCCCGACTAGGTTGAAGGAGACAGAAATGGTCTCTACTCCGATGGGTGAATCAGTACAAGTCAAGTATGTCTATGAATCGTGTGTTGTTGTGGTCGAGGGTCATGAAACAATTGTGGACCTACGATTACTATACATGGTAGACCTGGATGTGATTCTAGGTATGGATTGGTTGGCATCTTGTCATGCAGTAGTTGACTACAGGGCGAAGTGTTTGAAATTCAATATGCCGGATGAAGAGCCATTTGTGGTGCGGGGTGATGGTGCTGCACCATATCCAAGTTTAATTTCGGCAATGAAGGCTTCCAAACTACTTGAGAAAGGGTGTAGAGGATATCTGGCTTTTGTGAGGGAAACCACGAAAGAAGTTCTTTCCGCGAATCAGGTACCAGTGGTTCGGGAGATTCTTGATGTATTTCCTGATGACTTGCCTGGTTTGCCGCCTGATCGAGAGATTGAATTTGAGATCGAGCTTTTACCAGGTACTTAGCTGATTTCCACACCACCCTACAGAATGGCTCCGAAGGAGTTGAAGGAGCTACACATGCAGTTCCAAGAATTACTTGATAAGGGTTTCATCAGACCCAGTTTTTCACCTTGGGGTGCACCAGTTCTATTCGTGAAGAAGAAGGATGGAACTTTAAGATTGTTTATCGATTACCAAAAGTTGAATAAGGTAACGATCCGTAATCAGTATCCACTTCCCAGAATCGATGATCTGTTCGACCAGTTGCAAGGTGCTAAGAGGTTTTCAAAGATCGATCTGCGATCAGGGTATCATCAGCAGAAGATTAGAAAAGAAGATGTCCCCAAGACTACTTTTCGAACCCGATACGGCCATTATGAGTTTCTAATCATGTCGTTCGGGCTAACTAATGCACCAACAGCTTTTATGGATATGATGAATCGGCTTTTCAAGCCATTTCTAGACCGGTTTGTCAATGTATTTTTAGATGACATTCTAGTCTATTCCAAGAATGTTGAGGAGCACGTAGAGCATTTGAGATTGGCATTACAGAAGCTGAGAGAAGAGAAATTTTATGCTGAGTTTTCAAAATGCGAGTTTTGGCTTGATAAAGTTGCATTTCTCGGTCACATGGTATCTTCAGAGGGAATCCATGTTGATCCAAGCATGGTGGAAGCAGTGAAGAATTGGTCCCAGCCTACCTCAGTCACGGAGATTTGTAGTTTTCTAGGTTTGGCTGGATATTATAGAAGGTTTGTGTAGGACTTTTCAAAGGTTGCTGCACCTCTTACAAAGCTATCTCAGAAAGGGGTGAAGTTCGTGTGGGATAACAAGTGTGAAGAGGGTTTTGAAAAGCTGAAGGAAAGTCTCACCACAGCACCGGTGCTGGCTCTTCCTGAGGGCGCCAGAGGGTATGTAGTTTACTGTGATGCTTCACGAGTTGGGTTAGGGTGTGTGCTTATGCAACATGGCAAGGTGATTGCTTATGCGTCTAGGCAACTCCGGAAGAATGAGAAAAACTACCCGACTCATGATCTTGAAATGCCAGCGGTGGTATTTTCCTTGAAGATTTGGAGGCACTTCCTTTATGGCGAAACATGTGAGGTATACACAGACCACAAGAGCCTTAAGTACATTTTCGAGCAGAAAGATCTGAATCTGAGACAACGCAGGTTGATGGAGCTGTTGAAAGACTTTGACTGCATGATTTTGTACCATCCTGGTAAGGCAAATGTGGTGGCAGACACTCTGAGCCAAAAGTCAATGGGTAGCTTAGCCCACATCAGTTAAGTGCGAAAGCCGTTAATTCGGGAAATACATGAGCTGGAACAGTCGGGAACTCAGTTTGAAATTGGAGATTCCAACCTGTTTCTAGCCCACATTAATGCTAAGTCAGCTTTAATTGAAGAAGTTAAATCCAAGCAAGATCAAGACGCCGACCTCAAACAGATCAAAGATACAGTGGTTAAGGGGGAGAAGGACGACGTCTGATTCTCCATAGGTGACAGTGGCATACTCTGGTTGGAGGGACGACTGTGTGTACCTATGGTAGATGGTTTGAAAGAAAGAATTCTTGATGAGGCACACAAGACAGCGTACACAATCCATCCGGGTAGTAATAAGATGTATCAAGATCTTAGAGAATTATACTGGTGGAATGGTATGAAGAAGGATGTGGCAGACTACGTGTCTAGATGTCTAGTTTAAGGCTGAACACCCCACTTCAACAGATAGAAATTCCTGAATGGAAATGGGAGAGAATTACTATGGATTTTGTGTCAGGATTGTCGCGGTCACAGAGGGATTTTGATTCGGTTTGGCTAATCGTTGATCGGATGACCAAGTCCGCACATTTCCTGCTAGTTAAGACCAGTTACAGAGTGGGTCAGTATGCCCAGTTGTACGTATCAGAGATGGTGAGGTTGCACGGAGTACCGGTCTCGATTATCTCTGACAGGGGGCCACAGTTTACCTCTCGATTCTGAAGAGCATTGCAGGAGGCATTGGGGACAAGGGTTGATCTGAGTACATCGTTCCATCCCCAGAAAGACGGGCAGTCCGAGAGGACCATTCAGATTTTAGAGGACATGCTTAGGGCATGTGTTATGGATTTCGGCGGAGGGTGGGAGAGATACCTACCGTTAGCGGAGTTTGCCTCCAACAACAGTTACCAATCCAGTATTCAGATGGCCCATTTGAGGCTTTGTACGGTCGGAAGTGCAGGTCCCCGATTGGGTGGTTCGAGGTCGGAGAGGCCAAGTTGGTTGGTCCAGAACTTGTGCAGGATGCTTTGGACAAGATAAAGTCCATTAGAGAAAGGCTTTCCATAGCTCAGAGTAGGAAAAAGTCGTATGTTGACAACCGAAGAAGAGAGTTAGAGTTTGTTGTGGGTGAGCAGGTTTTCTTAAAAATTTCACCGATGAGGGCGTGATGAGATTTGGCAAGAAAGACAAGCTAAGTCAAATATACATCGGACCGTTTGAGATTCTAGAACGTGTGGGGAATGTTGCCTACCGTTTAGAATTGCCAGCGGAGTTGGAAGGAGTTCATCCGGTGTTTCACGTGTCTATGCTTCAGAAGTACCTGCCAGACCCCTCTCATGTAATCCAACCCCAGGAAGTACAACTAGTTGAAAGTCTAACTTATGAGGAGATGCCAGTGGAAATCCTAGATCGCTAGTTGAAGAAGCTGAGGTCAAAGGAGAGACACTTTGTGAAAGTCCTGTGGCGAAACCATTCGGTTGAGGAAGCAACGTGGGAAGTTGAGGCGGAGATGCGCAGGACATATCCTCACCTATTTCAAGACTAAGGTTAGTATGTTGATTGAAATTCGGGGACCGAATTTCTTATGGGGGGGGGGCGAGATTGTAATACCTGAGAAAAATTTCCGAAGCTTGAAATAAAATAAGAAGAGGAAGAAAAGGGAGTAGGAAATATTTTGGGCATTTAAAATTTAGGACATAAAAGAAAATAAAATTTAAATTTGGAAAGAGGAGGGATTAAATTGGGGATATTTTTTCAACCTCTTCTTTAATATAATTATTAGTATTATTATTATTAGTAATTGGTTATTTATTTATTTAATTTTCTTTTTCTAAATTCTTTTAGTGGGGTGCCGTGGGAAGGGGTTGAAGAAAGAAGAAAGAATAATAAAGGAAGAAAGAGTGAGAGAGGTCGCGCGTGAAAGCAAAGAAGAAAAAAGAAAGAGAGAGAAAGAAGAGAGAGAGAGAGGGAGAAGAGGCGTGGAAGGAGAAGAAGAAGGAGAGGTGGGTTTCGCCAGAAATGTGATCGGGGAGAGCTAGCCGACGCCGGAAAAGTCACCGGAGCTCGGATACGACGTCTCCTACATCTTCCACCAATCGAATCAAAGGTTGGTAACTCCAATTTCATTCAAAACCCTCAATTTCTCCATTTTTCGGGATTTCTTCGTTCCACCTTCAATTGGATTGTTTCGAGGGTAGATTTAGACCTAGGAAGTGTTCTTGAACACTTAGTTGGGGTAAGAATCGAGATTATACCCTCGGGTATAGCCAAATTCGAATTTGGAAGGGTTTGGGGTTGAAAATTCTAAATATTCCCAATTTGGGGATTCGTTGATAAATTTGGAATCGGGCTTGGATTTTGAGTAGTTAGGATTGGATTTATGTTGTTGGAATGTAGGTGAACAAAACCCATGAGGAGCAGAGTCGAAGCCTGGGTCGGAAGGGGGCCGGAATGAGCCCAAACCAGCCCACAGCACAGCAGAAGAACTGTTGTGCTGTGAGCTAGCGCTGCAGCGCCAGGTCTCTGCCCAGGCATGCCCAAACCACATTTTAAAGACAATCCGGGATGTCCGAACCTCCTATATTTAATCCTAAACATCTTAGGACACCTTCAACCATGTTTTTTAAGGATCAAAATCATTTCAAATGCCTTCTTGTTCCTCAAGAATAAAAACTTGCAGAATAAGTTAAGCCCAACTTCTTGAATTTCTAATTTCCTTCTACACCGTCATTAAGGAATCTTAAGTAGGATAGCTTAGAAGCACATTGAGTTTTAGTAACTGAAATCCAAGGCCCCAAAAGCAACTCAAGGAGAGTGATAGTTGTATGAAACCAAGTACGAGGCACTTGAAACTCTCGTAGAAGAGAGGGATGACGGATAAGACCAAGGACTCGGTTCTTGGCAACGTCTAGATGCATTTTTAGGCACGAGCATGTCGTATGCATATGAATTGCATATAGTTTGAGATGTTAACCACTTGAATGCATTTGTTAGGAAACCACGACTCGTCCAGAGCGAGAGTTACTCCAGGACAAGCACAAGGGAGCCATCCAGGTGAGGGGTTTCCCATCCTTGCCCTACAGGGTCGATTGAGGATGTGGATATGTGGTTTGCCTACTTGCCTATTTGTAAGAATTATTTAGTGGTTAACATGCTATTGTTGTTCTTAAACTGTTATATATGAAAGTATTTGTATATGTGTGTTTGACTACAGGTAAAGAGGTACTGGAGGGTATCCATGTGATGACATGAGATACGCCGAACAGTACAAGCAAGGGGGTACGTTGTTGATTGAGTCCAAGGTTTGGTTTACCCTATTAATTAGAAACTCATTAAAGAAATCATATAGAAGTTGTTGCTAAACGTTGACGTTTTATGGTAATTGAACTTAGGAAAGGCCTTAGAGCTAGGTTATGATATAATCAAGGGTTTGGGTATTCAATAAGGATCAAAAAGATCTCATAAATTGATTAGTTAGTCATAGGGAGGTTCACACTACCTAGGTAAAGTCAGTTTGGGATAGTAATGGGTAGACAGAGTCAGGATCCCAGTTGAAAGCTTGGGAAGAGAAACAAGTTAAAAGATTTGCCCGTTGAGGCCATTGCCCTAGCCTGGCATTAAGGTCAATTAAAGGTTAAAACATTTGCCCGTTGAGGCCATTGCCCTAGCCTGGCACTAGGGTCAGTTAAAAATTGAAAGATTTGCCTGTTGAGGCCATTGTCCATTGTGAAATACAAGGACCAGTTGAGTGATTTATAGTTTTCAGATGATATGTTAAATGTGATTGTTTGGTTATAAGAAGCATGATCTGTAGGTTTATCTTTGATTTTATGTTATATTAATATTGCGTGATCGTAATATAACATTTGATAAACTGGATTTTCATGCGCATGTGATTGTGGGTGTTTCCCTTTCCCCATCTGTAATGGTACCCGCCGCTACGCCGAGGACGGGAAGCTTCTCACTGAGTCTATTTGACTTACTCCCTCTGCTTCAATGTTTCAGATACAGGTATCAGGCAGGCATCGACGTCCGGACAGTGATACGGACATCAGATTATCCTTTACACACTAGTTTGCATGGGTGGACAACTTTTTGTTATTTGGACTCTTTTGGTTGTACATATTACAAGTTGTAAGGGTTGTGTATATATATTTATAGCTTTCGATATGTACCTACTCTAGACTTGTCGGCTTCACATGTACTTAAAGACAGGGTCCAGTTTGGGGATAAACTAGGATATATGTATGAGTATATAAACTTCTGCATGTGAATAGGATAGATCATACGCATTGAGGCGTACGGTCAATATGATATGGATATATATATATATATATATATATATATATGTGTGTGTGCTTGTTGCATGTGAATAGGATAGATCGTACGTATTGAGACGTACGGTCAATATGATATGAATATTTATATTATGAGTGTTGATATATATATATCTATACACTGGGCTGAGCTGAAGCGGTATTGATACATATATTGATTTTATAGCAGGGTAGTTATAGTTATGTTCACAGGGTAAGGCTTACGAGTTTAGAGGTAGAAGACTATTCCTGTGCCAGTCACGTACTCCCGATTTGGGGTCGTGACATATCTATCGACATCAACACTTTCGATAACGACTTCTAATGGCATGAGATAAAGGGACTAACATGTATAGTGTTTCAATCTTTCTGGGATTAATTTTTATAGTTAAAATCTTTCAGGGACTAAACTATCAGAGTGTATCTTTCCAAGACCCAAATGGCAATTTACGCTATTTTTAAAGGACAAATAAATTAAACTATCCTCTACAACTTTTTTTTTATGGTGTATAAATTTAAGGATTTTAAATGAGAACAAATTAAATAATTGTTGTTGAGTGCATGGTAATCGTTGTCTAACCAAAGAAACAGTCTACTATACACAAATAAACCAATATAGTTTTCTCAAAAGCTAAAACCACTATCCAGCCCAGGGTTTTCTCAAACCTAAAACCACTATTCATCCCATAGTTTTGTCAAAGTTAAAGCTACTCACAAGGTCTCAAAACTACTTTATGAAAATATGTAAATTGGGAGAGGCAGAGACCAATATTCACAAGCCACAATCTCATAAATCTACTTCCCCCTTAGTAAATATAGTTTCTGTCTTTATGTAGCTACCGTCATGGTGCATAAAGATTATGAAGATGATAACGATAATGCCATTGGAGGAAGCTTGAAGTTGGTGCTTTAACATCAGATCAATGGATATCAAAGGTAAGAAATTAAAATTTGTATCACATATTTGTCAATGAGAACTTATTAGTTTGCTTACTTCTGTTTGAGTTATCTAACCAACTAAAATGATTTAATTTGATGGTTGAAAAACTCTTCCAATAAATCCATTGTTTTGAACTTTTGATGATCATCAATATTCCAACAATACAATGGATTTTACACAAGATGAAAGATTGCTATCTTATACTAGAGATTTTACCGTGTGAATTGGTTTCTTGTTAACCCATTTAGAAATTTTATGGGCTCTACAGGTTGACGCATATCATCTACCGAGGCAGAAGCATTCTGCAAAAAGTTCATCATGTGCAACTCATGTACACATAGTATGATCACCTATGTGAAAACTTGGTGATTAATATGTTTTAAGGTTAGAGCCATATAAAATACATACCTCTGTATGAAATCCAATAAAAACTAAACAATACGAAGTAGAAGATGATGGATGTCGGAGGTAGCATGATGGAGTCCAACCGCATGTACATTGGATTGCCGAAAAGCCATCTCGAAGGAATGGTTAAAATGGGATTAGTATAATAATGTGCTTCAAACAAATATTTAATGTTGGAAGTAGAAGGAATGGTGAAAATGGTATGTATAAATTATACATATATGTCAGGCCAAAAAAAATTATACATATATGATACTAATTATATACCTCAAATATGTAAAATTAGAGTGCAAAAATAAAGTTTTGTTCCATAATTTTGTAAAGCATGGCATTATTTTTTTTGTAAGGAAATTGGAATATAAAATTTGAATATGCTACGTTTTGGCGTTGCCCCTCAATTTTCTCTTAAAACTAATTAGCTTATAACATAATTTTAAAAGATTTACTTTCTTGTTTGAATTGATATTAGTATCAAACAAGCACAATGATAAGATAGGATTTTTAGAAGAAATATACCAACCATAAATGCGTATAAACTAAATTACTTTGTCCAAAAAAAAAAATCACCAACGATAATATAAATATAAAACAAGAAGTCATAAAATCATTACCAAACACATAGAAATAAACATCCATATATAGTTCTTTCAATCAAAATTGAACATCTAAAACCAGTGTCTTTTTTTATTAAAAAAACCCGTGTATTTTAAAATAACATTGATTGCAACATTTATTGTTATATCCAGAAATAATTTTAAAATAACATGCGCCCACAATAATATGAATATAAAACTAGTCCAAAAACTATTGGCCTCTGCAAAGTATTTCCTTTCAGAGAAAAGAAATCAAGATTAGAAAACTGAAATATAAATCGTTGTCCAACTCTATATCTATTTCACTGATCACTTTCTTAATTTTCTCATGTAATTATTTTTTCAGCCAAGATTTTTTACTTTAAATTTAGATACCAATTTTGGTTCAAAACTAGATAGATATATAATAAAAAGGTCAATAAAAATGTTTCTTTTGTTGTCTAAAATCTGAAAATAAAAGACGCTACACATGGGAGGAACTAGAAGGTTCATACTGGAGTTGGAAAAGTAGGGTATTTTTGTAATTTTAGGCCGCTTTTAAGAAATAGACAATTTTATGTATTGTAACTTCATAGGTAAAACTAAAAAAGTTAGGAAATTGTTAGGTAGTTTTAAGTCAAATAAAAACATATGAGATTAAATATTGAGATTGAATCTGATTCTCTCCTCACGGTTAAGTTGATTAAGAATGGCACTTGCCTTTCTTCTCATCATTTGAGTGCCTTTATCTATTATTGCAGATCAATCCTGAGGAAATTTTCAAGCTTCACAATTAAGCATGTCTACCGTGAAGGGAACTTTTGTGCGGATAAAATGGCGAAACAAACGGTTTTGGATGGATCCAACTTGAGTTTTTATCCTGTTATTCCTTCTTTTTGTAAGAGCTTGTTTCTATGCTGACTCTTGTGGAATTGGCTTTAGTAGACTTGTAAACTCAGATGAGTAGCTACTGTAGGTTTGATTTATTTTGTGCTATGTACTGTAATGTTGACAGATTAGTTTCAATATAATTCCCTTTCTACGAAAAAAATATATGATATCTGATAAGGCTCTATTTCATATAATATTTTTTATTTTATTTTAGGGTTCTTATTATATTTTATTGGGTTTAATTGCATTAATTAAAATAAATTTGGTTAAAGGATAATTGCATAAAAATAATATAAAAAAATGCTAAATTGTTATATTTTTGTGATTAGTCTTTATCATAAATTTTGGAATAAATTATTCTACATTGGGCTTAATTTTATTTTTTAGGTTGTTTTATAAATTTGGAGGAGCAAAAAACTGCAATCTAAGACCCAAGACCTATGAATTCCAAAAAACCGAAAACCAAGGGTGTGTTTGGTAGAGTGAGAAAAGAGGAAGCAATGAGAATGAGAATGAGAATGGGAAAAGACGAAGGAATGAAAATCTCATGTCAATATAATATGATGTGATGTAAATGGAATGACTAAAATGACCATTTTACCCTTACATTAAAAGTGAGAATGGAATAAAAGTAGATAAAAAAGTAAAGGCAAAAATATAATTTCATCATTTTGCAAAAAGTGGGGTTTGTTTAGTAGAAAGAAAAGAGGAGGGAGAAGTGGTCTCCCTCCCTTTTTCCATCTTATTTTTAATCTACCAAACACAACCCAAGATCCAAACCCCATTCCCTCTTTGCTTGAAGACTACATAAAATCTCTAATTTTCATTTTGCCAGATAGAGTCTAATACCCGGGAAATTTTTGTGAAGTTTAAAATGAAAAGAAAGCGAAAGAAAAGAAGTAGAAAATAATTTTTGGACTTAATTCAGGACCTAAGGAATTGGAAACCCGAATTAAATAGGGAAAGCGATTAAAAAAATACATATTATTTATTTAATTATTAATTAATTTATTTTTAATTTTATTTATTTATTTATTTATTATTTATTCAATTATTTTAATTATAATTATTTCAATTATTAAATGATAATTATTTTATTACCTTAATATTTACTCCAGCCCTCTTATTTTTTTTCATTCCCGTGACCCTTCCCCATTTCATTTAACAAAACAAAACATAAAAGAAAAAGAAAGAGAGAAGAGAGGGACACACGACTAGAGAAGAAAGAAAGAGAAAATGGGAAGGAAGAGAGAGAGAGAGAGAGGGTGGAGCCGTGGAGGAAGAAGAAGGGGAAGGGAGGAAACCGCCGGAAAAAATCACCGGAGTTCGGGTACGACGTCTCCTACATCTTCTACCAATCAAATCAAAGGTGGGTAACCCCAATTTCATTTGAAACCCTCAATTTCTCCATTTGAGTAAATAGGCTTGGATTGATATTATTAAAATTATATTGTTGAAATATTAGCTGAACAAGACCTGTGAAGAGCTGGCCCAAGGTTATTAAGGTTGAACCTTGACGTTAACGTGCCGGGTCCCTGCTCGGTTTGCCCAAATACACTTTAAGGGTGATGTTGAGGGCTCCAAACCTCTTCATTTCAATCTTAAACACCCTAGAATATTTCTAAATGTGCTATCAAGCATCAAGAATTATTTTAGGTACTTTTTTGTTTCTCAAGGATGGAAACTTGCTGAACAATAAACTCCAATATTTAAAATGGCAATTTAATTCCTCCGTAATTATTAGGAAACCTTAAGTAGGATAATTTAGAAGCGTATTGAGGTTTAGTAACTCAAATCCAAGGCTCTAAAATTAATTCAAGGTGAGCGATAATTATACTAAACCAAGTATGTAGCACTTGAGACTCTCATGGAAGAGAGGGAAGATGGATAAGACCAAGAACTCGGTTCTTGGCGACGTTTAGATGTATTTTTAGGCACGAGCATGTCATATGCATATGAATTGCATATAGTTTGAGATGTTAACCACATGAATGCATTCGTTATGAAACCACGACTCGTCCGGAGCGGGAGTTACTCCAGGACAAGCACAAGGAAGTCGTCCAGGTGAGGGGTTTCCCATCCTTGCCCTACAGGGTTGATTGAGGATGTGGATATGTGGTTTGCCTACTTGCCTATTTGTAAGAATTATTTAGTGATTAACATGCTGTTGTTGTTCCTAAACTGTTATCTATGAAAGTATTTGTATATGTGTGTTTGACTACAGGTAAAGAGGTACTGGAGGGTATCTATGTGATGACATGAGATACGCCGAACAGTACAAGCAAGGGGTTAAGTTGTTGATTGAGTCCAAGGTTTGTTATACCCTATTAATTAGAAACTCATTAGAGAAATCGTATAGAAGTTGTTAGTGAACGTCGACGTTTCACGGTAATTGAACTTAGGGAAGACCTTAGAGCTAGGTTATGATCTAAACCAAGGGTTGGGAACAATATGAGGATTAATACGATCTCTTAATTGATTAGTGAGTCGTAGGGATGTTCGCACTACCTAGGTAAAGTCAGTTTAGGATAGAAATGGGTAGATAGAGTCAGGATCCTAGCTGAAAGCTTGGAAAGAGAAACAAATTAAAACAATTGCCCGTTGAGGCCATTGCCCTAGCCTGGCACTAGGGTCAGTAAAAGACTAAAAGATTTGCCTGTTGAGGCCATTGCCCTAGCTTGGCACTAGGCTGAGTTAAACATTAAAAGAATTTGCCCGTTGAGGCCATTGCCTTACCCTGGTACTAGGGTCAGTTAAGTGATTTACAGTTTTCATATTATATGTTAAAAATGTGATTGCTTGTTTACGAGAAGCATGATCCGTAGGTTTATCTGTGATTTTAATGTTATATTAATATTGCCTGATCGTAATATAACATTTGATAAACTGGACTTTCATGCGCATGTGATTGTGGGTGTTTCCCTTTCCCTAACTGTAGTGGTACCCGCCGCTACGCCGAGGATGGGAAGCTCCTCACTGAGGTGTGGCCACTAGTATGATATATATATTGATTGTATAGCAGGGTCGTTATAGTCATGTTTACAGGATAAGGCTTACGGTTATAGAGGTAAAAAAAATCTATTCCCGTGCCGGTCATGTACTCCCGATTTGGGGTCGTGACAAACTTGGTATCAGAGTTTGGTTATTCTTTAAGTCATGTGAAGCCATTGGCATAACCGGGTGTCGGTTTAACCTTCGTTGTGAAACCTGGGCACAACGTTGGAATAAATAGGTACTTGTGGGAGTACCCAGGATAAATTGAGTCAGCCTTTCTTTCATTCCTTCTTAATCTTTGATAGATTATGCAAATGCTTATCAGGTGACGTTTATGTGCAGTACAGGGATGCCACCGACTACTAGGCAGGCTAGGAGGGGCGGTAGAGTCCCTGCACGTACTGATGAGGAATCCGTTCGGGAGGAGAGAGTGCCTCCCTGGGGCCGAGCTAGAGGCCGTGCCCACGGTCGTGGTAGGGCACAAGATAGAGAAGTGCATAGGCAACAAACTCCAGAGCCACAAGTTGAGACGGGTGCTCCATCAGTGACTGAGATGCTGACTGCGAGATTTTAGGAGTTGAGAGCTGAAATGACCCGCCAAATTCAACAAGAAGTCCGCCGGTTAGTTGTCGGCGAGGGAGAAGAGCAAGTGATATCGGCTGAACAGGAAACTGAAATGGTTGAGGAAAGGGAGGAAGAACCAAGAAGGGAATGGCAACAAAGGGTCGTGCCCCGGGGATCGAGCGGAGTTCTAAGGGAATTACCGATTACTAAATTCCTGAAGCTGAATCTGCCTACCTTTTGCGGAACCGAAATCAAGGAGGACCCTCAACATTTCCTCCGTGATATAATCAGAATTGGGCAGTTCCTAAGGTGTCCAGGAGGAAAGTTGGTGGAACTTGCGTCGTTTCAGTTAAGAGGCGCTGCACGGGTTTGGTTTGAATCAATACAGAAGAGATATGTAAGGAGAGTTACTCCTATGACCTGGAAAGATTTTCAGAGGGAATTTCTGGGTCAGTTTCTATCTGAAGGAACGAGGTATGCCAAGCGTCAATAGTTTGAAGACTTCTGGATGACGACGAATATGTCAGTGACTGAGTTTGAGCTGCAGTTCACGGAGCTAGCTCAATATGCTCCTGAATTGGTTCCCGATGAGAGGGATTTGATCAAGAGGTTTATCCACAGGTTGGTAGAGCAATTGTTCGTAGTTGTACTACCGCAATGTGGTTATTTTGAAACTCTAGCACAGGCTGCTGATTGTGCTAGGGTAATTGAAAATAGAAAGAAGTTTGGGACATCGGCGAATCCCAAGAACAAGTTACTGACAGGTAGTGATGGACAAGGATGGAAGAAGAAGCAAAAGACAACTGGTAATTTTGTTATAGTTCCAAATTATGCAGGGCAAGTTGGTGGGCAGTCTGCTATCACCACCACAAGTTCTCGGAGGAGTAACACCCAAGGTGGGTCGAGGTTCCACGGCGGTAGACAGGACGGTAACCAGTAACACACAAGGTGGGTCGAGGTTACAACTGTGGTCAGTTCGGGCATATGGCTAAGGAATGTCCGCAGAGGAAGAGTAATACGAGTGTCAAGAGCAATCCTACTCCGGGTAGTACTCCAATTGCAGCCCCACCAGTTAGATTTGTACCACCCCAGGTTAACCCTTCGGGTGCGGGCAGAGGTAGAGGAGCAGGAGCAGGAGGTAGAGGTCTAGGTGCACCAAGAGGAGGACAGGCACGGGTGTTTGCTTTGTCTCGTCAGGATGCACATGCCTCAAATGCAATTGTGATAGGTACACTTTCAGTATGCTCTCTCTAGGCCCTTGTATTATTTGATTCTGGCTCAACACATTCCTACATCTCACATGCATTTGCACGAAAAGTTGAGAGGAACCCAGCCAAATTGAAGAGACAAAAATGGTCTCTACTCCGATGGGTGAATCGGTCCATGTCAAATATGTCTATGAGTCGTGTGTGGTTGTGATTGAGGGTCATGAAACAGTTGTGGACCTATGACTACTATACATGGTAGACCTGGATGTTATTCTAGGTATGGATTGGTTGGCATCTTGCCATGCAGTAGTTGACCGCAGGGCGAAGTGTTTGAAATTCAACATGCCGAATGAAGAGCCATTTGTGGTGCGGAGTGATGGTGCTGCACCATATCCGAGTCTAATTTCAGCAATGAAAGCTTCCAAGCTACTCGAGAAAGGGTGTAAAGGATATCTGGCCTTGGTGAGGGATACTACGAAAGAAGTACTTCCTACGAATCAGGTACCAGTGGTTCGGGAGTTTCTTGATGTATTTCCTGACGACTTACCTGGTTTGCCACCTGATCGGGAGATTGAATTTGAGATCGAGCTTTTACCAGGTACTCAGCCGATTTCCACACCACCTTACAGAATGGCTCGGAAGGAGTTGAAGGAACTACACAGGCAATTACAGGAGTTACTTGATAAGGGTTTCATCAGACCTAGTTTTTTGCCTTGGGGTGCACCAGTTCTATTCGTGAAGAAGAAGGATGGAACTTTAAGATTGTGTATCGATTACCGAAAGTTGAATAAGGTAACGGTCGGCAATCAATACCCACTTCCAAGAATCGATGACCTGTTCGACTAGTTGCAGGGTGCTAAAAGATTTTCAAAGATCGATCTGCGATCAGCATATCATCAGCTGAAGATTAGAAAAGAAGATGTGCCCAAGACTGCTTTTCGAACCCGATACGGCCATTATGAGTTTCTTGTCATTGTATTCCAAGAATGCTGAGGAGCATGCAGAGCATTTGAGACTAGCATTACAGAAGCTAAGGGAAGAGAAATTGTATGCTAAGTTTTGAAAATGCGAATTTTCGCTTGATAAAGTTGAATTTCTCGGTCACGTGGTATCTTCAGAGGGAATCCATGTTGATCCGAGCAAGGTGGAAGCAGTGAAGAATTGGTCCCAGCCTACCTCAGTCATGGAGATTCATAGTTTTCTAAGTTTGGCAGGATACTATAGAAGGTTTGAGCAGGACTTTTCAAAGGTTACTGCACCTCTTACAAAGTTAACTCAGAAAGGGGTAAAGTTTGTATGGGATGACAAAGTGTGAAGAGAGTTTTCAGAAGCCAAAGGAAAGTCTCACCACAGCACCGGTGTTGGCTCTTCCTGAGGGCACCGGAGGGTATGTGGTTTACTGTGATGCTTCACGAGTTGGGTTAGGGTGTGTTCTTATGCAACATGGAAAGGTGATTGCTTATGCGTCTAGGCAACTCCGGAAGCATGAGAAAAACTACCCGGCTCACGATCTTGAAATGGCAGCGGTGGTATTTTCCTTGAAGATTTGGAGGCACTACCTTTATGGCGAAACATGTGAGGTATATACAGACCACAAGAGCCTCAAGTACATTTTCGAGCAGAAACATTTGAATCTGAGACAACGCAGGTGGATGGAGTTGTTGAAAGACTATGACTGCACGATTTTGTACCAACCTGGTAAGGTGAATGTGGTGGCAGACGCTCTGAGCCGAAAGTCAATGGGTAGCTTAGCCCATATCAGTGAAGTACGAACGCCGTTAACACAGGAAATACATGAGCTGGAACAGTCTGGAACTCAGTTTGAAATTGGAAATTGCAACTTGTTTCTAGCCCACATCCAAGCTAAGTCAGCTCTAATTGAAGAAGTAAAATCCAAGCAAGATCAAGACACCGACCTCAAACAGATCAGAGATACAGTGGTTAAGGGGGAGAAGGACGACGTCCAGTTCTCCATAGATGACAGTGGCATACTCCGGTTGGAGGGACGACTGTGTGTACCTATGGTGGATAGTTTGAAAGAAAGAATTTTTGATGAGGCACAGAAGACAACGTACACAATCCATCCGGGTAGTAATAAGATGTATCAGGATCTGAGGGAATTATACTGGTGGAATGGCATGAAGAAGGATGTGGCAGACTACGTGTCTAGATGTCTAGTGTGTCAGTAGGTTAAGGCTGAACACCAAAAGCCCGTCGGAACTCTTCAACAGATAGAGATTCCTGAATGGAAGTGGGAAAGAATTACTATGGATTTTGTGTCAGGATTGTTGCGATCACGGAGGGGATTCGATTCAGTTTGGGTAATCGTTGTTCGGATGACCAAGTCCGCCCATTTCCTGCCAGTTAAGACCACTTATGGAGTGGGTCAGTATGCCCAGTTGTACCTATCAGAGATAGTGAGGTGGCACGGAGTACCGGTGTCGATTATATATGATAGGGGGCCACAATTTACCTCTCGATTCTGGAGAGCATTGCAGGAGGCATTGGGGACAAGGGTTGATCTGAGTACATCATTTCATCCCCAGACAGACGGGCAATCTGAGAGGACCATTCAGATTTTAGAGGACAAGCTTAGGGCATGTGTTATGGATTTCTGCGGAGGGTGGGAGAAATATCTGCCGTTAGCAGAGTTTGCCTATAACAACAGTTACCAATCCAGTATTCAGATGGCACCCTTCGAGGCTTTGTATGGTCGGAAGTTCAGGTCCCCGATTGGGTGGTTCGAGGTCGGAGAGACCAAGTTAGATGGTCCAGAACTCGTTCAGGATGCTTTGGACAAGATAAAGTCCATTAGAGAAAGGCTTACCACGGCTCAGAGTAGGCAGAAGTCGTATGCCGACAACCGGAGAAGAGAGTTGGAGTTTGCTGTGGGTGAGCAGGTTTTCTTAAAAATTTCACCAATGAGGGGCGTGATGAGATTTGGCAAGAAGGGAAAGCTAAGTCCAAGATACATCGGACCGTTTGAAATTCTAGAGCGCGTGGGAAATGTTGCCTACCGTCTAGAATTGCCAGCGGAGTTGGAAGGAGTTCATCCGGTGTTTCACGTGTCTATGCTTCGGAAGTACCTGCCAGACCCCTCTCATGTACTCCAACCCTAGGAAGTACAACTAGCTGAGAGTTTAACTTATGAGGAGATGCCAGTGGAAATCCTAGATCACCAGTTGAAGAAGCTGAGGTCAAAGGAGATACCCTTGGTGAAAGTCCTGTGGCGAAACCATTTGGTTGAGGAAGCAACGTGGGAAGTTGAGGCGGAGATGTGCAGGACCTAAGGAAAGAAAAGATGTAGAAAATAATTTTTGGACTTAATTCAGGACCTAAGGAATTGGAAACCCGAATTAAATAGGGAAAGGGATTAAAAAATACATATTATTAATTAATTTATTTTTAATTATATTTATTTAATTATTTTAATTATAATAATTTCAATTATTAAATGATAATTATTTTATTAACTTAATATTTACTCCAGCCCTCTTATTTTTTTTTTTCATTCTCGTGACCCTTCCCCATTTCATTTAACAAAACAAAACATAAAAGAAAAAGAAAGAGAGAAGAGAGGGACGCACGACCAGAGAAGAATGAAAGAGAAAACGGGAAGGAAGAGAGAGAGAGAGGGTGGAGCCGTGGAGGAAGAAGAAGGGGAAGGGAGGAAACCGCCGGAAACAGTCACCGGAGTTCGGGTACGACGTCTCCTACATCTTCTACCAATCGAATCAAAGGTGGGTAACCCCAATTTCATTCGAAACCCTCAATTTCTCCATTTTTAGGGATTTCTTCGATTCACCTTTGATTGAGTTGTTTCCAGGGTAGATTGAGACCTAGAAATTGTTCTTGAACACTTAGTTGGGGTAGGAATCGAGACTATACCCTCGGGTTTAGCCGAATTCGAATTTTGAAGGATTTGGGATTGAAATTCTAATTATTCCTAATTTGGGGAAAATATTGACAATTAGGAATTGAGCTTGGATTTGAGTAAATAGGCTTGGATTGATATTATTAAAATTATATTGTTGAAATGTTAGCTGAACAAGACCCGTGAAGAGCTGTCCCGAGGTTACTAAGGTTGAACCTTGACGTTAACGTGCTGGGTCCCTGCTCGGTTTGCCCAAATACACTTTAAGGGTGATGTTGAGGGCTCCAAACCTCTTCTTTTCAATCTTAAACACCCTAGAATATTTCTAAATGTGCTATCAAGCATCAAGAATTATTTTAGGTACTTTTTTGTTTTTGAAGGATGGAAACTTGCGGAACAATAAAGTCCAAAATTTAAAATGGCAATTTAATTCCTTCGTAATTATTAGCAAACCTTAAGTAGAATAATTTAGAAGCATATTGAGGTTTAGTAACTCCAACCCAAGGCTCCAAAATTAATTCAAGGTGAGCGATAATTATACTAAACCAAGTATGTAGCACTTGAGACTCTCATGGAAGAGAGGGAAGATGGATAAGACCAAGAACTCGGTTCTTCGCGACGTTTAGATGCATTTTTAGGCACGAGCATGTCATATGCACATGAATTGCATATAGTTTGAGATGTTAACCACATGAATGCATTCGTTAGGAAACCACGACTCTTTCGTTGCGGGAGTTACTTCCAGGACAAGCACAAGGAAGTCGTTTAGGTGAGGGGTTTCCCATCCTTGCCCTACAGGGTTGATTGAGGATGTGGATACGTGGTCTGCCTACTTGCCTATTTGTAAGAATTATTTCGTGGTTAACATGCTGTTGTTGTTCCTAAACTGTTATCTATGAAAGTATTTGTATATGTGTGTTTGACTACAGGTAAAGAGGTACTGGAGGGTATCCATGTGATCAAGGGGGTAAGTTGTTGATTGAGTCCAAGGTTTGTTTTATCCTACTAATTAGAAACTCATTAAAGAAATTGTATAGAAGTTGTTAGTAAACGTCGACGTTTCACGGTAATTGAACTTAGGGAAGACCTTAGAGCTAGGTTATGATCTAAACCAAGGGTTTGGGAACAATATGAGGATTAATACGATTTCTTAATTGATTAGTGAGTCGTAGGGATGTTCACACTACCTAGGTAAAGTCAGTTTAGGATAGTAATGGGTAGATAGAGTCAGGATCCCAACTGAAAGCCTAGAAAGAGAAACAAATTAAAACAATTGCCTGTTGAGGCCATTGCCCTAGCCTGATACTAGGGTCAGTTAAAGAGTAAAGCATTTGCCCGTTGAGGCCATTGACCTAGCCTGGCACTAGGGTCAGTAAAAGACTAAAAGATTTGCCCGTTCAGGCCATTGCCCTAGCCTGGCACTAGGGTCAATAAAAGATTTGCCCATTGAGGCCATTGCCCTAGCTTGGCACTAGGGTCAGTTAAACATTAAAAGAATTTGCCCGTTGAGGCCATTGCCCTAGCCTGGTACTAGGGTTAGTTAAGTGATTTACAGTTTTCATATGATATGTCAAAAATGTGATTGCTTGTTTACGAGAAGCATGATAGAAAAGCATGACCCGTATGTTTATTTGTGATTTTAATGTTATATTAATATTTCCTGATCGTAATATAACATTTGATAAACTGGACTTTCATGCGCATGTGATTGTGGGTGTTGCCCTTTCCCCAACTGTAGTGGTACCCGCCGCTACGCCGAGGATGGGAAGCTCCTCACTGAGTCTGTTTGACTCACTCCCTCTGCTTCAATGTTTCAGATACAGGGATCGGGCAAGCATCGACGTCCGGACAGTGATACGGACCTCAGACCATCCTTACACTCTTGTTCGCGTGGGTGGACTCCTTTGGTTATTTTGATTTCTCTTGTTGTACATATTTTAAAGTTGTAAGAGTTGTATATATATATATTTACAGCTTTTGATATGTACTTACTCTAGAATTGTCGGCTTCACATGTACTTAAAGACAGGGTCCAGTTGGGGATAAACTAGGATATATGTTTGAGTATATAAACTTCTGCATGTGAATAGGATAGATCGTACGCATTGAGGCGTACGGTCAATATGATATGGATATATATTATGTTTGCTTGCTGCATGTGAATAGGATAGATCCTACGTATTGAGACGTACGGTCAATATGATATTAATATTTACATTATGAGTGCTGATAAATATATCTATACACTGGATTGAGCTGAAGCGGTATTGAGCGAACCGCGGATTGCAGGTTAATTAGGCCACCATTGAGGTGTGGCCACTAGTATGATATATATATTGATTGTATAGCAGGGTAGTTATTGTCATGTTTACAGAATAAGGCTTACGGGTTTAGAGGTAAAAAAAAATCTATTCCCGTGCTGGTCATGTACTCCCGATTTGGGGTCGTGACAAACTTGGTATCAGAGCCTGGTTATTCTTTAAGTCATGTGAAGCCATTGGTATAACCGGGTGTCGGTTTATACGACTAAGAAGAGATCACCTCCTCGACCACGAACGCCTCCTAGAGGACGGTTCACAAGCTACACTCCCCTCAACAAATCCCATCACTACAACAAAACACAAATTTACCCACGGAAAATATTTCGTGGGGAATCCGTGGGAAAATGGGAAAAAAAACAAATTTTTTTCCTTGAAAATTTGCCACGGAATTTATTAATTCCTGGCTAATTTCAAGACATTACCCACAGATTTATAATCCGTGGCTAATATCCGTGGGTAATTGGTCTATTTACCCATGGATTGTAAGTCCGTGGCTAAATCTGTGGGTAATTTCTTGAAATTAGCCACAGAATTTATTCCGTCGGTAATTTCTTAGAATTAGCCACGGACTTACAATCCGTGGGTAAGTGGTCAATTAGCCATGGATTTTCAATCCGTGGGTAAATGGTTTATAATATTAATTTTAATTTTCAATTGAAAAAAGATATATTTCTCTCTTCTAAAATAATACATAATATTACTATTGTTCAAAGATTATAATTTATTGGAATCTTAATTTATTATGATTTTATTTTATTAAAAGTAACAAAATTATTCTTTTAAAAAAAATTTATTAATCATATTTATGTAAAACATTTATACATTTGCTGAAGTATATAATTAAACTAATGGATTTAACATAAGCTAAATTGCATCTAATTTTAAAATGAAAATTTTAATACAAGTGAAAAACTAATTCTTTATATTATATGATTTTAGGGACTAAAATAACAAAAAAAAAATCTATAATCCATATGTTAGATGTATATTTATAAAATGTTTTACATTAATTCAACAAAAGAAGACAAATGGCTTAGTGGTTAAGGCAATCACAACCATGCATCATCTCCCAAGTTCGAATCCTCCCTAGACCATTTTTAAAAAATATAATGAGGAGGTTGCCGATGGCCGGCCGGCCGACAGTGGAGGTTTCTGGTGACTGGTCTGGTCCGTGGTGAATTTACCCACGGAAATTGTCCGTGGGGAATTGCCCACGAATCTACCACGAGATACTTGCGTGGCTATTTTTCCCCACAGAATCGTTCGTGGGTAATTCCTCACGAAATCTAAATTCCGTGGGTAAATTGATTTACCCACGAAATTTGCTTAATTTACCCACGGATTTGTTCGTGGGTAAATCTGATTTTTGTTGTAGTGCATGTTGTGGTACTGGAAGAGATTTATCACTCGGACATGCACAGCTTTCCCCCTCAAGTCAAGAGGCAAAAAACGGGAAAACCAGTAGACAAGTCCTAATACTGCCAGTTCCATAAGGATTACGGGCACGAAACCAACGACTGCATCCACCTAAAGGATCAGATTGAGGACCTAATCCGCAAAGGACAGCTCGACAGATTCATCAAGGAAGAAAGTAGGGCTAACGTAGAACATCCACGAGAGGCCAACGATCAAACACCTACTCGCGAGTCATCAATGTCATTGTAGGTGGCCTGCAGAGAGAAACTTCCTCGTCACTACAAAGTAAGAAAAGAGTGGAACGCTCCATTCTTGCCCTCGACTACGCCCCAAAGCACAAAAAGAGGAGCGAACCCAAGGGGGGCCCCATCACATTCGATCTCACCAACCTAGAGGGACATGTCCACAATGACCCCATGGTGGTGACGGCCATAATCACTAACTACGAAGTCAAGAGAGTCTTGATTGACCAAGGATCCTCGGTAGACGTCCTCTACTTCGACACTTTGAAAAAACTCGGGTTGAACGAAGCCAACATAAGGCCATTCCCCGGCACACTCATAGGGTTCTCAAGAGCCCAAGTTCCAGCAGAAGGAATCATCACTGCCCGAACAACCATGGGCACCCTACCAAAGGTCGCTAGCCTTGACGTAGACTTCATCGTCGTCTCAGCACCATCAGCATATAATGCAATCTTAGGGCGACCGTCCCTAAACAAACTTAGGGCAATAGTGTCCACCGCACAGCTCACAATGAAGTTTGCAACCCCCCATGGAGTTAAAGAAATCATGGCGGACCAGAAACTAGCGCGAGCGTGCTACGCAACGAGCCTAACCAAGACCGTCAACGTCGCCCACCTTGGTCCCTGAGAAATATGCGAGGAATCCCCCGAGGGTAGAGAGTCAGGAGGGAAGAAACTAGAGTCCGCCCGTCCGGGCCTGACCTCTGCCTAAAACTCCGAACACACTTTGCGTTCTCACTGATGAACGTGGCCTTGTCGCGAGGCCGGCACCAATCAAATTAATACTAGAAAGTGCAGCTAGTGGCACAACCTAGGTAGATTCTCTCTCGCGGAGCCTATGGACTCTATGGACAAAAATGCATTAACACAAAAAGGGATGTCTTTGAGGCAATTTAACAAACACTTGATATGCATTGAAACTAAATGGAATTAAATGCAACTAAATGAAATTAGAACTAACACTTTTTGGGATTTTCAATATTTTTAAAGCTAAAGTAAATTAAGGTGAATGAAATGAGATGAATATGCTTTGTTAGAGAATGCATTGGGCTATCCTTGCTATCAAAAAGTGTGGAGTTAATCAATGAAAAGCCATTTCCTAAAGTAGTTTAGTGACCACTAAACCTAGGTAAATTAATTAGAGAATGCAATTAACCAACCAGACAATTAACAAGCCTAATCAAATACCATCAATGAAGCAAATCGGGAATTTAACATAGACTAGAATTCAACTCAACAACTACCATTGTCATTAGAGTGGCTTTCACAATGAATCAAAAATTACAATAACATTCAACCAAATCCAATGTAATCAAAACCCACAATGGGAGAATCAAAATACAAATCACAAGTCTATATAAATTCCTAATATCCAACTACAACCTAGTTAAGTTCCACAACTATGGAACCACAATCAATACAAACTCATCAATGTCAACAAGATAAAAATGAATCTATAAAGAGAAGTAGAAGGAAAACAAGAAAAACTCCCTATTGGATGCCATAGCTCAAGCCCTAATCATCCTACTCCAAAGCACAAGAGATTTAGCCACTCATGGATGGGAGAAATGCTTCACCAAGCTCCTCCAACCCTTGCTTAGCCATGGATGATGATGGAAGTTGCTGGATATTGGTGTGAAAGGGTGTGGAGAGTGGAGGAGATGAAGACAAAATGGTGAGTGTGGCTGGAATGTGAGAGAGACTTGAGAGGATGAGAAGCTTGTATGATGAATGTGTTAGAATGTGTGTGTTTTTCTCCAAATTAGGTTAAGGGCCTCTAAAACATCAGAATATTCCTTCTAATACGACCTAGGATGCTCCCCTTGTGGTAAAATGCTGAGAAAGTGGGCCCACAAACCGTTTCAGTTCTTAAAATCGCGAGAAAATTGTGCAGATCTGGTGTACCCGCTGGCAGCGGGTGGATTACTCGAAACGCGCGTTTTGCCTTTGAACTGTGGTCCACCCGCTGCCAACTTGCAAGGCTCCTGTTGGCAGCGAGTGGAACAGTAGAACAGGCCCAAAAATGCCTCTAAGCTTCAAATCTTGTACCGGCTTCGCTTTCCAGCTTCTTTCTCGACCTCTAGCACTTGAATCCTTGCTATTCCTCAAGCTAGTTGACCGACAAATCAACCAGAAACAACTGTGAGGCTCTCAAGTTAATAAAACTAGAGAATTATCGCAATTTATTCAATAAAAACATGGAATTAGCAAGATTGTTATTTAAGTCCTTAAGTGCCCTTGAATAACATTAAATCATGCATAATGACTCTTTAAACTCAACAAAAGCTTGTCAAATGCCAAAAGATACAAGCGTAAATATCGGTATTATCACTCACACCACTTTTAAATCAAGCCACGCACATCTCTTTATTTCAAATTTAGGATTCACTTCAGCCTGACTAAGGCCCGCCTGACCTAGGCTATCCGAATGTAATCATCTTGTTCACTCTCAGCTTGACTAAGGTTAGCCCGACTGAGGCTGCACGAATGCAACCATTTTGTCTATTATTATTGAAGTAATCCTTTTCGACAAGAGACAAGGCTTCAAATTTGCAAAGTACTCGCGTAAGTCATACCACAGGACAATGGGCCGACCACCCTAAGAAACGCTGAGCGCCTCCAAGGCCAAGCTAATATTTCCCTCAGCAGCGCGGTAAAAACCCCTTGGGTAAAACACAAAACGACGTTGGACAAAATCATGCTAGCAAACCGCATACAAACCGTCCTGATCACACAGTGCTCATGCAAAAAATCTTTTTACCCAGATGTAAAGAGATAACCAAGAAAAGAGAAACTGCAATCACGCACGACTTTTTGCCCAGAAGTAAAAAGGGAGGCATCAAAAACTCTTTAAAAGAAAAAAAAAAAATCATTCCCATTAGATGCCAAAAATGAGAGGGCGTCCGCCCATTACAAAGGGTAAACACCTTAGAAACTACATAAACCTACTCTTGGGCATCCCCAAGATCTACGAAGGCCTTAGCCCCAGCAGGCTTCGCACGACCAACCCCTTCCAGCGACCCCCGCCTGGTCGCTTCAGCTAACAGCTGAGAAGTAGGTCCAATCTCTAGAGCTCGCCCACCGATTCGAGACAACACCTGGTGCTCCACCAGGCGGTCGGTCAGCTGACGAAGATAAGCAAGATTCAACGGAGGATCTATTTCTGTTCGACCGCGAAGCTCACCATCAAAGAACTCCAAAGAAGGATGCAAGGAAGCCACCCACTCCGCCAAAAACCTCTCCCCGCGGAGACGTTCGACTTGCTCGACGGCCAGAAACATGCCATACATCCTCTGTGCCGACAACTCTCCCTGAAGATCAGCAACGTCGGCAACCTTATCCTCGGCCGCCAACCAGCCAGAAAGGTTCTCAGAAGCGCGAGCCTCCGCGCCCCACAAAGCTTCGCGGAGAGAATGTAGCTCCTGTCGACGCCTCTCAGCATCATCCCAACGGGCAGCCAGCTCCTTGCGAGTCTTCTCCAATTTCGAGCGAAGGAACGTAACCTTGGAAGGATGTCCAGCTTCAGCCCTAAGACGAGCAACCTCTTGAGTTAAAGACTTAACATCGCGTCCTTGATCCTCACACTCCAGCTTCTTTGCGGACAGCTGCCCACGCACGTCCGTCAACCTCTTCTGGGAGACCTTAAAGCCAGACTTTTGGAACACGCAACACCCGACAAACTGATCCTGGTCAAGACGGATCTCCCCCTGCAACAAGGCAAAGTCAAGAACACAAAGGATAAACCAAAATAGGCAAAACACCAGGATAAGGGAGCTTACCACACGCTTCTCCCACTCAAAGCCAGCTTGGTGGAAGTCAGCTAGGGCCTTAGCAACACGGGTGAAGGCCCGAACAGCAAGATTCAGGGGAGAAGTGTCTAGCCCCCTAGCTTCCCCTCTCGCATCTCCATGGGGAAGCACCTGCCCAATGCCACCAACTCAAAAGGTAGTCCCCCTCCGATGGCCCTAGGGGTTCAGAACGGCCGACGCTCGACCCCGAGACAAGATCTTTTGCGGCAGCCGCTTGACTCGCCACTACATTCCCTTTATCCAAGAGAGCTCCCCCACGGCCACATCACCAGACTTCGCTACTCTGGCTGAAATCTCAGCCACGGGCTCAACTGCCGAAACTCGAGCCACGGCAAAATCTCCTGCAGACTCCTCGACCACCACCTTGGCCCTCTTAGCAGCAGGTTGATCGACCCCCTTAACGGGGCCCAGGACGGGAAGACGGGTTGATAGAATCACCCTCATCGGTGATTGACGAACAGGAGCCGAAGTGGGAACAGAGGTAGGAACATAGGCAGGAACAGAAGATGGAACAGCACCTTCCACCGGTGCCTCCGCCTGCAAATCCCCCTGGTCAGAACTCCGACGTACTGCCTGCGATCACAACCGCGACACCACACCGGAAGGCTATTTTTTGAACCCTCTTTCTCAGCCCTTGGGCAGCTCCACCACGGAAGCTCCTTTCCTTTCCCCCTCCCGCGGTTCGCTCGCAATACCTCTTCTATCCTTCTTCTTCTTCTTCTCCCTCTAAAGACCCTCCTGCCAGCAGTCTCTCTCGGAAGACGGAGGTACGGGAAACCGTCCTTCCCTCTCACCACCAGCAGGTACCACAGTAGGGACATCGGCCGCTACCTCCAGAGAAAGAATCTGTTGACCATTTTTCTTCCCTCTACTCCGACCAACGTCGCGAGTACGGCTAAGAGGGGGAGCAGGAGGAGAAGAAGAAGGAAGATCCTCCAAATCAGTAAAGTCGAAGGGGTAGAAGCTATAGTCGTCACCACCAGCCATGGCAAAATCCCGACGAAAACAAGAGAGCAGGAAGAAGGGGCAGGAATCAGAGAGAGCAAAGCAAAGGCAGGGAAAATAGAGGCAACGGAGAAAGGTGAGCACAAATGTAGGCGAATGCAAATGTAAAGTCACAAACTTTCAAACGCTGGACATTTATAGGATACCCAGAGGTGCGACGATTAAAAAACCTTAGCCCCCTCGTATCCCACAACGGATAGAATTTATTATCCTCCATAACCAGGTCCAGCTACAGCCGCTCACCTCAACCGAACACGTGGAGAGGAAGAACGACCAAGATTCACCGCCAAGGCAACAAAAGCCCAAAGACCGAAAAGCCCTCAAGAATCCAAGAGTCACCTGGAGACACCTAAGGGCCTTTTCGGAAGAGTACTCGGCTCGAGTTAATGATGGGTACCCTCAGAAGCGAACCTGCGTTGCATTTAATGAAGGAGAAACGGCGGCAAAAACACCCAATGCCAGAGGCACCCATTTAAGCTCTGACGCATGGCACTTGCAACAAGCCCGCTCCTTCAACAGACAACTCTCAGCAAGAAATCTCGTCAGCCACTAGCCACGAGTAAACTCGACCAGAGGAGAATCCTTCGAAAATGACCAAGCGGCCCCTGACCTTTGGATTTCTCCCGCTTACCCATAAAGGGTATTCTGGGAAATACCCCACTGAGCAATGATGACTCCACCTCGGTAAGTCGCGTACTTTCTGCAGAGACGGCTCGAAAACATGCTGAGGAAGACAAGCAGTCAGCCACTCGAAGCAGGACGCGGGTCACCTCCCAAACGTCTCCCCTTCCGCGGATTGAAACGGAGGACACTGCCTTCGCGAGTCGGGCGATCAGCGCAGAGTAACCATGACCTCGCGCGAACGGACCCATCCAGGCTCAAAGATGGAGAAAATTCCTAAGTAGCTTACGGAAAAGGGAACTTAAGTCCACGGGCATCCGACACCCGTAGACATGGGGGACTTATGTAACTACAGAATGTTTCACCTTGGGACACGTGGCATAAAGCTTCTAGAAACCTGGCCCCCACACATGCTGGTGGCACGTGAGACCACTCATCTACTACTTAGGTGGCCCTCGCCCACGTCACTTCACGAAGCACTCGCTTAACTAGACGTGGGTGCTCCCCAAGCATCGTGGGACGACCCATGATGCACGAGACTGTGGGTCGAGTGATGGACGCGGCCTTGTCGCGAGGCCGGCACCAATCAAATTAATACTAGAAAGTGCAGCTAGTGGCACAACCTAGGTCGAATCTCTCTCGCGGAGCCTATGGACTCTATGGACAAATATGCTCAATTAACACAAAAAGGGAAGTCTTTGAGGCCATTTAACAAACATTTGGTGTGCAATGAAACTAAATGGAATTAAATGCAACTAAATGAAACTAGAACTAACACTTTTTGGGATTTTCAATATTTTTAAAGCTAAAGTAAATTGAGGTGAATGAAATGAGATGAATATGCTTTGTTGGAGAATGCTTTGGGCTATCCTTGCTATCAAAAAGTATGGAGTTAATCAATGAAAGGCCATTTCCTAAAGTAGTTTAGTGACCACTAAACCTAGGTAATTTAATTAGAGGATGCAATTAACCAACCGGACAATTAACAAGCCTAATCAAATACCATCAATGAAGCAAATGAGGAATTTAACATAAACTAGAATTCAACTCAACAATTACCATTGTCATTAGAGTGACTTCCACAATGAATTAAAAATTACAATAAGATTCAACCAAATCCAATGTAATCAAAACCCACAATGGGAGAATCAAAATACAAATCACAAGTCTATATAAATTCCTAATGTCCAACTACAACCTAGTTGAGTTCCACAACCATGGAGCCACAATCAATACAAACTCATCAATATCAACAAGATAAACATGAATCCATAAAGAGAAGTAGTAGGAAAACAAGAAAAACTCCCTATTGGATGCCATAGCTCAAGCCCTAATCATCCTCCTCCAAAGCACAAGAGGTTTAGCCACTCATGGATGGGAGAAATGCTTCACCAAGCTCCTCCAACCCTTGCTTAGCCATGGATGATGATGGAAGTTGCTGGAATTTGGTCTGAATGGGTGTGGAGAGTGGAGAAGATGAAGAGAGTGTGGCTGGAAATGTGTGAGGAACTTGAGAGGATGAGAGCTTATGTGATGAATGTGTGTAAATTCGTGGGTTCCTCCCAAATTAGGTTAAGGGCCTCTAAAACATCAGAATCTGACCTAGTATGCTCCCCTTGTGGTAAAACATTGAGAAAGTGGGCCCACAATCCGTTTCAGCTGTTAAAATCGCGAGAAAATCATGCAGAACTGGTGTACCCGCTGGCAGTGGGTCATCTACCTGCTGGCAGCGGCTGAATTACTTAAAACACGTGTTTTGCCTCTGAAACTGAAGTCCACCCGCTGGCAGCTAGCAAGGCTACCCGCTGGCAGCGGGTGGAACAGTAGAATAGGCCCAAAAATGCCTCTAAGCTTCAAATCTTGTACCGGCTTCGCTTTCCAGCTTCTTTCTCGACCTCTAGCACTTGAATCCTTGCTATTCCTCAAGCTAGTTGACCTACAAATCAACCAAAACAATTGTGAGGCTCTCAAGTTAATAAAACTAGACAATCATCACAAGTTATTCAATAAAAACATGGAATTAGCAAGATTGTGATTTAAGTCCTTAAGTGCCCTTGAATAACATTAAATCATGCGTAATGACTCTTTAAACTCAACAAAAGCTTGTCAAATGCCAAAAGATACAAGGGTAAATATTGGTATTATCATCGAGCACGACCTCCCCACACTCAGTATAAATAGACCCTCACCCGGGGGACTAAGGGATATGCAACCTGAAGGAATACAACACCCAATCTAAGATCCCTCACGTACTCTCGATAACCTGAGCACTCTCAGACATCTCACACAAATCCTCCATGCATCCTGAGCTCCGCCGTAGGTCCCATCAAGGCCAACTTTTAGCAGGCTCACCTCCATCCCGGAGTTTACCACTTACGGGGTTTCCAGTAGCCTTAGAGACCCAAGCTCTCTCCCACTATGGCAACTTCCTAAGAGCGGCTCGCCCGCCCGGAGTACCTTAGACACGTCTTAGCCGCACATGGCCCGATATAGGTAATCACCTCGCCTAACGGCTCCTATAGACGTCATCATGACAAACTACGTGGACTTTGATCCCTTCTGAAGGGTACGTAGGCACCTAGGTGCATCACCTAAGGACAAGTCCCCTAAGGTTAAGACCTCCTGCGGTCCTGATTACAAATTTCAATTGTCTGAGCCAAAAACGACAGTTACACTAGCTATAGTAGTAGTAGTAATCACTAAAAAAGAACACAAGACTCAAGTGTAACTTGGAGTTTTTTCTTTAAGACTTAATGAATAATTAACTCCCATATCAATCTGAACTAGGATAACTATATAATTCCATTTCCAAGAGCATTCCTAATATTAATTCCAACTTATTTTTAATTTGCACTTTTAAGAAAAATATAAAAAAAATTAGTAATTTAGGTTCTCTTATTTGCATTTAAGTTTACTTTCATTGCATTTCTCATTTAGTAGATAGCTAAAAAAATCTCAACATATGACCTTTGTTATTTTCATGTTTTTGATACGTAGTTTAGCTTAGGATCTTAAATAATCCATATGATCTTTATTTAAGTAAATTTTTATTTTTCTTATTAAAATTCACATTTATTTCAATTTTCAAAGTTATCTAATATTTAAATTAATACAAATATAATATTTCTCCCAAATTTTTTTTATTTTTACTTATGAAATATTTTCTAATTTATTACTTTTAACTATCTAACCCAAAAAATCTCCTAATTAGAGCTTTAAATCATTGTTCTCAAATCAAATCACTAATTTACCAAAGATAAAATTATAAACAATGTGTGTATAAAAACTATTCATTCAACCTAAAATTTCATACAATATATTACATAATAATTTAAACAAGGAAATAATATTAGTCTAAAATTTAAAAGGACAATAATGATTATTGTAACTGTCGTTTTTGTTCAGACAATTTTAATTTGTGAATAAGGACCACAAGGGGTCGTAACCTTGGGGGACTTGTCCTTAGGTGAGAACCTATGTAATATCCGGACCTTCCAAGTGATGTGTTAAATGTTTGCTAGAAGAACTAAGTGTTTGTGACTGTGTGCCATTGATTTTTGCATTTAGAAAGCATATAGAAGTGCATTAATATGAGGAAAGAAGTAGGAAGGGACTAAAAAGAAAAAGGGCTTAAATGCATAGAAGAGTTGGTGTGTGAAGGGTGAGAAATAGAATTTTCTCCCCAAGAACTAATACCAGCTCTTACACGCACAAGCAAGGTGGCAAAACCACCATTTCACACATTTCACCACATTTAAAGAGAGAGGGAGTTAGAGAGAAGGAGGAGAGCTCCAGAGAGGATTCAAGCTTGGGAATCCAAACTTAGCAAGAATTGAACCGTAGAATCGCAGCTGAACACCAACTAAACAAGAATCTAGCTTTAGATTAAGGTAATCAAACTACCAACCTCTCAATTTTTCAAAAGGGTTTTCAAGAAATGACCAAAAGTAATATGAGCTAAGGGTAGAGAGAAATAACATAGAAAAGAAAAGAGTAAGTATCTAGTGTGTATGTTTTGAAAATGAAAAGGTCCATAATCAAATGTTCAATTGTTAGTATGGGACAGCCGTTGACTTTCCACGGTAGTTCCAAGTTTTAGGATGGTAACACATTCAATAGACCAAACAATGTTTTCAAAACACCGTGTTGGTTGCCGAACTTTAAGTTAACCTAGTGAAGAAAGGGTTACATACTTAAGGTTTGGATAACCAAGATTGGGACCTAGTCATTTTATCTTATACTCACATGGATAGCATACAAAAAGGGAGGATCTACATATACGAATATGAGAAGAACCGTTAAAAAGAGACGGGGACCTCTAAATTAAAAAGAGAAGAACCGTTATGATAGACGGGGACCTCTAAATTAAAAAGAGAAGAACCGTTATGATAGACGGGGACCTCTAAGTTTAAAAAGAGAAGAACCGTTATGATAGACGGGGACCCCTAAGTTTAAGAGGAGAAGAACCGTGAGCAAGAGACAGGGACATCCAAATTCTAAGTAGAAGTGACTCCCTGGCTAGATAGAACCAATCAGAAGTAGAGACGATCCATCAGTTAAAGGATGGTGATCTACAAACCAGAATAGTACTTGGATCCACTGGGGGACGCTCCAGATAGTACACAGAATAGAAATAGCTTGATTGCTATAGGTTCTTATCTATTACATGCCATTAGAGTTGTATGTACGAGTAACCACTGGGTGGTGCTCTCTATGCTCTTATATTTCTATTTTGATTGTCATTTCTCTGCCTTTAAGATATGTGAGAATACATTTAGAAGTTGATGCTCATATTTATGTTTAACAAAAGTATGCAATTCCATTCCACATGCCCTGTTTTGTATGAATTTCCATGCTATAAGATTTTCTCACAGTATGACATGCATGAGTTTTAAGTTAAACATCACATCCATATTTTATGTGTATAATAAGAAAGGAATGCAGAGATTTTTGTCCAAGGCACAGTGGTACACAACAACGAGTTTGAAAACAGGTAGTTTTGATTACTGGGGTTTATCCTCATTACGTTGGTGTGTATCAGCTGATTAGATACCCAAATGCTTACGAGACAGGGTTGGAGCGATGGGTAGCTTGACTTTTGAAAAGAAGCGGACAAGATAATCTAGATACATATAGTTTCATTTTTTATATGTTGAAATGTTCGTCCCATTGAGCCATTAACCATAGGTATATTTTTGGAAAGGTTAAATGGCCTATTTTGTACATGTATAGATAAGGGATGAAGATAAGGATTTTGTATTGTGATGTATATAAGTAAGAACATATGTGTATGACTATATTTTGAATATATCTGTATATATATACATAAATATAAGTACGAAGAAGTTTTTAGTCATGGATTATTATGTATGATTGTTTGTATGCTTCAGTGTTTTAAATATGCGCGAGAGATACCCGAGAGATAGAACCCTAACTAGTTTCACTTATTTAATTAATATGGAAAAAGTTTTAATAAATTCGAGTAGAAGGAGAGAGGTAACACACTGGTTCTAGATCAAAGATATATTCTATATTAGAAAACTCTAATTTCCAAAGGGTCTGGAACTGGGGTGTTACAACCTAGGTGCCTACGTACCCTTGTGAAGGGATCAAAGTCCACATAGTTCGTCATGATGACGTCTATAGGAGCCTTTAGGCAAGGTAGTTACCTGTTATGGGGCCATGTGCGGCTAAGATGGGTTTAAGGTACCCCAGGTGGGCGAGCCACTCGTAGGAGGTTGCCTTAGCTTATGAGAGAGCAAGGGTCTCTTAGAGCTGTTGGGAGCTCTTTTTGAGGGAATCCCCAGGACGGGGATATGCCGGATGATGGCTGGAGCTTGGTGGTGCCGGGGGCTAAGTTCTGGAGTTAACCGGAAGATATGTTGCGTAAGGGAAACTAAGTCTAGCTTGAACGTAATCAGAGTCTGTGTTCCTCGTTTCTGATGCTAATGCGTTGTGTTCTCCTGATGTTCGGATGTCCTTGAGTCCCCCGGGTGAGGGCCTTTTACACCCGGTGTGGGGAAGAACGTGGTCGACCCACGTTCTTACTGGACGTGGGTCGTCCCATGATGCCTGGAGGCTTTCCACGTCCCATGGACGGGAACTCAGGGGGAGAGACGTGGGTACTGGCCACGTAGGGGATAGATGATTGGTGCCACGTGTCACTGGTGTAAGCTACCGTGGAGCTTCTGGAAGCCTAATGCCACGTGTCCCTAGGCGGAATATTCTGTAGTTACATAAGTCCCCCAAGTCTATAGGTGTCGGGCGCCCGTGGACTTAAGTTTCGTTTCAGTAAGCTACTTAGGAAAATTCACTTGTTACCTTTTATCAAAGCGAGCTCGTCCGCAATTGGGTTTGGCCCTCTTGGTTGGTCGTTCGACTTATGAGGCTTTGTGTATTTCTGGATTTACTCTAAGAGTAGGGACGTCGAAGATGCCACGCGTCATGATCCAGGTGGCTAACTGCTTGACTTCCTCAACAAGTTTTTGAGTCATCTCTGCAAAAAGTATGCGTCTTTCCGAGGAGGAGGAGTCATTGCCTAGAGAGGAATTCCCGGAAGTACCCTCTGGGGGTGTGCGGAGGAAACTCAAAGGTCAGGGGCCTTTTGGTCATTCCCTTAAGTTTCAGAGTCCTTTCCGTTTTCGCGCCTTTTGGTTGGGCTCCGAAGCGTCTCTTGCGCCCCCTTATTACTGAGAGCGTCATTCCCTTACTTTGCAGTCTTCTGGTCTTAGTTTCTCGTAATGGCTTCTTCTAGGGTTATCGCCTCCGTGTGCTCTTTGTGGACCCAGATTTTGAGCAATCTTTACTACTGGTTGCCACGGAGGGAGTGAGAGAGAAAGTGGAGAGTCTTGTTTTGCTGTCGAATTCAGTGGACCTCTGGGGAGTTTTGTGTAAGGAGGGTGAAGACCTGGTGGTGCCTCCTCTGGCAGTTTCTGTAGAATGGTACTCTGCCGAACCTGAACCTGGGTCTAGGACCAATATTCCGGCGGTGGACGCCGGGGTAGAGTCACGAGTAGTGCCGGATCTTGGAATCGAGAAAATATGGAGGGAGCATTTTGCTCTTTCTCTCCCCGAGGATTATGAAATAAAGCCGATGGCGAAGGCAGAGACTATTCTTTAGACTGACGGCGTCAGTTTTGTTCTCCCCCTCTGCGTCCCCTACAATGCCGCTTTCATTCCCCCTTTCTCCGGCTTCGTGGAAGCCATGCTTAATTTGCTGAATGTTTGCCTCGCGCAGTTGACTTAGAACGCGTGGACTATACTCAGTGTTTTTGACAGGTTCTGCCGGTCAAACAAACTGGAGGCTCTGCCCAATGTGTTTCTTTCTCTCTACTCCGTCTGCAAGGCACACGGATGGGTGTGCTTTCAATCACGTGCCAAGGGGTTCACTATCTCATATTTGCTGGGCAATAACCATGCTTGGCGGTCGTATTTTTTCAAGGTGGTACCCTAGAAGGGTTTCTACCCGCCTTGGGTTCGACCTAGAGATTGGCGCCCGCGCTTCCCCCTGAAGTGGTCTAATCTTACTCTCCGGGTTTGGTACAACTGGGAGGAGTACGATGAGACAACTTTTGAATTTTTAAAGAGGGTTGTGGTCATAGGTGCCGCTTTGGGTAAGTCTCTTCTGAATTTTGATAGTAAGTCACGTCTTCCCTGTTTTTCGGGCTCACTAAATATTGAGTATTTCCCTGTTTTCAGGATTGACCCTAGGTGGCATTCAAGGGAGGTTGAATCCCCCGCCAAGTTCTCAGAGTCGAAAATGCGAGCGGTCGATGCCTACGAATGCTTTCGTTCCGCCTTTGGATGCGGACGAGGGTGCTGATGCGGATGAGGGCATCGAGGGTGCTAATGCGGACGTCGCGAATCAGGTGGGTGAAGCAAGCTTAAACCGTTGTGGCCGTAGAAGGGTTCCCTATACTCCTATACCCCCCGAGGAGATGCCCGTTCGCTTTCTGGGCGAGGGTGTCTCTTTTAGAGGGAAGTTGATTCCCTTGAGGAAGAGCGGGTCATATTAGCTCGTCAGCATTATTCGCTAGATTATGGGGATGACTATGCTTTAGAGCGTATGACCAAGGAGACCATGCTGTTGCTAAGCCATCTGGCGGGCTTTTCTTATCAGCGGGAGGTTGAAGGGGTAGGCCTCTTTTCTCTGGCTTTGGTATCCTTTATGTAAGGTAGCTGACTCTTGCGAGGTTTTGTGCAGGAAGTGGTGGAGGGCCCGCTGGGTGAGAATGCTTAACTGACCGCCCGAGTGGAGGAGTTAGAGAACTAGCTGGCGGAAATCAAGGCTAACTCTTCGAGGGTTCGTTGTCAGGACTTCCTGCGCTTTGCAAACTACGGGATGCAGAATGGCATGGCGCAGTTAGAGGATTTGATGGGCATTTCTATCCCCCCATAGATCAGGGCGAGGGTGCACCCTTCCTGGGAGAACATTAGGGGAGAGTTTCACGTCTGTGCCCGAGGAGATCCTCCATCAAGGATAGAAGACTACGATGGAGCTCCAAATCCTCGAAGGGATCCCCCGAGGTCGGGTGGGCCACCGCATCCTCCAAGCGAGGATGCTTCTTGATTTGGACTTCGTGGCGTGTCCACGTTGTCATTTTTGTACTCCTGGGGCTCTAGTCCCCATATGTAAATATATTTTATGAATAGCAAAAAGAATTTCAAGTACGAGAGTTTGTCAATCGTATTGCATTCTGTATTTATTTAGATCGGTGGTGTTACATCCATCTTTGGACTAAGCGAGGGAGAGTACATAGTGAATTGTGAACTTGTCTTTGGACTAAGACATAGTGAAATATTTCTTGAGACTGCTAGCGTCCCAGGTATTCGAGACGTGCTCTCCTGTAAGGTGTGCTAACTTGTACGCGTTGTGAGAAGCGATTCCAATGACCCTGTATGGGCCTTCCCAATTAGGTGCGAGCTTGCCGTGCAGGCAGCCGCGCCTATTGTTTATCGCTGTTCGCATGACCAAGTCACCTTTTTAGAATTTTCGATGTCGGACGCCCCGATTGTATTTTCGTGCGAGTAGCTGCTTGTAAGCGACGTTTTTTAGCGCCGTAGCTTCCCTGCGTTCTTCAGCCGTATCTAGGCTGATTAGTAAATTTTCTGGGTTTGCCTCGGATTAGTTTAGCACTCGATCTGAGGGGACCCCGATGTCGACGGGAACTATCGCTTCCTGCCCATATGTTAGAGCGAAAGGAGTTTCTCCTGTTGCTGAGTTTATTGTGGTTCGGTAAGACCATAGGACCGAGGGGAGCTCGTCCACCCAATTGTCTTTCGCATCCGTGAAGCATTTCTACAGCCCGTCAAGGATTATGCGGTTTTCTCTTTTCGTTCGCCCATTAGTCGCCAGATATTCGAATGAGGTGGTTTTGTGGTCGATGCACCATTCCCTGCAAAAATCCTCGAATTTTCCGCTGACAAATTGTCGGTCGTTGTCAGTGATCAATATGTGGGGCAGGTTGAACCGGGTTATGATGTTCCACCAGAGGAAGTTTTGGACGTTCTGGGAGCCGATGGTGGCCAGAGGTTCAGCCTCGATCCATTTCGTGAAATAATCGGCTGCCACTACGAGGAACTTCCTTTGGAGCCTACCCTGAGGAAGAGGGATATTATGTCCATACCCCAAGTATCGAAGGGCCATGGAGATTTGATGGGCTTCAGTTCACCGAGTGGTTGGTTTATGAACGAGGTGTGCCACTAACATTGGTCGCAGTTGGTGACCAAAGCTTCTGAGTCTACCCTCATTGTGGGCCAATAATATCCGGAGTGTAATGCCCGCTTGCGGAGTGCTCCAGCGGACTAGTGGGTACCGCATACGCCCTCGTGGATTTCTTGCAGCACATAGATAGCCTCTTCGATCGAGATGCACCGGAGATGTATAGGTCCTCTCCCCAGACAAAGTATCGAGCGGCTTGCCTTCTTATCTTTCGGGCTAGCTCCTTATTCGTAGGCAGGGCGCCTTCCATTAGGTATGCCTTTATCGGAGCCATCCAAGAACTGTCGACTGCTATTGGTAGCACGTTTGGATTTATGCTGGGGGTGTGAAGCGTTATTCGTAGGACCATTTTAAGACCCGATTGGCTCAGTGTGGTGGCCAGTTTGGAGAGGGCGTCAGCTTGGGTGTCCTGGTTTTGGGGTATCCGTGTGATCAAGACAGATTCGAACTAGCTGATTTCTTGTTTGGCACGCTCTACGTATTTAATGATAGTAGCGTCTTTTGCCTCAAAGTCTCTGTTGAATTGCCCGACCACCAATTGTGAGTCGCTGAACAGCTTGACCTTTGAGGCGCCTAGTTTGTAAGCCAGCGCTAGTCCGGCTATGAATGCCTCATATTCAGCTTGGTTGTTGGAGGCTGGGAACATGAAGCGTAGGGCTTGTTCCACCTTGATTCCGTCAGGGCTCTCTGCTATGATGCCAGTGCCCGCGGATTTCCCAGTCGAGGAGCGTTCTATGTAGACTAGCCATGGGGATTCTTTTGGCTGTGGCTCAATGGTCTCGTCATGGTTTGAAGCCGGGGCATCCCCCCTGATGGCATTTTGACAGAGTCATTTCGACGATGATGTCTGCCAATGCTTGGGCTTTGATCGCCCATCGGGGCTCGTATTTGACGTCAAATTTGGAGAGTTTAAAGGCCCAGTTTGTCATTCGCCTTGCTAAATCTGGTTTCTGCAATATTTTCCGCAGGGGCTGGTCGGTTCGGACCATGATCGTGTATTGTTCGAAGTAAGGCCGAAGCCTTCTGGCCGAGTGGACGAGAGCGAGCACGAGCTTCTCCACTCGTTGGTACATGAGTTGGGCTCCCTACAAGGCATGGCTTGCATAGTAAACTGGGAATTGCTCAGCTCCTTCCTCTCTTATTAGCACCGAGCTTACAGCGTGATCAGTGGTGGCTAGATACAACACGAGGGTCTCCCTTTTAACTGCTTTTGCTAGCACCAGAGGATTAGCTAAGTAAACTTTGAGGTCTTGGAAAGACTTTTCGCACTACTTGGTCCATTGGAATGCTGGTGCTGTTTTCAGGATTTTGTAGAAGGGAAGGCATTGGTCGGCCATCCTTGATAGGAATCTGTTAAGGGCTGCTAACCTCTCGTTTATTCTCTGTACCTCTTTTACTGATCGAGGTGGCTCCATGTTGAGGATGGCTGCACATTTCTCGGGATTAGCCTCTATTCCCCTTCGTGTGATCATGAACCCCAGGAATTTTCCCGCTGATACGCCGAAGGCTTATTTGGTTGGGTTTAGCTTCAGTTTGTGCATCCGCAAGAGTTGGAAGATTTCTTCCAAGTGTACCAGGTGTTGTCCAAATTCCATGGATTTGACCACCATATCATCGACGTAAACTTCGAGGTTGCGACCAATCTGATCCCTAAAGATTATGTCCATCATCCTCTAGTAGGTGGCACCCGCGTCTTTCAGTCCGAAGGGCATGACTTTATAGCAGTATACACCCCTGTCCGTGATGAAGGAGGTTTTTTCTTGGTCTTTGGGGTTCATCTGGATCTGGTTGTACCGCGAGAAGGCATCTAGGAAACTCAGCATCTGATGCCCAACTGTTCCGTCCACTAGCTTATCTATGTTGGGGAGCTGATAGGCGTCTTTTGGGCAGGCTTTGTTCAGGTTTGTGAAGTCCACGCACATTCGCCATTTCCCTTTTGCCTTTCTAACCATGACCATGTTCAAGAGCCAGTCTAGGTATTGTGATTCGTGTATGAACCTAGCGTTTAGAAGCTTCTGAACTTCTTTGTTGATTGTCCGCTGCCTCTCTTCGCCAAAGTGTCGTTTCTTTTGCATGACACCGGGACTATCTTTGGTGCTAAGAGAATGACACATGAGTGTGGGGTCTATTCCTGGCATATCCGTGGTGCTCTAGGAGAATACGTCCCAGTGCTCGGTAAGTAATCCTGGAATAATTTTTTGGCTTTTGGTCAAGGAGGGCTCCTGTTTGGTTTTCCCTGTTATTTGCCTGGTCTACGCAAATACTTACAAGATCCTCCCTGGGCTGTGATCGAGCTCCAGGGATTTCATCGCGTACGTATACTATTTCGGGAGTGCTCCCGGTATGATTCTCAGCCTCGTCTCCCTCGAGGCAGTCTGTCGAATAACACGAATGGGCTTCTCCTCGGTCTGCATATATTTTCCCTATTTCCTCTGCTGTGGGGAATTTTATTATCAAATGAGGTGTGGATACAACTGCTCTGAGTTGGCTAAGGGTCGTTCAGCCCAAAACAGCGTTGTATACGGACGAAACTGCCGACACGGTGAATCTAACCTTTGTGCGGGCGACTTTTGCTGGCGCACCCATGTTGTGAAGGTTCCCCGCGTCTGAACGGCTCACCCTGAAAAGTCGACAAGAGTTCCTTCATCTGGCGTCAGCTGATCCTCACAGTCGTGCATTTTCTCCAAGGTTTTCGTGAAGAGTATGTCAGCAGCCAATCCGGGGTCTATCAACACTCGCTTGATATCATATCCTGAGATGTTGGCCATAACGGCCAATGGTTCGTTCATCCCTGTCGCATTGTTTGCGCCTCAAAAGGCCACGAGCTGTGTTTTTTGCCGCTGGTGGTAGCCGTTGTTGATGTCTTTTTGTCGTTCGTGCAGTGATTTGGAGGATCTGTTGGTGCTGGCCATACGAGTCCTGTTATGGAAAAAATGAAACGTGCTGATTTTTTAGTGTTAGGCGGATACTCGTACTCTCTGAAAAAGAAATGTCGTTAAGCGGCAGAGTGCGCCCGGGATTGTGGTCGCAGGAAGACCCCACGGTGGGCGCGAATGTAACTATCGTTTTTGGTTCAAACAATTTTAATTTGTGAATAAGGACCACAAGGGGTCATAACCTTGGGGGACTTGTTCTTAGGTGAGAACCTAGGTGTCTACGTACCCTTGTGAAGGGATCAAAGACCACGTAGTTCGTCATGATGACGTCTATAGGAGCCGTTAGGCAAGGTAGTCACCTGTTATGGGGCCTTGTGCGGCGAAGACATGTGTAAGATACCCCGGGTGGGCGAGCCACTCGTAGGAGGTTGCCTTAGGTTATGAGAGAGCAAGGGTCTTTTAGAGTTGTTGGGAGCTCTGTTTGAGGGAATCCTCGAGACGGGGATATGCCGGATGATGGCCAGAGATTGGTGGTGCCGGGGGCTAAGTTCTAGAGCTAACCGGAAGATATGTTGCGTAAGGGAAACAAAGTCTTGCATCAACATAATCAGAGTCTGTGTTCCTCGTCACTGATGCTCATGCGTTGTGTTCTTCTGATGTTCGGATGTCCTTGAGTCCCCTGGGTGAGGGCCTTTTATGCCCAGTGTGGGGGAGAATGTGGTCGACCCATGTTCTTGCTGGACGTGGGTCGTCCCATGATGCCTAGAGGCTTTCCACATCCCGTGGACGGGAGCCCACAGGGAGACACGTGTGTACTCGCCACGTAGGGGATAGATGAGTGGTGCCACGTGTCACTGGTGTGTAAGCTACCGTGGAGCTTCTGGAAGCCTAATGCCACGTGTCCCTAGGCGGAATATTCCATAGTTACAATTATTATTTATATTTAGACTAAATGACTTTATTTCTTAAATTATTCTAGTGTACATTTTACTCTTAATTGCTTGATATAAATAATACAACCTAAAATTTGAAATATTACATTAAAAGAAAGAGATAATGAACAAAGAAATGATATATGATTAAAATTTGATAAAAATAGCCTACCAAAAAAATTTTAAGAAAAATATTTTGTAAAAAAGTGTAAAAGGAAACTATATATTCTTTTTATTTAAAAGAAAAATAACAATTCGTTATGATTTGAGCACACGAAAAAAGAAGGAAAGTTTTCTCATATTTAAAGCAATGGAAACAAATTTATTTTAATAGATAATATAACATCCAAGTTATTATTAATACTGGCCAAAAATTAGTTATTATTATTAATTTTTTTATAAAAATTAAAACATTAAACCTTGATTATATTATAAAATAAGCAAACGACACTTACAATAATTTAGGAAACTACAATATAATAACAATGAAGAATAAATCATAATAATTGTTGAACTAAGTAAACAATGTGTAAGCTCAGCTGATCTTATTTCTTCAAGATGAAAAATCTCACCGTCCTTGGTGGTGCCAACATAGTTTTTACTCTTACACCTCCTGTATATTATATCTGAAGTAATCTTTAAAGTTGAAAGTGTTGTAACCGCTTTATCTCTTCTCTTTGCGTTTCGTTCTTCAACCAGTTTCTTCTTGCAGCTCTAACCTTGGCAACCCCTCCCTATTTTTCTTCTTCTTTTGTTATTGTCGTTACGTTTCATAAATAAGGTAGATATTCAGTCCCCTAATTTTTGTGGTGATTTTCTTCCAGATTTACTTTTGAATTTTTTAATCCTCCATTGTGAGAGTGTAGTCTCCCACTGTTAGATCATTTCAGATCTAGTACGTGGAGCTTGTTTTATTTTTGTGTGTATTTGTTTTCTTTTGGGAATTATTTTGACAATCAAGTGATTCTGAATTCAAGGTTTGTTATAATCATATCTAAAATTTACAAATCATCTATGTTAAAAACTTTTCACTCATCATGTTATTGGAAGAGCCTACAACAATTTCAACTTTGAAGATTACTTCAGATCTAATATGCAGGTGGTATAAGAGTAACAACTCTGTTGGCAACACCAATGATAGTGAAAATTTTCATCCTGAAGAAATAGGATCAGTTGAGATTATATTTTGTTTACTTAGTTCAACAATTGTTAGGGTTTGTTCTTCAGTATTATTATATTGGAATTTTCTCAATTATTGTTAGTTTTGTTTAGCTTTTTCTACAATATAATGAAAGTTTAATGCTTTTTATCAAAAAAAAAGTTGAAAGTGTTATATGCTCTTCAAACAAGAATGAAAGCAGAAAAAAGTACTAGAGAAAAGAGAAAGCAGTTGCTAAAGTTATTATTATTAGTAAGAAAATCCTTTGATTATATTCTTTTTTCTTCAATTCCAAAGCACATTATGTTAAAATGGTATATTTTCCCAATTAAATCATTTAGAAAAATATTTTTTAAAAAATAGGGTGAAATTGAATCTTTTCCTGAAACATATCGATAAAAAACAAATTTAGGATAGTAAAAATAATGTAAAAAACCTCTATAATATAGAATTCAAATAGCATGTCACCATCATCAATTTATGTCCAATTTTGTAATGTCTAGAATATTTTTTTTTATATTTTCTAAAAGTGACAACCAATTACCAATTTCTTTAAGTGTTTGGTCAACGATTATGATATTCTAGCTTGATTGATTGTGCACAATGGTGCTAGATAGCACTATGCATGCTTAAGGCAAAGTTACCTTATATGCAATCATCCTTAATAAATTTTACCCTAGTTTAAGAATTGTAACTACGAAATATTCTACCCTGGGACACGTGGCACAAACTTTCTAGAAGCCCAGCCTCAGCACCCGTTGGAGACACGTGGTACCACTCATCTGCTAGTTACATGGCCCTCGCCCACGTCACTTCACGGAACATCCCACTAATCAGACGTGGGAACTCCTCAAGCCTCGTGGGTCGAGCACGACCTCCCCACACTCGATATAAATAGACCCTCACCCGGGGGACTAAGACATACGCAAGACAAAGGATTACAACACCTAAGCTAAGATCCCTCACTTACTCACGACAACCTGAGCACTCTCAAACATCCCACACATCCCGAGCTCCGCCGTAGGCTCCGTCTAGGCCAACCTCTGGCAAGCTCACTTCCATCCCGAAGTCTACCACGCACGGGACTTCCAACAGCCCTCAGAGACCCAAGCTCTCTCCCACTAAGGCAACCTCCTAAGAGCGGCTCGCTTGCCCGAATTACCTTAGGCACGTCTTAGCCGCACACGGCCCGATACAGGTAATCGCCTTGCCTAACGGCTCCTATAGACATCATCACCGCGAACTACGTGGACTTTGATCCCTTCCGGAGGGTACGTAAGCACCTCAGTGCATCACCTAAGGACAAGTCCCCCACGGTTAAGACCCCATGTGGTCCTAATTGCAAATTACAATTGTCTGTGCCAAAAGTGACAGTTACAGTGGCGCCAACCGCGGTCTTATTCAGACCACAATGCCTTGCGCACTCTGCCGCTAAACGGCATTTGTTTTTAGGGGAGTAGGAGTATATACCTAACGCTCAGAAACCCACATATTTTTTTCCATCATGTTTACAGGACATAATACAGCATGACCGACTCGAACTCCCACGTAGCCACGACTGACGCAAGCGCTCTAAGGCGCAGCGCAAGGAATCGGCAGGGGACGACCGAAGCAGGTGAATCTAGCGCAACCCAACCTCAAAGCGCCTCAATGACGCAGGTAGCTGTTACGGAAACCGTGGTCCAGAAGCCAACACCTAGAGAGGAAACTTGCCCTTAACACCCATATGGCATGCCGCACGTTCCTTACCCCACAACCGATAGTCTAGAAACAACAGAGCCAATAAGGAACCCACGGGACGTTAGAGATCGCCCGCCTCGAGGCAGAAGAAGCGGCCTTGCGCCAACCACAATGGAAGGAGAACAGGAACCTCGCCCCAGCGAACGCAAGCGCCCAACTACTGCTGGTGCCACAGGGCACAACGGCGGGGACCTCCGGCGACCCTACCAACCTGCCCGCAATACAGTTCGGGACCTTACCAATGGAGTTCGCACGGCTGTCGCTAACAGCACCAGCACCTCCATCAGTGATCCCACCTGGACCAACTATGATCGCCGGACAAGCAGCACGACTCGCTACGAGCTATCCGCGACCACCGATCCCTAACTACCCTCCGGGATCCTACCTCCACATGCCATGGGCGACAACCTACAACCTGTACTCTGCCTGCAGCACAAATGCTTACCAGTGTCCCGCGTTCGACGTCCAGGGAAAAGGAATACATCCTTTTACCCAGCAAATCATGAACGAGCACGTGTCCGTGGGCTTCAAGATGCCCTTCCTCATAGAACCTTATGGCGGAGAAACCTATCCACGGGATCACCTGAACACCTTCAACTCGGCTATGTTGATATTAGGTATGACGGACGGCCAACAGTGCCAGGTCTTCTCATCAATCGTGAAAGAGGCTGCCCTAAGATGGTTTTCACTGCTACCTATGCACTCGATCTACAGCTTTGAACAACTGGCGCGAAACTTCCTTACACAGTTTGCCAGTAGTAAAGAGTACCAGAAAATTGAAGATTCCTTCATTGGTTTGCACCAAGAGGAAGGAGAAACCCTACAAGCCTTTCTGGCCCATTTTACCAAGCTCTCGCTCCAAGTTTGAGGCCTCCAGGACGCCGTCGCCATCTTTGTCATAAAACAAGGCCTTCGATGCTCGCAGTTCTACGGGGAACTCAACAGATGCCCCGTTTCCACCTTACAGGAGATGATGGACCACGCGGAATGGTTCATCTAGGAGGAAAACGCACAAATCGCCAAAGACAAGATGAGGAAGTTCCTGATAAGTAGGGCCGACATAGAACGAGCAGAAAAGAAGAAGGAAAAAACGGTGGCGGAAAGCCATGCTCCCAAGGAGAAAAACAACAGGAAGAGATCATCTCCTCGACCACGAACGCCTACAAGAGAACAGTTCACAAGCTACACTCCCCTCAACAAATCCCATGTTGGGGTATTGGAAGAGATTTATCACTCGGACATGTTCAGTTTTCCCCCTCAGGTCAAGAGGCGAAAAACGGGAAAACCAGTAGGCAAGTCCAACTACTGGCAATTCCATAAGGATTACAGACACGAAACCAACAACTGCATCCACCTAAAGGACCAGATCAAAGACCTAATCCAAAAGGGACAGCTCGCCAGATTCGTCAAAGAAGAAAGCAGGGCTAACGCAGAACAGCCACGAGAGGCCAACAATCAGACACCTACTCGTGGAGTCATCAACGTTATTGCAGGTGGTTTGCAGAGAGGAACTTCCTTGTCGCCTCAAAGCAAGAAAAGAGTGGAACGCTCCATTCTGGCCCTTGACTACGCCCCAAAACACAAAAAGAGGAGCGAGCCCAAGGGAGACCCCATCACGTTCGATCTCACCAACCTAGAGGGACCAGTCCACGATGACCCCATGCTTGTAACGGCCATAATCGCCAACTACGAAGTCAAGAGAGTCTTGATCGACCAAGGATCCTCGGCAGACGTCCTCTACTTCGACACTTTCAAAAGACTCGGGCTGAACGAAGTCAGCATAAGGCCATTCCTTGGCACACTCATAGGGTTCTCAAGAGCCCAAGTTCCAGCAGAAGGAATCATCACCACCAGAATAGCCATGGCCACCCTACCAAAGGTCGCTAGCCTTGATGTAGGCTCCATCATCATCTCAGCACCTTCAGCGTACAATGCAATTTTAGGACGATTGTCCCTAAACAAACTCAGGACTATAGTGTCCACCGCACAGCTCATAATGAAATTCCCAACACCCCACGGGGTTGGAGAAATCATGGCGGACCAAAAACTAGCGCGAGCATGCTACACAGCGAGCCTAACCAAGACCGTCAAGGTCGCCCACCTTGGTCCCCGAGAAACACGCGAGGAACCCCCCGAGGTAGAGAGTCAGGAGGTAAGAAACTAGAGTCCGCCCGACCGGACCAGACCTCCGCCTAAAAACTCCAAACACAGTTTGCGTCCTCACGCCACTTTTAAGTCTAAGTCATGCATGTCTTTTTTTTTCAAAATTAGGATTTACTTCAGCTTGACGGAGGCTCGCCTGACCTAGGCAATCCGAATGTAACCATCTTATTTACTCGCGTAAGTCCTACCCCAGGACAATGGGCCAACCGCCCTAAAAAACGCTAAGCGCCCCCAGGGCCAAGCTAACATTTCCCTCAGCAGCGCGGTAAAAACCCCTTTGGGTGCGAAAAACAGAAAATGAACATTCGACAGACCATGCTTGCAAAACGCATACAAACTGTCCTCATCACACGGTACTCATGCAAAAAATCTTTTTACCAAGATGTGAAGTGATAACCACGAAAAGAGAGACTACAATCACGCGCGACTTTTTGCCCAGAAGTAAAAAGGGAGTGAGTAAAAACTCTTTACAAAAAATCATTCTCATTAGATGTCAAAAAATGAGAGGGCGTCCGCCCATTACAAAGGGTAAACACCCTGAAAACTACATAAACCTATTCTTGGGCATCCCCAAGATCTACGAAGGCCTTGGCCCCAACAGGATCCGCATGGCCAATACCTTCCGACGACCCCGGCTTGGTCGCTTCAGCTAGCTGCTGAGAAGTAGGTCTAATCCTTGGAGCTCGCCCGTTGATACGAGACAGCACCTGGTCCTCCACTAGGCGATCGGTCAGCTGACGAAGATAAGCAAGATTCAACGGAGGATCTGTTTCCATTCGACCGCGAAGCTCACCATAAAAAAACTCCAGGGAAGGAGCTACTTTATCGAAAACCTCTCCCCGCGGAGACGCTCGAGTTGCTCGACAGCCAGGACCATGCCATACATCCTCTGCGCCAAGAACTCCCCCTGGAGATCAGCGACGTCGGCAACTTTGTCCTCGGCCGCCAGCCATCCCGAAAGGCTCTCAACACCATGAGCCTCTGCACCCCGCAAATCTTTGCGGAGAGAATGCAGCTCCCGCTAACGCCTCACAGCGTCATCCCGACGGACGACCAGCTCCTTGCGAGCCTTCTCCAACTCCGAGCGAAGGAGCCTAACATTGGAAGAACGCCCAGCTTCAACCTAGAGACGGGCAACCTCTTGAGTCAAGGACTTAACCTCGCGTCCTTGACCCTCACACTCCGGCTTCTTGGCGGATAGCTGCCCACGCACGTCTGCCAACCTCTTATGGGAGACCTCCAGAGCCTGAATCTTGGAGGATGCAACGCTGGCAAACTGATCCCGGTCGCGACGGATCTTCCCCTACAAAAAGCAAAGTCAGGAATGCAGGAGATAAACCAAAATAAGCACGACACCAGGATAAGGGAGCTCACCACACACTTCTCCCACTCAAAACCAGCATGGTGGAAATCAGCTAACGCCTCAGCAACCCGGCTGAAGCCTCGAACAGCAAGATTCAGGGGAGAAGTGTCCAACCCCATGGCTTCCCTCTCCCGCATCTCCACGGGGAAGCGTCTGCCCAACGCCACCAGATCAAAAGGTAATCCCCCCTCCGGTGGCCCAAGGGGTTCAGAAGGGCCGATGATCGACCCCAGGACAAGATCTTTTGTAGCAACCGATTGACTAGCCACTACATTCCCTCCATCTGAGAAGGCTCCGACCTCCACGGCCGCATCACCAGACTCCACAACTTTCTCAGCTACGGGTTCGCCCGCCGTGATCTGAGGCATGGGAGAGTCTCCAACAGACTCCATAACAACCACCCTGGCCCTCTTAGCGGCAGGCTGATCGATCCCCTCAACGGGGCTAAGGATGGGAGGACGAGTTGATGGAATCACCCTCATGGGTGATTGACGAATAGGAGCGGAAGTAGGAACAGTCGCAGGAGCAGAAGCTGGGATAGAGGATGGAACAACACCTTCCACCGGAGCCTCCACCTATACATATCCCGGTCAGAACTCCGCCGCGCCAATTGCGAAGGTAACCGCAACTCCACACCGAAAGGCCACTTCTTGAGCCCTCCTTCTCTGCCCTTGGACAACTCTGCCACAGAGGCTCTTTTCTTCTCCCCCTCCCGGGGTCCGCTCGCGCTACCTCTTCCATCTTTCTTCCTCTTCTCCCTTTGAAGACCTTCCTGCCAGTGTTCTCTCTCAGTAGACGGAGGTACTGGAGACCGTCCTCCTCTCTCACCACCAGCGGATACCACAGTAGGGACATCGGCTGCTACCTCTAGAGAATGACTCTGTTGACCATTTTTCTTCCCCCTACTCCGACGAACGTCGCGAGTACGGCTAAGAGGGGGCGGAGGAGGAGAAGAAGGAAGATCCTCCAAATCAGTATAGTCAAAGGGGTATAAGCTATAATCGTCACCGCCAGCCATTGCAAAAACTCGACAAAGCAAAAATCAGAGAGAACAAAGCAAAGGCAGGGAAAACAGAGGTAACGGAGAAAGGTGAATGCAAATATAAAGTCACAAACTTTCAAACACTGGACATTTATAGGACACCCAGAGGCGCGACGATGCAAAAACCATTGCCCCCTCGTATCCCGCAACGGATAGAATTTTTTCTCCTCTACAATCAAGCCCAGCTACAACCGTTCGCTTCGATAGAACACATGGAGAGAAAGGACGATGGAGATTCATAATCGAGGCAACAGAAACCCTAAGACCAAAAAGCCCTCAGAAATCCAAGAGTCACCTGGAAACACTTGGGGACATTTCGGGAAACCATCTGCCCAGGCTAATGATGGCCACCCTCGGAAATGAACCCGCATTTAATGAAGGAGAAACGACGGAAAAACACCCAACACAGATGACACCCATTCAAGCTCTGACGCGTGGCACCTACAACAAGCCCACTCCTTCAGCGAACGACTCTCAGCAAAGAATCCCAAGTCAGCCACCGGCTACGGACGAACATAGCCAGAGGAGAGCCCTTCGAAATGACCAAACGGCCCCTGACCTTTGGATTTCTCCCAACAGCCCACAAAGGGTATTCCGGGAAATGCCTCTCTGAGCAATGATGACTCCACCTCGGTAAGCCGCGTAGTCTTTGCAGGGACGACTCAAAAACTTGCTGAGGAAGTCAAGCGGTCAGCCACTCAAAGTAGGACGCGTGTCCTCTCCAAAACGTCTCCTTTTCCACAGAACGATACGAGGAAACCTACTTCGCAAGTCGAACGATCAGCTCCGATAATCGTGACTTCGCGCGGACGAGCCCTCCCCATGAGCAAAGAGCGAAAATTCCTAAGTATCTACAAACAAGGGAACTTAAGTCCATGGGCGCCTGACACCCGTAGACTTGGGGGACTTATGTAACTACGGAATATTCCACCTTGGGACACGTGGCACAAACTTTCTAGAAGCCCAGCCTCAGCACTCGCTGGAGACACGTGGTACTACTAATCTGCTAGTTACATGGCCCTCGCCCACGTCACTTCACGGAACATCCCACTAATCAGACGTGGGAACTCCTCAAGCCTCGTGGAACGACCCACGTCCCACGAGATCGTGGGTCGAGCACGACCTCCCCAAACTCGGTATAAATAGACCCTCACCCGGGGGACTAAGATATATGCAAGACAAAGGATTACAGCACCTAAGCTAAGATCCCTCACTTACTCACGACAACCTAAACACTCTCAAACATCCCGAGCTCCGTCGTAGGCTCCGTCTAGGCCAACCTTCAGCAAGCTCACTTCCATCCCGAAGTCTACCACGCATAGGGCTTCCAGCAGCCCTTAGAGACCCAAGCTCTCTCCCGCTAAGGCAAGCTCCTAAGAGCGGCTCGCCCGTCCGGAGTACCTTAGGCACGTCTTAGCCGCACACGGCCCGATACAGGTAACCGCCTTGCCTAACGGCTCCTATAGACGTCATCACGGCGAACTACGTGGACTTTGATCCCTTCCGAAGGGTACGTAGGCACCTAGGTGCGTGACCTAAGGACAAGTCCCCCACGGTTAAGACCCCATGCGGTCCTAATTGCAAATTACAATTGTCTGTGCCAAAAACGACAGTTACAAGAATATATAAGAAAATATTAAATAATTATTTTTCGAAGAGGGCCAAACAAAACCCAAAACACACTAATTTGTACATTTGAAAAACCCTATATAGTTTTGCCTCAGCCAAACAAACAGTTTACTCTATCAATAAAATACTATTTATCTCAAATTAAAACCAATATTCAGTCTACAGTTATTTTCAAAGTTAAACCCATTATTCAACCCACAGTTTTCTCAAAGTTATAACGGCTAATGAGATTCAAAACCACTTTCTAAGATATATAAATTGGGTGAGGCAGAGACCAATACACACAAACCAATCTCATAATAAGTCTATTTCTCCCAATAGGAAATATAGCTTTTGCCTATATGTAGCTAACATCATGGTGCGTAAAGATCACAATGATGATACTGATGATGCCATTGGAAGAAGCTTGAAGCTGGTGCTCTGAAATCAAATCAACGAACTATCAAAGGTAAGAAATTTAAAAGTAGCAACACATATATATGAGTGAGCAACTATTTTTCTTGGTTTGGTTTGAGTCATTATCCAACAAACCAAACCGATTATTTGATTATTGAAAAACTAATAGTTTTAACATAAAAATAATAATTAGCTTGTGAATTTCACTTAATTTATTTTTTAAGTAGAATCTCTGTGTCACATCATTTCAATTCTATTTTAGTTTCAAAAACAGCATGAAAAGGGAGCAAAACAATTGCAAGCTCACTTTCAACAAAAAGAAGAATGAGATCTCTCTCTCTCATTATAAAACGGGCCGGGATTCCTACTTATTATTCGGATCTTCACTTATCCATTCCTCTTAATGAGATCCAAACAGAAAAATATATTTATAAGTGGAATAAATGTTGAGAATTGTGTGTATAAATGATATTTGTCATAGGTAGGATGATGGAATGCTTAGCACATCAAATTATCGAAATGCCGTGGACCTAGTTTGTCACGACCCCTATCGGACGTCCGTGACCGGCACGGGAGGTAGGATTTCTTCTATCCCGTAAGCCTCTAATTCTTGATTGACATTCTTATACGTGCATAACTACCCATTTCTATTACAAACAATATATAATATATATGGTCATCCCTATCCGGTGACCTAAGTAGCACGCAATCCACGGCTCGCTCAACGCCGCTTCAGTCTATACATATACACATAATCAATCACACGTACATATAATATACATATTGATCACGCGCTCAAGAGCGGGTGATCTATCCTATTCACATGCAGAATCCCTGTGTACAGTCAAGTATATATTCAATCACACACCTGCATATAATTTACATATTGATCACACGCCTCAATGCGTGTGATCTATCCTATTCGCATGCGGAAGCCGTATTTTCACACAACCAAGTATTCAGTCACACATATATATAAATTTACATATTGACCACACGCTCAGTGCGTGTGATCTATCCTATTCACATGCAGTAGTCACATTCATATATATATATATACAAATGATATTCATCATATCACAACCTATATCCCCAACAACAAGACCAATCTTTAGTCCGTATGAAGCCGATAGTTCTAGAGTGTGACATATACATATATGCATATAGCAGCTGTACAAAACAATGCTATACCAAAAGAATCATATACATATACATCCTAACAAAATACATATATCAATACTACCCACGAGAACAATGCGTGCGGCCTCTAAGTCTGTCCGCCTCCCTGAGATGAAGTGGAAGCGCTCCCGATGCCTATACCACCTGTGTCTGTAACATGTAACATTGGGGTGAGTCAAACAGACTCAGTGAGAGGCTTTCCCATCCCTGGTGTAGTAGCGGGTACCACTACAACTGGGGAAGAGGAGCCAATCACAAACACATACGCATATAACGGGTTTAAATTTTCATATATTAGGTGGTCAGGCAATTAGTATATATCATATTCACAATATAGAATTTATAGCATGGTTTCACATACGTTCAAATTCATAGATACATCATATCACGATTTAACATATAATTCCAAGTGGTCACCCGTATTCAATTAACCGTAATCATAAACTGACTCGAAGGCATATCTCCGTTAGGAGAGAATCTGGCCCGAAGGCAATATCTCCGTTAGGAGAGAGTCTGGCCTAAATGCAATATGTCCGTTAGGAGAGAATCTGGCCTGAAGGCAATATGTCCGTTAGGAGAGAATCTGGCCCGAAGGCATTATCTCACGTGAGCAATATGGGAACCTAATTGATCATTCTAGGAACCCCTGGTCCCAAGACTATACTTGGAACAATAATCTGACCCCAAGACTTCACTTGGAGCATAGCCGGCGACTCATCTGACCTCGGTTTACCCAAGGCAATAGCCACAATGTGGTGTACTCATATACTTTGTATTTCTGTGAGTTTGACTCAAAACAAGAGACTCAATCTACCCGGACCACCCGTGATAGACTCGGTTCCCGCGTTATACCATAAATGACCTCTATGAACCACTACTTGTTCATTTTACTTCTTCTTAGGCTAGGTTTCCAAGTGGTTTCTAATTCGGACTCTTGGTTCAAAACAAAGTCACCTAGGTTTATTCTCTTTAAGGACTTACATACAAAACCACACCCTTCAGATAATATTTACTCGATCCTACCCCCGATATCGTATAGGTCCCGTGGACCTTCTTTTGATATAAGGCTCCTTGAGCCACCATCGCCTTTACAATTCACAAACACACATATAGCACGTTTTCACATATACTGTAATTTTGGAACAACAATAGCATGTTATCTAACATGTAATTCCTACAAATAGGCAAGAAGGCAAACCATATATCCATATCCGCAGTCAACCCTATAGGACAGGGATAGGAAAGCCCCTCACCTGGTTGGCCGCTCTGATCGGCTCTCGGGGTGCCCGAAGGTCCACTCACAGTATGATGCCCTATACACATGTACTAAAGCAATTTAGCAACTTGAAATTCAACCACTATCGTGTACATGTAATGCTAGTGCTCATGTTCTCTCTAATTAATTCCATAGACTAGTTGTTGGCTTGGAAATGCCCTCAACTAGTTTTAGAACACCTAGCATGCTTTTATTCGTGTCCAACCCTTTCTTAATCACACTATTCGGAAGCTTTGACTTGGGAATGCAAGGTTACCCAATTCCACCTCTATGTGTCCATATGAACTTCCATTACCCAAGTCTTGAATTTATGGCTCAAGAGAATCATAAATCCTACTTGTCCAAGCTTTCCATTTATCAAACTAACCTTGAACACTTCACCTACACATGAATACACATACCCGAATACGCGTAAAATTAGAAAATTGTCCCTTTTTCCCCGAACGGGGTTTCGGGTGAGACGGGAATTACTCGGGTTTTAATCCCTCGTACATTCAGATAATTTTTGACAATTATATAATTATCATTCAACCTTTCAATGCACCCCAAATCAGTCCACAACACCCTTAAACCTTAACAACCACATTTTCCTACACTTTTTCCAACCCGGATAAATTCCATCAATTTGGTTCTAGTTCCTAAGCTTCCAACTCACTTCCTAACATGCAAATACTTCAATTTAGGACCCAGAATACTCAGATTGAATCAATTGGGGTCTTTCCAAAAATCCCTAAAATTGATAAAATTGGGGTTTGAGAGTTTCGGGACTTCTCATCTCGATTCAACCGGTTAGAAGGACGATATGGAGTAGAGGAGACTCCCAACTACCTTCCCCGGTGAAGAGACGGCGTTTTCCGGCGAGAAAGCTCTCCCACTTTGCTTTCTCTCTCTAACCCGAGCTCTCTCTCTCCTCCGGCCACAAGACGGTGACCAGCTCCGGTGGGCAGCGATTCCGACCTCTCCTCGCGTCTGGCCACCTCCACACGTTGGCCTTCCTCCTTGCTTCTCCGTGAACGCCTCAAGCTGCTCCCTCTCCTCGTGCGTGTTGTTCTCGTCGACACACGCCTCTCTCTGCTCTCTTTCTTTTCCTTATTCCTCTCTTTATTCTTTTCTTTTCTTTACATATATATATTTATATATTAATATATATACATATTACTAAAAGAAAATCTAGTATAAAAATTAAATAAGAAAAGAAATATATACCAAATTAGGATTTACAAAAATTGTATTATTTATTTATTTATTTTTAAATAATAGCAATAGGATAGTGTGTGCTTCTATTCATTTTTTTAACTTTAATTAAATTAATTGAATTAGACCAATAATGCTAATTAAATATCCTCGGGTATTACATAGTTGATCTCGAAACAATTGACCAAAAAATTCTCTAAGTTTCTGACATTTGTGGGATTGGTATAATTTTGTAATTTAGAAAAAATATATTTATTTATAAGTTGAATGAATGTTGAAAATGGTGTGTATAAATGATAGTTTAATTAATACCAAAGTCTTATATAAATATATAAATTAGAGAATTGAGATTGCATTGTACTTTTCTTTATTTTTATCGTTAGTGTTCTTGTTCTTGTTCTTGCTATTTAGTAATTTAATTATATATTTCAAGCTGTTTAGTACTGTTTGGTTCAAGATTATGTTATTCTAAATGAACTTGCGGTAGCTAATAATGAGCATGGGTGCATGGTTAAGTTGACATTCTACCTATAGGTATAGCTTTAAGGATACATGTACACAGCATATTTCATAGGAGAATTGATAAAAAAAATTTAAATGATAATCTATTATATAATTAATTAGTTTATAGTTAAGAATAGATTTATGGGGAAAGAATTTCATAGAAAAAAAATTGTATAACCATAGTATGAAAATTTCATCAATTTCTCTAATTAAAAAGATTTTCATAGAAAATAAACTTTTTATAAATAACTATTTATAATTAATACCATATAAGTTCTATGTTTCTGTGTATATGTTGATCAAGAGAGGATATTTAGTAATATAATAGTACTGAAGTTTACTGGAACATTTAAGGCTTTTCGCAACGATAAAAAACTATTCTCTTCCTAAAATATAAAAATTGTTGCCTATAGTATTGATACAGGCAATGATTTTTGGTCGTATTTTATTTCAACTTTAGCTATTGTCTAAGGGCTAAGGCAATGGTTTTTTTGAAAACTGTTCCCTATATGTAATCAATAGGGAACGATTTTCAAGTGTAAAATACTAAAATAGACAATATTTTTTAAATATTGCTCTTTTAAGTAATAAGAGTTTTTTGTTGCCTACTAGATGTGGCCACAATATAAAACTGTTGTCTGATAGTTTTTAATTAGGCAACGAATTTGTCCAATTTTACAAATGTTATTTTGTTCTAAAACATTGTTAGGCACAATTTTTTGACTAAATATATATTGTAACTGTCATTTTTAGTTTAGGGTAAATTACACTTTAGTGTCCTGTGGTTTTGCCCAATTTCTCTTTGATGTCCTGTGATTTCATTTTTGTCAATTTGGAGCCCTGAGGTTTGCACCGTTAGCAGTTTAGTGCCATGCGGTTTTGCCCACTTAGTCGGTAATCGACAAAGCTATTCCACTGGTCTTGTGGTACTTTTGGAGGACGCGCTTTCATAATCTCGTCTCTTACTTGAAGTTTTTTTATTATTCCGGATAGCTTACTTCTATAGTCCCTTCTTTTCTCCCCTAATGATCTCCAAGCCCACTTTAATCCATTGCGTTCTGAAAATGCAATCTTACTCTGAATTTAAAACCATTGAAACGTTAATTACAAGGAAGTGATTAAAAACAAATAAAGACGAACAATGGAAAATCCACTTCTTACCTCAATGAGTGAAACTGCATCATTAAAATATTGTTCAGGCACTTCCTTCCAATTACAGAAATTTAGAGGAATCAGCTCACAATCCGTAGCCATATTTCCCAACCAGAATCCAATTAAACCTCCAGCAGCACCAAGCCCTTGCCCAATTTCATTAACTTGACAAATCACCTTCTTTCCCCTTGGTAAATTCCACACATTCTTTGCCTTCATCCTCTCTTGTGTAATAAGTCCATTTTCATCTTCCATACATAACATAAAATAAGAATAACAAAAATATACATATTGTAACAGATCAATAAAAATAAATTCAAACTGGATACTTACGAATAATGTCCACTGTCCAGTCTTTGTTCAAACCTTGCTCTTCACTTGGAACTCGTACAAATGCAGGTTCAGCAGAATCCACATCTTCCTGTTGGGAAGAAGTACCAATAGGTTGTGTAGGAGGAGCAGATGCTGCAGGTGCGGCCTCAACTCGAGCAGAATTCACAGTCATTTCCTGTTGGGAAGATGTGCCAAGTGGTTGTGTAGGAGGAGCAGCTGGTGCAGAAGGGGCCTCATATATTTTTTGTATCAATGCATCAACTTTTAGTCTAGCTCTAGATGATCGTTTACGCTTATTATGTTGCATCCTGAAAGACAATAAAAAAGATATGGTTAGAATAATATAATAGCAAAACCATGTAAAATATATACATAAGTATGGTAGACTATATATGTAGAACAAAGTAATAAACAAACCATGTCATCTTCATCACTATTATCAAACATTGAATCAACATTGTTAGCTGGTTGATCAGAAATATGTTCTTCATCACCTCTTAACAGTTGTAAGTTATCAATGTCAACAGGAAAAATTGAATTTATTTGTTGCTCTAGTTGTGCCTGTTGAATTTGACGACCATTATCTTCTTCATCAATGTCTACTTCATCACCCATTTCATATAAGTCTCGAGGCTTCACATGGATTGCAACACTCCATGGCAAGTTTGTTTTGTCATCCACATAAAAAGCCATTTGAGCATCTGAAGCCAATATGTAATGCTCATCGTCTACATGATCTCCAGTATGAATCAATCGGGAAAAATTAACCAAATTAAACTGAAACTCATCCTTCTTTATCCCTCTAGTGTTAGCCCACAAACATTTGAAAAGCATAACTTTCATATGACCATAGTAGTTCAATTCGATGATATCTACTAACTTGCCATAGTATAAAAGGTTTGCAGGTGCAACATTCCCATCTTTTGCACTTGCATAACATCTAGTTTGTGATGACACCCATACACCACTATTTTGGGTTTTCAATCCTTCTTCTCTTGCTAGTGTTCGAAACCTAAAGCCATTAATATTTACTGCACTGAATCTCCTAGACATTGATTGAGGACCACGTGCAAGAAATTTGATATCATCTGACACATTTGCATTGTCATTCTTGCCAATCTAAAACAATTAACAAAATAATTTAACAACATACACTTGGTATTTTAATAAAATATATATCATACAAAAAATTGAATCTTACATAATCTTTAAACCAATTAGCAAAATTTTTTGTGACATGCTTGTCAATCGCCACTGCAGATCTGGTGTGACGACGAAGCATAGCTTTCACGTCATCTCTATATTGTCTACAAGATATTTTATTAGGTTAGTTACGTAGCCACATTATCTGTGCATAGAATCTGCAATAGTGTTTGACTGACTCCAAATCTAAATTAAAATAAGAAAGAGAGAGAGAGAATCAGAAATTTTGTTGAAAATTTCTGATTTTTTGTAAATTAAATGAAAATTTTGTTGATAGGATAAATTAAATGAAATTGAGAACTTATTTTTCCTATAACAATAAATGCTTTGCAAAAAGTGTAATTTTATCTGATCTAAAGAGAAATTAGTGTAATTTACTCAAATTTTTATTACAAAGAGCTTGATATATTATAATAATCAATACATTATTTAACAAAAATAAAGAAAATAATTAAGTTGTGATATGGATCAAAATTCCCATGACACTACTCCATTATTAAACATTATGCTTCTTTCTCACAGCAATACCTACCTGGGTCCAGCTGCCCAGCCCACTCACCTATTTACCAATATAGAATCAATCAATACTTCATACTTTGGTCGTTCTAATTCCTATAGGCCATAGCAAGCTAATTAAAGGAAAGAAAGTGCAAAAGCTATATACTACCATTATTTAGTATTATATATTGTGCACTGATAATAGATCTAGTACTGTACAATACGGACAGTAAAGAGAGATAAACATAAGAGTAAATTTTACATGTGAATTATATTTAATGTGTGATTTACCTTTGTGTCTATCTCACTCTTCTACTTTTTAATACTACATAACACTTGATCATTTTCTGGTCATAGCCATGCAAAATAAAAAGCTACATATATAGCTCTTACTTTTCCTTTTTTTTTTATAACCTTGTGGATAAGGCTCTAATCCTCTCTTTTACAGGTTTCAATCTTAAAATACAAGGCAAAGCCTAGAAGAAATATGGAAACACATTATACCCCACACATGGATTTCTTTAGTGTTGAAGCAATAATATATATTAGCTGCACGAGCTAGCAAGTTGTTGAATAATAATATTAATCAGAAATTTTTAGATGGATATATATATATATATTTTGTAGAACCAGAACAGAACTAGAACTAGAACAGATGTCCAAACACACATATTTTGCTTGTTTCACCTCCCAAAACACATCTCTGTCAACTATTCAAACAAGTCCTTCACGTCGGCGTGGGCGCTGCACCTGCACAATCTTACACATCAACAATACCATATTACCACCTATGACAAAGACCTATGCAACATATCTCTCATCTTTTACTTTCTAAGTTATCAAATCAAACTTCATCCTCTCATGCCTCTTGACTTTTTCCACAAAAGCTTATATATAACCTTCAATTCCAAGATAATCCCATAACTTGGGAAACCTGCATTTGCTATCTACAGAATGTTGTTAACTACCCCACCTTTATTCCAACAACCCATCCCACTTTCCCCAATCGCCATAACTAACAACCACAACATTCCACATCAACTTCTCTAACTACATGGAGTTCCAATTCGTTCCACAATTTTTGCTGCTTGCACAGTAAATAAAAAAAAGGTTTATCTAATAAGTACTATAGGACACATTTTTTTATTAGTTAAAGGAGAATTTAAATTTAGTGTAAAGTTAAGAATAATTTTATAAGCTTTTTTATTAGTTGAAAAGAATTCTTAACTAATATAGTATCTGATTAACAAAACTCATTAAAAAAAAAGCTATTCCTTGTACGGTAAGACCGCGTACTCATGCATGATGCCATAAATGAATATGGACATCATCAATCGTACGCTTACTGTCTATCATTTAAATATTAATTCATATGTTATATCTGTAGCCCATCCAGAACCAGAACCAGAACCAGAACAGATGTCCAAACACACATTATGTCGTGTCCTTCAATCTGTACCACAATTAAACACTCCACACATAAATTTCATAACCTGGAAGAAAGAGATAAGGAGTTCATAACAATCTATATATTACACATGAACATTAAATGAATTATAACAGATTTTAATGGAATTGTATATCTTCAAAGTAATAAATATTGAATATATACGCCCCATGTAAAAGCTTTCAATATGTCTTTCCATGAAATGAATAATCAAAGCTGAAAACTCTCCCTGTATCACTTCCACCAAAGTAAAAGTGTAGAACAATATAATTTTGAATTACTTTTTAGTCATTTAATGATCCAAGTGTTTTTTATTCTCATAAGCTGTAAGAAAATTGAAAAGCAGCTCCTAATTGCCATATCTTCAGATTGCTCTGTAAACTCTGTTCACTGTTTGATCCCTTGAGCCACATTCTTTGAACTAAGATATAAAAGAATAATGAGTTTGCTTTTATCTTGTATTTCATCTTTGCTTGAAAAGTGTCATATATAAATTAAGTTCTCAAACTATTCCTATCTTGCTTACAAAATTGGCTTTGAGATCCTTCTGAACACAGCTTGTTGATATGAGCCTGTAACTATATTTCCTTACCTTACGTTCTTGTGTTAATGAATTCTTCTTCAGTTAAAACCATCAAATGATTAAATTGGAAATGGTTGGTGACCCTAAAAACATTATATGGCTCTGGAAAAAAAAGTTGGCATACATTATAGACATTTGATCATACTATCTTCATTATATCAAATAGAACAAGCCCTTAATGAGCTGCAACACAATACACATGAAGGTTTTATCAATTCTTACTTGTTCAGAAGATACAAATCATAGAATCAAATGGACAAGGCAAACGTAGCGCATGCAGTTCTTTATTGGAATAAATTCATTCAGATAATAAAGTTGAACTCATACAATATATGTCCTAATCCACTCAAATAATCAAATAAACACACCACTACTCCCTCCTTTCTCGCTTTCAATATATCTTAAATCTCAGCAAAAATAACAGCACACAATCAACTACCTCAATAATAATAATAATAAAACTATCTATCCTATTCCTAGGCTTGTTTGGTACCTGGAAGCTCATGAATTGCAATTTGCAAAACTATTGAAAAACGAAGAAGCAGAGATGGCACACATAGGATACAAATTTCATAAGCCAAAAAGCAGAGAGAGTAATGCAAAATTTAAAATTAAAAAAAAAAATAAAGGATTGAAGTTGAAGTATCTAGGAAGGATATGAGTATACCCTTTTAAACAACAAACAAAGCAAAACGCACTGCAGAATTCACACCACTGCCTTCTCTTGATGATAAGCATAAAAAATGTACATTGCAGGTAGTGAATAATGTACAAAAAGAAAATCAAAGCCAAAAAAATAAAGAAAGAAAGAAAGCATAAAATTAAAAAGAAAAAGGAAAAAAAAACAAGGCAAGGAAGGGCTAAAGCTAAACCCACCTTTCTTCTTCAGCCTTCTTCTTCTTCTCTAATTACTTCATTTTCCCCTAATTTTATTGATTTTCTCTTACGATTTCACTGGCCCCAAGCACCCCATATCCTTTCCCCTATGAAACTCACAAACCTCCTCACTGATCCTTTCTCCTCATCTTTAATCCCATCACCGTTAGAACCACGAAGATTAGGGCAGAGATTAGGGCAAGAGCAAGAGATTAGAGCAAGAGCAAGAGTAGTCGCATACTTACAAGTCGCAGCCGTGAGCACCACTCGCCTTCGTCACCACGAAGATTAGCTTCGATTCCACCAAGTCGTCTATGCCGCTAGCAGTCGTCGTTCACCGTCTCAGTCGTCGTTCACCGTCTCAGCCATGAGCACCACGAACCAGAGAGAGAAGAGCGAATGTGGGTTTGGGAAAGGAAGGGTTTCGTGAAAGAAGAGCGCCAACTAAAAATGAGTAGCGCCTAATAAAAAAAGCTTAAAAAGGTTTTTTTTTAAAAAAATTAATTAACCTTTCCCCACGGTTGTGACTGTAGTTAAATGACCGTTGTTAAACAAAACCAGACATTAAATTTAACCACGGTTAGCACTAACCGTGGTAAAATGACTGCCGTTAAAACCTTTATTTTTTGTAGTGACTCTGGAGGCATGATCAGTATTTTATTAAATCTTTTCCACGACGGTGGCAAGAGTCCTTGTATGGAAGAACTAAGCTTTTATTTTGAAAACTCGTCACGACGGTGACTTAGATTATAATCATGCAAAAGGAGTTATTGGCGGGTTTCAGATTTGGTTATGCTAGCGGTGTGAGAAATCTACTAGAACAATGTATGATGGCACTTGAGACATCAGTCTTATAATCACCATGACGATGGCCATTGCCCTATCCTGGCAATAAGGTCAGAAAGGATTTATATTGCTATGACGATAGCTTGAGGCTCAGAGATTAAATCTGGATGGGTATATGAGTTATATCCTGTTTAGGATACTCGACCATATTAACAAGGAGAGGAATTGTTGATCCTTCGGGAAAGATACACAGAATCCTATTAATATGTGAGACCATGATAAGGAGACATGGGAGGAAACTACGGGTGAACCGTGAGCCAAATCGGTAGAAGAGAAATCACCCTGTTGAGTTGGTCCAGGGTGCGACTAAAGAAATTGATCATCCTGTTGAGTTGGTCCAGGGTGCGACTAAAGAAATTGATCACCCTGTTGAGTTGGTCCAGGGTGTGTCAGTGGCCATGCTTTGAGACGTCGTGCCGTGCCCGCCATTGTGGCCTGGTTGGGTAATGGACGAGTGGGCTCAAGCTATGATGATACCGCGGTTATTGCCCCACAGCGAGGGGTCAGGACGTACCACTTGGTGGCTATGGGTCAGTTGTTTGATAGATAGAAGTTGATTGTGTTTGATTAACAGAATTGTCACGGGGTGACCAGTACCCAAGTGAATGGGTTAAGTATATTTTGCCACCTGGTGGCCAGCAACCCGTGTGCACGGGTTCGAAGTACAAAAGCCACGTAGTGGCTAGTAGATACCCTAGAGTGGGGGAAATTAAGTAGATGTATGCTATAGTATCTGTGTGTAGGTACAAATGTCTGTGTTTGCATATAATTGCTGATTGTGCAGTGTAGTGGTGACGTACAGGATTACGTTACCACAACGTCTTGTTTGATTCAAACATGCTGAACGTGAGAAGACCGGTAAGTAAAAGCCGGCACTATATGTTACATGTTTACTTGTTGATTGATGATGTGGAATAAACTACTGCATGCTTATATCTGTTAAATGCATGTGAGTGGTTGGGTGAAATATCTGTTGTTGTGTGATCACTAAGGATGTATGCTAATTAACAGTAACTAGTTGTTTTTGCATGTGGTTGTGTATGACTCCCATTCCCAGTGCTATGGTACCCGCCATGCGTCGGGGATGGGAGAGTCCTCACTGAGTCGCGTGGTTAAGACTCACACCTCATTTTTACTACACAGAGACAGGTTAAGTATAGGTGGAAGAAGTCTCGGTGGAACGAGGGACAAGCAAAACTTTCCAAGACCCATAACTTGTTAATGTGGGTGAATAAATTGTAATTGTAATTTAATTTACTTTATCATTGTAGCATACAGAAAAGGGTAGACGTACCCAATTTAGATTGTTTTACTAAATCTAGAACTGTCAGCTTCACACACCTTAAAGATCAGGATTAGTTGTATTGCGATACAGGGAAAACTTATTTTCAATATATATATATATACATATATATATGTTGCATGTGAATAGGATAGGCAGCATATTCGGATGTGTAGCCAGTACACAAGTTATATATATTATGTGTGTTTTCCTATATCTATATCCAGAAGCGGCACTGGCCGTGGATTTGCTTGCCTAGGATAGGCCACCATTTCGGTGTAGCCATGATATTATAATGCATGTGAATGTATTTTTAATGATAGATATTCTGTCAATCAGGTGATAAGGCTTACAGGCATAGGGGTATTCCCTGTGTCTGTGCCGGTCACGGTCCTCTAAACCGGGGTCGTGACACCTTATTTTTAACTTAGAATTGTCTAAACCAAAAATGACAATTACATTGGCAGCCACCGCGGTCTTTCGCAGACCACAATGCCTTGCGCACTCTACCGCTAAACAGCATTTCTTTTTCGGGGAGTAGGAGTATATGCCTAACACTCAGAAACCCATCTTTTAAATTTTATATCCACAGGGTAAATCTGGAAATGACCGACTCAAATGCCCCTACGGCGACGACCGACGCAAGCGCTCCAAGGCATAGCACAAGGAATAGACAGAGGACGATTGAAGTTGCCACAACGGAAGTAGGATGCTCGAATACAACCCAACCGTAGAACGCCTCGATGGCACAAGTGACTATCACAGAGACCTTTTTCCAAACGCCAGTAACCAAGGAGGAAGCATGGCCCCAGCATCCCTATGGCATGCTGCATAACCCATGCCCTTCAGCTAGCAACCAAGAGCTAACAGAACCAGCGAGAACCTCGCGTGAGATGGGGCCGTGTGCAGCTAGGACGTATGTAAGGTACTCCGGGCAAGCGAGCCACTCGTTGGAGGTTGCCTTAGGTTGTGAGAGAGCAAGGGTCTCTTTGAGCTGCTGGGAGCTTTGCTGATGGAGATCTCTAGGGCGAAGATATGTCAGTTAATGGCGGAGCTTGGTGATGCAGTGGGCCAAGCTCTAAGATTAACTAGAAGGTGTATTGTATTCGGAAGGCTAAGTCTAGCATTAGTGTATTCAGAGTTTGTTAACTTGATTGTCTCCTAAGTCCCCCAGGTGAGGGCCTTTTATACCAAGTGTAGGGGAGGACGTGGTCGACCCACGTACCTGCTCGATGTGGGTCATCCCACGATCCTTGATGGATTCCCACATCTCTTGGATGGGAGCTCAAGAGGAGGAACGTGGGTACTGGACACGTAGGAGGTGAAGACATGGTGCCACGTGTCACTGGCGTGTCCCTAGGGGGAATATTCCATAGTTACAAAAACTTTCATAAAGTTCAAAACTAGAAAAACATGTAGTTTTGAGTTTTCATCTACCCTTGTTCTCCCATCTAAAAACAACTCTCACACTCATTTATAATGGTGATGGTAATGCCATTATTATAAGGTTGGTATATTTGAAATATGATTAATTAATTAAACAATTTGATACCTAAAATCTTTACTTCAATTTATTTTATGGAATATTTTAATTATTATTCTTCATAAAAGCATTTATAAGATATGGTAGTTTTCTATATTGGACAAAACTAGGTTTGAACAAAACTAGCTGGTTTAGCACACGGTTTTCAATTTTCATTTAAGCCCATTATTTTTCTTATCTTAAACCTACAATTCCATATCTATAAATAACTCATTAACCTATGCATATTCGAGACACAAACTTGTAGCTAGTTCCATCTTTAGAAAATTTTGCTTTCCCTCACTTTGATGAAGAGATTGGTCATTGAGGATGAAGATGATGACAATGATTCAATTACAAGGGCTCAAAATATATCATTAAACTATCAAATCAATAGTATATATTAATGTTTATTTTCATTTGGATGTTCTGGACAGTCTATGCTATAGCTTCTTGTTCAGAGGAAAGCAATGTCATGAAAGGGTAGGTTGAAACATTAGAACGAACAATTTACAATAATGGCAAAGTAAATATACATCTCCTTCCCCATCTGCATGATCTCTCGCCATCTTCTTTAACGCTTTCGTCATTGTCTGTCAACACCCTTGCCCTCTCTATTTGGTCCTCCTAATCGTCCCCATAATTATAGGCAATGCTACTAGGAAGTACAAATACTTGTAAAAGTCTTTCCTATCGTGTTAGATACATATCCAACATTGATACTAGTTTACAATTTCACTATCTAGAACAATAATTCAACTTTCTTTATTTTTTGTAGTTTTTGCAATTCTATATTACCTTTGTTTTAACTTTAATATTATATTGTCAATTATATTGCATTATATCGGTGTTTTAAATTAAAAATATATACATTTATTTTTAAAAACAATGATTAACGTGTCTTAGAAATATTATATTGTAAATTTTTAAACAATAGTCGTATCCCCATAGATGAGTACAAGTATCTCATACTTCCACCATTCAACACAAATAGAGGAAAAACTTGGGATTGTGTGATGAAGAATGAGCCTCCTTCGGTCAAACAATTGTATTAAATTTTTAGATACTAAAATCTCTGTCATTGGAATATGAGAAAATAAAGTTTGCACATCTTTGAACTTGGACTTATTAATTTAAAATATATAAAACTTTCTTTAATATTTGACTCATTTACATATAAATTCATGAAAGGTTACGTCAATTCTATTATATGTGTAACTGTCGTTTTTGATTCAGAAAATTGTAATTTGCAATTAAGGACCGCAAGGGGTCGTAACCTTGGGGGACTTGTCCTTAGGTGAGGAACCTAGGTGCCTACGTACCCTTAGGAAGGGATCAAAGTCCACGTAGTTCGTCATGGTGATGTCTATAGGAGCCGTTAGGCAAGGTGGTTACCTGTATCAGGCCGTGTGCGGCTAAGACGTGCTTAAGGTACTCCGGGCAGGCGAGCCACTCTTAGGAGGTTGCCTTAGAGTGTGAGAGAGGTTGAGTCTCCAAGAGCTGTTGGAAGCTCGGTTGGTGGGATGCTCTAGGACAGAGGTGCGCCTGCTGGTGACCGGACCTGGCGGTGTGAGAGGCAGAGCTCGGGATGTGTGATGGATATGGGGCAAGAGAGTGCCTGAGAGTGCTCAAAATGCTTGTCAGGATGGTTACGGATAACGTTCTCTAGAGGTATTTCGGATGTCTTGGATCTTGTTCTTTAGTCCCCCGGGTGAGGGTCTATTTATACTAAGTGTGGGGAGGACGTGCTCGACCCCCGTTCTCGTGGGACGTGGGTCGTCCCACGATGTTCAGGGGATCTCCACGTCTCCTGGACGAGAGCCCTCGTGGAAAGATGTGGGCAAGGGCCACGTAAGTGGTAGGTCAGTGGTGCCACGTGTCGCTAGCGTGCGCAGCCGCTAAGCTTCTAGAAGCTTAGTGCCACGTGTCCCGAGGCAGCATATTCCGTAGTTACAATATGTAATCTCAAAACATACAATAAAAAAAAAACCTTAGGGACTATAAAGCTCAATTGTTTTATCTTTTTCATTGTCTGAGAAAGCCAAACAGAAAGAGACAGAAAATATAGAATTATTACAAAAAATTAAAGAAAGTAATGTGCAAGCAAATGATCATATTATAGAGTATAGGAAAATCTTTAAAAGAAAATGAGTTACATGTAAAGTAGTAGAAAAATGAATGGTAGGGAGAGAAATGATAGGTTTTTCTAACTAGGTTGTGCAATTTGATTGCGTGTACTAACTAAACAAAAGACAAATATTATACCTTCAACTTTCGTCAGTACGTTTTTTCTAATTGAAATCGTTGAAAAGAAAATCACCCATTGAGTGTGGCCTGGTGATTTTTTACATGGTTTCTTAATCAAGTGATGGAGGTTCGAATTTTACCTTTGGACATGGAAAGCTTTATCTGACTAGCTATTTATCCTTAGATAGATAGAGGACCCACAGCGAGGGTATTAGTCACTGCTGTCGGTTGTGGATACCCTTCCTTACGAAAATAAAATTGTCGAAACAAAAGTTATGTATTTTCCATTCCTCTTAAGCAAGGTCTCGGGTTTGAGCCTTGTGTATGAAAAAACCTCTGCTTGGAGAGCTCTACCCATTATGGAACCTCAGCTAGCTCGAACAGGATTGCCACAACAAGAAAAATAGAAATTTCCAACAGTTTTTTAATGGTTATAGCGGCGATTTTAACCAACGCAAAGTGATTCTGTGGCGGTACATAAACTACCGCTTATACTTGCATCGCAAAACCATTTTTGACGGTTAAATTCAACCGTTGAAATAACCTCTGAAATTACCTTGTGGCGGTTTTATGTATTTTGTGGCAGTTCTAAACCGCCGCTAGAAAAACATCATTAAATTTTAATGGATTTAGTGGTGGTATTTAACCGCTATTACATTATTTAGTTTTTATTGCCTCGATTTTTAACCGCTGGCATTAGTTATTTTATTTTTTGTTGTTTCATCTATCCATTTCTAATATTTATAAATCTATCAAATTGTATTTTACAAATATGAAAGCAAAAGTCAATATATTGCTACAATAAATAACTTTGTTTACATTCTAAATAAAACAAAATATGATCCATACATAATTCTACAAAAAGGTACATTCTAAAAAATAATATCAAATTGGTAAATGTTTCAATATTTTAAATTAAATTAAAAAAATTTCTCTTTTTCCATAGGGGTCTAAATTTTGCAAGAAAAAAAGAAAAGAAAAGAAACTTAACAGATTTTATGGTGCATTGCATAGTTGGAAGAAGATGAGAAGGGTGAGAGTTTGATATATTTACTTGCAAAAAAATAAAAACAGAGCAATAGTGTTAGAACTTAACCAAATAATTTTATAATAAAATTTACATAACTACTGTAACTATGGAATATTTCCCCTTCGGACACGTGGCATTGGGCTTCCAGAAGCTCGACGGTAGCTTGTACCAGTGACACGTGGCACCACTCATCTATCCCCTACGTGACGGGTACCCACGTCTCTCCTCCTGGGCTCCCGTCCAAGGGACGTGGAAAGCCTCCAAGTATCATGGGACGACCCACGTCCAGTGAGAACATGGTCGACCACGTTCTCCCCCACACTTGGTATAAAAGGCCCTTACACAGGGGACTCAAGAACATCAGAACAAGAGGCAAGTAACACAAACTCTGATTACACTAAAGCTAGACTTAGCTTCCTTTATACGATACATTTCCTTGTCAACTCAAGAGCTTAGCCCACGGCACCACCAAGCTCCGACCATCAACCGGCATATCTCCACCCCGAAGATTCCCTCCAACAGTGCTCTTGACAGCTCTAAGAGACTCTTGCTCTCTCATAACCTAAGGCAACCTCCTACGAGTGGCTCGCTCACCTGGAGTACCTTACACACGTCTTAGCCGCACACGGCCCCATACAGGTAATCACCAAGCCTAACAGCTCCTATAGATTTCATTATGACGAACTACGTAGACTTTGATCCCTTCACAAGGGTACGTAGGAACCTTGGTTCCCACCTAAGGACAAGTGCCCCAAGGTTATGACCCCTTGCAGTCCTTATTTGAAAATTAGAATTGTCTGAACCAAAAACGACAGTTACAACTACTAACTAAATAATTAGTTCATACTAGCTAATTAAATGAGAGCTCTAATTACTTAGAAAATAATGGCATGAACTTCAATTTAGGTACCTTTCCTATAGTGACTCCTAAATACTTAGCTAACACTAAAATTTCCAATTAAAATAATGGTCACCTTCTATACATAAAGAAATGCTGCATATAGAGAATGGGAGCAAGAGGAAGTAAGAATTTTAAATGACTACAAAGGAGGTAGATTTTCCCCAAATTAATAGATAAATAAATAAATTATAAAAAGAATTTTAAATGGTTTAAATATATTTTGTATCCTAAATAACATAATTTACCAATTGCCCTGTTAGACTAAGAAAATAACTTATTCTCCTTTCTTGTTAATTTAGATTTATATTTAGTACTAAAAACAATGTTTAATTTATATTTAGTACTTTCGGGTCCGTTATCACCCTATGGCCCCTTAATTGGTAACTCTTAGGTTTACCTGTATACTCCCTTGGCACTTTAGCACTCTCTAGTGCTTTTTGATGTCTACTTAACTTTAATCCATCCAAGCGAGTGATTTCTCAAGTACTTCTACCATCCTTATACCGCTTACCTGTAAAAGGACTATTGTTTGGTAGGGTATTGGTCACATGAGTTAGTTTTCTTAGGCACCATCCGATTTGTTTTTTAAAAATAAAATAATTCAAGTTTATTTCTTAGAAAAATGTCGCCTAAGGTTTTTCGTAAATGGTAGGGTTTAACTAATTGGAATGACACAAACTGAGAAAAAGTTTTCATGAAAATTTGCCTTCCAATGGTTATCACTAGTATTTTCAAGAAAAGTTTGAAGGTCTTTCAGAATCTCTCATCCGGAAAGACCAAAAAGTTTTTACAAAAATTTCTCATGTGATCAATATCCTATTCTTTATGCCCTTCCTTAAGCCCCCCAAGAGAGTTTGGTTGGGCTAAATCCCTTCCTCGGCTTCATGCACGGCCTCTGCCTTGGCTTCGGGTGGGCATTCCCTCCTCCCGAACTGACTCTTGATCAATTTCAGCAGGAGTTCTCCCTCCACCCCGAGCCTGTCTCGTAATCGGTGGCATCCCTATACTGCACAAGGACCACACCTAATATGTACACGTATATCAATGATATTTCATATCAAAGAGAGTAGAAAAGAAAGGGCTGACTCATTTTCGTGTGTACTTCCACAAGTGCCTTTTTACTCCCACGTTGCGCCCGGGTTCACAACGAGGCGTAAACCGACACCCGGTCATACCTATGGCTTCATACAGTGTAAAGATAACCTGGCTCTGATACCAAGTTTGTCACGACCCCCAATCAGACGTCCGTGACCGGCACGGGAAGTAGGATTTCTCCTATCCCGTAAGCCTCTAATCCCTGATTGACATTTTCACATGTTTATAACTACCCATTTCTAATACAAACAATATATAGTATTTATGGCCATCCATATCCGGTGACCTAACTAGCGTGCAATCCACGGCTCGCTCAACGCCGCTTCAGTCTATACATATACACATAATCACTCACACGTACATATATTATACATAGTGATCACACGCTTCAGGGCGGGTGATCTATCCTATTCACATGCAGAATTCCTGTATATAGTCAAGTATATATTCAATCACACACCTGCATATAGTTTACATATTGATCACACACCTCAATGCGTGTGATCTATCCTATTCACATGCGGAAGCCATATTTTCATACAATCAGGTATTGAGTCACACATATATATAATTTACATATTGATCACACTCCTCAAGGCGTGTGACCTATCCTAGTCGCATGCAGAAGTCATATATACATATACACGATATACGCTATATCATAGCCTAAAGTCGCAGTACCAAGACCTAACTTTAATCTGTATGAAGCCGACAATGCTAGAATAGGACGTATATATATACTGCAGCTGTATCTGTACAAACGCTACACCCAAAAAGGATTCATATACATATACATCACAACATATGTACGTAATCAAAATAACTACCAACGCGGACTAAGTGTACGGACCTTAGATCTGTCCGCCTCCCTGAGAAGAAGTGGACGTGTTTCTGACTCCTGAACCACCTGCATCTGAAATATGTAAACAGGGGGTGAGTCGAACAGACTCAATGAGAAGCTCCCCCATCCCTGGCGTAGCAGCGGGTACCACTACAGCTGGGGGAAGGGAGCAACCACAACCACATGCGCATGAAATGGATTTATATTGTGATCTTTAACATGATCAAGCAATCAATAAATCATATTAACAATTAAAATCCTAATTCATGCTCCTAACATATTTATTAATCCACATGTAAACCAATCTCAACATATCTCATTTGGTTTCACAATTAACACATACTTGTGCACGTAGGCACTCACTTTCTGTCTCCCGCATTACGCTAAGAGAAATACTGGCTTGAAGGCAATATCATGTACGAACCTGGTTGATCACACCAGGAACTTTCTGACTCCAAGTCATTCTTAGAGTAATAGCCGGCAACTTGTCTGACCTCAGTTTTAACCAAGGTAATGGCCACTATGTGGCATACTTGTTGACGTTATAATCATGTCTGTCCGATCAGGATGACTGACTCGATCTACCCGGACAACCTAAACAAACTCAACTAACATATTTTACCTTGAAAGACGCCCCGTGAGAACTAGTTGAATATTATACGTGATTACTAGTTAGGCCTAATTTCCCCCTTTTCAATTATGCATGACTCTCACTCACACTTAACAACCTAGGTTCATTTTCCTCAATGTACCATACGGTCAAAACCTTTGCACGATGATCAATTTAAGTGGGTTCCTAATATTAATAAACTCTCACATATGAAATTTCGACTCAATCCTACCCACAATATCATATAAGGCTCGGTGAGCCACAATAGCACATATACACCTTGTGATTAATCATATAAGCACATATACTATTGCACGTTGACTACTTACTTGCAAATCATACACGCGTAACACAATTTTATTCATATAAATATATTCCGTATATCAATTAATAGAGCAAACCACATTTTCCACGTAGTCATCCAACCCTGTGGGTCAGGGATGGGAGAGCCCCTCACCTCGTTGGCCCTCCTGATCAGTACTCGGAGTGCTTGAAGCTCCAATCACTCTGTGGTGCCCTATACACATTATATTTAAGAAATTTAGAACGCGTAACTAAGCATCTACCATGCACGTGTCATGCTAATGCTCATGCACCCTCAAGCTATTTTCCAAGAACTAATTATTTAGTACGTTACATCGTTTTATTTGCTCTTTCCGAAAGTCCAGAATGCCCCATATTCGACTTTCACACTTCCGAGCTATTTAGAACCTCTAATTGCTTAGGTTAGGGATTTCCACTTGTCTAAATTTCCCCTCATGTGTTCATATGGGTATTTAACTAATAAAAAAAAATCAAATTCACGGTTCAAAAGAGGCTCTAGCTTACTCATCCCACTGTCTCCCTTATTCGCCGAGTAGAAAATTAATTACTACCTCTTTAATTATGTATAAAAATATAATTGGGTATAATTAAAGCCTTGGAACCAATTTAGCGGGTCTTAGGTGTCCACCACGGACTAGACCAAGGTGTTCAACCCACGACACAGCTCCTTACGGCACTGCGGCTTAGTCTTTCGCCTCTTTTTCACCGGATTGGGTTCCGATTGATACGGTAAATACTCGGGCTTTATTCCCTTGATTATTTCCAGCACTTATAACACTTATACTACTCCAATCCGAGCCGAAACATGCATCGAATTATTATATTCGAATTTATAGCAATTTTCTAGCTAAATTTTCCTAATTTCCATACCCGATCAATTCCTACGGTTTAGCTTCGATTCTGAACCTCACTAAGCTTTCAATAACACCCACTAAGCTCAAATTTAACCCCGGAATGCCTCGCTTGGAAGTATTTGAGGAATTCCTAAAATACCCAAAATTGAAGAAATTGGGGCTTTCATACCTTGATTTAATCGGATGGGGAGCTTAATGGGTGGTCAAGATGAACTCCGGTGGCCCTCACCGGTGGCGGGACGTGTTTTCCGGCGAGAATCCGGCCCAACCCGCCGTGCACGTTGCTCCTCTTGGTTCTCCTTGAGTCTCTCGGTTTGGTTTTGCGTGGTGGGGTGCTTCTGCGTTTTGCTCCTCTACTCTCTTAGTCTTTCCTTTTTTCTTTATATATATTGCTTTAATAGAAAAGGGGGGTCATGGTTGCCCCCCCATATTACTTTTTTTTATTTTTTTATTTTTTGTATGAGTGTTATGTTTTGGCTTTTTGATGAATGGGGGTCACGATTTTGAGCCCCCCTATTAATTAATAATAATAAAATAAAAATAAAAATAATTATTATTATTATTTACTTACTATATCCTACTTCTTTCCAATCTTTTTAATCCCTTCTTCTTTTAGGTCCTAAAAAAATTATATATATCTCCTATTTCTTTCTTCTTCATTTATTTTTAACTCTCTAATTATTTAATTTAATTTATTTTTCTTTTTGAAAGAAAAATAAATTAAATAATAATGATACTAATTAAATTAAATATTTTGGATATTACACACGGCGAGGGTATTAGTCATTGCTGTCAATTGTGGATACCCTTCCTTACGGAAAAAAAATTGTGGAAACATATGTATTTTCATTCCTCTTAAGTAAAGTCTCGGGTTCGAGCCTTGTGTGTATGAAAATACCTCTACTGGGAGAGCTCTACCTCCATTATAGGACCTCAGGTAGCTCGAATATAATTGTCACAACAAGAAAAATAGCAATTTTCAACGGTTTTTAATGAACCGCCGCTAAGTGATTCTGTGGCGGTACATAAACCGCCGCTTATACCTGCGTCACAAGACCATTTCTGATGGTTAAATTCAACTGTTGGAATAATCGCCAGAAATTACTTTGTGGCGGTTTTATGTATTTGTGGTGGTTCTAAACCGCCGCTAAAAATAATTTTAATGGATTTAGTGACGGTATTTAACTACTGTTACCTTACTTAGTTTTATTGCCTCGATTTTTAACCGCTGGTATTAGTTATTTTATTTTTTCCAACTTCATCTAGCCATTCCTGATATTTATAAATCTATCAAATTGTATTTTACCAATATGTAAGCAAAAGTCAATATATTGCTACAATAAATAATTTTGTTTACATTCTAAATAAAACAAAATATGATCCATACATAATTCTATAAAACGTACATTCTAAAAAATAATATCAAATTGGTATATATTTCAATAGTTCAAGTTAAATTACATAAATTTCTTTTTTTCCATAGGGCTCTAAATTTTTGGAAAAAAAAAGAACTTATAGATTTTGTGGTGTATTGCATTGTTGGAAGAAGATGAGAAGGGTGAGAGTTTGATATATTTTCCTGCAAAAAAATAACAATAGAGCAATAGTGTTAGAACTTAACCAAATAATTTTATTATAAAATTTACATAACTACTAACTAAATAATTAGTTCATACTAGCTAATTATATGAGAGCTCTAATTGCTTAAAAAATGGCATGAACTTCAATTTAGGCACCTTTCCTATAATGACTCCTAAATACTTGGCTAACACTAAAATTTTCAATTAAAGTAGTGACCTTCTATACATAAAGAAATGTTGCATGCATAGAATGGGAGCAAGATGAAGTAAGATTGTCTTACCTTTGTTTCGCACTTAACTTTGGAAGTCCATTTGATCCATTAGACAATGACTACATAAGAGGTAGATTTTCCACAAATTAATAGATAAATAAATAAACTATAAAAAGATTTTTAAATTGTTTAAATATATTTTGTATCCTAAATAACAATAGAATTTTCAAATGGTTTTCTCTTAATTTTGTATCCTTTTATGCCTTTGATAGAGGAGAAAGATAAGAGACAAAAAATAAGCATGCTTTTTAAAGTTCAGATTAGAATTGTTGGAAGAATTTTAGACCCCTTTGTCACACAATAACATGTCCCATTACCATTGCAAGGCCATGGACATCCTTGTGCAATGACTATCAATACATTGAATTGGGTAGTCATAATAGGATCATTACCATGTATCTATTTTTAATTCCCACCATGATCCGTCTATAGAAACAATACTGACAGCATCAAGCTACTTGAGTATTATGTAAATGATTAAACTTAGGTAAGGTTCCTTATATCTTTGTTATTAGGTTCCCCAGTACAAAGGTGACACGTTGTCACACCCCCAGAGAAATAAATGAAGGGTGACTGGCACCGGATTCAAGGAAATACCTACGATCCGGTAAGCCCAAAATAATCAAGCAGAGTGAATACGATTCTTAATTCCTCCATCTTAACGCATAAGACAATTCGACAGAGTCTCCCCTGAAAATCGAGTATTTCCAATTTGTACAACAGCCCAAAACAAATATAGACATTCTATTAGAGAGCTATGCTTCCACCCAACCAAACGATTAGTATAAAAACACATTATAGATATCCAGAATACATCAAAAGAATACTACGGATCCTGCCTGTGATCATAGGAGCTATCTAGAGGCAAAAAAACCAATGAAATAGAAATCATGATAAATTACGGCCCACGAACAAGGTAGGCTCCCCAAATGAATAGGTCTTGAACTATTCAGAAAGGAAACCGATCCAGTGCTACACTTATATCTGAAAGAAAAATTAAATGAGGGGTGAGTTTTGCAACTCAGTGAACAGATAATACCTACCATAACAGGAAGGGAACAAACCTGTGCGGATGAGTTTTTCGCAAACCATTTCACGGTTGTATCTTCTAACATAAGTATTATAAATAATAGTAATAATAACTACATATAAACCTTTAAAACTAAAAGGAGTATGATTTCCAAATCAGAGCACTTTTCAAAATCTTATCAGAGTTAGGTCAAATTAGATAGGGAAATCCACATCCACAGAACCAATCAGAACAAACATGAGCAACAAGGCTCACGAATACAGACATGAGCATCAATGCTCAGTAATATAGATCTAATCCACGTGTGTTGGCCGACACACGGGGCTAGCAACACCCCTACTAGCTGGGGTTCCAAGGTGCACCAAGGGCTAACGATACTGCGTTAGCTACATGATTCCATATCAGATGGCTTCCCCAAAAATCTTTTAGACAAGTAGAAATATAACTTTACTGAAATATTTTCAAATTTCAAAATTAGAGAGTCGAAAATACTTAGTAATTAGTAATCGCAAATTACTAAATGAATCAGAAGTGCATACAAATGAATTTCCATATAATAAATTGTTCTTCCAATGCAGAACACTTATTTCCAAACAATCAATCTTTCAAAAAAGTCTTACATCAATCGAATTGTTTCAAAACAAGGTGAGGCAAATATTTGCAGAACAATACTTTATAGAACAATACTTTAATGAATAATCAAAATATGATTTAATTTCTAACATGTCCATCACCTTATGAGTAATATTCGCGAAAACAAACCTACTAGAGATCATATCATCAATTAAAGATACATAGTTTATCAAATTAAATATCGAAAGAGAGAGAAAACTATTTAAATTTTGTTTGTTCCTCATTTTAAATTACAGGCTAAAATTAATTAAAGTGCAAGGTAGGCAAGAAAAGTGTATAGTAGGCATTATCCACTCACCGTGACATCATGCTAATGCAGAAGTTCCACCACCTCATCTATACTTCTCATACGAGATCACTCCAATAGGTCCTATTAGTATAAACAATTTCAACGTCTAATTTCCCATATCCGAAATTAACTCACAATAAGTTATGCGGTCCCAAGATTTTTCACTATCCTTGTAGTTCGTCATGGTGACGTCTATAGGAGCCGTTAGGCAAGGTGGTTACCTGTATTGGGCCGTGTGGGGCTAAGATGTGCTTAAGGTACTCCGAGCGGGCGAGCCGCTCGTGGGAGGTTGCATTAGTGTGTGAGAGCTTGAGTCTTTGAGAGCTATTGGGAGCTCTGTTGGTGGGATGCTCCGGGATGGAGGTGTGTCTGCCGGTGACCGGACCTGGCGGCGTGCAAGACAGAGCTTGGGAAATGTGATTGATATTGGGCAAGAGGATGCCTGAGAGTGCTTAGTATGCTTGTCTGGATGGTTACGGATAACGTTCTCCAGACGTACTTTGGATGTCTTGGATCTCGTCCCCATAGTCCCCCGGGTGAGAGTCTATTTATACTAAGTGTGGGGAGGACGTGATCTCTCCAGGACGGGAGCCCTCGTGGGAAGATGTGGGCAAGGGCCACTTAAGTGGTAGGAGAGTGGTGCCACGTGTCATTGGCGTGTGCTGCCACTAGGCTTCTAGAACCTTAGTGCCACGTGTCCCTAGGCAGAATATTCCGTAGTTACATTATTCCCCCAAGTCTACGGGTGTCGGGTACCCATGGACTTAAGTTTTCTATTAGTGAGCCACTTAGGAAATTTTTTCCTGTCGTTTGATTTTGGGGAAGAGCTCATCCGCAAGTGAGCATAGCCATCACGGGTTGGTCGTTCGACTTGTAAAGCTGTGTCTCTTTATTTTTCTCTGTGGGAGTGGAGACGTTTGAAGGTGCCACGCGTCGCAATGGAAGTGACTGGCTGCTTGACTTCCTTAGCAAGTTTTTGAGCCGTCTCTGCAGAAAGTACGCGACTTACGGAGGAGGGGTCATCATTGCTCAGAGGAGAATTTCCCGAAGTCCCCTTGGGGATGTGCGGGGGAAATCCAAAGGTCAGGGGCCTTTTGGTCATTCCCTTCAGTTTCAGAGTTTTACCCGTTTTTGCGCATTTTTGGTTGGACTCCGAAGCGTCTGTTGGGCCTCTTTTATTGCTGAGAGCGGAAGAGCCCTCACTCCTTTGTTTTGTGGTCTCCTTCCTCTTAGTTCAGATTTTCAGCAATTTCTGTGCTCCTAACCATTCACAAATGGCTTCAGCTAGTGCTACTGCTTCCGTGTGCTCTTCCATGGATCCGGATTTCGAACAATCCCTACTGCTGGTTGCCACAGAGGGAATTAGGAAGAGAGTGGATACTTTCATTATGCTGCGAGATTCTGTGGACCTCTGGGAGGTTCTGTCTGGAGAGGCAGAGAATCCGGTGGTCCCTCCTCTGGTTATTTACGCGAATTGGTATTCTGTCAGACCAGAGCCTGGTTCTACGGCCAACATTCCAGCGGTGGACGCTGGTGTAGAATCACGGGTTGCCGGGCCCCGGCATCGAGAAGATATGGAGGGAACGTTTCACTCCTTCTCTCCCCGAGAGCTACGAGATAAGGCCGATGGGGGAGGGGGAGACGATTCTTTGGAGTGACGGCGTTAGCTTCGTTCTTCCCCTCTGCGTCCCCTATAACTCCGCTTTTATTCCTCTTTTCTCCGGCTTCGTTGAAGCCATGCTGAACTTGCTGAATGTTTGGCCCGCGCAATTGACTCAGAACGCGTGGTCGATACTCAGTATCTTTGACAGGTACTGTCGGTCGAATAAATTGGAGGCTCTTCCAAATGTATTTCTTTCTCTCTACTCCGTCCGCGAGGTGCACGGATGGGTATGTTTTCAGTCACGTGCCAAAGGTTTTACCATTGCTGATCTACCGGGTAATAATCATGCTTGGCGGTCGTACTTCTTCAAGGTGGTACCTAAGAAGGGATTTTGACCGCCTTGGGTTTGGCCTCTCGACTGGCGTATGCGCTTCCCTCTTATGTGGTCCAATCCTATTCTTCGAGTTCGATATGACCGGGTGGATTATGAAGAGACAACTTTCGAGTTTTTGAAGGGGGCCATGGTCATAGGCGCTACTTTAGGTAAGCTAAGTTTTCGATGGTGAACTTTGTCTTTTCCGTGCTCTTGGATTTTGCTTAAGTCTTGACTGTTTCCATTTTGCTTCTCATTTTGTAGGGTTGACCCTGGGTGGTATTCAGGGGAGGCTGGCTCCCCTTATGTAAATATTTGTAGTAAGGAGAATTAGAATTTAAAGCATCAGAGTTGATCAGTCGTATTGCTTTCTATATTCCTTTAAAATTGGTAGGACATCTGTCTTGGGACTAAGACAAAGGAGGGGGAAGTACATAGTAGATTCGCTTGTAGGCTAAAACAGTGTGAAATATTTTGCGAAACTTGTCTTTGGACTAAGACATAGTAAAATATTTCTTGAGGCTGTTAGCGTTCCAAGTATTTGGGACGTGCTCTGCTGTCAGGTGTGCTAACTTGTATCGTTGTGTGAAGCTATTCCGATAACCCTGTATGGGGCTTCCCTATTAGGTGCGAGCTTGCCGTGCAGGTGGTCGCGCCTATTATTTATCGCTGTCCAAATGACCAAGTCACCTTTTTCGAACTTTTGAGGTCGGACGCCTCGGTTGTATTTTTGTGCAAGTAGCTGCTTGTAAGTGATGCTTTTGAGCGCTACAGCTTCCCTGCGTTCCTTGGCCATATCCAGGCTGACTAGCTGGTTTTTCGGGTTCGAATCGGAGTAATTCAGCACCATATCCGAGGGGACCCCGATATCGGCGAGAACTATCGCTTCCTGTCCGTACGTCAGAGGAAAAAGAGTTTCTCCTGTTGTCGAGTGCATCATCGTCCGGTAGGACCACATGACCGATGGGAGTTCGTCCACCCATCCTTCTTTTATGTCTGTTAGGCATTTTCGCAGTCCCTCAAGGATGATTCAATTTGCTCTTTTTGTTTGCCCGTTGGTCACCGGGTATTCGACCGAGGTGGTTATGTGGTCACTACTCCAGTCCATGCAGAAATCTTCAAATTTCTCACTGACGAATTGGCATCCGTTGTCGGTGATCAATGTATGTGGTGGACCGAAATGGGTAATGATGTTCCGCCAAAGGAAGATTTGGACGTTTTGGGAGCCGATGGTGGCCAAAGGCTCGGCCTCGATCCACTTCGTGAAATAGTCCATGGCCAGTATGAGGAATTTCCGTTGGAGTATGCCCTGAGGGAGAGGGCCTAAGATGACCATGCCCCTAGTGTCGAAGGGCCAGGGAGATTCGATGGGCTTCAACTCACCGGGTGGCTGGTGTATAAATGTGGCGTGTCGCTGACATTTGTCGCAATGGGTGACCAAAGCCTCTGAGTCGGCCTTCATTGTGGGCCAGTAAAATCCGGAGCGCAGAGCTCGCTTGCGGAGGGCTCCTACGGACTGGTGTGTGCCGCATATGCCTTCGTGGATTTCTTGTAGCACATAGTTTGCTTCTTCGGTCGAGATGCATCGGAGTTGCAGAGATGAGAATCCCTTTTTTATAGGTCGTTTCCCCAGACAAAGTACCAAGTTGCTTGATTCCTTATTTTTCGGGCTAGCTCTTTATCGGTCGGCAGGGTGCCTGTCGTTAGGTACGTTTTGATGGGAGCCATCCAGGAATTGTCAAATGCTATCGACAGTACGTCTGGGTTTATGCTGGGGGTGCGAAGCGTTGTTCGCAAGACCGTTTTGAGTCCCGATTGGCTCGGTGCGGTGGCTAATTTGGAGAGGGCGTCAGCTTGGGTGTTTTGGTTTCGGGGGATCCGCGTGATCAAGATGGATTCGAACGTGCTGATTTCTTGTTTGGCACACTCTACGTATTTGACGATAGTAATGTCTTTCGCCTCAAAGTCTCCATTGAGTTGTCCGACCACCAATTGTGAGTCGCTGAATAGCTTGATCATCGAGGCGCCTAGGTCGTAAGCTAGCACTAGTCCGGCTATGAGTGCTTCATATTCAGCTTGGTTGTTGGAGGCTGGGAACATGAAGCGCAGGGCTTGTTCCACATTGTTTTCGTCGGGGCTTTCTGCTATAATGCCAGCTCCCGCGGATTTCCCGATTGAGGAGCCGTCTACGTAGACTAGCCGTGGGGATATTTTCGGCTGTGGCTCAGTGATCTCGTCATGGTTTGAAGCTGGGGCATCCCCCTGAAGGCTTTCTGGCGGAGTCATTTCGGTGACGAAGTCTGCCAATGCTTGGGCTTTGATAGCCCGTCGGGGCTCGTATTGGATGTGGAATTCTGATAGCTCGACGGCCCAGTTTGTCATTCGTCCTGCTAAGTCTGGCTTTTGTAATATTTGTCGCAGGGGTTGGTCAGTTCGGACCATGATCGTGTGCTGCTGGAAGTAGGGTCGTAGTCTCCTGGCCGAGTGGACGAGGGCGAGTACAAGTTTCTCCACTCGTTGGTATCTGAGTTGGGCTCCCTATAAGGCGTGGCTTGTGTAATAAACTGGGAACTGCTCGACCTCTTCTTCTCTTATCGGCGCTGAGCTTACAGCATGAACGGTGGTGGCTAGATACATTATAAGGATTTCTCCTTTGGCGGCTTTTGCTAACACTTGTGGTTTAGCTAGGTATGCCTTAAGGTCCTGGAAGGACTTTTCGCACTGCTCGATCCATTGGAACGCTGGTGCCATTTTCAGGATCTTGTAGAAAGGAAGGCATCGGTTGGCCATCCTTGATAAGAATCGATTGCAGGCCGTTAGTCTCCCGTTCAGCCTCTTCACTTCTTTCACCGTTCAAGGTGGCTTCATGTTGAGGATGGTTGCGCATTTCTCGGCATTGGCCTCGATTCCCCTTTGTGTGATCATGAATCCTAGGAATTTTCCTGTCGACACGCCAAAGGCGCATTTGGTCGGGTTTAGCTTCATTTGGTGCTTCCGCAAGACTAGGAAGATTTACTCCAAATGTGCCAGATGTTGTTCGAGCTCCATGGATTTGACTACCATGTCGTCGACGTAGACTTCGAGGTTTCGGCCTATCTGGTCTCTGGAAACGATGTCCATCATCCTCTGGTAGGTGACACCTATGTTTTTTAGTCCGAAAGGCATGACTTTGTAGCAGTAGATGCCCTTATCTGTGATGAAGGAAGTTTTTTCCTGATCCTTTGGGTTCATCTGGATCTGGTTGTACCCTGAGAAGGCATCCAGGAAACTCAGCATCCGGTGCCCGGCAGTTCCGTCTACTAGCTTGTCTATGTTAGGGAGCGGATAAGCATCCTTAGGGCAGGCTTTGTTCAGATTCATGAAATCTATGCACATCCGCCATTTCCTGTTCACCTTTTTCACCATCACCACGTTCGATAGCCAGTCAGGGTACTGTGACTCACGTATGAAGCCGGCATCGAGGAGCTTTTGTACTTCTTCGTTAATTGCTTGTTTCCTTTCCTTGCCGAAGTGCCGCTTCTTATGGATAATACCAGGGCCATCTCTAATATTGAGGGAATGACATATGAGTGCGAGGTCTATTCTTGGCTTGTCCACGTCGCTCCAAGCGAATATGTCCCTGTACTGGCTGAACAGTTCCTGGAAACTTCTTCGGGCTGCCTGGCTGAGAAGGGCTCCTATGCGGATTTCCCTGTTATTTGCTTGGTCTATGCAAATATTTACAAGGTCTTCCGTGGGCTGTGGTCTGGCTCCTGGGATTTCATTGCGCAGGTCCACTATCTCGGGAGAGCTGTTGGTATCATTTTCGACCTTGTCTCTTTCTGGTTGGTCGGTCGCGTAACACGCATGGGCTCTTTAGCTTGCTCGCATTTTCGCAACCCCGGCTGACGTGGGGAATTTTATCATCATATAAGCTGTGGATATGACGACTCTGAGCTGGTTGAGGGTCGGTCAACCTAGGACGGCTTTGTATACTGACGGGGCTATTCATATAGTGAACCTAACTTTGGCGCTGGCAACCTTTGGTTGGACGCCCAAGATGAGCCATGTTGTAAGGGTTCCCAGCGTCTCAACGACGTGTCCAGAGAAGTCGAAAAGGGCTCCTTCGTCTGATGCCAGCTAGTCCCTGTAGTTAGCCATTTCCTCCAAAGTTCTTGCGAAGAGTATGTCAGCAGCTGATCCGGGGTCCACCAGTACGCGTCTGACATCGAACCCGAAGATGTTGGCTGTGATAGTCAATGGATCGTTCATCCCGGCCGCGTTGCATGTGCCTTCAAAGGTCACGAGCTGCGCTTTATGTCGCTTACTCCGGTCGTTATTGATGTCATCCAGCCGATCGTGCGAAGACTTTGAGGATTTGTAGGTGTTGGCCATGCGAGTACCGTCCTGTGTTGAAAAAGTAAAAATACGGGTTTCTGATCATTTGGTGGATACTCCTACTCCTCGAAAAAGAAATGCCGTTTAGTGGCAGAGTGCACAAGGCATTATGGTCTGAGGAAGACGTCGGTGGGCACCATTGTAACTGTCGTTTTTGGTTCAGACAATTGTAGTTTGCAATTAAGGACCGCAAGAGGTCGTAACCTTGGGGGACTTGTCCTTAGGTGAAGAACCTAGGTGCCTACGTACCCTTGGGAAGTGATCAAAGTCCACGTAGTTCGTCATGGTGACGTCTATAGGAGTCGTTAGGCAAGGTGGTTACCTGTATTGGGCCGTGTGCAGCTAAGACGTGCTTAAGGTACTCCGGGTGGGTGAGCCGCTCGTGGGAGGTTGGCTTAGTGTGAGAGAGCTTGAGTCTCTGAGAGCTATTGGGAGCTCTATTGGTGGGATGCTCCGAGACGGAGGTGCATCTGCCGGTGACCGGACCTGGTGGCGTGCAAGGCCGAGCTTGGGAAATGTTATTGATGTTGGGCAAGAAGATGCCTGAGAGTGCTCAGTATGCTTGTCTGGATGGTTACGGATAACGTTCTCCACAGGTACTTTGGGTGTCTTGGATCTCGCCCCCTTTGTCCCTCGGGTGAGGATCTATTCATACTAAGTGTGGAGAGGACGTGATCGACCCACGTTCTCGTGGGACGTGGGTCGTCCCACGATGTTCAGGGGGTCTCCACGTATCCAGGACGGGAGCCCTCGTGGGAAGATGTGGGCAAGGGCCACGTAAGTGATAGGTGAGTGGTGCCACGTGTCGCTGGCGTGTGCTACCGCTAGTCTTCTAGAACCTTAGTGCCACGTGTCCCTAGGCAGAATATTCTGTAGTTACAATATATATATATATATATATATATATATATATATATATATATTAAATTTAGGGATATTACAATCTCTCCCCCTTATGAAATTCGGTCCCCGAATTTCTAATAAATCTCTTAAATACTATTAACTAGGGTAATTATCAAACATATTTATTCCATGTATGTAATATCCTAGCTAAATTTCTCAATGTATATTCCTTTTATATCATTTGTCCATTTTGTCTCTTCAACCATTTTTCTACCTTGTTCTCCTCGCATCTTTATATATTGTCATCACTTCTATAGGATCATCCTTCCAAATTTGAACATACCTAAAATTGCTAAAAATTCATGCATTTCTCAAATTCTTCCACCAATATTAACCATTTCCTTCCCATAGCTATATATTTATACATACTCATTCAACCTCATTAACCAATTCACATATTTCATTTAACTAAAGAATTCTTTCACCATCTTTCCCTCTGTCTCTTATGTCAATACTGTACCAGTCCACCCTTCACAATTTTCATCTTAAATCATAAATCAAACGTCCATATATTAACTCCAACATTTTTTGTACATAATCTGTTACTAATTAATTTGTCCTTCAGAGTAAACTTAAGCTTAAAACAGTAATCACAATTCAAAACATATTTTCTGGACTATAACAAAACCTTTGAGCAACATAAACCTAGAGTAATTTTCTATTTATCATCTTTCTAACTGCCACAAGAAGATCATAAGATACTTATATACGTACATGATCCCTTATATTATTTCTATTTTGTAATCAAGCATCATGAACCTAATTTTGTATCCTTATTCATCCTCACATCATCAATAACATGCAACTCTTTTTCTAATAGCTATAGCAACTCCTTATTTAGAATTACTCCTACTCTCCTACATTTAGCTGAAATTTTAGAGTTTTTTTTTTGGAAAGAAAATGTTTTAAGAAGAGTACTAGAATTATAAATAAAGGGAACTGGATACCCTTTAATGCAAAGTAAACAGAAATAATGCTATACATGCAGCAGAGTTGCAAAATCGTTTTGCATTTATGTAAGAGATACATTCTTAAAAGAACTTGGAGCCAAATATCTTTAAGTTGTTTTAAATAGAACCCTCACCCAGGGAACATCTAAAGACAAGGATCACTCCTAAAAATACAAGTGTTCTACTTCAATCCAATATTCCAAATGACACAAAAAGTGTACACTACCACACCTACCCACGTTTTGTCCTTGTCAAAACCTTTGAACTGTATAAGATGAAACCGCTCTAAATACCATGGGTAAACGTCCGTAAGTTCTCACCTTGAAATTTTTTTTAAAGAAAATTTGGCGTACCTTGAAGCCTTCCTAAATGGCCTAAAAATCGAAATGCCCTATCAGCTGTAATATTAAGACCAATCCCACCTTTCAAAAGCATACCCCTGCTAAAATAAAATGACTTTATCCAATCTCATAATCCATATAGATAACATACCGGTGTTAAACTATCCACCTCCACAATGTACTACTTAACAAAATTTGAGAATCATTATAGCTATCAAAGTTGACAACTTTGCTTTAATTATCTTTGAATCACATTAAGGGTTCCCTTGTCATAAATGTATCTTTTTCTTTCTATCACTCCACTAAAACTTGACACGATTATTAATAATAACATGTCCAATATTGTTGAGACTCTCCTTCAACATCCTCACACTAACTAATTAATTGAACAAATCCTTCAATGGACCTTAGCCTTTATTCATATGACATCTATAATTAATTAAAAGGTCAGCTTAGCATTATCTTCCTTTTATGTTCCTTAATTCCTCTCTTGTGCCTAACTTAGTAACTTATCTAAAATAAAAATTCTAGAAATCACCATTCTAACATTAAGCAATACAAAAAGGAGTTCTCAACACTTATGCTCTCCCAATGAGAGTTCATTTCTAGTGTACGAATAACATATATATGAGATCTACTCATAATCTCCCTAAACTCCAGTACGACACTTAAGCCAAATGGATAAACATAGTCTCAACTAGAATTAAATGAACTTAATATGCTAACCAAATTTTAAGTTGCTCAGAAAACCCTTCATTAAATACTCAGCTACCTATATATATATTTTCGAAATTTTCCATCCTTCTATTGTCATCAATTTAATATAATAGTCACTTTAATTCAACTTCTAGTCAATATTTGTTTCTAAGTAAGATCGTACAGAAAAATTTATTTGCAAAACCCAAAGATTATAATTATGTTGGCCACTAACCAATAACTTTTTTCACCACCCTTGCTGCAATATATCACACAATAAAACTTTGATCATCCCAAGTTCCCCAACCTTAAGTCATTTATAAGGGTACATCCTTCAACGAATAAGGTTTAAACCTATGGAAGTGTACTCCATAAACCGAAAAGAGAACATACAAAAGTGCAGCAACATGTTAAAGGGTCTAAACTTATATGCAAAATTATGACCAAATGTCTCAATCTAATAAAGATTTCTAAGTAACATTGTAATTACACCCCCACCAAAAAGTAAAATATACCCATTGCTTATATCTTTGTGGCAAGGCGAAACACACCAAGGGCAAAATTATACCAAACCCAACCAAAATTGATCAACAACAAAGTTTGGCTCCAACTTATCTAATAATCAAAACAACTTCCTTTGATTCCTTCACATTATCATGCTTTATTTGATAAGTTTCTTATTCAAAATTATTTTTCAATCACTTCAGCAAAAGTTTCAAACAATATCAAAATTTACATTTCTATTGAACCTAAATAGAGTTTATACTTCTATTTTCATCTCATGTGTCATACAATATTAGTCAAGATAATAATGTGTTCCTTTATCAGTTGTAGTTTCACACTAAATGTTCTGAAAAGCAAGGCAGCAATTGGCTTTCAAGGTACCAGCCTCACTGATGGTTAATCATTAACAGTAGCTAGGATTAAGGATTAAGGATTAAGGATATAAGACTCGAAAGAAAGTAAGGGACTTGACATCCTATAAGGTCTTCAATGATACTTTATCTATAATTATGCCCGGGTTTCATAATGATAGATAAGGTCCCGACGAAGAACACTTTGCTCCAATGATCACAAGAAACCTAGACCTCTGATACCATTCTGTGACACCCCTAGAAAATTAAATGAAGGGTGACCGGCACCGGATTCAAGGAAATACCTATGATTCGGTAAGCCTAAAATAATCAAGCAGAGTGAAACGATTCTTAATTACTCCATCTTAAAGCATAAGACAATTCGGCAGAGTCTCCCCTTAAAATCGAGTATTTCCAATTTGTACAACAGCCCAAAACAAATATAGACATTCTCTTAGAGAGCTCTGCTTCCACCCAACGAAACGAATAGTATAAAAACACATTACAGACATCCATAATACATCAAAAGAGTACTACGGATCCTGCCTGTGATCATAGGAGCTATCTAGAGGCAAAAATACCAATGAAATAGAAATCATAATAAATTATGGCCCACGAACAAGGTAGGCTCACCAAATGAAGAGGTCTTGAACTATGCAGAAAGGGAACAGATCCAATGCTACACTTATATCTGAAAGAAAAATTAAATGAGGGGTGAGTTTTGCAACTCAGTGAACAGATAATACCTACCATAACAGGAAGGGAACAAACCTGTGCGGATGAGTTTTTCGCAAACCATTTCACGGTTGTATTTTCTAACATAAGTATTATAAATAATAATAATAATAATAATAACATATAAACCTTTAAAACTAAAAGGAGTATGATTTCCAAATCAGAGTACTTTTCAAAATCTTATCAGAGTTAGGTCAAAATCAGATAGGGAAAACCACATCCACAGAACCAATCAGAACAAACATGAGCAACAAGGCTCACGAATACAGACATGAGCAACAAGGCTCATGAATACAGACATGAGCATCAATGCTCACGAATATAGATCCAATCGACGTGTGTTGGCTGACACACGGGGCTAGCAACACCCCTGCTACGTAGGGTTCCAAGGTGCACCAATGGCAAACGATACTGCGTTAGCTACAGGGTTCCATATCATATGGCTTCCCGAAAAATCATTTAGACAAGTAGAAATATAACGTTAATAAAATATTTTTAACTTTCAAAATCAGAGAGTCGAAAATACTTAGTAACCAGTAATCGCAAATAACTAATTGAATCAGAAGTGCATACAAATGAATTTCCATATAATAAATTGTTCTTCGAATGCAGAACACTTATTTCCAAACAATCAATCTTTCAAAAAAGTCTTACATCAATCGAATCGTTTCAAAACAAGGTGAGGACATGATCAACGAATACAGAATAATATTGAAATTTGCAGAACAAAATTTATAGAACAATACTTTAATGAATAATCAAAATATGATTGAATTTCTAACATGTCTATCATCTTATTATTTAAATTTGGTTTGTTCTCCATTCTAAATTAAAGGCCAAAATTAATTAAAGTGCAAGGTAGGCAAGAAAAGTGTATAGTAGGCATTATCCACTCACCGTGACATCAAGCTAATGCAGAAGTTCCACCACCTCATCTATAGTTCTCATACGAGATCACTCCAATAGGTCCTATTAGTATAAACAATATTCACTTTCAACGACTAATTTCCCATATCCGAAATTAACTCACAATAAGTTATGTGGTCCCAAGAATTTTCACTATTCTGATTTCAAGTAAAACCAACATATTCCCAACTAAACTAAGACACCCATTAATTATGAAAACCCAAGAAATTTTGAACTTTTCTAAAATAAATCCTATGTTAAATTGTTTTTTCATTTTAGTCCCTAACCTTTAAAAAGTTAAAAAATGACCTTTAACCTCCACAATTTCCACCGAATAATATACCTGCACATCATTGAGACTCTAACTAAAGTAAAAGCCCAGAATTTGAGAATTTTATATTAGTTACACATAGTTTTTTTTAAAGAAAATTCAGTTTAGTTCTTTTTCTCTAAATCAAGGTTTTTCAATTGTTTGCTCCCATTTTCACTCATCATGTAATTTCTAATATATCTAAAAACATATTAGAAGTGCAGTAATTACATCAACATCTCAGAAATGCTAACTATTTTAAATTAGTTTCCAATTTCATTAAAATGCTTAAAAAAATGGTTTTTTTTTTCGTTTTTCTTCCTCCTCCCCTTCTTCTCTCTCCCTCCCTCTCTCTTCCCTTGACAAATTTCAGCAAGCAATGAAGCTACTATTTATCCAAACAAGTTCCATTAACAAGCTTAGAAAGAAAAATAAAAGAAAACTCACCTAAGCAAGCAAGGAATTCCCAACAAGAATCATCTTTCTACTAACTCAAAACCAACAATAATGGCGTTTCTGTCACGACCCCAAATTCGGGAGTCCTGACCGACACGGGAAGTACGATTTGCCCTATCCCGTAAGCCTCTATACCCTGATTAACATTTATACATATTCATATCTACCCTTTTCTAATACAACCAATAGATAATACATATGTGGTCATCCATTTCTGGTGACCTAGGTAACCTGCAATCCACGGTTCGCTTAGTACCTCTTCAGCCCATATATATCTACTTATATTCAACCGCACATACATATAGTTTAACATATTGATCACACGCTTCCAAGCGTGCAATCTATCCTAGTCACATGCGGAAGTCAGATATATATATACAATATCATATCCTAACCCCATAAACCATAACCTATCTTTAACCTGTATGAAACCGACAATGCTAGAGTATGACATTTATATTTAGCAGTTGTAATATATACAAAAGCTATGCCCAAAAATGGTTCATATATACATCAAAACTTATACAAGTAACCAAAATAAACCACCCACGCGGACAAAGCGTGTGGTCCTCAGATATGTCCGTCTCTTTGAGAAGAAGTGGACGTATCCCCGACACCTGTGCCACCTGTATATGAAACATTTAAGAAGGAGGGTGAGTCAAACGGACTCAGTGAGGAGCTCCCCCATCCCCGGCATAGCAGCGGGTACCACTACTGCTGGGGGAAGGGAGCAATTCACAATAACATATGCATGAAACGGATTATCTTGCAACATTTAAGGTGATCATACAACCATACATCATGTCCACAACAACAATCCTTCATCATGCTTCTAACATACTTTTCACTTCTTACACGTATCATCTACAAATTATTCCTTTTGTTTCTATATATCATTTATCACATAAGTTCATATACATGTGTTCATATACATCTAAATCCTGTCTCCAGCTTTCCGCTAAGAGAAATACTAGCCCGAAGGCAATCTCGTGTCTGAACCTAGTTGATCACGCTAGGACATTCTGACTCCAAGTTACACTTAGAGCAATAGCCGGCGACTTATCTGACCTCGGTTCAACCAAGGCAATGGCCACTAAGTGGCATACCCACAGGTACTATAATCCTGTCTGTCCGATCAGGAAATAGCTAGGTAAGGTACAAAACCTACTTTACATCTCTTGTACAAAACCTATGTTATAAAAGTCATGTTCAGCCTCTGAATGCTCACACTCATTTACTTGAAATTGAGCTGGTGGAAGAACAAGTATGGGCCTAAAAAACAAATATACTGAACATTAATAACATTAAAAACTATTTGTTTGCAAGAAGAAATACACAACTGATGGGAAGTGAGAATGTTATGATCACCTTTCTAGCTTGATTGTTAATGAAGTGGTATATTTGGCTATTTGCTATTATCTCATTATAAAAACTAGATGTAATTTCTTCTTAACCTTGAAAATAAACAATATTTCTCTATCTAACAATAAAATCACATAATCAATACACACGTAAATTACTCTCAAAACAAGATAGGGCATGCATAACCTCTAGAATAATAGTTCATAGAAAAGAACCCTTTAATTTTTCATTCCAATTTTCACAATTCTAGGAAATGCTTTATTATAAAAGAACGGGCCAGTTAAAAAGAAATTGTTGAATTAATATAGATAACATATTTACTGTGAAAATTGAAATAAAAGAATCATAATATATCATTCATAACTAAATAACTTACTAACCAAAATAAGCATTCATTGAAACACTAAACACGTTGATAAAAGAAAGTGCCGGTGGTATCATAAGCCTTGAGACCTTCACACACCGATCGAAACTTGTTGAGAGCATCATTAGTGGTGAAGCTTATATGTGAACCTTTCTTCCTCTTCTTTGTAATGCTGGAATTACTTTAACTCTCCCCATCTTTGTTTTCGGAGCTCACCTTGCCAGGCCTTGCAAGTATTAGTGCAATAGTCATAACAGTTTTTAATTTTCAAGTCCCATGGCATCTTACATGAGGGAACATTTTATACCAAATGTAAGAATAAATCTCATTATTTGTAAATAAAATACTAGTCAAATTTCTGCAGAAAATAACAATAACCAGTCCACTATATTCAAAAGCAATATCAATCGAAGGTCTTGACAATGGCAGTGACTGAGGCTATACAAACACAAAATCTCTTACAATCTGCAGAGAGTGCGCTAGGCATTTCAACAAACAACTTTAGAGCATGCTTTGAATGAAGAATTTCTTTACATGCCTTTTATAATTATCCAATAAAAAAGATGAGTGCGAAGTAAAAGAATATAGTAGTAGCTACTAGCAAACAATAGCAATGATATATACTCATGTTAAGATGAAGATGAAGAACCAAAAATTTCAAAGCCATAAGGTTGATGGTGGATGTCTCACGTCAGCATAAGGACGAGGTGGATGGCAGTGTAAGGTCTACGACTGACTGCGGCGATGATGGCGGATGTCCAATGATGGATCGTATATTCAGCTCTCACAAAACCAGATTTGCAAATATTGCTGATTTCAACGGCAGTAGGATTTCAATGGCGGTGGAACTTTGACGGTAGCGAGAGGATTTCAATGTGGAAAGGAGACATGAACTAAGAGGAGAAAATAGGGTTTTGAATTAAGAAGAGTAGTCTTTTTTAACAAAATAGGCCTTTTCAAATAGAAGGGCTTTTTTACGGTTTTAAAATCGCCAAAAAATAAGGGTTTTTTCGGCGATTTTTGAAAATTGTCGGTAAAACACTGCCACTATTAGTCAATTTTTTGGTAGTGTCCTCCAATAGGAGAATACCTGTGAGAAAAAAAGCTACACATTCATCACTAGATAATGGTGAATTTTCTAATTATCCTTATGGATAATATTAATAGCCTCTACAGTCTATTTCGAGTGCAATGCAAACCGCAATATACCTAAATCAATCACAAATTTGAAGTAAGGTAAGTCTTTGGTATAATAATTGCTAACTCAATGTTCATGCATGTATGTAGGTCATAGCCTCTCCAAACCTATATATTATAATTTTTTGTAAGAATGTTTTCTTGTGATATGTGATCTTTTGGCCTTAAATTTATATATGCTAAACACCATCATCTGCAATTTGTAATTTTGTTATTAAGAACTTATTTATATTCTATTTGAGATGCTTATACAAAAAGAAAATATAATCACATCATCAGATAAAAAACTATCCTTCGCATTAATTATGACAAACACTAAAAAGATTATTGTCAGTTTCACAACCGATGCAAAAGATTGTGTTAATAGCATTCATCAGTTATGACAAAAATAACATTATTAACAAATGACATTAATTGACTATAACATCCATTAAAAAATGTCAACGCAAATGATTGATGCTAAATTTGAAGTTTTTAAAGTGCTACTTTTGAAAATCAACGTAATTATATTGTTAATAAATATATTTGTTCCATTTTATTATTTGTTAAGTGCATATTTTCATTGCAATCAAAATATTATTCCAATATAAACTTAAATTGTTCAATAAAATAGTTACATAAACTTAATATGTCATTTATTAAACATTTTGTCATTTAAAATATTTAGGGCATGTTTGGTAAACTTCCCAAACAGTACTCTACATGTAATCTCACAATTCTCAAAAAAATATACATCATATTTTATACATACCAAACACACTTTTTATCATACTTTTTCTCTCTATATCTCTCCTCACTTTTCTCTACAGTACTTTCCTTTACTCTACAGTACTTTCTTTACAGTACTTTCTTTACAGTACTTTACATTCGTGCATTTATACCAAGCGTGCCCTTACTTTTCACAAAAATTTTATGGAATATTCCGAGTATCATTCTTCATAAGCATTTATAGTGGTTTTGTAAACCACAAAACTAGGCAAACACCTAGTTTAGTTTTGAGTTTTAAGTCCATTGTTTTTTCTATCTTAAACCCACTCCCTCTCTCATCTATAAATACCTCATTAACCTATGTGTATTGAAGACACCAACTTGTGGCTAGGTAGTTCCATCTTCATAAAAATTTGCTTGCCCTTTTTGTTGTAATATCCGAGATATTTAGATTTAATTATTTTCATTATTATTAAATTTATTTTTCTTTCATAAAGAAAAATAAATTAAATTAAAGAATTACAGGGTTAAAAATACAATAAAGAAGAGAGTAATAGGGAATATTTATAAATTTTTAGGACCTAAAAGAAAAGAGGATATGACAAGTAAATAAGTTTTTCTAAAAAATAATAATAATAATAAATAAATAAATAAAATATATATCATATATATATAATAAAATATATATATATATATATATATATATTAAAATAATGGGGGGTAATGGGGGGGGGGGAACCCTGTAATTCTTAAATATATTTATATATATATATATATATATAATAAAATATATATATATATATATATATATATATATATATATATATAATAGAAACGCACACACACCCTCCCACTTACACACTCACACAAAAAAGAAAGAAAGAAAAGATAAGAAGCAGAGGCAGCCACATACACACACAAAACGTACATTTAAAAACTAAAGAAAAGAGAAAGCAGTGGCAAAAATGAAACAGAGCAGAGGCACGCACGAGAACCACCTGAGAAGAGAAGAGGGAAGCACGGACGGTGGTTTTGGGCCTGTTTCTCGCCGGAGGTCGTGCGCCGGTGACTGGAAAAGGTAGCTGGAGTTTTCTTTCATCCCCACCAAGCCTTCTACCCGATTGAATCAAGGTGAGAAAGCCCCAAACTCCCAAAACCCCAATTTCTCCTATTTTGGGTATTTTAGGAATTCTTCAAATACTTCCAATTGGGGCATTCCGGGGTTAAATTTGAGCTTAGTGGGTGTTATTGAAAGTTTAGTAAGGTTCAGAATCGAAGTTAAACCGTAGGATTTGACCGGGTATGGAAATTAGGAAAACTTAGATAGAAAATTCCTATAAATTGAATTAGTGCTAGTTGGATGCATGTATAGGCTTGGATTGGAGTAGTATAGGTGTTATAAATGCTAAAAATATACAAGGGAATAAATCCCGAGTATTTACCGTTTCAACCTGAACCCAATCAAGTGAAAAAGAGGCGAAATACAAAGCTACCGTACAGTAAGGAGCTGTGCGGTGGGTTGGACACTTTGGTCTAGTCCGTAGTGGACACCTAAGACCCGCTAAATTGGTTCCAAGGCTCTAATTATACCCAATTATATTTTTTTTATATAATTAAAGAGGTAGTAATTAAGCTTTTACTCGGGGAATAAGGGAGAAGGTGGAATGAGTAAGCTAAAGCCTCTTTTGAACCGTGAATTTAATTCTTTTATTAGTAAAATACCCATATGAACACATTAAGGGAAATTTAGACAAGTGGAAATCTCTAACCTAAGCAATTAGAGATTCTAAATGGCTCGAAAGTGTGAAAGTCAAATATGGGGCATTCTGGACTTTCAGAAAGAGCAAATAAAACGACGTAATGAACTAAATAATTAGTTTTTGGAAAATAGCTAGAGGGTGCATAAGCATTAGCATGACACATGCATGGTAGATGCTTAGTTACGCGTTCTAAATTTCTTAAATATAATATGTATAGGGCACCACAGAGTGATTGGAGCTTCAGGAACTTCGAGTACTGATCTAGAGGGCCAACGAGGTGAGGGGCTCTCCCATCCTTGCCCCACAGCGTTGGATGACTACGTGGAAAAAGTGGTTTGCTCTATTTTGTGCAAATTGATATATGGAATATATTTATATGAATAAATTTGTGATACACGTGTTTGATTTGCAAGTAAGCAGTCAACGTGCAATAGTATATGTGCTTATATGATTAATCACGGAGCCGTTATTTACTGCTTTGTTACCCCAGAGGAGACAATTTGAGACTTTAGCTCAAGCGACAGACTGTGCCAGAATGATTGAAACCAGGAAGAGGTACGGGACTTTTGTTGATCCCAAAGTCAAGTTAATTACAGGCAGTGATAACCAAGGTGGTGGAAGTAAGAAGAGGAAGACATCAGGTGGAAGTGCAGGATATTTAGGGTCCGCAGGAGGACAATCCTCAACTACCACCCATGAAACAGGTACAAGAGGAAATTTTCAAGGGGGACAAAGAGTGCAAGGCGGTGGAAATACCGGTAAAACAAGACCCCAGTGTGCGACTTGTGGCAGGTATCATTTTGGAGTGTGTCAGAGACTGACAGCGGGATGCTACCACTACGGCCAGGTGGGCCATATGGCTAGAGAGTGTCCAAAGAGAAAAGAGGGTACAAGTGTGAGAAGTAATCCGACGCCAAGGGGTACACCTATTCCAGCTCCACTAGTAAGAACTGTACCACCACAGCCAGCAAGTACAGGTGCAGCTAGAGGTCGTGGTGCAGGATCTAGTGGCAGGGGGCTAGGAGCAGTAGGTGGAGGACAAGCGCGGGTATTTGCACTTTCTCCGCAAGACGCTCATGCTTCAAGTGCAGTTGTGACAGGTACCCTTATTGTTTGCTCTCTTGAAGCACGAGTCTTATTTGATTCCGGCTCCACTCATTCCTATGTGTCGCATGCATAGAATGAAAGAAACAATACTGGTCTCTACTCCAATGGGAGAATCGGTACAAGTAGAGTATGTGCACAAGTCTTGCATTGTGGAGGTCAATGGTCATGAGACTGTGGTAGACCTTCGGTTGTTGTGTATGGTTGATCTTGATGTGATCCTCGGAATGGATTGGTTGGCGTCTTGCCATGCGGTTGTGGACTGTAGGGCTAAATATTTGAAATTTAATATGCCAAACGAGGAGCCTTTTGTGATACTGGGTGACGAGGTTGCATCATATCCAAGCTTGATCTTGGCTTTGAAGGCATCCAAATTACTTGTAAAGGGATGTAAAGGGTATTTAGCCTTGGTTAAGGATACCACGAAAGCAGTACTTTCACCGACTCAAGTACCGGTAGTGCGAGAGTTCTTGGATGTGTTTCCAGAAGAATTGTCGGGGTTGCCGCCCGATCGTGAGATTGAATTTAAAATTGAGCTGCAACCTGGCACCCAACCTATCTCCACACCACCTTACTGGATGGCTCCGAAAGAGTTAAAGGAGTTACATGCGCAGTTGCAAGAATTGCTTGACACGGGTTTTATAAGACCCAGTTTCTCTCCTTGGGGTGCACTGGTCCTTTTTATGAAGAAGAAGGACGGATCTTTGCGGTTGTGTATCGATTACCGGAAGTTAAACAAGGTGACGATCCACAATCAATACCCACTGCCGAGGATAGATGACTTATTTGATCAGTTGCAAGGTGCGAAGCGGTTTTCCAAGATTGATTTGCGATCTGGGTATCACCAATTAAAGATTCGAGAATCAAATATACCTAAGACCGCATTCCGGACTCGATATGGACATTACGAGTTCTTGGTGATGTCTTTTGGATTAACTAATGCTCCTGCAGCGTTCATGGACATGATGAACATGGTCTTCAAACCTTTTCTGGACCGATTTGTCATTGACTTTATTGATGACATCTTAGTTTACTCTAAGAATTATGAAGAACATGCAGAACACTTGAGAATAGCATTGCAGAAGTTGAGAGAAGAGAAACTGTATGCCATGTTCTCTAAGTGTGAATTCTGGCTTGACAAAGTTGCCTTTTTGGGTCACGTGGTATCATTAGAGGGAATCTACGTTGATCCAAGTAAGGTAGAAGCGATGAAGAATTGGTCCCAGCCTACCTCAGTTACCGAAATTCACAATTTCTTGGGCTTGGCCGGATATTGTAGAAGATTTGTGCAGGACTTCTCTAAGGTTGTTGCACCTATTACTAAATTAACACAGAAGGGGGGTGAAGTTCATCTGGGATGATAAGTGCGAGCAGAGTTTTCAGAAGCTGAAAGACAGTCTCACTACCGCTCCGGTGTTGGCATTACCTGAAGGCACAGGAGGGTATGTGGTATACTGTGATGCGTCGAGGATCGGGTTAGGGTGTGTCTTGATGCAGCACGGCAAAGTGATTGCGTATGCATCGTGACAACTGAGGAAACATAAGAAGAATTACCTGACTCACGACCTCGAGATGGCTGCTGTAGTATTCGCTTTGAAAATTTGGAGGCATTACTTGTATGGTGAGACTTATGAAATTTATACAGACCAGAAAGACTTGAACTTGAGACAACGTCGATGGTTAGAGTTGTTGAAAGACTACGACTGCACGATCTTTATCATCCAGGAAAGGCTAATGTGGTAGCTGATGCTCTGAGCCGGAAATCCATGGGCAGTCTCGCTCATATAAGTGAAGAAAGAAGACCGTTGATCAGAGAGTTGCACGAGCTAGAACAGACGGGAAATCTGTTTGAGATTGGGGATTCTAACTTACTTCTTGCTCATTTGCAAGCTAAGTCCTCTCTGGTAGAAGAGGTGAAGACTAGACAGGATGAAGATACCGACCTCAAGCAAATTAGGGATACTATAACTAAAGAGAAAGGGGACAACATCCGATTCTCTATTGATGATTTCGGAGTACTTCGGTTGGAGGGACGGTTGTGTGTCCCTATGGTTGATAACTTGAAGGAAAGAATCCTTGAAGAAGCACACCAGACAGCTTATACAATCCATCCGGGAGCCAATAAAATGTACCAGGACCTGAAACAGCTGTATTGGTGGAATGGCATGAAAAGGGATGTTGCAAATTATGTAGCCAGGTGTTTAGTATGTCAACAAGTCAAGGCTGAACACTAGAAGCCCGCCGGATCATTACAACAGATAGAAATACCTGAGTGGAAATGGGAGAGGATAACTATGGATTTTGTAACAAGGTTGCCAAGATCACCACGTGGATTTGATTCGGTTTGGGTGATAGTGGATCGCATGACTAAGTCCGCACACTTTCTGCCAGTTAAGACCACTTAAGGAGTCATTCAATATGCGCAGGTTTATCTATCAGAAATCGTTAGATTGCACGGTATGCAGTATCCATAATATCTGATAGAGGGCCACAGTTCACTTCCAGGTTTTGGAAGTCATTGCAGGAAGTGTTAGGAACGAGAGTTGATTTGAGTACTGCATTCCACCCACAGACTGACGGGCAATCAGAAAGAACCATTCAGATTCTTGAGGACATGCTTCAGGCGTGTATTATGGATTTCAGCGGAAGTTGGGAAAGGTATTTACCTTTGGCTGAGTTTGCATACAATAACAGTTATCAAGCGAGTATCCAGATGGCACCGTTCGAGGCTCTGTACGGTCGTAGGTGCAGATCCCCGATTGGGTGGTTCGAGGTCGGAGAAGCTAGCTTAATTGCCCTAGAATTGTTACAAGATGCCTTGCAGAAGGTGAAGTGTATAAGGGAGAGGTTGCTGACGGTTCTGAGTAGGCAAAACTCTTATGCAGACAACCGAAGGAGAGAACTTGAATTCGCCATTGGTGAACAGGTGTACTTGAGAATATCACCGATGAGAGGCGTGATGCAATTCGATAAAAAGGGGAAGCTAAGTCCTCAGTATATCAAACCGTTTGGAATCCTAAAACGTTTTGGGAATGTAGCGTATCAGTTGAAATTGCCTACGGAATTGGAGGGAGTACATCCTGTCTTTCATGTATCAATGCTTCGGAAATATCTTCCCGACCCCTCGCACGTAATCCAATCGCAAGACGTGCAGCAAACCAAAAATCTGACACATGAAGAGGAGCCAGTGGAAAACTTAGATCGACAGTTGAAGAAACTCAGAACGAAAGAGATTCCATTAGTTAAGGTTCTGTGGAGAAATCACTCGACTGAAGAAGCTACATGGGAGGTCGAGGGTGAAATGCGCAGGACGTATCCTCATCTGTTTCAAGACTAAGGTTAGTAGTGTATTGTTGAAATTCAGGGACTGAATTTCTAAAGGGGGGAAGATTGTAATATCCGAGATATTTAGATTTAATTATTTTCATTATAATTAAATTTATTTTTCTTTCATAAAGAAAGATAAATTAAATTAAAGAATTATAGGGTTAAAAATAGAATAACGAAGAGAGTAATAGAGAATATTTATAAATTTTTAGGACCTAAAAGAAAAGAGGATATGACAAGTAAATAAGTTTTTCTAAAAAAAATGAGAATTATAATAATAATAAATAAATAAATAAAATATATATCATATATATATATATATATATAATAAAACAAAATATATATATATATATATATATATTAAAATATTTGGGGGGGGGGGGGGGAAACCGTGACCCCCATCCCTTTTTATTTAAGACATAAAATATATATATATATATATATATATATAATAGAAACGCACACACACCCTCCCACTTACACACACACACAAATAAAGAAAGAAAGAAAAGATAAGAAGCAGAGGCAGCCACATACACACACAAAACGTACATTTCAAAAGTAAAGAAAAGAGAAAGCAGTAGCAAAAACGAAACAGAGCAGAGGCACGCACAAGGACCACCTGAGAAGAGAAGAGGGAAGCACGGACGGTGGTTTTGGGCTGGTTTCTCGCCGGAGGTCGTGCGCCGGTGACCGAAAAAGGTAGCTGGAGTTTTCTTTCATCCCCACCAAGCTTTCTACCCGATTGAATCAAGGTGAGAAAGCCCCAAACTCCCAAAACCCCAATTTCTCCTATTTTGGGTATTTTAGGAATTCTTCAAATACTTCCAATCGGGGCATTCCGGGGTTAAATTTGAGCTTAGTGGGTGTTATTGAAAGTTTAGTAAAGTTCATAATCGAAGTTAAACCGTAGGATTTGACCGGGTATGGAAATTAGGAAAATTTAGTTAGAAAATTCCTATAAATTGAATTAGTTCTAGTTGGATGCATGTATAGGCTTGGATTGGAGTAGTATAGGTGTTATAAATGCTGGAAATATAGAAGGGAATAAATCCCGAGTATTTACCATTTCAACCTGAACCCAATCCGGTGAAAAAGAGGCGAAATACAAAGCTACCGTACAGTAAGGAGCTGTGCGGTGGGTTGGACACTTTGGTCTAGTCCGTAGTGGACACCTAAGACCCGCTAAATTGGTTCCAAGGCTCTAATTATACCCAATTATATTTTTTATATATAATTAAAGAGGTAGTAATTAAGCTTTTACTCGGCGAATAAGGGAGACGGTGGAATGAGTAAGCTAAAGCCTCTTTTGAACCGTGAACTTAATTCTTTTATTAGTAAAATACCCATATGAACACATGAAGGGAAATTTAGACAAGTGGAAATCTCTAACCTAAGCAATTAGAGGTTCTAAATGGCTCGAAAGTGTGAAAGTCGAATATGGGGCATTCTGGACTTTCAGAAAGAGCAAATAAAACGACGTAATGAACTAAATAATTAGTTTTTGGAAAATAGCTAGAGGGTGCATAAGCATTATCATGACACGTGCATGGTAGATGCTTAGTTACGCGTTCTAAATTTCTTAAATATCATATGTATAGGGCACCACAGAGTGATTGGAGCTTCAGGCACTCCGAGTACTGATCAGGAGGGCCAACGAGGTGAGGGGCTCTCCCATCCCTGCCCCACAACGTTGGATGACTACGTGGAAAATGTGGTTTGCTCTATTTTGTGCAAATTGATATATGGAATATATTTATATGAATAAATTTGTGATACACGTGTATGATTTGCAAGTAAGCAGTCAATGTGCAATAGTATATGTGCTTATATGATTAATCACAAGGTGTATATGTGCTATTGTGGCTCACCGAGCCTTATATGATGTCGTGGGTAGGATTGAGTCAGAATTTCATATGTGAGAGTTTATTAATATTAGGAACCCACTTAAATTGATCATCGTGCAAAGGTTTTGACCGTAAGGTACATTGAGGAAAATGAACCTAGGTTGTTAAGTGTGAGTGAGAGTCATGCATAATTGAAAAGGGGGAAACTAGGCCTAACTAGTAATCACGTATAATATTCAACTAGTTCTCATAGGGCGTCTTTCAAGGTTAAATATGTTAGTTGAGTTTGTTTAGGTTGTCCGGGTAGATCGAGTCAGTCATCCTGATCGGACATACAGGATTATGACGTCAGCAAGTATGCCACATAGTGGCCATTACCTTGGTTAAAACTGAGGTCAGACAAGTTGCCGGCTATTACTCGAAGCATGCCTTGGAGTCAGAAAGTTCCTGGTGTGATCAACTAGGTTCGTACATGAAATTGCCTTCGAGCCAATATTTCTCTTAGCGTAATGCAGGAGACAGAAAGTGAGTGCCTACGTGCACAAGTATATGTTAACTATGGAACCATATGTTATATGTTTATGATTGATTTACATGCAGATTAATAAATATGTTAAAAGCATGAAATAGGATTTTAAATTGTGAATATGATTTACTGATTTCCTGATCATGTTAAAGATCATAATACGAATCCGTTTCATGCGCATGTGGTTGTGGTTGCTCCCTTCCCCCAGCTGTAGTGGTAACCGCTGCTACGCCAGGGATGGTGGAGCTTCTTACTGAGTCTGTTCAACTCACCCCCCAGTTTACATGTTTCAGATACAGGTGGTTCAGGAGTCTGGAACGCGTCCACTTCTTCTCAAGGAGGCGGACAACTCTGAAGATCGCACGCTTTGTTCGCGTCGGTAGTTATTTTGATTATGTATACATGTTGTGATGTATATATATATGAATCCTTTTTGGGCGTGGCGTATGTACCTTTACATCTGTTGTGTATATATATATGTCACACCTGAATTCTAGCATTGTCGGCTTCATACAGATTAAAAGGTCTTGGTATTGGGACTTTAGGCTATGACATAGCATATTTCATGTATATATATATATATATATGACTTCCGCATGTGAATAGGATAGATCACACGCATTGAGGAGTGTGATCAATATGTAAACTATATGCAAGCGTGTGATTGAATATATGTATGACTGTACACAGGATTTCTGCATGTGAATAGAATAGATCACCTGCCCTGAAGCGCGTGATCAATATGTATACTATATGTAAGTGTGCGTGAATACGTGTATATATATAGACTGAAGCGGCATTGAGCGAGCCGTGGATTGCACGTTATTTAGGTCATCGGATATGGATGGCCATAAATACCATATATTGTTTATATTAGAAATGGGTAGTTAAGAACATGTGTAAATGTCAATCAGGCATTTGAGGCTTACGGGATAGGAGAAATCCTACTTCCCGTGCTGGTCACGGACGCCCGGTAGGGGGTCGTGACATTTGTAAAGAGAATGGTCATTGTAATACCCCGGAAAAATTTCGAGGATTAAAGAATGATTTATTTAAAATTTCGAGGATATAAGAATGATTTATTCCGGGGCTAGGAATTAAAACTTTAAAAAGAATATAGGAAAAGTATGAAGGTTAAGGGAAACTGGAAAGGAACCGAGAATACTTCGAAATTTCATGTAAAATAAAAGGTGAAAGAAAGGAGTAAAATACTTTTTCGAAATTAATTCAGGACCTACGAAATTAGAAACCTAAAATAAATAGGAGTGGGAACTAAATTAAAATAAAATAAAAGGGAAAGAAAAGAAGTAGAAAATCATTTTTGGGATTAATTCTGGACCTAAGAAATTGGAAACCTGAATTGAATTGGGAAAGGGATTAAATTAAAAAATACATATTAGTTATTATTTATATAATTATTAATTATTTTATTAATTAATTATATTACTTTTATTAGTTATTTATTTAATTATTTTATTTTATTTAATTATTTTTAAAATGGGGTGCCGTGGGTGGTCTTATATTAAAAAATAGGTAGGTAGATAAAAAAGAAAAGAAAAGCAAAGGAAATAAAAGAGAGGAAAGGAATAAAAAGATAAAAAGAAAAAGAAAGAAATAAAAAGAGAAGGAGGGTGACTTGGGCGTGAGAAAGAAAGAAAGAAGAGAAAAGACGAGAGAGAGAGAGGGAGCACGAGAGGAAGAAAGGGGATGGAGGTTTCGCCGGAAATTCGTCGGAAACTCGCCGGAGGAGAGCGGTTCGACGCCGGCCACGACCACCAGAGCTCAACTCCAACATCTCCTACACCTTCCACCAATCGAATCAAAGGTTGGTAACCCCAATTTCATTCGAAACCCCAATTTTTTTCATTTTTAGGGATTTCTTCGATTGACTTTCGATTGAATTGTTTCGAGGGTAGATTGAGACCTAGAAAGTGTTCTTGAACACTTAGTTGGGGTAGGAATCGAAATTATATTTCCGAATTTGCCCAAATTCGAATTTGGAAGGATTTGGGATTGAAATTATAATTATTTTCAATTTGGGAAAATTGTTAATAATTAGGATTGAGCTTGGATTTGAGTAAATAGACTTGGATTGGTATTATTAAAATTATATGGTTGGAATATTAGCTGAACAAGACCCGTGAAGAGCTGGCCCGAGATTACTAAGGTTGAACCTTGACGTTAACGTACCGGGTCCCTGCTCGGGTTGCCCAAATACACTTTAAGGGTGATGTTGAGGGCTCCAAACCACTTCTTTTCAATCTTAAACACCCTAGAATAATTCTAAATATGCTATCAAGCATCAAGAATTAATTTAGGTACCTTCTTGTTTCTCAAGGATGGAAACTTGCGGCACAATGAAGTCCAAATTCTAAAATGGTAATTTTATTCCTTCATAATTATTAGGAAGCCTTAAGTAGGATGAATTAGAGGTGTATTGAGGTTTAGAAACTAGATTTGTTAGAACCCGAGTAAGAACACAAGTTGAAACAAAATGCTTAGACCTTCCTAAAATTAGGATTCCTTCCAATCAAGTTAGATAAGCTTCCTTAGAAGCGAATACAAATTAGATAGAGGTCTAATACTCAAATCCAAGTATGTGAAACACTCAAGTAGAGTGTTATATTCGAGTAAGTCAAGTGTTCGAGGAAGGATACGCATAGGTAGGGATAGAGAAGTCCAATAAGACCAAGAGCTTGACTCTATGGCAACCATGGACTACACGTGAGAGTAATGGAGAGATAAATAACGAGTAAGTTAAGTAATAACCTTAATGAAGTAAATGTTGTTCTTATAGGAACAACGACACGCAATAGAGTGCAATAGGAACTCCGAGGAGACTAAAGTTACAGGAGAGGATTGCATGGAAGGTTGGCCAAGGTGGAGGGTTCTTCCATCTCTGCTCCTAGGGTTGTATGCTTATGTGGATTACATGAGTATGTATATTCTCTGCTTGTCTGGTATGTGTTAGCTGGAGATATAGAATGCTAAAAGAATGAAAGGACTATAAAATATGTTGTGGAAGATAGCTTGGATAGGAAGACGTAGGAGTAGAGTATAATTGTTTGCTATGATTGGTGTGTTACAAATCCAACTCATACACTTCGGAGGCATGATGAATATTTTATTAAATCTTTTCCACGACGGTGGCAAGAGTCCTTGTACGGAAGGGCTAAACTTTATTTTGAAAACTCGTCACGACGGTGACTTAAATTAAAATCATGCAAAGGGAGTTATTGGTGGGTTTAGGATTTGGTTATGCTAGCGATGTGAGACATCGACTAGAACAACGTCAGATGGCACTTGAGACCTCAGTTTTTATAATCACCATGACGATGGTCATTACCCTATCCTGTCAATAGGGTCAGAAAGGTTTTATATTGCTATGACGATAGCTTGAGGCTCAGAGAGTGCATTTGGACGGGTATATGAGTTATATCCTGTTGAGGATACTTGTACATATTAATAAGGAGAAGAATTGTTGATCCTTCGGGAAAGATACAAAAAATCCTATTAATATGTGAGACTAAGGTAAGGAGACACGGGAGGAACCTACGGGTGAACCGTGAGCCTAACCTAGTAAAAGAGAAACCATCATGTGGAGTTGGTCCAGGGTGTGTCAGTGGCCATGCTTCAAGACGTCGTGCTCTGCCCACCATGTGGCCTGGTTGGGTAATGGACGAGTGGGCTCAAGCTATTGCCCCGCAGCAAGGGGTCAGGACGTGCCACGTCGTGGCTATACGTCAGTTGTTTGATGGATAGAAGTTGATTGTGTTTGATTAATAGAATTGTCACGAGGTGACTAGTACTCAAGTGAATGGGTTAAGTATTGTTTGATTAACAGAATTGTCACATGGTGACCAGTACCCAAGTGAATGGGTTAAGTATGCTTTGTCAAGTAGTGGGCAGCAACCCAAGTGCACGGGTTCGAGGTAGGAAAGCCATGTAGTGGCTAGTAAATACCCCATAGTGGGGGAAGTTAAGTAGATGTATGTTATAGTATCTGCGTGTACTTAAAAATTGTCTGTGTTTGCATATTATTGCTGATTGTGCAGCGAAGTGGTGACGTACAGGTTTACGTCATCACAACGTCTTGTTTGATTCAGATATGCTAAACGTGAGAAGACCGGTAAAGTAAAAGACGGCACTATATGTTACGTGTTTAACTGCTGATTGATGACGTGGAATAAACTGCTGCATGTTTACAGTTATTAAATGCATGCGAGTGTTTGGGTGAAATTTCTGTTATTGTGTGATCACCTAGAATGCATGCTAACTCACAGTAACTAGTTGTTTGTGCATGTTGTTGTGTATGACTCCCAGTCCCAGCGGTAAGGTACCCGCCTTGCGCCGGGGATGGGAGAGTCCTCACTGAGTCGCGTGGTTAAGACTCACACCTCGTTTTTACTACACAGAGACAGGTTAACTACAGGTGGAAGAAGTCTCGGTGGAACGAGGGACAAGCAAAACTTTCCAAGACCCACAACTTGTTCATGTGGGTGAATAAATTGTAACTGTAATTTCATTTACTTTATCATTGTATCATAAAGTAAAGGGTAGACGTACCCAATTAGATTGTATTACTAAATCTAGAACTGTCAGCTTCACACAACTTAATGATCAGGATTTATTTTACTGTGATACAGGGAAAATTTGTTTTCAAAATATATATATATATATATATATACATATATCTGTTGCATGTGAATAGGATAGGCAACATCTTCGTATGTGTAACCGGTACACAGGTTATATATTATGTGTGTTTTCCTATATCTATATCCTGAAGCGGCACTGGCCGTGGATTTGCTTGCCTAGGATAAGCCACCATTTCGGTGTAGCCATGGTATTATAATGCATGTGAATGTATTTTTCAATAATAGCTATTCTGTCAATTAGGTGATAAGGCTTACAGGCATAGGGATATTCCCTGTGGCTGTGCCGGTCACGGTCCTTTAAACGGGGGTCGTGACAGTCATGGAGGATGAAGATAATGATAATGATTCCATTACAAGGGTTCACAATATATTATTAAACTATCAGATCAATGGTGCACCAAAGGTATTCACATCTAATTAGGGAAAAAATTCATTGTGCTGTATACATATACCTCTATATACAATAGAAAAAAAAAAGACTCGGTAGTTTCATATGAACTTGAAACCCAACAACCAGTGCTGAAAATTCCAATTCCTTGTGATTCATATATTGTTTCCTGCTGCTTTTAAATATGTGGCAAGTGTATATATTTCCTGTAACTGTCATTTTTGGCTCAGACAATAGTAATTTGTAATTAGGACCGTAGGGGGTCTTAACCATGGGGGACTTGTCCTTAGGTGATGCACCTAGGTGCCTACGTACCCTTCAGAAGGAAGCAAAGTCCACGTAGTTGGTCATGATGACGTCTATAGGAGCCGTTAGGCGAGGTGATTACTTGTATCAGGCTGTGTGCGGCTAAGACGTGTCTAAGGTACTCCGGGCGGGCAGCCGATCTTAGGAGGTTGCCTTAGTGGGAGAGAGCTCGGGTCACTGAGGGCTGCTGGAAACCCTGTAAGTGGTAGACTCTGGGATGAAGGTGAGCCTGCTGAAAGTTGGCCTTGATGGGACCTACGGCAGAGCTCAGGATGCGTGGAGGATTCGTGTAAGATGTCTTAGAATGCTCAGGTTATCGAGAGTATGTGAGGGATCTTAGATTAGGTGTCGTAGCCCTTCAGGTTTCGTATATCTTAGTCCCCTGGGTGAGGGTCTATTTATACTGAGTGTGGGGAGGTCGTGCTAGACCCATGATCTCGTGCATCGTGGGTCGTCCCACGATGCTTGGGGAGCTCCCACATCTGGTTAAGCGGGTGCTTCGTGAAGTGACGTGGGCGAGGGCCACGTAAGTAGTATATGAGTGGTCTCACGTGCCACCAGCATGTGCGGGGGCCAGGTTTCTAGAAGCTTTATCCCATGTGTCCCAAGGTGGAACATTCTGTAGTTATATAAGTCCCCCAAGTCTACGGGTGCTGGGCGCCCCAGGACTTAAGTTCCATTGTCCGTAAGCTACTTAGGAATTTTCTCCATCTTTGAGCCTGGATGGGTCTGTCCGCGCGAGGTCATGTTTACTCAGCGCTGATCGCCCGACTCGCGAAGGCAGTGTCCTCCGTTTTGTTCCGCGGAAGGGGAGACGTTTGGGAGGTGACACGCGTCCTTCTTTGAGTGGCTGACTGCTTGTTATCCTCAGCATGTTTTCGAGCCATCTCTGCAGAAAGTACGCGACTTACCGAGGTGGAGTCATCATTGCTCAGTGGGGTATTTCCCGGAATACCCTTTGTGGGTAAGCGGGAGAAAGCCGAAGGTCAGGGGCCGCTTGGTCATTTTTGAAGGATTCTCTTCTGGTCGAGTTTGCTCGCGGCTAGTGGCTGACGGGATTTCTTGCTGAGAGTTGTCGGTTGAAGGAGTAGGCTTGTTGCAGGTGCCACGCGTCAGAGCTTAAATGGGTGCTTCTGGCGTTGGGTGTTTTTGCCGCCGTTTCTCCTTCATTAAATGTAATGTAGGTTCCTTTCTGAGGGTAGCCATCATTAGCCCGAGCCGAGTACTCTTTCGAAAAGACCCTTACGTGTCTCCAGGTGACTCTTGGATTCTTGAGGGCTTTTCGGTCTTTGGGTTTCTGTTGCCTTGGCGGTGAATCTTGGCCGTTCTTCCTCTCTACGTGTTCGGTTGAGGTGAGCGGCTGTAGCTCGACCTGGTTATGGAGGATAATAAATTCTATCCGTTGCGGGATACGAGGGGGCTAAGGTGTTTGAATCATCGCGCCTCTGGGTATCCTATAAATGTCCAGCGTTTGAAAATTTCTGACTTTACATTTGCATTCACCTTTCTCTGTTGCCTCTATTTTCCCTGCCTTTGCTTTGCTCTCTCTGATTCTTGCCCCTTCTTCCTGCTCTCTTGTTTTCGTCGGGATTTTGCCATGGCTGGTGGTGACGACTATAGCTTTTACCCCTTCAACTTTACTGATTTAGAGGATCTTCCTTCTTCTTCTCCTCCTCCTCCCCCTCTTAGCCACACTCGCGACGTCGGTCGGAGTAGGGGGAAGAAAAACGGTCAACAGAGTCTTTCTCCGGAGATAGTGGCTGATGTCCCTACTGTGGTACCTACTGGTGGTGAGAGGGAAGGACGGTTTCCCGCACCTCCATCTTCACTAAGAGACCGCCGGCAGGAGGGTCTTCAAAGGGAGAAGAGGAAGAAGGATGGAAGAGGTAGTGCGAGCAGACCCCAGGAGGGGGAAAGGAAAGGAGCTTCTGCTGCGGAGCTGCCCAAGGCCAGAGAAGGAGGGTTCAAAAAACGGCCTTCTGTTGTGGAGTCGCGGTTGTCTTCGCAGGCGGTATGGCGGAGTTCTGACCAGGGGGATTTGCAGGCGAAGGCGCCAGTGCAAGGCGCTGTTCCATCTTCTATTCCTGCCTTTGTTCCTGCCTTTGTTCCTACCTCTGTTCTCACTTCCGCTCCTGTACGTCAATCACCCAAGAGGGTGATTCTATCAACTCGTCTTCCCGTCATGGGCCCCGTTGAGGGGGTCGATCATCCTGCTGCTAAGAGGGCCAGGGTGGTCGTTGAGGAGCCTGCAGGAGTACTGCCACGGCTCGGGTTTCGGCAGGCAAGACCGTGGCTGAGATTTCAGCCAGAGTTGCGAAGTTTGGTGAAGCAGCCGTAGAGGCCGGAGCTCTCTTGGATGTACTGGCGAGTCAAGCAGCTGTCACAAAAGATCTTGTCTCAGGGTCGAGCGTCGGCCCTTCTGAACCCCTTGGGCCACCGGAGGGGTGACTACCTTTTAAGCTCGTGGCATTGGGCAGGCGCTTCCCCGTGGAGATGCGGGAGAGGGAAGCCAGGGGGTTGGACACTTCTGCCCTGAATTTTGCTGTTCGCGGCTTCAGCCGGGATGCTGAGGCCCTAGCTGACTTCCACCAAGCTGGCTTTGAGTGGGAGAAGCGTGTGGTGAGCTCCTTTATCCTGGTGTTTTGCCCATTTTGGTTTATCCTTTGTATTCCTGACTTTGCCTTGTTGCAGGGGGAGATCCGTCTTGATCGGGATCAGTTTGCCGGTGTTGCATCTTCCAAAAGTCTGGCTTTGGAGGTCTCCCAGAAGAGGTTGGTGAACGTGCGTGGGTAGCTGTCCGCAAAGAAGCTGGAGTGTGAGGATCAAGGACGCGAGGTTATGTGCTTGAATCAAGAGGTTGCCCATCTTAGGGCTGAAGCTGGACATCCTTCCGAGGTTACTCTCCTTTGCTCGGAATTGGAGAAGACTAGCAAGGAGCTGGCCGCCCGTCGGGATTATGCTGAGAGGCATCGGCATGAGCTGCATTCTCTCCGCGAAGCTTTGCGGGGTGCGGAGGCTCGCGCTTTTAAGAACCTTTCTGGTTGGCTGACGGCCGAGGATAAGGTTGCCAACGTCACTGATCTCCAGGGGGAGTTGTTGGCGCAGAGGATGTATGGCATGCTTCTGGCCGTCGAGCAACTCGAGCGTCTCCGTGGGGAGAGGTTTTCGGCGGAGTGGATGGCTTCCTTGCATCCTTCTTTGGAGTTCTTTGATGGTGAGCTTCACGATCGAATGGAAATAGATCCTCCGTTGAATCTTGCTTATCTTCACCAGCTGACCGACCGCCTGGTGGAGCACCAGGTGTTGTCTAGAATCGGCGGGAGAGCTCCAGAGATTGCACCTACTTCTCAGCAGTTAGCTGAATCGACCAGGCGGGGGTCACTGGAAGGGGTTGACCATGCGGAGCCTGCTGGGGCTAAGGCCTACATAGATCTTGGGGATGCCCAAGAATATGTTTATGTAGTTTTCAGGGTGTTTACCCTTTGTAATTGGCGGACGCCCTCTCATTTTTGGCATCTATTGAGAATTATTTTTTTCTTTTAAAGAGTTTTTGCTGCACCCCTTTTTACTTCTAGGCAAAAAGTCGTGCGTGATTGCAGTTTCTCTTTTCTTAGTTATCTCTTTACGTCTGGGTAAAATTATTTTTTGCATGAGCACCATTTGATCAGGACGGTTTTGTATGCGGTTTGCTAGCATGATTTTGTCGAACATTCGTTTTGTGTTTTTCGCACCCAAGGGGTTTTTATCGCGCTGCTGGGGGAAATATTAGCTTGGCCCTAGAGGCGCTTAGCGTTTCTTAGGGCGGTCGGCCCATTGTCCTGTTGTAGGACTTACGCGAGTACTTTGCAAATTTGAAGCCTTGTCTCTTGCCGAAAAAGAATACTTCAATAATAATAGACAAAATGGTTATATTCGTGCAGCCTCAGTCGGGCTAACCTTAGTTAGGCTGAAAGTAAACAAGATGATTACATTCGGATTGCCTGGGTCAGGCGGGCCTTAGTCAGGCTGAAGTGAATCCTAAATTTGAAATAAAGAGACGTGCGTGACTTGACTTAAAAGTGGTGTGAGAACGCAAAGTGCGTTCGGAGTTTTAGGCGGAGGTCTGGTCCGGACGGGCAGACTCTAGTTTCTTCCCTCTTGACTCTCTACCCTCGGGGGGTTTCTCGCGTGTTTCTCGGGGACCAAGGTGGGCAACCTTGACGGTCTTGGTTAGGCTCGCTGCGTAGCACGCTCCCGCCAGTTTCTGGTTTGCCACGATTTCTCCAACTCCATGGGGGGTTGGGAACTTCATTGTGAGCTGTGCGGTGGACACTACAGCCCTGAGTTTGTTTAGGGACGGTCGCCCTAAGATTGCATTGTATGCTGATGGTGTTGAGACGATGATGAAGTCTACATCAAGGCTAACGACCTTTGGTAGGGTGCCCATGGTTGTTCGAGCAGTGACGATTCCTTCTGCTGGAACCTGGGCTCATGAGAACCCTATGAGTGTGCCGAGGAATGGCCTTATGCTGGTTTCGTTCAACCCAAGTGTTTTGAAAGTGTCGAAGTAGAGGATGTCTGCCGAGGATCCTTGGTCGATCAAGACTCTCTTGACTTTGTAGTTGGCGATTATGGCCGTCACCACCATGGGGTCATCGTGGACTGGTCCCTCTAGGTTGGTGAGATCTAATGTGATGGGGTCCCCCTTAGATTCGCTCCTCTTTTTATGCTTTGGGGCGTAGACGAGGGCAAGAATGGAGCGTTTCACTCTTTTCTTGCTTTGCGGTGATGAGGAAGTTCCTCTCTACAGGCTACCTGCAATGACGTTGATGACCCCACGAGTACGTGTCTGATCGTTGGCCTCTCGTGGATGTTCTACGTTAGCCCTGCTTTCTTCCTTAATGAATCCGCCGAGCTGTCCTTTGCGGATTAGGTCCTCCATCTGATCCTTTAGGTGGATGCAGTCGTTGGTTTCGTGCCCGTAATCCTTATGGAACTGGCAATATTAGGACTTGTCTACTGGTTTTCCCGTTTTTCGCCTCTTGACTTGAGGGGGAAAGCTGAGCATGTCCGAGTGATAAATCTCTTCCAGTACCCCAACATGGGATTTGTTGAGGGGAGTGTATCTTGTGAACCGTCCTCTAGGAGGCATTCGTGGTTGAGGAGGTGATCTCTTCCTGTTGTTTTTCTCCTTAGGAGCTTGGCTTTCTGTCGTCATTTTTTCCTTCTTCTTTTCCGCTCGCTCCATATCGACCCTGCTTATCAGGAATTTCCTCATCTTGTCTTTGGCGATTTGTGCGTTCTCCTCCTGGATGAACCATTCTGCATGGTCCATCAGCTCCTGTAAGGTGGAGACGGGGCATCTATTGAGTTCCTTGTAGAACTGCGAGCATCGAAGACCTTCTTTTATGACGAAGATGGCAACGGCGTCCTGGAGGCCTTGGACTTGTAGCGAGAGTTTTGTAAAACGGGCCAGAAAGGCTTGTAGGGTTTCTCCTTCCTCTTGGTGGAAAGCGATGAAGGAGTCTTCATTCTTGTGGTATTCCTTGCTGCTGGCGATCTGTGTAAGGAAGTTTTGCGCCAACTGTTCGAAGCTGTGGATTGAATTGGTGGGCAGCAGCGAAAACCATCTTAGGGCGGCCTCTTTCATGGTTGACGAGAAGACTCGGCACTGTTGAATGTCCGTCATATGTAGTATCGACATAGCCGAGTTGAAGGTGTTCAGGTGATCCCGTGGATCGGTTTCCCCGCCTTAAGGTTCTATGTGGAAGGGTATCTTGAAGCCCATGGGCACGTGCTCGTTCATGATTTGTTGGGTAAAAGCATGTCTCCCCTTTCCCTGGAAGTCGAACGCGGGCCATTGGTAAGCATTTGAACCGCAGGCAGCATATGGGTTGTAAGTTGTTGCCCATGGCATGTGGAGGTAGGATCCCGGAGGGTAGTTTGGGACTGGTGGTCGCGGATAGCTCGTACTGGATCGTGTTCCTTGTTCGGCGATCATAGCTGGTCCAAGCGGGATCACTACTGGAGGCCCTGGTGTTGTTCACGACAGTCGTGCAAATTCCATTGGTAGGGTCCCAAACTGTATTGAGGGCAGCTTGGTAGGGTCGTTGGAGGTCCCCGTCGTCGCACCGTGTGGCACTAGTGGTAGTTGGCATCTTGCGTTCGCTGGGGTGAGGTTCCTGTTCTCCTCCCACTATTGTTGGCACAGGGCCGCTACTTTTTCCTCGAGGCGGGAGATCTCCACGTCCCGCGGATTCCTCGTTGGCTCTATTGTTTCTCGACCGACGGTTGTGGGGCAAGGAACATGTGGCATGCCATACGGGTGTTGAGGGCAAGTTTCCTCTCCAGGTGCCGGGTTCTTGACCACGGTTTCTGCAACAGCTACCTGCGTCATTGAGGTGCTTTGAGGCTGGGTTGCATTTGATCCACCTGCTTTGGTTGTGACAGCTTCGACCGTTCCCTGCCGGTTCCTTGTGCTGCGCCTTGAAGTGCTTGCGTCGGTAGTGGCTGTGGGGGCGTTCGAGTCGGTCATGCTATATTATATCTTGTAAAAATGATGGGAAAAATATATGGGTTTCTGAGCATTAGGTATATACTCTTACTCCCCGAAAAAGAAATGCCGTTTAACGGCAGAGTGTGCAAGGCAATGTGGTCTGAATAAGACCGCGGTGGGTGCCACTGTAACTGTCATTTTTGGCTCAGACAATTGTAATTTGTAATTAGGACCGCAGGGGGTCTTAACCATGGGGGACTTGCCCTTAGGTAATGCACCTAGGTGCCTACGTACCCTTCGGAAGGGATCAAAGTCCACGTAATTCGTCATGGTGGCGTCTATAGGAGCCGTTAGGAGTGGTGATTACCTGTATCGGGCCGTGTGCAGCTAAGACGTGTCTAAGGTACTCCGGGCGGGCGAGCCGCTCTTAGGTGGTTGCATTAGTGGGAGAGAGCTCGGGTCTCTGAGGGCTACTGGAAACCCTGTAAGTGGTAGACTCCGGGATGGAGGTGAGCCTGCCAAAAGTTGGTCTTGATGGGACCTACGGCAGAGCTCAGGATGCTTGGAGGATTCGTGTATGATGTCTGAGAATGCTCAGGTTATCGAGAGTACGTGAGGGATCTTAGATTGGGTGTCGTAGTCCTTCAGGTTGCGTAGTATATCTTAGTCCCCCGGGTGAGGGCCATTTTATACTGAGTGTGGGGAGGTCGTGCTCGACCCACGATCTCGTGCATCGTGGGTCGTCCCACGATGCTTGGGGAGCTCCCACATCTGGTTAAGCGGGTGCTTCGTGAAGTGACGTGGGCGAGGTCCACGTAAGTAGTAGATGAGTGGTCTCACGTGCCACAAACTTGTGCGGGGGCCAGGTTTCTACAAGCTTTATGCCACGTGTCCCAAGGTGGAACATTCCGTAGTTACATTTCCCATATCTTTCTTGATTGAGGAGGAACAAGCTTGAAGCTCCTGATATAACAATTTGGCAACGCTTGATCCATATAGTCAACTCCACCTAATGAAAAGAAGACTTTGATTATTGTTGTTGTATCATTTGTAAACTAGATTGATGCCATCTCGTCAGAATTGTTGCATTGTAAAAGTTATATGTAGTTAGGATTGTGGGACATCTTAAGATATATTGACTTCTAAGATTGATATTGGCTTCCATTTCATTTTGTGGAAGTTGGGATCCGATGCAATTCACTTTCATACAATTTCTATGTAATTCGTTCAAAATGCTTCATTTGTGATGGAATAATATATTTTTAATAGGGACTCACAATAATAGGAACTTATAATAAATGGATTAGGAACCAAATTATTATTAATATTGACAATGACCCACCAGAAACACTTGTTATATATTTACCAGGTTGTTTATTAATATTAGTAGCAATTTGGTCCATAAAATCATTTTTTTCATATATGCACGCCTATTTAATGTACAACAAAACACTTAATAGCACCACATCATCATTTAACAAGCCACATCACCTGCTTCGTTAACAACTAATAGCTTAGGGATGAATAAGTTGACTGTCATAATCTTTTAAGGACAATATATATATATATATATATATATATATATATATATATATATATATATTATGATTATATTTCAAAACCTAAATTGTTATATTACTAATTTTTCAAGACCAAGAATGATAAATGTATTCAAGAAAAAAGATGTTATTTTAAGGATCAACTCAAATTAAAGATACTATTCATTACTGATGCATACACCGCAAGCAAACAAAAATGTGTCAAGCAATGAAATGAGATCGAATCAGAGCTTTCCTTTCAACTTATATTATTTAAAAGGTTATCAACTTCAAAATGGAATTAAACACTAAATTAATTAGCAATAACAAAATCTAAGGACTATCTGATGTAATTATTATTTGCATTTTGGTTTGCACTTTGTAGCTAGCTAGGCAAGCTACAAAGTGAGAACCTTACCACCACAGACAGCAAGTACAGGTGCAGCTACATGCTGTGGTGCAAGATCTAGTGGTAGAGGGCCAGGGGCAGTAGGTGGAGGACAAGCGCGGGTATTTGCACTTTCTCACCAGGATGCTCATGCATCAAATGCAGTTGTGACAGCTATCCTTATTGTTTGCTCTCTTGAAGCACGAGTCTTATTTGATTCTGGCTCCACTCATTCCTATGTGTCACATGCATTTGCCTCTAAATTAAACAAAAGTCCGTCTAGAATGAAAGACACAGTACTGGTCTCTACTCCAATGGGAGAATCGGTACAAGTAGAGTATGTGCACAAGTCTTGCATTGTGGAGGTCGATGGTCATGAGACCGTGGTAGACCTTCGGTTGTTGTGTATGGTTGATCTTGATGTGATCCTCGGAATGGATTGGTTGTCTTCTTGTCATGCAATTGTGGACTGCAGGGCTAAATTTTTGAAGTTCATATGCCAAACGAGGAACCTTTTGTGATATGGGGTGACGGAGCTGCACCGTATCCAAACTTGATCTCGGCTTTGAAAGCATCCAAGTTACTTGCAAGGGGATGTAAAGGGTATTTGGCTTTGGTCAAAGATACCACGAAAGCAGAACTCTCACAGACTCAAGTACCGGTAGTGCGAGAGTTCCTGGATGTGTTTCCGGAAGAATTGCCGGGGTTGCCGCCTGATTGTGAGATTGAATTTGAAATTGAGCTGCAACCTGGCACCTACCCTATCTCCACACCACCTTACCGGATGGCTTCGAAAGAGTTGAAGGAGTTACATACGCAGTTGCAAGAATTGCTTGACAAGGGTTTTATAAGACCCAGTTTCTCTCCTTGGGGTGCACCGGTCCTTTTTGTGAAGAAGAAGGACAGATCTTTGCGGTTGTGTATTGATTACCGTAACGATCCGCAATCAATACCCATTGTCAAGGATAGATGACCTATTTGATCAGTTGCAGGGTGCGAAGCGGTTTTCCAAGATTGATTTGCGATCTGGGTACCATCAATTGAAGATTCGGGAATCAGATATACCTAAGACCACATTCCGGACCCGATACGGACATTACGAGTTCTTGGTGATGTCTTTCGGATTAACCAATGCTCCTGCAGCGTTCATGGACATGATGAACAGGGTCTTTAAACCATTTCTGGAACGATTTGTCATTGTCTTCATTGATGACATCTTGGTTTATTCTAAGAATTCTGAAGAACATGTAGAACACTTGAGATTAGCCTTGTAGAAGTTGAGAGAAGAGAAATTGTATGCAAAATTCTCCAAGCGTGAATTCTGGCCTGACAAAGTTGCCTTTTTGGGTCACGTGTTATCATCAGAGGGAATCCACGTTGATCCAAGTAAGGTAGAAGCGGTGAAGAATTGGTCCCAGCCTACCTCAGTTACTGAAATTCATAGTTTCTTGGGCTTGGCCGAATATTATAGAAGATTTGTGCAGGACTTCTCTAAGGTTGCTGCACCTATGACTAAACTAACACAGAAGGGGGTGAAGTTCATATGGGATGATAAATGTGAGCAGAGTTTTCAGAAGTTGAAAGACAGCCTCACTACCGCTCCTGTGTTGGTATTACCTGAAGGCACATGAGGGTATGTGGTATACTGTGAAGCGCCGAGGATCGGGTTAGGGTGTGTCTTGATGCAGCACGACAAGGTGATTGCGTATGCATCGGGACAACTGAGAAAACATGAGAAGAATTACCTGACTCATGACCTCGAGATGGCTACTGTAGTGTTCGCTTTGAAAATATGGAGACATTACGTATATGGAGAGACTTGTGAGATTTATACAGACCACAAGAGTCTCAAATACATTTTCGAGCAGAAAGACTTGAACTTGAGACAACGTCGATGGTTAGAGTTGTTGAAGGACTACGACTACACGATCTTGTATCATCCAGGAAAGGCTAATGTGGTAGCCGATGCTCTGAGCCGGAAATCCATGGGTAGTCTTGCTTATATATGTGAAGAAAGAACACCGTTGATTAGAGAGTTGCACGAGCTAGAACAAACGGGGAATCAGTTGAGATTAGGAGTTCCAACTTACTTTTAGCTCATTTGCAAGCTAAGTCCTCTCTGGTAGAAGAGGTGAAGTCTAGACAGGATGAAGATACCGACCTCAAGCAAATCAGAGATACTGTAACAAAAGAGAAGGGGGACGACGTCCGATTCTCTATTGATGAATTCAGAGTACTTCGGTTGGAGGGACGGTTGTGTGTCCCTATGGTTGATAATTTGAAAGAAAGAATCCTTGAAGAAGCACACCAGACAGCTTATATAATCCATCCGGGAGCTAATAAAATGTATGATGACCTGAAACAGCTGTATTGGTGGAATGGCATGAAGAAGGACGTCGCAAACTATGTAGCCAGGTGTTTAGTGTGTCAGCAAGTCAAGGCTGAACACCAGAAGCCTGCCGGAACATTACAACAGATAGAAATACCTGAGTGGAAATGGGAGAGGATAACGATGGATTTTGTAACAGGGTTTTCAAGATCTCAACGTGGATTTGATTCGGTTTGGGTGATAGTGGATCGCATGACTAAGTCCGCGCACTTTCTGCCAGTTAAGACCACTTATGGAGTGAGTGAATATGCGCAAATTTATCTATCAGAAATTGTTAGATTGCATGGTGTGCTAGTGTCCATAATATCTGATAGAGGGCCACAGTTCACTTCCAGGTTTTGGAAGTCATTGCAGGAAGTGTTGGGAACGAGAGTCGATTTGAGTACTGCATTCCACCCACAAACTGACGGGCAATCAGAAAGAACCATTCAGATTCTTGAGGACATGCTTCTAGCGTGTATTATGGATTTTGGCAGAAGTTGGGAAAGGTATTTACCTTTGGCTGAGTTTGCATACAATAACAGTTATCAAGCAAGTATTAAAATGGCACCATTCGAGGCTCTGTACGGTCGTAGGTGCAAATCCACAATTGGGTGGTTCGAGGTCGGAGAAGCTAGCCTAATCGGCCCGGAATCGTTACAAGATGCTTTGTTAAAGGTGAAGTGCATAAGAGAGAGATTGCTGACGGCTCAGAGTAGGCAGAAGTCCTATGCAGACAATCGAAGGAGAGAACTCGAATTTGCCATTGGTGAACAGGTGTTCTTGAGGGTATCACCGATGAGAGGCGTAATGTGGTTCGGTAAGAAGGGGAAGCTAAGTCCTCGGTATATCGGACCGTTTGAAATCCTAGAGCGAGTTGGGAATGTAGCGTATCGGTTAGAATTGCCTACGGAATTGGAGGGAGTACATCCTGTCTTTCTTGTATCAATGCTTCGGAAATATCTTCCCGATCCCTCGCACGTGATTCAATCGCAAGACGTGCAACTAATCGAAAATCTGACATATGAAGAGGAGCCAGTGGAAATCTTAGATCAGCAGTTAAAGTTTTGTGGAGAAATAACTCGACCGAAGAAGCCACATGGGAGGTCGAGGGTGAAATGCGCAGGACATATCCTCATCTGTTTCAAGAATAAGGTTAGTAGTTTATTTGAAATTCAGGGACCGAATTTCATAAGGGGGGGAGATTGTATATCCAAAAAATTTAATTTAGTTATTATCATTATTATTTATTTTCTTTTTCTTTTTGAAAGAAAAATAAATTAAATTAAAGAATTAAAAATAAAATGAAGGGAAAGAAATGAGATTTTAAAATTTATGTTTAGGACTTAAAAGAAAATGGGATTAAAATTTGGGAAGGAATTGGGAATTTACTACAACTAAATAATTTTATCTAATTAATATTTTAAGTATCCCACCCCTTCGAGCAAGCAACAAACACAAAACAAATAAAAAAATAATAATAAAAAAATATATATGGGGGGCCAACCCTGACCTCCCCTTCACTAAAGCAACAAAAGATAAAAAAAACAAAAGAAAGAAAGAGGAAGCGGACGCAGCGAGCAGAAACACGAAACCGAGAGCATCACGCGAGAGACAAACCGAGACGGAGGGGAAGCTACAGGAACCGGCCGGAAAACACGTTCCAACACTGGAGACGGTGGCCGAAAGTCTTACTTCTACACCTCCAAGGTTTCTAACCGATTGAATCAAGGTATGAAAGCCTCAATCCTTCAAAACCCCAATTTCTCCAATTTTGGGTATTTTAGGAATTCTTCAATCCCTTCCAATCGGGGCATTCTAGGGTTAAATTCGAGCTTAGTGGGTGTTATTAAAAGCTTAGTGAGGTTCAGAATCGAAGTTAAACCGTAGGAATTGACCGGGTATGGAAATTAGGATAATTGAGTTAGGAAATTGCTCTAAAATTCGAAATTGGTAGTTTGATGCATGATTAGGCTTGGATTGGAATAGTATAAGTGTTGTAGTTGCTGGAAATAAACAAGGGAATAAAGCCCGAGTATTTACCGTCTCAACCGGAACCTAATCTGGTGAAAAAGAGACGAAATACTAAGCCACCGTACAGTAAGGAGCTGTGCGGTGGGTTGAACACCTCGGTCTAGTCCGTGGTGGACACCTAAGACTCGCTAAATTGGTTCCAAGGCTCTAATTGTACCCAATTATATTTATATATATAATTAAAGAGGAGTAATTAAGCTTTTACTCAGCGAATATGGGGAAACGGTGGAATGAGTAAGCTAAGACCTCTTTTGAGCCGTCAATTTATTCTTTTATTAGTTAAATACCCTTATGAACACATGAAGTGAAATTTAGACAAGTGGTAATCTCTAACCTGAGCATTTAGAGGTTCTAAGTGGCTCGAAAGTATGAAAGCCGATATAAGACAGTATGGACCTTCAAAAGGAGAAATTTAGACAACGTAACGAACTAAATAGTTAGTTCTTGGAAATATCTAGAGGGTGCATGAGCATTAGCATGGCACGTGCATGGTAGATGCTTAGTTACACGTTCTAATTTTCTTAAATATATATGTGAATAGGGCACCACAGGGTAATTGGAGCTCCAGGCATTCCGAGGACTGATCAGGAGGGCCAATGAGGTGAGGGGCTCTCCCATTCCTGCCCCACAAGGTTGGATGACAACGTGCAAATGTAGTTCGCCTTATTTTATGTAGTTATCATATGAAATGTACTTATCTGAATGAGTTTGCGCTACGTGTGTATGGTTAGTAAGTAAATAGTGGAAATGCAAACCAAATATGTGTATATGTGATAATGTGGCTCAATGAGCCTTATTCGTTACCGTGGGTGGGATTGTGTCGTGATTTCAAATGTGAGAGTTCAATAACTTTAGAAACCCATTGATATTGATCATCATTGTAAAAGTTTTGACCGTATGGTACATTGAGCAAAATAAACCTAGGTTGTTAATTGTGAGCGAGGGGGTTGCATAATTGAAAAGGGGGAAAACTAGGCCTAACTAATAAACACATGTAATATTCAGTTAGTTACTAATAAGGCGTCTTTGAAGGTTAAATTCTTAGTTGAACTTGTTAGGTTAGTTCGGGTATATTGAGTCAATTATCCTAGTCGGACAGACAGGATTTTGTTAACAGTAAGTATGCCACGTAGTGGCTATTACCTTGGTTTAACTGAGGTCAGACAAGTTGCTGGCTATTACTCTATGCGTGCCTTGGAGTCAGAAAGCTCCTAGTGTGATCAACTAGGTTCGAACATAAGATTGCCTTCGGGCCAGTATTTCTCTTAGCGTAATGCGGGAGACAGAAACTGAGTGCCTACGTGCACAAGTATGTGTTAAATATGAAACCAAATAATATATGTTGAGATTGATTTACATGCGGATTAATAAATATGTTAGGAGGAAGAATTAGGATTTTACTTGTGAATATGATACATTGATTGCCTGATCATGTTAAAGGTCACAATATAAATCTGTTTCATGCGTATGTGGTTGTGGTTGCTCCCATCCCCCAACTGTAGTGGTACCCGCTGCTACACCAGGGATGGGGGAGCTTCTCACTGAGTCTATTCGACTCACTCCTCTTATTTAAATGTTTCAGATACAGGAGGTTCAGGACAGATCTGAAGACCGCACGCTTAGTCCGCGTTGGTAGTATTTTGGTTATGTACATATGTCCTGATGTACATATATAAATCCTTTTTGGGCGTAGCGTTTGTACGGTTACATCTACTGTGTATATATATATATATATATATATATCGTACTTGAATTCTAGCATTGTCAGCTTCATACAAGTTAAGGTTAGGTCATGGTGTTGGGGAATATAGGCTGTGATATGACATCTATCATGTGTATATATATATATGATTTCCGCATGCGACTAGGATAGATCACACGCCTTGAGGGGTGTGATCAATATGTAAATTATATATATGTGTGACTGAATACCTGATTTTTTGAAAATATGGCTTCCCCATGTGAATAAAATAGATCACACGCATTGAGGCGTGTGATCAATATGTAAACTATATGCAAGCGTGTGATTGAATATATGTATGACTGTACACATGATTTCTGCATGTGAATAGGATAGATCACCCGCCCTGAAGTGCATGATCAATATGTATACTATATGTACGTGTAAGTGATTATGTGTATATGTATAGACTGAAGCAGCGTTGAGCGAGTCGTGGATTGCACGGTACTTAGGTCACCGGATATGCATGACCCTAAATACTATATATTGTTGGTATTAGAAATGTGTAGTTATAAGCATGTGAAAATGTCAATTACGGATTAGAAGCTTACGGGATAAGAGAAATCCTACTTCCCGTGCCGGTCACGGACGTCCGTTAGGTGGTCGTGACAATATGGGGCCCAATTGATAGTCCACACCCTTTTGCCTTTCACTTTTTGCATCATAGTTCCTGCATAGGATTTCCTTTTCTCAGAGACAGCTTTATCTATGGAAAAGACTCTGAACTCCACATTCACCTAATCAGAACTTTCCATAGATCAATAAAATAAAACAAATGTTGGTTATGGAGTAAGAACTAATTAAAAACTATATCAAGTGTTTTACAGTCACAGACTCACAGTGTATGGAAGACTCCACTCCTCGAGGAAAGATTAATGTAATAAGAAAAAAAATACTAGGAAAGATGAAAATATTGGGGCAAAACTAAAAGAATTCAATTCAATTGGACATTGTATGAAGACAAAATCAATAATCTAGTTCCATTATGGGCAAGTGACCAGGTAGGAAGTCCAAAACCCATAAGAAGCATACTTTGAAATTCCTCAAGAGAAGCAATGTATATATTAATTATTATAAATAATTTGATTTATTTTTTGAAAAGAAGAAACTAAACAATCAAATTCTAGACTACTAATTACTATTATGATGTCATACTATTCACTAACTTATACAAGTGGGAAGCTGCCAAGCTGGTATGACATCCAACTACCCAGATAAACAAATAAATTTACACAAATGCATAAAGAAAGTTCCAAGAGTGATTAAAAGAAAAAGAAAATATCATGAGGCTATACAAAAATCATTCTAAACCAAGAAAATGTTTATTTCTTTAATTCAAACAAAACTTTGGATATCACGGCACGAACAACTATGTAGAGTTGAAGAATGTTAAAACTTAAAAGAGTACAATTAATACTTGCATACGTGTTTAATTGCTTGATAGAGAGAAATAATTGTTGTGTTTGAAGTATCTAGGAAGGACAGTGGTGGAGAAAGCATGTGGATCCCAAACGACAAAGCTAAAACCTCCTCTGCTCTTCACTATAACTAGCATTCACCGTCAGCCATCGGACCACCGTGAACTATGGAATCGAAATATGGACAGGTTCAGGGAAGGGAATATTAAATCGAAGAGCCAAATGGTAAAGGTTAGAGTAACCTACCAATCGTCGAAGGTCGAACCACCACAAGCAAGGGATTCACGCACTGTCGTCCGCCGCTGATCACTCTTAGCTCCTCTGTCTTGTTCACTCTCAATCGCCATTGTATCATATTGATTACAAAGGTTGAAATGGAAGGCGAAGAAACCTTAACTCTAAGAAGAGAGAAACAAGGAGGAATGAACAAAAGACATATGATTTTATTATTTTTTTATATAAAATTTTAGTCTTAGTCTAACAACAATTGTTAATGAACTTACTTAAAATTTGTGAGTTATGTGATTTAACTAAAGTTTGTATAACCATTTTTAAGCGACCATGGTTATTTATTGCATTTTTTGTAGTCATTAATCATTCATTTCTTTGTTTGTGCCAATGTTTTAAAAATTGAATCAGACTGGGCGGTTGAACCGGTTCAACCGATACCCGTTCACTTGTCCGGTCCGGTCATGTGCAAAAAATTGTTTAGAGGCTTGACTCAGTTCAATCCTGATCAACCCGACAAAAACCTGGTGAACCTGGAATCCTGGATTAACCCAGGACCTGGTACCGGGCTAATCGTTTTGTCCATTCAACCTAAATTTTTTTAAATGCAGCCCAACTTTTTTTTTAAGGTTGAGAGTTATGTTTGTTGGCTAAAATGGTGATAAAGAAAGAAACAAATACTCCACACAAAAACGAAAAAAAATAAGAACAAGACGAACAACATGAAGTGGAGAAGAAGAAAACAAAAAATAAAAACAAGAAGAAGACGAACCTGTTGATGTCGGCGAGATTGAAGAAGAAGAAGAAGAAGCTAGTAAGTTGAAGTGTGATGCTTGACATCTTTAGATCTGAGTTCAAGGTGTGAAGAAGAAGACTTCAGGGATTTCACTTTTCATGTTTTCAGCTTTCTAGATTTGATTCATCGTTTCTTTTTTATTTTTTTTAGTTTTTTAAGCTTTTAATGAGCTGAACCTTTTTTATTATATAAATGGGCAAATATTATATGGGCTAGCATAAAAAAAACTCATTCTTGAGTAAAATCTTGTTGAATTTCCTTGTTTGTTTACTACTTCTTTATTTTATTATTATTTTATATATTTATAATGACACCCGGTTGAACCGACGGTTCGACCGGTTGAACCAGTTAGCCTATGACCCAAAAGTCTGTCCAAGTCATTGAGTGGTCTGGTTTCTAAAACATTGGTTTGTACTCAAAAAGAACAATTTTTTTTTGGGTTTTCCACAAGTATCTTTCTATTGGAGGCAATCTTGTTTGAGCTAGCTAAGGTCCCATAGCGGCGGTAGAACTCTCCCAGCAGAAATTTTTTCATACACAAGACTCAAACCCGAGACCTTGCTTAAGGAGAATGAAGAACCAACCACTCCAACCAACTACATGTTGGTAAAGAACAAATATTTTATAGAAATCAATTACGTTGCTTCACAAAAGTTTATATTAAATGAAATGATAAAATAATTCCTCTTATTTTTAATATAAACTAGTTACGTCATAACTTGGTTGTTGTTGTCCCATAATTTTTAAGTTAGTTATTATTTTATTTAATTTAGAGTCACTCATTCTTATATATATGACGCCATTAACTGATAATAAACTTTATAGTTTCATATTTATTATACTTTATTTATCCAATATCGCTTTGAGAATGTACGTTGCCCTATGGTATATTTGGATTTTCCAGAGTGCAATATTGGTGAAGTGATCAATAAAGTGTAGAGAGAAAAAAAATATAGGTGGAGCCTAATCCATTTATGGCGAGTCATCAAATTTATCATTTCTTTATTAATTAAATATAAAGCTTTAAGTAAATTGAGATTTTAGTTGCTTATGACACTTCAAACTAGACATGGGCAAGTGACATCAAATTTATTCCTTCATTGATTAGACTTTGGGAGTCTCGTTCATAAGCATTCTCAGACTCTATGATATATGCCTCAACTTAATAGGTGGTCAATATGTTTCAATTTTTCTGAGTAGTCTATTTAATAGTTTTGATGCCTTTTGTAACTTCGGAATATTCCGCCTTGAGACACGTGGCAATAAGCTTCCAGAAGCCTAGCGGCAGCACACGCTAGCAGCACGTGGCACCACTTACCTGCTACTTACGTGGCTCTTGCCCACGTCACCTCGCGGGGATACCCACTCAACTAGACGTGGGAACTCCCTGAGCATCATGGGACGACCCACGTCCCACGAGATCATGGGTCGAGCACGACCTCTCCACACTCAGTATAAATAGACCCTCACCCGGGGGACTAAAAGATACGCAAGTTCAAGGATTATAACACTAGATCCGAGATACCTCAAATACTCCCAGAGAGCATCACTCATTGCCATTCTAGGAGGTAGCCTGAGCACCCTCAGACGCCTCATGCACACCCTTCACGCATCCCGAGCTCTGTCGTAGGCTCCGTCAGGTCCGACCACCAGTAAGCTCATCTCCGTCCCCAGAGCATCCCGCCAATAGGGCTTCTAGCAGCCCTCAGAGACCCGAGCTCTCTCCCATTAAGGCAACCTCCCAAGAGCGGCTTGCTCGCCCGGACTACCTTAGACACGTCTTAGTCGCACACGGCCCAATACAGGTAATTACCTTGCCTATAGACGTCACCATGACGAACTACGTCGACTTTGATCCCTTCCGAATGGTACGTAGGCACCTAGGTGCATGGCCTAAGGACAAGTCCCCCAAGGTTAAGACCCCTTGAGGTCCTTAATTGCAAATTACAATTGTCTGAACCAAAAAGACAGTTACTGTGGTGCCCACCGTGGTCTTCCTCAGTTCTCAATGCCTTGCGCACTCCGCCACTAAACGACATTTCTTTTTCGGGGAGTAGGAGTATACACCTAACACATAGAAACCCGTATTTTTTATCTTGTTGACAAGATACAGTACGGGATGACCGACTCGAATGCCCCACAGCCACGACCGGCACAAGCGCTCTAAGGCGCAGCGCGAGGAACAGGCAGGGAACAACCGAAGCTGGCAGTTTAAACACGACTCAATCCCAGAACACCTCAATGACGCAGGTAGCCGTTGCAGAAACCGTGGTCCAAAACCCGACACCCGGAGAGGAAACCTGCCCCCAACTTCCTTATGGCATGCCGCATGTTCCTTGCCCTACAGTCGGCAGTCAAGAAACAGTGGAGGCGACGAGGAACCCGCGAGAGGTAGAGCTCGCCCGCCTTGAGGCAGAAATAGTAGCCCTACGCCAACAACAGTGGGAGGAGAATAGGAGCCTCACCAAAGCAAGCGCAGGCGCCCAACTACCACAAGTGCCACACGGCGCGGCGGCAGGGACATCCAACGACCCTACCAACCTACCCGCAATACAGTTCGGGAACTTACCAATGGAATTTGTGCGATTGTCACTAACAGCACCAACACCCCCGGATGTAATCCCACCTGGACCAGCAATGATCGCCGGACAAGCAGCGCGACCCGCTACGAGCTATTCGCGACTGCCAGTCTCGAACTACCCACCGGGATCCTATCTCCACATGCTCTGGGTTGGAACCTACAACCCGTACGCCACTTGTGGCTCAAATGCTTACAAGTGGCCTAGTTTCGACTTCCAGGGAAAGGGGAGACATCCTTTTACCCAACAAATCATGAACGAGCACGTGCCCATGGGCTTCAAGATGCCCTTCCACATAGAACCTTACGGCGGAGAAACTGATCCATGGGATCACCTTAACACCTTCAACTCGGTTATGTCGACATTAGGTATGATGGACGGCCAACAATGCCGAGTCTTCTCGTCGACCCTGAAGGAGGCGGCCCTAAGGTGGTTTTCGCTGCTACCCATCAATTCGATCCACAGCTTTGAACAGTTGGCGCAAAACTTCCTTACGCAGTTCGCTAGTAGCAAGGATTACCAAAAGAACGAGGACTCCTTCATTGGTTTCCACCAAGATTCATTGGTTTCCACCAAGAAGAAGGAGAAACCCTGCAAGCCTTTCTGGCCCGCTTCACCAAACTTTCGCTCCAGGTCCGAGGCCTCCAGGATGCTGTCGCCATCTTTGTCATCAAACAAGGTCTCCGATGTTCGCAGTTTTTCGGGGAACTCAACAGATGCCCCGTCTCCAACTTACAGGAGCTGATGGACCGCGCATAATGGTTCATCCAAGAAGAAAACGCGCAAATCGCCAAAGACAATATGAGGAAATACTTGATAAGCAGGTCCGACATGGAACGAGCAGAAAAGAAGAAGGAAAAAATGGTAATAGAAAGCCAAACTCCCAAGGAAAAAAACAACAGAAGCTAGTCACCCCCTCGACCACGAACGCCTCCCAGAGGATGATTCATAAGCTACACTCCCCTTAACAAATCCCACGTCGGGATCCTTGAAGAAATTTATCACTCGGACATGCTCAACTTCCCTCCTCAGATCAAGAGGCGAAAAACGAGAAAACCAGTGGACAAGTGCAAGTACTGCCAATTCCACAAGGATTACGGGCACAAAATCAACAACTGCATCCACCTAAAGGATCAGATCGATGACCTGATCCGTAAAGGACAGCTCGACAGATACATCGAAGAGGAGAGCAAAGCTAATACAGAGCACTCACGAGAGGCCAATGAGTAGACACCTACTCGTGGAGTCATTAATGTCATTGCAGGCGGTCTGCAGAGTGGAACATCCTCGTTACCACAGAACAATAGAAGTGTGGAGTGCTCCATACTCGCCCTCGACTATGCCCCAAAGCACAAGAAGAGGAGCGAGCCCAAAGGAGATCCCATCACATTCAATCTCACTAACCTAGAGGGACCAGTCCATGATGACCCCATGGTGGTAATCGCTATAATCGCCAACTACGAAGTCAAGAGAGTCTTGATCGACCAAGGATCCTCGGCAGACATCCTCTACTTCAACACTTTCAAGAAACTCGGGTTGGACGAGGCTAGCATAAGGCCCTTCCCCGGCACACTCATAGGGTTCTCAGGAGCCCAGGTTCCTGTAGAAGGAATCATTACCGCTCGAACAACCATGGGCACCTTACCAAAGGTCACGAGCCTCGATGTAGACTTCATCATCGTCTCAGCACCATCGACATACAATGCAATCATAGGGCGACCGTTCCTAAACAAACTCAGGGCTGTAGTGTCCACTGCACAATTCACAATGAAGTTCCCAACACCCCAAGGGGTTGGAGAAATCATGGCGGACCAAAAACTGGCGCGAGCATGCTACGTAGCAAGCCTAACCAAGACCGTCAAGGTCGCTCGCCTTGGTCCCCAGGAAACACGCGAGGAACCCCCCGAGGGTAAAGAGTCAGGAGAAAATATGCTGGAGTCCGCCCGCTCAGACCGAACCTCCGCCTAAGCTCTAAACACACTTTGCGCTCTCATACCACCTTTCGGTCAAGTCACGTACGTCTCTTTATTTCAAATTTAGGATTCACTTCAGCCTAACTAAGGCTCACCTGACCTAGGCAACTCGAATGTACTGATCTTGTTTACTTTCAGCCTGACTAAGGTTAGCCCGACCGAGGCTGCACGAATGTAACCATTTTGTCTATTATTAGTCGAAGTATTCCTTTCCGACAAGAGACTTGACTTCAATCTGCAAAGTACTCGCACAAGTCCTCCCAAAGGACAACGGGCCGACAGCCCGAAGAAACACTAAGCGCCTCCAAGGCCAAGCTAATATTCCCCCAGCAGCGCGGTAAAAACCCCTTTGGTGCGAAAACACAAAACGAACGTTCGACAAAACCATGCTAGCAAATCGCATACAAACCGTCTTGATCATACGGTACTCATGCAACAAGTCTTTTTACCCAGACGTAAAAAGATAACAACAAAAAGAGAAACTGTACTCACACAAACCTTTTCGCCCAGAAGTAGAAAGAGAGGTAGTAAAAACTCTTTATATGCTCATTAAAATATCAAAAATGAGAAGGGGTCCGCCTATTACAAAGGGTAAACACCCTAAAAATACATGAACCTATTCTTGGGCATCCCCAAGATCTACAATGGCCTTGGCCCCCGCAGGCTCAACGTTGCCAGTCCTTTCGACGGCTTCTACTAGATCGCTTCAACTAACTGCTGAGAAGTAGATCCAATCCCCGAAGTATGTCCGCCGATACGAGACAACACCTGGTGCTCCACCAGATGGTCGGCCAGCTGACGAAGATAGGCAAGGTTCAACGGAGGGTCTGCCTCCATCCGACTGTGAAGGTCACTGTCAAAGAGCTCCAAAGAAGAGTTCAGAGAAGCCACCCGTTCCGCTGAAAAACTCTCCCCACGGACACGCTCATGCTGCTCGACTGCCAAAAGCATGCCATACATCCTCTGTGCCAGCAACTTTTTCTGGAGGTTAGCAATGCTGGTGACTCTCTCCACAGCCGCTAGCCAGCCGAAAAGGTTCTTAGAGGCACGAGCCTCCGTACTCTACAAGTCTTCGCGGAGAGAGTGTAACTCTTACCGGCGCCTCTCAGCATCCTCCCGACGGACAACCAACTCTTTGCGAGTCTTCTCAAATTCTGAGCGAAGAAGTTTAACCTCAGAAAGATGCTCCACTTCAGCCTTAAGACGGGCCACCTTGTGAGTCAAGGACTTAATCTCGCATCCTTGGTCCTCACACTCCAACTTCTTCGCAGACAGCTGCCCGCTCACATCCACCAACCTCTTTTGAGAGACCTCCAGAGCTTGGCTCTTGGAGGCCGTAACACCGGAAAACTGGTCCCGATCAAGATGGATCTCCCCCTGTAAAAAAGGCAAAAGTCAAAAACACGAAGGGTAACCCAGGATAGCAGAACACCAAGATAAAGAAGCTCACCGCACGCTTCTCCCACTCAAGGCCAGCCTGGTGGAAGTCAGTTAGTGCGTCAGCAACTCGGCCGAAGCCTCGAATAGCAAGATTCAGGGGAGAAGTGCCCAGCCTCCTGGCTTCCCTCTCTCGTATCTCCACGGGGAAGCACCTGGCCAATGCCACCAGCTCGAAAGGAAGTCCCCCCTTCGGTGGCCCAACGGGTTCAGAAGGGCCGATGCTCGACCCCGATACAACATCCTTTATGGCAGCCACTTGACTCACCACTACATTCCCTCGGTCGGAGAGGGCCCCGGCCTCCGCGGCCACGTCATCCCTGGCTGGAGCCTCAGCCATGGGCTCACCTATCAGAATCCGAATCTCAGCAGAATCTCCAGTAGGCTCCTCAACCGCCACACTGGCCTTCTTAGCAGTAGGCTGATCAGCCCCATCAGCGAGACTCAGGACGGGAGGACGAGTCGATAGAATCACCTTCATAGGTGATTGGCGAACATAAGCGGAAGTGGGAGCAGAGGTCGGAACAGCAACCTACACCAAAGCCTCCACCTGCAAATCTGCCTGGTCAGAACTCCATCGGGTCACCTGTAATGACAACCGCGGCTCCGCACCAGAAGATCATTTCTTGAACCCTCCTTCTCTACCTTTTGGTACCTCCACTGCAGAAACCCCTTTTCTCTCCCTCTCTCGGAGGCCACCTACGACACCTCTTCCATCCTTCCTCCTTTTCTCTCTTTAAAGACCTTCATGCCGACAGTCTTTGTCAGAAGATGGCGGTACGGGAAGCCGGGCTTCTCTCCCGCCTCCGGCAGGTACCACGGCGAAAACATCCACCACTACCTCTGGAGAAAGACTCTGCCCAAATTTCTTCCCCTTACTCTGACCACCGTCATGAGTACGGCTAAGAGGAGGAGGAGGAGGAGGAGATGAAGAAGGGAGATCCTCTAAGTCAGTGAAATCAAAGGGATAAAAGCTATCGTCATAACCAGCCATGGCAAAATCCCGACGAGAACAGAGGGCAAAAAAGAAAAAGGGGTATGATTCAGAGCAAACAAAGCAAGGAGGCAGAAGAACGAAGGAAAGCGAGAATGTAAAACCACAAACTTTCAAACCTAGAGGTGCGACGATTCAAAAATCTCAGCCCCCTCATATCTCGCAACAGATAAAAATAATTATCCTCTACAACCAGCCTGAGCTGCAACCGTCCACCTTGGCCAGACGCGTAGAGAAAAAGAACGGCTTAGATTCACAGCTTGGACAAAAGAGGCACAAAGTCTGAAAAGCCCCCTGAAACCCAAAAGTCACTCAAAGACACCAGGGGGCCTTTTCAGAAAATCCTCGACCCAGGCTAATGATGACTACCCTCAGAAACGAACCTGCATTTAATGAAGGAGAAACGGCGGCAAAACACTCATCATCAGTGGTACTCATCAAAACCTTGACGCGTGACACCTGTAGTAGCTCGCTCCTTCAACAAGTAACTCTCACCAAAATTTCTTGCCCAGTCTCCAACCGCAGATGAGCTTGACCAGAGGAAAGCATCACAAAATGACCAAATGGCCCCTAACCTTTGGATTTCTTCCGCTCACCCGCAAAGGGCATCCCGGGAAATTCTCCTCTGAGCAATGATGACTCCTCCTCGGTAAGTCGCGTACTTTCTGTAGAGACGGCTCGAAAACTTACTGAGGAAGTCAAGCAGTCAACCACTCAAAACAAGACGCGTGGCACCCTCCAAACGTCTCCACTCCCACGGAGCAAAACGAAGGGACACCATTTCGCAAGTCGGACGACTAGCTCGTAATGACCATGTCCACTTACAGACGAACTCTCCCTCACAAAGACAACGAGAAATTCCTAAGTAGCATATAGACAAGAGAACTTAAGTCCGTAAGCGCCCGACACCCGTAGACTTAGGGGACTTATGTAACTTCGGAATATTCTGCCTTGGGACACGTGGCACAAAGCTTCCAGAAGCCTAGCAGCAGCACACGATAGCAGCACGTGGCTTACCTACTACTTACGTGGCTCTTGCGCCCACGTAACCTCGCGGGGATACCCACTCAACTAGAGGTGGGAACTCCCTGAGCATCGTGGGACGACCCACGTCCTACGAGATCGTGGGTCAAGCACGACCTCCCTACACTCAGTATAAATAGACCCTCACCCGGGGCACTAAAAGATACACAAGTTCAAGGACTATAACACTAGATCTGAGATACCTCAAATACTCCCAGAGAGCATCACTCATTGTCATTCTAGCAGGCAACCTGAGCACCCATATGAACGTCGCCTTCACTGAGCCAACGTGGAAGCCTGTCTTGTTTCTGTATCTAAAAACAAGAACAACTAGAGGGTGAATCGACAACTCAGAGAGTGACTCTCCCATCCTAGGTGTAGTATTGGGTAGCACTACGACTGGGAAAGGGAGAAATCACATTAACATGCACAAACACTTCATTTTATCTTACTAGGATATATATTATCACACATTAAGATATATATATATATATATATATATATATACATCATCATACTGATGCAAATACATTTATTAGTCATGCAAACTCGCATATATATCAATCAACAATCATTTCTTATAAACAATCAGGTGTTGCACAACCACCGACTTACTTACCTTTGCTTACCACATTACCACCATGGTGTATCGGTAAAGCTTTCACCCCCTTACTATCTCGAAGCACTATCGGACTCTATGATGGAAAACCTTGGAAAACTTATTATAGAAGAAAGAAAAAAGTTATTATTACCTAGATATTGATATTAGAATTTGACTTTTAGGTAGTGGCTTTTATTATCTTGTTGGGAACAACTTTCTTTTATTATTGTTGGAACTAGTTATCTTTTATTATTGTGTTGAGACTTGTTATTTGCTTTTATTGTTTTTGACTTGGGCTCCCTATATATATGTGGCCCTTTCCTTTTTGTACCCAGACTTGATTATTGAAAAAAAATGAATTTTCAAACTTGCTCTTTTCTCCTTCTCCCTCCTTCCCTGTCTCCCTCATTCTTTCTTTACCTTTTCTATTCTACTCAGTCCTACGTCAAGTGGTACCAGAGCCTAAACACTTTCCATCCACGTTCACCGCCTCACCTTGTCGGAAAAACATCCTAAACAGTTGCCGGAAACCCAAAAACGCTACTGTGAAGACCGAAACACCCACCTCTGGTCACCAAACTCGAGAAGTGCCCACACCAAAAGAACCGCTGCCTCCATATCGGCCTATCTCCAAAGTCCGGTCACCGGAGCTGCTGTCACAGGCCGGCAAATTTCCCGGCGCGTGGTCTTCCCACGCCCCACACGTCTGCACACGCCAGACGCAGCAGACTCTATTTTTGGAGTCGTTTTCGCCCCTGTTTTGTTCCAGCCTTCAACCTTTGACATATGAGCATCATTGGAGGGTAATTGGGGAATAATTTAAATTATTTTGGCTCTCTAAATTTCTCAAGCAAGGAACTTAAACACTTCTTGAAATTTTGTTTCTAGTGGCTGGTTTGGTGTAGCTTCTGCAAGATTTTAGTAGCATGTTTCTTTTCTTTTAGTGTCTTTGCATGATATAATTGCTTTCAAAAAAAATTTAGCATTATTTAACAGATAATATATTTTGTTATTGCTTAAATAGCCTAGCTTTCTAATCTCAGCATTACCTCTTGCACTATTTCTTGTATGACCATTCGCGATTTATACAATACCCAAGAAAAATTGACCCAAGAATTCTCTTCCTTGAATATTACCATGGAAAGCTTTACCCAAGAAATCCAAAAACACATGGATTGTCACGACCCCCTATCGGACGTCCGTGACCGGCACGGGAGGTAGGATTTCTCCTATCCCGCAAGCCTCTAATCCCTGATTGACATTTTTATATGTGCATAACTACCCATTGCTAATACAAACAATATATAATATTTATGGCCATCCATATCCGGTGACCTAAGTAGCGTGCAATCCACGGCTCGCTCAACGCCGCTTCAGTCTATACATATACACATAATCACTCACACATACGTATAGTATACATATTGATCACGCGCTTCAGGGCGGGTGATCTATCCTATTCACATGCAGATGTCCTATATACAGTCATACATATATCCAATCACATGCTTGCATATAGTTTACATATTGATCACACGCCTCAATGCGTGTGATCTATCCTATTAACATGCGGAAGCCATATTCTCATGCAATCAGGTATTCAGCAACACATACATATAATTTACATATTGATCACATGCTTTAATGAGTGTGATCTATCCTATTCACATGCGGAAGTCATATATATGTATACACATGATATATATCATATCATAGCCTATATTCCCAACACCAAGACCTAACTTTAATCTGTATAAAGCCGACAAAACTAGAGTAGGACATATATATACCGAAGTTGTATATGTACAAAAGATATATCCAAAAAAGGAGTCATATATACATGTACATCATGATTTATTTACATAAACCAAAATACACTACCCACGCGGACTATGCGTGCGGTCTTCAGAGTTGTCCGCCTCCTTGAGAAGAAGTAGACACGTTCCCAACGCCTGAACCACCTGTATCTGAAACGTATAAACAGGGGGTGAGTCGAACAGACTCAGTGAGGAGCTCCCCCATCCCTGGCGTAGCAGCGGGTACCACTACAGCTGGGGGAAGGGAGCAACCACAACCACAACCACATGCGCATGAAATGGATTTATATTGTGATCTTTAATATAATTAGGCAGACAATATATCATATTCACAATTAAAATCCTAATTCATGCTCCTAACATATTTATTACTCCGCACGTACATAAATCACAACATATATATCATATATTTTCATAAGTTACACATAGTTATGCTCGTAGGCATTCACTTTCTGTCTCCTGCATTACGCTAAGAGAAATACTGGCCCGAAGGCAATTTCATGTACGAACCTGGTTGATCACACCAGGAACTTTCGGACTCCATGGAACGCTTGGAGTAATAGCCGGCAACTTGTCTGACCTCAGTTTAAACCAAGGTAATGGCAACTATGTGGCATACTTACTGACGTCATATTCCTGTCTGTCCGACCAGGATGACGGACTCGATCTACCCGAACAACCTAAACAAACTCAACTAACATATTTAAGCTTGAAAGACGCCCTATTTGTAACTAACTGAAAATCATATGTGTTCTTTAGTTAGGCCTAGATTTCCCCCGTTTCAATTATGCAACACTCTCACTCACATTTGACAACTTAGGTTCATTTTCCTCAATGTACCATACGGTCAAAAGCTTTGCACGATGATCAATTTAAATGAGTTTCTAATATTAATGAACCCTCACATATGAAATTCCGACTCAATTCTAGCCACGGTATCATATAAGGCTCTGTGAGCCACAATATCGCATATTCACTTGAGAATGAACATATAAACATATAAACAGTTTGCACGTCCACTGTTTACTCACTAATCACATACGCGTAACGTAAATACTTTCAAATAGACATATTTCATATATCAATTTGCACAAAATAGAGCAAACCACATTTCCACATAGTCATCCAACCCTGTGGGGTAGGGATGGGAGAACCCCTAACCTCGTTGGCCCTCCTGATCAGTCCTCGGAGTGCCTGGAGCTCCAATTACCCTGTGGTGCCCTATACACATATATATTAAAAATTTAGAACGTGTAACTAAGCATCTAACATGCACATGTCATGCTAATGCTTATGCACCCTCTAAATATTTCCAAGAACTAATTATTTAGTTCGTTACGTCGTCTTATTTGCTCTTTTTGAAAGTCCATAATGTCTTATATCGGCTTTCACACATTCGAGCTATTTAGAACCTCTAAATGCTTAGGTTAGAGATTCCCATTTGTCTAAATTTCACTTCATGTGTTAATAAGAGTATTTAACTAATAAAAGAAATAAATTCACGGCTCAAAAGAGGCTTTAGCTTACTCATTCCACTGTCTCCCTTATTCGCCGAGTAAAAGCTTAACTATTACCTCTTTAATTATATATAAAAATATAATTGGGTATAATTAGAGCCTTGGAACCAATTTAGCGGGTCTTAGGTGTCCACCACGGACTAGACCAAGTTGTCCAGCCCATAGCACAGCTCCTTACTGTACAGTGGCTTGGTATATCGCCTCTTTTTCACCGGATTGGGTTCTGGTTGAGACGGTAAATACTCGGGCTTTATTACCTTGTGTATTTCCAGCAATTACAACACTTATACTACTCCAATCCAAGCCTAAACATGCATCAAACTATCAATTTCAAAATTTAGAGCAATTTTTTAACCCAATTTTCCTAATTTCCATACCCAGTCAATTCCTACGGTTTAACTTCGATTCCGGACCCCACTAAGCTTTCAATAACACCCACTAAGCTCAACTTTAACCCCGGAATGCCCCGATTGGAAGAAATTGAAGAATTTCTAAAATAGCCAAAATTGGAGAAATTGGGGTTTTGAAGGATTGGGGCATTCTTACCTTGATTCAATCGAGTTGAATGCTTGGTGGGGATGAAAGAAGACTCCAGCCACCTTTTCTGGTCATCGACGCACGATCTCTGGCGAGAAACCGGTCGTTTCCCGTAGCTTCCCCTTCTCTCTCGGCTGCTCTCGTGCGTGCGTCTCTCTCTGTTTCTTTTTTTTTTCTGCTTTGCATTTTGCTCTCTTTTTCCTTTAATGTGTGTTTCTATAATGAATTGGATGGGGCGTCTCGATTTGGCCCCCCCCCCATTATTTTAATACATATTATATATATTTTTTCTTGTGTGTGTGTTTGTAAATGGGAGGGGGTCACGGTTGGCCCCCCTATATATTTTATTTTTTTTGTTTTAATTTAAGTAAAAAGGGAATACACGGTTTTTCCCAAAAATAAAAATAAAAACTAATATATCCTTTAAATTCTAATTCCTTCCTTTCTTTTTAATCCCACATTCTTTTAAGTCCTAAAATAAGTTTCAAAAATCCCATTTCTTTCCCTTCTCCATTTTATTTTTTTAACTCTTTAACTTTATAATTTAATTTATTTTTCTTTCCCTAAGAAAAATAAATTAATAATAATGATGATAATAAAAATTAATATCTCGGATATTACATGGATAATCTTGAATTGACTTGTTAAAATTATAGAGAGGAATAAAATCGTCGTTATGAGGAACTATTGGGAGCTATCCAGTTGATTAGTAGACAATTAAGTGGGAAAAATGGCCAAGGTCTAGTTAAGGATCAAACTCGGGGTAGAGAAGATGTCAATCTCAATATAGGTAATGTGTCAAACCGTAAGTTTCCCTTGGTGAGTGCCGAAAGAAGTCACCAATATTCTGTAGGCCCCAATGTCAGAACTACTAGGGATCCCCTGCGTAGACCACCTCTACAACGACTTGAATTTGGGGAAGATCAATTAGACGAATGGGACTCTGTTGGTCATCATGTCAGGCACTATGATTTACCCCTTGGGCATGCTCGGGAAGGGTATAGAAGAGTACCTAATGATTATAATGACATCACCAGAAAAGTCAAAATTGAAGCCCCTGAGTATGATGGGAAATTAGACCCAAATGTCTTCCTAGATTGGCTGTCTAGCCTTGACGACTACTTTGATTGGTACAGCATGAATGACATTCAATGTGTCCGCTTTGCTAGGATGAAAATGGTAGGACCCGCCAAGAAATATTGGTCAACTGTTCAAAGAAACCTAGAGCGTCTAGGTCAACCTCAGATTGAGGTTTGGGCTGAAATGAAGATGAAATGAAAAGAAAAATTTTTGCCCACTCATTATATGAGTCAATTAATGAACCAACTGCTTAACCTCAAGCAAATTTCTAATGTGACTGATTACATGACCCACTTTGATGAACTTATGCTCAGATGTGAAATCCAAGAAGAACAGTGGGTAACGGTCACTAGATTTATTGATGGACTTCGCCCTGAGATTCAAAGGAAACTCTGGTTGAATTTTCCTGAATCCGTAGAAGAAGCTTACCATAGGGCCCTTGAAGTAGAATCTTTGTCCCGGTACACATCTGGTAGGCGTTTCACTTCTGTTGGTCCAGAAGTTAGGCCATCTCAAAATTCTGCTTCAGTTAGTCGTCCTGTATCCCAACCTAAGTCTACTTCTGTGTACCCTTCCAATCAACTCTCAGGTCCTCAAAGTGTGTGAAGACCGATCCTTCGACGGAGTCGCCACCAAATTTTCAATCAAAATTTGGAAAAAGAAAAGTAGACTTTAAAATGAACAAGAAATGAATTTTCACAAAAAATATTGGGTTTGGGAGTCTGATTGAGATGAAGGGAAGGTGTTAGGCACCCTTCTTCCCCATCCGAAGACGGTTACACTAAAAATTAATATTGAAATCATTTGGCCTTTAAAAAATATACACAATCAAGGAAATTGATGAGGGAGGGCTTGACCTAGGATAAAAGCCTAGGGCCTACGTACCCTCAAAGAGGGATCAAATCCCACGTAGTTCCAGTGGCATGCAAGTGTGTGAGTGAGGGGTGGTCCATCAAGCAAAAGCTTAGATAGCCCCCCAGTGCAATGTACTTAAAGAGGCCAAAGCCTTTTGGTACCTATCTACCATACAATATATCAAAGCAATAAAAATATGAGAAATGTGCACGTGTGAAGGCTCACCAGGCGACATGCCCAGGTGGCGTGAAAACTAGTACTCCTATAGGGGCAAAGGCCTCTTGATGGTACTAGGTTACACATGGGAAACAATATTTGAGAAATAAGAGCAAAACATTTTCTGTCTCCCAGAAGCAAGGGGGTCGCGGCGGGTAGTATTATCCGCGTGACCTTAGTTATTGCGACAGTGGGGATCGCGACGGTTGAACTATTGCATCGCGAACCCTCTGTCATTTCATAGGGAGGGGGTCATGATGTGTACACTTACCCATCGCAACCCCTTTTCGCTTTTTCAGAAAAGAGAGAGACAAAACAAAATAGCTTGGGTGCTCAAATCATGTATACGGTTGTAACACCTACACCAAGTGGTTATAACCCGTTTCGTAAATAAACATATAAAAATAAATAAAGAAAGTGAATTTGAGAAGAGTAGAGGTTTGGGTATGGATTGGTAGGGTGGTGTGAGCAAGTAAAAAATGTAACAAGAAACTACACCTTTTACTCTAGTTTCCAAAGCCTCTTAGTTCTCCTCCATTTTCCTTCCTCTTATTTTTTCTCCCTCCTGACAAGTGATGGGACTCACTATTTATAGTGAGTTCCATGGGTCATATAAAATGAAGATTGAATCTGGACATTAATGGGCATCAATGGGCATTAACGGGTTGGGCGTCGCGACGGGTAGGCTTCCCCTGGGGCTCACCCATCGCGACCCTTCAACTTATTTTTGTTCTATTTTATTTTTGGTGCATTTTGGGGTGGACAAAAGGCGGTGTCCACATAAGCCATCCAAAGGCGATGTTTGTCCTTATTTATTAATTTTAAAAATTCCGGACAAAATGGGGTGTCTACAGATTCCCCTCTTTACTTGCCCCCGTCCTCGGCACCCGACATGTCCACCTGAGGTGGATCGAGTCCTCTAGTTGCATCGTGAAGGCGAGCCCCATCAAGGAGTTGGAGCGCTATTAGTTAGAGGGATAATTAATTGGTGCTAAAACTCTTAAGAAAATTTACCCGATCATGCACCCCAAAATATGAAAATAATGAGAAATGGTATTCCCATATCTGCTCCTAGGAAAAAGAGACAAGAAATCTACTTTAGCTATTTAGACTTTCTAATGTAGATTTTAATTTTGAATGCCGTAGATAATCTTACAGCGGGGCTCGTGAGTCCCCAAAATTTGTGGGAGTTAGCTTTCGAAACACTCAATGGCGAAAATTGATTACTACAGAGATCTTGAAGGGCAAGAAACTCTAAAAAAGTTGTGGATGTCAGATATCGAAACACTCATTGGCGAAATCTAATTCCTATGGAAGAAGAATTATGGGCGTCAGATCCCGAAACACTCATCAGCAGAATCTGATACCTGTGGAAAATGGTGGGCGTCAGATCCCAAAACACTCATCGGCGGAATCTGATCCCGATAAAAAATTATGGGTGTTGAATCTTCGAAGCACTCTATGGTCATGCATGAGCACCAAAGACTGATCACCACGAAGATCAAATAGTCTCCAAAAATTATGAGTACCGGGTTTTCAGTTACATTCTATGAACACTGAGAACCTTTCCCCCCGGAGATCTAAGAGTCCTCAAAGGTTATGGGTGTCATATATTCGAAGCACTTGATGGCTATGCATGAGCACCGAAGACTGATCACCACGAAGATCAAATAGTCTCCGAAAATTATGAGTACCGTGTTTCTAGTGACTTTCTATGAGTACTGAAGAACCTTTCCCCCGGGAGAGCTAAGAGTCCTGAAAAGTTATGAGTGTCATATCTTCGAAGCACTCGATGGCTATGCATTATCACCAAAGACTGATCACCATGAAGATCAAATAGTCTCCAAAAATTATGAGTACTAGGTTTCCAGTGACTTTCTATGAGTACTGAAGAACCTTTCCCCCCAGAGATCTAAGAGTCTTCAAAAGTTATGTATGTCCAGTTTTTGAAATACTCATCGGCGAAAATTGATATCAAGTTTTCGAAACACTCATCGGCAAAAATTGATTGAAAGGAAAGTGAATATCAAGTTTTCGAAACACTCATTGGCGAAAACTTGATGACCAGGAGAAAATGTTATGAACGTCAAGTTCTGGAAACACTCATTGGCGATAGCTTGACGAACAAGGAGAACGCGGGGAGGCACAAGTCCCAAAAATTATGGGTACCAGATTTCCAATGGCTTTCTATGAGCACCGAAAATTGATCACCACATGAAATAAAGTTTAAGTGAGTAAAAAGATTTTCCCTGCTTCCCAGTATGCCCGAGTATCACAAGTGATTTAAATTTTCTTGTTTCCCAATATGACTGGGTATTACAAGTCTAAAAGGATTTATGCCTGGGTATTACAAGTCTAAAAGGATTTATGCAAAATATGCATTTCATGCTGTTCCAACTTACTTGGGTTTAGTAGATCCCAAAGATTATACAAACCATGTTTTTCCTGCTCTTCCCACTTACTTCGGTTTAGCAGGTGATAAAAAGATTTATGCATATGTGGATCATGCAAATGTTTATGCGAATCATATGGCTATAAGTGCAAAAAACATGCCGAATGTAAAAACCACGAGTACTATGCAATCATTGCACAATAATCACTTGATAACTTATGGAAGTATCGTGCAAATGTCATGCAAATGGATGCACGTGCAAATGCAGCAACAATGTAAATAAATTAATCGACTTACATGTGAATACAATGTCTAGTCAAGAAAATCAAGGACATCCATGTAGAGATAATGAACATATGCAAACATAGTGATAACACGAGCGGATGCAAACATGGTCCACCACATTACTTTATTTTTTATTTGACTTTATCTTTAAAATGGAAAAAACATTTGGGGGTATTCATGCCCCAACACTTTGAGAGGAAGCGATTCCCCAGCGTACTTAGGGAAAGAATGTTGTGAGCGCATTGAGATCCCGACAACCTAAAAGATGTCTCCCTAGTCCACTGCCAGGAGAGTGGAGTAAAATTCAGGGCATTAGAGACCCTATACAGCTAGAAATCTGCTTTGGGACACCGGGATCCCAACCCTAGATGCAGAGGAAATGATTCTCCAATCCGCAAACAAAGGAGTTAAGAGAGAACTAAGACATCGAATCCCAGGACAAGCAGAGAGAGGTATGTTTTGGGGTAATTTGATCCTAATACTAAGGGCAAGATGATTCCCCAGTTAATGTGCGGGGATTAAATCTGTGTTCAGGAGAAGGGAATTCCTCAATTCATAGATCAAGGCAGGATGACTGTTTATATAATGAGGAGGTAAAATTACTCTCCTATCAACGGGAAAAATGAAGGTAAGTGAAGGCAAACAATATTTAATCACATCTTAGTCTTTGAAAATTAAGTGAGGAGGGTAAAAAAATGCTTCAGCTTTGACTAAGCTATCAAAAGCCAATCTTGATTTGGAGTATTGAACACTAATCAAGCAATTCTTCTTTCTTAAAAGTTAACTTGGTCTTAACTGTTGTAGACCAAGTAAAGAAATAAATCAATACATTGGTTTCAATCATCGAAAACCAAGTAGAAAAATAGCCCGATAGAGATGATTTGATTACAATCCTCAAAACCAAGCATTGTCTGTCCTCATACTTCTATTTTCATGGATTTACATGTAAATGTGAAGTATAACCTTACTCTCATTAGAATGGAATTTATCAAAGAATTAAGAGAGAATTTGGGACATCTAAATCCCATGATAAGCACAGAAAGAGACACATTGTGGGACCTCGTGACCCTGTCTCTAAAACTAGGAGGACTCCCAAGTCAATGGACGAGGGGTTAGGGCCACACTTGGATAGAAAGGGATTCCCAAGCCAAGAGACCGAGACGGGGCAGCAGCCTATTCAATGAGGGGATAAGGTAAACTTGCTCTCCTAACAGCTGGAGTAGTAAAAACAAGTGAAGGAACACCATTTGATGATACCTTTAATCATTGAAAACCAAGTAAAGAGGGTTAAAGATGTTTTAGTTTTGAACAATTTGTCAAAAGCCAAGTGAGAAAATTTATTTTTGATTTTGAGTTTTGAACATAAATCAAGAACTTCTTCTCTTAGAAGTCGATTAACTTGGTCTCAACAATTGAATACCCAGTAAAGAAATTAATCAATATATTGGTTTCAATCATTGAGAACCCAATGGAAAAATCTCATAGAAAAAGTTACTTGTTTTCAATTTTCAAAATCAAGCATTGTCTATCCCTCATGCCTTGATTTTCAATGATTTGCAAATGTGAAGTACAAGCTGCTTGACGTTAGAATGAGGTCACCAAAAGTTTAAAATGTCCTGTCTAAATTGATAATCCAGTAAAGAAAGACTTATCAACTTTATTGTCACACCCCTCTTAAATTAGATGTGACTGGCAAAGGGTCCAAGATAACAAACTCTTCCCTATAAGCCTAACTCCAAGGTTCACAAAATTTAAGCACATCCCATACCTATCCCTCCACATACAACAATACTTAGAAATTAATTAACTCATATGGTTCAATCTCTAATCATATTTTAGCCCTTACTATCACTAGTTTTCCATTTCATAAGAAATACTAACATTAACTGTTTAAAGAAATTTCGGCAGAGTTTCCCCTAAATTTTAGAGGTTCCTGAAATTTGAACAAACAACCAAACCACAATACAATTATATAGGAGAGCTCAACTCTTCATAGTACACCTTACAAAATACTAAAACAAGGAAAGGGATCCTGCCTATGGAATACAGAGCGACATCTAGAATTAAAATACAAGTAAAGAATTTCAAAATAATACGGCCGAACGACAGAAAGTTCGGCTCACCACTGGAATCCTACTGCGCTGCAACACCTGAAGGAGGCTCAGTATCTACCCTGTTATCTGAAAGGAAATGAAGAAGTAGTAGGATGAGTGGAAAACCACCCAGTGAGTAAACAACACATGCTACAATTGAAATGGGACAAACTAGGCACGAGCGTTTTACGATATTGAAAGTAGTGTTTATACCATTCACATTTAAGGGTATGTTTAAAAATGATTCCAAGGATTCCAAGAGAGCAGATTAAAAATTTAAAACGTTAAATAATTTAAATACACTATGATTAACATATTTAAATGCATTTATATAGAAATCAAGTTTGTGGGAAGGACATCTCACAAAACTAGGGGTGTACAGGTTGGCCCGTGACCCGGCCCAGTCAAATTCGGGTCAATCGGGCCGGGTCAACTGGGTCACTAGGCCGGGCAGCCAAAAACCCGGCCCGACCCGGGGTAGGCTCATTTTTTTTTAGTTTTTGTTATTTTTATTATTTAAATATTTTTATATGTAAAAAAGATTAAAATTAATAGCTGAAAATAAGATATCATATCTATTATTTAATATCTTATTAATCTATTCCTAAAAACTAGGTAATAAATCAATTTAAAATTTAAAGAATCTATTCAAAATGTCAACATGTATTAATTACTCCTCATTTTCTATGCTCACTCTCCATTTTCTATGCTTACTCTCAATTTCCCATGTCTACTCTCTATTTTCCATGTCCATTTTCTATTTCCCATGACTCAAATTCAAATTTCAAAAACCCGGTGGACCCGACCCGGGTCTACCCGGACCGGGTCTCGGGTCTAGCCAAAACCCGGCCCGTGTACACCCCTGCACAGAACTATCTCATATACCCTCCAATTTCATCCCTCCTCAACACCATATAATTACATAACTCCAATCTCCGGCAACAACTCCTTTACGTGGCCCCAAACCCTCCACAATTACACATACACTTCACGTGTGTGGCCGCACACGGGGCTAGCATCACCTAACCTCTGCTAGCTGAGGCGTAGACCTACGCGCGCATAGGGCTACAGATATAGCTGTAGCACCAATGTTCCATAAAGAGTTCTTCCCACTAAAAACATATCAAAAATAATTTTCTCATCAACATAGCCAATTTAAATCCAATGAGCAACATACATATACATAAAACTAGATCCAAAAAATCTTATTATTTCATTCTTTATTATTATTATTATTATTATTATTATTATTATTATTATTATTATTTTGAGTTATTACATTCTCTCCCCCTTAAGAAATTCGGTCCCTGAATTTAAGCTTTCTAACCTTGTTCCTTAAATAACCGTGGGTATTGAGTGCGCATTTCACTCTCTACCTCCCACGTGGCTTCCTCCCGTGAGTGATTACGCCACAACACTTTTACCATCGCAATCTCCTTTGAACGAAGCTTTTTAGTTTGCTTATCCAAAATGGCTTCTGGTTCCTCTTCATATGTCATCCCTTTGTCTAGGTACACTTCTTGAGTTCTAATTACATGTGATGGGTCAGGCAAATATTTCCTTAGCATAGATACATGGAACACTGAGTGTGTCTTTGATAGTTTTGGTGGTAATGCTAATCGATATGCCATGGCACCAATCTTCTCCAATATTTCAAAAGGCCCTATGTATCGCGGACTGAGCTTCCCTTTCTTGCCAAATCTCATTACACCTTTCATGGGATATACCCGCAGGAACACATGATCACCTACCGTAAACTCCAAATCTCGCCTTCTATGATCCGAGTATGCTTTTTGCCTACTCTGTGCTACAAGTAAGTGTTCTCTAATTAATTTGACATTTTCAATGGCATCATGTACCAGATTTGCCCCTCTTAACTTTACTTCACCAACCTCAAACCACCCTATTGGGGATCTACATCGTCTACCATACAAGGCTTCAAATGGGGCCATTTGAATACTTGCTTGGTAGCTATTATTATAAGCAAACTCCACAAGTGGTAGATAGTTCTCCCAACTCCCACCAAAGTCAAGCACATAAGCCCTAAGCATATCCTCCAAAGTTTGTATCGTTCCCTCTGACTGCCCATCTGTTTGAGGATGGAAAACTGTACTGAGGTCTAAGCGTGTGCCTAAGGCCTCTTGAAAAGCCTTCCAAAAATGAGAAGTGAACTGCGGGCTGCGATCAGATATAATGGACAAAGGAACTTCGTGCAATTTCACAATCTCTGCTACATATAACTGAGCATATTTAGCAACCCCATAATTTGTCTTCACTGGGAGGAAGTGGGTAGACTTGGTCAACCTATCCACTATCACCCATATAGTCATAACCCTTCTGTGTGCGAGGTAAACCTATCACAAAATCCATTGTAACCCTTTCCCACTTCCATTCTGGAATCTCTAATCGTTGTAGCAAACTAGCAGGTTTTTGATATTCCGCTTTCACTTGTTGACATACTAAGCAACGAGATACATAATCTGCAATATCCTTGTTCATACCTTCCCACTAGTATAACTGCCTCAAATCATGGTACATCTTAGTTGCACCTGGTGGACAGTGTATGTAGTTCTGTGAGCTTCATCGAGAACCTCCCTTATTAATTCATCTACCTTTGGGACACATAAACGCTGTTCATATCGTAGTACCCCGTCTGCTCCCACCGAAAATTCATTAAGCCTTCCTTCCTCCACACCTTCAATCAACTTGCACAGTTGAGGGTCTTGTTTTTGTGCCTCTTTCACCCTTTCAAATAATGAAGAACAAGCTTGTATGTGACTCAAAAGGAGTCCTATTTCCTTGATCTCAAATTGTACTCCACTCTCTTCCAACTTGTGCAACTCCATGCTTAATGGTCTCTTTACCTCAGCAATATGAGCTAAACTCCCCATAGATTTTCTACTCAAAGCATCTGCCACAACATTAGCCTTTCCTGGATGGTATAAGATAGTACAATCATAGTCTTTCAATAGTTCCATCCACTTTCATTGTCTAAGATTAAGATCTCTTTGCTGAAAAATATACTTAAGACTCTTGTGATCGGTATAGATCTCACAAGTTTCACCATACAAATAATGTCGCCAAATCTTCAAAGAAAAACACCACTGCTGCCATCTCTAAATCATGGGTCGGATAATTTTGCTCATGCTTCTTAAGTTGCTAGATCCATAAGCAATCACTCTTCCATTCTGCATAAGAACACACCCCAAACCCACTCTAGAGGCATCACAATATACTGTTTAACCTCCAGTCCCTGAAGGCAAGGTGAGAACTGGTGCCGAAGTTAAGCAGTCCTTTAACTTTTGAAAACTTTCCTCACAAGCATCTGTCCATTGAAACTTCACATTCTTCTTTGTCAACTTAGTTAGAGGTGCAGCTATTCTTGAAAAATCCTTCACAAAGCGACGATAATAACCCGCCAAGCCCAAAAAGCTACGAAACTCTGTTACTGTGGTAGGTCGTGGCCACTTTCTCATAACCTCCACTTTACCAGGGTCTACCTGAAAACCATCCCTAGACACTATGTGACCCAACAAGTGAACATGATCCTGCCAGAATTCACATTTTGAGAACTTCGCATAAAGTTGGTGTTCCCTCAAAGTTTGGAGAACTAGCTTCAAGTGTTGCTCATGTTCTTCACGACTCTTAGAATATACTAAGATGTCATCAATAAACCCAATCACAAATTTGTCCAAAATCGGCTTAAACACTCGGTTCATCAAGTCCATAAATGCTGCTGGTGCATTTGGCAACCCAAAGGACATCACTAGGAACTCATAGTGCACATATTGTGTACAAAAAGTCGTCTTAGGAATATCCTCTGTCTTAATCTTCAACTGATGGTATCCAAAATGCAAATCTATTTTGGAAAAATACTGAGCGCCTTGCAACTGATCAAACAAATCATCGATGCAAGGTAAAGGATATTTATTGCGCATTGTTACCTTATTTAGTCAACGGTAGTCAACACATAACCTTAAAGACCCATCTTTCTTTTTCACAAACAATACTGGCGCACCCCATGGAGATGAACTTGGTCTAATGAAGCCTAAAAAAAAAAGATAAGAGAAAGCAAAGCAAACAGAGCCACAAAACGCACGGACCAAAGCACGCACGAGGAAGGGAGAAGGGAGGTGACAAACGGCGGTTTGGTCCAGATTATCGCTGGAGAAGACATTCCGGTGCTGAAGAAGGTGACCGGACCACATCTTTCATCACCACCAAGCTTTCTATCCGATTGAAATCAAGTAAGAAAGCCCTAAATCTCTCAAACCCCAATTTCTCCAATTTTGGGTATTTTAGGAATTCTTCAAATACTTCCAATCGGGGCATTCCGGGGTTAAATTTGAGCTTAGTGGGTGTTATTGAAAGCTTAGTAAGGTTCAGAATCGAAGTGAAACCATAAGATTTGACCGGGTATGGAAATTAGGAAAATTGGGTTAGGAAATTGCTCTAAAATTCGAAATTGATAGTTTGATGCATGATTAGGCTTGGATTGGAGTAGTATAGGTGTTATAGTTGCTGGAAATATACAAGGGAATAAAGCTCGAGTATTTACCGTCTCAATCGGAACCCAATCCGGTGAAAAAGAGGCAAAATACTAAGCCACCGTACAGTAAGGAGTTGTGCGGTGGGTTGAACACCTTGGTCTAGTCCGTGGTGGACACCTAAGACCCGCTAAATTGGTTCCAAGGCTCTAATTATACCCAATTATATTTTTATATATAATTAAAGAGGTATAATTAAGCTTTTACTCGGCGAATAAGGGAGACGGTGGAATGAGTAAGTTAGAGCCTCTTTTGTACAGTGAATTTAATTCTTTTATTAGTTAAATACCCATATAAACACATGAAGGAAAATTTAGACAAGTGGAAATCTCTAACCTAAGCAATTAGAGGTTCTAAATGGCTCGAAAGTGTGAAAGTCGAATATGGGGCATTCTGGACTGTCAGAAAGAGCAAATAAGAATGCATAACGAACTAAATAATTAGTTCCTGGAAAATAGCTAGAGGCTGCATAAGCATTAGCATGACACGTGCATGGTAGATGCTTAGTTACGCATTCTAAATTTCTTAAATATAATGTGTATAAGGCACCACAGAGTGATTGGAGCTTCAGGCACACCGAGGACAGATTAGGAGGGCCAACGAGGTGAGGGGCTCTCCCATCCCTGCCCCACAGGGTTGGATGACTACGTGGAAAATGTGGTTTGCTCTATTTTGTGTAAATTGATATATGGAATATATTTATATGAATAAATTTGTGTTACACGTGTATGATTTGCAAGTAAGCAGTCAACGTGCAATAATATATGTGCTTATATGATTAATCTCAAGGTGTATATGTGTTATTGTGGCTCACTGAGCCTTATATGTTACCGAGGGTAGGATTGAGTCATAATTTCATATGTGAGGAGTTCAATAATATTAGAAACGAATCACATCGATCGTCACCGTTAGGACCTTGTTCGTATGGTTTGTTGAGGAAAACTGAACCTAGGTTGCTGAATGTGAGTGAGAGGGTTGCATAATTGAAAAGGTGGAAACTAGGCCTAGCTAATTCATACGTGTAATATTTAGTTAGTTATTAATAGGGCGTCTTTCAAGGTCGAATATGTTAGTTGAACTTGTTTAGGTTAGTTTGGGTAGATCGAGTCGGGTATCCTGGTCGGACAAACAGGATTCAGTTAACAGTAAGTATGCCACATAGTGGCCATTACCTTGGTTTAACCGGGGTCAGACAAGTTGCCGGCTATTACTCTAAGCATGCCTTGGAGTCAGAAAGTTTCTGGTGTGATCAACCAGGTTCGTACATGAAATTGCCTTCGGGCCAGTATTTCTCTTAACGTAATGCGAGTGACAGAAAGTGAGTGCCTACGTGCACAAGTATAAGTTAACTATGGAACCATATGTTATATGTTTATGATTGATTTACATGCGGATTAATAAATATGTTAGATCCATGAAATAGAATTTTAAATTGTGGATATGATTTATTGATTGCTTGATCATGTTAAAGATCATAATACGAATCTGTTTCATGCGCATGTGGTTGTGGTTGCTCCCTTCCCCCAGCTGTAGTGGTACCCGCTGCTACGCCAGGGATGGGGAAGCTTCTCACTGAGTTTGTTCGACTGACCCCCCTGTATACATATTTCTGATACAGGTGGTTCAGTCGTCGGGAACGTGTCCACTTCTTCTCAAAGAGGCGGACAACTCTGAAGACCGCACGCTTAGTCTGCGTGGGTAGTGTATTTTGGATTATATAGATATGTCGTGATGTATATGTATATGTATATATAAATCATTTTGGATGTTGCTTTGTACATATACAAACTGCTGTATATATATATGTCCTACTCTAGCTATGTCGGCTTCATACAGATTAAAGTTAGGTCTTGGTGATGGGAATATAGGCTATGATATAGTATATATCATGTGTATATATATATGACTTTCGCATGTGAATAGGATAGATCACACGCATTAACGCGTGTGATCAATATGTAAACTATATGCAGGCGTGTGATTGAATATATGTATGACTGTATACAGGACATCTGCATGTGAATAGGATAGATCACCCGCCCTGAAGCGCGTGATCAATATGTATACTATATGTACGTGTGAATGAATATGTGTATATATATAGACTGAAGCGGCGCTGAGCGAGCCGTGGATTGCACGCTACTTAGGTCACCGGATATGGATGACCATAAATACTATATATTGTTTGTATTAGAAATGGGTAGCTATAAACATGTGAAAATGTCAATCAGGGATTAGAGGCTTACGGGATAGGAGAAATCCTACTTCCCGTGCCGGTCACGGACGTCCGATAGGGGGTGGTGACAAACTTGGTATCAGAGGCAGGTTATCTTTAAACTGTATGAAGCTATAGGTATGATCGGGTGTTGGTTTACGCCTTGTTGTGAACCCCGGGCACAACGTTGGAGTAAAAAGGCACTTGTGGAAGTACCCAAGAAATTGAGTCAGCCCTTTCTTTCTACTCTCTTTGATATGAAATATCATTGATATACGTGTAATCATTAGGTGTGGTCCTTGTGCAGTATAGGGATGCCACCGATCACGAGACAGACTAGGGGTGGAGGGAGAACTCCTGCTGAAATTGATCGAGAATCAGTTCGGGAGGAGGGCATGCCCACCCGAGGCCGAGGTCGAGGGAGAGCACAAGTGAGAGGGGAAGAGAGGAGACAGTCACTGGAACCTCAACCTCAAATAGAGACAAGTGCACCTTCCGTGGCGGAAATGCTCACGGTAGGATTTCAGGAACTAAGAGAAGAGATGACGAGACAAATATAGAGGGAAGTACGCCGGTTAGTAGTCGGCGAGGAAGAACAAGAGAGAGTTCCTAGCAATCAAGAGATGGAGGTTGTTGAGGAAGAGGATAGGGAATGGCAACAACCACAGGAAATGCCTCGTGAGCCACGGGTAGCACCTAGAGAGCTGCCAATTTCAAAATTTCCCTGAACCTTCATCCACCCACTTTCTGCGGAACTATTGAGAAAGAGGATCCGCAATACTTTGTGAGAGACATAGTCAGAATTGGGCACATGCTGAGGTGCTCAGGACATGAGTTAGTGGAATTAGCTTCATTCCAGCTGAGGGGAGCTGCCAGAGTATGGATAGAGTCCGTACAGACCAGGTATTCAAGAAGGGTAGCACCGATAACCTGGGAAGATTTTCAGAGGGAATTCCTGGGTCGGTTTCTATCTGATGGCACCAAAGATGCGAAGCGTCAGCAATTCGAGGAGTTGTGGATGACGCCTAACATGACCGTGACGGAGTATGAGTTATTTTTTACGGAACTGGCTCAATTCTCACCCGAGTTAGTTCTTGACGAAGAGGTGAGGATCAAGAGATTCATACACCATCTCACGGAGCCGTTATTTACTGCTTTGTTACCTCAGAGGAGACAGTTTGAGACTTTAGCTCAATTAGCAGACTGTGCCAGAATGATTGAAACCAGGAAGAGGTACGGGACTTCTATTGATCCCAAAGTCAAGTTAATTACAGGCAGTGATAACCAAGGAGGTGGAAGTAAGAAGAGGAAGACATTAGGTGGAGGAGCAGGATACTCAGGGTCCGCAGGAGGACAATCCTCAACTACCACCCATGAAGCAGGTACAAGAGGTAATATTCAAGGGGGACAAAGAGTGCAAGGGGGTGGAAATGCCGGTAAAACAAGGCCCCAGTGTGCGACTTGCGGCAGATTTCATTTTCGAATATGTCGGAGACTGACAGGAGGATGCTACCACTGCTGCCAGGTGGGCCATATGGCTAGAGAGTGTCAAAGAGAAAAGAGGGTACAAGTGTGAGAAGTAATCCGACGCCGAGGGGTACACATATTCCAGCCCCACCAGTAAGAACCGTACCACCACAGCCAGCAAGTACAGGTGCAGCTACAGGTCGTGGTGCAGGATCTAGTGGCAGAGGGCCAGGGGCAGTAGGTGGAGGACAAGCGCGGGTATTTGCACTTTCTCAGCAAGACGCTCATGCATCAAATGCAGTTGTGACAGGTACCCTTAGTGTTTGCTCTCTTGAAGCACGAGTCTTATTTGATTCCGGCTCCATTCATTCCTATGTGTCGCATGCATTTGCCTCTAAATTCAACCAAAGTCCATCTAGAATGGAAGAAACAGTACTGGTCTCTACTCCAATGGGAGAATCGGTAGAAGTAGAGTATGTGCACAAGTCTTGCATTGTGGAGGTCGATGGTCATGAGACTATGGTAGACCTTCGGTTGTTGTGTGGGTTGATCTTAATATGCCAAACGAGGAGCCTTTTGTGATACGGGGTGACGGAGCTGCACCGTATCCAAGCTTGATCTCGGCTTTGAAGGCATCCAAGTTACTTGCAAAGGGATACAAAGGGTATTTGGCCTTGGTCCAAGATACCACGAAAGTAGTACTTTCACCGACTCAAGTACCGGTAGTGTGAGAGTTCTTGGATGTATTTCCAGAAGAATTGCCGGGGTTGCCGCCCGATTGTGAGATTGAATTTGAAATTGAGCTGCAACCTGGCACCCAACCTATCTCCACACCACCTTACCGGATGGTTCCGAAAGAGCTGAAGGAGTTACATACACAATTGCAAGAATTGCTTGACAAGGGTTTTATAAGACCCAGTTTCTCTCCTTGGGGTGCACCGGTCCATTTTGTGAAGAAGAAGGATGGATCCTTGCGGTTGTGTAGGTGACGATCCGCAATCAATACCCACTGCCAAGGATAGATGACCTATTTGATCAGTTGCAGGGTGTGAAGCAGTTTTCCAAGATTGACTTCAGATCTGGGTATCATCAACTGAAGATTCGAGAATTAGATATACCTAAGATCGCATTCTGGACCCGATAAGGACACTACGAGTTCTTGGTGATGTCTTTCGGATTAACTAATGCTCCTGCAGCGTTCATGGACATGATGAACAGGGTCTTTAAACCATTTCTGGACCGATTTGTCATTGTCTTCGTTGATGACATCTTGGTTTATTCTAAGACCTCTGAAGAAAATGCAGAACACTTGAGATTAGCATTGCAAAAGTTAAGAGAGGAGAAATTGTATGCCAAGTTCTCAAAGTGTAAATTCTGGCTAGACAGAGTTGCCTTTTTGGGTTACATGGTATCATCAGAGGGAATCCACGTTAATCCAAGTAAGGTAGAAGTGGTGAAGAATTGGTCCCAGCCTACCTCAGTTACTGAAATTCGCAGTTTCTTGGGCTTAGCTGGATATTATAGAAGATTTGTGCATGACTTCTCTAAGGTTACTGCACCTATGACTAAGTTGACTTAGAAGGGAGTGAAGTTCATATGGGATGACAAATGTGAGCAGAGTTTTTAGAAGCTGAAAGACAGTCTCACTACCACTCCGGTGTTGGCATTACCTGAAGGCACAGGAGGGTATGTGGTATACTGTGATGCGTCGAGGATCGGGTTAGGGTGTGTCTTGATGCAGCACGGCAAAGTGATTGCGTAAGCATCGCGACAACTGAGAAAACATGAGAAGAACTACCCGACTCACGACCTCAAAATGGCGGCTGTAGTATTCGCTTTGAAAATATGGAGACATTACTTATATGGTGAGACTTGTGAAATCTATACAGACCACAAAAGCCTCAAATACATTTTCGAGCAGAAAGACTTGAACTTGAGACAACGCCGATGGTTAGAGTTGTTGAAGGACTACGACTGCACGATCTTGTATCATCCAGGAATGGCTAATGTGGTAGCCGATGCTCTAAGTCGGAAATCCATAGGCAGTCTTGCTCATATAAGTGAAGAAAGAAGACTGTTGATCAGAGATTTGCACGAGCTAGAACGAACGGGGAATCAGTTTGAGATTGGGAGTTCTAACTCACTTTTAGCCCATTTGCAAGCTAAATCCTCTCCGGTAGAAGAGGTGAAGTGTGAAACCCGGTATTTCAAGACTTAGCTTCGATAGGTTGGATTTTAGAGGAAGGAAGGTCATCATTTGGAAATAGAAACTTAGAGGAAAAGTGTGCAAAGGAGGAATTGAAAATAAATAAATGAACAAATAATAAATAAACAAGTATGGATGAAATAATTTGAAATTGGTAGATTTGTGACATTGAGGTTTGATATTTTGACTAAAGAAAATACAAATAATTTTTTTTTAGAATGAAATAAGATTTTTGGGGTTAATATTAAGATTTTAATAACTCTAGAGTTAAGAATTTAAGAAATTAAAATAAATAAGAAAATTAAGTAGAAAAATTATAATCTAGTTAAAATTTGACCATATGAAATATTGTGAGCTCACAGTTTAAATTTGAAATTTTTTTGAGATTAAAATTCTATCCGGTAGAAATTTCTTATCTGCTAGAGGCCCTTTTTCGATATTTTTAGTAGACTTAAGGCTACCCAAAAAATTCAGAAATCTCATATTTTTACCCATAAATAAACCTAAACATGAAATTCCAATTAAAACTCAATTTTACCATAATAAAAAAAAGCCAAATACCCAAATTTCCTTAAATCACCAACGCAATTTATGAAACCCATTTGCTTCTTCCTCCATAAGCACGCCACCACTTCTTCACCTATTCTCTTTATCTTCTTCTTCCCTTCTTCATTTCTCACCTAGGGCAAGAGGAGAACCATCAAGATTTCACCTCCCCACCACTTTTCTTGCTTTCTCCCACCACACTAATGCTCTCTCAAGCTTCCTCCCTTCTTCATTTCTCACCTAGGGCAAGAGGATGTAATCAAGATGTCCTTGAGGAATGAGTCTCAAATCTTGGAATAGCTAAATTGAATAGTAAGCGGGTAAAATGGTCTTTGAAATTATTGTGTATCCTTTTTATATGGGTTTTAGTGTCTCAACATTAGTAGTCTTTGTGGGATGTTGGGCATGGCCTTAGGTTAATTTTGGCCGAGCTACAATAGTCCTTCCATAGGCGTGCCTTAAGAGGGATATTGGTTTCTACTTGTAGGTTCATATTCGATAAATTTTATTAACATAGCTGATATAGATGCACGTAGTAATCGGATGATGTACTGGGTGTAGTTGGGTTCTCTATGATTACCGCTTAGGACTAGTTGGAGTAGTGTTTCCTTGTTTGGTGGGGAGTATAAGTACATGGAAAATCATAGAGTTATATTGTGGATTCACTTTGTGATGGTTGTGGAAACCATTAAGGGTAAGGTAAAGCCGAAGGGAAACTAATAGGAAGGTACTAGGTAACATAAGGGGTTGGCACCCCTAAAGATTAGAAGGTCTATGAAGGGGACGTGTGTCCTAAATGTAGGATTCCTTATTGTTAACATAGAGAATTGGAAAAGGCGGGCTACTTATTAAGTTCGAATCCATAGCTTTGGAAATGACAATGGGGAGGAGTAAGGTAAGGAGTGGTGTAGTCATTCCAAAGACTAGTAGTTCCAAAAAGAGAGTTTGAGCACCCACATAGGGTGAATATGAAGCAAAGTTAGTTACCGAGGTGCGAACATAGAGGACTTCGGTGAGTCACATTAGACTTCCATTTTGAGGAGTCATAAGCAATGTGAACGTTGATGGTGCTGGTGAGCATGTGAAACCTTTCATTAGGAATGGATGTTTAAACCTTGGTACACTAGCATGGTGGAGTACCTCCTTTGATGATTTTAAGGAATGAACTGATTCCTTAGCTCAAGGATGAGCTGCGTGAACTAGAGAAGGAAGTTGGGAAGATTATCGAAAAAACTAAAGAGAGTCTGAGTGGTCATGAAAGAACCCTTGCTGATGGTAGGATTTGGGTTGGAGCCCGATCCCAGAACTTAGTCGGGTTTCTAACGTGGATGGGGTTGTTAGTTGTGAACACGTGGTTTGCGTAATGTCTATGTGTATTCGGTCCTGGCTAAATGGGTCTAAATCGTCCTAAGCATCCTTGGATACACCAAACAGTGAAATAGATGTAATAGATTTATAGTGTCACCGTGTGTAGGTGCCCAGGAAGAAAGTATGATAGGTTAGGGGTAACCCTATCCCACGACGTAGAGATAATAAGTAAGGAATTCGAATTGCGAAACCACAGTGAAGGAGCATGGGATTCGTGTCTACCTATTCACTTACCTAAATAAGGAAAGGAATACCTTGGGGTTGAGTCAAGGATCCCAACTTTAAACTTGGGGGACCGATAGGAAAAGTAATGTCACGATCAATAGGTTTTACCATGTTATGCATACGTAAGGGAGAGTAGTTCATAATGTGTGTTCAGGAAAGGGATATATATGGCGAAAATAACCATTGAGTTACGACAAAGGGAATGGAAAGACATTCCCAGTCAAACTTGACTTTTGAAGGCACGTAGAGCTTTAAGTCCTTGAAAAAAATGAATCTTGTCATGTGACGAAAGAGTTTCGTGAAAGGTGAAACGCACATGGGGTGTCAAGGGCGAGGTCCCAAAAAGAAGTGTCTAACCTCATTCCAAAACAAGTTAGGAACGTGAACCGAAATTCGGGGACCGAATTTCTTAAGGGAGGAAGATTGTGAAACCCGGTATTTCAAGACTTAGCTTCGATAGGTTGGATTTTAGAGGAAGGAAGGTCATCATTTGGAAATAGAAACTTAGAGGAAAAGTGCACAAAGGAGGAATTGAAAATAAATAAATGAACAAATAATAAATAAACAAGTATTGATAAGATAATTTGAAATTGGTAGATTTGTGACATTGAGGTTTGATATTTTGACTAAAGAAAATACAAATAATTTTTTTTAGAATGAAATAAAATTTTTGGGGTTAATATTAAGATTTTAATAACTCTAGAGTTAAGAATTTAAGAAATTAAAATAAATAAGAAAATTAAGTAGAAAAATTATAATCTAGTTAAAATTTGATCATATGAAATATTGTGAGCTCACAGTTTAAATTTGAAATTTTTTTGAGATTAAAATTCTATTCGGTAGAAATTTCTTATATGCTAGAGGCCCTTTTTCAGATATTTTTAGTAGACTTATGGCTACTCAAAAAATTCAAAAATCTCATATTTTTACCCATAAATAAATCTAAATATGAAATTCCAATTAAAACTCAATTTTACCATAATAAAAAGGGTAAACTACAGTTTGCCCTGCTGTGGTTTGGCCTAAATTCAGTTTGTCCCCCTGTGGTTTAAAATGTGACACTTAACTACCCTGTGGTTTGGCTTAAAATTAATGTGCCCCCTGTGGTTTAGAGTGTGACACTTGACCCCCCTGTGGTTTGTTATGTTATCACTTAACTACCCTATATTATTTTTTTCTCAAAATTTAATATTTAATATAACTTATAAAAGAAATTACCTAAAAATAATTGAATTAATTAATTATTTTATTAAATATTTATTTTATCTCTAAAATAATAATAAACTCTAATCTTCAACTTTCAACTCTTTTTAGCATTTCCTTCAAACTCTCTTTCCTCTAATCTCACCACTATATCCAAGAGTATTGTTATGCTCCTAGTCTAAGGATACTTTTCTAAGAAAATTATTGTTTAATGTTAGAGTTTTTAAGCTCAATAATGTTAACATTCAATCCAGGTATGTTTATTATGAACTTGAACAATAAAAAAACTTAAATTTAGTTATATATTTGTATTATATTATTCTTTTACAATTTTATTTTGATTTTGATTTAATAATTCTAAGACATTAAAGATAAAAATAACAATGAAATGAATAAATAACTAAATATAAATAATCAATGGAGTAAACAATAAATATTAAATTATTTTATTGATTTTTTTAAAATTATAATTTTATTTTTATATTAATTATAATTTTTTTGAGTCATTTTATAATTCTAGAGTGTTGAATGACAAATTTTAAACATTAGAAGTTTTAAATGATGATTAATTTGACTAAAATTTGGATAGAAGATAGGTGAAGGTAGTTAAATGATAACATAACAAACCACAAGGAGATCAACTATCACACTCAAAACCACAGGGGGGCACATTAATTTTAAGCCAAACCACAAGGTAGTTAAGTGTATCATTTTAAACCACAGGGGGACAAACTGGATTTAGGCCAAACCACAGGGGGGGCAAACTGTAGTTTACCCTAATAAAAAAAAAAGCCAAATACCCAAATTTCCTTAAATCACCAACCCAATTTATGAAACTCATTTGCTTATTCCTCCATAAGCACGCCACCACTTCTTCACCTGTTCTATTTATCTTCTTCTTCCCTTCTTCATTTCTTACCTAGGGCAAGAGGAGAACCACCAAGATTTCACCTCCCCACCACTTTTCTTGCTTTCTCCCACCACACTAATGCTCTCTCAAGCTTCCTCCACAATTGTTGAGCTTCAAGGAACTTGGGCAAACCTCTCAAACTTCTAAATTCGGACTTTCACAAGGTGAGCTTCTAAAAACTTGATTCCGTCACTTAAATCATGGATTTCTTGATAGAAATGAGTTACCCATTGATAGTATATCACCATAGTACTATTTTAGAACATAAGAAACACACAAATCATGAGTTATATGGATGTTTCTACCATAGGGTTCACAAGTTACGGATTTTACCTTTTTTGGAGAAATTTATAGATTTTATTAGTTGGTTGGTATGTATGGATTACAAATGAATTGTTTAGACATCTTAGATGATTTGGAGGAATGCCCAAAGGTCGGAATGATGATTGATGAAAATTTTTGGAAGGTGAGAAATTTCTATTTTTGGTAAAAAAAACCCTCCATGGATGGAGCTTGAGAGGTGAGAGAGCTTGTAAGCGCTTGCCTACTAGTTCATTAATTGTTTCAAACTGAAGGAAACTTTCGAATTATGACCATAGGATATGTTAATGAATTTAAAAGTTGGATAGATGTAGGAAGCCATAAGTAGAGAAATTACGAAATTGTGTATGAAACTAAAGTTGATTGATTGGTTTTATATATGCGATAGGACTCAAGTACTTCCTTGGAGACAAGAGTGCTCAAGGGGATTACTAAGTAAAGCGGCCAAGGTGAGGGACTTTCTTATCTTAGCCCTTGATGGGATGTTTGAAATATATGAATTATATTATATGAGAATTTGGTCGATTTGTATTATGATTGGATGTGAATGAATTTGATTGGTCATGAGACTTGATCTTGAGTTAGATGATTATGGTAAATGAGAATTAATGTGACTGAGCTAATGTGGTATATAGACCTTTGATATGAGCAATGTATGGATATGAATTGACTTATAATTGAATTGTGGTTTTATTATGTGAACCTCTATGAATTGGCCAATGAGGCTTGTTTGTCATTATGATTGGAATTTGAATTAGTTTGGGTGTGGACCCCTTTGATTTTACTTTTATGATTGAGATTGTGATTATAAAGGGATGAAGGACATGGGAAGTATCGTGGATGAACCATGTGCCCGACCTTATGAATGTGTGTGGATATGAAAAGGGATGAAGGACATGGGAAGGACCGAGGGTGAACCATGTACCCGACCTTTAAATATGGGAAGGTATGCGGGTCATGGGAAGTAACTGGGTTGAACCATGTGCCCGCCTTGTTGAATGACCAAGTTTGAGACGTCGTGTTGTGACTACCATGTGGCCTGGTGGGTAGCAAACGAGTGGGCTCAAACAATAATTTGTACGTTTGGTTTGAATCCTTATGCAAGAGTGTCATTTGTTTGATATGAAAGGGGAGCATGAGAAGTAGAGAGTCTGAACCATGTTCTTCCCCTATTGCTAGATAAGTTTAGATATGATAAGGGGATGTTGGTCATATAGTGATTTCGAAAGTAAGTATTCATTTTCATTAGGAAACTTTACAAGATGAAAATGTATATAATTGCCATGTTTAAAGTTAAGATACAAGATTTTCAAGGACTACCTCTATTCAACGTGATTTCCTTAAGGTAGTATGAGTATTTCCCAAATGTTCATTTTTTGAGTTTCAAACAAAATTTTAAAACTTGTTTTATTTAAAACCCGGAGGTATTTTTCCAACCCTTTTTCCTTTATTGAAACTTACTTAACTATACTTTACATTGTTTTACCTTAAATATTTTTGCATGACTGAATAAACCTCTGGTACATTATAAAACGGTGAGTGTAAAGCTTGAAGTCATTTCTTTAAAACAATGTTTTTAAAACACTCTTTTTATTTCGTACTAAAGTGTTCAAGAAGTTAAGTCTATGTGGCCAACACACCCGCCCATGAATTGTGAGGAATTGATTAAGATTGGATTTGCTTGGACTGAATTGGAATATGATGTGGTTGATTGCGTTGTAACAGTGATAGTTATGGGGACTTGTGCATTGTTGGCAATTATGTTTCAAGATAGATGTATAAGAATTGTACCATGTGTATTTGTGAATGAGGTGAAAGTTATATCTATGATATGCTGATATGTGATTGTTTTAATATAGTTTGCATGTGAATTGTGATTGTCACCCTTCCCCTGTCGTAGTGGTGCCCGCTACTACGCCTAGGATGGGTTAGTCTCTCACTGAGTCGTATAACTCACCCTTCTATGTTGATATTTTTCAGAGATAGGTTTGCAGCAGGTCTTGCTCAAGTAAGGAGTCAACTTCCAAGACCCACATCTTGTTCGTGTGGGTATAAGTATATTTTGTATTGTAATAGCTATGCTAAGTTTTCTAGTTGTCAGCTCCATAGTCTTGAGGCAGGATCATGCGCGTATATAAAGGTTTACTTACGATTTGTAAGAATTATAGTTTTCATAGTGATATCTGATTCAAGCAAGATTAGTTAAGTTCCAGGATAGTAGGCTTACAGACCGGGGGTCCCACCTTTGGTCTGTGCCGGTTGCGTGCTCCCCGAACGGGGGTCGTGACATGAAGGCTAGACAGGATGTAGATACCAACCTCAAGCAAATCAAGGATACTGTAACTAAAGAAAAGGGGGACGACATTCGATTCTCTATGGATGATTTTGGAGTACTTCAGTTGGACGGACGGTTTTGTGTTCCCATGGTTGATAACTTGAAAGAAAGAATTCTTGAAGAAGCACACCGGACAGCTTATACAATCCATCCGGGAGCTAATAAAATGTATCATGACCTAAAACAGTTGTACTGGTGGAATGGCATGAAGAAGGATGTTGCAAACTATGTAGCCAGGTGTTTAGTGTGTCAGCAAGTCAAGGCTGAACACCAGAAGCCCGCCGGAACGTTACAACAAATAGAAATACCTGAGTGGAAATGGGAGAGGATAACGATCAATTTTGTAACAGGGTTGCCAAAATCTCAACATGGATATGATTCGGTTTGGGTAATAGTGTATCGAATGACTAAGTCCGCACACTTTCTGCCAGTTAAGACCACTTACAGAGTGAGTCAATATGCACAGATTTATCTATCAGAAATCGTTAGATTGCACGGTGTGCTAGTGTCCATAATATCTGATAGAGGGCCACACTTCACTTCCAGGTTTTGGAAGTCATTGCAGGAAGTGTTGGGAACTAGAGTTGATTTGAGTACTGCGTTCCACCCACAGAACGACGGGCAATCAGAAAGAACCATTCAGATTCTTGAAGACATGCTTCGAGCATGTATAATGGATTTCGGTAAAAGTTGGGAAAGGTATCTACCTTTGGCTGAGTTTGCATACAATAACAGTTATCAAGAGAGTATCCAAATGGCACCTTTCGAGGCTCTGTACGGTCGTAGGTGCAGATCCCCGATTGGGTGGTTCGAGGTCAGAGAGGCTAGTCTAATCGGCCCAGAATTGTTACAAGATGCCTTGCAGAAGGTGAAGCGCATCAGGGAAAGATTGTTAACGGCTCAGAGTAGGTAGAAGTCCTATGCAGACAATCGAAGGAGAGAACTCGAATTTGCCATTGGTGAACAGGTGTTCTTGAGGGTATCACCGATGAGAGGCGTAATGCAGTTCGGTAAAAAGGGGAAGCTAAGTTCTCGGCATATCGAACCGTTTCAAATCCTAGAACGAGTTGGGAATGTAGCGTATCGGTTAGAATTGCCTACGGAATTGGAGGGAGTACATCCCGTCTTTAATGTATCAATGCTTTGGAAATATCTTCCCGACACCTCGCACGTGATTCAATCGCAAGACGTGCAACTAACCAAAAATCTGACATATGAAGAGGAGCCAGTGGAAATCTTAGATCGGCAATTGAAGAAACTCAGAACGAAAGAGATTCCATTGGTTTAAAGTTCTGTGGAGAAATCACTCGACCGAAGAGGCTACATGGGAGGTCGAGGCTGAAATGCGCATGACGTACCCTCGTCTATTTCAAGACTAAGGTTAGTATTTTATTTGAAATTCAGGGACCGAATTTATTAAGGGGGGAAGATTGTAATATCCGAGATATTTAGATTTAATTATTTTCATTTTTTATTAAATTTATTTTTCTTTCAGAAAGAAAAATAAATTAAATTAAAGAATTATAGGGTTAAAAATAGAATAAAGAAGAAAGTAATAGGTGATATTTATAATTTTTCTAGGACCTAAAAGAAAAGAGGACTAAAAAGCATGAGGGAAAAAGAGGATATAACAAGTAAATAAGTTTTTCTAATAAAATAAATATATATAATATATATATATATATATATATATATATATTATCAAAAAAAATTACATATAATACATATATATATAAAATAGGTTAAGGAAAGTGGCTAAAAAGCCACATGCCCCATCAAATTCACTAACACACACACACAAATAAAACTAATAATATAATAAAAAAGAAAAGAAAAGATGGGGGGGCCAACCGTGACCCCCTTCCATATAATTGATACACACATAAAAAAAAGATAAAAGAAAGCAAAGCAAACAGAGCCACAAAACGCACGGAGCAAAGCACGCACGAGGAAGGGAGAAGGGAGGTGACGGACGGCGGTTTGGACCGGATTTTTGCCGGAGAAGGTGACCGGACCTCATCTTTCATCACCACCAAGCTTTCTATCCAATTGAAATCAAGTAAGAAACCCCCAAATCTCTCAAACCCCAATTTCTCCAATTTTGGGTATTTTAGGAATTCTTCAAATAGTTCCAATCGGGGCATTCCGGGGTTAAATTTGAGTTTAGTGGGTGTTATTGAAAGCTTAGTAAGGTTCCGAATCAAAGTGAAACCATAGGTGAGGGGCTCTCCCATCCCTGCCCCATAGGGTTGGATGACTACGTGAAAAATGTGGTTTGCTCTATTTTGTGCAAATTGATATATGGAATATATTTATATGAATAAATTTGTGTTACACGTGTATGATTTGCAAGTAAGCAGTCAACGTGCAATAGTATATGTGCTTATATGATTAATCTCAAGGTGTATATGTGCTATTGTGGCTCACTGAGCCTTATATGTTACCGTGGGTAGGATTGAGTCATAATTTCATATGTGAGGAGTTCAATAATATTAGAAACCAATCACATCGATCGTCACTGTTAAGATCTTGTTCGTATGGTTTGTTGAGGAAAACTGAACCTAAGTTGCTGAATGTGAGTGAGAGGGTTGCATAATTGAAAAGGGGGAAACTAGGCCTAGCTAATTCACACGTGTAATATTCAGTTAGTTATTAATAGGGCGTCTTTCAAGGTCGAATATGTTAGTTGAACTTGTTTAGGTTAGTTCGGGTAGATCGAGTCAGGTATCCTGGTCGGACAAACAGGATTCAGTTAACAATAAGTATGCCACATAGTGGCCATTACCTTGGTTTAACCGGGGTCAGACAAGTTGCCGACTATTACTCTAAGCATCCCTTGGAGGCAGAAAGTTCCTTGTGTGATCAACCAGGTTCGTACATGAAATTGCCTTCGGGCCAGTATTTCTCTTAGCGTAATGCGAGAGACAGAAAGTGAGTGCCTACGTGCACAAGTATAAGTTAACTATGGAACCATATGTTATATGTTTATGATTGATTTACATGTGGATTAATAAATATGTTAGAAGCATGAATTAGAATTTTAAATTGTGAATATGATTTTCTGATTGCCTGATCATGTTAAAGATCACAATATAAATCCATTTCATGCGCATGTGGTTGTGGTTGCTCCCTTCCCCCAGCTGTAGTGGTACCCGCTGCTACGCCAGGGATGGGGGAGCTTCTCACTGAGTCTGTTCGACTTACCCCCTGTTTACATGTTTCAGATACAAGTGGTTCAGGCGACGGGAACACGTCCACTTCTTCTCAAGGAGGCGGACAACTCTGAAGACCGCACACTTTGTTCGCATCGGTAGTTATTTTGATCATGTATATATGTTGTGATGTATATATATATATATATATATATATGAATCCTTTTTGGGCGTGGCGTATGTACGTTTACATTTGTTGTGTATATATATGTCACACTTGAATTCTAGCATTGTCGGCTTCATACAGATTAAAGTTAGGTCTTGGTATTGGGACTTTAGGCTATGATATAGCATATATCTTATATGTATATATATATATGACTTCCGCATGCGACTAGGATAGATCACATGCCTTGAGGCGTGTGATCAATATGTAAATTATATATATATATATATATGTGTGTGTGTGTGTGTGTGTGTGTGTGTGTGTGTGTGTGTGTGTGACTGAATACCTGATTGTATGAAAATATGACTTCCGCATTGAGGCGTGTGATCAATATGTAAACTATATGCTGGCGTGTGATTGAATATATGTATGACTGTATACAGGACATCTGCATGTGAAAATGATAGATCACCCACCCTGAAGCGCGTGATCAATATGTATCCTATATGTACTTGTGAATGAATATGTGTATATATATAGACTAAAGCAGCGCTGAGTGAGCCGTGGATTGTAAACTACTTAGGTCACCGGAAATGGATGACCATATTTATTATATATTGTTTGTATTTGAAATGGATAGATATACACATATTAAAATGTCAATAAGGGATTAGAGGCTTGCGGGATAGGAGAAATCCTACCTCCCGTGCCGGTCACGGATGTCCGATAGGGGGTCGTGACAATAACAGGAAGCATATTTATTATAATTAATGCAATTAATGATGAATTTATAATGTCTATTTTAATACTTTTAAATGTGAAATTGTGTAAAACGTGATTCGATTTAGTGGACGGGATTAGTCCCCCACAACGTGATGAACCTGTGTTTGAATTGTCTCTAGGAGAGGTGTCCAAATTTAATGCCCGAAAATACCTCAAAAAGTGTCACGCCCCTCGTTTAGAGGGCCGTGACCGGCACAGACACAGGGAATATCCCTGTACCTGTAAGCCTTATCACCTAATTGACAGAATATCTATTATTGAAAATACATTCACTTGCATTATAATGCCATGGCTACACCGAAATGGTGGCCTATCCTAGGCAAGAAAATCCACGGCCAGTGCCGCTTCAGGATATAGATATAGGAAAACACACATAATATATATAACCTGTGTACTGGCTGCACATCGAAAGATGCTGCCTATCCTATTCACTTGCAACAGATATATGTATATATATATATATTTTGAAAACAGATTTTCCCTGTATCGCAGAATAATTTATCCTGATCTTTAAGGTGTGTGAAGCTGACAGTTCTAGATTTAGTCATACAATCTAATTGGGTACGTCTACCCTTTACTTTATGCTACAACGATAAAGTAAATTAAATTACAATTACAATTTATTCACCCACATGAACAAGTTGTGGGTCTTGGGAAGTGTTGCTCAACCCTTGTTCCACCAAGACTTCTTCCACCTGTACTTAACCTGTCTCTGTGTAGTAAAAATGAGGTGTGAGTCTTAACCACGCGACTCAGTGAGGACTCTTCCATCCCCGACGCAAGGTGGGTACCATAGCGCTGGGTTTGGGAGCCATACACAAACACATGCAAAAACAACTAGTTACTGTTAGTTAGTATACATTCTTGGTGATCACCCAGCAACAGAAATTTCACCCAAACACTCACATGTATTTAATAACTGTAAACATGCAGCAGTTTATTCCACATCATCAATCAGCAAGTAAACATGTAAGATATAGTGCCGGCTTTTACTTACCGGTCTTCTCACGTTTCAGCATGTCTGAATCAAACAAGACGTGTGGTGACGTAATCCTGTACGTTACCACTACACTGCACAATCAGCAATTATATGCAAACACAGGCAATTTGTACATACACATAGATGCTAAACATACATCTACTTAATCTCTCCAACTCTGGGGTATCTACTAGCCACTACGTGGCTTTTCTACTTCGAACCCGTGCACTCGGGCTACTTGCCATCACGTGGCAAATATACTTAACCCATTCACTCGGATACTGGTCACCTCGTGACAATTCTGTTAATCAATCAATACCTAACCCTTTCACTTGGGTACTAGTCACCTTGTGACAATTCTATTAATTAAACACAATCAACTTCAATCTATCAAACAACTGATACGTAGACACCAAGTGGTACGTCCTGACCCCTTGCTGCGGGGCAATAGCTTGAGCCCACTCGTCCATTACCCAACCAGGCCACATGGTGGGCATGGCACGACGTCTCGAAGCATGGCCACTGACACACCCCGGACCAACTCCACAGGATGGTTTCTCTTTTACTAGGCTAGGCTCACGGTTCACCCGTAGGTTCCTCCCGTGTCTCCTTTCCTTAGTCCCACATATTAATAGGATTCTTTGTATCTTTCCCGAAGGATCAATAATTCTTCTCCTTATTAATATGTACAAGTTTCCTCAACAGGATATAACTCATATACCCGTCCAGATGCACTCTCTGAGCCTCAAGCTATTGTCATAGCAATATAAAACCTTTCTGACCCTATTGCCAGGATAGGGCAATGACCATCGTCATGGTGATTATAAAAACTGAGGTCTCAAGTGCCATCTGACGTTGTTCTAGTCGATGTCTCACATCGCTAGCATAACCAAATCCGAAACCCACCAAAAACTCCCTTTGCATGATTATAATTTAAGTCACTATCGTGTCAAGTTTTCAAAATAAAAGATTAGTCCTTCCATACAAGGACTCTTGCCACTGTCGTGGAAAAGATTTAATAAAATACTCATCATGCCTCCGGAGTGTATGAGTTGGATTTGTAACATACCAATCATGGCAAACAATTAAACTCTACTCCTATGTCTTCATATCAAAGCTACTTTCCACAACCTATTTTCTAGTTCTTTTATTCTTTTAACATTCTATAACTCTAGCTAACACATACCAGACAAGCAGAGAATATACATACTCATGTAATCCACATAAGCATACAACCCTAGGAGCAGAGATGGAAGAACCCTGACCTTGGCCAACCTTCCATGCAATCCTCTCCTGTAACTTTAGTCTCCTCGGAGTTCCTGTTGCACTCTATCGTGTGTCGTTGTTCCTATAAGAACAAGATTTACTACATTAAGGTTATTACTTAGCTTAACTTGTTATTTATCTCTCCATTACTCTCACGTGTAGTCCTTGGTTGTCACAGAGTCAAGCTCTTTGTCTTATTGGACTTCTCTATCCCAACTTATGCGTATCCTTCCTTGGACACTTGACTTACTCGAATATAACACTCTACTTGAGTGTTTCACGTACTTGGATTTGAGTATTAGACATTTATCTCAATTGTATTCACATCTAAGGAAGTTTATCTAACTTGATTGGAAGGAATCCTAATTTTAGGAAGATCTAAGCATTTTGTTTCAACTTGTGTTTTTACTCGGGTTCTAAGAAATCTAGTTTCTAAACCTCAATACACCTTTAATTCATCCTACTTAAGTCTTCCTAATAATTATGAAGGAATAAAATTACCATTTTAGAATTTGGGCTTCATTGCTCCGCAAGTTTCCCTCCTTGAGAAACAAGAAGGTACCTAAAATAATTCTTGATGCTTGATAGCATATTTAGAATTTTTCTAGGGTGTTTAAGATTGAAAAGAATAGGTTTGGAACCCTCAACATCACCCTTAAAGTGTATTTGGGCAACCCGAGTAGGGACCCGGTACGTTAACGTCAAGGTTCAACCTTAGAAACCTCGGGCCAGCTCTTCACGGGTCTTGTTCATCTAATATTTCAACCATATAGTTTTAATAATATAAATCCAAGACTATTTACTCAAATCCAAGCTCAATCCTTATTATCAACAATTTTCCCCAATTTGAAAATAATTATAATTTCAACCCCAAATCCTCCCAAATTCGAATTCGGCTAAACCCGAGGGTATAGTCTCGATTCTTACCCCAACTAAGTGTTCAAGAACACTTCCTAGGTAATCTACCCTCGAAACAATCCAATCGAAGGTGGATCGAAGAAATCCCTAAAAATGGAGAAATTGAGGGTTTTGAATGAAATTGGGGTTACCAACCTTTGATTTGATTGGTGGAAGGTGTAGGAGACGTTGTACCCGAGCTCCGGTGAGCTTTTTCGGCCTCGGACCGCTCTTCTCCGGCCGGTTTCCGGCGACATTTCCTCCTTCCCCCTCTCCTTCCTCTTCTCTTCCGTTCTTCCCCTCTCTCTTCCTCTGCTCCCTCTCTCTCTCTTTTTCTTCTTTCTTTCTCACGCCTTTCTCTCTTTCTTTCTCACTTTTTCTTTCTTTTTCTATATATATATATATACTTACGTCAACCCCGCTCCACTTAAATAATAATTATAATAAATAAATAAATATAATTAAAATAAAATAATTAATAATTAAATAAATAATGACTAATAATATTTTAATTTAGTTCCCACTCCTATTTATTTTAGGTTTCTAATTTCGTAGGTCCTGAATTAATTTCGAAAAAATATTTTACTCCTTTCTTTCATCTTTTATTTTACTTGAAATTTCGAAGAATTTTCTCGGGTATCACAATCTTGAAAAAAATTCCTTTCCGGTTTCTTTTAACTTTCACTTTTTTATAATCTTTTTAAGGTTTTAATTCCTAGCCCCAGAATAAATCATTCTTAAATCCTCAAAATTTTAAATAACTCATTCTTTAATCCTCGAATTTTTTCCGGGGTATTACAAAAAGAATTGCCTCTAATAGGTTATATGTGAAAAACCCAAAAATATAAAAATAAAAAAAATGTTCCGAACGAAGAAGGTGTTAATCAATATTTATTGTGATAGATTACACGAGAGTCTTGCTAATTAATTATTATAAGAAAATTGTAATATGTAATTTCAAAAATTTCAATTAAACATATAGATTGATTTATGTACTTATGGTAAAATTAATCATTTATTTATATGTTTGTACCAAAAAGAACAAATATTTTATAGAAACCAATTATCGTTGCTTCATAAAAGTTTATATTAAATAAAATGTTAAGATAATTTCTCTAGTTTTTAATATCAAATAGTTACGCTATGATTAGGTTGTTGTCCCATAATTTTTAGGTTCTTTATTAATTTATTTAATTTAGAATCACTTTTTCTTATATATATATATGACGCCTGACAATAAATTTTATATTTATAATTTCATCTTTATTATATTTTATTTACCCAATATTACTTAGAGAAAAAAGTATAGGTGGAGCCTAGTCCATTTATAGGGAGACGTAAAATTTTTCATTCCTTTATTAATTAGAAATAAAGCGTTAAGTAAATTGGGATTTGAGTTGCATATGTGATATGACACTTTAAACTAGACATGGGGCAAGTGATATCAAATTTAATTTTTCATTGATTAGACTTTGGGAGTCTCGTTCATAAGCATTCTCAGATTCTATGATGATATTTGCCTTGACTTATGTGGTCAATATGTTTTCAATTTTTCTGAGTAGTCTATTTAATAATTTTGATTGCCAATACTGACCATTTATTTTCTTAAACTAATTTCGTCCTTGATATTATATGTGATCTATGGTAAATTTTTGAAATGCTCGATACATTTTGTCTTATTTGAAAATTCTTATGACTTTATATATATGTTTGTGCATGTGGTTGGTGGTGTCTTTTCGCGATTTGTATGTATTCTTTCATCACTTTGGGTTTGCTATACTTAGCCTATTGTTAGCTTGGGGTCTATGTGCCAACTACGGCCACCTAAGATTTGAATTGTGACATCTAAGTCTTTTAAGATTTGTGTGTCTTTTGTAGTTCTACTCAAACTATATATACATACAAGCAAAAACAACTTCTTAATTAATTCTCCTTTCAAGTAACTTGACACTAATTCATATAAGACTTTTCAAATAATTTGAAATGTTCTTTAATATTTTGAAAAATGTATTGCCACATACATGTAACATTGAATATTTAAACCATACAAGAGGTCTTAGTTTTAGTTTTGAAGCAAATAAAAAAAACACAAACACAAACTACAAACCAAATAAGTATAATAACATACTAAAAATAAAAGGACAACATAAATCTCCAAGTCAGTACATCATTAGTATATTATCTATTTTATAGAGTTTCCAGCATTGAATCTGAATCCCAATTCAACAGCTTTATTCCTCTTCTGCCATTTTTTCACATTCCTCGTCTATTGAAACTGCATTTTCAAATTAAACCATGGCAACATTATTAGTATATTATCTTTTTTATTTTATCAATCAAACCTTGTCACGACCCCCTATCGGACGTCCGTGACCGGCACGAGAAGTAGGATTTCTCCTATCCCGTAAGCCTCTAATCCTTGATTGACATTTTCACATGTTTATAACTACCCATTTCTAATACAAACAATATATATAATATATATGTATACGGCCATCCATTTCCGGTGACCTAAGCAGTTTGCAATCCACGGCTCGCTCAGCGCCGCTTCAGTCTATATATATACACATAATCATTCACACGTACGTATAGTATACATATTGATCACGCGGTTCACTGCAGGTGATCTATCCTATTCACATGCAGAAGTCCTGTATACAGTCATACATATATTCAGTCACACACTTGCATATAGTTTACATATTGATCACACGCCTCAATGCGTGTGATCTATCCTATTCACACGCGGAAGCATATTCTCATACAATCAGGTATTCAGTCACACATATATATATAATTTACATATTGATCACACCCCTCAAGGCGTGTGATCTATCCTAGTCGCATGCCGAAGTCATATATATATATATATATATATATATATATATACATACATGATATATGCTATATCATAGCCTAAATTCCCAATACCAAGACCTGACTTTAATCTGTATGAAGCCGACAATGCTAGAATTCAAGTGTGACATATATATATATACACAGCAGATGTAAACATACATACACCACGCCCAAGAAGGATTCATATATATATATATACATCACAACACATATACATAATCAAAATAACTACAGACACGAACAAAGCGTGCGGTCTTCAGAGTTGTCCGCCTCCTTGAAAAGAAGTGGACGCGTTCCCGACTCCTGAACCACCTGTATCTGAAACATGTAAATAGGGGGTGAGTCGAACAGACTCAGTGAGAAGCTCCCCCATCCCTGGCGTAGTAGCGGGTACCACTACAGCTGGGGGAAGGGAGCAACCACAACCACATGCGCATGAAATGGATTTATATTGTGATCTTTAACATGATCAGGCAATCAATAAATCATATTCACAATTAAAATCCTAATTCATGCTCCTAACATATTTATTAATCCACATGTAAATCAATCTCAACATTTCTCATTTGGTTTCACAATTAACACATACTTGTGCACGTAGGCACTCACTTTCTGTCTCCAGCATTACGCTAAGAGAAATACTGGCCCGAAGGCAATATCATGTAAGAACCTAGTTGATCACACCAGGAACTTTTTGACTCCAAGGCATGCTTAGAGTTATAGCTGGCAACTTGTCTGACCTCAGTTTAAACCAAGGTAATGGCCACTATGTGGCATACTTGCTGACGTCATAATCCTGTCTGTCCGATCAGGATGACCGACTCGATCTACCCGGAAAACCTAAACAAACTCAACTAACATATTTAACCTTGAAAGAAGCCCTAAGATAAACTATTGAATATTACACGTGGTTATTAATTAGGCCTAGTTTCCCCCTTTTCAATTTGTGCGGCACTCTCACTCATTTTCAACAACCTAGGTTCAGTTTTCCTCAGCAAACCATACGAATGAGATCTTTAAGTGACGATCAATATGATTGGTTTCTAATGTTACCGAACTCTCACATATGAAATCACGACACAATCCTACCCACGGTAACATATAAGGCTCTATGAACCACAATAGCACATATATACTTGAGATTAATCATGTAAGCACATACACTATTGCACGTTGACTGCTTACCTGCCAATCATACACGTGTAACACAAATTTACTCATATAAATAAATTCATATAATAATTACACAAAATAGAGCAAATCACATTTCCACATAGTCATCCAACCCTGTGGGGCAGGGGTGAGAGTGCCCCTCACCTCGTTGGCCCTCCTGATCTCTACTCGGAGTGCCTGCAGCTCCTATCACTCTGTGGTGCCCTATACACATTATATTTAAGAAATTTAGAATGCGTAACTAAGCATCTACCATGCACGTGTCATGCTAAATCTTATGCACCCTTTAGCTATTTTCCAAGAATTAATTATTTAGTTTGTTACGTCGTCTTATTTGCTCTTTCTGAAAGTCCAGAATGCCCCATATTCGACTTCCACACCTTCGAGCCACTTAGAACCTCTAATTGCTTAGGTTAGAGATTTCCACTTGTCCACATTTCCCTTCATGTGTTCATATGGGTATTTAATTAATAAAAGAATTAAATTCACGGTTCAAAAGAGGCTCTAGCTTACTCATTCTACCGTCTCCCTTATTCGCCGAGTAAAAGCTTAATTATTACCTCTTTAATTATATATAAAAATATAATTGGGTATACTTAGAGCTTTGGAACCAATTTAGCGGGTCTTAGGTGTCCACCACGGACTAAACCGAGGTGTTCAACCCACCGCACAGCTCCTTACGGCACTGCGGCTTAGTATTTCGCCTCTTTTTCACCGGATTTGGTTCCGATTAAGACGGTAAATACTCGGGCTTTATTCCCTTGATTATTTCCAGCACTTATAACACTTATACTACTCCAATCCAAGCCTAAACATGCATCGAATTATTAATTTCAAATTTTATAGCAATTTTCTAGCTAAATTTTCCTAATTTCCATACCCGGTCAATTCCTACGGTTTAGCTTCGATTCTGAACCTCACTAAGCTTTCAATAACACCCACTAAGCTCAAATTTAACCCCGGAATGCCCCGATTGGAAGTATTTGATGAATTCCTAAAACACCCAAAATTGAAGAAATTGGGGTTTTGAAAGATTGGGGTTTCCATACCTTGATTTAATGGGAATGGGAGCTTAGTGGTGGTGAACGATGGACTCCGGTGGCCCTCACCGGCGGCGGAATGAAGTTTCCGGCGAGATTCCGGTTGTTTTCCCGCCGAGCGTGCTTCTCTCTTCTCTTCCCGGTTGCTCTCGTGCGTGCTGCTCTATTTGCTTCTCCTTTTCTTTGTGTGTGTGCGTTTTGTTTTAGTGTGTTGGCTGCTTGCTTTTGCTTGATTATTTATTTATTTTCTTTAGGTATGTTATTGATAGGCTGAATGGGTGTGCGTGCATTTTTTGTGATTGTGTGTTTCTATTATATATATATATATATATATATATATATATATATATATATATATATATATATTTGTGTAATTAAGTTATAATGGAAGGGGATGGGGTCACGGTTTGGCCCCACCCCCCATTATTCTAATATTTATATATATATATATATATATATATATATATATATATACATATTATCATTATTATTTTATATATATATATATATATTTTATATATTTTTTTATTTTATTAGAAAACTTATTTACTTGTTATATCCTCTTTTTCCCTCATGCTTTTTAGTCCTCTTTTCTTTTAGGTCCTAGATAAATTATAAATATCCCCTATTACTTTCATCTTTATTCTATTTTTAACCCTATAATTCTTTAATTTAATTTATTTTCTTTCTGAAAGAAAAAATAAATTTAATAGAAAAATGAAAATAATTAAATCTAACTATCTCGGATATTACAATCTTCCCCCCTTAAGAAATCCGGTCCCTGAGTTTCAAACAAATACTAACCTTAGTCATGAAACAGATGAGGATACGTCCTGTGCATTTCACCCTCGACCTCCCATGTAGCTCCTTCGGTCGAGTGGTTTCTCCACATAACTTTAACCAATGGAATCTCTTTCGTTTTGAGTTTCTTCAACTGCCGATCTAAGATTTCCACTGGCTCCTCTTCATATGTCAGATTTTCGGTTAGTTGCACGTCTTGCGATTGAATCACGTGCGAGGAATCAGGAAGATATTTCCGAAGCATCGATACATGAAAGACAGGATGTACTCCCTCCAATTCCGTAGGCAATTCCAACCGATATGCCACATTCCCAACTCGTTCTAGGATTTCAAACGGTCTGATATACCGAGGACTCAGCTTCCCCTTCTTACCGAACCGCATTACGCCTCTCATCGGTGATATTCTCAGAAACACATGTTCACCAATGGCGAATTCAAGTTCTCTTCTTCGATTGTCTGCATAGGACTTTTGCCTACTCTGAGCCGTCAGCAGTCTCTCCATTATGCACTTCACCTTCTGCAAGGCATCTTGTAGCAATTCTGGGCTGATTAGACTAGCCTCTCCGACATCGAACCACCCGATCGGAGACCTGCATCTACGACCGTACAGAGCCTCGAAAGGTGCCATTTGGATACTTGCTTGATAACTAATGTTGTATCCAAACTCAGCCAAAGGTAAATACCTTTCCCAACTTCCGCCGAAATCCATGATACACGCCCGAAGCATGTCCTCAAGAATCTGAATGGTTCTTTTTTATTGTCCGTCGGTCTGTGGGTGAAACGCAGTACTCAAATCAACTCTAGTTCCCAACACTTCCTGCAATGACTTCCAAAACCTGGAAGTGAACTGTGGCCCTCTATAAGATATTATGGACTCTGGCACACCGTTCAATCTAACGATTTCTGATAGATAAATCTGTGCATATTGACTCACTCTGTAAGTGGTCTTAACTGGCAGAAAGTGCGTGGACTTAGTCATGCGATCCACTATCACCCAAACCGAATCAAATCCCTGTTGTGATCTTTGCAACCCTGTTACAAAGTCCATCATTATTCTTTCCCATTTCCACTCAGGTATTTCTATCTATTGTAATGTCCCGGCGGGCTTCTGGTGTTTAGCCTTGACTTGCTGACACACTAAACACCTGGCTACATAGTTTGCAACGTCCCTTTTCATGCCATTCCAGCAATATAGCTGTTTCAGGTCCTGACACATTTTATTAGCTCCCGAATGGATTGTATAAGCTGTCCGGTGTGCTTCTTCAAGGATTGTTTCTTTCAAGTTATCAACCATAGGGACACACAACCGTCTCTCCAACCGAAGTATCCCGAAATCATCAATAGAGAATCGGACGTCGTCCCCCTTCTCTTTAGTTACAATATCCTTGATTTGCTTGAGGTCGATATCTTCATCTTGTCTAGCCTTTACCTCTTCTACCAGAGAGGACTTAGCTTGCAAATGAGCTAAAAGTGAGTTAGAACTCCCAATCTCAAACTGATTCCCCGTTTGTTCTAGCTCGTGCAACTCTCTGATCAGCAGTCTTCTTTCTTCAATTATATGAACAAGACTGCCCATGGATTTCCGGCTCAGAGCATCGGCTACCACATTAGCCTTTCCTGGATGATACAAGATCGTGCAGTCGTAGTCCTTCAACAACTCTAACCATCGACGTTGACTCAAGTTCAAGTCTTTCTGCTCGAAAATCTATTTGAGGCTTTTGTGGTCTGTATAAATTTCACATGTCTCACCGTACAGGTAATGTCTCCATCTTTTCAAAGCGAATACTACAGCCGCCATTTCGAGGTCCTGAGTCGGGTAGTTCTTCTCATGTTTCCTCAGCTGTCGCGATGCATACGCAATCACCTTGCCGTGCTGCATCAAGACACACCCTAACCCGATCCTTGGCGCATCACAGTATACCACATACCCTCATGTGCCTTCAGGTAAAGCCAACACCGGAGCGGTAGTGAGACTGTCTTCCAGCTTCTGAAAACTCTACTCACACTTGTCATCCCATATGAACTTCACTCCCTTCTGAGTCAACTTAGTCATAGGTGCAGCAACCTTAGAGAAGTCCTGCCCAAATCTTCTATAATATCCAGCCAAGCCCAAGAAACTACGAATTTCAGTAAGAGAGGTAGGCTGGGACCAATTCTTCACCGCCTCTACCTTACTTGGATCAACATGGATTCCCTCTGATGATACCATGTGACCCAAAAAGGCAACTTTATCCAGCCAGAATTCACAGTTAGAGAACTTGGCATACAGTTTCTCCTCTCTCAACTTCTGCAAGGCTAATCTTAAGTGTTCTGCATGTTCTTCAGAATTCTTAGAATAAACCAAGATGTCATCAATGAAGACAATGACAAATCGGTCCAGAAATGGTTTAAAGACCCTGTTCATCATGTCCATGAACGCTGCAGGAGCATTAGTTAATCCGAAAGACATCACCAAGAACTCGTAATGTCCGTATCGGGTTCGGAATGCGGTCTTAGGTATATTTGACTCTCGAATCTTTAATTGATGGTACCGAGATCGCAAATAGATCTTGGAAAACTGCTTCGCACCCTGCAACTGATCAAATAGGTCATCTATCCTCGACAGTGGGTATTGATTGCAGATCGTCACCTTGTTTAACTTCCGGTAATCGATACACAACTGCAAAGATCCGTCCTTCTTCTTCACAAAAAGGACCGGTGCACCCCAAGGAGAGAAGCTGGGTCTTATAAAACCCTTGTCAAGCAATTCTTGCAATTGTGTATGTAACTCCTTCAACTCTTTCGGAGCCATCCGGTAAGGTGGTGTGGAGATAGGCTGGGTGCCAGGTTGCAGCTCAATTTCAAATTCAATCTCACGATCGGGCGGCAACCCCGACAAATCTTCTGGGAATACATCCAAGAACTCTCGCACTACCGGTACTTGAGTCGATGAAAGTACTATTTTCGTGGTATCCTTGACTAAAGCCAAATACCCTTTGCATCCCTTTGCAAGTACCTTGGATGCCTTCAAAGCCGAGATCAAGTTTGGATACGGTGCAGCCCCGTCACCCCGTATCACAAAAGGCTCCTCGTATGGCATAATTGAACTTCAAGCATTTAGCCCTGCAGTCCACAATCGCATGGCAAGACGACAACCAATCCATTCCGAGGATCACATCAAGATCAACCATACACAATAACCGAAGGTCTACCACAGTCTCATGAGGTAAAAAAGCAGTAAATAACAGCTCCGTGAGACGGTGTATGAATGTCTTGATCCTCGCCTCTTCATCAGGAACCAACTCAGGTTAGAATTGAGCCAGTTCTGTAAAAAGTAACTCATACTCCGTCACGGTCATGTTAGGCGTCATCCACAACTCCTCGAATTGCTGACGCTTCGCATCTTGGGTGCCTTCAGATAGAAACCGACCCAGGAATTCCCTCTGAAAATCTTCCCAGGTCATCGGTGCTACCCTTCTTGAATACCTGGTCTATACGGACTCTATCCATACTCTGGCAACTCCCCTCAGCTGGAATGAAGCTAATTCCACTAACTCATGTCCTGAGCAGCTCAGCATGTGCCCAATTCTGACTATGTTTCTCACAAAGTACTGCGGATCCTCTTTCTCACTAGTTCCACAGAAAGTGGGTGTATGAAGCTTCAAAAATTTTGAAATTGGCAGCTCTCTGGGTGCTACCCGTGGCTCACAAGGCATTTCTTGTGGTTGTTGCCATTCCCTATCCTCTTCCTCAAGAACCTCCATCTCTTGGTTACTAGGAACTCTCTCTTCTTCCTCCTCGCCGACTACTAACCGGCGTACTTCTCTCTGAATTTGTCTTGTCATTTCTTCTCTCAATTCCTGGAATCCTGCCGTGAGCATTTCGGCCACGGAAGGTGCACCGGTCTATACTTGAGGTTGAGGTTCCGGTGACTGTCTCCTCTCTTCTTCTCTCACTTGTGCTCTACCTCGACCACGAGCACGACCTCTACCTCGGCCTCGGGTACGGCCTCTACCTCGACCTCGGGTGGCCATTACCTCCTCCCGAACTGACTCTTGATCAATTTCAGCAGGAGTTCTCCCTCCACCCCTAGTCTGTCTCGTGATCGGTGGCATCCCTATACTGCACAAGGACCACACCTAATGAGTACACGTATATCAATGATATTTCATATTAAAGAGAATAGAAAGAAAAGGCTGACTCAATTTCCTGGGTACTTCCACAAGTGCCTTTTTACTCCCATGTTGTGCCCGGGTTCACAACGAGGCGTAAACCGACACCCGGTCATACCTATGGCTTCATACAGTTTAAAGATAACCTGCCTCTGATACCAAGTTTGTCACGACCCCTTATCGGACGTCCGTGACCGGCACGGGAAGTAGGATTTCTCCTATCCCGTAAGCCTCTAATCCCTTATTGACATTTTCACATGTTTATAACTACCAATTTATAATACAAACAATATATATAATATATATGTATTCGGCCATCCATTTTCGGTGACCTAAGCAGTTTGCAATCCATGGCTCACTCAGCGCCGCTTCCGTCTATATATATACACATAATCATTTACACGTACATATAGTATACATATTGATCACGCGCTTCAATGCGGGTGATCTATCCTATTAACATGCAGAAGTCCTGTATGCAGTCATACATATATTCAATCACACACTTGCATATAGTTTACATATTGATCACACGCCTCAATGCGTGTGATCTATCCTATTCACACGCGGAAGCATATTCTCATACAATCAGGTATTCAGTCACACACATATATATAATTTACATATTGATCACACCCCTCAAGGCGTGTGATCTATCCTAGTCACATGCGGAAGTCATATATATACATGATATATGCTATATCATAGCCTAAATTCCCAATACCAAGACCTGACTTTAATCTGTATGAAGCCGACAATGCTAGAATTCAAGTGTGACATATATATATACACAGCAGATGTAAACGTACATACACCACGCCGGAAAAGGATTCATATATATATATATATACATCACAACACATATACATAATCAAAATAACTACCGACGCGAACAAAGCGTGCGATCTTCAGAATTGTCTGCCTCCTTGAGAAGAAGTGGATAATAACAAGGATTCATAAATATGTTCTAATTAATAACAAAATTACAAATTGTAGATAATGACATTATTTAACATATATATTTAAATTTTAAGGCTAAAAGATCACATATCACATGAAAATATACTTACGAAAAGTTTTAATATAAAGTTCTGGGAGGCTACGACCTACAAACCTACAAAAATGCATGATGCAGTCGAGTTAGCAAATTATTAGACCAAACTTACTTCAAATTTGTGATTGATTTGGGCATATTATGGTATGAAATGCACTCGAAATAGATACTTTAGAGGCTATTAATCTTATTCATAATGATACTACCAGCTACTCAAAATATAAAAATGTACTTGATACTAACTCTAACATTGATTGTGAAACTAACACTAATCCCTTCGTAATTAACATTAGTCTTATATTTTTAAACTAATGCTAAAATAATATTTTTAGTGTATATATATATATATTATTGTATTTAATCTTAATTTTTTTTAGCATGAATTGAACTATTCATGAATGCTTGACCATCTCTTCATGTACAACTTTTTGAATCATTTAATTAGTAAAGACGTCTTATATATATATATATATATATATATATATATATATATATATATATATATAAAACAAAAGCTATGAGAAAGTAAATGTTTATTTAGCAACACTACAATGTTGTCTACCATGTCCAAGAATGAAGGTCACCACTCACCATAGTGTTGTCTTTTGTTTGGTACTGTTAGAAACTTCATTGCCCTACTCATAAACTTTGGATCAATTCATTGAAAAGTGGTGAAAATAATCGATCTCGGTCGTTCGGGTATATAGATATGTTTGGATGTCATCTATGTTAGAAATCTATTTTATAATTTTCTATTTGGGCTTAATTAATTGATATTTTGTTTTATTAGAAATACTGGTTGGATGTATAGCCTAAATTATGACCATGATACCTGAAAAATTAATGTGATTAATGGGTTTTGGTCTCACCTTGTAGATCGGGCCTTGAGCCCAATAATAATGTAATGTGGTAAGTGTAGGGCTTTGGGTTAACTATCTATGATGGATAGGTAATTGTTAACCCTCTATAAATACAGGGCTGAGTCCCCTCTCCAATCTAACTTTTGACCTAGCCTCCTCAATAGGACTATCATCTATAAGGAGATAAGGAGAGGAAGACCGGCCTCTACGTGAACGATTGATCACGTTCTATTCCGCTATGGCATCAAGACGTACGCATATTTAAATTATACTATATGACTGTTTTATGATTTGCCTATGATCCTGATAAGAATAATAGTTTATTATTCTAACATGTGGTATCAGAGCCAGGTTAGACAATCAAATCTAGAACCCATATGATTTATTTTCTTTTGTTTCCTAATATTGTACTGCATAAGATTTGTAATTGTCGTTTTTAGCTCAGACAATTGTAATTTGTAATTAGGACCGCAGGGGGTCTTCACCATGGGGGACTTGTCCTTAGGTGATGCACCTAGGTGCCTACGCACCATTCAGAAGGGATCAAAGTCCACGTAGTTCGTCATGATGACGTCTATAGGAGCCGTTAGGCGAGGTGATTACCTGTATCGGGCTGTGTGCGGCTAAGACGTGTGTAAGGTACTCTGGACGGGCGAGCCGCTCTTAAGAGGTTGCCTTAGTGGGAGAGAGCTCGGGTAGACTCCGGGATGGAGGTGAGCCTGCAAAAGTTGACCTTGATGGGACCTACGGCAGAGCTCAAGATGCGTGAAGGATTTGTGTAAGATGTCTGAGAGTGCTCAGGTTATCTAGAGTACGTGAAGGGATCTTAGATTGGGTGTCGTAGTCCTTCAGGTTGCGTATCCCTTAGTCCCCCGGGTGAGGGTCTATTTATATTGAGTGTGGGGAGGTCGTGCTCGACCCACGATCTCGTGCATCGTGGGTCGTCCCACGATGCTTGGGGAGCTCCCATGTCTGGTTAAGCGGGTGCTTTGTGAATGACGTGGGCGAGGGCCACGTAAGTAGTAGATGAGTGGTCTCACGTTCCACCAGCATGTGCAGGGGCCAGGTTTCTAGAAGCTTTATGCCACGTATCCCAAGGTGGAACATTCCGTAGTTACATAAGTCCCCCAAGTCTACGGGTGTCGGGCGCCCGTGGACTTAAGTTCCCTTGTTCGTAAGCTACTTAGGAATTTTCTCCATCTTTTAGCCTAGATGGGTTCGTTCGCGCGAGATCATGGTTACTCTGAGCTGATCCTCCGACTCGCGAAGGCACTGTCCTCCGTTTCGTTCCACGGAAGGGGAGACGTTTGGGAGGTGACACGCGTCCTGCTTCGAGTGGCTGGCTGCTTGACTTGCACGTTTTTGAGCTGTCTCTGCAGAAATTACGCGACTTACCGAGGTGGAGTCATCATTGCTCAGTGGGGCATTTCCTGGAATACCCTTTGTGGGTAAGCGGGAGAAATCCAAAGGTCAGGGGCTGTTTGGTCATTTCCTTCAATTCCAGAGTCGTTCCGTTTTTGCGCCTCTCGGTTGGGCTGCGAGCGTCTATTGGGCCTCCTTCTTATTGCCGAGAGCGGAAGATTTCCCATTGTTTTTTGAGCCTCCTTCCTCTTAATCCTTTAGATTTTGCGATTTCCTTCTCCTCTTTATTCGAAAAAATGGCTTCGACCAGCGGCGCCGCTTCTGTGTGTTCCTTCGTGGATCCGGATTTTGAACAGTCCCTCTTGTTAGTGGCTACGGAGGGAGTTAGGGAGAGAGTGGATACCCTCATTATGTTGCGGGACTCCGCGAAGCTTCGGGAGGTTCTATCTGAAGAGGATGGGACGCCGGGGGAACCTCCTTCGACTGCTTCTAAGGGCTGGTATTCTACTGAGCCAGAACCTGGTTCGACGGTCAACATATCGGCGGAGGATGTCGGTGTGGCCTCTCGGGTGCTGCTGGGAGTCGGCACCTAGAAGGTGTAGGAGGAACGCTTTGCTCCATCGTTCCCAGAGGGCTACGAGATAAAGCCAATGGGAGAGGGGGAGACAATTCTTTGGAGCGATGGTGTTGGCTTCTTTATCCCTCTCTGCGTCCCTTACAATGCTACTTTCATTCCTCCGTTTTTTGACTTCGTGGAGGCCATGCTCAACCTGTTGAACGTTTGACCTGCACAGCTGACCCAGAATGCATGGTCGATATTTAGTGTCTTTGACAGGTACTGTCGATCACTTAAGTTGGAGGTACTCCCGAATGTGTTTCTTTCTCTCTACTCCGTCCGCAAGGCACATGGATGGGTGTGTTTTTAGTCGCGTGCCAAAGGTTTTGCCATTACCGATCTTCCAGGTAACAATCATGTCTGGCGGTCGTATTTCTTCAAGGGGGTACCTAAGAAGGGTTTTTGCCCGCCTTGGATCCATCCGCTCGACTGGCGTCTGCGCTTTCCTCTCAAGTGGTCTAATCCTGTTCTCCGGGTTCGGCACGACCAGGAGAAGTATGAAGAGACGACTTTCGAATTTTTGAAGGGGGTCGTGGTCTCGGGCGCAGCTTTAGTTAAGCTTGCATTGATGAGTTTGCATCCTTTCTTTTTTGTTTTCTCACCAAGTTTCGAATGCCTCCTTTTCGCAGGGTTGACTCTGGGCGGTATTCAGGGGGGCTGAATCCCCCGGCGAGTTCCCGGAGCCGGAAACATGAGTGATCGAAGCTAGTGAGTGCTGCTGTTCCACCCTCAGGGGCGGACGAAGATGCCGAGGCGGGCGGAGATCTTGCTGTAAAAGGTGTCGGGGCCCCGAATCCGGTGGGTGAAACCAGCTTCAATCGTCTCAATCGTAGGAGGGTTCCTTATACCCCCATACCCCCCGAAGAGATGCCCGTCCGACTGCTGGGTGGGGTATCTCTTTTAGAGGGAAGTTTATCCCATTTGAGGCGGAACGGGTCATATTAGCTCGTCAGCATTATCCTCTTGATTATGGGAACGAATATGCTTTAGAGTGTATGACCAAGGAGACTATGCTGTTGCTAAGCCGTCTAGCGGGCTTTGCGTATCAGCGGGAAGTTGAGGGGGTAGGATGCTTTTCCCTTAGCTTCAATGTTCTCCGTGTGTGGTAGCTGATCCCTTCGTGATTTTGTGCAGGAAGTTGTGGAGGGATTGCTGGATGAGAATGCTCGACTGGCCGCGCGGGTGAAGGAATTGGAGGGCGAGCGGATGGAGGGCAAGGCCAACGCCCTGCGGGTCCATCGCCAAGACTTTCTGCGTTTCGCGAATCATAGAATGCAAAATGGCATAGCGCAGTTGGAGGACTTAATGGGTATCTCCGTCCCTCCAGAGGTCCGGGCGAAGATGCATCTTACCTGGGAGAACATTGGCGGGGAGTTTCGCATTCGCGCTCGAGTTGATTCTCCGTTGAGGATCGAGGATTGCGATGTGCCCTCGAATCCTCGGAGGGATCTGCCCCGGTCGGACGGGTCGCCGAATCCATCAGAGGGGGATGCCTCTTGATTTATATTTTGCAGTGTCTGTGGTTTTTGTAACTTTGGAGCGATAGTCCCCGTATGTGAAAAAGATAAAGAAATTTTTGAGCACGAGAGTTGGTCAATCGTACTGTATTTCATATTCCTTTAAACACATAGCGTAACTGTCTTGGGACTAAGACGAGTTAGTAGTACATTTGTCTTGGGACTAAGACAAGGTAAGAGGCATTCATCTTAGGATTAAGATGTAGTGAAGTGCCTGCGAGCTTGGCCTTTGGACTAAGGCATAAGGAAATATTATTGACTAAGACATAGTAAAATATTTCTTGAGGCTGCTGGCGTTCCATGTGTGTCACAACCCCCTTTAGAGGACCGTGACTGGCACAGACACAGGGAATACCCCTATGCCTGTAAGCCTTATCACCTGATTGACAGAATATCTATTATTGAAAATACATTCATATGCATTATAATACCATGGCTACACCGAAATGGTGGCCTATCCTAGGCAAGCAAATCCACGGCCAGTGCCGCTTCAGCATATAGATATAGGAAAACACACATAATATATATAACCTGTGTACTGGCTACACATCCGAAGATGCTGCCTATCCTATTCACATGCAATAGATATATGTATATATATATATATATTGAAAACAAGTTTTCCCTGTATCGCAATATAAGTAATCATGATCTTTAAGGTGTGTGAAGCTGACAATTCTAGATTTAGTAATACAATCAAATTCGGTACGTCTACCCTTTACTTTATGATACAATGATAAAGTAAATTAAATTACAATTACAGTTTATTCACCCACATGAACAAGTTGTGGGTCTTGGAAAGTGTTGCTCAACCCTCGTTCCACCGAGACTTCTTCCACTTGTACTTAACCTAACTCTATGTAGTAAAAATGAGGTTTGAGTATTAACCAACCGACTCAGTGAGAACTCTCCCATCCCCGGCGCAAGGCGGGTACCATGGCTCTGGGATTGGGAGTCATACACAACCACATGCAAAAACAACTAGTTACTGTTAGTTAGCATACATTCTTGGTGATCACGCAACAACAAATATTTCACTCGACCACTCACATGCATTTAACAAATATAAGCATGCAGCAGTATATTTCACATCATCACTCAACAAGTAAACATATAACATATAGTGCCGGCTTTTACTTACCGGTCTTCTCACGCTCAGCATGTTTGAATCAAACAAGACGTTGTGGTGACGTAATCCTGTACGTCATCACTACGCTGCACAATCAACAATTATATGCAAACAAAGACAATTTGTACATACACACAGATACTTTAGCATACATCTACTTAATTTCCCCCACTCTAGGGAATCTACTAGCCAGTACGTGGCTTTTCTACTTTGAACCCTTGCACTCGGGTTACTGGCCACCACGTGGCAAAACATACTTAACCCATTCACTTGGGTACTGGTCACCTCGTGACAATTCTGTTAATCAAACAATACTTAACCCATTCACTTGGGTACTGGTCACCTCGTGACAATTCTGTTAATCAAACAATACTTAACCCATTCACTTGGGTACTGGTCACCTCGTGACAATTCTGTTAATCAAACAATACTTAACCCATTCTCTTGGGTATTGGCCACCTCGTGGCAATTATGTTAATCAAACACAATCAACTTCTATATATCAAGCAACTAATCCATAGCCACAAAGTGGCACGTTCTGACCCCTGACTGCGGGGCAATAGCTTGAGCCCACTCGTCCTTTACCCAACCAGGCCACAATGGCGGGCAAGGCATGACGTCTCGATGCATGGCCACTGACACACCCTGGACCAACTCCACAGGAGGATTTCTCTTTTCTAGGTTAGGCTCACGGTTGACCCATAGGTTCCTCCCGTGTCTCCTTACCTTAGTCTCACATATTAATAGGATTCTTTGTATCTGTCCCGAAGGATCAACAATTCCTCTCCTTGTTAATATGGACAAGTATCCTCAACAGGATATAACTCATATACCCGTCCAGATGCACTCTCTGAACCTCAAGCTATCGTCATAACAATATAAATCCTTTATTACCCTATTGCCAGGATAGGTCAATGACCATCGTCATGGTGATTATAAAACTGAGGTCTCAAGTGACATATGACGTTGTTCTAGTCGATGTATCACACCGCTAGCATAATAAAATCCGAAATCCACCAATAACTCCTTTTGCATGATTATAATCTAAGTCACCGTCGTGACGAGTTTTCAAATTAAAACCTTAGTCCTTCCATACAAGGACTCTTGCCACCGTCGTGGGAAAAATTTAATAAAATACTCATCATGCCTCCGGAGTGTACGAGTTGGATTTGTAACACACCAATCATTGCAAACAATTACACTCTACTCCTATGTTTTCCTATCCAAGTTACTTTCCACAATCTATTTTCTAGTTCTTTTATTCTTTTAGCATTCTATACCTCTAGCTAACACATATCAGAAAAGCAGAGAATATACATACTCATGTAATCCACATAAGCATACAACCCTAGGAGCAGAGATGGAAGAACCCTCACCTTGGCCAACCTTCCATGCAATCCTCTCTTGTAACTTTAGTCTCCTCGGAGTTCCTGTTGCACTCTACTCCGTGTCGTTGTTCCTATAAGAACAACATTTACTTAATTAAGGTTATTACTTAGCTTAACTTGTTATTTATCTCTCCATTACTCTCACATGTAGTCCATGGTTGCCACAGAGTCAAGCTCTTGGTCTTATTGGACTTCTCTATCCGGACTTATGCTTATCCTTCCTCAGACACTTGATTTACTCGAATAAAACACTCTACTTGAGTGTTTCACATACTTGAATTTGAGTATTAGACCTCTATCTAACGTGTATTCGCATCTAAGGAAACTTATCTAGCTTGGTTGGAAGGAATCCTAATTTTAGGAAGGTGTAAGCATTTTGATCCAACTTGTGTTCCTACTTGGGTTCTAAGAAATCCAGTTTCTAAACCCCAATATACCTCTAATTTATCCTACTTAAGGTTTCCTAATAATTATGAAGGAAGAAGGTTGCAATTTTAGAAATTGAACTCCATTGTTCCGCAAGCTTCCACTCTTGAGAAACAAGAAGGTACTTAAAATAATTCTTGATTAATATTCAGAATTATCCTCGGGTGTTTAAGATCAAAGAGAGGAGGTTTAATACTCTCAACGTCACCCTTAAGTGTATTTGGGCCAACCGAGCAGGGACACGGCACGTTAACGTCAAGGTTCAACCTTAGTAACCTCGGGCCAGCTCTTCACGAGTCTTATTTAGCTAATATTCCAACCATATAATTTCAATAATATCAATCCAAGCCTATTTACTCAAATTCAAGCTCAATCCTAATTATCATAATTTCCCCAATTTGAAAATAATTATTATTTCAACCCCAAATCCTTCCAAATTCGAATTTGGGCAAATCCGAGAATAAAATCTCGATTCCTACCCCAACTAAGTGTTCAAGAACACTTTCTAGGTCTCAATCTACCCTCGAAATACCTCAATCGAAGGTGAATCGAAGAAATCCCTAAAAATGGAGAAATTGAGGGTTTCGAATGAAATTGGGGTTACCAACCTTGATTCGGGGTATTACAATGTGTTTGAGACGTGTTCTCCCATTAGGTGTGCTAACTTGTATGCATTGTGCGAAGCGATGCCAATAACCATGTACAGGCCTTCCCAATTGGGGGCGAGCTTGCCGTGTAGGCGGTCGCGCCTATTGTTTATCGCTGTGCGCATGACAAAGTCACCTCTTTCGAACTTACGAGGTCGGATGCCTCGGTTGTATTTTTGAGCCAGTAGCTGCTTGTAGGCGATATTTCAGAGTGCCGCTGATTCCCTTCGTTCCTCGACCGCATCCAAGCGGACCAATAGATTTTCTGGGTTTGATTCGGAGTGATTGAGCACGCGGTCCGAGGGAACCTCGATGTCGGCGGGGACGATTGCTTCCTGCCCTTATGTCAGAGTAAAAGGGGTTTCCCCTATGGCCGTGTGTATTATTGTTCTGTAGGACCATAAGACTGATGGGAGTTCATCCATCCATCCTTCCTTCGCGTCCATCAACCGTTTTCGTAGTCCTTCGTGGATGATGCAGTTCGCTCTTTCCATCTGCCCATTGGTCCCCGGGTACTCGACTGAAGTTGTTCTGTGGTCGATGCTCTACTCTTTGCAGAAATCCTCAAACCTCTCGCTGACGAATTGTCATCCGTGGTCGGTGATCTATGTGTGGGGGGGACCGAAACGAGTAATGATGTTCTGCCAAAGGAAGTTTTTGACACTTTGTAACGTCCTAGTTTCTTTATTGATTTTAGTTGCGAAATCAGGTTATTTACTTAACTTCTTAAATTCCCGGTCTAATTTTTTTCTTTTTTCTTTCATGAAGTTAAGTGTTTCCTCAAGGATCGCTTACTCTCGGTTGGTTATTTTAACCTAAGAAACTAGAAGTTACATGTTTGATACTCTCGCGCTCTTCCAAAATACATATACAAATAAGGTTAAGTGTAAATGAGGTACTATACCTCCGCATATTACCTAAGCAGTTCAAACCTAGGTCTACAACATATAATCCATACAGTCATACATATGTACAGACATAAGTATTAAAGTTAGTGGCTCGCAGGCCCAAAATAGTCAGTACTAAGCCTATACTAGAGTGACATCAGAGTCATTGCCAAAATGTAAGTCAGCTCCTGCTACCTGTCCATCTCACCCCTTTCTAAGTCCCTGGGACATTCTCAACCGAAGGGAAGAAGAAAAGGATGTTAACTGCCTTCAGGATTTGGAAGTATCCCAGAAGGGGTACCTCCAGGAGCTCTACCTCAATCTCCAGCAATAGAATGTACCTGAGCATCTGAACACACTAACGTAATGAGATATAAAATCCCAGTAACATAAATTACCAGTTTTATAAAAGACTAATTAGTGGTTCAGCTGCATTCCTAAGAATACAGAAAAATACTTCCTTCTCAATCAACAGATAAAATAAACTTGACATACATCAATTACAAGATATTTTCACTTTCAGAGAGGAATCAATACATCAATCACCAAATATTTCCATTTATATAGATTCAGAGATATATGGCCAGGCTGAAAGCTATAAACAGATGAAAAGTCATTTTCATTTTCAAAGCATGCATATTTACCACTATATGCAATTTCCAGCCATGCCAGTCTTTTCAAAATGTACATGTTTACCTCTACATGCAACCATCAAGTCTCTCCAGGACCTGTTACAACTGGTTAAACCATTACCATCATTTCAAAACCAATCTAATGAAACAGGACAATACTGACTTACCATTTACCACTATGGAAAGCCTGCCCAAATAAGGCCAACAGGTAATTACCTAACATCCCAGGGCGTCCCCCGGTGTGCGCAAAAAGTTAGAACCTTAGGATCACCAGTCCCGGACTGGATTATTTCCTCACTAGTTGCTAGGCAGCTACGTCCCGGACGCATTCCTAGCCAGCCTAGTGTGTCCTTTTCATACAGATCAAATTATACATTATAATTTTTATCCACAGGTAATGTTTACTCAGTTGCCAAATAAATTGCCTCTCCAGGGCATCAAAACACAGTGATTGCCTCTCCAGGGCATCAAAACACAAATACTGCCTCTCCAGGGCATCAAAACACAATTATTGCCTCTCCAGGGCATAAAAATACAAATACTGCCTCTCCAGGGCAATTTTACCATTTTACCCCTCCAGGGGCATATGCACATCAAAATACAGATGCATGCTCAAAAGCTTGCCCTTCAAGGCATTTTAGTTTCACAGATGCATGCTAAAACTCAGTTTCATGATTTGGATGCCATACACTTAAATAGCCTGATAGAAAACATTAAATTCAGCCACTGGTCAACAAAAGTCAAACAGAAGTCAACCACAACGCCAAATATAACTTACATAACAAGTAACAGGCATAACCATCAATTTAAGCATCCAAAGGTCATGAAATTTCACCACAAGCATCATTAATGTATACTCAACAGCCTTAGTCAGTTTCCCAATAAAGAAAATTGCATTTCGACCCTTAAATTCACAAATCTTTTCAAAGGAGTCCCATTCTTTAAAGAAAGAAATTCAAGACACATTTCAAGTATTTAGATTTCAATTAGTAACCAAATTGGTCAATTAGGACCTGCTACACACACCCAGAAAATCCCAACAGAATTGAACCAGAATTTGGGTAGAAATAGGACTTTTCAATTTTCTCAAGTTTTTCTTGCAATTTAGTCCCTCTTAAGACCCAAATTCTGTTCTGGGTTGTTTCAAACCAAAACCAATGTGCAGCAAGTACCTAAAAGCTATTTGTGACTTGCTCATGCAGTTTTCACAGAAAACTAATACACAGAGGTCATACTTTTGCAACAAAATACATGAAATTCCCTAAAATCAAGTTGAGTTATAAAATGGGGTTAGAGGCCAATTTGACCACTTCCCTGCAAATACAGAGGTCCATACTAACATGCAGAACCAGAAAGTACAGAAATTTTACCACAGATAACTCAATTTACATAGATTTTGAAAAAGGAGCAAAAATAGAAAAATCAGTTCACTTTAGTCCCTGTTTCATACACCTTTCTATTCTGACCTCTATCCAGCTCAATTTAGCATCTCATATGCAAGATAAGACTACTTGTGGCTTGCACAGCAAGTGTGTGCAACCACATCATTACAGAGTGGCTATTTTTGCAAGTCTCTTACTCTTTTTACTATTTCTCCTCTTTTGGCCTTTTTTCTGTTTTCCAAGCCATAGGATAGCACATTTTCTGTTTGGGAAGGATACTTAGGAGGTTTAGAGGGTGGGAATGACAGGTCTACCCTCTTAGAACCTGAGTACCCAAGTTTTGGGCCACTAACTACCTCTTTCCATGCTTGTTGTCCTAATTTCCATTCTAAGAGTATGTGAATCCCTAAGACTCTTACTTTCTTTCTTGGCACTTTTCTTCTACTGTTTTGACATTTCCTGCCCTCATAATCTTGTTTGACAGTAAAGGGTAAGTTTCACAGTGTCAAAGGAAGTGTTGCCATTTTAGCCACTTAGGTATTTAGACAATGCCCAGACAAGAATCTCAGCAAATTTACAATGGTTAGGGGTCCAATTTTTATCATATACCATAAATCTAATCAAACATAGCACTCATGACTATACCATCACTCTTACACAATTGAAACTCAGAAACTTCCTTTAAAGTTTCCAGCAAGCATTCAAGGTTTTGGTGGTTTAGAAAACTCAGTAATTCATGTTAAATTTCAGAAATATTAGAAATGGTAAGTTTGCAAGTTCATTGGTAAAACTCAGGTTATGCATTCGAACAATGTTTTATTTTCATTTTTCTCAAAACAGCAAGCTACCACATCTCCCCTATTCTAAAACTTAACATTTTCCTCAAGCAAATCTGAGCTAACAACCACTTCTAGTAACCCTGGCAATAATGTCACCGAGAAGGGATGGACATTTTCAGAACTAAAAATCAAAGAATTTACTGTAAATCAAAATTTGAACCCTTCATCCACAAAATCCCACTACTGAACCAGAAGTTCTTAGAAGTAGTCGAAGCAAATCTTCAACCTCCCATAGTCCCATTAACATTTATTAGCTCATCTAAACTCGGTTCAGAACTTAAACTACCAGAAACAACAAAAACAGCAAGCATACATTTCTAAATCAGAAAACAGCATTTTTAGCAGAAAATCAACAGGTTTTCGAGGCACTGAACCCCTGTACGGCAGCCTCTGATCATGCATGCATTGAGGAGCTTTTAAAGATTATTCTCTTAGCTTTCTAATGACTACTCACACGCTCAAATTGGATAACAGATGAAGGAGATATTCCTCATGGAAGCTTCAATGCCCAAAACAGGGCATTCTGTAACAGCCTCGGGAAAATAAGTCATAGAGGCTCATACCACCGTTTCTAGTGGATGCACTTGGCTCAGTCATGGAGAAGGAAGGGTAACACTATGTTACCTTGATTTCCAGAAGAAGTGACACGGATTTGGGCCTCTGAACAGCTTGGGCAAACTGATGCAAAACAGCAAGGTTTCTGGTGTGAGTGTGTGTGTGGATTTCTGCTTCTCTCTCTACCTCCAGCAGCAATCCTTTGATTCTCCCAGCTCTCACACGATCTCAGCCTCTCTCTGAACCTGTTCTCTCTTGCTCTCAGCTCTCAACTTCTGATTTTAGCTACTGGTGTGGCTTTCTCTCGGTTTTCACTTCTTATATAGCACTCACACCATGTGAAATCCCAATGATTAGTGGGATGAGGTGATGGCTGGCTGGGGCTTCGTGGGTTAGTGTTAGGACACATATTAGGGGTGTTCTGGCAGCTTAAGGGGTCATTTGGGTGGGCAATTAGGCACTTAAGTCTCGGGTAGGCTTTAATCTAGGTGCATTAGTGGTTGATACTTAGGGGCTTGTTAAATTTAAGTTGTAACTTAGTTAGTCTCGGTTTCCAGCCTCAATCTTCTTCATTCTGGTATTGTAATTTGCTTACTCAAGTTGCTGGGTGTGGTAACTACCTTGATTGGGTCTTTAATTGGCTTTAAAACTAGTAAATTCGGTTACAAGCTCTTAAAGGCATTAAAAGGGATTAATTTGTGATAAGTTTCCTATTTATTACTATTTTTAAAATATGTAACTCACCTAATTGTGTTTGTTTTTGATTTAATTTCATGGCTGGCACTTTGTAGGATAATTTAGGGTGTCTCTAAGTGGTTAAATTGAGCTTCCTTAGGCCTTAAGTAAGCTAAAGGGCTAAAGCTCCAATTTTTCAATTCTTTCGGTTTAGTCCTGAATTTTCACTAGAAAAAATTTATCTTTTTAGGACTCTCCTTGAGATTGGGGTCCCTTAGGGTATCTCTAGAGTGTCCTAGGGTATCTTTCTAGGGTCAAATAGGTCTTTTCTGCCCTATTTCACTCATTAAAGAAAAGGGTTAAAACTAACTTGTTCTTTTCAATTTAGTCCCAAGGGTTAGGGTTAGGGTTCCTCTGGTCATTTTTCTCTGGTTTTTGGGTCTCTTGACCTCTAGTTAGGGTTTCATAAACTTAATTACAAACAAAAACAAAGGCAAACACATCCAAACACTTAAAAATCAAAAAGTCAAACAAGTTAAAGAAAAGTCAACAAAAGTCAACAACTTAGAAAAAGTCAACACTTTGACTTTTTGGTCAAAGTTGAGTTTCCATTTTTGGGATGTTACACACTTTGGGAGCCGATGGTGGCCAGGGGTTCGGCCTCGATCCACTTGGTGAAGTAGTCGACGGCCACTATGAGGAATTTTCGCTGGAGTGTGCCTTGACAGAGAGGGCCCAGGATGTCCATGCCCCATGTGTCGAAGGGCCATGGGGATTCTATTGGCTTCAGCTCACCAGGTGGCTGGTGTATGAATGCAGCGTGGCAATAACATTGGTCGTAATGGGCGACTAAGGCCTCTGAGTCGGCTCTCATTGTTGGCCAGTTGAATCCCGAGCGCACGGCTCGCTTTTGGAGGGCTCCTGCGGACTGGTGTGTGCCGTATACACGTTTGTGGATTTCCTGTAGCACGTAGCTTGCTTCTACGGTTGAGATACACCGGAGATGCGGGTATGAGAATCCCTTTCTATATAGGTTATTTCCCCAGAGAAAGTATCGAACTGCTTGCTTCCTGATTTTCCGAGCGAATTCTTTGTCTGTAGGCAAGGTGACAGCCGTTATGTATGCCCTGATGGGGACCAAGAATGATTTGTCAATTGTAATCCGCAATACGTTCGAAGTTATGCTGGGAGTGCGATGCGTGGTTCGCAAGACCGTTTTAAGTCTCGATTGGCTCGGTGTGGTGGCTATTTTGGAGAGGCATCAGCTTGGGTGTTTTGGTTTCGGGGGATCCGTGTGATTAAGACGGATTCGAACCTGTTGATTTCTTGTTTGGCACGCTCCATATATTTGATGATTGTGGTGTCCTTTGCCTCAAAGTCTCCATTTAGTTTTCCGACCACCAATTGTGAATCGCTAAATAGCTTGACCTTTGAGGCGCCCAGGTCGTAAGCTAGCGCTAGTCCGGCTATGAGTGCTTCATATTCAGCTTGGTTGTTGGAGGCTGGGAACATGAAGTGTAGGGCTTGTTCCACTTTGATTTCGTCGGGGCTTTCGGCGATAATGCCGGCGCCCGCGGATTTCCCAGTTAAGGAGTCGTCTACGTAGACTAGCCATGGGGATTTTTCTGGCTGTATCGCGATGGTCTCGTTGTGTTTCGAAGCCGGGGCGTCCCCCAGAAGGGGTTCAGACGGAGTCATTTCGGCGACGAAGTCTGCCAAGGCTTGGGCTTTGATCGTCCGTCAGGGCTCGTATTGGATGTCAAACTCTGATAGCTCAACCGCCCAGTTTGTCATTCGCCCTGCTAAGTTTGGCTTTCGCAGTATTTGCCATAGGGGTTGGTCAGTTTGGACCATGATTGTATGTTGTTTGAAGTAGGGTCGTAGCCTTCTGGCCGAGTGGACGAGGGCGAGTACGAGTTTCTCTACCCGTTGGTACCGAAGTTGGGCTCCTTACAAGGCATGGCTTGTGTAGTAAACGGGGATTTGTTCGACCCCTTCTTCCCTTATCAGTGCTGAGCTTACAACGAGGGTTTCTCCTTTGACCGCTTTCGCTAACATCGGGGGTTTGGCTAGTTAGTCAAACCGATCACTTCGCGTTGTATTTGGGAAGCGGAATTCAAATGGGGCTCGTGATCGCATGGAAGGTGTGTCAAGCCATGTCTAAACATATTTTGAACTGAAAATTGCGATTGAATCTCAAAAAAACTCAAGATGTACAAGTTTAAACGTGTTGTTGCACAAGTGAGTCAAAATGATTGTTTCCGTTGTATATAGGAATTCGAGTGGATTTAATGCTCGAATGGGGCTCGTGATCGCATGGAAGGTGTGTCAAATCATCTCTAAAAACTTTTTAAACTGAAAATTGTGATTGAATCTCAAAAGAACTCAAGAAGTACAAGTTTAAACGTGTTGTTGGACAAGTGAGTCAAAACGATCGCTTCGTGTTGTATTTGGGATTTTAGGTTGGAATGGGGCTTGTGATCGCATGAAAGGTGAGTCAAGTCATTTCTAAACACATTTTGAATAGAAAATCATTATTGAATCTGAAAAGAACTCAAGAAGTACAAGTTTAAACGTTTTGCTGGACAAGTGAGTCAAAGCGATCGCTTCGCGTTGTATTTTGGACATCAGGTGGATTTCATGATCCAATGGCGCTCGTGATCGCATGGAAGGTGTATCAAGTCATGTCTAAACACATTTTGAAATGAAAATTGCAATTGAATCTCAAAAGAATGCAAGAAGTACAAGTTTAAACGTGTTGTTGGACAAGTGAGTCGAAACGATCGCTTCGCGTTGTACTTGGGAATTCAGGTGGATTTTATGCTCGAATGGGGCTCGTGATCGCATGGAAGGTGTGTGAAGTCATGTCGAAACCCATTTTGAACTAAAAATCGCGATTGAATCTCAAAAGAACTCAAGAAGTACAAGTTTAAACGTGTTGTTGCACAAGTGAGTCAAACCGATCACTTCGTGTTGTATTCAGGAATTAGAGTGGTATTAATGCTCAAAAGGGGTTCGTGATCGCAAGAAAGGTGTGTCAAGTTATGTCTAAACACATTTTGAATTGAAAATCATGATTGAATCTCAAATGATTTGAAGAAGTACAAGTTCAAACGTGTTGTTGCACAAGTGAGTCAAACCGATCGCTAAAAGTTGTATTTGGGAAACTGAGTAGATTTAATGCTCGAATGGGGTTCGAGATGGCATGGAAGGTGTCTCAAGTCATGTCTAAACACATTTTGAACTAAAAGTCTAAACGTGTTGTTGCTCAAGTGAGTCAAACCGATCACTTCGTGTTGTATTTGGGAATTCAAGTTGATTTAACACTCGAATGGGGCTCGTGATTGCATGGGAAATACGTCAAGTCATGTCTAAACACATTTTGAACTGAAAATCGCGATTCAATCTTAAAAGAATTCAAGAAGTACAATTTTAAACGTGTTTTTGCACAAAAGAGTCAAAACGATCGCTTCCCGTTATATAAAGGAATTCGAGTGGATTTAATGCTCGTCTAGGGCTCATGATCGCTTGGAATGTGTTTCAATTCATGTCTAAACACATTTTGAATATGAAATCACGATTGAATTTCAAAAAAACTCAAGATGTAGAAGTTTGAATGTGTTATTGCACAAGTGAGTCAAACCGATCACTTCGTGTTGTATTTAGGAATCCGAGTAGATTTAACACTCAAATAGGCCTCGTGATCGCATGGAAGGTGTGTCAAGTATTGTCTAAACACATTTTGTATTGAAAATCGTGATTGAATCTCAAAAGATTTGAAGACATACAAGTTCAAACGTGTTTTTGAACAAGTGAGTCAAACCGATCGCTTCGCGTTGTATTTGGGAATCCGAGTGGATTTAATGCTTGAATGGGGCTCGTGATCCCATGGGAGGTGTGTCATGTCATATCTAAACACATTTTGAATTTAAAAAAGCGATAGAATCTTAAAAGAACTCAAGAAATACAAGTTTAAATGTGTTCTTGCACAAGTGAGTCAAAACGATCGCTTCGCATTGTATTTGAGAATTCGAGTGGATTTAATGCTCAAATGGGGCTCGAGATCGCATGGAAGGTGTGCCAAGTCATGTCTAAAAACATTTTGAACTGCAGATTGCGATTGAATCTAAAACGATTTGAAGAAGTACAAGTTCAAACGTGTTGTTCACAAGTGAGTCAAACCGATCCCTTCAAGGTGTATTTGGGAATCCTAGTGGGTTTAATGGTCGAATGGGGCTCGGGATCGCATTGAAGGTGTGGCAAGTCATGTCTAAACACATTTTGAAGTGAAAATCGGGATTGAATCTCAAAAGATATCAAGAAGTATAAGTTTAAACGTGTTGATGCAAATGTGATCACTTCGTGTTGTATTTGGGAATTCAGGTGCATTTAATTGTCAAATGGGGCTTGTGATCGCATGGAAGGTGTGACAAGTCATGTCTAAACACATTTTGAACTAAAAAACGCAATTGAATTCAAATGAACTCAAGAAGTACATGTTTAAAAGTGTTGTTGAACAAGCGAGTCAAAACGATCTCTTCGCGTTGTATTTTGGAATTCGAGTGGATTTAATGCTCGAATGGGGCTTGGGATCGCATGGAAGCTATGTCAAGTCATGTCTAAACACATTTTGAAATGAAAATCATGATTGAATCTCAAAGTACAAGTTTAATCGTTTTGTTGCACAAGTGAGTCAAACCGATCACTTCGCGTTGTATTTGGAAATCGTAGTGGATTTAATTCTCAAATGGGGCTCGTGATCGCATGGAAGGTGTGGCAAGTTATGTCTAAACACATTTTGAATTGAAAATTGCGATTGAATCTCAAAGGATTTGAATAAATACAAGTTCAAATGAGTTGTTGTAGAAGTATGTCAACTCGATCGCTTCGCGTTGTATTTGTGAATCTGTGTCAATTTAATGCTCGAATGGGGCTCGTGATCTCATGGAAGGTGTGCCAAGTCATGTCTATACACATTTTGAAGTGAAAAACACGATTGAATCTCAAAAGAACTCAAGAAGTACAAGTTTAAACGTGTTGTTCCACAAGCGAGTCAAAACGATCGCTGCACGTTGTATTTGGGAATCCGAGTGGATTTAATGCTCGAATAGGGCTCGTGATTGCATGGAAGGTGTGTCAAGTCATGTCTAAACAGGTTTTGAACTGAAAATCATGATTGAATCATAAAAGAACTGAAGAAGTACAAGTTTAAACGTGTTGTTGCAAAAGCAAGTCAAAACTATCAGGTCGCGTTGTGTTTGGAAATTCGAGTAGATTTAATGCTCGAATGGGGCTCGGGATCGCATGGAAGATGTGACAAGTCATGTCTAAACACATCTAGAACTGAAAATCGCGATTGAGTCCCGAAAGAACTCAAGAAGTACAAGGTTAAATGTGTTGCTGCACAAATGCGACAAAACGATCGCTTCGTGTTGTATTTGTTAAATCAGGGGGATTTAATGCTCGAAAGGGGTTTGTGATCACATGGAAGGTCTGTCAGGTCATGTCTAGTAACATTTTGAATGGAAAATCGCAATTGAATCTCAAAAGAACCCAAGAAGTACAAGTTTAAACGTGTTGTTGCACAAGTTAGTCAAAACGATCGCTTCGAGTTGTATATGGGAATTGGAGTGGATTTAATGTTCGAATGGGGCTCATATTTTGAATTGAAAATCGCATTTGAATCTCAAAAGATTTGAATAACTACAAGTTTAAACGTGTTGTTGCACAAGTGACTCAAACCTATCGCTTCGCGCTGTTTTTGGGAATACAAGTGGATTTAATACTCGAATCAGGCTCTTAATCGCATGAAAGGTGTGTCAAGTAATGTTTAAACACATTTTGAACTGAAAATCGCGATTGAGTCTCAAAAGAACCCAAGAAGTACAAGTTTAAACGTGTTGTTGCACACGTGAGTCAAAACGATCGCTTCGCGTTGAATTCAGGAATTCGAGTGCATTTAATGCTCAAATAGGGCTTGTGATCACATGGAACGTGTGTGAAGTCATGTCTTAACACATTTGGAACTGAAAATCGCGATTGGATCTAAAAAGGATTCAAGAAATCCAAGGTTAAATGTGTTGTTGCACAAGTGAGTCAATACAATCGCTTCCCGTTGTATTTGGGAATTCAAGTAGATTTAATGCTCGGGAGCTCAGGATCGCATGGAAGGTGTTTCAACTCATCTCTAAACACATTTTGAACTAAAAATCATGATTGAATCTCAAAAGAACTCAAGAATTACAAGATTAAACGTGTTCTTCCACAAGTGACTCAAACCGATCGCTTCGCATTGTATTTGTGAATCCGAGTGGATTTAATGCTCGAATGGGACTCGTGATCGTATGGATGGACTGGGAAGAAATATCAAAGCACATTTTGAACAGAAAATCGTGATTGAATCTCAAAAGATTTGAAGAAGTATAAGTTCAAATGTGTTGTTGCACAAATGAGACAAAACGATCGCTTCGTGTTGTATTTGGGAATTCTACTAGATTTAATGCTCGAATGGGGCTGGCGATCGCATGGAAGGTGTGTCAAGTCATGTCTAAACACATTTTGAACATAAAATCATGATTGAATCTCTAAATAACTCAAAAAGTACAAGTTTAATCGTGTTGTTGCATAAGTGAGTCAAAACGATCGCTTCTTGCTGTATATGGGAATTCAAGTGGAGTTAATGCTCCAATGGGGCTCATGATCGCATGGAAGGTGTTTCAACTCATGTATAAACGCACTTTGAACAGAAAATCGAGATTGAATCTCAAAAGAACACAAGAGGTACAAGTTTAAACATGTTGTTGGACAAGCGAGTCAAAACAATCAATACGTGTTCTATTTGGGAATTCGAGTGGATTTAATGCTCGAATGGGGCTCGGGATCATATGGAAGGTGTGCTATGTCATGTCTAAATAGGTTTTGAACTGAAAATCATGATTGATTCATAAAAGAACTGAAGAAGTACAAGCTTAAATGTGTTGTTGCAAAAGCAAGTCAAAACTATCGGTTCGCATTGTATTTGGAAATTTGAGTGGATTCAATGCTCGAATGGGACTCGGGATCGCATTGAAGGTGTTACAAGTCATGTCTAAACACATTTTGAACTGAAAATCGCGATTGAATCCTGAAAGAAATCAAGAAGTACAAGGTTAAACGTGTTGTTGCACAAGTGCGACAAAACGATCGCTTCGTGTTGTATTTGGTAATTCAAGGGAATTTAATGCTCGAAAGGGGCTCGTGATCGCATGGAACGTCTGTCAAGTCATGTCTAATAACATTTTGAATGGAAAATCGCGATTGAATCTGGTTCAACTTTAAACGTGTTGTTGCACAAGTTAATCAAAACGATCGCTTCCCGTTGTATATGGGAATTCGAGTGGATTTAATGTTCGAATCGGGCTCATGATCGCTTGGTAGGGGTTTCAACTCATGTCTTAACATATTTTGAATTGAAAATCGTATTTGAATCTCAAAAGATTTGAAGAACTACAAGTTTAAACGTGTTGTTGCACAAGTGAATCAAACCTATCGCTTCGCGTTGTTTTTAGGAATACGAGTGGATTTAATACTCGAATGGGGCTCGTAATCGCATTAAAGTTGTGTCAACTAATATCTAAACACATTTTGAACTGAAAATCATGATTGAATCTCAAAAGAACTCAAGAAGTGCAAGTTTAAACGAGTTGTTGCACAAATGAGTCAAAACAATTGCTTCTCATTGTATATGGGCATTCGAGTGGATTCAATGCTCGAATGGGGCTCGTGATCGCATGGAAGGTGTGTAAAGTCATGTCTAAACACATTTTGAACTGAAAATCACGATTGAATATCAAAATAACTCAAGAAGTACAAGTTTAAACGTGTTGTTGCACAAGTGGGTCAAAACGATCGCTTCACGTTGAATTGGGGAATTCTAGTGGATTCAATGCTCGAATGGGGCTCGTGATCGCATGTAAGGTGTGTCAAGTCATGTTTAAACACATTTTGAACTAAAAATCGCGATTAAATCTCAAAAGAACTCAAGAAGTACAAGTTTAATTGTGTTGTTGCACAAGTGAGTCAAAACGATCGCTTCGCGTTGAATTCGGGAATTCGTGTGGATTCAATGCTCAAATAGGGCTCGTGGTCACATGGAAGGTGTGTGAAGTCATGTCTTAACTCATTTTGAACTGAAAATCGCGATTGGATCTCAAAAGGATTCAAGAAATCGAAGGTTAAATGTGTTGTTGCACAAGTGAGTCAAAACAATCGCTTCCCGTTGTATTTGAGAATTCAAGTGGATTTAATGCTCAAATGGGGCTCAAGATTGCATGGAAGGTGTTTCAACTCATCTCTAAACATGTTTTGAACTCAAGAATTACAAGATTAAATTTGTGCTTCCATAGGTGAGTCAAACCGATCGCTTCGTGTTGTATTTGTGAATCCGAGTGGATTTAATGCTCGAATGGAACTCGTGATCATATGGATGGACTGGGAAGTAATATCAAAACACATTTTGAATAGAAAATCGCGATTGAATCTCAAAAGATTTGAAGAAGTACAAGTTCAAATGTCTTGTTGCACAAGTGAGACAAAACGATCGCTTCGTGTTGTATTTGGGAATTCTAGTAGATTTAATGCTCGAATGGGGCTGGGGATCGCATGGAAGGTGTGTCAAGTCATGTCTAAACACATTTTGGACATAAAATCATGATTGAATCTCTAAATAACTCAAGAAGTACAAGTTTAATCGTGTTGTTGCATAAGTGAGTCAAAATGATCGCTTCCTACTGTATATGGGAATTCAAGTGGATTTAATGCTCCAATGGGGCTCATGATCGCATGGAAGGTGTTTCAACTCATGTATAAACTCACTTTGAACAAAAAATCGGGACTGAATCTCAAAAGAACACCAGAAGTACAAATTTAAACGTGTTGTTGGAGAAGCGAGTCAAAACGATCACTTCGTGTTGTATTTGGGAATTCGAGTGGATTTAATGCTCGAATGGGGCTCGAGATCGCATGGAAGGTGTGCTATGTCATGTCTAAACACATTTTGAACTGAAAATCGCGATTGAATCTCAAAAGAACTCAAGAAGTACAATTTTAAACGTGTTGTTGCACAAGTGAGTCAAAATGATCGCTTCCCACTGTATGTGGGAATTCAAATGGAATCCGTGCTCGAATGGGGCTCATGATCGCAAGGAAGGTGTTTCAACTCATGTCTAAACAAATTTTGAACAGAAAATTGGGATTCAATCTCAAAAGTACTCAAGTAGTACAAGTTTAAACGAATTGTTGGACAAGCGAGACTAAACGATCGTTTCGCGTTGTATTTGGGAATTCAGGTGGGTTTAATGCTCGAATGGGGCTCGAGATCGCATGGGAGGTGTGTCAAGTCATGTCTAAGCCCATTTTGAACAGAAAATCGCGATTGAATCTGAAAAGAACTCAAGAATTACAAGTTTAATCGTGTTGTTGCACATGTGAGTTAAACCGATCACTTCGTGTTGTATTTGGGAATACGAGTGGATTTAATGCTCAAATGGGGCTCGTGATCGCATGGATGGTTTGTCAAGTCATGTCTAAGCACATTTTGAATTAAAAATCGCGATTGAATCTCAAAAGAACTCAAGAAGTACTAGTTTAAACAAATTGTTGCACAAGAGAATCAAACCGATAGCTTCACATTGTATCTCAAAAGAACTCAAGAAGTTCAAGTTGAAATGTGTTGTTGCAACAAGCGAGTCAAAATGATCGCTTCGCATTGCATTTGGGAAGTCGAGTGGATTTAATGCTCGAAAGGGACTCGGGATAGCAGGGAAGGTGTGTAAAGTCATGTTTAAGTACATTTTGAAATGAAAATCGTGATTGAATCTCAAAAGAACTAAGGAAGTACAAGTTTTAACGTGTTGTGGCACAAGCGAGTCTAAACGATCGCTTCCCGTTGTATATGGGGATTTGGGAGGATTTAATGCTCAAATGCGTCTTGGGATCGCACGGAAGGTGTGGCAAGTCAGGTCCAAACACATTTTGAATTGAAAATCGCGATTGAATCTCAAATGAACTATGGAAGTACAATTTTAAACGTGTTGTTGCACAAGTGAGACAAAACGATTGCTTCACGTTGTATTTGGGAATTCGAGTGTATTCAATGCTCGAATTGGGCTCGTGATCGCATGAAAGGTGTGTCAAGTCATGTCTAAACACATTTTGAATTGAAAATCACGACTGAATCTCAAAAGAACTTAAGATGTACAAGTTAAAACGTGTTGTTGCACAAGTGAGTTTAAATGATCGCTTCACGTTGTATTTTGGAATTTGAGTGGATTCAGTGCTCGAATGGGGCCTGTGATCGCATGAAAGGTGTGTCAAGTCATGTCTAAGCACATTTTGAACTGAAAAACGCCATTAAATCTAAAATGAACTCAAGAAGTACAAGTTTAAACGTGTTGTTGCACAAGTCAGTCAAAACGATCTCTTCGTGTTGTATTTGGGAATTTGAGTGGATTCGATGCTCAAATGGGGCTCGTGATAGCATCGAAGGTGTATCAAGTCATGTCTAAGCACATTTTGAACTGAAAATCGTGATAGACTCTCAAAAGCACTCAAGATGTACAAGTTTAAACGTGTTGTTGCACAAGTGAGTCAAAACCATTGCTTCACGTTGTATTTGAGAATTCAAGTTGATTCAATGCTCCAATAGGGCTTTTGATCGCATGGAAGGTGTGTCAAGTCATGTCTAAACACATTTTGAACTGAAAATTACAATTGAATCTCAAACGAATTCAAGAAGTACAAGTTTAAATGTGTTGTTGCACAAGTGAGTCAAAACGATCGGTTCGCTTTGTATTTGGGAGTTCGAGTGGATTCAATGCTCGAATAAGGCTCGTGATCACCTAGAAGGTGTTTCAAGTCATGTCTAAACACATTTTGAGCTAACAATCACTCTTGAATCTAGAAAGAACTAAAGAAGTACAAGTTTAAACGTGTTGTTGCACAAGCGAGTCAAAACGATTGCTTCGCGTTGTATTTAGGAATTCTTTTTGGGTTAGTGCTCTAATGGGGCTCGTGATCGCATGGGAGGTGTATGTGTCAAGTCATGTCTAAACACATTTTGAACTGACAATCGTGATTGAATCCCAAAAAAATAAATAAGAAGAAGTTTAAACGTGTTGTTGCACAAGTGAATCGAAACTTTCGCTTAGCGTTGTATATGGGAATTCAAGTGGATTGAATGCTTGAATGGGGCTCATTATCACTTGGAAGGTGTTTCGGCTCATGTCTAAACACATTTTGAAATGAAAATCGTGATTTAATCTTGAAAGAACTCAAGAAGTACAAGTTTAAACGTGTTGTTCCACAAGTTAGTCAAAACTATCGCTTCGCTTTATATTTGGAAATTTAGCTAGATTTAATGCTATAATGGGGATCGTGATCGCATGATAGGTGTGTCAAGTCATGTCTAAATACCTTTTGAACTAACAATCACGTTTGAATTTGAAAAGAACTCAAGACGTACAAGTTTAAATGTGTTGTTTGACAAGTGAGTCAAAACGATCGCTTCGCGTTGTATTTGGGGAATCAGGTGGATTTTATCCTCGAATGTAGCTCGTGATTGCATGAAAGGTGTGTCAGGTATTTTCTAAACCGACTTTGAACTGAAAATCGCAATTGACTCCCAAAAGAACTATAGAAGTAGAAGTTTAAACGTGTTGTTGCACAAGTGAGTAAAACCAGTCGCTACGCGTTGTATTTGGGAATTCGAGTGGATTTAATGCTCATATGGGGCTTGTGATCGCATGGAAGCTGTGTCAAGTCATGTCTAAACAAATTTTAAACTGAAAATCGCGATTGAATCTCAAAAGATCATAAGAAGTACAAGTTTAAAATTGTTGTTGCACAAGCGAGTCAAATTGATTGCTTCTCGTTCTATTTGGGAATTCGAGTGGATTCCATGCTCGAATGGGGCTCGTTATAGCATCAAAGGTGTATGAAGTCATGTCTAAACATATTTTGAACTGAAAAATCGTGATTGAATCTCAAAAGATTTGAAGGAGTACAAGTTCAAATGTGTTGTTGCACAAGTAATTTAAATCGATCGCTTCACGATGTATATGGGAATTCGAGTGGATTCAATGCTAGAATGGGGCTCATGATCGCATCAAAGGTGTGTCAAGTCATGTCTAAGCACATTTTGAACTGAAAATCATGATTGAATCTCAAATGAACTCAATAAGTACAAGTTTAAATGTGTTGTTGCACAAGTCAGTCAAAACGACCGCTTCACATTGTATTTGGGATTTCAAGTGGATTTAATGCTCGAATGGGGCTCGTGATCGCATAGAAGGTGTGTCAGGTCATGTCTAAGCATGTTTTGAACTGTAAAACGTGATTGAATTTCAATAGAACTCAAGAACTACAACTTTAAATGTGTTGTTGCACAAGTAAGTCGAAACGATCTCTTTGCATTGTATTTGAGAATTCGAATGGATTTAATGCTCGAATGGGACTCGTGATTGGATGGAGGGTGTGTCAAATCATGTCTAAGTACATTTTGAACTGAAAAACGCGATTAAATCTCAAAAGAACTCAAGTAGTACAAGCTTAAATGTGTTATTGCACAAGTGAGTCAAAACGATGGCTTCGCGTTGTAGTTGGGAGTTCGTGTGGATTGAATGCACGAATTGCAAATCGCGATTGAATCTCAAAAGAACTCAAGAAGTACAAGTTTAAACGTGTTGTTGCACAAATGAGTCAAACCGATCGCTTCGCATTTTTTTTGGGAATCTGAGTGGACTCAATACTCGAATGGGGCTCGTGATCGCATGGAAGTTGTGTCAAGTCATGTCTACACACATTTTGGTTTGATAATCGCAATTGAATCTCAAAAGAAGTCAAGAAATACAAGTTTAAACGTGTTGTTGCACAAGTCAGTCAAAACAATCGCTTCGCGTTGTATTTGGGAATTCGACAGGATTCAATGCTTGAATGAAGGTGTTTGAAGTCATGTCTAAACACATTTTGAACTAAAAATCGCTCTTGAATCTAAAAAGAATTGAAGAAGTACAAGTTCAAACGTGTTGTTGCACAAGCAAGTCAAAACGATTGCTTCGCGTTGTATTTAGGAATTCGTGTTGATTTAATACTCAAATGGGGCTCGTGATCGCATGGAAGTTGCGTCAAGTCATGTCTAAACACATTTTGAACAGAAAATCGTGATTGGATCTAAAAAGAACTCAAGAAGTACAAGTTTAAACCTGTTGTTGCACAAGTGAGTCAAAACTATCACTTCCCGTTGTATATGGGAATTCAAGTGGATTTAATGCTCAAATGGGGCCCATGATTGCAACGAAGGTGGTTCAACTCGTGGCTGAAAACATTTTGAACTAAAAATTGTGATTGAATCTTACATGAACTCAAGAAGTACAAGTTTAAACGTGTTGTTGCACAAGTGAGTCAAAACGATCGCTTCGCGTTATATTTGGGAATTTAGATGGATTTAATGCTCGAATGGGGCCCGTGATCGCATGGAAAATGTCTCAAGTCATGTCTAAACACCTCTTGAACTGAAAATCGCGTTTGAATCTTAAGAGAACACAAGAAGTACAAGTTTAAACATGCTGTTGGACAAATGAGTCAAAACGATCGCTTCGGGTTGTATTTGGGAATTCAGGTGGATTTAATACTCAAATGGGGCTCCTGATTCCATGAAAGGTTTGTCAAGTCATGTCTAAACCCATTTTGAACAGAAGATCGTGATTGAATCCCAAAAGAACTAAATAAGTTAAAGTTTAAACGTGTTGCTGCACAAGTGAATCGAAACTTTTGCTTCCCGTTGTTTATGGGAATTCAAGTGGATTTAATGCTCGAATGGGGCTCATGATCGCATAGAAGGTGTTTCAGCTCATGTCTAAACACATTTTGAATTGAAAATCATTATTGAATCTTAAAAGAACTCAAGAAGTACAAGTTTAAAAGTGTTATTGCTCAAGTTAGTAAAAAAAATTGCTTCGCGTTATATTTGGGAATTTAGGTATCTTTATTGCTCGAATGGGGCTCATGATTGAATCTCGAAAGAACGTAAGAAGTACAAGTTTAAAGTTGTTGTTGCACAAGCAAGTGAAAACGATCGCTTCTCATTCTATTTGGGAATTCGAGTGGATTCACTTCTCGAATGGGACTCGTGATCGCGTGGAAGTGTGTCAAGTCATGTCTAAACACATTTTGAATTGAATATCGTGATTGAATCTTAAAAGAAATCAAGAAATACAAGTTTAAACGTGTTGTTGCACAAGTGAGTCAAAACAATCGTTGAGCGTTCTATTTGGGAATTCGAGTGGATTTATTGCTCGAATGGGGCTCATGATCGTATGGAAGGTGATTCAACACATTTTGAACTGAACATTGTGATTGAATCTCAAAAGAACTGAAGAAGTACAAGTTTAAACGTGTTGTTGCACATGTTAGTCAAACCGATCGTTTCGCGTGTGGACTCAATACTCGAATAGGGCTCGTGATCACAAGGAAGGTGTGTCAAGTCATGTCCACACACATTTTGGTTTGATAATCGCGATTGAATCTCAAAAGAAATCAAGAAATACAAGTTTAAACGTGTTGTTACACAAGTGAGTCAAACACAATCGCTTTGCGTTGTATTTGGCAATTTGATAGGATTCAATGCTCGAATGGGGCTCGTGATCGCAAGAAAGGTGTGTCAAGTCATGTCTAGACACATTTTGAACTGAAAATCGCTCTTGAATCTCAAAAGATTTGAAGTAGTACAAGTTTAAACCTGTTGTTGCACAAGTGAGTCAAAACGATCGCTTCGCGTTGTATTTTCGAATTCGAGTGGATTCAATGCTCGACTGAGGCTCGTGATCCCATGGGAGGTGTTGCAAGTCATGTCAAAGCTCATTTTGAACTGAAAAACGCGATAGAATCACAAATGAAATCAAGAAGTACAAGTTTAAACGTGTTGTTGCATAAGCAAGTCAAAACGATAGCTTCCCATTGTTTTTGGGAATTCGAGTGGATTTAATGCTCAAATGGGACTCGAGATCGCATGGAAGGTGTGTCAAGTAATGTCTAAACACATTTTGAATTGAAAATCGCAATTGAAGCTCAAAAGAACTCAAGAAGTACAAGTTTAAATGTGTTGTTGCACAAGTAAGTCAAAACGATTGCTTCGCGTTGTATTTGGGAATCTGAGTGGATTTAACGCTTGAATGGGGCTCGTGATTCCATGGAAGGTGTGTCAAGTCATGTCTAAACACATTTTGAACTGAAAATTGCGATTGAATCTCAAAAGAACTCAAGAAGTACAAGTTTAAACGTGTTGCTGCACAAGTGAGTCAAAATGATCGCTCCGCATTGTATTTGGGAATAATAGTGGATTCAATGGTCGAATGAGGCTCGTGATCGTGTGGAAGGTGTTTCAAGTCATGTTTAAGCACATTTTGAACTGAAAATCATGATTGAATCTCAAAAGAACTGAAGTAGGATAAGTTTAAACGTGTTGTTGCACAAGCGAGTCAAAACGATTGCTCCGTGCTGTATTTAGGAGTTCGTGTTGATTTAGTGCTCGAATGGGGCTCGTGATCGCATGGAAGGTGTCAAGTCATGTCTAAACATGTTTTGAACTGAAAATCGCAATTGAATCTCTAAAGTACTCAAGAAGTACAAGTTTAAACATGTTGTTGCACAAGTTAGTCATGCCAAATGAACAGTTTCACAAAAAGGAATGCTCACAATATCATTTTTCCATTTGGTCAGTCATGCCAAATGAATAGTTTCACAAATAGGAATGCTCAAAATATCATTTTTCCATTTGGTCAGTCATGCCAAATGAACAGTTTCGCAAATATGAATGCTTAAGATACCATTTTTCCTCTTTGGTCAGTCATGCCAAAGACCAGATCCCTCTAGGACCTGTACAACTAATCTAAACCATTACCTCACTTTCACAACTCCAATATAATGAAACAGGACAAATAAGACTTACCAAAAAAAGTAAAGTCCGCCAATGAGGCACAGACAATTACCTAACATCTAGGGCGTCCCACGATGTGCGCACAAGTTAGTACCTTAGGATCACCAGTGCCGGACTGGATTATTTCCTCACTAGTTGTTAGACAGCTACGTCCCGGACGCATTCCTAGCTAGTCTATTGTGTCCTCTTCATACAGATCATGTATACAAAAAATATATATTTTTTCCAGGTAATGTTTATTCAATTGCAGAACCATCAATTTCAAGTCAATGCATGCTAAAACCATTTGCCCCTCAGGCATTTCAATTTCCACAAGATGAATGCTAAAACTCATTTTCAGAATTGGATGCCACACATTTAAATAAAATGCATCATTTAAGTCAACTTTGGCACTTAGTCAACATAAGGTCAAACAAGGTCAACCACAAGTCAACCATTACTTGTAAAGCAAGCAACTTCCACAATTTCTCATGCAGGCATCCAAAACACAACAAAACTTCATAAAGGGTACATATATAGTTCAAATAACAATTCTAGCTTATGTCGCAAGCAAATAATTCACACCTTGACCCCTAATAAATCCATTCACATCAATTTAGTCCCCTTTTACCATTTCATTGCAATTTCAGGGCATTTTCATCAATTCTACTCATTTCAAATGCACACATTAAGTATTCATCATCCACTTAACACATACACAGGGTTTTCAGAAGAAACTTGCCAGGATTTAAGTCAAAACAAGGAATTTGGAAAAATTTCAGTTATCTTTCAATGAGGTCCCTTTTTAGACTCAAATATTCATCTGGCCTTTCTTTGCCTCAAAGAAAATCATGAAAAGTCTTATATAGTCAAATATTACCTATTTAACAACTTCTCACAGTCATGACAGTTCAGAATCAAGTCTATTTGCACACAAAGCCATAAGCCTTGAAATTTATTGCATAAGAGTCCCTAATTACACCAAATCTTAGCCAGGGCCATTTCTTGACTTCTACAACCTCTTGAAAAGATCTTAAATATTATTTGGGGCCTGAAAAGTAGGTAATTACCCTGCCTTGGTCTGAAGTACCCAACTTTTATTTAGAAAAGAAAAACAACAAATTTAGTGCAATTTGGTCCCTCTTTCTACCCATTTTCTTTTCTGACTTCCTTTAAACTCAAGAGGGACCATCTTAGTCTTTATAGGATAATTTATGACTTGTACAACAAGGTTTTGCAGCCACAACAGTTCAGAATTGAGTTTTATGCACCAAAACATCAATTACTTGAAAGTTTTAGGAAATAGGACTTCTAAATGGACTAAAACTAGCTAGAGTCACTTCTAGTTCCTCTTCATCTTGGCAAATAGTTTGAAATCAATAATTGGGGTCTGGAAGGCAGGGTAGTCGCCTAGCCTCAGCCTTAACCAGAGTACCTAACTTTTAGGAATTCGAAATTGCAAGTTTAGTGTATTTAGGCTCCCTTTCAAACCCTTTTCAATTGGCATTAGTTTCTGAACCATTGGAGCTTCCATATTACCCTAAAATGACAATTATAACTTGCTTAAATATAGTAAGGCATCCTCATCACCTCAACATTTCAGAATTGCACCTTAAGAGCCATCAATTTAGAAGTTTTCCCTAGAATAGCAAACCTACCATTTCTTGAGCTAAATAGAATTGAAACACTCAATTCTCCTTAGAAATTCAATGATACTGATATCTAAGTTTAGCCTAACATCTGCTACTGGTCCAGGGCTTATAGAATTAGAAAATCCTAACTCTCTATACTAGTTGACATTCTTCAGTCCCATTTTTGCTTATTTCATGAATTCACCCTATCTCTTTGGTTCTGGTTTACAGATTTCATGTGTACTAGCTATTAATTTAACTAGAATTTAGCATAAGAACAGAATACCACTCAAAAAACCAGTCCATAACAGATTACAGCAAAGGATTTCAACCAAAATGCATAAATTAGTTTCATTAACTCAAATTTTGGACTTCGGGTTTCAAAAGCTATTTTCAGTCATTAGTACCTACAATTTTCCTCATTTACTTGTCCACTTATGTTCATGTAACAGCCAACTAAATGCCATAACAATGTCCAAGAAACAGATCACATAAGACCAAAATTACAGAACACACAACATCAACAATAAAAAACAGAGTTCTCAGCAACTACAGTAACTTTAAGGGCCACGAATTACTGTATAGAAGCCATGGATGACACATGCGGTTGGTGATTCTTAAAATAGATTAAAAGAGCTTTCATATGACACCTTATTTGCGAGATTTGGTTCAGATTCGAAAGAGTTACACTCATCTGAAGACTTGCTGCCAAAATAGAGTTCAAAGATGAAGAATGAATGAAATTGGATACAAAGTCTTATACCATCACTTATTTGATGGATACTTTTGACTCTAATGGGTAGGAGGAAGGGTAACCCTAAATTACCTTTGGTTTTCCAGAGAGGAAGCAAGCTGAATACCACTTGTGAGTGTCGGTTTCCAATTAGGGAAGTGAATGTAGGCTCCCTTTGAGTTTCTCAGCTGCCACTCTTGCTTCCAGCTTCTGAATTCGAGTTTCCCAGCATCTCTCTCTCTCTCTCAGCTTCTATTCTCACTCTCCATCACTAATTAGTCCTTTGGCTTGAGGATGGTAGCTGAATTTGTGTCTAAGCCTCGGTTACACATTATATAGTGGTGGTGAGTCATGTGAGCATTCATGATTGTTTTTTGCATGTGTAGCTAGGTGTCTCCATTTCAATTATGCCTATTTATCAATTAGACAGCTAAGTACATGTGCTGGCAGTGATTAAGGTTCCGTTTGGGGTAATTAATTTGGGTTTTAAAGTGGGCATTTCGGTTATAAGGTAAAACTGTGGTGATAGAGTGATTTTGGTGGGTTATTAATACTCATTATTATTTTTTGTATGTTTTTATGATGTGTAACCTCTTGTTGCTTCCTAATTTTACTTAAGACATGTGGGTAGTGCTTAATGGGAAAGGTCTAGACGTTTTTGGGAGGTTTAATTTTGTTCTCGTGGGCTCTAAGTAAGGTAAGGTGTCTTAATTGAAATTTTTTTTGCTTCTTTCATTTTATTCCTTGAATTTCTACTGTAGAAACATGAAAATTTAAGACTTGTATTGGGATTGGGTTTCCTTATTTAGGTCCTAGGGTGTCCCTAACGTGTCCTAGACCATCAAACCTAGGTCAAATAGGTCTTTCTCACTTAGTTTAGCTAACCTAAGACAAAAGGGTTTAAAACTAAGTTCCTCATTTAGTTTACTCCCTAGTGTTTGCTTTAGGGTTTCTCTGACACTTTTCCCTTATTTCTAAGCTTTGCCCCTCCTAATTAGGGTTCCTTATCCTATTCGCAAGCAAAGTTAGGCAAACAAACATTCAAAACAGGAAAGTCAAAGGAAGAAAAAGTCAGTCAAACTTCATATTTTAGTTTTAAATTAGGCAGGATTTTACACTCCTGATCGCATGGAAGGTGTCTCAAGTCATGTCTAAGCACATTTTCAACTGAAAATTGCGATTGAATCTCAAAACAACTCAAGAAGTACAAGTTTAAACGTGTTGAAGCAAAAGTGAGTGAAAATGATCGCTTCGCGCTGTATTTCGGAATTTGAGTGAATTCAATGGTCGAATGCGGCTCGTGATAGCATGGAAGGTGTGTCAAGTCATGTCCAAACACATTTTGGACTGAAAATCACAATTGAGTCTGAACAGAAGTCAAGAAGTACAAGTTTAAACGTGTTGTTGCACAAGTGAGTCAAACCGATCGCTTCGCGTTGTATTTGGGAATCCAAGTGGATTTAAAGCTCTAATGGAACTCGTGATCGCATGGAAGGTGTGTCAACTCATGTGTAAACACACTTTGAATCGAAAATTGCGATTGAATCCCAAAAGAACTCAAGAAGTACAAGTTTAAATGTGTTGTTGCACAAGTGAGTCAAACCGATTGTTCCGTGTTGTATTTGGGAATCCGAGTAGTTCTAGTGCTTGAATGGGGCTCGTGATCGCATGGAAGGTGTGTCAAGTCACGTATAAACACATTTTGAATTGAGAATTGCGATTGAATCTCAAAAAAACTCTAGAACTACAAGTTTAAACGTGTTGTTGCAAAAGTGAGTCAAAACGATCGCTTAGCATTGTATTTGGGAATTCTGGTGGATTTAATGCTCATATGGGGCTCAGGATCGCATGGAAGGTGTGTCAAGTCATGTCTAAACACATTGTCAACTGAAAGTCGCGATTAAATCTCAAAAGAACTCAAGAAGTACAAGTTTAAACGCGTTGTTGCACAAGTGAGTCAAAACGATCGCTTCGCCTTATATTTGGGAATTCAGGTGGATTTAATGCTCGAATGGGGCTCGGGATCGCATGGAAGGTGTGTCAAGTCATGTATAAACAGATTTTGAATCGAAAATCGCGATAAAATCTCAAAACAACTCGAGAAGTATAAGTTTAAGCGTGTTGTTGCACAAGTGAGTCAAATTGATCGCTTCACGTTGTATTTGGGAATCCGAGTAGATTTAATGCTCGAATGGGGCTCGTTAACGGATGCAAGGTGTGTCAACTCATGTCTAAACACATTTTGAACTGAAAATTGCGATTGAATCTCAAAAGAACTAAAGAAGTGCAAGTTTAAACGTGTTGTTGCATAAGCGAGCTAAAGCGATCGCTTCATGTTGTATTTTGGAATTCAGATGGATTTGGTTCTCGAATGGGGCTCGGGATCGCATGGAAGGTGTGATAAGTCATGTCTAAACAAATTCTGAACCAAAAATCACGATCAAATCTCAAAAGAACTCAAGAAGTACAAGTTTAAGCGTGTTATTGCACAAGTGAGTCAAACAGATCGCTACGCGTTGTAATTGTGAATCCGAGTGGATTTGATGCCCGAATGGGGCTCGTGATCGCATGGAAGGTGTGTCAAGTCATGTATAAACACATCTTGAACTAAAAATCGCGATTGAATCTCAAAAGAACTCAAGAAGTACAAGCTTAAACCTGTTGTTGCACGAGCGTGTCAAAACGATCGCTTTGCATTGTCTTTTGGAATCCGAGTGGATTTAATGCTCGAATGGCACCCTTAATCGCATGGACGGTGTGTCAAGTCATGGATAAACTTATTTTGATTTTAAAATCATGATTGAAACTTAAAAGATTTCAAAAACAACGAGTTCAAACGTGTTGTTACACAAGTGAGTCAAAACGATCTCTTCTCGTTGTATATGGGAATTCGAGTGGATTTAATGCTCGAATGGGGCTCCTGATCGCATGGAAGTTGTGTTAAGTCATGTCTAAACACATTTTGAATTGAAAATCGCGATTGAATCTCAAAAGAACTCAAGAAGTACAAGTTTAAACGTGTTGTTGCACAAGCGAGTCAAAACGATTGCTTCGCGTAGTCTTTGGTAATTCAGGTGGATTTCATGCTCGAATGGGGCTCGTAATCGCATGGAAGGTGTGTCAAATCATGTTTAAACACATTTTGAATAGAAAATCACGATTGAATCTGAAAAGAACTAAAGAAGTACAACTAAAGACATTTCGCATGATAGGTGTGTTAAGTCATGTCTAAAGACATTATAAGCTGAAAATCACGATTTAATCTCAAAGCAACTCAAGAAGCTCAAGTTTAAATGTGTTGTTGCACAGGTGAGTCAAAATGATCGCTTCCCATTGTAATGGGAATTCAGGTGGATTTAATGCTCGATTGGGACTCGAGATCGCATGGAAGGTGTGTCAAGTCATGTCTAGATACATATTGAACTGAAAATCGCGGTAAAATCTCAAAAGAACTCAAGAAGTATAAGTTTAAACGTGTTGTTGCACAAGAGAGTCAACACGATCGCTTCACGTTGTATTTGGGAATTTGAGTGGATTTAATGCTCGAAAGGGTCTCGTGATCACATAGACTGTGTGTCAGGTCTTGCCTAAACACATTTTGAACTGAAAATCATGATTGAATCACAATAGAACTCAAGAAGTACAAATTTAAACGTGTTGTAGCACAATTGAGTCAAAACAATCGCTTCACGTTGTATTTGGGAATCCGAGTGGATTTAATGCTCGAGTGGGGCTCGTAATAGCATGATAGTTGTTTCAAGTCATGTCTAAAGACATTTTAAACTGAAAATCGTGATTGAATCTCAAAACAACTCACGAAGTACAAGTTTAGCCGTGTTGTTGCACAGGTGATTCAAAACGATCGCTTTGCGTTGTATTTGGGAATTCAGGTGGATTTAATGCTCGAATGGGGATCGAGAACGCATGGATGCTGTGTCAAGTCATGTCTAAACACATATTGAATTGAAAATCGCAATTAAATCTCAAAAGAACTCAAGAAGTGCAAGTTTAAACGTGTTGTTGCACAAGTGAGTTAAAACGATCGCTTCACATTGTATTTGGGAATTCGAGTGGATTCAATGCTGGAATGGGGCTCGTGATCGCATAGAAGGTGTGTCAAGTCTTGTCTAAATAGATTTTAAACTGAAAATCGTGATTGAATCTAAAAAGAACTCAAGAAGTGCAAGTTTAAACGTGCTGTAGCACAAGTAAGTCAAAACGATCACTTCGCGTTGTATTTGGGAATCCAAGTGGATTTAATGCTCGGATGGGGCTCGTGATCGCATGATAGGTGTGTCAAGTCATGTCTAAAGTCATTTTGAACTGAAAATCGCGATTGAATATCAAAACAACTCAAGAAGTATAAGTTTAAACGTGTTATTGCACAGGTGAGTCAAAACGATCGCTTCACGTTGTATTTGGGAATTCAGGTTGATTTAATGCTCCAATGGGGATCGAGAACGCATGGAAGCTATGTCAAGTCATGTCTAAACACATATTGAATTGAAAATCGCAATTGAATCTCAAAAGAACTCAAGAAGTACAAGTTTAAACGTGTTGTTGCACAAGTGAGTCAAAACGATCGCTTCACTTTGTATTTTGGAATTTGAGTGGATTCAATGCTCGAATGGGGCTCGTGATCGCATAGAAGGTGTGTCAAGTCTTGTCTAAATAGATTTTGAACTGAAAGTCGTCATTGAATCTCAAAAGAACTCAAGAAGTTCAAGTTTAAACCTGTTGTAGCACATTTGAGTCAAAACGATCACTTTGTGTTGTATTTGGGAATCCAACTGGATTTAATGCTCGAATGGGGCTCGTGTTTGCATGATAGGTTTGTCAAGTCTTGTATAAAGACATTTTCAACTGAAAATCGGGATTGAATCTCAAAACTACTCAAGAAGTACAAGTTTAAACGTGTTGTTATACAGGTGAGTCAAAACGATCGCTTCACGTTGTATTTGGGAATTCAGATGGATTTAATGCTCGAGTGGGGCTCGAGATCGCATGGAAAGTGTGTCAATTCGTGTCTAAACACATATTGAGCTGAAAATCGTGATTGAATCTCAAAAAAAGCTCAAGAAGTACAAGTTTAAATGTGTTGTTGCACATGAGAGTCAAAACGATCGCTCCCCGTTGTACAGGCAATTCAAGTGGATTGAATCCTCGAGTGGGGCTCGAGATCGCATGGAAGGTGTGTCAAGTCATGTATAAACACATGTTGAACTGAAAATTGCGACAAATTCTGAAAAGAAGTGAAGAAGTATAAGTTTAATCGTGTTGTTGCACAATTGATTTAAAAAGATCACTTCACGATGTATTTGGGAATTCGAGTGGATTCAATGCTCGAATGGGGCTCGTGGTCGCATAGAAGGTGTGTCAAGTCTTGTCTAAACACATTTTGAACTGAAAATCGTGATTGAATCTTAAAAGAACTCAAGAAGTACAAGTTTAAACGTGATGTTGCACAAGTGAGTTAAAACGATCGCTTCGCGTAGTATTTGGGAATCCAAGTGGATTTAATGCTCGAATGGGGCTCGTGATCGCATGATTGGTGTGTCAAGTCATGTTTAAAGACATTTTGAACTGAAAATTGGAATTGAATCTCAAAACAACTCAAGAAGTACAAGTTTGAATGTGTTGTTGCACAGGTGAGTCAAAACCATCGCTTCCCGTTGTATTTGGCAATTCAGGTGGATTTAATGCTTGAATGGAGATCGATATCGCATGAAAGGTGTGTCAAGTCATGTCTAAACACATATTGAACTGAAAATCGCAATTAAATCTTAAAATAACTCAAGAAGTACAAGTTTAAACGTTTTGTTGGACAAGTGAGTCAAAACGATCGCTTCACATTATATTTGGGAATTCGAGTGGATTCAATGCAAGAATGGGGCTCGTGATCGTATAGAAGGTGTGTCAAGTCTTGTCTAAACACATTTTGAACTTAAAATCGTGATTGAATCTCAAAAGGACTCAAGAAGTGCAAGTTTAAACGTGCTGTAGCACAAGTGAGTCAAAACGATCACTTCGTGTTGTATTTGGGAATCCAAGTGGATTTAATGCTCGGATGGGGCTCGTGATCGCATGACAGGTGTGTCAAGTCATGTCTAAAGTCATTTTGAACTGAAAATCGCGATTGAATCTCAAAACAACTCAAGAAGTACAAGTTTAAACGTGTTGTTGCACAGGTGAGTCAAAATGATCTCTTCACGTTGTATTTGGGAATTCAGGTGGATTTAATGCTCCAATGGGGATCGAGAACGCATGGAAGCTATGTCAAGTCATGTCTAAAAACACATATTGAATTGAAAATCGAAATTAAATCTCAAAAGAACTGAAGAAGTACAAGTTTAAACGTGTTGTTGCACAAGTGAGTCAAAACGATCGCTTCACTTTGTATTTGAGAATTTGAGTGGATTCAATGCTCGAATGGGGCATGTGATCGCATAGAAGGTCTGTCAAGTCATGTCTAAACAAATTTTGAACTGAAAATCGTGATTGAATCTCAAAAGAACTCAAGAAGTGCAAGTTTAAACGTGTTGTAGCACAATTGAGTTAAAACGATCACTTTGCGTTGTATATGGGAATCCAACTGGATTTAATACTCAAATGGGGCTCATGATTGCAAGATAGGTTTGTCAAGTCATGTCTAAAGACATTTTCAACTGAAAATCGCGATTGAATCTCAAAACGACTCAAGAAGTACAAGTTTAAACGTGTTGTTGCACAGGTGAGACAAAACGATCGCTTCACGTTGTATTTGGGAATTCAGGTGGATTTAAAGCTCCAATGGGGATCGAGAACGCATGGAAGCTGTGTCAAGTCTTGTCTAAACACATTTTGAACTGAAAATCGTGATTGAATCTCAAAAGAACTCAAGAAGTGCAAGTTTAAACGTGTTGCAGCACAAGTGAGTCAAAACGATCACTTCGCGTTGTATTTGGGAATCCAAGTGGATTTAATGCTCGAATGGGGCTCGTGATCGCATGATAGGTGTGTCAAGTGATGTATAAAGACATTTTCAACTAAAAATCGCGATTCAGTCTCAAAACAACTCGAGATGTACAAGTTCCACCGTGTTGTTGCACAGGTGAGTCAATACGATAGCTTCGTGTTGTATTTGGGAATTTAGGTGGATTTAATGCTCGAATGGGGATCGAGATCACATGGAACCTATGTCAAGTCATGTCTAAACACATATTGAATTGAAAATCACAATTAAATCTCAAAAGAACTCAAGAAGTACAAGTTGAAACGTGTTGTTGCACAAGTGAGTCAAAACGATCGCTTCACATTGTATTTGGGAATTCGAGTAGATTCAATGTTGGAATGGGGCTCAAGATCGCATAGAATGTGTGTTAAGTCTGGTCTAAACACATTTTGAACTGAAAATCGTGATTGAATCTATAAAGAATTCAAGAAGTGCAAGTTTAAACGTGTTGTTGCACAAGTGAGTCAAAACGATCGCTTCACGTTGTATTTGGGAATTCGAGTGGATTCAATGCTCAAATGGCGCTCGTGATCGCATGGCAGGTGTGTCAAGTCATGTGAAAACACATTTCAAACTAAAAATTGCCATTGAATCTGAAAAGAACTGAAGAAGTACAACTTTAAACGTGTTGTTGCACAAGTGAGTCAAAACGATAGCTTTGCGTTGTTTTTGAGAATTCAGGTGGATTTAATGCTCGAATGGGGCTCAGGATCGCATGGAAGGTGTGTCAAGTCATGTTTAAATACATTTTGAATCGAAAATCATGATTAAATCTCAAAAAAACTCAAGAAATACAAGTTTAAGCGTGTTAGGAATCCGACTGAATTTAATGCTCGAATGGGGCTCCTGATCGCATGGAAGTTTTGTCAAGTCATGTGTAAACGCATTTTGAACTGAAAATTGCAATTGGATCACAGAAGAACTCAAGAAGTACATGATTAAACTTGTTGTTGCCCAAGTGACTCAAAACGATCGCTTCCCGTTGTAATGGGAATTCAAGTGGGTTTAATGCTCGAATGGAGCCCATGATCGCTTGGAAGGTGTGTCAAATCATGTCTAAACAAATTTTGAATAGAATATCATGATCGAATCTCAAAAGAACTCAAGAAGTACAAGTTTAAACTTGTTGTTGCACAAGCGAGTCAAAATGATCGCTTCCCGTTGTATTTGGGAATTCAGGTGGATTTAATGCTTGAATGAGGCTTGAGATAGCAAGGAAGGTGTGCCAAGTCATATCTAAACACATTTTGAATTGAAAATCGCGATTGAATCTCTAAAGAACTCAAGAGTAGAAGTTTAAATGTGTTGTAGCATGAGTGTATTAAAACGATCACTTTGCAGTGTATTTCAGGATTCTAGTGTATTCGATGCCAGAATGGGGCTCGTGATCGCATGGCAGGTGTGTCAAGTCTTGTCTAAGCACATTTTGAACTGAAAATCGTGATTGAATCTAAAAAGACCTCAAGAAGTACAAGTTTCAATGTGTTGTAGCACAAGTGAGTCAAAACGATCGCTTCACCTTGTATTTGGGAATCCAAGTGGATTTAATGCTCGAATGGGGCTCGTGATCACTTGATAGGTTTGTCAAGTCATTTCTAAACACATTTTGAACTAGAAATCGCGATTGAATCTCAAAACAACTCAAGAAGTACAAGTTTAAATGTGTTGTTGAACAGGTGAGTCAAAACAATCGCTTCGCGTTTTATTTGGGAATTCAGGTGGATTTACTGCTCGAATGGGGCTCAAGATCGCATGGAAGGAGTGTCAAGTCATGTCTAAACACATATTGAACTGAAAATCGCGATTAAATCTCAAAAGAACTCAAGAAGTACAAGTTTAAACGTGTTGTTGCACAAGTGAGTCAAAACGATCGCTTCACGACTTATTTCGGAACTCAAGTGGATTTAATGCTTGAATGGGGCTCGAGATCGCGTGGAAGGTGTATCAAGTCCTGTCTAAACAAATTTTGAACTGAAAATTGCAATTAAATCTCAAAAGAACTCATGAAATACAAGTTTAATCATGTCGTTGCACAAGTGAGTCAAATCGATCGCTTCACGTTTTATTTGGGAATCCGAGTGCATTTAATGCTCGAATGGGGCTCGTGATCACATGATAGGTGTGTCAAGTCATGTCTAAACACATTTTAAACTGAAAATCGCAATTAAAGTTCAAAAGAACTCAAGAAGTACAAGTTTAAACATGTTGTTGCAAAAAGTGAGTCAAACCGATCGCTTTGCGTTATATTTGGGAATTCGAGTGGATTCAATGCTCGAATGGGTCTCGTGATCACATAAAAGGTGTGTTAAGTCTTGTCTAAACACATTTTGAACTGAAAATCGCGATTGAATCTCAAAATGAACTCTAGAAGTATAAGTTGAAACGTGTTGTGGCACAAGCGAGTCAAAGCGATCGCTTCGCGTTGTATTTGGGAATTCAGGTGGATTTAATACTCGAATGAGGCTTGGGATTGCATGGAAGGTGTGTCAAGTCATGTCTAAACACATTTTGAACTGAAAATCTTGATTGAATCTCTAAAGAACTCAAGAAGTACAAGTTTAAACGTGTTGTAGCCCAAGTGAGTCAAAACGATCGTTTCGCGTTGTATTTTTTAATTGTAGTGGATTCAATGCTCGAATGGGGTTCGTGATCGCATGGCAGGTGTGTCAAGTCATGTCTAAACACATTTAGAATTGAAAATCGCTATTGAATATCAAAAGAACTCAAGAAGTACAAATTTAAAAGTGTTGTTGCACAAGTGAGTAAAAGCGATTTCTTCGCGTTATATTTTGGGAATCCGAGTTGATTTAATGCTCGAATGGGGCTCGTGATCGCATGGAAGGTGTGTCAAGTCCTGTGTAAACACATTTTGAACTAAGATTCGCGATTGAATCAAAAGAACTAAAGAAGTACAAGTTTAAGCATGTTGTTGTACCAGCGAGTCAAAACGATCGCGTCGCGTTGTCTTTAGGAATCCGAGTGGATTTAATGCTCGAATGGGGCTCGCGATCGCATGGAAGGTGTATCAAGTCCTATCTAAACAAATTTTGAACTGAAAATCGCGATTAAATCTCAAAAGAACTCTTGAAATACAAGTTTAATCATGTTGTTGCACAAATGAGTCAAACCGTTAGTTTCTCGTTTTATTTGGGAATCCGAGTGGATTTAATTCTCGAATGGGGCTCGTGATCACATGGAAGGTGTGTCAAGTCATGTATAAACACATTTTGCACTAAAAATCGCGAATGAATCTCAAAAGAATTTAAGAAATACAATTTTAAATGTCTTGTTGCAAAGTGTGTCTAAACACACTTTTAACTGAAAAATCGTGATTGAATCTCAGAAGAACTCAAGATGTACATGTTTAAATGTGTTGTGGCACAAGTGAGTTAAAATGATCGCTTCGCTTTGTATTTGGGAATTCGAGTGGGTTCAATGCTCGAATGGGGCTCGTGATTGCATGGAAGGTGTTTCAACGCAAGTCTAAATACATATTGAACGGAATATCGCGATTGAATCTCAAAAGAACTCAAGTAGTACAAGTTTGAACGTGTTGTTGCACAAGTGAGGCAAAACGATTGCTTCGCGTTGTATTTGGGAATTCATGTGGATTTAAATGCTTGAATGACGCTTGGGGTCCCATGGAAGGTGTGTCAAGTCATGTCTGCACACATTTTTACTTGAAAATCGCAATTGAATCTCAAAAGAACTCAAGAAGTACACCTTTAAATATGTTATGGCACAAGTGAGTCAAAACGATCGCTTCGCTTTGTGTTTGGGAATTCTAGTGGATTCAATGCTCAAATGAGGCTCGTGATCGCATGGAAGTTGTGGCAAGTCTTGTCTAAAAACATTTTGAACAGAAGATTGATACTGAATCTCAAAAGAACTCAAGAAGTACAAGTTTAAATGTGTTGTTGCAGAAGTCAATGAAACTGATCGCCCCATGTTGTAATTTGGAATCCAATTGCATTTAATGCTCAAATGGGGCTCGTGATCGCATGACAGGTGTGTCAAGTCATGTATAAACACATTTTGAACTGAAAATCGCCATTGAATCTCAAAATAATACAAGAAATACAAGTTAAAATGTGTTGTTACACAGGTGAGTGAAAATGATCGCTCCGCGTTGTATTTGGGAATTCAGGTGGATTTAATTTTCGAATGGGGCTCGACATCGCATGGATGGTATGTCAAGTCATGTCTAAATACATATCGAACTGAAAATCGTGATTATATCTCAAAAGAACTTAAGAAGTACAAGTTTAAACATGATATTGCACAAAAGAGTCAAAACGATCGCTTCGCGTTGTATTTCGGAATTCAGGTGTATTTAATCCTCGAATGAGGCTTGGGATCGCATGGAATTTGTGTGAAGTCATGTCTAAAACATTTTGAACTAAAAAACGCAATTGAATCTCAAAATAACTCAAGAAGTACAAGTTTAAACGTGTTTTTGCACAAGTGAGTCAAACCGATCGCTTCGCCTTGTATTTGGGAATTTGAGTGGATTCAATGCTCCAATAGGGCTCGTGATTGCATGGAAGGTGCATAAAGTCATGTCTAAAAACATTTTTATCTGAAAATTATGATTGAATCTCAAAAGAACTCCAGAAGTAGCAGTTTAAACGTGTTGTTACACAAGTGAGTCAAAACGATCGGTTCGCATTGTATTTGGTAATCCGAGTGGATGTAATGCTCGAATGGGGCTCGTGATCGCATGATAGGTGTTTCAAGTTATGTCTAAACACATTTTGAAATGAAAATCGCGATTGAATCTCAAAAAGCTCATGACGTACAAGTTTAAACGTGTTGTTGCACAGGTGAGTCAAAACGATCGCTTCGCGTTGTATTTCGGAATTTAGGTGGATTTAATGCTCGAATGGGACTCAGGAACGTATGGAAGGTCTGTCAAGTCATGTCTAAAGACATTTTGAACCGATAATCGTGATTAAATCTTAAAAGAACTCAAGAAGTACAAGTTTAAGCGTGTTGTTGCACAATTGAGTCAAACCAATCGCTTCGCATTATATTTGGGAATACGAGTGGATTTAATGCGAATGGGGCTCGTGATCGCATGGAAGGTGTGTCAAGTCTTGTCTAAACGCATTTTAAACTGAAAATTGCAATTGGATCATAAAAGAACTCAAGAAGTACATGATTAAACTTGTTGCACATGTTAGTCAAAACGATTGCTTCCCGTTGTAATGGGAATTCAAGTGGATTTAATGCTCAAATGGGGCTCGGGATCGCATGGAAGGTGTGTCAAGTCATGTCTAAGTACAAGTTTAAACGTGTTGTTGCACAAGTGAGTCAAAATGATCGCTTGAATGGGGCTCGGGATCGCATGGAAGGTGTGTCAAGTAATGTCTAAACACATTTCGAGCTGAAAATCGCAATTAAATCATCAGATAACTCAAGAAGTACAAGTTTAAACGTGTTGCTACACAAGTTAGCAAACCGGTTACTTTGCGTTGTATTTGGGAATTCGGGTGGATTCAATGCTCGAATGGGGCCCGTGATCGCATATAAGGTGTGTCAAGTCATGTCTCAACACATTTTGAACAGAAAATCGCGATTGAATGTCAAAAGAACTGAAGAAGTAGTAGTTTAAACGTGTTTTTGCACAAGTGAGTCAAAACGATCGCTTTGCGTTGTATTTCGGAACTCAGGTGGATTTAATACTTGAATGGGGCTCGGGATCGCATGGAAGGTGTGTCAAGTCATGTCTAAACACATTTTGAACTTAAAATTGCAATTAAATCTTAAAATAACTCAAGAAGTACAAGTTTAAACGTGTTTTTGCACAAGTGAGACTAACTGATCGCTTGACGTTGTATTTAGGAATTCGAGTGGATTCAATGCTTGAATCTGTCTCGTGATCGCATAGAAGGTGTGTCAAGTCTTGTCTAAACACTTTTTGAATTGAGAATCGTGATTGACTCTCAAAAGAACTCAAGAAGTACAAGTTTAAATCTGTTGTTGCACAAGCGAGTCAAAAAGATCGCTTCGCGTTGTATTTAGGAATCCGAGTGGATTTAATGCTCGAATGGGGCCCGTGATCGCATGGAAGGTGTGTCAAGGTATGTCTAAACAGACTTTGAACTGAAAATCGTGATTGAATCTCAAAAGAACTCAAGAAGTGCAAGTTAAAACGTGTTGTTGCACAAGCGAGTCAAGACGATCGCTACGCGTTGTATCTAGGAATCCAAGTGTATTTAAGGCTCGAATGGGGCTCGTGATCGCATGGGAGGTGTATCAAGTCTTGTCTAAACACATTTTGAACTGAAAATTGTGATTGAATCTCAAAAGAGCTTAAGAAGTAAAGGTTTAAACGCGTTGTTGCACAAGCGAGTCAAAAGGATCGCTTAGCGTTGTATTTGGGAATTCAGGTGGATTTAATCCTCGAATGAGGCTTGGGATCGCATGGAATGTGTGTGAAGTCATGTCTAAACACATTTTGAACTAAAAATCGCAGTTGAATCTCAAAAGGACTTAAGAAGAACAAGTTTAATTGTGTTGTGGCACAAGTGAGTCAAAATGATTGCTTCCTGTTGTATACAGGAATTCGAGTGGATTTAATGCTCAAATGGGTCTCGTGGTCGCATTGAAAGTGTGGCAAGTCATGTCTAAACGCATTTGGAACTGAAAATCGCGATTGAATCTCAAAAGAACTCAAGAAGTTCAAGTTTAAACGTGTTGTTGCATAAGCGAGACAAATCGATCGCTCCGGGTTGTATTTACGAATTCGAGTGGATTTAATGCTCGAATATGGCTCGTGATCGTAGGGAATGTGTGTGAAGTCATGTCTAAACCCATTTTGAACAAAAATTCACAATTAAATCTCAAAATTACTCAAGAAGTACAAGTTTAAACGTGTTATTGCACAAGTGCATCAAACCAATCGCTTCGCGTTGTATTTGGGAATTCGAGTGGATTCAATGCTCCAATGGGGTTCATAATCACATGGAAGGTGCATAAAGCCATGTATAAATAAATTTTTAACTGAAAATCATGATTGACTCTCAAATGAACTCTAGAAGTACCAGTTTAAACGTGTTGTTGCACAAGCGAGTCAAAACGATCGCGTTGCGTTGTATTTGGGAATTCAGGTGGATTTAATGTTCCAAAGCGGCTCGAGATCGCAGGGAAGGTGTGTCAAATCATGTCTAAACACATTTTGAACAGAAAATTGTGACTGAATGTCAAAGGAACTGAGGAAGTAGATGTTTAAACGTGTTGTTGCACAAGTGAGTCAAAACGATCGCTTTGCGTTGTATTTGGGAACTCAGGTGGATTTAATACTTGAATGGGGCTCGGGATCGCATGGAAGGTGTCTGAAGTCATGTCAAAACACATTTTGAACTGAAAATCGCAATAAAATATTAAAATAACACAAGAAGTACAAGTTTAAACATGTTTTTGCCCAAGTGAGACAAACCGATCGCTTGACGTTGTATTTGGGAATTCGAGTGGATTCAATGCTCGAATGGGTCTCATGATCGCATAGAAGGTGTATCAAGTCTTGTCTAAACACATTTTGAATTGAAAATCGCGATTGAATCTCAAAAGAACTCATGAAGTACAAGTTTAAATGTGTTGTGCCGCAAGTGAGTAAAAGCAATCAATTCGGGTTGTATTTGGGAATCCGAGTGGATTTAATGCTCAAATGGGCCTCGTGATCGCATGGAAGATGTGTCAAGTCCTGTCTAAACACAATTTGAACTGAAAATCGTGATTGAATCTCAAAAGAACTCAAGAAGTACAAGTTTAAATCTGTTCTTGCACAAGCGAGTCAAAACGATCGCTTCGCGTTGTATTTAGGAATCCGAGTGGATTTAATGCTCAAATGGGGCTCGTGATCGCATGAAAGGTGTGTCAAGTGATGTCTAAACACATTTTGAACTGAAAATCGTGATTGAATCTCAAAAGAACTCAAGAAGTACAAGTTCAAACCTGTTATTGCAAAAGCGAGTCAAGATGATCGCTACTCGTTGTATTTAGGAATCTGTGTGTATTTAATGCTCGAATGGGGCTTTTGATGGAAGGTGTATCAAGTCCTGCCTAAACACATTTTGAACTGAAAATCACAATTAAATCTCAAAAGAACTCAAGAAGTACAAGTTTAAACGTGTTGTTGCACAAGCTAGTAAAAAGGATCGCTTAGTGTTGTATTTGGAAATTCAAGTGGATTCAATGCTCGAATGGGGCCCGTGATCGCATATAAGGTGTGTCAAGTCATGTCTAAACACATTTTGAACAGAAAATCGTGATTGAATGTCAAAAGAACTGAAGAAGTAGAAGTTTAAACCTGTTGTTGCACAAGCGAGTCAAATCGATCGCTACGCGTTGTATTTAGGAATCCGTGTGTATTTAATACTCGAATGGGGCTCGTGATCGCATGGAAGGTGTATCAAGTCTTGTCTAAACACATTTTGAACAGAAAATCGCAATTGAATGTCAAAAGAACTCAAGAAGTACAAGTTTAAACGTGTTGTTGCACAAGTGAGTCAAACCGATCCCTTCGTGTTGTATTTGGGAATTCGAGTGGATTCAATGCTCCAACGGAGCTCGTGATCGCATGGAAGGTGTGTATAGCCATGTCTAGACAAATTTTTAACTGAAAATCTTGATTGAATCTCAAAAGAACTCCAGAGGTACCAGTTTAAACGTGTTGTTGCACAAGCGAGTCAAAACGATCGCTTCGCGTTGTATTTGGGAATTCAGGTGGATTTAATGCTCGAATGAGGCTGTAGATCGCAAGGAAGCTGTGTCAAGTCATGTTTAAACACATTTTGAACTAAAAATCGTGATTGAATCTCAAAAGAACTCGAGAAGTACATGTTTAAACGTGTTGTTGCACAAGTGACTCATAACAATCGCTTTGCGTTGTATTTGGGAATTCTGGCGGATATCATGCTCGAATGGTGCTTGAAATCGCATGGAAGGTGTGTCAAGTCTTGTCTAAACACATTTTGAACTGAAAATCACGATGGAATCTCAAAAGAACTCATGAAGAACAAGTTTAAACATGTTGCACAAGTGAGTCAAACCGATCGCTTCGCGTTGTATTTGGGAATCCGAGTGGATGTAATGCTCGAATGGGCCTCGTGATCGCATGGAAGGTGTGTCATGTCATTTCTAAGCACATTTTGAACTGAAAATCGCAATTGAATTTCAAAAGAACTCAAGAAGTACAAGTTTAAACGTGTTGTTGCACAAGCGAGTCAAAAAGATCGCTTTGCGTTGTATTTAGGAATCCGAGTGGATTTAATGCTCGAATGGGGCTTGTGACCCCATGGAAGATGTGTCAAGTCATGACTAGACACATTTTGAACTGAAAATCGTGATTGAATCTCAAAAGAACTCAAGAAGTACAAGTTTAAACGTGTTGTTGTACAAGCGAGTCAAAACGATTGCTTCGCGTTGTATTTAGGAATCCGAGTGTATTTAATGCTCGAATGGGGCTCGTGATCGCATGGAAGGTGTATCAAGTCCTGTCTAAACACATTTTGAACTGAAAATTGTGATTGAATCTCAAAAGAACTCAAGAAGTACAAGTTTAAACGTGTTATTGCACAAGTTAGTCAAAACGATCGCTTAGCGTTGTATTTGGGAATTCAGGTGGATTTAATCCTCGTATGAGGCTTGGGATCGCATGTGTAATACCCAAGAAATTTTTTTTGAAGTTTAAAATGAAAGAAAAGGGAAAGAAAAGAAGTAGAAAATAATTTTTAGAATTTAATTAAGGGCTTAAGAAATTGGAAACCTGAAATAAATAGGGAAAAAGGGATTAAATTTAAAATACAAATATGAGAAAGAGAGAGAGAGAGAAAGAGAGAGAGAGAGAGAGAGAGAGCACGGGATCGGGAAAGAAGACGAAAACGAAAGAGAGGGAGAGGGACAATGACGCGCACGAAGACAGAGAGAAACGGAAGGAGAGTCGCCGAAAAAGTTGGCCAAACGGAGCTAGCTGGAAGGAGAGAGAGAGAACCGAGAGAGACCGAGAGAGAGAGAGAGCCGTGCGAGAGAAGAGCTGAGCCGGAGAAAACGTAGGGGAAAGACCACGGTTCGCCGAAAAACTCGCTGGAGGAGAGCTAGTCGACACCGAAAAGGCTCACCGGAGCTCGACTACAACATCTTCCACACCTCCCACCGATCGAATCAAGGTTGGTAACCCCAATTTCATTCGAAACCCTCAATTTTTCCATTTTTAGGATTTCTTCGATTCACCTTCGTTTGAGTTGTTTTGAGGGTAGATTGAGACCTAGAAAGTGTTCTTGAACACTTAGTTGGGGTAGGAATCGAGTCTATACCCTCGGGTTTAGCCGAATTTGAATTTTGAAGGATTTGGGGTTGACATTCTAATTATTCCTAAATTGGGGAAATTGTTGTTAGCTTAGGAATTGAGCTAGGATTTGAGTAAATAGGCTTGGATTGGTATTATGGAAATTATATTGTTGAAATATTAGCTGAACAAGACCCGTGAAGAGCTGGCCTGAGGTTACTAAGGTTGAACCTTGACGTTAACGTCCCGGGTCCCTGCTTGGTTTGCCCAAATACACTTTAAGGGTGACGTGGAGAGTTTTAAACCTCCTCATTTCGATCTTAAACACCCAAGAATAATTCTAAATATGCTATCAAGCATCAAGAATTATTTTAGGTACTTTCTTGTTTCTCAAGGATGGAAACTTGCGGAACAATAAAGTCTAAATTCTAACCTTCCTAATTATTAGGAAACCTTAAGTAGGATAATTTAAAAGTATATTGAGGTTTAGTAACTCGAATCCAAGGCTCCAAAAATCAATTGAAGGTGAGCGATAATTGTACGAAACCAAGTGTGAAGCACTTGAGACTCTCATGGAAGAGACCAAGAACTCGGTTCTTGGCGACATCTAGGTGCATTTTTAGGCACGAGCATACCATACGCATATGAGTTACATATAGTTAAGATTGTTAACCATGTAAATGCAATTGTTAGGAAACCACGATTTTTCCGGAGCGGGAGTTACTCCAGGACAAGCACAAGGAAGCCATCCAGGTGAGGGGTTTCCCATCCTTGCCCTAAAGGGTTGACTGAGGATGTGGATATGTGGTTTGCCTACTTGCCTATTTGTAAGAATTATTTAGTGGTTAACATGCTATTGTTGTTCCTTAATTGTAATATATGAAAATACTTGTATATGTGTGTTTGATTACAGGCAAAGAGGTACTGAAGGGTATCCATGTGATGACATGAGATACACCGAACAGTACAAGCAAGGGGGTAAGTTATTGAATGAGTCCAAGGTTTGGTTTACCCTATTAATTAGAAACTCATTAAAGAAATCGTAAAGATTTTGTTTGTAAACGTCGACGTTTTATGGTAATCGAACTTAGGAAAGACCTTAGAGCTAGGTTATGATCTAATCAAGGGTTTGGGTATTAAATAAGGATTAAGAAGATCTCATAATTGATTAGTGAGTCATAGGGAGGTTGCTCTAGCTTGTTCTAGGGCCAGTTGATTTAATTGCCTATGGAGGCCATTGCCATAGGCTGGCACTAGGGTCAGTTAAAGATTAAAATAAATTGCCCGTTGAGGCCATTGCCGTAGCCCGGCACTAGGGTTAGTTAAAGATTAAAAGATTTGCCCATTGAGGCCATTGTCCATTGCGAGATACATGGACCAGTCGAGTGATTTATAGCTTTCAGATGACATGTTAAAAGTGATTGCTTGTTTATGAGAAGCATGATAGAAGAGCATGATCCGTAGGTTTATCTTTGACTATATGTTATATTAATATTGCCTGATCGTAATATAACATTTGATAAACTAGATTTTCATGCGCATGTGATTGTGGGTGTTTCCCTTTCCCCAGCTGTAGTGGTACCCGCCGCTACGCCAAGGATGAGAAGCTTCTCACTAAGTCTGTTTGACTCACTCCCTCTACTACAATGTTTCAGATACAGGTATCGTGCAGGCATCGATGTCCAGACAGTGGTACGGACTTCAGACCAACCCTAACGCAGTTGTTCATGTGGGTGGATATTTTGTTATATTTTGATTTTGTTGTACATATTCTAAGTTGTAGATATTGTGTATATATTTACAGCTTTTGATGTACGTCCACTCTAGAATTGTCGGCTTCACATGTACTTAAAGACAGGATCCAGTCTGGGGAAAAAACTAGGATATATATATGAGTATATAAACTACTGCATATGAATAGGATAGATCGTACGTATTGAGACGTATGATCAATATGATATGGATATATATATTACGTGTGATTGCTGCATGTGAATAGGATAGATCGTACGTATTGAGACGTGCGGTCAATATGATATAGATATATACTATGTGTGTTGAGATATGTCTACATACTGGGCTGAAGCGGTATTGAGCGAACCGTGGATTACAGGTTAATTAGGCCACCAGTGAGGTGTGGCCACTATTATGTTGTATATATTGATTGTATAGCAGGGTAGTTATAGTTATGTTTACAGGGTAAGGCTTACGGGTTTAGGGGTAAAAATCTATTCTCGTGCCAGTCACGTACTCCCAGTTTGGGGTCGTGACAAACTTGGTTTCAGAGCTAGGTTATCTTTAAGTCATATGAAGCCATTGGTATGACCGGGTGTCGGTTTGAGCCTCGTTGTGAACTCGGGCACAACGTTGGAACAAACAGGCACTTGTAGGAGTACGCAGGATAAATTGAGTAAGCTTTTCTTTCATTCTCTCTTAATGTATGATAGATTATGAAAATTCTTATCAGGTTTCATTCTTGTACAGTACAGGGATGCCGCCGACTACTAGGCAGGCTAGGAGGGGTGGTAGAGTCCCTGCACGTACATATGAGGAGTCAATTCGGTAGGAAAGAATGCCTCCCAGGGGCCGAGCTAGAGGTCGTGCTCGCGGTCGTGGTAGGGCACAATGAAGGAGAGTGCCTAGGCAACAATCTCCAAAGCCATAGGTTGAGACAGGTGCTCCGTCGATGGCTGAGATGCTGACTGCAGGATCTCAGGAGTTGAGAACTGAAATGACCCGTGAAATTCAACAGGAAGTTCGCCATTTAGTTGTCGGGGAAGAAGAGGAACAGGTGATATCCACTGAACAGGCAACTGAGGTAGTTGAGGAAGGGAATGAAGAACCAAGATGAAAGTGGCAACAGAGGGATGTGCCCCGGAGACCGAGGGGAATTCCAAAGGAATTATCGATTACTAAGTTTTTGAAGCTGAATCTGCCTACATTCTGTGGAACTGAAACCAAGGAGGACCCTCAACACTTCCTCCATGATGTAATCAGGATAGGGCAATTGTTGAGGTGTCCAGGAGGAGAGATGGTGGAACTTCCCTCGTTTCAGTTAAGAGGCGCTGCACGAGTTTGGATTGAATCAGTGCAGAAGAGATATGCAGGAAGAGTTGCTCCTATGACCTGGGAAGATTTTCAGAAGGAATTCCTTGGTCGATTTTTGTCTGAAGGAACGAGGTATGCCAAGCGTCAACAGTTTGAGGATTTGTGGACGACGCCGAATATGTCAGTAACTGAGTTTGAGCTGCAGTTCACGGAGCAAGCCCAATATGATCAGAACTGGTTCCCGATGAGAGGGAGTTGATCAAGAGGTTTATACACAGGTTGGTAGAGTCGTTGTTCGTAATTCTACTGCCGCAGTGTAGTCAATTTGAAACTCTAGCACAGGCTGCTGATTGTGCCAGGGTAATTGAAAATAGAAGGAAGTTTGGGACTTCGAAAAATCCCAAGAATAAGTTACTGACAGGTAATGACGGACAGGGATGGAAAAAGAAGCAAAAGACAACAGGTAGTTCTGGTGTAGTCTCAAATTATACAAGACAAGTTAGTGGGCAGTCTGCTATTAACACTATAAGTTTTGGGAAGAGTAACACCCAAGGTGGGCAGAGATTCCAAGGCAGTAATCAAGGTAGTAGCCAGAAACCTTAGTGTGGAACATGTGGGAGATTTCATTTTGGAGAGTGCAGAGTCACGAAGGGAGGTTGTTACAACTGTGGTTAGTTTGGGCATATGGCTAGGGAATATCTGCAGAGGAAGAGTAATACCTGTGTCAAGAGTAATCCTATTCCGGGTAGTACTCCGATTGCAACTCCACCAGTCAGAATTGTACCACCCCAGGCTAAGCCCTCAGGTGCAGGCCGAGGTAGAGGAGTAGGAGCAGGAGGTAGAGGTTCAGGTGCACCAGGAAGAGGACAGGCACGGGTATTTGCTTTGTCTCGACAGGATGCACATGCCTCAAATGCAGTTATAACATGCATACTTACAGTATGCTCTCTCCAGGCTCTTGCATTATTTGATTATGGTTCAACACATTCCTACATCTCACATGCATTTGCACGAAAAGTTGAGAGAAGCCCGATTAGGTTGAAGGAGACAGAAATGGTCTCTACTCCGATGGGTGAATCAGTACAAGTCAAGTGCATCTATGAGTCGTGTGTGGTTGTGGTCGAGGGTCATGAAACAGTTGTGGACCTACGACTACTATACATGGTAGACCTGAATGTTATTCTGGGTATAGATTGGTTAGCATCATGTCATGCGGTAGTTGACTGCAGGGCAAAGTGTTTGAAATTCAACATGCCGAATGAAGAGCCATTCGTGGTGCGGGGTGATGGTGTTGCACCATATCCGAGCCTAATTTCGGCAATGAAAGCTTCCAAACTACTCGAAAAAGGGTGTAAAGGATATCTGGCTTTTGTGAAGGATACAACGAAAGAAGTACTTTCCGCGAATCAGGTACCGATGGTTCAGGAGTTTCTTGATGTATTTCCTAACTACTTGCCCAGTTTGCCGCCTGATTGAGAGATTGAATTTGATATCGTGCTTTTACTAGGTACCCAGCCAATTTCCACACCACCCTACAGAATGGCTCCGAAGGAGCTTCACACGCAGTTACAGGAATTGCTCGATAAGGGTTTCATCAGACCCAGTTTTTCACCTTGGGGTGCACCAGTTCTATTCATGAAGAAGAAGGATGGAACTTTAAGGTTATGTATCAATTACCGAAAGTTTAACAAGGTAATGGTCCGCAATTAGTATCCACTTCCAAGGACTGATGACCTGTTTGATCAGTTGCAGGGTGCTAAGAGGTTTTCAAAGATCGATCTGCGATCAGGGTATCATCAGCTGAAGATTAGAAATGAGGATGTGCCCAAGAAAAATTTTCGAACCCAATACGGCCATTATGAGTTTCTAGTCATGTCCTTCGGGCTAACTAATGCACCGGAAGTTTTTATGGATATGATGAATCGGGTTTTCAAGACATTCCTTGACCGGTTTGTCATTGTATTTATAGATGACATTCTAGTCTATTCCAAGAATGCTGAGGAACATGCAGAGCATTTGAGACTGGCATTACTGAAGCTAAGGGATGAGAAATTTTATGCTAAGTTTTCAAAGTGCGAGTTTTGGCTTGACAAAGTTGCATTTCTCGGTCACGTGGTATCTTCAGAGGGAATCCATGTTAACCCGAGCAAAGTAGAAGCAATGAAGAATTGGTCCCAGCCTACCTCAGTCATGGAGATTCGCAGTTTCCTAGGGTTGGTTAGATACTATAGAAGGTTTATGCAGGACTTTTCAAAGGTTGCTGCACCTCTTACAAAGTTAACTCAAAAAGGAGTAAAGTTCGTGTGGGATAACAAGTGTGCAGAGAGTGTTCAAAAGCTGAAGGAAAGTTTCACCACAGAACTGGTGTTGGCTCTTCCTAAGGGCACCGGAGGGTATGTAGTTTACTGTGATGCTTCGTGAGTTGGGTTAGGGTGTGTTCTTATTCAACATGGCAAGGTGATTGCTTATGCGTCTAGGCAACTCCGAAACCATGAGAAAAACTACCCGACTCACGATCTTGAGATGGCAGCGGTGGTATTTGCCTTGAAGATTTGGAGGCGCTACCTTTATGGCGAATCATGTGAGGTATACATATACCATAAGAGCCTTAAGTACATTTTCGAGCAGAAAGATCTGAATCTTAGACAACGCAGGTAGATGGAGTTGTTGAAAAACTATGACTGCACGATTTTGTACCATCCTGGTAAGGCGAATGTGGTGGCAGACGCTCTGAGCCGAAAGTCAATGGGTAGCTTAGCCCATATCAGTGAAGTACGAAGGCCGTTAATTCGAGAAATACATGAGCCCACATCCAAGCTAAGTCAGCTCTAATTGAAGAAGTTAAATCCAAGCAAGATCAAGATGCCGACCTCAAACATATCAGAGATACAGTGATTAAGGGGGAGAAGGACGACGTCTGATTCTCCATAGATGACAGTGGCATACTCCGGTTGGAGGGACGATTGTGTGTACCTAAGGTGGATGGTTTGAAAGAAAGAATTCTTGATGAGGCACACAAGACAGCGTACACAATCCATCCGGGTAGTAATAAGATGTATCAGGATCTGAGAGCATTATACTGGTGGAATGGTATGAAGAAAGATGTGGTAGACTACGTATCTAGATGTCTAGTGTGTCAGCAGGTTAAGGCTGAACACCAAAAGCCCGCCAAAACACTTCAACAGATAGAAATTCCTGAATGGAAATGGGAGAGAATTACTATGGATTTTGTGTCAGGATTGCCGCGACACAGAGGGGTTTTGATTATGTTTGGGTAATTGTTGATCTGATGACCAAGTCCGCACATTTCCTGCCAGTTAAGACCACTTTCGGAGTGAGTCAGTATCTCCAGTTGTACCTATCAGAGAATGTGAGGTTGTACAGACTACCGGTGTCGATTATCTCTGACAGGGGGCCACAGTTTACCTCTCGATTCTCGAGAGCATTGCAGGAGGCATTGGGGACAAGGGTTGATCTGATTACAACGTTTCATTCCCAGACAGACGGGCAGTCCGAGAGGACCATTCAAATTCTAGAGGACATGCTTAGGGCATGCATTATGGATTTCGGCGGAGGGTGGGAGAAATACCTGACGTTAGCGGAATTTGCTTACAACAACAGTTACCAATCCAGTATTCAGATGGCACCCTTCGAGGCTTTGTACGGTCGGAAGTGTAGGTCCCCGATTGGGTGGTTCGAGGTCGGAGAGGCCAAGTTAGTTGGTTCAGGATGTTTTGGACAAGATAAGGTCCATTAGAGAAAAGATTGTGACGGCTCAGAGTAGGCAGAAGTCGTATGTCGACAACCGGAGAAGAGACTTAGAATTTGCTGTGGGTGAACAGGTCTTCTTGAAAATTTCACCAATGAGGGGCGTGATGAGATTTGGTAGGAAAGGCAAGCTAAGTCCAAGATACATCGGACTGTTTGAGATCCTAGAACGCGTGGGAAATGTTGCCTACCGTCTAGAATTGCTGGCGGAATTAGAAGGAGTTCATCCGGTGTTTCACGTGTCGATCCTTCGCAAGTACTTGCCAGATCCCTCTCATGTAATCCAACCCTAGGAAATACAACTAGTTGAAGGTTTGACTTATGAGGAGATGCCAGTGGAAATCTTAGATTGCTAGTTGAAGAAGCTGAGATCGAAGGAAATACCATTAGTGAAAGTTCTGTGGCGAAACCATCCAGTCGAGGAAGCAACGTGGGAGGTTGAGGCTGAAATGCACAGAACATATCCTCACTTATTTCAAGACTAAGGTTAGTATGTTATTTGAAATTCAGGGACCGAATTTCTTAAGGGGGGAAGATTGTAATACCCGAGAAATTTTTTTTTGAAGTTTAAAATAAAATAAAAGGGAAAGAAAAGAAGTAGAAAATTTTTTTTACGATTTCATTCAGGGCTTAAGAAATTGGGAACCTGAATTAAATAAGGAAAAAGGGATTAAATTAAAAACAAATTTGTTATTATTTAATTTAATTATTAATTATTTTATTTTATTTTTACTTACAAGTTTGAAGTACAAGTTCAGACATGTTGTTGCACAAGTGATTCAAAACGATCGCTTCCCGTTGTATATTGGAATTTGAGTAGATTTATTGCTCGAATGAGGCTCGGATCGCATTGAAGGTGTCTCAACTCATGTCTAAACACATTTTGAACTCAAAATCGAGATTGAATCTCAAAAGATTTGACGAAGTACAAGTTTAAACGTGTTGTTGCAAAAGTGAGTCAAAACGATCGCTTCCCGTTGCATTTGGGAATTTGAGTGGATTTGATGCTCCAGAGGGACTCGTGATCGCATGAAAGGTGCGTAAAATCATGTCTAAACACATTTTTAACTGAAAATCATGATTGAATCTCAAAGGATCTCCAGAAGTACCAGTTTAAACGTGTTGTTGCACAAGCGAGTCAAAACGATCGCTTCGCGTAGTATTTGGGAATCCAAGTGAATTTAATGCTCGAATGGGTCTCGTGATCGCATGTAAGGTGTGTCAAGTCATGTCTAAACACATTTCGAACTAAAAATCACGATTGAATCACAAAAGAACTCAAGAAGTACAAGTTTAAGCGTGTTGTTGCATAAGCGTGTCAAAACAATCGATTCCCGTTGTATATGGGAATTAGAGTGGAATTAATGCTCGAATGGGGCTCGTCATTGTGTGGAAGGTGTGTCAAGTCATGTCTAAACACATTTTGAACTGAAAATCCCGATTGAACCTTAAAAGAACTCAAGAAGTACAAGTTTACATGTTTTGTTGCACAAGTGAACAAAACGATTGCTTCGCGTTTTATTTGGGAATCCAAGTGGATTTAATGCTTGAAAGGGCTCGTGATCGAATGTAAGGTGCGTCAAGTGATGTCTAAAAACATTTTGAACTGAAATGTGCGATTGAATCTGAAAAGAACTCAAGAAGTACAGGTTTAAACGTGTTGTTGCACAGCTGAGTCAAAACGATGGCTTCGCGTTGTATTTGGGAATTCTGGTGGTTTTAATGCTTGAATGAGGCTCGAAATCGCATGGAAGGTGTGTCAAATCATGTCTAAACACATTTTTAACTGAAAATCGCGATTAAGTCTCAAAATAACTCAAGAAGTACAAGTTTAAACGTGTTGTTGAACATGTGAGTCAGACCGATCGCTCTGCGTTGTATTTGGGAATTCGAGTGGATTTATTGCTCGAATGGGGCTCGTGATCGTATGGAAGGTGTGCCAAGTCATGTCTAAACACGTTTTGAATTGAAAATCACGATTGAATCTCAAAAGATTTCAAGTAGTACAAGTTCAAACACGTTGTTGCACTAGTGAGTCAAACCGATCGCTTCGTGTTGTATTTGGAAATCCGATTTTATTTAATGGTCGAATGGTGCTCGTGATCGCATGGAAGGTGTGTCAAGTCATGCCTAAACCCATTTTGAACTGAAAATCGTGATTGAATCTCAAAAGAACTCAAGAAGTACAAGTTAAAACGTGACGTTGAACAAGTGAGTCAGACCGATCGTTTTGCGTCGTATTTGGCAATCCGAGTGGATTTAATGGTCGAATGGGGCTTTAGATCGCATGGAAGGTGTGTCAAGTCATGTCTAAACACATTTAAACATGAAAATCGCGATTGAATCTCAAAAAAAGTCAAGAAGTACAAGTTTAAACGTTTTCTTGCACAAGTGAGTCATAACGAACGCTTCCCGTTGAATATGGGAATTCGTGTGGATTTAATGCTCGAATTGGTCTCGAAAGCGCAAGGAAGGTGTTTCAACTGATGTCTAAACACATTTTGAACTGAAAATCGCGATTGACTCTAAAAGGAACTCAAGAAGTACAAGTTTAAACGTGTTCTTGCACAAGTGAGTCAAAACGATCGCTTCCTGTTGTATATCGGAATTCGAGTAGATTTAATACTTGAATGGGGCTTGTGATCACATGGAAGGTGTGTCAAGTCATGTCTAAACACATTTTTAACTAAAAATCGCAATTGAATCTCAAAAGAACTCAAGAAGTACAAAGTTAAACGTGTTGTTGCACAAATGAGTCAAGCCGATCGCTTTGCGTTGTATTTGGGAATCCGAGTGGATTTAATGCCTGAATGGGGCTCGTAATCGCATGGAAGGTGTCTCAAGTCATGTGTAAGCACATTTTGAACTTAAAATCATGATTTAATCTCAAAAGAACTCAAGAAGTAGAAGTTTAAACTTGTTGTTGCATAAGTGAGTCAAACCGATCGCTTCGCGTGGTTTTTTGGAATCTGAGTGGATTTAATGCTTGAATGGGGCTCTTTATCGCATGGAAGGTGTGTTAAGTCTTGTTTAAACAACTTTTGAATTGAAAATTGTGATTGAATCACAAAAGAACTTAAGAAGTTCAAGTTTCAACGTCTTGTTGCAGAAGTGAGTCAAAATGATCGCTTCGTGTTGTATTTGGTAATTCTGGTGGATTTAATGCTCGGATGGAGCTCGGGATCGAATGGAAGGTGTGTCAAGTCATGTCTAAACACATTTTGAAATTTAAATCGTGATTGAATCTCAAATTATCTTAAGAAGTAGAAGTTTAAACGTGTTGTTGCAAAAGTGAGTCAAACCGATCGCTTCACGTTGTATTTGGGAATCCGAGTGGATTTAATGCTCGAATGGGGCTCGTGATTGCATGGATGCTATGTCAAGTCATGACTCAACACATTTTCAACTGAATATTGCGATTGAATCTCAAATGAACTCTGAAAGTACAAGTTTAAACATGTTTCAGAAGTGAGTCAAAATGATCGCTTCCCGTTGTATATGGGTATTCGAGTGGATTTAATGTTCGATTGTGTCTCGGGATTGCATGGTGTAACGTCCTAGTTTCTTAATTGATTTTTAGTGCAGAATTAGGTTAATTAACTTAACTCTTAAAATCCTGGTCCAATTTTTTTCGTTTCTTTTCTTTTAGGAGTGCTGAAAGTTAAGTTTTATCCCAAGGATCGTTTACTGTCGTTTGGATATTTATACCTAAGAAACTAGTACTTACGTGTTTGTCACTCGCGCACTCTCCAGAATCATTTCTAGCATACATACATGCATTCTATTCAGATAAGGTGAGGTTCTAACCTCCATGCATTACCTAGAATATATACACTAAGTCTACAACATATATATATATATATATATATACAAATACAAATCCAGCAATAGGTGGCATGCAGGCCCAAATACTTAGTTCGACACATAGGCCATAATCCAAAAAAGTGTGAATCATAGCCACAGCCAAAAAGTCAGTTCCACTGCTAATTACCCATCACCCATCCCTTCTAAATCCCAGGGATAATCAAGTTCTCCGTGGGGAAGAAGAAGAGGATGTTCACTGCCTTCAGTACCTAGAAGTTACCCATAAGTGGCACTTCTATCCACTCCACTTCAATCTCAAGCAGTAGGTGGTACCTGGGCATCTGAACACACTAACATAATGAGATATATAATCCCAGTAACATAGATTACCAGTTTTCAAAATTCATTAGTGGTTCAGCTGCATTACAAAGAATATAGAAAACTTCCTTCACAGTTATCAATCACACACAATAAATAAGTCCAATTCTTAACTTTCCATTCTCAATTACAACATATTTCCATGCATGAGCTCATGATATAAAACACAAATGTGAATGCTTTAAATGACAAATCATACCATCTTTCCATCACATTGGGCAGTCATGCCAAATATACAGTTTTTACAAACAGGATGTTCATCATACCATCATACCTCTTTGGTCAGTCATGCCAAAGATCAGATCCCTCCAGGACCTGTACAACTGATCTACACCATTACCTTACCATCACAAAGCAATATAATGAAACAGGACAAAATCGACTTACCAATTCAAGTAAAGTCCTCCAATGAGGCACAGGCAATTACCTAACATTCCAGGGCGTCCCCCGATGTGCGCACAAGTTAGAACCTTAGGATCACCAGTCCCGGACCGGATTATTTCCTCAATAGTTGCTAGACAGCTACGTCCCGGGTGTATTCCTAGCCAGCCTAGTGTGTCCTTTTCATAGAGATCATATAAAATATGCATTTTCCCATGTGATATTTATTCAGTTGCAAAACCATCACTTTCAATGCATGCCAAAATCATTTGCCTCTCTCAGGCATATCAGTTTTCACAGATGCATGCTAAACCTCATTTCCAGAATTGGATGCCACACACTTAAATAAGTTGCATCATTCAGGTCAACTTTGGCACTTAGTCAATATAAAGTAAAACAAAGTCAAACCACAAGTCAAACATTACTTGTACAACAAGCAACTTCCACAATTTCTCATACAGGCATCCAAACACTATAAAACTTCATCATAAGCACATATATAGTTCAATTAACAATTTCAACTTACTTTTCAAGTAAGAAATTTACATCTTTGCCCCCAATTGCCTCAATTATATCAAATTAGTCCCCTTTTTCAAATCATTGCAATGATAGGGCATTTTCAGCAGTTCAATTCATTCCAAATACATACATTGAACATTTATCATTCACTTACATATTCAAAAGGTTTCCAAAAGAAGTTTACCATAATTTGAGTCAAAACAAGGACTTTGGAAAATTCACAGTTTTCTTTCAAATATGTCCCTATCTAGACTCAAATTCCATTCTAGCCTTTCACTGTATCAAATAAAATCATAGCAAGCTTCATAAGGTCAAATATGACTTGGCTAACCAATTTCCACAATCATGATAGATCAGAAATAAGACTTTTTGCGCACAGAGTTCTTTCTTTGAAATTTCTTATAAACAAGTCCTTAAAATGTCAAACTCAGTTAGAGTCCATTCTGGACTCCTCCGATGTTTTGAAAAGTACCCAAATAGTATATGGAGAAGAAATAAGCAACTAGTTACCTTATCTCTACTCAGATTACCCAATTTCTGCTTAAAATAGTAAAATAGTATATTCTTTGCAAATTAGTCCTTCTTACTACCCAATTCCTTTTCTGGCTTCTGCTAGTCCTAAAGGAGATTACCCTAATCACTATGGGGTAAATTATGGCTTGTGCAACAAGGTTTAACAGCCCTATCAGTTCAGAATTAGGTCTTATGCAACAAAATGCCAATTTCTTGTAATTCTTTAAGAATTGGGAATCTAGGTGCACTAAGGTCAGTTTAAGTCATTTCTGAGTTTGCTCATATTATGAAATCATTTCTTTGGGAGTCTAGAGGGCAGGGTGGCTGCCCTATTCAACCTAAACCAGAGTACCCAACTTTTATAAAAGAAATTCTTAAGTTTAATGCACTTGGGTTCCTAACTTTGCCATTTTAATTGGTGAGTGTATCTTGAATTTTCTAAACCTCTATATAGCCTAAGAAGGTTAACTCAGACTCACTAGAACTCAGTAAAGGTCCTTATTCCATTGATTGGTTAGGATTTAACTCTAAGGATCCTAAAATTTGAGGTTTACCTATCATTAACAAGCCTAGCATCTCAAGGGCTCAATGTATTCACGCACTTAGCTTCCATTGTGTTTACTATGCCACTAAGGTCTCAGCCCAGATTACTGCCTTCTACTTTCCCAAGTTTTCCCATAATTGAAGAATTCCTCTAAAGTTCAGATTTACTTAACTCCTCTAGCCTAATTTCATCATTTTTGCACTCTTTCCTTCCTTTGTTATATAAATTCACAGGGCACTAAGGTTTTTCTTATCAACTATCCACTTTTATGACCTAATCACAGTATATTAACCAGCAACTAAGCATTTTATCAGTCTGGCAGCAAGGTATTCAAAACAGAAAACATTAAAAGTTCCCTTTTACCCGTTCTAAGCCTTTGAACCTTTTTAACATATTTCAACCTACAATTTCCATTGTCTTAACTTGTCCAGATGTTCAGCAATTAGTTTCATAACAATATAATCGAAAGTGGTTCAAATCACGGCAAGAACACTTAGCCAAAACACATCAAATAGCTCTTCCAATTCATTTCCTAAACTAAAAGTTCATAATACTGATTCAGTGACCAAACCCATTAGTTATCCTCATCTACCTATCTAATTTAGTTCATTTGATAGCCAGCTAGTTACCATACAAATGGTTGAACTACAGCTTACCAGAATTAACAAATTTAAAACTCACAATTTTTCTGCTCAAAAACAAAGGTCACAGCATTTTTAGTGGCTTTAAGGGCCACGAACTGTTGTACGGCAGCCATGGATGGTACAAGCATTTGGAGGTTCTTAAAGAGGGATTAATTAGCTTTCTTTTAACACCTTATTTGTGAAATTTGGTTCAGAGTCAAGAAAGTTATGTTCAGTTGAAGTGTTGCTGCCAAAATAGAGTCTAGAATTGAAGACTTGCAAGAAATGGACACAAAGTCTTATACCATCACCCAAGGATGGATGCTTTTGGCTCAATTGAGTAGAAGGAAGGGTAACCCTACGTTACCTTGCTATTTCAGAGAAAGAAACAGGTTGAACTCCCTTGTAGAGCCTCGGGTCTAAGCTAAGGGATGAAGGGTAGCTTCCTTGGTGTGGGTCTTTGGATTCTCAGCTCCCAATCTTACCTCCTTGCCTCTGAATCCAATTTTTCAGCTGCTCTCACTCTTCCTCAGCTTCTGAACTTACTCTATCTCACTCTTATCTCGGTTTGAATGTTGGTTAAGAGTGTTGTCTCGGTTTGGTGATGTCTGTGAGTGGTATCCTTCCTTTTATAATAATTAATCCTAATCATGATTTTGCATGACTAATTGTGAGGTGTCTCTCTTTCCCTCTCCCTTCAGCCAGCATGTGACACTTAAGCTGATGACTAAGTAGAAGTTTAGGGCGTGTTTGGCTGGTTAATTTATCTTATGGCTTCGGTTATGCTTCCATTGAGAGAAATGGGTCATGTGAGCTTCATGATTAGGTTGTGGCATGTCTAAGTGAAGTGTCTTAGCTCCAATTCTGCTTATTTCTCGTGTGGACAACTACTTAGGTGTGCTGGTAGTGATTAGGACTATATTTAGGTAATCAATTTGGGCATTTAATTTGGTATTTCGGTTATAAGGTGAAGTGTGACACTTTAGTGATTTTAATTAGGTATTTAACACTTATTATTTTGTTTTATGATGTGTAACCTATTGAGGCTCCTTAATTTTCACCTAAGGCATGTGGCTGGTACTTAATAGGAAGGGTTTGAGTATCTTTCAGTTTAGTTCCTGAATTTCTACTAGGGTGTCTTTAGAGTATCCTAGGTTATTTATCTTGGGTCAAATAGGCCTTTCCTACTCAGTATAAGCACTAAAACAAAAAGGGTCAAAAACTAAGTTTTCCTTTCAATTTAGTCCCTCGGGTTTGTATTAGGGTTTTCTCTGGCACTTTTCCTCAATTCAAAGCTTCTCCCTCCCAAACTAGGGTTCCTTACCCTATTTGCAAGCACAATCAAGCACACAAACATTTAAAACAGGAAAGTCAGACAAGAAAATCAGTCAAACTTTTGTTTTAAATTTCAGGATGTTACACATGGAAGGTGTGTCAAGTCATGTCTAAACACATTTTGAAGTGAGAAGCGCGATTGAATCTCAAAAGAACTCAAGAAGTACAAGTTTAAACGTGTTGTGGAACAAGCGGGTCAAAACGATCGCTTTGTGTTGTATTTAGGAATTCATGTGGATTTAATACTCGAATGGGGCTCGTGGCATGGAAGGAATGTCAAGTCATTTCTAAACACATTTGAACTGAAAATCGCGATTGAATCTCAAAACAATTCAAGAAGTACAAGTTTAAACGTGTTGTTGCAGAAGTGAGTCAAACCGATAGCTTCGCGTTGTATTTGTGAATCCGTGTGGATTTAATGCTCGAATGGGGTTCTTGATCACATGGAAGGGGTGTCAAGTCTTATTTAAACACATTTTGAAATGAAAATCGTGATTGAATCTGAAAAGAACTCAAGAAGTACAAGTTTAAACGTGTTGTTGCAGAAGTGAGTCAAAACGATCGCTTCCCATTGTATAAGGGAATTCGAGTGGATTTATTGCTCGAATGGGGCTAGTGATCGCATGGAAGGTGTTTCAACTCATTTCTACACACATTTTGAACTAAAAACCGCAATTGAATCTCAAAAGAACTCAAGAAGTACAAGTTTAAACGTGTTGTTGCACAAGTGAGTCAAAATGATCGCTTCGCGTTGTACTTGGGAATTCATGTGGATTAAATGCTCGAATGGGACTCCTGATCGCATGGAAGGTGTGTCAAGTCATGTCCAAACACATTTTGAACTGAAAATCATGATTAAATCTAAAAAGAACTAAAGATGTACAAGTTTATACGTGTTGTTGCAGAAGTGAGTCAAAACGAACGCTTCCCGTTGTATATGGGAATTCGAGTGCATTTAATGCTCGAATAGGGCTCGTGATCGCATGGAAGGTGTTACAACTCAATTTTAAACACATTTTGAACTGAAAATCGTGATTGAATGTCAAAAGAACTCAAGAATTACAAAGTTTAAACGTGTTGCTGCACAAGTGAGTCAGAACGATCGCTTCCCGTTGTATATAGTAATCCGAGTGGATTTAGTGCTCGAATGGGGCTCATGATTGCATGGAAGGTTTGTCAAGTCATGTTTAAACACATTTTGAACTGAAAATCGTGATTGAATCTCTAAAGAACTCCAGAAGTACAAGTTTAAACGTGTTGCTGCACAAGTGAGTCAAAACAATTGCTTCCAGTTGTATATCGGAATTCGAGTGCATTTAATGGTCGACTCGGGCTCTTCATCACATGGAGGGTATGTCAAGTGATTCCTAAACACTTTTTAAACTGAAAATTGTGATTGAATCTCAAAAGAACTCAAGAAGTACAAGTTTAAACGTGTTGTGGCACAAGTGAGTAAAAATGATCGCTTCGCAATTTATTTAGAAATTCATGTGGATTTAATGCTCGAATAGGGCTCCTGATCGCAATGAAGATGTGTCAAGTCATTTTGAAACACATTTTGAACTGATAATCACGATTGAATCTCAGAAAAACTCAAGTAGTAGAAATTTAAACGTGGTGTTGCACAAGTGACTCAAACCGATCACTTCGCTTTGTATTTGCGAATCCTAGTGGATTTAATGTTCGAATAGGGCTCGTGATCGCATGGAAGGTGTATCAAGTCATGTCTAAACACATTTTGAAGTGAAAATCGATATTGATTCTCAAAAGACTCAAGAAGTACAAGTTTAAACGTGTTGTTGCAGAAGTGAGTCAAAACGATCGCTTCCCATTGTATATGAGAATTCGAGTGGATTTATTGCTCGAATGGAGCTCGTGATAGCATGGAAGGTGTTTCAAATCATGTATAAACACATTTTGAACTAAAAATCGTGATTGAATCTCAAAAGAACTCAAGAAGTACAAGTTTAAACGTGTTGTTACACATATGAGTCAAAACGATCGGTTCCCATTGTATGTGAGAATCCGAGTGGATGTAAAGCTTGCATGGGGCTCGTGATCACATGGAAGGTGTGTCAAGTCACGTCTAAATACATTTTGAACTTAAAATCATGATTGAATCTCAAAAGAACTCAAGAAGTACAAGTTTAAATGTGTTTTTGCACAAGTGAGTCAAAACGATTGCTTCGTGTTGTATTTCGGAATTCAGGTGGATTTAACGCTCGAATGGGGCTTAGGATCGCATGGAAGGTGTGTCAAGTCATGTCTAGACACATTTTGAACTAAAAATCGCGATTGAATCTCAAACGAACTCCAGAAGTACAAGTTTAAACGTGTCCTTGCACAAGTGATTCAAAACGATTGCTCCCCGTTGTATATGGGAATTCGAGTGGATTTAATGCTCGAATGGGCGTCGTGATCGCATGGAAGGTGTTTCAACACATGTCTAAGCACACTGTGAACTAAAAATCACGACTAAATCTCAAAAGAACTCAAGAAGTACAACTTTAAACGTCTTCTTGCACAAGAGAGTCAAAATGATCGCTTCGCATTGTATTTGGGAATCCGAGTGGATTTAATGCTCCAATGAGGCTCGTAATCACATGGAAGGTGTTTCAACTCATGTCTAAACACATTTTGAATTCAAAATCGTGATTGAATCGCAAAAGAACTCAAGAACTACATGTTTAAACCTCTTGTTGCACTAGTAAGTAAAACCGATCACTTCGCGTTGTATTTGGGAATCCGAGTAGATATCATGCTCGAATGGGGCACGTGTTCGCATGCAAGGTCTTTCAAGTCATTTCTAAACACATTTTTAAATGAAAATCGCGATTGAATCTCAAAAGATTTGAAGAAGAATAAGTTCAAACGTGTTGTTGCACTAGTGAGTCAAAACGATCGCTTCACGTTGTATTTGGGAATTCGAGTGGATTTAATGCTCAAATGGGGCTCGTGATCACATGGAAGGTGTTTCAACACATGTCTAAACACACTGTGAACTGAAAATCGTGATTGAATCTCAAAAGAACTCAAGAAGTACAAGTTTAAACGTGTTCTTGCACAAGTGAGTCAAAACAATCGCTTCGCGTCGTATTTGGAAAACCGAGTGGATTTAATGCTTCAATGGGGCTCGTGATCTCATGGAAGGTGTTTCAACTCATGTCTAAACACATTTTGAACTGAAAATCGTGATTGAATTTCAAAAGAACTCAAGTACTACATGTGTAAACGTGTTGTTGCACTAGTGAGTAGAACCGATCACTTCGCGTTGTATTTGGGAATCCGAGTGGATATCATGCTCGAATGGGGCACGTGTTTGCATGGAAGGTGCGTCAAGTCATGTCTAAACACATTTTTAATTGAGAATCACGATTGAATCTCAAAATATTTGAAGAAGTACAAGTTCAAACGTGTTTTTGCACAAGTGAGTCAAAACGATTGCTTCACGTTGTATTTGGGAATTCGAGTGGATTTAATGCTCAAATGGGGCTCGTGATCGCATGGAAGGTGTGTCAAGTCATGTCTTGACACATTTTGAACTGAAAATCGCGACTGAATCTCAAAAGAACTCAAAAAGTAAAAGTTTAAATGTGTTGTTGCACAAGTAAGACAAACCGATCTCTTCGCGTTGTATTTGGGAATTCGAGTGGATTTAATGCTCGAATAAGGCTCGTGAACGCAAGGAAGGTGTGTCAAGTCATGTCTAAACACATTTTGAATTAAAAATCATGATTTAAACTCAAGAAGTACAAGTTTGAACGTGTTGTTGGACAAGTGAGTCTAAACGATCGCTTTCGCTTCGCGTTGTATATAGGAATTCAAGTGGATTTATTGCTCAAATGAGGCTTGTGATTGCATGGAAGGTGTTAGAACTCATGTTTGAATACATTTTGAACTGAAAATTGCGATTGAATCTAAGAAGAACTCAAGAAATACAAGTTTAAACTTGTTATCACACATTGGTCAAAAAAAAAACTTGTTATCACACAAGTGAGTCAAAATGATCGCTTCGCATTGTAGTTGGGAATCCTAGTGGATTTAATGCTCGAATGGGGCTCGTGATCGCAAGGAAGGTGTGTGAAGTCATGTATAAACACATTTTGAACTGAAAATTGCGATTGAATCTCAAACAACTTAAGAAGTACAAGTTTAAACATGTTTTGAACAAGTGAGTCAAACTGATCGCTTCGCGTTGTATTTGGGAATCCGAGTTGTTTTAATGCTCGAATGGGACTCGTGAATGAATGGAAGGTGTGTCACGTCATGTCTAGACACATTTTGAATTGAAAATCGCAACTGAATCTCAAAAGAAGTCAAGAAGTAGAAGTTTAAAGGTTTTTTTGTACAAATGAGTCAAAACGATCGCTTCCAGTTGTATATGGGAATTTGAGTGGATTTATTGCTCGAATGGGGCTCGTGATCGGGTGAAAGGTGTTTTAAATCATGTCTAAACTCATTTTGAACTGAAAATCACGATTGAATCTCAAAAGAACTAAAGAAGTACAAGTTTAAATGTGTTGCTGCACAAGTGAGTCAAAACGATCGCTTCCCGTCGTATATGAGAACTCGAGTGGATTTAATGCTCGAATGGGGCTCGTGATTGCATGAAAGGTGTTTCAACACATGTCTAAACATATTGTGAACTAAATCGCGATTGAATCTGAAAAGAACTCAAGAAGTACTAGCTTAAACGTGTTCTTGCACAAGTGAGTCAAAACGATCGCTTCGCTTTGTATTTGGAAATCTGAGTGTATTTAATACTCGAATTAGGCTCGTGATCGCATGGAAGGTGTTTCAACTCATGTCTAAACACATTTTGAACTGAGAATCGCGGTTCAATCTCAAAAGAACTGAAGAAGTACATGTTTAAACGGGTTTTTGCACAAGTGAGTCAAACCGATCACTTCCTGTTGTTTATTGCAATTTGAGTGGATTTATTGCTTCAATGTGGCTAGTGATCGCATGGAAGGTGTTTCAACTCATGTCTAGACACATTTTGAACTGATAATCGCGATTCAATCTCCAAAGAACTTAAGAAGTATAAGTTTAAACGTGTTGTTGGACAATTGACTGAAAACGATCGCTTCTCGGTGTATTTGGGAATCCCAATGGATTTAATGATCGAATGGGGTTCGTCATCGCATGGAAGGTGTTTTAAGTCTTGTCTAGACACATTTTGAACTGAAAATCACAATTGAATCTCAAAAGAACTCAAGAAGTGCAAGTTTAAATGTGTTGTTGCCCAAGTGAGTCAAAACGATCGCTTCGCGTTGTATTTGAGAATTCAAGAGTATTTATTTAATGCATGAATGGGGCTCGAGATCGCATGGAAGGTGTGTCAAGTCATGTCTAAACACATATTGATTTGAAAATCGCGATTGAATCTCAAAGGAACTCAAGAAGTACAAGTTTAAACGCGTTGTTGCACAAGTGAGTCAAACTGATCGCTTCACGTTGTCTTTGGAAATCCTAGTGGATTTAATCCTCGAATGGGGTTCGTGGTCAAATGGAAGGTGTGTTTAGTCCTGTCTAAACACATTTTGAATTGAAAATCGCGATTGAATCTCAAAAGAACTCAAGAAGTACAAGTTTAAACATGTTCTTGCACAAGAGAGTCAAAACGATCGCTCCGCGTTGTATTCAGGATTTCAGTTGGATTTAATGGTCAAATGGGGCTCAGAATCTCAGGAAAGGTGTGTCAAGTCATGTCTAGACACAATTTAAATTAAAAATCATGATTGAATCTCAAAAGAACTCCAGAAGTGCAACTTTAAACATGTCGAACAAGCTAGTCAAACCTATCGCTTCGCGTTGTATTTTGGAGTCCAAGTAGATTTAAAGCTCGAATGGGGCTCATGATCGCATGGAAGGTGTGTCAAGTCATGTCTACAAAAATTTGGAACTGAAAATGGCGATTGGATCTCAAAAGAACTCAAGAAGTACAAGTTTAAACGTGTTGTTGCACAAGTGAGTCAAAACGATCGCTTCGTGTTGTATTTCGGAATTAATGTGGTTTTAATGCTCGAATGGGACTCAGGATCGCAAGGAAGGTGTCTCAAGTCATGTCTAAACACATTTTAAATTGAAAATCACGATTGAATGTCAAAAGAACTCAAGAAGAACAAGTTTAAACGTGTTGTTGCACAAGTGAGTCAAACCGATCGCTTCGCGTTGTGTTTGGGAATCCGAGTGGATTTAATGCTCGAATGGGGCTCATGATCACTTAACTTTGTCTATGGGAATTCAAGTGGATGTAATGCTCGAATGGGGCTCGTCATCACATGGAAGGTGTGTTAAGTCTTGTCTAAACACATTTTGAACTGAAAATCACGATTGAATCTCAAAAGAACTCAAGAAGTACAAGCTTAAACATGTTGCTGCAAAAGTGAGTCAAACCGATCGCTCCACGTTGTATTTGCGAATCCGAGTGGATTTAATACTCAAGGAGTAGAAGTTTAAATGGGTTGTTGCACAATTGAGTCAAAAGGATCGCTTTGAGTTGTCTTTCAGAATTCGGGTGGATTTAATGCTCTAAAGGGACTTGAGATCGCATGGCAGGTGTGTCAAGGCATGTTTTAAGACATTTTGGACTAAAAATCGCAATTGATTCTTGAAAGAACTCAAGAAGTACAACTTTAAACGTGTTGTTGCACAAGTGAGTCAAAACCATCGCTTCGCATTCTATTTGCGAATCCGATTGGATTGAATGCTCGAGCGGGGCTCGTGATTGCATGGAAGGTGTGTCAAGTCATGTCTAAACACATTTTGAACTGAAAATCGCGATTTAATCTCTAAAGAACTCAAGAAGTACAAGTTTAAATGTGCTATGGGACAAGTGAGTCAAAACGATCGCTTCGCATTATATTTGGGAATTCAAGTGGATTTAATGCTCGAACGGTGCTCGTGATTGCATGGAAGGTGTGTCAAGTCATGTCTAACCCTATTTTGAGCTGAAAATCGCGATTGAATCTCAAAAAAACTCAAGAAGTACAAGTTTAAACGTGCTATTGCACAAGTGAGTCAATACGATCGCTTCCTGTTGGATATTGGAATTCCGATGGATTTGTTGCTTGAATGGGGCTTGTGATAGCATGGAAGATGTGTCAAGTCATGTCTAAACACAGACAAGATTATGACATCAATAAGTATGCCACATAGTGGCCATTACCTTGGTTTAAACTGTGGTCAGACTAGTTGCCAGCTATTACTCTAAGCGTGCCTTAGAGTCAGAAAGTTCCTAGTGTGATCAACTAGGTTCGAACATAAGATTGCCTTCGGGCCAGTATTTCTCTTAGTGTAATGTGGGAGACAGAAAGTGAGTGCCTACATGCACAAGTATGTGTTAACCATTAGACCAAATGATGTATGTTGAGATTGATTTATATGCGGATTAATAAATATGTTAGGAGCATGAATTAGGATTTTACTTGTGAATGTGATACATTGATTGCCTGATCATGTTAAAGATCACAATATAAATCCGTTTCATGCGTATGTGGTTGTGGTTGCTCCCTTCCCCCAGCTGTAGTGGTACCCGTTGCTACGCTAGGGATGGGGGAGCTTCTCACTGAGTCTGTTCGACTCACCCCCCCTGTTTACATGTTTCAGACACAGGAGGTTCAGGCATCGAGAACGCGTCCACTTCTTCTCAAGGAGGCGGACAACTCTGAAGACCGCATGCTTAGTCCGCGTGGGTGGTGTATTTTGGATTATATAGATATGTCGTGATGTATATATATATATATATAAATCCTTTTGGGTGTTGCTTTGTACACATGCAAACTGCTGTATATATATGTGTGTCCTACTCTAGTTATGTCGGCTTCATACAGATTAAGGTTAGGTCTTGGTATTGGGACTTTAGGCTATGATATAGCATATATCATATATATATATATATATATATATATATATATATATATGACTTCCGCATGCGACTAGGATAGATCACACGCCTTGAGGGGTGTGATCAATATGTAAATTATATATATGTGTGACTGAATACCTGATTGTATGAAAATATGGCTTCCGCATGTGAATAGGATAGATCACATGCATTGAGGCGTGTGATGAATATGTAAACTATATGCTAGCGTGTGATTGAATATATGTATGACTGTACACAGGATTTCTGCATGTGAATAGGATAGATCACCCGCCCTGAAGCGCGTGATCAATATGTATACTATATGTATGTGTGAGTGATTATGTGTATATGTATAGACTGAAGCGGCGCTGAGCGAGCCGTGGAATGCACGCTACTTAGGTCACCGGATATGGATGGCCATAAATACTATATATTGTTTGTAATAGAAATGGGTAGTTATAAACATGTGAAAATGTCAATCAGGGATTAGAGGCTTACGGGATAGGAGAAATCCTACTTCCCGTGCCGGTCATGGACGTCTGATAAGGAGTCGTGACATTCACGCCACTTTTGGCTGAGAAATAAAGGAGAGCATTTTTTTGAAGCTTTGGAGAAGAAGAGGAAAAAAAGCCAAAAAGGGTAAGAAACCTTCACTTTTTCACCTCTTCATAGTTGGCAAAGTTGCTCTACTCCTCAAGAGCTTTCTTTTCATCTAAATTTCAGCCCCAAACTCCGAATTTGATGGAGAAGCAATAGCAAAGGGAAGAAGAGGTATGTTAGCCATGAAAAACTACATGTATATCTCAAGGAAAGAGCTTGGCTAAGGGGTTAAATTTGAATGCAATAAAATTAGGGTTTCAGAAGAAAAACTTTGATGAATGAAATATAGGTTCTTACAAGTTCCTTAGATGTTTGAACAAGTCCTTCAATAGCCAAATATGTTAGTCTTTAATTAGATTCTCCAAAAAGCCTTCAAATATGACAAATATGAAAAGACATGGTTTATGGAAAAATTGAGAAATATGATTTTTTTAAGGAATACATCCATGATTAGATAAGTCATATGAAGTCCTTCTTAGCTCAAAAGAGTTGAAATATGCTAGCTTAATGAACTAACCCACTTATAGACCATTATGTCAAGACAAGGAAAGTAATGAGTTTAAGGGTCAAAATTATGATAAGATTGATAATAAATTCCATGTGAATTTAGGGACTTGTTTTTGTCAAGTGAGCCAACCTAAAGATAAAGTGGGAAGGAAATCTTGCCATTGCCAAGAAAAGCTAAGAGAAAGAGACGCTTGAGTGCAAGGTAGCTACTTTCCATTCCTTATATGCTATGTGTGTGTTTGTGGTATGCATACTTGATGTTCTATATACTTATGATGTATGATATTATGAAGGGTTTGGATGAGCTAAGTCCTAACCTAACTCATGTGAGGTGTATGATTCAATGAAGGGTTTGGATGAGCTAAGTCCTACCCTAACTCATGTGAGGAGTATGATGTAATGAAGGGTTTGAATGAGCTAAGTCCTACCCTTGTTCCTTATTTGATGAGATTTGGCCATAACTCAAATATTTTCATGATTATTTTAGCATGAAACATGAATTGTGTTTGAGATACTCTTGTATGTTTTATTTTCCCATACATGCCATAGTCATAGTGTTTTTGGAATGTGGAGTTAGCTACTGAGACTTTATGTCTCAACAAGAAATTCTACAAACATTTTCAGGTGAAGCAAGTAAAGGAAGGCAAAGAGGTGTGGCTCCATAATCTTCTTGATGTGTAACTTAGGAAAATCATATAAGTAAAAAGAGGATTTACTCATTTTGATGTAACTAATGTATACTTTTGAGCAAGATGTAGATGTAGATGACCTATGTAACATCCGCCTCTCCGAGATGATGAATTGATTGTTTATTAGATCAATCAAGTTATTGTATGTGTTTGATGCATTTAGAAGCATGTAGAATTGCATTAGTGCTAGAGTGACTAAGCTTAGAGGGACTTAGATGAAAGAAAAGACGAGTTTAATTGAAACGGGACTCAGATGTGAAGAAAAGTGATATGGGGATAATAAATTATAATTTTAGCCAAGGGTCACAGTAACTAACAGAATTTTGAACCCTTCATGTCATGGTGTCAAGGATGAACACAGAGTTTCATCTAAGATCAGAATGATTTTTAAGTGACCCTAGGGACTTAATTGCAACTTTCCTTAAATGGCCATGAACTTAGACTATAGGGAGCTGAGAGAGAGAGAGTCAGCACACACACTTCATTCACACAAAACAAGAGAGAGAGTTAGAGAGAAGTGGAGAGAAAGCTAGAAGAGTCAAGGAGATTTGGGATTGAAGAACTCGATTCCAGCTAGGATAATTCGTAGGAAAGCATCTACACATCACAAGAAACGTAATTAAGCTCAGAAACAAGGTAATCGTAGCTTCCTACCTCTCATTTTCAAAATTCATGGTTTTAGCTCAAAGAGAGAAATTTTCGAATATGATGTTTTAAGCTGAAAGAGAGGATTAAAACTTGCATTTCTGAGTTTTTAGAACTTGAATGGATGCTTAGATGATGTTGCATGTATGGTTGGATGCTGGAAAATGTGAAATTTGTCATGGGTTTGGTTATGGGTTTTGATGGTATCTTCATATTAAATTTGAGCATGAACAAGCATGTTTTGAGCTAAAATTTTCATGGGTTTTGTCGTGAAAATGATAGGGATTAAGTTCCATTAATTAAACCCTTTTGATTTTCAAGTTTGGGGCTTTAATCTGGGCAAAATGAAACTTTTAAAGACATTTCTGCCCCGCATCATCCAGCTAATGGCTAGAACAGCCGGCTGATGTGTTCATAAATTACCCAGAAAATTTTCCAGAATAAGAACAGCCGGTTGATAGCTAAGAATAACCGACTTATGTGTTTATTTTTCCCATATTGTTCATATTTTTGCCTAGAAATGTTCATATTTTACCCAGAAATTTCCAGAATTAGAACAGCCGGCTGATAGCTTTACAGAGAGCTATGTGCCGGCTGATAGGTCCTAAGAGCTGACTGATGCGTCTCTGGAAATTTTTATTTCTTTAAAAATAAGGGCCAATTAGCCGGCTGATGGCCCCAATCAGCCAGCTGATTGACCCCTGTTTTGCATAGTGAACTTAATCACTTTAAATGATGTTTTAAACACCTAATTTCATTCTCAAACATGATGCTCAAAGATTATACAGTAATTTGAAATATGAATCAAGGGGAAATAGCATGGAAAGAAAGAAAAGAGAGCTAAGTATTCAATGTAGATGTATCGATAAAGAATGGGTCCATGATCGATTGACCAATTGTCGGTATGGGACGGCTGTTGGGATTTCCATGGTTGTGTCATTATTTAGGATGGTAAAACATCCATTCGATTAAGAATGTACTTTTACAAAAAAACACCGTGTTGGTTACCGAATTTTAAGCTAGTATGCCCTATGTGGCCATTCAAGAGCGACATGCTTAAAATCAGGCGAACCATGATTGGGACCAATTCTTTCCAATATATGTATATGTGAATAACATATAATTTGTTGATCAGTAAGGAAAGACACAATGCATGCAATATGTTGATTCTTAGGGGAAGACGCAATGAATCCTATGAATGTATGTGTTCAAGGAATTGAACAGTTGATCCTCTGGGACAACATGATGAATCCTAGGTATATGTGAATGTTTATGGGAGGCAAATTGTTAATCCTTCGGGAAAGACACAAATGGTCCTCTAATGATGATGTTATGAGGGACGAATTGTTGATCCTTCGGGAAAGACGCAAAGGGTCTTATAATGATGATGTATATTTGTATGGATGTGTGCGAGTGTTCGCGTTGCGGCACTCCCGATGCTCATATGTTTTATGGAAATTAGGGCTAGATGCTCACATGTTTATTATGTTTGTTATTTCAGTACCCTTGGGATTATGAATGATGATGATATGATGAAATGTTTTATGTATATTCATATTACTATAGTTTATGACGTTTTGCAAAGATGAGGATGATACCATTCCATACCATACCAAAGAATTATTTGAATGAGTGTTTTGAAGGGATGTATTAAAGGTTGCATTCACAAGAATACATGCTATGCTTTATTATGTTTTTAAAAAATGAATGATATTGCATCCATGTCTTAAATGTTATGAAATCTATGAGGAAATACAGGGATTTTCTGTATGATGATACAGTGGTACACATTAGCAGTTTTCAAAACGGGTTGCTATGATTACTGAGATTATAAATCTCACGATTACGTTGGTGTGTATCAGATGCCTAGGTACTTAGTCACATTGGAGGCCAAGCTGGAATGGAGGCATGATCCAGTACTGGGCTGGGTCGTAGTGATTAGCAATGTGATTGTACATGTAGTCACTTATCTGATGCCTTCTCAAGGAACATGATCATATAGTATATGCTTTCTTTTGTTTTTGGAATCCCCATTCCCTTAACTTTGTCCTTTAGTATCTTTTTGGAAAGGTTACAAAGTCCTAGTTATTAATATGTATAGGAAGGGATGGAGGACATAATTTGGGTATGTATATGAATGGTATGTAAGTAAAGACTAGAGTCTTTATCCACTAGTAGGTTAAGGGCTAAAATCTTAAGATGCTTGCTATCCTTAGATCTTCTCCCTTCATAGGACTCTAGTTTTGATGATGGATGGTATGTGTACACATTTATGTTTATAGTAAATAGAAGGATATGTAATGACAATGCTTGTGTTTGTTTATAATTTAATGCTTTAGCTGAGAGAGACGAGTGAGATACCCGAGAGTAGCAACCCAAACCAACTCCAGTTAATTAATCAACTTGGTGAAATTTTTAAATGAACTCGGGTAAGAAAGGTTAGTAACACACTAATTCATATAAACTATATACTAAAATGGACGTAGGGAATTGGGGTGTTACAACTTATATGTAAACTTAATGTAAATTATACTAATGACAACTATGGTAGCTAGATATATGAATCAAGTTCCCTTGGTAACCAATTCACTAGAAAGTGGTTACTTTGAAGGAACTTGAGGTATGATTTTGGTAACTAGGCTATGTTAGGACTAAATGGGTATGGAATGATACTATTTGACCTATAGGAGATGTGTTAAAGGTGTGAAATGTGAAGTAATTGATGCATCTAGCAAGATATGTAAATGCTTAGGCTTGAATAGTAGCATTCCCAAGAGGTTTGCAAAATTTCATCTAACCATAATATAAATTTCAATTTGGTTGTTTGGACAAGTTTTATTATGTATTAGAAGGCCATAAAAAGAATACACATGGTTGGAATAGGCCAATCTTAAATTTTGGCATGTTGACACCCAAAGGATGAAATTTTGGACTTCATTTTGAGGGACAAAGGAAAATGTGAAAACCATATTTAATGAGCCCCAAAAATAATAAAATTTGGCAGACTAAAACTAGATATATGAAAGTTTATGATTGCCAAATTTCATTAATTTCGGAGTTTTATTGGTACCCTTTTGGCAGACCTGAAATTCAGGGAATTATGCAGAAATTTTTCTGATTTTCATACTTTCACATAGATGTTGAGGTACCAAATGAAGGATTTAATGGCTATAATTTTATATGTGTAAACATAAGACCCTTTTCAAATGATCTGGAAAGTTTCATGTTGTTAGGAGCTCATTTGATATTGTTTTGGTAAGTTTTTCCCCATTTCAAATGGCTACTATTTTGGTAGTGTTTAAGGGAACAAACGTTTGAGTTTTGAACTGAAATTTGGTAGTCATCTAGATATGCTATTCACATATATATCATAAAAATTTCAGAATTTTTGGAACTTTATAGAATAAATTATGGGTTTACAAAGTTGGTTAATTTACCTAAGGAACAGTACCGACATTCAATATTTTATAGTTTCATTAAGTTTTGATGCTTTTTCACTTGATTGGCTCCAAATTCATGAGAAATGTTAAATAACATCATTTAGTTGATATTAACTACCATGGTGTTACATTTTTCATCATCATGCCTCCAATCATCACCGTCAACCTCTGCTTTGCCGGAAATTTCTTCTACCTCCGACCATAGTTGTCACCGAAAACCACCATCGTGATGATTAATGTTCGTTCTCCCCATCTCTAAATATTTTAGGGTATGCTTTTCTTATTTTTTCCTCTCAATTTCTTGCAAAATCTTGATAATTTTTCAGTACTACTTGTTCTTATTTGATTAAGGAAGTATTTTGAAGATGTTTTTGGCCCCAAGATGGGTTTTTGATGTCTCTAAATATAGGCTCTTGATATAGTGCAAAAATTTGGGGGCTTTTGTAAGAAATATGGGATGTTTGTTATTTGCTTTAAATTGATTTAGTTTATTAAACCTCTATAACAAGTTCAGAAGAGTGTTCATTGTGAAAACTAAGGATTTAATTGAAGTATGAGATGTTATATAATGTAAAGTATGCTTATAAGTGTAAGAAGTTATAATTTTTTGCATAGGAGATGTTTTGGTTGAAATTTTGAGTTTCCACACTCATTATAATTATTTTAGAGCTCCTAGATGTTAACTCAAGTCCTATTTGTGATTAAGCTAGTGATTTACATCACAAGGAGATATTTAAATTTGAGATAGTTAACTATTGATTTGAGTACAGTGAGTATAGTGATAAAAGAGGTTAGTCAAGAGAAGAATGCCTACTTGTAATTTCAGATTATTTAATTGGTGAATTTATACTTGTTATCATTAGGTGCTCGATCATTATTTCAAGTTTTTAGTAAGAAGGTTATGTTAAGAGTTTTAAGAAGTCAATTAAAGTTAGTGCAACTACGGAATATTTTGCCTAGGGAAACGTGGCATTGAGCTTCCAGAAGCCTAGTGACAGCATACGCTAACGACACGTGGCACCACTCACCTGCCTCTTACGTGGCCGTTGTCGACATCTCCCCTCGAGGGCTCCCGTCCAAGAGACGTGGGAAACCCCCTAGGCGTCGTGAGATGACGCACATCCATCAAGAACGTGGATTAAGCACATCCTCCCCACATTTAGTACAAAAAGACCCTCACCCGGGGGACTTAAGGATCGAAATGCGAACATCTGGAGAACATCACTTGCAACCATTTAGGCAGATCTTCTCAGTACCCTCAGACATCCTCTTGCCCAACTCACATCACACGTCCCAAGCTCTGCCCTCAGCATCGTCAGGTCCCGCCACCGGCAGACACATCTCCATCCCGTAGTATTCTACAAACAGAGCTCCTAACAGCTCTAGAGACTCAAGCTCTCTCGCACTCTAAGGCAACCTCCCACGAGCGGCTCGCCCGCTCGGAGTACCTTACGCGCGTCTTAGCCGCACACGGACCAATACAGGTAACCGCCTAGCCTAACGCCTCCTATAGACGTCACCATGACGAGCTACGTGGACTTTGATCCCTTCCTAAGGGTATGCAGGCACCTAAGTTCCTCACCTAAGGACAAGTCCCGCAATGTTACGACCCCCTTCCAGTCCTTAATTGCTAATAACAATTATTTGAACCAAAAACGACAGTTATAGTTAGTATTTGAGTTTAATTCTAGTGAAATATGATTTTTCTATTACGGAAGTATTTTAAATGGATGTAAAATATTAGTCATGTTATAGGACAATTGGTGATACTCTCATAGTCATTGTCAAACATGCGGAATCAATAAACATCTAGATACGTCATTGACCTGGTGATTGGATAATCCTACTGTATGTTTTTCTTACCTACCTTGTGTATTTTGATAGATTTTAGCTTATTAGTTTAGTATGGGGAACAAACCAAATTTATAAATTCTCTCTGTTCTTCGACCAATATTTGATTAACCTTGTATATTTTATTGATATTTCGATTTTTGTTTACTGCTTTCCATGATTATAAATCGTAAGATCCTTTATACAATTTGGTTAGTACTATTCATTAGTTTAATTAGTCCTTGCCTTAATTTGAAGTAAAGTTATTGATGTAAAGCTTATATTAAAAGCTTTTGAAAAAAAATAGTATTTGTTCAGTAATGACATTATGATTCACGATGTGAATATCAATTTATCATATTCTATTTCAATTCAGCAATTGTGATTTCTTTTCAATTGGATTTCTGAGTTTGAAAATATGAAGTGATAGCAGAACTTCAGATTTACATTTAATTAAACTATATTTTTAGGGAAGCCATCTGATATGGAACCCTGCAGCTAACGCAGTATAGTTAGCCCTTGGTGCACTTTGGAACCCCAGCTAGTAGGGGTGTTGCTAGCACCATGAGCCGGCCAACACACGTGGATTGGATCTGTCTTCGTGAGCCTTGTTGCTCATGTTTGTATCTGTGAGCCTTGTTGCTCATGTCTATTCTGATTGGTTCTGTGGATATGGTTTCCCTATCTAATTTTTGACATGACTCTATAAGCTTTTGAAAGACACTCTGATTTGAAATATTTTTTAAAATTCTAAAAGTTTATGTTATTATTTATAATATTCTGATATAAAATACAACTGTAAAATGGTTTGCGAAAAAGTCGTGTGTGCAAGTTTGTTCCCTTTCTGTTATGGTAGGTGTTATCTGCTCACTGAGTTGCAAAACTCACCCTCTTATATTGTTTTTCCAACCACAGATTTTGCAGGTTCATTGATGGTCAATTGTGATACTGTCCGTTGGTGAGCCACACATTGACTGTGTGTGGATGGACAGTATCACCTTGTTTCCCTCTAGAGTTGCTCCATGATTCCACAAGCAGGATCCCCACTTCAGTTTAATATGTAATTCGTATATTAATAAATAAATCTCATTGAATTATTTAGAACTTGCAAAATTCAATAAATTATTTTAGTTGTAGGCTTATGAGGTCGGCATATTTTCCTCGATTTCCATGCCGATCATGAGCCTAATTTTTTGTCATGACAAAAGTGGTATCAGAGGCAGGTTTAGGTTTTCCTGTAGTTTCATGGAGCAAGTGATGTTTGGTGGGAACTCAATTATTATTATGAACCGCGGCATAATAATAATTGAGGTAACATTAAAGGCACTTTAAGGTTTTAACTTCCTTCCCTTCTGAGTCTGTTTATTTGGGATGTGGTAAAGAATCTTGAATGAGTAATATGGACTTTATGATTTGTTGTGTCTATAAGTTTGTCACCCATTGTGTACCTCAATTGTATCAGATGCATCTTATAATGATATTTATGTTCTTGATGCTGTTGAAGAATAGTTTGCTGTGATATTAGTCCCAAAGTTCTAGGTCTTGATAAAGATTATGGAATTCCTACATTTTAGAAGAAGAAGCTTGTGTCTCTAATATGAATAAATTGTTGAGGATTTCGGTTTAGTTGAAGGGACTTGAATTTTTCTATGTAAAAGAAATCATTGCTAATGTATATGCTTTGGAATCCTTTGGTTAGCTTATAGGATTGATAACTATAGTAGTGGTAGTACGTAATGCAACAAAAATAAATAAATCTGCATAACGCAGGGAGATGTATAATTGATGTCATGAGAGGAATTTGATCGTAGACTTTGATTGATTGGAAGATGAGGATAAGGGATTTTAGATGTGCATGGCAAGGTTTATGGTTTGTCATAATAAATTAGCAAGTGGTTTGTGTGATTACAAATGGCTATGATAATTAAATCTGTGATTATAAAGCATGTACACACTAATTATTTGAGATATGTTTGATCCTTAGTTTAAATAAGGTTTTGTGACACATACGCTTTTACACTCTTCTCCACATGATGATTATAGTTTTGTGTTTTTTGGTGTGGACACCGCCTTTTGTCCGACCCCATATTGCACCAAAAATAACAAATAATGGAACACAAAAGTAGAAAAATATAGAAAGGTAAATGGGAAAATAAAAGAAAAGAGAAGTAAGGAAATAGAAGAAAAATAAGGAAATTTTATGTTTAAGGGTCGCAACGGACAAGTGGCATACGTCGCGACCCCCAAAAGCAACCTTGTCACGACGTACGACACAATACGTTGCGACGCTTGTAACATTTATGGTTGGGGGTCGCAACGTATGGGACTATACGTCGCGACGGGTCCTTGATTGGAGATCTGATTGGATCTGCCATAAATGCTATGGGGGTCGCGACGGGTCGCGTTCTACCCTCGTGACGAGTTCTCTAAAGGAGGAGGGGGTCGAGACCCCTAGGTTTAATTTTTGTTTTATTTATTTTCATTTCTTTCTTTCCTTTTACCTTTCTATTATTTATTTTTGGTGCAATTTGGGGCAGACAAAAGGCAGTGTCCACAACTGCACCTGATGATTTAGTGCTTTTCGCTACGTTCAATTTCTATACATTGAAAGGGAAGCACATTTTGAGATTATAATTTAGGAGTACTAGTAGAGTGTTTGACTCAATCCATTTGAAAATATTTAGATATTTTTCTAATTTGTTTAGGCGTTTTGATTTGATATTGTTTTAGTTTTGTGGTAGTTTAGGTTGTTGCTAAATCATAAGAAAAGTCTTGGAGTTATGAAATCATTTGGGATTTAATGTAACAACCCAAAAATTGAAACCCAACCTTGACCAGAAGCCTCACTGTTGACTTTTTATGTAATATGTTGACTTTTCTTAAATGTGTTCACTTTTTGAAATTTTGAGTGCTTGAATGTGTTTTTGCTTGTAAATAAGTCTAGAAAACCCTAACTAGAGGTCAAGAGATCTAAAAATCAGAGAAGAAGTGCCAGAGGAACCCTAACCCTAACCCTAGGGACTAAACTGAAAGAAAAACTGACTTTTTAGCCTCTTTTCTTTATTGAGTTTAAAGGTGTAGGAAAGCCCTATTTGACCCAAGAAAAGTACCCTAGGACACTCTAGAGATATCCTAAGAGTTACTTCAGTGACCCCAACCTCAAGAAAAGTCCTAAAAGGACAAATTTTCTCAAGTAGAAATTCAGGACTAAAAAGAAAGAATTGAAAAAATTGCAATTAAAGCCCTTTAGCTTACTTCATGCCTAAGAAAGTTCCATTTAACCACTTAGAGGCACCCTAAACTACCCTACAAAGTGCCAACCACGAAGCTAAATGAAAAACCAACATAATTAGGTAAGTTACATATTTTAAAAATAGAGATAAATAAGAAATTTATTACAAATTAACCTTTTTTAATGCTTTTATGGACTTGTAACCGAAATTACTCTTTTTAAATCAAAATAAGCACCCAATTAAGGTACTTACAACATCCAGCAACTTGAGCAAACCAAATACAAGATCTAAATAACTAGAATTGGAGCTGGAAAATCGGGATTAGTTGAGACACAACTCGAGTAATGGACCACTTCAGCCACCTCACCTAAACTAACACTACCCGAGGCCTAAGCATCTATTTAGCCACCCAATCAGCCCCTAAGCATGCCAGCAAAACTTAATTAGGTGTCCCATTTCAATCCCAAGAGCTCCAGCAACTCAACACCTCACCATACTCATCATTCCCATTCCACATGCTTTGGGTGCTATAAAAGAAAGTGAAATCGAGAGGTGTGAGCACCAGCAAGAGAAACCAGGGAAAGAGAGTTGAGAGCAATTGAGACCAAGTTCAGAAAGAGGCTTAAGCTGTGAAGGAGCTGAGGGAATCGAAATTTGGCAAATGGAAGAGGATGAAGAAGTTGAGAAAGCCTACATAAACACACACTCAATATTTTTTGATTTTCATCAAACTTTCCCACTCAATCTAGTGGCTCAAATTCGTAATTGTTCCTATGAAAATCAAGGTAACGTAGTGTTACCCTTCCTTCTCCATCCTTGAGTCAAGAGCATCCATAATGGTGGTGCTTCCAGGAGGCATATCTCTTTCATTTCTTAACCAAATTTAACGTGTGAATAGTCAAAAGAAAGCTAAAAGAATGATATTTAAAATACCCTTAATGAATGTATCATCGGAGGCAGCCGTACAGGGGTTCAGAGATTCGAAAACTTGCTGAATTTATGCTAAAAATGTTGTTTTCTGATGTGGAATTGTATGCTTGCTGATTTTTGTGTTTCTGATGATTTAACTTCTGAATGGAATTGAAATTATTAAGTAATGGTTATTAGGACCTTTTGATGGTGGAAATTTGCTATGGTCACTTATTAAGCTTCTGGTTCAATGGTGATGATTTCTAGTTTTCAAATCTGAAATTTTTCTTTTATAAGAACTGAGATTGTTACTTTGCTCTTTGCTGTCATCTACTGCAAAATCTCTGTGCCACTAGCATGCACCTGTAAAATGTCAAGCTGGAAATTCTTCTAAGAATCTTGGGAAGGCTAGTTTCTAGTATGAAAGGGGTGGGATGAATGTCTGTTTTAAAAATGGGAAAATCATGAACATGTGATGTCTTTCTAAACTGAAATTTGTTGATAAGCTTTTTAAATTGCTGCTGGTTGATGTGTGTACTTCCCACACAGTCTTTCTAGTTATTCCACAGTAGTTAAAAACTTGAAATTCACCTATCGAGTGCTTAACTTCTGAGTTAGAACTTTATAAAGTATAGGAATGGGCAAATACATAAGTATGTGGAAATAACTGAATTCTGTCAAATGGATCTTGTAAGTTTGTCAAGTACTGATATCTGTACATTTTCACATGTATTTGATGAGTCCATTGTAGCCAAAAGCTTTGAAAATGTTTGATTGAGAGTCTAGACCAAATTAAGAAAGCTAATGCATACAAGATGGACTTTTCTAGTATTTTCTATTGTGAATGCTTGCTGAACTTTGGCTATGTGCTCTGTGTTAATGCTGACATTGTGGGATTTCTGAATTTAGAAGTTTAGGACACTGGGCAGTGAGGGAACTAAGGGTGAATGAAAGAATGATAGGGTTAAAGTACCCTTAGAGTAAAGGCTAGGCTAGATTTGCATGAAAGAGGGTAAAAGTGAGCTGTCCAACTCTACCCTTGGGATACTCAGGTTCTAAGAGGGTATGCCAAACTTCCCACCCTCTAAACCTCCTATGTACCCTCACCAAACCAGAAAATGAGCTAAGTCATGGCCTAGAAAACATTAAAGTGTTAAAAGAGGAAAAGTGGTAAAAAGAGGGAAATGCTTGCAAAAATGACAGTTCTGTACTTATGTGGTTCCACCCACTTACCGTGCAAGCCACAAATGGACTTCACTTTATTAGGAGATGCGAAACTGGGCTAGTCAAAGGTTAATATAGAAAATAGTATGAAACAAGGACTAAAAAGAACTAATTTGATGGTTTTTGTCCCTTTAACAGAATCCGTGTACACTAAGTGATTTGAGGTCAAGCTTCTATATTTCCTGTCTTTATGGGTTAGTGTGGTCCTCTGTGTTGGCACGGAAGTGGTCAATGTGGCCACTAACCCTGTTTGAACACCAAATTTGATTTCTTTAAGAAATTTGCAAGTTTAGGTATTTTGCTGCAAAAGTATGATCTCTGATTGTATTCTTTCTGTGGAAACTGCACTACCAAGTCACAAATAGCCTTTAGGTACTTGCTGCACCTTGTTTTTTGCTTGAAACAACCTAGAACAGAATTTGGGTCTTAATAGGGACCAATTTGCAAGAAAAACTTGAGAAAAGCTGAAAATTCCTATTTTTACCCAAATTCTGGTTAGTTTCTGTTAGGATCTTTCTGGATATGTGTATCAGGTCCTAATTGACTATTTTGGTGACTGAATGTGGTCAAAAAACTTGAATTATGCCATGATTTCCTTTACTTTAAAGAAAAGGACTCTTTTGAAATGATTTGTGAAATTAAGGGTACCAATGCAATTTTCTTTATTGGAAAACTAGCTAAGACTGTTAAGTATGTGTTAATAATGCTTTTGGTATAATTTCATGACTTTTGGATGCTTAAATGAACAGTTATGCCTGTTACTTGCTGTGTAAGTCATATTTGACATTGTGGTTGACTTTGTTTGACTTTTAAGTTGACTAGTGGCTGAATTGACTGTTTTATTAGGCTATTTAAGTGTGTGGCATCCAAACAATGAAAATGAGATTCAGCATGCATTTGTGAACTAAAATGCCTTGGAGGCCAGGCCTTGAGCATGCATCTGCGTTTTCATGTGCATATACCCTTGGAGGGGTAAAACTGTAATTCTGCCTTGGAGGGCAAGTAATTGTGTATACCCTTGGAGGGGTAAGACTGTAAATATGCCTTGGAGGGCAAGTATCTGTGTTTGATTTGCATATGCCCTTGGAGGGGTAAGATGGTAAAAATGTCCTGGAGAGGCAATTGATTAACAACTGAGTAAACATTACCTGTGGATGAACAATTATATTGTATAATTTGATTTGTATGAAAAGGACACACTAGGCTGGCTAGGAATGCGTCTGGGATGTAGTTGCCTAGCAACTAGTGAGGAGACATTCCAGTCCGGGACTGGTGATCCTAAGGTTATAACTTGTGCGCACACCAGGGGATGCCCTGGGATGTTAGGTAAATTCCTGTTAGCCTTATTTGGGCGGACTTTACTATATTGGTAAATGGTAAGTCGGTATTGTCCTATTTCATTAGATTGTTTTAAATTGATGGTAATGGTTTAACCAGTTGTACAGGTCCTGGAGAGACTTGATGATTGTGGCATGGCTGATAAATGCATGTAGTGGTAAATGTGCATATTTTTGAAAAGAAAATGACTTTTCATCTGTTTACAGCTTTTTCAGCATGATCATATATCCTGAACTGTGTAAGTGGAAATATCTTGTGATTGATGTATTGCTTGCATTCTGATCTTGGTAAAATTGGAAATTTCTTGTAAAATAGGTTTAAATTATCTATTAATTGAGAAGGAAGTACTTTTTCTGTATTCTTAGAAATGCAGCTGAACCACTAATTAGTTATTTTTAAAACTGGTAATCTACGTTACTGGAATTTTATATGTCACTACGTTAGTGTGTTCAGATGCCCAAGTACATACTACTGCTGGAGATTAAGGTAAAGCTCCTGGAGGTTCCCCTTCTGGGTTACATCCAAATCCTGAAGGCGGTCAACATCCTTTTCTTTTTCCCTTCGGTTGAGAATGCCCCGAGGACTTAGAAAGGGTGTGATGGGCAGGTAGCAGGGAGCTGACTCTTATTTTGGCAATGACCCAGATGTCACTCTAGTATGGATTTTAGTACTAACTATTTTGGGCCTACGTGCCACTGACTACGGTACTTATGTCTATATATATATATATATATATGAATTGTATGCAGTAGACTAGCCTTTGAACTGCTTAGGATATGTATGGAGGATTAATACCTCGTTTTCACCTGACTTTATTTGTATATGAATTTTGGGAGTGGGCGAGAGTATCAAACATGTAACTTCTAGTTTCTTAGGTTAAATAACCAACCGAGAGTAAGCGATTCTTGGGAAAACACTTAACTTTATTTATCCCACATGAAAAGAAAAAGAAAAAAATTGGACCGGGATTTTACAAGTTAAGTAAATAACCTAATTCCGCAATTAAAATCAATAAAGAAACTAGGACGTTACAATATGGTATCAGAGCACAGTTATTAGAACTCTGCTAATTCGTAGGTAGATTAGCCTAGCATAAACACTTATTGGATAAACTCAACTGATCATGACAGTTTGAGTGAACTGAGTCTATGGATGTGCTAGGAACCCTAAACTGTTGCATATCTCCTCTATTTGCTTTACTTTTCTCTATTTAACAGTATTATTGAGATTGATCACCTTAGTGATATTTTTGTTTAGCAGAAAGCTATGGCAAATACCAGGAGCGGTGCTAACAATAGGCAACCTGAAAGTGACATGGTGCGTCAAATGATGCACGCATTTGAAAACATGGCACAACCTATGAGAGACCAGGGCTCAGCAACTACCGAGGTACTCCGCCAGGCCCAGGGTAGCCATAACCATCAGCAACATGATAATGGGCATCATGAGGGTAATAACCTGGGGTGGGCTGAATTCCAGAAAGCTAGGCCTCCGGTTTTCAGAGGTACCTATGACCCTGTTGTGGCTGAGGAATGGTTGAGGGAACTAGAAAAGCTGTTTAATGTACTCCATACCCCTGATCCACAAAAGTTAGCCTTTGCAGTCTATCAACTGCAAGGTGAGGCTGAGTACTGGTGGCGAGGAGCCAGACAACTACTCGAGGGTAGGAATCACCCCTTGACCTGCGAAACCTTTAGGGAAGCCTTTCTAGAAAAATACTATCTGGAGAGTGTTAAAAAGGAGAGGGAGATTGAGTTTCTGCAGTTGAAACAGAGAGGGAGACCCTTTGACGAGTATTTGGCCAAGTTTGAGGAACTTGCCAAATTCTCTACTTACCTGAAGTTTAGACACGATGAAGGATGGAAGGCAAGTCGGTTTGAGGCCGGGTTAGACCTGAACATAAAGACCTATGTAGCCCTGCTAGAAATAAAGAACTATGCGAAGCTAGTAAACAAATGTCGTATCATTAGCAAAAATTTGAGTGATAAGGCCTTAGTGAACCAGAGATTCAATTGGAGACCCCAAAATAACCTGAATGTGAGGAAACCAAACTTCAAACCTGCCTAGGGAAGTACCAGCAGAACTGCCCCTACTGGAGTTAACCATCCTCGATGCACCAAATGCAATAGGGAACACTACCCTACTAAACCATGCCTGACCTGCTATCGGTTCGGTGCGGGAAGCCAGCACATTTTGCCAAGACGTGCAAGGTCAAGGATCCTGTAGGGAACGGAAACCAGACACCAGTAGTTGGAAGAGTCTTTGCTCTGGATGGGGTTGTCAATGAACAAACTGAGGATCTCTTAGAGGGCACGGGTAAGATTCAAAACATAAATTTAAAAATTCTATTCGACTTAGGAGCCACCCATTCTTTTATTTCTGAAGCATGTGTGAAAACCCTACATCTTTCTACCCAACCCTTATTGTGTGAATTGCATGTTTCCACCCTTTTGGGGAAAAGACTAATTGCTACCCATACTTGTTTGAACTATCCCATCACCATTAATTCTAAACTTTTTCATGCAAACCTTATCTGTTTGAATATGACCCCCATAGACATAATCTTAGGAATGGATTGGTTATCTAAGAATCGTGCTGTGTTAGATTGCGCTGCTAAATCAGTGATTTATTTAAATGCCTGTACTGTCAAAGAACCTAGAACTTTGAATCTAGAAGAGAGAATTAGGTTAATTCCAGTGGTCAGGGATTTCAGTGATGTTTTCACTGATGAAATACATGAATTGCCTCCCGAGAGAGAAATAGAATTCTCCATAGATCTCATGCCTGGAACCAGACCCATATCAATCACACCTTATCGTATGGCCCCACCTAGGGGTGTTCACAGGTCGGTTCTGTTCAGGTTCGAGAGAAAATTGGAACCAAACCGAACACTTGGTGGCGGGTTGGGTTGAGTCGGGTTTGAGTATTTTTGCTGAAGAACCCGAACCGAACCAACCCGCCAATTCGCGGGTTGGTTCAGGTTCACCGGCCCCCTTTTCTTGTTTTTTTTTTCATATTTCTTGAAAGTGTCGAAGTAGAGGACGTCCACCGAGGACCCTAGTGCCCCCAGCGGTGATCCTGCCCGGACCAACAATGATCGCCGGACAGGCAGCACGACCCGTTATGAGCTATCTGCGACCGCTAGTCCCAAAATACCCTCCGGGATCATATATCTACATTGCATGGACAGGAGCCTACAACCCGTACGCTGCCTGCGGTGCAAATACTTACCAGTGGCCCAATTTTGACTTCCAGGGAAAGGGGAGACATCCTTTTACCCAACAAATCATGAACGAGCACGTGCCCATGGGCTTTAAAATGCCTTTCCACATAGAACCATACGGCGGAGAAACCGATCCACGGGATTACCCGAACACCTTCAACTCAGCTATGTCGATATTAGGTATGACGGATGGCCAACAATGTCGAGTCATCTGATCAACCCTGAAAGAAGCAGCCCTAAGGTGGTTCTCGCTGCTACCCACCAATTCGATCCACAGCTTCAAACAATTGGCACAGAACTTCCTCACGCAGTTCGCCAGTAGCAAAGAGTACCAAAAGAACGAGGACTCCTTCATTGGTTTCCACCAAGAGGAAGGAGAAACCTTGCAAGCCTTTCTAGCCCGTTTCACCAAACTCTCGCTCCAAGTCCGAGGCCTCCCGGACGCCGTCACCATCTTCGTTATAAAACAAGGTCTTCGATGTTCGCAGTTCTACGGGGAACTCAACAGATGCCCCGTCTCCACCTTACAGGAGCTGATGGACCGCGCGGAATGGTTCATCCAAGAGGAAAACGCGCAAATCGCCAAGGACAAGATGAGGAAATTCCTGATAAGCAAGGCCGACATGGAACGAGCAGAAAAGAAGAAGGAAAAAACGGCAACAGAAAGCCAAGCTCTTAAGGAGAGAAACAACAGGAAGAGGTCACCTCCTAGAGGGCGGTTCACAAGCTACACCCCCTCAACAAATCCCACTTTGGGGTCCTGGAAGAAATTTATCACTCAGACATGCTCAGCTTCCCTCCTCAGGTCAAGAGGTGAAAAATGAGAAAACCAGTAGACAAGTCCAAGTATTACCAGTTCCACAAGGATTATGGGCACGAAACCAACGACTGCATCCACCTGAAGGATCAAATCGAAGACCTGATCTGCAAGGGACAACTCAGCAGATACATCAAGGAAGAGAGCAGAGCTAACGCAGAACACCCACGAGAGGCCAACGATCAAGAACCTACTCGTGGGGTCATCAATTTCATTGCTGGCGGTCTGCAGAGAGGAACTTCCTCACTGCCACAAAACAAGAAGAGGGTGGAACACTCCATACTCGCCCTCGATTACGCCCCAAAGTACAAGAGGAGGAGCGAGCCCAAAGGAGATCCCATCACATTCGATCTCACCAACCTAGAGGGACCGGTCCACAACGACCCCATGGTGGTAATTGCCAAATACGAAGTTAAGAGAGTCTTGATCGACCAAGGGTCCTCGGTGGACGTCCTCTACTTCGACACTTTCAAGAAGCTCGGGTTGAATGTGGTCAGCATAAGGCCATTCCCCGGCACAGTCATAGGGTTCTCAAGAGCCCAGGTTCCAGCAAAAGGAATCATCATCGCCCGAACAACCATGGGGACCCTAGACTTCATCATCGTCTCAGCACCACAAGCATACAATGCATTCTTAGGGCGAGCGTCCCTAAACAAACTCAGGGTTGTAGTGTCCATCGCACAACTCACAATGAAGTTCCCAACACCCCACGGAGTTGGAGAAATCATGGCGGACCCGAAACTGGCGCGAGCATGCACGCAGCGAGCCTAACCAAGACCGTCAAGGTGGCCCGCCTTGGTCCCCGAGAAACACGGGAGGAACCCCCCGAGGGTAAAGAGTCAGGAGGAAAGAAGCTGGAGTCCGCCCGCCCGGACCAAACCTCCGCCTAAAAAACTCTAAACACACTTTGCGCTCTTAGACCCCTTGTAGGTCAAGCCACGTATGTCCCTATATTTCAAATTTAGGATTCACTTCAGCCTGACTAAGGCTCGCCTGACCTAGACAACTCGAATGTAGTCATTTTGTTTACTTTCAGCCTGACTAAGGTTAGCCCGACTAACATTGCACGAATGTAACCATTTTCTCTATTATTAATCGAACTATTCCTTTCCGACAAGAGACATGACTTTAATTTGCAAAGTACTCGCACAAATCCTGCCAAAGGATAACAGGCCGACCGCTCGAAGAAATGCTAAGCGCCTCCAAGGCCAAGCTAATATTTCCCCCAGCAGCGTGGTAAAAACCCCTTGGGTGCAAAACCACAAAACGAACGTTCGACAAAACCATGCTAGCAAATCACGTATGAACCGTCTTGATCACACGGTGCTAATACAACGAGTCTTTTTACCCAGATGTAAAGAGATAAACAAAGAAAAGAGGAGCTGTACTCACACACAACCTTTTACCCAGAAGTAAAAAGGGAGGCAGAAAAAACTCTTTAAAATTCTCATTAAGCCAAAAAGTGAGAGGGCATCCGCCCATTACAAAGGGTAAACACCCTAAAAATACATAAACCTATTCTTGGTCATCCCCAAGATCTACAATGGCCTCGACCGCCGCAGGCGCAACGTTGCCAGCTACTCTCGACGGCTTCTGCTGGATCGCTTCAGCTAGCTGCTGAGAAGTGGATCCAATCCCCGAAGTACGTCCGCCGATGCGAGATAACACCTAGTGCTCCACCAGGCAATCCGCCTACTGACGAAGATAGGCAAGGTTCAATGGAGGGTCTGCCTCCGTCCGACCGTGAAGCTCACCATCAAAGAGCTCCAAAGAAGGATGCAGAGAAGACACCCATTCCGCTGGAAACCACTCCCCACAGAAACGCTCGAGTTGCTCAACCACTAGAAGAATGTTATACATCCTTTGCGCCAACAACTCTCCCTGGAGATCAGCAACATCAGTGACGCTTTCTTCGGCTGCCAGCCAGCCAGAAAGGTTCTCAGGAAGCGCGAGCCTCCGCGCCTCGCAAAGCTTCACGGAGAGAGTTCAACTTCTACCGACGCCTCTCAGCATCCTCCCAGCGGATGGCCAGCTCCTTGTGAGCCTTCTCCAATTCCGAGCGAAGAAGCATAACCGTGGAAGGATGCTCAACTTCAGCCCTAAGATGAGCCACCTCATGGGTCAAAGACTTAATCTCGCGTCCTTGATCCTGACACTCCAATTTCTTCGCGGACAGCTGCCCACGCACGTCCGTCAACCTCTTCTGGGAGACTTCCAGAGCCTGGCTCTTAGAAGCCGCAACACCGGCAAATTGGTCCCGGTCAAGACAAATCTCCCCCTACAAAAGGCAAAAGTCAAAAATACGAAGGATAACCCAAAATAGCAGAACACCAGGATAAGGGAGCTCACCGCACGCCTTTCCCACTCAAAGTCAGCCTGGTGGAAGTCAACAAATGCCTCGGCAAATCAGCCGAAGCCTCGAATAGCAAGATTCAGGGGAGAAGTGTCCAGCCCCCTAGCTTTCCTCTCCCGCATCTCCACGAGGAAGCGTCTGCCCAATGCCACCAGCTCGAAAGGTAGTGCCCCCTCTGGTGGCCCAATGGGTTCAGAAGGGCTGAAGCTCGAACCCGAGACAACATCCTTAGTGGCAGCAGCTTGACTCACCACTACATTCCCTCTATCCGAGAGGGCCTCAGCCTCCACGGCCACATCACCAGAGTCCGCTTCTCTGGCCGAAGTCCCAGCCACTGGGTCACCCGCCGAAACCCGAGTCGCGACAGAATCTCCAGCAGGCTCCTCAACCGCCACCCTGGCCCTCTTAGCAGCAGGCTGATCGGCCCCATCAACGGGGCTTAGGACGAGAGGTCGAGTTGATAGAATCACCCTCATGGGCGACTGACGAACAGGAGCGGAAGTGGGAACAGAGGTAGGAACAAGGGAAGGAGCAGCACCCTTCGTTGAAGCCTTCGCCCGCACAACCTCCAGATCAGAACCTCGCCGAATCACTTGCGACGACAACCGCAGCTCCAAACCGGATGGTCGTTTCTTAAACCCTCCTTCTCTGCCCTTGGCCTCTGCACTGCAGAGGATCCTTTCCTTACCCCCACCTGGGGTCCACTCACGCCGCCACTTCCATCCTTCTTCCTTTTCTCTCTTTGAAGACCTTCCTGCCGGTGGTCTTCATCAGAAGACGGCGGTACAGGAAGCCGACCTTCCCTCCCACCTCCAACAGGTACCATGGCAGGAACGTCCACCATTGCCTCAGGAGAAAGACTCTGCTGACCAAATTTCTTCCCCCTACTCAGGAGGAGGAGAAGTAGAATAAGGGTGATCTTCTAAGTCAGTGAAATTGTAGGGATAAAAGGAAAAAGGGGCAAGAATCAATGAGAGCAAAGCAAAGGAAGGGGAACAGAGAGAGGTAAGAATGCAAAATCAACAGACTTTCAAACGCTGGACATTTATAGGGTACCCAGAGGTGGGACGATTCAAAAACCTCAGCCATCCCGTATCCCGCAATGGATAAAATTTATTATCCTTTACAACCAGGCTCAGCTACAACCATCCGCCTCGACCAAACACGTGGAGAAGGAGAACGGCTCAGATTCACAGCCGGGGCAATAGAGACACAAAGACTGAAAAGCCCTCGAAAACCCAAAAGTCACCCGGAGACGCCAGGGGACTTTTCAGAAAAGTCCTCGGCCCAGGCTAATGATGGCTGCCCTCGGAAACGAACTTGCATTTAATGAAGGAGAAACGGCGGCAAAACACCCAACTTCTGTGGTACCCATTTAAACTCTGACGCGTGGCACCTGCAACAAGTTCGCTCCTTCAACAGACAACTCTCAGCCAGAAATCCCCAGTCAGCCACTAGCCGCGGATGAACCCGACCAGAGGATAGCCCTTCAAAATGACCAAATGGCCCCTGACCTTTGGATTTCTTCTGCTTGCCCGCAAAGGGTATTCTGGGAAATTCTCCTCTGAGCAATGATGACTCCTCCTCGGTAAGTCGTGTACTTTATGCAGAGACGGCTCGAAAACTTGCTGTGGAAGTCAAGCAGTCAGCCATTCAAAGCAAGACGCGTGTCACCTTCCGAACGTCCCCACTTCCATGAAGCAAAGCGAAGGGCACTCTTTCACAGGTCGGACGACCATCTCAAAATGACCATGACCCCGCACGGACGAACACTCCCCTTTTCGGAGATAACGAAAATTCCTAAGTAGCTTACAGACAAGAGAACTTAAGTTCACGGGCGCCTGACACCCGTAGACTTGGGGGACTTATGTAACTACGAAATATTCTGCCTTGGGACACGTGGCTCTAAGCTTCTAGAAGCCTAGCAGCAGCACACGCTAACAGCACGTGGCACGACCAATCTACTACCTACGTGGCCCTTGCCCATGTCCTCTCCCAGGAACGTCCACTCAACTAGACGTGGAAACTCCTAAAGCATCGTGGGACGACCCACGACCTACGAGATCGTGGGTCGAGCACAACTTCCCCAACTCTCAGTATAAATAGACCCTCACCCAGGGGACTAGAGATACACAATCAAGAGAACACTGCACCTGATCCAAGATGCCTCAAATACTCCCAGTGACCTGAGCAACCTCAGACACCTCGCATATATCCTCCATACATTCCGAGCCTCGTTGTAGGCTCCGTCCAGTCCAACCACCAACAAGCTCACCTCCATCCCGGAGCGTATCACATACGGGGCTTCCAGCAGGCCTCAGAGACCCGAGCTCTCTCTACCACTAAGGCAACCTCCTAAGAGCGGCTCGCCCGCCCAGAGTACCTTAGGCACGTCTTAGCCGCATACGGCCCAATACAGGTAACTACCTTGCCTAACGGCTCTTATAGACGTCATCATGACGAACTACGTGGACTTTGATCCCTTCCGAAGGGTACGTAGGCACCTAGGTACATCACCTAAGGACAAGTCCCCAAAGGTTAAGACCCCCTACGGTCCTAATTGCAAATTACAATTGTCTGAGCCAAAAACGACAGTTACACTAGTCTTAACTTTGAATCTTTAGTAAGGTCTAATGAGCTTGTCACTTGAGATCAAGTTTGCTTTGGAAGATGGGGATGGGGAAATAACCATTCTTTTTTTTTTTTATCTTCTTTGGTCTAATACAATAATACAAAAAGAAAAAGTCTGCTCATCTTTACAATTGTCTTATGCATTTTATACTTATATTTAACATTGGTCTTGTCTACAATTCCTGTCCTGCCCATTCCCATGTTTTTAGAGATGATAAACTCATTATCACTTCTTCTGAATTGGGGATTGAGCTTCTCTATTAAAATTCACAGGTACTGTCTTCTATGCTTGCATGTGCGTTTAAAAAGCATGTGTTTTGTGTGTTAGTGACTGAACTGTGTAATTGTCTTCAATCTTAATTAATCTAATACTATATATATATATGTATGTGATTAAGCTTAATAATACAATAGCAACCACAGAAATATACAATACTCATGAACCTTACTGTCAAAATTCTAAATTAATGGACTATAAATCATATCAAAAGGTATTAACAAGATTTCCTCTATGAGGCAAAATTATGAAACATAAGAATCAATGGAAATTGGAAAAAGATCAGTATGCTTATTAATATTAGAAAATGTCCCCTTCATCGAGGAACCCACTATCTTGTTTAGGTATTATGTCTTATGTTAGTAAATAAAGGTTAGGAATGATGAATAGCCTATATTGTGAATTAAAGGTTATAGTTGCATCTTAAATAATTAATGAAAGGCATTAAGAATCATTTTGGTTTCATAAATTATGAGTAACTTGATTTAGCTATTTTGAGACTCTTCTACTGATATGATGCCAATTAAGGTATGTGGATAGTAATTACCTTTCCTTTATGAAATTAAGATGTAAACACGAACCATATAGAAAATAAGTGAGCTCAATTCTGTGCTAGTATGGTGGAGGAGTGTGGAGAAGGTGGAAAGCAAAACAATGATTTTATAATATTTGAAGAATGCGTATGTTTTCACGAAAAAAAAAAGGAATGCATATGTTGATGCTATGAATTGACTATATATAAATTGTGGGTAAAGGATCAAAGTATGAGAATTCTAGCTAACAAAATTAGTGAGTTATGACCTATTAGAAACTTTAGTAATAAGGGAATGTAATAGGCGTAGAATGTTAGATATGGTTATACAACTGTGATCTTATTAGCGGTTAATTCAAGGTATATATGCAATGGTCAAACGGTGATTGTAGGATATGATGAGGATGACAAGAATTAAATAAGGGATCCTAAGTAATTTTTGTGACCGACTAGATTTGAATTGAAGCACCGCAGAATTTACTATGCTCTTAGGGTTCACATGCATTACGCTACTAAGAGGTTGTGAAATGGATTAGCAATACGAATTATGGATTATTTTAGAGATGTTGAATGGGTGCTTTCAGAACTTTAATAGTTTTAAGTTTTTAAGTTTTTTTAGTGTGAAGACTGCGCCTTGGACGGAGTTGCTTTCCATTAAAACTTGTAAAAGAAAAATAGTTCAAAAGTTAAAGTAAAAGTGGGTTTTTAAAATGTTTGGGTTCGGGAGTCTGCTTGAGATGAAGGGAAGGTGTTAAGCACCCTTCTTCCCCCGTCCGAGGAAGGTTACCCTAAAAATTTATTATTCAAATTATTTGACCTTGTACCCAACCCTTCCGAGGTTGTTACACTCACTACCGACTCGGTTTACCTTACTCGTGTCCTGACGAAGCTAAATGCCATGACACTAGAACAACTATGTATTACACTTACCGTTTCTCCACTAAAGAATAAAGGATCTTACATTTATGACTCGTGTTTCCCTTTCTTTTCCGGACTTCTACACTTAGCCTTAGTGGTTTTCATAACCACTTCAGGTTATTCCCAGTCGACATCCCATATCTGACTGACTTAGACTCTTCTCTGACTACTACTTGTAGTCATTTCTGTTTAGAATGGAAAGTCATCAGTCTCCTCCTTACCATCGCACTCATTACTTTGCCTCAGGCTCAGTTCGGTCTTCACACCCGAAGACCTCGCTTAACACGACTATGACTGTGGATCTATACCATCCTTAGGTTAGCCCACTTAGAGTTGCACATCCTATGCTAACTCAACTCATTGGGTTTCTGTTGGCTTTTACCCCAACTCGGCCCACTCAGATTCCTCAACTCACTTAGATCCTGTATTCCTACTTGGAATACATGATCCATTAACTCCAGCATGAACCCTTCCGGAAATGCTCTACTCCCCTTGACCAAACAGGATCCGCTCCCACGGTTTGACTCTTTCCTTTCTTACGGTGTGGCATATGTTCACGAACATATACCGCGTCTTGCAAGTGTGTTACCCGTTGGGTTCCAATCGCCCCCAACGGTAGCATACTTGTTTTATTATTTGGCTTGCATCCCCCGATGCTTACCCAACTCTGTTCCCTTATTCACTCTCTTCTTTTCATTTCGTACCTACGTGGTACTCTTTCTTCGAGTATTTCTCAATACTCGTTACTCACTAAATTCTCCTTCTCGATGAACCATCCTTACGGTTAATTTTCCCTTTATGGCACCCTCATGGCCACTTATATGTTTGGTTTGTCCACTACAATCTGTGTACTATACATGCACTTACGGTAGTAGTTGGTTCTCCACCTCCTACTTGACTCTTATCCTATGAGGTCCTATAGGCTTCCGCTCTTCCCCCTTATGGGACTACTTATCCCTGTCTACTTTCTCTCCCCTCGGGCCTTCACGAGTCCCTTTGGGGTTTATCTTTCACGTTATCTCGTTTGAGAGCTATCTAATGCAATAGCATTCATTTTCTTATCTTTGGATGGTACCCGAAGGTCTACGCCCATTTCCACTTCTACACCTGTTCTAGTCTAACGCCTTCGGATCCATTATAACCCTATGGCCCCTTAATTGGTAACCTTTAGGTTTACCTGTATACTCCCTTGGCACTTTAGCACTCTCTAGTGCTTTTCGATGTCTACTTAACTTTAACTCACTCCAAGCGAGTGATTTCTCAACTACATCTACCATCCTTATACAGCTTACCTGTAAAAGGACTATTGTTTGGTAGGGTATTGGTCACATGAGTTAGTTTTCTTAGGCTCCCTGCGGTTTTAAAGATTAATTCATGTTTATTTCTTAGAAAACCACGCCTAAGGTTTTCGTAAATGGTTAGGGTTTAACCAATTGTAATGACACAAAATGAGAAAGAGTTTTCATGAAAATTTGCCTTCCAATGGTTATCCATAGTAGTTTTAAGAAACGTTTGAGGGTCTTTCAGAATCTCTCATCTAGAAAGACCAAAAAGATTTTTACAAAAATTTCTCATGTGATCAATATCCTATTCTTTATGCTCTTCCTTAAGCAACCCAAGAGAGTTTGGTTGGGCTTAATCCCTTCTTTTCCCCCCTTGTTTGCTTAAGAAACTAGTAGTTCATGGATCGAGCGCAGGGTTGGACTAGGCTCCTTCCCTGTGCCTTCCCATTTACCCGGTTTCCTGCTCGGCATATGGTCACGCTCTACACGTTTACATATGCCTCAACTTCTTAACATCTATCTCTACGGCATATGGTTTGGCCACTTTGCCCTTCCATATACCGTATCCTGATTTTCCAGTCCATAGATTTCTACTTCTATACTGTGGCATACACCACCTCTTTTCTGTTTACTTTCTAGGAAGGACAACTCACTTCCTTCAGCCAAAGCATACCGCACAGTCGTGACCCATTCACGAGGTCATCTTCCTGTCGGTCTCATACCTCATGGCCCTGTTTATTCTTGTCTGTAAACTTTCCATTTCAATCGCCCCATTGGCTTACTTTCTTTTCTACATGTCAAGCGTGCCCTTTTATTTCTATTCTACTTGCATTCCATACTATAATCAAACAACTTGCGCCTATACCATAGCACACAATGCGCTGCTAACAGAGCAGACGCATCGTCTCATTTAACACCTGCAAAACAATCACACATTGTAGCGCATTCCTACCTACAATTCAATCAAATGTGTCTGTGTCTAGGTAGCATCCTCCATGGATGTCTCCTTTCCCTATTATGGCGTCCTAAGGTTCCCAGGGTCACTGCCACCCCACCTTACGCCTTAGTGCTCATCAACACTTGTGTACCGTACAGGTTTTATGCTTTGCATAGAATTTCAAATACAAATTCTATGCTTAAAACGATAACTCGAAAGAATTCATGACCCAACATCCTGAGCAACCTCACAAGTGCCCTACTACTACTTCAAGCACGGCCTCTAGCTCAGCCCATGGGAGGCATTCTCTCCTCCCGGACCAACTTCTCATCTGTACGTGCAGGGATTCTACCGCCCCTCCTAGCTTTCCTAGTAGTCGGCAGCATCCCTGTACTGCACAAGAACGTCACCTGATGAGCATTTATATAATCTATCATAGATTAAGAAGGAATGAAAGAAAGGCTGACTCAAATTATCCTGGGTACTCCTGCAAGTGCCTGTTTAATTCAACGTTGTGCCCATGTTTCACAACGAAGATTAAACCGACACCCGGTTATACCAAAGGCTTCACATGACTTGAAGATAACCAAGCTCTGATACCAATTTTGTCACGACCCCAAATCGGGAGTACGTGACCGGCACCAAAATAGATTTTTACCTCTAAACCCGTAAGCCTTACCCTGTAAACATAATTATAACTACCCTGCTATACAATCAATATATACATATCATAATAGTGGCCACACCTCACTGTGGCCTAACCTGTAATCCACGGTTCACTCAATACCGCTTCAGCTCAACCCAGTGTATAAATATATATCAACATCCACAATAGAAATATTCATATCATATTGATCGTACGTCTCAATACGTAAGATCTATCCTATTCACATGCAGCAAGCACACGTAATATATATATATATATATATATATCCACATCATATTGACCGTACGCCTCAATGCGTATGATCTATCCTATTCACATGCAGCAGTTTATATACTCATACATATATCCTAGTTTTTCCCCAAACTGGACCCTGTCTTTAAGTACATGTCAAGCCGACAAGTCTAGAGTAGGTACATATCGAAAGCTGTAAATATATATACACAACCCTTACAACTTATAATATGTACAACCAAAAGAATCAAAATAACAAAAAGGTGTCCACCCACGCGAACTAGTGCGTAAAGGATGGTCTGATGTCCGTATCACTGTCCAGACGTTGATGCCTGCCCGATACCTGTATCTGAAACATTGAAGAAGAGAGAGTGAGTCAAACAGACTCAGTGAGAAGCTTCCCATCCTCGGCGTTGCGGCGGGTACCACTACAGCTGGGGAAAGGGAAACACCCACAATCACATGCGCATGAAAATACAATTTATCAAATGTTATATTACGATTAGGCAATATTAATATAACATAAAATCAAAGATAAACCTACGGATCATGCTCTCCTATCATGCTTCTCTTAAACAAGCAATCACTTTTAACATATCATTTGAAAGCTATAAATCACTCAACTGGTCCGTGTATCTCACAATGGACAATGGCCTCAACGGGCAAATCTTTTAATCTTTAACTGACCCTACTGCCAGGCTAGGGCAATGGCCTCAACGGGAAATTTCTTTTAAGCTTTAACTGACCCTAGTGCCAGGCTAGGGCAATGGCCTCCATGGGCAATTAAATCAACTGGCCCTAGAACAAGCTAGAGCAATGGCCTCCACGGGCGACTTTATCTAACTTGTTTCTCCTTTCGAGCTTTCAGCTGGGATTCTGACTCTATCTACCCATTACTATCCTAAACTGACTATACCTAGGTAGTGTGAACATTCCTAAGACTCACTAACCAATTATGAGATCTTTTTAATCCTTATTTAATACCCAAACCCTTGATTAGATCATAACCTAGCTTTAAGGTCTTTCCTAAGTTCGATTACCATAAAACGTTGACGTTTATTAACAAATTCTATACGATTTCTTTAATAAGTTTCTAATTAATAGGGTAAGCCAAACCTTGGACTCAATCAATAACTTACCCCCTTGCTTGTTCTGTTCGTTGTATCTCATGTCATCAGATGGATACACTCCAGTACCTCTTTGCCTGTAATCAAACACACATATACAAATACTGTCATATATAATAGTTTAGGAACAACAGTAGCATGTTAACCGCTAAATAATTCTTACAAATAGGCAAGTAGGCAAACCACATATCCGCATCCTCAATCAATCCTGTAGGGCAAGGATGGGAAACCCCTCACCTGGACGGCCTCCTTGCGTTTGTCCTGGAGTAACTCCCGCTCCGGGCGAATCGTGGTTTCCTAACAATTGCATTCACGTGGTTAACATCTTACACTATATGCAGCTCATATACATGGGACATGCTCGTGCCTAAAAATGCGCCTAGACGTCGCCAAGAACCGACTTCTTGGTCTTATCCGTTTTCCCTCTCTCTCATGAGAGTCTCAAGTGCTTCACACTTGGTTTCGTACAATTATCGCTCACCTTAAATTAATTTTGGAGCCTTGGATTCGAGTTACTAAACCTCAATATACTTTTAAATTATCCTACTTAAGTTTTCTTAATAATTACGAAGAAATAAAGTTGCCACTTTAAAATTTGGACTTTATTGTTCCGCAATTTTCCATCCTTGAGAAACAAGAAAGTGCCTAAAATAATTCTTCATGCTTGATAGCATATTTAGAATTATTCTAGGGTGTTTAAGATTGAAAAGAAGAGGTTTGGAGCACTCAACATCACCCTTAAAGTGTATTTGGGCAAACCGAGCAGGGACCCGGCACGTTAACGTTAAGGTTCAACCTTAGTAACCTCGGGCCAGCTCTTCACGATCTTGTTCAGCTAATATTTCAACAATATAATTTCAATAATACCAATCCAAGCCTATTTACTCAAATCCAAGCTCAATTCCTAATTATCAATAATTTCCCCAAATTAAGAATAATTCGAATTTCAACCCCAAATCCTTTCAAATTCGAATTCGACTAAATCCAACGTTATAGCCGCGGTTCCTACCCTAACTAAGTGTTCAAGAACACTTTCTAGGTCTCAATCTACCCTCGAATCAACTCAATCGAAGGTGAATCGAAGAAATCCCTAAAAATGGAGAAATTGAGGGTTTCGAATGAAATTGGGGTTACCAACCTTGATTCGATCGGTGGGAAGTGTGGAAGATGTTGTAGTCAAGCTCCGGTGAGCTTTTCCAGCGTCGACTAACTCTCCTCCGACGAGTTTTCCGGCGACGTTTCCTCCCTCTTCCCCCTTCTTCTTCTCCGTCCACTCCTCCCTCCTCTCTCTCTATCTATCGTCTTCTCTGTCTCTCTCCTTGCGTCTCTCTCTCACGATCCCCTCTCTTTCTCTTTTCTTTTTCTTTTCCTTACTTTTTCTTCTTTCTTTTAATAAACACCCACGACACCCCCCAATTAATTAAATAATTAAATAAATAAATAATAAAGAAATAAATATAATTAAAAATAAATTAATTAATAATCAAATTAAAACACAACTAATATATATTTTATTTTTATTTCTTTTTAAAATAGATAATAAGATAAATAATAATCACTTAAAAATAATATATATATATTTTTAATTTAATTTTCCTTCCCTATTTAATTCAGGTTTCCAATTTCTTAGGTCCTGAATTAAATCTTAAAAATTATTTTCTACTTCTTTTCTTCGCCTTTTATTTTATTTTAAACTTCGAAAAATTTGTTGGGTATTACAGGATATGTCTAAAGAAGTTTATATAAGAATCGTTATATATATATATATACAACAATTATTTATTGGTGAATGACTACATGAAATTTAAACGTTTATAATAAAAATTATGATAATTGTAAGAACTCACATTAATCAATAAATCTTTACAAAAGACATATATAAAGGGATGCTTTTCTTGATGTATATATATGGCTTAGTGGAATTCATTGTTTGTTTATGATATTGTGTAATTCATAGTTTGTTTATGATATTCTTTTTATTTGTTGTTGTCACAAACCCCTATCGGACGTCCGTGACCGGCACGGGAGGTAGGATTTCTCCTATCCCGCAAGCCTCTAATCCCTAATTGACATTTTTATATGTGCATAACTACCCATTTCTAATACAAACAAATTATAATACATATGGTCATCCATTTTCGGTGACCTAAGCAGTTCGCAATTCACGGCTCGCTCAGCGCCGCTTTAGTCTATATATATACACATATTCATTCACACGTACATATAGCATACATATTGATCACGCGCTTCAGGGCAGGTGGTCTATCCTATTCACATGGAGAAGTCATGTGTACAGTCATACATATATTCAATCACACGCTTGCATATAATTTACATATTGATCACACGCCTCAATGCGTGTGATCTATCCTATTCACATGCGGAAGCCATATTTTCATACAATCAGGTATTCAGTCACACATATATATAATTTACATATTGATCACACCCTCAAGGCGTGTGATCTATCCTAGTCGCATGCGGAAGTCATATATATACACACACATGATATATGTCATATCATAGCCTATATTCCCCAACACCATGACCTAACTTTAATCTGTATGAAGCCAACATAACTAGAGTAGGACACATATATATATACAGCTGTTTGCATATGTACAAAGAAACATCCAGAATGATTTATATATATATATATATATATATATATATATATATATATATACATCACGACATATCTATATAATCCAAAATGCACGCGAACTAAGCGTGCGGTCTTCAAATCGGTCCGCCTCCTTGAGAAGAAGTGGACACGTTCCCGACGCCCGAACCACCTGTATCTGAAACATGTAAACAAGGGTGAGTCGAAAAGACTCAGTGAGGAGCTCCCCCATCCCTGGCGTAGCAGCGGGTACCACTACAACTGGGGGAAGGGAGCAACCACAACCACATGCGCATGAAATGGATTTATATTGTGATCTTTAACATGATCAGGCAATCAGTAAATCATATTCACAATTAAAATCCTAATTCATGCTCCTAACATATTTATTAATCCGCATGTAAATCAATCATAAACATATAACATATGGTTCCGTAGTTAACATATACTTGTGCACGTAGGCACTCACTTTCTGTCTCCTGCATTACACTAAGAGAAATACTGGCCCGAAGGCAATCTTATGTTTGAACCTAGTTGATCACACTAGGAACTTTCTGATTCCAAGGCACGCTTAGAGTAATAGCCGGCAACTTGTCTGACCTCAGTTAAGCCAAGGTAATGGCCACTACATGGCATACTTACTACTAACAAAATCCTGTCTGTCCGACTAGGATAATCGACTCGTTCTACCTGAACTAACCTAACAAGTTCAACTAACAATTTAACCTTGAAAGACGCCCTATTAGTAACTAACTGAATATTACACGTGTATATTATTTAGGCCTAGTTTTCCCCCTTCTCAATTATACAACCCTCTCACTCACAATTTACAACCTAGGTTCATTTTCCTCAATGCACCATACGGTCAAAACCTTTACAACGATGATCAATTTAAATGGGTTTCTAAAGTTACTGAACTCTCACATATGAAATCACGACACTATCCTACCCACGGTAACACATAAGGCTCATTGAGCCACATTATCACATATACACATAATTGGTTTGCATTTCCACTGTTTACTTACTAAACATACACATGTAGCGTAAACTCATACAGATAAGTATATTTCATATAATAACTACAATAAATAGGGCAAACCACATTTGCACGTTGTCATCCAACCCTGTGGGGCAGGGATGGGAGAGCCCCTCACCTCGTTGGCCCTCCTGATCAGTCCTCGGAGTGCCTGAAGCTCCAATCACTCTGTGGTGCCCTATACACATGTATGTCACAGGAACTACATGGGCTTTGATCCCTCTTTAAGGGTACGTAGGCCCTAGGCTTTTAACCTAGGTCAAGCCCTCCCTCTTTCTGTCCTCATTTTCTCCCATGATTGTATATATTTTCAAGGCCAAACAATTTTAATATTAATTTTTATGGTCACCGTCTTCAGACGGGGGAAGAAGGGTGCCTAACACCTTCCCTTCATCTCAATCAGACTCCCGAACCCAACATTTTGTGAAAATTCATTTTACCCCACTTTTGAAGTTATTTTTCTTTTTCCAAATTTTGATTGAAAATTTTGTGGCGACTCCCATCAAAGGCTTCAGTCTTTTTCCAAATTTTGATTAAAAATTTTGTGGAGATGCATTGTGTGAGTTAAGCAAGGTCTAGCTTAGGTGTATTCAAAATGCGTGCACCTTGTCTTTTGTTCTGATGTCCTTGAGTCCCCCGGGTCAGGGCCTTTTATACCAAGTGTGGGGGAGAACATGGTCAACCCACGTTCTTGCTAGACGTGGGTCGTCCCACGATGCCTGAAGGCTTTCCACGTCTCTTGGATGGGACCCCAGGAGGGGAGACGTGGGTACCAGCCACGTAGGAGATAGATGAGTGGTGCCAAGTGTCACTGGGGCAAGCTACCGTGATGCTTCTGGAAGCCTAATGCCACGTGTCCTTAGGTGGAATATTTCGTAGTTACAAACGGCAAAAGTGAAGGTACATCTCACTTTCAGTTTAGGAGTTTAAAGGTATTAAGGTTAGAAACTGACGGTGGCTAATACTTGAATGGTGAAAGTAAAACATCTCATTTTCGGCATCTCATGAAGTTTCAGCATCCCACTAACGGTGGCTAATAATCTTCAAGTTTCAACCTCCCATGAAGTGAATTAGATTTTAAGATTCTTTCTTAAAACTCATAGTTCCAGTCCTGGCTTGGATTTGATATCTGGGAACTTGAAGCTTTCATTGACGAACTTGCATAATGAGAGGAACCCATAGAGAGCATAAGATGTATATTTTTGGTAGCCAAAAAAAAAGAAGCAAACATACAAGCAGATGACCCAAAATGCACAGTATTTAACCACAAAATCATATTAAAAGCAGTTATGGCCCAAAATGAATTTTCCCAGCTAGCTAAAGAAATATATATATGTGTGTGTGTGTGTGTGTGTATACAAAGTGGAATTAGATAATACAAAATATGTACCTTTTGTTTTGTATCTTTGTGTATGCACTCTCTTTTGGACTGGAATTTCAGAAGAGTTAGATTTTCTTTGTGATGCCATAATGGATCACTTCTAATTAGAGAGCTTCTTGTTTTAAGCATTACTGATCATAAGATTTTTGCTGCACCTTTTATAGACCCCATAATGTATGGATCACATTATAACTTGCTTCCATGAGGTTGGAGTTGCTTATTGGATTAGTTAAAACTGCAAAATTAAGAAATTAAAATGCAGTAATGTGTTCTGAAAATAATTTGCTAATTAGATTAGCATCAATGAATATGGGCATGTATAGGGATGGTGGAATAGAATCCCAATAGAATAATAATATAGTTTAAGAGATCTTTTTTGAAAGTGGCCTGGTCGGGCCTTTAGTTAGCCTGTGCGTCCCTATGGTCCAGATGTATATTTTTGCTAGATAATTCCATGCACCATATTTATATATGTCTAATCAACCTTTTCCCTCTACCTTCTCAGCAATCAAGAAATGTATTGCGGTGCTTACTACTGAAAGGAAAAAAACAATATATCAAGTTTTACTACTTAATTTAAAGTTCTTACTGCTTCATCTAAACTCAAATAAGAGGGAAATTACAATATATATAGAAACATTGTTAAAAAAGCAAAATCTTCAAGTTCAGACAAATAACTAACCAAATACAAGATCGGAGTGTGCTTATATTGCAGAGGCCTCCTCGTGATCGGGTGCTCAGTTAAAGTAACTATTGAAGTAGAAGTAGTGGAAGCAGCAGTAGTAGTAGTGGTCATACCAGTAGTAAAAGAAGACGGCGTAGATGTTGACATGCAGGTTATGGTGTCAGCGTTTGAAATGTCGCTGCGTAGCAAAAATGAAATTTGGAATCATATTTAATGGAGAGTAAGTGGATCAATTTGGTTGCAGATGGTGGAATAATATGTGTTTCAGCTATTGAGGAAGGTGGAATTTATACTGAAATAGAGTCAACTATATATTGTAGAATTGTGGTGATGGGAATCCCGCGTAATGAAGCATCAAAGCATACCAATCAGAAAAATGGATTTAAAGGATTTCAATTTGAATTTTCGTGAACTAATTTAGTGCTTCCAATGTGATTTTTAAATACATCCAGAATGATATTAAGCATAGCTCACGACATATTGAATGAAAAACTTATTGTCCTTGATTTGAAGGAAAACGTAGCTATGAGTTGTAACACCAATTCTGACTTTCGCATTATATATTTACCATTTAAGAGAATTAAGATATGATATGAATTATTTTGAATTATATTAATTGTGGGAAACCATTCCCGGACAAAGGCATTACATTTGAATTGCAATTGAATATTGAAATAAGTCAGCATGATGTGGAGCCTCATAAACTACATTCCAACGTGGCAGCAGTGGGTTGTTATGTGGTTCTTTCATTTTGTGCATCCAAGTTGAGAAATCTAGAAGGAATGATTTGATCATGGCATTAAATTCAAATTATGATTTAATTTTACCATAACAATCCCATTATTGTCGTCCATCTCTTAATTACAGTAATTGGAATTAAATGGTTAGATGAATAGTCAACTTGTTTGCCATAATATTTGCATATGGAATAATCTTTTCTGGCTATGATATTGGAGTTACCCATGCTGTGTCTTCATTACGTAACGTTCTTCAAATATGAGAGTTTGGGGTGGTATTAAATGCTCGTAACTGCATCATCTTTAAGGCATAGGTGGCATTATTTTCATGGATTTAATTGAGGATTCAATACCACATGTAAGCATTGATTCACATCAGCATGATTTAAAGGATGATTTGGCATTTGAGCAAACCATGTCTTAATTAAGTAGATGTGGCAAGCATTGGCCGGGTGTACATGAAAGAATGAAGTGGATGTCACTACTAGAAAATTAGGTTTTAGTGGCTGTTTTTTAGTAACTTTTTTAAGAATAGCTACTAAAAATGAACTATTGTGACTATTTTTTAAATTGTTAGTATAGATATTATTTTTAGTCACAATAATTTTATAATTGTTAGCAAAATTTATTGATATACTAGCAGTGTTATGGTGATAAGTATTACTAGAAATAAAACTTATTTACAGTGTATGCAAACACCACCTTCAACCTTACCTTCCATTATAGCCGCCGAGTCAAGAAGTCTTCTCCACCATCTTCGTTCAACTCACACTCTTTGATTCTCTTTCTTTCTAGACTCTTCTTCTTCTACTCTCTCGCTTTCCACTTTTACCCTTCCATGGCTTCCGATCTCTAAGTCCAAGCCAAAGAGGCCTTCGTCGACGACCACTTTGTCGACGTTTCTCGAAGGATTCACGGTCTCCGACACAGGTAGCAGATCTCGCGTCGTCGCCGCAGCGTTGCCATCGCGCCTCAGTCGCGTCGTCGTCTCTTTTCAGATCTAGCGTTCTCCTTTTCTTGTAGCAGATCTAGCGTCGCAGTCGCACGATCGTCACGGGATCTTTGCAAGATGCTGGTGAACGTTGCTTACTTTTTTTGGTGAGTTTTAGTAAATAAATTCTTGTGTCTTGCATTATCTTTTGTCTTACAGGTATCCTTTGATTCCACTCGTGTAAGAATAGATTTGACTGGATTCTTCACATCACTGATTTCCATGCAGTTTATCAAATTATTATTATTATTTTTTTTTTATGCTAGATCTTCTCACATCTGCTACTCAGTTTATTTTATTTAACAATATATATATATATTCCCAGGTCAACAATGTTTTACATGATACCTCTGGTTCCATGCCTTGCGTACTCTGTTTATTTTGGTGGCTTTCTTTCTCAGTTTGTAATTGAAAAGATGGGCATGATGGGTGCTCTTCCTCTGCCTTGGGGTTAGTTTCTTAAATATTATATGTGAATATTTGATCCTACTAACTAAATTTATGATACATATATGCTAAGACTTGTGACAATAATAGATCATAGTGTTGAAATCATAAATCCATGAAGCATGGAGACTACTAAGAGAAATGGCATTGACACAAACATGTTGGATTACTTACAATATTCCTTATTTTAAAACAGAAAGTGAGAACACTGGAGAGAGACCGAGTAATGGAGAAGCAGAAGATGCAGAGAGTGATTGGTTGGATGATGATGATGATGATATTGTTGGGAGAAACAGAAGCAAATTTCGTGGATTGCTACAATAATTGCTACTTTGATTGCATCCTAGACATGAGGAAGCTAATACCAATTCTGCCTAACAAATTCTTGCCTTGTGTCTTCCCCTGTTTCAAGCAATGCACCTCTCAGTCATCATGGTCATTTTACTCTTTCTTCTCTCTACATTTACTTTATTATTTGAGTTTCATTCTTACTATTATTAATGCAGATACTGCTAAAATGGAGGGATGTCTCAACAATTGCACAACAACTTTATGCCACAAGAGTCAACTCTAGTGGACATATTTTATTAATGACAAGTTAATGTTCTCAATAAATTAAATAATAAATAAAATAATCTCACAAGTCTTTTTGACTTGGGCTTCAATATCAAAGTTACAAGTAAACAGGGCCAGGTAATAAACAAAACAATAAACTAATGGGAATTAATTCATGCATTTAATCAATAGTCAATTGTAGATTTATCATATTGAAGGTATTACTATGACTTGATCATTATAGTAGACTTTTAATTTTAAATATCAATATTGTGGAAATCCAAACAGGGTATGAATTTATGGATTTTTACTTTTCTTTGGGAAGGATTGGAGTATCACCTATTACTTTCCACTATATAAATAGATGTCCTACCTCTCCCTTTGGCACACATCATCACAAGCAAGTACATTCTAGTTTGCTTCCTTAAACACAATATTATTTTCAGCAGTACTAGTCAGAATATGCAAGGCCTATTTGCTATTCTTTTCCTATGTTATGCTATTTTACCATGCTTGAGTGCCAAAATAACACCACAAGCTAATCCTACTTACAATATAGTTGATTATGGTGCTTCTGGGAATGGCCAAGATGATGATTCACAAGTATGATTTCCAATACCAATTTCATTATCAATTTTCAGCTAAAAATATTTGTTTTGAATACACTTTCATCATACTTAACACACTGAATGTTTTGTGTAAAGGCTTTTCTCAAAGCTTGGGATGTTGTTTGTAATGCAAATGAGGACAGTCCTACCCTCTTCATACCCAAAAGCAAAACTTTCTTGTTGCAGCCTATGGTTTTCCAGGGTCCATGCAACCCTTCCACCATTAATATTTAGGTAAATCACTTATAAATAGGTTTTCTATTAGGACTTAACTTTAGAGTTTGAACTCACTCAACTGTACTATTTTGGGATGGCAGGTTCAAGGAACTATCATTGCCCCAGGAAGTGTGGATGCTTGGAAATGGCCATCAAATAGTTATAACGTTGACACACCTAAAATAATTGTGTTTATGCTTTTATAAACATTAAGTTTCTTGTATAATATTTACCAAGAAAATAACTTGTAAAATGAGCTTCAGATTGCTTTTGAAAATTTTCTGCCATCCCAGGAGTCCTTTTGTTTGTATATCTGAATGTTGACATGTGATACATTTTGTCATGTGCTTATGCATTTATACCAACTAAGTGGTGCATAGGTGGAATTGTCTTGCTTGATGTTGTTTTCTTGGAACTTATCACTTACACTTTGTCCAGATTTTTATAGAAGGAAATGAAGTTTGTGGTTTCAGGTGTGGAAATGCTTGCTCCTGAACAAGTTTTTAACTTTTTATTGCAGGGGTTTATGTGCCTGACTTTGTTGTTGCTGTATTAATTGGAGTCATGAATGGTTGGTGCTTGGGCCCTCTATTGCCTATTTGTGGTCATTGGTTAGCCAGAAAATCTATTTTGCAAATTTTTCTACATCTTAGTGTGCTTGCTTTGGCATTGTCATCTCAGTTCTTTCCTTACAGCATGTCTGCACCTAACAGGGTTGTTTTTTAGCATACATTCCATACTGCAGGTATTGACAGATAGCATGTCTGTTATTGTTGTTAATATTATTGTTATTATTATTATTATTTCTTTTTCTGTTCTCGAAGTATTCTAACCACTTTATGTTGTTTGGCAATTTCAAGTCAGATTGTTGAAGCCAATTATGAATTTTCTGTAGTGGATTCCAATTCTTTACTTTTCCTTTTCAAACACTCGCCAGAAGTGGCAAGGGAATTGAATGTTCCTTCTGACTTTTCATTTCAATCTGCTTGCATTCGCGAATTGCTCTTCTCGATTTGGCTGAGAGAGGTGAGTCTTCTGTCCTTCATTGTTTTTCTCTTTCTCTTTTCCGTTGTCCTTCATAGTTCATAGATTTGTTTTTACTAGAATGCTTGGCATACTTACTAAAGAGGTAACCTTATTCGTACAGAAAGGAACTTTTGACTATGATAGTGTTTTACTTACAACCTATGTTTATTCTCTATTTTTTTGGAGGCATATGGTTTTATCTCTAAGCTGAACCAAAGCTCACCTTGTGTTTGTTCATCAACTTGTGTTTAACTTTTTTTGCTGCTAATTGTTTTTTTGCCTAACAAATTGTTTTCATTGTCTTTATCAGAGTTGCAAATTGGTGTATAGCAGTAAACTTAACGTCAGTATCTATCTTTATTATTTTTTGAAGTTTCATGGATATGTAACTTTATGTATATAATCATTGTATAATAGGCTAGTTGTTTTGCTGTCCAAGTAAAATTTAGCAAGGAATTATTAAATATTCTTCCTCACATGCATATGTTGTTCTGTAATGCTCAGAATACTATATATATATCTTTTCTTTTTGTTTGGGTTCTATTAATTCCCTTAAATTCGTCTTGAGGGGTTCTTGCATTTATTATAATTGTTACAAAATACATAGCATATAGCAGCAGTTTTTTTCTTGCTGGTATAAAATGTGTCTATACCAGCTGTTTTTCCTTGCTGGTATAAAATGTGTTTATACTAGCAATTTTTTGTTATCTATACCAGCAATTTTTTGCTTGTTACTATAGAAAAAGCTTATATCAACAGTTTGCATTTTGCTAGTAGAACTTTCTAGTGACAGGGAAATAGCAGCAGATTGGACCTTAATAGCAGCAGTTAGGACAATAGCTGGTATAACATTTAGCAGCAGTTTTAGTCATTTTTAGCAGCAGTTTAAGCTGCTGCTAAAAACCTTTTTTGTAGTAGTGTGTCAATTAATTGTAAATATATGTAGCAAAATTTGGTAATAGATCATTTGAGTGTGTTTTAGAACATTTAAGAGGAATTGTAGAGAAGAATGAACATGATATATTATAGAGACATGTGTTAGAAGAATGCACTATGTACATTACTTTATATAGATTAATAGATTAATATATTAATAGAAGATTAATAGATTAATAGATATAAATATATAGCTATAGATTATATTTGGATTTTATATTATCATAATTTTGGGATTGCTTGAGTCATAATATAATTTAGGCATGCACATGTTTGGAAAGTTGATCGAGTATGTATAAAGGAGGAGAGTTACTATGGCTTTTTTTTTTTTTGTTATTATAGCTATTTAAATGATTGAAATATTGTTCTTGTATCAATAAAAAAGAATTATCATTCCAAGTTTCGAACAATCTAATTATTGTTCCCATGTCAAGAAAAAAAAAGAACTAGGAATGCACATGCACAACTGTCAATAAAATAATTTTTATGTGAAACTGTGATGAATTTTTTATAATATAATAAAAAAGAATTAAAAATTCACATGCTTATGATATATAAATTTTTTCAAAACTGACATGGGAACAATGGAAATTCAATTGTTGATAAACAATAATTTGGGTTATTGATATTTAATGCATATTATTGTGAAAGACCAATGAAATTCGAGTACAAAGCCGTGTAATGGAGAAACTTTGGAAGGTTTTATTCATAGTGCTATTAGTCAACCATTTTATTGCTATAGTTACACATAATCCAATCAATTTCCAACATCATTTATAAAATCAACAGTCAAAATATATCACATAATTAATTCACTTTAAATGAGAAGTATATATTAATGTTGAATCTTGGCAGATTGATGCATAGATCATACAAACATTTATGATATGAAAAATCACATACAATCTGCATTGATTAAAAAGGCTGGGCCAAGGAATGATCTCGCCCATTGGCTTGGAGGTATACTAGATTTTTTCGAAGGATGACATGGCAAAATTGCAAAACTTGACACTCCAGCCACGTGGCAAGAATTGGCTTAATGTAGTTGGCTTTAGCAATATATATAGATATATAGATATATAGATAGATACCGCACAAGCGTCCAATCACTTCTGAAATAAATAGAAAATAAAATTTTAAAAATATAAGATAATTGGTTTATATTTCGTTTAAATATAAAAGATGTGTTTTAAAAAAATACTTATCAACTAAAATATCCTGGTTGAAATCGTTGGAAAATATCCATTGTGCAAGTATAAATTCAAATCCATAGTGAGGGATTGATTCATTATAATACCCCGAAAAATTTTGATGATTAAAGAATGATTTATTTAAAATTTCGAGGATTTAAGAATGATTTATTTCGGGGCTAGGAATTAAAACTTTAAAAAGAATATAGAAAAAAAAATATAAAATATGAAGGTTAAGGGAAACCGGAAAGGAATCGCGAAAATCTTCGAAATTTCAAGTAAAATAAAAGATGAAAGAAAGGAGTAAAATATTTTTTTTTTTGGAAATTATTCAGGACCTACGAAATTAGAAACCCAAAATAAATAAGAGTGGAAACTAAATCAAAATATTATTAGTTATTATTTGTTTAATTATTAATTAGTTTATTTTTATTATGATTATTTTAAATATTTAAAAGGGGGTTTTTAAGAAAGTAGAAAGTGAAAGAAAAGAAGTAGAAAATAATTTTTGGATTTAATTTGGCACCTAAGAACTTGGACACCTGAATTAAATAGGGAAAGGGATTAAATTAAAACTACATATTAGTTATTAATTATTTAATTATAAATTAATTTATTTTTAATAATACTTATTTATTATTTAATTATTTAATTGTTAATTATTTTATTTTAATTATATTTAGATATTTATTTTTTATTTTATTAATTTTAATTATAATTAATTATTTATTATTATAATTATTATAATTATATAAAAAAAGTGCCGTGCGTTTTTAGAAATAAGAAAGGGTTGAAGAAGAAAGAAAGAAAGAAAAAGAAGAGAAGAAGAAAGAGAAAGAAAAGAAAGGAAAACGTAAGGTAGAGAGAGAGGGAGGATCAGAGAAGAGGAAGAAGGGGAAGGAGGAGGAACCGCCGGAAACTCGCCGGGGAAGAGCTAGCCGACGCCGGGAAAAACCACCGGAGCTCGGTTACAACATCTTCCACATCTCCCACCAATCGAATCAAGGTTGGTAACCCCAATTTCATTCGGAACCCTCAATTTCTCCATTTTTAGGGATTTCTTCGACTAACCTTCGATTGAGTTTTTTTGAGGGTAGATTGAGACCTAGAAAGTGTTCTTGAACACATAGTTGGGTAGGAATCGAGATTATATTTTCGGATTTGCCCAAATTCGAATTCGGAAGGGTTTGGGGTTTAAATTCTAATTATTCAAAAATTGGAGAAAATTGTTGATAATTAGGAATGAACTTGGATTTGAGTAAATAGGCTTGGATTGATATTATTAAAATTATATAGGTGAAATATTAGCTGAACAAGACCCGTGAAGAGCTGACCCAAGGTTACTAAGGTTGAACCTCGACGTTAACGTTCCGGGTCCCTGCTCGGGTTGCCCAAATACACTTTAAAGGTGATGTTGAGGGCTCCAAACCTCTTCTTTTCAATCTTAAACACCCTAGAATAATTCTAGATATGCTATCAAGCATCAAGAATTAATTTAGGTACCTTCTTCTTTCTCAAGGATGGAAACTTCCAGAACAAATTAAGTCTAACTTCGTTAATTTCAATCTTATTCCTTCACAACCTTTAGGAAACCTTAAGATAAATTGGAGGTATATTGAGGTTTAAAAACTAGATTTCTTAGAACCCAAGTAGGAACACAAGTTGAAACAAAATGTTTAGACCTTCCTAAAATTAGGATTCCTTCCAATTAAGTTAGAGAAGGTTCCTTAGATGTGAATACAAGTTAGATAGAGGTCTAATACTCAAATCCAAGTATGTGAAACACTCAAGTAGAGTGTTATATTCGAGTAAGTCAAGTGTCCGAGGAAGGATACGCATAAGTTGGGATAGAGAAGTCCAATAAGACCAAGAGCTTGACTCTGTGGCAACCATGGACTACAGGTGAGAGTAATGGAGAGATAAATAACAAGTGAAGTTAAGTAATAACCTTAATGAAGTAAATATTGTTCTTATAGGAACAACGACACGCAATAGAGTGCAACAGGAACTCCGAGGAGACTAAAGTAACAGGAGAGAATTGAATGGAAGGTTGGCCAAGGTAAGGGTTCTTCCATCTCTGCTCCTAGGGTTGTTTGCTTATGTGGATTACATGAGTATGTATATTCTCTGCTTGTCTGGTATGTGTTAGCTAGAGATATAGAATGCTAAAAGAATGAAAAAACTAGAAAATAGGTTGTGGAAAGTAGCTTGGATAGGAAGACATAGGGGTAGAGTATAATTGTTTGCTATGATTGGTGTGTTACAAATCCAACTCATACACTCCGGAGGCATGATGAGTATTTCATTAAACCTTTTCCACGACGGTGGCAAGAGTCCTTGTACGGAAGGGCTAAACTTTATTTTGAAAACTCGTCACGACGGTGACTTAAATTAAAATCATGCAAAGGGAGTTATTGGTGGGTTTTGTATTTGGTTATGCTAGCGATGTGAGACATCAACTAGAACAACATCAGATGACACTTAAGACCTCAGTTTTTCTAATCACCATGACGATGGTCATTGCCCTATCCTGGCAATAGGGTCTGAAAGGTTTTATATTGCTATAATGATAGCTAGAGGCTCAGAGAGTGCATCTGGACGGGTATATGAGTTATATCCTGTTGAGGATACTTGTACATATTAATAAGGAGAGGAATTGTTGATCCTTCAGGAAAGATACAAAGAATCCTATTAATGTGTGAGACCAAGATAAGGAGACACAGGAGGAACCTACGGGTGAACCGTGAGCCTGATCTTGCTGAAGAGAATTCATCCTGTTGAGATGGTCCAAGGTGTATCAGTGTCCAGGCTTTGAGACATCATGTCGTGCCCGCCAATGTGGCCTGGTTGGGTAATGGACGAGTGGGCTCAAGCTATTGCCTCGCAGCAAGGGGTCAAGACGTGCCACGTGGTGGCTATGTATCAATTGTTTGATAGATAGAAGTTGATTGTGTTTGATTAATAGAATTGTCACGAGGTGACTAGTACCCAAGTGAATGAGTTAAGTATTGCTTAATTAACAGAATTGTCACGAGGTGACCAATACCCGAGTGAATGGGTTAAGTATATTTGCCACGTGGTGGCCAGTAACCCGAGTGCACGGGTTCGAAGTAGAAAAGCCACGTAGTGGCTAGTAGATACCCCATAGTGGGGGAAATTAAGTAGATGTATGCTAAAGTATTTGTGTGTATGTACAAATTTTCTGTGTTTGCATATAATTGTTGATTGTGCAGCATAGTGATGACGTACAGGATTACGTCACCACAACGTCTTGTTTGATTCAAAAATGCTGAACGTGAGAAGACCGGTAAGTAAAAGCCGGCACTATATGTTACATGTTTACTTGTTGATTGATGACGTGTGATAAAGTGCTGCATTCTTATTTCTGTTAAATGCATCTGAGTGGTTGGGTGAAATATCTGTTGTTGTGTGATCACCGAGAATGCATGCTAATTAACAGTAACCAATTGTTTTTGCATGTGGTTGTGTATGACTCCCAATCCTAGCGTTATGGCACCCGCCTTGTGCCAGGGATGGGAGAGTCCTCACTGAGTCGCGTGGTTAAGACTCACACCTCATTTTTGCTACACAGAGACAGGTTAAGTACAGGTGGAAGAAGTCTCGGTGGAACGAGGGACAAGCAAAACTTTCCAAGACCCACAACTTGTTTATGCGGGTGAATAAATTGTAATTGTAATTTAAATTACTTTATCGTTGTAGCATAAAGTAAAGCTTAGACGCACCCAATTAGATTGTATTACTAAATCTAGAACTTTCAGCTTCACACACCTTAAAGATCAGGATTTATTTTACTGCGATGCAAGGAAAATTTGTTTTCAAAATATATATATATACATATATCAGTTGCATGTGAATAGGATAGGCAGCATCTTCGGATGTGTAGCCAGTACACAGGTTATATATTATGTGTGTTTTCCTATATCTATATCCTGAAGCGGCACTGGCCGTGGATTTGCTTGCCTAGGATAGGCCACCATTTCGGTGTAGCCATGGTATTATAATGCATGTGAATGTATTTTCAATAATAGATATTCTGTCAATTAGGTGATAAGGCTTACAGGCATACGGGTATTCCTTGTGTCTGTGCCGGTCACGGTCCTCTAAACGGGGGTCGTGACATTCATCATCATCCATCTCAGCAACGCGAGTTTGGAATTGAAAATTCAGTTTGTACGAATGATTCGCAACACGGAAGCCTCCACTATTTGAACCAGGGTTAAATTGAGACATGACATAAACGGAACCTTCCATAAGGACACTGACCAATTTAACAACAAAAAGGACTTCTCACATGGGCACCAATTTTATAACCCTGCATGGAAGAGAGAACGATTCTCAACACGATATCAAAAGTGTGATAAGTATAATAAGAGTACAGAACTTTTAAAATTAAGTACTGCCATCCAATAAACATATACAACACATACCTCACGATCACAAAAGCACCATCTCAATGGAATTATGCTGATGTGACTTCGAATTAGGAGGAGCACTCCAAAGTCTCACCACACGTGCCTTGATGGTCCACTGACAACTCAAGGCATGAATATATTTGATTCTGTTGAACCTATTTTCCATGGCCCTATGAAAAAACTGAAGGTTGTAAGGTGTAAGGCGTTGTATGTGTAGGGTCTTTAGAGCATAAGACTATCTCAAATCCTTACGATATTAATCAGATATGCTGAATGATTGGCAAGATTGAATGAATATTTGTGTAATGACCCTCATTTTCGAAGAATGTGGGACACTGAAAACTAAATAGAACACCCTCTTATTAGTTGCTTCTCATTTATGAAATTTGGATAGGAGTATCAAAATATACTATTATAAGCATTTTTTTAGGAAAAAAAGAAGAAGTGGAGGGCGTCAAATATAATTAGGGACTTAAATGAAATAAATTTCTCTTATGCGGGGCAGAACTGTAATAAAAGAGGGACTTAATTGAAAGACACTTTTTTTGTGGGGCAGAATTGTAATTTTACGAAATAGATCGGATTTTCTCTCTCTCTTCTCCCGAGAGTTCTTCAGAGTCTTCCTCCTCTTCTTTTTTTATTCGATCTTCCTTCTTTCCTTTCCACTTTCCTCTTATATTCATTCTTCCTTCCTTTCTTTATTTTCTCTTTGCCACACTTGAGCCACGTTTTCCGACCACCGTAGCCGACCAACGTCGTCAGTTCCGGCGAGCTGATGTTTGGGAAAGTGCTAAAAATGCTGTTGCACTCTGTTTTTTTTGTGATGTTGGGTGATGGTGTGGATTTTGAGAGAAGTTTGAAATGGTGTGGAATAATAATGTGAGTTCCTTCTTTCTCTCTTGTTTCTATTTGATGGTAATAGTTTTCGAAGAGAAAACAAATCTTGGAAACTCTTGTTAAAATGCTAGTTTCTATCTCTTGGAACATATTGAAAGATTTGGGAATTTTTAAGATATGCTTAGGGTTTGGAATTTGATTAAAGAAGGAATTTAATATTGTTGGAATTCATGAAACCTTGAATAGAACTTAAAAATTAAGTGACCAAATAGGCATACATGTTTTGGTAAATCCAATATGAGAATTGGGGATTCTTAACGAAATTAGTTAGTCGAATTCCCAAATTTATTCTACTTTCACAATTATATATATATATATATAATACTATTATAATATAGACTTATTTAGTTAAGTTTAATCATTTTGCTGAAGCATAGAGAATGCATTTTGCTAAAGAATTTACACAAAGGAAAATAAGATAGTAGATTAGTAAGGGGGAGTTTGGTATTATTGCCAGTTTTTAGATTTCTATTTTTTGAAAACTGAAATCTGTGGTCTGTTTTTCTGTGTTCTGTTTTCTATTTTCTGTTTTTTGTTTTACATCTACAGTTTTCTATATTAATAAAATAATAGAAAATAAATATTTATGGAAGTTCAAAATAAACTTACGTGGATGTTTTGGGAGTAAGAAAATTCATGCACATTCATGGTGGGTGGTGGGTGTTGGTGGCGGTATGCAGCGGTGGTTGGTCGGCGGTTAATGTTAGTGGTGAGTGGGTCGGTGGTGATGGTACGCAGTTGTGGTTGGTCGGTAGTGAGTGGTGGTGGTGGTTAGTCATGGTGGTGGGTGGTGGTTGCTGGTGGTGGTGGACATGGTAGGTGGTGGTGGCAGGTGGTTGGTGGTCGTGGTGGTGGGTGGTGATTGATGGTGGTCGTGAGTGGTAGTGTTAGGTGGTCATGGTGGTTGGTGGTGGTGGACGTGGTTAGTGGTGGTGGTAGGTGGTGGGTGGTGGTTGATGGTTGTGGTGAGTGGTGGTGGTGGGTGGTCGTGATGGTGGGTGGTAGTGGCGAGTGGTGGTGGTGGTAGACGTGGTTGGTGATGGTGGCAGGTGGTTGGTGGTCGTGGTAGTGGGTGGCGGTTGCTGGTGGTGGTGAGTGGTCGTGGTGGTTGTCACGACCCCCATTTAGAGGACCGTGACCGGCACAGACATAGGGAATACCCCTATGCCTGTAAGCCTTATCACCTAATTGACAAAATATCTATTATTGAAAATACATTCACATGCATTATAATACCATGGCTACACCGAAATGGTGGCCTATCCTAGGCAAGCAAATCCACGGCCAGTGCCGCTTCAGGATATAGATATAGGAAAAACACACATAATATATAACCTGTGTATTGGCTACACATCTGAAAATGATGCCTATCCTATTCACATGCAACAGATATATGTATATTTATATTTTGGAAACAAGTTTTCCCTGCATCGTAATCTAACGGATCCTGATCATTCACCCACATGAAAAAGTTGTGGGTCTTGGAAAGTTTTGTTCTTTCCTCGCTCCACAGAGACTTCTTCCACCTGTACTTAACCTGTCTCTGTGTAGTAAAAATGAGGTGTGAGTCTTAACCACGCGACTCAGTGAGAACTCTCCCATCCTCGGCGCAAGGTGGATACCATAGTGCTGGGTTTGGGAGTCATACACAACCACATGCAAAAACAACCAGTTACTGTTAATTAGCATACATTCTTGGTAATCACACAACAACAGAAATTTCACCCAAACACTCACATGCATTTAACAGATATAAGCATACAGCAGTTTGTTCCACATCATCAATCATCAAGTAATCATATAACATATAGTGCCGTCTTTTACTTACCGGTCTTCTCACGTTCAACATTTTTGAATTAAACAAGACGTTGTAGTGATGTAGTCATGTACGTCACCACTACACTGCACAATCAGCAATTATATGCAAACACAGACAATTTGTATATACACACAGATACTATAACATACATCTACTTAATCTCCCCCACTCTAGGGTATCTACTAGCCACTACGTGGCTTTTCTACTTCGAACCCGTGCACTCGGGTTACTGGCCACCACGTGGCAAAGCATACTTAACCCATTCACTTGGGTGCTGGTCACCTCGTGACAATTCTAGTAATCAAACACAATCAACTTCTATCTATCAAACAACTGATACGTAGCCACCACGTGGCACGTCCTAACCCCTTGCTGCGGGGTAATAGCTTGAGCCCACTCGTCCATTACCCAACTAGGCCACAATGGCGGGCACAGCACGACGTCTCGAAGCCTGGCCGCTGATACACCCTGGACCAACTCCACAGGATGATTTCCCTTTTCTAGGTTAGGCTCACGGTTCACCCGTAGGTTCCTCCCGTGTCTTCTTACCTTAGTCTCACATATCAATAGGATTCTTTGTATCTTTCCCGAAAGATCAACAATTTCTCTCTTTGTTAATATGGACAAGTATCCTCAACAGGATATAACTCATATACCCCTCCAGATGCACTCTCTGAGCCTCAAGCTATCGTCATAGCAATATAAATCCTTTATGACCCTATTGCCAGGATAGGGCAATGACCATTGTAATGGTGATTATAAAACTGAGGTCTCAAGTGCCATATGACGTTGTTCTAGTCGACGTATCACATTGCTAGCATAATCAAATCCAAAACCCACCAATAACTCCTCTTGCATGATTATAATCTAAGTCACCGTCGTGACGATTTTTCAAAATAGAGGCTTAGTCCTTCCGTACAAGGACTCTTGCCACCGTCGTGGGAAAGATTTAATAAAATACTCACCATGCTTCCGGAGTGTATGAGTTGGATTTGTAACACACCAATCATAGCAAACAATCACACTCTACTCATATGTCTTCCTATCCAAGCTACTTTCCACAACCTATCTTCTAGTTCTTTTATTCTTTTAGCATTTTATACCTCTAGCTAACACATACTAGACAAGCAGAGAATATACATACTCCTGTAATCCACATAAGCATACAACCCTAGGAGCAGAGATGAAAGAGCCCTCACCTTGGCCAACCTTCCATGCAATCCTCTCCTGTAACTTTAGTCTCATCGGAGTTCCTGTTGCACTCTATTGCGTAACGTTGTTCCTAAAAGAACAACATTTACTTCATTAAGGTTATTATGTAGCTTAACTTGTTATTTATCTCTCCATTACTCTCACATGTAGTCCATGGTTGCCACAGAGTCAAGCTCTTGGTCTTATTGGACTTCTCTATCCCAACTTATGCGTATCCTTCCACGGACACTTGACTTACTCAAATATAACACTCTACTTGAGTGTTTCACATACTTGGATTTGAGTATTAGACCTCTATCTAACTTGTATTCACATCTAAGTAAGTTTATCTAACTTGATTGGAAGGAATCCTAATACTTGGATTTCAACTTGTGTTCTTACTCGGTTTCTAAGAAATCTAGTTTCTAAATCTCAATACACCTCTAATTCATCCTACATTGCTACTTAAGGCTTCCTAATAATTATGAAGGAATAAAATTACCATTTTAGAATTTGGACTTCATTGTTCCGCAAGTTTCCATCCTTGAGAAACAAGAAGGTATCTAAAATAATTCTTGACGCTTGATAGCATATTTAGGATTTTTCTAGGGTGTTTAAGATTGAAAAGAAGAGGTTTGGAACTCTCAACGTCACCCTTAAAGCATATTTGGGCCAACCGAGCAGGAACTCGGCACGTTAACGCAAGGTTCAACCTTAGTAACCTCGACCCAGCTCTTCACGGGTCTTGTTCAGCTAATATTCCAACAATATAATTTCAATAATATCAATCCAAGCCTATTTACTCAAATCCAAGCTCAATCCTAATTATCACAATTTCCTCAATTTGAAAATAATTATAATTTCAACCCTAAATCATTCCAAATTCGAATTTGGACAAATCTGAGAATATAATCTTGATTCCTACCCCAACTAAGTGTTCAAGAACACTTTCTAGGTCTCAATCTACCCTTGAAACAACTTAATCGAAGGTGAATCGAAGAAATCCCTAAAAATGGAGAAATTGAGGGTTTCGAATGAAATTGGGGTTACCAACCTTGATTTGATTGGTGGGAGGTGTGGAAGATGTTGGAGTCGAGCTCTGGTGGTCGTGGCCAGCGTCGGACCGCTCTTCTCCGGCCGTTTTCTGGCGAAATGCCACCTTCCCCTTCTCCTTTACTCGTCTCCTCCATCACTCTTCCGTTTTCCTTCACTTCCTTCCTCTCTCCCCGCGTCTCTCTCATCTCTCACTTTCCCTTCCTTTATTTCTTTTTTTCTTTCTTTATATCAACCCACGGCAAACCCCAATATATAATTAAATAATATATATATATATATATAATAATAATAATAAAAATAAATAAATAATTAAATAATAAGATAACTAATAATTAATAATTATATTAATTAAATACTTAAATAATAAATAAATAAATATAATTAAAATGAAATTAATTAATAATTTAATAAATAATAACTAACATGTATTTTTAATTTAATCTCCTTCCCTATTTAATTTAGGTTTCTAATTCCTTAGGTCCTGAATTAAATCCTAAAAATTATTTTCTACTTCTTTTCTTTCCCTTTTTTTTTAAACTATGAAAAATTTTCTTGGGTATTACAATCTTTGAAAAGAAAAATAAAGTTTCCTTTCCGGTTTCTTTTTAACTTTCATACTTTTTCTATATTCTTTTTAAATTTTTAAATTCCTAACCCTGAAATAAATCATTCTTTAATCCTCGAAATTTTCTGGGGTATTATAGTGGTGGGTGGTGGTTGCTGGTAATGGTGAATGGTGGTGGTGGTGGATGTGGTTGGTGGTAGTGGCAGGTGGTGGGTGGTGATTGATGGTGGTGGTGAGTGGTGGTGGTAGGTGGTCATGGTGGTGGGTGGTGGTTGATGGTGGTGGTGAGTGGTGGTGGTGGACGTTGTTGGTGGTGGTGCAGGTGGTGGGTGGTGGTTGATGGTGGTGGTGGTGCGTGGTTGTGGTGGTGGTGGTGGTGGATGTGGTTGGTGGTGGTGGCAGGTGGTGAGTGGTCGTGGTTGTGGGTGGTGATTGATGGTGGTGGTGAGTAGTGGTGGTAGGTGGTCATGGTGGTGGGTGGTGGTGGTGGTGGACGTGGTTGGTGGTGGTGGCATGTGGTGGGTGGTCGTAGTGGTGGGTGGTGAGTGGTGGTGGTGGGTGGTGGTTGGTGGTGGTGGTGGTGGTAGACGTGGTTGGTGGTGGTGTGGTGTGGTGGGTGGTCGTGGTGGTGGGTGGTGATTGAAAAAAAACTGAAATGAAATTTGTGGAAACCACATTTTGTGGTTTCCTATATGGTGTTTTATGTGTTCATATTAAGTTCAAAATTGAAAATAAAACTCATTCAGCCAAACAAGTTTTCAGTTTTTTTTCCAAAATAAAATAGGAAACAGAAAACCGCAACAATACCAAACACCCCCTTAAGTTTACATAGTTGAAGTTAGGGATATGGTAGTACTCGAATGGAGAATAGTAGAAACTCCTAAAATCATTTAAATTAATTTGAGTTGAACTCTATATTAGAGATTGGGTGATTGAAAGTGAATCTTTAATATTCTAATAGGTTGTTTGGGATCAATCCCCTATAAGAGGCACTATAGAGGTGATAGACTATCTTTGATTTGCTTGATTTCATGATGAGTGGATGATGTATATTGTATTCTCTTTTTATTCCGTCTATGCTTTTGATACACCTTTGGCCCATTAGTTTAGTATGGGGAACAACCCAAACTTTATACTTTCGCATCTCTTTTGTTCTTCATTTGACAAATTCTGCATTTCGAACTGATGAATTGATTATTATTGTTATTACTATTATTATTAGTAACTATAATGTTTTGTGAAACTTTCGGTAAGAAAGCTCTGGATAGCCTTGAAAACAGGTTCTTCGTGATGCTTCAGTTACTATTTAGTGAAATATTTCACATATATATTTATTTTGTTGCATTCAAGGAGACCTTACTCTCTTTGATATGAGGAATTAAATTGTGAACGTCTATTTCTGCATCTCTGCTGTTTTCAAGGCAAAATATATTTTGATTAGATAAATTATAATTGTACTAATTTTTCTCTTTGTAAAAGAATTTATTTGAGGAATTATCTAGTACGGAACCCTAATGCCAACGCAGTATCGTTAGCCCCTTGGTGCACCTTGGAACCCCAGCTAGCAGGGGTGTTGCTAGCCCCGTTTGTCGGCCAACACATGTGGATTGGATATATCTGATTTCGTGAGCCTTATGCTCATGTACGTTATGACTGGTTCTGTATAAATGTTTCTCTTTATATGACTTTCTGGTTATGAATTTGATGAACTTGAGAATTAACCTTATGTTGAACGGATTCATTAATGTATATGTAAACTTGTATTTTACTTTCGATTTACATCGCATCTTTAAACGTCACTATCAAGCATGGATTGCGAAAAACTCGTGTCTTTGGGTTGTTCCTCTCCTATTATGGTAGGTATTATCTACTCACTGGGTTGCAAAACTCACCCCTCTTATTTTGTTTTTCCCAAAACAGATTTAGCAGGTTCGTCGGTGGATTAGGCAAGTGTGATACTGTCATTTGAAGAGCCACACATTGTCTGTGTGTGCATGGACGGTATCAATTTGTATTCATTATATTATTTCTCTCTAGAGTTGCTCCATAATTCCACAGGCAGGATCTCCGCTTTAGTAAAAGTTGTACTTAATGTTTTAATACTGAAAAGTTGTGAAGTTATTTGAAATTTGATTACTTAGGTAAATTATTCTATTTGTCAGGCTTACTTGAACTCCACGCCGGTCATGAGCCCGATTTGTGGTCGTGACAAAAAGTGGTATCAGAGCCCTAGGTGTCCTGTAGTTAATGGAGCGAAGTGTCCTTTGGTGGAACCTCATCTATCATTATGAATCTCGGGTATAATTATAGGTGAGGTATCATTGAAGGCCTTATAGGATGTATTGTCCCTATGTTTCTTCGAATCTTAGAGTTAGAGGTCAAATGTTCCATTCCAAGTTTGTGTTCATGAGGTTACTTTGTTTTACCTTTGATGGATTTGAATAGACTTAGCAAAATATCCCTTACTAAGGATAAGAAAAGTGGAAAGGCAACAATTTAATCAAGTTTGTGATAATGTTGGTTGTGAATTGATTTGATTGGGATGCCGCGTTCTAAGCTTAGTTTGTGGTTTGGTGAGCATGTCTTTCTGACTTGATTTTGTTTGTCTCAGTTTAATTTATTAAGCCTATATGAGCTTACTTTGAGTTTTTGTAGAAGCTTGCTTCTTTTGTGACTGAAATTTTGACCAATTTGATCAATGCACTAAATGCAATAAATTTTTAGAAGTTTAAATAACAAATTGCTACATGAGCGCCTGTACAATATATATTCTCATTATTGTTGGATGGGACTCTATTTTGACTATACTTTGGTGTTTAGCTTGTAACCTCTTTGGAAAAATATATATATATATATATATATATATATATATATATATTCCCTATGGATGCTAAGAGAGGTTGGACTACTTTTGAATGTTTGATTTTCTTGGGTTTCTTTAATACCTTTCCAAGGAGTATTTACATTGTCATGTATGTGAAATATTGGTTTCTTTGCTATATGATTCAATTAAAGACTTTGTGAGCTTGGCAACATATATCTAATAAAATTTATTTCTAGTAAATTTTGTGGTAGACATCTTCGAATACAAACTAATGTACTGATATGGATAGGAATATATGTCTTTAAGTGAAGTTGAAAGTGTTTAAGAATTATAATTTCTTCCAATAAGAGGTGGATGTTTACTACATGGTGAGGCCCTAATTTTCTTTTTCATATATATATATATATATATATATATGTGTGTGTGTGTGTGTGTGTGTGTGTGTGTGTGTGTGTGTGTATATTCTTTAGAGCTTTTATGTGCTTTGTAGCACAAGGTTATTAGTTGTATATATATTATTTTGTTGTTTTCTTATAGGTTACCTCGTGAAGCTATTGGTTTGGGTATGAAAGATTTCTAATAATGCTAAGAGTTAGGAATGTGATTTTTGCTAAAAATTATCTAAAGTTTATTGAAACTGATGGTCATTTGATGGGTTTCAATTTCAATATTTGTTTCGATTTGCCTTAGACGAGGGATTTTTGTGAATTTTATTGTATGATTCTTTCACGCTATTAATACATTGGTAGTGGTGCTCTTGTCCTATTGCTTTTGGTATCAAGTGTCTCTAATGGTAAATCAATCCATTGATATGTTTTCTAGCTAAGGGGTAATAAACACCTAAATACCCAATAAAATTCTAAATTCCTTTGTTTATCATGGTAAATTTCTATCCTTCAGGATGTTTTGGATTGGGTGTTTATAATTGGCTTGATATGTGAATTGATTCTGGTTTATATACGTTGATTGATTATGATTTTGGTTTGAGTGCACTTTGCTGGAAACTGTAGTTCAATCCTATCCTAAATTTTATTGTTGCTTTGTGATGCAAAACATCTATTTTCTAGTGTCCGTCTAGTTGAATTCTGTTATGAATAATATCGTTTGGCTGCTTCCCAACATAAACTTCCTGCTTGGTTTTTGGGGTACTTGGGCCCGAACATTATAAAATGTTATTTGTTAAGTTGATGAGGAGTGTGAGGCAAAACGTAATTTCATTGTTGTCGATTTGTTACTGTTTGCCTTAATTTGAACGTGGATTTTAAGTCGATAAAAAAAAAAGAGTTTGGATGCATATTTGATAAATTTTAAGTGTGTTTACAAACTTTTCTAAGATAAGTTGATTTATTATTTTTCTGACTATATATTATATAATGTTCATTATCTGTCATTTATAATGAAAAAAATGGTTTTATGTTATAAAATTATTCTTTATATAGCAGGTATTGTTGTACTTCAACCTTATCCCATACCGATGTATGTTCAATATTCTACATATGGTAATACAGCTTTCAAGTCTCTGTCTGATATAGCTAGCTAAAGAAAAGGAAAACAAAATGGCTTATATGGTGGGTAAAGCTTAGTTTTGTGTCAAGTTATCTGAATCAACATGTTCTTCTTTGTTTCTATATTTTTGTAATTTTTGTGTTTCTTTTACTTTACTTTTCCTCTAGTGCCGACAATTTTTAAGGTATGTAAGTGGAGCTAGAATTTCAATAGTCTTTTCTTCTTTGATGGTCCTGTCTTTTGTGTCTATTTCTTTAGAATTAATTTCAACCTAGTTGATGTCTTGCCTATTTTTTTTGGCTCTCTAGAAGGTGATTAACATTGATTTTGCAAGTTAGTCTTTTTATCATATATGCCTTAAATTTAATTTGAGGCTAGCCTTCGAAACATTAGAGCCCTTCTGCATTGTGGTTCTACCCGAACGTTTACTTTGCGTAGGATAGTTTATTTATATAGTATTTTACAAATGAAAATTTTGAGGTTTCTCCTTGACAGAAGTTAAATGAGATTGGAATGGAGTTCTAAAGTTTTATAAATTGTGTTCTTATATCTAAATTTGTTTCAATCAAAATCTATTGGTTTCATCTCTCAAATTCTTGTTTGTTTATCACTATTTGGTGCCTACTTACTTACTTTGTTAAGAAAAAGAATCTAGAATCAATTGAAAGTGAAGAGGATATATAATGTAAAGAGGTTATGGCTTAAAGGAGGAAACATAGAAGCTCAGCAGTTAAAGCTTAAAGGAGGAAGGAAAAAGTAGGCATTAGCCAAGAGGTTATGGCTTCTCCCGCTTTGCTCTGCTCTTACCTTCAAGATAAAGAACTGAAAAATCTGGAGGAGGAGCGTGAGGCGAAGAAGAAGGTAGAAGAAGAAAGAGTAAGGCTAGTTTCAAGTGGAGCTATTTAATGAAAGAAAGGTGGTCTTAATGATCATCGAATCTGAGAGCCAAGATCTGAAAATCAGTTCATTCAATCCTGAGTGCTTCATGTCTGAGTGACTACTACTGGTTCTGTGTGAATCCTTATATGTAATTTAGAGTAGCAAATAGGAGGCTACTGTCTTTAAACTCCCATCTTTCAATTTCTGTGAGGTATTTAAGGATTAAGGTTACTGAGTGTAAAAGCTGTGTCTAGGCTGACCCTTGGGAAACCAAGGTTACAGAAGAGTAACTTAATTGTTAAATACTCAGTAAGAGTCTTGTGATAGACTGAGGTAAGGGACAATAACTTAGTACATTTAGAATCCTTCTGTAAAAGCTAAGTTGGCTGATCCTTGGAGGTGTCAAGGTTGTTGAAGATTCTCAGTATAGTAAGATCTTGCTATAGCTTTAGTAAAGTCAGTTTTTGTATATTGTAAAAGCTTGTGTGCTTCCCCAAAGCTGGTTAGGTTACTAAGTTGTAAGAAAAGATTTTTAAAGTTAACTGAATCCTTCTACCTTATTGGGTAGAAAGGGAGAGGATGTAGCTATACAAGCATACTTGGATAGTGAACCTCTCCAAAAAAATTGGTAGTGTTTTTCTTCTTCCCTCTGAATCTGGGTATAATCTAAAGATCATGTTTATTACTGACTCCTGAATTATATCAGAATCCTAATTAAAGAAACATAAAAAGAAAAGAAGGCTAAATCTTAAATAAATCGATTCACCCCCCACTTGGTTATTTTCTGGCTAACAATTGGTATCAGAGGAGGCCTCTGTCTGTGATTTTAGGTTTAACAACCAAAGAGGAAAGATCCATGTCAGAAGATAGAAAACCAAGTGATCCTTGGGGAAGGACAATCCTTCCAATGTCCTCCCTTGTTTGATAAAAAAAGTTTTGCTTATTGGAAAAATAGAATGACAATCCAGGCACTAGATGAAGACATCCAGAACATCATTGAAGAAGGTCCAAGGGAGATCACAAGGAAGTTGATGGAGTCAAACAACCAAAGCCTAGGAAGGAGTGGTCCGAAGAAGATAAGAAAAATTCTAGTTTAAATAAAAAAGCTATTAATATACTATATTGTGCTGTGAATGCAGAGGAATACTCGAAGATATCCAGGTGCACTGCAGCAAAGGAGATATGGGATCAACGTGAAGTTACCTATGAAGGAACAGAGGATGTAAGACACAATCGAATGGATCTGTTTATCAACGAATTAGAAAACTTTAAAATGAATCCCGGAGAATCAATTGAAGAAATGTACTTCAATTTGGGAGAATTGTAAATGACTTAGATGCGTTGGGAAAAAAGTTCACCAATGAAGAATTGTGTCACAAAATCATCAGGAGTCTCACATACGAGTGGAGACCAAAGGTTGTAGCCATTCAAGAAAGCGGTAGACTGAGAGACACCACATATGATTAACTGCGAGGAAATCTCATGGCTTATGAAAGCACCTTCCTGAAAGACAATCAGCAAGAACTAAAAAAAGAAGAATCAGTAGCATTGAAAGTACAGACTATTAGCGAAGAAGAAGAAAAATGCAACACTGGTCCTGATGAAGATAAAGAAATGGCACTCCTGACCAGGAAGCTGTACAATTTCTACAAAAGAAAGTACAAAAGTAATCCTTGGAAGAAAGGAGCTAGCTCATCAAGAATCCAATTCTATGAATGCAACAAACCAGGTCATATCAAAGCCGAATGCCCTTAGCTGAAAGGAGGAAAAGAGAAAAGGAAAGGGTTGCTGTCAACCTGGAGTGATGATGAATTCCCTGAAGATGATGAAGAAAACAAAGACCCTTCTAAAAAAGAAACACCTAATTTCTGTCTCATGGCGAAAGAGGATAAAGAGGAAAAGAACCCTGAGGTAACTAAAACTAATCCTCACTTTGATGAATTGCTTGAAACTTATAATACATTACTAGAAGATTCTTTAAAGATTCTTGAAAAATATGGTGAACTGAAAATCTCACACTCAAAAGTCTTGAAAGTCTTTGGGGGTTAATGAAATTAGAAAAGGAAGCTCTAGAAGAAAAAATCAAGTCAATGGAAGAAGAGTACTCGATGTCAGCCTTAATAATTGAAAATAGGAAACTTAATGCTACAATTGATAAACTCAACTATGATCTAGAACAGTTTGTTAAAGGACAAGAAAAACTAAATTTGATCTTAGGAAGTGAAAGAAATCCCAATGATAAGGCAGGCCTAGGATTTCAGAAAGTGGTTACTAAACACGGGAAAAAGGAAGTAACTAAAAACAACAACAATCCTAGAACACAAAAAAACCTTAGATCATACAATCATAAAAGACAAGGATAAACAAGATCTTATAAACCCAGATTCAATCCATTTGAAAATAAAATATGCTATGTCTGTAGGGAAAAATGTCACATTTCTTATACTTGCAAGAATAATAGAAAAATCATAAGGCAAGTGTGAGTTCCTAAGGGGACTATAACTAACCAGACCAAGACCCAAAGGCATTTGGGGACCTAAAGAAGAATGTCTATTTTACAGGGGACTGGAGAACCCTGGTTCATTGATTCAGGGTGTTCCAGAAATATGACAAGAAACTCCAAGAATTTCATCTCCTTAACTTCCAAATCGGCACTGTGACTTTTGGGGATAATAGTCAAGGAAGAATAAAAGGTATTGGTAAGGTTAAGGTAAATGACTGTTTAGAAATTCAAGAGGTATATCTAGTTAAGGGTCTTAACCATAATTTGTTGAGTATCAGTCAATTGTGTGATAAAGGACATTATGTCTCCTTCTATGATTCAAAATGCATAGTTTTTTATAGCAAAACCAATAAGATACCAATAGAAGGAGTAAGAAAAAGCAATGTCTACCTGCTACACTTAGGAACTAACACCGAGTTAAAATGCTTATGAACTACAAATGATCAAGAATGGCTGTGGCATAAAAACTAGGTCATACTAGCATGCATATAAGAAATGAACTAAGCAAAAAGGATTTAGTAGTAGGCCTACCTAAAGGAAAATACGAAAGGGATCACTTATGTGATGCATGTCAAAAGGGAAAACAAACTAGAAGTTCATTTCAAGCAAAAAATATTATATCTACGTCAAAACCACTTGACCTTATCCATATGGATTTGTTTGGTCCTGTCGGGACTCAGAGTTTAGGAGGCAAAATCTATGGCTTAGTCCTTATTGACGATTACACAAGATTTACCTAGGTTTATTTTATTGCTCATAAAAATGAGACATTTGATAAATTTGAAGCATTTCTATCAAATGGTCCAGAATGAAAAGGGTTATAATATTGTTAGCATAAGGAGTGATCATGGCAAGAAATTTGAAAACAAGATTTTTGAATCATATTGTAATAAACTAGGGATCAGTCACAATATCTCTGCCCCTATGACTCCTTAACAGAATGGTGTGGTAGAAAGAAAAAATAGGACACTTATTGATATGGCTAGAACAATGCTTTGTGAGAAAAAATAGGAGTCTTATTCATCCTATACTCGAGAAAACCCCATATGAATTGTGGAAAGGGAGAAAACCTAATATTAGTTACTTTCACTCCTTTGGGTGCAACTGTTATGTACTCAATAATGATCTAGAAAATCTAGGAAAATTTGATCCTAGATCATCTGAAGGAATCTTCTTAAGATACTCATGGACTAGTAAAGCATATAGAGTCTTTAATTCAAAACTTAGGATGTGGAAGAAAGCATACATGTAAAATTTGAAGAATCTAACTATTCTCCTCCAAGCAGTAATAAGTCAGGTGACAGTGTTGATCTCCCTCAAGGAGTGAATATACAAATCTCTTCCCAACAAGAACAGGTACTAGCGGAGGAATCCAAACAGGAACCTGACATTCAGGAGACTGTACTTGATAACTAAACTCAACTTGAGATTCTTGAGGAAGCTGATACGGGAGAAAGCTCCTAAAAAATGAAACTACCAAGAGAATGGATATACTCCTCATCATATCCTATGCAGTTTATCATTGGTGATCCAAATGAAAAGATGAGGACTAGGTCATCATACAAAGGGATGAACAATATGGCATTTGTCTCTCAAGTTGAACCAAAAACAGTTGAGGAAGCTTTGAAAGATGATTCCTAGATCATGGCCATGCATGAAGAACTTAATCAATTTGAAAGAAATCAAGTTTGGACACTGGTTCCTGTTACCAAGGACGTGTCCATAATAAGAACAAAGTGGGTCTTTAAGAATAAACTGGATGAACTAAGAAATGTGGTACGAAACAAAGCAAGATTAGTGGCACAAGGATAAAACCAAGTGGAAGGTATAGACTATGATGAAACTTTTGCTCTGGTAGCAAGGTTAGAATCCATTAGTGTCACGACCCCCTATCGGATGTCCGTGACCGGCACGGGAGGTAGGATTTCTCCTATTCCGTAAGCCTCTAATCCCTGATTGACATTTTCACATGTTTATAACTACCCATTTCTAATACAAAGAATATATAATATTTATGGCCATCCATATCCGATGACGTAAGTAGCGTGCAATCCACGGCTCGCTCAACGCCGCTTCAGTCTATACATATACACATAATCACTCACACATACATATAGTTTACATATTGATCACGCGCTTCAGTGCGGGTGATCTATCCTATTCACATGCAGAAGTCATATTTTCACACAAACAGGTATTCAACCACAGATACATATAATTTACGTATTGATCACACGCCTCAATGCGTGAGATCTATCCTAGTTGCATGCAAAAGTCGTATATATATACATGAGATATGCTATATCATAGCCTAAATTCTCAACACCAAGACCTAACTTTAACCTGTATGAAGCCGACAATACTAGAGTTCGACATATATAGACAGTAGTTGTATATGTACAAAAGCTACATCCAAAAAGGAGTCATATATACATATACATCCTGATTTATTTACATAACGCAAAATACGCTACCCACGCGGACTATGCGTGCGGTCTTCAGAGTTGTCCGCCTCCTTGAGAAGAAGTGGACGCGTTCCCGACGCCTGAACCACCTGTATCTGAAACATGTAAACAGGGGGGTGAGTTGAACAAACTCAGTGAGGAGCTCCCCCATCCCTGGCGTAGCAGCGGGTACCACTACAACTGGGGGAAGGGAGCAACCACAACCACATACGCATGAAACGGATTTATATTGTGACCTTTAACATGATCAGGCAATCAATGTATCATATTCACAATTAAAATCCTAATTCATGCTCCTAACATATTTATTAATCCGCATGTAAAACAATCATAAACATATATCATATGGTTCCATAGTTAACATATACTTATACACGTAGGCATTCAATTTCTGACTCTCGCATTATGCTGAGAGAAATACTGGCCCAAAGGCAATCTCTTGTTCGAACTTAGTTGATCACACTAGGAACTCTCTGACTCCAAGACACGGTTAGAGTAATAGCCGGCAACTTGTCTGACCTTGGTTAAACCAAGGTAATGGCCACTATGTGGCATACTTACTGTTAACAAATTCTTGTCTGTCCGACCAGGATGATCGACTCGATCTACCCAGACTAACCTAGACAAGTTCAACTAATATGTTTAACCTTGAAAGACGCCCTAAGATAAACTAACTGAATGTTATGCGTGTCTATTAGTTAGGCCTAGCTTCCCCCTTTTCAATTATGCAACACTCCCACTCACACTTAACAACCTAGGTTCATTTTCCTCAATGTACCATATGGTCAAAACCTACGGTTTAGCTTCGATTCTGAACCTCCCTAAGCATTCAATAACTCCTACTAAGCTCGAATTTAACCCCAGAATGCCCCGATTGGAAGAAATTGAAGAATTCCTAAAATACCCAAAATTGGAGAAATTGGGGTTTTGGGAGTTTGGGGCTTTCTCACCTTGAATCAATCGGCTAGAAGGCTTGTGAGTGATGAAAGAGAGCCTCGGTTACCATCACCGGCGTCGGAACAGGATTTCTGGCGAGATTCTGGCGCCCAAACCACTGTGTCCCTTCTCCCTCTCCTTCTCGATTTTGTGCGCCTCGTTTTCTCGCTGCTTCTGCATTCTGCTCCTTTTTTTTAATGTGTGTTAATGAAATGGTAAGGGGGGGTCACGGTTTGGCCCCCCTTTTATTTAATAATTAGTCTAATATATATATATATATATATATATATATATATAAATAGTAAGTATTTAAATCCTAATTCCTCCCCATCTTTTTAAATCCCATTTTCTTTTAAGTCCCAAAAATATATATATATTCCCTTTTTCTTTCCCTTCTTCATTTTTTTATTTTAACTCTTTCAATTTAATTTATTTTTCTTTCTCAAAGAAAAATAAATTAATAATAATGAAAATAATAAAAACTAATATCTCGGATATTACAATTAGGATGCTTTTAGCTTTCTCCTGCTTTATGAACTTTAAATTCTTTCAAATGGATGTAAAGAGTGCATTTTTGAATGGTTTTCTCAATGAGGAAGTCGATGTTAGACAACCTCCAGGTTTTGAGAATCCAAAATTTCCAGAGCATGTTTATAAACTTACCAAAGCTCTTGATGGGCTAAAGCAAGCTCCTAGAGCCTGGTATGAAAGATTGAGTAAGTATTTAATTGAAAATGAATTTGTTAGAGGAAACGCTGACAACACACTTTATACCAAAAACTTAAAAATGATGTCATCATAGTTCAATTGTATGTAGATGATATTATATTTGGCTCTACTAATAAATTATTGAGTGAAGTGCTGAAATGTCCCAACACTAGGATCTGTCTAGACCTGGCCAACGATGTAATCACTGAGAGTTACCACAAAGGTGAGTTCATTGATGAACTTATGGGTAGAGAATCTAGCATCTGTCAAGTAGGGTTATTAGGTGCTGGTGATATGATTTTATTTCATATTATTGATCAAGCCATCATGCCTAAGCAGAACAAGGGAAATGATCCTAACAACACTGAACTATTTGTAATGTGGTGTCTGAAAAGAACACTTAGGGTCAACCTACCCCACATTATCATTTCACACATGAGACACATCTGTGACTCTTCACAAGAATTGGCCTATGGGATGATCATTACACTAATTGCTAAATTCATGAAAGTAGACTTAAGTGAGTTAGAAGGAGAAGAGGCTAGTTTCCAAAGTAAAATATACATAGGAATGCTGCATCAGATGTAGTATAGAAAGGTCAGAAAAATGTGGGTTAAAAAGGGTAAGGACCCAGAAATCGTTCCTAAGATAGAGGAGGGATATGATGTTCCATAAGGATCTAAAAGAAAAACCGTTGGGATTAAGGGAAAGGGAAAAGCTAAGAGAGGAGGTCCATATGTTATAAAGTCAGCACGCCTTCAGAAAGAGAAAGAAAAAATGAGTGAGAAACTGGTTAACCTTGAAGAGGAAAAAGCGTCCTCACATAATGAAAAGGGAACTCTCTTGTCCGAAGAAACAGTTCCCCGTGAACCAGAAAAATCAATCCCTCTGAGCCTATCTATTGAAACCATCTCCCAGAAAGAACTACCCAAGACAGACATACAAACTACTGAATCTCCCACACTACAAAAAATCCTGAAAGACCCCATGAAAGAACACTCCATCTTCTGTTTGCAACAAGAAACACTTAGATCATCCACCTTTCCTCATGATACTATGGAACTGAACAACAACCTTCTGAACCAGATATGTCACGACCCCAATTCGGGAGTACGTGACCGGCACAGGATTTGACTTTTACCTCTAAACCCGTAAGCCTTACCCTATAAAACATAAATATAACTACCCTGCTATACAATCAATACATATAATATAATAATGGCCACATCTCACAGGTGGCCTAGTTAACCTGCAATCCACGGTTCGCTCAATACCGCTTCAGCCCAGTATATAGATATATTTCAACACACATAACATATATATCCATATCATTGACCGCACGTCTCAATACATACGATCTATCCTATTCACATGCAGCAAACACACATAATATATATATCCATATCATATTGACCTTACGTCTCAATACGTACGATCTATGCTATTCACATGCAGCAATTTTATATAACCATAAGTATATCCTAATTTTCCCCAAAACTGTAACTTGTCTTTAAATACATGTGAAGCCGACAAGTCTAGAGTAGGAAAACATCGAAAGCTGTAAATATTTACACAACACTTACAACTTTAGAATATGTACAACAAAAGAAAATAAAATAGCCAAAAGGTGTCCACCCACGCGAACAAGTGCGTTAAGGTTGGTCTGATGTCCGTGTCACTGTCAGGACGTCGATGCTTGCCCGATACCTATATCTGAAACATTTAAGTTGGGGGAGTGAGTCAAATGGACTCAGTGAAGAGATTCCCATCCTCGGCGTAGCGGCGGGTACCACTACAGCTACAGAAAGGAAAACAGCCACAATCACATGGGCATGGAAATCCAGTTTATTTAATGTTATATTACGATCAGGCAATATTAATATAACATATAATCAAAGATAAACCTAAGGATCATGCTTCTCATAAAATAAACAATCACTTTAAACACGTTACCTGAAAGCTATAAATCTAGTCCAGGTATTTCACACTGGACCATGGCTTTTTCGGCTTCAATCACTCATCTGGTCCATGTATCTTACAATGGACAATGGCCTCAACGGACAACTTTCTTAACTGACCCTAGTGTCGGGCTAGGGCAATTGCCTCCATGGGCAAACTAATCAACTGGCCCTAGAACAAGCTAGAGCAATGGCCCCCACGGGCGACTTTATCTTACTTATTTCCCCTTCCGAGCTTTTAGCTGGGATTCTGACTTCATCTACCCATTCCTATCCTATACTGACTTTACCTAAGTAATGTGAAACACCACTATGACTAAATAATCAATTATGAGATCTTATTAATCCTTGATTAGTACCTAAACCCAAGTTTAGATCATAACCTAACTCTAGCATTTCTTTCCTCAATTCAGTTACCAAATAATGTCGACGTTTATAAGCAATTTGTTTATGATTATCATAATGAGTTTCTACTTTATAGTGTAAACCAAACCTTGGACTCAGTCAATAACCTACCCCCTTGCTCCTACTATTTGGTGTATCTCATGTCATCACATGAACACCCTCCAGTACCGCTTTGCCTGTAAGCAATCACACATAAACAAGTATTTTCATATAATACAATTTAGGAACAACAATAGCATGTTAACCACTAAATTATTCTTACAAATAGGCAAGTAGGCAAACCACATATCCACATCCTCAATCAACCCTGTAGGGCAAGGATGGGAAACCCCTCACCAGGACGACTTCCTTGTGCTTGTCCTAGAGTAACTCCTGCTCCGGACGAATCGTGGTTTCCTAACAATCGCATTCACGTGGTTAACATCTTACACTATATGCAACTCATATGCATATGACATGCTCGTGCCTAAAAATGCACCTAGACGTTGCCAAGAACCGAGTTCTTGGTCTTATCCGTCTTCCCTCTCTTCTATGAGAGTCTCAAATGCTTCGCACTTGGTTTCATACAACTACTGCTTATCTAAAGTGATTCTTAAGCCTTGGATTCGAGTTACTAAACCTCAATATACTTCTAAATTATCCTACTTAAGGTTTCCTAATAATTATGAAGGAATAAAGTTGTCATTTTAGAAATTGGACTTCATTGTTCCGCAAGCTTCCATCCTTGAGAAACAAGAAGGTACATAAGATAATTCTTGATTCTTGATATCATATTTAGAATTATTCTCGGGTGTTTAAGATCGAAAAGAGGAAGTTTAGAACTCTCAACATCACCCTTAAAGCATAATTGGGCAAACTGAGCAGGGACCCGGCATGTTAACGACAAGGTTTTGCCTTAGTAGCCCCGGGCCAGCTCGTGAGCTGGTGTGCTCACAGCAGCTCACAGCACAGCGGAATTTTGCTGTGCTGTGGGCTGATTTTCGGCATTTTCCAGCCACCTTCTGACTCCGGGTTTAGGATAAAATCATACTTACTCAAATCATACTTACTCAAATCCAAGATGAATTCCTAAGTTATCAACAATTTCCCTAAATTAGGATTAATTAGAATTTCAACCCCAAACCCTTCAAAATTTGAATTCGGCCAAATCTGAGGATATAGTCTCGATTCCTACCCCAACTAAGTGTTCAAGAACACTTTCTAAGTTTCAATCTACCCTCGAAACAACTCAAAAGAAGATGAATCGAAGAAATCACTAGAAATGGAGAAATTGAGGGTTTAGGATAAAATTGGGGTTACCAACCTTGATTTGATCGCTGGGAGGCGTGGAAGATGTCGGAGTCGAGCTCCGGTGGCGTTTCCGGCGTCGACTAGCTCTCTCCGGCCACTATTTCCGGCGAGCCTCCTCCTTCCCCTTCTTCCTTCTCCGTCTCGGGTCCTCCCTCTCTCTCTCTTTCCCGATTTCTTTCTCTCTCTCTTTTCCTTTTTAATTCTTTTATTTTCTTTTAATTAGGTAGTATATTTGATTAATTAAAAAGGCTGAAAGTAAGATAAGATAAATAAAAATTAAAATAATTAATAACTAAACTAAAAATAACTAAATTATATTTTTTTTAGTTTAGTCCCTCCTCAATACTTAAATTTCACGTTTCTATTTACTTAAGTCCCGAATTAAATCCTAAAAATATTTCCTACTACTTTTCTTCCTCTTTTTTTTTTCAAACTTCGAAAATTCTCGGGTATTACAAGATACTTGAATCCATCTAGGCTATGAATGGATTATTGATATCCATCCAATCTCTAATGCAAAAGCAGACCGCTAAGGCTTCCATAACAGAACCAGTCCTTCCTCTGAGGATCACACCTTAAATTGAGGACGTTGATTAAGCTGTTTCTGCAAAAAAATAGTGGCATGCATAATGTTTTTGTGCTGTTGGGATTCTTGCCTCAGCCACTATTTTCTAAATGAAGCAACACATGAACTACTCATATGCCTCTTTTCGGATCCTTCCCCACTTTTTCATTTTCATCAGGGGAAGATTGTAATACCCGAGAAATTCTTCGAAGTTCAAAATGAAAATAAAACGGAAAGAAAAGAAGTAGAAAATAATTTTTGGGATTTAATTCAGGACCTAAGAAATTGGAAACCTGAATTAAATAAGGAAAGGGATTTAATTAAAAATACATATTAGTTATTATTTATTTAATTATTAATGAATTTATTTTAAATTTTATTTATTTATTATTGATCTATTTAATTATTATAATTATATTAATTATTTTATTAACTAATTATATTAGTTAATTATTTATTTATTTTATATATTTTTTTAAGAGGGGTACCGTGGGTTTAGGGGATAAAAAAAAAGAGAAAAGCAATAAAAAGGGAAAAAAAGAGAGAGAGTGGACAGCACCAAGAAAGAAATAAAAAGAAGAGAAGAAGAAAAAGAAAGAAAAGAAGAAAGAAAGAGAAAGAAGAGAGAGAGAGAGAGAGAGGAGGAGGAGGAGAGGCGTGAGGAAGAGGAAGAACAGGGGTTGGGGTTCGTCGAAAAGGCGACCGGGGAGAGCTAGCCGATGCCAGAAAATTCACCGGAGCTTGGGTACGACGTCTCCTACACCTTCCACCAATCGAATCAAAGGGTGGTAACCCCAATTTCATTCAAAAACCCCAATTTCTTCATTTTTTTTAGGGATTTCTTCGATCCACCTTAGACTGGATTGTTTCGAGGGTAGATTGAGACCTAGGAAGTGTTATTGAACACTTAGTTGGGGTAAGAATGGAGACTACACCCTCGGGTTTAGTCGAATTCGAATTTTGAAGGATTTGGGGTTGAAATTATAATTATTTCTAAATTGGAAAAATTATTGTTAGCTTAGGAATTGAGGTTGGGTTTGAGTAAATAGGCTTGGATTGGTATTATTGAAATTATATTGTTAAGATATTAGCTGAACAAGACCCGTAAAGAGTTGGCCCGAGGTTACTAAGGTTGAACCTTGACGTTAACGTGCTGGGTCCCTGCTCGATTTGCCCAAAAACACTTTAAGGGTGATGTTGAGGGCTCGAAACCTCTTCTTTTCAATCTTAAACACCCTAGAAAAATTCTAAATATGCAATCAAGCATCAAGAATTATTTTAGGTACTTTCTTGTTTCTCAAGGATGGAAACTTGTGGAACAATAAAGCCCAAATTTTAAAATGGCAATTTAATCCCTTTGTAATTAATAGGAAACTTTAAGTAGGATAATTTAGAAGCATATCGAGGTTTAGTAACTCAAATCCAAGGCTCCAAAATCAATTCAAGGGGAGCAATAATTAAACGAAACCAAGTGTGTAGCACTTGAGACTCTCATGGAAGAGAGGGAAGACGGATAAGACCAAGGACTCGGTTCTTGGCGACGTCTAGATGCATTTTTAGGCACGAGCATGTCATATGCATATGAATTGCATATAGTTTGAGATATTAACCACATGAATGCATTCGTTAGGAAACCACGACTCTTCCAGAGCGGGAGTTACTCCAGAACAAGCGCAAGGAAGCCGTCCAGGTGAGGGGTTTCCCATCCTTGCCCTACAGTGTTGATTGAGGATGTGGATATGTGGTTTGCCTACTTGCCTGTTTGTAAGAATAATTCAGTGGTTAACATGCTATTATTGTTCCTAAACTATTATATATGAAAATATTTGTATATGTGTGTTTGACTACAGGTAAAGAGGTACTGGAGGGTATCCATGTGATGACATGAGATACGCCGAACAGTACAAGCAAGGGGGTAAGTTGTTGATTGAGTCAAAGGTTTGGTTTACCCTATTAATTAGAAACTCATTAAAGAAATCGTATAGAAGTTGTTAGTAAACGTCGACGTTTTATGGTAATTGAACTTAGGAAAGGCCTTAGAGCTAGGTTATGATCTAACCAAGGGTTTGGGTATTACATAAGGATTAAAACAATCTCATAAATTGATTAGTGAGTCATAGGGAGGTTAACACTACCTAGGTAAAGTCAGTCTAGGATAGTAATCGGTAGATAGAGTCAGAATCCCAGCTGAAGGCTCGGGAAGAGAAACAAGTCAGAAAAGATTGCCCGTTGAGGCCATTGCCCGGGCCTGGCACTAAGGTCAGTTAAAGATTAAAGCATTTGCCCGTTGAGGCCATTGCCCTAACCTGGCACTAGGGTCAGTTAAAGATTAAAACATTTGCCCGTTGAGGCTATTTCCCTAGCCTGGCACTAGGGTCAGTTAAAGATTAAAACATTTGTCCGTTAAGGCCATTGCCCTAGACTGGCACTAGGGTCAGTTAAAGATTAAGACATTTGCCCGATGAGGCCATTGCCCTAGCCTGTCACTAGGGTCAGTTAAAGATTTAAAATAATTTGCCCGTTGAGGCCTTTGCCCTAGCCTGGCACTAGGGTCAGTTGAGTGATTTCCAGTTTTCAAATGATATGTTTAAAGTGTTTGCTTGTTTATGAAAAGCATGATAGAGGAGCATGATTTGTAGGTTTATCCATGATTTTATGTTATATTAATATTGCCTGATCGTAATATAACATTTGATAAACTGTACTTTCATGCGCATGTGATTGTGGTTGTTTCCCTTTCCCCAACTGTAGTGGTACCCGCCGCTACGCCAAGGATGGGAAGCTTCTCACTGAGTCTGTTTGACTCACTCCCTCTGCTGCAATGTTTCAGATACAGGGATTGGGCAGGCATCGACGTCCGGATAGTGAGATGGACATCAGACCATCCTTACGCACTTGTTCTCGTGGGTGGACACCTTTTGGTTATTTTGATTCTTTTGGTTGTACATATTATAGGTTGTAAGGGTTGTATATATATATATTTACAGCTTCCGATATGTACCTACTCTAGACTTGTCGGCTTCACATGTATTTAAAGACAGGGTCCAGTTTGGGAATAAACAAGGATATACGTATGAATATATAAACTTCTGCATGTGAATAGGATAGATCGTACGCATTGAGGCATACAGTCAATATGATATGGATATATATTATGTGTGCTTGCTGCATGTGAATAGGATAGATCGTACGTATTGAGACGTAAGGTCAATATGATATTAATATTTACATTATGAGTGCTGTAAAATATATCTATACACTGAAGCGATATTGAGCGAACCGCAGATTCCAGGTTAATTAGGCCACCAGTGAGGTGTGGCCACTAGTATGATATATATATATTGTTTGTATAGCAGGGTAGTTATAGTCAAGTGAACAGGATAAGGCTTACAGGTTTAGAGGTAAAAATCTATTCCTGTGCCGATCACGTACTCCCGAATTGGGGTCGTGACAAACTTGGTATTAGAGCCTGGTTATTCTTTAAGTCATGCGAACCCATTGGTATAACCGAGTGTCAGTTTAACCTTCGTTGTGAAACCCGAGCACAACATTGGAATAAACAGGCACTTGTGGGAGTACCCAGGATAAATTGAGTCAGATTTTCTTTCATTCCCTCTTAATCTGTGATAGATTATGAATTCTTTCGAGTCATCGCTTTAAGTATAGAATTTGTATGTGAAATTCTATGCAAAGCATATTACCTGTACAGTACACAAGTGCCGATGAGCACTAAGGCGTAAGGTGGGGTGGCAGTGACCCCGGGAACCTAAGGACGCCATAATAGGGAAAGGAGACATCCATGGAGGATGCTACCTAGACACAGACACATTTGATTGAATTCTAGGCAGGAATGCGCTACAATATGTGATTGTTTTGCAGGTGTTAAATTAGACGATGCATCTGCTCTGTTAGCGGCGCATTGTGTGCTTTGGTATAGGCACAAGTTATTTGCTTATAGTGTGGAATGAAAGAGAAGGCATGCTTGGCGTGTATAAAAGAAAGTAAGCCCACGGGACGATTGAAATGGAAAGTTTACAGACAAGAATGAACAGGGGCATGAGGCATGAGACTGACAGGAAGATGACCATGTGAACGGGTCACGACTGTGCGGTATGCTATGGCTGAAGGAAGTGAGTTGTCCTTCCTAGAAAGTAGACAGAAAACTGGTGGTGTATGCCACAGTATAGAAGTAGAGATCTATGGACGGAAAAATCAGGATACGGTATATGGAAGGGCAAAGTGGCCAAACCATATGCCGTAGAAATAGATGTTAAGAAGTAGAGGCATATGTAAACGTGTTGAGCGTGACCTTATGTCTAGCGGGAAACAGAGTAAATGGTAAGGCACAGGGAAGGAGCATAGTCCAACCCTGCGCTCGATCCATGAACTACTAGTTCCTTTAGCAAACAAGGGGGAAAAGAAGGGATTAAGCCCAACTAAACTCTCTTGGGTTGCTTAAGGAAGAGCACAAAGAATAGGATATTGATCACATGAGTAATTTTTGTAAAAAAAAATCTTTTTGGGCTTTCCGAATGAGAGATTCTGAAAGACCCGCAAACTTTTCTTGAAAATACTAGGGATAACCATTGGAAGGCAAATTTTCATGAAAACTTGTTTTTCAATTTGTGTCATTCCAATTGGTTAAACCCTAACCATTTACAAAAACCTTAGGCGTCATTTTCTAAGAAATAAACATGAATTAATTTTTAAAACCACAAGGTGCCTAAGAAAACTAACTCATGTGACCAATACCCTACCAAACAATAATCCTTTTACAATTAAGCTGTATAAGGATGGTAGATGTAGTTGAGAAATCACTCGCTTAGAGTGATTAAAGTTAAGTAGACATCGAAATGCACTAGAGAGTGCTAAAGTGCCAAGGGAGTATATAGGTAAACCAAAGGGTTACCAATTAAGGGGCCATAAGGTGATAATGGACTCGAAAGTATTAGACCAAAGTAGGTCTAGAAGTGGAAATGGGCGTAGACCTTCGGGTACCGTCCAGAGATAAGAAAGTGAGCGTTGTTGCGGTAGATAGCTCTCGAACGAGAGCACGTGAGAGATAAACCCCAAAGGGACTCGTGGAGGCCCGATGGGAGAGAAAGTAGACAGGGATAAGTAGTGCCATAAGGGGGGAAGAGCGGAAGCCTATAGAGCCCAATAGGATAAGAGTCAAGTAGGAGGTGGAGAACCAACTACTACCGTAAGTGCATGTATAGTACACGAATTGTAGTGGACATAGCTAGGTAATCTAGTTCCATAGGTTGGTGAACCGTAAATCCGTTTGTCAGAAGCCCGGGTATGGGTGGAGACTGAGTAGACAAACCAAACGTATAAGTGGCCATGTGGGTGCCATAAAGGAAAAAATTGACTGTAAGGACGGTTAATCGAGAAGGAGAATTTAGTGAGTAACGAGTATTGAGAAATACTCGAAGAAAGAGTACCACGTAAGTACAAAATGGAAAAGAAGAGAGTGAATACGGGAAAGGAGTCGGGTAAGCATCGGGGGATGCGAGCCAAAATGATAAAACAGGTATGCTACCGTTGGGGGCGATTGGAACCCAACGGGTAACACACTTGCAAGAGGTGGTATATGTTCGTGAACATATGCCACACCGTAAGAAAGGAGAGAGTCAAACCGTGAGAGCGGATCCCATTTGGTCATGGGTAGTAGAGCATGTCGGGAAAGGTTCATGCTGGAGTTAACAGATCAAATATTCCAAGTAGGAATACAGGATCTAAGTTAGTTGAAGGAGCTACACACGCAATTACAGGAATTGCTTGATAAGGGTTTCATCAGACCCAATTTTTCACCTTGGGGCGCACCAGTTCTATTCGTGAAGAAGAAGGATTGACCTTTAAGAATGTGTATCGATTACCGAAAGTTGAATAAGGTAACGGCCTGCAATCAATACCCACTTCCAAGAATCGATGATCTGTTCGGCCAGTTGCAAGGTGCTAAGAGGTTTTCAAAGATCGATCGACGATCAGGCTATTATCAGCTGAAGATTAGAAAAGAAGATGTGCCCAAGACTGCTTTTTGAACCCGATACGGCCATTATGAGTTTCTAGTCATGTCGTTCGGGCTAACTAATGCACCAACAGCTTTTATGGACATGATGAATCGGGTTTTCAAGCCATTTCTAAACCGGTTTGTCATTGAATTTATTGATGATATTCTTGTCTATTCCAAGAGTGCTGAGGAGCATGCTCAGCATTTGAGACTAGCATTACAGAAGCTAAGGGAAGAGAAATTATATGCTAAGTTTTCGAAATGCGAGTTTTGGCTTGATAAAGTTGCATTTCTCAGTCACGTGGTATCTTCAGAGGGAATCCATGTTGATCCAAGCAAGGTGGAAGCAGTGAAGAATTGGTCCCAGCCTACCTCAGTCACGAAGATTTGTAGTTTTCTAGGTTTGGTTGGATACTATAGAAGGTTTGTGCAGGACTTTTCGAAGGTTGCTGCACCTCTTACAAAGTTAACTCACAAAGAGGTAAAGTTTGTGTGGGATAATAAGTGTGAAGAGAGTTTTCATAAACTAAAGGGAAGTCTCACCACAGCACCGGTGTTGGCTCTTCCTGAGGGCACCAGAGGGTATGTAGTTTTCTGTTATGCTTCACGAGTTGGGTTAGGTTGTGTTCTTATGCAGCATGGCAAGGTGATTGCTTATGCGTCTAGGCAACTCCGGAAGCACGAAAAGAACTACCCAACTCATGATCTTGAAATGGCAGCGGTGGCATTTGCCTTGTAGATTTGGAGGCACTACCTTTATGGCGAAACGTGTGAGGTGTACACAGACCACAAGAGCCTCAAATACATTTTCGAGCAGAAAGATCTGAATTTGAGACAACGCAGGTGGATGGAGTTGTTGAAAGACTATGACTGCACGATTTTGTATCATCTTGGTAAGGCGAATATGGTGGCAAACGCTCTGAGCTGAAAGTCAATGGGTAGCTTAACCCATATCAGTGAAGTACGAAGGTCGTTAATTCGGGAAATACATGAGCTGGAATAGTCTGGAACTCGGTTTAAAATTGGAGATTCCAACTTGTTTCTAGCCCACATCCAAGCTAAGTCAATTCTAGTTGAAGAAGTTAAATCCAAACAAGATCAAGACGCCGACCTCAAACAGATCAGAGATATATTGGTTAAGGGGGAGAAGGATGACGTCCGATTCTCCATAGATGACACTGGCATACTCTGGTTGGAGGGACGATTGTGTGTACCTATGGTGGATGGTTTGAAGGAAAGGGTCCTTGATGAGGTACACAAGACAGCGTACACAATCCATCCGGGTAGTAATAAAATGTATCAGGATCTGAGACAATTATACTGGTGGAATGGTATGAAGAAAGATGTGCCAGACTACGTATCTAGATGTCTAGTGTGTCAGGAGGTTAAGGCTGAACACCAAAAGCCCGCCGGAACACTTCAATAGATAGAAATTCCTAAATGGAAATGCGAGAGAATTACTATGGATTTTGTGTCAGGATTGCCGCGATCACAGGGGGGTTTTGATTCAGTTTGGGTAATCGTTGATCGGATGACCAAGTCCGCACATTTCTTGCCAGTTAAGACCACTTACAGAGTGGGTCAGTATGCCCAGTTGTACCTATCAGAGATAGTGAGGTTGCACGGAGTACCGGTGCCGATTATCTCTAACAGGGGGCCACAGTTTACCTCTCGATTTTGGAGAGCATTGCAGGAAGCGTTGGGGACAAGGGTTGATCTGAGTACAACGTTTCATCCCTAGACAGACGAGCAATCCGAGTGGACCATTCTGATTTTAGAGGACATGCTTAGGGCATGTATGATGGATATCGGCCGAGGGCGGGAGACATACCTGCCGTTAGCGGAGTTTGCCTACAACAACAGTTACCAATCCAGTATTCAGATGACACCCTTCGAGGCTTCATATGGTCGGAAGTGCAGGTCCCCGATTGGGTGGTTTGAGGTCGGAGAGGCCAAGTTGGTTGGTCCAAAACTTGTTCATGATGCTTTGGACAAGATAAAGTCCATTAGAGAAAAGCTTGCCACGGCTCAAAGTAGGAAGAAGTTGTATGCTGACAACCGGAGAAGAGAGTTAGAGTTTGTTGTGGGTGAGCAGGTTTTCTTAAAAATTTCACCGATGAGGGGCGTGATGAGATTTGGCAAGAAATGCAAGCAAAGTCCAAGGTACATCGGACCGTTTGAGATTCTATAACGCGTGGGAAATGTTGCCTACCGTCTAAAATTTCTGGCGGAATTGGAAGGAGTTTCTCCGGTGTTTCCTGTGTCTATGCTTCGCAAGTACCTGCCAGACCCCTCTCACGTAATCCAACCCCAGGAAGTACAACTAGCTGAAAGTTTAACTTATAAGGAGATGCTAGTGGAAATCCTAGATCGTCAGCTGAAGAAGCTAAGGTCAGAGGAGATACCATTGGTGAAAGTCCTGTGGCTAAACCAGTCGTTGAGGAAGCAACGTGGGAAGTTGAGGCGAAGATGAGCAAGACATATCCTCACCTATTTCAAGGCTGAGGTTAGTATGTTAGTTGAAATTCGGGGACCGAATTTCTTAAGGGGGGAAGATTGTAATACCCGAGAAATTTTTTGAAGTTCAAAATGAAAATAAAAGGGAAAGAAAAGAAGTAGAAAATAATTTTGGGGATTTAATTCAAGACCTAAGAAATTGAAAACCTGAATTAAATAGAGAAAGGGATTTAATTAAAAATACATATTAGTTATTATTTATTTAATTATTAATTAATTTATTTTAAATTTTATTTATTTATTATTGATTTATTTAATTATTATAATTATATTAATTATTTTATTAACTAATTATATTAGTTAATTATTTATTTATTTTATATATATATATATATATATATATATATATATTTTAAGAGGGGTGCCGTGGGTTGAGGGGATAAAAGAAAAAGAGAAAAGGAATAAAAATGAAAAAAAAAAAAGAGAGAGAGTGGACGGCACCAAGAAAGAAATAAAAACAAGAAAAGAAGAAAAAGAAAGAAAAGAAGAAAGAAGAGGAAGAAGAAGAAGAGGGGTTGGGGTTCGCCGGAAAGTTGACTGGGGAGAGCTAGCCGATGCCGGAAAAGTCACTGGAGCTCGGGTACGACGTCTCCTACACCTTCCACCAATCCAATCAAAGGTTAGTAACCCCAATTTCATTCGAAAACCCCAATTTCTTCATTTTTTAGGGATTTCTTCGATCCACCTTAGACTGGATTGTTTCGAGGATAGATTGAGACCTAGGAAGTGTTCTTGAACACTTGGTTGGGGTAAGAATCGAGACTATACCCTCGGGTTTAGTCGAATTCGAATTTTGAAGGATTTGGGATTGAAATTATAATTATTTCTAATTTGGAGAAATTATTGTTAGCTTAGGAATTGAGCTTGGGTTTGAGTAAATAGGCTTGGATTGGTATTATTGAAATTATATTGTTAAGATATTAGCTGAACAAGACCCGTAAAGAGCTGGCCCGAGATTACTAAGGTTGAACCTTGACGTTAACGTGCCGGGTCCCTACTCGATTTGCCCAAATAAACTTTAAGGGTGATGTTGAGGGCTCCAAACTTCTTCTTTTCAATCTTAAACACCCTAGAAAAATTTAAATATGCTATCAAGCATCAAGAATTATTTTAGGTACTTTCTTGTTTCTCAAGGATGGAAACTTGCGGAACAATAAAGTCCAAATTTTAAAATGGCAATTTAATTCCTTCGTAATTATTAGAAAACTTTAAGTAGGATAATTTACAAGCATATCGAGGTTTAGTAACTCAAATCCAAGGCTCCAAAATCAATTCAAGGGGAGCGTTAATTATACGAAACCAAGTGTGTAGCACTTGAGACTCTCATGAAAGAGAGGGAAGACGGGTAAGACCAAGGACTCGGTTCTTGGCGACGTCTAGATGCATTTTAGGCACCAGCATGTCATATGCATATGAATTGCATATAGTTTGAGATGTTAACCACATGAATGCATTCGTTAGGAAACTAGGACTCGTCCGGAGCGGGAGTTACTCCAGGACAAGCGCAAGGAAGCCGTCCAGGTGAGGGGTTTCCCATCCTTGCCCTACAAGGTTAATTGAGGATGTGGATATGTGGTTTGCCTACTTGCCTATTTGTAAGAATAATTTAGTGGTTAACATGCTATTGTTGTTCCTAAACTGTTATATATGAAAATATTTGTATATGTGTGTTTGACTACAGGTAAAGAGGTACTGGAGGGTATCGATGTGATGACATGAGATACGCCGAACAGTACAAGCAAGGGGGTAAGTTGTTGATTGAGTCAAAGGTTTGGTTTACCATATTAATTAGAAACTCATTAAAGAAATTGTATAGAAGTTGTTAGTAAACGTCGACATTTTATGGTAATTGAACTTAGGAAAGGCCTTAGAGCTAGGTTATAATCTAATCAAGGGTTTGGGAATTACATAAGCATTAAAACGATCTCATAAATTGATTAGTGAGTCATAGGGAGGTTCACACTACCTAGGTAAAGTCAGTCTAGGATAGTAATGGGTAGATAGAGTCAGAATCCCAGCTGAAGGCTCGGGAAGAGAAACAAGTCAGAAAAGATTGCTCGTTGAGGCCATTGCCCTAGCCTGGTACTAGGGTCAGTTAAAGATTAAAGCTTTTGCCCGTTGAGGCCATTGCCCTAGCCTGACACTATGGTCAGTTAAAGATTAAAACATTTGCCCGTTGAGGCCATTGCCCTAGCCTGGCGCTAGGGTCAGTTAAAGATTAAAACATTTTCCCGATGAGGCCATTGCCCTAGCCTGGCACTAGGGTCAGTTAAAGATTTGAAATAATTTGCCCGTTGAGGCCATTGCCCTAGTCTGGCACTAGGGTCAGTTAAAGATTTAAAATAATTTGCCCGTTGAGGCCATTGCCCTAGCCTGGCACTAGGGTCAGTTGAGTGATTTACAATTTTCAAATGATATGTTTAAAGTGTTTGCTTGTTTATGAAAAGCATGATAGAGGAGCATGATCCGTAGGTTTATCCATGATTTTTTGTTATATTAATATTGCCTTATCATAATATAACATTTGATAAACTGGACTTTCATGCACATGTGATTGTGGGTGTTTCCCTTTCCCCAGCTGTAGTGGTACCCGCCGCTACGCCGAGGATGGGAAGCTTCTCACTGAGTCTGTTTGACTCACTCCCTCTGCTTCAATGTTTCAGATACAGGGATCGGGCAGGCATCGACGTCCGGACAGTGAGACGGACACCAGACCAACCTTACGCACTTGTTCGCGTGGGTGGACACCTTTTGGTTATTTTGATTCTTTTGGTTGTACATATTATAAGTTGTAAGGGTTGTATATATATATTTACAGCTTCCGATATGTTCCTACTCTAGACTTGTCGGCTTCACATGTATTTAAAGACAAGGTCCAGTTTGGGGATAAACTAGGATATACGTATGAATATATAAACTTCTGCCTGTGAATAGGATAGATCGTACGCATTGAGGCGTTCGGTCAATATGATATGGATATATATTATGTGTGCTTGCTGGATGTGAATAGGATAGATCGTACGTATTGAGACGTATGGTCAATATGATATTAATATTTACATTATGAGTGCTGATAAATATATCTATACATTGAAGCGATATTGAGCGAACCGCGGATTGCAGGTTAATTAGGCCACCAATGAGGTGTGACCGCTAGTATGATATATATATATATATTGTTTGTATAGCAGGGTAGTTATAGTCATGTGAACAGGATAAGGCTTACGGGTTTAGAGGTAAAAATCTATTCCTGTGCCGGTCACGTACTCCCGAATTGGGGTCGTGACAAAGATGAGTTTAGTAGTTCATCTGGTGCTTCTGGAAATTTGGTTCTGGTTTTATTTTCATCTAGTATCATCCTACTGACTGCACTTCTCTGGTTCCTCCCTCCTTTTTGATTGTCAAGGGGGAGAAGAAAAGGTTACTTTTAAATGTCTTTTAAATGTTATCACTCATTTATGTTGAAGTATATTCCTCATGGTGAATGAAACATTTAGGATGATTATGATTGTGATTAGTGTTTAAATGTATTCATCTTAGTAGTTATTATAGTTTGCATTAATCAGAGGGGAAGCATGAACTAAGGGGGACCATGAACATTATTTGAGCATACCTGTATAATGTGCATTGACTAAGGGGGAGCATTCGAATTTTTGACATATCAAAAAGGGGGAGAATGTTGAACCAAAAAAGGTTTGTTATGTTTTGATATGTCAAAAGATCTGGGCTCAACACTTTGATTACTGGGCATAATTTTCATCACTAAATACACAAGGCCCATAAAAGAAAAAAATTGGCCCAAAACCGAAAAGCCCTTCTGAGCCTCAAACACTAATATGTTTTTCTTTACAAAAAGTAAGAGGCCAAGTCAGCCATCCCTTCCCCTTGTTTTATGCATGACAAATCTAATCACACCATATAGTAGGTATGAGTAAGTGGATGCAGGAAACATAGAAGCTCGGCACTCAAAGCTTAAAGGAGGAAAGAAACAGTAGGCATTACCCAAGAGGTTATGGCTTTTCCCACTTTGGTCTTCTCTTACCTTCAAGATAAAGAACCGAAAAATCTGGAAGAGGAGCGTGAGGCGAAGAAGAAGGCATAAGAAGAAAGAGTAATGGCTAGTTTCAAGTGGAGCTATTTAATGAAAGAAAGGTGGTCTTAATGATCATCGAATCTGAGAGCCAAGATTTAAAAATCAGTTCATTCAATAATGAGTGCTTCATGTCTGAGTGACTACTACTAGTTCTTTGTGAATCCTTATATGTAATTCAGAAGTAGCAGATAGGAGGCTGCTGTCTTTAAACTCTCATCTTTCAATTTTTGTGAGGTATTTAAGGATTAAGGTTACTGAGTATAAAAGCTGTATCTAGGCTCACCCTTGGGAAATCGAGGTTACATAAGAGTAACTTAATTGTTAAATACTCAGTAAGAGTCTTGCGATAGACTGAGGTAAGGGACAAGAACTTAGTACATTGAGAATCCTTCTGTAAAAGCTAAGTTGGGTGATCCTTGTAGGTGTCAAGGTTGTTGAAGAATCCCAGTATACTAAGATCTTGCTACAGCTGTAGTAAAGTCAGTTTTTGTATAGTGTAAAAGCTTGTGTGCTTCCCCAAAGCTGGTTGGGTTACTAAGTTGTAAGAAAAGATTTTTAAGTTAATTGAATCCTTCTAACTGATTGGCTAGAAGGGGAGAGGACGTAGCTATATAAGCATACTAGTGAACCTATCCATAAAAATTGGTAGTGTTTTTCTTCTTCCCTCTCAATCTGGGTATAATCTAAAGATCATGTTTATTACAGACTCTTGAATTATATCAGAATCCTAATTAACCCCCTCTTGGTTATTTTCTGGCTAACAGTGATGGTTTTCATTCTTGATGGATTCTTGGTTTTAATCGTGATCTTTTCGGATTAAGTGATAAATTAGTTAAAGTCATATGGTGGAATTGCTTCTAGCTATAATAACTTGTGAGTTTTAAGAATTAATATAGTGTTTATTAGTTTTAGGATGAAACTTTCACTTCAAAATTGTCGCAAGCAGACTGAATTTAATGTTTGAGCTATGTTTTAGATATGCAAAAATTCTACTAAAATTCTAATTAATTTAGTGTTTGATTAGACTTGAATTTTGTCTCTTAGTCTTATTTGACTTTAACACCAAGTCAGTACAATATGTCATAGATTAGTTCAAATTCTGTTTTACGGCAAAATTTGTGAATTGTTCTGCTATGAATTCTTGCTCCCCAACTATTAATTACACACACACACACACACACACACATATATATACATGTTCAGAGTGATCTACTAGGAAGGTCCTTGCTAAAACCATTTTGATGTCTTTTATAATGAAGTTAGATAATAAGTTTTACATGATATCAATTCTCAAAGATACCTAGGACACTACCCTGTTTAGGAAATTGGACCAGAGTTTGCTTGATAAATTGAGTTTAAAGTTGTCCAAGTTTTGGTGGATGATTAATGAATTTAATCCTAGTCCAGTCTCCAATTAGGAATTATTCTAATGTCATTTTTGTCTTAGAGAATACTATTAGTATATATACGATTTAAATTCGGGGACCGAATTTTTTTAAGGGGGAGAGAATATCTACCCTCATTTTCGGAGAATGTGGGACACCGAAAACTAAATAGAACACCCTCTTATTAGTTGTTTCTCATTTATGAAATTTGGATAGGAGTATCAAAATATGCAATTATAAGCATTTTTTTAGGAAAAAAAAAGAAGTGAAGGTCATATGACAAATATAATTAAGGACTTAAATGAAATAAATTTCTTTTATGCGAGGAAAAACTGTAATAAAAGAGGGACTTCATTGAAAGACACATTTTTTTGTGGGGAAGAATTGTGATTTTACGAAATAGATCAGATTTTTCTCTCTCTTCTCACGAGACTTCTTCAACGTCTTCCTTCTCTTCTTTTTTTATTTGATCCTCCTTCTTTCCTTTCCACTTTCCTCTTCTCTTCATTCTTCCTTCCTTTCTTTATTTTCTCTTTGCCACACTTGAGCCACGTTTTCCGACCACCGTAGCCAGCCAACGTCGTCAGTTCTGGCGAGCTGATGTTTGGGAAAGTGCTAAAAATGCTGCTGCACTCTTTTTTTTTTTGTGATGTTGGGTGATGGTGTGGATTTTGAGAGAAGTTTGAAATGGTGTGGAATAATAATGTGAGTTCCTTCTTTCTCTCTAGTTTCTATTTGATGGTAATAGTTTGGGAAGAGAAAAAAATTTCTTGGAAACTCTTGTTAAAATACTAGTTTCTATCTCTTGGAACATATTGAAAGATTCGAGAATTTTTAAGATATGGTTAGGGTTTGGAATTTGATTAAAGAAGGAATCTAATATTGTTGGGATTCATGTAACCTTGAATAGAACTTAAAAATTAAGTGACCAAATAGGCATACATGTTTTGGTAAATCCAATATGAAAATTAGGGATTCTTAACGAAATTAGTTAGTCGAATTCCCAAATTTATTCTACTTTAACAATTTCATATATATATATATATATATATATATATATATATTAAATAATACTTATTATAATATAGACTTATTTAGTTAAGTTTAATCATTTTGCTGAAGCATAGAGAATGCATTTTGCTATGGAATTTACACAAATGAAAATAAGAAAGTAGATTAGTAAGTTTGGATAGTTGAAGTTAGGGATATGGTAGTACTTGAATAGAGAATAGTAGAAAGTCCTAAAATCATTTAAATTAATTTGAGTTGAACTCTATATTAGAAATTGGGTGATTGTAAGTGAATCTTTATTATTCTAATAGGTTGTTCGGGATCAATCCCCTATAAGGGACACAATTGAGGTGATAGACTATCTTTGATTTCCTTGATGTCACGGTGAGTGGATGATGCATATTGTACTCTTTTTCTATTCCATCTATGCTTTTGATACACCTTTGGCCCATTAGTTTAGTATGGGGAACAACCTAAACTTTATACTTTCGCATCTCTTTTGTTCTTCATTTGACAAATTCTGCATTTTGAACTGATAAATTGATTATTATTTTTATTACTATTATTATTAGTAAATGTAATGTTTTGTGAAACTTTCGATAAGAAAGCTCTGGTTAGCCTTGAAAACATGTTCTTCGTGATGCTTCAGTTACTATTCAATGAAATATTTCACATATATATGTTTATTTTGTTGCATTCAAGGAGACATTACTCTCTTTGATCTGAGAAATTAAATTGTGAACGCCTATTTCTGCATCTCTGTTGTTTTCAAGGCAAAATATATTTTGATTAGATAAATCATAATTGTACTAATTTTTCTCTTTGTAAAAGAATCTATTTGAGGAATTATCTAGTACGGAACCCTGATGCTAACGCAGTATCGTTAGCCCTTGGTGCACCTTGGAACCCCAGTTAGCAGGGGTGCTGCTAGCCCTGTGTGTCGGCCAACACACGTGGATTGGACATATCTGATATATTGAGCTTAATGCTCATCTGATTATTTAAAGCCATAGGCTTTTATGATTTCGTGAGCCTTGTGCTCATGTCTGTTCTGACTGGTTTTATATAGATGTTTCTCTTAATATGACTTTCGGGTTATGAATTTGATGAACTTGAGAATTAACCTTATTTTGAATGGATTCGTTAATTTATATGTAAACTTGTATTTTACTTTTGATTTACCACACATCTTTAAACGTCACTATCGAACATGGATTGCAAAAAAGTTGTGCCGTCGGGTTGTTCCCCTCTTGTTATGGTAGGTATTATCTGCTCACTGAGTTGCAAAACTCCCCTCTTATTTTGTTTTCCCTAAAACAGATTTAACAGGCTCGTCGGTGGATTAGGCAAGTGTGATATTGTCATTTGAAGAGCCACACATTGTCCGTGTGTCCATGGACGGTATCAATTTGTATTCAGTATATTATTTCTCTCTAGAGTTGCTATAGAATTCCACAGGCAGGATCCCCGCTTTAGTAAAAGTTGTACTTAATGTTTTAATACTTAAAAGTTGTGAAATTATTTGACATTTGATTACTCAGGTAAATTATTCTATTTGTCAGGCTTTTGGGTTCAAGGATTTTTCCTTGAACTCCACGCCGGTCATGAGCCCGATTTGGGGTCGTGACAATTTGATTCCATCTTCAATCTTTAATAAAAAATAAACTTGGCATCGTCATGCTTCCTTCAAGTTAAAAATTTCCCGTAAGCCAGTAGAGTCAACACGTTCGCAAGAAATTATATCTCAATGGGATTTGAGATAGTACAAATGAATAGATGGTTGATTCGAAAATTAATGACAGGTCATGGAGGGATGATTATGGGCTTGTTTAATAACTATTTTTGTGTTGTGTTTTTAAAAATAGTTTTCAAAACAGTTTTTGGAAACAAGTTTTAAAGAACAAAAATAATAAAACTTGTTTGATAAATTTGTTTTGGAAACAATATTAGAAACAAAAGAATGAAAAATTTTGTTTGATGAAATTATTCCAAAAAAAGAAGTTTTGAAAACATATTTTCTCCACAATCCACCTCACCCAATACTATATCGTTTCAATTTAGTCCCTAATAGACATAATTATAAATTTAGTCCCTAAAAAAGACAATTTGTTTCAATTTAATCCTTAAAAAATATAGTTTGTCTCAATTTAGTCGCTGATAGATTAAAATAAAAAATTTAATCCCTAAAAATATTATTTATTTCAATTTAGTCTTGAAATGAAAAATTAATTTTATATTTATATATATTTTCTGGACACTATTATTTTCAAGAAGATCCAAATTTGCACTTAACAAATTTTCTAACTGTAACATACTTTTCTTTCATCACTTTTCGCATTATTGTAGTTCTACTGTAACTACTCATTAATAGGGGTGGGCAACGGTTCGGTTTGGATTGTTTTTTACCATCCAACCAACTGAACCGATTATATTTTAGCCATTCAATTGATCCAGTAATTTTAGCATCAACCGATCTAATCCATACTGACAAAGATTGGATAATCGGTTTCGAGGAGACAGGAAGTACGAGAAGAACACACAAAATATACAAGATTGTAAACTGTTACTAGTAAGACGTTGTCCAAAATATAAGCATACCATGGTCCTGTCAAAAATATGCTTTTACATATACAATCACAGTGGAAGTTTGAATATTGCAATCAATGTTTTACATATAAATTTATCATTTTCAGGGATTAAATTGAAATCAATTTAATTTTTTATGGACTAAATTTATCATTTTTATCTATCAGATCTCTAAATTGAGACAAATTGTATTTTTAAGAATTAAATTTGTCATTTCCAACTATCAGGTACTAAATTAAGACAAACTATATTTTTTAGGACTAAATGTATCATTTTCATCTACCAGGGACTAAATTGAGACCATTTGTATTTTTTAAGGAGTAAAATTATTATTTTTATCTATTAGGGACTAAATTGTGTTTTTTTTTTGTTTTTAAAAATTAAAATTAGAAACAAGATTATCAAACAAAATTTTTGTTTTATTTTTAAAAAAAATAGAAAACTGTTTCTGAAAATGGTTATCAAAGAAATTTTTGGCGAATTAAAAACATGCTATAAAGGTGTGTGGTCAACACTATAGCACTTAATTGTAGGTAATTTTGGTAACGTGTTTAATGCAATGGAAAGCTGGTCCATAAGAAGGACTTCAGGATTCTATAAAAGGTTATTTCGTAAATAATATAGTTTGCCAATTAAATAATTTCAAACCGAAAAAATACCATAATTGTACACTCTACCATTTAAGTGAGAGTAAATGTGAGTTTTGATTTTAATGCAAATTAAAGGTCAGAACTTTCTTTAAAAAAATGTGTTAATTAATACAAATAATGTAATACCCGAGAATTTTTTAAGCTTGAAATAAAATAAAAAGAGAAATAAAAGAAGTAGGAAATATTTTTAGGATTTAATTCGAGACTTAGTAAATAGAAACCTGAAATTTATGTTTGAGGAGGCACTAAACTAAAAATATTATTTTTAGTTCAGTTATTAATTATTTTATTTTTATTTATCTTATTTTTACTGCAGCCTCTAAATTTTTTATTTGTACTGTGACCCTTCCTCCTACTTACTTAACATTCAAAAAAAAATAGAAAAGAGAGATAGAGGCCGAGAGAGAGAGAGAACCCGAGACAGAGAGAAACCGAGAGGGAGAAGGAACCCGAGACGGAGGAAGAAGGGGAAGGAGAAGGATTTCGTCGGAAAGTAGCCGGAGGGAGCTAGCCGATGCCGGAAAGAGCCACTGGAGCTTGATTACGACGTCTCCCACACCTCCCACTGGTTGGATCAAGGTTGGTAACCCCAATTTCTTCCTAAACCCTCAATTTCTCCATTTTTAGATATTTCTTCAATTCATCTTCATCGGAGTTGTTTCGAGGGTAGATTGAAACCTAGAAAGTGTTCTTGAACACTTAGTTGGGGTAATAACCGTGGCTATATCGTCGGATTTGGCCGAATTTGAATTTTGAAGTGTTTGGGGTTGAAAATTCTAAATATTCCGAATTTGGGGAAATTGTTGATAACTTAGGAATTGAGCTTGGATTTGAGTAGATAGGATTGGATTTGTATTGTTGAATTATAGGCGAACAAAACCTGTGAAGAGCGAAATCGTAGCCGGGGTCGGATGGTGGCCGGAAAAATGCCAAAACCAGCCAATAGCACAGCAGAAATCTCATGTGCTGGCTCTCAGGCTGGCCAGAGCGACGAGCTGGTAAGCAGAGCCAGAACTGGCGCAACTGCGCCAGCTCTCGGGTTGGCCAGGTCTGGCTTGCCCCAAGCTGCTCTAAAGGTGATTTCGAGAGTCCCAAAACTCCTCTCTTTGATCTTAAACACCCTATAACACTTCAAAGCATGTTTTCAAGAATCAAAATCATTTTAAGTAACTTCTTGTTTCTCAAGAATAGAAACTTACGAAACAAATTAAGTCCAACTTCTTAAATTTCAACTTTCTTCCTTCGTAATCTTTAGGAAACCTTAAGTAGGATTGTTTAGAAGTATATTAAGGTTTACTAACTCAAATCCAATGCTCCAGAATAAATTCAAGATAAGCGATAGTTGTACGAAACCAAGTGCGAAGCACTTGAGACTCTCATAGAAAAGAGGGAAGACGGATAAGACCAAGAACTCGATCCTTGGCGACGTTTAGGTGCATTTTTAGGCACGAGCATACCATACACATATGAATTACACATAGTCTAAGATGTTAACCACATGAATGCATTTGTTAGGAAACCACGATTCGTCCGGAGCGGGAGTTACTCCAGGACAAACACAAGGAAGCCGTCTAGGTGAGGGGTTTCCCATCCTTGCCCTATAGGGTTGATTGAGATATGTGGTTTGCCTACTTGCCTATTTGTAAGAATAAGTTAGTGGTTAACATGCTATTGTTGTTCCTAAATTGTATTATATGAATGTACTTGTATATGTGTGATTGCTTACAGGCAAAGTGGTGCTGGAGGGTATTCATGTGAGGACATGAGATACACCGAACAATACGAGCAAGGGGGTAAGTTATTGATTGAGTCCAAGGTTTGGTTTGCACTATTAATCAGAAACTCATTAAGGAAATCGTAATGAACTTGTTTATGTTACTTAGACAAAGTCAGTTTAGAATAGTAAGGGGAAGATGGAGTCAGAATCCCAGTTGGAAGCTCGGGAGGATAAACAAGTCAGATAAAGTCGCTCGTCGGGGCCATTGCTCTAGCTTGTTCTACTGCAGTTGTTTAGTTTGCCCATGGAGGCCATTGCCCTAGCCTGACACTAGGTTTAGTTAAAAGAGTTGCCCGTTGAGGCCATTGTCCATTGTGAAATGCATGGACTAGTTGAGTGATTGAAGCCAAAGAGGCCATGGTCCAGTGTGAAACACTTGGACTAGATTTATAGCTTTCAGATAACATGCTTAAAGTGATTGTTTTGTTTTACGAGAAGCATGATAGAAGAGCATGATTCTTAGGTTTATCTTTGCTCATATGTTATATTAATATTGCCTGATCGGAATATAACATTGGATAAACTTGATTTTCATTCGCCTGTGATTGTGGGTATTTCCCTTTCCCCGCCATAGTGGTACCTGCCGCTACGCTGAGGATGGGAAGCTCTTCACAGAGTCTGTTTGACTCACCCGCCTACTTAAATGTTTCAGATACTAGTATCAGGCAGGCATCGACGTCCGGACATTGACATGGACATCAGACCAACCTTAACGCACTTGTTCGCGTGGGTGGACATATTTTGTGATATTTTGATTTCTTTTTGTTGTACGTATTCTAAAGTTGTAAGTGTTGTGTAAATATTTACAGCTTTCGATGTGTGCCTACTCTAGACTTGTCGGCTTCACATGTATTTAAAGATAGGTTCCAATTTTGGGAAAAGTTAGGATATATGTATGATTATATGACTTACTGCTTTTGAATAGGATAGATTGTACGCATTGAGACGTACGGTCAATATGCTATGGATATATATATATATATATATATATATATATATATATATATTACGTGTGTATGAAATATATCTATATTCTGGGCTGAAGCGGTATTGAGTGAACCGTGGATTGCAGGTTATTTAGGTCACTTGTGAGGTGTGGCCACTATTATACTATATATATTGATTGTATAGCAGGGAAGTTATATTTAAGGTCATGTGAAGCCATTGGTATAACTGGGTGTCAGACTTGGTATCAGAGCCTGGTTATCTTTAAGGTCATGTGAAGCCATTGGTATAACTGGGTGTCAGTTTAAGCTTCGTTGTGAAACCCGGGCACAACGTTGCATTAAACATGCACTTGTGGAAGTACCCAGGATAATTTGAGTCAGCCTTTCTTTCTTAATCTATGATAGGTTATGTAAATGCATATCAGGTGACATTCTTGTGCAGTACAGGGTTGCCGCCGACTACTAGGCAGGCTAGGAGGGGCGATAGAGTGCCTGCAAGAACAGACGAGGAATTGGTTCGGGAGGAGAGGATGCCTCCCAGGGGCCGAGCTAGAGGTCGTGCTCGCGGTCGTGGTAGGGCACAAGGAAGAAGAGCGCCTAGGCAACAATCTCCAGAGCCACAGGTTGAGACGGGTGCTCCGTCGGTGGCTGAGATGCGGACTGCTAGATTTCAGGAGGTGAAAGCTAAAATGACCCGTCAAATTCAACAAGAAGTCTGTCATTCAGTTGTCGGTGAGGAAGAGGAATATGTGATATCTACTGAACAGAGAACTGAGGTAGTTGAGGAAAGGGATGAAGAACCAAGAAGGGAGTGGCAAAAAAGGGACATGCCCCAGAGGCCGAGGGGAGTTCCGAGGGAATTACCGATTACAAATTCTTGAACCTGAATACTCCTACATTTTGCGGAACCGAAACCAAGGAGGACCCTCAACATTTTCTCCGTGATGTAATCAGAATTGGGCAACTGCTAAGGTGTCCAAGAGGAGAGTTGGTGGAACTTGCCTCGTTTCAGTTAAGAGGCGCTGCACGAATCTGGATCGAATCAGTGCAGAAGAGATATGCAAGAAGAGTTGCTCCTATGACCTGGGAAGATTTTCAGAGGGATATCCTAGGTCAGTTTTTGTCCGAAGGAACGAGGTATGCCAAGCGTCAACAGTTTGAGGACATGTGGATGACGCCGAATATGTCAGTGACTGAGTTTGAGCTGCAGTTCACAAAGCTAGCTCAATATGCTCCAGAATTGGTTCCCGATGAGAGAGAGATGATTAAGAGGTTCATACACAGGTTGGTAGAGCCATTGTTTGTAGTTCTACTGTCGCAATGTGGTCAATTCGAAAATCTAGCACAAGTTGCTGATTGTGCCAGGGTGATTGAAAATAGAAGGAAGTTTGGGACATTGACGAATCCCAAGAATAAGTGACTGACAGGCAATGATGGACAGGGATGGAAGAAGAAGCCAAAGACAACAGGTACTTCTGGTGTAATTCCAAATTATACAGGACAAGTTGGTGGGCAGTCCGCTATTACCACCACAAATTCTGGGAAGAGTAACACCCAAGGTGGGCAGAGATTCCAAGGCAGTAGTCAAGGCAGTAGCCAGAGACCGTAGTGTGGAACATGTGGGAGGTTTCATTTTAGAGAGTGCAGAGTCACGAAGGGTAGTACTAGTGTCAAGAGTAATCCTACTCCGGGTAGTACTCCAATTGCAACCCCACCAGTCAGAATTGTACCACCTCAGACTAACACCTTAGGTGCGGGCAAAGGTAGAGGAGCAGGAGCAGGAGGTAGAGGTCCAGGTGCACCAGGAGGAGGATAGGCACGGGTGTTTGCTTTGTCCCGACAAGATGCACATGCCCCAAATGCAGTTGTGATAGGTAACACTTACAATATGCTCTCTCGAGGCTCTTGCATTATCTGATTCTGGTTCAACACATTCCTACATCTCATATGCATTTTCACGGAAAGTTGACGAAAACCCGACTAGGTTGAAGGAGACAGAAATGGTCTCTACTCCGGTGGGTGAATCAATCCAAGTCAAGTATGTCTATGGGTTGTGTGTGGTTGTGGTCAAGGGTCATGAAACAGTTATGGACCTACGACTACTATACATGGTAGACCTGGATGTTATTCTGGGTATGGATTGGTTGGCATTAGAGATGTCAAAACGGGTCCAACCCGCGGGTTAGGCTCGTTTACCCACAAATACGGGCGGGTTGGACTGATGGAAAAATGACCCACTGGTAAATGGATCCGGTCCGTTTGACTCGTTTAAAAAATGGGTTTAGCCGGGTTACCCGCGGGTAACCCGCTTTTTTTTTTTAAAAAAAAAAAAATTTAACTAATTAATATATTATGCTTTTATGAATTTATTTATTTTTTTGGACTACCAACTCCAACTTTAAAATATAGTTGTGTTTAAAAAATTAAAATATAGTTGTATTTGAAAAAAATTTTAAATGCATTTAAATCTTTAAAATATTTTGTTATTGGATCATTTTTTTCCAATCATCATGATTATTTATAGACGTTGGATGTATTATAGACAATTTAATGGAATATTTCTTCAACTTTTAATTAAAATGATTTTTAATTGTAAAGTTGATGTTAATTTATTTTTCAATCATAGAGATTTAATTTTGATTACAATTGTATGTATTTTTCCTATATCAATTTTACTTAATTTATTTCTTTCTATTTATTTCTTCGGGAGTTTCTTGATGTATTTCCTGACGACTTGCTTGGGTTGCCACCTGATCGAGAGATTGAATTGGAGATCAAACTTTTACCATGTACTTAGCCGAATTCCACACCACCCTATAGAATGGCTCCGAAGGAGTTGAAGGAGCTACACACGCTGTTACAAGAATTGCTCGATAAGGGTTTCATAACCTAGTTTTTCACCTTGGGGTGCACTTGTTCTATTCGTGAAGAAGAAGGATGGAACTTTAAGATTGTGTATCGATTACCAAAAATTGAATAAGGTAACGGTCCACAATAAGTATCCACTTCCAAGAATCGATGATCTGTTTGATCAGTTGCAGGGTGCTAAGAGGTTTTCAAAGATCGATCTGCAATCAGGGTATCATCAAGTGAATATTAGAAATAAAGATGTGCCCAAGACTGCTTTTCGAACCCGATACGGCCATTATGAGTTTCTAGTCATGTCGTTCGGGCTAACTAATGCACCAACAGCTTTTATGGATATGATGAATCATGTTTTCAAGACATTTCTAGACCAGTTTATCATTGTATTTATAGATGACATTCTAGTCTATTCCAAGAATGCTGAGGTGCAGGCAGAGCATTTGAGACTGGCATTACAGAAGCTAAGGGAAGAGAAATTGTATGCTAAGTTTTCAAAATGCGAGTTTTGGCTTGATAAAGTTGCATTTCTCGGCCACGTGGAATCGTCAGAGGGAATCCATGTTGACCCGAGCAAAGTAGAAGCAGTGAAGAATCGGTCCCAGCCTACCTCAGTCACAGAGATTTGTTGTTTCCTTGGTTTGGCTGGATATTATAGAAGGTTTGTGCAGGACTTTTCGAAGGTTGCTGTACCTCTTACAAAGTTAACTCAAAAAGAGGTAAAGTTTGTGTGGGATAACAAGTGTGAAGAGAGATTTCAAAAGCTGAAGGAAAGTCTCATCACAGCATCGGTGTTAGTTCTTCCCGAGGGCACCGGAGGGCATGTAGTTTAATGTGATCCTTCGCGAATTGGGCTAGGGTGTGTTCTTATGCAACATCGCAAAGTGATTGCTTATGCGTCTAAGCAACTCCAGAAGCATGAGAAAAACTACCCGACTCACGATTTTGAAATGGCAGCGGTGGTATTTGCCTTGATGATTTGGAGGCACTACCTCTATGGCGAATCATGTGAGGTATACACAGTCCACAAGAGCCTCAAGTATATTTTTGAGTAGAAAGATCTAAATCTGAGACCACACAGGTGGATGGAGTTGTTGAAAGACTATGACTGCACGATTTTGTACCATCCTGGTAAGGCAAATGTGGTGGCAGACGCTCTGAGCCGAAAGTCAATGGGTAGCTTAGCCCATATCAGTGAAATACGGATGCTGGTAATTCGGGAAATACATAAGCTGGAATAGTTTGGAACTCAATTCAAAATTCGAGATTTTGACTTCTTTCGAGCCCATATCCAAGGTAAGTTAGCTCTAGTCGAAGAGGTTAAATCTAAGCAAGATCAAGACGCCGACCTCAAACAGATCAGAGATACAGTGGTTAAGGGGAAAGAGGACGACGTCCGATTCTCTATAGATGACAATGGTATACTCCGGTTAAAGGGATGGCTGTTTGTGCCTATGGTGGATGGTTTGAAAGAAAGAATCCTTGATGTGGCACACAAGACAGTGTACACAATCCATCCGAGTAGTAATAAGATGTATCAGGATCTGAGAGAATTATACTGGTGAAACGGTATGAAGAAAGATGTGGCAGACTATGTATCTAGATGTCTAGTGTGTCAGTAGGTTAAAGCTAAACACCAAAAGTGCGCCGGAACACTTCAACAGATAGAAATTTCTGAATGGAAATGGAAGACAATTACTATGGATTTTGTGTCAGGATTGTCGCGATCACAGTGGGGTTTCGATTCAGTTTGGGTAATCGTTGATCGGATGACCAAGTCCGCACATTTCCTGCCAGTTAAGACCACTTACGGAGTGGATCAGTACGCCCAGTTGTATCAATCAGAGATAGTGAGGTTGCACAGAGTACCGGTGTCGATTATCTCTAACAGGGGGCTGCAGTTTACTTCTCGATTTTGGAGAGCATTGCAGGAGGCGTTGGGGACGAGGGTTGACCTGAGTACAGCGTTTCATCCCCAGACAGACGGGCAATCTTAGAGGACCATTCAGATTTTAGAAGACATGCTTAGGGCATGCGTTATGGATTTCGGTGGAGGATGGGAGAAATACCTGTCGTTAGCGGAGTTTGCTTACAACAACAATTACCAATCCAGTATTCAGATGGCACCTTTCGAGGCTTTGTACAGTCGAAAGTGCAAGGTCCCCAATTGGGTGGTTCGAGGTCGGAGAGGCCAAGTTAGTTGGTCCAGAACTTGTTCAGGATGCTTTGGACAAGATAAAGTCCATTAGAGAAAAGCTTTTGACGGGTCAGAGTATGCAGAAGTGGTATGCTGAAAACCGAAGAAGAGACTTAGAATTTGTTGTGGGTGAGCAGGTCTTCTTGAAAATTTCACCAATGAGGGGCGTGATGAGATTTGGCAAGAAAGGCAAGCTAAGTCCAAGGTACATCGGATCGTTTGAGATTCTAGAACGCGTGGGAAATGTTGCCTACCGTCTAGAATTGCCAGCAGAATTCGAAGGAGTTCATCCGGTGTTTCACGTGTCTATGCTTCGCAAGTACTTGCTAGACCCCTCTCATGTAATCCAACCCCAGGAAGTACAACTACCTGAAGGTCTGACTTATGAGGAGATGCCAGTGGAAATCTTAGATCGCCAGTTGAAGAAGCTAAGATCGAAGGAAATACCATTGGTGAAAGTTCTGTGGTGAAACCATTCAGTCGAGGAAGCAACGTGGGACGTTGAGGTTGAGATGCGCAGAACATACCCTCACCTATTTCAAGGCTAAGGTTAGTATGTTATTTCAAATTCGGGGACCGAATTTCTTAAGGGAGAAAGATTGTAATACCCGAGAATTTTCGAAGCTTGAAATCAAATAAAAAGAGAAAGAAAAGAAGTAGGAAATATTTTTAGGATTTAATTCGGGACTTAAGTAAATAGAAACCTGAAATTTATGTTTGAGGAGGGACTAAACTAAAAATAAATTTTAGTTATTTTTAGTTTAGTTATTAATTATTTTATTTTTATTTATCTTATTTTTACTTCAGGCTCTAATTTTTTTATTTATACCGTGACCCTACCTCCTACTTACATAACATTAAAAAAAAATTAGAAAAGAGAGAGAAAGGCCGAGAGAGAGAGAGAGAACCCGAGACAGAGAGAAACCGAGAGGGAGGAAGAAGGGGAAGGAGGAGGATTTCGCTGAAAAGTGGCCGAAGGGAGCTAGCCGACGCTAGAAAAAGCCACCGGAGCTCGATTACGAAGTCTCCCACACCTCCCACCGGTTGAATCAAGTTTGGTAACCCAAATGTCTTCCTAAACCATCAATTCCTCCATTTTTAGAGATTTCTTCAATTAATCTTCATCGGAGTTGTTTCGAGGGTAGATTGAAACCTAGAAAGTGTTCATGAACACTTAGTTGGGGTAAGAACCGTGGCTATATCCGCGAATTTGGCTGAATTTGAATTTTGAAGGGTTTGGGGTTGAAAATTCTAAATATTCCCAATTTGGGGAAATTGTTGATAACTTAGGAATTGAGCTTGGATTTGAGTAGATAGGATTGAATTTGTATTGTTGAATTATAGGCGAACAAAACCCGTGATGAGCGAAATCGTAGCCGGGGTCGGATGGTGGCCGAAAAAATGCCAAAACCAACCCACAATACAGTAGAATTCTGCTATGCTGCGAGCTGGCGCAGTATCGCTAGAGCTGGCGCAACTGCACCAGCTCTCGGGTTGGCCAGGTCTGGCTTGCGCCAAGCCACTCTAAGTGTGATTCCGAGAGTCGCAAACCTCCTCTCTTTGATCTTAAACACCTTAGAACACTTCAAACCATGTTTTTAAGAATTGATATCATTTTAAGTACCTTCTTGTTTCTCAAGCATGGAAACTTACGAAACAAATTAAGTCCATATTCTAAAGTTGTAAGTGTTGTGGACATATTTTGTGATATTTTGATTACTTTTTGTTGTACATATTCTAAAGTTGTAAGTGTTGTGTAAATATTTACAGCTTTTAAGGTGTGCCTACTCTAGACTTGCCGGCTTCACATGTATTTAAAGATAGGTTCCGGTTTTGGGAAAAGTTAGGATATATGTACGATTATATGAATTACTGCATGTGAATAGGATAGATTGTACGCATTGAGGCGTATATATATATATATATATATATTACGTGTGTTAGAAATATATCTATATTCTAGGCTGAAGCGGTATTGAGTGAACCGTGGATTGTAGGTTATTTAGGTCACCTGTGAGGTGTGGCCACTATTATACTATATATATTGATTGTATAGCAGGGAGGTTATATTTAAGTTTTACAAGATAAGGCTTACGGGCTTGGAGGCAAAGTCCATTCCCGTGCCAGTCACGTACTCCCAAACTGGGGTCGTGACAAATAATGCAATGAAAGATTTAAGCATAAGTGGATTGAGAGAAAGGTTAGATGGTTAGCTAATATGACATGGCAGAATTGCAAAAGATGACACCCAAGCTACGTGGTAAGAGTTGGCTTCTTGTACTTGGCTTTAGTAATATATATAGATATATAGATTGTGAACCCTTCACTACTAGAAAATAGAGCTATTGTAACAATTTTTTAGTAACAATTTTTCAAATTGCTAGTGTAAATATAGTATTCTAATAGGTTTTTAATTTGTTACTATAGACATTACTTTTACTCCCAATTTATTTGAAATTGCCAGTAAATATATTTCATATGCCAACACTTATATGACATACTTGTTACTAAATAAAATTTTGATTTATTTTTTATTTTTAAAAATAAAAAATAAATAAATTATGAGCTCCTCTTCCCATCTCTCTCGCTGGCGCATTATGCCTTTTCCTTTGCTTCTTAGGTTTTTTTCTCTCTCACTGTTCTTAGATTTTTTTCCTCACACACATTTGCTTCCCAACCATTGATGAACCACTACTTAATCTTTATCTTCTATTTGCCAGTCATCGTAGTAGGACTTGAGTGCTAATAAAGCTTTTGGATTGGCATAGAATCTTTGGAATTCTTCAACATTGTCTTCCTCTTCTTCGGCATTCTCGTTGGCTTCAGGTACAAATCGGACTGCTCATTTGGAGGTTGTTGCTGTAATGGCTGGGATGGTTCAACTTGCTTAGTTCGGACAACTGGAGACGAGTTCTCGGCTCTCTTATCGTCGACGACATTTGGTTCTTCAACTGTCTTTTCAGCGACGTCCTTTGATTCGGCGGAAACAGAGGCAAGATTCTTGTGTCTGGCATTTGGGAACCTTCTTTTTGTTTAAAATTGAACAAAAAAATGCTTATACTTACTCTGAATTTGAAGCTGCTCTTTAATTTATCTAGTTACTTCAATTTGTGGCATTTATGATCCTTCTTCTACACAATTAGTTGTTCTTTTGCAGTACTACTATTCTCACATTAAATTGTGCTTACTGTGTTTGCAGGCTACATGCAAGAGAAGAAACAGAGCGAGGTAAGTGAATTTGAACTTCTGGCGCTTCATTATTTTAGGGTTTCTAATTCTGCTCGCTCACTCGCGCACTATGTGTTTGATGAAATACGTGTGAGTGTGTGATGAATGAATGTTGAATTGAAACTGAAAGTGGATGTCATTTGTCACGACCCCAAATCGGGAGTACGTGACCGGCACGGGAATAGATTTTTATCTCTAAACCCGTAAGCCTTATCATGTAAACCTGACTGTAACTACCCTGCTATACAATCAATATATATATATATATATATATATATATATATATATATATATATATATATATTATACTAGTGGCCACACCTCACTGGTGGCCTAATTAACCTGCAATCCGCGGTTCGCTCAATACCGCTTCAGCTCAACCCAGTGGATAGATATATATATCAGCGCTCATAATGTAAATGTTAATATCATATTGACTGCACGTCTCAATACGTATGATCTATCCTATTCACATGCAGCAAGCACACATAATATATATATCCATATCATATTGACCGTACGCCTCAATGCGTACGATCTATCCTATTCACATGCAGAAGTTCATATACTCATACATATATCCAAGTTTATCCCCAAACTGGACCCTGTCTTTAAGTACATGTGAATCCGACAATTCTAGAGTAGGTATATATCAAAAGCTGTAAATATATATATATATATATATATATATATATATATATACAACTCTTACAACTTTAAAATATGTACAACAAGAGAAATCAAAATAACCATAGGAGTCCACCCACGCGAACAAGAGCGTAAGGATGGTCTGATGTCCGTATCATTGGCCGGACGCCGATGCCTGCCCGATCCCTGTATCTGAAACATTGATGCAGAGGGAATGAGTCAAACAGACTCAGTGAGGAGCTTACCATCCTCGGCGTAGTGGCGGGTACCACTACAGCTGGGGAAAGGGAAACACCCACAATCACATGCGCATGAAAGTCCAGTTTATCAAATGTTATATTACGATCAGGCAATATTAATTTAACATTAAAATCACAGATAAACCTACGGATCATGCTTTTCATTCATGCTTCTCGTAAACAAGCAATCACATTTTAACATATAATTTGAAAACTATAAATCACTTAACTGTCCCTAGTACCAGGCTAGGGCAATGGCCTCAACGGGAAAATTCTTTTAATGTTTAACCGACCCTAGTGCCAAGCTAGGGCAATGGCCTCAATGGGAAAATCTTTTAATCTTTTACTGACCCTAGTGCCAGGCTAGGGCAATGGCCTCAACGGGCAAATCTTTTAGTCTTTTACTGACCCTAGTGCTAGGCTAGGGCAATGGCCTCAACGGACAAATCTTTTAGTCTTTTACTGACCCTAGTGCCAGGCTAGGGCAATGGCCTCAATGGGCAAATGCTTTACTCTTTAACTGACCCTAGTACCAGGCTAGGGCAATGGCCTTAACGGGCAATTGTTTTAACTTGTTTCTCTTCCCAAACTTTCAGCTAGGATCCAGACTCTATCTACCCATTACTATCCTAACCTGACTTTACCTAGGTAGTGTGAACATCCCTACGACTCACTAATCAATTAAGAGATCGTATTAATCCTTATATTATTCCCAAACCCTTGGTTTAGATCATAACCTAGCTCTAAGGTTTTCCCTAAGTTCAATTACCGTGAAATGTCGACGTTTAGTAAAAATTTCTATACGATTTCTTTAATTAGTTTCTAATTAATAGGGTAAAACAAACCTTGGACTCAATCAACAACTTACCCCCTTGCTTGTACTGTTCGGCATATCTCACGCCATCACATGGATACCCTCCAGTACCTCTTTACCTGTAGTCAAACACACATATACAAATACTTTCATAGATAACAGTTTAGGAACAACAATAGCATGTTAACCACTAAATAATTCTTACAAATAGGCAAGTAGGCAAACCACATATCCACATCCTCAATCAACCCTGTAGGGCAAGGATGGGAAACCCCTCACCTGGACGGCTCCCTTGTGCTTGTCCTGGAGTAACTCCCGCTCCGGACGAGTCGTGGTTTCCTAACGAATGCATTCAAGTGGTTAACATCTCAAACTATATGCAATTCATATGCATACGACATGCTCGTGCCTAAAAATGCATCTAGACGTTGCCAAGAACCGAGTCCTTGATCTTATCCGTCTTCCCTCTCTTCTATGAGAGTCTCAAGTGCCTCGCACTTGGTTTCATACAACTATCGCTCTCCTTGAATTGACTTTGGAGCCTTGGATTTGAGTTACTAAACCTCGATATACTTCTAAGTTATCCTACATAAGGTTTCCTAATAACTACGAAGGAATTAAATTGTCATTTTAAATTTTGGACTTTATTGTTTCCATCCTTGAGAAACAAGAAGGTACCTAAAATAATTCTTGATGCTTGATAGCATATTTAGAATTATTCTAGGGTGTTTAAGATTGAAAAGAAAAGGTTTGAAGCCCTCAACATCACCATTAAAGTGTATTTGGGCAATCCGAGCAGGGACCCGACACGTTAACGTCAAGGTTCAACCTTAGTAACCTCGGGCCAACTCTTCACGGGTCTTGTTCAGCTAATATTTCAACAATATAATTTCATTAATTCCAATCCAAGCCTATTTCAAATCCAAGCTCAATCCTAATTATCAATAATTTCCCCAATTTATGAATATTTACAATTTGAAACCCCAAACCCTTCAAATTTCGAATTCGGCTAAACCCGAGGGTATAGTCTCGATTCTTACCCCAACTAAGTGTTCAAGAACACTTTCTAGGTCTCAATCTACCCTCGAAACAATCCAATCGAAGGTGAAACGAAGAAATCCCTAAAAATGGAGAAATTGAGGGTTTCGAATGAAATTGGGTTTAATAACCTTTGATTCGATTGATGGAAGGTGTAGGAGACGTCGTACCCGAGCTCCGGTAACTTTTTCCGGCTTTGGCTATCTCCCTCCGGCCACTTTTCCGGCGAAATTCTCCCCCCTCACCTTCTTTCTCCTTCACACCTCTCTCCCTCTCTCTCTCTTAGTCGATTTCTCTCTCTCTCTCTCTCTCTCTCTTGTTTCTCTCTTTCTTTCTACTTTCTTTCTTTCTTTTAATGTAAACACAGCACCCCATTTTTTTAAAAATAAATAAATAATTAAAATAATTAATTAACAATTATAATAATTAGATAATTAAATAATAAATAAATAAATATAATTAAAAATAAATTAATTATTAGATAAATAAATACACAACTAATATATATTTTATTTGCTCTATCAAAACAAATATATATTTTATTTTCTTTTCTTTTCCTTTTGTTTTTAAAAATAGATAATAAGATAAATAATAATCACTTAAAAATAATAAAGATATATTTTTAATTTAATTTCTTTTCCCTATTTAATTTAGGTTTCCAATTTCTTAGGTCCTGAATTAAATCCCAAAAATTATTTTCTACTTCTTTTCTTTCCTTCTTATTTTATTTTTAAACTTGCGAAAATTTTTTTTTTCCGGTTATTACATCATTTGTAGCAAAGAGTGTCACGTGGGGAGATAACTTGAAAACTTCAGAGCAAAGTGAGTGTTCAACTAGACTTGTAAGCTTGTCTACTTTAGAATAATTTATTCTCAACAGTGCTATAATGTTATAACTTATAAATGATGGTGTGCAATTATAAATGTTTAAATTCTTATGACATGTTAGTAATTGACAGTGGACATGTCACGACCCCCGTTTAAAGGACCATGACCGGCACAGACACAGGGAATACCCCTCTGCCTATAAGCCTTATCACCTGAATGACATAATATCTATTATTGAAAATACATCCACATGCAGTATAATACCATTGCTACACCGAAATGCTGGCCTATCCTAGGCAAGCAAATCCACGGCTAGTGCCGCTTCAGGATATAAATATAGGAAAACACACATAATATATATAACCTGTGTACTGGCTAGACATCCAAAAATGCTGCCTATCCTATTCACATGCAACAGATATATGTATATATATACATTTTAAAAACAAATTTTCCCTGTATAGCAGTAAAATAAATCCTGATCTTTAAGGTGTGTGAAGCTGACAGTTCTAGATTTAGTAATACAATCTAAATGGGTACGTCTACCCTTTACTTTATGATACAATAATAAAGTAAATAAAATTACAATTAGTCTTTATTCACCCACATGAACAAGTGGTGGGTCTTGGAAAGTGTTGCTCAACCCTCGTTCCATCGAGACTTCTTCTACCTGTACTTAACATGTCTCTGTGTAGTAAAAATGAGGTGTGAGTCTTAACCACATGACACAGTGAGGACTCACCCATCCCCGGCGCAAGGTGGGTACCATAGCGCTGGGTTTGGGAGTCATACACAATCACATGCAAAAAAACTAGTTATTGTTGTTAGCATACATTCTTGGTGATCACACAACAACAGAAATTTCACCCAAACACTCACATTCATTTAATAATTGTAAACATGCAACAGTTTAATTCACATCATCACTCAACAAGTACACATATAACAGATAATGCCGGCTTTTACTTATCGGTCTTCTCACGTTCAACATGTTTGAATCAAACAAGACGTTGTGGTGATGTAATCCTGAACGTCACCACTACGCTGTACAATCAGCAATTATATGCAAACACAGACAATTCTTTAAGTACACGCAGATACTATAACATACATATACTTAACTTTCCCACTCTAGGGTATTTACTAGCCATTACATGGCTTTTCTACCTCGAACCCGTGCAATCGGGTTGCTGGCCACCACGTGGCAAAGCATACTTAACCCTTTCACTTAGGTACTAGTCACCAAGTGACAATTCTATTAATCAAACAATACTTAACCCATTCAGTTGGGTACTAGTCACCTCGTGACAATTCTGTTAATCAAACACAATCACTTAGGCACGTCCTGACCCCTTGCTGTGGGGCAATAGCTTGACCTCACTCTTCCATTACCCAACCAGGCCACATGGCGGGCACGGCACGACGTCTCGAAGCATGACCACTGACACACCCTGGACCAACTACACAGGATGATTTCTCTTTTACTAGGTTAGGCTCACGGTTTACCTGTAGGTTCCTCCCTTGTCTCCTTACCTTATTCTCACATATTAATAGGATTCATTGTATCTTTCCCGAAGGATCAACAATTCTTCTCCTTGTTAATATGGACAAGTATCCTTAACAGGATATAACTCATATACCCGTCCAGATGCACTCTCTGAGCCTCAAGCTATCGTCAAAGCCATATAAAACCTTTCTGACCCTATTGCCAGGATAGGGCAATGACCATCGTCATGGTGATTATAAAACTGAGGTCTCAAGTGCCATCTGACGTTGTTCTAGTCGATGTATCACATCACTAGCATAATCAAATCTGAAACCCACTAATAACTCCCTTTGCATGATTATAATTTGAGTCACCGTTGTGACGAGTTTTCAAAATAAAGTTTAGTCCTTCCATACAAGGACTCTTGCCACCGTCGTGGAAAAGATTTAATAAAATACTCATCATGCCTCTGGATTGTATGAGTTGGATTTGTAACACACCAATCATAGAAAAAAATTATACTCTACTCCTATGTCTTCCTATCCAAGCTACTTTCCACAACCTATTTTCTAGTTCTTTCATTCTTTTAGCATTCTATATCTCTAGCTAACACATACTAGACTAGCAGAGAATATACATACTCATGTAATCCACATAAGCATACAAGCCTAGGAGCAGAGATGGAAGAACCGTCACCTTGGCCAACCTTCCATGCAATCCTCTCTTGTAACTTTAGTCTCCTCGGAGTTCATGTTGCACTCAATCGTGTGCCGTTGTTCCTATAAGAACAACATTTACTTCATTAAGGTTATTACTTAGCTTAACTTGTTATTTATCTCTCCATTACACTCACTTGTAGTCCATGGTTGCCACAGAGTCAAGCTCTTGGTCTTATTGGACTTCTCTATTCCGACATATGTGTATCCTTCCTCGGACACTTGACTACTCGCGTATAACACTCTACTTGAGTGTTTCACATACTTGGATTTGAGTACTGGACCTCTATCTAACTTCTATTCGCATCTAAGGAAGTTTATCTAGCATGGTTGGAAGGAATCCTAATTCTAGGAAGGTCTAAGCATTTTAATTCAACTTGTGTTTCTACTTGGGTTCTAGGAAATATAGTTTCTAAACCTCAATATACCTCCAATTTATCCCACTTAAGGTTTCCTAAAAGTTGTGAAAGGATAAGGTTGAAATTCACGAAGTTAGACTTAATTTGTTCTGCAGGTTTCCATCCTTGAGAAACAAGAAGGTCACTTAGAGTGATTTAATTCTCAAAAATATGTTTAGGAGTGTTCTAGGGTGTTTAAGATTGAAAAGAAGAGGTTTGGAGCCCTCAACATCACCCTTAAAGTGTATTTGGGCAACCCGAGCAGGGACCCGACACGTTAACGTCAAGGTTCAACCTTAGTAACCTCGGGCCAGCTCTTCACGGGTCTTGTTCAGCTAATATTCCAACCATATAATTTTAATAATACCAATCCAAGCCTATTTACTCAAATCCAAGCTCAATCCTAATTAACAATAATTTTCTCCAATTTGGAAATAATTATAATTTCAACCCCAAATCCTTCCAAATTTGAATTTGGGCAAATCCGAGAATATAATCTCGATTCCTACCCCAACTAAGTGTTCAAGAACACTTTCTAGGTCTCAATCTACCCTCGAAATAACTCAATCGAAGGTCAATCGAAGAAATCCCTAAAAATGGAAAAATTGAGGATTTCGAATGAAATTGGGCTTACCAACCTTGATTCGATTGATGGGAGGTGTGGAAGATGTTGTGCTCGAGCTTCGGTGACTTTTCTCGGCGTCGGGTAGCTCTTCTCCGGCCACTTTTCCGGCGAAACCTCCTTCCCCTTCTTCCTCTCGTGCTCCCTCTCTCTCTCCTACCTTCCGTTTCTCTCTTCTTCTTTCTTCTCTCACGTCTTTCTGTCTTTTTTTCTTGCTTTTTCTCTCTTTTCCTTTCTTATTTGTTTTCCCACGGCACCCCTCTCCTATTTAATAAAATAAATAAATAAAATATTATAATTAAAATAATTATAATAATTAAATAATTAAATAATTAAATAATAAATAAATATAATTAAAAATTAATTAATTAATAATTAAATTAAAACACAACTAATATATATTTTCTTTTCTTTTCTTTTTTTTAAATAGATAATAAGATAAATAATAATCACTCAAATATAATAAAGATATATTTTTAATTTAACTTCCTTTCCCTATTTAATTCAGGTTTCTAATTTCTTAAGTCCTGAATTAAATCCCAAAAATTATTTCTACTTCTTTTCTTTCCCTTTTATTTTATTTTAAACCTTGAAATTTTTTCTCGGGTATTACAATCTAAAAAAAAATTCCTTTCCGATTTCTTTTAACTTTCACATTTTTTCTATATTCTTTTTAAAGTTTTAATTCCTAGCCCCGGAATAAATCATTCTTTAATCCTCAAAATTTTTTGGGGTATTACAGGACACTTGATATTATCGATTCTCTTCATACTTTTACCAATTGATCAAGTATGACTGACTAGCTTGTGTTCTGAAACGCATTACTTCATGTTGATTTGACTAGTGGATATAGTTTACATACTATATTTAGGCGATTCAAGATTTGGTTGCATGTGTTCTGCTTAAATTCTTATGACATGTTAGTAATTTTCTTTTTTAGAATTCTTCACTAATAATGTCATCAATGGTGGCTGGCTGCTATTGAAAGGTAAACCATTCCATAGTTTTTGTTTTAATTTTTAGGAATTCGTCTTGTAATGCTATGGGATATATTTTCTTTTTCTGCTTTCCTATACTATTAACCATATTGTTAATTTCTTTCGGGTTGACAAGTCATCAGATCTAAACCTTGTGGAAGGTTTATGCTATGGATTATAGAACATTCTAGATTTTATTTATTTAATCTATTTTGATCATGAAGTACAACAGATATAAATGTCCCCTGCATAATTGTGAAATATACTTCTATATTCAATTTCAATTGTTTGTTTTTTAGACACATAATTAATTAAAAAGTGAATTGAACGTAGTTTGATATTAATGACATAAAGAAGAGACCCCTATGGAAAAATGGTTAGCAATGTCTTGTACAAATGGTTTTGGGAATTGGCAATTTCATAAATTAAGATTTTACTGGGTTTCTATATGATTCGATTCAGTTGTCTCTTCGGCTAACTTTAGCATGCTGTTTTTCAGGCATTCTACTATGCAGCATAGGTCATTGGGGTTCCACTTGGTTTGGAAAAAGGTTAGTTTCTTGGAATGGGGGCTTTTTTTATCCTTTTTGGAGTTTATTGAAATATTTGTTAGTTGTTACTGTTCTCCCATTTAAAGGTTAGTTTCTTTGTTGGGCATAAATATTTTCAGGGGAGCTTATATCCACATTGTATTACTTATGTCATTGGTTAACTTTCAAGTGTCTTATACAGGAAAGGAGTTCTTTTGATGGGGGTAATTAAATATTTATGAGCAGAACAAAAGTACAAGGGAGCTCAGCTTCTTAACATGTTTCATGAATTTTGGAGGCAAAATTGGTAAGCGTGTAAATTATTTTATGGAATTCGATTTGCGTCTTGAGTGTTTGCAAATTAATATTCATATCTCTATTTGTTGCAGTTAGAGTCTTTATCAGCATCTAATAAAGTGATCCAACAAGTAGTATCCTTGATTCTTTATTGTTATTATCATCAATGAATGTATGATCAGTTTTTTGGTTTTGGTAATAGTGCTTGTGTCGTGAGAAGGTCACTGTTCGTAGCTAAAGCCTAAAGGTGAGGCAGATTGCATCATGTTTTAATTTTTTGGTTTTGGTGATAGTGTTTGTAGCTAAACCTTGCTTTTCAAAAAAACACTTAATTCAAGCTTTTGTTGTGTTTGGCCAAAACTTGATACTGCTTCTACTAAGTCTTTGTGCTACAATGAAATAAATTTTAAATATGTCTACTCATGAGTTTGCTGAACCTAAAAATATGTTTCATCCATAATCTATCCATTGTCACCACTTCTTAATATTCAATTCTTTACAATGACTAGTTAAATGTGTAGAGTAAATGCATTAGGCTTTTTAGACAGAGATTTTCTTATATTTAATTAATTTATCAACATTTGACTTGACATTGAGTTTCATTTTCAATCACAAAGGAAATAGTTCTTCCTTGACCTTGCCCCCTTCCTCCTCATTTTAACTATTCTATTTTCTCATTGCTTATGAAGATTGAAGTTGTTGTCAAGAAGTATGGCATTCTTTTTATTGCATATGAGGTACTATACTATGTCTCTAAGATTATTGAGATCCTGCAGCAATTAGCTAAGGAGGTATAACAAGCCTACTCTCATTTGTATGACTTTATTATAAAAGATCATATTTATTATTAATTAAATCACTTCTTTTCAACTTTATTATAATCTACTTGCGTGTATATTTGGAGCAAGTTGGAAATGAAGGAGAGGAGAGGCGGAAGGAGAAATCATGTGGACTTTTCTCTGTCCTTATGGCCATCATTGAACAGTTAGAGGCCAGCATTAACAATAAAATTTTACCTAATATTTCTATTTCATGTGTATTTGTTTTTTTGCATATATTGGAAATAATGTAGAATGGATAATTGTAATTACAAGACTTGGATTTATTCTTATACTAAATAGATTTGGAAGTTTGCAATATAAATGTTGATCTATCTTACTTTTTTTTTTCTTCCTTACAATCTCATTGTATTTATATTTATATTTGTATTTATTAGAATTATTAGAATTCTCACGACCCCTATCGGATGTCTGTGACCGGCACGGGAAGTAGGATTTCTCTTATCCTGTAAGCCTCTAATCCCTGATTGACCTTTTCACATGTTTATAACTACCCATTTCTAATCCCTGATTGCAATATATATGGTTTGTATTAGAAATGGGTAGTTAAAAACATGTGTAAAGGTCAATCAGGGATTAGAGGCTTACGGGATAGGAGAAATCCTCCTTCCCGTGCCAGTCACGGACGTCCAATAGAGGGTCGTGACAAACTTAGTATCAGAGCCAGGTTTACTTTAAACTGTCTGAAGCCATAGGTATGACCGGGTGTCGGTTTACGCCTCGTTGTGAACCGGGGCGCAACGTGGGAGTAAAATGACACTTGTGGAAGTACCCAGGAAACTGTGTCAGCCTTTCCTTCTACTCTCTTTGATATGATATATCATTGATATACGTGTACTTGTTAAGTGTGATCCTTGTGCAGTATAGGGATGCCACCGATCACGAGACAGGCTAGGGGTGGAGGGAGAACTCCTGCTGAAATTGATCGAGAATCAGTTCAGGAGGAGGGGATGCCCACCCGAGTTCGAGGTAGAGGCCGTACCCGAGGCCGAGGTAGAGGTCGTGCTCGTGGTCAAGGTAGAGCACAATTGAGAGGAGAAGAGAGGAGTCAGTCACCGGAACCTCATGTAGAGACAGGTGCACCTTCTATGGAAGAAATGCTCACGGTAGGATTTCAGGAACTAAGAGAAGAGATGACGAGACAAATACAGAGGAAAGTACGCCGGTTAGTAGTCGGCGAGGAAGAAGGAGAGAGAATTCCTAGCAATCAAGAGATGGAGGTTGTTGAGGAAGAGGACAGAGAATGGCAACTACCACAGGAAGTGCCTCTTGGGCCGCGGGTAGCACCCAGAGAGCTTCCAATTTCAAAATTTCTAAAGCTTCATCCACCCACTTTCTGCGAGAGTTCTTGGATGTGTTTCCAGAAGAATTGCCGGGGTTGCCGCCCGATCGTGAGATTGAATTTGAAATTGAGCTGCAACTTGGCACCCAACCTATCTCCACACCACCTTATCGGATGTCTCCGAAAGAGTTGAAAGAGTTACATACACAATTACAGGAGTTTCTTAACAAGGGTTTTATAAGATCCAGCTTCTCTCCTTGGGGTGCACCGGTCCTTTTTGTGAAGAAGAAGGACGGATCATTGCGGTTGTGTATCGATTACCGAAAGTTAAACAAGGTGACGATTCGCAATCAATACCCACTGCCGAGAATAGATGACCTATTTGATCAGTTGTAGGGTGTGAAGCGGTTTTCCAAGATTGATTTGCGATCTGTGTACCATCAATTAAAGATATGGGAATTAGACATACCTAAGACCGCATTCCGGACCCGATATGGACATTAAGAGTTCTTGGTGATGTCTTTCAGATTAACTAATGCTCCTGCAGCGTTCATGGACATGATGAACAGGGTCTTCAAACCATTTCTGGACCGATTTGTCATTGTTTTCATTGATGACATCTTGGTTTACTCTAAGAATTCTGAAGAACATGCAGAACACTTGAAATTAGCATTGCAGAAGTTGAGAGAGGAGAAACTGTATGCCAAGTTCTCTAAGTGTGAATTCTGGCTTGACAGAGTTGTCTTTTTGGGTCACGTGGTATCATCAGAGGGAATCCAAGTTGATCCAAGTAAGGTAGAAGCGGTGAAGAATTGGTCCCAGCCTACCTCAGTTATTGAAATTTGCAGTTTCTTCAGCTTGGCCAGATAGAAGATTTGTGCAGGACTTCTCTAAGGTTGCTGCACCTACGACTAAATTAACACAGAAGGGGGTGAAGTTCATATGGGATGATAAATGTGAGCAGAGTTTTCAGAAGCTGAAAGACAGCCTCACTACCGCTCCGGTGCTAGCTTTACCTGAAGGCACAGGAGGGTATGTGGTATACTGTGATGCGTCGAGGATCGGGTTAGAGTGTGTCTTGATGCAGCACGGCAAGATGATTGCGTAATCATCGCGACAACTGAGAAGACATGAGAAGAATTACCCAACTCACGACCTCGAGATGGCTGTTGTAGTGTTCGCTTTGAAAATATGGAGACATTATCTGTACGGTGAGACGTGTGAAATTTATACAGACCATAAAAGCCTCAAATACATTTTCGAGCAGACAGACTTGAACTTGAGACAACGTCGATGGTTAGAGTTGTTGAAAGACTACGACTGCACGATCTTGTATCATCCAGGAAAGGCCAATGTGGTAGCCGATGCTCTGAGCCGGAAATCCATGGGCAGTCTTGCTCATATAAGTTAAGAGAGAAGACCGTTGATCAAAGAGCTGCACGAGCTAGAACAAACGGGGAATCAGTTTAAGATTGGAAGTTCCAACTCACTTTTAACTCATTTGCAAGCTAAGTCCTCTTTGGTAGAAGAGGTGAAGGCTAGACAGGATGAAGATACTGACCTCAAGCAAATCAGGGATACTGTAACTAAAGAGAAGGGGGACGACGTCCGATTCTCTATTGATGATTTCGGAGTACATTGGTTGGAGGGATGGTTGTGTGTGCCTATGGTTGATAACTTGAAAGAAAGAATCCTTGAAGAAGCACACCGGACAACTTATACAATCCATCCAGGAGCTAATAAAATGTATCATGACCTGAAACAACTGTATTGGTGAAATGGCATGAAGAGGGATGTTGCAATCTATGTAGCCAGGTGTTTAGTGTGTCAGCAAGTCAAGGCTGAACATCAAAAGCCTGCCAGAACATTACAACAGATAGAAATACCTGAGTGGAAATGGGAGAGGATAACGATGGATTTTGTAACAGGTTGCCAAGATCTCAACGTGGATTTGATTCGGTTTGGGTGATAGTGGATCGCATGACTAAGTCCGCACACTTCCTACCAGTTAAGACCACTTATGGGGTGAGTCAATATGCGCAGATTTATCTACTAGAAATCGTTAGATTGCACGGTGTGCCAGTGTCCATAATATCTGATAGAGGGCCACAATTCACTTCCAGGTTTTGGAAGTCATTGCAGGAAGTGTTGGGAATGAGAGTTGATTTGAGTACTACGTTCCACCCACAGACTGACGGGCAATCAAAAAGAACCATTCAGATTCTTGAGGACATGCTTCGGGTGTGTATTATGGATTTCGGCGGAAGTTGGGAAAGGTATTTACCTTCGCTTGAGTTTGCTTACAATAACAGTTATCAAGCGAGTATCCAAATGGCACCTTTCGAGGCTTTGTACGGTCGTAGGTGCAGATCCCCGATTGGGTGGTTCAAGGTTGGAGAGGCTAGTCTAATCGGCCCAGAATTATTACAAGATGCCTTGCAAAAGGTGAAATGCATAAGGGAAAGAATGTTAACGACTCAGAGTAGGCAGAAATCCTATGCAGATAATCGAAGAAGGGAACTCGAATTCGCCATTGGTGAACAGGTGTTTCTAAGGATATCACCGATGAGAGGCGTAATGCGGTTCGGTAAAAAAAGGGAAGCTAAATCCTCGGTATATCAGACCGTTTGAAATCCTAAAACGAGTTGGGAATGTGGTGTATCGGTTGGAATTGCCTACGAAATTGGAGGGAGTACATCCTTTCTTTCATGTATCGGTGCTTCGAAAATATCTTCCCAGTCCCTCGCACGTAATCCAATCGCAAGACGTGCAACTAACCGAAAAGCTGACATATGAAGAGGATCCAGTGAAAATCTTAGATCGGCAGTTGAAGAAACTTAGAACGAAAGAGATTCCATTGGTTAAAGTTCTGTGGAGAAATCACTCGACTGAACAAGCCACATGGGAGGTCGAGGGTGAAATGCGCAGGACGTATCCTCATCTGTTTCAAGACTAAGGTTAGTATTTTGTTTGAAATTCAGGGACCGAATTTCTTAAGGGGGGAAGATTGTAATATCCGAGATATTAGTTTTTATTATTAATTTATTTTTCTTTGGGAAAGAAAAATAAATTAAATGTTTTCCGCATAACGAAATCACCTTTTTTGAACATACGAGGTCGGATGCCTCGGTTGTATTTTTGTGCCAGCAACGGCATGTAGGCGATCTTTTTGAGCGCCGCCGCTTCTCTGCGCCCCTTGGCCGTATCTAGGCTGCCTAGCAGGCTTTCTGGATTCGACTCGGAGTAATTTAGCACTTGATCCGAAGGGACCCCGATATCGGTGGGAACGGTCGCTTCCTGCCCATACGTCAGAGCGAATGAAGTTTCTCCTGTTGCCGTTTGTATCATTGTTCGGGAGGACCATAGGACCGATGGGAGCTCGTCCACCCATCCTTCTTTTGCGTCTGTTAGGCACTTTCGCAGTCCTTCGAGGATGATGTGGTTTGCTCTCTCCGTTTGCCTGTTGGTCGCCGAGTATTCAAGTGAGGTGGTTCTGTGGTCGATGCTCCAATCCTAGCAGAAATCCTCGAACTTCTCGCTAATGAATTGACGTCGGTTGTCGGTGATCAACGTATGTGGGGAACCGAAGCAAGTAATGATGTTCCGCCAGAGGAAGTTTTGGACGTTCTGGGAGCTGATGGTGGCCAGAGGTTCGGCCTCGATCCACTTTGTGAAATAGTCGACGGCCACTATGAGGAATTTCTATTGGAGCGTGCCTTGAGGGGGAGGGCCCAAGTTATCCATGCCCTAAGTGTCGAAGGGGCATGGAGATTCGATGGGCTTCAACTCACCGAGTGGCTGGTGTCTGAATGCGGCGTGCCACTGACATTGGTCACAATGGGTGACTAAGGCCTTCGAGTCGGCTCTCATTGTTGGCCAGTAAAATCCGGAGGGCAGAGCTTGCCTACAGAGGGCTCCTGCGGATTGGTGTGTGCCGCATATCCCTTTGTGGATTTCCCGTAGAACATAATTTTGCTTCTTCAGTAGAGATGCATCAGAGATGCGGGGATGAGAATCCCTTTTTGTATAGGTCGTTTCCCCAGACAAAGTACCGAGTTGCTTGCCTCCTTATCTTTCGAGCGAGCTCTTTATCTATAGGCAGGGTGCCCACCATTAGGTACGTTTTGATGGGAGCCATCCAAGAATTGTCGACTGCTATCAGTAGTATTTCTGGGTTTATCCTGGGGGTGCGAAGCGTGGTTCGTAAGACCGTCTTAAGTCTCGATTGGCTCGGTGGCGTGGCTAATTTGGAGAGGGCGTCAGCTTGGGTGTTTTGGTTTTTGGGGATCCGTGTGATCAAGACGAATTTGAAGCTGCTGATTTCTTGTTTGGTACACTCCACATATTTGATGATAGTAGCGTCCTTTGCCTCAAAGTCTCCGTTGAGTTGTCCGACCACCAATTGTGAGTCGCTGAGTAGCTTGACCTTTAAGGCGCCTAGGTTGTCACGACCCCAATTCGGGAGTATGAGACCGGCACGGGAATAAATTTTTACCTCTAAACCCGTAAGCCTAACGCTATAAACATAACTATAACTACCCTGCTATACAATCAATACATATATCATAATGGCGGCCACACCTCACTGGTGGCCTAATTAACCTATAATCCACAGTTCGCTCAATACCGCTTCAGCTCAACCCAGTGTATAGAAATATATATCAACACTCATAATATAAATATTCATATCATATTGACCGTACGTCTCAATACGTGCAATCTATCCTATTCACATGCAGCAATCACACGTAATATATATATCCATAGCATATTGATCGTACATCTCAATACGTATGATCTATCCTATTCACATGCCGCAGTTTATATACTCATACATATATCCTAGTTTTTTCCCCAAACTGGACCCTGTCTTTAAGTATATGTGAAGCTAACAATTCTAGAGTGGACGTACATCAAAAGCTGTAAATATATACACAATATCTACAACTTAGAATATGTACAACATAATCAAAATATAACAAAATATCCACCCACGCGAACAAGTGCGTTAGGGTTGGTCTGATGTCCATATCACTGTCCGGACGTCGATGCTTGCCCGATACCTGTATTTGAAACATTGAAGCAGAGGGAGTGAGTCAAACAGACTCAGTGAGAAGCTTCCCATCCTCGGCGTAGCGGCGGGTACCACTATAGTTGGGGAAAGGGAAACACCCACAATCACATGTGCATGAAAATCCAGTTTATCAAATGTTATATTACGATCAGGCAATATTAATATAACATAAAGTCAAAGATAAACCTACGGGCTCTTCTATCATGCTTCTCGTAAACAAGCAATCACTTCTAACATGAAATCTGAAAGGTATAAGTCACTCAATTGGTCCATGTATCTCACAATGGACAATGGCCTCAACAGGCAAATCTTTTAATAACTGACCCTAATGCCAGGCTAGGGCAATGGCCTCAACGGATAATTTCTTTTAATCTTTAACTGACCCTAGTGCCAGGCTAGGGCAATGGCCTCCATGGGCAATTAAATTAACTGGCCCTAGAACAAGCTAGAGCAACGACCTCCACGGGCGACTTTATCTGACTTGTTTCTCCTCCCGAACTTTCAGCTGCGATTCTGACTCTATCTACCCATTACTATCCTAAATTGACTTTACCTAGGTAGTGTGAACCTTCCTATCACTCACTAATCAATTATGAGATCTTCTTAATCCTTATTTAATACCCAAACCCTTGATTAGATCATAACCTAGATTTAAGGTCTTTCCTAAGTTCGATTACCATCAAACATCGACGTTTACAAACAAATTCTTTACGATTTCTTTAATGAGTTTCTAATTTATAGGGTAAACCAAACCTTGGACTCAATCAATAACTTACCCCCTTGCTTGTACTGTTCGGTGTATCTCATGTCATTACATGGATACTCTCCAGTACCTCTTTGCCTGTAATCACACACACATATACAAGTACTTTCATATATTACAATTTAGTAAGAACAATAGCATGTTAACCACTAAATAATTCTTACAAATAGCCAAGTAGGCAAACCACATATTCACATCCTCAATCAACCCTGTAGGGCAAGGATGGGAAACCCCTCAGCTAGACGGCTTCCTTGCGTTTGTCCTGGAGTAACTCCCGCTTCGGATGAATCGTGGTTTCCTTACAATTTCATTCATGTGGTTAACATCTTACACTATATGCAGCTCATATGCATGTGACATGCTCGTACCTAAAAATGCACCTAGACGTCGCCAAGAACCGAGTTCTTGGTCTTATCCGTCTTCTCTCTCTTCCATGAGAGTCTCAAGTGCTTCACACTTGGTTTCGTACAATTATCGCTCACCTTGAATTGATTTTGGAGCCTTGGATTCTAGTTACTAAACCTCAATATACTCTTAAATTACCCTACTTAAGGTTTCCTAATAATTACGACGAAATAAAGTTGCCACTTTAAAATTTGGACTTTATTGTTTCGCAAGTTTCCATCATTGAGAAACAAGAAAGTACCAAAAATAATTCTTGATGCTTGATAGCACATTTAGAATTATTCTTCGGTGTTTAAGATCGAAGAGAGGAGGTTTAAAACTCTCAACGTTACCCTTAAAGTGTATTTGGGCAATGCGAGCAGGGACCCGGCACGTTAACGTCAAGGTTCAACCTTAGTAACCTCGGGCCAGCTCTTCACGGGTCTTGTTCAGCTAATATTTTAACAATATAATTTCATTAATTCCAATCCAAGCCTAATTACTCAAATCCAAGCTCAATCCTAATTATCAATAATTTCCCCAATTTATGAATATTTAGAATTTCAACCCCAAATCCTTCCAAATTGGAAGCCCTATCGATGGGATGCTCAGGGGACGGAGATGAGCCTGACGGTGGTCGAACCTGACGGAGCCTACGGCGGAGCTCGGGATGTGTGAAGGATGTTGCGTAAGGTGATGCAAGCAGGGAAAGCACAAATAGTGGCCATAATTTATCTCTCGAAACAATTGTATTATTAAAAGCAAGAAGAGTCAAGAAAATCAAATTAAAGCCGCCAGATAATACTAAAAACGTGAGTTACACATTTTGGGCTGAAAGTGGAGCTGCACAACATGTTTTGGGCTTGAAAACAATAATTTGGAGAGCTTGGACCATGTACTATACATGTGGAGACTTGTTTAAGCCTATATCTTCTTATTTTGGGCTTAAAATGCTTATTTTAATTTTGGTTAAATTTTTGTGCGAAAATCATTATATTTAGGCTTTATTATTTAAAGTCCATTAGTTTTTTTTCGACAATTATTTAAAATTTAGTGTTTTAATTATATTGGGTTTAAGTATGATTGTTAGAAAGACCCAATAGTTCTATTTTCAAGTTATGTTAGGATTTAGGGTTTTAATTGTTTTATGATTCTAGAGTTTTCTTTTTTGGAGTATAAATACTCCTTTTCTATCTTGTATTTGGAAGTAAAGTTTTGAATTATATGAGATTCATCTTGGGAGTGGATTCTCTCTAGGGTTCTTCATTGAACTAACAGACTTATCAAGGTTTGATCATCCTTGTGGCGTCTTTTAACACTTTGGGTCCTTGTTCGTTCGAGTTCAAGGGTTCAAGTGGATCGTTCGACCTTTGTTTAGCTTTCTTGGGGTAAGAATATTTCATATTGATTGTGGGTTCGTGGGATCAACCCCAGTGGGTTCGCATCATTTGGTATAAGAGCTTCAACCCTAAACAAGGTCATATCTATCTATTTACTTGTTTTTCGTTTTTGTTCATCAAAAACGATAAAAACAAATTGTACTTTTTCATTGTTTTGTTTACCATCAATGCAATGCAACAACAATTGCAAGTTTTTGAATATGAAGCTTGACAAAAATGTTGTGGAAGGAGAATGCCTTGTGGTCAGAAGAGATTTGATTTACCAAATTGAAAAACATGTGTTGAATGAACAAAGGGAAAATATTTTTCGCACTCGCTGTCGTGTTAAAAACAAAGTATGTAGGTTGATAATTGATGGTGGCAGTGTTACAAATGTTGCTAGTACTACAATGGTGGAGAAATTGAATTTGCCTACCGTTCGACACCCTAGACCATACAAGTTGCAATGGTCGAATGAATGTGGGGAAATTAAAGTTGATAAGCAGGTTCTAGTTTCTTTTTCAATAGGCAAATATTGTGATGAAATCTTGTGTGATGTTGTTCCTATGCATGCTGGGCATATACTATTGGGAAAACCTTGGGAGCTTGATAGGAAGGCTAAGAAGAATAGGTTTACCAATAGATATTCTTTTGTAATGAACAACAAACCTGTTACTCTTGTACCATTGACTCCAGAGCAAATATATGAGGATCAACTCAACATCAAAGAAGAAAAAGATAAAAGAGAGAGTGAGCTTAAAGAAAAGAGTGAAACAGAGAAGATTAAAATAAATGAGGGAAAAGAGGTCATGGAAGAAAAGAAACAAATTCATGGCCCAATGAAGAGTGAAAAACAAGGTGAATCATTGATTTCTACTAACAGTGATCCAGATTTGTATAGTTGTGATGTATCTTTGTTACAGGAACATGAAGAGGAATTTCCAGATGAAATAACTAAAGATTCAACACCTTTAGTTCTGGGTATGAGAATTCATCCTAATGCTTTTGTATTTGGAGATACATTTAATTTTAAGGAGACAAATGAGCTTTGGCGACAAAATTTGTACGAAGATTCGAGGACGAATCTTTTCGAGGAAAGAGAGAATGATGCAAGCAGGGAAAGCACAAATAGTGGCTATAATTTATCTCTCGAAACAATTGTATTATTAAACGCAAGAAGAGTCAAGAAAATCAAATTAAAGCCGCCAGATAATACTAAAAACGTGAGTTACACATTTTGGGCTGAAAGTGGAGCTGCACAACATGTTTTGGGCTTGAAAACAATAATTTGGAGAGCTCGGACCATGTACTATACATGTGGAGACTTGTTTAAGCCTATATCTTCTTATGTTGGGCTTAAAATGCTTATTTTAATTTGGGTTAAATTTTTGTGCGAAAATTATTTAAAGTCCATTAGTTTTTTTTTAGACAATTATTTAAAATTTAGTGTTTTAATTATATTGGGTTTAAGTATGATTGTTAGAAAGACCCAATAGTTTTATTTTAAAGTTATGTTAGGATTTAGGGTTTTAATTGTTTTAGGATTCTAGAGTTTTCTTTTTTGGAGTATAAATACTCCTTTTCTATCTTGTATTTGGAAGTAAAGTTTTGAATTATATGACAATTTGATTATTCATCTTGGGAGTGGATTCTCTCTAGGGTTCTTCATTGAACTAACAGACTTATCAAGGTTTGATCATCCTTGTGGCGTCTTTTAACACTTTGGGTCCTTGTTCGTTCGAGTTCAAGGGTTCAAGTGGATCGTTCGACCTTTGTTTAGCTTTCTTGGGGTAAGAATATTTCATATTGATTGTGGGTTCGTGGGATCAACCCCAGTGGGTTCGCATCATAAGGTGTCTGAGGGTGCTCAGAATGCCTGCTAGAATGGTTATTGTAATACCCCAGAAAATTTTGAGGATTAAAGAATGATTTATTTAAAATTTCAAGGATTTATGAATGATTTATTCCGGGTCTAGGAATTAAAACCTTAAAAAGAATATAGGAAAAGTATGAAAGTTAAGGGAAACCGGAAATGAACCGAGAAATTCTTCGAAATTTCAAGTAAAATAAAAGATGAAAGAAAGGAGTAAAATACTTTTTTTGAAATTAATTCAGCACCTACGAAATTAGAAACCTAAAATAAATAGGAGTGAGAACTAAATTAAAATATTATTAGTTATTATTTATGTAATTATTAATTAATCTATTTTTATTATGATTATTTTAAATACTTTAAAACGGGGTTTTTAGGAAAGTAGAAAGTGAAAGTAAGTAGGAACTATTTTTGGTATTCAATTTGGGACTTAAAAGAAAATAAAAGCTAATTGGAAGGGGGAGGGATAAAGTTGGAGATATTTTTCAACCTTCTCTTTGATATTAATATTATTATTAATAAGTTATTTATTTATTATATACTACTTTCGGATTTTTTAATTTTTTTATTTAAATAGTTTAATTAGAAAAGAAAAGAAAGGAAAAGAAAAAAAAGGGAAAAAAAAGAGAGGGTTACGACCACGGGAAAGGAGATGCAAAGAAGAAAGAAAGAGAAGGAAAGGAGAGAGAGAGAGTTAGGGCTTGGAGGTGGGAGGAAATCCGGCGGGAATCTCGCCAGAATTCGGCGAGCTGGAGTTGGCGGAGTAGCCGGAGAGCATCCTCATCGTCTTCCTCGTCTCAATCTCTTGAGTTAAGTTGGTACAACGCCCGATTCTCTCCAAGTACCCATTTTCTTCATTTTTCTTCATTTTTGGGATTGAGTTGAGAATCCGAGTTCGGGCGGATTCGAGGGTAGAATAATGTTTCTAAAGTGTTCTTGAACACTCATCGGGGTTAGGATTCGAGGCTAGATTGTTGGATTTAGCCGGATTCAAAGTTGGAAGAGTTTGGGGTTTATAGAACCTATTTTTCCCAATTTCAAACAATCAACGATTCAACGACGAATCGGAGTTGGATTTGAGTTGTAGGACTTCCTAAATATAGTATATATCTAGGAGAACAAGACCCGTGAAAAGTTGAATCAAAGCCGGATCGGAAAATGGCCGAAAAGGGGGACGAAACTAGCCACAACACAGCAAAAACGTTGATGTGCTGCGAGCTAGCGCTGTAGCGCCCACTTGCTGGTTGGCTAAGGGCTACCAAGGCAGCACCTTGGCGCGGCAGCACCAGCATTGGCGCTTCAGCGCTAGGTCCATGCCTGGCTTGCCCCAAGCCCACTTTAAGGGCGGATTGAGACCTCCAAACCCCTTCTCTTCAATCCTAAACACCCTAGAACACTCCTAAACATGTTTTTGAGGATTAAATCACTCCAAATACCTCTTGTTTCTCAAGGATGGAAACTTGCGGAACAAATTAGGTCTAACTTTGTGAATTGCAACCTTATCGCTTCACAACCTTTAGGAAACCCTAAGTGGGATAAATTGGAGGTATTTTGAGGTTTAGAAACTAGCTTTATTAGAACCCAAGTTGGATAAATTGGAGGTATATTGAGGTTTAGAAACAAGATTTCTAAAACCCAAGTAGGAACACATGTTGAATCAAGTTAGATAGAGGTCTAATGCTCAAATCCAAGTATTTGAAACACTCAAGTAGAGTGTTATATTCGAGTAAATCAAGTGTCCGAGGAAGGATACGCACAAGTCGGGATAGAGAAGTCCGATAAGACTAAGAGCTTGACTCTGTGGCAACCATGGACTACATGTGAAAGTAATGGAGAGATAAATAATAAGTTAAGCTGAGTAATTAAATTAATGAAGTAAATGTTGTTCTTATAGGAACAACGACACAAGATTGAGTGTAACAGGAACTCCGAGGAGATTAAAGTTACAGGAGAGGATTGCATGGAAGGTTGGCCAAGGTGAGGGTTCTTCCATCTCTGCTCCTAGGGTTGTATGCTTGTGTGTGGATTACATGAGTATGTACATTCTTTGCTTGTCTGGTATGTGTTAGCTAGAGGTATAGAATTTTAAAAGAATGAAGGAACAAGAAAATAGGTGTGGAAAGTAGCTTAGATAGGAAGACATAGGAGTAGAGAGTAATTGTTTGCTATGATTGGTGTGTTACAAATCCAACTCATACACTCCGGAGGCATGATGAGTATTTTATTAAATCTTTTCCACCAGTCCTTGTACGAACGGACTAAATTTTTATTTTGAAAACTCGTCACGACGGTGACTTAAATTATAATCATGCAAAGGGAGTTATTGGTGGGTTTCGGATTTGGTTATGCTAGCGATGTGAGACATCGACTAGAACAACGTTAGATGGCACTTGAGACCGCAATTTTATAATCACCATGATGATGGTCATTGCCCAATCCTGACAATAAGGTCAGAAATGTTTTATATTGCTATGACGATAGCTTGAGGCTCAGAGAGTGCATTTGGGCAGGTATATGAGTTATATCCTGTTGAGGATACTTGTACATATTAATGAGGAGAGGAATTGTTGATCCTTCGGGAAAGATACAAAGAATCCTATTAATATGTGAGACCAAGATAAGGAGACACGGGAGAAACCTACGGGTGAACCGTGAGCCTGATCTTGCAGAAGAGAAATCATCCTGTTGAGATGGTCCAGGGTGTATCAGTGGTCAGACTTTGAGATATCGTGCCATGCCCGCTATTGTGGCCTGGTTGGGTAATGGACGAGTGGGCTCAAGCTATTGGCCCATAGCAAGGGGTCAGGACGTGCCACGTTGTGGCTATGCGTCACTTGTTTGATAGATAGAAGTTGATTGTGTTTGGTTAACAGAATTGTCACGAGGTGACCAGTACCCAAGTGAATGGGTTAAGTATGTTTTGCCACTTGGTGGCCAGTAACCCGAGTGCATGGGTTCGAAGTGGGAAAGCCATGTAGTGGCTAGTAGATTCCCCAGAGTTGGGGAGATTAAGTAGATGTATTTTTAGCATCTGTGTGTATGTACAAAATTATTTGTGTTTGCATATAACTGCTGATTGTGCAGCGTAGTGGTAACGTACAGGATTACGTCACCACACGTCTTGTTTGATTCAGACATGCTGAAACGTGAGAAGACCGGTAGGTAAAAGCCGGCACTATATGTTACATGTTTACTTGTTGATTGATGACGTGGAATAAACTGCTGCATGTTTACAGTTATTAAATGCATATGAGTGCTTGGGTGAAATTTCTGTTGTTGTGTGATCACCAAGAATGTATTCTAACAACAGTAACTAGTTGTTTTTGCATGTGGTTGTGTATGACTCCCAAACCCAGCGTTATGGTACCCACCTTGTGCCAGGGATAGGAGAGTCTTCACTGAGTCGTGTGGTTAAGACTCACACCTCATTTTTACTACACAGAGACAGGTTAAGTACAGGTGGAAGAAGTCTCAGTGGAACGAGGGATAAGCAAAACTTTTCAAGACCCACAACTTGTTCATGTGGGTGAATAAATTGTAACTGTAATTTAATTTACTTTATCATTGTATCATAAAGTAAAGGGTAGACGTACCCAATTAGATTGTAATACTAAATCTAGAACTGTCAGCTTCACACACCTTAAAGATCAGGATAAATTATACTGCGATACAAGGAAAATTTGTCTTCAAAATATATATATATATATATATATATATATATATACACATATATCTATTGCATGTGAATAGGATAGGCAGCACCATCGGGTGTGTAGCCAGTATACAGGTTATATATATTATGTATGTTTTCCTATACCTGTATCCTGAAGTGGCACTGGTCGTTGATTTGCTTGCCTAGGATAGGCCACCATTTCGGTGTAGCCATGGTATTATAATGTATGTGAATGTATTTTCAATAATAGATATTCTGTCAATCAGGGGATTAGGCTTACAGGCATAGGGGTATTCCATGTGTCTGTGCCGGTCACGGTCTTCAAAACGGGGGTCGTGACATCTATGAGTAATGCTCTCTGTAGGTCTTTGAGATGTCTCGGATCTAGTGTTATAGTCCTTGAACTTGTGTATGTCTGTCCTTTAGTCCCCCGGGGTGAGGGTCTATTTATACTGAGTGTGGGGAAGATATTCTCGACCCACGATCTCGTAGGACGTGAGTCGTCCCACGATGCCCAGGGAGTTTCCACGTCTAGCTGAGAGGGTGTCCCCGCGGGGTGACGTGGGCAAGGGCCACGTAAGTAGCAGATAAGTGGTGCCACGTGCTGCTAGCGTGTGTTGCAGCTAGGCTTCTAGAAGCTTAGTGCCACGTGTTCCAAGGTGGAATATTCCATAGTTACAGTTGGAAATACTTTTTTTGGAATACTAAAGAACATTTTGAATTATTTAAAAACTAATATGAATTGGTGTCAAGTTACTTCAAAAAGAGAATTTGTTTTTGCTTATATATATATATATATATAGTTAAGGTAGAAATTTATAATACATACAAATTTTAAAAGACTCTTGTGTGAAACTGAGACAACAAAAATCCCTAGGCCGTAAGCGGCGCATAGACCAAGCCAACACTAGCTTAAGTCTGGCAAGCCTCAAGTGATGAATCAATACAAATTTAAACCATATATAAATAGTCCTAAGAATTTTCAAATAAGACAATACGTGTGGATCCATTTCACAAATTTACAGTAGATCACATCCAATATCAAGAATGAAATTACACCAAAACTATGTGACAACAACAATCTAGTTATGGTGTAACAAGTTGATATTATAAATATTAAGATTTATCTTATCATTTCATCTAATTTAAACCTTTATGAAGCGACGATAATTGATTTCTAAAAAAAGAAATATTTGTCATTTTGTGTAGAAAAAAGAAATGAATATATAATGAATTTTACAATAAGTACATAAACGGCCTATATATTAATTTAAAGTTTTGTCTTTACTCATTTCTATAGTTAAGTTATTATCAATTGTACAATATTGTTTATTGAAAAAAATATTGAGTGCTATATATGATGAAAAATTGTTTAATTTTATTTTTTTCATTGTCTGACAAATTAAACCTAAGAGAAAAAAGATATAAGAAATGCGCAATCATAACAAGAAGAATAGATTTAATGTGCAAGCAAATATTTCTGGCTACTGGAGAGTGTAAGCAAACCTCCAAATGAACAATTGTTTGATTTTTTGGTTTGCGCAATCCAAAAAAATTAAACAAAAGAAAACATTATTAATAGGTATCAAAAAAATTATATATATGAAAAGCATAATCATTCCTTGCCATTTGAAATATAAAAATGATTGAAAATGTAATACCCGAGAACTTTCGAAGCTTGAAAGGAAAAGGGGAAGAAAAGAAGTAGGAAAATTTTAGTATTTAAAATGGGACTTTAGTGAATAGAAATTTAAATTTGGAAGGAGGAGGGACTAAATAGGAAGCATTTTACTTTCAGACTTATTTTTTCATTCTATTTGGGGTGCCGTGGGTTTTAGCAAATAAAAAGGAAAGAAGAAGGAATAGAGAGAGAGAGAGACCGAGAAAGAAAAGAAAGAAAACGAGAAAGAGGGAGAGGGAGAGGAGACGTGGAAGTGGAAGAAGGGGAAGAGGGAGGAATTGCCGGAAAGTGGCTGGAGAGGAGCTAGCTGACGCCGGAAAAAGTCACCGGAGCTCGACTACGTCATCTCCAACATTCCCACCGATTGAATCAAGGTTGGTAACCCCAAATTCTTTCTAAACCCTCAAACCCTCCAATTTAGGGATTTTCTGAATTCATCTTCATCCGGGTTATTTCGAGGGTAGATCGAAACTTAGAAAGTGTTCTTGAACACTTATTCGAGGTAGGAGTCGAGGCTATATCGTCGGATTTGGCCGAATTGGAGTGTTAAGGGGTTTGGGTTTGAAAACCCCAAATATTCCGAAATTGGGGATTTGTTGATAACATAGGAATCGAGCTTGGATTTGAGTAGTTAGGATTGGATTTGTATTGTTGGAATGTAGGTGAACAAAACCCGTGAAGAGCAGAATCGAAGCCGGACCTGGAAGGTGGCCGGAAAGAGCCACAAACCAGCCCACAGCAAAACAGAAATCTACTGCGCCAGCTCTCGGGCTGGCCAGTGCTGAGAACTGGCGTAGCAGCACCAGAACTGCCGCAACTGCGCCAGCTCTCGGCTTGGCCAGGGCTGCCAAGGCAGACCCTGCCTGGCTTGCCCCAAACATGCTGTAGGGATGCCTAGAACACTTCTAAACATGTTTTTAAGAATCAAAATCATTTCAAGTACCTTCTTGTTTCTCAAGGATGGAAACTTACTAAACAAATTAAGTCAAACTTCTTAAATTTCAAATTTCTTCCTTCGTAATCTTTAGGAAACCTTAAGTAGGATAGTTTAGAAGTATATTGGGGTTTCATAAATCAAATCCAAGGCTCTAGAATAAATTCAAGATAAGCGATAGTTGTACGAAACCAAGTGTGAAGCACTTGAGACTCTCATAGAAGAGAGGGAAGACGGATAAGACCAAGAACTCGGTTCTTGGCGACGTTTAGGTGCATTTTAGGCACGAACATGTCATATGCATTTGAGTTGCATATAGTTTAATATGCTATCCACATGAATGCATTTGTTAGGAAACTACGATTCGTCCGGAGCAGGAGTTACTCCAGGGCAAACACAAGGAGGCCGTCCAGGTGAGGGGTTTCCCATCCTTGCCCTACAGGGTTGATTGAGGATGTGGATATGTGGTTTGCCTATTTGCCTAATTGTAAGAATAACTTGGTGGTTAACATGCTAATGGTGTTCCTAAATTGTATTATATGAAACTACTTGTATATGTGTGATTGTTTACAGGCAAGGTGGTACTGGAGGGTGTTCATGTGATGACATGAGATACACCGAACAGTACGAGCAATGGCATAAGTTAGTGGCTGAGACCAAGGTTTGGGTTACACTATTAATTAGAAATTCATTAAGATAATCAAAAAGAACTTGTTTATAAACGTCGACGTTATATGGTAACCGAGCTTAGGAAAAATGTTAGAGTTACATTATGATCTAATCTAAGGTTTGGGTGCTAATTAAGGATTAATAAGATCTCATAATTGATTAGTGAGTCATAGGGATGTTTCACATTACTTTGGTAAAGTCAGTTTAGGATAACAATGGGTAGATAAAGTTAGAATCCCAGCTGAAAGCCCGAGAGAACAAGTAAGTCAGATAAAGTCGCCCGTGGAGGCCATTGTTCTAGCTTGTTCTAGGGCAGTTGCTTAGTTTACCCATGGAGGCCATTGCCCTAGCCTGACACTAGGGTCTGTTAAAAGAGCTGCCCGTCGAGGCCATTCTCCATTGTGAGATACATGGACCAGTTGAGTGATTGAAGCCGAGAATGCCATGGTCCGGGGTGAAATACTTGGACTAGATCTTTAGCTTTCAGATAATATGTTTTAAGTGATTGATTGTTTATGAGAAGCATGATAGAAGAGCATGATCCTTAGGTTTATCTTTGATTATATGTTATATTAATATTGCGTGTTCCTAATATAACATTAGATAAACTGGATTTTCATGCGTATGTGATTGTGGGTGTTTCCCTTTTCCCAGCCGTATTGGTACCCGTCGCTACGCCGAGGATGGCAACCTCTTCACTGAGTTCGTTTGACTCACCCCCTACTTAAATGTCTCAGATACAGGTATTGGACAAGCATTGACGTCCGGACAGTGACACAGGCATCAAACCAACCTTAACGCATTCGTTCGCGTGGGTGGACATATTTTTTATTACTTTGATTTCTTTTTGTTGTACATAGTCTAAAGTTGTAAGTATTGTGTAAATATTTACAGCTTTGGATGTGTGCCTACTCTAGACATGTCGGCTTCACATGTATTTAAAGATAGATTCCGGTTTTGGGGAAAACTAGGTTATACATATGATTATATAAATTGCTGAATGTGAATAGGATAGATCATACGCATTGAGGCATACGGTCAATATGCTATGGATATATATTACGTGTGTTTGAAATATATCTATATACTGAGCTGAAGCGGTATTGAGCGAACCGTGGATTGCAGGTTAATTAGGTCACCTGTGAGGTGTGGCCACTATTATATTATATATATTGATTGTATAACATGGTAGTTATATTTAAGTGTTACACGATAAGGCTGACGGGCTTGGGTGCAAAGTCCATTCTCGTGCCGGTCACGTACTCCCAAATTGGGGTCGTGACAGAAAATGATTGAGCATTGACCAAAATGTGGAACAATTGGGTGTGATACTAATACTATGAGGAGATGGTTAAGCATTCATGAATTCAATTCACGCTTAAAAAATTTAAGATTATATACATACATATATATATACACTACAAAGAATAATATAATTTTAACATTAGTTATGAATTATTTTTAATGTCGGTAGTTATGTATGACTAATGCTAAAAGGATTAGCGTTAGTTTCACAAAAAAATAATTTATTTTGAGTGGGTGGTAGTATCCTTATGGAAAATATTAATAACCTCTAAATAGTCTATTTTGAGTGCAGTGCAAACCGCAATATGCCAAAATCAATCGCAAGTTGGAGTAAGCTTGGTATAAAAGGTGCAAACTTGACGAACATGCATGTAAATAGGTCGTAGCCTCCCTAGACTTTTATATTTTAATTTTGGTAAGTATATGTTTTCTTATTATATGTGATCTTTTGGCCCTAAATTATATATGTTAAATGTCATTACTATAATTTGTAATTATGTTGTTAATAAAATATTTATATTCTATTTGAGATGCTTAGACTAAAAATATAATCATATCGTCAGTAAAAAAACTACCATATATATATATATATCCACCACAAAAAGTAATAAAATTTTAACATTAGTTATAAACTATTTTTAACGTTGGTAGTTATGTATGACTAATGCTAAAAGGATTAGCGTTAGTTTCACAAAATAATTTATTTTGAGTGGGTGGTAGTATAATGGAAAATATTAATAGCCTCTGAAGAGTCTATTTCGTGTGCAGTGAAAACCGCAATATGCCAAAATCAATCACAAGTTGGAGTAAGCTTGGTATAATAAGTGCAAACTCGACGGGCATGCATGTTCGTAGGTCGTAGCCTCCCTAGACTTTTATATTTTAATTTTGGTTAGTATATGTTTTTTTATGATATGTGATCTTTTAGCCCTAAATTATATATGTTAAATGTCATAAACTACAATTTGTAATTTTGTTGTTAATAACATATTTATATTCTATTTGAGATGCTTAGACTAAAAATAATATAATCATATCGTCAGTAAAAAAAACTACCCTTAACATCAATTATGATTGACACTAAAAGGATTAATTGCAGTATCACAACCAACGCTATAAATTTTGTCAATAGCATTTTTTACATTGGTTGTGACAAAAATAACATTATTAGCAAATGTTGTTAATTGACTTATAACATTGATTTTTTAAAAAATGCCGATGCTAATAAATAACACTAAATTAAACTTTTTGGTTTGTTACTTTTGAAAATCAACGTAATTCTTACAAAATATATTTGTTTTGTTTTTTCCAAGTGTACATGATCAGAATATTATTGCAATATAAACTTAAATTGTTCAACAAAATAGTTATATAAACTTAATATTTCATTTATTAAACATTTTTCCATTTAAGATATTTACTTTTTTAAACTTTTTATGGAATATTCCAAGTATCATTCTTCATAAAAAATTTATAGAAAGGTGGTTTTGTAGCTAGTTAGTTTCGTCTTCATAAAAATTTGCTTGCCGTAACTTTTGTGAAAAGAATGGTAATGGAGGATGAAGATGATGACTAGGGGTGAGCAGCGGTCGGTTTCGGTCGCGTCTTCAACCCGACCGAATGTCATCGGGTCATGAAAATATGAAACCGAAACCGATCGTGTAACTGATGAACCCGCACACATCGGGTTATAATCGGGTCGGATCGGTTTCGTCGGGTGAAAGAGGACATGCATAAAAAAACTGTATTTTTCCTACTCAATCGTTGATTTTTTTTTTTAACTTTGAAATTTGGATGTAATATGAGTGCTGAGAATGAGAAGATTTTACATTACATATTTTTTGCTGCTACTTATCACAAAGATAATATTATAATAATTAATATACTAGTGCAGTAATGCTTTTCTTGGATAAACTACAGGGACTTTTGGTTTACTATACTATATTCAAGTTCAAAATTTTTTAAAGAACCTACAACTACAACAGTGGAAAGTAGGAAAAGTGAAGTTGAAATTAATTATAGAAGCAATATTATTCCTGATCATATCTTTGGAATTTTGAAGACATAATTTCTAAACGTTTTCAACATATAATTAAGGGAACTTGTCCTCTAGACTGCATCAATAGACAAAAGATCTAGTAAAGAATATGTTAGAGGAGTGAAAGAACATGAACCCACCTCCTGGACACACGTATAGCTAAAAGTAATCAAATTATATTATATCAGGAAAAAAACACAGCACCGTATTGCATCTGTTGGCTACAGGTGAACCCGAGTAGACCGACTTTTTTGGAAAAATCAGACCCATTTCAACCCATTGAGCTCAATCCGAACCGACCGAAGACACTATTTTGTCGGGTTTGGTCGGGTTCAGGCGGTCTTATCGGGTTATGCTCACCCCTAATGATGACAATGATTCCATTACAAGCACTACTAGAAAAAAAGGGTTTTAGCAGCAGCTTAAACTGTCGATAGAAGTACTAAAAACTGTTACTAACATTTATACCAACAATTATAAAACCGCTGCTATGTCTCTATCACTATAGAGTTATACCAGCAGTTATATCAATTGTTGGTATAAATTTATTTTATAGTAGCAAATGCCAAAACTGCTGCTATAAAGTCAATATAATTGCTGGTATTGAAAAAAATTTAGTAACAAATAAAAAAGCAGCTGGTATAAACCCAAAAAAATTGCTGCTATAAACTAAAAAAAGGTGCTACTATAAACCCAAAAAAATGTGCTGCTATAAACCCAAAAACAAATACTGCTATAAACCCAAAAAAAACTGTTGCTATAAACAAAAAAAAAACTACTGCTATAAACCCAAAAAAACTACTGCTATCTTATAAATATAATGAGATACAAATATTTTTGTCACGACCCCTTATCGGACGTCCGTGACCGACACGGGAAGTAGGATTTCTCCTATCCCGTAAGCCTCTAATCCATGATTGACCTTTCCACATGTTTATAACTACCCATTTCTAATACAAACAATATATAATATATATGGTCATACCATTCCGGTGACCTAAGCAGTTTGCAATCCACGGCTCGCTCAACGCCGCTTCAGTCTATATATATATATACACATATTCACTCACACGTACATATAGTTTACATATTGATCACGTGCTTCAGTGCGGGTGATATATCCTATTCACATGCAGAAGCCCTGTATACAGTCATACATATACTCAATCACACACTTGCATATAGTTTACATATTGATCACACGCCTCAATGCGTGTGATCTATCCTATTCACATGCGGACGCCATATTTTCACACAAACAGGTATTCAGCCACACATACATATAATTCACGTATTGATCACACGCCTCAATGCGTGTGATCTATCCTAGTTGCATGCATAAGTCATATATGTATATACATGATATATGCTATATCATAGCCTAAATTCCCAACACCAAGATCTAACTGTAATCTGTATGAAGCCGACAATGCTAGAATTCGAGTATGATATATATATACGCAGCAGATGTATACGTACAAAAGCTACGCCCAAAAAGGACATATATATATATACATCCCAACATATGTACATAACCAAAATAACTACCGACGTGGCCAAAGCGTGCGGTCTTCAGAGTTGTCCGCCTCCTTGAGAAGAAGTGGACGTGTTCCCGACTCCTGAACCACCTGTATCTGAAACATGTAAACAGGGGGGGTGAGTCAAACAGACTCAGTGAGGAGCTCCCCCATTCCTGGTGTAGCAGCGGGTACCACTACAGTTGGGGGAAGGGAGCAACCACAACCACATACGCATGAAACAGATTTATATTGTGACCATTAACAAGATCAGGCAATCAATGTATCATATTCCCAATGAAAATCCTAATTCATGCTCCTAACATAATTATTAATCCACATGTAAACGAATCAAAAACATATATCATATGGTTCCATAGTTAACATATACTTATACACGTAGGCATTCAATTTCTGTCTCCTGCATTATGCTGAGAGAAATACTGGCCCGAATGCAATTTCTTGTTCGAACCTAGTTGATCACACTATGAACTCTCTGACTCCAAGACACGCTTAGAGTAATAGCCGGCAACTTGTCTGACCTCAGTTAAACCAAGGTAATGGCCACTATGTGGCATACTTACTGTTAACAAATTCTTGTCTGTCCGACCAGGATGACCGACTCGATCTACCCGTACTAACCTAAACAATTCCAACTAATATGTTTAACCTTGAAAGACACCCTATGATAAACTAACTGAATATTATGCGTGTTTATTAGTTAGGCCTAGCTTCCCCCTTTTCAATTATGCAACACTCCCACTCACACTTAACAACCTAGGTTCATTTTCCTCAATGTACCATACGGTCAAAACCTTTACGATGATGATCAATTTAAATGGGTTTCTAATATTAATGAACCCTCACATATGAAATGTCACGACCCCCTATCGGACGTCCGTGACCAGCACAGGAAGTAGGATTTCTCCTATCCCGTAAGCCTCTAATCCCTGATTGACATTTTAATATGTGTATATCTACCCATTTCTAATACAAACAATATATAATACATAGGGTCATCCATTTCCGGTGACCTAAGCAGTTTGCAATCCACGGCTCGCTCAATGCCGCTTCAGTCTATATATATACACATATTCATTCACAGGTACATTTAGTATACATATTGATCACGCGCTTCAGGGCGGGTGATCTATCCTATTCACAAGCAGAAGTCCTGTATACAGTCATACATATATTCAATCACACGCTTGCATATAATTTACATATTGATCACACGCCTCAATGCATGTGATCTATCCTATTCACATGCGGAAGCCATATTTTCCTACAATCAGATATTCAGCAACCCATAAATATAATTTACATATTGATCACACGCCTCAATACGTGTGAATCCTATTCACATGCGAAAGTCATATATATATATATACACATGATATATACTATATCATAATCTATGTTACCATCGCCAAGACCTAACTTTAATCTGTATGAAGCCGACATTGCTAGAGTATGACATATATATATATATATACAGCAGTTGGTATATGTACAAAGCAACATCCAAAAGGATTTATATATACATATACATCACGACATATCTATATAATCCAAAATACACTACCCACGCGGACTAAGCGTGCGGTCTTCAGAGTTGTCCGCCTCCTTGAGAAGAACTGGACGCGTTCACGTCGCCTGAACCTCCTGTATCTGAAACATGTAAACAGGGGGGTGAGTCGAACAGACTCAGTGAGAAGCTCCCCCATCCCTGGCGTAGCAGCGGGTACCACTACAGCTGGGGGAAGGGAGCAACCACAACCACATGCGCATGAAACAGATTCGTATTATGATCTTTAACAAAATCAAGCAATCAGTAAATCATAGTCACAATTTAAAATCCTATTTCATGCTTCTAACCTATTTATTAATTCGCATGTAAATTAATCATACACATATAACATATGGTTCCATAATTAACATATACTTGTGCACGTAGGCACTCACTTTCTGTCTCCCGCATTACGCTAAGAGAAATACTGGCCCGAAGGCAATTTCATGTACGAACTTGGTTGATCACACTAGGAACTTTCTGACTCCAAGGCACGCTTAGAGTAATAGCCGGCAACTTGTCTGACCCCGGTTAAACCAAGGTAATGGCCACTATGTGGCACATTTACTGTTAACTGAATCCTGTCTGTACGACCAGGATAACCGACTCGATCTACCCGAACTAACCTAAACAAGTTCAACTAACATATTCGACCTTGAAAGACGCCCTATTAATAACTAACTGAATATTACACGTGCGAATTAGCTAGGCCTAGTTTCCCCCTTTCCAATTATGCAACCCTCTCACTCACATTCAGCAACCTAGGTTCAGTTTTCCTCAACAAACCATACGAACAAGGTTTTAACGGTGACGATCGATGTGATTGATTTCTAATATTACTGAACTCCTCACATATGAGATTATGACTCAATCCTACCCACGGTGAGCCACAATAGCACATATACACCTTGAGATTAATCATATAAGCACATATACTATTGCACGTTGACTGCTTACTTGCAAATCATACACGTGTAACACAAATTTATTCATATAAATATATTTCATATATCAATTTGCACAAAATAGAGCAACCCACATTTTCCACGTAGTCATCCAACCCTGTGGGGCAGGGATGGGAGAGCCCCTCACCTCGTTGGCCCTCCTGATCAGTCCTCGGAGTGCCTGAAGCTCCAAATACCCTGTGGTGCCCTATACACATATATATTTAAGAAATTTAGAACGCGTAACTAAGCATCTACCATACTCGGGCTTTATTTCCTTGTATATTTCCAGCAACTACAACACTTATACTACTCCAATCCAAGCCTAAACATGCATCGAATTATTAATTTCGAATTTATAGCAATTTCCTAACCCAATTTTCCTAATTTCCATACCCGGTCAATCCCTACGGTTTTACTTAAATTTTGAACCTCCCCAAGCATTCAATAACACCCACTAAGCTCAAATTAAACCCCGGAATGCCCCGATTGGAAGTATTTGAAGAATTCCTAAAATACCCAAAATTGGAGAAATTGGGTTTGAAGGATTGGGGCTTCCATACCTTGATTCAATCGGATGAGGAGCTTGTGGGTGTTGAAGGAGAGCTTCGGTTACCGTCACCGGCATCGGAGCACGACTTTCGGCGCCCAACCTCCGTCTCGTGCTCTCCTCTCTCTTGCTCGTGCGTTTTGTCCCCGTGCTCATGCGTTTTTGCTTTTGCCTCTTGCTGCTTCTTTTTTATTTGTTTGTGTGCTAATTGAATTGTATGGGGCGTCACGATTTGACCCCCCCCCCATTATTTTAATTTATATATTTACTTATTTTTTTTGTTTTGTAGTGTGATGGGGGTTCACGGTTCCCCCCCCCCCATTATTTTAATATATATATATATATTTTATTATATATATATTATATATATTTTTAATTTTTTTATAACTATATATATATTTTATTATTAGATATTATATATATATATATATATTTTATTTTATTAGAAAAACTTATTTACTTGTTATATCCTCTTTTTCCCTCATGCTTTTTAATCCTCTTTTCTTTTAGGTCCTAGAAAATTTTTAAATATCCCCTATTACTTTCTTCTTTATTCTATTTTTAACCCTATAATTCTTTAATTTAATTTAATTTTCTTTCTGAAAGAAAAATAAATTTAATAAAAATGAAAATAATTAAATCTAAATATCTCGGATATTACATGAAATTCCGACTCAATCCTACCCACGGTAACATATAAGGCTCGGTGAGCCACAATATCGCATATTCACTTGAGAACAAACTTATAAGCGCGTAAACAGTTTGCACGTCTACTGTTTACTTGCTAATCATATACGCGTAACGTAAATACATTCAGGTAGACATATTTCATATATCAATTTGCACAAAATAGAGCAAACCACAATTCCACATAGTCATCCAACCCTGTGGGGCAGGAATGGGAGAGCCCCTCACCTCGTTGGCCCTCCTGATCAGTCCTCGGAGTGCCTGGAGCTCCAATTACCCTGTGGTGCCCTATACACATATATTTAAGAAATTTAGAAACGTGTAACTAAGCATCTAACATGCACGTGTCATGCTAATGCTCATGCACCCTCTAGATATTTCCAAGAACTAACTATTTAGTTCGTTACGTCGTCTTATTTGCTCTTATTGAAAGTCCATATTGTCTTATAGCGGCTTTCACACATTCGAGCCACTTAGAACCTCTAAATGCTTAGGTTAGAGATTCCCATTTGTCTAAATTTCACTTCACGTGTTCATAAGGACTTCTAACTAATAAAAGAATTTCTTTATGGCTCAAAAGAGGCCTTAGCTTACTCATTCCACCGTTTCCCCGCATTTGCCGAGTAAGAGTTCAACTATGACCTCTTTAATTATATATAAAAATACAATTGGGTATAAATAGAGCCTTGGAACCAATTTAGCGGGTCTTAGGTGTCCACCACGGACTAGACCGAGGTGTCCAACCCACAGCACAGCTCCTTACTGTACTGCGGCTTAGTATTTCGCCTCTTTTTCACTGGATTGGGTTTCGGTTGAGACGGTAAATACTCAGGCTTTATTCCCTTGTCTATTTCCAGCAACTATAACACCTATACTACTCCATTCCAAGCCTATTCATGAGTCAAACCAGCAAAATTCGAATTTAGAGCAATTTTCTAACCCAATTTCAATGATTTCCATACCCGGTCAATTCCTACGGTTTAGCTTCGATTCTGAACCTCCCTAAGCATTCAATAACACATACTAAGCTCGAATTTAACCCTGGAATGCCCCGATTGGAAGAAATTTAAGAATTCCTAAAACACCCAAAATTGGAGAAATTGGGGTTTTGAAGGATTGGGACTTTCATACCTTGTTTCGATCGGATGGGGAGCTTAATGGGTGGTCAAGATGAATTCCGGTGGCCCTCACCGGCGGTGGAACCCTTCGTCCGGTGCGTTTCCAGCCTGAACCCGCCATGGCTTGCTCCTCCTCCATCTCAGGTTGCTTCTCGTGTGCGTGTTCCGTTCGTGCATCTGCTTCTCTTCTATTTTTTTTTCTTTGTGTGCGTGTGTTGGCTGGTAGTGTCACGGGTATAAGCCACCAATTACTAAAATAAATAAAAATAAAAATAGGTTGTTAAATCCCTTTTTCTTCCCCCTTTTAGTTCTCCTTTTCATTTAAGTCCAAAAATTAATATATTATCCCTATTTTTATTATTTTAACTCTTTAATAAATAATAGGCGCGACCGCCTGCACGACAAGCTCGCACCTAATTGGGAAGGCCCATACCAGATTATCAGAATCGCTTCACACAACGCATACAAGTTAGCACACCTGACGGGAGAGCACGTCCCAAAAACTTGGAAGGCTAGCAGCCTTAAGAAATATTTTACTATATCTTAGTCAATATTTCTTTTTGCCTTAGTCTAAAGGCAAAAATTGCAGACACTCCACTACGTCTTAGTCATAAGACGAATATCTTTCAACATATCTACTGTGCACTCCCTCCTTGTCTTAGTCCCAAGACAGATGTACTACCAACTTGGCTTAGTCCCAAGACAAATGCATTGCCAATTTAAAGGAATATAGAATGCAATACGATTGATCAACTCTCGTGCTCAAAATTCTAATTCTCCTTACTAAAAATATTTACATACGGGGACTATTGCCCCGAAAATACAAAAACAACATAGACATGCTGCGAAATACAAATCAGGAGGCATCCCCCCTTGATGGATGGGGTGACTCGCCCGACGGGGGAGGATCCCTTCGAAGGATATGGGCTACATCATAGTCTTCTATCCTCAACGGAGAGTCTCCTCGAGCACGGACGCGAAACTCTCCACCAATGTTCTCCCAGGAAGGATGCATCTTCGCTCTAACTTCTGGAGGGATAGAGATGCCCATCAAATCCTCCAGCTGCGCTATGCCATTCTGCGTCCCGTAGTTTATAAACCGCAGAAAATATTGGCGATGAACCCGTAGAGAATTGGCCTTGCACTCTGCCAGCTCGCCCTCCAATTCCTTCACAAGGGCGGCTAGTTGGACGTTCTCATCCAGCAATTCCTCCACCTCTTCCTGCACAAAATCACGAAGAAATCAGTCACCTCACAAGGAGAACATTGAAGCTAGAGGAAAGCATCCTACCCCCTTGACCTCCCGCTGATACACAAAGCTTGCCAGACGGCTTAGCAATAGCATGGTCTCCTTGGTCATACGCTCTAAAGCATAATCATCCCCATAATCAAGTGGATAACGCTGACAAGCCAGTATGACCCGCTCTGCCTCAAAGGGAATCAACTTCCCTCTAAAAGAGATACCATCACCCAGAAGACGAACGAGCATCTCTTCGGGGGGTATGGGAGTATAGGGAACCCTCCTGTCACAGCAGCGATTCAAGCTGGTGTCACCCACCTAATTTGTAGCTCTCGCACTTTTACCCGCAAGATATCCGTCTGCGCCGGCGTCCTCGTCTGCCCCTGGGGACAGAACAACATCATTCACCGGCTCCGACCGCTCGTGTTTTCGACTCTGAGAACTCGGCGGGGAATTCAGCCTCCCCTGATTGCCACCCAGGGTTAACCATGCAAAGAGGAAGCATCCAAAACTTGGTAAGGAGACAGAAAAGCAAAAGGGCACAACACACTATACAAGCTTACCTAAAGCTGCGCCTGAGACCACGACCCCCTTTAGAAATTCGAACGTTGTCTCCTCATACTCCTCCCGGTCGTATCAAACCCGGATAACAGGATTGGACCACTTGAGAGGGAAGCGCGGGCGCTAGCCAAGCGGCTGAACCCACGGCGGGCAAAAACCCTTCTTGGGTACCGCTTTGAAGAAGAACGACCGCCAGGCGTGATTGTTACCCAATAGATCTGTGATGGCAAAACCCTTGGTACGTGACTGAAAACACACCCATCAGTGTTCCTCGCGGATAGAGTAAAGAGAGAGAAACACATTTGGAAGGACTTTCAGTCTGTGCGATCGATAGTACCTGTCCAAAATGCTTAGTATCGACCACGCATTCTGAGTCAGCTGCGCGGGGCAGACATTCAACAAGTTGAGCATGGCTTCCACAAAGCCAGCAAAAGGAGAAATGAAGGCGGCATTATAAGGGACGCAAAGAGGAAGAACGAAGCCAACACCATCGCTCCAAAGAATCGTCTCCCCCTCTCCCATCGACTTTATCTCATAGCCCTCGGGGAGTGAAGGAGTGAAGCGTTCCTCCCACACCTTAGGCACAAAAAAAATTATTATTTTAATTTTTTATTCAGAAACAACAAACTATTTGAAAATTAATTATCGTCACATCATAATAAAAGTTCATATAAATGTAATATTAAAACATAGGAAATGTTTGGTACGTGCCATCTCAGATAATATATGTAGTATTTTAGATACCATACTATAAAATGATGTCAGCTCAAATAGCCTGTTATTAATGATACTCTTGTTTAGTATATATGAAGTTTTACATCATAGTGATATAAGATGCAAATATTGTTTGGTATTTTATATTAATCAAGTATTGTTTGCTATCTTGAAATGCCACATTCTGAATGCAATACAAATGAGTGCAATAATACAAGATAATGTAGCTCTCTGCAGCTTTGTTCACAATACAACCTTATACAGTTAAGGTCTAAGGCTATGTTTGGGGAATCTTTTTCAAATTCACGAAAGCATGCCCAGTCAACTGCAAGAGATTGAAACACTATGAAGAAAAGGGGGAAAAAGAGGGTGGAAGGGAAGCCAAGTAGAATATGAGAAAAATCTTACGCTTCTTGTCACATAGGAAGCATGTGATCATTTGGTTTTGTTTACATTCACCACCAAGCCCACAAAATTTGCAAACACAGTAAGGACATAGCCAACCATATTGAGTAACATCCTGCAGTTAGACCTGTTCGTGGGTTGGGCCGGGCCGAGCTTGGGCTACACATATATGGGCTTGGGCTTTGAGCCCAAGCCTATATGTTTTACTACCCATTACAATGGGCTAGGTATTTACCCAAGTCCATGGGGCAAAGCCCGGGCTTAGCCCATTAGTATACATAACTATAAAATATTTTATATATTACTTTAAATTTTATTTTTGTTTGCTTAGAACCAATGTTTTAAGAATCAAATTGATTTGATTGATAACCGATCAAGTGTTTGATTATATTCGATGCAAAAATCTTATCTATAGTCAGTCCGTTCAAAATCAATACTGTTAATTAAGATCTGAATATTTTACAATAAAGCATTATTTCAATGATTTGAAAATTATGAAACGTACTAAAAAAATTAAAATACTAATTTTTCATATTCAAAACTTTATCAGTTAATCAATTTGATTAAATATTTATTGTGCCCTAAACACATGTATCTTAGATAAACTTATACTATAATATATTAATTATAAAGAAACTTAATTGTAATTAATTTGGATAATTAAACATTGCAGTTCTTGAAAAATAAGATTTATGGAAGTTCAAAATATTCTTACATGGATGTTTTGGGAGCAAGAAGATTCATGCACATTTCTGGTGGGTGGTGGGTGTTGGTGGCGGTGGTGGTACGCTATAGTGGTTGGTCGGCGATTTGTGGTGGGTGTGGCGGCGGTGGCGGTGGTGGATGGTGAGTGGTGGTGGGTGATGGTGCATGGTGGGTGGTGGGTGGTGGTGGTGGTGGTACGTGGTGAGTGGTGGTGGTTGGTGGTGGTGCATGGTAGGTGGTTCGTGGTGGTGGTGAGCATTGTTGGTTGTGGTGGTGGTGCGTGGTGGCGGTTGACGGTGGTCCATGGTGGGTGGTGGCGGTGGCAGTGGTGCATGGTGGGTGGTTGGTGGTGGTGTTGGCGGTGGTGCGTGGTGGCGGTGTTTCATTGTGGGTGGTAGTGGACATTGTTGGTGATGGCATGTGGTGCATGTTGTTGGTGGTGGGTGGTGGTGGTGGGTAGTGGTGGTAGGTAATGAATGGTGGTAAGTGATGGGTAGGCCCAGGTACTACCCAAGTTTTGGCCCAGGTATTTTTAATAAAATAGGTATTTGATGGGTAAGGCTCAAGTACTACCCATACCCAATTCTTAATGTTGGGTAGCTGACCCATGGGCTTAGGCTTGGGTAGTCTCATGGGCTACCCAGCCCATGAGCAGGTCTACCTGCAGTTTAAAAGCCAAGGATTTCTCATCATTTATAATAGAAAATTTAAAGAAACTAAATCTAACCTATCCCTATAGGTAAGAAAATGAAAATAAAGTTACATTACCTCTATACTCATAGTCTCATACAGTATGTATGGAATGTGGATGGACACTTTTCACAGCAAATTAAAGCTCCCCCATGTCCACAGATGGAACAAACATCATCGCTTTTGTCAGTGGCATTTTCTTTTCACAGCAACGGATTAGCTATAGAAATATTAGCCATGAAATCGGTGACAAATCAGGGGCCAATAATATATATAAAAGAATATAACAGACATGAAAAATAAAGCATATATAAATCTATCTAATTTCTCTGGTTTGTGAAGGAGTTGCCTGTGTACTAGCTTGCTGAATTATTAATAATTATGTGAATGTGTGTTTGTGTAACTAGAGAGTCCTTCTCTTATGTATTATAATGTTTTTGGGCATAATTTCTCTTATGTTTTGTATTAACTATCATGGTTGTTTCTACTTTGATTTGTTAATCTATGTTCTTTTGTGACCACTACTTTTTAATGGGCATATCTAAACGAAATTATACTAGGAAAGTCAGTGTTCAACTCTAGTTGCTACTAGACCCTTGCTAATGTATATGATGCTCTTTGCTGCGAAAGTTCTCTATAGAGTGAATCTATAATTAATTTAACATGACAGATGTCAAATAAAACTATACAAAATGATATATGGAAAAATGTTAAATTTTGGATATTGATGGATTTTGGGAATTCAGTGGAAATTAATGTAGCATGTCTTTTCTTTATAGTAAATGTTTATGTGTTGTGATAAGAGAAAATACTCTTGCTTGTTTGAAATCTTTAATTTTTCTATGTATTTACTAACTCTACTTTGTTAGTTTCTTTACTATTATTGTGATTTATTCTATGGCTTGTTAGAAGTCCTTTGTTGTGTGTGGTGATTCTTGTGTTCTGTTCTTTTAACTCCTAATTGTTATTGGAGGCACTTATTGAATTTATGATAGGTATGGGGATTACTGAATTTATTTTGTGCATTTGTACTGTTGTAAAGAGCACTTGACTATTTCTAGTAAAAGTTCGTTAATTATGTTGTGATTGTTATGCGATTGATTTGGTAATGACCCATAATTGAGTTATTGATGGGCTTATGGTATGTTGTCTTTCTTGTATACTAATGCTCACAGCCATAATAATGATTTTTAATGTATTGGTAGAGGTTTGTGAATTATTATAGTAAGTGAATTATGATCTTTCTAATTTATCTCTTAGTGCAGATATCTATGTGGTTGTAATAAGTGGAAAAACCCTTATAAGTGCAATGAAAACAATAACCTCTTAGACAAGTGTCCAAAGGAGGGAATTATGATCTTACTTAGAAAAAGTAAGGGGATAAAATGTCTATAATTACCCGAATTGAGAAATATGGAACTTACTAAGGGCATAGATAGCCATATGAGGTTTATTGTTTTTATTTGACAATAAAGTGCAATAGTAATGATAGCATTTGAATAGTGAAAAGTTTACCTGTGATGAAATATATATATATATATATATGTATATGTATTGCCTGGTGGAAAAGAATGGTGTTGGGAAGTTGTATGCTGCCGTTAGACTAGAATTTTGGGATGGATATCTGGTAACTGGTATGGGACGGTTATAGGATATCCCACATGCAATGATAATTAGTCAGTTAGGAATTACTGTATGTGTTAGAAAAGTAATGCTTAGGTAAGTTAGCCCGGCCGGTGATGGAGGTTAGTTGGGGTGGCTTATTTAAGTATTACAGTTTCTATAATCCTAGGTTATAGTCACGCCTAGTATACCCTTTCTCAATGCGACATAGGAGGCGATTCACGTACAGAGGTACGGTGGATTATCCTATTTGACTGACGGTGTGTGCACACATCAGGGGACGCCCTAACGGATGTCAGTTACATAGTTTACCCATAATGGGATAAATCTTGTTCCACAGGTATGGTTCTATTACTTGGAGACAGGTAAAGGTTTTCATATGGACGTCTATCATTGACTAAGTGCACTAAATTAAATATATATATATATATATATATATATATATATATATATATATATATATATATATCAGCTTGTATATTTAATTATTTGGCTAAGAATGATCAAGTTTCATTCTGTCTAGTTATAATTTAATTACACATGTTTTGTTATGAATTTAAGTAGTTGTTTAATGGAGAGGTTTTCCGCATTAGAAACTAGGGCGGTTGAGTCACTAGCGAAACTATTTTTAAAATTACTTGTAAGTTATGCTACTGGGATTTTATATCTCATTACGCTAGTGGTTCAGGTATAATTGTTGCATAGCATGAACAAAGGATGATGGCATCCGAGGCGTGCTTTTTTGGATGTGTGTAGCTACAAAGTGAAGATGGTATTTGTATGTGATTGATATAGAGCCTCCAAAAAGGCCTGTTGGCTATTTGTATTTATATTTTAGTTCAAACTTTGAGTTGTCCAACTACGGAATGTTCGACCTTGGGACACGTGGCATAAATCTTCTAGAAACCTGGTCCCCGCACATGCTGGTGGCACGTCAAACCACTCATCTACTACTTACGTGGCCCTCGCCCACGTCATTTCACGAAGCACCCGCTTAGCCAGACGTGGGAGCTCCCCAAGCATCGTGGGACGACCCACGATGCACGAGATCATGGGTCGAGCACGACCCCCCCACACTCAGTATAAATATACCCTCACCCGGGGGACTAAGGGATACGCAACCTGAAGGACTACGACACCCAATCTAACATCCCTCACGTACTCTCGATAACCTGAGCACTCTGAGATATCTTACACAAATCCTCCACGCATCCTAAGCTCCGCCGTTGGTCCCATCAAGGCCAACTTTCGGCAGGCTCACCTCCATCCCAAAGTCTACCACTTACAGGGTTTCCAGCAGCCCTCAGAGACCCGAGCTCTCTCCCACTAAGGCAACCTCCTAAGAGCGACTCGCCTGCCCGGAGTACCTTAGACACGTCTTAGCCGCACATGGCCCGATACAGGTAATCACCTCTCCTAACGGTTCCTATAAACGTCATCGTGACGAACTACGTGGACTTTGATCCCTTCTGAAGGGTACGTAGGCACCTAGGTGCATCACCTAAGGACAAGTCCCCCATGGTTAAGACCCCCTGCGGTCATAATTACAAATTACAATTGTCTGAGTGAAAAACGACAGTTACAAGTTGTATTTAAAGAGTAATTTATAATAAAAAGATTCTTTCTTTTAAGTTAATCATTTTATAACCGTATTAATTGAGTTGCGGGTACTTAAATTAGTGATTATGTTTAGTAATTCAATTTAGATAAAACAAGGGAATAAGAGATAAAGTTTTTAAATTTTCTCACTATTGACCTTAAAATACATAAAGTAATATATAATAATCATTAAAAATAGATAAAAAGCCTAGATGTTACATTATGGTATCAGAGCGGTGGTTTTGGCATAACTAAGAACCTCGTTCATAGAAGGCCTTGTTAGAGAAATTAGTTAGATACTAGAGTATAGAAGTAGGATCGGGTTAAAAGGTCGATTGGATTGCGAACTGCGGCCGACCAGTTGGTTGACTCCAAGAAAGACCAAACACCTAGAATCATATTGAGTAAAAGTAGCATCTTTCCATTGATGCTGGTTTGCTTTGCTTAACATATGTTACTGATTCTGGCCAATTCAATAATGTCATGTTTGGTGAAGAAAACTCAGTATACAACTAGGAAAGTCAAGGTTGAGTAAGGGACGATACCCATTCATTGATAAAAGAGAATCCTTATAAAAACCATTAAAGTGGACAGCTAGGTATTGTAATACCCGAGAAAATTTTTCGAAGTTTAAAATAAAATTAAAGGGAAGGAGAAGAAGTAGAAAATAATTTTTAGGATTTAATTCAGGACTTAAGAAATGGGAAACCTGAATTAAATAGGGAAAAGGGATTAAATTAAAAATACATATTTTTTATTGTTTATTTAATTAATTAATTATATTACTTTTTATTAATTAATTAAATAATTAATTATTTATTAATTATTAATTATTTTAATTATTGAAAAAAAGGGGTGCCGTGGGTTGCTCAAAAGGAAAAGAAAGGAAGAATTAAAAGAAAATAAAGAAGAGAAAGAGAGAGAGAGGGAGCTGAGGAAGAGAGAGAGGAAGAAACGGAAGAGAAGAGAGAGAGAGAACGATAGGAGAAGAGAGGGATGAGGTCTCGCCAGCAATTCGCCGGAGAGAGCGGTCCGACGCCAAAAAAGCTCACCAGAGTTTGACTACAACATCTTCTACATCTCCCACCGATCGAATCAAGGTTGGTAACCCCAATTTCAATCTAAACCCTCAATTTCATCATTTTTAGGGATTTCTTCGATTCACTTTCAATTGAGTTGTTTCAAGAGTAGATTGAGACCTAGAAAGTGTTCTTGAACACTTAGTTGGGGTAAGAACTGAGGCTAAAACATCGGATGTAGCCAGATTCGAATTTGGAAGGATTTGGGGTTGAAATTCTAATTATTCCTAAATTGGGGAAATTTTTGATAGCTTAGGAATTGAGCTTGGATTTGAGTAAATAGGCTTGGCTTGGTATTATTGAAATTATATTGTTCAAATATTAGCTGAACAAGACCCGTGAAGACCTGGCACAAGGTTACTAAGGTTGAACCTTGACGTTAACGTGCCAGGTCCCTGCTCGGTTTGTCCAAATACACTTTAAGGGTGATGTTGAGGGCTCCAAACCTCTTCCTTTCAATCTTAAACACCCTAGAATAATTCTAAATATTCTATCAAACATCGAGAATTATTTTAGGTACTTTCTTGATTCTCAAGGATGGAAACTTGTGGAACAATAAAGTCCAAATTTTAAAGTGGCAACTTTATTTCTTCGTAATTATTAGGAAACCTTAAGTAGGAAAATTTAAAGTATATTGAGGTTTAGTAACTCGAATCCAAGGCTCCAAAATCAATTCAATGTGAGCGATAATTGTACGAAACCAAGTGTGAAGCACTTGAGACTCTCATGGAAGAGAGGCAAGACGGATAAGACCAAGAACTCGGTTCTTGCCGACGTCTAGGTGCATTTTTAGCCACGAGAATGTCACATGCATATGAGCTGCATATAGTGTAAGATGTTAACCACGTGAATGCAATTGTTAGGAAACCACGATTTGTCCGGAGTGGGAATCACTCTAGGACAAACGCAAGGAAGCCGTCCAGGTGAGGGGTTTCCCATCCTTGTCCTACAGGGTTGATTGAGGATGTGGATATATGGTTTGCCTACTTGCCTATTTGTAAGAATTATTTAGTGGTTAACATGCTATTGTTGTTCCTAAATTTTAATATATGAAAGTACTTGTATCTGTGTGTTTGATTACAGGCAAAGAGGTACTGGAGGGTATCGATGTGATGACATGAGATACACCGAATAGTACAAGCAAGGGGGTAAGTTATTGATTGAATCCAAGGTTTGGTTTACGCTATTAATTAGAAACTCATTAAAGAAATCATAAAGAATTTGTTTTTAAACGTTGACATTTTATGGTAATCGAACTTAGGAAAGACCTTAGAGCTAGGTTATGATCTAATCAAGGGTTTGGGTATTAAATAAGGATTAACAAGATCTCATAATTGATTAGTGAGACATAGGGAAGTTCACACTACCTAGGTAAAGTCAATTTAGGATAGTAATGGGTAGATAGTGTCAGAATCCCAGCTGAAAGCTCGGGAAGAGAAACAAGTCAGATAAAGTCGCCCGTGGAGGCCATTGCTCTAGCTTATTCTAGGGCTAGTTGATTTATTGGCCGTGGAGGCTATTGCTCTAGGATGTTCTAGCGCCAATTGATTTATTTGCCTATGGAGGCCATTGCTCTAGCTTGTTCTAGGGCCAGTTGATTTAATTGCCCTTGGAGGCCATTGCCCTAACCTGACACTAAGGTCAGTTAAAGATTAAAAGAAATTGCCCTAGCCTGGTACTAGGGTCAGTTAAAGATTAAAAGATTTACCCGTTGAGGTCATTGTCCATTGTGAGATACATGGAGCAAATGAGTGATTTATAGCTTTCAGATGACATGTTAAAAGTGACTGCTTGTTTATGAGAAGCATGATAGAAGAGCATGATCCGTAGGTTTATCTTTGACTTTATGTTATATTAATATTGCCTAATCGTAATATAACTGTCACGACCCCAAATCGGGAGTATGTGACCGGCACGGGAATAGGCTTTTACCCCTAAACCCATAAGCCTTACCCTGTAAACATAACTATAACTACCTTGCTATACAATCAATATATATACATCATACTAGTGGCCACATCTCACTGGTGGCCTAATTAACCTGCAATATGCGGTTCGCTCAATACCGCTTCAACTCAATCCAGTATATAGATATATTTACCAGCACTCATAATGTAAATATTAATATCGTATTGACCGTACATCTCAATATGTACGATCTATCCTATTCACATGCAGCAAGCACACATAATATATATCCATATCATATTGACCGTACGCCTCAATGCGTATGATCTATCCTATTCACATGCAGAAGTTTATATATATATATACATATATCCTAGTTTATCCCAAAACTGGACCCTGTCTTTAAATACATGTGAAGCCAACAAGTCTAGAGTAAGTACATATCGGAAGCTGTAAATATATATACAACCCTTACAACTTATAATATGTACAACCAAAAGAATCAAAATAACCAAAAGGTGTCCACCCACGCGAACAAGAGCGTAAGGATGGTTTGATGTCCGTATCATTGTCCGGATGTCGATGCCAGCCCAATCCCTGTATCTGAAACATTGAAGCAGAGGGAGTGAGTCAAACAGACTCAGTGAGAAGCTTCCCATCCTCGGCATAGTGGTAGGTACCACTACAGCTGGGGAAAGGGAAACACCCACAATCACATGCGCATCAAAGTCCAGTTTATCAAATGTTATATTATGATCAGGCAATATTAATATAACATTAAAATCACAGATAAACCTACGGATCATGCTTTTCTATCATGATTCTCATAAACAAGCAATCACATTTTAACATATCATTTGAAAACTGTAAATCACTTAACTGACCCTAGTGCCAGGCTAGGGCAATGGCCTCAACGGGCAAATGTTTTAATATTTAACTGACCCTAGTGCTAGGCTAGGGCAATGGCCTCCACAGGCAAATATTTGAATCTTTAACTGACCCTAGTGCCATGCTAGGGCAATGGCCTCCACGGGCAAATATTTTAATCTTTAACTTACCCTAGTGCCAGGCTAGGGCAATGGCCTCAACGGGCAATCTTTTCTGACTTGTTTCTCTTCCCGAGCCTTCAGCTGGGATTCTGACTCTATCTACCCATTACTATCCTAGACTGACTTTACCTAGGTAGAGTGAACCTCCCTATGACTCACTAATCAATTTATGAGATCGTTTTAATCCTTATGTAATACCCAAACCCTTGATTGGATCATAACCTAGCTCTAAGGCCTTTCCTAAGTTCAATTACCATAAAACGTCGACGTTTACTAACAACTCCTATACGATTTCTTTAATGAGTTTCTAATTAATAGGGTTAACCAAACCTTAGACTCAATCAATAACTTACCCCCTTGCTTGTACTGTTCGGCGTATCTCATGTCATCACATGGATACCCTCCAGTACCTCTTTACCTGTAGTCAAACACACATATACAAATATTTTCACATATAATAGTTTAGGAACAACAATAGCATGTTAACCACTAGGTAATTCTTACAAATAGGCAAGTAGGCAAACCACATATCCACATCCTCAATCAACCCTGTAGAGCAAGGATGGGAAACCCCTCACCTAGACGACTTCCTTGTGCTAGTCCTGGAGTAACTCTCGCTTCGGACAAGTCGTGGTTTCTTAACGAATGCATTCATGTTGTTAACATCTCAAACTGTATGCAATTCATATGCATATGACATGCTCGTACCTAAAATTGCATCTAGACGTCGCCAAGAACCGAGTTCTTGGTCTTATCCGTCTTCCCTCTCTTCCATGAGAGTCTCAAATGCTACATACTTGGTTTCGTATAATTATCGCTCACCTTGAATTAATTTTAGAGCCTTGGATTTGAGTTACTAAACCTTGATATGCTTCTAAATTATCCTACTTAAGGTTTCCTAATAATTACGAAGGAATTAAATTGCTATTTTAAATTTTGGACTTTATTGTTCCGCAAGTTCCATCCGTGAGAAACAAGAAAGTACCTAAAATAATTCTTGATGCTTGATAGCATATTTAGAATTATTCTAGGGTGTTTAAAATTGAAAAGAAGAGGTTTGAAGCCCTCAACGTCACCCTTAAAGTGTATTTGGGCAATCTGAGCAGGGACCCGCCACGCTAACGTCAAGGTTCAACCTTAGTAACCTCGGACCAGCTCTTCACGGGTCTTGTTAAGCTAATATTTCAACAATATAATTTCAATAATTCCAATCCAAGCCTATTTACTCAAATCCAAGCTCAATCCTTATTATCAATATTTCCCCAATTTATGAATATTTAGAATTTTCAACCCCAAACCCTTCAAAATTCGAATTTGGCTAAACCCGAGGGTATAGTCTCGATTCTTACCCCAACTAAGTGTTCAAGAACACTTCCTAGGTCTCAATCTACCCTCGAAACAATCCAATCGGAGGTGGATCGAAGAAATCCCTAAAAATGAAGAAATTGAGGGTTTCGAATGAAATTGGGGTTACCAACCTTTGATTCGATTGGTGGAAAATGTAGGAGACGTCGTACCCGAGCTCCGGTGATTTTTCCGGCGTCGGCTAGCTCTCTCCGGCGAGATTCCTCCTCCTTCTTCCCCCTTCTTCTCCGTTTGCGTGCGTCTCCTCCGTCTCTCTCTCTCAATTCTATTTCTTCTCCTATTCTATTTAATATATATGACCCACGGGAACCCCATTAAATAATAAATAAACAACAACAACAACAACAACAACAATAATAATAATAATAAAAGAATGGGGAGGGGTCACGGGTCAACAAAAAATATAAGGGCTGGAGGTTTTTTTAAAAAAATTAAAGGTAATATAATTAAAAATAATAAATTAATAATTGAATAAATAATAAATAATATGTATTTTTAATTTAATCCCTTTCCCTATTTAATTCAGGTTTCCAATTTCTTAGGTCCTGAATTAAATCCTAAAAATTATTTTCTACTTCTTTTCTTCCCCTTTTATTTTATTTTAAACTTCGAAAAATTTCTCGGGTATTACAATAACATTTGATAAACAGGACTTTCAAGCGCAAGTGATTGTGGGTGTTTCCCTTTCCCCAGCTGTAGTGGTACCCGCCGTTACGCCAAGGATGGGAAGCTTCTAACTGAGTCTGTTTGACTCACTCCCTCAGCTTCAATGTTTCAGATACAGGTATCAGATAGGCATCGACGTCCAGATAGTGATACGGACATCAGACCAACCCTAATGCAATTGTTCGCGTGGGTGGATATTTTGTTATATTTTGATTATGTTGTACATATTCTAAGTTGTAGATATTGTGTATATATTTACAGCTTTTGATGTACGTCCACTCTAGAATTGTCGGCTTCACATGGACTTAAAGACAGGGTCCAGTTTGGGGATAAACTAGGATATATGTATGAGTATATAAACTGCTGCATGTGAATAGGATAGATCGTACGTATTGAGACATAAGATCAATATGATATGAACATATATTACGTGTGATTGCTGCATGTGAATAGGATAGATCGTGCGTATTGAGACGTGCGGTCAATATGATATAGATATCTTCACAACCCAAACCGAGAGTACGTGACCGGCACGAGAATAGGCTTTTACCTCTAAACCCGTAAGCCTTACCCTGTAAACATAACTATAACTACCCTGCTATACAATCAACATATATATCATAATAGTGGCCACACCTCATCGGTGGCCTAATTAACCTGTAATCCACGGTTTGCTCAATACCGCTTCAGCTCAGCCCAGTGTATACATATATATATCAACACTCATAATGTAAATATTCATATCATATTGACCATACGTCTCAATACGTACGATCTATCCTATTCACATGCAGCAAGCAGACATAATATATATATATATATATATATATATATATATATATATATATATATATATATATATCCATATCATATTGATCGTACGCTTCAATGCGTATGATCTATCCTATTCACAAACAGAAGTTTATATACTCATACATATATCCTAGTTTATCCCCAAACTGGACCTTGTCTTTAAATACATTTGAAGCCGAAAAGTCTAGAGTAGGTACATATCAAAAGCTGTAAATATATATACAAAACCCTTATAACTTGTAATATGTACAACCAAAAGAGTCAAAATAACAAAAAGGTGTCCACCCACGCGAACTAGTGCGTAAAGGATGGTATGATGTCTGTATCACTGTCCGGACGTTGACGCCTGCCCGATACCTATATCTGAAACATTGAAGCAGAGGGAGTGAGTCAAACAGACTCAGTGAGAAGCTTCCCATCCTTGGCGTAGCGGCGGGTACCACTACAGCTGGGGAAAGGGAAACACTCACAATCACATGCGCATGAAATCCAGTTTATCAAATATTATATTACCATCAGGCAATATTAATATAACAAAAAATCAAAGATAAACCTATGGATCGTGCTCCTCTATCATGTTTCTCATAACCAAACAATCACATTTAACATATCATCTGAAAACTATAAATCACTCAACTGGTCCATGTATTTCACAATGGACAATGGCCTCAACGGGAAAATCTCTCAATTTTTAACTGACCCTAGTGCCAGGCTTGGGCAATGGCCTCATCGGGAAATTTCATTTAATCTTTAACTGATCCTAGTGTCAGGCTAGGGCAATGGCCTCAACGGGCAAATGTTTTAATCTTTAACTGACCCTAGTGCCAGGCTCGGGCAATGGCCTAAACGGGCAAATGTTTAAACTTTAATTGACCCTAGTGCCAGGCTAGGTCAATGGCCTCAACGGGCAAATGTTTCAATCTTTAACTAACCCTAGTGCCAGGCTAGGGCATTGGCCTCAACTGGCAAATCTTTTAACTTGTTTCTCTTCCCAAGCTTTCAGTTAGGATCCTGACTCTATCTACCCATTACTCTCCCAAACTGACTTTACCTAGGTAGTGTGAACCTCCCTATGACTCACTAAACAATTTATGAGATCTTTTTAATCCTTATTTAATACCCAAACCCTTGATTAGATCATAACCTAGCTCTAAGGCCTTTCCTAAGTTCAATTACCATAAAACGTCGACGTTTACTAACAACTTCTATACGATTTCTTTAATGAGTTTCTAATTAATAGGGTAAACCAAACCTTGGACTCAATCAACAACTTACCCCCTTGCTTGTAATGTTCGATGTATCTCATGTCATCACATGGATACCCTCCAGTACCTCTTTACCTGTACTCAAACACAAATATACAAATACTTTCATATATAACAGTTTAGGAACAACAATAGCATGTTAACCACTAAATAATTCTTACAAATAGGCAAGTAGGCAAACCACATATCCACATCCTCAATCAACCCTGTAGGGCAAGGATAGGAAACCCCTCACCTGGACGGCTCCCCTGTGCTTGTCCTGGAGTAACTCCCGCTCCGGACGAGTCGTGGTTTCCTAACGAAAGCATTCAAGTGGTTAACATCTCAAACTATATGCAATTCATATGCATATGATATGCTCGTGCCTAAAAATGCATCTAGACGTTTTCAAGAATCGAGTCCTTGATCTTATCCGTCTTCCCTATCTTCTATGAGAGTCTCAAGTGCCTCCCACTTGGTTTCATACATCTATCACTCTCCTTGAGTTGCATTTAGGGCCTTGGATTTGAGTTACTAAACATCAATGTGCTTCTAAGCTATCCTACTTAAGATTCGCTAATAACGGTGTAGAAGAAAATTAGAAATTCAAGAAGTTGGGCTTAACTTATTCCGCAAGTTTTTATTCTTGAGGAACAAGAAGCCATTTGAAATGATTTTGATCCTTAAAAACATGGTTGGGGTGTCCTAAGATGTTTAGGATTGAAAGTAGGTGGTTCGGACATCCCGGATTGTCTTTAAAATGGTGTTTGGGCATGCCTGGGCAGAGACCTGGCGCTGCCGCGCCAAGCTGCTGTCGCGCCAAGCTGCTGCCCAAGCAGCCCTTGGCGCTCGCAGCACAACAGTTCTTCTGCTGTGCTGTGGGCTAGTTTGGGGTCATTCCGGCCCCCTTCCGACCCCGGCTTCGACTCCGCTCATCACGGGTTTTGTTCACCTACACTCCAACAACATAAATCCAATCCTAACTACTCAAATCCAAGCCCAATTCCAAATTTATCAATGAATCCCCAAATTTGGAATATTTAGAATTTTCAACTCCAAACCCTTCCAAATTTGAATTCCGCTAAATACGAGGGTATAGTCTCAATTCATCCTGACGAGACAAAGCAAACACCCGTGTTTGTCCTCCTCCTGGTGCACCTGGACCTCTACCTCCTGCTCCTGCTCCGCTACCTCGGCCCGCACCTGAGGTGTTAGTCTGTGGTGGTACAATTCTGACTGGTGGGGCTGCAATTGGAGTACTACCCGGAGTAGGATTACTCTTGACACTCGTATTACTCTTCCTCTGCAAACATTCCTTAGCCATATGCCCGAACTGACCACTGTTGTAACAACCTCCCTTCATAACTTTGCACTCCCCAAAATGAAATCTTCCACATGTTCCACACTGCGGTTTCTAGTTACCGCTCTATCTACCGCCTTGGAAACTCCACATTGCGTGTTACTCTTCCCAGAACTAGCGGTGGTAATAGCAGACTGCCCACCAACTTGCCCTGTATAATTTGGAATTGTACTAGAACCACCTGTTGTCCTTTGTTTCTTCTTCCACCCCTGTCCGTCATTGCCTGTCAGTAACTTATTCTTGGGATATACCGACGTTCCAAATTTCATCCTATTTTCAATTACACTAGCACAATCAGCAGCCTGTGCTAGAGTTTGAAACTGACCACACTGTAGCAGTAGAACTACGAACAACGGCTCTACCAACCTGGGTATGAACCACTTAATCAACTCCCTCTCATCGGGAACCAATTCAGGAGCATATTGAGCTAGCTCCGTGAACTATAGCTCAAACTGAGACACTGACATATTTGGCGTCATCCACAAATCTTCAAACTGTTGACGCTTGGCATACCTCGTTCCTTCATATAGAAACCGACACAGGAATTCCGTCTGAAAATCTTCCCAGGTCGTAGGAGCAACTCTTCTTGCATATCTCTTCTGTACTGATTCAATCCAAACTCGTGCAGCTCCTCTTAACTGAAACGAGGCAAGTTCCACCATCTCTCCTCCTGGACACCTCAGTAACTGCCCTGTTATGATTATATCACGGAGGAAATGTTGAGGGTCCTCCGGGGCACGTCCCTGTTTTGCCACTCCCTTCTTGGTTTTTCCTCCCTTTCCTCCAGCATTTCAGTTTCCTGTTCAGCCGATAGCACTTGCTCCTCTTCCTCGCCGACAACTAAACGGCGGACTTCTTGTTGAATTTGGCGGGTCATTTCAGCTTTCAACTCCTGAAATCCTGTAGTCAGCATCTCAGTCACTAATGGAGCACCCGTCTCAACCTGTGGCTCTAGGGTTTGTTGCCTATGCACTCCTCTTGCCTGTGTCCTACCACGACCGCGAGCACGGCCTATAGCTCGACCCCTGGGAGGCATTCTCTCCTCCTGAACAGATTCCTCATCTATACGTGCAGGGACTCTACCGCCCCTCTCAGCCTGTCTAGTAGTCGGCGGCATCCCTATACTGCAGATAAACGTCACCTAATAAGCATTTGCAAAATCTATCGTAGATTAAGAAGGAATGAAAGAAAGGTTGACTCAAATTATCCTGGGTACTCCCACAAGTGCTTGTTTAATTCAACGTTGTGCCCAGGTTTCACAACGAACATTAAACCGACACCCGGTTATACCAATGGCTTCACATGATTTAAAGAATAACCAGGCTCTGATACAAAGTTTGTCACGAACCAAATCGGGAGTACGTGACCGGCACGGGTATATGCTTTTACCTCTAAACCCGTAAGCCTTACCCTGTAAAAATAACTATAAATACCCTGCTATACAATCAATATATATATCATACTAGTGGCCACGCCTCACTGGTGGCCTAATTAACCTGCAATCCGCGGTTCGCTCAATACCGCTTCAACTCAGCCCAGTGTATAGATATATATATATCAACACTCATAATGTAAATATTCATATCATATTGACCGTACGTCTCAATACGTACGATCTATCTTATTCACATGCAGCAAGCACACATAATATATATATCCATATCATATTGACCGTACGCTTCAATGCGTACGATCTATCCTATTCACATGCAGACGTTTATATACTCATACATATATCCTAGTTTATCCCCAAACTGGACCCTGTTTTTAAATACATGTGAAGCCGACAAGTCTAGAGTAGGTACATATCGGAAGCAGTAAATATATATAGACAACCCTTACAACTTTTAATATGTACAACCAAAAGAGTCAAAACAACAAAAAGGTGTCCACCCACGCGAACTAATGCCTAAAGGATGGTCTGATGTCCGTATCACTGTCCGAACGTTGATGCCTGCCCGATACCTATATCTGAAACATTGAAGCAGAGGGAGTGAGTCAAATGGACTCAATGAGAAGCTTCCCATCCTCGGCGTAACGGTGGGTACCACTACAGCCGGGGAAAGGGAAACACCCACAATCACATGCGCATGAAAATCCAATTTATGAAATGTTATATTACGATCAGGAAATATTTATATATAACAGAAAATCAAAGATAAACCTACGGATCATGCTCCTCTATCATGCTTCTCATAACCAAACAATCACATTTAACATATCATCTAAAAACTATAAATCACTCAACTAGTCCATCTATTTCACAATGGACAATGGCCTCAACGGGAAAATCTTTAAATTTTTAACTGACCCTAGTCCTAGGCTAGGGCAATGGCCTCATCGAGCAATTTCTTTTAATCTTTAACTGACCTTAGTGCCAGGCTAGGGCAATGGCCTCAACGGGCAAATGTTTTAATCTTTAACTGACCCTAGTGCCAGGCTACGGCAATGGCCTCAAAGTGCAAATGTTTTAATCTTTAACTGACCCTAGTGCCAGGCTAGGGCAATGGCCTCAACGGGTAAATGTTTCAATCTTTAACTGACCCTAGTGCTAGGCTAGCGCAAGGGCCTCAACGGGCAAATCTTTTGACATGTTTCTCTTCCCGAGCTGTCAGCTGGGATCCTGACTCTATCTACCCATTATATCCCAAACTGACTTTACCTAGGTAGTGTGAACCTCCCTATGACTCACTAATCAATTTATGAGATATTTTTAATCCTTATTTAATACCCAAACCCTTGATTAGATCATAACCTAGATCTAAGGCCTTTCCTAAGTTCAATTACCATAAAACGTCGACGTTTACTAACAACTTCTATACAATTTCTTTAATGAGTTTCTAATTAATAGGGTAAACCAAACCTTGGACTCAATCAACAACTTACCCCCTTGCTTGTACTGTTCGGTGTATCTCATGTCATCACATGGATACCCTCCAGTACCTCTTTACCTATAGTCAAACACACATATACATATACTTTCATATATAACAGTTTAGGAACAACAATAGCATGTTAACCACTAAATAATTCTTACAAATAGGCAAGTGGGCAAACCACATATCCACATCCTCAATCAACCCTGTACGGCAAGGATGGGAAACCCCTCACCTGGACGGCTCCCTTGTGCTTCTCATGGAGTAACTCCCACTCCAGACGATTCGTGGTTTCCTAATGAATGCATTCAAGTGGTTAACATCTCAAACTATATGCAATTCATATGCATACGATATGCCCGTGCCTAAAAATGCATCTAGACATTGCCAAGAACTGAGTCCTTGGTATAGAGTCTCAGTTGCCTCGCACTTGGTTCCATACAACTATCCCTCTCCTTGAGTTGCTTTTCGGGCCTTGGATTTGAGTTACTAAACCTCAATGTGCTTCTAAGCTATCCTATTTAAGATTTCCTAATGACGGTGTAAAAGGAAATTAGAAATTCAAGAAGTTGGGCTAAAAGTTTTTATTCTTGAGGAACAAGAAAGCATTTGAAATGATTTTTATCCTTAAAAACATGGTTGGGGTGTCCTAAGATGTTTAGGATTGAAAATAGGTGGTTCGGACATCCCAGATTGTCTTTAAAATGGGGTTTGGGCATGCCTAGGCAGAGGCCTGGCGCTGCAACGCCCATTCTGGCGCTCCCGCGCCAAGCTGCTGTCCAAGCAGCCCTTGGCTACCCGAGAGCTGGCTTAGGCTCATTCCGGCCCCCTTCCGACCTCGGCTTCGACTCCGCTCATCACGGGTTTTGTTCACCTACATTCCAACAACATAAATCTAATCCTAACTACTCAAATCCAAGCCCGATTCCAAATTTATCAATGAATCCCCAAATTTGGAATATTTAGAATTTTCATCTCCAAACCCTTCCAAATTTGAATTCCGCTAAATACGAGGGTATAGTCTCAATTCTTACCTTAACTAAGTGTTCAAGAACACTTCCTAGGTCTCAATCTACCCTCGAAACAATCCAATTGAAGGTGGATCTAAGAAATCCCTAAAAATGGAGAAATTGAGGGTTTCGAATGAAATTGGGATTACCAACCTTTGATTCGATTGGCGGAAGATGTAGGAGACGTCGTACCCGAGCTTCGGTGACTTTTTCGGCGTCGGCTAGCTCTCCCAGGTCACTTTTCCGGCGAAACCCACCTCTCCTTCTTCTTCTCCTTCCACGCCTCTTCTCCCTCTCTCTCTTCTTTCTCTCTCTTTCTTTCTTCTTCTTTCCTTTCACGCGTGGCCTCTCTCACTCTTTCTTCCTTTATTATTCATTCTTCTTTCTTCAACCCCTTCCCACGGCACCCACTAGAAGAATTTTAAAAAAATTAAATAAATAAATAACTAATTACTAATAAAATTAATACTAATAATTATATTAAAGAAGAGGTTGAAAAAGTATCCCCAATTTAATCCCTCCTCTTTCCAAATATAAATTTTATTTTCTTTTATGTCCTAAAGTAAATACCCAAAAATATTTTCTACTCCCTTTTCTTCCTCTTCTTATTTTATTTCAAGCTTCGGAAATTTTTCTCGGGTATTACAGATATATACTATGTGTGTTGAGATATATCTATATACTGCGCTAAAGCGGTATTGAGCGAACCATGGATTGCAGGTTAATTAGACCACCAGTGAGGTGTGGCCACTATTATGTTGTATATATTGATTATATAGCAGGGTAGTTATAGCTATGTTTACAGGGTAAGGCTTACGATTTTAGAGGTAAAAATCTATTCCCATGCAGGTCACGTACTCCCGAATTGGGGTCGTGACAGGTATAGCCGTCTTCTCAAGAGTGAAAAGTTAAAAGAGAAACTTTGCTTGGAGGAAGCACGTTCACGAGAAGTGCTACCTATTAAATTAAGCTTGAGAAAACAAGGAAATTCTAAAATCAAATTATAAATGTTTGATGATTGGAGGGAAAGTATTCAACATATGAATGACATCCTTCAATCTTGTTAATGCTTTATTGTTCTGTGGATTTTCTTTCCATTACTGGATACTTGGAAAAATTTCTTGAGGAATCCCTAGGAAGCTGTGAGTGCTATTCCGTTTAGCAATATGGCTAATGGTAGCAACGGAAATGGGATTGTAAATTTAATTGGTCGGTGAGGCAAAGGTTCTCTATGGACATGATGTAAAATTCTAGAAATGACTCAATTGTGTTGAGAATGTATGTGGGTGCTAGACATTCGTGATATGGTGATGCCTCTTATTGCAATTTTTCGTGTTGTGATTTTTTTTACAATACTGTCACTAAGTGATTGCATGCACAACATTTATCAGGTTTCTTAGGAATTGATAAATTGGAATCATTCTTTACATTAATTTGTTGTAATTGGATTGTATGCATTCCAGTTAAAGAGAAAGGTTTTACATGCGTCTGTTTCTTTGTTTTAAGATTTTGACGTTGTAACTTAATACAATTTAAGGACTCTTCCTTGAGGGTATTGGCAAATAGAAGGCATGCTAAAACCCAGGAAAATTGTTGTTGTAGACCTAAGAGCATATCATGTTCTAATGGTGGAAGAATTTCAATTTTACTGTTATATGTATCACTGATTTTATTTTCTCATGCAGTCTTGTTTAACTGATTGTCATATTTAATGGCGGAAGTTATGATTTTGGGAGGATGTACGTGGGTATTTTATTGTAAAAAATATACTTGCTGCGTTTGTCACGTTATGGGGTTTAGAAGTTTCTGAATTAGAATTTTGTTTGCAAAGTACTAATTTTAGATACCTCTATCACATTATTTTTCTGCTGCTAAACCGTTTGCAAAATTCTGTTTTGGTCTTGGGAGAATATACTAAAAGTTGTGTTCATAATAGATTAATAGTTGCATTTTATAAGAGATTTTTCCAGCTACATCACAGCAAAGTACATTATAAAGTTAGGGGATGGAAATTTATTTTGAATACTTAAATGAAAAATAAGAGTCGCACTCATCCTTTTGCCTGCTTTGAGAAACTTTGTGATTGATTTCCTTATCTTTTCCGATTCTAAAAAAACCGTAATAGTTGTAAAGTGTCAACTAAGCTGTTTTAATTTGGTTGTTGAATGTGATATGTAACTGTCATACTGCATGTGATGTATGTGAAGGGTTGGTTCATAAAAATTGGGAGGAAGATGTCTCAATGAGCTGCAGAATTGTTTCCTTGTAACAGTGTTCAGATCTTTCTTAATTGACTGAATTGTTGCAATTCTCTCCTACAGTAGTTCTGATAGGAACAAATTAATAACTTGGTTTGGTATGAATAATGAAAACGTGTAAATAACAAAAGGGAAACTTGGTTAAAGTTTGTAGAAATTTAAGTTAAATTACCTAGAGCTTAGGTTTATTTGGAAAATAACACCTAAGTTGGTTGCATTGCTTTGATCCTTTTTCTCTTTTTCCTACGTGTGGACTGTCTTGCTCTATGACATAGACCTCAGATGAATAAAAATAGTTGGACATAGGAATATTATGCTAGAATTGAAATTGCGAGTTCATAAAGAAATCTTAAATTTTGATAATATCTGTAGTGTGTTATGGTTTCTTGTCATACATTCATCATAAATTATACTTTGTGACATTGAGTGTGTAATACCCGAGAAATTTTTCAAAGTTTAAAATAAAATAAAAGGGAAAGAAGAGAAGTAGAAAATAATTTTTAGGATTTAATTCAGGACCTCAGAAGTTGGAAACCTGAATTTAATAGGGAAAGGGATTAAGTTGAAAATATTTTTCAGCCTTACTTATTTAATATTATTATTATTATATATTAGAAAAAAAAGAAAAAAAAAAGAGAAAAGAAGTAGGAAATTAAACCAAAAAATGTTTTAATTATATTTAGTAAATTATTAATTATTAGTTGTTTTATTATTTAATTATTTATTTATTTTTATTGTTATTATATATATATATATAATATTTTTAGATAATTAAAAGGAGGTGCCGTAGTTTAAGAAGAAGAGGAAGGAAGAATTAAGAGAAAAAGAAAGAAAGAAAGAATAAGAGAATGGAGAGAGAGAGAGAACGTGAAGGTAGAGAGAGAGAGGGAGGATGCCAACGGAGGGGAAGGAGAGAATCTCGCCGGAATCCTGCGGAGGAGAGCTAGTCGACGTCGAAAAAGCTCACCGGAGCTCGACTACAACATTTTCCACATCTTCCACCAATCAAATCAAAGGTTGGTAACCCCAATTTCATTCGAACCCCTCAATTTCTCCATTTTTAGGGATTTCTTCGATCCACCTTCGATTGGATTGTTTCGAGGGTAGATTGAGACCTAGGAAGTGTTCTTGAACACTTAGTTAGGGTAAGAATCAAGACTATACCCACGGGTTTAGCCCGAGGTTACTAAGGTTGAACCATGACGTTAACGTGTCGGGTCCCTACTCGATTTGCCCAATTACACTTTAAGGGTGAAATTGAGGGCTCCAAAGCTCTTCTTTTCAATCTTAAACACCCTAGAATAATTTTAAATACAACCCAAATTTTAAAGTGGCAACTTTATTTGTTTGTAATTATTAGGAAACCTTAAGTAGAATAATTTAAATGTATATTGAGGTTTAGTAACTTGAATCCAAGGCTCCAAAATCAATTCAAGGTGAGCGATAATTGTACGAAACCAAGTGTGAAGCACTTGAGACTCTCATAGAAGAGAGGGAAGACAGATAAGACCAAGAACTCGGTTCTTGGCGACTTATAGGTGCATTTTTAGGCACGAGCATACCATACGCATAGAAGTTGCATATAGTTAAGATTGTTAACCACGTGAATGCAATTGTTAGGAAACCACGATTCGTCCAGAGCGGGAGTTACTCCGGGACAAATGCAATCAAGCCGTCCAGGTGAGGGGTTTCCCGTCCTTGCCCTATAGGGTTGATTGAGGATGTGGATATATAGTTTGCCTACTTGCCTTTGTGTAAGAATTATTTAGTGGTTAACATGCTATTGTTGTTCCTAAACTGTTATATATGAAAGCAATTGTATATGTGTGTTTGACTACTGGTAAAGAGGTACTGGAGGGTATCCATATGATGACATGAGATACGCCGAACAGTACAAGCAAGGGGGTAAGTTGTTGATTGAGTCCAAGGTTTATTTTACCCTATTAATTAGAAACTCGTTAAAGAAATTTTATATAAGTTTTTAGTAGACGTCAACCTTTTATGGTAATTGAACTTAGGAATGGCCTTAGAGCTAGGTTATGATCTAAACAAGGGTTTGGGTATTAAACAAGGATTAAAAAGATCTCATAAATGGATCAGTGAGTCATAGGGAGGTTCACACCACCTAGGTAAAGTCAGTTTTGGATAGAAATGGGTAGATAGAGTCAGAATCCCAGTTGAGATGCTGGGGAGAGAAACGAGTCAGAAAAGATTTTCTCCTTGAGGCCATTGCCCTAGCCTGGCACTAGGGTCAGTTAAATATTAAAACATTTGCCCGTTGAGGCCATTGCCCTAGCCTGGCACTAGGGTCAGTTAAAAGATTAAAAGATTTGCCCATTGAAGCCATTGCCCTAGCCTGGCACTAGGGCCAGTTAAAGATTAAGAGAATTTGCCCGTTAAGGCCATTGCCCTAGCCTGACATTAAGGTCAATTAAAGATTAAAATAATTTGCCCGTTGAGGCCATTGCCCTAGCCTGGCACTAGGGTCAGTTAAGTGATTTACAATTTTCAAATGATATGTTAAAAGTGTTTGCTTGTTTATGAAAAGCAAGATAGAGGAGCATGATCCGTAGGTTTATCCATGATTTTATGTTATATTCATATTGCCTGATCGTAGCATGTGATTGTGGGTCGCTACACCGAGGATGGGAAGCTTCTCACTCAGTCTGTTTAACTCACTCCCTCTTCTTCAATGTTTCAGATACAGGTATCGGGCAGGCATCGACGTCCAGACAGTGATACGGACATCAAACCATCCTTTACGCACTAGTTCGCGGGTGGACACTTTTTGTTATTTTGACTTTTCGGTTGTACATATTATAAGTTGTAAGTGTTGTGTATATATATTTATAGCTTTTGATATGTACCTACTCTAGAATTGTCGGCTTCACATGTACTTAAAGACATGGTCCAGTTGGGCATAAACTAGGATATATGTTTGAGTATTTAAACCTCTGCATGTGAATAGGATAGATCGTACGCATTGAGGCGTACGGTCAATATGATATGGATATATATATTATGTGTGCTTGCTGCATGTGAATGGGATAGATCGTACGTATTGAGACGTACGGTCAATATGATATTAACACTTACATTATGAGTGCTGATAAATATACTTATACACAGAGTTGAGTTGAAGCGGTATTGAGCGAACCGCAGATTGCAGGTTAATTAGGCTACCAGTGAGGTGTGGCCACTAGTATGATATATATATTGTTTGTAAAACAGGGTAGTTATAGTCATGTGAACAGGATAAGGCTTACGGGTTTAGAGGTAAAAATCTATTCACGTGTCGGTCACGTACTCCCGATTTGGGGTCGTGACAAACATGGTATCAGAGGTAGGTTATTCTTTAAGTCATGTGAAGCCATCGGTATAACCGGGTGTCGGTTTAACCATCGTCGTGAAACTTGGGCACAACGTTGGAATAAACAGGCACTTGTGGGAGTACCCAGGATAAATTGAGTCAGTTTTTCTTTCATTCCTTCTTAATCTGTGATAGATTTTGAATTTTTTCGAGTCATCGCTTTAAGCATAGAATTTGTATGTGAAATTCTATGCAAAGCATATAACCTGTACAGTACACAAGTGCCGATGAGCACTAAGGCGTAAGGTGGGGTGGCAGTGACCTTGGGAACCTAAGGACTCCATAATAAGGAAAGGAGATATCCATGGAGGATGCTACCTAGACACGGACAAATTTGGTTGAATTGTAGGCAGGAATGCGCTACAATATGTGATTGTTTTGCTGGTGTTAAATGAGACGATGCGTCTGCTCTGTTAACGGCGCATTGTGTGCTATGGTATAGGCACAAGTTGTTTGATTGTAGTAGGGAATGCAAGTAGATTAGTGCAATGAATGGTAGTTTAGGATAGGAATGGTTTGTAAAGTGAAAGAAAGAAAAGACACGCATGGCGTGTAGAAAAGAAAGTAAGCCCATGGGGCGATTGAAATGGAAAGTTTACAGACAAGAATAAACAGGGCCATGAGGCATGAGACCGACAGGGAGAGGACCACGTGAATGGGTCATAATTGTGCGGTATGCTATGGCTAAAGGAAGTGAGTTGTCCTTCCTAGAAATTAAACAGAAAAGAGGTGGTGTATGCCACAGTATAGAAGTAGAAATCTACGGACTGGAAAATCAGGATGCGGTATATGGAAGGCAAAGTGGCCGAACCATATGCCGTAGAGATAGATGTTACGAAGTAGAGGCATATGTAAACGTGTAGAGCATGACCATATGCTGAGCAGGAAACAGAGTAAATGGTAAGGCACAGGGAAGAAGCCTAGTCCAACCCTGCGCTCGATCCATGAACTACTAGTTCCTTAAGCAAACAAGGGGGAAAAGAAAGGATTAAGCCCAACCAAACTCTCTTGGGTTGCTTAAGGAAGAGCATAAGGCCATCGACGTCCGGACAGTGATACGGACATCAGACCATCCTTTACGCACTAGTTCGCATGGGTGGACACTTTTTGTTATTTTGACTTTTCGGTTGTACATATTATAAGTTGTAAGAGTTGTGTATATATATTTACAGCTTTTGATATGTACCTACTCTAGAATTGTCGGCTTCACATGTACTTAAAGACAGGGTCCAATTGGGGATAAACTATGATATATGTTTGAGTATATAAACCTCTGCATGGGAATAGGATAGATCGTACGCATTGAGGCGTACGGTTAATATGATATGGATATATATATTATGTGTGCTTGCTGCATGTGAATAGGATAGATCGTATGTATTGAGACATACGGTCAATATGATATTAACACTTACATTATGAGTGCTGATAAATATATCTATACACTGAGTTGAGCTGAAGCGGTATTGAGCGAACCGCGGATTGCAGGTTAATTAGGCCACCAGTGAGGTGTGACCACTAGTATGATATATATATTGTTTCTATAACAGGGTAGTTATAGTCATATGAACAGGATAAGGCCTACGGGTTTAGAGGTAAAAATCTATTCCCGTGCCGGTCATGTACTCCTGATTTAGGGTCGTGACAGAGTGTTAATACGGACTTAGATCATTGGTAAAACTAAAATGGTAACTAAAAGAATGATAAAAGAGTGTATATATGTTTTGTTAGGAAATGCAGATTAGTAATGAATATTCTACAAACTGTCCTTAAATACTTAATAGCTCAGAAAAGGGTGAAAAAATATATATAATAATAATAATAATAATAATAATAATAATAATAGTAATAATGAATAGAGTGACAAGATGAGTTTGAATTAGTAAAGCAGTTTTGTTGTACATATAATTTGTTTCAAATTTGGGATGGATTCTTTTGAGATTGTTGTCCTGGTGCTAGTATAAGATGAAGCTATGAGAGCTAGTCAACGCCGGAATGGGAGAGCCCCTCACCTCGTTGGCCCTCCTGATCAGTCCTCGGAGTGCCTGGAGCTCCAATTACCCTGTGGTGCCCTATACACATATATTTAAGAAATTTAGAAACGTGTAACTAAGCATCTAACATGCACGTGTCATGCTAATGCTCATGCACCCTCTAGATATTTCCAAGAACTAACTATTTAGTTCGTTACGTCGTCTTATTTGCTCTTATTGAAAGTCCATAATGTCTTATAGCGGCTTTCACACATTCGAGCCACTTAGAACCTCTAAATGCTTAGGTTAGAGATTCCCATTTGTCTAAATTTCACTTCACGTGTTCATAAGGACTTCTAACTAATAAAAGAATTTCTTTATGGCTCAAAAGAGGCCTTAGCTTACTCATTCCACCGTTTCCCCGCATTTGCCGAGTAAGAGTTCAACTATGACCTCTTTAATTATATATAAAAATACAATTGGGTATAAATAGAGCCTTGGAACCAATTTAGCGGGTCTTAGGTGTCCACCACGGACTAGACCGAGGTGTCCAACCCACAGCACAGCTCCTTACTGTACTGCGGCTTAGTATTTCGCCTCTTTTTCACTGGATTGGGTTTCGGTTGAGACGGTAAATACTCAGGCTTTATTCCCTTGTCTATTTCCAGCAACTATAACACCTATACTACTCCATTCCAAGCCTATTCATGAGTCAAACCAGCAAAATTCGAATTTAGAGCAATTTTCTAACCCAATTTCAATGATTTCCATACCCGGTCAATTCCTACGGTTTAGCTTCGATTCTGAACCTCCCTAAGCATTCAATAACACATACTAAGCTCGAATTTAACCCTGGAATGCCCCGATTGGAAGAAATTTAAGAATTCCTAAAACACCCAAAATTGGAGAAATTGGGGTTTTGAAGGATTGGGACTTTCATACCTTGTTTCGATCGGATGGGGAGCTTAATGGGTGGTCAAGATGAATTCCGGTGGCCCTCACCGGCGGTGGAACCCTTCGTCCGGTGCGTTTCCAGCCTGAACCCGCCATGGCTTGCTCCTCCTCCATCTCAGGTTGCTTCTCGTGTGCGTGTTCCGTTCGTGCATCTGCTTCTCTTCTATTTTTTTTTTTCTTTGTGTGCGTGTGTTGGCTGGTAGTGTCACGGGTATAAGCCACCAATTACTAAAATAAATAAAAATAAAAATAGGTTGTTAAATCCCTTTTTCTTCCCCCTTTTAGTTCTCCTTTTCATTTAAGTCCAAAAATTAATATATTATCCCTATTTTTATTATTTTAACTCTTTAATAAATAATAGGCGCGACCGCCTGCACGACAAGCTCGCACCTAATTGGGAAGGCCCATACCAGATTATCAGAATCGCTTCACACAACGCATACAAGTTAGCACACCTGACGAGAGAGCACGTCCCAAAAACTTGGAAGGCTAGCAGCCTTAAGAAATATTTTACTATATCTTAGTCAATATTTCTTTTTGCCTTAGTCTAAAGGCAAAAATTGCAGACACTCCACTACGTCTTAGTCATAAGACGAATATCTTTCAACATATCTACTGTGCACTCCCTCCTTGTCTTAGTCCCAAGACAGATGTACTACCAACTTGGCTTAGTCCCAAGACAAATGCATTGCCAATTTAAAGGAATATAGAATGCAATACGATTGATCAACTCTCGTGCTCAAAATTCTAATTCTCCTTACTAAAAATATTTACATACGGGGACTATTGCCCCGAAAATACAAAAACAACATAGACATGCTGCGAAATACAAATCAGGAGGCATCCCCCCTTGATGGATGGGGTGACTCGCCCGACGGGGGAGGATCCCTTCGAAGGATATGGGCTACATCATAGTCTTCTATCCTCAACGGAGAGTCTCCTCGAGCACGGACGCGAAACTCTCCACCAATGTTCTCCCAGGAAGGATGCATCTTCGCTCTAACTTCTGGAGGGATAGAGATGCCCATCAAATCCTCCAGCTGCGCTATGCCATTCTGCGTCCCGTAGTTTATAAACCGCAGAAAATATTGGCGATGAACCCGTAGAGAATTGGCCTTGCACTCTGCCAGCTCGCCCTCCAATTCCTTCACAAGGGCGGCTAGTCGGACGTTCTCATCCAGCAATTCCTCCACCTCTTCCTGCACAAAATCACGAAGAAATCAGTCACCTCACAAGGAGAACATTGAAGCTAGAGGAAAGCATCCTACCCCCTTGACCTCCCGCTGATACACAAAGCTTGCCAGACGGCTTAGCAATAGCATGGTCTCCTTGGTCATACGCTCTAAAGCATAATCATCCCCATAATCAAGTGGATAACGCTGACAAGCCAGTATGACCCGCTCTGCCTCAAAGGGAATCAACTTCCCTCTAAAAGAGATACCATCACCCAGAAGACGAACGAGCATCTCTTCGGGGGGTATGGGAGTATAGGGAACCCTCCTGTCACAGCAGCGATTCAAGCTGGTGTCACCCACCTAATTTGTAGCTCTCGCACTTTTACCCGCAAGATATCCGTCTGCGCCGGCGTCCTCGTCTGCCCCTGGGGACAGAACAACATCATTCACCGGCTCCGACCGCTCGTGTTTTCGACTCTGAGAACTCGGCGGGGAATTCAGCCTCCCCTGATTGCCACCCAGGGTTAACCATGCAAAGAGGAAGCATCCAAAACTTGGTAAGGAGACAGAAAAGCAAAAGGGCACAACACACTATACAAGCTTACCTAAAGCTGCGCCTGAGACCACGACCCCCTTTAGAAATTCGAACGTTGTCTCCTCATACTCCTCCCGGTCGTATCAAACCCGGATAACAGGATTGGACCACTTGAGAGGGAAGCGCGGGCGCTAGCCAAGCGGCTGAACCCACGGCGGGCAAAAACCCTTCTTGGGTACCGCTTTGAAGAAGAACGACCGCCAGGCGTGATTGTTACCCAATAGATCTGTGATGGCAAAACCCTTGGTACGTGACTGAAAACACACCCATCAGTGTTCCTCGCGGATAGAGTAAAGAGAGAGAAACACATTTGGAAGGACTTTCAGTCTGTGCGATCGATAGTACCTGTCCAAAATGCTTAGTATCGACCACGCATTCTGAGTCAGCTGCGCGGGGCAGACATTCAACAAGTTGAGCATGGCTTCCACAAAGCCAGCAAAAGGAGAAATGAAGGCGGCATTATAAGGGACGCAAAGAGGAAGAACGAAGCCAACACCATCGCTCCAAAGAATCGTCTCCCCCTCTCCCATCGACTTTATCTCATAGCCCTCGGGGAGTGAAGGAGTGAAGCGTTCCTCCCACACCTTAGGCACAAAAAAAATTATTATTTTAATTTTTTATTCAGAAACAACAAACTATTTGAAAATTAATTATCGTCACATCATAATAAAAGTTCATATAAATGTAATATTAAAACATAGGAAATGTTTGGTACGTGCCATCTCAGATAATATATGTAGTATTTTAGATACCATACTATAAAATGATGTCAGCTCAAATAGCCTGTTATTAATGATACTCTTGTTTAGTATATATGAAGTTTTACATCATAGTGATATAAGATGCAAATATTGTTTGGTATTTTATATTAATCAAGTATTGTTTGCTATCTTGAAATGCCACATTCTGAATGCAATACAAATGAGTGCAATAATACAAGATAATGTAGCTCTCTGCAGCTTTGTTCACAATACAACCTTATACAGTTAAGGTCTAAGGCTATGTTTGGGGAATCTTTTTCAAATTCACGAAAGCATGCCCAGTCAACTGCAAGAGATTGAAACACTATGAAGAAAAGGGGGAAAAAGAGGGTGGAAGGGAAGCCAAGTAGAATATGAGAAAAATCTTACGCTTCTTGTCACATAGGAAGCATGTGATCATTTGGTTTTGTTTACATTCACCACCAAGCCCACAAAATTTGCAAACACAGTAAGGACATAGCCAACCATATTGAGTAACATCCTGCAGTTAGACCTGTTCGTGGGTTGGGCCGGGCCGAGCTTGGGCTACACATATATGGGCTTGGGCTTTGAGCCCAAGCCTATATGTTTTACTACCCATTACAATGGGCTAGGTATTTACCCAAGTCCATGGGGCAAAGCCCGGGCTTAGCCCATTAGTATACATAACTATAAAATATTTTTATATATTACTTTAAATTTTATTTTTGTTTGCTTAGAACCAATGTTTTAAGAATCAAATTGATTTGATTGATAACCGATCAAGTGTTTGATTATATTCGATGCAAAAATCTTATCTATAGTCAGTCCGTTCAAAATCAATACTGTTAATTAAGATCTGAATATTTTACAATAAAGCATTATTTCAATGATTTGAAAATTATGAAACGTACTAAAAAAATTAAAATACTAATTTTTCATATTCAAAACTTTATCAGTTAATCAATTTGATTAAATATTTATTGTGCCCTAAACACATGTATCTTAGATAAACTTATACTATAATATATTAATTATAAAGAAACTTAATTGTAATTAATTTGGATAATTAAACATTGCAGTTCTTGAAAAATAAGATTTATGGAAGTTCAAAATATTCTTACATGGATGTTTTGGGAGCAAGAAGATTCATGCACATTTCTGGTGGGTGGTGGGTGTTGGTGGCGGTGGTGGTACGCTATAGTGGTTGGTCGGCGATTTGTGGTGGGTGTGGCGGCGGTGGCGGTGGTGGATGGTGAGTGGTGGTGGGTGATGGTGCATGGTGGGTGGTGGGTGGTGGTGGTGGTGGTACGTGGTGAGTGGTGGTGGTTGGTGGTGGTGCATGGTAGGTGGTTCGTGGTGGTGGTGAGCATTGTTGGTTGTGGTGGTGGTGCGTGGTGGCGGTTGACGGTGGTCCATGGTGGGTGGTGGCGGTGGCAGTGGTGCATGGTGGGTGGTTGGTGGTGGTGTTGGCGGTGGTGCGTGGTGGCGGTGTTTCATTGTGGGTGGTAGTGGACATTGTTGGTGATGGCATGTGGTGCATGTTGTTGGTGGTGGGTGGTGGTGGTGGGTAGTGGTGGTAGGTAATGAATGGTGGTAAGTGATGGGTAGGCCCAGGTACTACCCAAGTTTTGGCCCAGGTATTTTTAATAAAATAGGTATTTGATGGGTAAGGCTCAAGTACTACCCATACCCAATTCTTAATGTTGGGTAGCTGACCCATGGGCTTAGGCTTGGGTAGTCTCATGGGCTACCCAGCCCATGAGCAGGTCTACCTGCAGTTTAAAAGCCAAGGATTTCTCATCATTTATAATAGAAAATTTAAAGAAACTAAATCTAACCTATCCCTATAGGTAAGAAAATGAAAATAAAGTTACATTACCTCTATACTCATAGTCTCATACAGTATGTATGGAATGTGGATGGACACTTTTCACAGCAAATTAAAGCTCCCCCATGTCCACAGATGGAACAAACATCATCGCTTTTGTCAGTGGCATTTTCTTTTCACAGCAACGGATTAGCTATAGAAATATTAGCCATGAAATCGGTGACAAATCAGGGGCCAATAATATATATAAAAGAATATAACAGACATGAAAAATAAAGCATATATAAATCTATCTAATTTCTCTGGTTTGTGAAGGAGTTGCCTGTGTACTAGCTTGCTGAATTATTAATAATTATGTGAATGTGTGTTTGTGTAACTAGAGAGTCCTTCTCTTATGTATTATAATGTTTTTGGGCATAATTTCTCTTATGTTTTGTATTAACTATCATGGTTGTTTCTACTTTGATTTGTTAATCTATGTTCTTTTGTGACCACTACTTTTTAATGGGCATATCTAAACGAAATTATACTAGGAAAGTCAGTGTTCAACTCTAGTTGCTACTAGACCCTTGCTAATGTATATGATGCTCTTTGCTGCGAAAGTTCTCTATAGAGTGAATCTATAATTAATTTAACATGACAGATGTCAAATAAAACTATACAAAATGATATATGGAAAAATGTTAAATTTTGGATATTGATGGATTTTGGGAATTCAGTGGAAATTAATGTAGCATGTCTTTTCTTTATAGTAAATGTTTATGTGTTGTGATAAGAGAAAATACTCTTGCTTGTTTGAAATCTTTAATTTTTCTATGTATTTACTAACTCTACTTTGTTAGTTTCTTTACTATTATTGTGATTTATTCTATGGCTTGTTAGAAGTCCTTTGTTGTGTGTGGTGATTCTTGTGTTCTGTTCTTTTAACTCCTAATTGTTATTGGAGGCACTTATTGAATTTATGATAGGTATGGGGATTACTGAATTTATTTTGTGCATTTGTACTGTTGTAAAGAGCACTTGACTATTTCTAGTAAAAGTTCGTTAATTATGTTGTGATTGTTATGCGATTGATTTGGTAATGACCCATAATTGAGTTATTGATGGGCTTATGGTATGTTGTCTTTCTTGTATACTAATGCTCACAGCCATAATAATGATTTTTAATGTATTGGTAGAGGTTTGTGAATTATTATAGTAAGTGAATTATGATCTTTCTAATTTATCTCTTAGTGCAGATATCTATGTGGTTGTAATAAGTGGAAAAACCCTTATAAGTGCAATGAAAACAATAACCTCTTAGACAAGTGTCCAAAGGAGGGAATTATGATCTTACTTAGAAAAAGTAAGGGGATAAAATGTCTATAATTACCCGAATTGAGAAATATGGAACTTACTAAGGGCATAGATAGCCATATGAGGTTTATTGTTTTTATTTGACAATAAAGTGCAATAGTAATGATAGCATTTGAATAGTGAAAAGTTTACCTGTGATGAAATATATATATATATATATATGTATATGTATTGCCTGGTGGAAAAGAATGGTGTTGGGAAGTTGTATGCTGCCGTTAGACTAGAATTTTGGGATGGATATCTGGTAACTGGTATGGGACGGTTATAGGATATCCCACATGCAATGATAATTAGTCAGTTAGGAATTACTGTATGTGTTAGAAAAGTAATGCTTAGGTAAGTTAGCCCGGCCGGTGATGGAGGTTAGTTGGGGTGGCTTATTTAAGTATTACAGTTTCTATAATCCTAGGTTATAGTCACGCCTAGTATACCCTTTCTCAATGCGACATAGGAGGCGATTCACGTACAGAGGTACGGTGGATTATCCTATTTGACTGACGGTGTGTGCACACATCAGGGGACGCCCTAACGGATGTCAGTTACATAGTTTACCCATAATGGGATAAATCTTGTTCCACAGGTATGGTTCTATTACTTGGAGACAGGTAAAGGTTTTCATATGGACGTCTATCATTGACTAAGTGCACTAAATTAAATATATATATATATATATATATATATATATATATATATCAGCTTGTATATTTAATTATTTGGCTAAGAATGATCAAGTTTCATTCTGTCTAGTTATAATTTAATTACACATGTTTTGTTATGAATTTAAGTAGTTGTTTAATGGAGAGGTTTTCCGCATTAGAAACTAGGGCGGTTGAGTCACTAGCGAAACTATTTTTAAAATTACTTGTAAGTTATGCTACTGGGATTTTATATCTCATTACGCTAGTGGTTCAGGTATAATTGTTGCATAGCATGAACAAAGGATGATGGCATCCGAGGCGTGCTTTTTTGGATGTGTGTAGCTACAAAGTGAAGATGGTATTTGTATGTGATTGATATAGAGCCTCCAAAAAGGCCTGTTGGCTATTTGTATTTATATTTTAGTTCAAACTTTGAGTTGTCCAACTACGGAATGTTCGACCTTGGGACACGTGGCATAAATCTTCTAGAAACCTGGTCCCCGCACATGCTGGTGGCACGTCAAACCACTCATCTACTACTTACGTGGCCCTCGCCCACGTCATTTCACGAAGCACCCGCTTAGCCAGACGTGGGAGCTCCCCAAGCATCGTGGGACGACCCACGATGCACGAGATCATGGGTCGAGCACGACCCCCCCACACTCAGTATAAATATACCCTCACCCGGGGGACTAAGGGATACGCAACCTGAAGGACTACGACACCCAATCTAACATCCCTCACGTACTCTCGATAACCTGAGCACTCTGAGATATCTTACACAAATCCTCCATGCATCCTAAGCTCCGCCGTTGGTCCCATCAAGGCCAACTTTTGGCAGGCTCACCTCCATCCCAAAGTCTACCACTTACAGGGTTTCCAGCAGCCCTCAGAGACCCGAGCTCTCTCCCACTAAGGCAACCTCCTAAGAGCGACTCGCCTGCCCGGAGTACCTTAGACACGTCTTAGCCGCACATGGCCCGATACAGGTAATCACCTCTCCTAACGGTTCCTATAAACGTCATCGTGACGAACTACGTGGACTTTGATCCCTTCTGAAGGGTACGTAGGCACCTAGGTGCATCACCTAAGGACAAGTCCCCCATGGTTAAGACCCCCTGCGGTCATAATTACAAATTACAATTGTCTGAGTGAAAAACGACAGTTACAAGTTGTATTTAAAGAGTAATTTATAATAAAAAGATTCTTTCTTTTAAGTTAATCATTTTATAACCGTATTAATTGAGTTGCGGGTACTTAAATTAGTGATTATGTTTAGTAATTCAATTCAGATAAAACAAGGGAATAAGAGATAAAGTTTTTAAATTTTCTCACTATTGACCTTAAAATACATAAAGTAATATATAATAATCATTAAAAATAGATAAAAAGCCTAGATGTTACATTATGGTATCAGAGCGGTGGTTTTGGCATAACTAAGAACCTCGTTCATAGAAGGCCTTGTTAGATAAATTAGTTAGATACTAGAGTATAGAAGTAGGATCGGGTTAAAAGGTCGATTGGATTGCGAACTGCGGCCGACCAGTTGGTTGACTCCAAGAAAGACCAAACACCTAGAATCATATTGAGTAAAAGTAGCATCTTTCCATTGATGCTGGTTTGCTTTGCTTAACATATGTTACTGATTCTGGCCAATTCAATAATGTCATGTTTGGTGAAGAAAACTCAGTATACAACTAGGAAAGTCAAGGTTGAGTAAGGGACGATACCCATTCATTGATAAAAGAGAATCCTTATAAAAACCATTAAAGTGGACAGCTAGGTATTGTAATACCCGAGAAAATTTTTCGAAGTTTAAAATAAAATAAAAGGGAAGGAGAAGAAGTAGAAAATAATTTTTAGGATTTAATTCAAGACTTAAGAAATGGGAAACCTGAATTAAATAGGGAAAAGGGATTAAATTAAAAATACATATTTTTTATTGTTTATTTAATTAATTAATTATATTACTTTTTATTAATTAATTAAATAATTAATTATTTATTAATTATTAATTATTTTAATTATTGAAAAAAAGGGGTGCCGTGGGTTGCTCAAAAGGAAAAGAAAGGAAGAATTAAAAGAAAATAAAGAAGAGAAAGAGAGAGAGAGGGAGCTGAGGAAGAGAGAGAGGAAGAAACGGAAGAGAAGAGAGAGAGAGAACGATAGGAGAAGAGAGGGATGAGGTCTCGCCAGAAATTCGCCGGAGAGAGCGGTCCGACGCCAAAAAAGCTCACCAGAGTTTGACTACAACATCTTCTACATCTCCCACCGATCGAATCAAGGTTGGTAACCCCAATTTCAATCTAAACCCTCAATTTCATCATTTTTAGGGATTTCTTCGATTCACTTTCAATTGAGTTGTTTCAAGAGTAGATTGAGACCTAGAAAGTGTTCTTGAACACTTAGTTGGGGTAAGAACTGAGGCTAAAACATCGGATGTAGCCAGATTCGAATTTGGAAGGATTTGGGGTTGAAATTCTAATTATTCCTAAATTTGGGAAATTTTTGATAGCTTAGGAATTGAGCTTGGATTTGAGTAAATAGGCTTGGCTTGGTATTATTGAAATTATATTGTTCAAATATTAGCTGAACAAGACCCGTGAAGACCTGGCACAAGGTTACTAAGGTTGAACCTTGACGTTAACGTGCCAGGTCCCTGCTCGGTTTGTCCAAATACACTTTAAGGGTGATGTTGAGGGCTCCAAACCTCTTCCTTTCAATCTTAAACACCCTAGAATAATTCTAAATATTCTATCAAACATCGAGAATTATTTTAGGTACTTTCTTGATTCTCAAGGATGGAAACTTGTGGAACAATAAAGTCCAAATTTTAAAGTGGCAACTTTATTTCTTCGTAATTATTAGGAAACCTTAAGTAGGAAAATTTAAAGTATATTGAGGTTTAGTAACTCGAATCCAAGGCTCCAAAATCAATTCAATGTGAGCGATAATTGTACGAAACCAAGTGTGAAGCACTTGAGACTCTCATGGAAGAGAGGCAAGACGGATAAGACCAAGAACTCGGTTCTTGCCGACGTCTAGGTGCATTTTTAGCCACGAGAATGTCACATGCATATGAGCTGCATATAGTGTAAGATGTTAACCACGTGAATGCAATTGTTAGGAAACCACGATTTGTCCGGAGTGGGAATCACTCTAGGACAAACGCAAGGAAGCCGTCCAGGTGAGGGGTTTCCCATCCTTGTCCTACAGGGTTGATTGAGGATGTGGATATATGGTTTGCCTACTTGCCTATTTGTAAGAATTATTTAGTGGTTAACATGCTATTGTTGTTCCTAAATTTTAATATATGAAAGTACTTGTATCTGTGTGTTTGATTACAGGCAAAGAGGTACTGGAGGGTATCGATGTGATGACATGAGATACACCGAATAGTACAAGCAAGGGGGTAAGTTATTGATTGAATCCAAGGTTTGGTTTACGCTATTAATTAGAAACTCATTAAAGAAATCATAAAGAATTTGTTTTTAAACGTTGACATTTTATGGTAATCGAACTTAGGAAAGACCTTAGAGCTAGGTTATGATCTAATCAAGGGTTTGGGTATTAAATAAGGATTAACAAGATCTCATAATTGATTAGTGAGACATAGGGAAGTTCACACTACCTAGGTAAAGTCAATTTAGGATAGTAATGGGTAGATAGTGTCAGAATCCCAGCTGAAAGCTCAGGAAGAGAAACAAGTCAGATAAAGTCGCCCGTGGAGGCCATTGCTCTAGCTTATTCTAGGGCTAGTTGATTTATTGGCCGTGGAGGCTATTGCTCTAGGATGTTCTAGCGCCAACTGATTTATTTGCCTATGGAGGCCATTGCTCTAGCTTGTTCTAGGGCCAGTTGATTTAATTGCCCTTGGAGGCCATTGCCCTAACCTGACACTAAGGTCAGTTAAAGATTAAAAGAAATTGCCCTAGCCTGGTACTAGGGTCAGTTAAAGATTAAAAGATTTACCCGTTGAGGTCATTGTCCATTGTGAGATACATGGAGCAAATGAGTGATTTATAGCTTTCAGATGACATGTTAAAAGTGACTGCTTGTTTATGAGAAGCATGATAGAAGAGCATGATCCGTAGGTTTATCTTTGACTTTATGTTATATTAATATTGCCTAATCGTAATATAACTGTCACGACCCCAAATCGGGAGTATGTGACCGGCACGGGAATAGGCTTTTACCCCTAAACCCATAAGCCTTACCCTGTAAACATAACTATAACTACCTTGCTATACAATCAATATATATACATCATACTAGTGGCCACATCTCACTGGTGGCCTAATTAACCTGCAATATGCGGTTCGCTCAATACCGCTTCAACTCAATCCAGTATATAGATATATTTACCAGCACTCATAATGTAAATATTAATATCGTATTGACCGTACATCTCAATATGTACGATCTATCCTATTCACATGCAGCAAGCACACATAATATATATCCATATCATATTGACCGTACGCCTCAATGCGTATGATCTATCCTATTCACATGCAGAAGTTTATATATATATATATACATATATCCTAGTTTATCCCAAAACTGGACCCTGTCTTTAAATACATGTGAAGCCGACAAGTCTAGAGTAAGTACATATCGGAAGCTGTAAATATATATACAACCCTTACAACTTATAATATGTACAACCAAAAGAATCAAAATAACCAAAAGGTGTCCACCCACGCGAACAAGAGCGTAAGGATGGTCTGATGTCCGTATCACTGTCCGGACGTCGATGCCTGCCCAATCCCTGTATCTGAAACATTGAAGCAGAGGGAGTGAGTCAAACAGACTTAGTGAGAAGCTTCCCATCCTCAGCATAGTGGCAGGTACCACTACAGCTGGGGAAAGGGAAACACCCACAATCACATGCGCATCAAAGTCCAGTTTATCAAATGTTATATTATGATCAGGCAATATTAATATAACATTAAAATCACAGATAAACCTACGGATCATGCTTTTCTATCATGATTCTCATAAACAAGCAATCACATTTTAACATATCATTTGAAAACTGTAAATCACTTAACTGACCCTAGTGCCAGGCTAGGGCAATGGCCTCAACGGGCAAATGTTTTAATATTTAACTGACCCTAGTGCTAGGCTAGGGCAATGGCCTCCACAGGCAAATATTTGAATCTTTAATTGACCCTAGTGCCATGCTAGGGCAATGGCCTCCACGGGCAAATATTTTAATCTTTAACTTACCCTAGTGCCAGGCTAGGGCAATGGCCTCAACGGGCAATCTTTTCTGACTTGTTTCTCTTCCCGAGCCTTCAGCTGGGATTCTGACTCTATCTACCCATTACTATCCTAGACTGACTTTACCTAGGTAGAGTGAACCTCCCTATGACTCACTAATCAATTTATGAGATCGTTTTAATCCTTATGTAATACCCAAACCCTTGATTGGATCATAACCTAGCTCTAAGGCCTTTCCTAAGTTCAATTACCATAAAACGTCGACGTTTACTAACAACTCCTATACGATTTCTTTAATGAGTTTCTAATTAATAGGGTTAACCAAACCTTAGACTCAATCAATAACTTACCCCCTTGCTTGTACTGTTCGGCGTATCTCATGTCATCACATGGATACCCTCCAGTACCTCTTTACCTGTAGTCAAACACACATATACAAATATTTTCACATATAATAGTTTAGGAACAACAATAGCATGTTAACCACTAGGTAATTCTTACAAATAGGCAAGTAGGCAAACCACATATCCACATCCTCAATCAACCCTGTAGAGCAAGGATGGGAAACCCCTCACCTAGACGACTTCCTTGTGCTAGTCCTGGAGTAACTCTCGCTTCGGACAAGTCGTGGTTTCTTAACGAATGCATTCATGTTGTTAACACCTCAAACTGTATGCAATTCATATGCATATGACATGCTCGTACCTAAAATTGCATCTAGACGTCGCCAAGAACCGAGTTCTTGGTCTTATCCGTCTTCCCTCTCTTCCATGAGAGTCTCAAATGCTACATACTTGGTTTCGTATAATTATCGCTCACCTTGAATTAATTTTAGAGCCTTGGATTTGAGTTACTAAACCTTGATATGCTTCTAAATTATCCTACTTAAGGTTTCCTAATAATTACGAAGGAATTAAATTGCTATTTTAAATTTTGGACTTTATTGTTCCGCAAGTTCCATCCTTGAGAAACAAGAAAGTACCTAAAATAATTCTTGATGCTTGATAGCATATTTAGAATTATTCTAGGGTGTTTAAAATTGAAAAGAAGAGGTTTGAAGCCCTCAACGTCACCCTTAAAGTGTATTTGGGCAATCTGAGCAGGGACCCGGCACGCTAACGTCAAGGTTCAACCTTAGTAACCTCGGGCCAGCTCTTCACGGGTCTCGTTAAGCTAATATTTCAACAATATAATTTCAATAATTCCAATGCAAGCCTATTTACTCAAATCCAAGCTCAATCCTAATTATCAATAATTTCCCCAATTTATGAATATTTAGAATTTTCAACCCCAAACTCTTCAAAATTCGAATTCGGCTAATCCCGAGGGTATAGTCTCGATTCTTACCCCAACTAAGTGTTCAAGAACACTTACTAGGTCTCAATCTACCCTCGAAACAATCCTATCCGAGGTGAATCGAAGAAATCCCTAAAAATGAAGAAATTGAGGGTGTCGAATGAAATTGGGGTTACGAACCTTTGATTCGATTGGTGGAAGATGTAGGAGACGTCGTACCCGAGCTTCGGTGATTTTTCCGGCGTCGGCTAGCTCTCCCCGGCGAGATTCCTCCACCTTCTTCCCCCTTCTTCTCCGTTTGCGTGCGTCTCCTCCCTCTCTCTCTCTCTCTCTCTCTCAATTCTATTTCTTCTCCTATACTTTTTAATATATATGACCCACGGGAACCCCATTAAATAATAAATAAACAATAATAATAATAATAATAATAATAATAATAATAATAATAATAATAATAAAAGAATGGAGAGGGGTCACGGGTCAACAAAAAATATAAGGGCTGGAGGATTTTTTTTTAAATTAAAGGTAATATAATTAAAACTAATAAATTAATAATTGAATAAATAATATGTATTTTTAATTTAATCCCTTTCCCTATTTAATTCAGGTTTTCAATTTCTTAGGTCCTGAATTAAATCCTAAAAATTATTTTCTACTTATTTTCTTCCCCTTTTATTTTATTTTAAACTACAAAAAATTTCTCGGGTATTACAATCTTCCCCCCTTAAGAAATTCGGTCCCCGAATTTCAATTAACATACTAACCTCAGTCTTGAATTAGGTGAGGATATGTCCTGCGCATCTCCGCCTCAACTTCCCACGTTGCTTCTTCAACTGAATGGTTTCGCCATAGGACTTTTACCAAGGGTATCTCCTTTGACCTCAGCTTCTTCAACTGGCGATCTAGGATTTCCACTGGCATCTCCTCATAAGCTAGACTTTCAGCTAGTTGTACTTCCTGAGGTTGGATTACCTGAGAGGGATTTGGCAGGTACTTGCGAAGCATAGACACGTGAAACACTGGATGAACTCCTTCCAACTCTGTTGGCAACTCTAGACGGTAGGCAACATTTCCCATGCGTTCTAGAATCTCAAACGGTCCGATGTATCTTGGACTTAGCTTGCCTTTCTTGCCAAATCTCATCACGCCCCTCATCAGTGAAATTTTTAAGAAAACCTGCTCACCCACAGTAAACTCTAACTCTCTTCTCCGGTTGTCAGCATACGACTTCTGCCTACTTTGAGCCATGGCAAGCCTTTCTCTAATGGACTTTATCTTGTCCAAAGCATCCTGAACGAGTTCTGGACCAACTAACTTGGTCTCTCCGACCTCGAACCACCCAATCGGGAACCTGCACTTTTGACCGTACAAAGCCTCAAAGGGTGCCATCTGAATACTGGATTGGTAACTATTGTTATAGGCAAACTTTGCTAACGACAGGTATTTATCCCACCCTCCGTCGAAATCCTTAACACATGCCCTAAGCATGTCCTCTAAAATCTGAATGGTCCTCTCAGATTGCCCATCTGTCTGGGGATGAAATGCTGTGCTCAGATCAACCCTCATCCCCAATGCCTCTTGCAATGCTCTCCAGAATCGTGAGGTAAACTGTGACCCACTGTCAGAGATAATCGACACCGATACTCCGTGTAACTCACTATCTCTGATAGGTACAACTGGGCATATTGACCCACTCCGTAAGTAGTCTTAACTGGCATGAAATGGGCAGACTTGGTCATCCAATCAACGATTACCCAAACTGAATCGAATCCCTTTTGTGATCGCGGCAATCCTGTCACAAAATCCATAGTAATTCTCTCCCACTTCCATTCAGGAATTTCTATCTGTTGAAGTGTTCCGCCGGCTTTTGGTGTTCAGCCTTAACCTGCTGACACACTAGACATCTAGACATGCAGTGTGCCACATCCTTCTTCATACCGTTCCACCAGTACAATTCTCTCAGATCTTGATACATTTTATTACTACCCGGATGGATTGTGTACGCTGTCTTGTGTGCCTCATCAATGATTCTTTCTTTCAAACCATCCACCATAGGTACACACAGTCGTTCCTCCAACCAGAGTATGCCATTGTCATCTATGGAGAATCGGACGTCGTCCTTCTCCCCCTTAACCACTGTTTCTCTGATCTGTTTGAGATCGGCGTCTTGATCTTGCTTGGATTTAACCTCTTCAACTAGAGCTGACTTGGCTTGGACATGGGCTAGAAACAAGTCGGAGTCTCCAATTTCAAACTGAGTTCCAGACTGTTCCAGCTAATGTATTTCCCGAATTAACGGCCTTCGTACTTCACTGATATGGGCTAAGCTACCCATTGACTTTCGACTCAAAGCGTCTGCCACCACATTCGCCTTACCAGAATGGTACAAAATCATGCAGTCATAGTCTTTTAACAATTCCATCCACCTGCGTTGTCTCAGATTTAGATCTTTCTGCTCGAAAATGTACTTAAGGCTCTTGTGATCTGAGTATACCTCACATGTTTCGCCATAAAGGTAGTGCCTCCAAATCTTCAAGGCAAATACCACCGCTGCCATTTGAAGATCGTGAGTTGGGTAGTTTCTCTCATGCTTCCGGAGTTGCCTAGACGCATAAGCAATCACCTTGCCATGTTGCATAAGAACACACCCTAACCCAACCCGTGAAGCATCACAGTAAACCACATACCCTCCGGTGCCCTTAGGAAGAGCCAACAGTGGTGCTGTGGTGAAACTTTCCTTTAGCTTCTGAAAACTCTCTTCACACTTGTCATCCCACAAAAACTTTACCCCTTTCTGAGTTAACTTTGTAAGAGGTGCAACAACCTTCGAAAAGTCCTGCACAAACCTTCTATAGTATCCAGCCAAACCTAGAAAACTGCGAATTTTCGTGACTGAGGAAGGCTGGGAGCAATTCTTCACTGCTTCCACCTTGCTCAGATCAATGTGGATTCCCTCGGAAGATACCACGTGACCGAGAAATGCAACTTTATCAAGCCAAAACTCACATTTTGAAAACTTAGCATACAATTTCTCTTCTCTCAGCTTCTGTAATGCCAGTCTCAAATGCTCTGCGTGCTCCTCAGCATTCTTGGAATAAACTAAAATGTCATCTATGAATACAATGACAAACCGGTCTTTAAATGGCTTGAAAACCCGATTCATCATATCCATAAAAGCTGCTGGTGCATTATTTAGCCCGAACGACATGACTAGAAACTCATAATGGCCGTATCGGGTTCAAAAAGCAGTCTTGGGCACATCTTCTTTTTTAATCTTCAACTGATGACACCCTGATCGTAGATAGATCTTTGAAAACCTCTTAGCACCTTGCAACTGGTCGAACAGATCATCGATTCTTGGATGTGGATATTGATTGCGGACCGTTACCTTATTCAACTTTCGGTAATCGATACACAATCTTAAAGTTCCATCTTTCTTTTTCACGAATAGAACCGGTGCACCCCAAGGTGAAAAACTGGGTCTGATGAAACCCTTATCAAGTAATTCATGTAACTGCGTGTGTAGCTCCTTCAACTCCTTCGGAACCATTCTATAGGGTGGTGTGGAAATTGGCTGAGTACCTGGTAAAAGCTGGATCTCAAATTCAATCTCTCGATCAGGCGGCAAACCAGGTTAGTCGTTAGGAAATACATCAAGAAACTCCCGAACCACCGGTACCTAATTCGCAGGAAGTACTTCTTTCATAGTATCCTTCACAAAACCCAGATATCCTTTACACCCTTTCTCGAGTAGCTTGGAAGCTTTCATTGCTGAAATTAGACTCAGACATCACCCCGCACAACAAATGGCTCTTCATTCGGCATGCTGAATTTCAAACACTTCGCTCTGCAGTCAACTACTGCATGGCAAGATGCCAACCAATCCATACCTAGAATAACATCCAGGTCTACCATGTATAGTAGTCGTAGGTCCACAACTGTTTCATGACCCTCGACCACAACCACACACGACTCATAAACATATTTGACTTGGACCGATTCACCCACCAGAGTAGAGACCGTTTCTGTCTCCTTCAATCTAGTTGGGCTCCTCTCAACTTTCCGCGCAAATGCATGTGAGATGTAGGAGTGTGTTGAACCAGAATCAAATAATAAAAGAGCCTGGAGAGAGCATACTGAAAGTGTACCTGTCACTACTGCATTTGAGGCATGTGCATCCTGATGAGACAAGGCAAACACCCGTGCCTGTCCTCCTCCTGGCGCACCTGGACTTCTACCTCCTGCTCCTGCTCCTCTACCTCGGCCCGCACCTGAAGTGTTAACCTGGGGTGGTACAATCCTAACTGGTGGGGCTGCAATTGGAGTACTACCCGGAGTAGGATTACTCTTGACACTCGTATTACTCTTCCTCTGCGGGCATTCCTTAGCCATATGTCCGAACTGGCCATTATTGTAACAATCTGTCTTTGTGACTCTACACTCTCCAAAATGGAATCTCCCACATGTTCCACACTGCGGTTTCTGGTTACCGCCCTGACTACTGCCTTGGAACCTCTGCCCACCATATGTGTTACTCCTCCCAGATCTTGAGGTGGTAATGGCAGACTGCCTACCAACTTGCCCTGCATAATTTGGAATTGCACTAGAACCACCTCTTGTCCTTTGCTTCTTCTTCCACCCCTGTCCACCATTGCCTGTCAGTAACTTATTCTTGGAATTTGCCGACGTCCCAAATTTCTTTCTATTTTCAATTACCCTAGCACAATCATTAGCCTGTGCTAGAGTTTCAAACTGACCACATTGCGGTGGTAAAACTACGAACAATGGCTCTACCAACCTGTGGATAAACCTCTTGATCAACTCCCTCTCATCGGGAACCAATTCAAGAGCATATTGAGCTAGCTCCGTGAACTGCAGCTCAAACTCAGTCACTGACATATTCGGCGTCATCCACAAGTCCTCAATTTGTTGACGGTTGGCATACCTCGTTCCTTCAGATAGAAACCAACCCAGGAATTCCCTCTGCAAATCTTCCCAGGTCATAGGAGCAACTCTCCTTTCATATCTCTTCTGTATTGACTCCAACCAAACTCGTGCAGCGCCTCTTAACTGAAATGAGGCAAGTTCCACCATCTCTCCTCTTGGACACCTCAGTAACTGCCCAATTCTGATTATATCACGGAGGAAATCTTGAGGGTCCTCCTTGGTTTTGGTTCCGTAAAAGGTAGGCGGATTCAACTTCAGGAATTGAGTAATCAGTAATTCCCTCGGAACTCCCCTCGGTCCCCGGGGCACATCCCTTTGTTGCCATTCCCTTCTTGGTTCTTCCTCCCTTTCCTCAACCATTTCAGTTTCCTGTTCTGCCAATATCACTTGCTCCTCTTCCTCGCCGACAACTAAACGGTGGACTTCTTGTTGAATTTGGCGGGTCATTTCAGTTCTCAACTCCTGAAATCCCGCAATCAGCATCTCAGCCACTGACGGAGCACCCGTCTCAACTTGTGGCTCTGGGGTTTATTTCCTATGCACTTCTCTTTCTTGTGTCCTACCACGACCGCGAGCACGGCCTCTAGCTCGACCCCTGCGAGGCATTCTCTCCTCCCGAAGGGATTCCTCATCAGTACGTGCAGGGACTCTACTGCTCCTCCTACCCTGCCTAGTAGTCAGTGACATCCTTGTGCTGCAAAAAAATGTCACCTGATAAGCATTTGCATAATCTATCATAGATTAAGAAGGAATGAAAGAAAGGCTGACTCAAATTATCCTGGGTACTCCCACAAGTGCCTGTTTAGTGCAACGTTGTGGCCGGGTTTCACAACAAAGCTTAAACCGACACCCGGTTATAACAATGGCTTCACATGACTTAAAGAATAACCTGGCTCTGATACCAAGTTTGTCACGACCCCAAATCGGGAGTACGTGACCGGCACGGGAATAGGCTTTTACCCCTAAACCCACAAGCCTTACCCTGTTAACATAACTATAACTACCCTGCTATACAATCAATATATACATCATACTAGTGGCCACACCTCACTGGTGGCCTAATTAACCTGCAATCTGCGGTTCGCTCAATACCGCTTCAACTCAATCCAGTATATAGATATATTTATCAGCACTCATAATGTAAATATTAATATCGTATTGACCGTACGTCTCAATATGTACGATCTATCCTATTCACATGCAGCAAGCACACATAATATATATCCATATCATATTGACCGTACGCCTCAATGCGTACGAGCTATCCTATTCACATGCAGAAGTTTATATATATATACATATATTCTAGTTTATCCCCAAACTGGACCCTATTTTTAAATACATGTGAAGCCGACAAGTCTAGAGTAAGTACATATCGAAAGCTGTAAATATATATACAACCCTTACAACTTATAATATGTACAACCAAAAGAATCCAAATAACCAAAAGGTGTCCACCCACGCGAACAAGAGCGTAAGGATGGTCTGATGTCCATATCACTGTCCAGACGTCGATGCCTGCCCGATCCCTGTATCTGAAACATTGAAGCAGAGGGAGTGAGTCAAACAGACTGAGTGAGAAGCTTCCCATCCTCGGCGTAGCGGCGGGTACCACAACAGCTGGGGAAAGGGAAACACCCACAATCACATGCGCATGAAAGTCCAGTTTATCAAATGTTATATTATGATCAGGCAATATTAATATAACAGTAAAATCACAGATAAACCTATGGATCATGCTTCTCATAAACAAGCAATTACATTTTAACATATCATTTGAAAACTGTAAATCACTTAACTGACCCTAGTGGCAGGCTAGGGCAATGGCCTCAACAGGCAAATGTTTTAATCTTTAACTGACCCTAGTGCTAGGCTAGGGCAATGGCCTCCACGGGCAAATATTTTAATCTTTAACTGACCCTACTGCCAGGCTTGGGCAATGGCCTCCATGGGCAAATATTTTAATCTTTAACTGACCCTAGTGCCAGGCTAGGGCAATGGCCTCAACGGGCAATCTTTTCTGACTTGTTTCTCTTCCCAAGCCTTCAGCTGGGATTCTGACTCTATCTACCCATTACTATCCTAGACTGACTTTACCAAGGTAGTGTGAACCTCCCTATGACTCACTAATCAATTTATGAGATCGTTTTAATCCTTATGTAATACCCAAACCCTTGATTGGATCATAACCTAGCTCTAAGACCTTTCCTAAGTTCAATTACCATAAAACGTGGACGTTTACTAACAACTCCTATACGATTTCTTTAATGAGTTTCTAATTAATAGGGTAAACCAAACCTTGGACTCAATCAATAACTTACCCCCTTGCTTGTATTGTTCGACGTATCTCATGTCATCACATGGATACCCTCCAGTACCTCTTTACCTGTAGTCAAACACACATATACAAATATTTTCACATATAATAGTTTAGGAACAACAATAGCATGTTAACCACTAAGTAATTCTTACAAATAGCTAAGTAGGCAAACCACATATCCACATCCTCAATCAACCCTGTAGGGCAAGGATGGGAAACCCCTTACCTGGACAGCTTCCTTGCGCTAGTCCTGGAGTAACTCCCGCTCCGGACGAGTCGTGGTTTCCTAACGAATGCATTCATGTTGTTAACATCTCAAACTGTATGCAATTCATATGCATATGACATGCTCGTACCTAAAAATGCATCTAGACGTCGCCAAGAACCGAGTTCTTGGTCTTATCCGTCTTCCCTCTCTTCCATGAGAGTCTCAAATGCTACATACTTGGTTTCGTATAATTATCGCTCACCTTGAATTAATTTTAGAGCCTTGGATTTGAGTTAGTAAACCTCGATAAGCTTCTAAATTATCCTACTTAAGGTTTCCTAAAATTACGAAGGAATTAAATTGCCATTTTAAATTTTGGACTTATTGTTCCGCAAGTTTCCATCCTTGAGAAACAAGAAAGTACCTAAAATAATTCTTGATGCTTGATAGCATATTTAGAATTATACTAGGGTGTTTAAAATTGAAAAGAAGAGGTTTGAAGCCCTCAACGTCACCCTTAAAGTGTATTGGGCAATCTGAGCAGGGACCCGGCACGCTAACGTCAAGGTTCAACTTTAGTAACCTCGGGCCAGCTCTTCACGGGTCTTGTTAAGCTAATATTTCAACAATATAATTTCAATAATTCCAATCCAAGCCTATTTACTCAAATCCAAGCTCAATCCTTATTATCAATATTTCCCCAATTTATGAATATTTAGAATTTTCAACCCCAAACCCTTCAAAATTCGAATTTGGCTAAACCCGAGGGTATAGTCTCGATTCTTACCCCAACTAAGTGTTCAAGAACACTTCCTAGGTCTCAATCTACCCTCGAAACAATCCAATCGGAGGTGGATCGAAGAAATCCCTAAAAATGAAGAAATTGAGGGTTTCGAATGAAATTGGGGTTACCAACCTTTGATTCGATTGGTGGAAAATGTAGGAGACGTCGTACCCGAGCTCCGGTGATTTTTCCGGCGTCGGCTAGCTCTCTCCGGCGAGATTCCTCCTCCTTCTTCCCCCTTCTTCTCCGTTTGCGTGCGTCTCCTCCGTCTCTCTCTCTCAATTCTATTTCTTCTCCTATTCTATTTAATATATATGACCCACGGGAACCCCATTAAATAATAAATAAACAACAACAACAACAACAACAACAACAATAATAATAATAATAAAAGAATGGGGAGGGGTCACGGGTCAACAAAAAATATAAGGGCTGGAGGTTTTTTTAAAAAAATTAAAGGTAATATAATTAAAAATAATAAATTAATAATTGAATAAATAATAAATAATATGTATTTTTAATTTAATCCCTTTCCCTATTTAATTCAGGTTTCCAATTTCTTAGGTCCTGAATTAAATCCTAAAAATTATTTTCTACTTCTTTTCTTCCCCTTTTATTTTATTTTAAACTTCGAAAAATTTCTCGGGTATTACAATAACATTTGATAAACAGGACTTTCAAGCGCAAGTGATTGTGGGTGTTTCCCTTTCCCCAGCTGTAGTGGTACCCGCCGTTACGCCAAGGATGGGAAGCTTCTAACTGAGTCTGTTTGACTCACTCCCTCAGCTTCAATGTTTCAGATACAGGTATCAGATAGGCATCGACGTCCAGACAGTGATACGGACATCAGACCAACCCTAATGCAATTGTTCGCGTGGGTGGATATTTTGTTATATTTTGATTATGTTGTACATATTCTAAGTTGTAGATATTGTGTATATATTTACAGCTTTTGATGTACGTCCACTCTAGAATTGTCGGCTTCACATGTACTTAAAGACAGGGTCCAGTTTGGGGATAAACTAGGATATATGTATGAGTATATAAACTGCTGCATGTGAATAGGATAGATCGTACGTATTGAGACATAAGATCAATATGATATGAACATATATTACGTGTGATTGCTGCATGTGAATAGGATAGATCGTGCGTATTGAGACGTGCGGTCAATATGATATAGATATCTTCACAACCCAAACCGAGAGTACGTGACCGGCACGAGAATAGGCTTTTACCTCTAAACCCGTAAGCCTTACCCTGTAAACATAACTATAACTACCCTGCTATACAATCAACATATATATCATAATAGTGGCCACACCTCATCGGTGGCCTAATTAACCTGTAATCCATGGTTTGCTCAATACCGCTTCAGCTCAGCCCAGTGTATACATATATATATATCAACACTCATAATGTAAATATTCATATCATATTGACCATACGTCTCAATACGTACGATCTATCCTATTCACATGCAGCAAGCAGACATAATATATATATATATATATATATATATATATATATATATATATATATATATATCCATATCATATTGATCGTACGCTTCAATGCGTATGATCTATCCTATTCACAAACAGAAGTTTATATACTCATACATATATCCTAGTTTATCCCCAAACTGGACCTTGTCTTTAAATACATTTGAAGCCGAAAAGTCTAGAGTAGGTACATATCAAAAGCTGTAAATATATATACAAAACCCTTATAACTTGTAATATGTACAACCAAAAGAGTCAAAATAACAAAAAGGTGTCCACCCACGCGAACTAGTGCGTAAAGGATGGTATGATGTCTGTATCACTGTCCGGACGTTGACGCCTGCCCGATACCTATATCTGAAACATTGAAGCAGAGGGAGTGAGTCAAACAGACTCAGTGAGAAGCTTCCCATCCTTGGCGTAGCGGCGGGTACCACTACAGCTGGGGAAAGGGAAACACTCACAATCACATGCGCATGAAATCCAGTTTATCAAATATTATATTACCATCAGGCAATATTAATATAACAAAAAATCAAAGATAAACCTATGGATCGTGCTCCTCTATCATGTTTCTCATAACCAAACAATCACATTTAACATATCATCTGAAAACTATAAATCACTCAACTGGTCCATGTATTTCACAATGGACAATGGCCTCAACGGGAAAATCTCTCAATTTTTAACTGACCCTAGTGCCAGGCTTGGGCAATGGCCTCATCGGGAAATTTCATTTAATCTTTAACTGATCCTAGTGTCAGGCTAGGGCAATGGCCTCAACGGGCAAATGTTTTAATCTTTAACTGACCCTAGTGCCAGGCTCGGGCAATGGCCTAAACGGGCAAATGTTTAAACTTTAATTGACCCTAGTGCCAGGCTAGGTCAATGGCCTCAACGGGCAAATGTTTCAATCTTTAACTAACCCTAGTGCCAGGCTAGGGCATTGGCCTCAACTGGCAAATCTTTTAACTTGTTTCTCTTCCCAAGCTTTCAGTTAGGATCCTGACTCTATCTACCCATTACTCTCCCAAACTGACTTTACCTAGGTAGTGTGAACCTCCCTATGACTCACTAAACAATTTATGAGATCTTTTTAATCCTTATTTAATACCCAAACCCTTGATTAGATCATAACCTAGCTCTAAGGCCTTTCCTAAGTTCAATTACCATAAAACGTCGACGTTTACTAACAACTTCTATACGATTTCTTTAATGAGTTTCTAATTAATAGGGTAAACCAAACCTTGGACTCAATCAACAACTTACCCCCTTGCTTGTAATGTTCGATGTATCTCATGTCATCACATGGATACCCTCCAGTACCTCTTTACCTGTACTCAAACACAAATATACAAATACTTTCATATATAACAGTTTAGGAACAACAATAGCATGTTAACCACTAAATAATTCTTACAAATAGGCAAGTAGGCAAACCACATATCCACATCCTCAATCAACCCTGTAGGGCAAGGATAGGAAACCCCTCACCTGGACGGCTCCCCTGTGCTTGTCCTGGAGTAACTCCCGCTCCGGACGAGTCGTGGTTTCCTAACGAAAGCATTCAAGTGGTTAACATCTCAAACTATATGCAATTCATATGCATATGATATGCTCGTGCCTAAAAATGCATCTAGACGTTTTCAAGAATCGAGTCCTTGATCTTATCCGTCTTCCCTATCTTCTATGAGAGTCTCAAGTGCCTCCCACTTGGTTTCATACATCTATCACTCTCCTTGAGTTGCATTTAGGGCCTTGGATTTGAGTTACTAAACATCAATGTGCTTCTAAGCTATCCTACTTAAGATTCGCTAATAACGGTGTAGAAGAAAATTAGAAATTCAAGAAGTTGGGCTTAACTTATTCCGCAAGTTTTTATTCTTGAGGAACAAGAAGCCATTTGAAATGATTTTGATCCTTAAAAACATGGTTGGGGTGTCCTAAGATGTTTAGGATTGAAAGTAGGTGGTTCGGACATCCCGGATTGTCTTTAAAATGGTGTTTGGGCATGCCTGGGCAGAGACCTGGCGCTGCCGCGCCAAGCTGCTGTCGCGCCAAGCTGCTGCCCAAGCAGCCCTTGGCGCTCGCAGCACAACAGTTCTTCTGCTGTGCTGTGGGCTAGTTTGGGGTCATTCCGGCCCCCTTCCGACCCCGGCTTCGACTCCGCTCATCACGGGTTTTGTTCACCTACATTCCAACAACATAAATCCAATCCTAACTACTCAAATCCAAGCCCGATTCCAAATTTATCAATGAATCCCCAAATTTGGAATATTTAGAATTTTCAACTCCAAACCCTTCCAAATTTGAATTCCGCTAAATACGAGGGTATAGTCTCAATTCATCCTGACGAGACAAAGCAAACACCCGTGTTTGTCCTCCTCCTGGTGCACCTGGACCTCTACCTCCTGCTCCTGCTCCGCTACCTCGGCCCGCACCTGAGGTGTTAGTCTGTGGTGGTACAATTCTGACTGGTGGGGCTGCAATTGGAGTACTACCCGGAGTAGGATTACTCTTGACACTCGTATTACTCTTCCTCTGCAAACATTCCTTAGCCATATGCCCGAACTGACCACTGTTGTAACAACCTCCCTTCATAACTTTGCACTCCCCAAAATGAAATCTTCCACATGTTCCACACTGCGGTTTCTAGTTACCGCTCTATCTACCGCCTTGGAAACTCCACATTGCGTGTTACTCTTCCCAGAACTAGCGGTGGTAATAGCAGACTGCCCACCAACTTGCCCTGTATAATTTGGAATTGTACTAGAACCACCTGTTGTCCTTTGTTTCTTCTTCCACCCCTGTCCGTCATTGCCTGTCAGTAACTTATTCTTGGGATATACCGACGTTCCAAATTTCATCCTATTTTCAATTACACTAGCACAATCAGTAGCCTGTGCTAGAGTTTCAAACTGACCACACTGTAGCAGTAGAACTACGAACAACGGCTCTACCAACCTGGGTATGAACCACTTAATCAACTCCCTCTCATCGGGAACCAATTCAGGAGCATATTGAGCTAGCTCCGTGAACTATAGCTCAAACTGAGACACTGACATATTTGGCGTCATCCACAAATCTTCAAACTGTTGACGCTTGGCATACCTCGTTCCTTCATATAGAAACCGACACAGGAATTCCGTCTGAAAATCTTCCCAGGTCGTAGGAGCAACTCTTCTTGCATATCTCTTCTGTACTGATTCAATCCAAACTCGTGCAGCTCCTCTTAACTGAAACGAGGCAAGTTCCACCATCTCTCCTCCTGGACACCTCAGTAACTGCCCTGTTATGATTATATCACGGAGGAAATGTTGAGGGTCCTCCGGGGCACGTCCCTGTTTTGCCACTCCCTTCTTGGTTTTTCCTCCCTTTCCTCCAGCATTTCAGTTTCCTGTTCAGCCGATAGCACTTGCTCCTCTTCCTCGCCGACAACTAAACGGCGGACTTCTTGTTGAATTTGGCGGGTCATTTCAGCTCTCAACTCCTGAAATCCTGTAGTCAGCATCTCAGTCACTAATGGAGCACCCGTCTCAACCTGTGGCTCTAGGGTTTGTTGCCTATGCACTCCTCTTGCCTGTGTCCTACCACGACCGCGAGCACGGCCTATAGCTCGACCCCTGGGAGGCATTCTCTCCTCCTGAACAGATTCCTCATCTATACGTGCAGGGACTCTACCGCCCCTCTCAGCCTGTCTAGTAGTCGGCGGCATCCCTATACTGCAGATAAACGTCACCTAATAAGCATTTGCAAAATCTATCGTAGATTAAGAAGGAATGAAAGAAAGGTTGACTCAAATTATCCTGGGTACTCCCACAAGTGCTTGTTTAATTCAACGTTGTGCCCAGGTTTCACAACGAACATTAAACCGACACCCGGTTATACCAATGGCTTCACATGATTTAAAGAATAACCAGGCTCTGATACAAAGTTTGTCACGAACCAAATCGGGAGTACGTGACCGGCACGGGTATATGCTTTTACCTCTAAACCCGTAAGCCTTACCCTGTAAAAATAACTATAAATACCCTGCTATACAATCAATATATATATCATACTAGTGGCCACGCCTCACTGGTGGCCTAATTAACCTGCAATCCGCGGTTCGCTCAATACCGCTTCAACTCAGCCCAGTGTATAGATATATATATATCAACACTCATAATGTAAATATTCATATCATATTGACCGTACGTCTCAATACGTACGATCTATCTTATTCACATGCAGCAAGCACACATAATATATATATCCATATCATATTGACCGTACGCTTCAATGCGTACGATCTATCCTATTCACATGCAGACGTTTATATACTCATACATATATCCTAGTTTATCCCCAAACTGGACCCTGTCTTTAAATACATGTGAAGCCGACAAGTCTAGAGTAGGTACATATCGGAAGCAGTAAATATATATAGACAACCCTTACAACTTTTAATATGTACAACCAAAAGAGTCAAAACAACAAAAAGGTGTCCACCCACGCGAACTAATGCCTAAAGGATGGTCTGATGTCCGTATCACTGTCCGAACGTTGATGCCTGCCCGATACCTATATCTGAAACATTGAAGCAGAGGGAGTGAGTCAAATGGACTCAATGAGAAGCTTCCCATCCTCGGCGTAACGGTGGGTACCACTACAGCCGGGGAAAGGGAAACACCCACAATCACATGCGCATGAAAATCCAATTTATGAAATGTTATATTACGATCAGGAAATATTTATATATAACAGAAAATCAAAGATAAACCTACGGATCATGCTCCTCTATCATGCTTCTCATAACCAAACAATCACATTTAACATATCATCTAAAAACTATAAATCACTCAACTAGTCCATCTATTTCACAATGGACAATGGCCTCAACGGGAAAATCTTTAAATTTTTAACTGACCCTAGTCCTAGGCTAGGGCAATGGCCTCATCGAGCAATTTCTTTTAATCTTTAACTGACCTTAGTGCCAGGCTAGGGCAATGGCCTCACCGGGCAAATGTTTTAATCTTTAACTGACCCTAGTGCCAGGCTACGGCAATGGCCTCAAAGTGCAAATGTTTTAATCTTTAACTGACCCTAGTGCCAGGCTAGGGCAATGGCCTCAACGGGTAAATGTTTCAATCTTTAACTGACCCTAGTGCTAGGCTAGCGCAAGGGCCTCAACGGGCAAATCTTTTGACATGTTTCTCTTCCCGAGCTGTCAGCTGGGATCCTGACTCTATCTACCCATTATATCCCAAACTGACTTTACCTAGGTAGTGTGAACCTCCCTATGACTCACTAATCAATTTATGAGATATTTTTAATCCTTATTTAATACCCAAACCCTTGATTAGATCATAACCTAGATCTAAGGCCTTTCCTAAGTTCAATTACCATAAAACGTCGACGTTTACTAACAACTTCTATACAATTTCTTTAATGAGTTTCTAATTAATAGGGTAAACCAAACCTTGGACTCAATCAACAACTTACCCCCTTGCTTGTACTGTTCGGTGTATCTCATGTCATCACATGGATACCCTCCAGTACCTCTTTACCTATAGTCAAACACACATATACATATACTTTCATATATAACAGTTTAGGAACAACAATAGCATGTTAACCACTAAATAATTCTTACAAATAGGCAAGTGGGCAAACCACATATCCACATCCTCAATCAACCCTGTACGGCAAGGATGGGAAACCCCTCACCTGGACGGCTCCCTTGTGCTTCTCATGGAGTAACTCCCACTCCAGACGATTCGTGGTTTCCTAATGAATGCATTCAAGTGGTTAACATCTCAAACTATATGCAATTCATATGCATACGATATGCCCGTGCCTAAAAATGCATCTAGACATTGCCAAGAACTGAGTCCTTGGTATAGAGTCTCAGTTGCCTCGCACTTGGTTCCATACAACTATCCCTCTCCTTGAGTTGCTTTTCGGGCCTTGGATTTGAGTTACTAAACCTCAATGTGCTTCTAAGCTATCCTATTTAAGATTTCCTAATGACGGTGTAAAAGGAAATTAGAAATTCAAGAAGTTGGGCTAAAAGTTTTTATTCTTGAGGAACAAGAAAGCATTTGAAATGATTTTTATCCTTAAAAACATGGTTGGGGTGTCCTAAGATGTTTAGGATTGAAAATAGGTGGTTCGGACATCCCAGATTGTCTTTAAAATGGGGTTTGGGCATGCCTAGGCAGAGGCCTGGCGCTGCAACGCCCATTCTGGCGCTCCCGCGCCAAGCTGCTGTCCAAGCAGCCCTTGGCTACCCGAGAGCTGGCTTAGGCTCATTCCGACCCCCTTCCGACCTCGGCTTCGACTCCGCTCATCACGGGTTTTGTTCACCTACATTCCAACAACATAAATCTAATCCTAACTACTCAAATCCAAGCCCGATTCCAAATTTATCAATGAATCCCCAAATTTGGAATATTTAGAATTTTCATCTCCAAACCCTTCCAAATTTGAATTCCGCTAAATACGAGGGTATAGTCTCAATTCTTACCTTAACTAAGTGTTCAAGAACACTTCCTAGGTCTCAATCTACCCTCGAAACAATCCAATTGAAGGTGGATCTAAGAAATCCCTAAAAATGGAGAAATTGAGGGTTTCGAATGAAATTGGGATTACCAACCTTTGATTCGATTGGCGGAAGATGTAGGAGACGTCGTACCCGAGCTTCGGTGACTTTTTCGGCGTCGGCTAGCTCTCCCAGGTCACTTTTCCGGCGAAACCCACCTCTCCTTCTTCTTCTCCTTCCACGCCTCTTCTCCCTCTCTCTCTTCTTTCTCTCTCTTTCTTTCTTCTTCTTTCCTTTCACGCGTGGCCTCTCTCACTCTTTCTTCCTTTATTATTCATTCTTCTTTCTTCAACCCCTTCCCACGGCACCCACTAGAAGAATTTTAAAAAAATTAAATAAATAAATAACTAATTACTAATAAAATTAATACTAATAATTATATTAAAGAAGAGGTTGAAAAAGTATCCCCAATTTAATCCCTCCTCTTTCCAAATATAAATTTTATTTTCTTTTATGTCCTAAAGTAAATACCCAAAAATATTTTCTACTCCCTTTTCTTCCTCTTCTTATTTTATTTCAAGCTTCGGAAATTTTTCTCGGGTATTACAGATATATACTATGTGTGTTGAGATATATCTATATACTGCGCTAAAGCGGTATTGAGCGAACCATGGATTGCAGGTTAATTAGACCACCAGTGAGGTGTGGCCACTATTATGTTGTATATATTGATTATATAGCAGGGTAGTTATAGCTATGTTTACAGGGTAAGGCTTACGATTTTAGAGGTAAAAATCTATTCCCATGCAGGTCACGTACTCCCGAATTGGGGTCGTGACAGGTATAGCCGTCTTCTCAAGAGTGAAAAGTTAAAAGAGAAACTTTGCTTGGAGGAAGCACGTTCACGAGAAGTGCTACCTATTAAATTAAGCTAGAGAAAACAAGGAAATTCTAAAATCAAATTATAAATGTTTGATGATTGGAGGGAAAGTATTCAACATATGAATGACATCCTTCAATCTTGTTAATGCTTTATTGTTCTGTGGATTTTCTTTCCATTACTGGATACTTGGAAAAATTTCTTGAGGAATCCCTAGGAAGCTGTGAGTGCTATTCCGTTTAGCAATATGGCTAATGGTAGCAACGGAAATGGGATTGTAAATTTAATTGGTCGGTGAGGCAAAGGTTCTCTATGGACATGATGTAAAATTCTAGAAATGACTCAATTGTGTTGAGAATGTATGTGGGTGCTAGACATTCGTGATATGGTGATGCCTCTTATTGCAATTTTTCGTGTTGTGATTTTTTTTACAATACTGTCACTAAGTGATTGCATGCACAACATTTATCAGGTTTCTTAGGAATTGATAAATTGGAATCATTCTTTACATTAATTTGTTGTAATTGGATTGTATGCATTCCAGTTAAAGAGAAAGGTTTTACATGCGTCTGTTTCTTTGTTTTAAGATTTTGACGTTGTAACTTAATACAATTTAAGGACTCTTCCTTGAGGGTATTGGCAAATAGAAGGCATGCTAAAACCCAGGAAAATTGTTGTTGTAGACCTAAGAGCATATCATGTTCTAATGGTGGAAGAATTTCAATTTTACTGTTATATGTATCACTGATTTTATTTTCTCATGCAGTCTTGTTTAACTGATTGTCATATTTAATGGCGGAAGTTATGATTTTGGGAGGATGTACGTGGGTATTTTATTGTAAAAAATATACTTGCTGCGTTTGTCACGTTATGGGGTTTAGAAGTTTCTGAATTAGAATTTTGTTTGCAAAGTACTAATTTTAGATACCTCTATCACATTATTTTTCTGCTGCTAAACCGTTTGCAAAATTCTGTTTTGGTCTTGGGAGAATATACTAAAAGTTGTGTTCATAATAGATTAATAGTTGCATTTTATAAGAGATTTTTCCAGCTACATCACAGCAAAGTACATTATAAAGTTAGGGGATGGAAATTTATTTTGAATACTTAAATGAAAAATAAGAGTCGCACTCATCCTTTTGCCTGCTTTGAGAAACTTTGTGATTGATTTCCTTATCTTTTCCGATTCTAAAAAAACCGTAATAGTTGTAAAGTGTCAACTAAGCTGTTTTAATTTGGTTGTTGAATGTGATATGTAACTGTCATACTGCATGTGATGTATGTGAAGGGTTGGTTCATAAAAATTGGGAGGAAGATGTCTCAATGAGCTGCAGAATTGTTTCCTTGTAACAGTGTTCAGATCTTTCTTAATTGACTGAATTGTTGCAATTCTCTCCTACAGTAGTTCTGATAGGAACAAATTAATAACTTGGTTTGGTATGAATAATGAAAACGTGTAAATAACAAAAGGGAAACTTGGTTAAAGTTTGTAGAAATTTAAGTTAAATTACCTAGAGCTTAGGTTTATTTGGAAAATAACACCTAAGTTGGTTGCATTGCTTTGATCCTTTTTCTCTTTTTCCTACGTGTGGACTGTCTTGCTCTATGACATAGACCTCAGATGAATAAAAATAGTTGGACATAGGAATATTATGCTAGAATTGAAATTGCGAGTTCATAAAGAAATCTTAAATTTTGATAATATCTGTAGTGTGTTATGGTTTCTTGTCATACATTCATCATAAATTATACTTTGTGACATTGAGTGTGTAATACCCGAGAAATTTTTCAAAGTTTAAAATAAAATAAAAGGGAAAGAAGAGAAGTAGAAAATAATTTTTAGGATTTAATTCAGGACCTCAGAAGTTGGAAACCTGAATTTAATAGGGAAAGGGATTAAGTTGAAAATATTTTTCAGCCTTACTTATTTAATATTATTATTATTATATATTAGAAAAAAAAGAAAAGAAAAAGAGAAAAGAAGTAGGAAATTAAACCAAAAAATGTTTTAATTATATTTAGTAAATTATTAATTATTAGTTGTTTTATTATTTAATTATTTATTTATTTTTATTGTTATTATATATATATATATATATATAATATTTTTAGATAATTAAAAGGAGGTGCCGTAGTTTAAGAAGAAGAGGAAGGAAGAATTAAGAGAAAAAGAAAGAAAGAAAGAATAAGAGAATGGAGAGAGAGAGAGAACGTGAAGGTAGAGAGAGAGAGGGAGGATGCCAACGGAGGGGAAGGAGAGAATCTCGCCGGAATCCTGCGGAGGAGAGCTAGTCGACGCCGAAAAAGCTCACCGGAGCTCGACTACAACATTTTCCACATCTTCCACCAATCAAATCAAAGGTTGGTAACCCCAATTTCATTCGAACCCCTCAATTTCTCCATTTTTAGGGATTTCTTCGATCCACCTTCGATTGGATTGTTTCGAGGGTAGATTGAGACCTAGGAAGTGTTCTTGAACACTTAGTTAGGGTAAAAATCAAGACTATACCCACGGGTTTAGCCCGAGGTTACTAAGGTTGAACCATGACGTTAACGTGTCGGGTCCCTACTCGATTTGCCCAATTACACTTTAAGGGTGAAATTGAGGGCTCCAAAGCTCTTCTTTTCAATCTTAAACACCCTAGAATAATTTTAAATACAACCCAAATTTTAAAGTGGCAACTTTATTTGTTTGTAATTATTAGGAAACCTTAAGTAGAATAATTTAAATGTATATTGAGGTTTAGTAACTTGAATCCAAGGCTCCAAAATCAATTCAAGGTGAGCGATAATTGTACGAAACCAAGTGTGAAGCACTTGAGACTCTCATAGAAGAGAGGGAAGACAGATAAGACCAAGAACTCGGTTCTTGGCGACTTATAGGTGCATTTTTAGGCACGAGCATACCATACGCATAGAAGTTGCATATAGTTAAGATTGTTAACCACGTGAATGCAATTGTTAGGAAACCACGATTCGTCCAGAGCGGGAGTTACTCCGGGACAAATGCAATCAAGCCGTCCAGGTGAGGGGTTTCCCGTCCTTGCCCTATAGGGTTGATTGAGGATGTGGATATGTAGTTTGCCTACTTGCCTTTGTGTAAGAATTATTTAGTGGTTAACATGCTATTGTTGTTCCTAAACTGTTATATATGAAAGCAATTGTATATGTGTGTTTGACTACTGGTAAAGAGGTACTGGAGGGTATCCATATGATGACATGAGATACGCCGAACAGTACAAGCAAGGGGGTAAGTTGTTGATTGAGTCCAAGGTTTATTTTACCCTATTAATTAGAAACTCGTTAAAGAAATTTTATATAAGTTTTTAGTAGACGTCAACCTTTTATGGTAATTGAACTTAGGAATGGCCTTAGAGCTAGGTTATGATCTAAACAAGGGTTTGGGTATTAAACAAGGATTAAAAAGATCTCATAAATGGATCAGTGAGTCATAGGGAGGTTCACACCACCTAGGTAAAGTCAGTTTTGGATAGAAATGGGTAGATAGAGTCAGAATCCCAGTTGAGATGCTGGGGAGAGAAACGAGTCAGAAAAGATTTTCTCCTTGAGGCCATTGCCCTAGCCTGGCACTAGGGTCAGTTAAATATTAAAACATTTGCCCGTTGAGGCCATTGCCCTAGCCTGGCACTAGGGTCAGTTAAAAGATTAAAAGATTTGCCCATTGAAGCCATTGCCCTAGCCTGGCACTAGGGCCAGTTAAAGATTAAGAGAATTTGCCCGTTAAGGCCATTGCCCTAGCCTGACATTAAGGTCAATTAAAGATTAAAATAATTTGCCCGTTGAGGCCATTGCCCTAGCCTGGCACTAGGGTCAGTTAAGTGATTTACAATTTTCAAATGATATGTTAAAAGTGTTTGCTTGTTTATGAAAAGCAAGATAGAGGAGCATGATCCGTAGGTTTATCCATGATTTTATGTTATATTCATATTGCCTGATCGTAGCATGTGATTGTGGGTCGCTACACCGAGGATGGGAAGCTTCTCACTCAGTCTGTTTAACTCACTCCCTCTTCTTCAATGTTTCAGATACAGGTATCGGGCAGGCATCGACGTCCAGACAGTGATACGGACATCAAACCATCCTTTACGCACTAGTTCGCGGGTGGACACTTTTTGTTATTTTGACTTTTCGGTTGTACATATTATAAGTTGTAAGTGTTGTGTATATATATTTATAGCTTTTGATATGTACCTACTCTAGAATTGTCGGCTTCACATGTACTTAAAGACATGGTCCAGTTGGGCATAAACTAGGATATATGTTTGAGTATTTAAACCTCTGCATGTGAATAGGATAGATCGTACGCATTGAGGCGTACGGTCAATATGATATGGATATATATATTATGTGTGCTTGCTGCATGTGAATGGGATAGATCGTACGTATTGAGACGTACGGTCAATATGATATTAACACTTACATTATGAGTGCTGATAAATATACTTATACACAGAGTTGAGTTGAAGCGGTATTGAGCGAACCGCAGATTGCAGGTTAATTAGGCTACCAGTGAGGTGTGGCCACTAGTATGATATATATATTGTTTGTAAAACAGGGTAGTTATAGTCATGTGAACAGGATAAGGCTTACGGGTTTAGAGGTAAAAATCTATTCACGTGTCGGTCACGTACTCCCGATTTGGGGTCGTGACAAACATGGTATCAGAGGTAGGTTATTCTTTAAGTCATGTGAAGCCATCGGTATAACCGGGTGTCGGTTTAACCATCGTCGTGAAACTTGGGCACAACGTTGGAATAAACAGGCACTTGTGGGAGTACCCAGGATAAATTGAGTCAGTTTTTCTTTCATTCCTTCTTAATCTGTGATAGATTTTGAATTTTTTCGAGTCATCGCTTTAAGCATAGAATTTGTATGTGAAATTCTATGCAAAGCATATAACCTGTACAGTACACAAGTGCCGATGAGCACTAAGGCGTAAGGTGGGGTGGCAGTGACCTTGGGAACCTAAGGACTCCATAATAAGGAAAGGAGATATCCATGGAGGATGCTACCTAGACACGGACAAATTTGGTTGAATTGTAGGCAGGAATGCGCTACAATATGTGATTGTTTTGCTGGTGTTAAATGAGACGATGCGTCTGCTCTGTTAACGGCGCATTGTGTGCTATGGTATAGGCACAAGTTGTTTGATTGTAGTAGGGAATGCAAGTAGATTAGTGCAATGAATGGTAGTTTAGGATAGGAATGGTTTGTAAAGTGAAAGAAAGAAAAGACACGCATGGCGTGTAGAAAAGAAAGTAAGCCCATGGGGCGATTGAAATGGAAAGTTTACAGACAAGAATAAACAGGGCCATGAGGCATGAGACCGACAGGGAGAGGACCACGTGAATGGGTCATAATTGTGCGGTATGCTATGGCTAAAGGAAGTGAGTTGTCCTTCCTAGAAATTAAACAGAAAAGAGGTGGTGTATGCCACAGTATAGAAGTAGAAATCTACGGACTGGAAAATCAGGATGCGGTATATGGAAGGCAAAGTGGCCGAACCATATGCCGTAGAGATAGATGTTAAGAAGTAGAGGCATATGTAAACGTGTAGAGCATGACCATATGCTGAGCAGGAAACAGAGTAAATGGTAAGGCACAGGGAAGAAGCCTAGTCCAACCCTGCGCTCGATCCATGAACTACTAGTTCCTTAAGCAAACAAGGGGGAAAAGAAAGGATTAAGCCCAACCAAACTCTCTTGGGTTGCTTAAGGAAGAGCATAAGGCCATCGACGTCCGGACAGTGATACGGACATCAGACCATCCTTTACGCACTAGTTCGCATGGGTGGACACTTTTTGTTATTTTGACTTTTCGGTTGTACATATTATAAGTTGTAAGAGTTGTGTATATATATTTACAGCTTTTGATATGTACCTACTCTAGAATTGTCGGCTTCACATGTACTTAAAGACAGGGTCCAATTGGGGATAAACTATGATATATGTTTGAGTATATAAACCTCTGCATGGGAATAGGATAGATCGTACGCATTGAGGCGTACGGTTAATATGATATGGATATATATATTATGTGTGCTTGCTGCATGTGAATAGGATAGATCGTATGTATTGAGACATACGGTCAATATGATATTAACACTTACATTATGAGTGCTGATAAATATATCTATACACTGAGTTGAGCTGAAGCGGTATTGAGCGAACCGCGGATTGCAGGTTAATTAGGCCACCAGTGAGGTGTGACCACTAGTATGATATATATATTGTTTCTATAACAGGGTAGTTATAGTCATATGAACAGGATAAGGCCTACGGGTTTAGAGGTAAAAATCTATTCCCGTGCCGGTCATGTACTCCTGATTTAGGGTCGTGACAGAGTGTTAATACGGACTTAGATCATTGGTAAAACTAAAATGGTAACTAAAAGAATGATAAAAGAGTGTATATATGTTTTGTTAGGAAATGCAGATTAGTAATGAATATTCTACAAACTGTCCTTAAATACTTAATAGCTCAGAAAAGGGTGAAAAAATATATATATAATAATAATAATAATAATAATAATAATAATAATAATAATAGTAATAATGAATAGAGTGACAAGATGAGTTTGAATTAGTAAAGCAGTTTTGTTGTACATATAATTTGTTTCAAATTTGGGATGGATTCTTTTGAGATTGTTGTCCTGGTGCTAGTATAAGATGAAGCTATGAGAGCTAGTCAACGCCGGAAAAGCTCACCGAAGCTCGACTACAACATTTTCCACATCTTCCTCCAATCAAATCAAAGGTTGTTGTAATATCCGAGATATTTAAATTTAATTATTATCATTATTATTTAATTTATTTTTCTTTTTGAAAGAAAAATAAATTAAATTAAAGAATTAAAGAGTTAAAATAAAATAAAGGAGAAAAATAATAGGGAATAAATATAATATTTCTAGGACCTAAAAGAAGAGGGGATTAAAAAGATGGGAAAGAATTAGGATTTAAAACTAAATAATAATATTAGTCTTATTTATTGTTTTTTTAGGCCAAACCGTATACCCCAAAACAAAATATAAGAAAATATATATATGTATAATAAAATAGATGGGGGGGGGGGGCAACCGTGACCCCTTTACCATTTAATTAACACATATTAAAAAAAGGAAAGAAACACGCAGAAGCAAAAACGCAAAGCAGAAGCAGCACACGGACCAAACGTGAAGAAAACCGGGAAGGAGAGGGAGGAAGGGCTCGACCGTTTTTGGTAGGTTTCTCGCTGGAGAACGTGCGCCAGCGCCGGAGAAGGTGACCGGAGTCCTCTTTCATCACCACCAAGCTTTCTATCTGATTGAAATCAAGTAAGAAAGCCCCAATCTCTCAAACCCCAATTTCTCCAATTTTGGGTATTTTAGGAATTCTTCAATTTCTTCCAATTGGGGCATTCCGAGGTTAAATTTCAGTTTAGTGGGTGTTATTGAAATCTTAGTGAGGTTCAGAGTCGAAGATAAACCGTAGGAATTGACCGGGTATGGAAATTAGGAAAATTGGGTTAGGAAATTGCTCTAAAATTCGAAATTGATAGTTTGATGCATGATTAGGCTTGGATTGGAGTAGTATAAGTGTTGTAGTTGCTGGAAATAGACAAGGGAATAAAGCCCGAGTATTTACCGTCTCAACCGGAACCCAATCCGGTGAAAAAGAGGCAAAATACTAAGCCACCGTACAGTAAGGAGCTGTGCAGTGGGTTGGACACCTCGGTCTAGTCCATGGTGGACACCTAAGACCCGCTAAATTGGTTCCAAGGCTCTATTGTACACCCGATTATATTATTATATATAATTAAAGAGGTAATAGTTAAGCTTTTAGCCGACGAATAAGGGAGACGGTGGAATGGATAAGTTAAGGCCTCTTTTGAACCGTGAGACTGTTCTTTTATTAGTTAGAAGTCCTTATGAACATGTGAGGTGAAATTTAGACAAAAGGGAATCTCTAACCTAAGCATTTAGAGGTTCTAAGTGGCTCGATAGTGTGAAAGCCGATATAAGACAGTATGGACCTTCAAAAAGAGAAATTTAGACGACGTAACGAACTAAATAGTTAGTTCTTGGATATATCTAGAGGGTGCATGAGCATTAGCATGACACATGCACGATAGTTGCTTAGATACGCATTACTAAGTTGCTTAAATATATGTGTATAGGGCACCACAGAGTAATTGGAGCTTCAGTCACTCCGAGGGCTGATCAGGAGGGCCAACGAGGTGAGGGGCTCTCCCATTCCTACCCCACAGGGTTGGATGACTACACGGAAATGTGGTTTGCTCTATTTTGTGTAATTGTTATTTGAAACATATTTATATGAATGAATTTGTGTTACACGTGTATGATTAGCAAATAATCAGTCAACGTGCAACAATATATGTCCTTATATGATTAATCTCAAGTGTATATGTGCTATTGTGGCTCACTGAGACTTATATGTTACCGTGGGTAGGATTGATTCATAATTTCATATGTGAGAAGTTCAGTAACATTAGAAACCAATCACATCGATCGTCACCGTTAAGACCTTGTTTGTATGGCTTGTTGAGGGAAACTAAACCTAGGTTGCTGAATATGAGTGAGTGCCGCATAATTGAAAAGGGGGAAACTAGACCTAACTAATAAACACGTATAATGTTAAGTTAGTTTCTCATAGGGCGTCTTCCAAGGTTAAATGTGATAGTTGAACTTGTTTAGGCTAGTTCGGGTAGATCGAGTCGGTCATCCTAGTCGGACAGACAGGATTTTGTTAATAGTAAGTATGCCACATAGGTTAGAATAAGAAATTGCCTTTGGGCCAGTATTTCTCTTAGCGTAATGCGGGAGACAGAAAGTTAATGCCTATGTGTATAAGTAGGTGTTAACCATGAAAACATATGATCTATATACTGTGATTTATGTACATGCAGTAGGATAAATATGTTAGGAGCATGAATTAGGATTTTAATTGTGAATATGATATATTGACTGCCTGATCATATTAAAGGTCGCAATATAAATCCGTTTCATGCGTATGTGGTTGTGGTTGCTCCCTTCCCCCAACTGTAGTGGTACCCGCTGCTACGCCAGGGATGGGGAAGCTCCTCACTAAGTCTGTTCGACTCACCCCCTATTTATATGTTTCAGATACAGGTGGTTCAGGAGTCGGGAACGCGTCCACTTCTTCTCAAGGAGGCGGACAACTCTGAAGATCGCACGCTTTGTCCGCATCGGTAGTTATTTTGGTTATGTACATGTATTGTGATGTATATATATATAAATCCTTTTTGGGCGTAGCATTTGTACGTTTACATCTGCTGTGTATATATTTATCATACTTGAATTCTAGCATTGTCGGCTTCAAACAGGTTAAAGTTAGGTCTTGGTGTTGGGAATATAGGCTATAATATAATATATATCATGTGTATATATATATATATATGACTTCCTCATGTGAATAGGATAGATCACACGCATTGAGGCGTGTGATCAATATGTAAATTATATGTATGTGTGGCTGAATACCTGATTGTATGAAAATATAGCTTCCGCATGTGAATAGGATATATCACACGCATTGAGGCATGTGATCAATATGTAAACTATATGCAAGCGTGTGATTGAATATATGTATGACTGTATACAGGACTTCTGCATGTGAATACGATAGATCACCCGCCCTGAAGCACGTGATCAATATGTATACTATATGTATGTGTGAATTAATATGTGTATATGTATAAACTGAAGCGGCGTTGAGCGAGCCGTGGATTGCACGATACTTAGGTCACCGGATAAGGATGACCGTATTTATTATATATTGGTTGTATTAGAAATGGGTAGTTATAAACATGTGAAAATGTCAATCAGGGATTAGAGGCTTACGGGATAGGAGAAATCCTACCTCCCGTGCCGGTCACGGACATCTGATAGGGGGTCGTGACAAACTGGTAACCCCAATTTCATTCGAAACCCTCAATTTCTCCATTTTTAGGGATTTCTTCGATCCACCTTTGATTGGATTGTTTCGAGGGTAGATTGAGACCTAGGAAGTGTTCTTGAACACTTAGTTGGGGTAAGAATCAAGACTATACCCTCGGGTTTAGCCGAATTCGAATTTGGAAGGATTTGGGGTTGAAATTTTAATTATTCATAAATTGAGGAAATTATTGATAATTAGGAATTGAGCTTGGATTTGAGTAAATAGGTTTGGATTGGAATTATTGAAATTATACTGTTGAGATATTAGCTGAACAAGACCCGTGAAGAGCTGGCACGAGGTTACTAAAGTTGAACCTTGACGTTAACGTGTTGGGTCCCTACTCGGTTTGCCCAATTACACTTTAAGGGTGAAATTGAGGGCTCCAAACCTCTTCTTTTCAATCTTAAACACCCTAGAATAATTCTAAATATGCTATCAAGCATTAAGAATTATTTTAAATACTTTCTTGTTTCTCAAGGATGGAAACTTGCGGAACAATAAAGCCCAAATTTGAAAGTGGTAACTTTGTTTCTTTGTAATTATTAGGAAACCGTAAGTAGAATAATTTAAAAGTATATTGAGGTTTAGTAACTCGAATCCAAAGCTCCAAAATCAATTCAAGGTGAGCGATAATTGTACGAAACCAAGTGTGAAGCACTTAAGACTCTCATGGAAGATAGGGAAGACAGATAAGACCAAGAACTCGGTTCTTGGCGACGTCTAGGTGCATTTTTAGGTACGAGCATACCATAAGCATATGAGTTGCATATAGTTAAGATTGTTAACCACGTGAATGCAATTGTTAGGAAACCACGATTCGTCCGAAGCGGGAGTTACTTCGGGACAAACGCAAGGAAGCCGACCAGTTGAGTGATTTATAGTTTTAAGATGATATGTTAAATGTGATTGTTTGTTCATGAGAAGCATGATAGAGGAGCATGATCCGTAGGTTTTTCTTTGCTTTGATGTTATATTAATATTGCCTGATCGTAATATAACATGTGATAAACTGGACTTTCATGCGCATGTGATTGTGGGTGTTTCCCTTTCCTCAGCTGTAGTGGTACCCGCCGCTACGCCGAGGATGGGAAGCTTCTCACTGAGTCTGTTTGACTCACTCCCTCTGCTTCAATGTTTTAGATACAGGTATTGGGCAGGCATCGACATCCGGACAGTGATACGAACATCAGACCATCCTTTACGCACTAGTTCGTGTTGGTGGAGACTTTTGTTATTTTGACTCTTTTGGTTGTGCATATTATAAGTTGTAAGGGTTGTGTATATATATTTACAGCTTTCGATATGTACCTACTCTAGACTTTTCGGCTTCACATGTACTTAAAGACAGGGTCCAGTTTGGGGATAAATTAGGATATATGTATGAGTATATAAACTTCTGCATCCGAATAGGATAGATCGTACGCATTGAGGCGTGCGGTCAATATGGTATAGATATATATATATATATATTATGTGTTCTTGCTGCATGTGAATAGGATAGATCGTACGTATCGAGACGTACGGTCAATATGATATGAATATTTATATTACGAGTGTTGATATATATCTATACACTGGACTAAGCTGAAGCGGTATTGAGTGAACCGTGGATTGCAGGTTAATTAGGCCACTAGTGAGGTGTGGCCACTACTATGATATATATATATATTGATTATATAGCAGGATAGTTATAGTCATGTTTACAGGATAAGGCTTACGGGTTTAGAGGTAAAAAATCTATTCCCGTGCCGGTCACGTACTCCTGATTTGGGGTCGTGACAGAGTGTTAATACGGACTTAGATCATTGTTAAAACTAAAATGGTAACTGAAAGAATGATAAAAGAGTGTATATGTGTTTTGTTAGGAAATGCAGATTAGTAATACATATTCTACAAAATGTCCTTAAATACTTAATAGCTCAGAAAAGGGTGAAAATATATAAATATATATATATATATATATATATATATATATATAATGAATAGTACAGCAGTTTTGTTGTACATATAATTTGTTTCAAATTTGGGAAGGATTCTTGTGAGATTGCTGTCCTGGTGCTAGTATAAGATGAAGCTATGATTTTAATTGCCAAATCTATTCTCTAATTCATGTGTTGGCCTTTGGTAATTACTTGTTGTCAAATAGAATTGACCTCTGTTCTGAAAATAACTATAGGGTGGGTGTTGTTTGAAACAAAACTTTTAAAGTTTGTGGTATGTTTGGGTCTGTTAAAAATCTTTTCATTATTTATATATATGAGTTTGTGAAATGAATTTCATTTTCTATGTATTACTGAGATGAGTAATCACCATCTTATAGCAATGAAAAGAAAGAAACCAAAACTGTATGAGTGAAATTGATATGTGGCTTTGTAATACTCATTTTGTGTCTTTTAAACATGATGCATGTATGTTAATTAGGATTTGTGTTAAACTTCTTATCGTGATGGAACTTAATCAATTTCTGTCATTCAATGCCAAGAAGCATAAATTGGACTTAAGTAATTAGTGAAAGATAATTAATCATTTGTTCGACTGTTATGGAGCTATTCTAATGATGGAGTGTGTATTGATGTTTCTTCAATTGTCGCGTGTGTGGTATTAAAGGATACAGATTTAGTACTAAATGTGCATATGCTAGAAATGACTGATGGTGTTGTATATAGCATACTAGAGGAGTAACCTTGCTAATATGTTTGTCAAGTATAGATTTCATTTTTTTTCTCCTTGAAGTCTCTATTCTGTGTGTATCTGTATGTATTAATTCTATCTTGTTCCTTAATTATTTCTGGTTTTTGATCTATGAATAGCTGGATATGTGAAATCAATTAGAAGAGAATGGTTTAACTTGACATAACATAAACCCTCCTTAGACCTTTCCTTTAAAACATTTCTCTGATGGATATTTTAGAATTTAATTGGTTAAAAATCTAATTTAAATTGCTTGATGAGTGACAAGCTTGGTGTTGTTCTGTTCTGTTTGGTTGCTAGAAGTGTAGTGTGCAATTTTCTTTATGCACTAAATTCATGCTTTAGTTCTTTCTAATTCTATGTACATCGTTTGGCTCGGAGTATGATTACTGTTGAAAAAGAAAGCTTGAATCATCATGAGTTGCAGGACTGAAGAACATAATTATAATACTATGAGAATAGTTAAAAAGGGGGTTTTCGGGTTTCTTCTATATTTTGTAATATATTTGTTACTTTGTGTTTTAGCCACATCCCTGCTCCATATTTTTATTGGTTGAGTTGGGATCTTACTTTAATGGTTGGCTGGTTTGTGTAAGATTATATCTTAATTAATACAAATATAGCATCAAGTGCTGCTTGATGTAATGAGAAGGAATAAAACAAGTGTGTTTTATTTGTTGGGTAAGGAGGGTAACAGATCACATGTCTATACATATTGTTGTGAGCCATAAACGCATTAGATTAATTAATTTATTGGAAGTTAGTGTGTAATTTTGTTCTTTCTTAAATGTAGTTTGTTTGTATTGTATGCCTTGGATACGTAGGTATGAAGGAAACCATAAATTGATGGTCATATTTTGTGCTATAACATGTTATTAAGTCTTACTGCCTAGCATATTGATTGAGGAGGAGTCTGAGACTCTGAGTTAGGAAAATACAATCAAAGGCATTGCTTACAACGGGAACACCCTGATAAAAGACATCCCTAGGATCCATATACAATCAGGTGGATTATAAATGGCTGAATTAAATTTAGGGGACGAAATTCCTATAAGGGGGGAGTCTGTAACATTCCGCTCCCAAAAATGCTTAAGTAAAAATTAATTATATTAATTTTATATAAGAAATAAGAATTAATAAAATAGAATAAAACCTTAAGCATGAAAATTAAGAAGGGAGCTAGGAATTTCTATTAAAATAAGTTAGAACTTAAGAATTAAATGAGAGATATAATTTCCAGTAATTAGCAAAATAAAATATAACCAAAAGGGGGAAAATTAAATAAAATTAGAAGGAGGAAAAAAAAAGTAATCCTTAAACAATGCATTTTCAAATAAAATGATTTAATCGAATAAATGAAATTAAGCTAGTTAAATAAATTAAGGCAGAAGACCGATTCTCTAGAAGAATAAAGAGAAAATTTTAATTACACAAATTAACTAAATTAAGTAATAGAAAAACTAATAAGTGAGGAGTCTTATACAATAGAAGATAAAAACAAAACAAAACATGTTGATGTAATATAAATAAACAAATAAAAGCAAATAGAAAATAAGATTTCTCCTCCTCTTTATTTACGTGTGAGCTCCAGAATAGGGTTCTCCACTATGTGGCTAAACCTTAAGCACACACCTCACACTCCCCACCACATGTTCCAACCGTAGGATTCACAATCTAATTTCACAAACCCTTAATCATCAAGAAAATAGGTATTAAAACACACCTAATTCCTTCTTTCCTTCTACCGTAACCTAGAGAAGCAAGAGAAAGGAGAGAGGGAGACCGAGAGAGATAGAGAGAAGCAGAGAACCAAGAGATAGCGAAAGAGAAATCGAGAAGAATGAAGATTGAGCCGAGAGAAGAGAAGAGAACCGAGAAAGGTAGAGCCATCATAGCCACCAATGGCTGAACCACCGTGAACGGCGTCCTGGGGCGGAGGAGTTCAATCGTGAAGTAACGGGGATAGAGAGAAAAGGCTTTTTATCATCCTCATCCTCATCACCATTTTCTAGATTCTAGAGATGCTTGGGTAAAGGTAGCATAAATTACAACTCTCCTTGGGCATTATAAGTCCCAACCTATATCTTCAAAGCTCTTTGTTTGTATTTTCCTTAATTTTAATCGATAGATTGTTTGAATATTTCTTATTGTGTCGTAGCTTCATAGAAGGTAGCGTAATCTACACTCTCCATGGGCATTATAAGTCCCAATTTTAGTGTTATTGTTGTTTGCCATGCTTTATAGTGATTTTGCTGTTCTTAATTTCTTCTCTGTTCTTATTGGTAAAGTACTGCAGTTGATTGAAACCAAGGGTTCTTTAATCGAAATTGCTTAGGTTTCAGTGGAATGAAATATGTCTAATTTCTCTGGTTTGTGAAGGAGTTGCCTGTGTACTAGCTTGCTGAATTATTAATAATTATGTGAATGTGTGTTTGTGTAACTGGAGAGTCCTTCTCTTATGAATTATAATGTTTTTGGGCATAATTTCTCTTATGTTTTGTATTAACTATCATGGTTGTTTCTACTTTGATTTGTTAATCTATGTTCTTTTGTGACCACTACTTTTTAATGGGCATATCTAAAAGAAATTTTACTAGGAAAGTCAGTGTTCTACTCTAGTTGCTACTAGACCCTTGCTTAATGTATATGATGCTCTTTACTGTGAAAGTTCTCTATAGAGTGAATCTTTAATTGATTTAACATGACAGATGTCAAATAAAACTATACAAAATGATATATGGAAAAATGGTAAATTTTGGATATTGATGGATTTTGGGAATTCAGTGGAAATTCATGTAGCATGTCTTTTCTTTATAATAAATGTTTATGTGTTGTGATAAGAGAAAATGCTCTTGCTTGTTTGAAATCTTTAATTTTGCTATGTATTTACTAACTCTGTTTTGTTATTCTATGGGTTGTTAGAAGTCCTTTGTGAATTATTATAGTAAGTGAATTATGATCTTTCTAATTTATCTCTTAGTGCAGATATCTATGTGGTTGTAATAAGTGGAAAAACCCTTATAAGTGCAATGAAAACAATAACCTCTTAGACAAGTGTCCAAAGGAGGGAATTATGGATCTTGTAACATCCACTCATCATACGGTCCATTTTAGCATAATCGCTAAATTAAACCAACAATTAAATAAAGAATAGTGATAAGTTAATTACTAACCTTTACCTGAGTTCGATTGAATTTTTTGTCAAATGTGTTAATTAACTAATGAGGTTTGGGTTCTAATTTGGGCTCACGCTTAAACTACTTAGCGGAAACGTAACCAAAAAATTCATAAACAAAGCAAACATCATACAACTATTCAAAGTTACATATAAGATAGTATGGTAATCATGTATATAAATTAATCCTAAAAGAGGGACTAGAGGCAACAATCCAGCCACTCAGTCCCCTACCGAAAATATAAAACATCAAATATCATATCTTGTACATCATATATATATACAAGTTTAGAAAAGATGGGATGAAACTAAACAATGCAACAGAGCTCTAGCTCCTCTGGTCCTGCCTCCTGTCTTCCCTTGTGGCATTAGACTTATCTGATACAACCCAGTGGATTTTTAATGAGAATAATTATCTCAGTAGGGCAATCCTGTTCTAAAGACACTGACTTGTACCACCGTACTTAGACGGAAAATACCATACACTCTTTCGAACTATATTCATGCATATATGTATATAGTTGTCATAATATTTCTCAATGTTGTATTCATAGCTTATATACTTCAAGACTTTATAATATAATGCAATATAAAGAAAAGAAATGAAGTAAATGCCTTTGCTATTCTTCCATACCCCTCTTGGATATTAATCATACAGGCTCAGGGATTCACTACTCTTGCTACATGATAGCCTTTCCATTCTTGGCTCTTGCTAGGCTCAGGGATTCACTCCTCACGTGGTAGCCTTTCGAATCTTGCCGCATATATGAGTCACCACACCATGTGTGGGTCATCCTCACCCACTACCCTCGTACGTATAATCTAAAGTAATTCAGCTCAGAATATGGTGAGGCTATTGCTAAATATGCGATCTCTAAAGTTTGGCCAATGAGGAGTTAGCTAATTTAGCAATAACTACCATCGCGAGTTTTAGAGAAACCGTTTATGAAAAATAGAGTAATTCTCCGTGGAATAACCAATGACCATTCCATACCAGTCATTGATCATCCTTCTATAGCCTACATTACATCTAGGTATACATTCGAGTTAGTCTCGCACTCTCTTGTAGCTTTACTTTATTATACATGAATGCACATGTAAAAAATTTGACAATTTATGACATGATGCAGTAATTCAAATGTAAATGATCCATACACAAATTTTCCTGCTTCAATTCTCATACCATAATATAATAGATGTAAAAGCAAAGAAAAGGACATCTCGTTTGCCCTAATCGGACTTCGGACGACAAAGTTATGTAGTCCGGAAGTTTACCATTAAACAATCTAAGTGAGGACATGACCTTTGTATGGTTTTCCTTTCATAAATATTTCAAAATTAAATATTTAGGTATCACATTATATATCATTGGAAAGAGGACGGAAAAACGAAGAAATCAACGTAAAGATCACTCAAAACGGACTCCGAACGAGATAGTTACGGAGTCCCAAAGTTTGCTAGACAGAGGCTCAGCGCTGCAACGCTGTAAACGGCGCTGCAGCACCATGACGCTGGTAGGTGCCCCATTTATGTTCCTAATGTTCTTCCTTCATCCCAACCGCAAATTTCATGGTTTCAAGCCCCCAAATCATCACCAAGGGTCACCAAACACCATTTAAGTCATCCAAGACATATGATTCATCAATCAAAACATCAAACAACAATCAATCCAAGCCAAGAATTCATGATGAACACAGCCACCCTCACAAATTTTCTTCAAGAACCCTAATTCATCAACTTCCTTCATCCACAAGTTTAAGCCAGAAAATTAGTTACCAAGACACACTAGCATGACATTAACTCATAATTCATCATCAAAACCATTGCCAAGCATCAAGACAATAAAATTCACCAAATTTCTCTAAGAACATGAAGAACAAAACCCTAATCATCAATCTCAAAATCAAAAATCCAAATCAGACAGTTTTCAGCCAATTCCAATCTGATAGAAATGTTTATCAATTTTCGAATAGCCTAGAGTGTAGGCTTAATTTCTCCCTTCAATTCAAAAATTACAACATTAAAGAAGAAGAAGAAAAATCTTAGAAAAGGGAAAAAGATTGCCTATCTACCTGGATTTCCTGACAGCCTTTACGAAAGATGGAGAGGTTGATGCCTAGAACAATTTCTCTGTTGGTCCCGGTTCAATCAGACAGCTTTCTCTCTCTAGCTTTCATTCTCCCTCTCTCTCCTCAAATTTTGGTGATAGCCATTAATGGCTTCTCAACCTCCATTATCACCAATTTAATTTAAAGTTTGTGAGTTCCTTATATTTTGGCCCCTCAAATTACTTTTTCTTTGCATTTTAATCCATAGGTTGACATTTTTCATTAATGGCCTAAATTTTATCATACATTAAACCTACCTACATAACATCCTACTTAAAGCAATATATCATACAAAACACTTATAATCAACCAATCAAAGTCATATAAAATACATTTCAGGGATAGAGAAAATGCGAGTGTTACATTTCCTCCCCCCTTAAAATAAATTTTGTCCTCGAAATTTGTACGTACCTATACAAACAAGTCTGGATAGGTTCTCCTCATGTCCTCCTCTTTAATCCAAGTAGCTACTTGAGGAGAGGTCTCATCCCATATCACCTTAACAAAAGGAATTGTTTTATTCCTTAGCTGCTTAACATCAGTCCCTATGATTTGCAAAGGTCTAGGTTGGTAGGTTAAATTCTCCTTTAATTGTATTGTATCGGCATTTAAGACATGTGAAGGGTCAGAAATGTATTTTTTGAGTTGTGACACATGGAAGACATGATGCAAGTTTGCCATAGATGGTGGTAAAGCGATTTGATATGCGGATGGACCAATTCTTTTCAATGTCTGATATGGCCCAATGAACCGCGGACTCAACTTTCTGGAGTTTAACGCTCTGCCAATACTAGTCAACGGGGAAACTCTTAAAAACACGTGATCCCCTTCTTCAAATTTCAAGGGTTGTCTCCTGACGTCGGCATAACTCTTTTGTCTATCCTGAGCTTTTCTCATTTTCTCTCGAATCATTTTTATTTGCTCAGCGGTTTGCTGAACTAGCTCAGGTCCTAACAATTTTTTTTCCCCTATTTCATACCAACATAGAGGTGATCTACACTTCCTCCCATACAAAGCTTCGTAAGACGCCATTCCTATACTGCTATGGAAGCTATTGTTATAGGAAAATTCTATTAAAGGTAGACTCACCTCCCAATTTTCCCTTTGCTCTAAGACACACGCTCTAAGCATATCCTCTAGGGTTTGAATGGTTCTTTCGATATGCCCGTCTGTATGAGGAAGGTAAGCGGTACTAAACTTCAAGGTAGTACCAAAAGACTCTTGTAAAGTCCTCCAAAACCTAGAAGTGAATTGTGGATCCCTATCCGACACTATGCTCATAGGTACCCCATGTAACTTCACAATTTCTATAACATATATTTGAGCTAATTTATCTAGAGAAAAATTAATCTTGATGGGTAAAAAGTGAGCCGATTTAGTTAATCGGTCAACTATCACCCAAATAGAATCATTGCCTAATCGAGTCCTAGGCAAACCTACCACAAAATCCATTGAAATCTTATCCCATTTCCATTCCAGGATATCCAAGGGCTGTAAAAGACCTGCAGGTTTTTGATGTTCAATCTTTACCTGTTGACACACTAGACATCTTGCCACAAATTCAGCTACATCCCTCTTCATACCTGACCACCAGAATCTATCTTTCAAATCTTGATATATCTTAGTGGCTCCTGGGTGGACAGTGTACTTGCTTCTATGGGCTTCTTCTAAAATCCTTTCTCTCAAATCATTTTGCTTAGGGACATAGATTCGGTGCCTATACATTACCAACCCATATGAAGCTTTGACAAATTCTTTAGAATCCTTTAGGGATCCTAGCAACTCATCCTCTTGTTGTGCTTCTAAAATTTGTTGCTTAAGCTCATTTTCAATCCTTAATTCTCCTAGATAAATCTTATGAGGCACTATTATAGTGGACAAACTTAAATTACTAAATTCTTCAATCAATTTCATCTCCCTACACATCATATAGGATACATGAAGTGACTTCCTACTTAGGGCATCCGCCACCACATTGGCTTTGCCTGGATGGTATTTTAAATCAAAATCATAATCCTTCAAAAATTCCATCCAACGCCTTTGCCTCATATTCAATTCCTTTTGCTCAAATAAATACTTTAGGCTCTTGTGGTCAATAAACACCTCAAATTTTGCTCCATACAGATAGTGTCTCCAAACCTTTAGAGGAAAGACCACCGCCGCTAATTTTAAGTCGTGTGTGGGATAATTCTCTTCATGTGGTCTCAATTGCCTAGAAACATAAGCCACTACCTTACCTACTTGCATCAAAACACATCCTAATCCTTTCTTGGGGGCATCACAATATATCTCAAATTTTCCCAATGGATCAGGAATGACTAATACAAGTGTAGTGGTTAGTCTCTCCTTAAGAGTTTGAAAGCTACTATCACAGTCCTTAGTCCACACAAAGAGGGCATTCTTCCTAGTCAATCTAGTTAGGGGTAAAGCTAATTGGGAAAATGATTGAATAAATCGCCTATAATAACTGACTAATCCTAGAAAGCTATGGATTTCAGTTACAGATTTAGGCCTATCCCAATCCATAACTGCTTTTGTTTTACTAGAATCTACAGTTACCCCACCCTCACAAATTTTCTTCAAGAACCCTAATTCATCAACTTCCTTCATCCACAAGTTTAAGCCATAAAATTAGTTACCAAGACACACTAGCATGACATTAACTCATAATTCATCATCAAAACCATTGCCAAGCATCAAGACAATCAAATTCGCCAAATTTCTCCAAGAACATGAAGAACAAAACCCTAATCATCAATCTCAAAATCAAAAATCCAAATCAGACAGTTTTCAGCCAATTCCAATCGGATAGAAATGTTTATCAATTTTCAAATAGCCTAGAGTGTAGGTTTAATTCCTCCCTTCAACTCAAAAATTACAACATTAAAGAAGAAGAAGGAAAATCTTTGAAAAGGGAAAAATATTGCCTATCTACCTGGATTTCCTGACAGCCTTTACGAAAGATGGAGAGGCTGATGCCTAGAACAATTTCTCTGTTGATCCCGGTTCAATCAGACAACTTTCTCTCTCTAGCTTTCCTTCTCCCTCTCTCTCCTCAAATTTTGGTGATAGCCATTAGTGGCTTCTCAACCTCCATTATCACCAATTTAATTAAAAGTTTGTGAGTTCCTGATATTTTGGCCCCTCAAATTACTTTTTCTTTGCATTTTAATCCATAGGTTGACATTTTTTATTAATGGCCTAAATTTTATCATACATTAAACCTACCCACATAACATCCTACTTAAAGCAATATATCATACAAAACACATATAATCAACCAATCAAAGTCATATACAATACATTTCAGGGATAGAGAAAATGTAGGTGTTATAGATCTTACTTAGAAAAAGTAAGGGGATAAAATGTCTATAATTACCCGAATTGAGAAATATGGGACTTACTAAGGGCATAGATAGCCATATGAGGTTTATTGTTTTTATTTGACAATAAAGTGCAATAGTAATGATAGGATTTGCATAGTGAAAAGTTTACCTGTGATGAAATATATATATATATATAGTGGAAAAGAATGGTGCTGGGAAGTTGTATGCTATCGTTAGACTAGAATTTTGGGATGGATATCTAGTAACTGGTCTGGGACGGTTATAGGATATACCGCATGCAGTGATATTTAGTCAGTTAGGAATTACTGTATGTGTTAGAAAAGTAATGCTTAGGTAAGTTAGCCCGGCCGGTGATGGAGGTTAGTTAGGGTAGCTTATTTAAGTATTACAATTTCTATAATTCTAGGTTATAGTCACGCCTAGTATACCCTTGCTCAATGCGACATAGGAGGCAATTCACGTACAGAGGTACGGTGGATGATCCTATTTGACTGACGGTGTGTGCACACATCAGGGGACGCCCTAACGGATGTCAGTTACATAGTTTACCCATAATGGGATAAGTCTTGTTCCACAGGTATGGTTCTATTACTTGGAGACAGGTAAAGGTTTTCATCTAAACGTCTATCATTAACTAAGTGCACTAAATTATATATACATATATATATATATTGATCACCTAGTATATTTAATTATTTGGCTAAGAGTGATCAAGTTTCATTATGTCTAGTTATAATTTAATTATACATGTTTTGTTATGAATTTAAGTAGTTGTTTAAGAGAGAGGTTTTCCGCATTAGAAACAAGGGCGGTTGAGTCACTAGCGAAACTATTTTTAAAATTACTTGTAAGTTACGCTACTGGGATTTTATATCTCATTACGCTAGTGGTTCAAGTATAATTGCTGCATAGCATGAACAAAGGATGATGGCATCCGAGGCATGCTTTTCTTGATGTGTGTAGCTGCCAAGTGAAGATGGTATTTGTATGTGATTGATATAGAGCTTCCAAAAAGGCATATTGTCTATTTGTATTTATATTTTAGTTCAGACTTTGAGTTGTATTTAAAGACGAATTTATAATAAAAAGATTCTTTCTTTTAAGTTCATCATTTTATAACCGTATTAATTGAGTTGTGGGTACTTAAATTAGTGATTATGTTTAGTAATTCAATTCAGATAAAACCAGGGAATAAGAGAAAAAGTTTTAAAATTTTCTCACTGTTGACCTTAAAATACATATAGTAATATATAATAATCATTAAAAATAGAGAAAAAGCTTGGATGTTACATTGGTCCAAGTAGTAAGTTTCTTGGTATCTCCTAAACAAAGTTTCGGATCCGAAACCTTGTGAATGTAGTTATCTCTATTGGGAGACTCTTCAATCATAGCCAGGTCAAGTCCAGAATAGTTGGGGCAGTACCTTATAGAGCAAGCAACCGACAAAAAAATATATAATCATTCCATATTATTTTCATGAACAATCCATTTGTTGCCTGGATCATATAGTGACAATATTCCAATTTTGATTAGCATCTAAGCTTAAACGAAATAAAACAAAAATATATAGTTTATAGAAATTTACACCAATTCTCAAAGTTAGCATCCCAAATTAATAGCATATATACAAATATGTTCTTAATGACAACATTATTATATATATATACTAGTAAAGTTGTTAACATGTATAATTTATAGCTAGAAGATCATAACCAACGAGGGATTGGTCCAAATGGTAAGCAACTTGATATCGCTTAAGTAAAGTCCCAAGTTTGAGACATTGTGAATGCATCTATTCTTGTTGGGAGACTCTTCACCATAGCCAAGTGCGCGATGTGAGTTGAGTTCGGATTAGTCGAGGCAGTGTCTCGAACACCGGGTTGACAACAAAAAAGCTAAAAGATCATAACTCGAAGAGTGTGATTGAGTGCAAAACACTCATCCATATATAATTAAATATTATTGGGTATGAGAGGAAAATTTAAATTTTTCGACCAACTTTTCCATCCATCTAGATGCGCCTATAAATCAAGGAAGAAATTAGTTACTATGGTCGACATATAAAATTTGAAAGATCACATATAAAAGAAATAAAGAATTATATTTTATCAGGTAGCATATTTATTATAATTAATGCCATGAATTAATGCAATTAATGTTGAATTTAGTATGTATAGTTTAATGCTTTTAAATGATAAATTGCTCACAATCAAAAAAGTGATCACAAACTTGCCATCTCTTACTTTTGTCAAAGACATTTTTCATCAAGACTCCAAGTACTAATTAATATATAATTATTTATCTTATTTATTTTATAATTAATTATATAAAATGTAATTTGAAAATTTTCAACTCAATATATAGACTATTTATGTATTTATTTTAAAATTAATTATATTTGTTCATTTATTTTCTCTACGCAAAAAGATCAAAATTTTTTTTTTAGAAATCAATTGTCATCGCTTCATAAAAGTTTATATTAGATGAAATGATAAGATAAATAGTTAAATAGTCATGTTTTTAATACAAACTTGTTACGCCAAAACTAGATTGTTGTTGTCCAATAATTTTGAAGTTGTTTATTATATTATTTTATCTATTTTAGAATCATTTTCTCCTATCACTACAAAGAAACTGATTTTTACCGTTGAATTTTTACAAGCGGTTTTAGAAAACCGCTAGTAAGGACAATTATTTCTAGCGATTTTTGAACCACCAAAAAGGCCTTTTTATTTTTGTGCGGGCCTTTTCGTTTTTTCACACTCATTCTTACCTTGAGCACCTCAAGAAGCGTGTAATACCCAAGAAATTTTTCGAAGTTTAAAATAAAATAAAAGGGGAAGAAAAGAAGTAGAAAAAAAATTTTAGGATTTAATTCAGGACCTAAGATATTGGAAACCTGAATTAAAAATAGGGAAAGGAAATTTAAATTAAAAATATAACTTTATTATTTTTAAGTGATTATTATTTATCTTATTATCTATTTTAAAAAGAAATAAAAAAGATAATAAAAAATATATTAGTTGTGTTTTAATTTAATTATTAATTAATTTATTTTTAATTATATTTATTTATTTATTTAATTATTATATTTATTTTTAATTATTTAAATTGGGGTGGGGGAATGTCGTGGATTTAATTAGAATAGAAAAAGAAAGAGAAAAGAGAGAAGGGGATGTGTGATAAGGAGAGAGAGAGAGAGAGAGAGAGAGAGAGAAGACGAGAGATAGAGAGAGAGGGAGGAGTGGACGAAGAAGAAGAAGGGGGAAGAGGGAGGAAACGTCGCTGGAAAACTCGCCGGAGGAGAGCTAGTCGACGCCGGAAAAGCTCACCGGAGCTCGACTACAACATCTTCCACACCTCCCACCGATCGAATTAAGGTTGGTAACCCCAATTTCATTCGAAACCCCAAAATTCTCCATTTTTATGGATTTTTTCGATTCACCTTCGATTGAGTTGTTTCGAGGGTAGATTGAGACCTAGAAAGTGTTCTTGAACACTTAGTTGGGGTAGGAATCGAGATTATAATCTCGAACTTGCCCAAATTCGAATTTGGAAGGATTTGGAGTTGAAATTCTAATTATTCATAAATTGGAGAAATTGTTGATAATTAGGATTGAGCTTGGATTTGAGTAAATAAGCTTGAATTGGTATTATTGAAATTATATTGTTCAAATATAAGTTGAACAAGACCCGTGAAGAGCTGGCCCGAGGTTACTAAGGTTGAACCCTGACGTTAACGTGCCGGGTCCCTGCTCGGTTTGCCCAAATACACTTTAAGGGTGACGTTGAGGGCTCCAAACCTCTTCTTTTCAATCTTAAACACCCTAGAATAATTCTAAATATGCTATCAAGCATCAATAATTATTTTAGGTACTTTCTTGTTTCTCATGGATGAAAACTTGCAGAACAATAAAGTCCAAATTCTAAGGTGGCAACTTAATTTCTTCGTAATTATTAGGAAACCTTAAGTAGGATAATTTAAAAGTATATTAAGGTTTAGTAACTCGAATCCAAAGCTCCAAAATCAATTTTGTCACGACCCCCGTTTAGAGAACTGTGACCGGCACAGATTGACAGAATATCTAGTATTGAAAATACATTCACATGCATTATAATGCCATGGCTATATCGAAATGGTGGCGTATCCTAGGCAAGAAAATCCACGGCCAGTGCCGCTTCAGGATATAGATATAGGAAAACATACATAATATATATAACCTGTGTACTGACTACACATCCGAAGATGTTGCCTATCCATTTCACATGCAACATATATATGTGTATATATATTTTGAAAACAAGTTTTCCCCGTATCGCAATATAACAATTCCTGATCTTTAAGGTGTGTGAAGCTGATAGTTCTAGATTTATTAATACAATCTAATTTTGGTACGTCTACCCTTTACTTTATGCTTCAATGATAAAGTAAATTAAATTACAATTACAATTTATTCACCCACATGAACAAGTTGTGGGTCTTGAAAAGTTTGGCTTGTCCCTCGTTCCACCGAGACTTCTTCCACCTATACTTAACTTGTCTCTGTGTAGTAAAAATGATGTGTGAGTCTTAACCATGCGACTCAGTGAGGACTCTCCCATCCCCGGCGCAAGCCGGGTACCATAGCGCTGGGAATGGGAGTCATACACAACCACATGCAAAAACAACTGGTTACTGTTCATTAGCATACATTCTTGGTGATCACGCAACAATAGATATTCAACCTAACCACTCACATGCATTTAACAAAAATAAGCATGCGGTAGTTTATTCCACATCATCAATCAACAAATACACATGTAACATATAGTGCCGACTTCTACTTACCGGTCTTCTCACTTTCAGCATGTTTGAATCAAACAAGACGTTATGGTGACGTAATCCTATACGTCACTACTACGTTGCACAATCAGTAATCATATGCAAACATAGACAATTTGTACATACACACAGATACTATAGCATACATCTACTTAATTTCCCCCACTTTGGGGTATCTACTAGCCACTACGTGGCTTTTCTACTTCGAACCCGTGCACTCGGGTTACTGGCCACCAGGTGGCAAAACATACTTAACACGTTCACTAGGGCACTGGTCACCCCGTGACAATCTATCAAACAATTGATCCATAGACACCAAGTGGCACGTCCTAACCCCCTGCTACGGGGCACTACCCGCGGTATCATCATAGCTTGAGCCCACTCATCCATTACCCAACGAGGCCACAATGGCGGGCACGGCACAACGTCTCAAAGCATGGCCAATGACACACCCTGGACCAACTCAACAGGGTAATTTGTCTTCTACTAGATCAGGCTCACGGTTCACCCGTAGGTTCCTCCCATGTCTTCTTATCTTGGTCACCCATATTAATAGGATTCTTTGTATCTTTTCCGAATGATCAACAATTCCTCTCCTTTTTAATATGGTCTAGTATCCTCAATAGGATATAACTCATATACCCGTCCAGATGCACTCTCTGAGCCTCAAGCTATCGTCATAGCAATATAAATCCTTTCTGACCCTGTTGCTAGGATAGGGCAATGACCATTGTCATGCTAATTATAAAACTGAGGCCTCAAGTGCCATCGGACGTTCTTCTAGTCGATGTACCACACGCTAGCATAACCAAATCTGAAACCCACCAATAACTCCTTTTGCATGATTATATTCTAAGTCACCATCGTGACGAGTTTTCAAAATAAAAGGTTAGTCCTTCCATACAAGGACTCTTACCACCGTCGTGGGAAAGATTTAATAAAATACTCATCATGCCTCCGGAGTGTATCAGTTGGCTTTGTAACACACCAATCATAGCAAACAATTACACTCTACTCCTATGTCTTCCTACCCAAACTACTTTCCATAACCTATCTTCTAGTTCTTTTATTCTTCTAACATTCTATACCTCTAGCTAACACTTACCAGACAAGCAGAGAATATACATACTCATGTAATCCACATAAGCATACAACCCTACGAGCAGAGATGAAAGAGCTCTCATCTTGGCCAACCTTCCATTCAATCCTCTCCTGTAACTTTAGTCTCCTTGGAGTTCCTGTTGCACTCTATTGCGTGCTGTTGTTCCTATAAGAACAACATGTACTTCATTAAGGTTATTACTTAGCTTAACTTGTTATTTATCTCTCCATTACTCTCACATATAGTCCATGGTTGCCACAGAGTCAAGCTCTTGGTCTTATTGGACTTCTCTATCCCGACTTATGTGTATCCTACCTCGGACACTCGACTTACTCGAGTATAACACTCTACTTGAGTGTTTCACATACTTGGATTTGAGTATTAGACCTCTATCTAACTTGTATTCAAATCTAAGGAAGCTTATCTAACTTGATTGGAAGGAATCCTAATTTTATGAAGGTCTAAGCATTTTGTTTCAACTTGGGTTTTTACTCGGGTTCTATGAAATCTAGTTTCTAAACCTCAATACACCTCTAATTCATCCTACTTAAGGCTTCCTAATACTTATGACAGAATAAAATTACCATTTTAGGATTTGGACTTCATTGTTCTGCAAGTTTCCATCCTTGAGAAACAAGAAGGTACCTAAACTAATTCTTAATGCTTGATAGCATATTAAAAATTATTCTCGGGTGTTTACCATTGAAAAAAAGAGGTTTGGAGCCCTCAAGATCACCCTTAAAGTGTATTTGGGCAACCCGAGTAGGGACCCGGCACGTTAACGTCAAGGTTCAACCATAGTAACCTCGGGCCAGCTCTTCACGGGTCTTGTTCAGCTAATATTTCAACCATATAATTTTAATAATGCCAATCCAAGCCTATTTACTCAAATCCAAGGTCAATCCTAATTATCAACAATTTCCCCAAATTAGGAATAATTAGAATTTCAACCCTACCTTCCAAATTCGAATTTGGGCAAATTCGAGAATATAATCTGGATTCCTGCCCCAACTAAGTGTTCGAAGAACACTTTCTAGGTCTCAATCTACCCTCGAAACAACTCAATCGAAGGTGAATCGAAGAAATCCTTAAAAATGGAGAAGTTGAGGGTTTCGAATGAAATTGGGGTTACCAATCTTGATTCGATTGGTGGGAGGTGTGGAAGATGTTGGAGTCGAGCTCCGGTGGTCGTGGCCAGCGTCGGACGGCTCTCTCCGGCGAGTTCCCCTTCTCCGTCCGCCCTCTCCCTCTCTCCTTTACTTTCGTTTTTCTCTCTCTCTCTTCTTATTCTCTCTTATGCCTCCCCCTTCTCTCTTTTTTCTTTCTTCTTTCTTTTCTTTCTTTCTAATAAGCCCACGGCACCCCCACTTAGAAATAAAAAAAATTATAATTAAAATAATTAAACAAGAAATAAATAAATATAATTAAAAATAAATTAGTTAATAATTAAATTAAGACAAAACTAATATATATTTTATTTTCTTCCTTTTGTTTTAAAGTAGATAATAAGATAAATAATAATCACTTAAAATAATAAAGATATATTTTTAATTTAATTTCCTTTCCCTATTTAATTCAGGTTTCCAATTTCTTAGCTCCTGAATTAAATCCCAAAAATTATTTTCTACTTCTTTTCTTTCCCTTTTATTTTATTTTAAACTTCAAAAAAAAAAATTTCCGGATTCTTTTAACTTTCATGTTTTTTCTATATTCTTTTTAAAGTCTTAAATTCCTAGCCCCGAAATAAATCATTCTTTAATCGTCAAAATTTTTAAATAAATCATTCTTTAATCCTCAAAATTTTTCGGGGTATTACAAATTCAAGGTGATCGATAATTGTACGAAACCAAGTGTGAAGCACGAGTCTTATTTGATTCCGGCTCCACTCATTCCTATGTGTCGCATGCATTTGCTTCTAAATTCAACAAAAGTTCGTCTAGAACGAAAGAAACAGTACTGGTCTCTACTTCAATGGGAGAATTTGGACAAGTAGAGTATGTGCACAAGTCTTGCATTGTGGAGATTGATGGTCATGAGACTGCAGTAGACCTTCGGTTGTTGTGTATGGTTGATCTTGATGTAATCCTCGGAATGGATTGGTTGTCTTCATGCCATGCGGTTGTGGACTGCAGGGCTAAATGTTTGAAATTTAATATGCCAAACGAGGAGCCTTTTGTCAAGGATCTCGGCTTTGTGCACCGTATCCAAGCTTGATCTCGACTTTGAAGGCATCCAAGTTACTTGCCAAGGGATGTAAGGGGTATTTGGCTTTGGTCAAGGATACCACGAAAGCACTACTTTCACCGACTCAAGTACCTGTAGTGCGAGATTGAATTTGAAATTGAGCTGCAACCTGGCACCCAACCTATCTCCACACCACCTTACCGGATGGCTCCGAAAGAGTTGAAGGAGTTACATACGCAGTTACAAGAATTGCTTGACAAGGGTTTTATAAGACCCAGCTTCTCTCCTTGGGGTGCACCGGTCTTTTTTGTGAAGAAGAAGGACGGATCTTTGCGGTTGTGTATCGATTACCGAAAGTTAAACAAGGTGACGATCCGCAATCAATACCCACTGCCGAGAATAGATGACATATTTGATCAGTTGTAGGGTGCGAAGCGGTTTTCCAAGATTGATTTGCGATCTGGGTACCATCAATTAAAGATTCGGGAATCAGATATACCTAAGACCGCATACCGAACCTGATATGGACATTACGAGTTCTTGGTGATGTCCTTCAGATTAACTAATGCTCCTGCAACGTTCATGGACATGATGAACATGGTCTTTAAACCATTTCTGGACCGATTTGTCATTGTCTTCATTGATGACATCTTGGTTTACTCTAAGAATTCTAAAGAACATGTAGAAACTTGAGATTAGCTTTGCAGAAGTTGAGAGAGGAGAAATTGTATGCCAAGTTCTCCAAATGTGAATTCTGGCTTGACAAAGTTGCCTTTTTGGGTCACGTGGTATCATCAGAGGGAATCCACGTTGATCCAAGTAAGGTAGAAGCGGTGAAGAATTGGTCCCAGCCTACCTCAGTTACTGAAATTCGCAGTTTCTTGGGCTTGGCTGGATATTATAGAAGATTTGTGCAGGATTTCTCTAAGGTTGCTGCACCTATGACTAAGTTGACTCAGAAAGGGGTGAAGTTCATATGGGATGACAAGTGTGAGCAGAGTTTTCAGAAGCTGAAAGACAGTCTCACTACCGCTTTGGTGTTGGCATTACCTGAAGGCACAGGAGGGTATGTGGTATACTATGATGCATCGAGGATCGGGTTAGGGTGTGTCTTGATGCAGCACAGCAAAGTGATTGCGTATGCATCGCGACAACTAAGAAAACATGAGAAGAATTACCCGACTCACGACCTCGAGATGGCTACTGTAGTATTCGCTTTGAAAATTTGGAGGCATTACTTGTATGGTGACACTTGTGAAATTTATACACACCACAAAAGCCTCAAATACATTTTCGAGTAGAAAGACTTGAACTTGAGACAACGTCGATGGTTAGAGTTGTTGAAGGACTACGACTACACGATCTTGTATCATCCAGGAAAGGCTAATGTTGTAGCCGATGCTCTGAGTCGGAAATCGATGGGCAGTCTTGCTCATATAAGTGAAGAAAGAAGACCGTTGATCAGAGAGTTGCACGAGCTAGAACAAACGGGGAATCAATTTGAGATTGGAAGTTCCAACTCACTTTTAGCTTATTTGCAAGCTAAATCCTCTCTGGTAGAAGAAGTGAAGGCTAGGCAGGATGAAGATACCGACCTAAAGCAAATCAGGGATACTATAACTAAAGAGAAAGGGGACGACATCTGATTCTCTATTGATGATTTCGGAGTACTTCGGTTAGAGGGACGACTGTGTGTCCCTATGGTCGATAACTTGAAAGAAAGAATTTTTGAAGAAGCACACTAGACAGCTTATACAATCCATCCGGGAGCCAATAAAATGTATCATGACCTGAAACAGCTGTATTGGTGGAATGGCATGAAGAAGGACGTCGCAAACTATGTAGCCAGGTGTTTAGTGTGCCAGAAAGTCAAGGCTGAACACCAGAAGCCCGCCGGAACATTACAGCAGATAGAAATACCTGAGTGGAAATGGGAGATGATAACTATGGATTTTGTAACAGGGTTGCCAAGATCACAACGTGGATTTGATTCGGTTTGGGTGATAATGGATCGCATGACTAAGTCCGCGCACTTTCTGCCAGTTAAGACCACTTACGAAGTGAGTCAATATGCGAAGATTTATCTATCAGAAATCGTTAGATTGCACGATGTGCCCATGTCCATAATATCTGATAGAGTGCCACAATTCACTTCCAAGTTTTAGAAGTCATTGCAGGAAGTGTTGGGAACGAGAGTCGATTTGAGTACTGCATTCCACCCACAGACTGACGGGCAAGCAGAAAGAACCATTCAAATCCTTGAAGACATGCTTCGGGCGTGTATTATGGATTTCGACAGAAGTTGGGAAAGGTATTTACCTTTGGCTGAGTTTGCTTACAATAACAGTTATCAAGCGAGTATCTAGATGGCACCGTTCGAGGCTCTGTGCGGTCAAAGGTGCAGGTCCCCGATTGGGTGGTTCGAGGTCGGAGAAGCTAGTTTAATCGGCCCAGAATTGTTACAAGATGCCTTGCAAAAGGTGAAGTGTATCAGAGAGAGATTGCTGACGGCTCAGAGTAGGCAAAATTCATATGCAGACAATCGAAGGAGAGAAGTTGAGTTCGCCATTGGTGAACAGGTGTTTCTAACGATATCACCGATGAGAGGCGTAATGCGGTTCGGTAAGAAGGGGAAGCTGAGTCCCCGGTATATCGGACCATTTGAAATCTTAGAACGAGTTGGGAATGTGGCGTATCGGTTGGAATTGCCTACGGAATTGGAGGGAGTACATCCTGTCTTTCTTGTATCAATGCTTCGGAAATATCTTCCCGATCCCTCGCACGTGATCCAATCGCAAGACGTGCAACTAACCGAAAATCTTACATATGAAGAGGAGCCAGTGGAAATCTTAGATCGGTAGTTGAGGAAACTAAGAACGAAAGAGATTCCATTGGTTAAAGTTCTGAGGAGAAATCACTCGACCGAAGAATCTACATGGGAAGTCGAGGGTGAAATGCGCAGGACGTATCCTCATCTGTTTCAAGACTAAGGTTAGTATTTTGTTTGAAATTCAGGAACCGAATTTCTTAAGGGGGGAAGATTGTAATATCCGAGATCTTGATTTTTATTAATATCACTATTATTAATTTATTTTTCTTTGGGAAAGAAAAATAAATTAAAATAAAAAGTTGAAATAAAAGAAAGAAGGAAAAATAGGGAATAAATATAATTTTTACAGGACCTAAAGGAAATAGGGATTTAAAAAGGTGGAAAGAAGTAGTATTTAACATTAAAATATAAGATTAATTTTATTTTATTTTTTTTTTTGCCAAAACCGTGTGCCCCTTTTCCAATTCATTTAAACAAAAAAAAATATAATATTAGCCAACACACATCACATTAAAACAAAAAAAAAGAGAAAGGAGGAGCAGATGCACAAAACGAACGAGGACCACCCGAGAAGAGAAGAGAGAGGCTCACGGCGGGTTTAGGCCGAAATCACGCCGGAGGGAGGGTTCCGTCGCCGGTGAGGGCCACCGAAGACGGTGGAATGAGTAAGCTAAAGCCTCTTTTGAGCCGTGAATTTAATTCTTTTATTAGTTAAATACTCTTATGAACATATGAAGCGAAATTTAGTTAGGTGGGAATCTCTAACCTAAGCATTTAGAGGTCCTAAGTGGCTTGAAAGTATGAAAGCTGATATAAGACAATATGGACTTTCAAAAAGAGCAATTTAGACGACGTAACGAATTAAATAATTAGTTCTTGGAAATAGTTAGAGGGTGCATGAGCATTAGCATGGCACGTGCATGTTAGATGCTTAGTTAGACGTTCTAAATTTCTTAAATATATATGTGTATAGGGCACCACAGGGTAATTGGAGTTTCAGGCACTCCGAGGACTAATCAGGAGGACCAACGAGGTGTGGGGCTCTCTCATCCCTGCCCCACAGGGTTAGATGACAACGTGCAAATGTGGTTTGCCTTATTTTATGCAGTTATCATATGAAATGTACTTATCTGAATGAGTTTGCGCTACGTGTGTATGATTAGTGAGTAAAGAGTGAAGATGCAAACCAAATATGTGTATATGTGATAATATGGCTCATCGAGCCTTATATGTTACCGTGGGTAGGATTGAGTCGTGATTTCATATGTGAGATTTCAGTAACATTAGAAACCAATACAGGAAGGGAACTACACCTGAATCTGAAAAATATGAAAGGAAGGAGGGAGTGAGTCTAACGACTTAGTGAGCATACGACACATACCATACAGGAAGGGAACAACCCGAAGGCACGAGTTTTTCGCAATCCATGTTCGATAGTGACATTTAAAGATGCGGTATAAATCGAAAGTAAAATGCAAGTTTACGTATAAATTAACAAATCCGTTCAAAATAAGGTTAATTCTCAAGTCCATCAAATTCATAACCCGAAAATCATATTAAGAGAAACATCTATACAAAACCAGTCAAAACTGACATGAGCACAAGGCTCACAAAATCGGAAAGGCCTATGACTTTAAATAATCAGATGAGCATTTAGCTCAATATATCAGATATATCTAATCCACGTGTGTTACGTGGCCGACAAACGGGGCTAGCAACACCCCTTCTAGTTGGGGTTCCAAGGTGTACCAAGGGCTAACGATACTGCGTTAGCATCAGGGTTCCGTACTAGATAATTCCTCAAATAATTTTTTTTTACAAAAAGAAGAGTTCTTACAATTATAAATTATCTAATCAAAATATATTTTGCCTTGAAAACCACAGAGATGCAAAAATAAGCATTCACAATTTAATTTCTCATATCAAAGAGAGTAAGGTCTCCTTGAATGCAACAAAATATATATATATATGAAATAATTCACTGAATAATAACTGAAGCATCATTAAGAATATGATTTCAAGGCTATTTAAAGATGTCACGACCCCCTATCGGACGTCCGTGACCGGCACCGGAGGTAGGATTTCAACTATCCCGTAAGCCTCTAATCCCTGATTAACATTTTCACATGTTTATAACTACCCATTTCTAATATAAACAATATATAATATTTATGGTCATCCATATCCGGTGACCTAAGTAACGTGCAATCCACGGCTCGCTCAACGCCGCTTCAGTCTATACATATACACATAATCACTCACACGTAAATATAGTATACACATTGATCACGCGCTTCAGGGCGGGTGATCTATCCTATTCACATGCAGAAGTCCTGTATACAGTCATACATATATTTAATCACAAGCTTGCATATAGTTTACATATTGATCACACGCCTATCCTATTCACATGCGGAAGCCATATTTTCATACCATCAGGTATTCAGTCACACATATATATAATTTACATATTGATCATACACCTCAAGGCGTGTAATCTATCCTAGTCGCATGCGGAAGTCATATATATATATATACACATAATATATGTCATATCACAGTCTATATTCCCCAACACCATGACCTAACCTTAACCTTAACCTGTATGAAGCCGACAATGCTAGAATTCAAGTATGATATATATATATACACAGCAGATGTAACCGTACAAACGCTACGCCCAAAAAGGATTTATATATATATAAAACACGACGTATGTACATAACCAAAATACTACCGACGCGAACTAAGCGTGCGGTCTTTAGATCTATCTGCCTCCTTGAGAAGAAGTGGATGCGTGCCCGACTCCTGAACCTCCTGTATCTGAAACATTTAAATAAGAAGAGTGAGTCGAACAAACTCAGTGAGAAGCTCCGCCATCCCTAGCGTAGCAGCGGGTACCACTACAGCTGGTGGATGGGAGCAACCACAACCACATACGCACGAAACGGATTTTCATTGTGACCTTTAACATGACCAGGCAATCAATGTATCATATTCACAAGTAAAATCCTAATTCATGCTCCTAACATATTTATTAATCCGCATGTAAATCAATCTTAACATACATCATTTGGTTTCATAGTTAACACATACTTGTGCACGTAGGCTCTCACTTTTTGTCTCCCGCATTACGCTAAGAGAAATACTGGCCCGAAGGCAATCTTATGTTCGAACACAGTTGATCACACTAGGAACTTTCTGACTCCAAAGCACGCTTAGAGTAATAGCTGGCAACTTGTCTGACCTCAGTTAAACCAAGGTAATGGCCACTATGTGGCATACTTACTGTTAACAAAATCCTGTCTGTCCGACCAGGATAATCGACTCGATCTACCCGAACTAACCTAACGAGTTCAACTAACAATTTAACCTTGAAAGACGGCTTATTAGTAACTAACTGAATATTACACGTATTTATTAATTAGGCCTAGTTTTCCCCCTTTTCAATTATGCAACCCTCTCGATCACAATTAACAACCTAAGTTCATTTTCCTCAAGGTACCATACGGTCAAAACCATTACAACGATGATCAATTTAAATGGGTTTCTAAAGTTACTGAACTCTCACATATGAAATCACAACACAATCCTACCCATGGTAACACATAAGGCTCATTGAGCCACATTATCACATTTACACATATTTGGTTTGCATTTCCACTATTTACTTACTAACCATACACACGTAGCGCAAACTCATTCAGATAAGTACATTTTATATGATAACTGCATAAAATAAGGCAAACCACATTTGCACGTTGTCATCCAACCCTGTGGGGCAGGGATGGGAGAGCCCCTCACCTCGTTGGCCCTCCTAATCAGTCCCTGGAGTGCCTGGAGCTCCAATTACCCTGTGGTGCCCTATACACAAATATTTACAAACTTTAGAAACGTGTAACTAAGCATCTAAAATGCACATGCCATGCTAATGCTCATGCACCCTCCTGATATTTCCAAGAACTAACTATTTAGTTCGTTACGTCATCCTATTTGCTCTTTCTGAAAGTCCGAAATGTCTCATATTGGACTTTCACACTTTCGAGCCATTTAGAACCTCTAATAGCTTAGGTTAGAGATTCCCACTTGTCTAAATTTTACTTCATGTGTTCATATGGGTATTTAACTAATAAAAGAATTAAATTCACGGCTCGAAAGTGGCTTTAGCTCACTCATTTCACCGTCTCCCTTATTCGCCGAGTAAAAGCTTAACTATGACCTCTTTAATTATATATAAAAATATAATTAAGTATAAATAGAGCCTTGGAACCAATTTAACGGGTCTCAAGTGTCCACCACGGACTAGACCGAGGTGTCCAACCCACTGCACGGTGGCTTAGTATTTCGCCTCTTTTTCACCGGATTGGGTTCCGGTTGAGACGGGAAATACTCGAGCTTTATTCCCTTGTCTATTTCCAGCAACTACAACACTTATACTACTCTATTCCAAGCCTAATCATGCATCAAACTATCCATTTCAAATTTTAGAGTAATTTCCTAACCCAATTTTCCTAATTTCCATACCCGGTCAATTCCTACGGTTTAACTTCGATTCTGAACCTCACTAAGCTTTCAATAACATTCACTAAGCTCAAATTTAACCCCGGAATGCCCCGATTGTAAGTATTTGAAGAATTTCTAAAATACCCAAAATTGGAGAAATTGGGGTTTTTGAAGTTTGGGGCTTTCTCACCTTGATTCAATCGGGTATAAAGCTTGGTGGTGATGAAAGAAGACTCCGATCAGCTTTTCCAGTCACTGGCGCACGTTCTCTGGTGAGAAACCGGCCCAAAACCACCGTCACGTTGCTTCTCCCCTTCGCCTTGGCTGTCTCGCGTGCGTGCTCTCGGTTTCGTGCTTCACGCTACTGCTCCTCTCTTTTTTCTTTCTGTTTTTTGTTTTGTGAATGGGGGTCACGGTTTCGACCCCCTTAAAAATAATAATAAGATTAATATATTTCTTATAGTTAAATCTCTTTTTTCCTCCCCGCCCCTTTTTAGTTTCCCCTTTTCATTTAAGTGCAAAACTTAATTTTTAAAATCCCATTTCTTTCCCTTCTTCATTTTATTTTTAATTCTAACCCCTTTAATTTAATTTATTTTTCTTCCAAAAAGAAAAATAAATTAAATAATGATGATAATAATTAATTTAAATATTTCAGGTATTACAAGAGATTTCTTACTTAAAATTTCACAAAACATTATAGTTACTAATAATAATAGTAATAACAACAATAATCGATTCATTAGTTCAAAATGCAGAATTGGTCAAATGAAGAATAGAAGAGAACCGAAGGTATAAAATTTGATTTGTTCCCCATAATAAACTAATAGACCGAATTTGGATCAAAAGTAGGAATGGTATGAAAAAAGAGTACAATATGCATAATCCACTCACAGATAATCCAAGCTAGAAGAGTATGTCCCGATAATTCTCCAATCAAGCTTCTCCATTGCGAGTATCCTCAGAGGTCCCTAAAATTATAAATATCATAAGTGTCATTCTCACCTTCAGATCAACTATTCACATCTTTCCTCAACTCCAATCTCTTAGTTCCACATCTCTTTTCTTCCCTTCACTCATACTTCAATATTTTTCTCATTTATTTTCATTCTAAATTTTCCATTCACCGCAACAATTCAATTACTCAATATTTCACCTTCCTAAACTTTACTTAAAAATTCCTAAATCAACTTATAATTACTAAATTTATAGGTGGGGATAAAAATTACCTTTGGGAGCTAAATTTGATTAAACAAGAGTTGTAGGAAGCCCTTCAATCTAACAATTAAAGCTTAGAAATGCCAATCTAGAATCCCCAAATTGAAACCCTAACATTTCAACAAAATTAGATCAACTAAATGAATGTGGGAGATCTTAGCTAGCAAAATGGAAATAATAGAAGGAAAGAAGCTCCAAAGACTCTTTAATGGGATGAAAACTCACCCTTCCACTATTTTTGTGACCCCACAAAGCTGAAAATGCAAAAGAGAGATGGAGGGGAAAAGGGAAACCGTACTTGAACAACAATGGTGAAGAAGCGGTGGCCCGAGCTTGTGGCGGCGGTTGGTGATGGTCACTGGCATCGATTTCCGGCATGGTTCAAGTGGGTGTGTATTTGGAATGGGAAAGGAAGAAGACAGAGGGTGGGAAGAAGCAGAGGAAGAGAGCTACGGGAAAGAAAAGGAAAATGTGAAGAATAAAGAGAAAAAGAAAAGGAAAAGGAAAGAAAGAGGAAAAGAAAAAGAAAAATAGAAAAATGAGATATTTTGAAATATGCTTATTTAGTACTTTTGGGCATATAAGATTGATATTTTCATGTTCTAATTATTTCATAAAAATAAGAATAGATCCCAAAAATAATTAAGACCTCAAAATTATTTATTTTGGTCACTTATACTATACTAAATTAATTCTTTAAATACTACGTAATACTGTGTTATTACACAACATAAATCTCCAAGTCATTGAGCCCATTTGATGTGAGGTCTACCCCTATGTCTATCTATCTCTTATACTTTTTGGTGTTGAACAACATCAGATCTTTTTTAAGTAGCAGATACATTAACACTTGAAAATATATATATATATATATATATATATATATATATATATATATATATATATAGGTAAACATATATCATATAAACATGAGGAGTACAAAAGGAACTCGTGCAAGTGGTCTCTTCCATTTTTTTGTCATCAAAGCCTTCAAATTCTTCCAATGATAAGTCCATAGTGTCTCCAACACTTTATGAGAAGCCCAACGCAACAATTGTCTTCATCCTCTTCCATTTTCTTCACATTCTTTGTGTATTCAAACTGCATTTTTAAATTAAATCATATAAACATTATTAGTATATTATGTATTTTATTTCATCAGTCAAACTCGATCATTCATATATATATATATATATATATATATATATTAGTCTTTTGCACATTGTACTGCAATTGCAATCAAGCTATAGGAGTTAACCATTTTATAATTCCATACCTTGCATAGCAAAGATGTCATCAATTTTGGTTACTTGACGCTTGAGAAGATTCAAGTTATCTTTGTGCTGTGTTTTGGTACTTCATTGATTTGATATTGATAATATATACCCAACCTTCATCTTCCATGACCACTTTCTTCATAAAATCTAGGGCAAATACATAAGGTTGGAACGTAACTACAAGTTTGTGTGTCAATATACATAAGGTTAATGCCCTTTTATAGATGAGTGAAAGTGGTTTTAGGATAGGAAAACAAGGGGCTTGATGAAAACTATGTGCCTATCAGTTACATTAGCATTTATGAAGAGTGATAGTTTTTATAAAATAGGAAAATTAGGAATGGAAATGTATAATCAATTACTGGTTAAGTTCTTGCGCCATCTTTTGTGTGTTTAATAATTAAAGTTATATAACAAGAATATTAGCTATCGTAATTAGCTTCTAACTTAATTAAACACAAAACATAACAAAAATATTTCATAAAAAGTTACACCAATTTCCGAAGTAATCATCTAAATAAGATATAAATATGTTCTAACGACAAAATTACGATATGTAGGTTATATGACGTCTAACTCATATATTTGTATACTAGAGGCTTCGCATGCACGTACGTACATGCAATTTATTCTTAATTTTTTAAAATATAATTATTATATTTTAAAGCTGTAACTTTGGAATAATCCGCCTTGGGACACGTGCCACTCAGCTTCCAGAAGCCTAGCGGCAGCACACACAAGCAGCTCGTGGCACCACTTACCTGCTACTTACGTGGCTCTTGCCCACGTCACCTCGCGTGAATACCCACTCAACTAGACGTGGGAACTCTCTGAGCATCGTGGGACGACCCACGTCCCACGAGATCGTGGGTTGAGCACAACCTCCCCACACTCAGTATAAATAGACCCTCACCCGCGGGACTAAAGGATAAGCAAGTTCAAGGACTATATCACTAGATTCGAGATACCTCAAATACTCCTAGAGAGCATCACTCATCGCCATTCTAGTAGGCAGCCTGAGCACCCTCAGACGCCACACGCATCCCGAGTTTCGCTGTAGGCACCGTCAGGTTCGACCACCGGCAAGCTAATCTCCGTCCCTGAGCATCCCGCCAATAGGGCTCCCAGCAGCCCTCAGAGACCCGAGCTCTCTCCCATTAAGGCAACCTACTAAGAGCGGCTCGCCCACCCGGAGTACCTTAGACACGTGTTAGCCGCACACGGCCCACTACAGGTAATTACCTTGCCTAACGGCTCCTTTAGACGCCACCATGACGAACTACGTGGACTTTGATCTCTTTTGAAGGGTACGTAGGCACCTAGGTGCATCGCCTAAGGACAAGTCCCCCAAGGTTAAGACTCCTTGCGGTCCTTAATTGCAAATTACAATTTTCTGAACCAAAAATAACAGTTACAGTGACGCCCACCGCGGTCTTCCTCAGACCACAATGCCTTGCGCACTCTGCCGCTAAACGACATTTCTTTTTCGAGGAGTAGGAGTATACACCTAACACTCAGAAACCTGTATTTTTTATCTTGTTCATAGGATACACTACAGGATGACCGACTCGAATGCCTCCACAGCCACGACCGACGCAAGCGCTTTAAGGCGCATCGCGAGGAACAAGCAGGGAACGACCGAAGCAGGAGGAAACACGACTCAACCCCAGAACGCCTCAATGACGCAGGTAGCCATTGCAAAAACTGTGGTCCAGAACCCGACACCCGGAGAGGAAACCTGCCCCCAACATCCTTAAGGCATGCTGCATGTTCCTTGCCCTACAGTCGGCAATCAAGAAATAGCGGAGCTGAAGAGGAACCCGTGAGAGGTAGAGCTCGCCCGCCTTGAGGCAGAAATAGCAGCCCTACGCCAACAGCAGTGGGAGGAGAACAAGAGCCTCGCCCAAGCAAGCGCAGGCGCCCAACTACCACTAGTGCCACAAGGCGCGACGGCACAGACCTCCAGCGACCCTATCAACCTACTCGCAATACAGTTCGGGACCTTACCAATGGAATTCGCACGATTGTCACTACCAGCACCAACACCCCCGGCAGTAATCCCACCTGGACCAGTAATGATCACCGGACAAGCAGCGTGGCCCGCTACGAGCTATCCGCGACTGCCAGTCCCGAACTACCCACCGAGATCCTATCTACACATGCCCTGGGCAGGAACCTAGAGCCCGTATGCCACTTGTGGCGCAAATGCTTACCAGTGGCCCGGTTTCAACTTCCAGGGAAAGGGGAGACATCCTTTTGCGCAACAAATCTTGAACGAGCACGTGCCCATGGGCTTCAAGATGCCTTTCCACATAGAACCTTACGACGGAGAAACTGATCCACGGGATCACCTTAATACCTTTAACTCAACTATGTCGATATTAGGTATGACGGACGGCCAACAATGCTGAGTCTTCTTGTCGACCCTGAAAGAGGTGGCCCTAAGGTGGTTTTCGCTGCTACCCACTAATTCGATCAACAGCTTCGAACAGTTGGCACAAACTTCCCTTACGCAGTTCGCTAGTAGAAAGGAATACAAAAAGAATGTGCACTCCTTCATTGGTTTCCACCAAGAAGATGGAGAAACCTTGCAAGCCTTTCTGGCCCGCTTCACCAAACTCTCGCTCCAGGTCCGAGGCCTCCAGGACGCCGTCGCCATCTTTGTCATCAAACAAGGTCTCCGATGTTTGCAGTTTTATGGGGAACTCAACACATGCCCCGTCTCCACCTTACAAGAGCTGATAGACCACGCAGAATGGTTCATCCAAGAAGAAAATGCGCAAATCGCCAAAGACAAGATGAGGAAATTCCTGATAAGCAGGTCCGACATGGAACGAGCGGAAAAGAAGAAGGAAAAAGCGGTAGTAGAAAGCCAAACTCCCAAGGAAAAAAACAACAGAAAGTGGTCACCCCCTGGACCACCAACGCCTCCCAGAGGACAATTCACAAGCTACACTCCCCTCAACAAATCCCACGTCGGGGTCCTTGAAGGAATTTATCACTCAGACATGCTCAGCTTCCCTCCTCAGATCAAGAGGCGAAAAACGGGAAAACCACTGGACAAGTCCAAGTACAGCCAGTTCCACAAGGATTACGGGCACGAAACCAACGACTGCATCCACCTAAAGGATTAGATCGAAGACCTGATCCGCAAAGGATAGCTCGACAGATACATCAAGGAGGAGAGCAGAGCTAACACAGAGCACTCACGAGAGGCCAACGATCAGACACCTAATCGTGGAGTCATCAATGTCATTACATGCGGTCTGCAGAGAGGAACTTCCTCGTTACCACTAAACAAGAAAAGGGTGGAGCGCTCCATACTCGCCCCCGACTATGTCCCAAAGCACAAGAAGAGGAGTGAGCCCAAAGGAGATCCCATCACATTCGATCTCACTAAGCTAGAGGGACCAGTCCATGACGACCCCATGGTGGTAACCGCTATAATCGCCAACTACGAAGTCAAGAGTGTCTTGATTGACCAAGGATCCTCGACAGACGTCCTCTACTTCGGTACTTTCAAGAAACTCGGGTTGGACGAAGCTAGCATAAGGCCATCCCCCGGCACACTCATAGGGTTCTCAGGAGCCCAAGTTCCCGCAGAAGGAATCATTACCGCCCGAACAACCATGGGCACCTTACCAAAGGTCACGAGCCTCGATGTAGACTTCATCATCGTCTCAGCACCATCGACATACAATGCAATCATAGGGCAATCGTCCCAAAACAAACTCAAGGCTGCTGTGTCCACCGCACAACTCACAATGAAGCTCCCAACACCCCACGGGGTTGGAGAAATCGTGGCGGACCAAAAACTGGCGCGAGCATGCTACGCAGCAAGCCTAACCAAGACCGTCAAGGTCGCTCGCCTTGGTCCCCAAGAAACACGCGAGGAACCCCCCGAGGGTAAAGAGTAAGGAGAAAAGAAGCTGGAGTTCACTCACTCGGACCGAACCTCCGCCTAAGCTTTGAACACACTTTGTGCTCTCATACCACCTTTCGGTCAAGTCACGTATGTCTCTTTATTTCAAATTTAGGATTCACTTCAGCTTGACTAAGGCTCGCCTGACCTAGGCAACTCGAACGTAATCATCTTGTTTACTTTCAGCCTGACTAAGGTTAGCCCGACTGAGGCTGCACGAATGTAACCATTTTGTCTATTATTAATCAAAGTATTCCTTTCTGACAAGAGACATGACTTCAATCTGCAAAGTACTCGCACAAGTCCTCTCAATGGACAACGGGCCGACCGCCCGAAGAAACGCTAAGCGCCTCCAAGGCCAAGCTAATATTCCTCCAGCAGCGCGGTAAAAACCCCTTGGGTGCCAAAACACAAAACGAACGTTCGACAAAACCATGCTAGCAAACCGCATACAAACCGTCTTGATCACACGGTACTCGTGCAATAAGTCTTTTTACCCAGACGTAAAGAGATAACAACGAAAAACGAAATTGTACTCACACAAACCTTTTTGCCCAAAAGTAAAAAGAGAGGCAGTAAAAATTCTTTAAATTCTCATGAAATATAAAAAATGAGAAGGCGTACGCCTATTACAAAAGGTAAACACCCTAAAAATACATGAACCTATTCTTGGGCATCCCCAAGATCTACAAAGGTCATGGCCCCCGCAGGCTCAACGTTGCCAGGCCCTTCCAACAGCTTCTGCTGGATTGCTTTAGCTAACTGCTAAGAAGTAGATCCAATCCCTGAAGTACGTCTGCCGATATGAGACAAAACTTGGTGGTCCACCAGACGATCGGCCAGCTGACGAAGATAGGCAATGTTCAACGGAAGGTCTGCCTCCATCCGACCGCGGAGCTCACCGTCAAAGAGCTCCAAAGAAGGGTGCAGAGAAGCCACCCATTGCGCTGAAAACCTCTCCCCAAGGAGACGCTCAAGCTGCTCGACTACCAGAAGCATGTCGTACATCCTTTGCGCCAGTAACTCTCCCTGGAGATCAGCAATGTCGGCGACTCTCTCCTCAGCCGCCAGCCAACTGGAAAGGTTCTCAGAAGCATGAGTCTCCGCACTCTGCAAGGCTTCACGAAGAGAGTGTAACTCTTGTCGGCGCCTCTCAGCATCTTCCCGACGGACGACCAGCTCTTTGCGAGTCTTCTCCAATTCTGAGCAAAGAAGTTTAACCTCAAGGATGCTTGACTTTAGCCTTAAGACGGGCCACCTCGTGAGTCAAGGACTTAATCTCCCGTCCCTGGTCCTCACTCTCCAACTTCTTCGTAGATAGCTGCCCGTGCACATCCGCCAAACTCTTCAGAGAGACCTCCAGAGCTTGGCTCTTGGAGGCTGCAACACCAAAAAACTGGTCTCGGTCAAGACGGTTCTCCCCCAGCAAAAAAGGCAAAAGTCAAAAACACGAAGGATAACCCAGGATAGCAGAACACCAAGATAAAGAAGTTCACAACACGCTTCTCCCACTCAAGGCCAGCCTGGTGGAAGTCAGCTAATGCCTCAGCAACTCGGCCGAAGCCTCGAACAACAAGATTCAGGGGAGAAGTGTCCAGCCGCCTAGCTTCCCTCTCTCGCATCTCCACGGGGAAGCACCTGCCCAACGCCACCTGCTCGAAAGGTAGTCCCCCCTTCGGTCGCCCAACGGGTTCTGAAGGGCCGATGCTCGACCCTGATACAACTTCCTTTGTGGCAGCCACTTGACTCACCACTACATTCCCTCTGTCGGAGAGGGCCCCCGCCTCTGCGGCCATGTCATCCCTGGCTGGAGCCTCAGCCATGGGCTCACCTACCGGAACCTGAATCTCAGCAGAATCTCCAGCAGGCTCCTCAACCGCCACCCTAGCCTTCTTAGCAGCTGGCTGATTAGCCCCGTCAGCGGGACTCAAGACGGGAGGACGAGTCGATAGAATCACTTTAATAGGTGATTGGCGAACAGAAGTGGAACTGGGAACAGAGGTCAGAACAACACCCTCCACCAAAGCCTCTGCCCGCGAATCTGCCAGGTCAGAACTCCGCCGGGTCACCTGTAACAACAACCGTCGCTCCGCACCAGCAAGTTGTTTCTTGAACCCTCCTTCTCCACCTTTGGGTACCTCCACTGCAGAAACCCCTTTTCTCTCCCTCTCACGACCCCGGTTTAGAGGACTGTGACCGGCATAGACACAGGGAATACCCTTATGCCTGTAAGCCTTATCACCTAATTGACAAAATATCTATTATTGATAATACATTCACATGCATTATAATATCATGGCTACACCGAAATGGTGGCCTATCCTAGGCAAGCAAATCCATGGCCAGTGCCGCTTCAGGATATAGATATAGGAAAACACACATAATATATATAACTTGTGTACTGGCTACACATCCGAAGATGCTGCCTATCCTATTCACATGCAACAGATATATGTATATATATCTATATTTTGAAAACAAATTTTCCTTGTATCGCAGGAAAATAAATCCTGATCTTTAAGGTGTGTGAAGTTGATAGTTCTAGGTTTAGTGATACAATATAATTGGGTACGTCTACCGTATACTTGATAAAGTAAATTAAATTACAATTACAATTCTTTCAACCACATGAACAAGTTGCTGGTCTTGGAAAGTTTTGTTCGTTCCTCGCTCCATTGAGACTTCTTCCACCTGTACTTAACCTGTCTCTGTGTAGTAAAAATGATGTGTGAATCTTAACCACGCGACTCAGTGAGGACTCTCCCATCCCCGGCGCAAGGTGGGTACCATAGCGCTGGGTTTGGGAGTCATACACAACCACATGCAAAAACAACTAGTTACTGTTGTTAGCATACATTCTTGGTGATCACACAACAACAAAAATTTCACCCAAACACTCACATGCATTTAATAACTGTAAACATGCAGCAGTTTATTCCACGTCATCAAAATGCAATTAAACACGTAACATATAGTGCCGGCGTTTACTTACCGGTCTTCTCACGTTCAGCATATCTGAATAAAACAAGACGGTGTGATGACGTAATCCTGTACGTCACCACTCCGCTGCACAATCAGCAATAATATGCAAACACAGACAATTCTTTAAGTACACGCAGAGACTATAACATACATCTACTTAACTTCCCTCACTCTGGGGTATTTACTAGCCACTACATGGCTTTTCTACCTCGAACCCGTGCACTCGGGTTGTTGGCCACCACGTGGCAAAGCATACTTAACCCGTTTACTTGGGTACTGGTCACCTCGTGACAATTCTGTTAATCAAACAATACTTAACCCATTCACTTGGGTACTAGTCACCTCGTGACAATTCTATTAATCAAACACAATCAACTTCTATCTATCAAACAACTGATACGTAGCCACCACGTGGCACGTCCTGACCCCTTGCTGCGGAGCAATAGCTTGAGCCCACTCGTCCATTACCCAACCAGGCTACATGGCGGGCACGGCACGACGTCTCGAAGCATGGCCACAACACACCCTGGACCAACTCCACTGGATGATTTCTCTTTTACTTGGTTAGGCTCATGGTTCACCCGTAGGTTCCTCCCGTGTCTCCTTACCTTAATCTCACATATTAATAGGATTCTTTCTATCTTTCCCGAAGGATCAACAATTCTTCTCCTTGTTAATACGGACAAGTATCCTTAACAGGATATAACTCATATACCCGTCCAGATGCACTCTCTGAGCCTCAAGCTATCGTCAAAGCAATATAAAACCTTTCTGACCCTATTGCCAGGATAGGGCAATGACCATCGTCATGGTGATTATAAAACTGAGGTCTCAAGTGTCATCTGACGTTGTTCTAGTCGATGTCTCACATCGCTAGCATAACCAAATCCGAAACCCACCAATAACTCCTTTGCATGATTATAATTTAAGTCACCGTCGTGACGTGTTTTCAAAATAAAAGCTTAGTCCTTCCGTACAAGGACTCTTGCCACCGTCGTGGGAAAAGATTTATTAAAATACTCATCACGCCTTCGGAGTGTGTGAGTTGGATTTGTAACACACCAATCATAGCAAACAATTATACTCTACTCCTATGTTTTCCTATCCAAACTACTTTCCACAACCTATTTTCTAATTCTTTCATTCTGTTAGCATTCTATATCTCTAGCTAACACATACCAGACAACCAAAGAATATACATACTCATGTAATCCATATAAGCATACAACCCTAGGAGCAGATATGAATGAGCCATTACCTTGGCCAACCTTCCATGCAATTATCTCCTGTAACTTTAGTCTCCTCGGAGTTCCTGTTGCACTCAATCGTGTGCCATTGTTCCAATAAGAACAACATTTACTTCATTAAGGTTATTACTTAGCTTAACTTGTTATTTATCTCTTCATTACTCTCACGTGTAGTCCATGGCTGCCACAGAGTCAAGATCTTGGTCTTATTGGACTTCTCTATCCCGACTTATGTGTATCCTTCCTCGGACACTTGACTTACTCGCGTATAACACTTTACTTGAGTGTTTCAAATACTTGGATTTGAGTACTAGACCTCTATCTAACTTGGTTGGAAGGAATCCTAATTCTAGGAAGGTCTAAGCATTTTAATTCAACTGGTGTCACTACTTGGGTTCTAAGAAATCTAGTTTCTAAACCTCAATATACCTCCAATTTATCCCACTTAAGGTTTCCTAAAGGTTGTGAATGGATAAGGTTGCAATTCACGAAGTTAGACCTAATTTGTTCCGCAAGTTTCCATCCTTGAGAAACAAGAAGGTACCTAAAATAATCCTTGATTATTGGTAGCATACATAGAATTATTCTAGGGTGTTTAAGATTGAAAAGAAGAGGTTTAAAACTCTCAACGTCACCCTTAAAGTGTATTTGGGCAACCCGAGTAGGGACCCGGTACGTTAACGTCAAGGTTCAACCTTAGTAATCGGGCCAGCTCTTCACGGGTCTTGTTTAGCTAATATTCCAACCATATAATTTCAATAACACCAATTCAAGCCTATTTAATCAAATCCAAGCTCAATCCTAATTATCAACAATTTTTCCCCATTTTATGAATAATTAGAATTTGAACCCCAAACCATTCCAAATTCGAATTTGGGCAAATCCGAGAATATAATCTTGATTCCTACCCCAACTAAGTGTTCAAGAACACTTTCTTGGTCTCAATCTACCCTCAAAACAACTCAATCGAAGGTTAATCGAAGAAATCCCTAAAAATGGAGAAATTGAGGGTTTCGAATAAAATTGGGGTCACCAACCTTGGTTTGATCGGTGGAAGGTGTGGAAGATGTTGTAACTGAGCTCCGGTGACTTTTCCCGGTGTCTGCTAGCTCTTCTCCAGCCACTTTTCCGGCGAAATCCTCCTCTTCCCTCACCTCTCCACCCTCTCTCTCGCATCATCGTTTTCTTTCTCTCCCTTTCTTCTCGACTTCTCTCTCTTTCTATCCTTCTTTCTCTTTGTTTCTTTCTCTTTTAATACACCCCACGGCTCCCTCTTATTAAATAATAATAATAATAAATTAATAAATATAATTAAAATAAATAATTAATAATTAAATAATAAATAAATATTATTAAAAAATAAATAAATTAATAATTAAGTAAATAATAACAAATTTGTATTTTTAATTTAATCTATTTCCCTATTTAATGCAGGTTTCCAAGTTTTTAGGTCCCGAATTAAATCCAATAATTATTTTCTACTTCTTTTCTTTCACTTTCTACTTTCTGAAAAACCCCATTTTAAATATTTAAAATAATCGTAATAAAAATAAACTAATTAATAATTAAACAAATAATAACTAATAATATTTTAATTTGGTTCCCACTCCTATTTATTTTAGGTTTCTAATTTCGTAGGTCCTAAATTAATTTCGAAAAAAAATATTTTGCTCATTTCTTTCATCTTTTATTTTACTTGAAATTTCAAAGAATTTCGCGGTTCCTTTCCGGTTTCCCTTAATCTTCATATTTTTCCTATATTCTTTTTGAGGTTTTAATTCCTAGCCCCGGAATAAATCATTCTTAAATCCTCGAAATTTTAAATAAATCACTCTTTAATCCTCAAAATTTTTTCGGGGTATTACACTCCCTCTCTCGGAGGCCACCTATGTCACCTCTTCCATCCTTCCTCCTTTTCTCTCTTTGGAGACCTTCCTACCGACGGTCTTTGTCAGAAGACGGCGGTACGGGAAGCCGTCCTTCTCTCCCACCTCCGGTAGGTACCACGACGGAAACATCCACCACTACCTCTAGAGAAAGACTCTGCCCAAATTTCTTCCCCTACTCTGACCACCGTCTCGAGTACGGCTAAGAGGAGGAGGAGGAGGAGGAGAAGAAGAAGGGAGATCCTCTAAGTCAGTGGAATCGAAGCGATAAAAGCTATCGCCATCACCAACCATGGCAAAATCCTGGCGAGAACAGAGGGCAAAAAAGAAAAGGGGGCAAGAACCATAGCAAACAAAGCAAGGCAGAGGAACGAAGGACAGCGAGAATGTAAAACCACGAACTTTCAAACGCTGGACATTTATAAAATACCCAGAGGCGCGACGATTCAAAAATCTCAGCCCCCTCGTATCCCGCAACGGATAAAAATAATTATCCTCTACAATCAGCCTGAGCTGCATCCGTCCACCTTAACCAGACGTGCAAAGAAAAAGAACGGCTCAAATTCACAACTTGGACAAAAGAGGCACAAAGTCTAAAAAGCCCCCGGAAACCAAAAAGTCACTCAAAGACACAAGAGGGCCTTTTCAGAAAATCCTCGACTCAGGTTAATGATGACTACCCTCAGAAACGAACCTGCATTTAATGAAGGAGAAACGGCGGCAAAACACTCAACATCAGCGGTACTCATCAAAACCCTTATGCGTAGCACGTGCAGCAGCCCACTCCTTCAACAAGCAACTCTCAGCAAAATTTCTTGTCCACTCACCAACCGCGAACGAGCTCGACCAGAGGAAAGCATCATAAAATGATCAAACGACCCCTGGCCTTTGGATTTCTTCTGCTCACCCACAAAGGGCATCCGAATAATTCTCCTCTGAGCAATGATGACTCCTCCTCGGTAAGTTGCATACTTTCTGCAGAGACGGCTCGAAAACTTGTTGAGGAAGTCAAGCAGTCAGTCACTTGAAACAAGACGCGTGGCACCCTCCAAACGTCTCCACTCTCACGGAGCAAAACGAAGGGACACCATTTCGCAAGTCGGACGACTAGCTCGTAATGACCATGTCCACTTACGGACGAACTCTCCCTCACAAAGACAACGAAAAATTCCTAAGTAGCTTACAGACAAGAGAACTTAAGTCCACGGGCGCTCGGCAGTCGTAGACTTGGGGGACTTATGTAACTTCAAAATATTCCGCCTTGGGACAGGTGGCACTAAGCTTCCAGAAGCCTGTGGCAGCACACGCTAGCAGCCCATGGTACCACTTGCTTGCAACTTACGTGGCTCTTGCCCACGTCACCTCGCGGGGATACCAACTCAACTAGACGTGGGAACTCCCTGAGCATCGTAGGATAACCCACGTCCCACAAGATCGTGGGTCGAGCACGACCTCCCCACACTCAGTATAAATAGACCCTCAACCGTGGGACTAAAGGATACGCATGTTCAAGGACTATAACACTAGATCCGAGATACCTCAAATACTCCCAGAGAGTATCACTCATCGCCATTCTAGCAGGCAGCCTGAGCACCCTCAGACTCCTCACGCACACCCTTCATGCATCCCGAGCTCCACCGTAGGCTCCGTCAGGTCCGACCACCGGCAAGCTCATCTCCGTCCCCGGAGCATCCCGCCAATAGGGCTTCCAGCAGCCCTCAGAGACCCGAGCTCTCTCCCATTAAGGCAACCTCCTAAGAGCAGCTTGCCCGCTCGGAGTACCTTAGACACGTCTTAGCCGCACACGACCCAATACAGGTAATTACCTTGCCTAACGGCTCCTATAGACGTCACCATGACGAACTATGTGGACTTTGATCCCTTTCGAAGGGTACATAGGCACCTAGGTGCATCGCCTAAGGACAAGTGCCCTAAGGTTAAGACCCCTTGCGGTCCTTAATTGCAAATTACAATTGTCTGAACCAAAACCGAAAGTTACAAAAGCAATAACAAATTAAATTAGATATTTTATAATTTTTAAATTAGAGTTATTATCATAATATAAAATAATTAATTAAATGATGAGAAGTTATTTACTTGCTTACTTTTCTAGTAACTACCCATTATATATGCTTTCTCTCGCCCACTACCTCTCATTATATATATTTTTTTGTATTTTTTAATTATAGAAATATCTATTTTGTAACACCAATGACCAGAAGGGTCCAAAGCCATATATATATATAAATCACATATAATAGAAAAGCATACTTATAAATAATACTATTATAATAGAAAACATATTTTATAATTAACTTTTTGATGAATTAATGCAATGATTTAATGCAATTTTATAACAAATTTATTGCCTAGCTTTAAATTCTGATCACTATGAATATGGAGGGGGAAAATAAAAAGGAAAAAAAACAAAATATTTATAAAAATTATGATAATATAGAATTAAATAGAATAGTGACAAGATAAAATTAAATAAGATAAAGTGAAATATAAAAATATAACAAACTAAACTACGATAAGATTTAAGCATATAAATGTCACATTGGGAAAATTGGAACCATTTTTTTCTTGTAGCAAATATGCAATGTTGTTTTTGCAACAGTGTTTATTTGTAACAAAAATAAAAAATTACATGTTACACACATAAACCGTTGTATAAATTAAAAGATAAAAATAGGCAATGGTTAAAACAAGTTACTTATTCAACCAATAAGAACAATTATTGACTGTGGCTCAGAAATTGTTGCTAAAGTATATATTATTTGCAATAATTAAATAACCGTTGTCGAAACCGTTGTCTATTCCTAGTTTAAGGAACAATTTTCTAGTTGTTGTAATAATATGTAAGTGTTGTCAATGACCTAAAATACTCTAGTTATTACCTGCCTTTAATCTCACAATAAAATCAATAAAAATATTGCAAGAGTAAAATGATCAAGTATCAAGAGCAAGATAGCAACTGGCTACAAGAAAATAATCCATGCATTTGGATTCAAACCATCAACAATTATTTCCTATACTCCCCTTCAAGGTTTTTAATTGTGGTTGTGGGTATTGAAGCCACTAGAATACGGGTTGCGACTGTTAAGACTTTGAATTTTTAATAGTTATAAACACTAAGAATATTTTTATATATTATAACATCAAATAAATATTATTTTTTATACTATTACCCCTTGTTTTTTTCTCGATTTCTTCCATGAACATAAAACACTCATCCTACAACTTGTTCAATGATCACAAATTCACACAATCACATTGCCTTAATGTTTTTATCTGATTTATGTCTTAAAAAGCAACACTGTTGTGAGTTGTGGACGCATTAGCATTTTGTTGTAGTCTTTCTATGCAAATCTGTATCACATCGCAACGGCGATGTGACCCGGTTACGACAAGTGCCGCAACAGCAATACTGTGGCCGCAATATGCTGTCACGACCCCCGTTTAGGCGACCGTGACCGGCACAGACACAGGGAATATCCGTATGCCTGTAAGTCTTATCACCTAATTGACAGAATATCTATTATTGAAAATACATTCACATGCATTATAATACCATGGCTACACCGAAATGGTGGCCTATCCTAGGCAAGCAAATCCACGGCTAGTGCCGTTTCAGTATATAGATATAGGAAAAACACACATAATATATATAACCTACGTACTGGCTACACATCCGCAGATGCTGCCAATCCTATTCACATGCAACAGATGCATGTATATATATATAAATATATTTTTTGAAAACAAATTTTCCCTGCATCGTAATCTAACGGATCATGATCTTTAAGGTGTGTGAAGCTGACAGTTCTAGATTTAGTGATACAATCTAATTGGCTACGTCTACCCTTTACTTTATGATACAATAATAAAGTAAATTACAATTACAATTACACTGTATTCACCCCATATGAACAAATTGTGGGTCTTGAAAAGTGTTGCTTAGCTCTCGCTCCACCGAGACTTCTTCCACCTATACTTAGCTTGTCTCTGTGTAGTAAAAATGAGGTGTGAGTCTTAACCACGCGACTCAGTGAGAACTCTCCCATCCCTGGCGCAAGGCGGGTACCATAGCGCTGGGTTTGGGAGTCATACACAACCACATGCAAAAACAACTAGTTACTGTTAGTTAGCATACATTCTTGGTGATCACACAACAACAAAAATTTCACCCAAACACTCACATGCATTTAACAGATATAAGCATGCAGCAGTTTGTTCCACATCATCAATCATCAAGTAACCACATAACATATAGTGCCGGTTTTTACTTACCGGTCTTCTCACGTTCAGCATGTTCGAATCAAACAAGACGTTGTGGTGATGTAATCCTGTACGTCACCACTACACTGCACAATTAGCAGTTATATGCAAACACAGACAATTTGTACATACACACAGATGCTAAACATACATCTACTTAATCTCCCCAACTCTGGGGTATCTACTAGCCACTACGTGGCTTTTCTACATCGAACCCGTGCACTCGGGCTACTGGCCACCACGTGGCAAATATACTTAACCCATTCACTCGGGTACTGGTCACCTCGTGACAATTCTGTTAATCAAACAATACTTAACCCATTCACCTGGGCACTAGTCACCTCGTGACAATTCTATTAATCAAACACAATCAATTTCTATCTATCAAACAACTGATCTGTAGCCACCAAGTGGCACGTCCTGACCCCTTGCTGCGGGGCAATAGCTTGAGCCCACTCGTCCATTACCAAACCAGGCTACATGGCGGGCACGACGCGATGTCTGGAAGCATGGCCACTGACACACCTTAGACCAACTCCACAGGATGACTTCTCTTTTACTAGGTTAGGCTCACGGTTCACCCGTAGGTTCCTCCCGTGTCTCCTTACCTTAGTCTCACATATTAATAGGATTCTTTGTATCTTTCCCGAAGGATCAACAATTCTTCTCCTTATTAATATGGACGAGTATCCTTAACAGGATATGACTTATATACCCGTCCAGATGCACTCTCTGAACCTCAAGCTATCGTCATAGCAATCTAAAACCTTTTTGACCCTATTGCTAGGCTAGGGCAATGACCATCGTCATGGTGATTATAAAACTTAGGTCTCAAGTGCCATCTGACGTTGTTCTAGTCGATGTCTCACATCGCTAGCATAACCAAATCCAAAACCCACCAACAACTCCCTTTTTGCATGATTATAATTTAAGTCACCGTCGTGACGAGTTTTCAAAATAAAAGTTTAGTCCTTCCGTACAACGACTCTTGCCACCGTCGTGGAAACGTTTTAATAAAATATTCATCATGCCTCCGGAGCGTATGAGTTGGATTTGTAACACACCAATCATAGTACACATTTACACTCTACTCCTATGTCTTCCTATCCAAGCTACTTTCCACAACCTATTTTATAGTTCTTTTATTCTTTTAGCATTCTACCTCTAGCTAACACATACCAGACAAGCAGAGAATATACATACTCATGTACTCCGCATAAGCATACAACCCTAGGAGCAGAGATGGAAGAACCCTCACCTTGGCTAACCTTCCATGCAATCTTCTCCTGTGACTTTAGTCTCCTCGGAGTTCTTGTTGCACTCTTTTGCGTGCCGTTGTTCCTATAAGAACAACATTTACTTCATTAAAGTTTTCACTTAGCTTAACTTGTTATTTATCTCTCCATTACTCTCACATGTAGTCCATTGTTGCCACAGAGTCAAGCTCTTGGTCTTATCGGACTTCTCTATCCTGACTTATGTGTATCCTTCTTCGGACACTTGAGTTACTCGCATATAACACTCTACTTGGTGCAGCACCAGCTCGGTTTGGCTGCGGGTTTTTCACTGTTTCGGCCATTTTTCGGCCCCGACTCTTCCAACTTCGAATCCGGCCAAATCCAACGATCTAGCCTCGAATCCTAACCCCGATGAGTGTTCAAGAACACTTTAGAAACATTATTCTACCCTCGAATCCGCCCAAACTTGGATTCTCAACTCAATTCCAAAAATGAAAGAATTGAAGAAAATGGGAATTTGGAGAGAATCGGGTGTTAAACCAACCTTAACTCGAGAGATTGAGACGAGGATGATCTCCGGCTCCTCCTCCAACTCCGGCTCACCAGATTCCGTTGAGATTCCCGCCAGATTCCTCCTCCATCCAAGCTCTAGCTCCCTCTCTCTCTCCCTCTCTCTCTCTCTTCTCCCTCTCTCTCCTTTCCTTCCCTTTCTTCTTGGCTTCTCCTTCCCGTGGCCCTCACCTCTCTCTTTTTCCTTTTATTTCTCTTTTTCTTCCTTGATTTATTCACTAATGTGTTTAAAGAATAATAATAACAATAATAATAATAATAATAATAATAATAATAAAATCTGAAAGTGATCAAAGATAATTAAATAAATACTAAAATGTATTTTTAATTTACTCCCTTTGCCTATTAAATTCAAGTTTCCAATTTCTTTAGTCCTAAATTAATCCTAAAAATTATTTTCTACTTCTTTCATTTCGCTTTTTGTTTTAACTTAAACTTCGAAAAAAAAATTTCTTGGGTATTACAATCTTAAAAAAAAAATCCCTTTCCAGTTTCTTTTAACTTTCATACTTTTTTTTATATTCTTTTTAAAATTTTAATTCCTAACCCTGAATTAAATCATTCTTTAATCCTCGAAATTTTTAAATAAATCATTCTTTAATCCTCGAAATTTTCCGGGGTATTACATATGCATTATGGACTGCAATTTAAAACCCCGGTCCCTTTAATTAAACAATTTTTTTAAAAAAGAAGTGGTCAATAACATATGATTGAACACTCGAAGTCAAGTAATACTATACTATTGATTCATGTAGTGACTATTGTTGACCTTTGTTGACAATTGTTGACAGGAAAGGATAGCCAAAAGATCACATAACATAAAGCCTGACTAATATGAACAAGAAAAGCCTGCAAATTATTCCAACCAAGATACTAGTAACACTAGGTAGGATATGAAAATTATTAGATTTACTAGCTAGTAAAGCCTGACTAATATCAACTAATACCAATAATATGAATATAATTTAGTTTTTAACTTTAGTCAGTGATTCAATTCCACAATGTACAAATATATTACTTTAGATGATAAGTGCATAAGCAATGTAATACCTAATTTCAAAGTTGAATTTAGTTGAATCTATCGTTTTTAATGTTATAAGGTACATGTCTTATTAAAAGTTATTGGACCACCAAATAAGTGGGTTAGTGTTGTTCATAATTTCTTAACACATTTGACTAATGAGGTTTGAATTAAAATTCAAATAGAGTTTCAAAAAAAAAGAAGAAGAAGAAATCAACATAGAATTCAAATTAAATTACAAAATTAGGATCGAAATCATCCATCCAAATTCAAACCTCGTTCATCTCAAATCCTCTTCACTTTCACTTAATATGAAAAAATGATAAATTATTACTAAAGCTCTCATGTTAACTAACAAGTGCATAGAATTAAGCTTCATTAAGGTTGTTTTTGTCATAAAAAATTAGGTGAGAATCTAGGAGACAATGCTTTAGTCTACAGATAAGGGCAATTTTAAATTTATTATTAAGGTCATGAGTATGACTCGTTATCACCCAATAACTATATTAAGAGCTGAATTAAAAAAAATTAGTTACAATTAATATGTGAAATCAAGGAAGAGTAGTGAATAATTAAATTATTTAAAAAAAATTTAATTATCTATTAGTTCTTATATTCAGGAAAGTTTATATGTAGTAGACAAAAAAGTCCTTTATCAAAAAAGAAAAATAAGGAAAATATTCAAGTTAGCTACTAATTAAATTCAAGTACTTTGAATTAGAAAGTTGATATATATATATATATATATATATATATATATATATATATATATATATATATATATATATATATATATTATTAGACCTAATTAAGCGCAGGAAGCATTAGAGCTAGGTCCCTTGTAATTATGGATGGATGGGTTTACATTCGAAAACTATATATGGCATTAAAAGAATAAAGATGGTAATATAGGATGTGAATATGGAATATTATTGATGTGAAAATGAACTAGTGTTGTGTTTTGGCCTTTTGGGTAAAGTGCTTGCATGTGTTGTCTCATAAAGAAGATGGATATGAATCTGATGATCGATAAGAGTGACATTAAAGGGTTGTACCACATTTGTCTCAAACTATATATTCAATACCAAAACAGTAAAGTCATTAGGTTCATTTTGATAAATATTTTGGTTATAGACCAGAAACTAGTAACTCTTTTTATTCAATACTAACAAAACAAGAATGAAATCTTGCAAACAACCAGAAATATAAAATGGAAATTTGATTCAGTACAATTCGCACTCCAATAATTTCTATGAAATTCTTTTAAAATGCTTCATTTGAGAAGTAATACTTTTATAATTGGGACTCACACTAATAGAGACTCACCATGAATGGATTAGAGACCAAATTGTTAATAATATTGATAATTAAATAGCTTTGTACAGTAAAGTCATTAGGTCCATTTTGATAAATATTTTGGTTATAGACCAAAAACTAGTAACTTTTTTTATTCAATACTAACAAAACAAGAATGAAATCTTGCAAACAACCAGAAATATAAAATGGAAATTTGATTCAGTACAATTCGCACTCCAATAATTTCTATGAAATTCTTTCAAAATGCTTCATTTGAGAAGTAATAATTTTATAATTGGGACTCACACTAATAGAGACTCACCATGAATGGATTAGAGACCAAATTGTTAATAATATTGATAATTAAATAGCTTTGTACAAAAGCTAAGACCAATCAAAGAAGTCAATGTATCTTAAGATATCACACAATAATCAAAACTATATATAATTATTACAATGCAACAATTATATATGATTAGATGGCATCAATCTAGTTCATAAATGAACAATAACAACGACGACGACAGCAACAACGACAACAACAATTACAATCAAAATTTTTTCTAACTACGTGAGGTTGACTATATGGATCAAGTGACGTCAACGTGTTCTATCACGTGCTTTAAGCTTTCCACATATCTTTTTGTCCTCTACAAGCTCATTGAGGAAGGCTCAAAGGGAAATTATGAAACTTTATAAAACGATATTGCTTTCCTGTGAGCAAGAAACTACAACATAGACTATTCAAACCATTCAAATGAATAAACATTAATATAATATTCACTTTCTGACGTAAAAGTATCCAGAAAATGTGTTTTCTTCCCTACTCTTTCCCTTTTTTTACTGAATATAGAGGTATATATAGAAACAACGTAATGAATTTTGTTCTCTAATAAATAGATGCGAATTCTCACGACCCCCGTCTGGGAAGCACATGACCGGCACAGACCGAAGGTGGGACCCCCGGGCTGTAAGCCTACTATTCTATTTCAATTCATGATAACATATATATTACTTTAACCAAACTTGTATCAAGCATATTAATTATCCTTTACAAACAAAGTATTAATTCTTAATTATGCCTCTAGACTATGGAGCTGACAACTAGAAAACTTAGCATAGCTATTACGATACAAAATATACTTATACCCACACGAAAAGGATGTGGGTCTTGGAAGTTCACTCCTTACTTGAGCAAGACCTGCTGTAAACCTATCTCTGAAAAATATCAACATGGAAGGGTGAGTTATACGACTCAGTGAGGGACTAACCCATCCTAGGCGTAGTGGGGGGCACCAATACGGCGGGGAAAGGGTAGCACCCACATACATATGTAAAATAAATCAAACTTATCACGCAACTTATGACATATTCAAATCAACAATAAACAGATCAGTTCACATCATACATGCCAAATACAAAATTGTCATATATCAGGTCACAATCACATAGTAAGAGTTTCCCTTAACCACTCAACAATCATTCAACAACCATATCAATGCTCCACCACATAGTCAAACACATTACACTAATTCCAAATCAAACCAATCGATGGGCACATCAATTTCAAACACATGGTCAACATATAAATACCAATTCAAACTCTCAACACAATCTTCAATCCAATACATTCAAGCCAATCAATTTTCTTTGGTTAGATGTTGGCCACGTAGTTAGAAACTTCCTTGAACACATTAGATAGCAAGAAAACAAGTTTAAAAATCATTAATTTAGAAAAAGGTGTTCTCAATTAATGTTCAAGGGTTTTTACATGTCGCCAGAAGATTGTTCATCAGATGGAAACAATAATTAAATGAATTTGGAAAATATGATTAAAAGGTAGAAGTTATTTATAAGAAGAAAAAGTCTTGAAATATTACCTCTAGATTTTAGGGAATAATAAGTTCAAAAGAATATTTCTAAAACATGGAGGCATTAGGGGAGTTTTCTTAAGACATGAACTTTTAGAGGTAGTTCTCCATATCCCACCTCTTATGCTTTAAAATACCAAACAATTACTTATAACTAATTTACAAATACCCCCTAATGAAGTTTAAAACATTTTGAAGCTCTTACGTAGCCAACATCCCTATCTTGTCAAATATCCGTAATAACAAGAGGGGAAATGGAGTCCGGTAACCCTTCCTCCACTCTTTAACCAGCTCCCGTGTGGAACTCGGCTAAATCTCTTTAACCCGCTCCCATGTGGAACGTTGCTAAAGCTCCTCATGCTCGGGATAAACAAAATTAGGGTTGAGAACACTTGTTGCGACTATCCAGGCCGTCTTTTAGTACCGAATGCACTCAAAGTCTCAAACCTCGGCCCATACAAAAATAAGGTCAGGCACATGGTTCGCCCCTGGTACTTCCCATGCCTTTCATTCTTCATTAGGCTCAATCACATACAGAATCACATGATTCGAAATTTGGGATGAGCACACTTGTTGCGACTATCCAGGTCGACAGGTAGTACGGAAGGCACAAAACGGCTCAAACCCCGGCCCTTGTAAAGGTAAGGTCCATGGTTCACCCCTGGTACTTCCCATGTCCTTCATATTCTTGTCAAACTTGCACTTGTTCACATTTCAAAAATACTTGGCTTATCGAAAGTAAGGCACATGGTTCACCCCTGGTACTTCCCATGTCCTTCATACACTTGTCACACTGGATTTATCTTTTCACAATAACCAAACAATCAACATCCAAATTTATTTGCAATGGCACCAAGTCTTAAAATCCATTCAATCATACTTCACATCAACAACCAATATAATTCTCGATCTTAGGTTAAGTCATAATAAAAAAAAATCCATATCAAATTCATGTCCACAACACCCGATAAAACAAAATCAACCCTTTGAAAGGCATATAATGGTCAATTTCTTAAACAATCCACAACCTGCTAATTCACACATTTCACACAAGCAACATCCCTCTAAGGGCTAAGATAAGAGAGTCCCTCACCTTGGTCGCTTTACTTAACATTCCCTTTAAGCACTCTTGTCTCCAAGGAAGTACTTGAATCATATCACATACAACCAATTCAATCCATATCAATTTTCATACATCAACTTCTATTTCACCACATAAGTCCTATCCCATATAATCTTTTCAATCATATTCTAAATTCATAATTTCATAGCAACTTAAAACTACATTCTAGGCTAACCAAAACCCCTTATTTAAGCTAAGGTCATCATTGAGAGTTCTTTTTAAGTTAAAAACAATTTATGCTTAAAGTAAACAAGTCTTGCCACTTGCTCACTCTCCATGCTCCTTCAATGAAGAATTTTGCCAAATATGGAAACTTCTCATTTTCACCATGGGTCCACACATAAAAAATCCAACCATTGGGCAATCTCTCATTTCATTTAAAAAGTGTAAGCAATTCATTTGGAACCCAAACAAACCGACAATTCTAATAAAATCCTCAATTCTTTCCAAAATGGCAAAATCCGCACCTTAGGGTTCCTAGAGTAAAAACATCTATGTAAGTTATCATTTGTAGGTTCTCTATGTCCTAAAGGAGTCCTAGCTTAGGTTGCTATATTATCAATGAGTAACTCATTCCTAACAAGAAAATCATGATTAAGAAGTGGAGACATGATTTTTGGGACTTACCTCTTACAAGTCCGAATTTGGGTTTTGTGAGAGTTGCCCAAGCTCTATGATGTCCCACAATGGTAGAGGAAGCTTGATGAAACTTGGAAATGGTGGGAGGAAGCAAGGAAAATGGTTGAGAGATGAAGGTTGTGGGCAAATCTTCTTACCCTAAGAGAAGAGGAGAAATGGAGAAGAGATGAATAAGAAAGTGAAATGAAAATAAGAAGAAGATGCGTGTGGTGGTCTGGAGCAATTTCGAGGCTCATAAATTGGGTTTGAGAATTTAAGGGTAGTATGGGCAATTGGCAACTTTTGGGGTAGGGTGAAATAGAGTTTTTATTGGATTTTCTTAACTATATCTATTTGTAGGTAAAACTAGGAAAAATTTGAAATTTTTGGCTAATCATAAGCCTATTGAAAATATCTGTTATTGAGTGTCTTGCAGATGAAAATTTCCTACCCAGTATAATTTTTATTTTCGAAAAATTCTCAAATTGAAACTATAAGCTTTGAATAATTCATATGACCACTTTTAAACAAAATTATAATTTTTCTACGTAATTTTCATATTTATTTTAATTTCATAAATTCTCAACTCTAAAACTATTAAAATCTGAATTATTTCCAAAAAATTTTATTTCACTCTAAAAAATTTATTTTTATTTTCTTTAGCCAAAATGTTTAACTTCAATTTCACAATTTTATCAATTTCATATTATCCCATCAATTCCTATTTAATTTTATTTATCTATATGTATACACAAACTTATTATTTATTTCTACTGTTCATTTATTTATTTATTTTGTCCCTACATTTCAACTCCAAATGATGACATGCTAAGTCTTACTATAAACAATTGACCTGATTCTAAAAATACCCCTCGGGTATTATACGAATACCTTTGATGCATCATTAATTTGATAGTTTAATAATATATTGTGAATTCTTGTAATGGAATCGTTATATATCATCATCTTCATCCTCCATGACCATTCTCTTCAGAAAAGTTAGGGCAAGCAAATTTGTATGAAGATGGAACTAACTAGCTACAAGCTAGGTTGGTATCTTCAATAGACATAGGTTAATGAGGTATTTATAACTAAGAGAGGAGTGTGTTTAGGATAGAAAAAATAATGGGCTTAAATGAAAACTCAAAACCAGCCTAGTTTTGTGATAATTAACCTAGTTTTGTGATTTACATAACCACATTTCTATAAATTTTTTATGAAGAATAATATTTGGAATATTCCATAAAAAGTTTTAAAAAGTAAATATTTTAAATGGAAAAATGTTTAATAGATGAAATATTTAGTTTATGTAACTATTTTGTTGAACAATTTAAGTTTATATTGTAGTAATATTCTGATCATGTGCACTTGAAAAAAAAACAAATATATTTTGTAAGAATTATGTTGATTTTCAAATGTAACAAAACAAAAAGTTCAATCAAGCGTCAGTTATTAGCATCGGCATTTTAAAAAAAAGATATTATAGTCAATTAAAGTCATTTGTTAATAACATTATTTTTGTTATACCTAATGTAAAAAATCTATTGACACAATTTATAGCGTCGATTATGATACTGACACTAATCCCTTTGTGTCAGTCATAATTAGTGTTAAGGGTAGTTTTTTACTGATGATATGATTATATTGTTTTTAGTATAAGCATCTAAAATAGAATATAATATGTTATTAATAACAAAATTACAAATTGTAGATAATGGCATTTAACATATATAATTTAGGGCTAAGAGATCAAATACCACAAGAAAACATATTGACCAAAATTAAAATATAAAGGTCTGGGGAGGCTACGACCTAAGAACATGCATGCACTTCGAGTTTGCAATTATTATACCAAGCTTACTCGAACTTGTGATTGATTTGGACATATTGCGGTTTGCATTGCACTCGAAATAATAGACTCTTTAGAGGCTATTAATATTAACCACAAGGATACTACCACCCACTCAAAATAAAAATTTTCTTGTGAAACTAACGCTAATCCTTTTAGCATTAGCCATAATTACTGACGTTAAAATTAGTTTATAACTAATGCGAAAATTATATTTTTTGTGATATATATATATATATATATATATATATATATATATATATTATAATGTATGTAATCTTAAATTTTTTAAACGTGAATTGAACTCATGAATGCTTAACCATCTCCTCATAGTAGTACCATACGCAAGTTCCATTTATATATTTTAGTCAATGCTAAAAAATTTCAATCATTTTAATTAGTAGACGTTATAACCAAAGTTATGAGAAACTAAATGTTTATTTAGCAAGTAGCAACACTACAATGTTCATCACCATGTCCAAGAATAGAGGTCACTATAGTAGTGTTGTTTTTTGTTTAGTACTACTAACAACTTGATTGCCCTACCCAAATAAAAAGTTTTTTTCTCACTATAGGCTAATTAATCAGTTCATGATCAATAGATAAAACAAAATAAAATCTAAGACATTAATAAGCTAATTAGTCGAGGTTGTCACGACCCCAAATCGGGAGTACATGATCGGCACAGGAATAGATTTTTACCTCTAAACTCGTAAGCCTTATCCTGTAAAAATGACTATAACTACCATGCTATACAATCAATATACATATATCATACTAGTGGCCACCCCTCACTGGTGGCCTAATTAATCTGCAACCCGCGGTTCGCTCAATACCGCTTCAGCTCAGCCCAATGTATATATATATATATATATATATATATATATATATATATATCAGCACTCATAATGAAAATATTAATATCATATTGACCGTACGCCTCAATACGTACGATATATATATATATATATATATATATATATATATATATATATATATATATCCATATCATATTGACCATGCCCCTCAATGCGTACGATCTATCCTATTCACATGCAGAAGTCTATATACTCATACATATATCCTAGTTTTCCCCAAACTGGACCATGTCTTTAAATACATGTGAAGCCGACAAGTCTAGAGTGAACGTATGTCAAGAGCTGTAAATATTTACATCATTTACAATTTCAAAATATGTACGACAAAAGAAAGCAAAATAACCAAAGGAGTCCACCCACGCGAACAAGAGGGTAAGGATGGTCTGATGTCTGTATCACTGTCCGGACGTCAATGATTGCCCGATCCCTGTATCTGAAACATTGAAACAAAGGGAGTGAGTCAAACAGACTAAGTGAGAAGCTTCCCATCCTCGGCGTCGCGACGGGTACCACTACAGTTGGGGAAATGGAAACATCTACAACCACATGCGCATGAAAATCCAGTTTATCAAATGTTATATTATGATCAAGCAATACTAAAATAACATTAAAATCAAAGATAAACCTACGGATCATGCATTTCTATCTTGCATCTCATAATCAAGCAAACACCTTTAGCATATCATTTGAAAACTGTAAATCACTTAACTGACCCTAGTGCCAGGCTAGGGCAATGGCCTCAACGGGCAAATTGTTTCACTCTTTAACTGACCCTAGTGCCAGACTAGGGCAATGGCCTCATCGAGCAAATGTTTTAATATTTAACTGACCCTAGTGCCAGGCTAGAGCAATGGCCTCATCGGGCAAATGTTTTAATCTTTAACTGACCCTAGTGCCAGGCTAGGGCAATGGCCTCAACGGGCAAATCTTGCAACTTGTTTCTCTTCCCAAGCTTTCATCTGGGATCCTGACTCTATCTACCCATTACTATCCTAATTGACCCTACCTAGGTAGTGTGAACCTCCCTATGACTCACTAGTCAATTTATGAGATCTTTTTAATCCTTATTTAACACCCAAACCCTTGATTAGATCATAACCTAGCTCTAAGGTCTTCCCCAAGTTCAATTACCATGAAACGTCGACGTTCACTAACAACTTCTATACGATTTCTTTAATGAGTTTCTAATTAATAGGGTAAACCAAACCTTGGACTCAATCAACAACTTACCCCATTGCTTGTACTTTTCAGCGTACCTCATGTCATCACATGGATACCCTCCAGTACCTCTCTACCTGTACTCAAACACACATATACAAATACTTTCATGGACAACAGTTTAGGAACAACAATAGCAAGTTAACCACTAAACAATTCTTACAAATAGGCAAGTAGGCAAACCACATATCCACATCCTCAATCAACCCTGTAGGGAAAGGATGGGAAACCCCTCACCTGGACGGCTCTCTTGTGCTTGTCTTGGAGTAACTCCCGCTCCGGACGAGTCGTGGTTTCCTAACGAATGCATTCAAGTGGTTAACATCTCAAACTATGTACAATTTATATGCATACTACATGCTCGTGCGTGAAATACATCTAGACGTTGTCAAGAACCGAGTCCTTGGTCTTATCCGTCTTCCCTCTCTTCTATGAGAGTCTCAAGTGCCTCGCACTTGGTTTCATACAACTATCGTTCTCCTTGAGTTGCTTTTGGGGCCTTGGATTTGAGTTACTAAACCTCAACGTGCTTCTAAGCTATCCTACTTAAGGTTACCTAATGACGGTATATAAGAAATCTAGAAATTCAAGAAGTTGGGTGTAGCTTATTCCGTAAGTTTCTATTCTTGAGGGAGAAGAAGACATTTGAAATCATTTTGATCCTTAAAAACATGGTTAGGGGTGTCCTAAGATGTTTCGAATTGAAAATTGGAGGATCGAATGCCTCGGATTGGCTTAAAAATGAATTTTGGGCATGCTGGGCAGAGACCAGGCGTTGTGGCGCCAAGCTGCTGCCCAATAGCTCTTGTATACCCGAGAGCGGGCGTTACAGCGCCAGCTCGCAGCACAGCAATTCGTTTGCTGTGTTGTGGGCTGGTTTGGGCCCGTTTCGACCCCCTTTCGACCCCGGCTTCGACTCCGCACCTCACGGGTTTTGTTCACCTACATTCCAACAACATAAATCGAATCCTAACTACTCAAATCCAAGCCCGATTCTAAATTTACCAACGAATCCCCAAATTGCGACTATTTAGAATTTTCAACCCCAAACCCTTTCATATTCGAATTCGGCTAAACCCGAGGGTATAGCCTCGATCCTTACCCCAACTAAGTGTTCAAGAACACTTCCTAGGTCTCAATCTACCCTCGTAACAACCCAATCGAAGGTGGATCGAAGAAATCCCTAAAAATGAAGAAATTGAGGGTTTCGAATGAAATTGGGGTTATCAACCTTTGATTCGATTGGTGGAAGGTGTAGGACACGTCGTACCCGAGCTCCAGTGACTTTTTTGGCGTTGGCTAGCTCTCCCCGGTCACTTTTCCGGCGAACACCAACCCTTCTTTTTCTTCTCCTCCGTCCGTCTCCACCCTCTCTCTCTCTCTCTCTCTCTCTCTCTCTCTACGTTTTCTTTCCCTCTCTTTTCTTTCTCTCTTTCTTTCTTCTTCCTTCCTTTCTTTCTTCTTTCTTTCTTTCTTTCTTATTTCTAATCATAACCCCACGGCACCTACCCCTCTTTTTAACAAAATTAATTAAAATAATATATATATATATATAATAAAATAAATAAATAATAATAATTATTATGATGAAGAAGAGGTGGAAAATATCCCCAATTTAAATCCTCCTCTCTCTAATTAAATTTTTATTTTTCTCTTATATCCCAAATTTAAATACCCAAAAATATTTCCTACTCCCCTTTTCCCCATTTAATTCAGGTTTCCAATTCCTTAGGTCCTGAATTAAATCAAAAAAAAATATTTTCTACTTCTTTTCTTTCCCTTTCATTTCATTTTAAACTTCGAAAAAAATTTTCGGGTATTACAGAGGCAATGTCATAGAAATCAGGTGAAAAAGTTAATTATGCATTTGGGAGCACATAGGAACCCCCCATAAAATGCCCCTTTTCCCCTCTGTTTGCCGATACATTTACTGCTATGTAATACCGGAGGGGTATTTTTAGAATCAGGTCAATTGTGTATAGTAAGACTTAGCATGGTCATTATTTCGAGTTGGAATGTAAGGATAAAATAAATAAATAAATGAACAATAGAAATAAATAATAATTTTGTGTATACATATAGATAAATAAAATTAAAAAGGAATTAATGAGATAATATGAAATTGATAAAATTGTGAAATTGAAGTCAAGCATTTTGGCTAAAGAAAATAAAAATAAATTTTTTTAGAGTGAAAAAAAAATTTGGGATATAATTAAGGTTTTAATAGTTTTAGAGTTAAGAATTTAAGAAATTAAAATAAATATGAAAAATAGGTAAAAAATAATAATTTTGTTTCAAAGTGGTCATATGGATTATTCAAAGCTTATAGTTTAAATTTGAGAATTTTTTGAAAATAAAAATTTTACTAGGTAGGAAATTTTCATCCGCAAGACACTCAATGACAGTTATTTTTAACAGGTCTATAATTAGCCAAAAATTTCAAAACCTTTCTATTCTTACCCACAAATAAATCTAGATGAGAAAATCCAATCAAAACTTTATTTAACCATACCCAAAAGGATGTTAAATACCCATATTACCCTTAAAATCACTAACCCCAAAAGTGAACCCAATTTATGAGCAAGGAAATTTGTCCAGACCACCACACCACACGCAGCTTCTTCTTCTTTTCATTTCACTTTTTTATTCATCTCTTCTCCATTTCTCCTCTTCTCTTAGGGTAAGAAGATTTGCCCACAACCTTCATCTCTCAACCATCTTCCTTGCTTCCTCCCACAATTTCCAAGTTTCATCAAGCTTCCTCTACCATTGTTCATAGAGCTTGGGCAACTCTCTGAAAACCCCAAATTCGGACTTGTAAGAGGTAAGTCCCAAAATTCATGTCTCCACCTCTTAAATCATGATTTTCTTGTTGGAAAGAGTTGCTAATGATTAGTATATCAACCTAGGACTCTTTTGGAACATAGAAAACACCCCAATAATGATTTCTTTGGAGGATTTCAACCTAGGGACCATGTTCGACGAATTTTTGTGAAAATTTTTGGAATTTTTGATTTCTTTGAAATTGTTGATATGTATGAACTCTAAATGATATGTTTATGCATTTTAGAAGATTTGGAAGAATGCCCAATGATTGGGATGGTTATTTATGAATTTTGTAGAAATGAATAAAATTTATATACTTGGCAAAAACTCTCAATTGATGGAGCTAGATGGTGTGCAAACTTTCGAATATGATTTCTTAAAGTAAAATTTATTTTGAACTAAAACCAACTCTCAAATGATGACCATAGCTTAGGTAGTGGAATTTAGACATTGATATGTGTAGAAGTGGAAAATTGGTTAATATGGAGTTTATGGAAAATTAGCTACACACATGTGTAGATAAGTTTAATTGGTGTGGTTCTATTTGTTAGAACTCAAGTACTTCCTTGGAGACAAGAGTGCTGTAATATCCGAGATATTTAAATTTAATTACTATCATTATTATTTAATTTATTTTTCTTTTTGAAAGAAAAATAAGTTAAATTAAATAATTAAAGAGTTAAAATAAAATAAAGAAGGTAATAGGGAATATATGTAATTATTCTAGGACCTAAAAGAAAAGAGGATCAAAAAACATGAGGGAAAAAGAGGATATGCACTAAATAAATAAAAATATATAATAATAAAATCAGGAAAATTAGGAAAATTTACCGGGTATGAAAATTAGGAAAATTGGGTTAGGAAATTGCTCTAAAATTCGAAATTGATAGTTTGATGCATGTTTAGGCTTGGATTGGAGTAGTATAAGTGTTATAAATGCTGGAAATATACAAGGGAATAAAGCCTAAGTATTTACCATCTCAACTGGAACCCAATCCGGTGAAAAAGAGGCGAAATACTAAGCTACCGTACAGTAAGGAGTTGTGCCATGGGTTAGACACTTTGGTCTAGTCCGTAGTGGACACCTAAGACCTGCTAAATTGGTTCCAAGACTCTAATTATACCCAATTATATTTTCATATATAATTAAAGAGGTAGTAATTAAGCTTTTACTCGGCGAATAAGGGAGACAGTGGAATGAGTAAGCTAAAGTCTTTTGAAACCAAGCGTATAAGTACTCAACATTAGTGTAAACACTCAATGTCCTTGTTATACACTATGACTAGATTTCCTTTTCTTCGAACATGCCATGACGATGGCCGGTATCCTCACGTGACGTCAAGACAAAGCTATTTTCTTAAAAAGGTCATGACATCAATTGTTGTCTTGACGTGGCGTCAAGGAAACCTTGTTTTTAAATTACTATATTTCAAATCCAACCGACCATGACGATGAGTTAAGTTTATAGTGCATCGGGATAGATAGGGAGGACCGACACGTCACGGCGACAACAAGGTAAGCAAAGGTACGTAAGTTTGGCGGGTGAACTACACTTGGATTTTAATCTATGTTCGGTGTTTCTTGATACACGCATGTCAAAATGAATGATTAATGTATGTTGTGGTACGGTTAAAGTAGAGTTTGTACATGTTCTATTGCTTGAGAATAATTATATTATTATCAAAGATGAATTGAAGTGTATGCGTATGTAATGTGGTTTATCCCCTTCCCGGTCGTAGTGGTACCCGCTACTACGCCTAGGATGGGAGAGTCACTCACTGAGTCGTTGAATCACCCTCTAGTGGTTTACTTTTTCAGATACAGGTACCGGTCAGACTTCCACGTTGGCTCGGTGAAGGCGACATTTTGCTAGCACTCACATTCTATCTCCGTGGGTGGCTTTGATTTTATTTTGAATATTGTAATGAATTGATTACACTTTGTGGTTATTATACTCTAGACTTGTCAGCTCCACATACTTAAAGACATGATTATTTTGGGGGACTTATTATTATTGTGTATATGAATTTGCATGTGAATAGGATATGTCACACACCGGAGTGTGTGGCAACGTATATGACGGATATATATATTATGTGTGTTTAAGTATACATATAAACTGAAGCAGCACTTGGCTGTGGATTACAGGTGTAAGATAGGCCACACAGGAGATGTGAGCCATATATATTGACAATGTGTGTACGGGAATGGGAATGATAGTTAAATGAAATAGGTGTTAAGGCTAACAGACTCAGGGTTAGGCCCTCTGTTTGTGCCGGTCACGTGCCTCCGGATGGGGGTCATCACAAAGTTGGTATCAGAGCCTGGTTATTTTCTTTAAGTTTGTGGAGCTATGGTATGACCGGGTGTCAGCTTAAACCGCCGTTATGATCCCGGGCATAACGCCAGATTTAAGCGGGCACTTGTGGCAGTATCCAAGAAATTGTGTCAGTTTTTGTTTCTAAAATTCTTTTCCTTGTGCAGTACAGGGATGCCACCAAGAACTACATGTCATGACCCCCTATCGGACGTCCGTGACCGGCACGGGAGGTAGGATTGCTCCTGTCCCGTAAGCCTCTAATCCCTTATTAACATTTTCACATGTTCGTAACTACCCATTTCTATTACAAACAATATATAATATGTATGGTCATCCATTTTCGGTGACCTAAGTAGTTCGCAATCCACGACTCGCTCAACGCCGCTTCAGTCTATACATATACACATAATCACTCACACATACATATAGTTCACATATTGATCACGCGCTTCAGTGTGGGTGATCTATCCTATTCACATGCAAAAGCCATGTATTCAGTCATATATATAATCAATCACACACACTTGCATATAGTATACATATTGCTCACACGCCTCAATGCGTGTGATCTATCCTAGTCACATGCGGAAGTCATATTTTCATACAAACAGGTATTCAACCACACATTTATGTAATTTACATATTCATCACACAACTCAATGTGTGTGATCTATCCTATTCACATGCGGAAGTCATATATATACATATACACATGATATATGCCTTATCATAGCTTATATTCCCAACACCAAGACCTAACTTTAATCTGCATGAAGCCGACAAAACTAGAGTTGGACATATATATACAACAATTGTATATGTACAAAAGCTACATCCAAAAAGGATTCATATATACATATACATCCCGATTTATTTACATAAACCAAAATACGCTACCCACGCGGACTATGCGTGCGGTCTTCATAGTTGTCCGCCTCCTTGAGAAGAAGTGGACGCGTTCTAGACGCTTGAACCACCTGTATCTGAAACATATAAACAGGGGGGGTGAGTCGAACAGACTCAGTGAGAAGCTCCCCCATCCCTGGCGTAGCAGCGGGTACCACTATAGCTGGGGGAAGGGAGCAACCACAACCACAGCATGAAACAGATTCATATTGTGACCTTTAACATGATCAGGCAATCAATATATCATATTCACAATTAAAATCCTAATTCATGCTTCTAACATACTTATTACTCTGCACGTACATAAATCACAATATTTATATCATATATTTTCATGGTTAACATCTACTTATACGCGTAGGCATTCACTTGTTGTCTCCCGCATTATGCGAAGAGAAATACTAGCCCGAAGGCAATCTCTTGTTCGAACCTAGTTGATCACACTAGGAACTTTCTGACTCCAAGGCACGCTTAGAGTAATAGCCGGCAACTTGTCTGACCCTGGTTAAACCAAGGTAATGGCCACTATGTGGCAGACTTACTGATGACAAAATCCTGTCTGTCTAACCAGGATGACCGACTCGATCTACCCAGACTAACCTAAACAAGTTCAACTAACATGTTTAACCCTGAAAGACGCCCTATGAGAAACTAACTGAATATTATACGTGTTTATTAGTTAGGCCTAGTTTCCCCCTTTTCAATTATGCAACACTCTCACTCACACTAAACAACCTAGGTTTCGTTTCCTCAATGTACCATACGGTCAAGATCTTTACAACGATGATCGATTTAATTGGTTTCTAATATTATTGAACCCTCACATATGAAATTCTGACTCAGTCTTACCTACGGTAACATATAAGGCTCGGTGAGCCACAATATCACATATTCACTTGAGAATAAACATATAAACACATAAACAGTTTGCACGTCTACTGTTTACTTGCTTATCATATACGCGTAACGCAAATACATTAAGATAGACCTATTTCATATAGAAATTTGCACAAATTAGAGCAAACCACATTTCCACGTAGTCATCCAACCGTGTGGGGCAGGGATGGGAGAGCCCCTCACCTCGTTGGCCCTCCTGATCAGTCCTCGTAGTGCTTGAAGCTCCAATCACACTGTGGTGCCCTATACACATGTGCTTAAGCAATTTAGAAACATATACTAAGCATCTACCATGCATGTGTCATGTAAATGCTCATGCACCCTCCAAATATTTCCAAGAACTAACTATTTAGTTCGTTACGTCATCTTCTTTGCTCTTTTTCAAAAGTTCATACTATCTTATATCGACTTTCACACATTCGAGCCACTTATAACCTATAAATGCTTAGGTTAGAGATTCTCATTTATCTAAATTCAACTTCATGTGTTCATAAGGACTTCTAACTAATAAAGGAATAATTTTGCGGCTCAAAAGAGGCCTTAGCTTACTCATTCCACCGTCTCCCTTATTCGCCGAGTAAAAGCTTAACTACTACCTCTTTAATTATATATATAATTATAATCGGGTATAAGTAGGGCCTTGGGACCAATTTAGCGGGTCTTAAGGGTCCACCACGGACTAGACCGAGGTGTCCCGCCCACAGCACAGCCCCTTACTGTACGGTGGCTTGGTATATCGCCTCTTTTTCACCGGATTGGGTTCCGGTTGAGACGGTAATTACTCGGGCTTTATTCCCTTTTCTATTTCCAGAAACTATAGCACCTATACTACTCCAATCCAAGCCTATTCATGCATCAAACCAGCGAAATTCGAATTTAGCACAATTTCCTAACCCAATTTCCATGATTTCCATACCCGGCCAATTCCTACGATTCCACTTGGACTCTGAACCTCACTAAGCTTCAATAACACCCACTAAGCTCGAATTTAACCACAGAATGCCCCGATTGAAAGAGATTGGAGAATTCCTAAAATACCCAAAATTGGACAAATTGGGGTTTTGAGAGATTGGGGCTTTCTAACCTTATTCCAATCGGACAGAAGACTTGCCAAGGTTTGAAGAAGACTTCCGGTCACCGTCTTCGGCATCGAAATGGACTCCTTCGGCGTATTCCGGCCAAACCCTCCCTCTGTAGCTTCTTCTTCTCTCTCGGCTCCGTTGGCTTGTGCGTCGCTTCTGCCCGTTTCACGTTCTGCTTCTCTTTTTTTTTCTTTATGTTTTAATTGAAATGGATGGGGGGTCAAGGTTTGGCCCCCCATTATTTTAATATTTTGTCCTAAAATAATAATAAAAAAACAAAATAATTAATAAGAAATAAGATCCTAATTCTTTCCCATCTTTTTAATATCCTCTTCTTTTAGGTCCTAGAAAAAATTATATATTTTCCCTATTACTTTCTTCTTTATTTTATTTTAACTCTTTAATTCTTTAATTTTAATTTTTTTTTCTTTCAAAAAGAAAAATATATTAAATAATAATGATATTAATTTAATTAAATATCTTGGATATTACACTAGAGCGGCTATACGGGGTGGAAGAAACCCCGAGACTTTTGATGGAGCATCGGTGCAGGTCGAGAGAGGTGCTCCACGAGACTGACCCCAAGGTTGTGCTTGTGGCCGAGGGATGGCCAATCAAGGAAGAGAGATTAGGCGTCAATCGTCAGAGCCCCAACTCGAAACTGGTGCCCCATCTATTGCTGAGATGTTAACTGCTGGGTTTCAAGAGCTGAGGGCAGAGATGAGGCAACAGATACAGCAAGAAGTGCTGCGGTTAGCCGCTAATGAAGAAGAGATTCCACTATATCAGGAAACTCAAGTGGTGGAAGAACCGGGGAGAGTATGGTTACCAAGAGATGTACCCCGAGGGCAAAGGGGAGCTCGCAGAGAACTACCGGTTGCTAAGTTCCTGAAGCTTAATCCATCAACCTACTGCGGCACTGATGAGAAGGAGGATCCTCAACATTTCCACCGTGATATGGTCCGTATAGGGCGAGTGCTGAGATGCCCTGGAGAAGAATTAGCCGAGCTTGCTTCCTTCCAGCTGAGGAGTGCTGCAAGAATTTAGGTGGAGTCAGTACAGGCCGGCCATGCAACACGAGTAGCCCCGATGCGGTGGGAGGACTTTGAGAGAGCATTCTTAAACCGATTTTTGCCAGAAGGAACACGGGATACAAAGAGGCAACAGTTTGCATATCTATGGATGACTTCGAGTATGACGGTTACAGAGTTCGAGTTGTTGTTTATGGAGCTAGCTCAGTTTGCCCCAGAGTTAGTTCCAGATGAACGGGCTTAGATCAAGAGGTTCATACAGCGACTAATGGAGCCACTGTTTATAGCTCTACTACCATAGGGGAAGCAATTTGAGACTCTTGCATAGGCGGCTGATTGTGCTAGGGTCATTGAGAACAGGAGGAGATTTGGGACACCAGCCAATCCCAAGGGAAGAAATCAAGCAGGAAACGAGAATCAAGGAGGATGGAAGAAGAAGCAAAAGATGACAGGTGGTACCACCATAGTCCCAGCTCTCAAGGGACCCAGCAGACCTACTGGGCAGCCTTCGATGACTACCACAGATTCGGGGTAAAGGAGTAACTATCTGGGTGGTCAGAGGGCTCATAGCAATGTTCATACGGGGAGTCAGAGGCCCCAATGCGGTCAATGTGGAAAGAATCATTTCGGTACCTGCCGAACCTTGAAGGGAGCTTGTTTCAACTGTGGCCAAGTGGGACACCTTGCTAGGGATTGTCCTCAGAAGCGGAGCGGAACTAGTGTGAGGAGCAACCAGACACCGGGGTCAATACCAATCCCAGCCCCACCAGTTAGAACAGTACCACCGCCCACCACTGGTAGAGGCAGGGGTCGTGGAGCCGGAGGAAGAGGTCCGGGAAACACAGGAGGAGGACAGGCTAGAGTTTTTACCTTATCTCAACAGGATGCGCAGGCTTCAAATGTTGTGGTGATAGGTACCCTCACAGTCTGTACTCAAAATGCACATGTGCTATTTCATTCCGGTTCAACTCATTCATACATATCACCTGCATTTGCTATTGAGATCGCTAAGAGCCCAACAAAGATGAGAGAGGCGATGTTGGTCTCTACACCTATGGGTGAATCTGTACGGGTAGAATACATATGTGAGTCTTGTCCAATAGTGGTTGATGGCCATGAAATGGTGGTGGATTTAAGACTGCTCTACATGGTAGACTTAGATGTAATCTTGGGGATGGATTGGTTAGCCTTGTGTCATGCAGTAGTGGACTGCAGGGCCAAATGTGTGAAATTTAATATGCCTGGCGAGGACCCTTTTGTGGTACATGGTGATGGGGCGAAGTGCCACCCGAGGTTGATATCCGCATTGAGTGCTCTCAAACTTCTTAGTAAGGGATGTACAGGCTACTTAGCGTCAGTCAGGGATGTAGAGAAGGAAGTAGTTTCTGTGAACCAAGTGCCCGTCGTTCGGGAATTCCCGGATGTGTTTCCTGAAGAGTTGCCTGGTTTGCCACCTGATAGGGAGATTGAATTCGGGATCGACCTACTGACGGCTACTCAACCAATATCTATACCACCTTACCGAATGGCTCCACGGGAGTTGAAGGAATTAAAACTCAGTTGCAGGAATTTCTAGACAAGGGGTTTATACGACCCAGTGTCTCGCCATGGGGTGCACCGGTCCTGATTGTTAAGAAGAAGGATGGTACCTTGTGGTTGTGTATTGATTATCGGAAGTTAAACAAGGCTACCATCCGCTACCAATATCCTTTACCCAGAATAGATCATGTATTTTATCAACTACAAGGAGCCAAGTGATTCTCAAAGATTGATCTGTGGTCGGGGTATCATCAGTTGAAAATTAGCAAGAGGATGTACCCAAGACTGCATTTCGTACTAGATACGGACACTACAAATTTTTGGTAATGTCTTTTGGGTTGACAAATGCCCCCGCAGCATTTATGGATCTGATGAATAGGGTGTTTAAACCTTATTTGGACCAGTTTGTCATAGTGTTTATAGATGGCATCCTGGTGTACTCCAAGAACTCCGAGGAACATGCAGAACACTTGAAAATGATCTTGCAAAGGTTAAGGGAAGAGAAATTATATATCAAATTCTCGAAGTGTGAATTCTGGTTGGACAGGGTAGCTTTTCTTGGGCACGTGGTATCATCAGAGGGAATCCACGTAGACCCAAGTAAGGTGGAGGCAGTGAAGAGTTGGTCCCAACCTACCTCAGTGCCAGAAATACGGAGTTTCTTGGGTTTAGCCGGGTACTACAGGCGGTTTGTGCAGGATTTCTCAAAACTCGCTGCACCTATGACACGGTTGACACAGAAAGGGGTGAAGTTTGAGTGGACAAACAAATGTTAAGAGAGTTTTCTGAAGCTAAAGGATAGACTGACCACAGCTCCAGTGCTAACCCTTCCTGAAGGCACTGGAGGGTACGTGGTATACTGTGACGCTTCGCGAGTTGGGTTAGGATCTGTATTGATGCAGCATGGTAGGGTGATTGCCTATGCATCAAGGAAATTGAGGAAGCATGAGAAGAATTATCCAACCCATGATCTCGAAATGGCGGCGGTAGTGTTTGCCCTGAAGATATGGAGGCACATGTCTACAGAGAAACATGTGAAGTGTACACAGACCACAAGAGCCTTAAGTGCATCTTTGAGCAGAAGGATCTGAACTTGAGGCAACGTCATTGGATGGAATTTTTGAAGGACTATGATTGTACGATACCATACCATCTAGGGAAGGCCAATATGGTGGCCGACGCTTTGAGCCGAAAGTCTATGGGTAGTCTAGCTCACATTGAAGAAGTGAGGAGACCGTTAGTTCAGGAGATATACGGGCTAGAACAAAGGGGGACTCGATTTGAGATTGGTGGTTCTAATGTGTTTCTAGTTCATATTCAGGCAGAGTCCAACTTGATTGAAGAAGTCAAGGCTAAACAAGAGCAAGGTCCCGACCTCAAGATAGTGACCGACGCAGTGAGGAAAAGGAAGATGAGTGATACCCGATTCTCCATTGATGACAGGGGGTGCTCAGGTTGGGGGGACGGTTGTGTGTACCTTTGATCGAAAATCTGAAGGAGAGGATATTAGAAGAGGCACATAAGTCGGCGTACTCTATCCACCCCGGGGCTAATAAGATGTATCATGACTTGAAACAGTTATATTGGTGAAATGGGATGAAGAAAGATGTGGCAAACTATGTGTCCAGGTGTCTTGTATGTCAACAAGTGAAAGCTGAACATCATAAACTTGCTGGAATGCTTCAACAGATTAAAACACCTGAATGGAAATGGGAAAGGATCACTATGGATTTCATAACAAGGTTGCCTCGGTCACAGAAGGGTTTGATTCAGTGTGGGTGATTGTGGATCGCATGACCAAGTCCGCACATTTCCTGCCAGTGAAGACCACTGACAGAGTGGCACAGTACGCCCGGTTATATTTGGCAAAGATTGTGAGATTGCACGGTGTTCCAGTGTCAATAATCTCTGATAGAGGGCCGTAATTTACTTCTCGATTTTGGAGGGCATTGCAGCAAGCGTTGGGGACGAGGGTGGATCTCAGCACGACTTTTCATCCCTAGACAGACGGGCAATCAGAAAGGACAATTCAGATATTAGAGGACATGTTGAGAGCATGTGTGATGGACTTCGGTGGGAATTGAGAATAGTACTTACCATTAGCCGAGTTTGCCTACAACAATAGTTACCAAGCCAGCATTCAAATGTCACCTTTTGAAGCTCTCTATGGTCGGAGGTACAGGTCTCCGATCAGTTGGTTTGAGGTCGGTGAATTGAAGGTGGTTGGTCCTGAACTATTGCAAGAAACTTTAGAGAAGGTGAAGTTGATTAGAGGAAGGTTGATGACAGCCCATAGTATACAGAAGTCTTATGCAGACCACTGTAGAAGAGAACATGAATTGGCCGTGGGGGACCAAGTGTTTCTGAAGGTTTCCCCAATGAAGGGAGTGATGCGATTTGGCAAGAAAGGGAAGCTGAGTGCGAGATACGTGGGACCATTCGAGATACTGGAACGAGTGGGAAATCTCACTTACCACCTAGCCTTGCCACCGAAGTTGGAAGGTGTACATCCAGTGTTCCATGTGTTCATGCTGCGGAAGTACTTGCCGGATCCCTCTCATGTGGTACAGCCGCAAGAGATACAATTGGTAGAAGTGCTGACCTACGAAGTACCAGTGGAAATCCTTGACAGACAATCGAGGAAGTTGAGGTCAAAGGAAATCCCATTAGTGAAGGTGTTATGGAGGAATCATTCGGCAGAGGAAGCTACGTGGGAAGTAGAAGCCGAGATGCGCAAGACTTACCCCTTCTTGTTCTAAGATTAAGGTTAGTAACTTAATTGAAATTCGGGGACCGAATTTCTTAAGGAGGGAAGATTGTAATACCTGAGGGGTATTTTTAGAATCAGGTTAATTGTGTATAGTAAGACTTAACATAGTCATTATTTGGAGTTGGAATGTAAGGACAAAATAAATAAATAAATAAATGAACAATAGAAATAAATAATAATTTTGTGTATACATATAGATAAATAAAATTAAATAGGAATTTATGGGATAATATGAAATTGATAAAATTGTGAAATTGAAGTCAAACATTTTGGCTAAAGAAAATAAAAATAAATTTTTTTTAGAGTGAAAAAAAATTTTGGGATATAATTAAGGTTTTAATAGTTTTAGAGTTAAGAATTTAAGAAATTAAAATAAATATGAAAATTAGGTAGAAAAATTATAATTTTGTTTAAAAGTGGCCATATGAATTAATCAAAGCTTATAGTTTAAATTTGAGAATTTTTTTGAGAATGAAAATTTTACTGGGTAGGAAATTTTCATCCGCAAGACACTCAATGACAGATATTTTTAACAGGTCTATAATTAGCCAAAAAATTCAAAACCTTTCTATTCTTACCCACAAATAAATCTAGATGAGAAAATCCAATCAAAACTTTATTTAACCATACCCAAAAGGATGTTAAATACCCATATTACCCTTAAAATCACTAACCCCAAAAGTGAACCCAATTTATGAGCAAGGAAATTTGTCTAGACCACCACACCACACACAACTTCTTCTTCTTTTCATTTCACTTTTTTATTTATCTCTTCTCCATTTCTCCTCTTCTCTTAGGGTAAGAAGATTTGCCCACAACCTTCATCTCTCAACCATCTTCCTTGCTTCCTCCCACCATTTCCAAGTTTCATCAAGCTTCCTCTACCATTGTGGGACATCATAGAGCTTGGGCAACTCTCTGAAACCCCCAAATTCGGACTTGTAAGAGGTAAGTCCCAAAATTCATGTCTCCAACTCTTAAATCATGATTTTCTTGTTTGAATGAGTTGCTAATGGATAGAATATCAACCTATAATGATTCTTTTGGAACCTAGAAAACACTCCAATAACAATTTCTTTGGAGGATTTCAACCTAGGGTTCATGTTCGACGAATTTTTGTTAAAATTTTTGGAATTTTTGATTTCTTTGAAATTGTTGATATGTATGAACTCTAAATGATATGTTTATGCATTTTAGAAGATTTGGAAGAATGCCCAATGATTGGGATGGTGATTTATGAATTTTGTAGAAATGAGTAAAATTTCTATATTTGGCAAAAACTCTCCATTGATGGAGGTAGATGGTGTGCAAACTTTTGAATATGATTTCTCAAAGTAAAATTTATTTTGAACTAAAACCAACTCTCAAATGATGACCATATCTTAGGTAGTGGAATTTAGGCATTGATATGTGTAGAAGTGGAAAATTGGTTAATATGGAGTTTATGGAAAATTAGCTTCACACATATGTAGATAAGTAGTTTAATTGGTGTGGTTCTATTTGTTAGGACTCAAGTACTTCCTTGGAGACAAGAGTGCTCAAGGGTTACTAAGTAAAGCGGCCAAGGTGAGGGACCCTTCCATCCTAGCCCCAAGGGTTGTATGATAACCTTGAATTGTGGGCTTGTTTATACGTGAATGTCTTTTATTCTTGCTATTAATACTCTGTCATTATATTGGCGATTGCTGGAATTTTGTACACTGAATTGTTTGTGATTGTTAAAGTGGAAATATGGTGAATCAAGTACATATGGGTGACGATAAAGAATTCCGCACACATATGTGCTTGACCCGAGAATTATGGCAATGACATGTATGGTACCAAGGGTAAGGTCTTTCCGTCGGGTCAGGTTCGGAAAGTGCCTTCATGTTGGCATTTCGTCGGGTAAGGTTCGAAATTGCCTTCTTGTATATATATACACTTGTGGATACTCTGTTGAGCCGGTCCGGAGTATGCCACCATTACTAGTTGGTTAATCCATTGAGTTGGTCCGGATTGAACCAAGCGGACTTCCCGAGACGATGGTCCGGAAAGTGCCGATGTAAATGGACAACTCGGCGAGTTGGTGCCGAGGTGCGCCACCGAACACAACATTCCGTGGAGACGGTCCCGGAATGGGTCGTGTGCCTATGCGTATCGATGTATGATACCAAGCGTATAGGTACTCAACATTAGTGTAAACCTCCAATGTCCTTGTTATGCGCTATGACTAGATTTCCTTTTCTTTGAACATGCCATGACGATGGCCGGTATCTTCACGTGACGTCAAGACAAAGCTATTTTCTTAAAAATGTAATACCCGGGAAATTTTTTTCTAAAAGTTTAAAATAAAATAAAAGGGAAAGAAAGGAAGTAGAAAATAATTTTTAGTATTTAATTCAGGACCTAAGAAACTGGAAACCTGAATTAAATAGGGAAAGGGATTAATTTAAAATACATATTAGTTACTATTTATTTAATTAATTAATTTATTTTTAATTTTATTTATTTATTTATTATTTATTTATTATAATTATATTAATTATTTTATTAATTAATTATATTAATTTTTATTACTTATTTAATTATTTATTGTAATTATTTATTCATTTTAATTTGGGGTGGGGGTCCGTGGGGTTAGAAAGAAAGAATTAGAAAGCAAAAAGAAAGAAAAAGAAAGAAGAGAGAGAGAGAGAGAAGAAGTCGAGAGGTATGAGAGAGAGGGAGGACGCCGAGAAGAAAGTAGGAGAAGAGGGAGGAAACGTCGCCGGAAAACGTGGTCAGAGGGAGCTAGTCGACACCGGAAAAAGTCACCGGAGCTAGGTTACAATATCCTCCACACCTTCCACCAATCAAATCAGAGGTTGGTAACCCTAATTTCATTTGAAACCCTCAATTTCTCCATTTTTAGGGATTTCTTCGATCCACCTTCGATTGGATTGTTTCGAGGGTAGATTGAGACTTAGGAAGTGTTCTTGAACACTTATTTCGAGTAAAAATCGAGACTATACCCTCGGGTTTAGTCGAATTCGAATTTGGAAGGATTTGCGGTTGAAATTTTAATTATTCATAAATTAAGGAAATTATTGATAATTAGGAATTGAGCTTGGATTTGAGTAAATAGGCTTGGATTACTACAACATTTTTGCCTTTTCACAATAGCAAAAAACCGTTCTGTATAATACAAAAACCGTTGCCTAGGCCGTACTATATTCAGCCGTTACCTATTGTGTAAGGCAACGATTTTTTGTTCCTGTGGCAACCAATGCAGAAAATCGATCCCTATACTTTATCAATAGGGAACGGTTTTCATGTTTAGAATTAGCAACATTTATTAACCGTTGCTCCTTTAAGCAACAAAGATGACCCGTTGCCTATTAAATATGGCCACAGCCTAAAACTGTTGCCTAATGTTCAAACAATAAGCAACAGTTTTTTAGATTCTGCAAATGTTATTTAGAACAACATTTAAAAACCGTTCTCTAAAAGAATAAGCAACAAGTTTTTTTTCTAGCATTTTCAGAAACAAATATATACAAATGAATTATATAATAATTTCCTAATAACATACACCAACATTAAACACATTTTACATTCAATAAAATATATATTTAGATCAAGTGTCATCATAGAAAAGTAATACAATCGTACAATATTTCCACATAAAGTTTCAACAAAATTCTCTCAAGATTCAAATATGAGACATATCCAACAAAAAGTGATCATAGAAATGTTTAATAGAAGTTCACAAGATTAATTATCCAAAATATATAGTAAAGATCTTCAATTCATCAATGAACTTCATAAAAACTTGCATCTTTTTCACCAAGTTGTCCCTACATAAAAAAGATGACACATTATTAGAAAACTAAAATGTAATAAGCTGAAAAGACCCGTGAAGAGCTGGCCCGAGGTTACTAAGGTTGAACCTTGACGTTAACGTGCCAGGTCCCTGCTCCGATTGCCCAAATACACTTTAAGGGTGATGTTGAGGGCTCAAAACCTCTTCTTTTCAATCTTAAACACCCTAAAATAATTCTAAATATGCTATCAAGCATCAAGAATTATTTTAGGTACTTTCTTGTTTCTCAAGGATGGAAACTTGCAGAACAATGAAGTCCAAATTTTAAAACGGTAATTTAATTCCTTTGTAATTATTAAAAAACCTTAAGTAGGATAATTTAGAAGCATATCGAGGTTTAGTAACTCAAATCCAAGGCTCTAAAATCAATTCAAGGTGAGCGATAATTATACGAAACCAACTGTGTAGCACTTGAGACTCTCATAGAAGAGAGGGAAGACAAATAAGACTAAGAAATCGGTTCTTGGCGACGTTTAGGTGCATTTTTAGGCACGAGTATTCCATATGCATATGAGTTACATATAGTTAAGATTGTTAACCACGTGAAAGCAATTTTTAGGAAACCACGATTCGTTTGGAGCGGGAGTTACTCCAGGACAAGCACAAGGAAGCCGTCAAGGTGAGGGGTTTCCCATCCTTGCCCTATAGGGTTGATTGAGGATGTGGATATGTGGTTTGCCTACTTGCCTATTTGTAAGAATTATTTAGTGGTTAACATGCTATTGTTGTTCCTAAACTGTTATATATGAAAGTATTTGTATATGTGTGTTTGACTACAGGTAAAGAGGTACTGGAGGGTATCCATCTGATGGCATGAGATACACCGAACAGTACAAGCAAGGGGGTAAGTTGTTGATTGAGTCTAAGGTTTGGTTTACCCTAGTAATTAGAAACTCATTAAAGAAATCGTATAGAAGTTGTTAGTAAACGTCGACGTTTTATGGTAATTGAACTTAGGAAAGGCCTTAGAGCTAGGTTATGATCTAATCAAGGGTTTAGGTATTAAATAAGGATTAAAAAGATCTCATAAATTGATTAGTGAGTCATAAGGAGGTTGAAACTACCTAGGTAAAGTCATTTTAGGGTAGAAATGGGTAGATACAGTCAGAATCGCAGTTGAGAGCTCGGGAGGAGAAACAAGTCAGAAAAGATTTGCCCGTTGAGGCCATTGCCCTAGCCTGGCACTAGGGTCAGTTAAAGATAAAAGATTTTCCTGTTGAGGCCATTGCCCTAGCCTGGCACTAGGGTCAGTTAAAGATAAAAGATTTTCCCGTTGAGGCCATTGCCCTAGCCTAGCACTAGGGTCAGTTAAAAGATTAAAAGATTTGCCCGTTGAGGCCATTGCCCTAGCCTGGCACTAGGGTCAGTTAAATATTAAAAGATTTGCCCGTTGAGGCCATTTCCCTAGCCTAGCACTTGGGTCAGTTAAATATTAAAAGATTTGCTCGTTGAGGCCATTGCCCTAGCCTGGCACTAGGGTCAGTTACAGATTAAAAGAAATTGCCCATTGAGGCCATTGCCCTAGCCTGGCACTAGGGTCAGTTAAGTGATTTATAGTTTTCAAATGATATGTTAAAAGTGATTGCTTGTTTATGAGAAGCATGATCTATAGGTTTATCTTTGATTTTAATGTTATATTAATATTGCCTTATCGTAATATAACATTTGATAAACTGGATTTTCATGCGTATGTGATTGTGGGTGTTTCCCTTTCCCCAGCTGTAGTGGTACTCGCCGCTACGCCGAGGATGGGAAGTTTCTCACTGAGTCTGTTTGGCTCACTCCCTCTGCTTCAATGTTTTAGATACAGGGATCGAGCAGGCATTAACGTCCGGACAATGTTACGGACATCAGACCATCCTTACGCACTTGTTCGCGTGGGTGGACACCTTTTGGTTATTTTGATTCTTTTGATTGTACATATTATAAGTTGTAAGGGTTGCATATATATATATTTACAACTTTCGATATGTACCTACTCTAGACTTGTCGGCTTCACATGTATTTAAAGACAGGGTCCAGTTTGGGGATAAACTAGGATATATGTATGAGTATATAAACTTCTACATGCGAATAGCATAGATCGTACGCATTGAGGCGTACGGTCAATATGATATGGATATATATATATATAGCATGTGAATAGGATAGATCGTACGTATTGAGACATACGGTCAATATGATATGTGTATTTATAATATGACTGTTGATATATATATATATATATATATATATATATATATATACATTGGGCTGAGCTGAAGCGGTCTTGAGCGAACCGTGGATTGCAGGTTAATTAGGCCACCAGTGAGGTGTGGCCACTATTATGATTATATATATTGATTGTATAGCAGGGTAGTTATAGTTATGTTTACAGGGTAAGGCTTACGGGTTTGGAGGTAAAATCTATTCCCGTGCCGGTCTTGTACTCCTGATTTGGGGTCGAGACAAAAAAGGTCATGACATCGATTGTTGTCTTGACGTGGCATCGAGGAAACCTTGTTTTTAAATTACTATATTTAAATCCAACCGACCATGACGATGGGTTAAGTCTTATAGTGAAATGCACTTTGATTTTAATCTATGTTTGGTGTTTCTCGATACATGCATGTCAAAATGAATGATTAATGTATGTTGTGGTACGGTTAAAGTAGAGTTTGTACATGTTCTATTGCTTGAGAATAATTATATAATTATCAAAGATGAATTGAGGTATATGCGTATGTGAATGTCGTCACGACCCTCATTTAGAGGACCGTGACCGGCACAGACACAGGGAATATCCCTATGCCCGTGAGCCTTATCACCTAATTGACAGAATATCTATTATTGAAAATACATCCACATGCAATATAATACCATGGCTACACCAAAATTGTGGCCTATCCTAGGCAAGCAAATCCACGGCCAGTGCCTCTTCAGGATATAGATATAGGAAAACACACATAATATATATAACTTGTGTACTGGCTACACATCCGAAGATGCTGCCTATCCTATTCACATGCAACAGATATATGTATATATATACATTTTGAAAACAAATTTTCCCTGTATCGCAGTAAAATAAATCCTGATCTTTAAGGTGTGTGAAGCTGATAGTTCTAGATTTAGTAATACAATCTAATTGGTTATGTCTACCCTTTACATTATGATACAATAATAAAGTAAATAAAATTACAATTACACTTTATTCACCCACATGAACAAGTTGTGGATCTTGGAAAGTGTTGCTCAACCCTCATTCCACCGAGACTTCTTCCACCTGTACTTAACCTGTCTCTGTGTAGTAAAAATGAGATGCGAGTCTTAACCACGCGACTCAGTGAGAACTCTCCCATCCCCGGCGCAAGGCGGGTACCATGGCGCTGGGATTGGGAGTCATACACAACCACATGCAAAAACAACTGGTTACTGTTAATTAGCATACATTCTTGGCGACCACACAACAACAGAAATTTCACCCAAACACTCACATGCATTTAATAACTGTAAACATGCAGCAGTTTATTCCACGTCGTCGATTAGCAAGTAAACATGTAACATATAGTGCCGGCTTTTACTTACCGGTCTTCTCACGTTTCAGCATGTCTGAATCAAACAAGACGTGTGGTGACGTAATCCTGTACGTTACCACTACGCTGCACAATCAACAATCATATGCAAACACAGACAATTTATATACACACACAGATACTATAACATACATCTACTTAATCTCCCAACTCTGGGGTATCTACGAGCCACTACGTGGCTTTTCTACATCAAACCCGTGCACTCGGGTTACTGGCCACCACGTGGCAAAACATACTTAACCCATTCACTTGGGTACTGGTCACCTTGTGACAATTCTGTTAATCAAACAATACTTAACCCATTCACTTGGGTACTGGTCACCTCGTGACAATTTTGTTAATCAAACACAATCAACCTCTATCTATCAAGCAACTGATCCATAGCCACCAACTGGCACATTCTGACCCTTCACTGCGGGGCAATAGCTTGAGCCCACTCGTCCATTACCCAACCAGGCCACATGGCGGGCACGACAAGACGTCTCGAAGCCTGACCGCTGTTACACCCTGGACCAACTCCACAGGATGATTTCTCTTTTCTAGGTTAGACTCACGGTTCACCCGTAGGTTCCTCCCGTGTGTCCTTACCTTAGTCTCACATATTAAAAGGATTCTTTGTATCTTTCCCGAAGGATCAACTATTCCTCTCCTTGTTAATATGGACAAGTATCCTCAACAGGATATAACTCATATACCCGTCCAGATGCACTCTCTGAACCTCAAGCTATCGTCATAGCAATATAAATCCTTTCTGACCCTATTGCCAGAAGAGGGCAATGACCATCGTCATGGTGATTATAAAACTGAGGTCTCAAGTGCCATCTAACGTTGTTCTAGTCGATGTCCCACATCGCTAGCATAACCAAATCCAAAACTCACCAATAACTCCTTTGCATGGTTATAATCTAAGTCACCGTCGTGACGAGTTTTCAAAATAAAAGCTTAGTCCTTCCGTACAAGGACTCTTGCCATCATCGTGGAAAAGATTCAATAAAATGCTCATCATGCCTCCGGAGTGTATGAGTTGGATTTGTAAGACACCAATCATAGCAAACAATTATACTCTACTCCTATGTTTTCCTATCCAAGCTACTTTCCACAACCTATTTCTAGTTCTTTCATTCTTTTAGCATTCTATACATCTAGCTAACACATACTAGACAAGCAGAGAATATGCAAACTCATGTAATCCACATAAGCATACAACCCTAGGAGCAGAGATGAAAGAGCCCTCACCTTGGCCAACCTTCCATGCAATCCTCTCTTGTAAATTTAGTCTCCTCGGAGTTCCTGTGCACTATTTAGCGTGTCGTTATCCCTATAAGAACAACATTTATTTCATTAAAATTATTACTTGGCTTAACTTGTTATTTATCTTTCCATTACTCTCACGTGTAGTCCATGGTTGCCACAGAGTCAAGCTCTTGGTCTTATCGGACTTCTCTATCCCAACTTATATGTATCCTTCCTCGGACACTTGACTTACTCGCTTATAACACTCTACTTGAGTGTTTCACATACTTGGATTTGAGTATTAGACCTCTATCTAACTTGTATTCACATCTAAGGAAGCTTATCTAGCATGGTTGGAAGGAATCCTAAATTTTAGGAAGGTCTAAACATTTTATTTCAACTTGTGTTCTTACTCGGGTTCTAAGAAATCTAGTTTCTAAACATCAATACACCTCTAATTCATCCCACTTAAGGTTTCCTAAAGGTTGTGAAGGGATAAGGTTGAAATTCACGAAGTTAGACTTAATTTTTTCTGCAAGTTTCCATCCTTGAGAAACAAGAAGGTACTTTGAGTGATTTAAATCCCCAAAAACATGTTTAGGAGTGTTCTAGGGTGTTTAAGCTTGAAGTGAGGGGATTTAAAACTCTCAACGTCACCCTTAAAGTGTATTTGGGCAACCCGAGCAGGGACCCGGTACGTTAATGTCAAGGTTCAACCTTAGTAACCTCGGGCCAGCTCTTCACGGGTCTTTTTCAGCTAATATTCCAACCATATAATTTCAATAATATCAATCCAAGCCTATTTACTCAAATCCAAGCTCAATCCTAATTATCAACAATTTTCCGCAATTTGGAAATAATTATAATTTGAATAATATTAATCCAAGCCTATTTACTCAAATCCAAGCTCAATCCTAATTATCAACAATTTCCCCCAATTTGTAAATAATTATAATTTTAACCCCAAACCCTTCCAAATTCGAATTTGGGCAAATCCGGAAATATAATCTCGATTCCTACCCCAACTAAGTGTTCAAGAACACTTTCTAGGTCTCAATATACCCTCGAAACAACTCAATCGAAGGTCAATCGAAGGAATCCCTAAAAATGGAGAAATTGAGGGTTTCGAATGAAATTGGGGTTACCAACCTTGATTCGATTGGTGGGAGGTGTGGAAGATGTTGGAGTCGAGCTCCGGTGGTCGTGGCCGGCGTCGGACGGCTCTCTCCGGCGAGTTTTCTGGCAAGTTTCTCCCTCCTCCCCTTCTTCCTCTCCATCCGTCACTTTCTTTCTCCCTCCTCACGTCTTTCTTCTCTCTCTCGTCTTTCTCTCTTTTCTCTTCCTTTTTCTTTCTTTTTCTATATATATATACCTACGTCAATCCCCCACCCCCAATAAATAATAATAATAAAATAAATAATAATATAATAGATATATATATATAATAAAAATAAATAAATAATTAAATAATTGATTAATAAATAAATATAATTTAAAAATAAATTAATTAATAATTAAATGAATAATAACTAATATATATTTTTAATTTAATCCCTTTTCTTATTTAATTCAGGATTCCAATTTCTTAGGTCCCGAATTAAATCCCAAAAATTATTTTCTACTTCTTTTCTTTCTCTTTTATTTTAAACTTCGAAAACTTTTCTCGGGTATTACAATCTTTGAAAAAAAATTTCCTTTCTGGTTTCTTTTAACTTTCATATATATATGTTCCTATATTCTTTTTAAGGTTTTAATTCCTAGCCCCGGAATAAATCATTCTTTAATCCTCAAAATTTTTCGGGGTATTACAAATGTGGTTTATCCCCTTCCCGGTCGTAGTGGTACCTGCTACTACGCCTAGGATGGGAGAGTCACTCACTGAGTCATTGAGTCACCCTCTAGTAGTTTACTTTTTCAGATACAGGTATCGGTCAAACTTCCACGTCAGCTCAGTGAAGGCGACGTTTTGCTAGCACTCACATTCTATCTCCGTGGGTGGCTTTGATTTTATTTCAGATATTATAAAGAATTGATTACACTTTGTGGTTATTATACTCTAGACTTGTTAGCTCCACATACTTAAAGACATGATTATTTTGGGGGACTTATTATTATTATGTATACGAATTTGCATGTGAATAGGATATGTCACACACCGGAGTGTGTGGCATCGTATACGACGGATATATATATTATGTGTGTTTGAGTATACATATAAACTGAAGTAGCACTTGGTTGTGGATTGCAGGTGTAAGATAGGCCACACAGGAGATGTGAGTCATATATATTGACAATGTGTGTACGCGAATGAGAATGATAGTTAAATGAAATAGGTGTTAAGGCTAACAGACTCAGGATTAGGCCCTCTGTCTGTGCCGGTCACATGCCTCCGGGTGGGGGTCGTGACAATGCTATATATGGTAACTAGTATTGAACTCGTGCGATGCACGAGATATTTATAGAGATTATTTTATATTAATTTTAAACAATTTTTAAAATGTATGAATAAAGATACAATAATAAAGAAATCATAATAAAAAATAATAAAATGCTAATATAATAAACAAATATATATCTTTTTTTGAAAGTAATAAACAAATATATATCATATTGAAGTTCAACAAAGATTAAACATGTAATTATAAAATCAAACAACAATGTTCCAAAATAAAGGAATAATTAAAAATGACATTTGAGTTATATGATATTCTGAGTGTTTTCTTAAACCAATGTAATCCATGATTTATATGTTCAAGAATTTTGAGCGATATTAATTTTGACGTAAAAGATTTTGTGTTCGCCAATTACAACTAATGCAAAAAATATTTTCCAATGATGACGATACTTAAAAAAATAATAATAGTGTATGCAATAAAGTAAATAAACAACTTATAAATTTCAACCTGAATTGTCTAACTTTGACACTTATAGCCTTAAACATCGACGAAACATGAGAATTAATTGATTTATAATTTACTAATTTAGTTTTAGATGACAAATTTTGATTTAATGTTTGAACCCATGTACACCACGGGATATTTTTATAGATTTTTAAATATCAATGTTATACATATATGTATACAATAATAATTTACTTGTGAAATGAGTACATAAAGATATCAACAATATTTATGAAAAAATTTGTTATTTGTCAAACTCCTCAATAATAAAGTAATTTTTACAGAAGACATATTAAGTAGATATCCTTTATGACTTACTTATAACCAAGTGGTATATCAATATGAGATTAGTCTATGAATTACTTTTACATGAAGTCCTACATCAATATATCATTATTAGACTTATAAGTAAAATTATAGACCGACATTTAGGGGCTGAAAAATAGCAAATTTTAAAACCAATTTTTTATAACAAAAAAAACATACTTTTTTTGGTAAAGACAAAAAAAATACTTAAAATGTAATTACCATAAGGTAAAAATGATACAACCTAGAAAACTAAAAAGTATAATTATTATTTGGGATCAATAATTTTACATATGTTAAGATTTAAGTATGTCTTTGAATAATTATCATAGTATTTGAATCCGTAGATAGCAAGTACGGGTTACGTTTGAAGATGTTTAATTATATATTAAACTGTGTAATTTTTAATATTATAAAAAACAAATGACATTTCATGATTAGAAGAAGGCAATTTTACCCTAAATCCTCTAAAAAAAATATCAAATCTCAAAAACCCTTTCTAAAAAAAGTATTCCCAAAACATATTCCTTTTGTCTTTATTATAAGCAAGTTCGTCACAGGGTTAGACGAACTACATTATTTTATTTTATTTTTAAACTAATCAAATTATTATTTTTTTAAAAAAAAGACTCGGACAAACTTCCTTTAATATATATATATATATATTTATTTATTTATTTAAGGTAGAATCTGTGTATGTGTATGTGTGTATATATATGTACATATATATATATTGTAACTGTCGTTTTTGGTTCAGACAATTTTAATTTGCAAATAAGGACCGCAAGGGGTCGTAACCTTGGGGGATTTGTCCTTAGGTGAGGACCTAGGTGCCTACGTACCGTTAAGAAGGGATCAAAGACCACGTAGTTCGTCATGTCACGTCTATAGGAGCCGTTGGGCTAGGTGGTTACCTGTATTGGGCCGTGTGCGACTAAGACGTGCGTAAGGTACTTCGGGCGGGCGAGCCACTCGTATGAGGTTGTCTTAGGTTTTGAGAGAGCAAAGGTCTCTTAGAGCAGTCGGGCGCTCTACTTGTGGGGATCTCCGGGACGGAGATGTGCCGGGTGTTGGCCAGAAGGTGACCGGAGCTTAGTGGTGCTATAAGGTAAGCTCTAGAAGTGATAGATAGACGTAAGCAGGTTGAGAGTAGCTACTGTATATTGAGAGTAAGTGCCACTTGCCACTTGTTCTTATGCGTTGTGATTTCCTGATGTTTCGATCCCCTTAAGTCCCCCGGGTGAGGGCTTTTATATACTGTGTGTGGGGAGGTCGTGCTCAACCCACGTTTTTGTGGGTCGTCCCATGATGCTTGGGAGGCTTCCCACGTCTCTTGGACGGGAGCCCTCGAGGAGAGATGTGGGTACCGGCCACGTAAGGGGTAGACGAGTGGTGCCATGTGTCGTTGGTGTAAGCTGTCGTGGAGCTTCTGGAAGTTTAGTGCCACGTGTCCCTAGGCGAATATTCCGTAGTTACATATATATTAATAATATAATATATAATATTTATAATTAAATATATAATAAAAATTTATAATATTTTTATTTATATATTTTTTAATTTTTTGAATCATGATTAAAATAGACTAGCATTAAAAACTTAGTCACTGCTTACTTAACTTTGTGAGAGAATTTATGTTCACTTATAAATGAGCCAAAAGTAATCCAAGATGATTATTCTAAGCCATTTTCACTTTAATTCAAAATAATAAGGGTCAAACCGGATCATTTAATTTAATATTTTAAAATCTAATAATTATTATTTGACAAAATTAAATAATTACATGTTCAGTACTCCAAAGTAGTTCAAGTATAATTACTTTTAAGTAGAATCGTCGAAATGAATCTAATCCAATAGGTTGGCCTATTTAACCGGGTCACTAATTTAATATTATAACATGCGAGTTATGTGAGCCAACTCGAGAGTTACATAGGTTAAACAGACCTACTTAATAGGTGGGTTAAATAGGCAACCTATTGGATTAAACATGACTAAGTTTTGTAATGTTATAGTCTATTTTCATTATGATTTAAAAAATTAAAAAAAATATACAATTAAGAACATTATTAATTTTTATTATATATTTAATTATAATAATTATATATTATATTATTATATATATATATATATATATATATATATATTAAAGGGAAGTTCGTCTTACTCTCAGACGAACTTCTCTTATAATTTTTTTTAAAAAAATTATTAATCAATCAGATTTAAAAAAAATAAAATAATGTAGTTCGTCTGATCTTGTGATGAACTTGCTTATAATAAAGACAAAAAAAGTGTTTTAGGAATACTTTTTTTTGGGAAGGGTTTTTGAGATTTGATATTTTTTTGGGAGGGTTTAAAGTAAAATTGCCTTAGACGAATGTACCAAAGTTATGTAGTAATATAGTACCGAACTTTAATCTCTTGTTATAAACAGACAAAATAATTGTTATTGATGTACAAATTTTTAAAAAATTGGGAGTGTGAGGCATCATTTTCATAACCTAAGAGTATATTTGGTACGTGGAATGAGTGAGGGAATAGGAATGTTGAAGGGAATGAAAATGTCATATCAATGTGATGTGAATAGAATAAAAGTGGGTAAAATGCATTAAAAGTGGAAATGAAATAAAAGTGGGTAAAAAGTAAAGACAAAAACATAATTTCATCACATTACAAAAAGCAATGTTTGTTTTGTAGGAAGAATGTATGTGGGAGATGACAATTCCTGCCTTTTTTACATTGCTTTTAATTTTCCCGTTACCAAACAAGCCCTAACTGATTATCGATCCTATCGATGCACTGGTGCATGATTTACTGATCCAACATATAAATAAAAATATGTGTACAATACATTTTTATTCTTTTTAGTAAAATAAATAGTTCACGTATAATTCATTAAAAAAATTAAAATATCTCAAATATATTATTTAAAAATTAATACCTTTTATGATATCTTCATAAGTTTTTATATATATATTTTATTACTTTCTTATTTTCTTTCCACCTATTATTTACTTACTTACTTTTTATTCTTTCCACATATTTACCCACTTTTCATTTTTCCCATAAATATTTATTAACAATTTTTTTTCCAAGACTACATCTACTTATTAAATTTTTTATTCTCCACATGTCTTTCACCATTTACTTGATTGTTTCTATGTTTATCTTCTTCACATCCTTTCGTTTTCTTTCTCACTCATATTTCTTCATCTTCATCCTCTATTTAGCTACTTTTCATTTTCCCCATAGATATTTATTTACCCTTTTTTTTTCAAGCCTACATATATTATCAACTTATTTTACTCTCCACATGTCTTTCTCCATTTAGTTTATTGTTTCTATGTTTATCTTCTTCACATCCTTTCATTTTCTTTCTCACTCACATTTCTGTAATATCCGAGATATTTAGATTTAATTGTTTTTATTTTTAATAAATTTATTTTTCTTTTAGAAAGAAAAATAAATTAAATTAAAGAATTATAGGATTAAAAATAGAATAAAGAAGAAAGAAATGGGATATTTATAATTTTTCTAGGACCTAAAAGAAAAAGAGAAAATAAGTTTTTCAAAAAAATAAAAATATAATATATATATATATAGATAATATCTAACAAAAAAATATATATATATATAAATAATATATATATTTATATTATAAAATATATATATATATATTAAAATAATTGGGGGTGGGGGGGGGGGGAACGTGACCCCCCCCATCCCTTTTAATTAACACACACACCCATATATATATAAAAAATAATAAACCGAGGCAGCAAAACGCAACACAGATATAACAGATAAAAAAAGAAGAAGTAAGAGGCAGAAGCAAAAGCACGAGCAGAACAGACTTAGAGCAACACACGCACACACGGAAGGAAGATGAGCCACGAGGAGAAGGGCACTGGCCGGATTCTCGCCGGAGAAGGTGACCGGAGTCTTCTCTCAACACTCACTAGCCTTCCATCCGATTGAAATCAAGTAAGAAAGCCCCAATCTCCCAAAACCCCAATTTCTCCAATTTTGGGTATTTTAGAAATTCTTCAAATACTTCCAATCGGGCATTCCGGGGTTTAATTTGAGCTTAGTGGGTGTTATTGAATGTTTGGGGAGGTTCAAAATCGAGGCTAAACCCTAGGAATTTACCGGGTCTGGAAATCATGGAAATTGGGTTAGGAAATTACTCTAAAATTTGAAATTGATAGTTTGATGCATGTTTAGGTTGGATTGGAGTAGTATAAGTGTTGTAATTGCTGGAAATAGACAAGGGAATAAAGCCCGAGTATTTATCGTCTCAACCGAATCCCAATCCGGTGAAAAAGAGGCGAAATACTAAGCCACCGTATAGTAAGGAGCTGTGCGGTGGATTGGACACTTTGGTCTAGTCCATAGTGGACACCTAAGACCCGCTAAATTGGTTCCAAGGCTCTAATTATACCCAATTATATTTTTATATATAATTAAAAAGGTAATAATTAAGCTTTTACTCGGCGAATAAGGGAGACGGTGGGATGAGTAAGCTAGAACCTCTTTTGAACCGTGAATTTAATTCTTTTATTAGTTAAATACCCATATAAACGCATGAAGGGAAATTTAGATAAGTGGAAATCTCTAACCTAAGCAATTAGAGGTTCTAAATGGCTCGAGAGTGTGAAAGTCGAATATGGGGCATTCTGGACTTTCAAAAAGAGCAAATAAGACGACGTAACGAACTAAATAATTAGTTCTTGGAAAATAGCTAGAGGGTGCATAAGCATTAGCATGACACGTGCATGGTAGATGCTTAGTTACGCGTTCTAAATTTCTTAAATATAATGTGTATAGGGCACCACAGAGTGATTGGAGCTTCAGGCACTCCGAGGACTGATAAGGAGGGCCAACGAGGTGAGGGGCTCTCCCATCCCTGCCCCACAGGGTTGGATGACTACGTGGAAAATGTGGTTTGCTCTATTTTGTGCAAATTGATATATGGAATATATTTATATGAAGAAATTTGTGTTACACGTGTATGATTTGCAAGTAAGCAGTCAACCTGAAATAGTATATGTGCTTATATGACTAATCTCAAGGTGTATATGTGCTATTGTAGCTCACTGAGTCTTATATGTTACCGTGGGTAGGATTGAGTCATAATTTTATATGTGAGGAATTCAGTAATATTAGAAACCAATCACATCGATCGTCACCGTTAAGACCTTGTTCGTATGTTTTGTTGAGGAAAACTGAACCTAGGTTGTTGAATGTGAGTGAGAGGGTTGCATAATTAAAAAGGGGGAAACTAGGCCTAGCTAATTCACACGTGTAATATTCAGTTAGTTATTAATAGGGCGTTTTTCAAGGTCGAATATGTTAGTTGAACTTATTTAGGTTAGTTCGGGTAGATCGAGTCAGTTATCCTGGTCGGACACACAGCATTCAGTTAACAGTAAGTATGCCACATAGTGGCCATTACCTTGGTTTAACCGGGGTCAGACAAGTTGCCGGCTATTACTCTAAGTATGCCTTGGAGTCAGAAAGTTCCTGGTGTGATCAACCAGGTTCATAGATGAAATTGCCTTCGGGCCAGTATTTCTCTTAGCATAATGCGGGAGACAGAAAGTGAGTGCCTACGTGCACAAGTATAAGTTAACTATGGAACCATATGTTATATGTTTATGATTGATTTACATGCAGGCTAATAAATTGTTAGGAGCATGAATTAGGATTTTAACTGTGAATATGATATATTGACTGTCTGATCATATAAAAGATCACAATATAAATCCATTTCATGCGCATGTGGTTGTGGTTGCTCCCTTCACCCAGCTGTAGTGGTACCCGCTGCTACGCCAGGGATGGGGGAACTTCTCACTGAGTCTATTCGACTCACCCCCCTGTTTACATGTTTCAGATACAGGTGGTTTAGGAGTCGGGAACACGTCCACTTCTTCTCAAGGAGGCGGACAACTCTGAAGACCACACGCTTTGTTCGTGTCAGTAGTTATTTTGATCATGTATACATGTTGTGATGTATATATATATATATGAATCCTTTTTGGGCGTGGCATATGTACGTTCACATCTGCTGTGTATATATATATGTCACACTTGAATTCTAGCATTGTCGGCTTCATACAGATTAAAGTTAGGTCTTGGTGTTGGGACTTTAGGCTATGATATAGCGTATATCATGTATATGTATATATGACTTCCGCATGCGACTAGGATAGATCACACGCCTTGAGGGGTGTGATCAATATATAAATTATATATATATGTGTGACTGAATACCTGATTGTATGAAAATATGACTTCCGCATGTGAATAGGATAGATCACACGCATTGAGGCGTGTGATCAATAAGTAAACTATATGCAAGCGTGTGATTGAATATATGTATGACTGTATACAGGACTTCTGCATGTGAATAAGATATATCACCCGCCCTGAAGTGCGTGATCAATATGTATAATATATGTACGTGTGAATGAATATGTGTATATATATAGACTGAAGCGGCGCTGAGCGAGCCGTGGATTGCAAACTGCATAGGTCACCGGAAATGGATGACCATATGTATTATATATTGTCTGTATTAGAAATGGGTAGATATACACATATTAAAGTGTCAATTAGGGATTAGAGGCTTACGGGATAGGAGAAATCCTACCTCCCGTGCTGGTCACGGATGCCCGATAGCGGGTCGTGACAAACTTGGTATCAGAGGCAGGTTATCTTTAAGCTGTATGAAGCCATAGGTATGACCGGGTATCAGCTTACGTCTCGTTGTGAACCCGGGCGCAACGGGGGCATAAAAAGGCACTTGTGGAAGTACTCGGGAAATTGTCTCAGCCTTTCTTTCTACTCTCTTTGATATGAAATATCATTGATATACATGTACTCATTAGGTGTGGTCCTTGTGCAGTATAGGGATGCCACCGATTACGAGACGGGCTAGTAGTGGAGGGAGAATAACTCCTGCTGAAATTGATCGAGAATCTGTTCGGGAGGACGGAATGCCCACCCGAGGCCGAGGTAGAGGCCGTACCCGAGGCCGACGTAGAAGTCGTGCTTGTGGTCGAGGTAGAGCACAAGTGAGAGAAGAAGAGAGGAGACAGTTACCGGAACCTCAACCTCAAGTAAAGACAGGTGCACCTTCCATGGCAGAAATGCTCACGGCAGGATTTCAGGAACTAAGAGAAGAGATGACAAGACAAACTCAGAGAGAAGTACGCCGGTTAGTAGTTGGCGAGGAAGAAGAAGAGAGAGTTCCGAGAAATTAGGAAATGGAGGTTGTTGAGGAAGAGGACAGAGAATGGCAACAACCACAGGAAGTGTCTCGTGAGCCGTGGGTAGCACCCAGAGAGCTGCCAATTTCAAAATTTCTGAAGGTTCATCCACTCACTTTCTGCGGAACTAGTGAGAAAGAGGATCCGCAGTACTTTGTGAGAGACATAGTTAGAATTGGGCACATGCTGAGGTGCTCAGGGCATGAGTTAGTGGAATTAGCTTCATTCCAGCTGAGGGGAGCTGCTAGAGTATGGATAGAGTCCGTACAGACGAGGTATTCTAGAAGGGTGGCACTGATGACCTGGGAAAATTTTCAGAGGGAATTCCTGGGTCGGTTTCTATCTGAAGGCACTAAGGATGCAAAGCGTTAGCAATTCGAGGAGTTGTGGATGATGCCTAACATGACTGTGACGGAGTATGAGTTACTTTTTACGGAACTAGCTCAATTCTCACCTGAGTTAGTTCCTGATGAAGAGGCGAGGATCAAGAGATTCATACACCGACTCACGGAGCCATTGTTTACTGCTTTACTACCCCAGAGAAGACAGTTTGAGACTTTAGCTCAAGCCGCAGACTGTGCCAGAATGATTGAAACCAGGAAGAGGTACGGGACGGCAGTTGATCCCAAAGTCAAGTTGATTATGGGCAGTGACAACCAAGGAGGTGGAAGTAAGAAGAGGAAGACAACAGGTGGAGGTGCAGGATATTCAGGGTCCGCAGGAGGACAATCCTCAACTACCACCCATGAAACAGGTACAAGAGGTAATTTTCAAGGGGGACAGAAAGTGCAAGGGGGTGGAAATGCCGGTAAGACAAGGCCCCAGTGTGCGACTTGCGGCATATTTCATTTTGGAATATGTCGGAGACTGACAAGTGGATGCTACAACTGCGGCCAGGTGGGCCATATGGCTAGAGAGTGTCCAAAGAGAAAAGAGGGTACAAGTGTGAGATGTAATGCGACGCCGAGGAGTACACCTATTTCAACTCCACCAGTAAGAACCGTACCACCGCAGACATCAAGTACAGGTACAGCTAGAGGCCGTGGTGCAAGATCTAGTGGTAGAGGGCCAGGGGCAGTAGGTGGAGGATAAGCGCGGGTATTTGCACTTTCACAGCGGGACGCTTATGCATCAAATGCAGTTGTGACAGGTACCCTTATTGTTTGCTCTCTTAAAGCACGAGTTCTGTTTGATTTCGGCTCCACTCATTCCTATGTGTTGCATGCATTTGCTTCTAAATTCAACAAGAGTCTGTCTAGAATGAGAGAGACAGTACTGGTCTCTACTCCAATGGGAGAATCGGTACAAGTAGAGTATTTGCACAAGTCTTGCATTGTGGAGGTCGATGGTCATGAGATTGTGGTAGACCTTCGGTTGTTGTGTATGGTTGATCTTGATGTGATCCTCGGAATGGATTGGTTGTTGTCTTGCCATGCGGTTGTGGATTGCAGGGCTAAATGTGTGAAGTTTAATATGCCAAACAAGGAGCCTTTTGTGATATGGGGTGACGGGGCTGCACCGTATCCAAACTTGATCTCGGCTTTGAAGGCATCCAAGTTACTTGCAAAGGGATGTAAAGGGTATTTGGCCTTGGTCAAAGATACCACGAAAGCAGTACCTTCACCGACTCAAGTACCGGTAGTGCGAGAGTTCTTGGATGTGTTTCCAGAAGAATTGTCGGGGTTGCCGCCTGATCGTGAGATTGAATTTGAAATTGAGCTGCAACCTGGCACCCAGCCTATCTCCAAACCACCATACCGGATGGCTCCGAAAGAGCTGGAAGGAGTTACATACACAATTGCAAGAATTCCTTGACAAGGGTTTTATAAGACCCAGTTTCTCTCCTTGGGGTGCACCGATCCTTTTTGTGAAGAAGAAGGACGGATCTTTGCGGTTGTGTATCAATTACCGAAAGTTAAAAAAAGTAACGATTCACAACCAATACCCACTGCCCAGGATAGATGACCTATTTGATCAGTTGTAGGGTGCGAAGCGGTTTTCCAAGATTGACTTGCGATCTGGGTATCATCAACTGAAGATTCGAGAATCAGACATACCTAAGACCGCATTCCGGACCCGATACGAACATTAGGAGTTCTTGGTGATGTCTTTCGGATTAACTAATGCTCCTACAACGTTCATGGACATGATGAATAGAGTCTTCAAACCATTTCTAGACCGATTTGTCATTGTCTTCATTGATGACATCTTGGTTTATTCTAAGGATTCTGAAGAACATGCAGAACACTTAAGATTAGCCTTGCAGAAGTTGAGAGAAGAGAAATTGTATGCCAAGTTCTCTAAGTGTGAATTCTGGCTTGAAAAAGTTACCTTTTCGGGTCACGTGGTATCATCAGAGGGAATCCACGTTGATCCAAGTAAGGTAGAGGCTGTGAAGAATTGGTCCCTGCCTACCTCTGTTACTGAAATTCGCAGTTTCTTAGGCTTGGCTGGATACTATAGGAGATTTGTGCAGGACTTCTCTAAGGTTGCTGCACCTATGACTAAGCTAACTCAGAAGGGGGTGAAGTTCATATGGGATGACAAGTGTGAGCAGAGTTTTCAGAAGCTGTAAGACAGTCTCACTACTGCTCTGGTGTTGGCATTACCTGAAGTCACAGGAGGGTATGTGGTATACTGTGACGCGTCGAGGATCGGGTTAGGGTGTGTCTTGATGCAACAGGGCAAGGTGATTGCGTATGCATCGCGACAACTGAGAAAACATGAGAAGAATTACCTGACTCACGACCTCGAGATGGCTGCTGTAGTGTTCGCCTTGAAAATATGGAGACATTACCTGTACGGTGACACGTGTGAAATTTATACGGACCACAAAAGCCTCAAATACATTTTCGAGCAGAAAGACTTGAACTTGAGACAACGCCGATGGTTAGAGTTGTTGAAGGACTACGACTGCCTGATCTTGTATCATCTAGGAAAGGCTAATGTGGTAGCCGATGCTGTGAGTCAGAAATCCATGGGCAGTCTTGCTCATATAAGTGAAGAAAGGAGACCGTTGATTAAAGAACTGCACGAGCTAGAACAAACGGGAAATCAGTTTGAGATTGGGGATTCTAACTTACTTCTAGCTCATTTACAAGCTAAGTCCTCTCTGGTAGAAGAGGTGAGGGCTAGACAGGATGAAGATACCGACCTCAAGCAAATCAGGGATATTGTAACTAAAGAGAAAGGGGACGACATCCGATTCTCTATTGATGATTTCGGAGTACTTCGGTTGGAGGGATGGTTGTGTGTTCCCATGGTTGATAACTTGAAAGAAAGAATTCTTGAAGAAGCACACCAGACAGCTTATACAATCCATCCGGGAGCTAATAAAATGTATCATGACTTGAAACAGCTGTATTGGTGGAATGGCATGAAGAAGGACGTTGCAAACTATGTAGCCAGGTGTTTAGTGTGTCAGCAAGTCAAAGCTGAACACCAGAAGCCCGCCAGAACAATACAACAGATAGAAATACCTGAGTGGAAATGGGAGAGGATAACGATGGATTTTGTAACAGTGTTGCCAAGATCACAACGTGGATTCGATTCAGTTTGGGTGATAGTGGATCGCATGACTAAGTCCGCGCACTTTCTGCTAGTTAAGACCACTTACGGAGTGAGTCAATATGCACAAATTTATGTATCAGAAATCGTTAGATTGCACGGTGTGCCAGTGTCCATAATATCTGATAGAGGGCCACAGTTCACTTCCAGGTTTTGGAAGTCATTGCAGGAAGTGTTGGGAACCAGAGTTGATTTGAGTACTGCGTTCCACCGACAGACTGACGTGCAAACAGAAAGAACCATTCAGATCCTTGGAGACATGCTTCGGGCGTGTATTATGGATTTCCGCGGAAGTTGGGAAATGTATTTACCTTTGGCTGAGTTTGCTTACAATAACAGTTATCAAGTGAGTATCCAGATGGCACCTTTTGAGGCTCTGTACGATCGTAGGTGCAAATCCCTGATTAGGTGGTTCGAGGTCGGAGAAGCTAGTCTAATTGGCCCAAAATTGTTACAAGATGCCTTGCAAAAGGTGAAGTGCATAAGGGAAAGATTGTTAACGGCTCAGAGTAGGCAGAAATCCTATGCAGACAATCGAAGGAGAGAACTTGAATTCACCATTGGTGAACAGGTGTTTTTGAGGATATCACCGATGAGAGGCGTGATGCGGTTCGATAAAAAGGGGAAGTTAAGTCCTCGTTATATCGGACCATTTGAAATCCTGGAACGGATTGGGAATGTGGCGTACCGGTTGGAATTGCCTACGGAATTAGAGGGAGTACATCCTGTCTTTCACGTTTCGATGCTTCAGAAATATCTTCCCGATCCCTCGCACGTAATCCAATCGCAAGACGTGCAACTAACCGAAAATCTGACATATGAAGAGGAGCCAGTGGAAATCTTAGATCGGCAATTGAAGAAACTCAGAACGGAAGAGATTCGATTGGTTAAAATTCTATGGAGAAACCACTCGACCGAAGAAGCTACATGGGAGGTCGAGGGTGAAATGCGCAGGACATATCCTCATCTGTTTCAAGACTAAGGTTAGTATATTGTTGAAATTCAGGGACCGACTTTCTTAAGGGGGGAAGATTGTAATATCCGAGATATTTAGATTTAATTATTTTCATTTTTATAAAATTTATTTTTTTTTCAGAAAGAAAAATAAATTAAATTAAAGAATTATAGGGTTAAAAATAGAATAAAGAAGAAAGAAATGGGATATTTAAAACTTTTCTAGGACCTAAAAGAAAAAGAGGATATAACAAGTAAATAAGTTTTTCAAAAAAATAAAATAAAATAAAAATATATGTATATAATATATATACACATATAGACAAATATATATATATATATATATATATATATATATATAATAAAAAGTATATATATATTAAAAAAATGGGGGGGGGGGGCAAAACGTGACCCCCCATCCCTTTTAATTAACACACACACACCCATATATATAAAAAATTAAACTGAGGCAGCAAAACGCAACACACATATAACAAATAAAAAAAAGAGAAGAAGAAAGAGGCAGAAGCAAATGCACGAGCAGAACGAACTTAGAGCAACACACGAACACAAAGAAGGAAGAGGAGCCACGGGGAGAAGGGCACCGGCTGGATTCTCGCCGGAGAAGGTGACCAGAGTCTTCTCTCAACACTCACTAGCCTTCCATTCGATTGAAATCAAGTAAGAAAGCCCCAAACTCCCCAAACACCAATTTCACCAATTTTGGGTATTTTAGAAATTCTTCAAATACATCTAATCGGGGCATTCCGGGGTTTAATTTGAGCTTAGTGGGTGTTATTGAATGCTTGGGGAGGTTCAGAATCGAAGCTAAATCCTAGGAATTTACCGGGTATGGAAATCAAGGAAATTGGGTTAGGAAATTGCTCTAAAATTCGAAATTGATAGTTTGATGCATGTTTAGGCTGGATTGGAGTAGTATAAGTGTTGTAATTGCTGGAAATAGACAAGGGAATAAAGCTCGAGTATTTACCGTCTCAACCGGAACCCAATCCAGTGAAAAAGAGGCGAAATACTAAGCCACTGTATAGTAAGGAGCTGTGCGGTGGATTGGACACTTTGGTCTAGTCCATAGTGGACACCTAAGACCCGCTAAATTGGTTCCAAGGCTCTAATTATACCCAATTATATTTTTATATATAATTAAAAAGGTAATAATTAAGCTTTTACTCGGCGAATAAGGGAGACGGTGGGATGAGTAAGCTAGAACCTCTTTTGAACCGTGAATTTAATTCTTTTATTAGTTAAATACCCATATGAACGCTTGAAGGGAAATTTAGACAAGTGGAAATCTCTAACCTAAGCAATTAGAGGTTTTAAATGGCTCGAGAGTGTGAAAGTCGAATATGGGGCATTCTGGACTTTCAGAAAGAGCAAATAAGACGACGTAACGAACTAAATAATTAGTTCTTGGAAAATAGCTAGAGGGTGCATAAGCATTAGCATGACACGTGCATGGTAGATGCTTAGTTACGCGTTCTAAATTTCTTAAATATAATGTGTATAGGGCACCACAGAGTGATTGGAGCTTCAGGCACTCCGAGGACTGATCAGGAGGGCCAACGAGGTGAGGGGCTCTCCCATCCCTGCCCCATAGGGTTGGATGACTACGTGGAAAATGTGGTTTACTCTATTTTGTACAAATTGATATATGGAATATATTTATATGAATAAATTTGTGTTACACGTGTATGATTTGCAAGTAAGCAGTCAATGTGAAATAGTATATGTGCTTATATGATTAATCTCAAGGTGTATATGTGCTATTGTAGCTCACTGAGCCTTATATGTTACCGTGGGTAGGATTGAGTCATAACTTTATATGTGAGGAATTCAATAATATTAGAAACCAATCACATCGATCGTCACCGTTAAGACCTTGTTCGTATGTTTTGTTGAGGAAAACTGAACCTAGGTTGCTGAATGTGAGTGAGAGGGTTGCATAATTGAAAAGGGGGAAACTAGGCCTAGCTAATTCACACGTGTAATATTCAGTTAGTTATTAATAGGGCGTTTTTCAAGGTCGAATATGTTAGTTGAACTTATTTAGGTTAGTTCGGGTAGATCGAGTCGGTTATCCTGGTTGGACAGACAGGATTCAGTTAACAGTAAGTATGCCACATAGTGGCCATTACCTTGGTTTAACCGGGGTCAGACAAGTTGCCGGTTATTACTCGAAGTATGCCTTGGAGTCAGAAAGTTCCTGGTGTGATCAACCAGGTTCGTACATGAAATTGCCTTCGGGCCAGTATTTCTCTTAGCGTAATGCGGGAGACAGAAAGTGAGTGCCTACGTGCACAAGTATAAGTTAACTATGGAACCATATGTTATATGTTTATGATTGATTTACATGTAGACTAATAAATTGTTAGGAGCATGAATTAGGATTTTAACTGTGAATATGATATATTGACTGCCTGATCATATTAAAGATTACAATATAAATCCATTTCATGCGCATGTGGTTGTGGGTGCTCCCTTTCCCCAGCTGTAGTGGTACCCGCTACTATGCCAGGGATGGGGGAGCTTGTCACTGAGTCTGTTCGACTCACCCCACTGTTTACAAGTTTTAGATACAGGTGGTTTCGGAGTTGGGAACGCGTCTACTTCTTCTCAAGGAGGCGGACAACTCTGAAGACCGCACACTTTGTTCGCGTCGGTAGTTATTTTGATTATGTATACATGTTGTGATGTATATATATATATATATGAATGCTTTTTGGGTGTGGCGTATGTACGTTTACATCTGCTGTGTATATATATATATGTCACACTTGAATTCTAGCATTGTCGGTTTCATACAGATTAATGTTAGGTCTTGGTGTTGGGACTTTAGGCTATGATATAGCGTATATCATGTATATGTATATATGACTTCCACATGCGACTAGGATAGATCACACGCCTTGAGGGTGTGATCAATATGTAAATTATATATATATATATGTGTGTGACTGAATACCTGATGGTATGAAAATATGGCTTCCGCATGTGAATAGGATAGATCACAAGCATTGAGGCGTGTGATCAATATGTAAACTATATGGAAGTGTGTGATTGAATATATGTATGACTGTATACAAGACTTCTGCATGTGAATAGGATAGATCACCCGCCCTGAAGCGCATGATCAATATGTATAATATATGTACGTGTGAATGAATATGTGTATATATATAGACTGAAGCGGCGCTGAGCGAGCCGTGGATTGCAAACTGCTTAGGTCACCGGAAATAGATGACCATATGTATTATATATTGCCTGTATTAGAAATGGGTAGATATACATATATTAAAGTGTCAATCAGGGATTAGAGGCTTACGGGATAGGAGAAATCCTACCTCCCGTGCCGGCCACGGACGCCCGATAGGGGGTCATGACAATTTCTTTAACTTCCTCCTCTATTTACCTCTATTTACCTACTTTTCACTTTCCCCATATATATTTATTTACCCATTATTTTATTTTCCAATCCTACATATATTTATTAACTTTTTTATTCTCCCCATATCTTTCTCCATTTACTTTATTGTTTTCATGTTTATCTTCTTCGCATCCTTTCATTTTCTTTCTTACTCACATTTTTACCACCATCATTTTCTCACACTATTCTGTATTTTTCTTCCTCTTCCTTAAACCATTATGTATATTTTCTTCTCTTTTCTCATCTTTCTCTCATACATAATGTTCTCCTTATCTCGTTATGCTTCTTTTTCTTGTTTTTCTCACTCCTTCTCCCTCTCATTTTTACTCTTCTTTTCAGTTTTCTATTTTATTTGTCAATTTGATGTATGAATGGTAAATTAAACATTGTTATTTGATTGGTAAGATTCAATTTATTATTTGTTCCAAAAATAATAAATTCATCATTTTATATATCTTCATATATATAATTTATCAAACTAAAGTATTTTCAAACTAAAACTAAATAATTGTCATTATTATTATTATTTTTCTTAGCTAATCACTGGATTAAAAACTATAAAGAAATGCTCACAAAAAACATAGAGATACGATTATAAATAAAATAATACATATAAATGATTATTCACTTATAATTCCTTTAAAAAATTTTTAAATATCTTAAAAGTAATATTTAAAACTTAATACTTACTATTATCTCACCATAATTTTTAATATATAGTTTATTACTTTTTTCTCTTCCTTCCACCCATTATTTACTTATCGACTTTTTATATATTCTTTCCACACCCACCTCTATTTACATATTTTTTATTTTTTTCATACATATTTATTTACCTTTTTTTATATTTTCCAAATCTACATCTGTTTGTTAGTTTTTTTATACTCCCATATCTGTCACGAACCCCACTCGGAGGCACCTGACCGGCACAGACAGAGGGCATAACCCTGAGTCTGTTAGCCTTAACACCTATTTTATTTAACTATCATTCTAATTCGCATACACACAATATCAATATATATGGCTCACATCTCCTGTGTGGCCTATCTTACACCTGCAATCCACAGCCAAGTGCTGCTTCAGTTTATATGTATACTCAAACACACATAATATATATATTTGTCATATACGTTGCCACACACTCCGGTGTGTGACATATGCTATTCACATGCAAATTCGTATACATAATAATAATAAGTCCCCCAAAATAATCATGTCTTCAAGTATGTGGAGCTGACAAGTCTAGAGTATAATAACCAAAAAGTGTAATCAATTCATTTCAATATCCAAAATAAAATCAAAGCCACCCACGGAGACAGAATGTGAGTGCTAGCAAAATGTCGCCTTCACTGAGCCGACGTGGAAGCCTGACCGGTACTTGTATTTGAAAAAGTAAACCGCTAGATGGTGAGTCAACAACTCAGTGAGTGACTCTCCCATCCTAGGCGTAGTAGCGGGTACCACTACGACCGGGAAGGGGAGAAACCACATTCACATACGCAAACACTTCAATTCATCTTTGATAATTATATAATTGTTCTCAAGCAATAGAACATGTACAAACTCTACTTTAACCGTACCACAACATACATTAATCATGCATACTGACATACGTGTATCGAGAAGCATCGAACACATAGATTAACTTTCAAGTGTGGTTCACCCGCCAAACTTACGTACCTTTGGTTACCTTGTTGCCGCCGTGACGTGTCGGTCCTCCCTGTCTATCCCGATGCACTATAAGACTTAACCCATCGTCAAGGTCGGTTGGATTTGAAATATAGTTGTAACTGTCGTTTTTGGCTAAGACAATTGTAATTTGAAATTAGGACCGCAAGGGGTCTTAACCTTGGGGGACTTGTCCTTAGGTGATGCACCTAGGCGCCTACGTACCCTTTGGGAGGGATCAAAGTCCACGTAGTTTGTCATGGTGACGTCTATTGGAGCCGTTAGGCAAGGCTGTAACCTGTACTGGGCCTTGTGCGGCTAAGACGTGCTAAGGTACTCCGGGCGGGCGAGCCGCTCTTAGGAGGTTGCCTTAGTGGGAAAGAGCTATGGTCTCTGAGGGCTGCTGGAACCCCTGTTAACGGTGTGCTCCACGGAGGAGGTGAGCTCACCGGAGGCTGGCCAGAATGGGGGCCGGTGACGGAGCTCAAGGTGCAGAGAGGACTCGCGTGAGGTATCTGAGGGCGCTCAGGTACCGGGAGAGTATGGAATATCAGGGATGGTTCACGATAATCCTTCAGGTTGTGTGTCGTACTGTTCAGACTAGGTTGCTTGCTTAGTCCCCCGAGTGAGGGTCTATTTATACTTGCGTGTGGGGAGATCGTGCTCGACCCACGACCTCGTGGGACGTGGGTCGTACCACGAGGCTTGTGGAGATCCCACGCTTGGTTGAGGGGAAGGTCCATTTCGTGACGTGGGCGATGACCACGTAACAGATGGATGAGTGGTGCCACGTGTCTCTAACGGGTGCTGGGGCCGTGCTTCTAGAACGCCAGTGCCACGTGTCCCTAGGTGGAATATTCCGTAGTTACATAAGTCCCACAAGTCTATGGGTGTCGGGCGCCCGTGGACTTAAGTTCCTTTGCCTATAAGACACTTAGGAATTTTCGCTGCCTTTACTCGCAGGATAGCTCGTCCGCTTAGAGTCGCGGTTGTAGGAGGTGGCCGTCCGACTTACGAAGTTGGCTCCCTCGCATCGCTTCATGGGAAAGGAGACGTCTTGGGGAGGACACGCGTCTCGTCTTGGATGGCTGGCCGCTTGGCTTCCTCAGTAAGTTTTCGAGCCGTCTCTGGAGGAAGTACGCGACTTACCGAGGTAGAGTCATCATTGCTCAGAGGGGCATTTTCTGAAATACCCTTCGAGGGCTAGTGAGGGAAATCCAAAGGTCAGGGGCTACTTTGGTCATTTTTGAAAAGCTCCTCTCTAGCTATGTTCGTTCATGGTCAGTGGCTGACGGTGGTTTTCTTGCTGAGGTTTATTTGTTGAAGGAGCGGGCTTCGTTGCAGGTGCCACGCGTCAGAGCTTGAACGGGTGCCCTTGTCATTCTAGTGTTTTGCCGCCGTTTCTCCCTCATTAAATGCGGGTTCATTTCCGAGGGTAGCCATCATTAGCCTGGGTGGAGAGTTTCGCGAAAAGGCTCTCAAGTGTCTCGAAGTGACTCTTGGGTTATCAGGGGCTTTTCGGTCTTTGCGTCTTCTTTGCCCTGGCTGTGCATCTTGTCCGTTGCTTCTTTCCACGTGTGCGGTTTGAGTGAGCGGTTGCAGCTAGGCTTGATTGTAGAGGATAAAGGGTTTTATCCGTTGCGGGATACGAGGGGTCGAAGTTTTTGAATCATCGCGCCTCTGAGTGTCCTATAAAATGTCCAACGTTTAAAAGTTTGTGACTTTACATTTGCATTCACCTTTCTCTGTTGTCTCTGTTTCACCTGCTCTTGCTTTTTCTGATTCTTACTTCATGTCGAATTGAGTCTTCGGAATGGCCGGTGGAGGTGACGATTACAGCTATTACCCCTTTAGATCTTCCTTCTTCTTCCCCTGCTCCTCCTCCGCTGAGCCGCAATCGTGATGCCGGTCAGAGTAGGGGGAGGAAGAATGGTCAACAGGGCTCTTCTCCGGGAGAAGCCACCGATGTCCCTGTTCCTGTGCCTCCGTCTTTCGAGAGAGAGCGTCAGCAAGAGGTTCTACCGAAAGAGAGGAGAAAGAAAGACGGGAAGGTTGGCGCGAGCAGACCCCGGGAGGGGGAAAGGAGAGGAACTTCTGCGGCGGAGTTGCCCAAAAGCAGACAAGGGGGCTCAAGAAGCGTCCTGCTGGGGCTGACTTGCGATTGTCATTGCAGGTCGCGCGGCAGAGTACTAATCGGGAGGATGCACAGGTGAAGGCTCCGGCGGGGGATGCTGTTCCTGTTTTTGCCCCTGTTCCTACCTCTGTTACCACTTCCACTCCCGTCCTTCAATCACCCATGAGGGTGATCCTTTCTACCCATCCTCCCGTCCTCAGCCCCGTTGAAGGGGTGAATCAGCCTCCTGCTAAGAGGGCCAGGGTGGTCGTTGAGGAGTCTGTCGGAGGCTCTTCCGCGCCTCCGACTGCGACGGGTGGTCCTGCGGCTGAGGAGGTCGCGGAGTCTGGTGATGCGGCCGTGGAGGCCAAAGCCCTCTCAGATGGAGGGAATGTAGTGGCGAGTCAAGTGGCTGCCATAGGAGATCTTGTTCTTGGGTCGAGCATCGGCCCTTCTGAACCCCTTGGGCCACCGGAGGGGGGATTGGCTTTTGAGCTGGTGGCACTGGGCAAGCGTTTCCTCGTGGAGATGCGAGAGAGGGAAGCTAGGGGGCTGGACACTTTGCCCCTGAATATTGCCGTTCGAGACTTCGGTCAGGTTGTTGAGGCGTTGGCCGACTTCCACCAGGCTGGTCCAGAGTGGGAGAAGTGTGTGGTAAGTGTCTCCATTTCGGTGCTGCATTCTCTTTGTGTTGCTCTGCATTTCTGACTTGTTTTTTTTTTGCAGGGTGAGATCCGTCTTGACCAGGATCAGTTCTCCGGTGTTGGGGCCTCTAAGAGTCAGGCTCTAGAGGTCTCCCAGAAGAGGTTGGCGGACGTGCGTGGCGAGCTCTACACGAACAAGTTGGAGTGTGAGGACCAGGGACGCATGGTTGAGTCCCTGACTCACGAGGTTGCCCGTCTTAGGGCTGAAGCTGGTCACCCTTCGGAGGTTGCGCTCCTTCGCTCTGAGTTGGAGAGGACCCGCCGAGAGCTAACCGCCTGCCGAGATGATGCGGAGAGGCGTCAGCAGGACTTGCACTCACTCCGCGAAGCTTGGCGGGGTGCCGAGGCTCGCGCCAACGAGAACCTTTCTGGCTGGCTGGCGGCCGATGACAAGGTTGCCGACGTTGCTGATCTCCAGGGGGAGTTACCCGCGCAGAGGATGTACGGCATGCTTCTGGCGGTTGAGCAGCTTGAGCGCCTCCGTTGGGAGAGATTTCCAGCGGAGTGGGTGGCTTCCTTGCATCCTTCCCTGGAGTTTTTCGAAGGTGAGCTTCGTGGGCGGATGAAGTCAGATCCTCTGTTGAATCTTGCTTTTCTTCGTCAGTTGACCGACTGCCTGGTGGAGCACCAGGTTTATGTAAATTTCAGGGTGTTTACCCTTTGTAATGGGAGGACGCCCTCTCATTTCTGACGTCTAATGAGAATGATTTTTGTAAAAGAGTGTTTTCCTGCTTTCCTTTTTACTTCTGAGCAAAAAGTCGTATTCGCAGTTTCTCTTTTCGTAGTTATCTCTTTACGTCTGGGTAAAAAGAATTTTGCATGAGCACCGTGTGATCAGGACGGTTTCTATGCGTGTTTGCTAGCATGGTTCGTCGAACGTTTGTTTTGTGGTTTTCCACCAAAGGGGTTTTTTACTGCGCTTTTAGGCAAATTTTAGCTTGGCCCTGGGGGCGCTTAGCGTTTCTTAGGGCGATCGACCCCATTGTCCTGTGGTAGGACCTATGCGAGTACTTTGCAGAGTTGAAGTCTTGTCTCTAGCTTAAAAGAAGTGCTTTTAATAATAAACAAAATGAATACATTCATGCAGCCTCAGTCGGGCTAGCCATGGTTAGGCTGAAGGTAAGCAAAATTTTTACATTCGGATTGCCCAAGACAGGCGAGCCTTGGCCAGGCTGAAAATCCTAAATTCAAAGTAGAGACATATACGATTTGACTTGAAGGTAATGTGATAGTGCAAAGTGCATTCAGAGTCTTAAGGGGAGGTTAGGTCCGGGCAGGCGGACTCTGGCTTCTTTTCTCCTAACTCTTTAGCCTCGGGGGTTCCTCGCGTGTTTCTTTGAGACCAAGGCGGGCAACCTTGACGGTCTTGGTTAAGCTCGCTGCATAGCATGCTCGCGCCAGTTTTTGGTCCGCCATGATTTCTCCAACCCCGTGGGGTGTTGGGAACTTCATTGTGAGCTGTGCGGTGGACACTACAGCTCTGAGTTTGTTTAGGGACAGTCGTCCTAGGATTGCATTGTATGCTGATGGTGCTGAGATGATGATGAAGTCTACATCAAGGCTCGCGACCTTTGGCAAGGTGCCCATTGTTGTTCGGGCGGTGATGATTCCTTCTGTCGGAACCTGGGTCCCTGAGAACCCTATGTGTGTGCCGGGGAATGGCCTTAGGCTGGCCTCATTCAACCCGAGCTTTCTGAAGGTGTCGAAGTAGAGGACGTCTGCTGAGGATCCTTGGTCGATCAAGACTCTCTTGACTTCGTAGTTGGCGATTATGGCGGTCACTACCATGGGGTCGTCGTGGACTGGTCCCTCTAGGTTAGTGAGGTCGAAGGTGATGGGGTCTCCCTTGGCCTCTCTCCTCTTCTTGTGCTTTGGAGCATAATCGAGGGCGAGTATGGAGCGTTCCATTCTCTTCTCATTTTGCGGTAGTGAGGAGGTCCCTCTTTGTAGTCCGCCTGCTATGACGTTGATGACCACGCGGGTAGGCGCTTGGTCACTGGGCTCCCGGGGGTGCTCGACATTAGCACTGCCTTCTTCGTTGATGAATCTGCTGAGTTGTCCCTTCCGGATTAGGTCCTCGATCTGATCCTTTAGGTGGATGCAGACGTTGGTTTCGTGTCCGTAATCCTTGTGGAATTGGCAGTATTTGGACTTGTCCACCGGCCTTCCCGTCTTACGTCTTTTGACCTGTGGGGGGCAATTGAGCATGTCGGAATGATAGATTTCTTCCAACACCCCGACGTGAAATCTGTTGAGGGGAGTGTAGCTCATGAACCCTCCTCGGGGAGGCGTCCGTGGTCGAGGTGGCGACCTCTTCCTGCCGCTCTTTTCTTTGGGGGCTTGGTTCTCGGTCCCTGTCTTCTCTTTTTTCTTCTCTGCCCGTTCCATATCGGCCTTGCTTATTAGGAACTTCCTCATCTTGTCCTTAGCGATCTGAGCATTCTCCTCTTGGATGAACCATTCCGCACGGTCCATAAGTTCCTGTAAAGTGGAGACAAGGCACCTGTTCAATTCTCTGTAGAACTGTGAGCATCGAAGACCTTGCTTTATGACAAAGATGTCGACGGCGTCCTGGAGGCCTCGGACTTGGAGCGAGAGCTTGGTGAAGCGGGCCAGGAAGGCTTGCAAGGTTTCTCCTTCCTCCTAGTGGAAACCAATGAAGGAGTCTTCATTTTTCTGGTACTCTTTACTGCTGACGAACTGTGTAAGGAAGTTCTGAGCCAGTTGTTCGAAGTTGTGGATCGAATTGGTGGGCAGCAAGGAGAACCATCTTAAGGTAGCTTCCTTCAGAGTCGATGAGAAGACTTGGCACTGTTGGTCGTACGACATACCCAGTATTGACATGGCCGAGTTGAATGTGTTTAGGTAATCCCGCGGATTGGTCTCTCTGCCATAAGGTTCGATGTGGAAGGGCATTTTGAAACCCATGGGCATTGCTCATGCATGACCTGTTGGGTGAAGGGGTATCTCCCCTTTCCCTGGAAGTCGATCGTAGGCCACTGGTAGGCGTTTGCACCGCCGGCTGCATACGGGTTGTAGGCCGCGGCCCATGGCATATGGAGCTAGGACCCTAGAGGGTAGTTTGGGACTGGTGGTCGCGGATAGCTCATGACGGGCCGTGCTACTTGTCCGACGACCATGGATGGTCGAGGTGGCATCACCGTTGGGGGTGGTGCCGCCGTCAGTGACAATCGTGCGAACTCCATTGGTAAGCCGTGCTGAGATCCACCCTCGTCCCTAACGCTTCCTGTAATGCCCTCCAAAATCGATAAGTAAACTGCGGGCCTCTATAAGAGATTATTGACACTGGAACATCGTGCAATCTCACAATCTCTGCCAAATATAATCGGGCATACTGTGCCACTCCGTAAGTGGTTTTCACTGGCAGGAAATGTGCGGACTTGGTCATGCGATCCACAGTCACCCACACTGAATCAAACCCCTTCTGTGACCGAGGCAACCCTGTTATGAAATCCATAGTGATCCTTTCCCATTTCCATTTAGGTATTTTAATTTGTTGAAGCATTCCAGCAGGTTTCTGATGTTCAGCTTTCACTTGTTGACATACAAGACACCTAGACAAATAGTTTGCTACATCTTTGTTCATCTCGTTCCACCAATATAACTGTCTCAAGTCATGATACATCTTATTAGCCCTGGGGTGGATAGAGTATGCCGACTTATGTGCCTCGTCTAATATCATCTCCTTGAGATTTTTGACCAAAGGTACACACAGCCGTCCCTCCAACCTGAGCACTCCCCTGTCATCAACGGAGAATCGGGTATCACTCATCTTCCCTTTTCTCACTGCGTCGATCACTATCTTGAGGTCGGGTTCTGGCTCTTGTTTAGCCTTGACTTCTTCAATCAGGCTGGACTTTGCCTGAATATGAGCTAGAAGCACATTAGAACCACCGATCTCAAATCGAGTCCCACTTTCTTCCAGCCCGTATATCTCCCGAACTAACGGTCTTCTCACTTGTTCAATCTAAGCTAGACTACCCATAGACTTTCGGCTCAAGGCGTCAGCCACCAAATTGGCCTTCCCCGGATGGTATACTATCGTACAATCATAGTCCTTTAACAATTCCATCCAATGACGTTGCCTCAAGTTCAAATCCTTGTGCTCAAAGATGTACTTAAAGCTCTTGTGGTCTGTGTACACTTCACATGTTTCTCCGTAGAGATAGTGCCTCCATATCTTCAGGGAAAACACTACCGCCGCCATTTCGAGATCATGGGTTGGATAATTCTTCTCATGCTTCCTCAATTGCCTTGATGCATAGGCAATCACCCTACCATGCTGCATCAATACACATCCTAACCCAACTCGCGAAACGTCACAGTATACCACGTACCCTCCAATGCCTTCAGGAAGGGTTAACACTAGAGCTGTGGTCAGGCTATCCTTTGGCTTCTGAAAACTCTCTTCACACTTGTTCGTCCACTCAAACTTCACCCCTTTTTATGTCAACCGTGTCATAGGTGCAGCGATTTTTGAGAAATCTTGCACAAACCGCCTGTAATACCCGGCTAGGCCCAAGAAACTCCGTATATGTTGGGACCAACTCTTCACTGCCTCCACCTTACTTGGGTCTATGTGGATTCCCTCTGATGATACCACGTGAATTTAATTCTTTTCGTAGTTAAATACCCATATGAGCACATGAAGTGAAATTTAGACAAGTGGAAATCTCTAACCTAAGCATTTAGAAGTTCTAAATGGCCTGAATGTGTGAAGGTCGATATAAGACAATATGGACTTTCAAAAAGAGCAATTTAGACGACGTAACGAACTAAATAATTAGTTCTTGGAAGATATCTAAAGGGTGCATGAGCATTAGCTTGTCACGTGCATGGTAGATGCTTAGTTAAGCATTTCTAAATTGCTCAAGTACATGTGTATAGGGCACCACAGAGTGATTGGAGCTTCAGGCACTCCGAGGACTGATTAGGAGGGCCAACGAGGTGAGGGGCTCTCCCATCACTGCCCCACAGGGTTGGATGACAACGTGCAAATGTGGTTTGCCTTATTTATTGCAGTTATTATATGAAATATACTTATCTGTATGAGTTTGCCCTACATGTGTATGTTTAGTAAGTAAATGGTGGAAATGCAAACCAATTATGTGTATATGTGATAATGTCGCTCAATGAGCCTTATGTGTTACCGTGGGTAGGATTGTGTCGTGATTTCATATGTGAGTGTTCAGTAACTTTAGAAACCCATTTAAATTGATCATTGTTGTAAAGGTTTTAACCGTTTGGTTTATTGAGGAAAATGAACCTAGGTTGTTAATTGTGAGCGAGAGGGTTGCATAATTGAAAAGGGGGAAAACTAGGCCTAACTAATAAACACGTGTAATATTCAGTTAGTTACTAATAGGGCGTCGTTCAAGGTTAAATATATTAGTTGAACTTGTTTAGGTTAGTTTGGGTAGATCGAGTCGGTTATCCTGGTCGGACAGACAAGATTCTGTTAACAGTAAGCATCCCACATGATGGCCATTACCTTGGTTTAATCGAGGTCAGACAAGTTGCCGGCTATTACTCTAAGCGTGTCGTGGAGTCAGAAAGTTCCTAGTCTGATCAACTAGGTTCGTACATGATATTGCCTTCGGGCCAGTATTTCTCTTAGCGTAATGCAGGAGACAGAAAGTGAATGCCTACGAGCATAACTATGTGTGAAATATGAAAGTATATGATATATATGTTGTGATTTATGTACGTGCGGAGTAATAAATATGTTAGGAGCATGAATTAGGATTTTAATTGTGAATATGACATACTGACTGCCTGATCATATTAAAGATCATAACATAAATCCATTTCATGCGCATGTGGTTGTGGTTGCTCCCTTCCCCCAGCTGTTGTGGTACCCGCTGCTAGGCCAGGGATGGGGAAGCTTCTCATTGAGTCTGTTCGAACTCTAGTATTGTCGGCTTCATACAGATTAAGGTTAGGTCTTGGTATTGGGACTTTAGGCTATGATATAACGTATATCATGTATATATATATATATGACTTCCGCATGCGACTAGGATAGATCACACGCCTTGAGGTGTGCGATCAATATGTAAATTATATATATGTGTGTGGTTGAATACCTGATTGTATGAAAATATGGCTTCCGCTTGTGAATAGGATAGATCACACGCATTGAGGCGTGTGATCAATATGTAAACTATATGCAAGCGTGTGATTGAATATATGTATGACTGTAGACAGGATTTCTGTATGTGAATAGGATAGATCACCCGCCCTGAGGCGCGTGATCAATATGTATACTATATGTACGTGTGAATGAATATGTGTATATATATAGACTGAAGCGGCGCTGAGCGAGCTGTGGATTGCAAACTGCTTAGGACACCGGAAATGGATGACCATATGTATTATATATTGTTTGTATTAGAAATGGGTAGTTATGCACATATAAAAATGTCAATCAGGGATTAGAGGCTTACGGGATAGGAGAAATCCTACTTCCCGTGCTAGTTACGGACGTCCGATAGGGGGTCGTGATCGACCAAATATCTCCTCCTTCAATATCCTATAATACCCGGGAAATTTTCGAAGTTCAAAATAAAATAAAAGGGAAAGAAAGGAAGTAGAAAATAATTTTTAGGATTTAATTCAGGACGTAAGAAATTGGAAACCTGAATTAAATAGGGAAAAGGGATAAAATTGGAAATATTTTTCAGCCAGACTTATTTAATATTATTATTATTATATATTGGAAAATAAAAGAAAATAAAAAGAAAAAGAAAAGAAGTAGGAAATTAAACCAAAAATAAGTTTTAATTATATTTAGTAAATTATTAATTATTAGTTATTTTATTATTTTATTATTTATTTATTTTATTATTATTATATATATATATATATATATATATATATATATATATATTATTTTATTTATTTTTGGGGATGGGGTGCCGTGATGTGGGGTTTAGTTGGTAGGTGAAAGAATTAAAAAGGGAATAAAGGAAAGAGAGGGACAGACCAACAAGAAAGAAAGGGGAGAACAAGAGAGAGAAAGAAGAGAGAGAGGGAGAAGAGGCGTGGAGGAGAAGAAGAAGAGTTGGGGTTCATCGGAAAAGTGACCGGGGAGAGCTAGCCTACGTTGGAAAAAGTCACCAGAGTTTGGGTATGACGTCTCCTACACCTCCCACTTAGTTTCGAGGTTGGTAACCCCAATTTCATTCGAAACCCTCAATTTCTCCATTTTTAGTGATTTATTCGATCCACCTTTGATTGGATTGTTTCGAGGGTAGGTTGAGACCTAGGAAGTGTTCTTGTACACTTAGTTGGGGTAAGAATCGAGACTATATCCTCGGGTTTAGCCGAATTCGAATTTTGAAGGGTTTGGGGTTGAAAATTCTAAATATTCATAAATTGGGGAAATTATTCATAATTAGGATTGAGCTTGGATGTGAGTAAATAAATAGGTTTGGATTGGAATTATATTGTTGAATTATTAGTTGAACAAGACCCGTGAAGAGCTAGCCCGAGGTTACTAAGGTTGAACCTTAACGTTAATGAGTCGGGTCCCTACTCGGATTGCCCAAATACTCTTTTAAGGGTGATGTTGAGGACTCCAAACTTCTTCTTTTCAGTCTTAAACACCCTAGAATAATTCTAAATATGCTATCAAGCATCAAGAATTATTTTAGGTACTTTCTTGTTTCTCAAGGACGGAAACTTGCGGAACAATAAAGTCCAAAATTTAAAATGGCAATTTAATTCCTTCGTAATTATTAGGAAACCTTAAGTAGGATAATTTAGAAGCATATCGAGGTTTAGTAACTCAAATCCAAGGCTCCAAAATCAATTCAAGGTGAGCGATAAATATACGAAACCAAGTGTGAAGCACTTGAGACTCTCATAGAAGAGAGGGAAGACGGATAAGACCAAGGACTCGGTTTTTGGGAACGTCTAGATGCATTTTTAGGCACGAGCATATCGTGTGCATATGAATTGCATATAGTTTGAGGTGGTAACCGCTTGAATACATTCGTTAGGAAACCACGACTCGTCCGGAACGGGAGTTACTCCAGGATATGCACAAGAAAGCCATCCAGGTGACGGGTTTCCCATCCTTGCCCTACAGGGTTGATTGGGGATGTGGATATGTGGTTTGCCTACTTGCCTATTTGTAAGAATAATTTAGTGGCTAACATGCTATTGTTTTTCCTAAACTGTTATATATGAAAGTATTTGTATGTGTGTGTTTGACTACAGGTAAAGAGGTACTAGAGGGTATCCATGTGATGACATGAGATACGCTGGGGTAAGTTGTTGATTGAGTCCAAGGTTTGGTTTACCCTATTAATTAGAAACTCATTAAAGAAATCGTATAGAAGTTGTTAATAGACGTCGACGTTTTATGGTAATTGAACTTAGGAACGACCTTAGAGCTAGGTTATGATCTAATCAAGGGTTTGGGTATTAAATAAGGATTAAAAAGATCTCATAAATTGATTAGTGAGTCATAGGGAGGTTCACACAACCTAGGTAAAGCCGACAATTCTAGAGTAGGTACATATCAAAAGCTGTAAATATATATACACAACTCTTACAACTTATAATATGCACAACCGAAAGAGTCAAAATAACTAAAAGGGTCCACCCACGCGAACTATTGCGTAAAGGATGGTCTGATGTTCGTATCACTGTCCGGACGTTGATGCCTGCCCGATACCTGTATCTGAAACATTGAAGAAGAGGGAGTGAGTCAAACAGACTCAGTGAGAAGCTTCCCATCCTCGGCGTAGCGGTGGGTACCACTACAACTGGGGAAAGGGAAACACCCACAATCACATGCGCATGAAAATCAAGTTTATCAATAGTTATATTACGATCAGGCAATATTAATATAACCGAAAATCAAAGATAAACCTATGGATCATGCTCCTCTATCATGCTTCTCATAAACAAACAATCACTTATAACATATCATCTGAAAACTATAAATCACTCAACTGGTCCTTGTATCTCACAATGGACAATGGCCTCAACGGGCAAATCTTTTAGTCTTTAACTGACCCTAGTGCCAGGCTAGGGCAAGTGCCTCAACGGGCAATTTCTTTTAATCTTTAACTGACCCTAGTACCAGGCTAGGGCAATGGCCTCATCTGGCAAATGTTTTAATTTTTAACTGACCCAAGTCCCAGGCTAGGGCAATGGCCTCAACGGGCAAATGTTTTAATCTTTAATTGACCCTAGTGCCAGGCTAGGGCAATGGCCTCAACGGGAAATTTCTTTTAATCTTTAACTGACCCTAGTACCAGGCTAGGGCAATGGCCTCAACGGACAATTTCTTTTAATCTTTAACTGACTCTAGTGCCAGGCCAGGGCAATGGCCCCAACGGGCAATTTCTTTTAATCTTTAACTGACCCTAGTGCCAGGCTAGGGCAATGGCCTCAACGAGCAATTTCTTTTAATCTTTAATTGACCCTAGTGCCAAGCTAGGGCAATGGCCTCAACGGTCAATTTTCTCTGACTTGTTTCTCTTCCCCAGCTTTCAGCTGGGATTCTCACTCTATCTACGCATTACTATCCTAAATTGACTTTACCTAGGTAGTGAACCTCCCTATGACTCACTAATCAATTATAAGAATCTTTTTAATCCTTATTTATTACCCAAACCCTTGATTAGATCATAACCTAGCTTTAAGGTCTTTCCCAAGTTCGATTACCATAAAACGTCGACATTTACTAATAACTTTATACGATTTCTTTAATGAGTTTCTAATTAATAGGGTAAACCAAACCTTGGACTCAATCAACAACTTACCCCCTTGCTTGTACTGTTCGGCGTATCTCATGTCATCACATGGATACCCTCCAGTACCTCTTTACCTGTAGTCAAACACACACATACAAATACTTTCACATATAACAGTTTAGGAACAACAATAGCATGTTTACCACTAAATAATTCTTACAAATAGGCAAGTAGGCAAACCACATATCCACACCCTCAATCAACCCTATAGGGCTAGGATGGGAAACCCCTCACCTGGACTGCTCCCCTTGTGCTTGTCCTCCAGTAACTCCCGCTCCGGACGAGTCGTGATTTCCTAACGAATGCATTCAAGTGGTTAACATCTCAAACTATATGCAATTCATATGCATACGACATGCTTGTGCCTAAAATTGCATCTAGAAGTTGCCAAGAACCGAGTCCTTGGTCTTATCCGTCTTCCCTCTCTTCTATGAGAGTCTCAAGTGCTTCACACTTGGTTTCGTACAATTATCGCTCACCTTGAATTGATTTTGGAGCCTTGGATTCGAGTTACTAAACCTCAATATGCTTCTAAATCGTCCTACTTAAGGTTTCCTAATAATTACGAAGGAATAAAGCTGCCACTTTAAATTTTGGACTTTATTGTTCTGCAAGTTTCCATTCTTGAGAAACAAGAAAGTACCTAAAATAATTCTTGATGCTTGATAGCATATTTAGAATTATTGTAGGGTGTTTAAGATTGAAAATAAGAGGTTTGGAGCCCTCAAGATCACCCTTAAAGTGTATGTGGGCAATCCGAGCAGGGTCCCAGCATGTTAACGTCAAGGTTCAACCTTAGTAACCTCGGGCCAGCTCTTCAGAGGTCTTGTTCAGCTAATATCTCAATAATATAATTTCAATAATTCCAATCCAAGCCTATTTACTCAAATCCAAGCTCAATTCCTTATTATCAATAATTTCCTCAATTTATGAATAATTAGAATTTCAACCCCAAATACTTGAAAATTCGAATTCGGCTAAACCCGAGGGTATAGTCTCGATTCTTATCCCAACTAAGTGTTTAAGAACACTTTTTAGGTCTCAATCTACCCTCGAAACAACTCAATCGAAGGTGAATCGAAGAAATCCCTAAAAATGGAGAAATTGAGGGTTTCGATAGAAATTGGGGTAACCAACCTTTGATTCAATTGGTGGAAGGTGTAGGAGACGTCGTACCTGAGCTCCGGTGAGCTTTTCCCAGCGTCGGACCGCTCTCTTCGGCGACTTTTCCCGGCGGTTTCCTCCCTTCCCCTTCTTCTTCCTCCACAGCACCTTCCTCTTTCTCTCACTCGACTTCTCTCTCTCTCTCTCTCGCTTCTTTCTTCCTTCCTTTCTTTCTTTCTTCTTTCTTTCTTTCTTATTTTATATCCCACGGCACCTACCCCCCTAAATAACTAAAATAAATAAATAAATAAATAATAATAATAATAATAAATAAAATAATTAATACTAATATGAAATTTTAAGAAAATCCCTTTTTCCTATTTAATTCAGGTTCCCAATTTCTTAGGTCCTGAATTAAATCCTAAAAAAATTATTTTCTACTTCTATTCTTCCCCTTTTATTTTATTTTAAAACTTCAAAAAATTTCCCGGGTATTACAATCTTCCCACTTAAGAAATTTGGTCCACGAATTTTGGTTAACATACTAACCTCAGTCTTGAAATAGGTGAGGATATGTCCTACGCATTTCCGCCTCAACTTCCCACGTTGCTTCCTCAACCGAATGATTTCGCCACAGGACTTTCACCAATCGTATCTCCTTTGACCTCAGCTTCTTCAATTGGCCATCTAAGATTTCCACTGGCATCTTCTCATAAGTTAGACATTCAGCTAGTTGTACTTCGTGGGGTTGGATTACATGAAAGGGATCTAGTAGGTACTGGCGAAGCATAGATACGTGAAACACCGGATGAACTCCCTTCCAACTCTACTAGCAATTCTAGACGGTAGGCAACATTCCCCATGCGTTTTAGAATCTCAAACAGCCCGACGTATCTTGGACTTAGCTTGCCTTTCTAGCCAAATCTCATCACGCCCCTCATTGGTGAAATTTTCAAGAAGACCTGCTCACCCACAGCAAATTCTAAGTCTCTTCTTCGGTTGTCAGCATACGACTTTTGCCTACTCAGAGCCGTCACAAGCTTTTATCGAATAGACTTTATCTTGTCCAAAGCATCCTGAACAAGTTCTGGACCAACTAACTTGGTCTCTCCGACCTCGAATCACCTAATCGGGGACCTGCACCTCCGACCCTACAAAGCCTCGAAGGGTGCCATCTGAATACTGGATTGGTAACTGTTGTTGTAAGAAAACTCCGCTAACAGCAGGTATTTCTCCCACCCTCCATCCAAATCCATAACACATGCCCTAAGCATGTCCTCTAAAATCGGAATGGTCCTCTCGGACATCCCGTCTGTCTGGGGATGAAACACTGTACTCAGATCAACCCTTGTCCCCAATGCCTCCTGCAATGCTCTCCAGAATCGAGAGGTAAATTGTGGCCCCCGGTCAGAGATAATCGACACCGGTACTTCGTGCAACCTTCACAATCTCTGATAGGTACAACTGGGCATACTGACCCACTTCCTAAGTGGTCTTAACTGGCAAGAAATGTGTGGACTTGGTCATCCAATCAACGATTACTCAAACTGAATCGAAACCGCTCTGAGATCGCGGCTATCCTGACTTAAAATCCATAGGAATTCTCTCCCATTTCCATTCAGGAATTTCTATCTGTTGAAGTGTTCCGGTGGGCTTTTGGTGTTCAGCTTTAACTTGCTGAAATCTAGATACATAGTCTGCCACATCTCTCTTCATACGATTCCACCAGTATAATTCTCTCAGATCTTAATACATCTTATTACTACTGGGATGGATTGTGTACGCTGTCTTGTGTGCCTCATCAAGGATTCTTTCTTTTAAATCGTCCACCTTAGGTATACACAGTCGTCCCTCCAACTGGAGTATGCCACTGCCATCTATGGAGAATCGGACATCGTCCTTCTCCCCCTTAACCATTGTATCTCTGATCTGTTTGAGGTCGACGTCTTTATCTTGTTTGGATTTAACTTCTTCAATTAGAGCTGACTCAGCTTGGATGTGGGCTAGAAACAAGTTGGAATTCCCATTTTCAAATTGAGTTCCAAACTGTTCCTGACCACAACGATGGATATGATGAAATTAGTTCTCCGAGGAGTTAACTCTTGCCTTCTCTAGTGAGGCTTACCTTGACTCAATCCGCTTGTTCGACTAGCTAGCTTCATAGTGACTTATTATATTTGTCTTGGAACACGCCAAGACACTAGCTATTTGCATAGCACGCTAGGTTCTATTTCTATAAACTCTAACTGACGAAGTACTCCCCTACATCAGAGTCCCCGTACCTAAATATCCTCTACTACCAATCAAATACCCTTCTGCTGGTATTCCCCCGATATATTTTTTGTAAACGACTCCTCCAGAAAAGTTCGTTTACATCTTACTACACTCTCTCCTCCACATCTAGACTTACCGCTTACACGGCATGCACCCTACGTAGGTGTTTATACTTTGTGCCATTAGTGTACCCAACCCTTCCGAGGTGGTTACACTCACTACCGACTCGGTTTACCCTACTCGTGTCCTGACAAAGCTAAATGCCATGACACTAGCACAACTATGTATTACACTTACCGTTTCTCCACCAAACGGTAAAGGATCGTACATTTATGACTCGTGTTTCCCTTTCTTTTACGGACTTCTACACTTACCCTTAGTGGTTTCCATAACCACTTCAGGTTACTCCCTGTCGACATCCCATGTCTGACTGACTTAGACTCTTCTCTGACTACCACTTGTAGTAATTTATGTTGTAATGAAAACTCATTAGTCTCCTCCTTACCATCATACCCATTACTCTGCCTCAGGCTCAGTTCGGTCTTCACATCCGAAGACCTCGCTTAACACGACTATGACTGTGGATCTATACCATCCTCAGGTTAGTCCACTTAGAGTTGCACATCCTATGCTAACTCTACTCATTGTGTTTCCGTTGGCTTTTACCCCAACTTGGCCCACTAGGACTCCTCAACTCACTTAGATCTTGTATTCCTACTTGGAATACATGATCCGTTAACTCCAGCATGAACCTTTCCTGACATGCTCTACTCCCCTTGACCAAATGGGATCCGCTCCCACGGTTTGACTCTTTCTTTTCTTACGATATGGCATATGATCACGAACATATACCGTCTCTTGCAAGTGTGTTACCCATTGGGTTCCAATCGCCCCAACGGTACCCAAAGGTCTACGCCCATTTTCACTTCTAGACCTACTCCGGTCTAATGCTTTCGGGTCCATTATCACCCTATGGCCCCTTAATTGGTAACCCTTAGGTTTACCTGTATACTCCCTTGGCACTTTAGCACTCTCTAGTGGGTTTTGATGTCTACTTAACTTTAATCATTCCAAGCGAGTGATTTCTCAACTACATCTACCATCCTTATATAGCTTACCTGTAAAAGGACTATTGTTTGGTAGGCTATTGGTCACATGATTTAGTTTTCTTAGGCACCTTGCGGGTCTTAAAAATTTATTCAAGTTTATTTGTTAGAAAATGACGACTAAGGTTTTCGTAAATGGTTAGGGTTTAACCAATTGGAATGACACAATTTGAGAAACCGTGCTCATGAAAATTTTCCTTCCAATGTTTATCCCTAGTATTTTCAAGAAAACTTTGAGGGTCTTTTAGAATCTCTCATCCCGAAAGACCAAAAGGATTTTTACAAAAATTTCTCATGTGATCAATATTCTATTCTTTATGCTCTTCCTTAAGCACCCAAGAGAGTTTGGTTGGGCTTAATCCCTTCTTTTCTCCCTTGTTTGCTTAAGGACCTAGTAGTTCATGGATCGAGCGCAGGGTTGGACTAGGCTCCTTCCCTGTGCCTTACCATTTACTCAGTTTACTATTCGACATATGGTCACGCTCTACACGTTTACATATGCCTCTACTCCTTAACATCTATCTCTACGGCATATGGTTCAGCCACTTTGCCTTTCCATATACCGTATCCTGACTTTCCAGTCCGAATTTTTTTTTTACTTCTATACTGTGGCATACACAACCTCTTTTCTGTTTACTTTCTAGGAAGGACAACTCACTTCCTTCAACCATAGCACACCGCACAGTCGTGACCCATTCACCCGGTCATCTTCCTGTCGGTCTCATGCCTCATGGCCCTGTTTATTCTTGTCTGTAAACTTTCCATTTCAATCGCCCCATGGGCTTACTTTCTTTTCTACACGCCAAGCGTGTCTTTTATTTTACTTTACAAACCATTCTTAGCTTGAACTACCATTCACTGCATATTTCTATTCTACTTGCATTCCATACTATAATCAAACAACTTGAGCCTATACCATAGCACACAACGCGCTGCTAACAGAGCAGACGCATCGTCTCATTTAACACCAACAAAACAATCACACATTGTAGCGCATTCCTACCTACAATTCAACCAAATGTGTTTGTGTCTAGGTAGCATCCTCCATGGATGTCTCCTTTCCCTATTACGACGTCCTAAGGTTCCCGGGGTCACTGTCACCCCACCTTACGCCTTAGTGCTCATCGGCACTTGTGTACTGTACAGGTTATATGCTTTGCATAGAATTTCACATACAAATTCTATGCTTAAAGCGATGACTTGAAAGAATTCATGACTCAAAATCCTGGGTACTCCAACAAGTGCCTGTTTAATTCAACGTTGTGCCCGGGTTTCACAACGAAGTTTAAACCGACAACCGGTTATACCAATGGCTTCACATTAAAGAATCACCTGGCTCTGATACCAAGTTTGTCACGACCCCAAATCGGGAGTACGTGACCGGCACAGAAATAGATTTTTACCTCTAAACCCATAAGCCTTACCCTATAAACATAACTATAATTACCCTGCTATATATATCGTAATAGTGGCCACACCTCACTAGTGGCCTAATTAACTTCCAATCCACGGTTCGCTCAATACCGCTTCAGCTAAGCCCAGTATATAGATATATATTAACACTCATATCATATTGACCGTACGTCTCAACACGTACGATCTATCCTATTCACATGCAGCAAGCACACATAATATATATATCCATATCATATTGACCGGACACCTCAATACGTACGATCTATCTTATTCACATGCAGAAGTTTATATACTGATACATATATCCTAGTTTATCCCCAAACTGGACCCTGTCTTTAAATACATGTGAAGCCGACAATTCTAGAGTAGGTACATATCAAAAGCTGTAAATATATATACACAACTCTTACAACTTATAATATGTACACCCGAAAGAGTCAAAATAACTAAAAGTGTTCACCCACGTGAACTATTGCGTAAAGGATGGTCTAATGTCCGTATCACTGTCCGGACGTTGATGCCTGCCCGATACCTATATCTGAAACATTGAAGCAGAGGGAGTGAGTCAAACAAACTCATTGAGAAGCTTCCCGCGGCGGGTACCACTACAGCGGGGAAAGGGAAACACCCACAATCACATTCGCATGAAAATCCAGTTTATCAATTGTTATATTACGATCAGGCAATATTAATATAACAGAAAATCAAAGATAAACCTACGGATCATGCTTCTCTGTCATGCTTGTCATAAACAAGCAATCACTTATAACATATGATCTAAAAACTATAAATCACTCAACTAGTCCATGTATCTCACAATGGACAATGGCCTCAACGGGCAAATCTTTCAGTCTTTAACTGACCCTAGTGCCAGGCTAGGGCAATGGCCTCAACGGGAAATTTCTTTTAATCTTTAACTGACCCTAGTACCAGGCTAGGGCAATGGCCTCATCGAGCACATGTTTTAATCTTTAATTGACCCTAGTGCCAGGCTAGGACAATGGCCTCAACGGGCAAATGATTTAATCTTTAACTGACCCTAGTGCCAGGCTAGGGCAATGGCCTGAACGGGCAATTTCTTTTAATCTTTAACTGACCCTAGTACCAGGCTTCGGCAATGGCCATAACGTGCAATTTCTTTTAATCTTTAACAGACCCTAGTGCCAGGCTAGGGCAATGGCCTCAACGGGCAATTTTCTCTTACTTGTTTCTCTTCCTAAGCTTTCAACTGGGATTCTGACTCTATCTATCAATTAATATCCTAAACTGACTTTACCTAGGTAGTGAACCTCCGTATGACTCACTAATCAATTATGAGAATCTTTTTAATCCTTATTTAATACCCAAACCATTGATTAGATCATAACCTAGCTCTAAGGTCTTTCCTACGTTCGATTACCATAAAACATCGACGTTTACTGTCATGACCCCAAATCGGGAGTACGTGACCGGCACGGGAATAGATTTTTACCTCTAAACCCGTAAGCCTCATCCTAATCACATGACTATAACTACCCTGCTATACAAACAATATATATATCATACTAGTGGCCACACCTCACTGGTGGCCTAATTAACCTGCAATCCGCGGTTCGCTCAATACCGCTTCAGCTCAACTCAGTGTATAGATATATTTATCAGGACTCAAAATGTAAGTGTTAATATCATATGGACCGTACGTCTCATAACGTACCATCTATCCTATTCACATGTAATAAGCACACATATATATATATATATATATATATATCCATATCATATTGACCGTACGCCTCAATGCGTACGATCTATCCTATTGACATGCAGAAGTTTATATATTCAAACATATATCCTAGTTTATCCCCAACTGGACCCTGTCTTTAAGTACATGTGAAGCCGACAAGTCTAGAGTAGGTACATATCGAAAGCTATAAATATATATATACAACCCTTACAACTTATAATATGTACAACCAAAAGAATCAAAATAACCAAAGGGTGTCCACCCATGCGAAAAAGTGCGTAAGGATGGTCTGATGTCCATCTCACTGTCCAGACGTCGATGCCTGCCCGATCCCTGTATCTGAAACATTGAAGTAGAGGGAGTGAGTCAAACAGACTCAGTGAGAAGCTTCCCATCCTCGTCGTAGTGGCGGGTACCACTACAGCTGGGGAAAGGGAAACACCCACAATCACTTGCGCATGAAAATCCAGTTTATAAAATGTTATATTACGATCAGGCAATATTAATATAACATAAAATCATGCATAAACCTACGGATCATGCTCCTCTATCATGCTTTACATAAAAACTGTAAATCACTCAACTGACCCTAGTACCAGGCTAGGGCAATGGCCTCAATGGGCAAATTCTTTTAATGTTTAACTGGTCCTAGTGCCACGCTAGGGCAATGGCCTCAACGGGCAAATGTTTTAATATTTAACTGACCCTAGTGCCAGGCTAGGGCAATGGCCTCAACGGGCAAATGCTTTAATCTTTAACTGACCCTAGTGCCAGGCTAGGGCAATGTCCTCAACGGGCAAATCCTTTATGCCTCGTTTGGTAGGATGGAAGTTAGAAGAGGTGAATGATGTCACCACTCATGAGCTTGTTTGGTACATGGTGAGGCTTCTTCCATGGTGAGCTAAGTTCCATCATAGGAGGGGAGGTAGGTGCCATGGGTGAGGAGAGGGAAGTTGAGGTGAGGTGAGGTGAGTTGAGGTTTAAAGACCAAAATGCCCTTAAAAAATTTGTGGCTTTTAAAAAACTAAGGGCAAAAAAGGTATTTCATACTTTTATCTTCTATTTCCCTATCTTCTTCCCATCATATTAAACAAATTACTTTTATATTCCACTTCCATTTCCCTGCATACCAAACATACTTTTTATCAATTACTTCCACTTCAATTTCGATTTCCACTTTCACTTCCACTTCCCACTAAAATACTCACCGGATACCAAATGCCACCTTAGTCTTTTACTGACCCTAGTACCAGGCTAGGGCAATGGCCTCAACGGGCAAATCCTTTAGTCTTTTACTGACCCTAATACCAGGTTAGGACAATGGCCTCAACGGGCAATTTCTTTTAGTCTTTTACTGACCCTAGTGCTAGGCTAGGGCAATGGCCTCAACAGGCAAATCTTTTAGTCTTTAACTGACCCTAGTGCCAGGCTAGGGGAATGGCCTCAACGGGCAATTGTTTTAACTTGTTTCTCTTCCCAAGCTTTCAGCTGGGATCCTGACTCTATCTACCCATTACTATCCTAAACTGACTTTACCTAGGTAGTGTGAACATCCCTACGACTCACTAATCAATTAAGATATCGTATTAATCCTCATACTGTTTCAAAACCCTTGGTTTAGATCATAACCTAGCTCTAAGGTCTTCCCTATGTTCAATTACCATAAAACGTCGACATTTACTAACAACTTCCATATGATTTCTTTAATGAGTTTCTAATTAATAGGGTGAACCAAACCTTGGACTCAATCAACAACTTACCCTTTTGCTTGTACTGTTCGGCGTACCTCATGTTAGCACATGGATACCATTCAGTACCTCTTTACCAGTAGTCAAACACACATATACAAATACTTTCATGGATAATAGTTTAGGAACAACAATATAATGTTCACCACTAAATAATTCTTACAAACAGGTAAAAAGGCAAACCACATATCCTCATCCTCAATCAACCCTGTAGGGCAAGGATGGGAAACCCCTCACCTGGATGGCTCCCTTGCATTTGTCCTGGAGTAACTCCCGCTCCGGACGAATCGTGGTTTCCTAAAGAATGCATTCAAGTGATTAACATCTCAACTATATGCAATTCATATGCATACTACATGCTTGTGCCTAGAATGCATCTAGACGTTGCCAAGAATCGAGTCCTTGGTCTTATCCATCTTCCCTCTCTTTTATGAGAGTCTCAAGTGCCTCGCACTTTGTTTCATACAACCATCATTCTCCTTGAGTTGCTTTTGGGGCCTTGGATTTGATTTACTAAACCTTAACGTGCTTCTAAGCCATCCTACTTAAGGTTACCTAATGACGGTGTATAGGGAATTTAGAAATTCAAGAAGTTGGGCGTAGCTTATTCCGTAAGTTTCTATTCTTGAGGGAAAAGAAGACATTTGAAATGATTTTGATCTTTAAAAACAAGGTTGGGGGTGTCCTAAGTTGTTTCGAATTGAAAATAAGAGGTTCGGACGCCCCGGAATTGCTTAATAACGAATTTTGGGCATGCTGGTCAGAGAAGTGCCCATTTGGGTGTGGCGCCAAGCTGCAACCCAGCAGCTCTTGTATACCCGAGAGTGGGTGCTGCAGCGACGGTTTGGGCGCTGCAGCGCCAGCTCGCAGCACACCAATTCGTTTGCTGTGCTGTGGGCTGGTTTGGGCCCATTTCGGCCCCCTTTCGACCCCGGCTTTGACTCCGCACCTCACAGGTTTTGTTCACCTACATTCCAACAACATTAATCGAATCCTAACTACTCAAATCCAAGCTTGATTCCAAATTTATCAACGAATCCCAAAATTTGGACTATTTATAATTTTCAACCCCAAACCCTTTCAGATTCGAATTCGATTAAACCCGAGGGTATAGCCTCGATCTTTACCCCAACTAAGTGTTCAAGAACACTTCCTAGGTCTCAATCTACCCTCGAAACAACCCAATCAAAGGTGGATCAAAGAAATCCCTAAAAATGAAGAAATTGAGGGTTTCGAATGAAATTGGGGTTACCAACCTTTGATTTGATTGGTGGAAGGTGTAGGAGACGTCGTACCCGAGCTCCAGTGACTTTTTTGGCATCTGCTAGCTCTCCCCGGTCACTTTTTTGGGGAACCCCAACCCTCTTCTTCTTCTTCGTCACGTCTCACCCTCTCTCTCTCTTCTTTCTCTCTCCTTCTTTCTTCTTCTTTCCTTCGTGCTCTCTCTTTTTCTTCTTCTTTTTCTGTTATAAAATGTTGAATAAATGGGAGGAGTGGGTTACGGTGCTCCAAATAAATAATAATAATAATAATAATAAAACTAAAAATCAAATGCTTTCAATTTAGTCCCTCTTCTTCCAATTTCAGATTTTTATTCACTTAAATCCCCAAATTAAATCCCTCCTCTTTCCAATTAAATTTTATTTTCTTTTATGTCCCAAATTAAATACCCAAAAATATTTTCTACTCCCCTTTTTCCTATTTAATTCAGGTTTCCAATTTTGTACGTCCTGAATTAAATCCAAAAAATTATTTTCTACTTCTTTTCTTTCCCTTTCATTTCATTTTAAACTTTGAAAACTTTCCCGGGTATTACAATCTTCCCCCCTTAAGAAATTTGGTCCCCGAATTTCAATTAACATACTAACCTTAGTCTTGAAATAGGTGAGGATATGTCTTGCGCATCTCCGCCTCAACTTCCCACTTTGCTTCCTCGACCGAATGGTTCCGCCACAGGACTTTCACCAAGGGTATCTCCTTTGACCTCAGCTTCTTCAACTGGCGATCTAGGATTTGCACTGGCATCTCCTCATAAGTTAGACTTTCAGCTAGTTGTACTTCCTGGGGTTGGATTACATGAGAAGGATCTGGCAGGTACTTGAGAAGCATAGACACGTGAAGCACTGGATGAACTCCTTCCAACTCCGCTGGCAATTCTAGACGGTAGGCAACATTTCCCACGCGCTCTAGAATCTCAAATAGTCCGATGTATCTTGGACTTAGCTTGCCTTTCTTGCCAAATCGTATCACGCCCCTCATCGGTGAAATCTTTAAGAAAACCTGCTCACCCACAGGAAACTCCAACTCTCTTCTCCGGTTGTCAGCATACGACTTCTGCCTATTCTGAGCCATGGCAAGCATTTCTCTAATGGACTTTATCTTGTCCAAAGCATCCTGCACAAGTTCTGGACTAACCAACTTGGCCTCTCCGACCTCAAACCACCCACTCGGGGACCTGCACTTCCGACTGTACATAGCCTCGAAGAGTGCCATCTGAATGCTGGATTGGTAACTGTTGTTATAGGCAAACTCTGCTAACGGTAGGTATTTCTCCCACCCTCCGCCGAAATCCATAACAAATGCCCTAAGCATGTCCTCTAAGATCTGAATGGTCCCCTCACATTGCCCATCTGTCTGAGGATGATATGTTGTACTCAGATCAACCCTTGTCCCCAATGCCCCTTGCAATGCTCTCCAGAATCGAGAGGTAAACTGTGGCCCCCTGTCAGAGATAATCGACACCAGCACTCCGTGTAACCTCACTATCTTTGATAGGTACAACTGGGCATACTGACCCACTCCCTAAGTGGTCTTAACTGGCAGGAAATGTGCAGACTTGGTCATCCGATCAACGATTACCCAAACTGAATCGAATCCCCTCTGTGATCGCGGCAATCCCTACACAAAATCCATAGTTTCTCTCCCATTTCCACTCAGGAATCTCTATCTGTTGAAGTGTTCCGGCGGGCTTCTGGTGTTCAGCCTTAACCTGCTGACACACTAGACATCTTGACACGTAGTCTGACACATCCTTCTTCATACCATTCCACCAGTATAATTCTCTCAGATCTTGATACATCTTATTGCTACCCGGATGGATAGTGTACGTTGTCTTGTGTGCCTCATCAAGAATTCTTAATTTCAACCCATCTACCATAGGTACACACAGTCGTCCCTCCAACCGGAGTATGCCACTGTCATCTATGGAGAATCGGGCGTCGTCCTTCTCCCCCTTAACCACTATATCTCTGATCTATTTGAGGTCGGCATCTTGATCCTGTTGGGATTTAACTTCTTCAATTAGAGCTAACTTAGCATGAAGGTGGGCTAGAAATAGGTTGGGATCTCTAATTTCAAACTGAGTTCCAGACTGTTCCAGCCCATGTATTTCCCGGATTAACGACCTTCGTACTTCACTGATATGGGCTAAGCTACCCATTGACTTTCGGCTCAGAGCGTCTGCCACCACATTCGCCTTACCAGGACGGAGCAGTCATAGTCTTTCAACAACTTTATCCACCTCCGTTGTCTTAGATTCAGATCTTTCTGCTCGAAAATGTACATGAGGCTCTTGTGGTCTGTGTATACCTCACACATTTTGCCATAAAGGTAGTGCCTCCAAATCTTCAAGGCAAATACCTCCGCTGTCATTTGAAGATCGTGAGTTGGGTAGTTCTTTTCGTGCTTCTGAAGTTGCGTAGATGCATAAGCAATCACCTTGCCATGTTGCATAAGAACACACCCTATCCCAACTCCTGAAGCATCACAGTAAACTACATACCCTCCGGTGCCCTCTAGAAGAGCTAACACTGGTGCTGTGGTGAGACTTTCCTTCAGCTTCTGAAAACTCTCTTCACACTTGTTATCCTACACAAACTTCACCACTTTCTGAGTTAGCTCCGTAAGAGGTGCAGCAACCTTCGAGAAGTCCTGCACAAACCTTCTATAGTATCCAGCCAAACCTAGAAAACTGCGGATCTCCATGACTGAGGTAGGCTGAGACCAATTCTTCACGGCTTCCACCTTGCTCGGATTAACATGGATTCCCTCTGAAGATACCACGTGACCGAGAAATGCAACCTTATCAAGCCAAAACTCGCATTTTGAAATCTTAGCATACAATTTCTCTTCTCTCAGCCTCTGTAATGCCAGTCTCAAATGCTCTGCGTGCTCTTCAGCACTCTTGGAGTAGACTAGAATGTCATCTATAAATATAATGAGAAACCGGTCTGGATATGGCTTGAAAACCCGATTCATCATGTCCATAAAAGCTGCTGGTGCATTAGTTAGCCCGAACGACATGACTTGAAACTCATAATCGCTGTATCGGGTTCGAAAAGCAGTCTTGGGCACATCCTCTCTTCTAATCTTCTGCTGATGATACCCTGATCGCATATCAATCTTTGAAAAGCTCTTAGCACCTTGCAACTGGTCGAACAGATCATCGATCCTTGGAAGTGGATATTGATTGCGGACCGTTACCTTATTCAACTTTCGGTAATCGATACACAATCTTAAAGTTCTATCCTTCTTCTTCACGAATAGCACTGGTGCACCCCAAGGTGAAAAATTGGGTCTGATGAAACCTTTATCAAGCAATTCCTGTAATTGCATGTGTAGCACCTTCAACTCATTCGGAGCCATTCTGTAGGGTGGTGTGGAAATCGGCTGAGTACCTAGTAAAAGCTCGATCTCAAATTTAATCTCCCGATCAGGTGGCAAACCAGGTAAGTTGTCAGGAAATACATCAAGAAACTCCCGAACCACTGGTACCTGATTCGCAGGAAGTACTTCTTTCGTAGTATCCCTCACAGAAGCCAGATATCCTTTACACCCTTTCTCGAGTAGCTTGGAAGCTTTCATTGCTGAAATTAGACTCGGATATGGTGCAGCACCATCACCCCGCACCACAAATGGCTTTTCATTCGGCATGTTGAATTTCAAAGACTTCGCCCTACAGTCAACTACTGTATGGCAAGATGCCAACCAATCCATACCTAGAATAACATCCAGGTCTACCATGTATAGTAGTCGTAGGTCCACAACTGTTTCTTGACCCTCGACCACAACCACAGACGACTCATTGACGTACTTGACTTGGACCGATTCACCCATCGGAGTAGAGATCGTTTCTATCTCCTTCAATTTGGTTGGGCTTCTCTCAACTTTCTGTGCAAATGCATGAGAGATGTAGGAATGTGTTGAACCAGAATCAAATAATACAAGAGCTTGGAGAGAGCATACTGAAAGTATACCTGCCACAACTGCATTTAAGGCATGTGCAACCTGACGAGACAAAGCAAACACCCGTGCTTGTCCTCCTCCTGGTGCACCTGGACCTCTACCTCTTGCTCCTGCTCCTCTACCTCTGGCCGCACCTGAAGTGTTAACCTGGGGTGGTACAATTCTAACTGGTGGGGCTGCAATTGGAGTACTACCCAGAGTAGGATTGCTCTTGACACTCGAATTACTCTTCTTCTGCGGATATTCCTTAGCCATATGCCCGAATTGACCATAGTTGTAACAACCTCCCTTCATGACTTTGGACTCTCCAAAATGAAATCTTCCACATGTCCCACACTACGGTTTCTAGTTACCGCCCTGTCTACTGCCTTGGAACCTCGGCCGACCTTCGGTGTTACTCCTCGCCGAACTTGTGGTGGTAATAGCAGACTGCCCACCAACCTGCCCTGCATAATTTGGAACTATACCAGAATTACCAGTTGTCTTTTGCTTCTTCTTCCATCCCTGTCCATCACTACCTGTTAATAACTTGTTCTTGGGATTTGCCGATGTCCCAAACTTATTTCTTTTTTCAATTACCCTAGCACAATCAACAGCCTGTGCTAGAGTTCCAAACTAACCGCATTGCGGTAGTAGAACTACGAACAATGGCTCTACCAACCTGTGGATTTACGTCTTGATCAACTCCCTCTCATCGAGAACCAATTCTGGAGCATATTGAGCTAGCTCCGTGAACTGCAGCACAAACTCAGTCACTGACATATTCGGCGTCATCCACAAATCTTCAAACTGTTGACGCTTGGCATACCTCGTTCCTTCAGATAGTAACCGACCTAGGAATTCCCTCTGAAAATCTTCCCAGGTCATAAGAGCAACTCTCCTTGCATATCTCTTCTGTACTGATTCAAACCAAACTCGTGCAGCACCTCTTAACTGAAACGAGGCAAGTTCCACCATCTCTCCTCCTAGACACCTCAGTAACTGCCCAATTCTAATTATATCTTGGAGGAAATGTTGAGGGTTCTCCTTGGTTTCGGTTCCGCAAAAGGTAGGCGGATTCAATTTCAGGAATTTAGTAATCGGCAATTCCCTCGGAACTCCCCTCGGTCCTCGGGGCACGTCCCTTTGTTGCCATTCCCTTCTTGGTTCTTCCTCCCTTTCCTCAACCATTTCAGTTTCCTATTCAGCCGATATCACCTGCTCTTCTTCCACGCCGACAACTAAACGGCGAACTTCTTGTTGAATTTGGCAGGTCATTTCAGCCCTCAACTCCTGAAATCCCGCAGCCAGCATCTCAGCCACTAACGGAGCACCCGTCTCAACCTGTGCCTCTGGGGTTTGTTGCCTATGCACTTCTCTATCTTGTGCCCTACCACGACCGCGAGCACGACCTCTAGCTCGACCCCTGGGAGGCACTTTCTCCTCCCGAACGGATTCCTCATCAGTACGTGCAGGGACTCTACTGCCCCTCCTAGCCTGCCTAGTAGTCGGCGGCATCCCTGTACTGCACATAAACATCACCTGATAAGCATTTGCATAATCTATAATAGATTAAGAAGGAATGAAAGAAAGGCTGACTCAATTTATCCTGGGTACTCCCACAAGTGCCTGTTTATTCCAACGTTGTGCCCGGATTTCACAACGAAGGTTAAACCGATACCCGGTTATACCAATGGCTTCACATGACTTAAAGAATAACCTGCCTCTGATACCAAGTTTGTCGCGACCCCAAATCGGGAGTACGTGACCGGCAGGGGAATAGATTCTTACCTCTAAACCCGTAAGCCTTATCCTATTCACAGGACTATAACTACCCTACTATACAAACAATATATATCATACTAGTGGCCATACCTCATTGGTGGCCTAATTAATCTACAATGGGCGGTGCGCACAATACCGCTTCAGCTCAACTCAGTGTATAGATATATTTATCAGCACTCATAATGTAAGTGTTAATATCATATTGACCGTACGTCTCAATACATACGATCTATCCTATTCACATGCAGCAAGCACACATAATATATATATCCATATCATATTGACCGTACGCCTTAATGCGTACGATCTATCCTACTAACATGTAGAAGATTATATACTGAAACATATATCCTAGTTTATCCCCAACTGGACCCTATCTTTAAGTACATGTGAAGCCGACAAGTCTAGAGTAGGTACATATCGAAAGCTGTAAATATATATATATATATACAACCCTTACAACTTATAATATGTACAACCAAAAGAATCAAAATAACCAAAAGGTACATATCGAAAGCGTAAGGATGGTCTGATGTCCATCTCACTGTCCGGACGTCGATGCCTGCCCGATCCCTGTATCTGAAACATTGAAGCAGAGGGAGTGAGTCAAAAAGACCCAGTGAGAAGCTTCCCATCCTCGGCGTAGCGGCGGGTACCACTACAGCTGGGGAAAGGGAAAGACCCACAATCACATGCGCATGAAAATCTAGTTTATCAAATGTTATATTACGATCAGGCAATATTAATATAACATAAAATCATGGATAAACCTACGGATCATGCTCCTCTATCATGCTTTTAATAACAAGTTAACACTTTTAACATATCATTTGAAAACTGTAAATCACTCAACTGACCCTAGTACCAGGCTAGGGCAATGGCCTCAACGGGTAAATTCTTTTAATGTTTAACTGACCATAGTGCCAGGCTAGGGCAATGGCCTCAACGGGCAAATGTTTTAATATTTAATTGACCGTAGTGCCAGGCTAGGGCAATGGCCTCAATGGGAAAATGTTTTAATCTTCAACTGACTCTAGTACCATGCTAGGGCAATGGCCTCAACGGGAAAATCCTTTAGTCTTTTACTAACCCTAGTACCAGGCTAGGGCAATGGCCTCAACGGGCAAATCCTTTAGTCTTTTACTGACCCTAGTACTAGGCTAGGGCAATGACCTCAACGGGCAATTTCGTTTAGTCGTTTACTGACCCTAGTGCCAAGCTAGGGCAATGGCCTCAACGGGCAAATCTTTTAGTCTTTAACTGACCCTAGTGCCAGGCTAGGGCAATGGCCTCAACGGGCAATTGTTTTAACTTGTTTCTCTTCCCAAGCTTTTAGTTGGGATCCTGACTCTATCTACCCATTACTATCCTAAACTGACTTTACCTAGGTAGTGTGAACATCCCTACGACTCACTAATCAATTAAGAGATCGTATTAATCCTCATATTGTTCCCAAACCCTTGGTTTAGACCATAACCTATCTCTAAGGTCTTTCTAAGTTCAATTACCATAAAACGTCGACGTTTACTAAAAACTTCCATACGATTTCTTTAATGAGTTTCTAATTAATAGGGTGAACCAAACCTTGGACTCAATCAACAACTTACCCCTTTGCTTGTACTGTTCGGCGTACCTCATATCATCACGGTGTATAGGGAATTTAGAAATCCAAGAAGTTGAGCGTAGCTTATTCCGTAAGTTTCTATTCTTGAGGGACAAGAAGACATTTCCAATGATATTGATCCTTAAAAACATGGTTGGGGGTGTCCTAAGATGTTTCGGATTGAAAGTAGGAGGTTCAGACGCCTCGGATTGGCTTAAAAATGAATTTGGGCATGCTGGGCAGAGACCAGGCGCTGCAGCGCCCATTTGGGCGTTGTGGCGCCAAGTTGCTGCCCAGCAGCTCTTGTATACCCGAGATCGGGTGCTGCAGCGCCGGTGTGGGCGCTACAGCGCCAGCTCGTGGCGCCGGTGTGGGCGCTATAGCGCCAGCTCCCGGCGCCGGTTTGGGCGCTGCAATGCCAGCTCGCGGCGCCGGTTTGGGCGCTGCAACGCCAGCTCGCAGCACATCATTTTGTTCGGGCCCATTTCGGCCCCCTTTCGACCCCGGCTTCGACTCCGCACCTCAGGGGTTTTGTTCACCTATATTTCAACAACATAAATCCAATCCTAGCTACTCAAATCCAAGCCCGATTCCAAATTTATCAACGAATGCCCAATATGGGACTATTTAGAATTTTCAACCCCAAACCCTTTCAGATTCGAATTCGGTTAAACCCGAGGGTATAGCCTCGATCCTTACCCCAACTAAGTGTTCAAAAACACTTCCTAGGTCTCAATCTACCCTCGAAACAATCCAATCGAAGGTGGATCGAAGAAATCCCTAAAAATGAAGAAATTGAGGGTTTCAAATGAAATTGGGGTTACCAACCTTTGATTTGATTGGTGGAAGGTGTAGGAGACGTCGTACACGAGCTCCGGTGACTTTTTCGGCGTCGGCTTGCTCTCCCCGGTCACTTTTCCGGCGAATCCCAACCCTTCTTCTTCTTCTTCCTCACGCCTCACCCTCTCTCTCTCTCTTCATTCTCTCTCTTTCTTTCTTCTTCTTTCTGCCGTGCTCTCTCTTTTTCTTCTTCTTTTTCTTTTATAAAATGTTGAATAAATGGGACGAGTGGGTTATGGTGCTCCAAATAAATAATAATAATAATAATAAAACTGAATATAAAATGCTTTCAATTTAGTCCCTCTTCTTCCAATTTCAGATTTTTATTCACTTAAATCCCCAAAGTAAATCCGTCCTCTTTCCAATTAAATTTTCTTTTGTTTTATGTTTCAAAGTAAATACCCAAAAATATTTCCTACTCCCCTTTTTCCTATTTAATTCAGTTTTTCAATTTCTTAGGTCCTGAATTAAATCCAAAAATTTATTTTCTACTTCTTTTCTTTCCCTTTCATTTCATTTTAAACTTCGAAAAATTTCCCGGGTACTACATTTACTAACAACTTCTATACGATTTCTTTAATGAGTTTCTAATTAATAGGGTAAACCAAACCTTGGACTCAATCAACAACTTACCCCCTTGCTTGTACTGTTCGGCGTATCTCATGTCATCACATGGATACCCTCCAGTACCTCTTTACCTGTAGTCAAACACACATATACATATACTTTCATATATAACAGTTTAGGAACAACAATAGCATGTTAACCACTAAATAATTCTTACAAATAGGCAAGTAGGCAAACCACATATCCACATCCTCAATCAACCCTATAGGGCAAGGATGGGAAACCCCTCACCTGGACAACTCCCTTGTGCTTATCCTGGAGTAACTCCCGCTCCAGATGAGTCGTGGTTTCCTAACGAATGCATTCAAGTGGTTAACATCTCAAACTATATGAAATTCATATGCATACGACATGCTCGTACCTAAAAATGCATCTAGAAGTTGCCAAGAACCGAGTCATTGGTCTTATCCGTCTTCCCTCTCATCTATGAGAGTCTCAACTGCTTCACACTTGGTTTTGTACAATTATCGCTCACCTTGAATTGATTTTTGGAGCCTTGGATTCGAGTTACTAAACCTCAATATGCTTCTAAATCGTCCAACTTAAGGTTTCCTAATAATTACGAAGGAATAAAGTTGCCACTTTAAATTTTGGACTTTATTGTTCGGCAAGTTTCCAACCTTGAGAAACAAGAAAGTACCTAAAATAATTCTTGATGCTTGATAGCATATTTAGAATTATTCTAGGGTGTTTAAGATTGAAAAAAAGAGGTTTGGAGCCCTCAACATCACCCTTAAAGTGTATTTGGGCAATCTGAGCAGGGACCCGGCACTTAAACGTCAAGGTTCAACCTTAGTAACCTCGGGCCAGCTCTTCACGGGTCTTGTTCAGCTAATATCTCAACAATATAATTTCAATAATTTCAATCCAAGCCTATTTACTCAAATCCAAGCTCAATTTCTAATTATCAATAATTTCCTCAATTTATGAATAATTAGAATTTCAACCCCAAATCCTTCAAAATTCGAATTCAGCTAAACCCGAGGGTATAGTCTCGATTCTTACCCCATCTATGTGTTCAAGAACACTTTCTAGGTCCTAATCTACCCTCAAAACAACTCAATCGATGGTGAATAGAAGAAATCCCTAAAAATGGAGAAATTTAGGGTTTTTGTCACGACCCCCTATCGGACGTCCGTAAGCCTCTAATCCCTGATAGACATTTTCACCTGGCTATAACTACCCATTTGTATTACAAACAATATATATATAAAATATATATATATATATATATATATATATATATATATATATATATATATATATATATATATATATATATATATATATAGATGTATATGGCCATCCTTTTCCTGTGGCCTAAGCAGTTTGTAATCTACGGCTAGCTCAGCGTCGCTTCAGTCTATATATATACACATATTCACTCACACGTATATATAGTATACATGTTGATCACGCGCTTCAGGGCGGGTCATCTATCCTATTCACATGCATAATTCCTGTATACAATCATACATATATTCAATCACATGCTTGCATATAGTTTACATATTGATCACACGCCTCAATGCGTGTGATCTATCCTATTCACATGCGGAAGCCATATTTTCATAAAATCAGATATTCAGCCACACATACGTATAATTTACATATTGATCACACGCCTCAATGCATGTGATCTATCCTATTCACATGCGGAAGTCATATATATTTATACACATGATATATGTCATATTAAAGCCTATATTCCTCAACACCAAGACCTAACCATAACCTGTATGAAGCCGACAATGCTAAAATTCAAGTATGATATATATATACACAGCAGATGTAAACGTACAAACGCTACGCCCAAAAAAGATTTATATATATATACATCACAACACATGTACATAACCAAAATAACTACCGACGCGGACAAAGCGTGCGGTCTTCAGAGTTGTCCGCCTCCTTGAGAAGAAGTGGACGCATTCCCGACTCCTGAACCACCTGTATCTGAAACATATAAACAGGGGGTGAGTCGAACAGACTCAGTGAGGAGATCCCCCATCCCTGGCGTAGCAGCGGGTACCACTACAGCTGGGGGAAGGGAGCAACCACAACCACATACGTATGAAACAGATTTATGTTGCGACCTTTAATATGATCAGGCAGTCAATATATCATATTCACAATTAAAATCCTAATTCATGCTCCTAACATATTTGTCATAGCGCATGTACATAAATCACAGTATATAGATCATATGTTTTCATGGTTAACACCTACTTATACACATAGGCGTTCACTTTCCGTCACCCGCATTACGCTAAGAGAAATACTAGCCCAAAGGCAATTTCATATTCGAACCTAGTTGATCACACTAGGAACTTTCTGACTCCAAGGCACGCATAGAGTAATAGCCGGAAACTTGTCTGACCTCGGTTAAACCAAGGTAATGGCCACTATGTGGCATACTTACTGTTAACAAAATCCTGTCTGTCCGACCAGGATGACCGACTCGATCGACCCGAACTAGCCTAAACATGTTCAACTAACATATTTAACCTTGGAAGACGCCCTATGAGAAACTAACTGAACATTATACGTCTTTATTAGTTAGGCCTAGTTTCCCCCTTTTCAATTATCCGGCACTCTCACTCATATTCAATAACCTAGGTTCAGTTTTCCTCAACAAACCATACAAACAAGGTCTTAACGGTGACGATTGATGTGATTGGTGTCTAATGTTACTGAACTTTTCACATATGAAATTATGACTCAAACCTACCCACGGTAACATATAAGGCTCAGTGAGCCACAATAGCACATATACACTTGAGACTAATCATATAAGCACATATACTGTTGCACGTTGACTGCTTATTTGCTAATCATACACGTGTAACACAAATTCATTCATATAAATATATTCCATATAACAATTACACAAAATAGAGCAAACCACATTTCCACGTAGTCATCCAACTCTGTGGGGCAGGGAAGGGAGAGCCCCTCACCTCGTTGGCCCTCCTAATCAGTCCTCGGAGTGCCTGGAGCTCCAATTACCCTGTGGTTCCCTATACACATATATATTTAAGAAATTTAGAACGTGTAACTAAGCATCTAACATGAAAGTGCCATGCTAATGCTCATGCACCCTCTAACTATTTCCAAGAACTAACTATTTAGTTCGTTACGTTGTCTTATGTGCTCTTTTTGAACGTTCATACTGTCTTATATCGGCTTTCACACTTTTGAGCCACTTAGATCCTCTAAATGCTTAGGTTAGAGATTCCCATTTGTCTAAATTTCACTTCATGTGTTCATAAGAGTATTTTACTAATAAAAGAATTCAATTCACGGCCCAAAAGAGGCTTTAGCTTACTCATTCCACCGTCTCCCTTATTCGCCGAGTAAAAGCTTAATTACTACCTCTTTAATTATATATAAAAATATAATTGGGTATAATTAGAGCCTTGGAACCAATTTAGTAGGTCTTAGGTGTTCACCACGGACTAGACCAAGGTGTCCAGCCCATAGTACAGCTCCTTACTATACGGTGGTTTGGTATATCGCCTCTTTTTCACCGGATTGGGCTCCAGTTGAGACGGTAATTACTCGGGCTTTATTCCCTTGTGTATTTCCATCAACTACAACACTTATACTACTCCAATCCTAGCCTAATCATGCATCAAATTATCAATTTCGAATTTTTGAGCAATTTCCTAACCCAATTATCCTAATTTCCATACCTGATCAATTCCTACGGTTTAACTTCGATTCTGAACCTCACTAAGCTTCCAATAACACCCACTAAGCTCAAACTTAACCCTGGAATGCCCCGATTGGAAGAGATTGAAGAATTCCTAAAATACCCAAAATTGGAGAAATTGGGGTTTTGAAGGATTGGGGCTTTCATACCTTGATTCAATCGAATGGCGAGCTTGGTGGTGATGAAAGAGAGTCCCGGTTACTATCACCGGCATCGGAATGCAATTTCCGGTGAGATTCCGGTGCCAAACCCTTCATCACGTCGCTTCTCCCCTTCGCCTTGAGCTCTCGGTTGTGCGTTGTGTTCGTGTGTCTGCTTGCTGCTTTCTTTTCCTTTTTTGTTTTATTTGTGTGTTAAGTAAATGGAGGGGGGGTCACGGTTGGCCCCCCATATATTTTATTTATCTATAAAAAAACAAAAGAATTAATAATTATTTAAATCTTAATTATTTCCCCCCTTTTTAATCCCTTTCTCTCTTAGGTCCTAAATAAATTGTAGATATTCCCTATTACTTTCTTCTTTATTCTATTTTTAACTCTTTAATTCTTTAATTTAATTTATTTTTCTTTTTTTGAAAGAAAAATAAATTAAATAATAATAATTATTATTATTAAATTAAATATCTTGGATATTACAATCTTCCCCCCTTAAGAAATTCGGTGCCTGAACTTCAAACAAAATACTAACCTTAGTCTTGAAACAGATGAGGATACGTCCTGCGCATTTCACCCTCGACCTCCCATGTAGCTTCTTCAGTCGAGTGGTTTCTCCACAGAACTTTAACCAATGGAATCTCTTTCGTTCTGAGTTTCTTCAACTGCCGATCTAAGATTTCCACTGGCTCCTCTTCATATGTCAGATTTTCGGTTAGTTGCACGTCTTGTGATTGGATTACGTGCGAGGGATCGGGAAGATATTTTCGAAGCATCGATACATGCGAGGGATCGGTGATATTCTCAAGAACACCTGTTAACCAATGGAAAATTCGGTTAGTTTCACGGTGTACCAGTGTCCATAACACCTGTTACCCTTTGGCTGAGTTTGCATACAATAACAGTTATCAAGCAAGTATCCAAATGGCACCTTTCCAGGCTCTGTACGGTCGTAGGTGCTGATCCCCGATTGGATGGTTCGAGGTCGGAGAAGCTAGCCTAATCAGCCCAGAATTGTTACAAGATGCCTTGCAGAAGGTGAAGTGCATAAGGGAAAGATTGTTAATGGCTCAGAGTAGGCAGAAATCCTATGCAGATAACCGAAGAAGAGAACTAGAATTTACCATAATACACGCCCGAAGCATGTACTCAAGAATCTGAATGGTTCTTTCTGTTTGCCCTTCAGTCTGTGGGTGGAACGCAGTACTCAAATCAAATCTCGTTCCCAACACTTCCTGCAATGACTTCCAAAACCTGGAAGTGAACTGTGGCCCTCTATCAGCGATTATGGACACTGGCACACCGTGCAATCAAACGATTTTTGATACATATATCTGCGCATATTGACTCACCCCATAAGTGGTCTTAACTGGTAGGAAGTGTGCGGACTTAGTCATGGGATCCACTATCACCCAAACCGAATCAAATCCCCGTTGTGATCTTGGCAACCCTGTTACAAAATTCATCGTTATCCTCTCTCATTTCCACTCAGGTATTTCTATCTATTGTAATGTTCCGGCGGGCCTCTGGTGTTCAGCCTTGACTTGCTGACACACTAAACACCTGACTACATAGTTTGCAACGTCCTTCTTCATTCCATTCCACCAATACAGCTGTTTCAAGTCATGATACATTTTATTAGCTCCCGGATGGATTGTATAAGCTGTCCGGTGTGCTTGTTCAAGGATTCTTTCTTTCAAGTTATCAACCATAGGAACACACAACCGTCCCTCCAACCGAAGTACTCCGAAATCATCAATAGAGAATCGGACGTCGTCCCCTTCTCTTTAGTTACAAAATCCTTGATTTGGTTGGGGTTTGTATCTTCATCTTGTCTAGCCTTCACCTCTTCTACCAGAGAGGACTTAGCTTGCAAATGAGCTAAAAGTGAGTTGGAACTCCTATTCTCAAACTGATTCCCCGTTTGTTCTAGCTCGTGCAACTACCTGATCAACAGCCTTCTTTCTTCACTTATATGAGCAAGACTGCCCATGAATTTCTGACTCAGAGCATCGGCTACCACATTAGCCTTTCCTGGATGATACAAGATCGTTCAGTCGTAGTCTTTCAACAACTCTAACCATCGACGTTGTCTCAAGTTCAAGTCTTTCTGCTCGAAAATGTATTTGAGGCTTTTGTGGTCTGTATAAATCTCACAAGTCTCACCATATAGGTAACGTCTCCATATTTTCAAAGCAAATACTACAGCAGCCATCTCAAGGTCGTGAGTCGGGTAATTCTTCTCATGTTTTCTCAGTTGTCGCGATGCATACGCAATCACCTTGCCGTGCTGCATCAATACACACCCTAACCCAATCCTCGTGGCATCACAGTACACCAGATACCCTCATGTGCCTTCAGGTAATGCCAGCACCGGAGCGGTAGTGAGGCTATCTTTCAGCTTCTGAAAACTCTGTTCGCACTTATCATCCCATATGAACTTCACCCCCTTCTATGTTAACTTAGTCATAGGCGCAGCAACCTTAGAGAAGTCCTACACAAATCTTCTATAATATCCGGCCAAACCAAAGAAACTACAAATTTCAGTAACTGAGGTAGGCTGGGACAAATTCTTCACCGCTTCTACCTTACTTGGATTAACGTGGATTCCCTCTGATGATACCACGTGACCCAAAAAGGAAACTTTGTCAAGCCAGAATTCACACTTGGAGAACTTAGCATACAATTTCTCCTCTCTCAACTTCTGCAATGCTAATCTCAAGTCTTCTGCATGTTCTTCAGAATTCTTAGAGTAAACCAAGATGTCATCAATGAAGACAATGACAAATCGGTCCAGAAATGGTTTGAAGGCCCTGTTCATCATGTCCATGAACGTTGTAGGAGCATTAGTTAATCCGAAAGACATCACCAAGAATTCGTAATGTCCATATCGGGCCCGGAATGCGGTCTTACGTATGTTTGATTCCCGAATCTTTAATTGATGGTACCCAGATCGCAAATCAATCTTGGAAAACTGCTTTGTGCCCTGCAACTGATCAAATAGGTCATCTATCCTTGGCAGTGGGTATTGATTGCGGATCGTCACCTTGTTTAACTTTCGGTAATCGATACACAACTGCAAAGATCCGTCCTTCTTCTTCACAAAAAGGACCGGTGCACTCCAAGGAGAGAAGCTGGGTCTTATAAAACCCTGGTCAAGCAACTCCTCTAATTGTGTATGTAACTCTTTCATCTCTTTTGGAGCGTTCCGATAAGGTGGTGTGGAGATAGGTTGGGTGCCAAGTTGTAGCACGATGTCAAATTCAATCTCACGCTCGGGCGGCAACCCCCGCAATTCTTTTGGAAACACATCCAAGAACTCTCGCACTACTGGTACTTGCGTCGGTGAAAGTACTAGTTTTTTTGTATCCTTGACCAACGCCAAATACCCTTTACATCCCCTTGCAAGTAACTTGGATGCTTTCAAAGCCGAGATCAAGTTTGGATACGGTGCAGCTCCGTCACCCCGTATCACAAAAGGTTCTTCATTTGGCATATTGAACTTCAAGCATTTAGCCCTGCAATCCACAACCGCATGGCAAGACGACAACCAATTCATACCGAGGATTACATCAAGATCAACCATACACAACAACTGAAGGTCTACCACAGTCTCATGACCATCGACCTCCACAATGCAAGACTTGTGCACATATTCTACTTGTACCGATTCTCCCATTGGAATAGAGACCAGTACTGTTTCTTTCATTCTAGACGGACTTTTCTTGAGTTTAGAAGCAAATGCATGCGACACATAAGAATGAGTGGAGTCGAAATCAAACAGAACTCGTTCTTCAAGAGAGCAAACAATAAGGGTACCTATTACAACCGCATTCAATGCATGAGCGTCTTGCTGAGAAAGTGCAAATACCCGCGCTTGTCCTCCTCCAACTGCCCCTGGCCCTCTGCCACTAGATCTTGCACCACGACCTCTAGCTGCACCTGTACTTGCTGTCTGTGGTGGTATGGTTCTTACTGGTGGGGCTGAAATTGGTGTACCCGTTGGTGTCGGATTACTTCTCACACTTGTGCCCTCTTTTCTCTTTGGACACTCTCTCGCCATATGGCCCACCTGACCGCAGTTGTAACACCAACCTGTCAGTCTCCGACATATTCCAAAATGATACTTGCCACAAGTCGCACACTGAGGTCTTATTTTACCGGCATTTCCACCCCCTTGTACTCTCTGTCCCCCTTGAAAATTACCTCTTGTACCTATTTCATGGGTGGTAGTTGAGGATTGTCCTCCTGCGGACCCTGAATATCCTGCACCTCCACTTATTGTCTTCCTCATCTTACTTCCACCTCCTTGGTTATCACTGCCTGTAATTAACTTGACTTTGGGATCAAAAGAAGTCTCGTACCTCTTCCTGGTTTCAATCATTCTGGCACAGTCTGCTGCTTGAGCTAAATTCTCAAATTGCCTCCTCTGGGGTAACAAAGCAGTAAATAACAGCTCCGTGAGACGGTGTATGAACCTCTTGATCCTCGCCTCTTCATCAGGAACCAACTCTGGTGAGAATTGAGCCAGTTCCGTAAAAAGTAACTCATACTCCGTCACGGTCATGCTAGGCGTCATCACAACTCCTCGAATTGTTGACGCTTTGAATCTTTGGTGCCTTCAGATAGAAACCGACCCAAGAATTCCCTCTGAAAATCTTCCTAGATCATCGGTGCCACCCTTCTTGAATACCTGGTTTGTACAAACTCTATCCATACTCTGGCAGCTCCCCTCAGTTGAAATGAAGCCAACTCTACCAACTCATGCCTTGAGCACCTCAACATGTGCCCAATTCTAACCACGTCTCTCACAAAGTACTGCAGATCCTCTTTCTCACTAGTTCCGCAGAAAGTGGGTGGATGGAGCTTCAGAAACTTTGAAATTGGCAGCTCTCTGGGAGCTACCCGCGGCTCACGAGGCACATCCTGCGGTTGTTGCCATTCTCTGTCCTCTTCCTCAACAACCTCCATCTCTCTCTTCTTCCTCGCCGACTACTAACTGGCGCACCTCTCTCTGTATTTGCCTCGTCATTTCTTCTTTTAATTCCTAAAACCCTACCGTGAGCATTTCCACCACAGAGGGTGCACCTGTCCCTACTTGAGGTTCCAGTGACTGTCTCCTCTCTTCTCCTCTCCCCTATGATCTACCTCGACCTCGAGCACGTCCCCTACCTCGGCATTCCCTCCTCCCGAACTAACTCTTGATCAATTTCAGCAGGAGTTCTCCCTCCACCCCTAGCCTGTTTCGTGATCGGTGGCATCCCTATACTGCACAAGGACCACACCTAATAAGTACACGCATATCAATGATATTTCATATCAAAGAGAGTAGAAAGAAAAGGCTGACACAATTTCTTGGGTACTTCCACAAGTGCCTTTTTACTCCCACGTTGTGCTCGGGTTCACAACAAGGCGTAAACTGACACTCGGTCATACCTATGGCTTCATACAGTTTAAAGTAAACCTGCCTTTGATACCAAGTTTGTCACGACCCCCTATCGGACGTCTGTGACCGGCACGGGAAGTAGGATTTCTCCTATCCCGTAAGCCTCTAATCCGTGATTGAAATTTTCACCTGGCTATAACTACCCATTTCTAATACAAAAAAAATATATATAATATATATATATATGTATATGGCCATCCATTTCCGGTGGCCTAAGCAGTTTGCAATACACGGCTCGCTCAGCGCCGCTTCATTTTATATATATACACATATTCACTCACATGTATATATAGTATACATATTGATCACGCGCTTCAAGGCGGGTGATCTATCCTATTCACATGCAGAAGTCCTGTATACAGTCTTACATATATTCAATCACACGCTTGCATATAGTTTACATATTGATCACACGCCTCAATGCGTGTGAACTATCCTATTCACATGCGGAAGCCATATTTTCATACAATCAGATATTCATCCACACATACGTATAATTTACATATTGATCACACGCCTCAATGCGTGTGATCTATCATATTCACATGTGGAAGTCATATATATTTATATCCATGATATATGTCATATCATAGCCTATATTCCCCAACACCAAGACCTAACCTTAACCTGTATGAAGCCGACAATGCTAGAATTCAAGTATGATATATATATATATATACACAGCAGATGTAAACGTACAAACGCTATGCCCAAAAAAGATTTATATAAATACATCACAACACATGTACATAACCAAAATAACTACCGACGCGGACAAAGTGTGCGGTCTTCAGAGTTGTCCGCCTCCTTGAGAAGAAGTGGACGCGTTCCCGACTTCTGAACCACCTGTATCTGAAACATATAAACAGGGGGTGAGTCGAAAAGACTCAGTGAGAAGCTCCCCCATCCCTAGCGTAGCAGCGGGTACCACTACAGCTGGGGGAAGGGAGCAACCACAACCACATACGCATGAAACGAATTTATGTTGCGACCTTTAATATGATCAGGCAATCAATATATCATATTCACAATTAAAATCTTAAATCATGCTCCTAACATATTTATCATACCGCATGTACATAAATCACAATATATAGATCATATGTTTTCATGGTTAACACCTAGTTATACACATAGGCATTCACTTTCTGTCTCCCGCATTACGCTAAGAGAAATACTGGCCCGAAGGCAATTTCTTATTCGAACCTAGTTGATCACACTAGGAACTTTCTGACTCCAAGGCACGCTTAGAGTAATAGCCGGAAACTTGTCTGACCTCGGTTAAACCAAGGTAATGGCCACTATGTGGTGTACTTACTGTTAAGAAAATCCTGTCTATCCGACCAGGATGACCGACTCGATCTACCGGAACTAGCCTAAAGAAGTTCAACTAACACATTTAACCTTGGAAGACGCCCTATGAGAAACCAACTGAACATTATACGAGTTTATTAGTTAGGCCTAGTTTCCCCCTTTTCAATTATGCAGCACTCTCACTCATATTCAACAACCTAGGTTACGTTTCCCTCAACAAACCATACAAACAAGGTCTTAACGGTGATGATTGATGTGATTGGTTTCTAATGTCAATGAACTTCTCCCATATGAAATTATGACTCAATCCTACCCACGGTAACATATAAGGCTCAGTGAGCCACAATAGCACATATACACTTGAGACTAATCATATAAGCACATATACTGTTGCACGTTGATTGCTTATTTGCTAATCATACACGTGTAACACAAATTCATTCATATAAATATATTTCATATAACAATTACACAAAATAGAGCAAACCACATTTCCACGTAGTCATCCAACCCTGTGGGGCAGGGATGGGAGAGCCCCTCACCTCGTTGGCCCTCCTGATCAGTCCTCGGAGTGCCTGGAGCTTCAATTACCCTGTGGTGCCCAATACACATCTATATTTAAGAAATTTAGAATGTATAACTAAGCATCTAACATGCACGTGCCATGCTAATGGTCATGCACCCTCTAACTATTTCCAAGAACTAACTATTTAGTTCGTTATGTCGTCTTATTCGCTCTTTTTGAACGTCCATACTGTCTTATATTGGCTTTCACACATTTGAGCCATTTAGAACCTCTAAATGCTTAGATTAGAGATTCCCATTTGTCTAAATTTCACTTCATGTGTTCATAAGAGTATTTAACTAATAAAAGAATTAAATTCACGGCTCAAAAGAGACTTTAACTTACTCATTCCACCGTCTCCCTTATTCGCTTAGTAAAAGCTTAATTACTACCTCTTTAATTATATATAAAAATAATTAGAACCTTGGAACCAATTTAGCGGGTCTTAGGTGTCCACCACGGACTAGACCAAGGTGTCCAGCCCATAGTACAGCTCCTTACTGTACGGTGGCTTGGTATATCGCCTCTTTTTCACCGGATTGGGCTCCGGTTGAGACGGTAATTACTCGGGCATTATTCCTTTGTGTATTTCCAGCAACTACAACACTTATACTACTCCAATCCAAGCCTAATCATGCATCAAACTATCAATTTGGAATTTTAGAGCAATTTCCAAACCCAATTTTCCTAATTTCCATACCCGGTCAATTCCTACAGTTTAACTTCGATTCTGAACCTCACTAAGCTTCCAATAACACCCACTAAGCTCAAATTTAACCCCAGAATGCCGCGATTGGAAGAGATTGAAGAATTCCTAAAATACCCAAAATTGGAGAAATTGGGGTTTTGAAGGATTGGGGCTTTCATACCTTGATTCAATCGAATGGGGAGCTTGGTGGTGATGAAAGAGAGTCCCGGTTACTGTCACCGGTGTCGGAATGCAATTTCCGGCGAGATTCCGACACTAAACCCTCCGTCACGTTGCTTCTCTCCTTCGCCTTGAGCTCTCGGTTGTGTGCTGCGTTCGTGCGTCTGCTTGCTGCTTTCTTTTTCTTTTTTGTTTTATTTGTGTGTTAAGTAAATGGAGGGGGTTCACGGTTGGCCCCCCATATATTTTATTTATCTATAAAAAACAAAATAATTAATAATTATTTAAATCTTAATTGTTTCCCCCCTTTTTAATCCCTTTCCCTCTTAGGTCCTAAATAAATCGTAAATATTCCCTATTACTTTCTTCTTTATTCTATTTTTAACTCTTTAATTCTTTAATTTAATTTATTTTTCTTTTTTTTGAAAGAAAAATAAATTAAATAATAATAATAATAATAATAATTATTATTAAATTAAATATCTCGGATATTACAGTTTCGAATGAAATTGGGGTAACCAACCTTTAATTCGATTGGTGGAAGGTGTAGGGGACGTCGTACCTGAGCTCCGATGAACTTTTCTCGGCGTCGGACCGCTCTCTCAGGCGACTTTTCCCGGGGGTTTCCTCCCTTCCCCTTCTTCTTCCTCCATGGCACCTTCCTCTTTCTCTCACTCGACTTCTCTCTCTCTCTCTCTTCTTTCTCTCTTTCTTTCTTCTTTCTTCCTTTCTTCTTTCTTTCTTTCTTATTTTATATCCCACGGCACCTACCCCCCTAAATAACTAAAATAAATAAATAAATAAATAATAACTAATATTAAATTTTCATAAAATCCCTTTTTCCTATTTAATTCAAGTTCCCAATTTCTTAGGTCTTGAATAAAATCTTAAAAAAATTATTTTCTACTTATTTTCTTCCCCTTTTATTTTATTTTAAAACTTTGAAGAATTTCCCGGGTATTACAAGTTCATTCTAATTTTCTTTGTTTATTTCATGAGGAGTAGGCCTCTAGCTTGACTCAATGCAATTTCGTTTGTTCTTTTTAAAAGAATCACCATTTGGTTTAGTTTCTATTCAATTTGTTTGTTTTGACTAAGAACCAAATCATACATTAACAATATGAAAATATGAACTTGAAGGTTAACCCAATATAGTGCAAGATCGAATTGAAATATTAATGAACCAAATGAGATAATTAATTATTTCTATATATAAAGTCACCTTTCAGAGCAACTTGCTGAACCGCCTGGTGACTTGCTGAACCTGTTGCATGATGATGTGCATGGAGTCACTACTACAAAAAAGTCCTATAGTAACAATTATTTAGTAACAAATATGAAAAGAGCTAGTATAAATACACAATACTAACAATTTTTAAAACAGCTAGTATAAGTGTTATTTTTAGTCACAATTTATACACAACTGTCAGAATATCCCAAATATATTCTAGCATTTATGCCTGCCAGTAAAACTTAAAGTAACATTTTAATCTATTTTAAAATAAAAAAGTTGCACAATGTTTATCTAGTATTTAAAAAAAACTCTTGAGCTTCTAACCCTAGCTCTTCTTCAAGCGAGAAAATGTGCAAATCTGAAAGCCACAGCCAGCCACCGTTGTGCATCGTGCTGAAGAAGAGAGCAGAGGAAGGAGGAGAAGATTCGAACTGATATGCACGTTCTCCGACGGAAATAAGACTGAAGATCAATCTCCTTCAATTCACTTTTGCATGTAATTTGAAATCTCATCTCGTCGTCGTCGTTATCGGTGAGTTCGGTTCTCTCTCTCTCTCACTACCTCTAAATTATCTTTCTCGTCGGTCTCCTTCAATTCACTTTTGAATGAAATCTGAAGTCTCATCTCGTTCTCGTCGTCATTATCTGTGAGTTCACTTCTCTTTCTCTCTCTCGCACTACTTCTTATCTTTCTCATCGATGTCCAATTTGATTCACTTTTATATGTAATTTGAAGTCTCATGTCCTTGATATCGTCGAGGACATCGTAATTCTGCATCATGTTTTGATTGGATACGATTTGATTGGATGAAATCTGCGTGTGAATTGAGATTGTGTGGAGTGTGTTTGCAGGTGTGGAAGTAGCAGAGCGATTCGCGTTTCAAGGCTTAGCGTTGTACCTGATAACGTATCTCATGACAACTCTAAAGGACAGAGACTGATAACATTAAGGTTCCAGCATCTTGTCGTCGACGTTGAACACGGTGGCGGAGTGCAACGAAGAAAGCGGCGGTGGAGGAAGAACAGAGACGATGATAACAACTGTTTCTGGCATATTCTCAAGAAGGCTTTGAATGACGCAACTTTGGTATGTTATTTATGTTTCAGTTCCTCAGATTCAAAATTTGAATTATCCAAGCAATAAAATTGAAATGTGGCTTTAATTGTAATTAGTCATGATTTGTATAACCGATTGAAGAAGAGGGACAATTTCATAGCATTTAATATTCCAGTCAGTGATATGACTATATCTAAATCCTTTTTTTTTTTGTTCGGTCAATTCCATTATTTTTTCCCCTCTTGTTTCTTCTACTATTTGATTTATAGTTAATTTTCTAAATGTAGAAAAGTGACAAATCATGTTGGTGCGGACATGCGGTTAAGTGTGGGTTGTGCTGTATTGCAATTTTGTGAATTAAATCAGTTAGGAAACAAACGATTGATCTCAATCTCGTCAGGTGCTGAAATTTTGTGAATTAAATCAGTTAAGAAGCTGAAGTCAAGAAGTATGGCATTCTTTTTATTGCATATGAGGTACTATACTATGTCTTCCACAGCTCTTTAAATTTATTATGATAAAAAAATGTTAATGCTGGACTTTTTTGTCATATTTTTCTTGTGAAGGTAATCTATGCCTTTGGAAGGCTTGGTTATCTGTTTTGATGTGACAAGCACAACATTAAACTAGACTTGGTGTCATTAACTAAGTTGAACATGAAACAATATCCAAACACTAATTTATCATTCTCGTGATTTAGAAACTTTCATTCATGTTCTTCATATTTGCATATGATTTCTAGGTACTTTCTTCTGTATATATGCCAATTTGAGTAATTCTCGTTAGCCAGAAATTGGCCGCAAAAAGCGACGTTGAGACCTGATTTCTCTGAGATTATTGAGATCCTGCAGCAATTAGCTAAGGAGGTATAACTTTCCACTGATACATTGAAAAATAGATTATATTTTACTATGTAAAGATTAAGTTAATGTTGTGACAAATTCTGTAGTGTCCACTTCCGGAGAAGAGAATGAAGACGACGAGCCAATGTCTCTCATGGAATTGTCATCAAGCTTCCAGAAATGCTTTCAGCCGAACTCTCAAAATAATAGAACCAAACAGAGCAATAAAAGTGCAGAGTCCAGTGAGTTGTTGCAGGTGAAGCCATTTGACTATGAAGCAGCAAGGCAAAAAGTTAAGTTTGGAGAAGATCCTGAAGATGCATCCTTACAGGACGATGATGATGAGCCTAGTGAGTCATGTAGGAAGAAGAATAGTTCAGTGAAAGGACAAAGTAGTGATGTGAGCAATGAATTTTCGCAAGGTAAAAGACGTCAGGCATTTCCATTTCCAGCTTCTGGGAATCGTAGTGCAACTTTCCACTGATACATTGAAAAATAGATTATATTTTGCTATGTAATGCACAACATTAACTTAATTACAGATTGAGTAACATGAGGTTTAGAATGTATGTTTCTTCAGTGATATATATAAGGCTAATGAAAAAAAATTAATAGAAAATTGAATTTGAAATACATAGATGGAACTGTACTGGCACCTAGTGAAGCATCTTGCTGGCCAAAATCCAGTTCGTTGGAATGGATCAATTTCAAACAGGTATGTAGTTTACTATCATCTATACTTTGTAAATATTATAATGCAATTAGCTTTGTTTAGATGTCTCACATCTTTTTATTTTTAATTTTTCATGTTCATAACCAGATGAGAAAGCAGCTTTTTAGTTATATAACTTGAAACAATAATCTTGTTGACTGACTTTCTTTATTGAATTTGTGTGTACAGAAGAAGACTTCATGGAACAATTAGTATGGTAGAATTTAAGGATTTCCTTGCTTAAATTCAGTTTTGAATATTTAAACATATGCTCTATCTAGTTAAAGCTAACAGAACCTGTAGAGAATGATGTAACACTTTACCATTATTTATAATTGACTTGGTGTATATATATATATATATATATATATATATAACTCTGATGCAGTGGAACATAAATATATTGAGGAGGTGGCTTCATGTAATGCTTTTATACTCGAGGTAATATTATCATGAATTAATTAGTTAGTTTTTTATTTAATTTGTTACAATATAATTAATTAATTATATAATGCAGAGTAATGTAATTTTAACTCCACCGGCATCTAGAATTATTTTACCTGAAATTTCAAAAAAAAAAGCATGATTCAAATTGAGTATAAAAGCATCATTCAAATTTAAGCACTAAATTTTCTAATTTGATATTATCTCATGGCTTTCATGCAGCTAAAGATGATTTTTGCCAATAGAGCTTCTGCCCTTTTATCACATACTCAAAATACTCAAAAAGCTCAGAAAGAAAACATGCCTTTGCTAGAAAAGGTATATATATAGATGTTCAGTTCTTGAACTTTTTGCAATATTTTTGTAGGTCTGCAATGGAAATCCTATCACCTAGTAAACACCTACGTAACGACTCCAAAAGGGTCCAGGTTCCATATTTTCACAGTAGTGAGGTAACGCTAAATGTAATATTATGTTTCATTAATACTTCTTATCCGAGGTAACGCTAAAAGTTCTTAATAATGACTTTAATTTTATTGCTATCTTGCAGTAGCTCTGTAAATACTGTGTTCAATTTTTCATTTTTAGGCTTGGAAAATCTCTTGAAATCTTAGTTTCATATTATGTTTGCATTTATTGTTTGTCTTGTGGGGTTCTTGCATTTATTATAGTTGTTACAAAATACATAGCATATAGCAGCAGTTTTTTCTTGCTGGTATAAATTTGTCTATACCAGCAGTTTTTTCTTGCTTGTATAAAATGTGTTTATAGCAGCAGTTTTTGTTAATTATAGCAGCAATTTTTTGCTTGTTACTATAGAAGAAGCTTATACCAACAGTTTGCATTCTGCTAGTAGAACTTTCTAGTGACAGGGAAATAGCAGCAGATTGGACCTTAATAGCAGCAGTTAGGACAATAGCTGGTATAACATTTAGTAGCAGCTTTAGTCATTTTTAGCAGCAGTTTAAGCTGTTGCTAAAAACCTTTTTTGTAGTAGTGAGCTGCGTAGAGACTGTGTAGTCTAGGTGCTTTTTTTCTTTTCCCCAGATCACCAAAAAAAAAGATGGATAGATAGATATTATATAGATAGGGATCCAAGGATTGGAATGGAGACAAATATCCCATAATTAAAGCAAGTTGTATATTTCAGATTTAAATGAAAAAGTAAATACAGGTAAAGAGACAAAATATTTACTTATTTATTATATTATTATTATAATTTTGTTTTAGTACTGTAGCGTAAAACAATTCTAGCAACACTTAACATCATAAGTTTTGACATCAAAATCAATTAAAGTACATATTCATTGTGTATGCATTATTAACTGAGGTTCATTTCCCTCACATTACAAAGTCAAATCGTTGTGATATTAATAAGAATCAATCTAATTAATAGCAACGAAATTTGTGGCCAGATTAGTAGAATATATTTACATTGCAAAAAATACGAATGATGCACCGGCTGTTTTATTTTTTATTTAAAGTTTAAAAATTAGTGACATGTGTATCTGAATGTCTCATAGTGAAGATGAGTCGATGAGATGGCCAGGAGTGCAGAAAATGAATGTGCAAATAATATAATTAAATGCACCAATATTTAATAGGTATGTTATTTCAAAGTTAAAGAAATGTGCAATTAACATAATTGAATGTGTATTAAACCTATTTATATAGAAGGCAAGGAGAATTGAGATTGTTGTTCTAATATTGCTTCATTTTGTTGACATGGCACAATTACATAGCATGGCTTTGAGGACAAATGACAAGAATTTACCTCATGTATATTACTTTAGTAGTATATATAGTATATAGATATATAGATTTTAGGCTTGTAAATTGTTCAAAAAAGATCTAGGACAAATGGCAAGAATTTACCTCATGGATTGCGCAACCTAAAAGATCTAGTTTCTCTCTCTACCATTTATTATTATAATACTTTAAAACCAACTCATCATTTTCGTTTAGAGGTTTGCTTATATTATATATGCTCTCCAGTAGCTAGAAATATTTGCTTGCACATTACATTCTTTTTCTCTCTATAATTGTGCATTTCTATATCTTTTTTCTTTTAGGTTTAATTAATTCGTTAGGTAATGAAGAAAATAAAATTGAACAATTGTTCATCATATATACCTCAATGAGTTTTTCAATAATCATTGTACATTTAGTAATAACTTAATATAGAAATGAATAGAACATGTTGGTGTCGCTTGATCTATATATTATTGTTGTAAATAAACTAACAAGTTATTTCTCAATATTAACAAAATTTGGTCGCTAATTCATTTATGGTAGGAATTGCAGGAAATCGAATTGTGTCGAATCCAACATCTACAAGATGATATGGAAGCCAATATCAATATTAGAAGTCAATGTATCTCAGGCTATCACACAATCGTAACTACACATTATACATAATTATTACAATTTTATCTTAAGCTAAACCTGAACCCGAATCCATGCAAAGCAAGAGATGAAAGGGCGGCGAAGATGTACATTTTCTTTGCCATGATAGTAAATTGTTCATACATTCTACCTCTCAATCCATGATATTGCTTTCTCGTGAACAGGAAGTTGCCGACTGTCCAAAATATCCAAATGAATAAGCATTAATATAATATTCAATTTTTTATAGAAAAATATAAAGAAAATGTGTTTTTTTCCTATCCGTTCCTTTTTTTTCTATTAAATATAGAGGTATATATGTACACAGCGCAATGAGTTTTTTCCTTAATCAGATGTAAATACCTTTGGTGCACCATTGATCTGATAGTTTCATAATATATTGTGAACCCTTGTAATTAATGGAATCATTATCATCATCTTCCTATCCTCCATGACCATTCTCTTCACAATAGTTAGGGCAAGCAAATTCTTGTGAAGATGGAACTCACTAGCTGCAAGTTGGTGCCTTCAATATACATAGGTTAATAAGGTATATGAGAGGGAGTGGGTTTAGGATAAAAAAAACAATGGGCTTAAAACTCAAAACCAACCTAGTTTTGTGGTTTACAAAACCACTATAAATGCTTTTATGAAGAATGATACATGGAATATGCCATAAAAAGTTTTAAAAAGTAAATATTTTAAATGGCAAAATGTTTAATAAATGACATATTAAGTTTATGTAACTATTTTATTGAACAATTTAAGTTCATTTTGGGGGAAAGTACATTTTACCCCCTTAAATATGCCTATATAACACATCACTCAGCTAAACTTTTATTGATAACAAATCATCCCCCTAAACTATTAAAAAATTCGAAACAGTTGTATTTGTGTTAAAGTTAACGGACATGTGACTCTCACATGAAGATGTTATTTCTTTCTCCAATATGCCCTTGATCTATCAACATATAACAACTCCATTTGGCGAATGATCACTTTGATCTATTAACATAACAGCTACGTCTAAGAAGTTGAAACGTGGATGTAGGATGAGTGTATATCCATGGAAGAAAAAGAGAAAAAAATAAGAAAGATAATATATATTTGATGTATTTAATGTTAATATATATATATATATTCTTTTAAAAAATTCATGGTCGCAGCGTCCGCAATTGTCACGACCCCAAACCGGGAGTACGTGACCGGCACGGGAATAGATTCTTACCTCTAAACCCGTAAGCCTTACCCTGTAAACATAACTATAATTACCCTGCTATACAATCAATATATATATCATAATAGTGGCCACACCTCACTAGTGGCCTAATTAACCTGCAATCCACGGTTCGCTCAATACCGCTTCAACTCAGTCCAGTGTATAGATATATATCAACTCTCATAATATAAATATTCATATCATATTGACCGTACGTCTCAATACGTACGATCTATCCTATTCACACGCAGTAATCACACGTAATATATATATTTCCATATCATATTGATCGTACGTCTCAATACGTACAATCTATTCTATTCACATGCAGCAGTTTATATACTCATGCATATATCCTATTTTTCCCCAAAACTGGACCCTGTCTTTAAGTACATGTGAAGCCGACAAGTCTAGAGTGGACGTACATCAAAAGCTGTAAATATATACACAATATATACAACTTAGAATATGTACAACATAATCAAAATATAACAAAATATCCACCCACGCGAACAAGTGCGTTAGGGTTGGTCTTATGTCCGTATCACTGTCTGGACGTCGATGCTTGCCCAATACCTGTATCTGAAACATTGAAGCAGAGATAGTGAGTCAAACAGACTCAGTGAGAAGCTTCCCATCCTCGGCGTAGCGGCAGGTACCACTACAGCTGGGGAAAGGGAAACACCCACAATCACATGCGCATGAAAATCCAGTTTATCCAATGTTATATTACGATAAGGCAATATTAATATAACATAAAGTCAAAGATAAACCTACGGATCATGCTCTTCTATCATGCTTCTCATAAACAATCAATCACTTTTAACATTGCATCTGAAAGCTATAAATCACTCAACTGTTCCATGTATCTCACAATAGACAATGGCCTCAATGGGCAAACCTTTTAATCTTTAACTGACCCTAGTGCCAGGCTAGGGCAATGGCCTCAACGGGCAATTTCTTTTAATCTTTAACTGACCCTAGTGCCAGGCTAGGGCAATGGCCTCAACGGGCAATTTCTTTTAATCTTTAACTGACCCTAGTGTCAGGCTGGGGCAAAGGCCTCAACGGGCAATTTCTTTTAATCTTTAACTGCCCCTAGTGTCAGGCTAGGGCAATGGCCTCCATGAGCAATTAAATCAACTGGCCCTAGAACAAGCTTGAGCAATGGCCTTCACGGGCGATTTTATCTGACTTGTTTCTCCTCCCGAGCTTTTAGCTGGGATTCTGACTCTATCTACTCATTACTATCCTAAATTGACTTTACCTAGATAGTGTGAACCTCCCTATAAGTCACTAATCAATTATGAGATCTTCTTAATCCTTATTTAATACCCAAACCATTGATTAGATCATAACCTAGCTCTAAGGTCTTTCCTAAGTTCGATTACCATAAAGCGTCGACGTTTGCCAACAAATTCTTTACGATTTCTTTATTGAGTTTCTAATTAATAGGGTAAACCAAACCTTGGACTCAATCAATAACTTATCCCCTTGCTTGTACTATTCGGTGTATCTCATGTCATCACATGGATACCCTCAAGTACCTCTTTGCCTACAATCAAACACACATATACAAGTACTTTCATATAACGCAATTTAGGAACAACAATAGCATGTTAACCACTAAGTAATTCTTACAAATAGGCAAGTAGGCAAACCACATATTAACATCTTCAATCAACCTTGTAGGGCAAGTATGTGAAACCCCACACCTGGATGGCTTCCTTGTGCTTATCCTGGAGTAACTCCCGCTCCGGACGAATCATGATTTCCTAACAATTGCATTCACGTGTTTAACAATCTTAACTATATACAACTCATATGCGTATGGTATGCTTGTGCCTAAAAATGCACCTAGACGTCACCAAGAACTGAGTTCTTGGTCTTATCCTTCTCCCCTCTCTTCCATGAGAGTCTCAAGTGCTTCACACTTGGTTTCGTAAAAACTATCACTTATCTGAAGTGATTATAGAGCCTTGGATTTGAGTTACTAAACCTCGATATGCTTCTAAACTATCCTACCTAAGGTTTCCTAAGGATTGTGAAGGAAGACAGTTGAAGTTTAAGGGTTTGGACTTAATTGTTCCGCAAGCCTCCATTCTTGAGAAACAAGAAAGTACTTAAAATAATCTTTGATACTTGATAGCATATTTAGAATTATTCTAGGGTGTTTCATATTGAAACGAGGAGGTTCAAAACTCTCAACGTCACCCTTAAAGTGTATTTGGGCAAACCGAGCAGGGACCCGGCACGTTAACGTCAAGGTTCGACCTTAGGAACTTCGGACCAGCTCTTCACGGGTCTTGTTCAGCTAATATTTCAACAATATAATTTCAATAATAGCAACCCAAGCCTATTTACTCAAATCCAAGCTCAATCCTAATTATCATCAATTTCCCCAATTTATGAATATTTATAATTTCAACCCCAAATCCTTCCAAATTCGAATTCGGTTGAATCTGACGTTATAGCCACGATTCCTACTCCAACTCAGTGTTCAAGAACACTTTCTAGGTCTGAATCTACCCTCGGAACAACTCAAACGAAGGTGAATCGAAGAAATCCCTAAAAATGGAGAAATTGAGGGTTCCGAATGAAATTGGGGTTACCAACCTTGATTCGATCGATGGGAGGTGTGGAAGATATTGTAGTCGAGCTCCGGTGAGATTTTCCTGCGTCGACTAGCTCTCCTCTGGAGAGTTTTCTGGCGAATCGTCCTCCTCCCTTTCTTCTCCATCTCGGCGGCTTCCTCTCTCTCTCTCTCTACCTCAGGATTTCTATCTCTCTCCTGTAAGCTAGCTCTGTCCAGCGTTCAGCCAACTTTCCGGTGAGCCTCTCCGTCCTTCCCTTCTTCTCCGTTCACATTGCTCACTCTCTCCCTCTCTTCCGTTTTCTTCCTTCCTTCCTTCCTTCCTCGGTTCTTCTTCTTTCCCGTAGCTCTCACTCTCTCTTTTTCCTTTTTATTTTCTTCTTTATTTTAATTAATATATATATATATAATCTGAAAGTAATATAATTACTTAATAAAATAAGTAATAAATAAATATAATTAAAAATAAATAAATTAATAATTAAATAATTAATAACTAATATGTATTTTTAATTTAATCCCTTTCCCAATTTAATTTAATGTAATTAATTAATAAAATAAGTAATAAATAAATAAATAAATAAATAAATATAATTAAAAATAAATAAATTAATAATTAAATAATTAATAACTAATATGTATTTTTAATTTAATCCCTTTCCCAATTTAATTGAGGTTTCCAATTTCTTAGGTCCTGAATTAAATCCTAAAAATTATTTTCTACTTCTTTTCTTTCGCTTTTATTTTATTTTAAACTTCGAAAAAATTTCTTTGGTATTGCAATCTTCCCCCCTTAAGAAATTCAGTCCCCGAATTTTAAATAACATACTAACCTTACTCATGAAATAAGTGAGGGTATGTTCTGTGCATTTCAGTCTCAACCTCCCACGTTGCTTCCTTGACTGAATGGTTTCGCCACAAAACTTTCACCAATGGTATTTCCTTCGATCTCAGCTTCTTCAACTGGCGATCTAAGATTTCCACTGGCATCTCCTCATAAGTCAGACCCTCAGCTAGTTGCACTTCTTGGGGTTGGATTACATGAGAGAGGTCTGGCAGATACTTGCGAAGCATCGACACGTGAAACACCGGATGAACTCCTTCCAATTCCACCGGCAATTCTAGATGGTAGGCAACATTTCCCACGTGTTCTAGAATCTCAAATGGTTCGATGTACCTTGGACTTAGCTTGCCCTTCTTGCCAAATCTCATCACGCCCCTCATCGGTGAAATTTTCAAGAAAACCTACTCACCCACAGCAAATTCTAAATATCTCCTTCGGTTGTCAGCATACGACTTCTGCCTACTCTGAGCCGTCACAAGCTTTTCTCTAATGGACTTTATCTTGTCCAAAGCATCCTGAAAAAGTTCTGGACCAACTAGCTTGGCCTCTCCGACCTTGAACCACCCAATCGGGGACCTGCACTTCCGACCGTACAAAGCCTTGAAGGGTGCCATTTGGATACTGGATTGGTAACTGTTGTTGTAAGCAAACTCCGCTAACGGCAAGTATTTCTCCCACCCCTGAAATCCATAATGCATGCCCTAAGCATGTCCTCTAGAATCTGAATGGTCCTCTTAGACTGCCCGTTTGTCCGGGGATGAAACTTTGTACTCAGATCAATCCTTGTCCCCAATGCCTCCTGCAATGCTCTCCAGAATCGAGAGGTAAACTGTGGCCCCCTGTCAGAGATAATCGACACCGGTACTCCGTGCAACCTCACTATCTCTGGTAGGTATAACTGGGCATACTGACCCACTCCTTAAGTGGTCTTAACTGGCAAGAAATGTGCGGACTTGGTCATCCGATCATTGATTACCCAAACTGATTCGAAACCCCTCTGTGATCGCGACAATCTTGACACAAAATCCATAGTTATTCTCTCCCATTTCGATTCAAGAATTTCTATCTGTTGAAGTTTTCCGGCAGGCTTTGGGTGTTCAACCTTAACCTGCTAACACACTAGACATCTAGATACGTAGTCTGCCACATCTTTCTTCATACCATTCCACCAGTATAATTCTCACAGATCTTGATACATCTTATTACTACCCGGATGGATTGTGTACTCTGTCTTGTGTGCCTCATCAAGAATTCTTTCTTTCAAACCATCCACCATAGGTACACACAGTCATCCCTCCAACTGGAGTATACCACTGTCATCTATGGAGAATCGGACGTCGTCCTCCTTCCCCTTAATCACTGCATCTCTGATCTGCTTGATGTCGGCATCTTGATCTTGTTTGGATTTAACCTCTTCGACAGAGCTGACTTAGCTTGGATATGGGCTAGAAACAAGTTGGAATCTCCCATTTCAAACTGAGTTCCAGACTGTTCCAGCTCATGTATTTCCCGAATTAACAGTGTAATACCCGGGAAATTTTTCGAAGTTTAAAATAAAAACGAAAGGGAAAGAAAAGAAGTAGAAAATAATTTTGGAAACCTGAATTAAATAGGGAAAGGAAATTAAATTAAAAACATATCTTTATTATTTTTAAGTGATTATTATTTATTTAGTTATTAATTAATTTATTTTTATTATATTTATTTATTTATTATTTAATTATTATAATTATTTATTTATTTATATATTTTATTCAAATAGGGGAGTGGGGTGCCGTGTATTTTTAGAAAGGAGAGGAAAGAAAAGAAAGAAATAAAGGATAAGAAAATATATAGAGAGGAGGCCACGGGTTAGGAAAGAAAAAAGGAGAAAGAAAGAGAGAGAAAGAAGAGAGAGAGAGAGGAGGAGAGGCGTGAGGAAGAAGAAGAAGAAAGTTTGGGGTTCGCCGGAAAAGTGACCGGGGAGAGCTAGCCGACATCGGAAAAGTCACCGGAGCTCGGGTACGACGTCTCCTACACCTTCCACCAATCGAATCAAAGGTTGGTAACCCCAATTTCATTCGAAACCCTCAAATTCTCCATTTTTAGGGATTTTTTCGATCCACCATCGATTGGATTGTTCCGAGGGTAGATTGAGACCTAGGAAGTGTTCTTGAACACTTAGTTGGGGTAAGAATCGAGGCTATACCCTTGGGTTTAGCTGGATTCGAATCTGAAAGGATTTGGGGTTGCAAATCCTAAGTATTCCCAATTTGGGGATTCGTTGATAAATTCATAATCGGGCTTGGACTTGAGTAGTTAGGGTTGGATTTATGTCGTTGGAATGTAGGTGATCAAAACCCCTGGGGTGCGAAGTTGAAGTCGGGGTCGGAAGGGGGCCGGAGCGAGCCCAAACTAGCCTATAGCACAGCAAACGAATTGTTGTGCTGTGAACCAGCGCTATAGCGCTAGATCTCGGGTGTACCAAGAACTGCTGGGCAGCATCTTGGCGCTATAGCGCCCGGCCTCTGCCCAGCATGCCCAAAATTCATTTTTTAGCCAATCCGGGGTGTCCGAACCTCCTATTTATTTTCAATTCTAAACTTCTTAGAACACCACCAACCATGTTTTTAAGGATCAAAATCATTTCAATTGTCTTGTCCCTCAAGAATAGAAACTTATGGAGTAAACTAAGTCCAACTTCTTGAATTTCGAAATTCCTTATTCACTGTCATTAGGTAACCTTAAGTAGGATAGCTTAGAAGCATATCGAGGTTTAGTAACTCAAATCCAAGGCTCCAAAATCAATTCAAGGTCGGCATAATTATACGAAACCAAGTGCGAGGCACTTGGGACTCTCATAGGGAAGAGGGAAGACGGATAAGACCAAGGACTCGATTCTTGGCGACGTCTAGGTGCATTTTTAGGCACGAGCATGTCATATGCATATGAATTGCATATAGTTTGAGATGTTAACCACATGAATGTATTCGTTAGGAAATCACGACTCGTCCAGAGCGGGAGTTACTCCAGGACAAGCACTCGGGAGCGGTCCAGGTGAGGGGTTTCCCATCCTTGCCTTACAGGGTTGATTGAGGATGTGGATATGTGGTTTGCCTACTTGCCTGTTTTTAAGAATTGTTTAGTGGTTAACATGCTATTGTTGTTCCTAAACTGTTATCCATGAAAGTATTTGTATATGTGTGTTTGACTACAGGTAAAGAGGTACAGAAGGGTATCCATGTGATGACATGAGGTACGCCGAACAGTACAAGCAAAGGAGTAAGTTGTTGATTGAGTCCAAGGTTTGATTCACCCTATTAATTTGAAACTCATTAAAGAAACCGCAAAGAAGTTGTTAGTGAACGTCGACGTTTTATGGTAATTGAACTTGGGGAAGACCTTAAAGCTAGGTTATGATCTAAACCAAGGGTTTGGGAACAATATGAGGATTAATACGATCTCTTAATTGATTAGTGAGTCGTAGGAATGTTCACACTACCTAGGTAAGGTCAGTTTAGGATAGTAAAGGGTAGATAGTGTCAGGATCCCAGCTGAAAGCTTGGGAAGAGAAACAAGTTAAAACAATTGCCCGTTGAGGCCATTGCCCTAGCCTGGTACTAAGGTCAGTAAAAGACTAAAAGATTTGCCCGTTGAAGCCATTGCCCTAGCCTGGCACTAGGGTCAGTTAAAGAGTAAAGCATTTTCCCGTTGAGGCCATTGCCCTAGCCTGGTACTAGGGTCAATAAAAGTCTTAAAAAATTGCCCGTTGAGGCCATTGCCCTAGCCTGGCACTAGGGTCAGTAAAAGACTAAAAGATTTTCCTGTTGAGGCCATTGCCCTAGCCTGGCACTAGGGTCAGTTAAAGATTTAAAAGAAATTGCCCGTTGAGACCATTGCCCTAGCCTGGTACTAGGGTCAGTTGAGTGATTTACAGTTTTCAGATGATATGTTAAATATGATTGTTTGGTTATGAGAAGTATGATAGAGGAGCATGTTCCGTAGGTTTATCTTTGATTTGATGTTATATTAAAATTGCCTGATCATAATATAACATGTGATAACTGGACTTCCATGCGCATGTGATTGTGGGTGTTTTCCTTTCCCCAGCTGTAGTGGTACCCGTCGCTACGCCGAGGATGGGAAGCTTCTCACTAAGTCTGTTTGACTCACTCCCTCTGCTTCAATGTTTCAGATACAGGGATCGGGCAGGCATCGACGTCCGGGCAGTGATATGGACATCAGACCATCCTTACGCACATGTTCGCGTGGGTGGACACCTTTTGGTTATTTTGATTTCTCTTGTTGTACATAGTTTAAAGTTGTAAGAGTTATGTATATATATTTACAGCTTTTAATATGTACCTACTCTAGAATTTTCGGTTTCACATGTATTTAAAGACATGGTCCAGTTTGGGGATAAACTAGGATATATGTATATATATATAAACTTCTGCATGTGAATAGGATAGATCGTACGCATTGAGGCGTACGTTCAATATGATATGGATATATATTATGTGTGCTTGCTGCATGTGAATAGGATAGATCGTACGTATTGAGACGTACGGTCAATATGATATTAATATTTACATTATGAGTACTGATAAACATATCTATATACTGGATTGAGTTGAAGCGGTATTGAGCGAACCGCGGATTGCATGTTAATTAGGCCACCAGTGAGGTGTGGCCACTAGTATGTTATATATATATATATATATATATATATATATAACCCTAAACCCTAAACCCTAAACCCTAAACCCTAAACCCTAAACCCTAAACCCTAAACCCTAAACCCTAAACCCTAAACCCTATATATATATATATATATATATATATATATATATATATATTGATTGTATAGCAGGGTAGTATAGTCATGTTTATAGGATAAGGCTTACGGGTTTAGAGGTGAAAACCTATTCCCGTGCCGGTCACGTACTCCCGATTTGGGGTCGTGACAAACGGCCTCCGTATTTCCCTGATATGGGCTAAGTTACCCATTGACTTTCATTTCAGAGTGTCTACCACCATATTCGCCTTACCAGGATGGTACAAAATCGTGCAGTCATAGTCTTTCAACAATTCCATCCACCTGCGTTGTCTCAAATTCAGATCATTTTGCTCGAAAATGTACTTAAGGCTCTTGTTGTTTGTGTATACCTCACATGTTTCGCCATAAAGGTAGTGCCTCCAAATCATCAAGGAAAATACCACTACTGCCATTTCAAGGTCGTGAGTCGGGTAGTTTTTCTCATGCTTTCGGAGTTTCCTAGACGCATAAGCAATCACCTTGTCATGTTGCATAAGAACACACCCTAACCCAACTCGTGAAGCATCACAGTAAACTAAATACCCTCTGGTGCCCTCAGGAAGAGCCAACACCGGTGCTGTGGTGAGACTTTCCTTCAGCTTTTGAAAACTCTCTTCGCACTTGTTATCCCACATGAACTTTACTCCTTTCTGAGTTTACTTTGCATGAGGTGCAGCAACCTTTGAAAAGTCCTGCACAAACCTTCTATAGTATCCAGCCAAACCTAGAAAACTGCGAATCTTCGTGATTGAGGTAGGCTGGGACCAATTCTTTGCTGCTCCTACTTTGCTCGAATCAACATGGATTCCCTCTGAAGATACCACGTGACCGAGATATGCAACTTTATCAAGCCAAAACTCGCATTTTGAAAACTTAGCATACAATTTCTCTTCCCTTAGCTTCTGTAATGCCAGTCTCAAATGCTCTGCATGCTCCTCAGAATTCTTAGAATAGACTAGAATGTCATATATAAATACAATGACAAACCGGTCAAGGAATGGCTTGAAAACCTGATTCATCATATCCATAAAAGCTGCTGGTGCATTAGTTAGCCCGAATGTCATGACTAGAAACTCATAATGGCTGTATCGGGTTCGAATAGCAGTCTTGGGCACATCTTCATTTCTAATCTTCAACTGATGATACCCTGATCGCAGATCGATCTTTGAAAATCTCTTAGCACCCTGCAACTGATCAAACAGGTCATCAATCCTTGGAAGTGGATACTGATTGCGGACCATTACCTTATTCAACTTTCGGTAATTGATGCACAATCTTAAAGTTCCATCCTTCTTCTTCACGAATAGAACTGGTGCACCCCAAGGTGAAAAACTGGGTCTGAAGAAACCCTTATCGAGCAATTTCTGTAACTGCGTGTGTAGCTCCTTCAACTCTTTCGGAGCCATTCTGTAGGGTGGTGTGGAAATCGGCTGAGTACCTGGAAAAAGCTCGATCTCAAACCAGGCATGTCGTCAGAAAATACATCAAGAAAATCTCGAACCACTGGTACCTGATTCGCAGAAAGTACTTCTTTCGTGGTATCCCTCACAAAAGCCAGATATCCTTTACACCCTTTCTCGAGTAGCTTGGAAGCTTTCATTGCCGAAATTAGGCTTGGATACGATGCGGCACCATCACCCCGCACTACGAATGGCTCTTCATTCGGCATGTTGAATTTCAAACACTTCTCCTTGCACTCAACTACTGCATGACATGATGCCAACCAATCCATACCCACAATGACATCCAGGTCTAACATGTATAGTAGTCATAGGTCCACAACTGTTTCATGACCCTCGACCACAACCACACACGATTCGTAGACATACTTGACTTGTACTGATTCACCCATTGGAGTGGAGACCATTTTTGTCTCCTTCAACCTAGTCAGGTTTCTCTCCACTTTCCGTGCAAATGCATGTGAGATGTAGGAATGTGTTGAACCAGAATCAAATAATACAACAGCCTGGAGAGAGCATATTGTAAGTGTACTAGTCACAACTGCATTGAAGGCATGTGCATCCTGTCAAGACAAAGCAAACACCCGTGCCTGTCCCCCTACTGGTGCACCTGGACCTCTACCTCCTGCCCCTGCTGCTCTGCCTCGGCCCGCACCTGAGGTATTAGCCTGGGGGGTACGATTCTAACTGGTGGTGGGGCTGCAATCGGAGTACTACCCGGAGTAGGATTACTCTTGACACTAGTATTACTCTTCCTCTGCGGACATTCCCTACCCATATGCCCCAACTGACCACAGTTGTATCAACCTCCCTTCGTGACTCTACACTCTCCAAAATGAAATCTCCCACATGTTCCACACTACTGTCTCTGGCTACCGCCTTGACTACTACCTTGGAATCTCTGCCTACCTTGGGTGTTACTCTTCCTAGAACTTGTTGTGGTAATAGCAGACTGCCCACCACCTTGGGTCTTTTGCTTTTTCTTCCATCCCTGTCCATCATTACCTGTCAGTAACTTGTTCTTGGGATTCCTCAATGTCCCAAACTTCTTTCTATTTTCAATTACCCTGGCACAATCAGCAGTCTGTGCTAGAGTTTCAAATTGACCACACTGCGGCAGTAGAACTACAAACAACAGCTCTACCAACCTGTCTATGAACCTCTTGATCAACTCCCTCTCATCGGGAACCTATTCTGGAGCATATTGGGCTAGCTTCGTGAACTGTAACTCAAACTCCATCACTGTCATGTTCGGCGTCATCCACAAGTCCTCAAACTATTGACGCCTGGCATACTTCGTTCCTTCAGACAGAAACCGACCTAGGAATTCCCTCTGAAAATCTTCCCAGGTCATAGGAGCAACTCTTCTTGCATATATCTTCTGTACTGATTCGATCCAGATTCTCGCAGTGCCTCTTAATTGAAACGAGGCAAGTTCCACAAACTCCCCCTGGACACCTCAGCAACTGCCCAATTCTGATTACATCACGAAGGAAATGTCGAGGGTCCTCCTTGGTTTCAATTTCGCAAAAGGTAGGCGGATTCAGCTTCAGGAATTTAGTAATCGGCAATTCCCTCGGAACTCCCCTCGGTCTCTGGGGCACGTCTTGGTTCTTAATTCCCTTACTCAACCGCCTCAGTTTCCTGTGCAGTGGATATCACCTGTTCCTCTTCTCCGCCAACAACTAAACGGCGCACTTCCTGTTGAATTTGATGGGTCATTTCAGCTCTCAATTCTTGAAATCTCGCAATCAGCATCTCAGCCACTGACGGAGCACCCGTCTCAACCTGTGGCTCTGGAGATTGTTGCCTATGAACTCCTCCTTCTTGTGCCCTACCACGACCACGAGCACGACCTCTAGCTCGGCCCTTGGGAGGCATTCTCTCCTCCCGAACCGACTCCTCATCTATACGTGCAAGGACTCTACCGCCCCTCCTAGCCTGCCTAGTAGTCGGCGGCATCCCTGTACTGCACAAGAATGACACATGATAAGAATTTTCATAATCTATCGTAGATTAAGAGAGAATGAAAGAAAAGCTGACTCAATTTATCCTGGGTACTCCGACAAGTGCCTGTTTGTTCCAACGTTCTGCCCGGGTTCACGAGGCTCAAACCGACACTCGGTCATACCAATGGCTTCACATGACTTAAAGATAAACCAGGCTCTGATACCAAGTTTGTCACGATCCCAAACCGGGAGTACGTGACCGGCACAGGAATAGATTCTTACCTCTAAACCCATAAGCCTTACCCTGTAAACATAACTATAACTACCTTGCTATACAATCAATATATATATCATAATAGTGGCCACACCTCACTGGTGGCCTAATTAACCTGCAATCCACGGTTCGCTCAATACCGCTTCAACTCAGTCCAGTGTTTAGATATATATACACACTCATAATATAAATATTCATATCATATTGACCGTACGTCTCAATACGTACGATCTATCCTATTCACATGCAGCAATCACACATAATATATATTTCCATATCATATTGATCATACGTCTCAATACGTACGATCTATCCTATTCATATGCAGCAATTTATATACTCATACATATATCCTAGATTTTCCCCCCAAACTGGACCCTGTCTTTAAGTACATGTGAAGCCGACAATTCTAGAGTGGGCGTACATCAAAAGCTGTAAATATATACACAAGATCTACAACTTAGAATATGTACAACATAAACAAAATATAACAAAATATCCACCCACGCGAACAAGTGCATTAGGGATGGTCTGATGTCCGTATCACTGTCCGAACATCGATGCCTGCCTGATACTTGTATCTGAAACATTGAAGCAGAGGGAGTGAGTCAAATAGACTCAGTGAGAAGCTTCCCATCCTCGATGTAGTGGCGGGCACCACAACAGCTGGGGAAAGGGAAACACCCACAATCACATGCGCATGAAAATCCAGTTTATCAAATGTTATATTACGATCAGGCAATATTAATATAACATAAAGTCAAAGATAAATCTACGGATCATGCTCTTCTATCATGCTTCTCAAAAACAAGCAATGACTTTTAACATGTCATCTGAAAGCTATAAATCACTCAACTGGTCCATGTATCACACAATGGACAATGGCCTCAACGGGCAAATCTTTTAATCTTTAACTGACCCTAGTGCCAGGCTAGGGCAATGGCCTCACCGAGCAATTTCTTTTAATCTTTAACTGACCCTAGTGCCAAGCTAGGGCAATGGCCTCCATGGGCATTTAAATCAACTGGCTCTAGAACAAGCTAGAGCAATGGCCTCCACGGGCGACTTTATCTGACTTGTTTCTCCTGCCGAGCTTTCAGCTGGGATTCTGATTCTATCTACGCATTACTATCCTAAATTGACTTTACCTAGGTAGTGTGAACCTCCCTATGACTCACTATTAAATTATGAGATCTTCTTAATCCTTATTTAATACCCAAACCCTTGATTAGATCATAACCTAGCTCTAAGGTCTTTCCTAAGCTCGATTACCATAAAACGTCGACATTTGCAAAGAAATTCTTTACGATTTCTTTAATGAGTTTCTAATTAATAGGGTAAACCAAACCTTGGACTCAATCAATAACTTACCCCCTTGCTTGTACTGTTCGGTGTATCTCATGTCATCACATGGATACCCTCCAGTACCTCTTTGCCTGTAATGAAACACACATATACAAGTACTTTCATATAATGCAATTTAGGAACAAATTTAGCATTTTAACCACTAAGTAATTCTTACAAATAGGCAAGTAGGAAAACCACATATTCACATCCTCAATCAACCCTGTAGGGCAAGGTTGGGAAACCCCTCACCTGGACGGCTTCCTTGTGCTTGTCCTAGAGTAAATCCCGCTCCGGACGAATCGTTGTTTCCTAACAATTGCATTCACGTGGTTAACAATCTTAGCTATATGCAACTCATATGCGTATGGTTTGCTCGTGCCTAAAAATGCACCTAGACGTCGCCAAGAACCGAGTTCTTGGTCTTATCCGTCTCCCCTCTCTTCCATGAGAGTCTCAAGTGCTTCACACTTGGTTTCGTAACAACTATCACTTATCTGAAGTGATTATAAAGCCTTGGATTTGAATTCGGCTGAATCTGACGTTATAGCCACGTTTCCTACCCCAACTAAGTGTTCAAGAACACTTTCTAGGTCTCAATCTACCCTCGAAACAACTCAAACGAAGGTGAATCAAAGAAATCCCTAAAAATGGAGAGATTGAGGGTTTCGAATGAAATTGGGGTTACCAACCTTGATCCGATCGGTGGGAGGTGTGGAAGATGTTGTAGTCGAACTCCGGTTAGCTTTTCCAACGTCGACTAGCTCTCCTCTGGCGAATCGTACTCCTCCCTTTCTTCTCCTTCTCGGTGGCTTCCTCTCTCTCTACCTCACGATTTCTCTCTCTCTCCTGTAAGATAGCTACGTCCGGCCAACTTTCCGGTGAGCCTCTCCGTCCTTCCCCTTCTTCTCCGTTCACATCGCTCACTCTCTCCCTCTCTTCCATTTTCTTCCTACCTTCCTTCCTCGGTTCTTCTTCTTTCCCGTAGCTCTCACTCTCTCTTTTTCCCTTTTATTTTCTTTTCTTTCTTTTAATTAATATATATATATATATATATATATTTGATTAGTAATAATAAAAAAAATCTGAAAGTAATATAATTAATTAAGAAAATAAGTAATAATTAAATAAATAATAAATTAATATAATTAATAATAAATTAATTAATAATTAAATAATTAATAACTAATATATATTTTTAATTTAATCCGTTTTCCTATTTAATTCAGGTTTCCAATTTCTTAGGTCCTGAATTAAATCCTAAAAATTATTTTCTACTTCTTTTCTTTCCCTTTCATTTTATTTTAAACTTCGAAAAAAATTTCTCCGGTATTACAGCAATCCGCATTGTAGCAGCCGCAATACCCACAACCGCAATAATTGTAACGCAACCGCAAGTGCATTTTAAAACCTTGCAACTAATATAACAAACTAAAACAAGAACTAGTATAACAAAGTGGGAAAATGACACTAATGTAAGTGTGCAAAACGTTCTTATCAAGAATACATAGGTTGCACCAGATAGAAAGGAAAACCCGAAAAAGTACAAAATTTCTCATGATTACTTATTGAACCAATATCTATTATATTAATTAATATCATTTCTTGATATTTTATGAGAATTATTAAGCCTAAATGCATGAAATGTCATGATTTTATAGTAAATTTGAAATAGATGAATTAAATCTAAAATTGTGTTTCTTCAAAGAAAATGTAATATTCCATATCATTTTTTTGGATTTAATTTATTTTGATATTTGAGATATTACAAATATTGAAATTTGCACTTTTAGGCCAAGGTGAAGTCAATACATTTATTTGGAAATTGCAAACAAGGCAAGAAATACTCGAAAATTGCATAAAAAATCTCCAAGGTCAAGTTGCAATTTCCGCAGGATCTACAATAGTGTTTTCTGACCCCTATTGACATGCAGAATTCATGTGGCCAGCCGTATCTGGAGTTTTTTGCAGCAATTTCTGACCATCGCCGTTTCTGCTGAAGCTTTAGGTTTTAGTTTGTCCTCCAACTTGCCTTCATTCAAGCCTATAAAAGGAGGCCTACCATACCACATTGGATACACGATTTTGAGTGGAGAGACACCATCATCAATCTCTTCCTCTTGCATTTTGTGTTACCATTGTTATGTTAAGGTTATGCCAAGCTTCCACGAGTAACTAATTATATTTTGCTTAAGGAGATTTAATTAACCTAGAGTTTAAGGGAATATTTATATTCAATTTCATTTTATATCATGATTCTTGGTTAAGGTTATTTTATATTTTGAATTGAATTGTTTCCTCCTATAGGGAAGGATTTATCTTTCAAATTTTATTCTCAATTTGCTTCCTACTATTTATTATTGATATTTGGATTTGGTTAAATCTTTTACATTTAGTAATTAATTGTATTATTTTGTTGCACATCAAAGCATTCTCACATCTCTTGGTTCTAATCGCTCATTGTGCATATGATGGTGGTATTAATTTAATTATGGTAGCCTCTGGTAGTAGGAATCATAATTAATTAGTGCATCTATTCTTGTCACGGTCGTACAAGCTATATAGGAGTCAAATAATTAAATTATTGTGATAGCCTCTTATAGTAGGAGTCACAACATATTTATTTATTTAATTCCTTGAAAGTGGGAGATAACTAATTGCATTCAGGGTGATTAATAGTGTTATGATAGCCTCTGACAGTAGGAGTCATAGCATGCAAGATTAATTTGCCTAAATTTGTGGCGGTCGCCCAAACTACTATAAAGAACATTGGTTTTGAAATATTCCCTATATAGATACAAGGAAGGCAAGATTAAATCTCTCCAAGGCATTCTCCATAATTTTTCATCCATCTTTTTTTTGGTAAATTTATTAAAAAAAATACCAAAAATACCAAATTGCTACATATCATCATAATATTTTCTTGATAAGTATACAATTAATTAATGAAGAAAAATTAATGCCCCTCCAAGTGAACACGACCCGGATTGCATCAATATACAACATTATTTTTTTGTGCATTCAGTTATAAATTTAATTTGATAATACCACTGCGACAATTTGGTACGATCAAGACTCTAATCCATTCAGAGTAAATCTTCAAATATCGTTCCTTTATTATGTAAACATAAAACGTCAAAATCGATTGAAGATCGGGTTGTTTATGGAGCAAGTGAGATCAAATTTATTGTTCATTTAAAGATTCGACTTTGGACGAGTCACTTTCTTAAGCAATCTCAGAGTCCGATGCCTCAACTTAATAGGTATTCAATATGTTTTAAATTTTTTTGAGTGGTCAATTTAATACTTTTGAATGCATGTGTTCTCCGTATGTTTTCTCTTACTAATTTCGTTCTTGATATTGGATGCGATCTATTGTATATTTGTGAAATGCTCAATACGTATTGTCTTATTTGAAAATTCTTAGGACTATATATATGGTTCAAATTTGTATCCTTTAGTGATATTTATTGATTCATCAATTGATGCTTGCCAGACTTATGCTAGTGTTGGCTTGGTCAATGCACTGATTACGACCTAGGAGTTTTTGCTGTGTCAGTTTCACACAAGAGTCTTTTAAAATTTGTATGTATTTTGAATTTCTACCTTAACTATATATACAAGCAAAAACAACTTCTTAATTCTCTTTTTGAAGTAACTTGACACCAATTCGTAAAAGAGTTTTTAAATAATTCAAAATGTTCTTTAATATTCTAAAAAATGTATTTCCAGCTATACATGTAACATTTACTATTCAAACCATTCAAGAGGTCTAATTTTAGCTTTGATGCTAATCCATAAAACAAAAAAATTACAAAGCCTTGAGAGAACCAAATAAGTACAATAGCATACTAAAAATAAAAGGACAACATTATTATCCAAGTCATGGAGGTAGCACATGATAATGGATCCGGTGCTGTACAGAACCGGACAGTAAGGCGAGAGATAGACACAGAGGTAAAGAACTTGTAATACCCCGAAAAATTTCGAGGATTAAAGAATGATTCATTTTAAATTTCGAGAATTAAGAAATGATTTATTTTGGGGCTTGGAATTAAAACATTACAAGGAATATAGGAAAAGTATGAAAGTTAAGGGTAACTGGAAAGGAACCTAGAAATTCTTCGAAGTTTAAAATAAAATAAAAGTTGAAAGAAAGAAGTAAAATATTTTTTTTGGAGTGGGAATTAAATTAAAATATTATTAGTTATTATTTATTTAATTATTAATTAATTAATTTATTTTTCTTATTATGATTATTTTAAATATTTTAAAAGGGGGTTTTTTTTTTAGGAAAATAAAAAGAGGAAGAAAAGGAAGTATGAACTATTTTTGGTATTCAATTTGGGACTTAAAAGAAAATAAAATTTAATTGGAAGGAGGAGAGATTAAGTTGGAGAAATTTCTCAACCTTTTCTTTGGTATTATTATTATTATTAATTTATTTATTTATTTTATATTACTTTCAGATTTTATTATTATTATTATTATTATTATTATTATTATATGTTAATTAGTAAATAAAAGAAAGGAAAAGAAAATAAAAGGGAAAAAGAGAGAGGGAGAGAGCTACGGGGAAAGAAGAAGCAGAGAAGAAAGAAAGAGAAGGAAAGGAGATAGAGGGAGAAGAGAGAGGGAGGGAGGTAGGGCTCGGATGGGGGAGCAAATCCGGCGAGAATCTCGCCGGAATCCAGCGAGCCGGAGTTGGAGGAGGAGCCGGAGAGCATCCTCGTCATTTTCCTCGTCTCAATCTCTTGAGTTAAGGTTGGTACAATGCTCGATTCTCTCTAAGTTCCCATTTTCTTCATTTTTGGAATTGAGTTGAGAATCCGAGTTTGGGCGGATTCGAGGGTGGAATAATGTTTCTAAAGTGTTCTTGAACACTCATCGGGGTTAGGATTCGAGGCTAGATCATTGGATTTGGCCGGATTCGATGTTGTAGGGGTTTGGGTTCATAAAACCCATTTTTTCCCAAATTTCGAACGATCAACGATTCGGTGATGAATCGGAGTTGGATTTGAGTTGTAGGACTTCGTAAATGTAGTATATATGTAGGAGAACAAAACTGTGGAAAATGGAATCGAAGAAAGATCAGGAAATGGCCGGAAAGGTGCCAAACCCAGCCCACAGCACAGCAAAAACGTTGTTGTGCTGTGAGTTGGCGCTGCAGCGCGAACTCACTGGTTGGCTAAGGGCTGCCAAGGCAGTACCTTGGTGCGGCAACGCTAGGTCCATGCCTGGCTTGCCCCAAGACCATTTTAAGGGCGAATTAAGCTCCCTAAAACCCTCTCTTCAATCCTAAACATCCTAGAACACTCCTAAACATGTTTTTGAGGATTTAATCACTTTAAGTACCTTCTTGTTTCTCAAGGATGGGAACTTGCGGAACAAATTAAGTCTAATTTCGTGAATTGCAACATTATCCCTTCACAACCTTTAGGAAACCTTAAGTAGGCTAAATTGGAGGTATATTGAGGTTTGGAAACTAGATTTCTTAGAACCCAAGTAGGATCACAAGTTGAATCAAAATGCTTAGATCTTCCGAAAATTAGGATTTCTTCCAATCAAGGTAGATAAGCTTCCTTAGATGTGAATATAAGTTCGACAGAGGTCTAATACTCAAATCCAAGTATGTGAAACACTCAATTAGAGTGTTATATTCGAGTAAGTCAAGTTTCCGAGGAAGGATACGCCTAAGTCGGGATAGAGAAGTCCAATAAGACCAAGAGCTTGACTTTGTGGCAACCATGGACTACATGTGAGACTAATGGAGAGATAAATAACAAGTTAGGCTATGTAATAATCTTAATGAAGTAAATGTTGTTCTTATAGGAACAACGGCACGCAAAAGAGTGCAACAGGAACTCCGAGGAGGCTAAAGTTACAAGAGAGGATTGCATGGAAGGTTGGCCAAGGTGAGGGCTCTTTCATCTCTGCTCCTAGGGTTATATGCTTATGTGGATTACATGAGTATGTATATTTTCTGGTTTTCTGATACGTGTTTGCTAGAGGTATAGGATGCTAAAAGAATAAAAGAACTAGCAAATAGGTTGTGGAAAGTAGCATGGACAGGAAGACATAGGGGTAGAGTGTAATGGTTTGCTATGATTGGTGTGTTACAAATCCAACTCATACACTCTGAAAGCATGATAAGTATTTTTGTTAAATCTTTTCCCACGACGGTGGCAAGAGTCCTTGTACGGAAGGACTAAGCTTTTATTTTGAAAACTCGTCACAACGGTGATTTAGATTATAATCATGCAAAAGGAGTTATTGGTGGGTTTCAGATTTGGTTATGCTAGCGATGTGAGACATTGACTAGAATAACGTCAGATGGCACTTGAGACCTCAGTTTTCTAATCACCATGATGATGGTCATTGCCCTATCCTGGCAATAGGGTCAGAAAGGATTTATATTGCTATGACGATAGCTTGAGGCTCCGAGAGTGCATCTGGACGGGTATATGAGTTATATCCTGTTAAGGATACTCGTCCATATTAACAAGGAGAGGAATTGTTGATCCTTTGGGAAAGATACAAAGAATCCTATTAATATGTGAGACTAAGGTAAGGAGACACGGGAGGAACCTACGGGTGACCCGTGAGCCTAACCTAGTAAATGAAAAATCATCCTGTGGAGTTGGTCTAGGGTGTGTCAGCGGCCATGCTTTGAAACGTCATGCCGTGCCCGCCATTGTGGCCTGGTTGGTAATGGACGAGTGGGCTCAAGCTATTGCCCCTCAGTGAGGGGTCAGAACGTGCCACTTGGTGGCTATGGATCAGTTGTTTGATAGATTGAGGTAGATTGTGTTTGATTAACAGAATTGTCACGAGGTGACCAGTACCTAAGTGAATGGGTTAAGTATGTTTTGCCACGTGGTGGCCAGCAACCCGAGTGCACGGGTTCGAAGTAGAAATTCCATGTAATGGCTAGTAGATACCCAGAGTGAGGGAAATTAAGTAGATGTATGTTATAGTATCTGTGTGTATGTACAAATTGTCTGTGTTTGCATATAATTGTTGATTGTGCAGCGTAGTGATGATGTACAGGATTACGTCACCACAACGTCTAGTTTGATTCAAACATGCTAAACGTGAGAAGACCGGTAAGTAAAAGCTGGCACTATATGTTATATGTTTACTTGTTGATTGATGATATGGAATAAACTGTTGTATGCTTATATCTGTTAAATGCGTGTGAGTGGTTGGGTGGAATATCTGTTGTTGACCACCAAGAATGTATGCTAATTAACAGTAACCAGTTGTTTTTTGCATGTGGTTGTGTATGACTCCCATTCCCAGCGCTATGGTACCCGCCTTGCGCCGGGGATGCGAGAGTCCTCACTGAGTCGCGTGGTTAAGACTCACACCTCATTTTTACTACATAGAGACAGGTTAAGTACAGGTGGAAGAAGTCTCGGTGGAACAATGGACAAGCAAAACTTTCCAAGACCCACAACTTGTTCATGTGGGTGAATAAATTGTAATTGTAATTGTAATTTAATTTACTTTTTCATTGTATCATAAAGTAAAGGGTAGACGTACCCAATTAGATTGTATTACTAAATCTAGAACTGTCAGCTTCACACACCTTAAAGATCAGGATTAGTTATATTGCGATACAAGGAAAACTTGTTTTCAAAATATATATATATACATATATCTGTTGCATGTGAATAGGATAGGCAGCATCTTCGGATGTGTAGCCAGTACACAGGTTATATATATTATGTGTGTTTTCCTATATCTATATCCTGAAGCGGCACTGACCGTGGATTAGCTTGCCTAGGATAGGCCACCATTTCGCTGTAGCCATGGTATTATAATGCATGTGAATGTATTTTCAATAATAGATATTCTGTCAATTAGGTGATAAGGCTTACAGGCAGAGGGGTATTCCCTGTGTCTGTGCCGATCACGGTCCACTAAACGAGGGTCGTGACAGAACTTGTGTAGGTGGTCTCTGATCTTCCATTATATTTTCAACAAAGCCTTCAAATTCTAATGTTAAGTTCATACTATTTCCACCACTTATCACTTATTTCTACTTCCGTTTCTACTTCCCACCAAATCACTCACCTTCTACCAAATGCCCCCTTAATGGGAATGCCAATTGCACATTGCATTGCAATTGTAATCAAGTAGATAGGAGTTAACCATTTTTGTAATCCCACAAGTAAAACAAAGAAAATTTCAAAACACAAAGTAAATTGGCTTACCAAACGAGAATGTTTGTTGTATGGGATCTATACCAAAAGCAACAATTTGAAGGGAAAAAAAATGTATAATCCGTTACATATTAAATTCTTGCGTGCAATCTATTTTGCGTGTTTAATAATATTTTTAAAAAAGATGATATAGATGTGATATAAATATGTTCTTAATGACAAAATTACGATATACATGTTACATTGTATAACATGTATATACTCTCTTACCCCTTTGGAAGCATCATACTTCATCCCAAGCAGTTCATTCATCAACTGTCCTACTTTTCCCTTATTTAAAATATGAAATCTTTTCCCCACATTCTTCATAAAGGTCTTAGCATTGGTGGTTTCTGGCAAACCACTTATGAGATGCTCAGGAATAGACCTCTTGATGCTTATGAGACTAAGTCGATTGGATCTCTCCCATTTTGCATAATGGTCTCGGTCCTCAGTACTGCTGTTCTCTGTGAGTTTAGTTGGTTCATCCACCCTCCAGGCTAAGTCAAGATCAACTATCCCCAAGGCATATTCAATATCCTCTTTCCATTTCTTGTAATTGGAACCCGTCAACATCTCAATGGTGACATTATTGTTGTTTTCACTGAAAGTAACTGTTATGCAAAAAATTAATATGGCATATTAGTGAGGCAATTGAAAAATAGTTTAACACTTAAACAACCTTTGAGGAAAAACCTTTAACATCATTATAAACTCCCCTTTGGGCAGAGAATATAACATGCTATTTGTATTCCTCCTTTTCAAGAAGCAAATAAAGACTATAAAAATTTAAGAAATTAAATCACCTTTAGACAGAAATAATTCCTTAAAATTTATATCTCAAAACAGTAAGAATATATAATTTAGAGAATTTAATCCCCTTTGGGTAAATTAATTTTCCAAATCACATACGCTCATCAATATGCCTCATGCTATTCTGGAATTAATAAACTTAGTTATATACTCTCTTACCCCTTTGGAAGCATCATACTTCATCCCAAGCAGTTTATTCATCAACTGTCCTACTTCTGCCTTATTTGGAATATGAAATCTTTTCCCCACATTCTTCATAAAGGTCTTAGCATTGGTGGTTTCTGGCAAACCACTTATGAGATGCTCAGGAATGGACCTCTTGATGCTTATGAGACTAAGTCTATTGGATCTCTCCCATTTTGCATAATGGTCTTGGTCCTCAGTATTGCTGTTCTCTGTGGGTTTAGTTGGTTCATCCACCCTCAAGGCTAAGTCAAGATCAACTATCCCCAAGGCATATTCAATATCCTCTTTCCATTTCTTGTAATTGGAACCCGTCAACATCTCAATGGTGGCATTATTGTTGTTTTCACTGAAAGTAACTTTTATGCAAAAAATTAATATAGCATATTAGTGAGGCAATTGAAAAATAGTTTAACACTTAAACAACCTTTGATGAAAAACCTTTAACATCATTATAAACTCCCCTTTGGGAAGAGAATATAACATGCTATTTGTATTCCTCCTTTTCAAGAAGCAAATAAAGACTATAAAAATTTGTATTCCTCCTTTTCAAGAAGCAAATAAACACTCATCAATATGCCTCATGCTATTATGGAATTAATACACATAATAACCCCCTTCGAGCAGGAAATTATATGTATTAATTTAGTAACAAATTCTATCAACAAGGGATTTTATTATTTTATAAATTTTGATGACCAATCACTTTAGTGATAACGGTCGCAACAATTTATAAAATTTTCCCAGACTAGAATTTACAAAAAATTGCCTATCACTTCCCATCAACAAGGAATTTAACGGTTTTATGAATTTTGATGAATAAATCACTTCAGTGATTAATATTCTCAACAACCCATAAAACAAAATTTCCAGACTAGGAAGCACCATAAAATTTTCCATGCAACAATTTCCAGCTTAATTAAAATTTTAACAACAGTTCATGCACCATTTTAAGCATTTAAATGGAAAATAATTTGTCTTAGGGTTTAGCTAGAGAGTATTTAACTTATACAACTAGATAAGGAGAGTGAATACTATCACTGGATTAAGAGGATAGTGAAATTAATTTTCATGATTTTTCCATGTCAAAAAAGATTAAAAAATATTTATTTTGAATTTTTAAAACAATATATTATAAGAAATTCAAAATAAATATTTAGAGTCAATCAAAAATAAAATAAAATAATGGAAAAATCAAGAAAATTATATAGAACAAAATGACATTTGGTTCGCTAAAAACGGAGCTGGGGGTGGGCCTCACGCGTAACCCCCTTCTGGGCCTGCGCGTGGACTTGCCCAGGGTGCCCGGCTAGTCATCCCTAACCTCCATCCGGGTCGACCCGTGGGCAAGAAACGGGTCGCGAGATCCATTTCTTTTTCCGGCCGTTTTGATGCATTTTGGCTCACGATTTTGTATGGGTTTTGTAGGTATGTAAGTTTCTAAAATGTATGTCCGATCAATTTTGACTAACAGGAGCATTATGTGTCGATTTGTTGAAGAAAATTGCTTAGGGTTCGAAGAAACCATCTTTCCGATTCATCTCGCAATATCTCGGATTATAGGGCAATTTGATCTAATTAAATTGTTCTAATAGATCTAAATACACATAAGCAAGCTTTTGCAACAATTGATTGAACACAAACAACTCAAATCGTCTCAGATTGAAAATATTCACATTCAAAACCGAAAAAAAATTGCATGTTCATAGGTCTAACTTTAGCATGCGATTTCTCTCTCTATACAACACGATATTAAGCATACTATATATCGAAATAAAGCTTGTATAGAGACGAAGAAAAGGCACAATATTATTTCACACAACCAAGCCAGATCAGATGTGAAAAATAGGATGCAATTCTCTGGAAAATCATGCGTAAAAATTCTAGAAAAATAAAAATTTCAAGATTTAGCACCACAATTAACCTACTCTGATACCAAATGTAAGAATTTTGGATCAATTCTAATGCTAGATCATTGAAAGTAATCAAAGATAATACGTACCTGATTTGGCCATCGTAGAAAACCCTAGATGCCGATGGCTAGATCTTCCTCTCTATACCCTAGTAGTGTAGTGGCTTAGATGGGTAGCTCACTAGGGTTAGGGTTAGAGAGGGGACCTAGCCTCTATATATATACTTCATTGGGCCCTCCCATTACGGGCTCCAATAAAGCCCCGTAGTCCTACACCTAGCCACTTACCAAACAAGTTGTTCCATGTCTTCTACGGCCCAAAAGTTTGGACCATCTTTAATGGACCATTTATCAACTCTTATTTTTAATTAAAACAAAACAAATTTAATGTGAGCCCAATTTTCTAATACGTCGAACTCTCCGAATTCGACATCAAATACGAGCCCCGACGGGCGATCAAAGCTCAAGCATTGGCAGACTTCGTTGCCGAAATGACTCCGTCAGAATGCCATCATGGGGACGCCCTTGCTTCAAACCATGACGAGACCATCGAGCCACAGCCAAAAAAATCCCCATGGTTAGTCTACGTAGACGGCTCCTCGACCAGGAAATCCGTGGGCACCAGCATCATATTAGAGACGTGCTACCAATAGCAGTCGACGGTTCCTGGATGGCTCCGATAAAAGCATACCTAACGGAAGCCACCCTGCCTACGGATAAGGAGCTATCCCGAAAAATAAGAAGGCAAGCCACTCGATACTTTGTCTGGGGAGAGGACCTATACAAAAAGGGATTTTCATCGCCGCACCTCCGGTGCATCTCGACCAAAGAAGCTAGCTATGTGCTGTAAGAAATCCTCGAGGGCGTATGCGGTACCCACCAGTCCGCTGGAGCACTCCACACGCGGGCATTACGCTCTGAGGGCAGATTCAAAAGCTTTGGTCACCAACTGCGACCAATGTCAGCGGCACGCCTTGTTCATACACCAACCACTCGGCGAACTGAAGCCCATCGAATCTCCATGGCCATTCGATACTTGGGGTATGGACATAGTCGGCCCTCTTCCTCAGGGTACACTCCAAAGGAAGTTCCTCATAGTGGCAATCGATTATTTCACGAAATGGATTGAGGCTGAACCTCTGGCCACCATCGACTCCTAAAACGTCCAAAATTTCCTCTAGCGAAACATCATAACCCAGTTTGGCCCGCCCCACACATTGATCACCGACAACGTTCGACAATTTGTCAGTAAAAAATTCGAGGATTTTTGCAAAGAATGGTGCATCGACCACAGAACCACCTCATTCGAATATCTGGCGATTAATGGGCAAACAAAAAGAGCAAACCACACATCCTTGAAGGGCTGCAGAAAGGCTTGACAGATGCGAAAGAAAATTGGGTGGACGAGCTCCCCTTGGTCCTATGGTCCTACCGAACCATAATACACTCGGCAATAGGAGAAAATCCTTTCGCTCTGACATATGGGCAGGAAGCGATAGTTCCCGCCGACATCGGGGTCCCCTCAAATCGAGTGCTAAATTACTCTGAGGCAAACTCAGAAAATTTACTAATCAGCCTAGATACGGCTGGAGAACGTAGAGAAGCTGCGGCGCGACCGCCTGCACAGCAAGATCACACCTAATTGGGAAGGCCCATATTCACTTCTCATAACGCGTACAAGTTAGCACACCTGACGGGAGAGCACGTCCCCAATACTTGGAATGCTAGCAGTTTCAAGAAATACTCTACTATGTCTTAGTCCAAAGACAAGTTCACAGTTTCGAAAGTACTACACTATGTCTTAGTCCAAAGACAAAGTTCACTATGTACTCCCCCAACATCTTAGTCCAAAGATAGATGTAACATCATCAATCTAAATTAAAACAGAATGCAATACAATTGACCAACTCTCGTACTTGAAATTCTTTTTACTATTCAAAAATGTATATTTACATATGGGGACTAACGCCCCAGAAATACAAAAATACAACGTGGATATGCCACGAAGTTCGAATCAAGAGGCATCCTCGCTTGAAGGATGCAGATGCTCACCCGACCGCGGAGGGTCTCTTCGAGGATTTGGAGCCACGTCGTAGTCCTCTATCCTTAACGGAGGATCTCGTCGAACGCGGGCACGAAACTCTCCTCCAATATTCTCCCAGGAAGGGTGCATCCTCGCTCTAACCTCCAGAGGAATGGAGATGCCCATCAAGTCCTGCAATTGAGCCATGCTATTCTGCATCCTGTAATTAGCAAAGCGTAGAAAATCCAGGCGATGAACCCTCGAAGAGTCAGCCTTACTTCTTGACAGCTCGTCCTCCAGCTCTTTCACCAGGGGCGGTCAGTTGAGCATTCCCACCCATCAGGGCCTCCACCACTTCCTGCACAAACCCTCACAAGAGTAAGCTACCTTACATTTAGGATACCGAAGCCAGAGAAAAGGAGCCTACCCCCTCGACCGCCCGTTGATAAGCAAAGCCCGCCAGACGGCTTAGCAATAGCATGGTCTCCTTAGTCATACGCTCTAAAGCATAGCCATTCCCATAATCCAGTGGATAATGCTGACGAGCTATTATGATCCTTTCTGCCTCAAAGGAATCAACTTCCCTCTAAAAGAGACACCCTTTCCCAAAAATCGGATGGGCATCTCCTCTGGGGGTATGGGAGTATAGAGAATCCTCCTATGACCATGACGGTTTAGGTTGGCCTCACCCACCTGGTTCACGACATTGGCATTAGCACCCTCAATGCCCTCGTCCATGTCAGCACCCTCATCCACATCCAAAGGCGGGGGAACAACACTCGCAAGCGCCGACTGTCCACGCTTCCGACTCCGAGAACTCGGCGGGGAATTCAACCTCCCTTGAATGCCACCTAGGGTCAATCTTGAAAATAGGGAAATACTAAATATTTAGTGAGCCCAAAAAATGGGAAAGATGCGACTCATTATCAAAATTCAAAAAAGACTTACCCAAAGAGGCACTATAACCACAAACCCCTTTAAAAATTCAAAAGTTGTCTCCTCGTACTCCTCTCGGTCGTACCAAAGCTGGACAGTAGGATTAGACCACTTGAAAGGGAAGCACGAGCGCTAGTCTCTAGGTTGAACCCAAGGCGGGCAAAAACCCTTCTTGGGTACCACCTTGAAAAAATACGACCGCCAAACATGGCTATTGCCCAGGAAATCTGAGATAGTAAACCCCTTGGCACGTGATTGAAAACACACCCATCCGTGTGCCTCGCAGACGGCGTAGAGAGAAAGAAACACATTGGGCAGAGCCTCCAGTTTGTTCGACCAACAGACCCTATCAAAAACGCTGAGTATAGACCACGCGTTGTGATGCAACTGCACGGGGCAAACATTCAGCAAATTAAGCATGGCTTCCACAAAGCCGAAGAAAGGGGGAATTAAAACGACATTGTAGGGGACGCAGAGGGGGAGAACGAAACTGGCGCCGTCACTCCAATGATTAGTCTCTCCCTCCCCCATCGACTTTATTTCATAGTCCTCGGGGAGAGAAGTAACAAACGCTCCCTCCATATTTTCTCGATGCCAAGATCCGGCACCACTCGCGGCTCTACCCTGGCGTCCACCGCTGGAATATTTGTCATTGACCCATGTTCAGGTTCAGCAGAGTACCATTTCGCAGAAACCGCCGGTGGAGGCAACACCGGGTCTTCACCCTCCTTAGATGTAATACCCCGAAAAATTTCGAGGATTAAAGAATGATTTATTTCGGGGTTAGGAATTAAAACTTTAAAAGGAATATAGAAAAAAATGTGAAAGTTAATAGAAACCAGAAAGGAAATTTTTTTCAAACATTGTAATGCCCGAGAAAATTTTTCGAGGTTTAAAATAAAATAAAAAGGGAAAGAAAAGAAGTAGAAAATAATTTTTGGGATCAATTTAGGACTTAAGAAATTGGAACCTTAAATCTAATAGGAAAAGGGGCTAAATTAAAAATACATATTTGTTATTGTTTATTTAATTATTAATTATTTTATTAATTAATTATATTGCATTTATTAATTTTTTAATTATTTAATTATTTATTTTATTTGGGGATGGGGATTACCGTGTATTTTAAGGGATAGAAAATAGAAAGGAAAAGAAAGACTAGAGGGAGAGAGAGCTACGGGAGCAGAAGCAAGAAGAAAGAAAGAGAAGGAAAGGAGAGAAAGGGAGAAGAGAGAGAGAGAGCTAGGGCTTGGAGGTGGGAGGAGATCCGGCGAGCCAGAGTTGGAGGAGGAGTCAGAGATCATCCTCGTCATCTTCCTCGTCTCAATCTCTCGAGATAAGGTTGGTACAACGCCCGATTCTCTCCAAGTTCCCATTTTCTTCATTTTTGGAATTGAGTTGAGAATCCGAGTTTGGGTGGATTCGAGGGTAGAATAACGTTTCTAAAGTGTTCTTGAACACTCATCGGGGTTAGGATTCGAGGCTAGATCGTTGGATTTGGCCGGATTCAAAGTTAGAAGAGTTTGGGGTTTATAAAACCCATTTTTTCCCAAATTCGAACAATCAACGATTTGGCGACGAATCGTAGTTGGATTTGAGTTGTAGGACATCCTAAATATAGTATATATGTAGGAGAACAAGACCCGTGAAAAGTGCAATCGAAGCCGGATAGGAAAATGGACGAAAAGGGGGCCGAAACCAGCCACAGCACCTTGGCGCTGGAATATTTGTCATTGCTGTGCTGCGAGCTGGCCAAGGGCTACCAAGGCAGCACCTTGGCGCGGCAGCGCCCGGTCCCTGCCTGGCTTGGCCCAAGCCCATTTTTAGGGCGAATTGAGACCTTCGTACCCCCTCTCTTCAATCCTAGACACCCTAGAACACTCCTAAACATGTTTGTGAGGATTAAATCACTCTATGTACCTTCTTGTTTCTCATGGATGGAAACTTGCAGAACCAATTAGGCCTAACTTCGGGAATTTCAACCTTATTCCTTCACAAACTTTAGGGAACCTTAAGTGGGATAAATTAGAGGTATATTGAGGTTTAGAAACTAGATTTCTTAAAACACAAGTAGGATGAATTGGAGGTATATTGAGCTTTAGAAACTAGACTTCTTAGAACCCAAGTAGGAACACAAGTTGAATTAAAGTGTTTAGACCTTCCTAAAATTAGGATTCGTTCCAATTAAGTTAGATAAGCTTCCTTAGGTGCGAATACAAGTTAGATAGAGGTCTAATACTCAAATCCAAGTATGTGAAACACTAAAGTAGAGGGTTATATTCGAGTAAGTCAAGTGTCTGAGGAAGGATATGCATAAGTCGGGATAGAGAAGTCCAATAAGAACAAGAGCTTGGCTCTGTGGCAACCATGGACTATATGTGAGAGTAATGGAGAGATAAATAACAAGTTAAGCTAAGTAATAACCTTACTGATGTAAATGTTGTTCTTATAGGAACAACGACACGCCATAGAGTGCAACAAGAACTCCGAGGAGACTAAAGTTACAAGAGAGGATTGCATGGAAGGTTGGCCAAGGTGAGGGCTCTTTGATCTCTGCTCCAAGGGTTGTATGCTTATGCGGATTACATGAGTATGTATATTCTCTGCTTGTCTGGCATGTGTTAGCTAGAGGTATAGAAAGTTAAAAGAATAAAGGAACTAGAAAATAGGTTGCGAAAAGTAGGTTAGATAGGAAGACATAGGAGTAGAGAGTAATTGTTTGCTATGATTGGAGTGTTACAAATCCAACTCATACACTCCGGAGGCATGATGAGTATTTTATTAAATCTTTTCCACGATGGTGGCAAGAGTCCTTATACGGAAGGACTAAACTTTTATTTTGAAAACTCGTCACGACGGTGACTTAAATTATAATCATGCAAAGGGAGTTATTGGTGGTTTCGGATTTGGTTATGCTAGCGCTGTGAGACATTGACTAGAACAACGTCAGATGGCACTTGAGACCTCAGTTTTATAATCATCATGACGATGGTTATTGCCCTATCCTGACAATAGGGTCAGAAAGGATTTATATTGCTATGACGAAAGCTTGAGGCTCAGAGAGTGCATCTGGACAGGTATATGAGTTACATCCTGTTGAGGATACTTGTGCATAATAATAAGTAGAGGAATTGTCGATCCTTTGGGAAAGATACAAAGAATCCTATTAATATTTGAGACCAAGATAAGGAGACACGGGAGGAACCTACTGGTGAACCGTGAGCCTAATCTTGCAAAAGAGAAATCATCCTGTTGAGATGGTCCAGGGTGTATCAGTGGCCAAGCTTTGAGACGTCGTGTCATGCCCGCCATTGTGGCCTGGTTGGGTAATGGACGAGTGGGCTCAAGCTATTGCCCCGCAGCAAGGGGTCAGGACGTGCCATGTGGTGGCTATGCGTTAGTTGCTTGATAGATAGAAGTTGATTGTGTTTGGTTAACATAATTGTCACGAGGCGACCAGTACCCAAGTGAATGGGTTAAGTATGTTTTGCCACTTGGTGGCTAGCAACCCGAGTGCACGAGTTCGAAGTGGGAAAGCCACGTAGTGGCTAGTAGATACCCTAGAGTTGGGGAGATTAAGTAGATGTATGTTTAGCGTCTGTGTGTATGTACGAATGGTCTGTGTTTGCATATAATTGCTGATTGTGCAGCGTAGTGGTAACGTACAGGATTACGTCACCACACGTCTTGTTTGATTCAGACATGCTAAAACGTGAGAAGACCGGTAAGTAAAAGCCGGCACTATATGTTACATGTTTACTTGCTGATTGATGACATGGAATAAACTGCTGCATGTTATAGTTATTAACTGCTGCATGCTTATATCTGTTAAATGCATGTGAGTGGTTGGGTGGAATATCTGTTGTTGACCACCAAGAATGTATGCTAATTAATAGTAACCAGTTGTTTTTGCATGTGGTTGTGTATGACTCCCAATCCCAGCGCCATGGTACCCGCTTTGCGCTGGGGATGGGAGAGTTCTCACTGAGTCGCGTGGTTAAGACTCACACCTCATTTTTACTACACAGAGACAGGTTAAGTACAGGTGCAAGAAGTCTCGGTGGAACGAGGGTTGAGCAACACTTTCCAAGACCCACAACTTGTTCATGTGGGTGAAAAAATTGTAACTCTAATTTAATTTACTTTATCATTGTATAATAATGTAAAAGGTAGACGTACCTAATTAGATTGTATTACTAAATCTAGAACTGTCAGCTTCACACACCTTAAATATCAGGATTTATTTTACTGCGATACAGGGAAAATTTGTTTTCAAAATGTATATATATACATATATCTGTTGCATGTGAATAGGATAGGTAGCATCTTTGGATGTGTAGGCAGTAGAAAGGTTATATATATTATGTGTGTTTTCCTATATCTATATCCTGAAGCGGCACTGGCCGTGGATTTGCTTGCCTAGGTTAGGCCACCATTTCGGTGTAGTCATGGTAGAATACAACATGTGGATGTATTTTCAATAATAGATATTCTGTCAATTAGGTGATAAGGCTTACAGGTACAGGGATATTCCCTGTGTCTGTGTCGGTCACGGTCCTCTAAACGGGGCTCGTGACAACTTGGTATCAGAGCCAGGTTGTTCTTTAAGGTTGTGAAGCTAACTAGAAGTCTCGGGTGTCAGTTGGGCTATCCATTACGAATCCGGACGTAACGGTGGTTCTGACAGGCACTTGTGAGGTTGCTTAGGATGTTGAGTCATAAATTCTTTCGAGTCATCGCTTGAGGCATAGAATTTGTATGTCAAATTCTATGCAAAGCATATAACCTGTACATTACACGAACACCTTTGGGTGGCAGTGACCACGGGAACCTTACGAGGCCATAATAGGGAAAGGAGACATCCGTGGAGGGTGCTACCTAGACACAGACACCTTTGGTTGAATTGTAGGCATGAATGCGCTACAATGTGTGATTGTTTTGCAGGTGTTGAATGAGACGATGCGTATGCTCTATTAGCGGCGCATTGTGCGCTATGGTATAAGCGCAAGTTATTTGATTATAGTATGGAATGCAAGTAGAATAGAAATATGCAGTGAATGGTAGTTTAGGGTAGGAGTGGTTTGTAAAGCGAAAAAAAAGACACGCTTGACGTGTAGAAAAGAATGTAAGCCCATGGGGTGATTGAAATGGAAAGTTTACAGACAAGAATAAACAGGGTCATGAGGCATGAGATTGACGGGAAGATGACCACGTGAATGGGTCACGACTATGCGGTATGCTGTGGCTGAAGGAAGTGAGTCATCATTCCTAGAAAGTAAACAGAAAAGAGGTAGTCTATGCCACAGTATAAAAGTAGAAGTCTAGGGACTAGAAAATCAGGATACGGTATAAGGAAGGGAAAAGTGGCTGAACCATATGCCGTAGAGATTGATGTTAAGAAGTAGAAGCATATGTAAGCATGTAGAGCGTGACCATATGCCGAGCAGGAAACGAAGTAAATGGTAAGGCACAGGGAAGGAGCCTAGTCCAACCCTGCGCTCGATCCATGAAACTGCTAGTTCCTTAAGCAAACAAGGGGGGAAAAGAAGGGATTAAGCCCAACTAAACTCTCTTGGGTTGCTTAAGGAAGAGCATAAAGAATAGGATATTGATCACATGAGAAATTTTTGTAAAAAATCTTTTTGGTCTTTCTGGATGAGAGATTTTGAAAGACCCTCAAACTTCTCTTGAAAATACTAGGGATAACCATTGGAAGGCAAATTTTCATGAAAACTCTTTCTCAATTTGTGTCATTCCAATTGGTTAAACCCTAACCATTTACGAAAACCTTAGGCGTCATTTTCTAAGAAATAAACTTTGAATCAATTTTTGTAACCCCAGGGTGCCTAAGAAAAATAACTCATGTGACTAATACCCTACCAAACAATAGTCCTTTTACAGGTAAGCTTCATAAGGATGGTAAATGTAGTTGATAAATCACTCGCTTGGCGTGATTAAAGTTAAGTAGACATCGAAAAGCACTAGAGAGTGCTAAGGTGCCAAGGAAGTGTACAGGTAAACCTAAGTGTTACCAATTAAGGGGGCCATAGGGTGAGGGCCATAGGGTGATTATGGACCCGAAAGTATTAGACCGGAGCAGGTCTAGAAGTGGAAATGGGTGTAGACCTTCGGGTACCGTCCAAAGATAAGAAAATGAGTGCTAGTGCGGTAGATGGCTCTCGAACAAGATAACGTAAGAGATAAACCCCATAGAGAATCGTGGAGGCCCGATGGGAGAGAAAGTAGACAAGGATAAGTAGTTCCATGAGGGGGAAAGAGCGGAAGCCTGTAGGACCCCATAGGATAAGAGTCAAGTAGGAGGTGGAGAACCAACTACTACCGTAAGTGTATGTATACTACACAGAATGTAGTGGACATAGCTAGGTAAGCTAGTTCCACAGGTTAGTGAACCGTAAATCCGTTAGTCTGAAGCCCGTGTATGGGTGGAAACTGAGTGGACAAACCAAACGTATCAATGGCCATGTGGGTGCCATAAAGGGAAAATTTAACCGAAAGGACGGTTAATCGAGAAGGAGAATTTAGTGAGTAACGAGTATTGAGAAATACTCGAAGAAAGAGTACCAGGTAGGTACGAAATGGAAAAGAAAAGAGTGAATACGGAAATGGAGTCAGGTAAGCATCTGGGGATGCGAGCCAAAATGATAAAATAGGTATGCTACCGTTGGGAATGATTGGAACCCAACGGGTAACACACTGCCAAGAGGCGGTATGTGTTCGTGAACATATGCCACACCGTAAGAAAGGAAAGAGTCAAACCGTGGGAGCGGATCCCGTTTGGTCATGGGGAGTATAGCATGTCCGGAAAGGTTCATGCCGGAGTTAACGGATCAAGTATTACAAGTAGGAATACAGGATCTAAGTGAGTTGAGGAGTCCGAGTGGGCCAAGTTGGAGTAAAAGCCAACGAAAACCCAACGAGTAGAGTTAGCATAGGATGTGCCACTCTAAGTGGACTAACCTGAGGAGGGTAAAGATCCACAGTGATTGTCGTGTTAAGTGAGGTCTTCGGATGTGAGGACCGAACAGAGCCTGAGGCAGAATATTGAGTATGATGGTAAGGAGGAGACTGGTGAGTCTCCATTATAAACAGAAATAACTACAAGTAGTAGTCGGAGAAGAGTCTATGTCAGTCAGACATAGGATGTCGATAGGGAGTAACCTGAAGGGGTTATTGAAAGCACTAAAAGTAAGTGTAGAAGTCCAGAAAAGAAAGGGAAACACGAGTCATAACGGAAAGATCCTTTACCTTTTGGTGGAAAAATGGTAAGTGTAATGCATATTGGTGCTAGTGACACAGCATTTAGTTCGTTAGGACACGAGTAGGGTAAACCGAGTCGGTAGTGAGTGTAACAACCTCGGAAGGGTTGGGTACACTGATGGCATAAAGTATAAACACCTACGTAGGGTGTATGCCGTGTAAGCGGTAAGTCTAGATGTAGAGTAGAGGGTGTAATAAGCTGTAAACGGAGTTTTCTGGAGAAGTCGTTTACAAAGAATATATCGGGAGAATGCCAGCAAAAGGGTAGTTGCTTGGTAGTAGAGGATACTTCAGTACGGGGACTCCAATGTAGAGTTTATAGAAATAGAACCTAGTGTGCTATGCAAATAACTAGTGTCTTGGCGTGTTCCAAGACGGATATAAGAGGTCACTACGAAGGTAGCTAGTCAGACAAGCAGATTGAGTCAAGGTAAGTCTCACTAGAGAAGGCAATAACTAACTCCTCGGAGGACTAAATTGGAGCATCGCATGTGGTACATGCCAGACACTCCATTGCAAAATTAATAGCTCAAAGTGAATTGAAACTAGGAATGTTAGGTATCCTCGGGGAAGTATATGACGACAGATGGAGTCTGTCGGTTAAGACCTCGCGGAGGGGTGATTAACTACGAAACTAGAACTGCAAACGATCACACAAAAAATATGTAGAAACCAGATAGAGACCTTGAGCCTCTAGGAAACAAAGATGAACCGTAGGATAAAACGGTAAAACTTCCACATTGAGGGAAACCATAGATGAAATTGAGCCAAGGGAGGGCGACAAGCCAACAACCCCACGTAGGAGATCAAATTCGGGGACCGAATTTCTTAAGGGGGAAGAATGTAATACCCCGGAAAATTTTGAGGATTAAAGAATGATTTATTTAAAATTTCGAGGATTAAAGAATGATTTATTTCGGGGTTAGGAATTAAAACTTTAAAAAGAATATAAAAAAATGTGAAAGTTAAAAGAAACCGGAAAGGAAATTTTTTTCAAAGATTGTAATTCCCGAAAAAAATTTTGGAGGTTTAAAATAAAATAAAAAGGGAAAGAAACGAAGTAGAAAATAATTTTTGGGATCAATTTAGGACTTAAGAAATTGGAAACTTGAATCTAATAGGAAAAGGGGCTAAATTAAAAATACATATTTGTTATTGTTTATTTAATTATTAATTATTTTATTAATTATTAATTATTTATTTTATTTGGGGAGGGGGATTACCGTGTATTTTAAGGGATAGAAAATAGAAAGGAAAAGAAAGACTAGAGGGAGAGAGAGCTACGGGAGAAGAAGCAAGAAGAAAGAAAGAGAAGGAAAGGACAGAAAGGGAGAAGAGAGCGAGAGAGAGCTAGGGCTTGGAGGTGGGAGGTGGGAGGTGGGAGGAGATCTGGCGGGAATCTCGCCGGAATCCGGCGAGCCGGAGTTGGAGGAGGAGCTGGAGATCATCCTCGTCATCTTCCTCGTCTCAATCTCTCGAGTTAAGGTTGGTACAATGCCCGATTCTCTCCAAGTTCCCGTTTTCTTCATTTTTCTTCATTTTTGGAATTGAGTTGAGAATCTGAGTTTGGGCGGATTCGAGGGTAGAATAATGTTTCTAAAGTGTTCTTGAACACTCATCGGCGTTAGGATTCGAGGATAGATCATTGGATTTGGCCGGATTCGAAGTTGGAAGAGTTTGGGGTTTATAAAACCCATTTTTCCCAATTTCAAACAATCGACGATTCGACGACGAACTGGAGTTGGATTTGAGTTGTAGGACTTCCTAAATATAGTATATATGTAGGAGAACAAGACCCGTGAAAAGTGGAAACGAAGCCGAATCGGAAAATGGCCGAAAAAAGGGCGGAAACCAGCCACAACATAGCAAAAACGTTGTGCTGCGAGCTGGCACTGCAGCGCCCACTTGCTGGTTGGCCAAGCGCTACCAAGGCAGCACCTTGGAACGGCAGCACAAGAATGGGCGCTGCAGCGCCCGGTCCCTGCCTGGCTTGCCCCAAGCCCATTTTTAGGGCGAATTGAGACCTCCGAACCCCGTCTCTTCAATCCTAAACACCCTAGAACACTCCTAAACATGTTTTTGAGGATTAAATCACTCTAAGTACCTTCTTGTTTCTCAAGGATGGAAACTTGCGGAACCAATTAGGCCTAACTTCATGAATTTCAACCTTATTCCCTCACAAACATTAGGGAACCTTAATTGGGATAAATTGGAGGTATATTGAGGTTTAGAAACTAGATTTCTTGGAACCCAAGTAGGATGAATTTGAGGTATATTGAGGTTTACAAACTAGATTTCTTAGAACCCAAGTAGGAACACAAGTTGAATTAAAGTATTTAGACCTTCCTAAAATTAGGATTCCTTCCAATTAAGTTAGATAAGCTTCCTTAGGTAAGAATACAAGTTAGATGGAGGTCTAATACTCAAATCCAAGTATGTGAAATACTCAAGTAGAGTGTTATATTCGAGTAAGTCAAGTGTCCGAGGAAGGATACGCATAAGTCGGGATAGAGAAGTCCAATAAGACCAAGAGCTGGACTCTGTGGCAACCATGGACTACATGTGAGAGTAATGGTGAGATAAATAACAAGTTAAGCTAAGTAATAACCTTATTGATGTAAATGTTATTCTTATAGGTACAACGGCATGCCATAGAGTGCAACAGGAACTCCGAGGAGACTAAAGTTACAGGAGAGGATTGCATGGAAGGTTAGCCAAGGTGAGGGCTCTTTCATCTCTACTCCTAGGGTTGTATGCTTATGCGGATTACATGAGTATGTATATTCTCTGCTTGTATGGCATGTGTTAGCTAGAGGTATAGAATGTTAAAAGAATAAAGGAACTAGAAAATAGGTTGTGGAAAGTAGCTTAGAAAGGAAGACATAGGAGTGGAGAGTAATTGTTTGCTATGATTGGAGTGTTACAAATCCAACTCATACACTCCGATGACATGATGAGTATTTTATTAAATCTTTTCCACGACGGTGGCAAGAGTCCTTGTATAGAAGGACTAAACTTTTATTTTGAAAACTTGTCACGACGGTGACTTAAATTATAATCATGCAAAGGGAGTTATTGGTGGGTTTCGGATTTGGTTATGCTAGCAATGTGAGACATCAACTAGAACAACGTCAGATGGCACTTGAGACCTCAGTTTTATAATCACCATGACGAAGGTCATTGCCCTATCCTGGCAATAGGGTCAGAAATGATTTATATTGCTTTGACGATAGCTTGAGGCTCAGAGAGTGCATCTGGACGGGTATATGAGTTACATCCTGTTGAGGATACTTGTACATATTAATAATGAGAGGAATTGTTGATCCTTCGGGAAAGATACAAAGAATCCTATTAATATGTGAGACCAAGATAAGGAGACACGGGAGGAACCTACGGGTGAACCGTGAGCCCGATCATGTAGAAGAGAAATCATCCTGTTGAGATGGTCCAGGGTGTATCAGTGGCCAGGCTTTGAGACGTCGTGTCGTGCCCGCCATTGTGGCCTCGTTGGGTAATGGACGATTCGGCTCAAGCTATTGCCCCACTGCAAGGGGTCAGGACGTGCCACGTGGTAGCTATGCATCAGTTGTTTGATAGATAGAAGTTGATTGTGTTTGGTTAACAGAATTGTCACGAGGTGACCAGTACCCAAGTGAATGGGTTAAGTATGTTTTGCCACTTGGTGGCTAGCAACCCGAGTGCGCGGGTTCGAAGTGGGAAAGCCCCGTAGTGGCTAGTAGATACCCAAGAGTTGGGGAGATTAAGTAGATGTATGTTTAGCTTTTGTGTGTATGTACGAATGGTCTGCGTTTGCATATAATTGCTGATTGTGCAGCGTAGTGGTAACGTACAGGATTACGTCACCACACGTCTTGTTTGATTCAGACATGTTGAAACGTGAGAAGACCGGTAAATTAAAGCTGGGACTATATGTTACATGTTTACTTACTGATTGATGACTTGGAATAAACTACTGCATGTTTACAGTTATTAAATGCATGTGAGTGTTAGGGTGAAATTTCTGTTGTTGTGTGGTCGCCAAGAATGTATGCTAATTAACAGTAACCAGTTGTTTTTGCATGTGGTTGTATATGACTCCCAATCCCAGCGCCATGGTACCCGCCTTGCGTCGGGGATGGGAGAGTTCTCACTGAGTCACGTGGTTAAGACTCACACCTCATTTTTACTACACAGAGACAGGTTAAGTACAGGTGGAAGAAGTTTCGGTGGAACGAGGGTTGAGCAACACTTTCCAAGACCCACAACTTGTTCATGTGGGTGAATAAATTGTAACTATAATTTAATTTACTTTATCATTGTATCATAAAGTAAAGGGTAGACGTACCTAATTAGATTGTATTACTAAATATATAACTGTCAGCTTCACACACCTTAAAGATAAGGATTTATTTTACTGCGATACAGGGAAAATTTGTTCTCAAAATGTATATATATACATATATCTGTTGCATGTGAATAGGATAGGCAGCATTTTCGGATGTGTAGCCAGTACACAGGTTATATATATATTATGTGTGTTCTCCTAAATCTATATCCTGAAGCGGCACTGGCCATGAATTTGCTTGCGTAGGATAGGCCACTATTTCAGTGTAGCCATGGTATTATACTGCATGTGGATATATTTTCAATAATAGATATTCTGTCAATTAGGTCATAAGGCTTACAGGTACAGGGATATTCCCTGTGTTTGTGCCGGTCACGGTCCTCTAAACGGGGGTCGTGACATTAGAGATAACCCCCCGAAGGTCCACTGAATCCCGCAGCAAAATAATACTCTCCACTATCTCTCTCACTCCCTTCGTGGCAACCAGTAGCAATGACTGCTCAAAATCTGGGTCCACAGAGGAGCACATGGAGGCAGTAAGGCTGGAAGAAGCCATTATGAGAAGCTGAAACTAGAAAAATTGCTAGAGTAAGGATTAGAAGGAAGAAGACTGCAAAGTAAGCGAATGACGCTCTCCGCTCTCAGTAAAAATGGGGCCAAGAGACGCTTCAGAGCCCAACCAAAAGGCACAAAAACGGAAAGACTTTGAAACTGAATGGAATGACCAAGAGGCCCTTGACCTTTGAGTTTCCTCCACACAACTCTAGAGGGTACTTCAGGAAATTCCCCTCTACGCAATGATGATTCCTCCTTGGAAAGACACATACTTTCTGCAGAGATAGCTTAAAAACTTGCTGAGGAAGTCAAGTTGTTAGCCACCCGAATCAAGACGCGTGGCATCTTCAACGTGTCTACTCACAGAGTAAATCCAAAAATACACAAAGCCTCACAAGTCGAACGACCAACCAAGAGGGCCAGACCTACTTGCGGACAAGCTCGCTTTGACAAAAGGTAACAAGTGAATTTTCCGAAGTAGCTTGCTGAAAAGAAACGTAAGTTCACGGGCGCCCGACACCCGTAGACTTGGAGGACTTATGTAACTATGGAATATTTCGCCTGGGGACACGTGGCATTAGGCTTTCAGAAGCTCCACGGTAGCTTACACCAGTGACACGTGGCACCACTCATCTATCCCCTACGTGGCCGGTACCCATGTCTCTCCTCCATGGCTCCCGTCCGCAGGATGTGGAAAGCTTCCTAGCATCAAGGGACGACCTACATCCAGCAAGAATGTGGGACAACCACGTTCTCCCCCACACCGAGTATAAAAGGCCCTCACCTGGGGGACTCAAGGACATCTGGAGATCACAACACATCAAAAGTAGAGACAAGCAACACAGACTCTGATTATATCGAAGCTAGACTTAGCTCCCCTTACTCAATACACAACCCGTCATCAAATCTAGAGCTTAGCCCATGACACCACCAAGCTCCGGCCATCAACCTGCGTATCTCCGTCCTAGAGACAACCATCAACAGAGCTTCCAGTAGCTCTAAGAGACTCTCGCTCTCTCATAACCTAAGGAAACCTCCTACGAGTTGCTCGCCCGCCCGGAGTACCTTATACGCGTCTTAGCCGCACACAGCCCCATACAGGTAACTACCTTGCCCAACGGCTCCTATAGACATCATCATGACGAACTATGTGGATTTTGATCCCTTCACAAGGATACGTGGGCACCTAAGTTCTCATCTAAGGACAAGTCCCCCAAGGTTATGACCTTTGCGGTCCTTATTTACAAATTAAAATTGTCTGAACCAAAAATGACAGTTACACTAAGTATTTCAGATTTATTATAGGAAAGGTACCTAAATTGAAGTTCATGCCTTTTTCTAAGTAATTAGAGCTCTCATATAATTAGCTAGTTTGAACTAATTATTTAGGTAGTAGTTATGTAAATTTTATAATAAAATTATTTGGTTAAGTTCTAACAATATTGCTCTATTGTTATTTTTTTTGCAGTAAAATATCTCAAACTGTCACCCTTCTCATCTTCTTCCAACTATGCAATACACCATAAAATCTATAAGTTCTTTTTTTTTTTTGCAAAAATTTAGACCCCTGTGGAAAAAGAGAAATTTATGTAATTTAATTTAAACTATTGAAATATTTTCCAATTTGATATTATTTTTTAGAATGTACCTTTTATAGAATTATGTATGGATCATATTTTGTTTTATTTAGAATGTAAACAAAATTATTTACTGTAGCAATATATTGACTTTTGCTTTCATATTTGTAGTATACAATTTGATAGATTTATAAATATTAGGAATGGATAGAGAAAATAACTAATGGCAACGGTTAAAAATCTAGGCAATAAAAACTAAGTGAGGTAGCAACAGTTAAATACCGTCACTAAAACCATTAAAATTATTTTTAGCGGCAGTTTAGAACCACCACAAAATACATAAACCCGCCACAAAGTAATTTCCGACGATTATTCCAGTGGTTGAATTAACCGTTAGAAATGGTCTTGCGACGGAGGTACAAGTGGCAGTTTATGTACCCCCACAGAATCACTTAGCGACGGTTAAAACCGCGCTATACCCATTAAAAATCATTGGAAATTGCTATTTTTCTTGTTGTGACAATCCTGTTCGAGGTAGCCGAGGTCCTATAATGGAGGTAGAGCTCTCCCAACAGAGGTCTTTCCATCACACAAGGCTCGAACCCGAGACCTTACTTAAGAGGAATGGAAAATACATATGTTTCGACACTTTTTTCCCATAAGAAAGGGTATTCACAATTCACAGCAGTGACTAATACCCTCACCGTGGGTCCTCTACCTAAAGATAAATGGTTGGTCAAATAATGCTTTCCATGGCCAAAGATAAAATTCGAACCCCCATCACATAATTAAAGAACCATGTCAAAAATAACCTAGCCACACTCAATGGGCGATTTTCTTTTCAACGATTTCAATTAGTAAAAACGTACTAACAAAAGTTGAAGGTATAATATCTGCCTTTTGTTTAGTTAGTACGCGCAATTAGATTGCGCAACCTAGTTAGAAAAACCTATCTTTTCTCTCTCTACCATTCATTTTTCTACTACTTTACATGTAACTCATTTTCTTTTAAAGATTTACTTATACTCTATAATACGATCATTTGCTTGCACATTACATTCTTAAAATTTTTGCAATGATTCTAAATTTTCTATCTTTTCCTGTTTGATTTTCTCAGACAATGAAAAAGATAAAAGAATTGAGCTTCATAGTCCCTAAAGTTTTTTATTGTGTGTTTTGAGATTACATATAATAAAATTGACGTAACCTTTCATGAATTTATATGTAAATGAGTCAAATATTAAAGAAAAATTTACATATTTTAAATTAATAAGTCCAAGTTCGAAGATGTACAAAATTTATTTTCTCATATTCCACTGACAGAGATTTTAGTATCTAAAAATTTAATACAGGTGTTTCACCAAAGGAGGCTCATGCTTCATCACGCAATCCCAAGTTTTTCCTCTATTTGTGCATAATGGTGGCAGTATGAGATACTTCTACTCGGATACGGCTATTCTTTAAAAGTTTACAATACAACATTTGTAAAATACGTTAATAAATTTTTCTAGAAATACATGTATATTTTAAATTTAAAACACTGATATAATGCAATTGACAAAATATATAATATCAAAGTTGAAACAAAATTAAGATAGAATTGCAAAAACTAAAAATAAAGAAGTTGAATTATTGTTCTAGACAGTGAAAATGTAAACAAGTATCAGTGTCGGATATGTATCTAAGACGATATGAAAGACTTTTACAAGTATCAGTACTTCCTAGTAGCATTGCCTATAATTTTGGGGACGATTAGGAGGAGCAAGTAGAGAGGGCAAGGATGTTGACAAGCGATGATGAAAGCGTTAAAGAAGATGGAGAGATATCATGCGGATGGGGAAGGAGATGTATATTAGTTGTAATATCCTGCTCCTTAAATACATAGATTAGTAATCTTGTTAAATGTTCTTTGTAAAATAATAATATTAATATTAATAAAATTAAAATATTGAAGCTATATGCACTTTACCTTTCCTACAAAAGAATAATGATCTTGATTGGGAACCGACATAAGGAAGACGGAACTACACAAAAATTTATTGGAGATAAATAAACTAATAGAAAAGAACAAGTAAAATATCTGATTAAATTTTTAGCGAATTTCAATGTCACGACCCCATTTCGAAGGTCCGTGACCGGCACGGGAGGTAGAATTTCCCCTATCCCGTAAGCCTCTAATCTCTGATTAACATTTATACATGTTCATATCTACCCCTTTTCTAATACAATCGATATAACATTTTTTGGCCAACCATTTCCGGTGACCTAAGTTGCTCGTAATCCACAGTTCGCTCAGCACCGCTTCAATCTATATATATACATATATCCAATCACACATACGTATAGTTTACATATTGATCACACGCCTTAGTGCGTGTGATCTATCCTAATCACATGCATAATCCCTGTATCCATTCATACATATATTCAGCCACACACATACATATAGTTTACATATTGATCACACGCCTCAATGCGTGCGATCTATCCTAGTCACATGCGGAGGCCATATTTCCATACAAACATATATTCAGCCACACATATATATAATTTACATATTGATCACACACCTCAATGCGTGTGATCTATCCTAGTCACATGCGGAAGTGGTATATATATATAATATATTCAATATCATAGCTTAATTCCCAAACACCAAGACCTATCTTTAACTTGTATGAAACCGACAATACTAGAGTTCGAGTATAACATATAAATACACAGCAGTTGTATATGTACAAAAGCTACGGCCAAAAAAAAGGTTTTATATATATATTTACAGCACGACATAATAACATAACCAAAATAGCTACCAACGCGGACTAAGCGTGCGGTCTTCAGATCTGTCCGCCTCCTTGAGAAGAAGTGGACGCGTTCCCGACGCCTGAACCACCTGTATCTGAAACATTTAAACAGGGGGTGACTCAAACAAACTCAGTGAGAAGCTCCCCCATCCATGGCGTAGCAGCGGATACCACTACGGCTGGGGAAAGGAAGCAAATCACAAACATATGCGCATGAAACGAATTTCATTATAATATTTAAGGTGATCATACAATCAACGCATCATATTCACAACGATAAATTCTAATTCATGCTTCTATCTTACATTTCATTCCGTACGTATATCACTTGCAAACATAACAATCATTTCCAATAGAAACATATCACACAAATACATATGGCTATGTTTGTATATATTCGCTATTTTCTGTCTCCTGCTTTCTGCTAAGAGAAATACTGGACCGAAGGCAATCTCATGCTTGAACCTAGTTGATCACACTAGGAACTTTCTGACTCCAAGGCACGCTTACACTAATAGCCGGCGACTTATTTGACCTCGGTTAAACCAAGGTAATGGCCACTATGTGGCATGCTTACTGACGACATCATCCTGTCTGTCCGACCAGGATGACCGACTCGATCTACCCGGACTATCCTAAATAAGCACAACTAAAATGTTTAACCTTGAAGGACACTCTATGAATAACTACATGATTATTATACTTGTTTATTAGTTAGGCCTAATTTCCCCCTTTTTAATTATGCAACACTCTCATTCACACTTGGCAACCTATGTTCAGTTTCCTCAACATACCATACGGTCAAGATCTTTACAGCGATGATCAATTTAATTGGTTTGTAATATTAATGAACCCTCACATATGAAATTCCGACTCAGCCTTACCCACGGTAACATATAAGGCTCAAAGAATCACATTATCACATATGCACTTGAGCTTAAACAGGTAAACACATGTACAGTTTGCATGTTTACTACTTATTTGCTAACCATACAAACGTAACGCAAATTCATTTGAATAACTATATTTCATATAATAACTGCATAAAATAGAGCAAACCACATATTCACGTAGTCATACAACCCTGTGGGGCAGCGATGGGAGAGCCCCTCACCTCGTTGGCCCACCTGATCAGTCCTCGGAGTACCTGAAGCTCCAATTACCCTGTGGTGCCCTATACACATATATTTAAGCAATTTAGCAACGCGTAACTAAACAACTATCATGCACGTGTCATGCTAATGCCCATGTACCCTCTAGATATTTCCAAGAACTAGCTACTTAATTCGTGACGTCGTCTTATTCGCCCTTTCTGAAAGTCCATAATGTTTCGTACTTGACTTTCACATATTCGAGCCATTCAGACCCTCTGAAAGCTTTGGATTAGAGGTTCTAATTTAACTAGATTCCACTTCATGTGTCCGTAAGAACTTTTAACTAATAAACGAGGAAATCTATGGCTCAAACGGGTCAATGGCTTACTCGTTCAACGATTTGGCTAATTTGCCGAGTAAGAATTCAACCACTACCTCCTAAATTATGAAAAACATGATCGGTTGCTTCTAGAATTCAGTAGAGTGTATAAAAAAACTTTAGTACCAATTTAGTTGATCTTAGACATCCACCACGGGCTAGGCCGAGGTGTCCAGCCCACAGCACAGCTTCTTGTTGAGCCGTGGCTTGGTAAAATTCCTCTTTTTCACCGGATTTGGTTCCGGTTGCTAAGGTAACTACTCGGGCCTTATTTCCTTGTATGTTTCCATCAATTATAATGTCTTTACAACTCCAATCCAAGCCTATTCATGCATCAAACCAGCAAATTCGAAATTTAAAGTAATTTGTAACCCAATTTCCATAATTTCCACAACCGGCCAAATTCTAAGATTTGACCTTGATTCTAAACATCCCTAAGCATTCAATAACACCTACTAAGCTCGAATTTATCCCCGGAATGCCCCAATTTGAGGTAAATGAAGTTTTCCTAAAAATCCCTAAAATTGGAGAATTTGGGGTTTTGAGAGTTTGGGGCTTTTTACCTTGTTTTAATCGGATGGAAGGCTTGGTGGGTGTTGAAGGAGGGTCTCGGTCACCGTCTCCGGCGTCGGAGCTCCATCACCGGCGAGAATCCGGCCACACACCTCCGTCTCCTTGCTTCTTCTCCTTCTCGCTGTGTCTCGGTCCGCTTCTCTCTCCCTCTGTTTTCTTTCTTTTTTTTTTGTTAAATGAAATGGGATACATGGTTTCAGCCCCCCAAATAAAATAAAATAAAATAAAGATGATATATTATTTGTTGTTAAATCCTAACTTTTCCCCATCCTTTTAATTCTCCTTTTCTTTTAGGTCCTCTCTTCTTTCTTTTTAAAAAATATAATTTCCTATTTTTCTCTTCTTCTTCTTATTTCAACCATTAATTTAATTTATTTTTCTTTTAAAAAGAAAAATAAATTAAATAATAATTAAAATAATTAAAATAAATGTCTCGGATATTACATTCAAGAGAAGGTATCATGAAAGAAACATCATATTTAAATATTATAAGTTTATAACTAATTACTTATAAGGAAATAATTAACTTAAAAAAAAGTGAATAGGAAAATTGATAAATTAAATAAATATATATATCACAAAGATTCTAATATAAATTAAATAAGTTAAGAAAGAAAAATAAAATTTATGAGAGATAATATTTGTGAGAGAGAGTGTGAAATAAATAAGTTAAACATTGTTTTTAGGACTAAATATAAATCTAAATTAACAAGAAAGAAGAATAAGTTATTTTCTTAGTCTAAGGGGGCAATTTGTAAATTATGTTATTTAGGATACAAAATATATTTAAACCATTTAAAATTCTTTTTATAGTTTATTTATTTATCTATTAATTTGTGGACTTCCAAAGTTAAGTGCAAGACAAAGGTAGGATAATCTTACTTCCTCTTGCTCCCATTCTCTGTAGAGGTGTCAAAACGGGTCCAACCCGCGGGTTAGGCTCGTTTACCCGCAAATACGGACGGGTTGGACTGATGGAAAAATGAAACTCGGGTAAACGGACCCGGCCCGTTTGACCCATTTAAAATACGGGTTTAACCGGGTTACCCTTTTTTTAAAAAAAAAAATTTTAAAAATAATTTATATATTATGCTTTTATGAATTTACTTTTTTTTTGGACTACCAACTCCAACTTTAAAATATAGTTGTGTTTAAAAAATTAAAATATAGTTGTATTTCAATTTTTTTTTTAAATGCATTTAAATCTTTAAAATATTTTATGTTGTTGGATCATTGTTTTCCAAATCATCAAGATTATTTATAGACGTTGGATGTATTATACACAATTTAATGGAATATTTCTTCAACTTTTAATTAAAATGATTTTTAATTATAAAGTTGATGTTAATTTATTTTTCAATCATAGAGATTTAACTTTGATTACAATTGGATGTATTTTTCCTATAACAATAAATTATACATAGTTTTTGAATTTTAAAACCCTTTTTTTTTATAGAAAATGGAAATTATATTACTAGAAAAGAGAAGTACAGGAGCGAAAAAAACAAAAAACAGAAAACTAATACAATAAAACAGTCACTGGGCCAAAACCATATCAACTTTACTTGATTTATTTCTTTTTATTTATTTTCAAACACAATTCCAAAAACAAAATCAAATGGCATGCGCGGATGTGAAGATGGGCAAAATTATGCACACTATTGACTAGAAGTATAGAAATCAACATATAATATCAGCATTTACCCTTTCGAAAATTAGAAAAAAAAAACTTTAAAAAAAATGATATTTTAAAAAATAATAAAATTGACCCGTTTGACCCGTTTAACCCGCAACCCGCACATATACGAGCCGGGTTGGTATTTTCCCAACCCGTGAAAAATTTGACCCGTGCGGGTTGGCCCGTTTGGCCCGTGACTGGTGACAGGCCAACCCGTACGGGCCGGGTTGGCCCGTTTGACACCTCTAATTCTCTGCATGCAACATTTCTTTATGTATATTAGTGTTAGCTAAGTATTTAGGAGTCACTATAGAAAAGGTACCTATATTAAAGTTCATGCCATTATTTTCTAAGTAATTAGAGTTCTCATTTAGTTAGCTAGTACGAACTAATTATTTAATTAGTAGTTATGTAAATTTTATAATAAAATTATTTGGTTAAGTTCTAACACTTTTGCTCTATTGTTATTTTTTTGCAAGAAAATATATCAAACTCCCACCCTTCTCATCTTCTTCCAACTATGCAATGCACCATAAAATCTGTTAACTTTCTTTTCTTTTCTTTTTTTTTTTTGCAAAATTTAGACCCCTATGGAAAAAGAGAAATTTATATAATTTAATTTAAAATATTGAAACATTTACCAATTTGATATTATTTTTAGAATGTACCTTTTATAGAATTATGTATGGATCATATTTTGTTTTATTTAGAATGTCAACAAAGTTATTTATTGTAGCAATATATTGACTTTTTCTTTCATATTTGTAAAATACAATTTGATAGATTTGTAAATATCAGGAACGGATAAATCAAACCACAAAAAATAAAATAACTAATGGCAGCGGTTAAAAATCAAGGCAATAACAACTAAATAATTTAACAACGGTTAAATTCCACCACTAAATCCATTAAAATTGACAGATGTTTTTCTAGCGGCAGTTTAGAACCGCCACAAATACATAAAACCACCACAAAATAATTTTTGGATGTTATTTCAGCGGTTGAATTTAACCGTCAAAAATGGTTTTAAGATGCATGTATAAGCGACAATTTACCTACCACCACAGAATCACTTAGCGTCGGTTAAAATCGCCGCTATACCCATTAAAAAACCGTTGGAAATTGCAATTTTTCTTGTTGTGGCAATCCTGTTCGAGCTAGCTGAGGTCCCATAATGGGTAGAGCTCTCCCAGCAGAGGTTTTTCCATACACCCGAGACCTTGCTTAAGAGGAAAGGAAAATACACAACTTATGTTTCGACAATTTTATTTTCGTAAGGAAGGGTATCCACAACCGACAACAGTGACTAATACCCTCGCTTTGGGTCCTCTATCTAAGGGTAAACGGCTAGTCAGATAATGCTTTCCATGGCCAAAGGTAAAATTCGAATCCCCCTCACTTGATTAAGAAACCATGTAAAAAAGCCACACTCAATGGATGATTTTCTTTTCAACGATTTCAATTAGAAAAAATGTACTAACAAAATTTGAAGCTATAATGTTTGTCTTTTGTTTAGTTAGTAAGCGCAATTAGATTGCGCAACCTACTTACAAAAACATATCTTTTCTCCCTATACCATTCATTTTTCTACTACTTTTTATGTAACTCATTTTCTTTTAAAGATTTTCTTATACTCTATAATACGATCATTTTCTTGCACATTACATTCTTTACTTTTTTGCAATAATTCTATATTTTCTATGTTTTTCTGTTGGGTTTTCTCAGACAATGAAAAAGATTAAACAATTGAGCTTCATAGTCCCTAAGGTTTTCTTTTATTGTATGTTTTGAGATTACTTATAATAGTGTCACGACCCCCGTTTAGAGTACCGTGACCGGCACAGGCACAGGGAATACCCCTATGCCTATAAGCCTTATCACCTAATTGACAGAATATCTATTACTGAAAATACATTCACATGCATTATAATACCATGGCTACACTGAAGTGGTGGCCTATCCTAGGCAAGCAAATCCACGACCAGTACCGCTTCAAGATATAGATATAAGAAAACACACATAATATATAACCTATGTACTGGCTACACATCCAAAGATGCTGCCTATCCTATTCACTTGCAACAAATATATGTATATATATATTTTGAAAACAAGTTTTTTTCCCTGCATGGTAATCTAACGGATCCTGATCTGTAAGGTGTGTGAAGGTGACAATTCTAGATTTAGTGATAAAATATAATTGGGTACGTCTCTTCTTTACTTTATGATACATGATAAAGTAAATTAAATTACAATTAAATTAAAATTTTTTCGTTCCTCGCTCCACCGAGACTTCTTCCACTTGTACTTAACCTGTCTCCGTGTAGTAAAAATGAGATATGAGTCTTAACCACGCAACTCAGTGAGGACCCTCCCATCCCCGGCGCAAGGTGGGTACCATAGCGCTAGGTTTGGGAGTCATACACAACCACATGCAAAAACAACTAGTTACTGTTGTTAGCATACATTCTTGGTGATCACACAACAACAAAAATTTCACCCAAAACACTCACATGCATCTAATAACTGTAAACATGCAGCAGTTTATTCCACATCATCAATCATCAAGTAATCATATAACATATAGTGCCGGCTTTTACTTACCGGTCTTCTCACGTTCAGCATGTTTGAATCAAACAAGACGTTGTGGTGATGTAATCCTGTACGTCACCACTATACTGCACAATCAGCAATTATATGCAAACACAGACAATTTGAACCTACACACAGATACTATAACATACATCTACTTAATCTCCCCCACTCTAGGGTATCTACTAGCCACTACGTGGCTTTTCTACTTCGAACCCGTGCACTTCGGTTACTAGCCACCACGTGGTAAAGCATACTTAACCCATTCACTTGGGTACTTGTCACCTCGTGACAATTCTGTTAATCAAACAATACTTAACCCATTCACTTGGGTACTAGTCACCTCGTGACAATTCTATTAATTAAACACAATCAACTTCTATCAAACAACTGACGCATAGCCACCACGTGGCACGTCCTGACCCCTTTACTCCGGGGCAGTAGCTTGAGCCCACTCGTCCATTATCCAACCAGGCCACATGGCGGGCACGGCACGACGTCTCAAAGCATGGCCACACCTTGGACCAACTCCACAGGATGATTTCTCTTTTACTAGGCTAGGCTCACGGTTCACCCGTAGGTTCCTCCCATGTCTCCTTTCTTTAGTCTCACATATTAATAGGATTCTTTGTATCTTTCCCGAAGGATCAATAATTCTTCTCCTTATTAATATGTACAAGTATCCTCAACAGGATATAACTCATATACTCGTCCAGATGCACTCTCTGAGCCTCAAGCTATCGTCATAAAACCTTTCTGACCCTATTGCCAGGATAGGGCAATGACCATCGTCATGGTGATAATAAAATTGAGGTCTCAAGTGTTATCTGACATTGTTCTAGTCGATGTCTCACATCGCAAGCATAACCAAATCTGAAACCTACCAATAACTCCCTTTGCATGATTATAATTTAAGTCACCGTCGTGATGAGTTTTCAAAATAAAAGCTTAGTCCTTCCGTACAAGGACTCTTGCCACCGTCGTGGGAAAAGGTTTAATAAAACACCCATCACACCTCTAGAGTGTATGAGTTGGATTTGTAACACACCAATCATAGCAAACAATTACTCTCTACTCCTATGTCTTCCTATCTAAGCTACTTTCCACAACCTATTTTCTAGTTCCTTTATTCTTTTAACATTCTATACCTCTAACTAACACATACCAGACAAGCAAAGAATGTACATACTCATGTAATCCACATAAGCATACAACCCTAGGAGCAGAGATGGAAGAACCCTCACCTTGGCCAACCTTCCATGCAATCCTCTCCTGTAACTTTAGTCTCCTTGGAGTTCCTGTTGCACTCTATTGCGTGCCGTTGTTCCTATAAGAACAACATTTACTTCATTAAGGGTATTACTTAGTTTAACTTGTTATTTGTCTCTCCATTATTCTCACATGTAGTCCATGGTTGCCACAGAGTCAAGCTCTTGGTCTTATTGGACTTCTCTATCTTGACTTATGCGTATCTTTCCTCGGACTCTTGACTTACTCGCATATCACACTCTACTTGATTGTTTCACCTACTTGGATTTGAGTATTAGACCACTATCTAACTTGTATTCGCATCTAAGGAAGCTTATCTAGCTTGGTTGGAAGGAATCCTAATTTTTAGGAAGGTCTAAACATTTTGATTCAACTTGTGTTCCTACTTTGGTTCTAAGAAATCTAGTTTCTAAACCTCAATATACCTCCAATTTATCCTACTTAAGATTTCCTAAAGGTTGTGAAGGAATAAGATTGAAATTTACGAAGTTAGACTTAATTTGTTCCGCAAGTTTCCATCCTTGAGAAACAAGAAGGTACTTGGAGTGATTTAAATCCTCAAAAACATGTTTAGGAGTGTTCTAGGGTGCTTAAGATTGAAAAGATGTTTGGAGCCTTGAACATCACCCTTAAAGTGTATTTGGGCAACCCGAGCAGGGACCCGGCACGTTAACGTCAAGGTTCAACCTTAGTAACCTCGGGCCAGCTCTTCACGGGTCTTGTTCAGCTAATATTCCAACCATATAATTTCAATAATATCAATCCAAGCCTATTTACTTAAATCCAAGCTCAATCCTAATTATCAACAATTTTCCCCAATTTGGGAATAATTATAATTTAAATAATATCAATCCAAGCCTAATTACTCAAATACAAGCTGAATCCTAATTGTCAACAATTTTCCCCAATTTGAAAATAATTATAATTTCAACCCCAAATCCTTCCAAATTCGAATTTGGGCAAATCCGAGAATATACTCTTGATTCCTACCCCAACTAAGTGTTCAAGAACACTTTCTAGGTCTCAATCAACCCTCGAAATAACTCAATCGAAGGTCAATCTAAGAAATCCCTAAAAATGGAGAAATTGAGGGTTTCGAATGAAATTGGAGTTACGAACCTTGATTCGATTGTTGGGAGGTGTGGAAGATGTTGGAGTCGAGCTCCGGTGGTCGTGGCCGGTGTCGGACGGCTCTCTCCGACGAGTTCCTCTTCCCCCTTCTTCTTCTCCGTCCACTCCTCCCTCTCTCTCTCTAACCCTTCTCGTCACTTTCTCTCTCTCTCTCTCTCGTGACACTCTCCTCTTTCCTTTTCTCTTTTTATTCTATTTCTTCTCCTTTCTCTTTTATTCTTTTCTTTTCTATTCTTAAACAACCACAGCACCCACTTCACTTAAATAATAATAATAATAAAATAATTAATAAATAAATAAATAATTAAAATAAAATAATTAATAATAAAAAAATTTAAATAATAAATAAATATAATAAAAAATAAATAAATTAATAATTAAATAAATAATAACTAATATGTATTTTAAATTTAATCTCTTTCCCTATTTAATTCAGGTTTTTAATTTTTTAGGTCCCGAATTAAATCCTAAAAAATTATTTCCTACCTTTTTTCCTTTCCCTTTTTATTTTATTTTAAACTTCGAAAAATTTTCTTGGGTATTACAATCTTTGAAAAAAAATTTCCTTTCCGGTTTCTTTAAACTTTCATACTTTTTCATATTCTTTTTGAGGTTTTAATTCCTAGCCTCGGAATAAATCATTCTTAAATCCACGAAATTTTTATATAAATCATTCTTTAATCCTCGATATTTTCCGGGGTATTACAAATAGAATTGATGTAACCTTTCATGAATTTATATGTAAATGAGTCAAATATTAAAGAAAATATTATATATTTTAAATTAATAAGTCCAAGTTCGTAGAAGTGCAAAATTTATTTTTTTCATATTCCAATGACAGAGATTTTAGTATCCAAAAATTTAATAATAGTGTTTCACCAAAGGAGGTTCATTCTTCATCACACAATCCCAACTTTTTACTCTATTTGTGTTGAATGGTGGCAATATGAGATACTTGTACTCGTCTATGGGGATACAGCTATTTTTTAAAAATTTACAATATAATATTTCTAGGACACGTTAATAAATTTTTCTGAAAATACATGTATATATTTTTAATTTAAAACACCGATATAATGCAATATAATTGACAATATAATATTAAAGTTGAAACAAAGATAATATAGAATTGCAAAACTACTAAAAATAAAGAAGTTTAATTATTGTTCTAGATAGTGAAATTGTAAACTAGTATCAGTGTCGGATATGTATCTAACATGATCCGGAAGACTTTTTCAAGTATCCGTACTTCCTAGTAGCATTGCCTATAATTATGGGGACGATTAGGAGGAGCAAATAGAGGGGGCAAGGATGTTGACAAGCGATGACGAAAGCGTTATAGAAGATGGTGAGAGATCATGCGGATGGGGAAGGAGATGTATATTTGCTTTGCCATGATGGTAAATTGTTCTTTCTAATGTTTCAACCTACCCTTTCGTGGCATTGCTTTCTTGTGAACAAGAAGCTGCAGCATAGACTGTCCAGAACAATAATGTATAAATTTTCATCACTATCTTTTAATATCCTCTCTTCTATTGAATAGAGAGGTATATCTATATACACAAAAAGCAATGAATTTTGTTCCCTAGCTAGATATGAATATATACCTTCGGTGTACTATTGATTTGATAGTGTAATGATATATTTTGAGCCCTTGTAATTGAATCATTGCTATCATCTTCATCCTCCATGACCAATCTCTTCATCAAAGTTAGGGAAAGCAAAATTTTCTGAAGATGGAACAAGCTACAAGTTTGTGCCTCCAATATGCACAGGTTAATGAGTTATTCATAGATACGGAAAAGTAGGTTTAAGATAAGAAAAACAATGGGCTTAAATGAAAATTGAAAACCTTGTGCTAAACCAGCTATGTAATATCCCTTATTTTTAAGAGTACTAAAAGCTTGGAAATTAGCTTGGAACATTCATATTTATTTTTAATTGTTTAAATAAATATTTGATAGAATCTTAATTACCTAAACATTTTTTAAAAAAAATAATAATAGAAATGAAGGAATAAACTGAAATGTAGTAAAGGACCAATTTGAAAGAATATTTTTGTGTTTGGGGCAGAGTTGTAATTTTTGTAAAATGCCTCAGATTGTTTTCTCTTTTCCCAAAATCCCTGCACGCTCTACCTCCACATTTTTTTTTATCTGCATTGCTTCTTCCTTTCTTTCTACATTTACTTCTTCCTTTCTTTTTCTCTCTTCTTCCTTTGTCCTTGTGGCCTCCACATGTTGCCACCATGCTTACCCCTCGCCACCATCATCGGCCACCGTTGGCTGACCACTGATCAAGCCACCAGCAACAACAACACTTTTTGTTTCCTCAATGCCTCCTGTAATATCTGAGATATTAATATTTTTATTATTATTATTAATTTATTTTTCTTTTGGAAAGAAAAATAAATTAAATTAAAAAGTTGAAACAAAAAAGAAGAAGAGAAGAAGACAGAAGCAGCTACGACACACACATACACCCGAGACGCACGAGGACCATCCGAGAAGAGAATAGGGAGGCTCACGGCGGGTTCAGGCTGGAAACGCACCGGAGGAAGGGTTCCGCTGCCGGTGAAGGCCACCGGACTTCATCTTCACCACCCATTACGCTCCCCATCCGATTAGAATCAAATAAGAAAGCCCTAAATCTCTCAAACCCCAATTTCTTCAATTTTGGGTATTTTAGGAATTCTTCAATTTCTTCCAATCGGGGCATTCCGGGGTTAAATTTGAGCTTAGTGGGTGTTATTGGAAGCTTAGTGAGGTTCAGAATCGAAGTGAAATCATAGGAATGGACCGGTTGTGGAAATTAGGAAAATTTACTTAGAAAATTGCTATAAATTGAATTTTTTTGGTTTAATGCATAAATAGACTTTGATTGGAGTAGTATAGGTGTTATAGTTGCTAGAAATAAACAAGGGAATAAAGCCCGTGTATTTACCATCTCAACCGGAACCCAATCAGTGAAAAAGAGGCGAAATACTAAGCCACCGTACAGTAAGGAGCTGTGCGGTGGGTTAGACACCTAGGTCTAGTCCGTGGTGGACATCTAAGACCCGCTAAAATGGTTCCAAGGTTCTATTTATACCCAATTATATTTTTATATATAATTAAAGAGGTCATAGTTAAAATCTTACTCGGCAAATGCGGGGAAACGGTGGAATGAGGAAGCTAAGGCCTCTTTTGAGCCATAAAGAAATTCTTTTATTTGTTAGAAGTCCTTACGAACACGTGAAGTGAAATTTAGACAAATGGGAATCTCTAACCTAAGAATTTAGCGATTCTAAGTGGCTCGAATGTGCCAAAGCCGATATAAGACGGTATGGACTTTCAAAATGAGCAAATAAGACGACGTAACGAACTAAATAGTTAGTTCTTGGAAATATCTAAAGGGTGCATGAGCATTAGAATGATATGTGCATGGTAGATGCTTAGCACACGTTCTAAATTTCTTAAATATATGTGTATAGGGCACCACAGGGTAATTGGAGCTCGAGGCACTCCGAGGACTGATTAGGAGGGCCACCAAGCTGAGGGGCTCTCCCATTCCTGCCCCACAGGGTTGGATGACTAGGTGGAATTGTGGTTTGCTCTATTTTGTGCAAATTGTTATATGAAATATGTCTACCTGAATGTATTTACGTTACCCGTATATGATTAGCAAGTAAACAGTAGACGTGCAAGCTGTTTATGCGCTTATATGTTTGTTCTCAAGTGAATATGCGATATTGTGGCTCACCGAGCCTTATATGTTACCGTGGGTAGGATTGAGTCGGAATTTCACATGTGAGGGTTCATTAATATTAGAAACCCATTTAAATTGATCATCGTTGTAAAGGGTTTGACCGTATGGTACATTGAGGAAAATGAACGTAGGTTGTTTAGTGTGTGTGAGAGTGTTGCATAATTGAAAATGGGGAAACTAGGCCTAACTAATAATCACGTATAATATTCAATTAGTTTCCTGTAGGGTGTCTTTCAAGGTTAAACATATTAGTTGAACTTGTTTAGGTTAGTCCGGCTAGATTGAGTCGGTCATCCTGGTCGAACAGACAGGATTTTGTCATCAGTAAGTATGCCACATAGTGGCCATTACCTTGGTTTAACCGGGGTCAGACAAGTTGCTGGCTATTACTCTAAGCGTGCCTTGGAGTCAGAAAGTTTCTAGTGTGATCAACTAGGTTTGAACAAGAGATTGCCTTCGGGCCAGTAGTTCTCTCAGCATAATTTGGGAGACAAAAAGTGAATGCCTACGTGTATTAGTATATGTTAACTATTGAACCATATGATATATGTTTATGATTGGTTTACATGCGGATTAATACTTGCGTTCGAAGCATGAACTAGGGAAATTATTGTGAATATGACATATATTGACTGTATGATCACGTTAAGGGTTGCAATATAATCCGTTAATGCGCATGTGGTTGTGGTTGCTCCCTTTCCCCAGCTGTAGTGGTACCCACTGCTACGCCAGGGATGGGGGAGCTCCTCACTGAGTATGTTCGACTCACCCCCATGTTTACATGTTTCAGATACAGGTGATTCAAGAGTCGGGAACACGTCCACTTCTTCTCAGGGAGGCGGACAACTTTGAAGACCACACGCTTTGTCCACGTCGGTAGTTATTTTGGTTATGTACATATGTTGTGATGTATATATATATATATATATATATATATATATAAATCCTTTTTGGGCGTAGCTTTTGTACGTATACATCTGCTGTGTATATATATGTATCATACTCGAATTCTAGCATTGTCGGCTTCATACAGATTAAAGTTAGGTCTGGATGTTGGGAATTTAGGTTATGATATAGCATATATCATGTATATATATATATGTATGACTTCCGCATGTGAATAGGATAGATCACACGCATTGAGGCGTGTGATCAATATGTAAATAATATGTATGTGTGGCTGAATATCTGATTGTATGAAAATATGGTTTCCACATGTGAATAGGATAGATCACACGCATTGAGGCGTGTGATCAATATGTAAACTATATGCAAGTGTGTGATTGAGTATATGTATGACTGTATATAGGGCTTCTGCATTTGAATAGGATAGATCACCAGCACTGAAGTGCGTGATCAATATGTAAACTATATGTACGTGTGAGTGAATATGTGTACATATATAGACTGAAGCGGCGTTGAGCGAGCGGTGGATTGCAAACTGCTTAGGTCACCGGAAAGGGAAGACCATATATATTACCTATTGTTTGTGTTAGAAATAGGCAGTTATAAACATGTGAAAAGGTCAATCAGGGATTAGAGGCTTACGGGATAGGAGAAATCCTACTTCCCGTGCCGGTCACAGACGTCTGATAGGGGGTTGTGACACCTCCTTTCTCTCTCTCCGTGATGAAACAACAAATTGATGGTGGAGTGAAGTTTGGATTTTTTTTTTGTGTGAGTTGAAGCTTCTTCCTTCTCTTAATACTGCCAATTTAGTTTTTATTCTTCACACTCATTCTTCTTGCCTTATTTTCATTGGTAGTGAACTTGTTAGGGTGTACAAATTTGGGGATTTTTTATATGATAATTTATAAGATTCAATTAAAGGCCTAGAGAGGGCATCTATGCCAAAAATTTGATATATGAACTGTCAAGAAGTCAATTCCTTATTCAAAATGTAGTTTGGTTCCTAAGAGAATTATTATGGGATTTAATTAGTAATGTGAGAATTTATTTTAATATTAAACTAGTGATAAATAAAATGTAAATTATAGAAATTATAAGTTCAGGTTTTAAACTTATAATTAATCCTTACCCTAGGAATTTGAAGAAGGGATGAGAATGGGGAATTGGGGATTAAGATATAATTATGACATTGGAATCTAATCGGTGAATTTAGTAAAGTTAAAAATATGTTGATTACTTGATATGATAATGTTGGAAATTTCTTGAGCTATATACCTCATTATGAGTTGAATGTTGACATGAAAAATTAGATATTGAAAGTGAGCATTGACTATACTAATAGGTCCTTTGAGATTGTTCTCGTATGGGAGCCACAATTGAGGTAGTCGAACTTCTTGCATTAGCTTGATGTCAAGGTGAGTGGATGATACCTACTATATCTCGTTTTTACCTACCTTCTGTAATTTTATAAATTTTAGCCCATTAGACTAATATGGGGAACAAACCAATTTTACAAGGTTTTCTTCTTCCTTTGATCTTTAATTAATGAAGGTACTCCATTGACAATTTGACCATAAGTACCAATTCTTTCTCATGACTATTTTTAAGGTGATGGACATATTATAAGTTAGATCATATTTGATTTATTATATTCAAATTTGTTCTTTCTGAGATCTTAGTATTATATTGTATTATTTAAATTTTTCCTCACCATGATTTTCGATTCAAGTGTAACTTCTCTAAAAGGTTATTATTGGAAAAATATTAATCTATTAATCGCGTTATCAATTGTCTGTGCTTATGCCTGGATTAGAGGATTTGATTTCTTATTTTGACCGTGAGATTTAAACATGTAAAGAAATATGGTAAATTTGAAATTAGTATACATTTAACGTATATTTTTGGGGAAGCCATCTGATATGGAACCCTGCAGCTAACGCAATATCGTTAGCCCTTGGTGCACCTTGGAACCCCAGCTAGCAGGGGTGTTGCTAGCCCCGTGTGCTGGCCAACACACATGGATTGGATCTGTTTTTGTGAGCTTTATTGCTCATGTATGTATTCATGAGACTTGTTGCTCATGTCTGTTCTGATTGGTTCAGTGAATCTGGTCTCCCTAACTAGTTTTCTTTTATAGGTTTCGATAAGATTTTGAGAATGTATTCTGATTTGAAAAGGACTATTCATTTAGTTTTAAAGTTTATTTGTTAGTATTATTTTATGTTTTATATATATATATATATACACACACACACATTTTAGAAAGTAAAATTTGATTTGAAAGGTATTTTACATTTAATTTCGAAAGCATGGATATTATAATTGTTCAAAATATTTGTTTATTAACCAGAACTGTGAAAAATGTTTGCTAAAAAAACTCGTACGTGCAGGTTTGTTCCGTTCTCGTTATGGTAGGTATTATCTGTGCACTGGGTTGTAAAACTCACCCCCCTCATTTCATTTCTTTTTCAGATGAAAGTGTAGGACTCGATTTGTTTACGTCCGCGTAGTTCGAGACAAATCTTGATTTGGAGAGCCTAATTTTGTTCGTGGGTTGTAACTTATTTTCATTTCTTTTCAAACTAGTATTTTTGTCTTTAGATAGCTCTAATGGTCACAGGCAGGGTCCTGACTTTCTTTTGTCATATTATAGATAATTGAATGCTGATTTTGATTTTGTTGAGAGCGGAGCTCTCTAATGAATCATGTATAGATTGTGAGGGTGTTGTACAAATTGGGAGTGTTCAATTTGAGGAGGAGACTGCCAAAATTTTTATAGAATTCTCTTATTCTTCAAAAATGGAAATATTAGAAACTATAGGTATTTTGTTTTTCTGTTCGGGCTTACTGGATCGTAGGTCTTTCCTTGAATCATGTGCCGGTCACCCCTCTTTTATTTTTCTGGGGGTGTGACAGAATAGTATCAGAGGTCTAGGTTTTCCTGTGATCATTGGAGCAAAGTGTTCTTTGATGAGACTTCATCTATCGTTATGAAACTCGGTCATAACTATAGGTGAGGTAGCATTGAAGACCTTATAAGATGTGATGTCTCTACTTTCCTTTGAGTCCGCACCGTTTCTTAGGCTCAGGGATCGCTAGTTCCATTCCTAGTGTCAATTTTGTGATTATGAGGTTAAATTATTTTACCTTTATGGGGTTTGAATATGATTAGCATAAGTGCCCTTGATAAGGATCCTTTTTCATTTGAACTAGGATTTCTTTAGTACTAAGTTTGAATTGGACATCCTATTATGATAAGGTTGTCTGAATAAGTTATACAAGGTGTAGTATTTGTCTGAGGGCTTATTCTTTCCATTAAAATGTATGTATCATTATAATTTTGAATCCTATTCATTCCTTCTTTGATTTCCCCTCTTATTTTACATCATCTCTGTTGGGGTAAAAAAAAATCTTTTGTTGGAGCAAATTATAATCACGACTATCCACTTTTGTCACAAGATTTGTCTGCTGACTGTCTTGGTGAATGGAAGACCTTTAGTTTTAGTTCTAGCAATTCTCATTGTGATAATGTCGACCGCTTTTCTCACTCATTTTATTGATAAGAGCATTAGTTAGACTGCCCTTTGAGGTTCTACTAATTCAATATACTTAAGTATAGGTAATTTAAAATTTTGGTTACATAAACTATTTTAACTCAAGGAGGAAATAATACACTTAAATATGTCAATATAGATTAAATGCCAAGAACATCATTGATCTTGCTCTCTAATATGGAGTGAAAGGATGAGTGATAAATGATTAGACAGCCAAGCATTTATAGGTTCTCTGAACTCTTAGGTGATAAATTCTTGTAAATAATTATCTATGCAATGGAAAGTGTATATGCTTGTACAAGTTAAATGGGACTGCCTGAGTTGGATGAACTGAATAGAGTGACATTCTTTTGAATTCTCTTCATGGGGACTATGGAAACTGAAGAGTGAAAATAAATTTGGAGTAAATCAAAGTAGGAGGGCATATGGATTTGAATTGTTTTTTGGAGATTCGTGATGAAAACAAAATTTTAGCTTGGTTAAGGGAATGGACATAGGCATAAACGTGTGAATTTATTAGGGTAGGAGAATGGTATTGTAACTACGGAATATTCTGCCTAGGGACACGTGGCACTGACGTTCTAGAAGCACGGCCCCAGCACCCACTGGAGACACGTGGCACCACTCATCTATCTGGTACGTGGCCCTCGCTCACGTCACCACACAGAGCTTCCCCTTAATCAGACGTGGGATCTCCACAAGCCTCGTGGGACGACCCACGTCCCACGAGGTCGTGGGTCGAGCACTATATACCCACACGCTAGTATAAATAGACCCTCACTCGGGGGACTAAGCAAGCAATCTAGTCTGAACAGTACTACACGCAACCTTAAGGATTATCGTGAACCATCCCTGATATTCCATACTCTCCCGGTACCTGAGCACCCTCAGTTACCTCACACGAGTCCTCTCCGCGCCTTGAACTCCGTCACCGGCCCCCCATTCCGGCCAGCCTCCGGCAAGCTCACCTCCTCCTTGGAGCACACCGCTTACAGGGCTTCCAGCAGCCCTCAGAGACCATAACTCTCTCCCACTAAGGCAACCTCCTAAGAGCGGCTCGCCCGGCCGGAGTACCTTAAGCACGTCTTAGCCGCACACGGCCCAGTACAAGTAACAACCTTGCCCAACAGCTCCGATAGACATCACCATGACGAACTACGTGGACTTTGATCCCTCCCGAAGGGTACGTAGGCACCTAGGTGCATCACCTAAGGACAAGTCCCCCAAGGTTGAGACCCCTTGCGGTCCTAATTTCAAATTACAATTGTCTGAGCCAAAAACGACAGTTACAGGTATTAACTATTATTATGGTAGTATATATATACATAAAAGATAATTTGGTCACATTTTGTTAGCTAATATTATGTGAAAAATGTGATCTTAGTTAACATATAAGTAAGTAAACCTAAGGAATTAGGTAGACCATAGACATACCTATGGCCTAGAGTCATTATGGTAAATGTAATACCCCGGAAAATTTCGAGGATTAAAGAATGATTATTTAAAAAAATTTCGAGAATTTAAGAATGATTTATTCCGGGGCTAGGAATTAAAACCTCAAAAAGGAATATAGAAAAAAGTATGAGAGTTAAAAGAGACCGGAAAGGAAATTATTTTTTTAAAAGTTTGTAATACCTAAGAAATTTTTTGAAGTTTAAAATAAAATAAAAGGGGAAGAAAAGAAGTAGAAAATAATTTTTAGGATTTAATTCAGGACCTAAGAAATTGGAAACCTGAATTAAATGGGAAAAGAGAGTAGGGAATATTTTTGGGTATCTAATTTGGGACATAAGAGAACATAAAAGTTTAATTGGAAAGAGGAGGGATTAAATTGGGGATATTTTTCAAACCCTTCTTTAATATAATAATTATTATTATTTACTTAATGTATTGTTTAATTATATATATATATATATATATATATATATATATATATATATATATTATTTTAATTAATTAAAAAGGGGGGTGGTTTTGTTTGAGAAAGAAAAGAAAGAAAGAGAGAGAAGAATAGAAAGAAAAAGAGATTACAGAGAACTACGGGCAGAAAGAAGAGAAAGAGAGAGAAAGAAGAGAGAGAGAGGAGGAGGGGCGTGAAGAAGAAGAAGAGGAAGGGTTGGAGTCCGCCGGGAAAGTGAGCGAGGGGAGCTAGCCGACGCCGGAGAAGTCACCGGAGCTCGGGTACGACGTCTCCTACACCTTCCACCAATCGAATCAAAGGTTGGTAACCCCAATTTCATTCGAAACCCCCAATTTCCTCATTTTAGGGATTTCTTCGATCCACCTTTGATTGGATTTTTTCGAGGATAGCTTGAGACCTAGAAAGTGTTCTTGAACACTTACTTGGGGTAGGAATCAAGAATATATTCTCGAATTTGCTCAAATTCGAATTTGGAAGGATTTGGGGTTAAAATTATAATTATTTCCAGATTGGGAAAAATTGTTGATGACTAGGATTGAGCTTGGATTTGAGTAAATAAGCTTGGATTGATATTATTGAAATTATAATTATTTCCAAATTGTGGAAATTGTTGATATATTAGGAATTGACCTTGGATTTGAGTAAATAGGCTTGGATTGGTCCTATTGAAATTATAATGTTGAGATATTAGTTGAACAAGACCCGTGAAGAGCTGGCCCGAGGCTACTAAGGCCGGGCCTTGGCATTAACATGCCGGGTCCCTGCTCGATTTTCCCAAATATGCTTTAAGGGTGATGTTGGGAGTTTTAAACTTCATCTTTACAATCTTAAACACCCTAGAATAATTCTAAATATGCTATCAAGCATCAATAATTAATTTAGGTACTTTCTTGTTTCCCAAGAGTGGAAGCTTGCGGAACAATGAAATCCAATTTCTAAAATTTCTACCTTCTTCCCTCATAAATATTTAGGAAACCTTAAATAGAATAAATTGGAGGTATATTGAGGTTTAGAAACTAGATTTCGTAGAACCCAAGTAGAAACACAAGTTGAATCAAAATGCTTAGACCTTCCTAAAATTAGGATTCCTTCCAACCAAGCTAGATAAGCTTCCTTAGATGCAAATACAAGTTAGATAGAGGTCTAATACTCAAATCCAAGTACGTGAAACACTCAAGTAGAGTGTTATATTCGAGTAAGTCAAGTGTCTGAGGAAGGATACGCATAAGTCAGGATAGAGAAGTCCGATAAGACCAGGAGCTTGACTCTGTGGCAACCATGGACTATATGTGAGAGTAATGAAAAGATAAATAACGAGTTAAGTTAAGTAATAAATTAAATGAAGTTAATGTTGTTCTTATAGGAACAACGATACGCAATAGAATGCAACAGGAACTCCGAGGACACAAAAGTTACAGGAGAGGATTGCATGGAAGGTTGGCCAAGGTGAGGGTTCTTCCATCTCTGCTCCTAGGGTTGTATGCTTATGTGGATCGCATGAGTACGTATATTCTCTGCTTGTCTGGTATGTGTTAGCTAGAGGTATAGAATGCTAAAAGAATGAAAGAACTAGAAAATAGGTTGTGGGAAGTAGCTTGGATAGGAAGACATAGGAGTACAGATAATTGTTTGTTGTTACAAATCCAACTCATACACTCCGGAGGCTTGATGAGTATTTTATTAAATCTTTTCCACGATGGTGGAAATAGTCGTTGTACGGAAGGGCTAACTTTATTTTGAAAACTCGTCACGACGGTGACTTAAATTAAAATCATGCAAAGGGAGTTATTGGTGGGTTTCAGATTTGGTTATGCTAGCGATGTGAGACATCGACTAGAACAACGTTAGATGGCACTTGAGACCTCAGTTTTATAATCACCATGACGATGGTCATTGCCCTATCCTGGCAATAGGGTCAGAAAGGATTTATTTTGCTATGATGATAGCTTGAGGCTCAGAGAGTGCATCTGGACGGGTATATGAGTTATATCCTGTTGAGGATACTTGTACATATTAATAAGGAGAAGAATTGTTGATCCTTCGGGAAAGATACAAAGAATCCTATTAATATGTGAGACTAAGGTAAGGAGACTCGGGAGGAACCTACGGGTGAACCGTGAGCCTAGCCTAGTAAAAGAGAAATCATCCTGTGGAGTTGGTCCAGGGTGTGTCAGTGGCCATGCTTCGAGACATCGTGTCGTGCCCGCCATGGGGCTTGGTTGGGTAATGGACGAGTGGGCTCAAGCTATTGCCCCGTAGTTAAGGGTTAGGACATGCCACTTGGTGGCTATGCGTTAGTTGTTTGATAGATAGAGATTGATTGTGTTTGATTAATAGAATTGTCAAGAGGTGACCAGTACCCAAGTGAATGGGTTAAGTATTGTTTGATTAACAGAATTGTCACGAGGTGACCAATACCCAAGTGAATGGGCTAAGTATGTTTTGCCACGTGGTGGCCTGCAACCCGAGTGCATGGGTTCGAAGTGGGAAAGCCACGTAGTGGCTAGTAGATACCCTAGAGTTGGGGAGATTAAGTAGATGTATGCTTAGCATCTGTGTGTATGTACAAATTGCCTGTGTTTGCATATAATTTCTGATTGTACAACGTAGTGGTAACATACAAGATTACGTCACCACACGTCTTGTTTGATTCAGACATGCTGAAACGTGAGAAGACCGGTAATTAAAAGCCGACACTATATGTTACATGTTTACTTGCTGATTGATGTCGTGGAATAAACAGTTGCATGATTACAGTTATTAAATGCATGTGAATGTTTGGGTGAAATTTCTGTTGTTGTGTGATCACCAAGAATGTATGCTAACAACAGTAACTAGTTGTTTTTGCATGTGGTTGTGTATGACTCCCAAACCCAGGGCTATGGTATCCACCTTGCGCCGGGGATGGGAGAGTCCTCATTGAGTCGCGTGGTTAAGACTCACACCTCATTTTTACTACACAGAGACAAGTTAAGTACAGGTGGAAGAAGTCTCGGTGGCACGATGGTTGAGCAACACTTTTCCAAGACCCACAACTTGTTCATGTGGGTGAATAAAGTGTAATTGTAATTTAATTTACTTTATTATTGTATCATAAAGTAAAGGGTAGACATACCCAATTAGATTGTATTACTAAATCTAGAACTGTCAGCTTCACACACCTTAAAGATCAGGATTTATTTTACTGCGATACAGGGAAAATTTATTTTCAAAATGTATATATATACATATATCTGTTGCATGCGAATAGGATAGGCAGCATCTTCGAATGTGTAGCCAGTACACAGGTTATATATATTATGTGTGTTTTCCTATATCTATATCCTGAAGCGGCACTGGCCGTGGATTTGCTTGCCTAGGATAGGCCACCATTTCGGTGTAGCCATGGTATTATACTGCATGTGAATGTATTTTCAATAATAGATATTCTATCAATTAGATGATAAGGCTTACACGCATAGGGATATTTCCTGTGTCTGTGTCGGTCACGGTCCTCTAAACGGGGGCCGTGACAAACTTGGTATCAGAGGCAGGTTGTTCTTTAAGTGTGTGAAGCTAACTAGTAGTCTCGGGTGTGAGTTAGGCTATCCATTACGAATCCGGACGTAAAGGTGGATCTGACGGGCACTTGTGAGGTTGCTCAGGATGTTGAGTCATAAATTCTTTCGAGTCATCGCTTTAGGCGTAGAATTTGTATGTAAATTTCTATGCAAAGCATATAACCTGTACAGTGCACAAGTGCCGATGAGCACTAAGTCATAAGGTGGTGTGGCAGTGACCCTGGGAACCTTAGGACGCCATAGTAGGGAAAGGATACATCCATGGAGGATGCTACCTACACACAAACACATTTGGTTGAATTGTAAGCAGGAATGCGCTACAATGTGTGATTGTTTTGCAGGTGTTAAATGAGACGATGCGTCTGCTTTGTTAGCGGCGCATTGTGTGCTATAGGCACAAGTTGTTTGATTATAGTATGGAGTGCAAGTAGAATACAAATATGCAGTGAGTGGTAGTTCAGGCTAGGAATGGTTTATAAAGTGACAGAAAAGACACGCTTGGCGTGTAGAAATGAAAGTAAGCCCATGGGGCGATTGGAATGGAAAGTTTACAAACAAGAATAAACAGGGCCATGAGGCATGAGATGACATGAAGATGACCACGTGAATGGGTCACGACTGTGCGGTATGCTATGGCTGAAGGAAGTGAGTTGTCCTTCCTAGAAAGTAAGCAGAAAAGAAGTGGTGTATGCCACAATATAGAAGTAGAAGTCTACGGACTAGAAAAATCAAGTTATGGTATAAGGAAGGGCAAAGTGGCCGAACCATATGCCGTAGAGATAGATGTTAAGAAGTAGAAGCATATGTAAACGTGTAGAGCGTGACCATATGCCGATCAGGAAACAGAGTAAATGGTAAGGCACATGGAAGGAGCCTAGTCCAACCCTGCGCTCGATCCATGAACTGCTAGTTCCTTAAGTAAACAAGGGGGCAAAGAAGGGATTAAGCCCAACCAAACTCTCTTGGGTTGCTTAAGGAAGAGCATAAAGAATAGGATATTGATCACATGAGAAATTTTTGTAAATATCTTTTCTCTGGTCTTTCCGGATGAGAGATTCTGAAATACCCTCAAACTTTTCTTGAAAATACTAGGGATAACCATTGGAAGGCAAATTTTCATGAAAACTCTTTCTCAATTTGTGCCATTCCAATTAGTTAAACCTTAACCATTTATGAAATCCTTAGGCGTCATTTTCTAAGAAATAAACTTGAATTAATTTTTAAAACCCGCAGGGTGCCTAAGAAAACTAACTCATGTGACCAATACACTACCAAACAATAGTCCTTTTACAGGTAAGCTGTATAAGGATGGTAGATGTAGATGAGAAATCACTCGCTTGGAGTGATTAAAGTTAAGTAGATATCGAAAAGCATTAGAGAGTGCTAATGTGCCAAGCGATTATACAAGTAAACCTACGGATTATCAATTTAGGGGTCATAGGGTGATTATGAACCCGAAAGTATTAGACCGGAGCATGTCTAGAAGTGGAAATGGGCGTAGATCTTCGTGTAACGTCTAGAGATAAGAAAATGAGTGCTATTGCGGTAGATAGCTCTCAAACAAGATAACGTGAGAGATAAACCCCAAAGGGACTTGTGGAGGCCCGAGGGGAGAGAAAGTAGACAGGGATAAGTAGTCCCATAAGGGGGGAAGAGCGGAAGACTATATGAACCCTTAGGATAAGAGTCAAGTAAGAGGTGGAGAACCAACTACTACCGTAAGTGCATGTATAGTACACAGATTGTAGTGGACATAGCTTGGTAAGCTAGTTCCACAGGTTGGTGAACCGTAAATCCGTTAGTCTGAAGCCCGTGTGTGGGTGGAGACTGAGTGGACAAACCAAACGTATAAATGGCCATGTGCGTGCCATAAAGGGAAAATGAACCATAAGGACGGTTAATCGAGAAGGAGAATTTAGTGAGTAACGAATATTGAGAAATACTCGAACAAAGAATACCATGTAGGTACGAAATGGAAAAGAAGAGAGTGAATACGGGAACAGAGTCGGGTAAGCATCTGGGGATGCGAGCCAAAGTGATAAAACAGGTTTGCTACCGTTGGGGGCGATTGAAACCCAACGGGTAACACACTTGCAACAGGCGGTAAATGTTCGTGAACATGTGCCACACCATAAGAAAGTAAAGAGTCAAACCGTGGGAGCGGATCCCGTTTGGTCAAGGGCAGTAAAGCATGTCCGGAAAGGTTCAAGCTGGAGTTAACAGATCAAGTATTCCAAGTAGTAATACAGGATCTAAGTGAGTTGAGGAGTCCGAGTGGGCCAAGTTGGGGTAAAAGCCAACGGAAACCCATTGAGTAGAGTTAGCATAGGACGTGCAACTCTAAGTGGACTAACCTGAGGATGGTATAGATCCACATTCATAGTTGTGTTAAACAAGGTCTTTGGATTTGAAGACCGAACTGAGCCTGAGGTAGAGTAATGAGTATGATGGTAAGGAGGAAACTGGTGAGTTACCATTATAAACAGAAATGACTACAAGTAGTAGTCAGAGAAGAGTCTAAGTCAGTCAGACATAGGATGTCGACAGGGAGTAACCTGAAGTGGTTATGGAAACCACTAAAGGTAAGTGTAGAAGTCTAGAAAAGAAAGGGAAACACAAGTCATAAAGTAAAGATCCTTACCGTTTGGTGGAGAAACGGTAAGTGTAATACATAGTTGTGCTAGTTCCATGGCATTTAGCTTCGTTAGGACACGAGTAGAGTAAACCAAGTCGGTAGTGAGTGTAACAACCTCGGAAGGGTTGGGTACACTGATGGCACAAAGTATAAACACCTACATAGGGTGTATGCCGTGTAAACGGTAAGTCTAGATGTAGAGTAGAGGGTGTAGTAGGATGTAAACGGACTTTTCTGGAGAAGTCATTTACAAAGGATATATCGGGGGAATACCAGCAGAAACGTAGATGCTTGGTAGTAGAGGACACTTAGGTACGGGGACTCCGATGTAGGGGAGTGCTTCGTCAGTTAGAGTTTATAGAAATAGACCTAGTGTGCTATGCAAATAGCTAGTGTCTTGGTGTGTTCCAAGACGGATATAAGAAGTCACTACGAAGGTAGCTAGTCGGACAAGCAGATTGAGTCAAGGTAAGCCTCACTAGAGAAGGGAATAGTTAACTCCTTGGAGAACCAATTGGAGCATGGTATGTGGTACGTGCCAGATACTCCATTGCAAAATTAGCAGCACAAAGTATATTGAAACTAGGAAAGTTAGGTATCCTCGAGGAAGGATACGACGACAGATGGAGTCTATCAGTTAACACCTCGCGAAGGGTTGGTTAACTACGAAAATAGATATGCAAACGATCATAAAAAGAATATGTAGAAACCAGATAGAGACCTTGAGCCTCTAGGAAAGAAAGATGAACCGTAGGGTAAAACGGTAAAACTTCCATATTGAGAGAAACCACAGATGAAATTGAGCCAAGGGATGGCACAAGCCAACAACCCCACGAAGGAGATGAAATTCGGGAACCGAATTTCTTAAGGGGGGAAGAATGTAATACCCCAGAAAATTTCGAGGATTAAAGAATGATTTATTTCGGGGCTAGGAAATAAAACTTTAGAAAGAGTATAGAAAAAGTATGAAAGTTAAAAGAAACCAGAAGGGAATTTTTTTAAGATTGTAATACCCGAGAAAATTTTTTCGAAGTTTAAAATGAAATGAAAGGGAAAGAAAAGTAGAAATAATTTTTGGATCTAATTCAAGACCTAAGGAATTGAAAACCTGAATTGAATGGGGAAAAGGGAGTAGGAAATATTTTTCGGTTTTTAAATTTGGGATATAAGAGAAAAAAAAATTAAATTGGAAAGAAGAGAGATTTAATTGGAGATATTTTCCACCTCTTCTTTATTATAATTATTATTATTAGTATAATTATTTAATTATTTATTAATATTATTATATATTATTTTAATTAATTTGTTAAAACATGGGAGTAGGGTGCCGTGATATAAAATAAGAAAGGGAAGAAACAATTGAAAAAAAAGAGAATAGTGGGAGAGAGAGAGCTACCACGAGAGAGAAGAAGAAAATGAGAGATAGTGAGACACAAATTGAGAACGAGTTTTCATGAAAATTTGTCGTCCAATGGTTATCCCTAGTGTTTTTAAGAACATTTTGAGGGTCTTTCAAAATCTCTCATCCGGATAAAAAAACTGAGGTCTCAAGTGCCATCTGACGTTGTTCTAGTCGATGTCTCACATCGCTAGCATAACCAAATCCGAAACCCACCAATAACTCCCTTTGCATGATTATAATTTAAGTCACCGTTGTGACGAGTTTTCAAAATAAAAGCTTAGTCCTTCCGTACAAGGACTCTTGCCACTGTCGTGGGAAAAGATTTAATAAAACACTCATCATGCCTCCGGAGTGTATGAGTTGGATTTGTAACACACCAATCATAGCAAACAATTACTCTCTACTCCTATGTCTTCCTATCTAAGCTACTTTCCACAACCTATTTTCTAGTTCCTTTATTCTTTTAAAATTCTATACCTCTTGCTAACACATACCAGACAAGCAGAGAATATACATACTCATGTAATGCACATAAGCATACAACCCTAGGAGCAGAGATGGAAGAACCCTCACCTTGGCCAACCTTCCATGCAATCCTCTCCTGTAAATTAAGTCTCCTCGGAGTCCCTGTTGTACTCTATTGCGCGTCGTTGTCCCTATAAGAATAACATTTACTTCATTAAAGTTATTACTTTGCTTAACTTGTTATTTATCTCTCCATTACTCTCACCTGTAGTCCATGGTTGCCACAGAATCAAGCTCTTGGTCTTATTGGACTTTTCCATCCCAACTTATGCGTATCCTTCCTCGGACACTTGACTTTCTCGAATATAACACTCTACTTGAGTGTTTCACATACTTGGCTTTGAGTATTAGACCTCTATCTACTTGTACTCGCATCTTAGGAAGCTTATCTAGCTTGATTGGATGGAATCCTAATTTTAGGAACGTCTAAGCATTTTGATTCAACATGTGTTTTAAGAAATCTAGTTCCTAAACCTCAATACACCTCTAATTCACCCTACTTAAGGCTTCCTAATAATTATGAAGGAATAAATTTACCATTTTAGAATTTGGACTTCATTGTTCCGCAAGTTTCCATCCTTGAGAAACAAGAAGGTACCTAAAATAATTCTTAATAAATATTCATAATTATCCTCGGGTGTTTAAGACCGAAGAGAGGAGGTTTGAAACTCTCAACATCACTCCTAAGTGTATTTGGGCAAATCGAGTAGGGACCCGGCATGTTAACGTCAAAGTTCAACCTTAATAACCTCGGGCCAGCTCTTCACGGGTCTTCTTCAGCTAATATTTCCACCCATATAATTTTAATAATACCAATCCAAGCCTATTTACTCAAATCCAAGCTTAATCCTAATTATTAAACATTTTTCCCAATTTGGAAATAATTATAATTTCGATAATATCAATTCAAGCCTATTTACTGAAATCCAAGCTCAATCCTAATTATCAACAATTTTCCCCAATTTGAAAATAATTATAATTTCAACCCCAAATCCTCCAAATTCGAATTTGGGCAAATCCGAGAATATAATCTTGATTCCTACCCCAACTAAGTTGTTCAAGAACACTTTCTAGGTCTCAATCTACCCTCAAAACAACTCAATCGAAGGTAAATCGAAGAAATCCCTAAAAATGGAGAAATTGAGGGTTTCGAATGAAATTGGGGTTACCAACCTTTGATTCCATTGGTGGAAGGTGTAGGAGACGTTGTACCCGAGCTCCGGTTAGCTTTTTCGGCGTCGGACCGCTCTTCTCCGACCGATTTCCGGCGAACCGTGGCCCTTCCCCCTTCTTCTTCCTCTGTCCGTCACCCTCTCTCTCACTATCTCTCATTTTCTTCTTCTCTCTCGTGATAGCTCTCTCTCTCCCACAATTCTCTTTTTTTTTTTCAATTCTTTCTTCCCTTTTTTATTTTATATCACGGCACCCCACTCCCATGTTTTAACAAATTAATTAAAATAATATATATATATATATATATATATATATATATATATTTAATAATAATAATATTAATAATTAAATAAATAATTAAATAATAATACTAATAATAATAATTATAATAAATAAGAGGTGGAAAATATCCCCAATTAAATACCTCCTCTTTCCAATTTAATTTTTTTTATTTTCTCTTATATCCCAAATTTAAATACCCAAAAATATTTCCTACTCCCTTTTCCCCATTTAATTCAGGTTTCCAATTCCTTAGGTCCTGAATTAGATCCAAAAATTATTTCTACTTCTTTTCTTTCCCTTTCATTTCATTTTAAACTTCAAAAAAATTTTCTCGGGTATTACAATCTTAAAAAAATTCCCTTCTGGTTTCTTTTAACTTTCATACTTTTTCTATACTCTTTCTAAAGTTTTATTTCCTAGCCCCGAAATAAATCACTCTTTAATCCTCAAAATTTTCCGGGGTATTACAGTGTTCATATGGGTATTTAACTAATAAAAGAATTAAATTCACGGTTCAAAAGAGGCTCTAGCTTACTCATTCCACCGTCTCCCTTATTCGCCGAGTAAAAGCTTAATTATTACCTCTTTAATTATATATAAAAATATAATTGGGTATAATTGGAGCCTTGAGACCAATTTAACGGGTCTTAGGTGTCCACCATGGACTTAGACCGAGGTGTCCAACCCGCCGCACAGCTCCTTACTGTACGGTGGCTTAGTATATCGCCTCTTTTTCATCGGATTGGGTCCCGGTTGAGACGGTAAATGCTCGGGCTTTATTACCTTGACTATTTCCAGCATTTATAACTCTTATACTACTCCAATCCAAGCCTAAACATGCATCAGACTATCAATTTTGAATTTATAGCAATTTTCTAACTAAATTTTTCTAATTTCCATACCCGGTCAAATCCTACGGTTTAACTTCGATTCTGAACCTTACTAAGCTTTCAATAACATCCACTAAGCTCAAATTTAACCCCGGAATGCCCCGATAGGAAGAAATTAAAGCATTCCTAAAATACCCAAAAATTGGAGAAATTGGGGTTTTGAAGGATTGGGGCTTTCTTACTTGATTTCAATCGGATAGAAGGTTGGATGGAGGTGAAGGAAGACTCCGGCCACCTTCCCCGGCGCTGGCACACGCTCTCCGGTGAAGATCCGGCCAGAACCCGCCATCTCGTGGCTTCTCCTCCTCTCTTGTGCGTTGGTTTGTGCGTGCTTCACGTTGCTTCTTCTCCTTATTATATTTTTTTTATGTGTGTGTGTGCGTTTTGCTTTAAGCCTCTGCTCTCTTATTGTATATTTTTTTTATTTGTTTCTTATGTGGAATGGGGGTCACGGTTTTGACCCCCCCACTTTAACATATTTTTTTCTTTCCTTTTTGTTTTTTTTGTAAATAATAATAATAATATTAATAATTATTATAATAATATATATATATATATATATATATATATATATATATATATATATATATATATTTTATTATTTAGTTATTTTATTTTCTTTTCCCCCATTTTTTTTCCTATTCCTTTTAGGTCCTAGAAAAATTTCATATATTCCCTATTATTTTCTCTTTTATTCTATTTTTAACCCAATAATTCTTTAATTTAATTTATTTTTCTTTCTGAAAGAAAAATAAATTTAATAACTAAATCTAAATATCTCGGATATTACAATCTTCCCCGCTTAAGAAATTCGGTCCCTGAATTTCAAATAACTACTAACCTTAGTCTTGAAACAAATGAGGATACGTCCTGCGTATTTCACCCTCGACCTCTCATGTAGCTTCTTCGGTCGAGTGGTTTCTCCACAGAACTTTAACCAATGGAATCTCTTTTGTTCTGAGTTCTTCAACTGTCGATCTAAGATTTCCACTGGCTCCTCTTCATATGTAGCTTCTTCGGTCGAGTGGTTTCTCGACAGAACTTTAACCAATGGAATGTCTTTCATTCTGAGCTTCTTCAACTGCCGATCTAAGATTTCCACTGGCTCCTCTTCAAATGTCAGATTTTCGGTTAGTTGCACGTCTTGCGATTGGATTACGTACGAGGGATCAGGAAGATATTTTCGAAGCATTGATACATGAAAGACAGGATGTACTCCCTCCAACTTCGTAGGCAATTCCAACCGGTACGCCACATTTCCAACTCGTTCTAGGATTTCAAACGGTCCGATATACCGAGGACTTAGCTTCCCCTTTTTACTGAACCGTATCACGCCTCTCATCGGTGATATCCTTAGAAACACCTGTTCACCAATGGCGAATTTGAGTTCTCTCATTCGATTGTCTGCATAGGACTTTTGTCTACTTTGAGCCGTTAACAATGTTTCCCTTATGCACTTCACCTTTTGCAAGGCATCCTATAACAGTTCTAGGCCGATTAGGCTAGCTTCTCCGACCTCAAACCACCCAATCGGGGATCTGCACCTACGACCGTACAGAGCCTCAAAAGGTGCCATTTGGATACTCACTTGATAACTGTTATTGTATGCAAACTCAGCCAAAGTTAAATACCTTTCCTAACTTCCGCCAAAATCCATAATACACGCCCGAAGCATGTCTTCAAGAATCTGAATGTTTCTTTCTGATTGCCCGTCAGTCTGTGGGTGGAACGCAGTACTCAAATCTACTCTCGCTCCCAACACTTCCTACAATGACTTCCAAAACCTGGAAGTGAACTGTGGCCCTCTATCAGATATTATGGACACTGGCACACCGTGCAATCTAACGATTTCTGATAGATAAATCTGTGCATATTGACTCACTCCGTAAGTGGTCTTAACTGGCAGAAAGTGCACGAACTTAGTCATGCGATCCACTATCACCCAAATCGAATCGAATCCCCGTTGTAATCTTGGCAATCCTGTCACAAAATCCATCGTTATCCTCTCCCATTTCCACTCAGGTATTTCTATCTGTTGTAATGTTCCGGCAGGCTTCTGGTGTTCAACCTTGACTTGCTGACACACTAAATACCTGGCTACATAGTTTGCAACGTCCTTTTTCATGCCATTCCACCAATATAGCTGTTTCAGGTCCTAATACATTTTATTAGCTCCCGGATGGATTGTATAAGTTGTCCGGTGTGCTTCTTCAAGGATTCTTTCCTTCAAGTTATCAACCATAGGGACACACAACCGTCCCTCCAACCGAAGTACTCCAGAATCATCAATAGAGAATCGGACGTCGTGCCCCTTCTCTTTAGTTACAATGTCCTTGATTTGCTTGAGGTCGGTATCTTCATCCTGTCTAGACTTCACCTTGTCTAGACTTCACCTCTTCTACTAGAGAGGATTTAGCTTGCAAATGAGCTAAAAGCGAGTTAGAACTCCCAATCTCAAACTGATTCGCCGTTTGTTCTAGCTCGTGCAACTCTCTGATCAGTGGTCTTCTTTCTTCACTTATATGAGCAAGACTACCCATGGATTTTTGGCTCAGAGCATCGGCTACCACATTAGCCTTTCCTGGATGATACAAGATCGTGCAGTCGTAGTCTTTCAACAACTCTAACCATCGATGTTGTCTCAAGTTCAAGTCTTTCTACTCGAAAATGTATTTAAGGCTTTTGTGGTCTATATTGATTTCATAAGTCTCACCATATAAGTAATGTCTCCATATTTTCAAAGTGAATACTACAGCCGCCATTTCGAGGTCGTGAGTCGGGTAGTTCTTCTCATGTTTCCTCAGTTGTCGCGATGCATACGCAATCACCTTGACGTGCTGCATCAAGACGCACCCTAACCCAATCCTCGATATATCACAGTATTCCACATACCCTCATGTGCCTTCAGGTAAAGCCAACACCGGAGCGGTAGTGAGACTGTCTTTCAGCTTCTGAAAACTCTGCTCACACTTGTCATCCCATATGAACTTCACCCCCTTCTGTGTTAACTTAGTCATAGTCACAACAACCTTAGAGAAGTCCTGTACAAATCTTCTATAATATCCGACCAAGCCTAAGAAACTGCGGATTTCAGTAACTGAGGTAGGCTGGGACCAATTCTTTACCGCTTCTACCTTACATGGATCAACGTGGATTCCCTCTTATGATACCACGTGACCCAAAATGGAAACTCTATCAAGCCAGAATTCACACTTGGAGAACTTGGCATACAGTTTCTCTTCTCTTAACTTCTGGAAGGCTAATCTTAAGTGTTCTGCATGTTCTTTAGAATTCTTAGAATAAACCAAGATGTCTTCAATGAAGACAATGACAAATCGGTCCAGAAATCGTTTGAAGACCCTGTTCATCATGTCCATGAATGTTGCAGGGGCATTTGTTAATCCGAAAGACATCACCAAGAACTCGTAATGTCCATATCGGGTCCAGAATGCGGTCTTAGGTATGTCTAATTCTCGAATCTTTAGTTGATGGTACCCAAATCGCAAATCAATCTTGGAAAACCGCTTTGCGCCCTGCAACTGATCAAATAAGTCATCTATCCTCGGCAGTGGGTATTGATTGTGGATCGTCACCTTATTTAACTTTCGGTAATCGATACACAACCGCAAACATCCGTCCTTCTTCTATACAAAAAGGATCGGTGCACCCCAAGGAGAGAAACTGGGTCTTATAAAACCCTTGTCAAGCACTTCTTGCAATTGTGTATGTAACTCCTTCAACTCTTTCAGAGCCATCCGGTAAGGTGGTGTGGAGATAGGTTGGGTGCCAGTTTGCAGCTCAATTTCAAATTCAATCTCACGATCGGGCGGCAACCCCGGCAATTCTTCTGGAAATACATCCAAGAACTCTCGCACTACCAGTACTTGAGTCGGTAAAAGTACTGCTTTCGTGGTATCTTGGACCAAGGCCAAATACCCTTTGCATCCTTTTGCAAGTAACTTGGATGCCTTCAAAGCCGAGATCAAGTTTGGATACGGTGCGGCCCCGTCACCCCGTATCACAAAAGGCTCCTCGTTTGGTATATTAAATTTCAAACACTTAGCCCTGCAGTCCACAACCGTATGACAAGACGACAACCAATCCATTTTGAGGATCACATCAAGGTCATCCATACACAACAACCGAAGGTCTACCACAGTCTCATGACCATCGACCTCCACAATGCAAGACTTGTGCACATACTCTACTTGTACCGATTCTCCCATTGGAGTAGAGACCAGTACTGTTTCTTTCATTCTAGACGGACTTTTGTTGAATTTAAAAGCAAATGCATGCAACACATAGGAATTAGTGGAGCCGGAATCAAATAAGACTCGTGCTTCAAGAGAGCAAACAATAAGGGTACCTGTCACAACTACATTTGATGCATGAGCGTCTTGCTGAGAAAGTGCAAATAGTTGCGCTTGTCCTCCACCTACTGCCCCTGGCCTTCTACCACTAGATCCTGCACCACGGCCTCTAGTTGTACCTGTACTTGCTGTCTGTGGTGGTACGGTTCTCACTGGTGGGCTGGAATTGGTGTACCCCTTGGTGTCGGATTGCTTCTCACACTTGTACCCTCTTTTCTCTTTGGACATTCTCTAGCCATATGGCCTACCTGGCCGCAGTTGTAACACCCACCTATTAGTCTCCAACATATTCCAAAATGAAATCTGCCGCAAGTCGCACACTGGGGCCTTGTCTTACCGGCATTTCCACCCCCTTGCACTCTCTGTCTCCCTTAAAAATTACTTCTTGTACCTGTTTCATGGGTAACGGTTGAGAATTGTCCCCCTGCGGACCCTGAGTATCCTGCACCTCCACCTGTTGTCTTCCTTTTCTTACATCCACCTCCTTGGTTGTCACTGCCTGTAATTAACTTGACCTTGGGATCAATAGAAGTCCTGTACCTCTTCCTGGTTTCAATCGTCCTGGCATAGTCTGCTGCTTGAGCTAAGGTCTCAAATTGTCTTCTCTGGGGTAACAAAGCAATAAATAACGGCTCCGTGAGATAGTGTATGAACCTCTTGATCCTCGCCTCTTCATCAGGAACCAACTCAGGTGAGAATTGAGCTAGTTCCGTAAAAAGTAATTCATACTCCGTCACAGTCATATTAGGCGTCATCCACAACTCCTCGAATTGCTGACGCTTTGCATCTTTGGTGCCTTCAGATAAAAATCGATGCAGGAATTCCCTTTGAAAATCTTCCCAGGTCATCGGTGCTACCCTTCTTGAATATCTGGTCTGTACGGACTCTATCCATACTCTGGCAGCTCCCCTCAGCTGGAATGAAGCTAATTCCACTAACTCATGTCCTGAGCACCTCAGCATATGCCCAATTCTGACTATATCTCTCACAAAGTACTGCGGGTCCTCTTTCTCACTAGTTCCGCAGAAAGTGGGTGGATGAAGCTTCAGAAATTTTGAAATTGGCAGCTCTCTGGGTGCTACCCGTGGCTCACGAGGCATTTCCTGTGGTTGTTGCCATTCCCTATCCTCTTCCTCAACAACCTCCATCTCTTGATTGCTAGGAACTCTCTCTTGTTCTTCCTCACCGACTACTAACCAGCGTACTTCCCTTCGTATTTGTCTCGTCATCTCTTCTCTTAGTTCCTGAAATCCTGCCCTGAGCATTTCCGCCACAAAAGGTGCACCTGTCTCTACTTGAGGTTGAGGTTCTAGTGACTGCCTCCTCTCTTCCCCTCTCACTTGTGCTCTACCTCGACCTCGAGCACGACCCCTACCTCAGCCTCGGGTACGGCCTCTACCTCTGCCTCGGGTGGGCATTCCCTCCTCCCGAACTGATTCTTGATCAATTTTAGCAGGAGTTCTCCCTCCACCCCTAGCCTATCTCGTAATCGGTGGCATCCCTATACTACACAAGGACCACACCTAATAAGTACACGTATATAAATGATATTTCATATCAAAGAGAGTAGAAAGAAATGCTGACACAATTTCTTGGGTACTTCCACAACTGCCTTTTTACTCCCACGTTGTGCCCAGGTTCACAACGAGGCGTAAACCGACACCCGGTCATACCTATGGCTTCATACAGTTTAAAGCAAACCTGCCTTTGATACCAAGTTTGTCACGCCCCCCTATCGGACGTCCGTGACCGGCACAGGAAGTAGGATTTCTCCTATCCCGTAAGCCTCTAATCCCTGATTGAGATTTCCACATGTTTATAACTACCCTTTTCTAATACAAACAATATACTCCCTCCGTCCCTTAATATCAGCTTCATTGGATAATTTTTTTTGTTCCTAAATATCTGATGTTTTATAAAATCAAGAGACCATTAATTATCTTTTTTACCATTTTATCCCTATTTAATATTGTACTCATAATGAATCAAAACATTTCCCAATTATTCTCAATATCAGTTTTGTCAACATATTTTAATTAGTACAAGAATTTGCGGGCCAGATTTATTATTCCAATATCAACTTTGTCAATGGATATTAATTAGTCCTTTATTATTATCATTGTTTTCTCTTCTTTATATCACTCCTCATAGAGAATTTAAATAGGTTTCATAAAAAAATTGTGGGAGTATTTAAATTAGTTAGAGGAATTTAATTTTTGAAAGAGTAGTTAAATATGAGTATTAAATTGGTGAAATAATTAAGTCTAATTTAATAAGGACAATACAGTCTTTTTGTTTGAGATTTCACTTTATTTTAAGTGACTTAATCATTTTATTGGTCTGTGTGAAAAAACCTTAAAAATCAGATATTAAGGGACGGAGGGAGTATAACATATATGGTCATTCCTTTTCGGTGACCTAAGCAGTTTGCAATCCACGCCTCGCTCAACGCCGCTTCAATCTATACATATACACATATTCATTCACAAGTACATATAATATACATATTGATCACGCGCTTCATAGCGGGTGATCTATCCTATTCACATGCAGAAGTCCTGTATACAGTCATACGTATATTCAATCACACGCTTACATATAGTTTACATATTGATCACACGCCTCAATGCGTGTGATCTATCCTATTCACATGCGGAAGCCATATTTTCATACAATCAGGTATTCAGTCACACATATATATAATTTACATATTGATCACACCCCTCAAGGCGTGTTATCTATCCTAGGCGCATGCGGAAGTCATATATATATATATATTCATGATATATGCTATATCATAGCCTATATTCCCAACACCAAGACCTAACTTTAATCTGTATGAAGCCGACAATGCCAGAATTCAAGTGTGACATATATATATACACAACAGATGTAAACGTGCATACGCCACGCCCAAAAGGATTCATATATATATATATACATCACAACATGTATACATAATCAAAATAACTACCGACGCGAACAAAGCGTGCGTTTGTTCGCCTCCTTGAAAAGAAGTGGATGTGTTCCCAACTCTTGAACCACCTGTATCTGAAACATGTAAACAGGGGGGTGAGTCGAACAGACTCAGTGAGAAGCTCCCCCATCCCTGGCGTAGCAGTGGGTACCACTACAGCTGGGGGAAGGGAGCAACCACAACCACATGCGCATGGAACGGATTCGTATTATGATCTTTAACATGATCAGGCAATCAGTAAATCTTATTCAGTTTTAAATCCTATTTCATGCTTCTAACATATTTATTAATCCGCATGTAAATCAATCATAAACATATAACATATGGTTCCATAGTTAACATATACTTGTGCACGTAGGCACTCACTTTCTATCTCCCGTATTACACTAAGAGAAATACTGGCCCGAAGGCAATTTCATGTACGAACCTGGTTGATCACACTAGGAACTTTCTGACTCCAAGGCATGCTTAGAGTAATAGTCGGCAACTTGTCTGACCTCAGTTTTAACCAAGGTAATGGCCACTATGTGGCATACTTGCTGACGTCATAATCCTGTCTGTCCAATCAGGATGACTGACTCGATCTACCCGGAAAACCTAAACAAACTCAACTAACATATTTAACCTGGAAAGACGCCCTATGAGAACTAGTTGAATATTATACGTGATTACTAGTTAGGCCTAGTTTCCCCCTTTCCAATTATGCATCACTCTCACTCACAATTAACAACCTAGGTTCATTTTCCTCAATGTACCATACGGTCAAAACCTTTGCATGATGATCAATTTAAGTGGGTTCCTAATATTAATGAACTCCCACATATGAAATTCCGACTCAATCCTACCACGGTATCATATAAGGCTCGGTGAGCCACAACAGAACATATACACCTTATGATTAATCATATAAGCACATATACTATTGCACGTTGACTGCTTACTTGCAAATCATACACGTGTAACACAAATTTATTCATATAAATATATTCCATATATCAATTTACACAAAATAGAGCAAACCACATTTTCCACATAGTCATCCAACCGTGTGGGGCAGGGATGGGAGAGCCCCTCACCTCGTTGGCCCTCCTGATCAGTACTCGGAGTGCCTGAAGCTCCAATCACTCTGTGGTGCCATATACACATTATATTTAAGAAATTTAGAACGCGTAACTAAGCATCTACCATGCACGTGTCATGCTAATGCTTATGCAACCTTTAGCTATTTTCCAAGAATTAATTATTTAGTTCGTTACGTCGTCTTATTTGCTCTTTCTGAAAGTCCAGAATTCCCCATATTCGACTTTCACACTTTCGAGCCATTTAAAACCTGTAATTGCTTACGTTAGAGATTTCCACTTGTCTAAATTTCCCTTCATGTGTACATATGGGAATTTAACTAATAAAAGAATTAAATTCACTGTTCAAAAGAGGCTCTAGCTTACTCATTCCACCGTCTCCCTTATTCGCCGAGTAAAAGCTTAATTATTACCTCTTTAATTACATATAAAAATATAATTGGGTATAATTGGAGCCTTGGGACCAATTTAACGGGCCTTAGGTGTCCACCACGGACTTAGACCGAGGTTTCCGACCCGCCGCACAGCTCCTTACTGTACGGTGGCTTAGTATATCGCCTCTTTTTCACCGGATTGGGTCCCGGTTGAGATGGTAAATGGTCGGGCTTTATTCCCTTGACTATTTCCAGTATTTATAACTCTTATACTAGTCCAATCCAAGCCCAAACATGCATCAAACTATCAATTTCAAATTTATAGCAATTTTCTAACTAAATTTTCCTAATTTCCATACCCGGTCAAATCCTACGATTTAACTTCGATTCTGAACCTTACTAAGCTTTCAATAACATCCACTAAGCTCAAATTTAACCCCGGAATGCTCCGATTGGAAGAAATTAAAGCATTCCTAAAATACCCAAAAATTGGAGAAATTGGGGTTTTGAAGGATTGGGGCTTTCTTGCTTGATTTCAATCCGATAGAAGGTTGGATGGAGGTGAAGGAAGACTCCAACCACCTTCCCCGGCGCCGGCGCATACTCTACGGCGAAGATCCGGCCAGAACCCGCCGTCTCGTGGCTTCTCCTCGTCTCTTGTGCGTTGGTTTGTGCGTGCTTCACGTTGCTTCTTCTCCTTATTATATTTTTTTTATGTGTGTGTGAGTTTTGCTTTAAGCCTCTGCTCTCTTATTGTATTTTTTTTATTTGTTTCTTATGTGGAATGGGGGTCACGGTTTTGCCCCCCCCCCCCCACTTTAACATATTATATTTTTTTTCTTTCCTTTTTGTTTTTTTTTGTTTATTTGTAAATAATAATAATAATAATATTATTAATAATTATTATAATAATAATAATAAAAAATATATATATATATATATATATATTTTATTTAGTTATTTTATTTTCTTTTCCCCCATTTTTTTCCTATTCCTTTTAGGTCCTAGAAAAATTTCATATATTCCCTATTATTTTCTCTTTTATTCTATTTTTAAGCCTATAATTCTTTAATTTAATTTATTTCTTCTTTCTGAAAGAAAAATAAATTTAATAACAATGAAAATAACTAAATCTAAATATCTCGAATATTACAGGAAGGATTTGGGGTTGAAATTATAATTTCAAAATTAGAGAAAATTGTTGATAATGAGGGCTGAGCTTGGATTTGAGTAAATAGGGTTGGATTGATATTATTGAAATTATATGGTTGGAATATTAGCTGAACAAGACCCCTGAAGAGCTGGCCCGAGGTTAATAAGGTTGAACCTTGACGTTAACGTGTCGGGTCCCTGCTCGGGTTGCCCAAATACACTTTAAGGGTAATGTTTAGAGTATTAAACCTCCTCTCTTTGATCTTAAATAAACGAGGATGATTCTGAAGATTAATCAAGAAATATTTTAGGTACCTTCTTGTTTCTCAAGGATGGAAACTTGCAGAACAATGAAGTCCAATTTCTAAAATGGTAATTTTATTCCTTCCTAATTATTTGGAAGCCTTAAGTAAGATGAATTAGAGGTGTATTGAGGTTTAGAAACTAGATTTCTTAGAACCCGAGTAAAAACACAAGTTGAAACAAAATGCTTAGACCTTCTTAAAATTAGGATTCCTTCCAACCAAGCTAAATAAGCTTCCTTAGATGCGAATACAAATTAGATAGAGGTCTAAAACTCAAAACCAAGTATGTGAAACACTCATGTAGAGTGTTATATTTGAGTAATCAAGTATCCGAGGAAGGATACGCATAAGTCGGGATAGAGAAGTCCGATAAGGTCAAGAGCTTAACTCTATGGCAACCATGGACTGCATGTGAGAGTAATGGAGAGATAAATGACAAGTTAAACTAAGTAATAACCTTAATGAAGTAAATGTTGTTCTTATAGGAATAACAGCATGCAACAGAGTGCAACGGGAACTCCGAGGAGACTTAAGTTACAGGAGGGGATTGCATGGAAGGTTGGCCAAGGTGAGGGTTCTTCCATCTCTGCTCCTATGGTTGTATGCTTATGTGGATTACATGAGTATGTATATTCTCTGCTTGTCTGGTATGTGTTAGCTAGAGGTATAGAATGCTAAAAGAATAAAAGAACTAGAAGATAGGTTGTGGAAAGTAGCTTGGATAGGAAGACATAGGAGTAGAGTGTGATTGTTTGCTGTGATTGGTGTGTTACAAATCCAACTCATACACTCTGGAAGCATGATGAGTATTTTATTAAATCTTTCCCACGACGGTGGCAAGAGTCCTTGTACGGAAGGACTAAGCTTTTATTTTGAAAACTCGTCACGACGGTGACTTAGGTTATAATCATGCAAAAGGAGTTATTGGTGGGTTTCAGATTTGATTATGCTAGCGATGTGATACATCGACTAGAACAACGTCAGATGGCACTTGAGACCTCAGTTTTATAATCACCATGACGATGGTCATTGCCCTATCCTGGCAATAGGGTCAGAAAGGATTTATATTGCTATGACGATAGCTTGAGGTTCAGAGAGTACATCTGGACGGGTATATGAGTTATATCCTGTTGAGGATACTTGTCCATATTAACAAAGAGAGGAATTGTCGATCCTTCGGGAAAGATACAAAGAATCCTATTAATATGTGAGACTAAGGTAATGAGACACGGGAGGAACCTACGGGTGAACCGTGAGCCTAACATAGAAAAGAGAAATCATCCTGTGGAGTTGGTCCAGGGTGTGTCAGCCGCCATGCTTCGAGACGTCGTGCCGTGCCCGCCATTGCGGCCTGGTTGGGTAATGGACGAGTGGGCTCAAGCTATTGCCCCGCAGTGAGGGGTCAGAACGTGCCACTTGGTGGCTATGGACCGGTTGCTTGATAGATAGAGGTTGATTGTGTTTGATTAACAGAATTGTCACGAGGTGACTAGTACCCAAGTGAATGGGTTAAGTATTGTTTGATTAACAGAATTGTCACGAGGTGACCAGTACCCAAATGAATGGGTTAAGTATGTTTTGCCACGTGATGGCCAGTTATCCGAGGGCACGGGTTCGAAGTAGAAAAGCAACGTAGTGGCTAGTAGATACCCCAGAGTGGGGGAGATTAAGTAGATGTATGTTATAGTATCTATGTGTATATACAAATTGTCTGTGTTTGCATATGATTGCTGATTGTGCATCGTAGTAGTGACGTACAGGATTACGTCACCACAACGTCTTGGTTGATTCAAACATGCTGAACGTGAGAAGATCGGTAAGTAGAAGCCGGCACTATATGTTACATGTTTACTTGTTGATTGGTGATGTGGAATAAACTGTTGCTTGCTTATATCTGTTAAATGCATGTGAGTGGTTGGGTGGAATATTTGTTGTTGAGTGATCACTAAGAATGTATGCTAATTAATAGTAACTAGTTGTTTTTGCATATGGTTGTGTATGACTCTCATTCCCAGCGCTATGGTATCCGCTTTGCGCCGGGGATGGGAGAGTTCTCACTGAGTCGCGCGGTTAGGACTCACACCTCATTTTTACTACACAGAGACAGGTTAACTACAGGTGGAAGAAGTCTCGGTGGAACGAGGGATGAGCAAAACTTTCCAAGACCCACAACTTGTTCATGTGGGTGAATAAATTGTAATTGTAATTTAATTTGCTTTATCGTTGTAGCATAAAGTAAAGCGTAGACGTACCCAATTAGATTGTATTACTAAATCTAGAATTGTCAGCTTCACACACCTTAAAGATCAGGATTAGTTATATTGCGATACAGGGAAAACTTGTTTTCAATATATATATATATATATATATATATATATATACATATATCTGTTGCATGTGAATAGGATATGCAGCATCTTCGGATGTATAGCCAGTGCACTGGTTATATATATATTATGTGTGTTTTCCTATATCTATATCCTGAAGCGGCATTGGCCGTGGATTTTCTTGCCTAGGATAGGCCACCATTTCGGTGTAGCCATGGTATTATAATGCATGTGAATGTATTTTCAATAATTGATATTCTGTCAATTAGGTGATAAGGCTTACAGGCATAGGGGTATTCCCTGTGTCTGTGCCAGTCACGGTCCTCTAAACGGGAGTCGTGACAGGTATTAAATGGGAACATAGTCCAGCAATGACATCTATACCTTGTTTATTTAATTTTTCTAAATCAATTTATATTGGATTTGATGCTTTTGTGGGGGCTTTTGATGTTATTCTTTAGCAGGGACAAATTATAGACTTTCCTCATTGGCAACAAATTGAGCGGTGGAAATGTGCCGTGCTTAATGATTGTAATTGGGAGCAATTGAAAGGGTTCCAATCTTCACACTATTGGAACCACAAAGTTGATGCTAGAAAAGATGATACTTTTCAAGTGCCAAAAAGAATTAGGAGCGATGCCTACAAGATTAGCCTTCAAGGTGAGTATCATAAGCTTTATATTTTTAAAGTTTCTAATTCTACTTTTTCCATGGTTTGAGATTCGAGGACGAATCTTTTCGAGGAAGGAGGGAATGATACGAGCAGAGGAGGTGCAACTAGAGCTAGCATAATCATGGAATCATTGAAGGAGCTTATGGAAGAGACATGGACAACTCAAACAGTAATTGTGCCTTCAATAATTTCTGAAAACCTCATTTGCACCAAGGGGGCTGAAAATGGAGCTTCACAACATGTAATGGGGTTGGAAACATTAATTTGGAGAGCTTGAACCAAGTACTATACATGTGGAGGCTTATTTAAGCCTAAATCTTCTTATTTTGGGCTTCAAAGACTTATTATAATTTGGGTTAATTATTTGTGTGAAAATCATTATATTTAGGCCCAATTATTTAATGTCCAATAGTGATTTAACTTACTTATTTCAAAATTAATGTTTTAATTAGATTGGGTTTAAGTATGATTGTTAGAAAGAGCCAATAGTTTTATTTTAAACATTGTCTTTAGTTTGGGCTTTAGTTTATGCTATGATAGATTAGCCCATTAGTTAATTAGGGTTTTACTTTCTTTAAGATTCTAGGGATTTCTTTCCTGGAGTTTAAATACTCCTTTAACTCTTTTGTAATGGAGATTTGATTTGGAATTTTAATAGAGAGCTTTGAGCTTTTCTTCTTCTTCTTGGCTGAAAGAAGAATCCATAGGAGAGGTGCTTATCTTCTTCTATTGCATCAAGAATTTATTCTTATCAAGGTAATCACTTTGGCGAATTCATTCTTGATTTTAAATCAACCGATTATTTGCGTTTCCATTTGCATTGTCAATTGGGCGTTCAATAGGTTGGGGATTTGTTTCCGTCTTCTTGTTCTGTCCATATTGTGTGTTGGGGGTTTCGGGTTCTTTATAACCTTGGGGTTCCGCATCAATTATGACTTGTTTTATATTTATATTGCCATCGATGAATTGTTTTTGACAAAGTAATTTATTTTATAGCTATTTACAGTTGCTTGTTTTGTTCTGAAAACCTTATTTTATCATTGTGTTGTCTTTTTAAATCGGGTAGAAAACAAATCTTAAAAAATTATGTGATATGTCACGACCCCCGTTTAGAGGACCGTGACCGGCATAGACACATGAAATACCCCTATGCCTGTAAGCCTTATCACCTGATTGACAGAATATCTATTATTGAAAATACATTCCCATGCATTATAATACCATGGCTACACCGAAGTGGTGGCCTATCCTAGGCTTGCAAATCCATAGGCAGTGCCGCTTCAGGATATAGATATAGGAAAACACACATAATATATATAACCTATGTACTGGCTACACATCCGAAGATGCTGGCTATCCTATTCACATGCAACAGATATATGTATATATATATATATTGGAAATAAGTTTTCCCTATATCGCGATATAACTAATCCTGATCTTTAAGGTGTGTGAAGCTAATAGTTCTAGATTTAGTGACACAATCTAATTGGGTACGTCTACCCTTTACTTTATGATACAATGATAAAGTAAATTAAATTACAATTACAATTTATCCACTCACATGAAAAAGTTGTGGGCCTTGGAAAGTTTTGTTCGTCCCTCGTTCTACCGAGACTTCTTCCACCTGTACTTAACCTGCCTCTGTGTAGTAAAAATGAGGTGTGAGTCTTAACCACGCGACTCAGTGAGGACTCTCCCATCCCCAGCGCAAGGCGGGTACGATAGCGTTGGGATTGGGAGTCATACACAACCACATGCAAAAACAACTAGTTACTGTTAGTTAGCATACATTCTTGGTGATCATGCAACAACAGATATTACACTCGACCACTCACATGCATTTAACAAATATAAGCATGCAGCAGTTTATTTCACATTATCACTCAACAAGTAAATATATAACATATAGTGCCGGCTTTTACTTACCGGTCTTCTCACGTTCAGCATGTTTGAATCAAACAAGACGTGTGGTGACATAATCTTGTACGTTACCACTATGCTGTACAATTATCAATTATATGCAACCACAGACAAATTGTACATACAGACAGATACAATAACATACATCTACTTAATCTCCACCACTCTGGGGTATCTACTAGCCACTATGTGGCTTTTCTACTTCGAACCCGTGTACTTGGGTTACTGGCCACCACGTGGCAAAACATACTTAGCCCATTCACTTGGGTACTGGTCACCTCGTGACAATTCTGTTAATCAAACACAATCAACCTCTATCTATCAAACAACTGAGCCGTAGCCACCAAGTGGCACGTTCTGACCCGTCACTGCGGGGCAATAGCTTAAGCCCACTCGTCCATTACCCAACCAAGCCACAATGGCGGGCACGGCACGGCGTCTCAAAGCATGGCCGCTGATACACCCTGGACCAACACAACAGGATGATTTCTCTTTTAATGGGTTAGGCTCATGGTTCACCCGTAGGTTCCTCCCGTGTCTCCTTACCTTAGTCTCACATATTAATAGGATTCTTTGTATCTCTCCTGAAGGATCAACAATTCCTCTCCTTGTTAATATGGACGAGTATCCTTAACAGGATATAACTCATATGCCCGCCCAGATGCACTCTCTGAGCCTCAAGCTATCGTCATAGCAATATAAATCCTTTCTGACCCTATTACCAGAATAGGGCAATGACCATCGTCATGGTGATTATAAAACTGAGGTCTCAAGTGCCATCTGACGTTGTTCTAGTCGATGTCTCACATCGCTAGCATAACAAAATACGAAACCCATCAACAACTCCCTTTGCATGATTATAATTTAAGTCACCGTCGTGACGTGTTTTCCAAAATAAAAGCTTAGTCCTTCCGTAGAAGGACTCTTGCCACCGTCGTGGAAAAGATTTAATAAAATACTCATCATGCCTCCAGAGTGTATGAGCTGGATTTGTAACACACCAATCATAGCAAACAATTACACTATACTCCTTTGTCTTCCTATCCAAGCTAGTTTTCACAACCTATTTTCTAGTTCTTTTATTCTTTTAGTATTTTATACCTCTTACTAACACGTATCAGACAAGTAGAGAATATACATACTCATGTAATCCACATAAGCATACAACCCTAGGAGCAGAGATGGAAGATCCCTCACTTTGGCCAACCTTCCATGCAATCCTCTCCTGTAACTTTAGTCTCTTCGGAGTTCTTGTTGTACTCTATTGCGTGCTGTTGTTCATATAAGAAGAACATTTACTTTAGTAAGGTTATTACTTAGCTTAAATTGTTATTTATCTCTCCATTACTCTCTCATGTAGTTCATGGTTGCCATAGAGTCAAGCTCTTGGTCTTATTGAACTTCTCTATCCCGACTTATGCGTATCCTTCCTCGGACACTTGACTTACTCGCATATAACACTCTACTTGAGTGTTTTACATACTTGGTTTTGAGTATTAGACCTCTATCTAACTTGTATTCACATCTAAGGAAGCTTATCTAGCTTGGTTGGAAGGAATCCTAATTTTTAGGAACATCTAAACATTTTGATTCAACTTGTGTTCCTATTTGGGTTCTAAGAAATCTAGTTTCTAAACCTTAATATACCTCCAATTTATCCTACTTAAGGTTTCCTAAAGGTTGTGAAGGAATAAGATGGAAATTCACGAAGTTAGATTTAATTTGTTCCGCAAGTTTCCATCCTTAAGAAACAAGAAGGTACTTAGAGTGATTTAATCCTCAAAAACATGTTTAGGAGTGTTCTAGGGTGTTTAGGATTGAAGAGAAGAGATTTAAAACTCTCAACGTCACCCTTAAATTGTATTTGGGCAACCCGAGCAGGGACCCGGTATGTTAACGTCAAGGTTCAACCTTAATAACCTCGGGCCAGCTCTTCACGGGTCTTTTTCAGCCATATTCCAACCATATAATTTTAATAATACCAATCCAAGCTCAATCCTAATTATCAACAATTTTCCCCAATTTGGAAATAATTATAATTTCAACCCCAAATCCTTCCAAATTCGAATTTAGGCAAATCCGAGAATATAGTCTTGATTCCTACCCCAACTAAGTGTTCAAGAACACTTTCTAGGTATCAATCTACCCTCGAAACAACTCAATCGAAGGTGAATCGAAGAAATCCCTAAAAATGGAGAAATTGAGGGTTTAGAATGAAATTGGGGTTACCAACCTTGACTCGATTGGTGGGAGATGTGGAAGAGGTTGGAGTCGAGCTCCGGTGGTCATGGCCGGCGTCGGACCGCTCTCCTCCGGCGAGTTTCCGACAAAATCCCCCTCCTTCCCCTTCTTCTTCTCCACATCGCCACCCTCTCTCTCTCTTCTTTCTATTTCTTCCTCTTTCTTTCTCACGGTTTTCCTTTCCTCTCTTTCTCTTTCTTTTTTCTCTCTCTTAATACTAACCCACGGCTCCCCCTCTCTCTCTCTTTTCTTTTTCTGTTTTATACACCAAACCCCACGCCCCCCTCTTAAAATAATAACAATAATAAAATATTTATAATAAATAAATACAATTAAAATAAAATTATTAAATAATAAATTAATTAATATTATTAAAAATAAATATATTAATAATTAAATAAATAATAACAAATTTGTATTTTTAATTAATCCCTTTCCCTATTTAATTCAGGTTTCCAATTTCTTAGGTCCTGAATTAAATCCTAAAAATTTATTTTCGACTTCTTTTTCCTTCCCCTTTTTATTTTATTTTAAACTTCGAAAAAAATTTTCTTTCCGGTTTCTTTTAACTTTCATATTTTTTTCTATATTCTTTTTAAAGTTATAATTCCTAGCCCCGAAATAAATCATTCTTTAATCCTCGAAATTTTTAAATAAATCATTATTTAATCCTCGAACTTTTCCGGGGTATTACATGATAAGATTGGCTTTAAGATAAAACTAAGAGGCATTGCCAAAAGGTAGCATATTCATATTTTATATTCTAATTTCTGTACAAAAAATTAATGTTATGCTTTACAAAATTTTACATATTTGAGGTTTCGGTATCATATATGTATCATTTATACATACCATTTTCAACATTAATTCCTTCCACTACTCCCCATTAGATATTTGTTGTAAAGTACATTATGATACTAATTCCACAAAGAATTTACATATTTAGATAATTTTCTTAGTGCTTCAAGATCAACTAGGTGCACCGGGATTTTGGCAATCCAATATGCTCGACATTCCATTGTGCTACCTCCGATGTGCATAATCTTTTTCTTTGTATTGTTTAATTTTTCATTGGATTTCATATAGAGACAGATACTTGAGAATCAGAAATTAAGACCATTAGGTAAGATATCTTCAGTAGGCTAAATGGTGGAAGAGTCCCTCCCAGAGAACGATGTCCTTCTAGTCACTTCAAACCTCAAAGGCGAGGAGGGGTAAACAACTCACTTGAATAGCGCCATCGACTGAAACACGAGAGTTGATTCTGACTTGACGTATTGGTACCTGTGAAAAATTGATCAACATCTTCAATAGACCTGTAATTAATAGTAGAAATCAAAGCAAAGTAGTTTAGAATAATTATAAACGTATATACTTTACAAGGCTCTAGCCTTACAATTCTTAGAAAATGATTGAACATACTAGTCACCAACTCCTTACTTTGGTAATCTAGCATGACCAAGATTATATGTACTTGAGTTTCATATGATGAATTTTTTACAGGATGCTTCTTCCTAAGAGATTGATATGCTTTAGCTTGCAGGGCCCATAAAATCTCTAAACGCATTACCAAGAAACCAATTCATATAGTACTTTTTTTTCTGTACAAGATAGCAATCTTTCATCTTGTGTTTAATCCATTATAATGTTGGATTGTTCTTGATCCTCAAAACATTGGATTTATCGGAAGAAATTTTTAACCATCAAATTAAATCACTATTGTTGGTTAGAATGTTAGATGACTCAAATTAAACTGACAAACTACGTTCTCATATACATATATATGTGTGTGTGTGTATGTGTGTGTGCGTGTGAGAGAGAGAGAGAGAGAGAGATAGAGAGGGAGAGAGAGATAGAGAGAGAGAGAGAGAGAAAACTTTTAATTTCATACCTTTGGGAATCTCTTGATCTGATTTAATAGCACCAACTTCAAGCTTCTTCCAATGGCATCATTATCATCTTCGTCGTCTTTATGCACCATGATGGTAGCTACATAAAGACACAAACTATATTTGCATTGGGAGAAAGAGATTTATGAGTCTGATTTATGAATACTGGTCTTTGCCTCATCCAATTTATAGATTTTAGAAAGTAGTTGAGACCTTGTGAGTGGTTTTAACTTTGACCAAACCATGGGCTGGGTAGACGTTACAAAATTGAACCAAAAATTGATGATGGTGACATGTTATAATTATAATTCTATATTATAAATGTTTTTTATTATTTTTAATGTTAATTTAAAATTTATTGATTTGAAATTTATTGATTTGAAGGATATTTGATGAAGAAATTCAGTTACCCCATATTTTTCAAATATTTCTTTTCTAAATGATTTAATGTGACAAATATACTATTTTAACCCAATGTTTTTAAGATTTGAAAAGAAGGTTTTTTAGAATCAAAGTTTTTTCTAACTAATAATAATAACATGGTTATTATATAAATATATTTATATATATATATATATATATATATATATACATTTGTTTCCATTACTTTTTTTTGTTTTCTCACAAGTATCTTCCAATTGAAGGCAATCCTGTTCAAACTAGTTGAGGTCCTATAATGGGGTAGAGCTCTCCCAACGGAGACTTTAATTTCTATATGCAAGTCTTGAACTCGAAATTTTTCTTAAGAAGAATGGAGTATCTACCTCTCCAACCAACCACATAGTATTTGTTTCCATTACTTTAACTATGAGAAAATTTTCCATTTTTTATGAGTGTAATGCTCAAATCATTTATGCATGAATTAATATTTTTCCTTTAAATACGAAAAGAATATTTATTTTTCTTTTATTTTTTTCTCAAATTTCATATATCGTTTTCTTGTTCGTTATCTCTTTCTTTTAATGTATTATTTGAAATTTCAGGTCAAATGACTGATATCAGGCAATCACGAGTAAAATGCACAGTTGCACACTACTCGAAATTTAAGAAATAAATTCATTTAACCTAAATATAAATTAGATGGCATTATTTGAATCCTGAAAATTTTCTTTGCTCAAATCATTAATTAATGGTTATTTTCTTTTTTAAGAATTCAAAGTATATTTAAATTCCTTTTACCTTCTTTCTTTTAAATGTTAGACTAATATCATTTCTTTGTTTATTTTTTCATCTAATATTGTAACTGTCATTTTTTGTTTAGACAATTGTAATTTATAAATAAGGACCGCAAGGGGACGTAACCTTGGGGGACTTGTCCTTGGTCACAACCTAGATGCCTACGTACCCTTGTGGAGGGATCAAAGTCCACGTAATTCGTCATGATGACGTCTATAGGAGTCGATAGGCAAGCTGATTACCTATATGGGGCAGTGTGCGGCTAAGACGTGTATAAGGTACTCTGGGCGGGCGAGCCACTCATAGGAGGTTACCATAGATTATGAGAGAGCAAAGGTCTCTAGGAGCTATCGGGAGCTCTGCTGGCAGAGGTCTCCGGGATGGAGATACGTCTGCTAACGACGGAGCTTAGTGGTGCCATAGGTTAAGCTCTTGAGTTAACTAGGGGGTGTATGAGGTGAATAGCATAAGGAAAGCTAAGTCTAGCTTTTATGTAATCACAGTTTGTATTACTTGCCTTCTTTTCAGATGTCCTTGGGTCCCCTGGGTGAGGGACTTTTATACCAAGTGTGGGGGAGGACGTGGTCGATCCACGTTCTTGCTCGACATGGGTCGTCCCACAATGTTTGGAGGTTTCCCACGTCCTTTGGACGGGAGCCCAGAAGGAGAAACATGGGTACCGGCCACGTAGGGGAGAGATGAGTGGTGCCACGTGTCATTGGTGCAAGCTACTGTGGAGCCTTTGGAAGCCCAATGCCACGTGTCCCTAGGGGAAATATTCAGCAATTACATAAGTCCCCCAAATCTATGGGTGTAGGGCGCTCGTGGACTTAAGTTCCCTTTCAACAAGCTACTTAGGAAAATTTCTCACTTGTTGCCTTTTGTCAAACGAGGCCGTCCACAAGTGGGTCTGGCCATCTTGGCCGGTCGTTCGATTGGAGAGGCTTCATGTATCTTTGGATTTACATTGAGAGAGTAGAGGCATCGAAGATGCCACGCGTCTTGATCTGTGTGGCTAACTGCATGACTTCCTCAAAAAGTTTTTGAGCCGTCTCTGCGGAAAGTACGTGTCTTTCTGAGGAGGAGTAATCATTGCGTAGAGGGGAATTTCTAGAAGTTCCCTCTGGGGTGTGCGAAGTAAACTCAAATGCCAAGGGCATTTTGGTCATTCCCTTTAGTTTAAGAGTCTTTCCATTTTTCTGCATCTTGGTTGGCCTCTGAAGTTTCTTTTGGGCACCTTTTTTTACTGAGAACGGAGAGCGTCATTCTTTTACTCCGGAGTCTTCTTCCTTCTAATCCTTACACGATCATTTTCTCCTTCTGGTTTTTGTTTTTTGTAATGGCTTCTTCAAGCGTTACTGCTTCCATGTCTTCCTCCATAGACCCTGAATTTGAGCAGTCTTTGCTACTGGTTGCCATGGAAGGAGTAAGGGAGAGAGTAGAGAGACTTTTCTTGCTGCGAGATTCAGTCGATCTTTGGGGAGTTTTATCGAATGAGGGTGAGGACCTGGTATTGCCTCCTCCGGAAATTTTCGTGGGATGGTATTCTGCTGATCCTGAACCTGGGTCCACAACAAATTTTCTGGTTGTGGATGCCTGGGTGAAATCGCGAGTGCTGCCGAATCTCGGCATTGACAAAATATGGAGGGAACGCTTTGCTCCTTCTTTCCTCGAGGATTATGAAATAAGGCCGATGGGGGAGGGAGAGGCCATCGTTTGGAGTGATGGCGTTAGTTTTGTTCTCCCCCTCTGCGTCCCCTACAATGCCGCCTTTGTTCCCCCTTTTTTTGACATCGGGGAAGCCATGCTTAACTTGCTGAATGTTTGACCCGCGCAGTTAACAGCAAACACGTGGTCCATACTTAGTGTTTTTGCAGGGTTTGCCAAATGAATAAACTAGAGGCTTTACCCAATGTGTTTCTGTCTCTCTACGCCGTCCGCGAGGCACACAGATGGGTGTGCTTTCAATCTCGTGCCAAGGAATTTACTATTTCAGACCTGCCGAGCAACAATCATGCTTGGCAGTTGTACTTTTTTAAGATGGTACCCAAGAAGGGTGTTTGCCCGCCTTGGGTGCGACCTGGAAACTGTCGCCCACGTTTCCCCCTTAATGGTCTAATACTACACTCCAAATTCGGTACAAATGAGAGGAGTATGAGGAGACGGCTTTAGAATTTTTAAGGGGGGTTGTGGTAACAGGTGCTGCTTTGGGTAAGTCCCTGGATTTTGATAGTGAGTCCCATCCTTTGCGCTTTTTGGGTCCACTGAGTATTTTCCTATTTTCAGGATTGACCCTAGGTGGCATTCAAGGGAGGTTGACTCCTCCGCTAAGTTCTGAGAGATGGAAACGTGGGCAGTCGGCGCCTACAAATGTTGTTGTTTCGCCTTCGGATGTGGACGAGGGCGCTGACGCGGATAAGGGCACCGAGGGTGTCAATGTTGATGTCATGAATCAGGTGGGTGACGCCAACTTAAATCGTTGTGGTCGTAGGAGGGTTCCCTATACTCCTGTACCCCCAAGGAGATTCCTGTCTGCTTCCTGGGCGAGGGTGTCTCCTTTTGAGGGAAGTTGATTCCCTTTGAGGCTGAGCGGGTCATATTAGCTCATCAGCATTATCCGCTGGATTATGGGGATGACTATGCTTTAGAGCGTATGACCAAAGGGACTATGCTGTTACTAAGCCATCTGGCGGGCTTCGGTTATAAACGGGAGATGGAGGCGGTAGGCCTTTTTTCTCTGGCTTCGGTACATATTTTTGTTAAGGTGGCTTACTTTGTGAGGTTTTATGCAGGAAGTGGTGGAGGCCCTGATGGATGAGAATGCTCAACTGACCTCCCGAGAGAAGGAGTTGGAGGACGAGCTGGCGAAAAGTAAGGCTGACTCTTCGAGGGTTCGTCGTGGCTCTAAATCCTCGAAGCGACCCCCCGTGGTTAGGTGAGCAGCCGCATCTTCCAAGTGAGAATGCCTCCTAATTCGGACTTCGTGGCATTTCCCACGTCGTCATTTTTGTATATCTGGGGTGCTAGTCCCCATATGTAAATATATATTTTTGAATAGTAACAAGAATTTTAAGTACGAGAGTTGGTCAATCGTATTGCATTCTGTATTTATTTAGATTGATGGTGTTACATCTATCTTTTGACAAAGACATGGAGAAGTACATAGTGAACTTGTCTTTGGACTAAGACATAGTGTAGTACTTTTGAAACTGTGAACTTGTCTTTGGACTAAGTCATAGTGAAGTATTTCTTGAGACTGCTAGCATTCAAGGTATTGGGGATGCGCTTCTCGACGTCGGATGCCCTGATTGTACTTTCGTGCAAGTAGCTGCTTGTAAGCGACATTTTTGAGCACCGCAGCTTCCCTGCGTTCTTCGACCGTATCTAAGCTGATTAGTAAATTTTTCGAGTTTCAGTCGGCGTAATTTAGCACTCGATCCGAGGGGACCCCAATGTCGGCGGGAACTATCGTTTCCTGCCCGTACGTCAGAGCGAAAGAAGTTTCTCCTGTTGCCAAATGTATTGTCTTCTGGTATGACCATAGGACCGACGTGAGCTTGTCCACCCAATTTTCTTTAGCATCCGCTAATCATTTCTGCAATCCCTCGAGGATGATGCAGTTTGCTCTTTCTGTTTGCCCGTTAGTTGACTGATATTCGACTGAGGTCTTTCTGTGGTCGACACACCATTCCATGCAAAAGTCCTCAAATTTCTCGCTGGTGAATTGTCGCCCGTTTTCATTGATCAATGTGTGAGGCGGGCCAAATCTAGTTATGATGTTTCGCCAGACAAAATTTGGGACGTTTTGGGAGCCGATGGTGGCCAGAGGTTCAGCCTCGATCCATTTCGTGAAATAGTCGACCGCCACTATGAGGAACTTCTTTTGGAGTGTACCCTATGGGAGGGGGCTGAGTATGTCCATACCCCAAGTATCGAATGGCCATGGAGATTCAATGGGCTTTATTTCGCCGGGCGATTAGTGTATGAATGAGGCGTGCCGCTGACACTGGTCGCAACTGGTGACTAGAGCCTCTAAGTCTGCCCTCATTGTGGGCCAATAAAATCGGAGCGCAATGCTCGTTTGCGAAGTTCCCCTACGGACTGGTGGGTACCGCATATGCCCTCGTGGATTTCTGGTAGCACATAGCTAGCTTCTTCGGACGAGATGCATCGGAGGTGCGAGGACGAAAAACCCTTTTTGTATAGGTCTTCTCCCCAGACAAAGTATCGAGCTGCTTGCCTCCTTATTTTTCGGGCTAGCTCCTTATCCGTAGGTAGGGCGCCTTCCGTTAGGTATGCTTTTATCGGAGCCATCCATGAATCCTCGACTGCTAATAGCAATATGTCTGAAGTTATGCTGGGGGTGCGAAGTGTTGTTCCCAGGACCATTTTAAGTCCCGATTGGCTCGACGTGAAGGCCAGTTTGGAGAGGGAGTCAGCTTGGGTGTTCTAGTTTCGGGGTATCTGTGTGATCAAGACGGATTCGAACTTGCTGGTTTCTTGTTTGGCACGCTCTGCGTATTTGATGATAGTAGCGTCTTTCGCATCAAAGTCTCCATTGAGTTGTCCGACCACCAATTGTGAGTCGCTGAATAGCTTGACCTTTGAGGCGCCTAGATCCTGGGCTAACGCTAGGCCAGCTATGAGTGATTCATATTCTGCTTGATTGTTGGAGGTGGGGAACATGAAACGCAGGCTTGTTCCACCTTGATTCCGTCAGGGCTCTCTGCTATGACGCTGGCGCCCGCGAATTTCCCGGTCGAGGAGCCGTCCACGTTGACTAGCCATGGGGATTTTTCTGGCTGTTGCTCGATGGTCTCGTCATTGTTTGAAGTTGCGTCCCTGACGGCATTCTGATGGAGTCATTTTGGTGACGAAGTCTGCCAATGCTTGGGCTTTGATCGCCCGTCGGGGCTCATATTTGATGTCGAATTCGGAGAGTTCGACGGCTCAGTTTGTGATTCACCATGCTAAGTCGGGTTTTTGCAGTATCTGCCGCAGGGGCTGGTCATTCGGACCATGAACGTGTGTTGTTGGAAGTAGGGCCGAAGCCTTCAGGCCGAGTGAACGAGAGCGAGCGTGAGCTTCTCTATTCGTTGGTACCTGAGTTGGGCTCCCTACAAGGCGTGGCTTGTGTAGTATACCGGGCATTGTTCGTCCCCTTCCTCTCTTATTAGCGCCGAGCTTACAGCACGATCGGTGGTATCTAGATATAGTACGAGGGTCTCTCCTTCAACGGCTTTTGCTAGAACCGGAGGTTTAGCCAAGTAAACTTTGGGGTCTTGAAAAGATTTTTTGCATTGCTCGGTCCATTGGAACGCTGGTGCTATCTTTAGAATCTTGTAGAAGAGAAGGCATCGGTCAGCCATCCTTTATAGGAATCTGTTGAGGGCTGCTAACCTCCCATTTAGCTTCTGTACTTCTTTTATTGATCGGCAAGGCTCCATGTTGATGACGGTTGCACACTTCTCGGGATTAGCCTCAATTCCCCTTTGTGCGATCCTGAATCCTAAGAACATTCCCGCTGATATGCCGAAGGCGCATTTGGTTGGGTTTGCGTCCGCAAGACTAGGAAGATTTCTTCCAAGTGCATCAAGTGTTGCTCAAATTCTTTGGATTTTACTACCATATCGTCGACGTAGACTTTGAGATTGCAACTGATCTGATACCTGAAGATTATGTCCATCATCCTTTGGTAGGTGGCGCCTACGTTTTTTTGTCCGAAAGGCATGACCTTGTATCAGTAGACACCCCTGTCTGTGATGAAGGAGGTTTTTTCTTGATCTCTTGGGTTCATCTGGATCTGGTTATACCCCGAAAAGGCATCCAAAAACTCAGCATTCGATGTCCCGCGGTTCTGTCCACCAGCTTATCTTTGTTGGGGAGTGGATAGGCGTCTTTTAGGCAAGCTTTGTTCAGATTCGTGAAGTCCATGCACATTCACCATTTCCCAATTGCCTTTTTAACCATGACCACGTTCACATATGAACCCAGAGTCTAGAAGCTTCTGCACTTCTTCGTTGATTGCCCGCTGCCTCTCCTCGCCAAAGTGCCACTTTTTCTGGATGACGCCAGGATCGTCTTTATTGTTGAGGAAATGACATATGAGCGTGGCATCTATTCCCGGCATGTCCGCGGCGCTCCAAGCAAATACATCCCTGTACCTAGTGAGTAGCTCCTGGAACTTTCTGGGCTGTTTGGTCAAGGAGGTCTCCTATTTGGATTTCCCTGTTATTTGCTTGGTCTACGCAAATACTTACAAGAACTTTTGTAGGATGCAGTCGGGCTCTGGGGATTTCATCACGTAGGTCTACTATCTCGGGAGAGCTCCCGATATAACTCTCAGCCTTGTCTCTTCCGTGGTGGTCTGTCGAGTAGCACGCATGGGCTTCTCCTTGGTTTGCTTGTATTTCCCGTATTCCCTCTGTTGTGGGGAATTTTATTGTTAGATGAGCTATGGATACGACTACTCTAAATTGGCAAAGGGTCGATCGACGCAATACAACGTTGTATATTGACGAGGCTGCCGACACGGTGAACCTAACCTTCGTGCGGGCGACCTTTGGTGGCGCACCCAAGGCGAGCCATGTTGTAAAGGTTCCTCGTGTCTCAACGGCTCGTCTTGAGAAGTCAACAAGAGTTCCTTCATCTGGCGTCAGCTGATCCTTGTAGTCGTGCATTTTTTCCAAGGTTTTCTTGAAGAGTATGTCAGCAGTTGATCCGGGGTCTATTAATACTCGTTTGACATTGTATCTCGAGATGTTGGCCGTGACGGCTAGTGGTTTGTTTATCTCTGTCGCATTGCTTGCACCACCAAAGGCCACGTGCTGTGTTTTTTGTCGCTTGCGTTGGCCGCTATTGATGTCATTTTGTCGGTCCTGCAGTGACTTGGAGGATTTGTTGGTGCTGGCCATGCGGTTACTACACTGTATGTAAAATAAAGAATGCGGGTTTTTGAGTGTTAGGCGGATACTCCTAGTCCCCGAAAAAGAAATGCCGTTTAGCAGCAGAGTGCGCAAACCATTGTGGTCTAGGAAGACCGCTGTGGACGCCAATGTAATTGTCATTTTTGGTTCAGACAATTCTAATTTATAAATAAGGACCGCAAGGGGTCGTAACCTTGGGGGACTTGTCCTTAGGTGGGAACCTAGGTTCCTACGTACCCTTGTGAAGGGATCAAAGTCCATGTAGTTTGTCATGATGACGTCTACAGGAGCCGTTTGGTAAGGTGATTACCTATATGGGGCCGTGTGTGGCTAAGACGTGTATAAGGTACTCCGGGCGGGCAAGCCACTCGTAAGAGGTTGCCTTAGATTATTGGAGAGCAAAGGTCTCTAGGAGTTGTCGGGAGCTCTGCTGGCGGAGGTCTCTGGGATGGAGATATGTGTACTAACGGTGAAGCTTAGTGGTGCCGTAGGTTAAGCTCTTGAGTTAACTAGGGGGTGCATAGAATAAGGAAAGCTAAGTCTAGCTTTAGTGTAATCAGAGTTTGTGTTACTTGCCTTCAGTTCAAATGTCCTGGAGTCCCCCGGGTGAGGACCTTTTATACCAAGTGTGGGGGAGGACGTGGTTGACCCACGTTCCTGCTCGACGTGGGTCGTCCCACAATGCTTGGAGGTTTCCCACATCCATTGGACGGGAGCCCAGAAGGAGAAACGTGGGTACCGGCCACGTAGGGGATAGATGAATCGTGCCACGTCTCATTGGTGCAAGCTACTTTGGAGCTTCTGGAAGCCCAATGCCACATGTCCCTAGGGGAAATATTCCGTAGTTACAAATATATTTTTTGAAATTTTAGATTATATGAAGATTTCTTGAACAATTTTTTCACTGTTTTTTCTTTGGTAAATTAGTGAGTTGATTAGAGTACAAAGATTTCATTCTAAAAAAACTAACGGTTTTTTGGATGATTTTGTGATTGGGGTTTACAAAATTTGGATGAAGAAAAATGTTTTCATTTTTTTCTGTAGAAAAGTTTTCTATTGTTGTACTTGAGCTTTCAGTTTGATTGATTTCCATGAATTTTCTAACACAAGAAATTGTATGTATGTAACTTGTTTTTCTAGTAGAAATTAAAATGCAGCTACTAAGCTGAAGAAATTAATTAGAAGGAGAAATTGAGAAAGTGGTGAATGAAAGAGAGACAAAACTTAGCAAAAGACAACTTAAGGGGTAAGGTTGAGTAGCAGTGACTCGTCCACCCTTAATTAAAATAGACCGACTACTAGTGTATTCATATTTATCAAATTCAAGCTATCATAATCTAGTGTTTAATTCAAAGTAAGCAAACTAAAATTAAACTAATTGCAAAGAAATAAATGGAGTTAATAACTTCACGATGAAACTAAACAAAAGAACATAAGTGCAAGAGAGATCCCTAGAATTGTAGTCTAGCTTAGCAATTCGATTATGAAATCAACTTCAATTCACCCTAATTCAATGTTATGAGTTAGTTTTAGCCTATTTTGTCATTATAAAAACCATTCGATTTCCTAAAAATTCTATTTCTCTAATTAAATTCCCTATATTCCTATGGGAACCTAAATAAAAAAAATGCATTAAGCTTGACTAATTTGATTCTACATGACCCAACGGTATATGCCTATCCTTTGGGTAAATCTAGTTAACCACTCCATTGGTTGAACTAAATCAAGTAGTATTTAGCCCTTGGACTAAATTCAAGTTGTCTTTTCCATGAACTACTCAAATCCTCATAAAATCCCTAATTGGTAATCAAACAAAGAGGGCAAAACAAGCATTAAGCTGAATAAACTCTATTAACATTGAAATAAAGATGAAAGAGTGTCAATAATCACAATTAACATGCTAAGAATTACAATCCTAAGGATAGCATATTTAAGAGATACAACAACCAAAAATCAGTAAACATCACAAATATCAAAGCAAAAGAAAAAAAAGGAGAAGAATATTGTTTCCAACACTCCAAACCGCTCTTCTTCCGCTTGAAACCACCTTGGAGATGAAGTCCCCTCTGAGTTTTTCGCCCCTCTCAGCTTCCAAGCTTCCAAAATATTTGAATGAGTTGAACCCTAGGTCAAAATGCTTTTAAATCAGCTAAAAAATCGGGTTCCAAAACTGCCCCTGCGACGATGTGCTATAGCACATCGATTATGTGCTGCAGTGCATGCTCTCTGATCTGCTTGTGCTATAGCACACCACTTCTGTCTCTTTGTTCAGCCACTGTGCTATAGCACACGGGTTTGTGCTATAGCACACTTCCTTTGCTTGCTTCCTTTGATGTTTTACTTCCAAATGTGCCACAACTTGAATTCTTCTCCTCTAAAATGGCCTTAAGCTGAAAAGCAAAACACAAGTAAGTCCCCAAACTCAATTAACTTCAACAAAACACTCACAAATGAAATCAAAACAATCAAAAATCATACAAATTAACATTTAAATGCCTAAGAGAATAAAAACACTCTAAAATGAAATTAATTTTGGCTCAAAGACAATGAAAACCTCTTAAAGTCCATGAAATACTAGCCTAAATAACTCTATTTCATAGAGTTAACACACCCCCAAACTTAAGCTTTTGCTCATCCTCAGTCAAAATAGATTAAAATAAAGAGAAAATAGGCAAGTGAATGGACTCATTGTGGCAATCAGGAATGGTCAAACCTAAACCTCAGTGATTACACTTTTTACCAGACTTAATAAGAAAAGACACATCCAAGCCAAACAATTCAAAGCTCTAGGAATATAGGCTAAATTCTTAACTTGCTTTTGGAGTGTGTGTGTGTGCAAGTAGCCAGACAATCATTTCATGCATACTTTATTGGTTCATGTTCACATATCCCAACATGCATAGAAGATTTCAAAATTAGGTACTTCATATGCTTACTTGTCTACCCCCTCTCCACTAATGTAGGTCTCACATAAACTAGAGATCATCAGGTCTTTTAAGCTTATAGCGTGGCCTGGGGTTTTGGCTACCAATAAAAGGATAAGATAAAATCAAATATCAAGGGTTAGCTTAAGATAACAGAAAACACATTGATAGAGACTTTTTTTTTCACATCAAACCTTTATTTTCTTTTCCTTTTCCTTTATTTATTTTTATTTTTATTTTTATTTTTTTACTTTCTTTTCTTCTTCCCTTTTTTTTGACACAATCTTTGATTGTGTTTGAATTACATCCTTTATCACCCAACGTTACCAACGACATGTGCTTAGCTAACCACTTGAAAGGGTAATTCATTGGTTTTTCAGGCGAGGTGAGGTAATCTCATGTGGGTAAATTTTTTTAAAATTTCATTCATGGTTTTTCTAATAAGGCTCAAAATGGGTGCTAAGGATATAATCAATTATTGGAGAAGGCTTGAAAGGCTCAAACGCAAAAAAATATGCCTAAATCATGTCTCTAATCTATGCAAAACTTAAGATTTCGCCTCAAGGGGGTATAGAGTAAGTTCTAGAGCCCTAGTGTTGCAATAGACACACATATTGAGTCATGCTAGCATTTCTCCTCTAAAACACACACTTAAATCATGCAAAGCTACCTAGTGCTTAAAAGTTTTCCAAAAGCAGAAAAGAATTAAACCATATTCAAAGACCTAATCATTGAAAGACTTGGGCATGCATTTTCTAATTAACTCTGATTTTAAGTGCAAACAAAATCCTCATTGGGGTTTGACCAACATAAACACCACAAACAAGAAAACACTGGCCACAATTATCACAAAAATTCATATCATCCAAGGCTCAAGCAAAAGCAAAAATTTTAAAATCTTGCAAAATTTTGCATCCCCACCCCTAAACTTAAATTGAACATTGTCCTCAATGTTCCAAACATATTCAACCAAAAGGGAATGGGGAAAAGGGGAAGGGCTAATAGCATTATGTCCAAAATGTCATTCAGCCACAAAAACAAAAATAAACAAAAATTAAATAAGCCAATATTTATGGGGTCAATGTCACGACCCCATTGATGCACGCGGCCTTGTCGCGAGGCCGACACCAATCAAATTAATACTAGAAAGTGCAGCTAGTGGCACAACCTAGGTCAATTCTCTCTCGCGGAGCCTATGGATTCTATGGACAAATATGCACAATTAACACAAAAAGGGATGTCTTTGAGGCAATTTAACAAACACTTGGTGTGCAACGAAACTAAATGGAATTAAATGCAAATAAATGAAACTAGAACTAACAGTTTTTGGGATTTTCAATATTTTAAAAGCTAAAGTAAATTGAGGTGAATGGAATGAGATGAATATGCTTTGTTGGAGAATGCTTTGGGCTATCCTTGCTATCAAAAAGTATGGAGTTAATCAATGAAAGGTCATTTCCTTAAGTAGTTTAGTAACCACTAAACCTAGGTAAATTAATTAGAGGATGCAATTAACCAACCGGACAATTAACAAGCCTAATCAAATACCACCAATGAAGCAAATGAGGAATTTAACATAAACTAGAATTCAACTCAACAATTACCATTGTCATTAGAGTGACTTCCACAATGAATTAAAAATTACAATAAGATTCAACCAAATCCAATGTAATCAAAACCCACAATGGGGGAATCAAAATACAAATCACAAGTCTATATAAATTCCTAATGTCCAACTACAACCTAGTTGAGTTCCACAACCATGGAGCCACAATCAATACAAACTCATCAATATCAACAAGATAAACATGAATCCATAAAGAGAAGTAGTAGGAAAACAAGAAAAACTCCCTATTGGATGCGATAGCTCAAGCCCTAATCATCCTCCTCCAAAGCACAAGAGGTTTAGCCACTCATGGATGGGAGAAATGCTTCACCAAGCTCCTCCAACCCTTGCTTAGCCATGGATGATGATGGAGGTTGCTGGAATTTGGTCTGAATGGGTGTGGAGAGTGGAGAAGATGAAGAGAGTGTGGCTGGAAATGTGAGAGGAACTTGAGAGCATGAGAGCTTGTGTGATGATTGTGTGTAAATTCGTGGGTTACTCTCCAAATTAGGTTAAGGGCCTCTAAAACATCAGAATATTCCCTCTAATCCGACCTAGTATGCTCCCCTTGTGGTAAAACACCGAGAAATTGGGCCCACAATCCGTTTCAGCTCTTAAAATCGCGAGAAAATCGTGCAGAACTGGTGTACCCGCTGGCAGAGGGTGGATTACTTAAAACACGCGTTTTGCCTCTGAAATTGAAGTCCACCCGCTGGCAGCTTGCAAGGCTACCCGCTGGTAGCGGGTGGAACAGTAGAACAAGCCCAAAAATGCCTCTAAGCTTCAAATCTTGTACCGGCTTCGCTTTCCAGCTTTTTTCTCGACCTCTAGCACTTGAATCCTTGCTATTCCTCAAGCTAGTTGAACTACAAATCAACCAAAACAATTGTGAGGCTCTCAAGTTAATAAAACTAGAGAATTATCACAAGTTATTCAATAAAAACATGGAATTAGCAAGATTGTGATTTAAGTCCTTAAGTGCCCTTGAATAACATTAAATCATGCATAATGACTCTTTAAACTCAACAAAAGCTTGTCAAATGCCAAAAGATACAAGGGTAAATATTGGTATTATCAACTCCCCCACACTTAGACCTTTGCACTTCTGAGCAAAGCAATCAGTCAAAAATGCAGTCAAGGGGTATGTAGGAAGCAACAAAATAACCAACCAAATCAAGATGCAAAACAACTAAGCAAGAAACCATGTTCTTGGTTCATGCAACAAAAGCAAAACAACTATGCATAGCAATCAACTAGAACATGCAAATGACCGATGACTCAAGTGTTTCGCTCTACTCACTAATGTTGGATATTTTCTCTCTAATCTTACTTACTTATCACTTTACCATAGGCTTGAGAGAGATCTAGATCTCCACTAAGATGCGTTAGCTCAACAAATCATGAGGTCTTAATGGCTTGTAATGATGGATGCATGGTCATGGTGAAAAGTGTGTACAAAGAAGGAAATTATGCAAGACTAAACATTTTGAATTGACTCTCAATTAAATGATTACTTGGGTTCCAAAAGAGTCTAACCAAACAATCATCTTCCAACCACCAAGAAATTTGCCTAAGATCCTTATTGCTTTCGGTTGCAACTCTTTTATTCATCATCATTTTTTTTATTGCTTTTCTTTCTTTTCTATATCCCTTTTTTTTCTTCTTATTTTTTTCTAAATAAATAAATGTATAATTCATTTATTTATTTATTTATTCTTTCTTTTCAAGCTTTTTGCTTAATTGGATCAATTAGACAATTTCAACCCATGAAGATGAGTGGTTAAAAATTAAGAACCTAAAGTCAAACATTTAATTAAAATTCATAGTGCAAAATGTCTAGAAAAGCAAAAATTAAAGCTCAAAGGGGGTGACTATGGGTAGCAAAAGAAGTGGTTTGTGTATGGGATATAGGTGAGTGAATTAAATGCCTCAATCATTTTTATTTAACTAACGCATGTCAAGCTTCAACAAGATTTCAATCAAGTTCTAGAAAGTGAAAAAGTAAGCAGACAACACACAAGTATATGCAAGAAAAAAAACAGTTGTGTTTGGCTCAAAATCTTCCAACAAGGCTAGGTTACTCTCACATCGATCAATGCATGCCTAATTAATTACTCACATAAGTGACTTGCTTAAGTTGAGAATTAGAGAGCACAAATCTCTTGAAAAACTGTTTCTTATTCTTGAAATGATTGTGCATTCTACTGGCTCCTGACACACAACTTGAAAACATTTTCTAAAAAGCTTAAATAGGCACAAAAGTTAAGTGTGGTTCCCAAAGATTTTTTTTTAAAACATTTGAGTAGATATCAAAAAGTGCTTATGGAATTCCTGATTAACATCATTAATCCCAAAAGTCTAAAACAAAAGCGAGATTGTATCTACTCAGTTAATAATAAACAAAAGGACTTAAAACCTGTGCACTTACATTTATATTTACATCCAAAAGAATAGAAGCTGAAAAACTAAATCCACAAGGAGTCAAAAACACAATCACTAAATAGGAATATAAATCTGATGTTAACATTTGCAATAATCACAAGGTAACTTGCCCATTCAGCAATTCAAACTTCTCCCCCACACTTGCAGCAAGCATTGTCCTCAATGCAGAAAGATAGGACAAAGATGCGCAAGCATGAGGGTCCACAAGCAGAAAAACAATCAGTCAATTGCAAAAAGAGGAGAAAAGGGGCGAGCATAGTAAGCTAAACAGCTAATTAGATCAGAATGCATGAAATTATAATGTTCCAGAAGTTAAATGAGCCATCAGTAGCTCAACAAAAAAAAGCAATAACCAGCAAAAATAAACCTCATACATCAAAATTCATGCATTCAACAACCAAGGGAGTGTTTAACCACACAACTAAACGAACACATAAAGCACAAAATAAAAGCAACAAAATACACAAAAGCACAATTAAGCTACAAAGAACAATTCCACAATCTACTACCTACTGGGAGGTCTCTTCCCCCACACTCATCTCAAGCAATATAGAAATGCAACAGATAAACGCAAGATGAGTAAAAGGAATGAGACGACCTGGTCCCTCATGGGGGCTTGAAGTTCCCCTTGAAAAACCTTGAGTCACTGCCTCGAAATCTTAGCTGCTTGTCACACTGTGGGATCCGAGAGTGATCTTCTTTCTTTAGCTTTCTCTCAACTTTGCTATCTTCTTTTGGCTTTTCTTTCCACTTGGCTTTCGTTTGCCTCCATTTGCCAACCTTCTTCCTAAAAGTTTTCTTTATGAGAGGGGTGTGGTCTCCACTTGTGTTCATTTCCCATGTTTCTCCTTCCACCTTGCCTTTATCAAAAACAAAGTTAGAATTAGTCCCACAATCAAAAGCAAACGGACCATTACAAAATTCACAAAATTTAAATGGATTGGAGGTGGTTCCCCAATCTCTTCCTTATGCTCTTTAGGAGGTTCCGATTTAGTGGAAGTGTTCCCGGAAGTCACGAAACCATCTTTTGGCACTTCATTACTTTCGTCACGAACATGTGTGGCCAAAATAGACTCAACCAAGTCTTCATCAACAAAAGTTGCAGGTGTTATAAGCATTCCATCTTTAACTTCCATACTAGGTTCCAAAAGTTCTCCCAAACCTGCAAAATCACAAATTGTACCCCTCTCGCCACAATCATCTAACAACAAAGGAGAAGAGAAAGTATCTTGCAAAACAAAATCATCTAATAGCAGAGAAGAAAGGGAAGTATCAAGTGAAGAGCTAAATAAAGCATTAATCTCTGAACAAACTCCACAAGATATACTATTCCCACAAGAACAAACAGAAAAGGATGAAGGGGAAGAAGTAACAAGTTCAATATGCTCAAGCATGCATGCCTCAAGAAAATTGTTATCCACTTGCACACCCTGTTGGTTTTCATGTTCCTCTCTGACAGTTCTAGGGTCATTTTCTTACTTACTATCATTATGCACAACATTTTGAATTACACTAATGGCATTGACCCCTAGAAGAGAGTAGTCCTCATATGGGTGCTTCATAGCCTCATACATGTTAAAATTGACTTTATTGTCTCCCACTTCCATTCAGATCGCTCCTTCTTTCATGCTAATTGTGGTGTTAGCAGTCCTTAAGAAGGGGCGACCCAAGATGAGAGTGGAGTCTTGAGGCACACTGGCATCCATATCCAAAACATAAAAATCAGTGGGAATCAACAAATCTTTCACTTGGACCAAGAGGTCCTCAACAATTCCATCAGGACGCCTAATCGACCTGTCAGCCAACTGTAGAATTACTGTAGTGGGTTGAAGAGTTTTAATACCTAGGGACCGATACACAGATTTAGGCATGACATTAATGGCAGCCCCTAGGTCTAGCAAAGCACCCCCTATAGTAACTCTACCTATGGTGCAAGGAATAGTAAAAGATCCCGGGTCCTGACACTTGACCGGGATTTGAGGTTTAAAAAGAGCTAAAACATTAGAGCTCACTTGCACCCGCTCATTAGGCCTAAACCCTCTTTTGCTAGTACACAACTCTTTTAGGACCTTCGCATACTTCGGAACCTTTCTCACTAATTCTAACAAAGGAATGTTTACTTCTAACTTAGTGAAAAGATTAAGTGCATCTTCATCAAGCTTGATTTCATTAACTTTTTTACTCAACAAATAAGAGTTAGGAAAAGGTAAATCATGTATATTTACCTCCTTACTTGTTTGGTTGGAGGTGCTCTTGATGGTTGCCTCTTCCTTCTTCCCTTGCCTTACTTGTTGCTCTTCTTTGTTTTGCTTGTCTTTCTTCTTTTGCTCCTTGTTCTCTTGTAGCTTGATTTCCTTAGAACTCTCAGAAAGTTTGACTTGAGGGGTGGGAGGAGAGTCACAAATGATTTCTTCAATTTCTTCCTCAACTTGTTCATAAGCAAATGTGACCTTCTTGCCACTTCTCAAACTTATAGCGTTGAGAGCCTTTGGGTTAATCACAGTATTGGATGGCATAGCCCCACTTGATCTTGCTTGTTCATCACTCTTCTTGTCAGAAAGTTGAGTGACAAAAGAGTTTAGGTTGTCATGCTTCACCTCCATTTGTTCCATCTTAGTCATGAAATTGGAGAAGCATTGGTCAACATGGGTGGCTACTTCTTTGATCTTGTCATCAGTAATTGACCGCTCACGGTCAAATTTTGCACCAATATCTGAGAACCCTTTCACTAGAAGCTATTTAATCTCATCATTGCCTGAAGAGGGTGCACCTTGATTGATGGGAACCATGGCTGTGGTGGTGTTCTTTGTTGAAGCTTGGCGGGATGAAGCTTCTTGGAAATTTGAATTATGCCCACCATAAGAATTTTCTCCTCTTGGAATGTAGTTCCCTTGACTCTGCCCACCGCCAAACCCATAATTGTTCTGGTGATTGTTGTTCCCGTATCTTAGGTTGGAGTGGTCTCTCAAACCAGGATTATAAGTGTTGGAGTATGGATCTCTTTGCTGGTACTGCTCAGGCCTCGATTGATACATTGCATTTACTTCTTCAAATTGGCCAGGACAATCAACAGTCATGTGCATTGATGAGTTGCAAAGATTACAACTTGCGGTCACCATGGCCAAATGTTGCGTTGGTGAACGTGGTGACTGGATGCAAAGACTATCCACTTTCTTCGCAAGAGCGGATAGTTCATGTACCACTTTTATCAACAATGGATCTCGATCTGCTGGAGATATCTCTTTTATTGCTCGGGTATCCCTTGTGGTAAGGTTCTGCCTACTCAAGGCCAGCTTCTTAATTAATTCCATTGCTTCATCAGGGGGCATGTCTTCTATGGACCCATTAGCAGCTGCATTGAGCATTTTTGCATCTTCATCAGTTAACCCATAAACAAAAGCTTGGACCAGGTGCTCTAGTGGCATTTGATGGTTTGGACATTTTGCTACCATATCCTGAACACGTGTCCAATATCCATAGAATGTTTCACCCTCTTCTTGCCTTTAAGATGCAATTTCCTTTCTTGCTGCGGCGACTTTGTTTGAAGGATAATATTTTTCAATAAAGTGCTTCTTCAAATTATCCCATGTTTGGTAAGCATCTGGGGTGTACCTTGGCAAACTCATATACCAAACCTTTGCATTCCCTTCCAGAGTGAGATGGAAAACCTTCCACATGACTTCTTCAAGTTTAGCCCCCACGGGCTTCATCGTCATGCAATGCATGTGGAGAGAGCTTAGATGTGTATACGGGTTCTCACCTGGAAGACCATGAAATTTTGGAAGTGAGTGCACAAGAGAACCTTTAATTTCAAAATCAGTAGTAAAAGTAGGAGTAGTACCAACCAAAGATTCAAAATTATCATCAAATTGATTCAATTGTTTAATAGACTTTTTAGGTTGATCTACCCCATTATTACCTTCTTCATTCCTTTCCCTATTGTCCATCCTATTATTACCTTCTTCTTCGGCCATTTCTTCTATTGCTAGTTCTCTTTCTCTTTCTTGGTTAGCATTAATCACTTCCTTTTTGAGTTTTCTTATTTTCCTAAGAGTTCTTTCAATTTCTAAATCCAAGGGAATTAGGTCTCCTCTAGAACTTCTTAGCATACACTAAACAAACCAACAAAAGAAAGGAAACACACAGAAAAACAGTAAAACAAATAAAACAGGCCAGAAAACCAGTAACAGAGCAACACATAATGAAAATTTTGTGCAGTTCACTGCTTCACCCGCTGCCAGCGGGTAAGTCAGAAACAGAAGCGATTCTGCACTGTTAAAGCAGAAAAATAGGGCAGATTCAAAAACCAAGCAAAAACTCAACTGAAATTGCTTCAAAATGACTATTCAAGCCTAATATTAAATGCTAAAACAACTATAAACTACCTAGAAACAATAAATACAAACAAAAACACAATTAAATGCAATTAAACTAAGCAATTCCTTGCTAAAAGAAAATAGGACAGCTATGAAAAATTTAACAAAAACCAGAAAAAACACTTACTAAAAATCACAATAAGCCTATAAACAAATACTAAAATGAAAAGACACAACTTAAAACACAAAACAAAATAACAAAACACAATCTAACTATGTGATTCCCAAAGAAATCACGCGAAAACAACCCAATTCGTGAGAATCTAGCACAATTGCACAAAGAACCAAAATGGCTCCCCGGCAACGGCGCCAAATTGATACACGCGGCATTGTCGCGAGGCCGACACCAATCAAATTAATACTAGAAAGTGCAGCTAGTGGCCCAACCTGGGTCGATTCTCTCTCGCGGAGCCTATGGATTCTATGGACAAATATGCACAATTAACACAAAAAGGGATGTCTTTGAGGCAATTTAACAAACACTTGGTGTGCAATGAAACTAAATGGAATTAAATGCAACTAAATGAAACTAGAACTAACACTTTTTGGGATTTTCAATATTTTAAAAGCTAAAGTAAATTGAGGTGAATGGAATGAGATGAATATGCTTTGTTGGAGAATGCTTTGGGCTATCCTTGCTATCAAAAAGTATGGAGTTAATCAATGAAAGGCCATTTCCTAAAGTAGTTTAGTAACCACTAGACCTAGGTAAATTAATTAGAGGACGCAATTAACCAACCGGACAATTAACAAGCCTAATCAAATACCATCAATGAAGCAAATGAGGAATTTAACATAAACTAGAATTCAACTCAACAATTACCATTGTCATTAGAGTGACTTCCACAATGAATTAAAAATTACAATAAGATCCAACCAAATCCAATGTAATCAAAACCCACAATGGGAGAATCAAAATACAAATCACAAGTCTATATAAATTCCTAATGTCCAACTACAACCTAGTTGGGTTCCACAACCATGGAGCCACAATCAATACAAAGTCATCAATATCAACAAGATAAACATGAATCCATAAAGAGAAGTAGTAGGAAAACAAGAAAAACTCCCTATTGGATGCCATAGCTCAAGCCCTAATCATCCTCCTCCAAAGCACAAGAGGTTTAGCCACTCATGGATGGGAGAAATGCTTCACCAAGCTCCTCCAACCCTTGCTTAGCCATGGATGATGATGGAGGTTGCTGGAATTTGGTCTGAATGGGTGTGGAGAGTGGAGAAGATGAAGAGAGTGTGGCTGGAAATGTGAGAAGAACTTGAGAGCATGAGAGCTTGTGTGATGATTGTGTGTAAATTCGTGGGTTACTCTCCAAATTAGGTTAAGGGCCTCTAAAACATCAGAATATTCCCTCTAATCCAACCTAGTATGCTCCCCTTGTGGTAAAACACTAAGAAATTGGGCCCACAATCCGTTTCAGCTCTTAAAATCGCGAGAAAATCGTGCAGAACTGGTGTACCCGTTGCCAGCGGGTGGATTACTTAAAACACGCGTTTTGCCTCTGAAACTGAAGTCCACCCGGTGGCAGCTTGCAAGGCTACCCGCTGGCAGCGGGTGGAACAGTAGAATAGGCCTAAAAATGCCTCTAAGCTTCAAATCTTGTACCGGCTTCGCTTTCCAGCTTCTTTCTCGACCTCTAGCACTTGAATCCTTGCTATTCCTCAAGCTAGTTGAACTACAAATCAACCAAAACAATTGTGAGGCTCTCAAGTTAATAAAACTAGAGAATTATCACAAGTTATTCAATAAAAACATGGAATTAGCAAGATTGTGATTTAAGTCCTTAAGTGCCCTTGAATAACATTGAATCATGCATAATGACTCTTTAAACTCAACAAAAGCTTGTCAAATGCCAAAAGATACAAGGGTAAATATTGGTATTATCACCCATATCGGACGTCCGTGACCGGCACAAGAAGTAGGATTTCTCCTATCCCGTAAGCCTCTAATACCTGATTAACATTCATACATGTTCATAACTACCCATTTCTAATACAAACAATATATAACATATATGGCCATCCATTTCCGAAGGCCTAAGTAGCGTGCAATCCACGGCTCGCTCAACGCCGCTTCAGTCTATAGATATACACATATTCAGTCACACATACATATAGTTTACATAGTGATCACGTGCTTCAGTGCGGGTGATCTATCCTATTCACATGCAGAAGCCCTGTATCCAATTATACATATATTCAATCACACACTTGCATATAGTTTACATATTGATCACACGCTTCAGTGCGGGTGATCTATCCTATTCACATGCAGAAGCCATATTTCCATACAAACAGGTATTCAGCCACACATACATATAATTTACATATTGATCACACGCCTCAATGCGTGTGATCTATTCTAGTCGCATGCGGAAGTCATATATATACACAGCAGTTGTATGAAGCCGACATTGCTAGAATTCGAGTATAATATATATATATACACAGCAGTTGTATACGTACAAAAGCTACGCCCAAAAAGAGGATTTATATATATATACATCAAGACATATTTACAAAATCAAAATAACTACCAACGCGAACTAAGTGTGCGGTCTTCAGGTATGTCCGCCTCCTTGAGAAGAAGTGGACGCGTTCTTGACGCCTGAACCACCTATGTCTGAAACGTATAAATAAGGGGGGTGAGTCGAACAGACTCAGTGAGAAGCTCCCCCATCCTTGGCGTAGCGGCGGGTACCACTACAGCTTGGGGAAGGGAGCAACCACAACCACATACGCATAAAACTGATTATATTGCGACCTTTAATATGATTAGGAAGTCATATATATCATATTCACAATAAATATCCTAGTTCATGCTTCTAACATAATTTTCACTCTGCACGTAATTCAATCACAAACATATATCATATGGTTCCATAGTTAACACCTACTTATACACATAGGCATTCACTTTCTGTCTCCCGCATTACGCCAAGAGAAATACTGGCCCGAAGGCAATTTCTTGTTCGAACCTAGTTGATCACACTAGGAACTTTCTAACTCCAAGGCACGCTTAGAGTAATAGCCGGCGACTTGTCTGACCTCGGTTAAACCAAGGTAATGGCAACTATGTGGCATGCTTACAGATGACAAAATCCTGTCTGTCCGACCAGGATGACCGACTCGATCTAGCCGAACTAACCTAAACAAGTTCAACTAACATGTTTAACCTTGAAAGACGCCCTATGAGAAACTAATTGAATATATTACGTGTTTATTAGTTAGGCCTAGTTTCCCCCTTTTCAATTATGCAACACTCTCACTCACACTTTTTAACCTAGGTTCAGTTTCCTCAATGTACCATACGGTCAAGATCTTTACAACGATGATCAAATTAATTGGTTTCTAATATTAATGAACCCTCACATATGAAATTCCGACTCAGTCTTACCCACGGTAACGTAAAAGGCTCGGTGAGCCACAATATCACATATTCACTTGAGAATAAACGTACAAACACATAAACTGTTTGCACGTCCACTGTTTACATGCTAATCATATACGCGTAATGCAAATTTATTCAGATAGACATATTTCATATAACAATTTGCACAAAATAGAGCAAACCACATTTCCACGTAGTCATCCAACCTTGTGGGGCAGGGATGGGAGAGCCCCTCACCTCGTTGGCCCTCCTGATCAGTCCTCGGAGTGCCTGAAGCTCCAATTACTCTGTGGTGCCCTATACACATGTACTTAAGCAATTTAGAAATGTGTAAAGAAGCATCTACCATGTATGTGTCATGCTAATGCTCATGCACCCTCCAGATATTTCCAAGAACTAACTATTTAGTTCGTTACGTCATCTTATTTGCTCTTTTACGGAAGTTCATAATATCTTATATCGACTTTCACACATTCGAGCCACTTAGAACCTCTAAATTCCACTTATCTACATTCCACTTCATATGTTCATAAAGACTTCTTACTAATAAAGGAATAATTTCACGGCTGAAAAGAGGCCTTAGCTTACTCATTCCACCATTTCCCCTTATTTGCCGAGTAAGAGTTCAACCACCACCCCTTTATATGTAAAAATATAATCGGGTATACAATAGAGCCTTGGAACCAATTTAGCGGGTCTTAGGTGTCCACCCCGGACTAGACCGAGGTGTCCAGACCACAACATAGCTCCTTACTGTACGGTGGCTTGGTATATCGCCTCTTTTTCACCGGATTGGGTTCCGGTTCAGACGGTAAATACTCGGGCTTTATTCCCTTGTCTATTTCCAGCAACTATAACAGCTATACTACTCCATTCCTGGTAGTTTCACCCTGCAAACACACATAAACTAACACAACTATAAAAAAACATGAAATTCAGACAAATAAATAAAGAAAAAATTGAACTAAAATAGCTTAGGTTGCCTCCCAAAAAGCACTTGGTTTAAAGTCCTTAGCCTGACTACCATATTCAATTTTCTCAGCTAGGATCAATTGGGATAAAGGGTGGTAGTGGGTTATTGTAGAAATATGTGTCTGCACCACCAACTGGGTATGTCATGAATTTGTCAGATAGTAGATGCAAAAGTTTAGCCACCACAAAATTCTAGCACTGCACCAATGAAGGTGAATTTATCACAAAGTCATCAACATCCCACTTAGCATTAAATGATAATGATGATTTACTTGGTTCAATTGGATGATATTTTAACTCATCATTGTTAGCTAAATTGTCAACTACATCATTCACTAAACAGACTTCAAAACATCCCTCAGTTATGGTTGCTTCCTCAACTGGCTCTTTGTCAACCTCTTCAATCCCCGGATTCCCTTCCATCACTTTTTCACTTGTCAAGGTTATTGCCTTGCAACGCTTCTTACTATCACTTCTTGGATTCAACTCAATGTTGCTAGGTAGGGCCCCATGAGGTTGGTTATTCAAGGTTTTAGCAAGATGCTCCAACTGTGTTTCCAAGCTTCTTAATGAAACAGCTTGACTTTGGATCCTAGTATTTTGATTATGAATGATGGGATCTGTTTTTGCCAAAGACATCTCTTCCATTGATGGCTTACTTTCAACTAATAGTGGAGGTACTTTGGATTCTTGACTGGAACTCAAAGCATTGAAGCAAGAAGGGTTACTACTATAATGCTCAAACTTAGAATTTTTAGGGCATTGGTCATATAGATGCTTTGCTCCGCACAATTCACAACTTATGAATGAGCTTATGGCATCAACAGTTGCTTGAACCTTTAAGCTATGCAGCTACTTAGTTAAAGTTGCTATTTGGGCACACAATGCATTAATAACTTTAACTTTATTGATCTCTGTAGCACTTATTGGCATATGTCTCTCCGACTGCCAATGATAATTGCTTAATGCAATGGTCTACAACAAGTTCTAAGCCACATCCACAGGCTTTGCCATTAAAGAACCACCAGCAAAAGCATCAATAATTGTTTGGAATGTTGAATATAATCCATTGTAAAACGTTTGAACCTGCAACCACTTGGGAAACCCATGATGAGGACACCTTTGCAATAAGTCCTTAAACCTTTCCCATGCTTCATATAAATTTTCATGGTCATATTGACAAAATGACATGATATCATTTCGCAATTTGGCAATCTTACCTGGTCGGAAATACTTGGCTAAAAATTTATTGGCTAGATCTTCCCAAGTTGTAATGGAATCTGCTGGAAGAGAATTCAACCACCATTTGGCTCTATCCCTAAGAGAAAATGGAAACAACCTCAACTTGGCAGCTTCCTGACTCACCCCATTTTGCTTGAAGGTATCACATACATCAAGAAAATTCAAGATGTGAGCAATCAGGTTTTTGAAGGCAAACCCCCAAACTGAGCATGAGATTGCAATAAATGAATTATGTTCAGATTGATCTTGAAATGACTTGCTTCAATTGCAGGCTTTCTTATGCTTGGGCTCAAAAAATGTATCGTTGGGGTTGCATATTCATAAAGCTTACGATTGTCCTCATTTTCCATCTTAGCCTCCCAAGTTTAGAACAAGTAGTACTTGTAAAAATCCAATAAAGAAACAATAGAAAGAAAACAACAAAAAATATTATATCTAAGATTCATACTTAACACAACTAGAGGTACCTAGAAAAAAATAACCAAACAACCAATCCTAAAACAAATCTAAATGCAGTCAATAAGAATTAAATTAAGAAAAATGCTTGATCTAAGGTGCATACTCAACACTAATATCAGAAACATCTCAACTAAGTTCCCCGAAAACGGCGCCAAAAACTTGTTTATCGCTCAAACGAAATGATACGGTTCAAGTGTACACCGCCAACAAGTAGTAAAGTGATGAGAAAAGAGTATCGTCCACAGGGAATTGAGCTAAAACAGACCGAGTACTAGTGTATTCATATTTACCAAATTCAAGCTATCATAATCTAGTGTTTAATTCAAAGTTAGCAAACTAAAATTAAACTAATTGCAAAAGAAATAAATAGAGTTAATAACTTCACGATGAAACTAATCAAAAGAACTTAAGTGCAAGAGAGATCCCTAGAATTGTAGTCTAGCTTAGCAATTCGATTGTGAAATCAACTTCAATTCACCCTAATTCAATGTTATGAGTTAGTCTTAGCCTATTTTGTCATTATAAAAACATTTCGATTTCTTATAAATTCTATTTTTCTCTAATTCAATTCCCTATATTCCTATGGGAACCTAAATCAAAGAAATGCATTAAGCTTGACTAATTTGATTCTACAAGACCCATCGGTATATGCCTATCCTTTGGGTAAATCTAGTTAACCACTCCATTGATTGAACTATAATGATGTAGTATTAAGCCCTTGGACTAAATTCAAGTTGTCTTTTCCAAGTACTCAAATACTCATTAAATCCCTAATTGGTGATCAAACATAGAGGGCAAACCAAGCATTAAGCTAAATAAACTCCATAAACATTGAAATAAAGATGAAAGAGTGTCAATAATTACAATTTACATGCTAAGAACTACAATCCTAAGGAAAAGAGTTTTTAGCCTAGCTTATTTAAGAGATACAACAACCCAAAACCACCACCTTGGAGATGAAGTTCCCTCTGAGCTTTTCACCCCTCTCGGCTCGCAAGCTTCCAAAATGTTTGAATGGTCGAACCCTAGGTTAAAATGCTTTCTAATCAGCTAAAAAATCGGGTTCCAAAATTGCACCTGCGCCGATTGCCTATAGCACATCGATTATGTGCTGCAGCGCATGCTCTCTGATCTGCTTGCCCTATAGCACACGGGCTTGTGCTATAGCACACTGCTTCTGTCTCTTTGTGCAGCCATTGTGCTATAGCACACGGGTTTGTGCTATAGCACACTTCCTTTGCTTGCTTCCTTTGATGTTTTACTTCCAAATGTGCCCCAACTTGAATTCTTCTCCTCTAAAATGGCCCTAAGCTCAAAAGCAAAACACAAGTAAGTCCCCAAACTCAATTAAGTTCAACAAAACACTCACAAATGAAATCAAAACAATTAAAAGTCACACAAACTAACATTTAAAAGCCTAAGAGAATAACAACACTCTAAAATGAAATTAATTTTGGCTTAAAGACAATGAAAACCTCTTAAAGTCCATGAAATACTAGCCTAAATAACTCTATTTCATAGAGTTAACAGAGAATTTTCTTGGTCAAGTGCTTCATAAGCAACTAGATCCACCAGCCTTTTGGCGATCTAATGTGCTCGACGTTCCATCGTGCTACCTCTGACGGGAGCATCTTCTTCCTATTTGTATTACATAATTTTTATTTGGATAAAATACAGAGGAAATCAATCCTAATATTGAAAAGTAATAAGAATAGAGGCATGTACATGAGTTGCATATGATGATCTTTTGCCAAATACTTCAAAAAGAATTTAAATTCTTCATCATTTTGTCGAATTTGAAATTACAAACTTCCAATAAACTCTTTCTCTCTTTATGTCGTCGAGAGTCTTGTCCCTTCCTCCTATTTCAAATCCTTTATATGCCTTTGAATGTATTTCTATCTATCAAAGGAATTGAAATTGAATTCAATTAAAGTTACAAAGAGATTCTAATTTTGAAAAAATAAAGTTTTTATTTTATGTGATTCAAATATGCCACGTCAATTCACTAGCTAATTTTTCAATATACCTTTCCTGCAAAATTGTATTTTCTTTGCGTGATCCAATGCAACAACATGCAAGACTCATAAAATCTCAAAATGGGTTAATGAGCAACCATTTTATACTATACAATATCTTGTACAAGATTTAAATCTTTTTTCTTGTGTTAATTAAAAACATTATAATGATGAATTTTTTTTTCATAATTTATAGCATTTTCTTATTGAAAACCAACCAACTAAAGCAATCCAAATTGATTATGATTGATTTGGATTGGATCGGTTGGCTCTTATAAAGCATTGGATTGATTGGATGACTTTTTCAACCATCCAATTAAATCGGTTTGGTTGGTCCGATGACCTAAGCTGAACTGAATATATACTAATGATGACACTAAATACTACTTTTATTTTCTTTTACCTTTGGTAATTCGTTGATTCGATCTTCATAGCACTATCTTCAAACTTCTTCCAATGGCATCATCGTTATCATATTCATCATCTTTATGCACCATGATACTAGTTACGTATATACACGTTGATACGGATCAAGTGGGTCATAAGAGACTTGGGCCAACAAACTGAAAAAAAGGGTTCGCAGGCCTCCTTATTGGGCCCAGGATTATACCTCACTGTAGATCACAGCATAGTTAGTTACCACTGAGCTCGAGATTGGCATTGAGCTGAAGCTTTATATTCTATTATTTTGTTTGTGACCATTAGCTTGATTTTGATTGTAAGCTCTTGTAGCTGTGGAGTTATTCTTCTGACTCAAAAAGGAGAAGTTCATTGCGTATAATTGCCAATTCTTTAGGCAATTGATTCAGCATTAATCCATTTACTTCCATCCTCTGTCTCTCCACTCTTATTTTTACTTATAAGCTTACCATTTTGGTGCTTTCTTTGAGAGACCATAGATGGCTGAAGGAACTCGCTATGCAGAAGTCAAGGCAATTACCACTGAATTACAAATGGGCCAAGATGAGTTGCAAAAATGACAAAATGTAATCGGGGAACAGATGATCAAAATCCAGGCGGAGATGAAGGGATACCAGGACTCTTTCAAAGGCTTGAAAGAGATGATGAAGTGATTGATGCTACGACTTCTAGAACCAAGCGATGAGGAAGAGGATCAATCGAAAGGGATGGTCATTTCTGAGGAGAGCGGGAATCAGAATTTTGGCAAGAGTTTGAAGTTCGACGTTCCTCCCTATGATGGAACTACTGACATGGAGTATTGGATCTTCATGTTTCAGGAATTTTTTGAAGTATATACTATACCAAAAGAGCATTGGATCAATGTTTCAGCCTTGAATATGGAAGGATCGGCGTATGGATGGTACATGTGGAGTAGACGAAACAAACTCTTCCGTGACTGGAGCAGCTTTCTGGCAGCATTGCGATTACGGTTTAGAGATAGCGTCTATGAAGACCCTAAACAAGCATTGAAGGAACTGATGCAGATTAATACCGTGGAAGAGTACCAGTCAGAGTTTGAGACGTTAGCTAACAAGGCTATCAGGTTGGCAAAAGATTGGCTTATAAGTTTCTTCATCGGTGGGCTGAAAGAATACATCAAGAGTGAGGTAGTGTTAGCTAAACCTACTTCTTATTATGAAACTGTGTCAATTGTTAAGCTACATGAACAAAGACATGAAAAGGTGCAACAAGCTGTACAACCAATTTTTTCGAAACACATCCCTGTTTCTGGAAGCAAGCCATTGATTGTATTGCCTATTAGCACTTACCATAGCCCAATCAAGAGTTTACCCACTCTGAACAGTACAAGGAATGGAACACAGAACTCTGGCAGTGCGGACAACTCTACTCCAAATCCCAAGGCATTACCATACAAAAGATTTACACCGGCGGAGTTGAAGGAGAGGTGTGCAAAGGGGTTATGTTATTACTATCCTGAAAAATATAACCGTAATCATAAATATAAACCCACTTTTTGTGTGCTAATTGTGGAGGAGGATTTAGAGGAATTTATGCACAATGATAATGAGGGAGAGATACATAACTTGCAAGGAATGGAGGAAACTGAGGCGACTATAGAAGTGATTCCAGAAATTAGCTGAAATGGTTTAGAAGGGCAGTTTCACCCAAGTACCTTAAGGGTGGCTGGAGAGTGGAATGACCAAGTGGTGCATATATTAATAAATAGTGGAAGTACCCACAATTTTGTGAAGAGTGGGGTAGCAACACGGCTGAATTTAGCTACCGCGTCGATCAAACCATTCAAAGTGCAAACTGGCAGTGGAGTTTATTTGCGATGTGAAAAAAGATGTGAAGGAGTGCCACTTGACATCCAGAATCAAGTTTTTGTGGTGGATCTAGTTGTTCTGGATTTGAAGGGCACAGAGATAGTGTTGGGTGTGTAGTGGTTAGCCACACTGGGAGATATTGTTACTAACCACAAGGATCTCACAATGTCCTTCCAAGTAGGAAACAAAACTGTAAAACTCGGAGGAGATTCACTGTTGAAATCTGAACCTATTAATGCTAAGGGAATCAAGCAAATGGTGGAGGAGAAGACGTTGGCCTGCTTATATTCTCTCCATATGGTACCCAAGGTAGCAGAGAAGGGTCAAAATAGCATACGTGAGTCTCTTCAACTGGTTGAAGAGCGGTTTTCTGAAGTGTTTGAAGAGCCAAAACAGCTACCACCAGAGAGATGGATTGATCATCGCATTGAACTTAAGCCAGAAGCCAAACCTATATCCATTAGACCATACAGGTACCCACACTTTCAAAAAGCTGAAATTGAAAGACTGGTAGAGGAGATGGTAAAAGCGAGTATAATCAGAGATAGTCGCAGTGCCTTCTCATCTCCAATATTGCTAGTTAAGAAGAAGGATGGAAGTTGGAGATTTTGTGTCGATTACCGAGCGTTGAATGAGACCACGGTGAAAGAAAAATTTCCAATACCGACCATTGATGAGATTATGGATGAGCTGCAAGGTGCCACTATTTTTTCTAAGCTAGATTTGCGATTTGGATACCATCATATCAGGATGAGGGAAGAAGATATACACAAGACTACTTTATGGACTCACTTGGGACATTACGAGTTTGTGGTTATGCCATTTGGTCTCACCAATGCGCCTGCCACCTTTCAAGCCACGATGAATAGAATATTTCAGCCTTATCTGCGGAAGTTTGTAGCAGTATTCTTTGATGATATACTCATCTACAGCAGAACATTAGTGGAACACGCAAAGCATTTGCAGTTGGTACTGAACATGTTACAGAAACACACAATGTTTGCCAAACTTTCCAAATGTTCTTTTGGCATGGACAAGATTGAATACCTGGGTCACTATATCAGCAAGGAGGGTGTCCATGTGGATCCAAAGAAGATAACAACTATTATGGAGTGGCCGTGTCCAAAGAATGTCAAGCAATTGAGGGGTTTCTTGGGGCTCACAGGCTATTATCGCAAGTTTGTCAAAGGATATGCTTCGGTAGCCCACCCTCTAACTGAATTACTCAACAAAGACCAATTCGGGTGGAATAAGGAAGCCGAGGAAGCATTTCAAGTGCTGAAGGAGCATATGACAAAGGCACCAGTGCTGGCTTTACCAAATTTCCGATTGGGATTTGTGGTCGAGACCGATGAATCAAGCACGGGTATTGGAGCGGTGCTGTCATAAAAGGGCCACCCTATAGCATATTTCAGTAAGAAATTAAGTAAGAAGTTAAGCAAAGCATCCGCTTATGTGAGGGAGCTCTATGCAATCACGCAAGCAGTGATGAAATGGCGGCATGACCTGTTGGGAAGGCGATTCACAATCAAAACTGATCACAAAAGCTTAAAGGAACTCATGCACCAAGTAGTTCAAACTCCTGAACAGCAATTTTACCTTTCAAAACTTTTGGGTTTTGACTTTGAGATAGTTTACCGTACTGGAAGAACCAATCTTCTGGCCGATGGCTTGTCAAGGCAAGAGGACATTGATACAGTCACCGAAATGGAAGGAAGTTGTCATGTCATCACAGAGGTTAAGAGCAACATTGTCGCCGTAGTGCAAAAGGAAAACAAAGAAAATGAAGAACTACAAATCATTCATGGTCTGTTCCAGAAACAACAATGCTCGAGGTTGTTCACAGTAAAGGATGGCATACTCCTTTATGATGGAAGGATATTCATACCAAAGTAGCAGTATTTGAAACAACTAATTTTGCAAATTTTCCACGACTTGATAATGGGGGGACACAGTGTTAACGGTGTGCTCCGAGGAGGAGTTGAGCTTGCCCGAGGTTGGCCGGAATGGGGGCCAGAGATGGAGCTCAAGGTGCGGAAAGGACTTGCGTGGGGTATCTGAGGGTGCTAAGGTACCGAGAGAGTGTGGAATATCGGGGATGATGTACGATAATCCTGCAGGTTGTGTGTAATTCTGTTGAGACTAGATTGCTTGCTTAGTCGCCCGAGTGAGGGTCTATTTATACTTGCGTGTGGGGAGATCATGCTCGACCCACGACCTCGTGGGACGTGGGTCGTCCCACGAGGCTTGTGGAGATCCCACGTTTGGTTGAGGGGAAGCTCTGTGTGGTGACGTGGGCGAGGGCCACATAACAGATGGATGAGTGGTGCCACGTGTCTCCAGCGGGTGCTGCGGCAGTGCTTCTAGAACGTCAATGCCACGTGTCCCTAGGTGGAATATTCCGTAGTTACATAAGTCCCCCAAGTCGGCAGTGACTGATCCTCTTGTGACCTTGTGCAGGAAGTTATTGAAGAGTTCTTGGAGGAGAACACTCGACTGGCTGCGCGGGTGGAGGAGCTGGAGGGCGAGCTTTAGGAGGGCAAGGCTAGCGCCCTGCGGGTCCGTCATCAGGACTTTTTGCGTTTCACGAATTATAGGATGCAGAATGATATAGCCCAGCTGGAGGATTTGATCGGTATCTTGGTTCCTCCAGATGTTAGGGCCATGAAGCATCCTTCTTGGGGGATTCTCCTTTGAGGATTGAGGATTACGAGGTGCCTCCGAATCCTCGAAGGGATCCGCTGTGGTTGGACGGGCCTCCGCATTTATCAGGGGATGCTTAATTTTAGACCGCTATTTTTGTGGTTTTTGGAATTTTCGGGCGATAGACCCCTTATGTGAATATAAAGAAATTTTGAGCACGAGAGTTAGTCAATCGTATTGCATTTCATATTCTTTTAAACACATAGCGTAAGTGTCTCGGGACTGAGACGAGTTAGTAGTACATTTGTCTTGGGACTAAGACGTAGTGAAGTGCCTGCGAGCTTGGCCTTTGGACTAAGCGTAAAGAAACATTATCTACTAAGACATAGCAAAATATTTCTTGAGGCTGCTGGCGTTCCAAGTATTTGGGACGTGTTCGCCCGTCAGGTATGCTAACTTGTACGCATCGTGCAAGGCGATGCCAATAACCCTATACGGGCCTTCCCAATTAGGGGCGAGCTTGCCGTGTAGGCGGTCGCGCCTACTGTTTATCGCTGTTCGAATGACCAAGTCACCTCTTTCAAATCTACGGGGTCGAACGCCTCGATTGTATTTTTGCGCCAGCAGCTGTTTGTATGCGATGTTTCTGAGTGCTGCCGCTTCCCTCCGTTCTTCGACCACGTCGAGGCTGACCCATAAACTCTCTGGATTTGAATCAGAGTAGTTGAGCACCCGATCTGAGGGGACTCCGATGTCGGCTGGGACGATTGCTTCTTGCCCGTATGTTAGAGCAAAAGGGGTTTCTCCTGTGGCCGTGTGTACTGTGGTTCTATATGACCACAAGACCGATGGGAGTTCGTCTACCCATCCTTCTTTTGCATCCGCCAATCGCTTTCGCAGCCCTTCGAGGATGATACAGTTTGCTCTCTCCGTTTTCCCAATGGTCGTCGGATACTCGACTGAAGTAGTTCTGTGGTCTATACTCCATTCTTTGCAGAAATCTTCGAACTTCTCGCTGACAAATTGTCGTCCATTGTCGGTGATCAGCATGTGCGGGGGGCTGAAGCGAGTGACGATGTTCCGCCAAAGGAAGTTTTGAACGTTTTGGGACCTGATGGTGGCCAAGGGTTCGGTTTTGACCCACTTGGTGAAATAATCGTCAGCCACGATGAGGAATTTTCATTGGAGCGTGCCCTGAGGAAGGGGGCCGAGGATGTCCATGCCCCACGTATCGAAGGGCCATGGGGATTAGATGGGCTTTAGTTCACCCGGTGGTTGGTGTATGACCGCGGTGTGGCGCTGACATTGGTCGCAATGGGCGACTAAGGCTTCTGAGCCGGCCCTCATTGTTGGCCAATAGAATCCGGCGCGCAGGGCTCCCGCGGACTGGTGTGTGCCGCGTACGCCTTCATGGATTTATTGTAGCACGTAGCTTGCTTCTTCGGCCGAGATACACCGGAGGTGTGGGGATGAAAATCCCTTTTTGTATAGGTCATTCCCCCAGAAAAAGTATCGAGTTGCTTGCCTCATAATTTTCTGAGCGAGTTCTTTGTCTGTAGGCAGGGTGCCCACTGTTATATATGCCTTGATGGGGGCCATCCAGGAATTTTCGATTGTAATCGGCAATATTTTTGGGTTTATACTCGGGGTGCGAAGCGTGGTTCACAAGACCGTCTTAAGTCTCGATTGGCTCGGTGTGGTGGCTAATTTGGAGAGGGCATCAACCTGGGTGTTCTGGTTCCGGGGGATCCATGTAATCAGGACGGATTTGAACCTGCTGATTTCTTGTTTGGCACGCTCCACATATTTGATGATAATGGGGTCCTTTGCCTCAAAATCTCCATTTAGTTGTCCGGCCACTAGTTGTGAGTCGCTGAACAGCTTGACCTTTGAGGCGCCCAGGTCATAAGCTAGCGCTAGTCTGGCTATAAGTGCTTCATATTCAGCTTGATTGTTGGAGGCTGGGAACGTGAAGCGCAGGGCTTGTTCCACTTTGATTCCGTCGGGGCTCTATGCGATGATGCCGGCACCCGCGGATTTCTCGGTCGAGGAGCCGTCTACATAGACTAGCCATGGGGATTTTTCTGGCTGTGGCTGAGTAGACTCATCGCTGACGAAGTCTACCAAAGCTTGGGCTTTGAACGCCCGACGGGGCTCGTATTGAATGTCGAACTCTGATAGCTCGACCGCCCAGTTTGTCATTCGCCCTACTAAGTCTAGCTTTTGCAGTATTTGTCTCAGGGGTTGGTCAGTTCGGACTATAATCGTGTATTGTTGGAAGTAGGGTGGAAGCCTTCTGGCCAAGTGGACAAGAGCTAGTACGAGCTTCTGCACCCATTGGTACCGAAGTTGGGCTCCCTGCAAGGCATGGCTTGTGTAATAGACTGGGAACTGTTCGACTCCTTCCTCCCTTATTAGTGCTGAGCTTACAGCGTGGTCTGTGGTAGCTAGGTAAAGTATGAGGGTCTCCCCTTTGACCGCCTTGGCTAACACTTGAGGTTTGGCTAGGTAAGCCTTAAGGTCTTGGAAGGACTTTTCGCATTGCTCAGTCCATTGGAACGCTGGTGTTGTTTTCAGAATTTTGTAGAACGGAAGACATCGGTCGGCCATTGATAGGAATCTGGTGAGGGCCGCTAACCTTCCGTTCAACCTCTGTACCTCTTTCACCGTTCGTGGTGGTTCCATTTTGAGAATGGCTGCGCATTTCTCGAGGTTGGCTTCGATTCCTCGTTTTGTGATCATGAATCCTAGGAATTTTCCCGCCGATACGCCGACAACGCATTTGGTTGGATTCAGCTTCATTTGGTACGTTCGCAAAATAATGAAGAGTTCTTCCAGACGTGCTAGGTGTTGTTCGAGCTCCATGGATTTGACTACCATATCGTCGACGTAGACCTCGAGGTTCCGACCTATTTGTTCTCGAAAAATTATGTCCAAAAGGCATGACTCTATAGCAGTAGAGTTAGCATGTTGAACGTGAGAAGACCGGTAAGTAAAAGCCGGCACTATATGTTATATGATTACTTGATGATTGATGATGTGGAACAAACTGCTGCATGCTTATATCTGTTAAATGCATGTGAGTGTTTGGTTGAAATTTATGTTGTTGTGTGATCACCAAGAATGTATGCTAACTAACAATAACTAGTTGTTTTTGCATGTGGTTGTGTTCGACTCCCAAACCCAGCGCTACGGTACCCACCTTGCGCCGGGGACGGGAGAGTCCTCACTGAGTCGCGTGGTTAAGACTCACACCTCATTTTTACTACACAGAGACAGGTTAAGTACAGGTGGAAGAAGTCTAGGTGGAGCGAGGAACGAACAAAACTTTCCAAGACCCACAACTTGTTCATGTGGGTGAATAAATTGTAGTTGTAATTTAAATTACTTTATTATTGTATCATAAAGTAAAGGGTAGACGTAATCAATTAGATTGTATTACTAAATCTAGAACTGTCAGCTTCACATACCTTAAAGATCAGAGTTAGTTATATTGCGATACAGGGAAAACTTATTTCTATAATATACATATATATATAGATATATCTGTTGCATGTGAATAGGATAGGCAGCATCTTCGGATGTGTAGCCAGTACACAGGTTATATATATTATGTGTGTTTTCCTATATCTATATCCTGAAGCAGCACTGGCCGTGGATTTGCTTGCCTAGGATAGGCCACCGTTTCGGTGTAGCCATGGTATTATAATGCATGTGAATGTATTTTCATTAATAGATATCCTGTCAATTAGATGATAAGGCTTACAAGCATAGGGGTATTCCCTGTGTCTGTGCCGGTCACGGTCCTCTAAACAGGCATCGTGACAACCAATATGTGCTGGAGTTGGCACATGATGAACTTTTTGCAAGATGCTTATGTCAAGACATTTTATATGCATCAACTTGCAGGGACCATCAATTCTCTAAAAGGATTAACAAGCAAGCAATTCATGTATTGTATAGTCTCTTGTACAAGATAGCTGTAATACCCGAGAAAATTTTTCGAAGTTTAAATTAAAATAAAAGGGAAAGAAAAGAAGTAGAAAATAATTTTTAGGATTTAATTCAGGACCTAAGAAATTGGAAGCCTGAATTAAATAGGGAAAGGAGTTAATTTAAAAATACATATTAGTTATTATTTATTTAATTATTAATTAATTTATTTTTAATTATATTTATTTTATTATTATAATTATTTTATTAATTAATTATATTACTTTTTATTAATTAATTATTTAATTATTTTATTTAATTTGGGGTGGGGGATGCCGTGGGTTTAAGGGATAAAAGGAAAAAGAATAGAGAGGAGAGGGACGCACGGGAGAGAGAAACGTGAAGGAGAGAGAGAGCCGAGAAGAGAGAGAGGGAGCACGTAAACAGAGAAGGAGGGACGATTCGCCGGAGAGAGCCGTCCGATGCCGGACACGACCACCGGAGCTCGACTCCAACGTCTTCCACGCCTCTCATCGATCGAATCAAGGTTGGTAACCCCAATTTCATTCGAAACCCTCAATTCCTCCATTTTTAGGGATTTCTTCGATTCACCTTCGATTGAGTTGTTTCGAGGATAGATTGAGACCTAGAAAGTTTTCTTGAACACTTAGTTGGGGTAGGAATCGAGACTATACCCTCGGGTTTAGCCAAATTCGAATTTGGAAGGATTTGGTGTTGAAATTATAATTATTCCTAATTTAGGGAAATTGTTGATAATTAGGATGGAGCTTGGATTTGAGTAAATAGGCTTGGATTGGTATTACTGAAATTATATTCTTGAAATATTAGCTGAACAAGACCCGTGAAGAGCTGGCCCGAGGTTACTTAGGTTGAACCTTGATGTTAACGTACTGGGTCCTTGCTCGATTTGCCCAAATACACTTTAAGGGTGATGTTGAGGGCTCCAAACCTCTTCTTTTCAATCTTAAACACCCTAGAATAATTCTAAATATGCTATCAAGCATGAAGAATTATTTTAGGTACTTTCTTGTTTCTCATGGATGGAAACTTGCGGAACAATAAAGTCCAAATTTTGAAGTGGCAACTTTATTTCTTCGTAATTATTAGGAAACCTTTAGTAGGATAACTTAAAAGTATATTGAGGTTTAGTAACTCGAATCCAAGGCTGCAAAATAAATTCAAGGTGAGTGATAGTTGTACAAAACCATGTGTGAAGCACTTGAGACTCTCATGGAAGAGAGGGAAGACGGATAAGAGCAAGAACACGGTTCTTGGCGACGTCTAGGTGCATTTTTAGGCACGAGTGTAATACCCGAGAAATTTTTTTCGAAGTTTAAAATAAAATAAAAGGGAAAGAAAAGAAGTAGAAGATAATTTTTTGGATTTAATTCAAGACCTAAGAAATTGGAAACCTGAATTAAATAGGGAAAAGGGATTTAATTAAAAATACATATTAGTTATTATTTATTTAATTATTAATTAATTTAATTTTAATTATATTTATTTATTATTTTATATATTTAATCATTATAATTATATTTAATTATTTTATTTTATTTTAATTAATTATTTATTTTAGTTGGGGGCCGTGGGTTTAGAAGTAAAGAGAAAAAGAAAGAATAAAAAGTGAGAGAGGGATGTGTGACAAGTGAAGAAAGAAAGGAAAGAAAGAATAGAAGAGAGAGAAAGAGTCGGGAGGTAGAGAGAGAGAGAGGGGGACGCGTGAGGGAAGAAGAAGGGGGAAGGAGGAGGAATCTCGCCGGAGGAGAGCTAGTCGACGCCGGAAAAGCTCACCGGAGCTCGACTACAACATTTTCCACACCTCCCACTGATAGAATCAAAGGTTGGTAACTCCAATTTTATTCGAAACCCTTAATTTCTCCATTTTTAGGGACTTCTTCGATTCACCTTCGATTGAGTTGTTTCGAGGGTAGATTGAGACCTAGAAAGTGTTCTTGAACACTTAGTTGGGGAAGGAATCGAGACTATACCCTCTGGTTTAGCCGAATTCGAATTTTGAAGGGTTTGGGGTTCAAATTCTAAATATTCATAAAATGTGGAAATTGTTGATAATTAGGATTGAGCTTGGATTTGAGTAAATAGGCTTGGATTGGAACTATTGAAATTTTATTGTTGAAATATTAGCTGAACAAGACCCGTGAAGAGCTAGCCCGAGGTTACAAAGGGTGAACCTTGACGTTAACATGCCGGGTCCCTGCTCGGTTTGCCCAAATACACTTTAAGGGTGATGTTGAGGGCTCCAAACTTCTTCTTTTCAATCTTAAAACACCCTAGAATAATTCTAAATATGCTATCAAGCATCAAGAATTATTTTAGGTACTTTCTTGTTTCTCAAGGATGGAAACTTGCGGAACAATAAAGTCCAAATTTTAAAGTAGCAACTTTATTTCTTCGTAATTATTAGGAAACCTTAAGTAGGATAATTTAAAAGTACTTTGAAGTTTTCTAACTCGAATCCAAGGCTCCAAAATCAATTCAAGGTGAGCGATAATTGTATGAAACCAAGTTTGAAGCACTTGAAACTCTCATGGAAGAGAGGGAAGACGGATAAGACCAAGAACTCGATTCTTGGCAACGTCTATGTGGATTTTTAGGCACGAACATACCATACGCATATGAGTTGCATATAGTTAAGATTGTTAACCACGTGATGCAATTGTTAGGAAACCACGATTCGTCCGGAGCGGGAGTTACTCCAGGACAAACACAAGGAAGCCCTCAAGGTGAGGGGTTTCCCATCCTTGCCCGATAGGGTTGATTGAGGATGTGGATATGTGGTTTGCTTACTTGCCTATTTGTAAAAATTATTTAGTGTTAACATGCTATTGTTGTTCCTAAATTGAAATATATGAAAGTACTTGTATATGTGTGTTTGATTACAGCCAAAGAGGTACTGGAGGGTATCCATGTGATGACATGAGATACACCCAACAGTACAAGCAAGGGGGTAAGTTATTGATTGAGTCCAAGGTTTGGTTTACCTTATTAATTAGAAAATCATTAAAGAAATCGTAAAGAATTTGTTTGTAAACGTCGAAGTTTTATGGTAATCAAACTTTGGAAAGACCTTAGAGCTAGGTTATGATCTAATCAAGGGTTTAGGTATTAAATAAGGCTAAAGAAGATCTCCTAATTGATTAGTGAGTCATAGGGAGGTTCACACTACCTAGGTAAAGTCAATTTAGGATAGTAATGGGTACATAGAGTCAGAATCCCAGCTGAAAGCTCGGGAGGAGAAACAAGTCAGATCAAGTGGCCCATGGAGGTCATTGCTCTAGCTTGTTCTAGGGCCAATTGATTTAAATTACCTGTTGAGGCCATTGCCCTAGCCTGGCACTAGGGTCAGTTAAAGATTAAAAGAAATTGCCCGTTGAGGCCATTGCCCTAGCCTGGAACTAGGGTCAGTTAAAGATTAAAAGAAATTGCCCGTTGGGGCAATTGCCCTAGCTTGGCACTAGGGTCAGTTAAAGATTAAAAGATTTGCCCGTTGAGGCCATTGTCCATTGTGAGATACATGAACCTGTTCAGTGATTTATAGCTTTCAGATAACATGTTAAAAGCGATTGCTTGTTTATGAGAAGCATGATAGAAGAGCATGATCCTTAGGTTTATCTTTGACTTTATGTCATATTATTTTCTGATAGTAATATAACATTTGATAAACTGGATTTTCATGCGCATGTGATTGTGGGTGTTTCCCTTTCCCCATTTGTAGTGGTACCCGCCGCTACGCCGAGGATAGGAAACTTCTCACTAAGTCTGTTTGACTCACTCCCTTTGCTTCAATGTTTTAGATACAGGTATCGGGCAGGCATTGACATCCAGACAGTGATACGGACATTAGACCAACCCTAAAGCACTTGTTCGCGTGCATGGATATTTTGTTATATTTTGATTATGTTGTACATATTGTAAGTTGTAGATATTGTGTATATATTTACAGCTTTTGATGTACGTCCACTCTAGAATTTTCGGCTTCACATGTACTTAAAGACAGGGTCCAGTTTCGGGGAAAAACTAGGATATACGTATGAGTATATATACTGCTGCATGTGAATAGGATTGATCGTACGTATTGAGACGTACGATCAATATGATATGGATAGATATATTACGTGTGTTTGCTGCATGTGAATAGGATAGATCGTACGTATTGAGATGTACGGTCAATATTATATGAATATTTATATTGTGAGTGTTGATATATATCTATACACTGGACTGAGCTGAAGCGGTATTAAGCGAACCGTGGATTGCAGGTTAATTAGGCCACCAGTGAGGTGTGGCCACTATTATGATATATATATTGATTGTATAGCAGGGTAGTTATAGTTATGTTTACAGGGAAAGGCTTGCGGGTTTAGAGGTAAAAATCTATTCCCGTGCCAGTCACGTACTCCCGGTTTGGGGTGGTGACAAACTTGGTATTAGAGGCAAGTTATTCTTTAAGTCATGTGAAGCCATTGGTTTAACCAGGCGTCAGTTTAAGCTTCGTTGTGAAACCCGGGCACAACGTTGAATTAAACAGGCACTTGTTGGAGTACCCAGCATGTTGAGTCATGAATTCTTTCGAGTCATCGCTTTAAGCATAGAATTTGTATGTGAAATTCTATTCAAAGCATATAACCTGTATAGTACACAAGTGCTGATGAGCAATAAGGCGTAAGGTGGGGTGACAGTGACCCCGGGAACCTTAGGATGCCATAATAGGGAAATGAGACATCCATGGAGGATGCAGGTGTTAAATAAGACGATGCGTCTGCTCTGTTAGCGGTGCATTGTGTGCTATGGTATATGCGCAAGTTCTTTGATTATAGTATGGAATGCAAGTAGAATAGAAATATGCACTAAATGGTAGTTCAGGCTAGGAATGGTTTGTAAAGTGAAAGAAAAGACACGCTTGGCGTGTAGAAAAGAAAGTAAACCCATGGGGCGAGTGAAATGGATAGTTTATAGACAAGAATAAACAGGGCCATGAGGTGTGAGTTTATAAACAACTGTGCGGTATGCTATGGCTGAAGGAAGTGAGTTGTGAGTTGTCCTTCCTAGAAAGTAAACAGAAAAGAGGTGATTTATGCCACGGTATAGAAGTAGAAGTCTACAGACTAGAAAATCAGGATACGGTATATGGAAGGGCAAGGTGGCTGAACCATATGTCGTAGAGATAGATGTTAAGAAGTAGAGGTATATGTAAACATGTAGAGCGTGACCATATGCCGAGCAGGAAACAGAGTAAATGGTAACGCACAGGGAAGGAGCCTAGTCCAACCCTGCGCTCGATCCATGAATTGCTAGCTCCTTAAGCAAACAAGGGGGGAAAGAAGGAATTAAGCCCAACCAAACTCTCTTGGGTTGCTTAAGGAAGTGCATAAAGAATAGGATATTGATCACATGAGAAATTTTTGTAAAAAAAAAAAGAAAAAAAATCTTTTTGGTCTTTCCGAATGAGAGATTCTGAAAGACCCTCAAACTTTTCTTAAAAATACTAGGGATAACCATTGGAAAGCAAATTTTCATGAAAACTCTTTCTTAATTTGTGTCATTCCAATTGGTTAAACCCTAACCATTTACGAAAACCTTAGGCGTCATTTTCTAAGAAATAAACTTGAATTAGTTTTTTAAACCCGCAGGGTGCTTAAGAAAACTAACTCATGTGACCAATACCCTACCAAACAATAGTTCTTTTACAGGTAAGCTGTATAAGGATGGTAGATGTAGTTGAGAAATCACTGGCTTGGAGTGATTAAAGTTAAGTAGACATCGAAAAGCACTAAAAGAGTGCTAAAGTGCCAAGGGAGTATACAGGTAAACCTAAGGGTTTCCGATTAAGAGGCCATAGGGTGATTATGGACCCGAAAGCATTAGACCGGAGCAGGTCTAGAAGTGGAAATGGGCATAGACCTTTGGGTACCGTCCAGGGATAAGAAAATTGGTGCTATTGCGGTAGATAGTTCTCGAACGAGATAACGTGAGAGATAAACCCCAAAGGGACTCGTGGAGGCTCGAGGGGAGAGAAAGTAGACAGGGATAAGTGGCCCCGTAAGGGGGGAAAGAGCGGAAGCCTATAGGACCCCATAGGATAAGATTTAAGTAGGAAGCGGAGAACCAACTACTATCGTAAGTGCATGTATAGTACACAGATTGTAGTGGACATAGCTAGGCAAGCTAGTTCCACAAGTTGGTGAACCGTAAATCCGTTAGTCTGATGCCCGTGTATGGGTGGAGACTAAGTGGACAAACCAAACGTATAAATGGCTGTGTGGGTGCCATAAAGGGAAAAATTAACCGTAAGGAAGGTTAATCGAGAAAGAGAATTTAGTAAGTAACGAGTATTGAGAAATACTCGAAGAAAGAGTACCACGTAGGTACGAAATGGAAAAGAAGAGAGTGAATACGGGAACGGAGTCGGGTAAGCATCTGGGGATGTGAGCCAAAATGATAAAACAGGTATGCTACTATTGGGGGCGATTGGAACCCAATGGGTAACACACTTGCTAGAGGCGGTATATTTTCGTGAACATATGCCACATCGTAAGAAAGGAAAAAGTCAAACCGTGGAAGCGGATTCCGTTTGGTCAAGGCGAGTAGAGCATATCCGGAAAGGTTCTTGCTGGAGTTAACGGATCAAGTATTCCAAGTAGGAATACAGGATCTAAGTGAGTTGAGGAGTCTGAGTGGGCCAAGTTGGGGTAAAAGCCAACGGAAACCCAATGAGTAGAGTTAGCATAGGATGTGCAACTCTAAGTGGACTAACTTGAGGATGGTATAGATCCACAATCATAGTCGTGTTAAGTGAGGTCTTCGGATGTGAAGATCGAACTGAGCCTGAGGCAGAGTAATGAGTATGATGGTAAGGAGGAGACTGATGAGTTTCCATTATAAACAGAAATGACTACAAGTACTAGTCAGAGAAGAGTCTAAATCAGTCAGACATAGGATGTCGACAGGGAGTAACTTGAAGTGTTTATGGAAACCACTAAGGGTAAGTGTAGAAGTCCGAAAAAGAAAGGGGTAGAGTTCGTGTGGGATAACAAGTGCGAAGAGAGTTTTGAAAAGCTAAAGCAAAGTCTCACCACAGCACTGGTGTTGGCTCTTCCTGAGGGCACCGGAGGCTATGTAGTTTACTGTGATGCTTCACGAGTTGGGTTAGGGTGTGTTCTTATGCAGCATGGCAAGGTGATTGCTTATGCGTCCAGGCAACTCTGGAAGCATGAGAAAAACTACCCGACTCATGACCTTGAAATGGCAGCGGTGGTATTTGCCTTGAAAATTTGGAGGCACTACATTTATGGCAAAACATGTGAGGTATACACAGACCACAAGAGCCTTAAGTACATTTTCGAGCAGAAAGATCTAAATCTGAGACAACATAGGTGGATGGAGTGTTGTTGAAAGACTATGACTGCACGATTTTGTACCATCCTGGTAAGGCGAATGTGGTGGCAGACGCTCTGAGCCGAAAATCAATGTGTAGCTTAGCCCATATCAATGTAACACGGAGGCCGTTAATTCGGGAAATACATAAGCTGGAATAGTTTGGAACTCAGTTCGAAATTGAAGATTCCAACTTGTTTCTAGCTCATATCCAAGCTAAGTTAGCTCTAGTCGAAGAGGTTAAATCCAAACAAGATCAAGACGCCGACCTCAAACAGATCAGAGATACAGTGGTTAAGGGGGAGAAGGACGACCCCCGATTCTCCATAGATGACAGTGGTATACTCCGGGTGGAGGGACGGCTGTGTGTACCTATAGTGGATGATTTGAAAGAAAGAATCCTTGATGAGGCACATAAGACAGCGTACACAGTCCATCCGGGTAGTAATAAGATGTACCAGGATCTGAGAGAATTATACTGGTGGAATGGTATGAAGAAAGATGTGCAAGAGTACGTATCTAGATGTCTAGTGTGTCAGCAGGTTAAGGCTGCACACCAAAGGCCCCCCGGAACACTTCAACAGATAGAAATTCCTAAATGGAAATGGGAGAGAATTACTATGGATTTTGTGTCAGGATTGTCACGATCACAGAGGTGTTTTGATTCAGTTTGGGTAATCGTTGATCGGATGACCAAGTCCGCACACTTCCTGGCAGTTAAGACCACTTACAGAGTGGGTTAGTATGCCTAGTTGTATCTATCAGAGATAGTGAGGTTGCACAGAGTACCGGTGTCGATTATCTCTGACAGGGGGGCCACAATTTACCTCTCGATTCAAGAGAGCACTGTAGGAGGCATTGGGGACAAGGGTTGATATGAATACAGCGTTTCATCCCCAGATAGACGGGTAGTCTGAGAGGACCATTTAGATTTTAGAGGACATGCTTAGGGCATGTATTATGGATTTCGGCGGAGGGTGGGAGAAATACCTATCGTTAGCAGAGTTTGCTTACAACAATAGTTACCAACCCAGTATTCAAATGGCACCCTTCGAGGCTTTGTACGATCGGAAGTGCAGGTCCCCAATTGGGTGGTTCAAGGTCGAAGAGGCCAAGTTGGTTGGTCCAGAACCTGTTCAGGATGCTTTGGACAAGATAAAGTCCATTAGAGAAATGCTTGTGACGGCTCAGAGTAGGCAGAAGTTGTATGCTGGTAACTGAAGAAGAGAATTAGAATTTGCTGTGGGTGAGCGGGTTTTCTTGAAAATTTTACCAATGAGGGGCGTGATGAGATTTGGCAAGAAGGGAAAGCTAAGTCCAAGGTACATCGGACCGTTTGAGATTCTAGAACGCATAGGAAATGTTGCCTACCAATGTTGCCCACGCCTCCCACCGATCGAATCAAGGTTGGTAACCCCATTTCATTCGAAACCCTCCATTTCTCCATTTGTAGGGATTTCTTTGATTCACCATCGATTGAGTTGGTTTGAGGGTAGATTGAGACCTAGAAAGTGTTCTTGAACACTTAGTTGGGATAGGAAACGAGACTATGCCCTCGGGTTTAGCCAAATTCGAATTTGGAAGGATTTGGAGTTGAAATTATAATTATTCCTAATTTGGGCAAATTGTTCATAATTGGGATTGAGCTTGGATTTGAGTAAATAGGCTTGGTTTGGTATTATTGAAATTATATTGTTAAAATATTAGCTGAACAAGACCCGTGAAGAGTTGGCCTGAAGTTTAGGTTGAGGGCTCCAAACCTCTTCTTTTCAATCTTAAACACCCTCGAATAATTCTAAATATGCTATCAAGCATCAAGAATTATTTTAGGTACTTTCTTTTTTCTCAAGGATGGAAACTTGCGGAACAATAAAGTCAAAATTTTAAAGTAGCAACTTTATTTCTTCGTAATTATTAGGAAACCTTAAGTAGGATAATTTAAAAGTACATTGAGGTTTACTAACTCGAATCCAAGGCTCCAAAATCAATTCAAGGTGAGCGATAATTGAACGAAACCAAGTGTGAAGCACTTGAGATTCTCATGGAAGAGAGGGAAGACAGATAAGACCAAGAACTCGGTTCTTGGCGACGTCTAGGTGCATTTATAGCCACGAGCATGTCACATGTATATGAGCTGCATATAGTATAAGATGTTAACCACGTGAATGCAATTGTTAGGAAACCACGATTCGTTCGAAGCGGAAGTTACTCCAGGACAAACGCAAGGAAGCCGTCCAGGTAAGAGGTTTCCCTTCCTTGCCCTATAGGGTTGATTGAGGATGTGGATATGTGGTTTCCCTACTTGCCTATTGTAAGAATTATTTAGTGGTTAACATGATATTCTTATTCCTAAATTGCAATATATGAAAGTACTTGTATATGTGTGTTTAATTACAAGCAAAGAGGTACTGGAGGGTATCTATGTGATGACATGAGATACACCGAATAGTACAAGAAATGGGGTAAGTTATTGATTGAGTCCAAGGTTTGGTTTACCCTATTAATTAGAAACTCATTAAAGAAACCGTAAAGAATTTGTTTGTAAACGTCGACGTTTTATGGTAATCGAACTTAGAAAAGACCTTAGAGCTAGGTTATGATCTAATTAAGGGTTGGGTATTAAATAAGGATTAAGAAGATCTCATAATTGATTAGTGAGTCATAGGGAGGTTCACACTACCTAGGTAAAGTCAATTTAGGATAGTAATGGGTAGATAGAGTCAGAATCCAAGCTGAAAGCTCGAAAGGGGAAACAAGTCAGATAAAGTCGCCCGTGGAGGCCATTGCTCTTACTTGTTCTAGGGCCAGTTGATCTAAATTTCCCATTGAGTTTATGTTATATTATTATTGCCTGATCGTAATATAACATTTGATAAACTGAATTTTCATGCGCATGTGATTGTGGGTGTTTCCCTTTCCCCAGCTGTAGTGGTACCCGCCGCTACGCCGAGGATGGGAAGCTTCTAACTGAGTTTGTTTGACTCACTCCCTCTGCTTCAATGTTTGAGATACAGGTATCGGGCAGGCATCGACGTCCGAACAGTGATACAGACGTCAGACCAACCCTAAGCACTTGTTCGCGTGGGTGGATATTTTGTTATATTTTGATTATGTTGTACATATTCTAAGTTGTAGATATTGTATATATATTTACAGCTTTTGATGTACGTCGACTCTAGAATTGTCGGCTTCACATGTACTTAAAGACAGGGTCCAGTTTGGGGAAAAAACTAGGATATATGTATGAGTATATAAACTGTTGCTTGTGAATAGGATAGATCGTACGTATGAGACGTACGATCAATATGATAAGGATATATATATTACGTGTGATTGCTGCATGTGAATAGGACAGATCGTACGTAATGAGACGTACGATCAATATGATATGAATATTTATATTATGAGTGTTTATATATATCTATACACTGAACTGAGCTGAACCAGTATTGAGCGAACCTTGGATTGCAAGTTAATTAGGCCACCAGTGAGGTGTGACCACTATTATGATATATATATTGATTGTATAGCAGGGTAGTTATAGTTATGTTTACAAGGTAAGGCTTACGATTTTAGAGGTAAAAATCAATTCCCGTGCCGGTCATGTAATCCCGGTTTGGGGTCGTGACAATAGCTATCTTTGATCCTCCAAATATTGGATATATATGAAGAGTTTTTCAACCATCAGATTAAAGCAGCGCAGTTTGGTTGGTCGGATGACTCAAACCCGTAAATATACATCAGTAAAACAACTTCGAAATTCTTACCTTTGGTAATCCATTTGCAAATATGATACTCATTTGCAAATATTAGTCTCTAACTCACTCAGTTTACATAATTGGTAAAGTGGTTTTGAAACCTCATGAATGGTTTTGACTTTGAAAACTATGGGCAGAATAATGGTTTTAACTTTAGGAAAACTGTGGGTTGGATAATGGTTTATAGGTAGAGAGTAAGTTGTTTGTTTGGTTGTGCAAGGGTTACCATTCACCCAACAACGTATTATTTAATTTCCTCTCCTATAAAATCCTTAAATATATAAACTATATATGCGGAATGTTGTATGTGTTAGAAGATAGGTTATTTGTTATTTTTAAAAGTGTTTTTTTTTTGCCTTTTTAAAAGTGTTTATTTAAAAAGTAGTTTTTTGTGTTTGCAATAGATTTTTTTTTGTTCCCTTTTTTTAATGTGCTAATTTGTGTGTTTTGGGGCTTTTGTGTCCCTCAAAGAAATAATTATTTAATGTGTTCTTATCATTAAATTTGAGTGGAAAGTTAAGGATATTGTTTAGCAATAAGGTAACTTTGCCATAAGCATGCATGGTGTTATCTAGGTCCACAGTGCACAATGACCAATCTTAGCTAGAATATCTTAATCATTGACCAAACACTTGAAGAGATTGAAATTACTTATCATTCAAAAAATATAAATAAAATTAAAAATATCCTCAGAGAGGAACAAAGGAACCGAGACAGTCCATACAAAATCTTGATGAACTAGTTTCGCCTTTTTACAAATACAATCTGCAGTTAAACTACAAGATCTAGGCACCCAACTAAAATTAACATTCTAAAAAATAATGAATAAAAAAATATTCTAGACATTACAAAGTTGGGCATGAATTAATGATGGATGACAATTAATGATGGGTGACATACTATTTAAATTCTACATTAAAGAGGTTCAATTTATCCTATTTTTTAAAATTTTCTTTTTAAAATGATTTAATGTGAAAATATATCATTAACCTAATGTTTTTAAGGATTGAAGAAAATTATATGAAACTAAGCACATTTTATAACTAATAATTGATAACTTAGTGTATATATATATATATATATATATATATATATATATATATATATATATATATATTTGTTTCCATGAGACCAATTTTCTACTTTTTTTGTGCTTAAATCATTAATGAATTATTATTTTTCTTTTAAATCTTACCCCAACTAAGTGTTCAAGAACACTTCCTAGGTCTCAATCTAGCCTCGAAACAATCCGATCGAAGGTGGATCGAAGAAATCCCTAAAAATGGAGAAATTGAGCGTTTCGAATGAAATTGGGGTTACCAACCTTTGATTCGATTGGTGGAAGGTGTAGGAGACGTTGTACCCGAGCTCCGATTAATATTCCGGCATCGGCTAGCTCTCCCCGGTCACTTTTCCGGCGAAACCCCAACTCTCCCTCTTCTTCTTCTCCACGCCTCTCCTCCTTCTCTCTCTTCTTTCTCTCTCTTTCTTTCTTTCTTTTTTTCTCTTCTGACCGCATAGCCTCCTCTCTCTATTCCCTTTCCTTTAAATCATTCTTTTTTCTCCTTTAATCCTTAAGTCACGCACCCCCACCCCAATTTAACATAATTAATTAAAAAAATAAAATAAAATAATTAAATAATAACACTAATAATAATAATTATAATAAAGAAGAGGTGGAAAAATATCCCCAATTAAATCCTCCGCTTTCCAATTAAATTTTTTTTTATTTTCTCTTATATCCCAAATTAGATACCCAAAAATATTCCCTACTCTCTTTTCTCCATTTATTTCAAGTTTCCAATTCCTTAGGTCCTGAATTAAGTCCAAAAATTATTTTCTAGTTCTTTTCTTTCCCTTTCATTTCATTTTAAACTTCGAAAAAAATTCGTCGGGTATTACATGTTTATGTTCCTTTGAAATTTTTATCTTATTTTTGTGCTTTTATTTATAAATAGTTCAAATTAAAAAGTAAATCTTAGCATTTTTCATATTTTATATTCCAATTTATATAACAAAAATATTAATATTATATTTTACAACATTATGTAAAATAACATATGTGTTTTTCTTTTTTCCAATGCAATCTCTATTCTCTAATTTTACATATTTGAGGCATTGGTAACATATGTATTACTTATACACACCATTTTCAACATTCATTCCACGTCCAACAATAATTATTTGTTCTAAAATACATTATTATACCAATCCCACAAACAATGTCACATATTTAGAAACTTTTCTACGCACTACAAGAAATATTTGTTCTAAAATACATTATTAATAGTGGTTGTCAAAATATAAGTTGTTGAAAATACTCATTTTTCTTGTTGTAACGTCAAGTGCTTCAAGATAATCTAGGTCATCAACCAACCTTTTGATAATCCTATGTCCACAACATTCTCTCGTTCTACGCCTGATGCTCATCAAATGGTTCTAACCGTAATAAATAATTAAATATTTTGATCACCAACTCTTCACACTTAGATCTAGCATGACCAAAACTAGACATGCTTAAGTTGCATATGATGAGCTTTTTGTAGGACGTTTTTGTGTAGGCATTTAATAAGCGTCAATCTGCATGGACCGCAAAATCTCTAAAAGGGTTAACAAACAACCAAGCTAGTTCATGTATTTCACAAGCTCTTGTACAAGAGCTATCTTTGATCCTCAAAACATTGGATTTATTGGAAGGATTTTTCAACCATGCATCAATTGAAATTGGTTTGGTTGGTCAAATGATTCAACCCGATAAATATACATGTAATACAAATTTTAAGTTCTTACCTTTGGTATGTTTTGATTTGAGAGCACAAACTTCAAGCTTCTTCCAATGGCATCATCATTATCATCTTCATCATCTTTATACACCATGATTCTAGGCAACATAAAGACACAAACTTTATTTGCTATGGGAAAAGAGACTTATGAGACTGGTTTGCAAATATGGGTCTGTGCGTCACCCAATTTATATATTTTAGAAAGTGGCTCTGGAACCCGTAAGTGATTTTAACTTTGAGAAAACTATGGGCAGAATAGTGGTTTTAACTTTAAGAAAACTATATGATGGATAGTGGTTTTAGCTTTGAAAAAATGATAGAGTAGGCTGTTTGTTTGGTTGTGCAAGGTCATGATTCACCAAACAATAATAGGTTATTGTTTACTAATAAGATAAGGATATGAGTGTTTACCAATAAGGTAACTTTGCCTTAAGCATAGTGCTATCTAGAACCATAGCACACAATCAATCTTATCCAGAATATCATATCATTGACCAAACACTTGATAAGATTGAAATTGATTATCATTAAAAAATTTAAGATTTGAAAATATTCTTGATGTCACAAAGTCAGACATGAATTGATGATGGGTGACATACTATTTTAATTGTACATTTTATTACAGAGGTTCTTTATATTATATTTTTAAGATAGTTCACTGATTTCAAGAATATTTGAGGAAGAGATACAATTTTTCATATTTTTCAAATATTTCTTTTCTAAATAATTTTATGTGGCAAATATACTATAACCTTATGTTTTTAAGATTCGAAAAAGATTTTTAGAATCTATGCATTTTCTAACTAATAATAATAACTTAGTAGTTATATTATATATATAAATAAATTTGTTTCCATTAATTTAAGTATGTAAAAAAATTTCTATTTTTGTTTGATCAATTCATTAATGAATTATTATTTTCCTTTCAAATGTAAAATTATTTTGTCAAATTTTAATCATATATAATTTTCTTGTTGATTATCTCTTTCTTTCAATGTATTATTTCAAATTTTAGGTTGAATTATTTATTTTAACCAATTACGTGTATAATGAACACTACCCTAAATTTAAGAAATAAAGTCATTTAGCCTAAATATAAATTAGATTCCGTTATTTGAACCATGAAAAATTTATGTTCTTGTAGCATTTCTCAAATCATTAATAAATGATTTATTTTTCTTTAAAAATAAGAAATAAAGTCATTTAGCCTAAATATAAATTAGATTCCGTTATTTGAATCGTGAAAAATTTATGTTCTTGTAACATTTCTCAAATCATTAATTAATGATTAATTTCTCTTTAAAAATAAAATTATTTTTAGATTCCTTTTACCTTTTTTGTCAAATTTAAGACTAATATCATTTGGACAAAACTTATATGATTTTGCTTACATGCTTTTCCTAAGGTTAGCTAATTAAAAAAAGACATGTGTCCATTTTGAGAAGATGACATAAAAAAATTGACACATGTCTTTTTTTAATTGGTTAACCTTAGGAAAAGCATGTAAACAACATCATATAAGTTTTTTCCATATCATTTCTATGTTAAATATTTTTCTCCTTTGTTTCATCTTTTATTTTACTTGAAATTTCGAAGAATTCCTCGATTCCTTTCCGGTTTCCCTTAACCTTCATACTTTTCCTATATTCTTTTTAAGGTTCTAATTCCTAGCCCCTGAATAAATCATTTTTAAATCCTCGAAATTTTAAATAAAACATTCTTTAATCCTTGAAATTTTCCGGGGTATTACAATGTTTCTGTAACACCCGAGAAAATTTTCGAAGTTTAAAATAAAACAAAAGGGGAAGAAAAGAAGTAGAAAATAATTTTTAGGATTTAATTCAGGACCTAAGAAATTGGAAACCTAGAATTAAATAGGGAAAGGTATTAAATTAAATATACATATTATTTATTATTTATTTAATTATTAATTAATTTATTTTTAATTATATTTATTTATTTATTTATTATTTAATTACATTTAAAGGGGGAGGAAGCCGTGTGTTTTAATAAAAGAAAGAAAGGAGAGGAATATAAAAGAGAAAGAGAAGAATAGAAAGAGAGAAAGAGAGAGAGTCGAGTAAGAGAGGAAAGAAAACGTAGAGAGAGAGAGAGGGTGGAGACGGACGAAGGAAGAAGAAGGAGAAGAGGTGGGTTCGCCGGAAAAGTGACCGGGGAGAGCTAGCCGACGCCGGAAAAAGTCACCGGAGTTTGGGTACGACGTCTCCTACATCTTCCACCAATCGAATCAAAGGTTGGTAACCCCAATTTCATTCGAAACTCTCAATTTCTCCATTTTAGGAATTTCTTCGATTCACCTTCGATCGAGTTGTTTCGAGGGTAGATTGAGACCCAGGAAGTGTTCTTGAACACTTAGTTGGGGTAAGAATCGAGGCTATACCCTCGGGTTTAGCCGAATTCAAATTTTGAAAGGTTTGGGGTTGAAGATTCTAAATATTCCCAATTTGGGGAAATTATTGATAACTAGGATTGAGCTTGGATTTGAGTAAATAGCCTTGGATTGGAATTATTGAAATTATATTGTTGAAATATTAGCTGAACAAGACCCGTGAAGAGTTGGCCCGAGGTTACTAAGGTTGAACCTTGACGTTAACGTGCCGGGTCCCTGCTCGGATTGCCCAAATACGCTTTAAGGGTGATGTTGAGGGCTCCAAACCTCTTCTTTTCAATCTTAAACACCCTAGAATAATTCTACATATGCTATCAAGCATCAAGAATTATTTTAGGTAGTTTCTTGTTTCTCAAGGATGGAAACTTACGGAACAATAAAGTCCAAATTTTAAAATGACAATTTAATTCCTTCGTAGTTATTAGTAAACCTTAAGTTGGATAATTTAGAAGCATATCGAGGTTTAGTAACTCAAATCCAAGGCGCCAAAAGTAATTCAACGAGAGCGATAGTGGTATAAAACAAAGTGCAAGGAAATTGATACTCTCATAGAAGAGAGGGAAGACGGATAAGACCAAGGACTCGATTCTTGGCGAAGTCTAGATGCATTTTTTGGCACGAGCACGTCATGTGCATATGAATTGCATATAATCTGAGATGTTAACCACATGAATGCATTCGTTAGGAAACCATGACTCCTCCGGAGCGGGAGTTACTCAAGGACAAGGACAAGGGAGCCGTCCAGGTGAGGGGTTTCCCATCCTTGCCCTATAGGGTTGATTGAGGATATGGATATGTGGTTTTCCTACTTGCCTATTTGTAAGAATTATTTAGTGGTTAACATGTTATTCTTGTTCCTAAACTGTTATATATGAAAGTATTTGTATATGTGTGTTTCACTACAAGTAAAGAGGTACTGGAGGGTATCCATGTAATGACATGAGGTACTCCGAACAGTACAAGCAAGGGGGTATGTTTTTGATTGAGTCCAAGGTTTGGTTTACCCTATTAATTATAAACTCATTAAAGAAATCGTATAGAAGTTGTTAGTAAACGTCGACGTTTTATGGTAATTGAACTTAGGGAAGACCTTAGAACTAGGTTATGATCTAACCAAGGGTTTGGGTACTATGTGAGGATTAATAAGATCTCATAATTGACTAGTAAGTCGTAGGGATGTTCACACTACCTAGGTAGTTTAGGATAGTAATGCGTAGATAGAGTCAGGATCCTAGCTGAAAGCTTCGGAAGAGAAACAAGTTAAAACATTTGTCCATTGACGCCATTGCCCTAGCCTGGCACTGGGTCAGTTAAATATTAAAACATTTGCCCGTTGAGGCCATTGCCCTAGCTTGGCACTAGGGTCAATTAAAGATTAAAGCATTTGCCCGTTGAGGCCATTGCCCTAGCCTGGCACTAGGGTCAGTTAAAGATTAAAACATTTGCCCGTGGAGGCCATTGCCCTAGCCTGGCACTAGGGTCAGTTAAAGATTAAAAGAATTTGCCCGTTGAGGCCATTGCCCTAGCCTGACACTAGGGGCAGTTAAGTGATTCACAGTTTTCAAATGATATGTTAAAAATGGTTGCTTGTTTATGAAAAGCATGATAGATGAGCATGATCCGTAGGATTATCCATGATTTTATGCTATATTAATATTGCCTGATTGTAATATAACATTTGATAAACTGGATTTTCATGCGCATGTGATTGTGGGTGTTTCCCTCTCCCTAGCTGTAGTGGTTCCCGCCACAACGTCGAGGATGGGAAGCTTCTCACTGAGTCTGTTTGACTCACTCCTTCTGCTTCAATGTTTCAAAAATAGGTATCGGGCAGGCATCGACGTCCGGACAGTGATACGGACATCAGACCATCCTTTACGCACTAGTTCGCGTGGGTAGACACCTTTTGGTTATTTTGATTCTTTTGGTTGTACATATTATAAGTTGTAAGGGTTGTGTATATATATTTATAGCTTTCGATATGCACCTACTCTAGACTTGTCGGCTTCACATGTACTTAAATACATGGTGCAGTTTGGGGGGAAAAACAAGGATATATGTATGAGTATATAAACTGCTGCAAGTGAATAGGATAGATCGTACGCATTGAGGCGTACGGTCAATATGATATGGATAAATATATTATGTGTGCTTGTTGCATTTGAATAGGATAGATCGTGCGTATTGAGACGTACGGTCAATATGATATGAATATTTATATTGTGAGTGTTTATATATATCTATACACTGGGCTGAGCTGAAGTGGTATTGAACGAACCGTGGATTGCAGGTTAATTAGGCCAACAGTGAGGTGTGACCACTATTATGATATATATATATATATATATATTGATTGTATAGTTATATTTATGTTTCTGTCACGACCCCAAATTGGGAGTATGTGACCAGCACGGGATTAGACTTTTACCTCTAAACCCGTAAGCCTTACCCTGTAAACATAACTATAACTACCATGCTATACAATCATTATGTATATATCATAATAGTGGTCACACCTCACTGGTGGCCTAATTAACCTGCAATCCACGGGTCGCTCAATACCGTTTCAGCTCAACTCAGTGTATAGATATATATTAGCACTCATAAGGAAAATATTCATATCATATTGACCGTACGTCTCAATACGTACGATCTATCCTATTCACATGCAGCAAGCACACATAATATATATATATATATATATATATATATATATATATCGATATCATATTGACCGTACGCCTCAATTCATACGATCTATCCTATTCACATGCAGAAGTTTACATACTCATACATAAATCCTAGTTTTCCCCAAACTGGACCCTGTCTTTAAATACATGTGAAGCCGAAAAGTCTAGAGTAAGTACATATCAAAAGCTGTAAATATATATACACAACTCTTACAATTTATAATATGTACAACCAAAAGAGTCAAAATAACAAAAGTGTCCACCCACGCGAACTAGTGCGTAAAGGATGGTCTGATGTCCGTATCATTGTCTGGACGTCGATGCCTGCCCGATACCTTTATCTAGAACATTGAAGTAGAGGGAGTGAGTCAAACAGACTCAGTGAGAAGCTTCCCCTCCTTGGCGTAGCGGCGAGTACCACTACAGCTGGGGAACGGGAAACACCCACAATCACATGCGCATGAAAGTCCAATTTATCACATGTTATATTACGATCAGACAATATTAATATAACATCAAATCAAAGATAAACCTAGGGATCATCCTCCTTTATCATGCTTCTCATAAACAAACAATCACATTTAACATATCATCTGAAAACTTTAAATCACTCAACTAGTCCATGTATCTCACAATGGACAATGGCCTCAACGGGCAAATCGTTTCTGACTTGTTTCTCTTCCCGAGCTTTCAGCTGGGATTCTGACTCTATCTACCCACTTCTATCCTAAACTGACTTTACCTAGGTAGTGTGAACCTCCCTATGACTCACTAATCAATTTATGAGATCTTTTTAATCCTAATTTAATACCCAAACCCTTGTTTAGATCATAACCTAGCTCTAAGGCCTTTCCTAAGTTCAATTACCATAAAACGTCGATGTTTACTAACAACTTCTATACAATTTCTTTAATGAGTTTCTAATTAATAGGGTAAACCAAACCTTGGACTCAATCAACAACTTACCCCCTTGCTTGTACTGTTCGGTGTATCTCATGTTATCACATGGATACCCTCCAATACCTCTTTGCCTCTAATCAACCACACATATACAAGTACTTTCATATATAACAGTTTAGGAACAACAATAGCATGTTAACCACTAAATAATTCTTACAAATAAGCAAGTAGGAAAACCACATATCCACATCCTCAATCAACCCTGTAGGGCAAGGATGGAAAACTCCTCATCTAGATGGCTTCCTTGCGCTTGTCCTGGAGTATCTCCCGGTTCGGACGAGTCGTGGTTTCCTAACGAATGCATTCATGTGGTTAACATCTTACACTATATGCAATTCATATGCATATGACATGCTCGTGCCTAAAAATGCATCTAGACGTCGCCAAGAACCGAGTCCTTGGTCTTATCTGTGTTCACTCTCTTCTACGAGAGTCTTAAGTGCTTCGCACTTGGTTTCCTACAACTATCGCTCTCCTTGAATTGCTTTTGGGGCCTTAGATTTGAGTTACTAAACCTCAAAGTGCTTCTAAGCTATCCTACTTATGATTTCCAAATGACTGTGTAGAAGGAAATTAGAAATTCAAGAATTTGGACCTAACTTTTTCCGCAAGTTTCTATTGTTGAAGAACAACAAGGTATTTGAAATGATTTTGATTCTTAAAAACATGGTTGGAAGTGTCCTAAGATGTTTAGGATCGTAGATAGGAGGTTAGGACGTCTCGAATCAGTCTTATAATAGGTTTGGGGCATGCCAGGCAGAGACCTGGTGCTGCCGCGCCAAGATGCTGCCCAAGTCGCCCTTGGCCATCTGAGAGCTGGCGCTGCAGCGCCAGCTCGTAGCACAACAATTTTTTTGCCGTGCTGTGGGCTGGTTTGGGCTCCTTCCGGCCCCCTTCCGCCCTCGGCTTCGACTCCGCTCCTCACGGGTTTGTTCACCTACATTCCAACAACATAAATCCAATCCTAACTACTCAAAACCAAGCCCGATTCCGAATTTATCAACGAATCCCCGAATTGGGAATATTTAGAATTTTCAACCCCAAACCCTTCAAAATTCGAATTCGACTAAACCCGAGGGTATAGTCTCGATTCTTACCTCAACTAAGTGTTCAAGAACACTTCTTAGGTCTCAATCTACCCTCGAAAAAATCCAATCGAAGGTGGATCGAAGAAATCCCTAAAAATGGAGAAATTGGGGGTTTCGAATCAAATAGGGGTTACCAACCTTTGAATCGATTGGTGGAACGTGTTGGAGACGTCGTACCCGAGCTCCAGTGACCATTTTTCGGCGTCGGCTAGCTCCCTCCGGTCACTTTTCCGGCGAAACCCACCTCTTCTCCTTCTTCCTCCTTCACACCTCTTCTCCATCTCTCTCTTGTTTCTCTCTATCGTTTTCCTCTTTATCTTCCTTCTTTCTTTTTCTTTCTTTTTTATTTCCTGCTTTCTTAGGTCAAGGCACAGCCCACCCCCAAATTAAAACAATTAATTAAAATTAAAATAAAATAACTAAATAACTAAATAATAATACTAATAATAATAATATTAAAGCAAAAGGCTGAAAATGTAATATCCGAGATATTTAGATTTAATTATTTTCATTTTTTATTAAATTTATTTTTCTTTTAGAAAGAAAAATAAATTAAATTAAAGAATTATAGGGTTAAAAATAGAATAAAGAAGAAAGTAATAGGGGATATTTATAATTTTTCTAGGACCTAAAAAAAAGAGGACTAAAAAGCATGAGGAAAAAAGAGGATATAACAAGTAAATAAGTTTTTCTAATAAAATAAAAATATATATATAATATATATATAATATCTAAAATATATATATATATATAATAAAATGTATATATATAAATAAATGTATATATATATATATATTAATATATATATATATATATATGTATTTTTTTTTGGATATTCTATATATATATATAATATGTTAAGGAAAGTGGCTAAAATGCCACGTGCCCCATCAAATTCACTAACACACACACACAAATAAAACTAATAATATAATAAAAAAAAGAAAAGATGGGGGGCGCCAACCGTGACCCCCTTCCATATAATTAATACACATAAAAAAAGATAAGAGAAAGCAAAGCAAACAGAGCCAAAATGCACGGACCAAAGCATGCACGAGGAAGGGAGAAGGGAGGTGACAGACGACGGTTTGGACCGGATTTTCGCCGAAGAAGGTGACCAGACCTCATCTTTCATCACCACCAAGCTTTCTATCCGATTGAAATCAAGTAAGAAAGCTCCAAATCTCCAATTTTGGGTATTTTAGGAATTCTTCAAATACTTCCAATCGGGGCATTCCGGGGTTAAAGTTGAGCTTAGTGGGTGTTATTGAAAGCTTAGTAAGGTTCAGAATCGAAGTGAAACCGTAGGAACTTACCGGGTACGGAAATTAGGAAAATTTAGCTAGAAAATTCCTATAAATTGAATTATTGCTAGTTGGATGCATGTATAGGCTTGGATTGGAGTAGTATAGGTGTTCTAATTGCTGGGAATAGACAAGGGAATAAAGCCCGAGTATTTACCGTTTCAACCGGAACCCATTCCGGTGAAAAAAAGAGGCAAAATACTAAGCCACCGTACAGTAAGGAGCTGTGCGGTGGGTTGGACACCTTGGTCTAGTCCGTGGGGGACACCTAAGACCCGCTAAATTGGTTCCAAGGCTCTATTTTATTTTTATATATAATTAAAGAGGTAGTAATTAAGTTTTTACTCGGCGAATAAGGGAGACGGTGGAATGAGTAAGCTATAGCCTCTTTTGAACTGTGAACTTAATTCTTTTATTAGTTAAATACCAATATGAACACATGAAGGGAAATTTAGACAAGTGGAAATCTCTAACCTAAACAATTAGAGGTTCTAAATGCCTCGAAAGTGTGAAAGTCGAATATGGGGCATTCTGGACTTTCAGAAAGAGCAAATAAGACGACGTAACGAACTAATTAATTAGTTCTTTGAAAATAGCTAGAGGGTGCATAAGCATTAGCATGACACGTGCATGGTTGATGCTTAGTTACATGTTCTAAATTTCTTAAATATATGTGTATAGGGCACAACAGGGTAATTGGAGTTCCAGGCACTCCAAGGACTGATCAAGAGGGCCAACGAGGTGACGGCCTCTCCCATCCCTGCCCCACAGGGTTGTATGACTACGAGGAAATGTGGTTTGCTCTATTTTGTGCAAGTTGATATATGAAATATATCAATTTGAATGTATTTATGTTATGCCTATATGATTAGTGAATAAACAATGGACGTACAAACTGTTTATATGTTTATATGATCAATCTCAAGGTGCATATGCGATATTGTGGCTCACCGAGCCTTATATGATACCGTGGGTAGGATCGAGTCGGAATTTCATATGTGAGGGATTATTAATATTAGAAACCCATTTAAATTGACCATCGTGCAAAGGTTTTAACCGTATGGTACATTGAGGAAAATGAACCTAGGTTGTTAAATGTGAGTGAGAGTGTTGCATAATTGAAACGGGGGAAACCTAGACCTAGCTAATTCACACGTGTAATATTCAGTTAGTTATTAATAGGGCGTCTTTCAAGGTCGAATATGTTAGTTGAACTTGTTTAGGTTAGTTCGGGTAGATCGAGTCGGTTATCCTAGTCGGACAGACAGGATTCAGTTAACAGTAAGTATGCCACATAGTGGCCATTAACTTGGTTTAACCGGGGTCAGACAAGTTTCCAGCTATTACTCTAAGCATGCCTTGGAGTCAGAAAGTTCCTGGTGTGATCAACCAAGTTCGTACATGAAATTGCCTTCGAGCCAGTATTTCTCTTAGCGTAATGCGGGAGACAGAAAGTGAGTGCCTACGTGCACAAGTATAAGTTAACTATGGAACCATATGTTATATGTTTATGATTGATTTACATGCGGATTAATAAATATGTTAGAAGCATGAGATAGAATTTTAAATTGTGAATATGATTTACTGATTGCTTGATCATGTTAAAGATCATAATACGAATCCGTTTCATGCGCATGTGGTTGTGGTTGCTCCCTTCCCCCAGCTGTAGTGGTACCCGCTGCTACGCCAGGGATGGGGGAGATTCTCACTGAGTCTGTTCGACTCACCCCGTTGTTTACATGTTTCAGATACAAGTGGTTCAGGAGTCGGGAACGCGTCCACTTCTTCTCAAGGAGGTGGACAACTCTGAAGACCGTACGCTTTGTTCGCGTCAGTAGTTATTTTGATTATGTATATATAGTGATGTATATATATATAAATCCATTTTTTTTGCGTAGCTTTTGTACGTATACAACTGTTGTGTGTGTATATATATATATATATATATATATATATATATATATATATATTTTATACTTGAATTCTAGCATTGTCGGCTTCATACAGATTAAAGTTATGTCTGGGCATTGGGACTTTAGGCTATGATATAGTGTATATCATTCATATGTATATATAACTTCCGCATGCGACTAGGATACATCACCCGCCTTGAGGGGTGTGATCAATATGTAAATTATATATATGTGTGGCTGAATACCTGATTGTATGAAAATATGGCTTCCGCATGTGAATAGGATAGATCACACGCATTGAGGCGTGTGATCAATATGTAAACTTTATGCAAGCGTGTGATTGAATATATGTATGACTGTACACAGGATTTCTACATGTGAATAGGATAGATCACCCGCCCTGGAGCGCGTGATCAATATGTATATTATATGTACTTGTGATTGATTATGTGTATATGTATAGACTGAAGCGGCGTTGAGCGAGCCGTGGATTGCACGCTACTTAGGTCACCGGATATGGATGGCCATAAATACTATATATTGTTTGTATTAGAAATGGGTAGTTATAAACATATGAAAATGTCAATCAGGGAATTAGAGGCTTACGGGATAGGAGAAATCCTACTTCCCGTGCCGGTCACGGACGTCCGATAGGGGGTCGTGACAGAAAATATCCCCAATTTAATCACTCCTCCTTCAATTTTAATTTTATTTTCTTTTATGTCCCAAATTAAATACCCAAAAATATTTCCTACTCCCTTTTCTTCCTCTTTTTATTTTATTTCAAGCTTCGAAAATTTTCTCGGGTATTACAAAACGTTTTAAGGATTGAAAGATTATGCGAAAAGATTGGTTTTTAGAGAGACAACAATAAAAATTAACTTATTCAAATTCTATATTCCAATTTCAATACCAGAAATATTAATATTATACTTAAAACTTTATGTAAAATAACATCTTTTTTTCTTCTGTCCAATGCAAACTATTTTCTAATTTTACATATTTGAGGCATTGGTAGAAAATATGTATTACTTATACACACCATTTTCAACATTCATTAGTCCACGTTAAAAAAAACATTCATTATTCCACATCCAACAATAAATATTTGTTCTAAAATACATTATTATACCAATCCCACAAACAATGTCACATATTTATATAGAGAGTTTTTCTACGTTAAGTGCTTCAAGATAAATTAGGTCAACCGGCCTTTTGGTAATCCTATGTGCTCGATATTTCCTCACGCTACCTTTATTGTTCATCACATGGTTCTAACCTTAATAAATAATTAAACATTTTGATCACCAACTCTTCACATTTAGATCGAGCATGACCAAAACTATATACGCATAAGTTGTATATGATGTGCTTTTTGTAGGACACTTCTGTGTAGGCATTTGATATGTGTCCACCTGTAGGGACCATAAAATTTCTAAAAGGGTTAACAAACAACCAAGCCAGTTCATGTATTTTACAGTTTCTAGCTTGTACAAGATAGCTCTTTGGTCCTCAAAACATAGGATTCATTGGAAGGGTTTTTCAACCATGCATCAAATTAAATTGGTTTGGTTGGTCGGATGATTCAAACTGATAAATATACATGTGATAATTCCCTATTTTATATAATATTTTTTTATCTTATTTTAAGATTCTTATCATATTTTATTGGGCTTAATTGTATTAATTAAAGCTACATTTACATAAAGAGTGATTGCATGCATGAAAATAATATTAAAAATGATTAAATTGTTATATTTTATGTGATAACTTGTTAACTTTTTTTGGTTTTCCAAGGTATCTCCCAGCCCGAAAGGCCAAGGACTAATCCTCCGCGGATCTGAGCTCCATTTAAGGGTTTGTCGCTGGCCAATTGGTTGCTGCATACACAAGGTGGAATTCGAACCCCCAACACTTGCTTAAGCGACCTAGTGAGCTAACCACTAGACCAACCAAGCTTGGTTTGATTACTTGTTAACTAAATTTGTCACGACCCCCGCCCGAGGAGTACGTGACCGGCACAAACTAAGGGTGGAACCCCTAGACTGTACATTCAAAATCACTTATTGAGCATATAATTTTTTTAAATTTAGCCTATGTCAAAACAAAATAATTATCTTTTACAACCAAAATAATAAATTTTTATACAAACGCATGAACCTTGCCTCTAGACTAATGGAGCCGACATCTAGATTATTACAATAACATTTAGAAAATACAAATCATACTAACATCCACATGAACGAAAATGCAGGTCTTGGTAGTTAAATCATTGCTTAGGCGGGGCCTTTCACTTGTCTTGAGCCTGTAAAAAAAAATGTTAACAACGAGGGATGAGTCATACGACTCAGTCAGAGACTAACCCAAGTAGCGGGCACAACTACGACAGGGAAAGGGTGACAACCACATACATATGCAGAATGTCTCGTACACACCATCCAACATATAATGTGATCAAATTCACAATTCGCAATCCAATCTATAGCCTAGACGCCAAGCACAAATAATTATTCAAAATTTCTCAACTACATATCAAAGACTTCCATAAATCCCATTAACGAATCAAATTGACAGACAGTTCAAACTCAAATAGCATAGTCAAACACATCAAGTGTGAAATCACTAAGTCAACATATATCAAATGAAACATAGTGCAATCATTCACATACCCTTGGGGGTGTTAATCACGATGTCACACATAAATAATTCCTTATGGACACAAAATCAAATTTTGACAGAGTTCATATCATAATATCAATAGCACGTCATCCAAATCAATATTTCACAAAAATGAACAATCCAAGAAAACAAATATTTGGGTGTAATGTTGGCCGCATAGGGTTGAGTTCCTTGGGCACCATTTAGTGAAGGAAGGTTGTTGAGAATAATAAAATTTTAAAAGAATTAGTTTACAACGCTGGTGCCCAAGGTTTTCCAAGTAATAAAGAGCTTGAACCCTCGACTTGGTTTTCAAAAGGATAATAAATGGAGTATGTAAAGAAGGGGGTTCATATAGTAAAAAAACTATGTGACCAACATTACCTATTCAAACAAATTTCTTCCCACAAGCAAACGAGGGGTGAAGTTCAACAAGGTTCCTTCCCTCCTCCCTTGCTTACCTATGGGTTCTAAGAAAATGGGTTGGTTAAGTGGTTCAACTAGGTTCCTTCCCATCACCTTCCCAATCTTTCAAATTCTGACGGCGCATGGTTCAACCCTGTTCCTTCCCATGCCCGCCTTAGTACCTTAACACAAGGTTAGTCCCATGGTTCAACCTTGTTCCTTCCCATGGACTACCTTGTAATACCCGAGATATTAATTTTTATTATTATCATTGTTATTAATTTATTTTTCTTTGGGAAAGAAAATTAAATTAAATTAAAGAATTATAGGGTTAAAAATAGAATAAAGAAGAAAGTAATAGGGAATATTTATAAATTTTCTAGGACCTAAAAGAAATAGGGATAAAAAAAAGATGGGAAAAAATAAAATAAAATAAAATAACTAAATAAATATTTATATATATATATATATAATTATAATAATTATTTATATTATTATTATTATTTACAAAAAAAAACAATATATATATATATATAATAAAATATATAAGGGGGGCCAACCGTGACCCCCCTTTTTTCACAAACACACAAATGATATATATATATATATATATATATATATATATATATATATATATATTATTAAGTAAATTGGGGGTCAAAAACGTGACCCCCCATTCAGAAAAGCACACACCCACTTTCTTTTTAAAAGAAAGCTAGTAGGAGCAAAACGCAAGGGAGGCGCACGCACAAGCAGGAGGAAGAACAAGCCAAGGGAAGCATGGGTTTGACCGGATTTTTGCTGGAGAAGATATTCCGGTGCCGGAGAAGGTGACCAGACCTCTTCTTTCATCCCCACCAAGCTCCCCATCCGATTGAATCAAGGTATGGAAGCCCCAATCCTTCAAAACCCCAATTTCTCCAATTTTGGGCATTTTAGGAATTCTTCAAATACCTTCAATCAGGGCATTCCGGGGTTAAATTTGAGCTTAGTGGATGTTATTGAAAGCTTAGTGAGGTTCAGAATGGAAGTTAAATCGTAGGAATTTGACCGGGTATGGAAATTAGAAAAATTGGGTTAGGAAATTGCTATAAAATTCGAAATTAATAATTCGATGCATGTTTAGGCTTGGATTGGAGTAGTATAAGTGTTATAAGTGCTGGAAATAATCAAGGGAATAAAGCCTGAGTATTTAACGTCTCAATCGGAACCCACTCCGGTGAAAAAGAGGCGAAATACTAAGCCGCAGTGCCGTAAGGAGTTGTGCGGTGGGTTGAACACCTTGGTCTAGTCCGTGGTGGACACCTAAGACCCGCTAAATTGGTTCCAAGGCTTTAATTATACCCAATTATATTTTTATATATAATTAAAGAGGTAGTAATTAAGGTTTTACTCGGCGAATAAGGGAGACGGTGGGATGAGTAAGCTAGAGCCTCTTTTGAACCGTGAATTTAATTCTTTTATTAATTAAATACCCATATGAACACATGAAGGGAAATTTAGACAAGTCAAAATCTCTAACCTAAGCAATTAGAGGTTCTAAATGGCTCGAAAGTGTGAAAGTCGAATATATGACAATATGGACTTTCAAAAAAAAAGAAAAATTTAGACGACGTAACGAACTAAATAATTAATTCTTGGAAAATAGCTAAAGGGTGCATAAGCATTAGCATGACACGTGCATGTTAGATGCTTAGTTACGCGTTCTAAATTTCTTAAATATAATGTGTATAGGGCACCACAGAGTGATTGGAGCTTCAGGCACTCCCAGTACTGATCAGGAGGGCCAACGAGGTGAGGGGCTCTCCCATCCCTGCCCCACAGGGTTGGATGACTACATGGAAGATGTGGTTTGCTCTATTTTGTGCAAATTGATATATGAAATATATTTATATCGATAAAATTCTGTTACGCGTGTATGATTTGCAAGTAAGTAGTCAACGTGCAATAGTATATGTGCTTATATGATTAACCACAATGTGTGTATATGTGCTATTGCGGCTCACCGAGCCTTATATGATACCGTGGGTAGGATTGAATCGAAATTTCATATGTGAGGGTTCATTAATATTAGAAACCCATTTAAATTGATCATCGTGCAAAGATTTTGACCGTATGATACATTGAGGAAAATGAACCTAGGTTGTTAAGTGTGAGTGAGAGTGATACATAATTGAAAAGGGGGAAATTAGGACTAGCTAATTCACACGTGTAATATCCAATTAGTTATTAATAGGGCGTCTTTCAAGGTTGAATAGGTTATTTGAACTTGTTCAAGTTAGTTAGGGTAGATCGAGTCGGTTATCCTGGTCGGACAGACAGGATTCAGTTAACAGTAAGTATGCCACATAGTGGCCATTACCTTGGTTTAACCGGGGTCAGACAAGTTGCCGGCTATTACTCTAAGCGTGCCTTGGGGTCAGAAAGTTCCTAGTTTGATCAACTAGGTTCGAATAAGACATTGCCTTCGGGCCAAAATTTCTCTTAGCGTAACGCGGGAGACAGAGAGTGAATGCCTTCGGGCCAGTATTTCTCTTAGCGTAATGCAGGAGACAGAAAGTGAATACCTACGAGCATAACTATATATGACTTATGAAAAGATATGATATATGTTTATGATTGGTTTACATGCGGATTAATAAACATGTTAGGAGCATGAATTAGGATTTTTAATTGTGAAAATGATATATTGATTGCCTGATCATATTAAAGGTCACAATATAAATCTGTTTCATGCGCATGTGGTTGTGGTTGCTCCCTTCCCCCAGCTGTAGTGGTACCCGCTGCTACGCCAGGGATGGGGGAGCTTCTCACTGAGTCTGTTCAACTCACCCCTTGTTTACATGTTTCAGATACAGGTGGTTCAGGAGTCAGAAACGCGTCCACTTCTTCTCAGGGAGGCGGACAGATCTGAGGACCGTACGCTTAGTCCGCGTCGGTAGTTATTTTGATTACGTACACATGTTGTGATGTATATGTATATGAATCCTTTTTGGGTGTAGCGTTTGTACTGATACAGCTGCAGTATATACATACGTCCTATTCTAGCATTGTCGGCTTCATACATATTAAAGTTAGGTCTTGGTGATGGGAATATAGGCTATGATATAATATATATCATGTATATACGTATATGACTTCTGCATGTGACTAGGATAGGTTACACGCATTGAGGCGTGTGATCAATACATAAATTATATGTATGTGTGATTGAATACCTGTTTGTGTGAAAATATGGCTTCCGCATGTGGATAGGATAGATTACATGCATTGAGGCGTGTGATCAATATGTAAACAATATGCAAGCGTGTGATTGAATATATGTATGACTGTACACAGGATTTCTGCATTTGAATAGGATAGATCACCCGCCCTGAAGCGCGTGATCAATATGTATAATATATGTACGTGTGAGTGATTATGTGTATATGTATAGACTGAAGCGGCGTTGAGCGAGCCGTGGATTGCACGCTACTTAGGTAACCGGATATGGATGGCCATAAATACTATATATTGTTTGTATTAGAAATGGGTAATTATAAACATGTGAAATTGTCAATCAGGGATTAGAGGCTTACGGGATAGGACAAATCCTACTTTCCGTGCCGGTCACGGACGTCCAATAGGGGGTCGTGACAAACTTGGTATCAGAACCTGGTTTACTTTAAACTGTATGAAGTCATAGGTATGACCGGGTGTCGGTTTACGTCTCGTTGTGAACCCGGGCACAACGTGGGAGTAAAAGGGCACTTGTGGAAGTACCCAGGAAATTGAGTCAGCCCTTTCTTTCAACTCTCTTTGATATGAAATATCATTGATATACGTGTACTCATTAAGTGTGGTCCTTATGCAGTATAAAGATGTCACCGATCACGAGACAGACTAGGGGTGAAGGGAGAACTCCTGCTGAAATTGATCGAAAATCAGTTCGGGAGGAGGGAATGCTCACCCAAGGCCAAGGTAGAGGCCGTACCTGAGGCCGAGGTAGAGGTCGTGCTCGAGGTCGTGGGAGAGCACAAGTGAGAGGGGAAGAGAAGAGACAGTCACCGGAACCTCAACCTCAAGTAGAGACAGGTGCACCTTTTGTGGAAGAAATGCTCACAACAGGATTTCAGGAATTAAGAGAAGAGATGACGAGGCAAATACAGAAGGAGGTACGCCGGTTAGTAGTCGGCGAGGAAGAGCAAGAGAGAGTTCCTAGCAATCAAGAGATGGAGGTTGTTGAGGAAGAGGAGAGGGAATGGCAACAAACACAGGAAATGTCTCATGAGCCACGGGTAGCACCCAGAGAGTTGCCAATTTCAAAATTTCTGAAGCTTCATCCACCCACTTTCTGCGGAACTAGTGAGAAAGAGGACCCGCAGTACTTTGTGAGAGACATAGTCAGAATTGGGCACATGCTGAGAATCTCAGGGCATGAGTTGGTGGAATTAGCTTCATTCCAGCTGAGGGGAGCCGCTAGAGTATGGATAGAGTCCGTACAGACGAGGTATTCAAGAAGAGTGGCACCGATGACCTGGGAAGATTTTCAAAGGGAATTCCTGGGTCGATTTCTATCTGAAGGCACTAAAGATGCAAAGCGTCAGCAATTCGAGGAGTTGTGGATGACGCCTAACATGACCGTGACGGAGTATGAGTTACTTTTTACAGAACTAGCTCAATTCTCACCTGAGTTGGTTCCTGATGAAGAGGCAAGGATCAAGAGGTTCATACACCGTCTCACGGAGATGTTATTTATTGTTTTATTACCTCAGAGGAGGCAATTTGAGACTTTAGCTCAAGCAGTAGACTGTGCCAGAATGATTGAAACCAGGAAGAGGTACGGGACTTCTGTTGATCCCAAATTCAAGTTAATTACAGGCAGTGACAACCAAGGAGGTGGAAGCAAGAAAAGGAAGACAACAGGTGGAAGTGCAGGATATTCAGGGTCCGCAGGAGGACAATCCTCAACTAGCACCCATGAAACAGGTACAAGAAGTAATTTTCAAGGGGGACAGAGAGTGCAAGGGGGTGGAAATGCCGGTAAGACAAGGCCCCAGTGTGCGACTTACGGCAGATTTCATTTTGGAATATGTCGGAGACTGACAGGTGGGTGTTACAACTATGGCCAGGTGGGCCATATGGCTAGAGAGTGTCCAAAGAGAAAAGAGGGTACAAGTGTGACAAGCAATCTGACGCCGAGGGGTACACCTATTCCAGCCCCACCAGTGAGAACCGTACCACCACAGACAGCAAGTACAGGTACAGCTAGAGGCCGTTGTGTAGGATCTAGTGGTGGAGGGCCAGGGGCAGTAGGTGGAGGACAAGTGCGGGTATTTGCAATTTCTCAGCAAGACGCTCATGCATCAAATGCAGTTGTGACAGGTACCCTTATTGTTTGCTCTCTTGAAGCACGGGTCTTATTTGATTCCGGCTCCACTCATTCCTATGTGTCGCATGCATTTGCCTCTAAATTCAACAAAAGTCCATCTAGAATGAAAGAAACAGTACTGATCTCCACTCCAATGGGAGAATCGGTACAAGTAGAGTATGTGCACATGTCTTGCATTGTGGAGGTCGAAGGTCATGAGACCATTGTAGACCTTCGGTTGTTGTGTATGGTTGATCTTGATGTGATCCTCGGAATGGATTGGTTGTCGTCTTGCCATGCGCTTATGGACTGCAGGGCTAAATGTTTAAAATTTAATATGCCAAACGAGGAACCTTTTGTGATACGGGGTGACGGAGCTACACCGTATCCAAGCTTGATCTCGGCTTTGAAGGCATCCAAGTTACTTGCAAAGGGGTGCAAAGGGTATTTGGCCTTGGTCCAAGATACCACGAAAGCAGTACTTTCCCCGACTCAAGTACCGGTAGTGCGAGAGTTCTTGGATGTATTTCCAGAAGAATTGACGGGGTTGCCGCCCGATCGTGAGATTGAATTTGAAATTGAGCTGCAACCGGGCACCCAGCCTATCTCCACACCACCTTATTGGATGGCTCCAAAAGAGTTGAAGGAGTTACATACACAATTGCAAGAATTGCTTGACAAGGGTTTTATAAGACCTAGCTTCTCTCCTTGGGGTGCACCGGTCCTTTTTGTAAAGAAGAAGGACGGATCATTGCGGTTGTGTATCGATTACCGAAAGTTAAATAAGGTGACGATCCGCAATCAATATCCACTGCCGAGGATAGATGACCTATTTGATCAGTTGCAGGGTGCGAAGCCATTTTCCAAGATTGATTTGCAATCTGGGTACCATCAATTAAAGATTCGAGAATCGGACATACCTAAGACCGCATTCCGGACCCGATATGGACATTACGAGTTCTTGGTGATGTCTTTCGGATTAACTAATGCTCCTGCAGCGTTCATGGACATGATGAACAGGGTCTTTAAACCATTTCTGGACCGATTTGTCATTGTCTTCATTGACGACATCTTGGTTTATTCTAAGAACTCTGAAGAACATGTAGAACACTTGAGATTTGCATTGCAAAAGTTGAGAGAGGAGAAATTGTATGCTAAGTTCTCAAAGTGTGAATTTTGGCTAGACAGAGTTGCCTTTTTGGGTCACGTGGTATCATCAGAGGGAATCCACGTTGATCCAAGTAAGGTAGAAGCGGTGAAGAATTGGTCTCAGCCTACCTCAGTTACTGAAATTCGCAGTTTCTGGGCTTGGCTGGATATTATAGAAGATTTGTGCAAGACTTCTCTAAGGTTGCTGCACCTATGACTAAATTAACACAAAAGGGGGTGAAGTTCATATGGGATGATAAGTGCGAGCAGAGTTTTCAGAAGCTGAAAGACAGCCTCACTACCGCTCCGGTGCTGGCATTACCTGAAGGCACAAGAGGGTATGTGGTATACTGTGATGCGTCGAGGATCGGGTTAGGGTATGTCCTGATGTAGCACGACAAGGTGATTGCGTGTGCATCGCGATAGCTGAGGAAACATAAGAAGAACTACCCGACTCACAACCTCGAAATGGCGGCTGTAGTATTTGCTTTGAAAATATGGAGACATTACCTGTACGGTGAGACATGTGAAATTTATACAGACCACAAAAGCCTCAAATACATATTCGAGCAGAAAAGACTTGAACTTGAGACAACGTCGATGGTTAGAGTTATTGAAGGACTACGACTGCACGATCTTGTATCATCCAAGAAAGGCTAATGTGGTAGCCGATGCTCTGAGTCGGAAATCCATGGGCAGTCTTGCTCATACAAGTGAAGAAAGAACACCGTTGATAAGAGAGTTGCACGAGCTAGAACAAACGGGGAATCAGTTTGAGGTTGGGAGTTCCAACTCACTTCTAGCTCATTTGCAAGCTAAGTCCTCTCTGGTAGAATAGGTGAAGGCTAGACAGGATGAAGATACCAACCTCAAGCAAATCAGGGATACTGTAAATAAAGAGAAAGGGGACGACATCCGATTCTCTATTGATGATTCCGGAGTACTTCGGTTGGAGGGACGGTTGTGTGTTCCCATGGTTGATAATTTGAAAGAAAGAATCCTTGAAGAAGCACACCGGACTGCTTATACTATCCATCCGAGAGCTAATAAAATGTATCATGACCTGAAACAGTTGTATTGGTGGAATGGCATGAAGAGGGATGTCGCAAACTATGTAGCCATGTGTTTAGTGTGTCAGCAAGTCAAGGCTAAACACCAGAAGCCCGCCAGAACTTTACAACAGATAGAAATACCTGAGTGGAAATGGGAGAGGATAACTATGGATTTTGTAACAGGGTTGCCAAGATCACAACGTGGATTTGATTCTGTTTTGGTGATAGTGGATCGTATGACTAAGTCCGTGCACTTTCTGCCAGTTAAGACCACTTACGGAGTGAGTCAATATGCACAGATTTATCTATCAGAAATCGTTAGATTGCACGGTGTGCCAGTGTCCATAATATCTGATAGAGGGCCACAATTCACTTCCAGGTTTTGGAAGTCATTGCAGGAAGTGTTGGGAACTAGAGCTGATTTGAGTACTGCGTTCCACCCACAGACCGACGGACAATCAGAAAGAACCATTCAGATCCTTGAAGACATGCTTCGAGCGTGTATTATGGATTTCGGCGGAAGTTGGGAAAGGTATTTACCATTGGCTGAGTTTGCTTACAATAACAGTTATCAAGCGAGTATCCAAATGGCACCTTTCGAGGCTCTGTACGGTCGTAGGTGCAGGTCCCCGATTGGGTGGTTCGAGGTCGGAGAGGCTAGCCTAATCGGCCCAGAATTGTTACAAGATGCCTTGCAGAAGGGGAAGTGTATAAGGGAGAGATTGCTGACGGCTCAGAGTAGGCAAAAGTCTTATGCAGAAAACCGAAGAAGAGAACTTGAATTCGCCATTGGTGAACAGGTGTTCTTGAGGGTATCATCGATGAGAGGAGTAATGCGGTTCGGTAAAAAGGGGAAGTTAAGTCCTCGGTATATCGGACCGTTTGAAATCCTAGAACGAGTTGGGAATGTAGCGTATCAGTTAGAATTGCCTATGGAATTGGAGGGAGTACATCCCGTCTTTCACGTATCAATGCTTCGGAAATATCTTCCCGACCCCTCGCACGTGATTTAATCGCAAGACGTGCAACTAACCGAAAATCTGACATATGAAGAGGAGCCAGTGGAAATCTTAGATCGGCAGTTGAAGAAACTCAGAACGAAAGAGATTCCATTGGTGAAAGTCCTGTGGAGAAATCACTCGACGGCTACATGGGAGGTTCAGACTGAAATGCGCAGGACGTATCCTCGTCTATTTCAAGACTAAGGTTAGTATTTTATTTGAAATTCAGGGACCGAAGTTCTTAAGGGGGGAAGATTGTAATACCCGAGATATTAATTTTCATTATTATCATTATTATTAATTTATTTTATTTTGGGAAAGAAAAATAAATTAAATTAAAGAATTATAGGGTTAAAAATAGAATAAAGAAGAAAGTAATAGGAAATATTTATAAATTTTCTAGGACCTAAAAGAAATAGGGATAAAAAAAAGATGGGAAAAAATAAAATAAAATAAAATAACTAAATAAAATATATATACATATATATGTAATTATAATAATTATTTATATTATTATTATTATTTACAATATATAAATATATATATATATATATATATATATATTATTAAGTAAATGGGGGGTCAAAAACGTGACCCCCCATTTAGAAAAGCACACACCCACGTTCTTTTTAAAAGAAAGCTAGTAGGAGCAAAACGCAAGGGAGGCGCACGCACAAGCAGGAGGAAGAACAAGCCAAGGGAAGCATGGGTTTGACCGGATTTTTGCCGGAGAAGATATTTCGGTGCCGGAAAAGGTGACCGGACCTCTTCTTTCATCCCCACCAAGCTCCCCATCCGATTGAATCAAGGTATGGAAGCCCCAATCCTTCAAAACCCCAATTTCTCCAATTTTGGGCATTTTAGGAATTCTTCAAATACCTTCAATCGGGGCATTCCGGAGTTAAATTTGAGCTTAGTGGATGCCATTGAAAGCTTAGTGAGGTTCAGAATGGAAGTTAAATTGTAGGAATTTGACCGGGTATGGAAATTAGAAAAATTGGGTTAGGAAATTGCTATAAAATTCGACATTAATAATTCGATGCATGTTTAGGCTTGGATTGGAGTAGTATAAGTGTTATAAGTGCTGGAAATAATCAAGGGAATAAAGCCTGAGTATTTACCGTCTCAATCGGAACCCACTCCGGTGAAAAAGAGGCGAAATATTAAGTCGCAGTGCCGTAAGGAGCTGTGCGGTGGGTTGAACACCTTGGTCTAGTCCGTGGTGGACACCTAAGACCCGCTAAATTGGTTCCAAGGCTTTAATTATACCCAATTATATTTTTATATATAATTAAAGAGGTAGTAATTAAGCTTTTACACGGCGAATAAGGGAGACGGTGGGATGAATAAGCTAGGGCCTCTTTTGAACCGTGAATTTAATTCTTTTATTAATTAAATACCCATAGGAACACATGAAGGGAAATTTAGACAAGTGGAAATCTCTAACCTAAGCAATTAGAGGTTCTAAATGGCTCGAAAGTGTGAAAGTCGAATATATGACAATATGGACTTTCAAAAAAAAAAGAGAAATTTAGACGATGTAACGAACTAAATAATTAATTCTTGGGAAATAGCTAAAGGGTGCATAAGCATTAGCATGACACGTGCATGGTAGATGCTTAGTTACGCGTTCTAAATTTCTTAAATATAATGTGTATAGGGCACCACAGAGTGATTGGAGCTTCAGGCACTCCTAGTACTGATCAGGAGGGCCAACGAGGTGAGGGGCTCTCCCATCCCTGCCCCACAGGGTTGGATGACTACGTGGAAGATGTGGTTTGCTCTATTTTGTGCAAATTGATATATGAAATATATTTATATGGATAAAATTGTGTTACGCGTGTATGATTTGCAAGTAAGTAGTCAACGTGCAATAGTATATGTGCTTATATGATTAACCACAAGGTGTATATGTGCTATTGCAGCTCACCGAGCCTTATATGATACCGTGGGTAGGATTGAGTCGAAATTTCATATGTGAGGTTTCATTAATATTAGAAACCCATTTAAATTGATCATCGTGCAAAGATTTTGACTGTATGATACATTGAGAAAAATGAACCTAGGTTGTTGAGTGTGAGTGAGAGTGATGCATAATTGAAAAGGGGGGAACTAGGACTAGCTAATTCACACGTGTAATATCCAGTTAGTTATTAATAGGGCGTCTTTCAAGGTCGAATAGGTTATTTGAACTTGTTCAAGTTAGTTCGGGTAGATCGAGTTGGTTATCCTGGTCGGACAGACAGGATTCAGTTAACAGTAAGTATGCCACATAGTGGCCATTACCTTGGTTTAACCGGGGTCAGACAAGTTGCCGGCTATTAGTCTAAGCGTGCCTTGGAGTCAGAAAGTTCCTAGTTTGATCAACTAGGTTTGAATAAGACATTGCCTTCGGGCCAGTATTTCTCTTAGCGTAACGCGGGAGATAGAAAGTGAATGCCTTCGGGCCAGTATTTCTCTTAGCGTAATGCAGGAGATAGAAAGTGAATACCTACGAGCATAACTATGTATGACTTATGAAAAGATATGATATATGTTTATGATTGGTTTACATGCAGATTAATAAACATGTTAGGAGCATGAATTAGGATTTTTAATTGTGAAAATGATATATTGACTGCCTGATCATATTAAAGGTCACAATATAAATCTGTTTCATGCGCATGTGGTTGTGGTTGCTCCCTTCCCCCAGCTGTAGTGGTACTCGCTGCTACGCCAGGGATGGGGGAGCTTCTCACTGAGTCTGTTCGACTCACCCCCTGTTTACATGTTTCAGATACAGGTGGTTCAGGAGTCGGAAATGCGTCCACTTCTTCTCAGGTTGGCGGACAGATCTGAGGACCGTACGCTTAGTCCGCCTCGGTAGTTATTTTGATTACGTACACATGTTGTGATGTATATGTATATGAATCCTTTTTGGGTGTAGCGTTTGTACTGATACAGCTGCAGTATATACAAACGTCCTATTCTAGCATTGTCGGCTTCATACAGATTAAAGTTAGGTCTTGGTGATGGGAATATAGGCTATGATATAATATATATCATGTATATACGTATATGACTTCTGCATGTGACTAGGATAGGTTACACGCATTGAGGCGTGTGATCAATACATAAATTATATGTATGTGTGATTGAATACCTGTTTGTGTGAAAATATGGCTTCCGCATGTGAATAGGATAGATTACACGCATTGAGGCGTGTGATCAATATGTAAACTATATGCAAGCATGTGATTGAATATATGTATGACTGTAGACAGGATTTCTGCATGTGAATAGGATAGATCACCCGCCCTGAAGCGCGTGATCAATATGTATAATATATGTACGTGTGAGTGATTATGTGTATATGTATAGACTGAAGCAGCATTGAGCGAGCCGTGGATTGCACGCTACTTAGGTCACCGGATATGGATGGCCATAAATACTATATATTGTTTGTATTAGAAATGGGTAATTATAAACATGTGAAATTGTCAATCAAGGATTAGAGGCTTACGGGATAGGAGAAATCCTACTTCCCATGCTGGTCACGGACGTCCGGTAGGGGTTCGTGACATACCTCATGTCACTTCACACATGGTGTATGGTTCAACCTTGTTCCTTCCCATACACCACTTTATAACACACTAAATCGCTCAAATCAAGAAAATAGACAATTCCTTCATAAAGGCACCAACATACCGGGCAAAATCAATCAAAAGGAAAATACAACACCATCCCATTCATTCTATCAAGACTCTTGTTCATAACAACACATATCAAATCCACCATGTTCTTCATCCCTTGAAAACCACATTCACAATCATAATTTCAACATAATAGGTCCACACGCAATCTCAATCAAATTTAAAACACAACAACAACATGCCTCATTTGCCAATTCATAATGGTTCAAATCACATAAACAATCTCATTACAAGGTCAATTTAGATTCAATCATAATTCATATTAAGTCCATGATTACAATCACACAAATAATCACAACATATAATTTAATCATCCTGTTTTGGGGCTAAGATAAGAAAATCCCTCACCTTGGCCGCTTCACTTAGCATTCCCTTTGAGCACTATGGTCTCCAAGGAAGTACTTGAACCCTATCACATACAACCAATTCAATCGATATCAAATTTCATACAATTTCCTAATTTCTTTACTTATGACTTATTACATTTATCCAACCCCCAAGTTCATTTACTTGGCCTATGGTAATCATTTGGTGTTCTCTTTTAGTTCAACTCAATTAATGCATAAATAAACAAGTTTACAAACTTGTCACTCTCCAACGTCCATCAATGGAGAATTTCCCAAATATGAAAAGTTCTTATTTTCACCAAATGTTCACATATCATTATTCCAATCATTGGGCATTCTTACAAATCATTTAGAATACCTAAATAATTCATTTGAAGTCCATGCATGCCATCTAGTTCAAGAAAATTTATAAATTCCATAAATTTGGCCAAAATTCGTATGTTAGGAACCCTAGGGTATAAATGTCCATAGAACTCAATATTTGGGTGATCTCTATGTTCAAAAATGATCCTATGGTGATATATTATAGATAGGTAACTCATTCCCATCAAGAAACCTATGATTTAAGAGGTGAAAACAAGATTTTGATGCTTACGTTTGGGGAAGTTCGAATTTGGAAATCCATGGAGGTTGCCCAAGCTTGTTAATGCTTAACAATGGTGGAAGGAGCTTGATGAGGCATGGAATTGGTGGGAGGAAGCAAGAAACATGGTGGAAAGTGAAGGATTTCTTCACTTGTTGCTTGCCCTAAGAGAGCTTTAGAGGAAGAGAAGAGAAGATGATGAAGAAAATGAGGAAGAGTGGCGTGGTGGATTCTACAGGAAGAAAAATGTGTTATATATTAGATTTGAAAATTAATGGTGATTTGGGATATTTGACAATTTTTGGGGTATGGTAAAAGGAATTTCTCATAGGATTTTCTTATCTAGATTAATTTGTTGGTAAAAATACGAAAGTTTAGAAATTTTTCGGTAATCATTGTTCTATTAAAAATATCTGCCAATGAGTTTCTAGCAGATGACAATTATCTACCCAGTACAATTTTTATTTTCGAAAAATTCTCAAATATAAACTATAAGCTTGAAATAATTCAAATGATTCATATTTAACCCAATTTATATTTTTTTATTTGAATTTATTACTTATTTTAATTTCTTAAATTCTCAAATCTAAAGCAATTAAAATCTTATTTCATTTCAAAAAAAATATTTTTATTTTATTTAGTCAAAATGTCCAACCTCAACATCAAAATTCTGTCAATTTTATATTATCCGATCACTTCTTAATTAAGATTAATTATCCATATATATACATATTTCTATTTATTTACTTATTTATATATTATTTATTTATTTGTTTTTTTTTTATTTTTTACATTCCAACTCCAAATGATGACCATTCTAAGTCTTACTATATATTTGACTTGATTCCAAAAATACCCCTCGGGTATTACAAAATTATTTTGGGATAAATTATTTTTCATTATTACTTGTTTTTGTATTGTAAGTTAACTTACAAAAATTATGAGAATAGAACCCAAAGCCCAAAATGCAAATAATAATTGCATTCAGATAGTCCTTAGATTTTGTTATTGCTCATTAGTTTAGTGTTTAATTCCATTTTGAAGTTGATAACCTTTTAAATAATATAAGTTGAAAGGAAAGCTCTGATTCGATCTCATCTCATTACTTGACACATTTTTGTTTGCTTGCAGTTTATGCATTAGTAATGAATAGTATCTTTAATTTGAGTTGGTCCTTAAAATAGCATCTTTTTTCTTGAGTACATTTATCATTCTTGATCTTGAAAAATTAGTAATATAACAATTTAGTTTTAAAAATATCATCATAATATTTATTTTTTGTCCTTAAAAGATTATCACAGTTCGCTTATTCATCTCTAAGCTATTAGCTGTTAAAGAAGCAGGTGATGTGGCTTGTTAAATGATGACGTGGTGCTGTTAAGTTTTTTATTGTACATTAAATAGGCGTGCTTATTAATATCCGTCAATATTAATAATTTGGTCCATAATTTGTTATTGGTGGGTCTGTAATACCCCGGAAAATTTCGAGAATTAAAGAATGATTTATTTAAAATTTTGAGGATTTAATAAATGATTTATTCCGGGGCTAGGAATTAAAACCTTAAAAAGAATATAAGAAAAGTATGAAGGTTAAGGGAAACCAGAAAGTTTTTTTAAAGATTGTAATACCCGGGAAATTTTTTTAAAAGTTTAAAATAAATAAAAGGGAAAGAAAAGAAGTAGAAAATTTTTTTAGGATTTAATTCAGGACCTAAGAAATTGGAAACCTGAACTAAATAGGGAAAGTGATTAAATTAAAAATACATACTATTTATTATTTAATTAGGATATTTAATTTGGGACACAAAAGAAAAATTAAATTAAATTGGAGATAATTTTTTTCAAACTCTTCTTTAATATAATTATCATTATTATTATTTTAGATAATGTATTTGTAATACCCGGGAAATTTTTTTGAAGTTCAAAAATAAAATAAAAGGGAAAGAAAGGAAGTAGAAAATAACTTTTAGGATTTAATTCAGGACTTAAAAAATTGGAAACCTGAATTAAATAGGGAAAAGGGATAAAATTTGAAATTTATTTTTTCAGCCTTACTTATTTAATATTATTATTTTTATATATTAGAAAATTAAAAAAAAATTTAATTGGAAAGATGAGGGATTAAATTGGGGATATTTTTTAAACTCTTCTTTAATATAATTATTATATTCTAATTAGTTAATGTATTATTTAATTATTTATTTATTTTTATTAATATATATATATATATATATATATATATATTATATTCTAATTAATTGTTTTAAATTTGGGGTGGGGTTGCGTACTAAAGAAGGAAAGAATTAAAAGAGAAAGAAGAAGAAAGAAGGGGGGGAGAGAGGAGCCGAGAAAGAAAGAAAGGAAGGAAAGAGAAAGAAGGGAGAGAGAGAGAGAGAGTGAGGCGTGAAGGAGAAGAAGAAGAAGGGTTGGGGTTCGTCGAAAAAGTGACCGGGGAGAGCTAGCCAATGCTGGAAAAGTCACTGGAGCTCGGGTACGACGTCTCCTACACCTTCCACCAATCGAATCAAAGGTTGGTAACCCCAATTTCATTCGAAACCCTCAATTTCTTCATTCTTAGGGATTTCTTCGATCCACCTTCGATTGGGTTGTTTCGAGGGTAGATTGAGACCTAGGAAGTGTTCTTGAACACTTAGTTGGGATAAGAATCGAGACTATACCCTCGGGTTTAGCCGAATTCGAATTTGGAAGGATTTGGGTTGAAATTATAATTATTCCTCATTTGGGGAAATTGTTGAAAATTAGGATTGAGCTTGGATTTGAGTAAATAGGCTTGGATTGGTATTATTGAAATTATATTGTTGAAATATTAGCTGAACAAGACCTGTAAAGAGCTGGTCCGAGGTTACTGAGGTTGAACCTTGATGTTAACGAGCCGGGTCCCTGCTCGATTTGCCCAAATACACTTTAAGGGTGATGTTGAGGGCTCCAAACCTCTTATTTTCAATCTTAAACACCCTAGAATAATTCCAAATATGCTATCAAGCATCAAGAATTATTTTAGGTACTTTCTTGTTTCCCAAGGATGGAAACTTGCGGAACAAAAAGTCCAAAATTTAAAATGGCAATTTAATTCCTTCTTAATTATTAGGAAACCTTAAGTAGGATGATTTAGAAGCATATCGAGGTTTAGTAACTCAAATCCAAGGCTCCAAAATCAATTCAAGGTGGGTGATAATTATATGAAACCAAGTGCGAGGCACTTGGGACTCTCATAGGAAAGAGGGAAGACGGATAAGACCAAGGACTCGGTTCTTGGCGATGTCCAGGTGCATTTTAGGGACGAGCATGTCATATGCATATGTTTTGCATATAGTTTGAGATGTTAACCAATTGAATGCATTTGTTAGGAAACCACGTACGACTCGTCCGGAGCAGGAGTTACTCCAAGACAAGCACAAGGGAGCTGTCCAGGTGAGGGGTTTCCCATCCTTGCGCTACAGGGTTGATTGAGGATGTGGATATGTGGTTTGCCTACTTGCCTATTTGTAAGAAGTATTTAGTGGTTAACATGCTATAGTTGTTCCTAAACTGTTATATATGAAAGTATTTGTATATGTGTGTTTGACTACAGGTAAAGAGGTACTGGAGGGTATCCATGTGATGACATGAGATACGCCGAACAGTACAAGCAAGGGGGTAAGTTGTTGAATGAGTCCAAGGTTTGTTTTACCCTATTAATTAGAAACTCATTAAAGAAATCGTATAGGAGTTGTTAGTAAACGTCGACGTTTCACGGTAATTGAACTTAAGGAAGACCTTAGAGCTAGGTTATGATCTAAACCAAGGGTTTGGGAACAATATGAGGATTAATACGATCTCTTAATTGATTAGTGAGTCGTAGGGATGTTCACACTACCTAGGTAAAGTCAGTTTAGGATAGTAATAGGTAGATAGAGTCAGGATCCCAGCTGAAAGCTTGGAAAGAGAAACAAGTTAAAAAAATTGCCCGTTGAGGCCATTGCCCTAGCCTGGTACTAGGGTCAGTTAAAGAGTAAAGCATTTGCCCGTTGAGGCCATTGCCCAAGCCTGGCACTAGGGTCAGTAAAAGACTAAAAGATTTTCCTGTTGAGGCCATTGCCCTAGCCTGGCACTAGGGTTAGTAAAAGACTAAAAGATTTGCCCGTTGAGGCCATTGCCCTAGCCTGGCACTAGGGTCAGTAAAAGATTAAAAGATTTTCCCGTTGAAGCCATTGCCCTAGCCTGACACTAGGGTCAGTTAAACATTAAAAGAATTTGCCCGTTGAGGCCATTGCCCTAGCCTGGTACTAGGGTCAGTTAAGTGATTTACAGTTTTCTTATTATATGTTAAAAATGTGAATGCTTGTTTACGAGAAGCATGATAGAAAAGCATGATCCGTAGGTTTATCTGTGATTTTAATGTTTTTTTAATATTTCCTGATCGTAATATAACATTTGATAAATTGGACTTTCATGCGCATGTGATTGTGGGTGTTTCCCTTGACCCAGCTGTAGTGGTACCCGCCGCTACGCCGAGGATGGGAAGCTCCTCACTGAGTCTGTTTGACTCAGTCCCTCTACTTTAAATGTTTCAGATACAGGGATCGAGCAGGCATCGACGTCCGGGCAGTGATACGAACATCAGACCATCCTTACGCTCTTGTTCGCGTGGGTGGACTCCTTTGGTTATTTTGATTTCTCTTCTTGTACATATTTTAAAGTTGTAAGGGTTGTATATATATATTTACAGCTTTTGATATGTACCTATTCTAGAATTGTCGGCTTCACATGTACTTAAAGACAGGGTCGTAAAACTAGGATATATGTATGAGTATATAAACTTCTGCATGCGAATAGGATAGATCGTACGCATTAAGGCGTACGGTCAATATGATATGGATATATATTATGTGTGCTTGCTGCATGTGAATAGGATAGATCGTACGTATTGAGACGTACGGTCAATATGATATTAATATTTACATTATGAGTGCTGATAAATATATCTATACACTGGATTGAGCTGAAGCGGTATTGAGTAAACCGCGGATTGCAGGTTAATTAGGCCACCAGTGAGGTGTGGCCACTAGTATGATATATATATTGATTGTATAGCAGGGTAGTTATAGTCATGTTTACAGGATAAGACTTACGGGTTTAGAGGTAAAAATCTATTCCCGTGTTGGTCATGTACTCCCGATTTGGGGTCGTGACAAACTTGGTATCAGAGCCAGGTTATTCTTTAAGTCATGTGAAGCCATTGGTATAACCGGGTGTCGGTTTAAGCTTCGTTGTGAAATCCGGGCACAACATTGCATTAAACAGGCACTTGTGGGAGTACCCAGGATAATTTGAGTCAACCTTTCTTTCATTCCTTCTTAATCTATGATAGATCATGCAAATGCTTATCAGGTAACATTTTTGTGCAGTACAGGGATGCCACCGACTACTAGGCAGGTTAGGAGGGGCAGTAGAGTACCTGCACGTACTGATGAGGAATCCGTTCGGGAGGAGAGAATGCCTCCCAGGGGTCGAGGTAGAGGCCGTGCTCGTGGTCGTGGTAGGACACAAGAAAGAGGAGTGCATAGGCAACAAACCCCAGAGCCACAGGTTGAGACGGGTGCTCCGTCAGTGGCTGAGATGCTGACTGCGGAATTTCAGGAGTTGAGAGCTGAAATGACTTGCCAAATTCAACAAGAAGTCCGTCGTTTAGTTGTCGGCGAGGAAGAGGAGCAAGTGATATCGGCTGAACAGGAAACTGAAATGGTTGAGGAAAGAGAGGAAGAACCAAGATGGGAATGGCAACAAAGGGACGTGCCCCAGGGACCGAGGGGAGTTCTGAGGGAATTGCCGATTACTAAATTCGTGAAGCTGAATCCGGCTACCTTTTGCGGAACTGAAACCAAAGAGGACCCTCAACATTTCCTCCGTGATATAGTCAGAATTGGGCAGTTACTGAGGTGTCCAAGAGGAGAGATGGTGGAACTTGCCTCATTTCAGTTGAGAGGCGCTGCACGAGTTTGGTTTGAATTAGTGCAGAAGAGATATGCAAGGAGAGTTGCTCCTATGACCTGGGAAGACTTTCAGAGGAAATTCCTGGGTCGGTTTTTATCTGAAGGAACGAGGTATGCCAAGCGTCAACAATTTGAAGACTTGTGGATGACGCCGAATATGTCAGTGACTGAGTTTGAGCTGCAGTTCATGGAGCTAGCTCAATATGCTCTAGAATTGGTTCCCAATGAGAGGGAGTTGATCAAGAGGTTTATCCACAGGTTGGTGGAGCCATTGTTCGTAGTTCTACTGCCGCAATGTGGTCAGTTTGAAGCTCTAGCACAGGCTGTTGATTGTGCCAGGGTAATTGAAAATAGGATGAAGTTTGGGACGTCGGTGAATCGCAAGAACAAGTTACTGACAGGTAGTGATGGGCAGGGATGGAAGAAGCAAAAGACAGCTGGAAATTCTGGTACAGTTCCAAATTATGCAGGGCAAGTTGGTGGACAGTCTGTTATTACCACCACAAGTTTTGGGAGGAGTAACACCCAAGGTGGGTAGAGGTACCAAGGCAGTAGACAGGGCGGTAACCAGAAACCGCAGTGTGGGACATGTGGAAGGTTTCATTTTGGAGAGTGCAAAGTTATGAAGGGAGGTTGTTACAACTGTGGTCAGTTCGGGCATATGGCTAAGGAATGTCCGCAGAGGAAGAGTAATACGAGTGTCAAGAGCAATCCTACTCCAGGTAGTACTCCAATTGCAGACCCACCAGTTAGAATTGTACCACCCCAGGTTAACACTTCAGGTGCGGGCTGAGGTGGAGGAGCAGGAGCAGAAGGTAGAGGTCCAGGTGCACCAGGAGAAGGACAGGCACGGGTGTTTGCTTTGTTTCGCTAGGATGCACATGCCTCAAATGCAGTAGTGACAGGTACACTTTCAGTATGCTCTCTCTAGGCTCTTGTATTATTTGACTCTGGTTCAACGCATTCCTACATCTCACATGCATTTGCACAGAAAGTTGAGAAAAGCCCAACTAGGTTGAAGGGGACGGAAATGGTCTCTACTCCAATGGGTGAGTCAGTACAAGTAAAGTACGTCTATGAGTCGTGTGTGGTTGTGGTCGAGGGTCATGAAACAGTTGTGGACCTACGACTACTCTATATGGTGGACTTGGATGTCATTTTAGGTATGGATTGGTTGGCTACTTGCCATGCAGTAGTGGACTACAGGGCGAAGTGTTTGAAATTAAACATGCCGGATGAAGAGCCATTTGTGGTGCGGGGTGATGGTGCTGCACCTTATCCGACTCTAATTTTAGCAATGAAAGCTTCCAAGCTACTCGAGAAAGGGTGTAAAGGATATCTGGCTTTGTTTCATCAGACCCAATTTTTCACCTTGGGGTGCACCGGTTCTAATCGTGAAGAAGAAGGATGGAAGTTTAAGATTGCGTATCGATTACCGAAAGTTGAATAAGGTAACGGTCCGCAATCAATATCCACTTCCAAGAATCGATGATCTGTTCGACTAGTTGCAAGGTGCTAAGAGGTTTTCAAAGATCGATCTACGATCAAGGTATCATCAGCTGAAAATTAGAAAAGAAGATGTGCCCAAGACTGCTTTTCGAACCCGATACGGCCATTATGAGTTTCTAGTCATGTCGTTCGGGCTAACTAATGCACCAGCAGCTTTTATGGATATGATCAATCGGGTTTTCAAGCCATTTCTAGACCGGTTTGTCATTGTATTCATAGATGACATTCTAGTTTATTCCAAGAATGCTGAGGAGCACGCAGAGTATTTGAGACTGGCATTACAGAAGCTGAGAGAAGAGAAATTCTATGCTATGTTTTCAAAATGTGAGTTTTGGCTTGATAAAGTTGCATTTCTCGGTCACTTGGTATCTTCAAAGGGAATCCATGTTGACCCGAGTAAAGTAGAAGCGGTGAAGAATTGGTCCCAGCCTACCTCAGTCATGGAGATTCGCAGTTTTCTAGGTTTGGCTGGATACTATAGAAGGTTTGTGCAGGACTTTTCGAGGGTTGCTGCACCTCTTACAAAGTTAACTCAGAAAGGGGTAAAGTTTGTATGGGATGACAAGTGTGAAGAGAGTTTTCAGAAGCTGAAGGAAAGTCTTACCACAACACCGGTGTTGGCTATTCCTGAGGGCACCGGAGGGTATGTGGTTTACTGTGACGCCTCACGAGTTGGGTTAGGGTGTGTTCTTATGCAACATGGAAAGGTGATTGCTTATGCGTCTAGGAAAATCCGAAAGCATGAGAAAAACTACCCGACTCATGATCTTGAAATGGTAGCGGTGGTATTTGCCTTGAAGATTTGGAGGCACTACATTTATGGTGAAACATGTGAGGTATATACAGACCACAAGATCCTTAAGTACATTTTCGAGCAGAAAGATCTAAATCTGAGACAACGCAGGTGGATGGAATTGTTGAAAGACTATGACTGCACGATCTTGTACCATCCTAGTAAGGCGAATATGGTGGCAGATGCTCTGAGCCGAAAGTCAATGGGTAGCTTAGCCCATATCAATGAAGTACGAAGGCCGTTAATTCGGGTAATACATGAGGTGGAATAGTCTGGAACTCAGTTTGAAATTGGAGACTCCGACTTGTTTCTAGCCCATGTCCAAGTCGAGTCAGCTCTAGTCGAAGAGGTTAAATCCAAGCAAGATCAAGACGCCGACCTCAAACAGATCAGAGATACAATGGTTAAGGGGGAGAAGGACGACGTCCAATTCTCCATAGATGACAGTGGCATACTCCGGTTGGAAGGACGACTGTGTGTACCTATGGTGGATGGTTTGAAAGAAAGAATTCTTGATGAGGCACACAAGACAACGTTCACAATCAATCTGGGTAGTAACAAGATGTATCAGGATCTGAAAGAATTATACTGGTGGAATGGCATGAAGAAGGACGTGTCAGACTACGTGTCTAGTGTGTGAGCAAGTTAAGGCTGAACACCAAAAGCCCGTCGGAACACTTCAACAGATAGAAATTCCTGAATGGAAGTGGGAGAGAATTACTATGGATTTTGTGACAGGATTGCTGCGGTCACAGAGGGGATTCGATTCAGTTTGGGTAATCGTTGATCGGATGACCAAGTCCGCCCATTTCCTGCTAGTTAAGACCACTTACGTAGAGGGTCAGTATGCCCAGTTGTACCTATCAGAGATAGTGAGATTTCACGGAGTGCCGGTGTCGATTATCTCTGACAGGGGGCCACAGTTTACCTCTCGATTCTGGAGAGCATTGCAGGAGGCATTGGGGACAAGAGTTGATCTAAGTACAGCGTTCCATCCCCAGAATGATGGGCAATCTGAGAGGACCATTCAGATTTTAGAGGACATGCTTAGGGCATGTGTTATGGACTTCGGCGGAGGGTGGGAAAAAATACCTGTCGTTAGCGGAGTTTGCCTACCACAACAGTTACCAATCCAGTTTTCAGATGGCACCCTTCAAGGCTTTGTACGGTCGGAAGTGCAGGTCCCCGATTGGGTGGTTCGAGGTCGGAGAGGTCAAGTTGGTTGGTCCAGAACTTGTGCAGGATGCTTTGGACAAGATAAAGTCCATTAGAGAAAGGATTGCCACGGCTCAGAGTAGGCAGAAGTCGTATGCTGACAATTGAAGAGACTTAGAATTTGCTGTACGTGAGCAGGTTTTCTTGAAAATTTCATCAATGAGGGGCGTGATGAGATTTGGCAAGAAAGGCAAGCTAAGTCCAAGATACATTGGACCGTTTGAGATTCTAGAACGCGTGGGAAATGTTGCCTACAGTCTAGAATTGCCGGCGGAATTTGAAGGAGTTCATCCGGCGTTTCACATGTCTATGCTTCGCAAGTACCTGCCAGACCCCTCTCACGTATTCCAACCCCAGGAAGTACGACTAGCTAAAAGTCTAACTTATGAGGAGATGCCAGTGTAAATCCTAGATCCCTAGTTGAAGAAGTTGAGGTCAAAGGAGTACCATTGGTGAAAGTCCTGTGCCGAAACCATTCGGTTGAGGAAGCAACGTGGGAAGTCGAGGCAGAGATGCGCAGGACATATCCTCACCTATTTCAAGACTGAGGTTACTATGTTAGTTAAAATTCGGGGACTGAATTTCTTAAGGGGGGAAGATTGTAATACCCGGGAAATTTTTTTGAAGTTCAAAAATAAAATAACAGGGAAAGGAAGTAGAAAATAACTTTTAGGATTTAATTCAGGACCTAAGAAATTGGAAACCTGAATTAAATAGGGAAATGGGATAAAATTTGAAATTTATTTTTTCAGCCTTACTTATTTAATAATATTATTTTTATATATTAGAAAATTAAAGAAAATAAAAATTTAATTGGAAAGATGAGGGATTAAATTGGGGATATTTTTTCAACTCTTCTTTAATATAATTATTATATTCTAATTAGTGAATGTATTATTTAATTATTTATTTATTTTTATTAATATATATATATATTATATTCTAATTAATTGTTTTAAATTTGGGGTGGGGGTGCGTACTAAAGAAGGAAAGAATTAAAAGAGAAAGAAGAAGAAAGAAGGAGGGAGAGAGGAGCCGAGAAAGAAAGAAAGGAAGGAGAGAGAAAGAAGGGAGAGAGAGAGTGAGGCGTGAAGGAGAAGAAGAAGAAGGGTTGGGGTTCGCCGGAAAAGTGACCGGGGAGAGCTAGCCAACGCCGGAAAAGTCACCGGAGCTCAGGTACGACGTCTCCTACACCTTCCACTAATCGAATCAAAGGTTGGTAACCCCAATATCATTCGGAACCCTCCATTTCTTCATTTTTAGGGATTTCTTCGATCCACCTTCGATTGGGTTGTTTCAAGGGTAGATTCCTAGGAAGTGTTCTTGAACACTTAGTTGGGGTAAGAATCGAGACTATACCCTCGGGTTTAGCCGAATTCGAATTTGGAAGGATTTGGGTTGAAATTATAATTATTCCTAATTTGGGGAAATTGTTGAAAATTAGGATTGAGCTTGGATTTGAGTAAATAGGCTTGGATTGGTATTATTGAAATTATATTGTTGAAATATTAGCTGAACAAGACCTGTAAAGAGCTGGTCCGAGGTTACTGAGGTTAAACCTTGACGTTAACGTGTCGGGTCCCTGCTCGATTTGCCCAAATACACTCTAAGGGTGATGTTGAGGGCTCCAAACCTCTTATTTTCAATCTTAAACACCCTAGAATAATTCTAAATATGCTATCAAGCATCAAGAATTATTTTAGGTACTTTCTTGTTTCTCAAGGATGGAAACTTGCGGAACAAAAAGTCCAAAATTTAAAACGGCAATTTAATTCCTTCGTAATTATTAGGAAACCTTAAGTAGGATGATTTACAAGCATATCGAGGTTTAGTAACTCAAATCCAAGGCTCCAAAATCAATTCAAGGTAGGTGATAATTATACGAAACCAAGTGCGAGGTACTTGGGACTCTCATAGGAAAGAGGGAAGACGGATAAGACCAAGGACTCGGTTCTTGGCGACGTCCACGTGCATTTTAGGCACGAGCATGTCATATTCATATGAATTGCATATAGTTTGAGATGTTGACCACTTGAATGCATTCGATAGGAAACCACGACTCGTCCGGAGCGGGAGTTACTCCAGGACAAGCACAAGGGAGCCGTCCAGGTGAGGGGTTTCCCATCCTTGCCCTATAGGGTTGATTAAGGATGTGGATATGTGGTTTGCCTACTTGCCTATTTGTAAGAAGTATTTAGTGGTTAACATGCTACTGTTGTTCCTAAACTGTTATATATGAAAGTATTTGTATATGTGTGTTTGACTACAGGTAAAGAGGTACTGGAGGGTATCCATATGATGACATGAGATACGCCGAACAGTACAAGCAAGGGGGTAAGTTGTTGATTGAGTCCAAGGTTTATTTTACCCTATTAATTAGAAACTCGTTAAAGAAATCGTATAGGAGTTGTTAGTAAACATCGACGTTTCACGGTAATTGAACTTAGGGAAAACCTTAGAGCTAGGTTATGATCTAAACCAAGGGTTTGGGAACAATATGAGGATTAATACGATCTCTTAATTGATTAGTGAGTCGTAGGGATGTTCACACTACCTAGGTAAAGTCAGTTTAGGATAGTAATGGGTAGATAGAGTCAGGACCCCAGCTGAAAGCTTGGAAAGAGAAACAAGTTAAAAAAATTGCCTGTTGAGGCCATTGCCCTAGCCTGGTACTAGGGTTAATTAAAGAGTAAAGCATTTCCCCGTTGAGGCCATTGCCCTAGCCAGGCACTAGGGTCAGTAAAAGACTAAAAGATTTACCCGTTGAGGCCATTGCCCTAGCCTGGCACTAGGGTCAGTAAAAGACTAAAGGATTTGTCCGTTGAGGCCATTGCCCTAGCCTGGCACTAGGGTCAGTTAAACATTAAAAGAATTTGCCCGTTGAGGCCATTGCCCTAGCCTAGTACTAGGGTCAGTTAAGTGATTTACAGTTTTCTTATTATATGTTAAAAATGTGAATGCTTGTTTACGAGAAGCATGATCCGTAGGTTTATTTGTGATTGTAATGTTATATTAATATTGCCTGATCGTAATATAACATTTGATAAACTGGACTTTCATGTGCATGTGATTGTGGGTGTTTCCCTTTCCCCAGCTGTAGTGGTACCCGCCAGTACGCCGAGGATGGGAAGCTCCTCACTGAGTCTATTTGACACACTCCCTCCGCTTTAAATGTTTCAGATACAGGGATCGGGCAGGCATCGACGTTCAGACAGTGATACGAACATCAGACCATCCTTACGCTCTTGTTCGCGTGGATGGACTCCTTTGGTTATTTTGATTTCTCTTCTTGTACATATTTTAAAGTTGTAAGAGTTGTATATATATATTTACAGCTTTTGATATGTTCCTACTCTAGAATTGCCGGCTTCTCATGTACTTAAAGACAGGGTCCAGTTTGGGGAAAACTAGGATATATGTTTGAGTATATAAACTTCTGCATGCGAATAGGATAGATCGTACGTATTGAGGCGTACGGTCAATATGATATGGATATATATTATGTGTGCATGCTGCATGTGAATAGGATAGGTCGTACGTATTGAGACGTATGGTCAATATGATATTAATATTTACATTATGAGTGCTGATAAATATATCTATACACTGGATTGAGCTGAAGCGGTATTGAGCAAGCCGCGGATTGCAGGTTAATTGGGCCATCAGTGAGGTGTGGCCACTAGTATGATATATATATATATATATATATATATATATATATATATATATATATATTGATTGTATAGTAGGATAGTTATAGTCATGTTTACAGGATAAGGCTTACGGGTTTAGAGGTAAAAATCTATTCCCGTGCCAGTCACGTACTCCCGATTTGGGGTCGTGACAGTATTATTTAATTATTTTTTATTTTATTATATATATATATATATATATTATTTTAATTAATTATTTTAAAGTGGGGAGTGGGGTACGTGACTTAGTTGGCAGAAGAAAGAAATAAAAAGATTGAGGGGAAGAGAGGGTCGCGGGTAGAAACAAAAGAATAAAGAGAAAGAGAGAGAAAGAAGAGAGAGAGAGGGTGAGGGTGAGGCGTGAAGGAGAAGAAGAAGAAGGGTTGGGGTTTCGCCGGAAAAGTGACAGGGGAGAGCTAGCCGACGCCGGAAAAGTCACCGAAGCTCGGGTACGACATCTCCTACACCTTCCAGCAATCGAATCAAAGATTGGTAACGCCAATTTCATTCGAAACCCTCAATTTCTCCAATTTTAGGGATTTCTTTGATTCACCTTCGATTGGGTTGTTTCGAGGGTAGATTGAGACCTAGAAAGTGTTCTCGAACACTTAGTTGGGGTAGGAATCAAGATTATATTATCGGATTTGCCCAAATTCAAATTTGGAAGGATTTGGGGTTGAAATTATAATTATTTCCAAATTGGGGAAAATTGTTGATAATTAGGATTGAGCTTGGATTTGAGTAAATAGGCTTGGATAGATATTATTGAAATTATAATTATTTCCAAATTGGAGAAAATTGTTAATAATTAGGATTGAGCTTGGATTTGAGTAAATAGGCTTGGATTGATATTATTAAAATTATATACTTGAAATATTAGCTGAGCAAGACCCGTGAAGAGCTGGGCCGAGGTTACTAAGGTTGGACCTTGACGTTAACGTGCCGGGTCCCTGCTCGATTTGCCCAAATACACTTTAAGGGTGATGTTGAGGGCTCCAAACCTCTTCTTTTCAATCTTAAACACCCTAGAATAATTCTAAGTATGCTACCAAGAATCAAGGATTATTTTAAGTACCTTCTCGTTTCTCAAGAGTGGAAGCTTGCAGAACAAATTAAGTCTAACTTCGTGAATTTCAACCTTATCCTTTCACGACCTTTAGGCAACCTCAAGTGGGATAAATTCGAGGTATATTGAGGTTTAGAAACTAGATTTCTTAGAACCCAAGTAGGAACACAAGTTGAATCACAATGCCTAGACCTTCCTAAAATTAGGATTCCTTCCAACCAAGCTAGATAAGCTTCCTTAGATGCGAATACAAGTTAGATAGAGGTCTAATACTCAAATCCAAGTATATGAAACACTCAAGTAGAGTGTTATATTCGAGTAAGTGAAGTGTCCGAGGAAGGATACGCATAAGTCGGGATAGAGAAGTCCGATAAGACCAAGAGCTTGACTCTGTGGCAACCATGGACTACATGAGAGAGTAATGGAGAGATAAATAACAAGTTAAGCTAAGTAATAACCTTACTGAAGTAAATGTTTTTCTTATAGGAAAAGCGGCACGAAAAAGAGTGCAACAGGATCTCCGAGGAGACTAAAGTTATAGGAGAGGATTGCATGGAAGGTTGGCCAAGGTGAGGGCTCTTTCATCTCTGCTCATAGGGTTGTATGCTTATGTGGATTACATGAGTATGTACATTCTCTATTTGTCTGGTATGTGTTAGCTAGAGGTATAGAATGTTAAAAGAATAAAGGAACTAGAAAATAGGTTGTGGAAAGTAGCTTAGATAGGAAGACATAGGAGTAAAGAGTAATTGTTTGCTATGATTGGTGTGTTCCAAATCCACCTCATACACTCCGGAGGCATGATGAGTGTTTTATTAATCTTTTCCGCAACGGTGGCAAGAGTCCTTGTACAGAAGGACTAAACTTTTATTCTGAAAACTCGTCACGACGGTGACTTAAACTATAATCATCCAAAGGGAGTTATTGGTGGGTTTCAGATCTGGTTATGCTAGCGATGTGAGACAACAACTAGAACAACGTCAGATGGCACTTGAGACCTCAGTTTTTATAATCACCATGACCATGGTCATTGCCCTATCTTGGCAATAAGGTCAGAAAGGTTTTATATTGCTATGACGATAGCTTGAGGCTCAGAGAGTGCATCTGGACGGGTATATGAGTTGTATCCTGTTGAGGATACTTGTGCATATTAATAAGGAGAGGAATTCTTGATCCTTTAGGAAAGATAGAAAGAATCCTATTAATATGTGAGACCAAGGTAAGGAGACACGGGAGGAACCTACGGGTGAACCGTGAGCCTGATCTTACAGAAGAGAAATCATCCTGTGGAGTTGGTCTAGGGTGTGTCAGTGGCCATGCTTCGAGACGTCGTGCCGTGCCCGCCATGTGGCCTGGTTGGGTAATGGACGAGTGGGCTCAAGCTATTGCCCTGCAGTAAGGGGTCAAGACGTGCCACGTTGTGGCTACGTATCAGTTGTTTGATAGATAGAAGTTGATTCTGTTTGATTAATTAATTGAATTGTCACGAGGTGACCAGTACCCAAGTGAATGGGTTAAGCATTGTTTGATTAACAGAATTGTCACGAGTTGACCAGTACCCAAGTGAATGGGTTAGGTATGCTTTGCCACGTGGTGGCTAGCAACCCGAGTGCACGAGTTCAAAGTGGGAAAGCCATGTAGTGGCTAGTAGATACCCCAGAGTTGGGGAGATTAAGTAGATGTATGTTTAGCATCTTTGTGTATGTATAAATTATCTGTGTTTGCATATAATTGTTGATTGTGCAGCGTAGTGGTAACGTACAGGATTACGCAACCACACGTCTTGTTTGATTCAGACATGTTGAAACGTGAGAAGACCGGTAGGTAAAAGCCGACACTATATGTTACATGTTTACTTGCTGATTGATTACATGGAATAAACTGCTGTATGTTTACAGTTACTAAATGCATGTGACTGTTTGGGTGAAATTTATGTTGTTGTGTTATCACCAAGAATGTATGCTAACAACAATAACTAGTTGTTTTTGCATGTGGTTGTGTATGACTCCCAAACCCAGTGCTATGGTACCCACCTTGCGCCGGGGCTGGGAGAGTCCTCACTGAGTCGCGTGGTTAAGACTCACACCTCATTTTTACTACACAGAGACAGGTTAAGTATAGGTGGAAGAAGTCTCGGTGGAACGAGGGTTGAGCAAAACTTTCCAAGACCCACAACTTCTTCATGTGGGTGAATAAAGTGAAATTGTAATTTTATTTACTTTATTATTGTATCATAAAGTAAAGAGTAGACGTACCCAATTATATTGGATTACTAAATCTAGAACTGTCAGCTTCACACACCTTAAAGATCAGGATTTATTTTACTGCGTTACAGGGAAAACTTATTTTCAAAATATATATATATATACATATATCTGTTGCATGTGAATAGGATAGGCAGCATCTTCGGATGTGTAGCCAGTACACAGGTTATATATATTATGTGTGTTTTCCTATATCTATATCCTGAAGCGGCACTGACCGTGGATTTGCTTGCCTAGGATAGGCCACCATTTCTGTGTAGTCATGGTATTATACTGCATGTGGATGTATTTTCAATAATAGATATTCTGTCAATTAGGTGATAAGGCTTACAGGCATAAGGGTATTCCCTGTGTCTGTGCCGGTCACGGTCCTCTAAACGGGGGTCGTGACAGGGTCATTGTCAATATTAATAATAATTTGATCCCTAATCCATTTATTATAAGTTCCTATTATAAAATTATTATTCCATCACAAATGAAGCATTTTGAAGGAATTACTTAGAAATTGTAGAAAAGTGAATTGTATCGGATCCCAACTTCCACAAAATCAAACACTATCATCCTTTGTCAGCCACTTTTAAGCTTTCATGCGTATGTTTTTAAAATTACTTGACATTAAAATAAACCCTGGGGAATAATAAGGATATTTCACGATATAAGTTCAATCCCCGAAAAGAGCTTTGTTTCTTATGCAAGTTTAGTATCCAATTGGCTTTGCAAGTGACCAATGTGAGAGTCAAACCTTGTGGGAAGTTATTTGAGCCAAACACTAATTTCTTTTCATCAATTATCATTGAGTGTAATCTATCTGCTCACGCTGGTTCTAGAACTTGTTTTTAATCTTAATTGAAGCTTTACATGCATTGGTTTGATAGAAAGGATGGAGGCATTCATTTCATTCTCCATTTTTCGCAGACACAAACCCCATTTATATTTCCTTTTGCCACCAATTTTTGAGCCATTTATTAGCATTTTTCAAGACACTTCATCATGTGATTCTTGGATGAGTGTTACATTTTGACCTATTGCATATATTCTCTGACCACTCATTCTCACGAGTTGGATTTGCCTAGCGATTCAAGTAAGCCAAGAAAGGGCTTGAGAAAACAGAAAAGAAAAGAAAGAATAAAATGATTATTAATGAAAAAAGATAAGAAAACGAAATAAAAGTGCACAAGCAAAAAAGAGAGAAGATCTAAGGCAAACTCTCTTGGTGGATAAAGAATGATCGGTTGGTCAGCATCTTCCTTTTTTAGGTCAAATTTATCATGCTCATTCAAGAAACTATTATTTCATGCTTGATAATTGCTAACTTCATTTCTTAAACACTTTGTCCACATTAGCCATTCCTCCATCATTGCAAGCTTTTAAAGACCTCTTGATCTATTATGCTAATACATCTGTAGTGGAGATATAGATTAATTACAAGCCTATGGCAACCGGCTAGTAGAACAAATTTGAGAGAAAATATTCAAACAATGGCGAGTCAGAGAATTACTTGTTCTTCGGTCGGTTGAATTTGCTAGTTGGATGCTCAGTTTGTTCAAAGACCTTGTTAATTCTCAAATGCAAAGCTCCTAGGTTAGAGCAATTTTAATTTAAAGAATTTTCATTATGTTCCCACAATAATTTTTTGGCTCCTTTTTTCCCTTCCATAAGCCCCATTTTGGATCCATTTGACTATGTTAAAGGCTTATAAAGTCCTCATTGAGGTATAGCAAATTTAAATGTTTTGTTTAGAGCTAAGGAAAATAAAATGAGAGAAACACTTCAATCATATCCCTCAAGGAATAGACTTTGTAACGTCCTAGTTTCTTAATTGATTTTTATTGCGGCATTAGGTTATTTAAGTTACGTGTTTGTTACTCTCGTGCTCTCCCAAAAATCATCTTTTTTAGCACATACACGGATATTCAGATAAAGTGAGGTACTAACCTCCATGCATTACCTAGCAGGTATATAATCTAAGTCTACCGCATACATCCATATGTATATACATACACAAGTTTAGTAGTTAGTGGCACGCAGGCCTAAATAGTTAGTCTCATAGTCCCAAAAGAAGTGTGACTCATAAGTCACAGCCAAAAGTCAGCTCCTCTGTTAGCTACCCATCAGACATCCCTTCTAGGTCCCAAGGATGTTCACATCCACCGAGGGGAAGAAGAAGAAGAAGAGAATGTTGACGACCTTCAGTATCTGGAAGTAGCCCAAGAATGGCATTTCCAACAGCTCCACCTCTATCTCAAGTAGCAAGAGGTACCTGGGCATCTGAACACACTAACGTAGTGAGATATATAATCCAGTAACGTAGATTACCAGTTTTATAAAATTAATTAGTGGTTCAACTGCATTACAAAGAATACAGGAAAACTTCCTTCACATTTATCAGATTCATACAACAAATAAATACAGTTCTTAACTATTTAATTTCAATAACAAGGTATTTCCACAAATGGATTCAGAATATATAATTATACTAAAAAACCCTTAAACATGTAAAATGCTCATTTTCTTTTTAAAAGTATGCACATTTTACCATCACTTCTTTTGATCAGTCATGTCAAATACCATATCTCTCCAAGACCTGTACAACTGGACTAAACCATTACCTTTATCATCAAAAGGAATCTAATGAAATAGGACAAAACGACTTACCAATATAAGTAAAGTCCGCCATATAAGGCACAGGCAATTACCTAACATACTAGGGCGTCCCCCGGTGTGCGCACAAAGTTAGAACCTTAGGATCACCAGTCCCTGACTGGATTATTTCCTCACTAGTTGCTAGACAACTACATCCCAAACGCATTCCTAGCCAGCCTAGTGTGTCCTTTTCATACAGATCATATTAATATAACATAATTTTTCACAGGTAATGTTTATTCAGATGCAAATCACTTGCCTCTCCAGGGCATATCACTTTTCTCAGTTTGCCTCTCTAGGGCATGTCAATTCTTTCACAGATGCATGCTAAAATATCTGCCTCTACAGGGCAGATCGATTCATAAATGCAAGCTAAATTTCAATTCCAGAGTTGGATGTCACACACTTAAATAAACTACTTAAAATAGGTCAACTTTTGCATTTAGTGAACTCAAAGTCAAACAAAGTCAACCACAAAGTCAAATATTACTTGTGCAACAAGCAGCTTACATAACTTCTTATACAGGCATCCAAATATCATGAAATTTCATCAGAAGTACCTTTAGCATGCAATTAACAGATTCACTTATTTCTTAAGCAGGAAAATTACATTTTGAGCCTCAATTGCCTCAGTTTTATCAAAATGGTCCTCTTTTTCAAACTACTGAAATAAAAGGCAATTTTAACAATTCAACCACACAAATTGGTCATTTAACATCCACTAAACACATCCAGAAAGTTTACAAAAGATTTTAACCAAAAACTGAGTCAAAATAAGAATTTTGAGACTTCTTCTAATTTTTCTTTCAGAATGGTCCCTATTAAGACTCAATTTCAGTTCTGGGTTTACACAAGCTCAAACAAGGTTACAGCATGCTTCACGAGATTGAATATGACTTGTTCACAAACTTCCCACAATCAGAAGCAGTTCAGAAGCTATATTTTTGCAGTAAAACCCTTACTTTTAGAATTTTTGAAGAAAAATCCCTCAAGTATTAAAACACAGTTAGAGACCCCTCTGGTCTCTTCGAACCTTGTATAAAACATCCCAATATCATATAAAGTCAAAAAGAATAGTTGGCTACTCACAAACAACTCAGAATGCCCAGTTTTTAACAAAGGTAAGAAAATAGTAAATTTATTGTGTTTTAGTCCCTGTCACTACCCCTTTTCTATTCTGGATTTTGTTGAGCCTTAAGAAGCTTACCTTGACCAAGCTAGGGTCATTTATGACTTGCACAGCAAGTTTGTGCAGTCATATCAGTACAGCAGTGGATTTTATGCAGTGATTTGCCACTTTCTTTGGCAATTTTTACACTTACATGGTTTGGCTGCACTAAAACTGATTTGAGTCCTTTTTGAGTCATCTTTCTTTCTGAAAACACTCCTTTGGGAGTCTGGAGGGTTGGATGGCTGACCTATCCACCCAGAACCAGAGTACCCAACTTTTATAGTTGGAACTCTCACTTTCTAGTGCACTAAGTTTCCAAACTCACCTCTTTTGTACTCTAGATGCTCCCTGACTTTACCATCGCCTCACTAACCATTATATTTCCTTAATGCCTCTTTCTTACCCAATCCTCAAGGTTAGAAATTCTTTTCAAGTTCAGGACACCTCTCTGCCACACTAAGTCCATTTTCCTTAATTTTGACATTTTACTCACTCTCACAGAACTGAACCCACAGAGTACTAAGCCTCCTACTACTCTCATAACTACACTATAAAACCAGTAAATCAAGCCTAGGATTCAATTGACAACCATTTTACTTAAGGCAGAAACAAATGAGATTCTACCCTTACCCTTTGAGCTTTTAGTTACTTTCACAGGTTTCATTTTATAAATTGCCAGTATCTCATTGTATTCATAGGCTTCAAAAATAGCACATAGCAGTTTGCGTATCGGAAAGAACAAAATTCCAGTAGTTTAGCAGCAAGAAAATCCAAACAGAAACATTAAAAGTTCATTTTGCTATTTGGAACTGTTTAGTCTTTTTCAACTGATTCCACTTCCATTAATCCAGTGTTTCTAAGACACTTATGGACTTAATAAATGCATATAACAATGTAGACATCAGAGGAGAAAGATTCCAGCAATTTATCAGCAAGCAAAAACCAAAACAGTGGCATCAAGGGTTCATTTTAGCTATTTAGACCATTTAACTTGTTTTAACAAATTATACCTCAGAAATTGCAGTATCTCTAAGGCATTCAAAGGTTCAATGAATACATATAACAGTATAAACAAAAGAGGAGAAATTTTCAGTAGTTTGACAGCAAGGAAGCTCAAAACAAAAATTCATGAAAGGCCATTTTTACCATTTTTGATGTGAAAATTCCCATTACTGATTCAACAATCAAATTAAGTATGTAGCCACGATTTATGGTGTCTTTTGATTCATTTATCCATCACTTAATTGCCTTACAATTATATGAAATGTAGCCTACTAAGAATCACAGAAACAGAAGCACAATTTCAACATTCAGTAAAACAAGGGTTCTGTCTTTTATAGTGACTTCCAAGGCCACGATCAGCGGTACGACAGTCTTGGATTAAACATCCATTTGGGGTTTATTAAAGTATGTTCTCTTAGCTTTCTTTTGACACCTTACATGCTTAATTTGGTTAAGAATCGAGAGAGTTATGCTCTATCAAAGCAACACTGCCCAAACCAGGGCTCAGAAATGGCAGCAAAGGGAAAATGGTCATAAAGCCTTATAGCATCACTTTAGATGGATGCTTCTGACTCTAGGATGCACAAGGAAGGGTAATCCTAAGTTACCTTGGATTTCCAAAGAAAGAAGAAGGGTTTGAGCCTCTGAAAATTCTGGGTCAAGCTTGAAGAATGGTGGACTCCTTGGTGTGTGTGTGTGTGTATCTCCGTTTTCTGGCCTTCTGCTTGCTTTCCAGCTGCTAGATTCGAGCTCCTAGCTTCCTCTTGCACTTCCACAGCCTCTGGTCTCTCTCTTCCTCACTTCTCAGCTCTCAATTTCGGAGTTAGTTTGCTGGATGTGCTTAAGCCTTAGTCTCACTCCTTTAAATAGAGGTGTGGTCATGTGAGGATTAATCATGGCTTATGCATGTAATTGTGAGGTGTCCAGCCCTCAATTCTGCTTTCTTATTCTGTGGATAGCTCACAGGTGTTGCTGGCATTAGTTTAGGCTCTGTTTGGATGGGCTAATATCTTGCTAATCTCGGTTTAGCTCTAATTAGGTAGAGTGTGTTATGTGGCTTCCTTAATTGAATTTTGACATGTGCTATTTAGGTTCCTAAGCTTCAATTCTGGTTATTTTCTTCTGTGTATGGCTGCCTAAGTGTGTTGGCAGTAGCTAAGGTTACACTTAGGTAATTAATTTAGCCATTTAAGTTGATATTTTCGGTTACCAAGCAAAGTGTGTCAATTAAGGATTTAATTGGGTGTTTAATTCCCATTTATTTTGATTTTAAAATGTGTAACTTGCTGAAACTCTTAAATTCTCTATTAAGTCATATAGTTGGTACTTAATAGGGCAGGTTTGAATGCTTTTGGGTGGCTAAATTGGGCTTTCTTGAGCTTTAAGTAAGCTAAGGTGCCTTATTTGAAAATTTTCAATTCCATCTTTTTAGTCCCTGAATTTCTACTGGAGAAAATGTGTCAATTCAGGACTTTTCTTGAGGTTGGGGTCCCTTATTTAAGTCTAAGGGTGTCTCTAGAGTGTGCTAGTGTATTTTTCTTGGGTTAAATAAGCATTCTCTACTCTTTTTAACTCATTAAAACAAAGAGGGCAAAAGCTAAGTTTTTCTTTAAATTTAGTCCCTAGGGTTTTGGGTTAGGGTTTCTCTGGTAGTTATCCTACTTTTTAAGTCTCTTTTCCTCTAATTAGGGTTTCTCACCCTATTTGCAAGCACAAACAAACATAGTCAAACTCAGTCAAGCACAAAACATAAAAGTCAAACAGAAAATCAAGTCAAAGTTAGGTTTTGAATTTTCAAGATGTTACAATACTCCCCTCCTAATTTGAATTTTGTCCCCAAAATTTTAAAATTATACCTGCAAACAATGCTGGATATTGTTGTCTCATGTCCTCTTCGCGCTCCCAAGTCATTTCCTGTGTCAAAACATCTTGCCACAACACTTTGACTAATGGAACAGTCTTGCTCCGGAGTTGCCTGTTCTCAAACTCTAGAATCTGCACAGGGACTGAGGGGTAAGTTAAATTTTCTTTCAATTCCACTGGCTCAGTCTTGAGTACATGTGAAGGGTCAGGAATATATTTACGGAGTTGAGAAACATGGAACACATTGTGGAGATAAGACAACTTTGGGGGTAGGGCTATTTGATATGTCGCCGGGCCAATTCTCTTAAGAATCTGATAGGGACCTATGAATCGCGGATGTAATTTTCGCGCTTTGTGATCTTCCTATGCTATCATTGGGGTTACCTTGAGGAATACATGGTCTTGCTCATTGAACTCCAATGGTTTCCTCCTCTGATTGGCATAATTCTCTTGCCTCTGTTGGGCAACTCTCATCCTTTCCCTAATCATATGGAGTTGCTCCGTAGTTTGGCGAACTATGTCTGGACCTAACACTCTTTCCTTCCCGATCTCTATCCAACATAGTGGTGACCTACACTCCCTTCCATAGAGGGTTGCATATGGTGCCATGCCTATACTAGAATGATAACTGTTGTTATTGGCGAATTCTACCAGTGGCAAGTAAGCATCCCAAGTGCCTTCTTGCTCTTGTGCACAATATCAGAGCATATCCTCGAGAGTTTGAATTGTTCTCTCTGATTGGCCATCAGTCTGAGGATGATATGCCGTGCTAAACCTCAATTGTGTCCCTAACGCACTCTTTATAGCTTTCCACTCGAGTATAGCTAAAGGTTGTAGCATTCCCGATGGTTTCTGATGTTCTATTTTGATTTGTTGACAAGTCAAACACTTACCCACATGCTCGACTATGTCTTTCTTCATCCCTGGCCACCAGAATTTCTTCTTTAGGCCTTGATACATCTTGGTTATACCGGGATGTACAGTGTACATACTTCTATGGGCTTCATCTAATATCTTACTCCTCAAACCAGGGTCACTAGGGATTACAATTCTTTCCCTGAACAACAATACTTTGTCCTCAGCTTCGTGAAAATCAGGTTGTTTTCTTGAGGCAATTAGAGTCTCATCCTTAATTTGGGCTTCCTTGATTTAAGCCCTCAGGTTGCACTCTATTCGAAACTCACTCATCTCCAATTTTTCATCAGCCAACACAGTATTCAAGCCTAGGTCTCTAAATTCCTTAATCATTTTCATCTCCTCGACCATCAAGTGGGCTACCTGAATGGATTTCCTACTTAAGGCATCGACAACTACATTGGCTTTTCCTGGGTCGTACTTAAGCTTAAAGTCATAATCTTTCAATAAATCTACCCATCTCCTCTGTCTCATGTTCAACTCCTTTTGATCAAAAAGGTACTTAAGGCTCTTATGATCGCAGAAGATAGTAAACTTAGCTACGTATAATAAATGTCTCCAGATTTTTACTGCAAAGATTACGGCCGCTAACTCTAGGTCATGGGTAGGGTAGTTCTCTTCATTTGGCTTAAGTTGTCATGATGCATACCCTACCACTTGCTTATTCTGCATAAGCACACAACCAAGTCCTTTCCTTGAGGCATCAATGTATACCTCGAAAGGCTCCGATGGGTCAGGTATGGTAAGCACAGGGGGTGTGGTCAATTTATCTTTCAGAGTTTGAAAGCTTGTCTCGCACTCTGTTGACCATTTGAAATGTGTGTTTTTACGGGTCAATCTTGTCATAAGGAGGGAAATTTCAGAGAATCCCTTAATAAACCTCCTATAATACCCGGCTAATCCCAAGAAGCTCCTAATTTCTATCACTGTTTGAGGTCTCTCCCAGTTCCTAACGGTTTTCGTCTTACTAGGGTCTACAGCCATGCCTCTCTTATTGATCACATGCCCTTAAAACTTTACTTCTAACCAAAACTCGCATTTTTCTATCTTGGAGTATAGCTGTTTCTCTTGTAGTACTTGCAATACCAATGCAAGATGTTCTTTATGCTCTTCTTCACTCTAAGAGTAAATCAGAATGTCATCAATGAACACTACGACGAATTGATCTAGGTAAGGTCAGAAAATGCAATTCATATAATCCATGAATACCGCAGGGGCATTGGTCAGCCCGAATGGCATCACTAAGAACTCATAGTTGCCATAGTGTGTTTTGAACGCAATTTTAGGAATGTCTTCCTTCTTAACTCTAATCTGATGGTACCTTGATCTAAGGTCAATTTTTGAGAATACAGTTGGTCCTCGCAACTGATCCAACAGGTCATCTATACGGGGTAGAGGATATTTGTTTTTGATGGTCACCTTATTTAATTACCTATAATCTATGCAAAGTCTAAGGCTTTCTTCCTTCTTTTTCACAAAGAGGACTGGGGCTCCCCAGGGTGAAACAGTAGGTCTAATAAACTCCTTGCTCAGCAAGTCGTTTATTTGGGCTTTCAGTTCCTGCCATTCAGGTGGGTCCATACGGTAAGGTGTGATGGACATAGGTCTAGTTCCATGCATAAGATCTATGGAGAATTCTATTTCTCTCTCGGGAGGTAACTCAAGTATTTCATCAGGGAAAACATCACTGTAATCCCTAACTACTGGAATTAGGCTAACTCTTTCTTCCCAACTTAGAGTTCTAGGTTCTTCAACAGTACAGGCATTTAAATAGATCACAGACTTAGCAGCACAATTTAATACAACACGATTCTTAGATAACCAATCCATTCCTAAGATTATGTCTATGGTGGATATATTCAAACAGATAAGTGTGAAGATCGGAGCCTTCGAGGGGAGTCGCCACCAAATTTTCAATCAAAATTTGGAAAAAGAAAGATAAGTTCAAAAGTGGGGTAAAAATGAATTTTAACAAAATGTTGGGTTCGGCAGTCTGATTGAGATGAAGGTAAGGTGTTAGGCACCCTTCTTCCCCCGTCCGAAGACGGTTACCCTAAAAACACTACAAGAAAAATGTACAATTCTGACGGATTATTTTTCATGGACTAAATTTGGTCAGAAAAACACCAAATTAATGACGGATTTCTAACGGATAAAAAATTCCAACATTAATTGTATAAATTCACCTGATATACTGACGGGTATGTGTCCGTCAAAAATAGTACATCATTAATTTATAGAGATAGTGTGATCAAACAATAAAAAAACTAAAAAAGGTCTATTCCCTTTTAATTTTTTTGGGCAAATTTTATTCACTTCTTTTTTTTGGAAAAATTTCTTCTCTCATTCTTCCCTCCTTTTATCTCCCGTCAAAACCTTTCCTATTAAAAAAATAAAAAAAAATCAAAAGTTCCCTCCAAATGTTTTATTCTTCCTCCATCTCTTATATTCCGTCAAAATCAACCCTTAAACAAATAAAGAAAATTAAAAAAAAAACCATTTACTTTATCTCATACGCACCAACTTCTGTTCGACGCTTCATTCCAAATCAACGCTTCACTTCAGTCCAACTTTTGTTCGAGAGAGAAGCAGTAACGCACAGGAGAGAACTCGACGCTGCCATTTGAAATCGACGCCGTGAGAGAGAGGATTAACGCCGATGCCGTGAGGGGGAGCATTAACGCCGACGCCGTGAAGGTGAGAACGCACTGGAGAGAAGATAGGGCCGTGAGAGAAATCTGGTACGATTTCTTCCTTAATGGATTTCTTGTTTCTCATTATGTATCCTTCCCTAATCGATTTTTGGCTTTCTCGTTTGGTTCTTGTTGCGATTTTCCTTCAATTGTTTTGTTTCGGTTCTTTTTTGGTTTTTCCGTAAGAGAAAAATTGATTTTTCAAGGAAAGACAGAGTTTACAACTAAATGGTTCTTTTTTTGTTCTTGTTGCGGTTTTCCTTCGATTTTTCATCTGTAAACAAAGAAGGGTCTGATTAGATACTTTTTGCTTCTGCCCTGTTTGGTCGAAGCTGTATATTGAGGGTAATATGTGATTTTGGCTAGTTTCTATGAAATTTGAGTCTAGTTGGTACCAAATGTTGCTCCCATTGAACCATAGATTTGTAGTAACCAAGGCAGGTGAAACTCTAATATATTATGTTTTTTTTTGTTTTCTATGGAAAATAATAATTAAGAATAATTAAGAGTCGCACTTGAGTGAATCAACTCTGTAGACCAGAGAAAATTCATGAGACTTGAGTGTTGGTATATATGTAGTTGTGGTATATATGATTTGTAGGTATATGAAAGATCAAGGCTTAAATACTATGGGTATTAGTAGTAGTAGCTAAACGAGCTGGTTTTTCAAGCCATATGAGCTGGTTTTTGTTGTTCATCAGGATTAATTTGCAATTATGTTTTGTGTAGTTCTCATTGACAAAGAATTTTTATATATTGTTTTCAATTTTTTCAGTAATTTTTTTTTCTTTGGAGTCTAGATTGGTTCACACCAGTTTAAAGTAAGCAATTGGGACAACATTTTCACCGAGAGACTAAAATTTTGTGAAGTGAATGAAAAGGTAGGTTACCCTTGTGCTTGCTTATATTTAATTATTTATCCTGACGCTAGTTGAGATTGGGCTATGGGTAGATGATCTTTTGTAAAATGTAGTCATCCTGAGATTCTTATGTTCGTATTTACTAAAGTTAAAACTCCCTGCTTAATACCTTTGGCCTTATGTTGGAAACTCTATATGTTTTGTTTCTGGATTCATTTGGTTGTCAACTTTGTTTATATGAAATTCCAATAAGAATTGTGTTTGGTACTTACACACATATGCTTCCATTTCCAATTCCATGAGTTTCTCAATGTTAGATGGAACATTCATAGAGGCTTTAGTTACACAAGTGAATGTTTCAGCACACCCATAGAGTAAGCATACACAATTCTTTCATCAAACTAAAAAAATAGACTAGCATATTTTAATGAGCTTTTGATTTTAATTTCCTTTGAGTTAGTGGATATTTTTTTAATATTTAATTGCTTAAATAAATATTAGCTTATCCTATCTTTGTTCTTGGTCCTCTTTTCCATTATTAAGTTATAAGTGCATACTTTTGTTTTCATTTGATTTTAATCCCCAATGCTTTGATCTCTTATTATAAAAGAACAAAGTTAGCAAAGGTATCCTATAAAGCCATTGTCTAGAAAACTAGAACTAAAACTAGTGGAGGCAAAGAACTTAATTATATTATTTATGCTTTCACAACAACCTGGAGTTGAAATCTATAGGAACACTAGAAGTGAAACTTGTGAAGGCAAAGAACTTGGCTAATAAAGAAATGAGATAAGTGAAACTAGAAGTAAGACCACCTGCTAATCAAAATACATTAGTATGGAATGAGAACTTTTAGTTCATTGTAAAAGATAATTTTTGATGATGAAGGCATGGAAAGAAAATTGTTAATTATACTTAGCTAATGATATATATATATAGCTATAGCTAGTATATACTATGTTTTTCTCTTTGTAGTTTAGATCTCTTGACCTATTTCTATATCTATATATATATATATATATATAATTGATGTAAGTAAATTAATAGATTAATAGGTCTATTATACCTATCCAATAACAAAGACACGTGGACATATATATATATAGGTGTACCTATATCAAGAATAGAATATATAAGTCAAGAGGTTCTTTTATTAGCAAAATAAATGAAGTATTCAGTTGTTGTAAGTGTGTGAATTATTCATTTCATATATATTTACTAGTCTTTTAGCTCAAGTGGGCTCCACTTTTCCCCTTTGTGTAGGTAACCCCTAGTTGAATTTATTTAATCCCACATCAAATACTTGAGTTGTTATACTTTTGTGTGAATTATCCTTCTGAGCTTTTTTGAAGTAAAACCTAAAAATTGTGAAGAGTTGTTATACTTCTGAGTTTACAATCTTTTATAGCTCAAGTGATGTTGTTATCCTTTTGAGTTTTTTGAAGTAAAACCTAAAAATATATTATGTTTATGAACTTTAAATTGTACTTGAATGTATTTCAACATTTCATTTTCCCTGCCTTCACTTGCGGGAGTCTTGAGGAGAAAAAACCTTTGATGCCTAACTATGGAGATGCAACAAAAATTGTGAAGGGTTGTCAATGATAGATTCGGTATATTGAAAAAAATGATTATTCTAGAAGTTTTTTTTAATTAAGGGCATACCTAGATATAGAAGCAGAATTTAAAGTCAAAAAGCATGAAAAAGTCAACCTCTATATTTCAAGGAATCAGTAGACTATAACCTGGTAGAGTAATCGCAAATATTATTTGTACACTCTCCATTGGTATGGCTCTTAAATATGAAGAAGATTTGAAGCATGCATGATCTTAAAGTTCTTAACAACACAGAGCACCACGTTGCCTTTAAGGTACTCTTTAACTCTGAAGATATTTGAACTAACTTCTTATTGTGGAATATGCTTTTCTACTACTAACTCTTGTTACATTGTGATTGAGTACACATGTGATAAAGAACCAATAACTAAACTTTATTTTACCAGTTCTGGTAAAAAAAAAATCTAAGTGCAACTTTAAAGAATTTGTTGTCAAATTCTTCAAAAACCTTGAGAGGGAGAGCCAACCCAGTTGGAGTCCCCACTTGGTGGGGGTGCTAGGGCAGGGAACATACTAGGCAGCCTTTTATATATATATATATATTTATATTTATAAGCGAAAGAAAAGAGTGGCTAGTAAAATTATGGACCATAAAAATTGCTAAAACAGGTTCTTCACCTAGGGGTTGTCAATATTTTACTTGCAGACTGCAGAGCATATTAGTATTCTAAACTTGATGCAGCACATTGAGCTTGTTTGGAAACTGAGGCATCATAATTTGGTTAGTTCTCTTGGACATTGTTTTGAGTGTTAATTAATTAGATTATTCAAGTGTTAGTAGAATATTTCATAGTTTAGTTATTGTCCTAATGTGTCAATCACTCTATCTTTTTTTTTTTATGGAAAAAAAAGGCAATCACTCTATCTTTTTTCTTACTCTTACAGTTATAGTTTTGTTGTTGTCCTAATTTCATTGCTGCTACTGGTTTTATGGTTCTGTGAGGCTAGTGTACCTATGGTTGTAACGTTGTTTTGTCTATATCTGATTAGGTGCAAAGTAGTGCATTTCCACTAAATTCTATGAGGGTATTTTGACACTATTGTATATTGAATGATTTCATCATGTAAAATAAGAACTAGTTAATTGTATGTTGTGAGGTTAGTGTTTGGCTAAATTATGACAATTGATTACATATATGTTCTTTCATAAACAAAATTGACTTATTGAATAAGTTCTTGATTTTTTTTATTGTTTTATTTTTTTCTTCTTTTAGGATAAGTTCGAAATCCAAATGAGAGTTATTTGGTGACACATCAAGTACTACAGTGGACAAAAATGATGGTGATGTAGATATGGTGACTATTACAAAGAAAGAGTTATCTATTTGGACCAAGGTTATTGGTGGTCCATCTAAGGGAAGAATTTATGGTCTTGGATCAGGCTTCAACAATTCGTGTTAAAACCACTCCCATCTACTCCACATATGTCTTTACTACTCAAGAGAATTTGCAAGATGTGGAAAAAAGATACCGGAAGAGGTTCGACAAGAGATGCAAAAAGAAATGCAAGACATAAAGACACTTAATACTTGGGAACCACTTTTTGGTAGTTTATTACTACTTATCTTTATGTTTGACATTGTGATTTGTACTATTTTGTATTGTAAGATACCACACTTGGCAATCACTTTTTGATATTAATGCATATGTTTTATTTATAGTATTTTATGTTTTTATAATTTTGTCAATTAAAAATTTGTGACAGGTATCGTTAGTGACAAATATTTGTCAGAACGAAATATTACACATTGTAATGAATTATGACGGATTTGATGAAATCCGTAAAAACTGTACCTTTTTTACTGTCAAAAAATCAATGTTTTTTTTACGGATATAAGTCGCCACACAAGCAGTCATTTTTATGGTGTCAAAAATAATTTTTGACGGACACCATGTCTATCAGAACTTTTTTCACGGTCTTCTTTCGTCAGAAAAATTTTTGATGGCACTTTGTCCGTCAAAACTATTTCTGACGGCTAGTATCCTTCGTCAAAAAATGTTTTGACCGACATGGTGTCCGTCAAAAAATATTTTTGACGCCAAAAAAACCGACCGCTTGTGTGACGACTTGTGGCCGTCAGAAAACGTTGTCTTTCTGACGGTTTTCATATTGTTTTAAACGGTTTGGTCCGTCAAAAAATTGATTTTTTCTAGTAGTGAAATCAATATTCAAGTTTTTTGGCCTAAAAAATTTACACAATATGAGAAAAGAAAGAGGGAGGGCTTGACCTAGGATAAAAGCCTAGGGCCTACGTACTCTCAAAGAGAGATCAAAGCCCACGTAGTTCCTGTGACATTCAAGTGTGTGAGTGAGGGGAAGTTCATCAAGCCAAAGCTCAGATGGCCTCCCAATGCAATCTACCTAAAGAGGACAATGCCTTTTGGTAGCTATCTACCATACAATACATACAAGTAATGAAACATCATAAAGGTGCGCGTGTGAAGGCTCATCAGGCGTAATGCCCAGATGGCGTGAAGGTGCTCCTATAAAGACAAAAGTCTCTTGGTCGCACTAGGTTACACATAAAAAGTATATTTGCCAAATAAGAAAAAATTAATTAATTATTTTTGTCTCCCATAAGCCAGAGGGTCGCGACGGGTATCCTTTACCGTCGCGACCCATACTCGTAAAACAGGGGGGTCGCGACGTATGTTGTGATGCGTCGCGACCCCTCTGTCATTCGAACCGGGAGGGGGTCGCAACGGGTACACCTACCTGTCGCGACCCCTTTTTTCGTTTTTTTTAAGAGGTGAGGCAGAGAAGCTTTGGGTGCTCAAATTATGTATAGGGTTGTAACACCTACATGAGGGAGTTACAACCCATTTCCTAAATAAATAAAAAATATAAAGAAATTGAAATTGAAAAGAGTAGTGGTTTGGGGTATGGATTGATACGGTGGTGTGAGCAAGTGAAGAAAGTAATAAGAAACTATAACTTTTACTCTAGTTTCCACAGCCTCTTAGTTCTCCTACTTTCTTTTCCTTCTCCTCCACTTCTCTATGACCTAACCTCCTCTCCCTCTTTAACCTAGCCGCTTCTCCCACTTTTTGACCTAGCCTTCTCTCTCTCTTTAACCTAGTCACTTCTCCCACTTTTTGACCTAGGCTTCTCTCTTTTATAAGCTAGGGTTCTCTTAAGTGTTTTGGCCTTGGCCCATTAGAGCTAAGAGTATGCCAGCTATCACTTTTCATATTTTCTTATTTTTTGACAAAAATAATATTTTTTGAATTTTTTTATTTTTTATTTTATTTCATTTTATTTTATTTTTGATTTGCACTTTTTGGGACCGGACAAAATAGGGTGTCCATAGATTCCCCTCTTTACTTGCCTTCTTCCAAAAGGGACGCTTTCGGCGCTGACGGAGGGAACAAGTAAAGACAAAAAGGATGCCCTTACTTGTCTTGGCCGGAGAAAAACTAATTGGTGCTAAAACATTTAAGGAAATATACCCGACTATGCCTCCCAAAATATGAAAATAATGAGAAATGGTATTTCCAAGTCTGCTCCAAGGAAAAAGGGACAAGAAGTCTATTTTAGGTTTTTAGATTTTCTAATGTAGATTTTTAATTTTGGATGCCATAGATAATGTTACGGCGGGGCCCGTGAGTCCCCAAAATTTATGGGTGTAAGCTTTCGAAACATTCAACGGCGAAAACTGATCACTAGGGAGATCTTGACGAGTAAGAATCTCCAAAAAGTTATGGGTGTCAGATCCTGAAACACTCATCGGTGGAATCTGATCCCTATGGAAAATGGTGGGTGTCAGATCCCAAAACACTCATCGGTGGAATCTGATTCTTATGGAAGAAGAATTATGGGCATCAGGTCTCGAAACACTAATTTGCAGAATCTGATCCCTATGGAAAATGGAGGGTGTCAGATCCTGAAACACTCGTCGGCGGAATTTGATTCCTATGGAAGAAAAATTATTGGGCGTCAGATCCCGAAACACTCATCGGCAGAATCTGATCCCCATGGAAGATGGTGGGCGTCATATCCCAAAACACTCATTGGCGAAATCTGATCCCTAAAAATAATGCTGGATGTCAAATCTTCGAAGCACTCGATGGTTGTCCGTGAACACTGAAGACTGATCATCACGAAGATCTAATAGTCTCCACAAATTATGAGTACCAGGTTTCCAATGACCTTCTATGAGTACTGAAAAACCTTTCCCCCCGGAGATCTAAGAGTACTCAAAAGTTGTGGGTAACCAGTTTTCGAAACACTCATCGGCGAAAATTGACGAAAAAAGTGAATATCAAGTTTTTAAAACACTCATCGGTGAAAACTGATATCAAGTATTCGGAACACTCATCGGCAAAAACTAATCAAGTTTTCGAAACACTCATCGGTGAAAACTAATTAAAAGAGAGTGAATATCAAGTTTTCAAAACACTCATCGGCGAAAACTGATTAAAAAGAGATATTGGCAGGCAAGAGTCCCAAGAGTTATGGGTACCAGATTTTCGATGGCTTTCTATGTGCACCGAAGACTGATCACCACGAAGATCAAATAGTCTCCAAAAATTACGAGTACCATGTTTCCAGTGACTTTCTATGAGTACTGAAGTACCTTTCCCCCCGGAGATCTAAGATTCCTCAAAAGTTATGTATGTCCAATTTTCGAAACACCCATTGGCAAAAACTAATTAAGTTTTTGAAACACTCATTGGCGAAAACTTGATGACCAGGAGAAAATGTTATGAACGTCAAGTTCTCGAAACACTCATTGGCGATAGCTTGACGATCAAGGAAATTGTGGCAGGCACGAGTCCCAAAAATTTATGGGTACCAGATTTTCGATGGCTTTCTATGAGCACCGAAAACTAATCACCACATGAAATAAAGTTTAAATGACTAAAAAGATTTTCCCTGCTTCCCAGCTTGTCTGGACTTCACAGGTCTAAAAGGATTTATGGAAAACATGCATTTCTTGCTGTTCCAACTTACTTGGGTTTAGGAAGTCCCGAAGATTACACAAAACATGTTTTTCCTGCTCTTTCCAACTTGCTCGGGTTTAGCAGGTGATAAAAAGATTTATGCATATGTGGATCATGCAACTGCTTATGCGAATACCAAGTCAAATGGAAACAAGAATGTAAAAATCATGAGTAATATACAATCATCGCACAATAATCACTTGATGCCTTATGGAAGTATCGTGCAAATGGATGCACGTGCAAATGTAGCAACGATGCTAATAAATTGATCGACTCAAATGTGAATACACATGCATATGCAAACATAGTGATAACACGAGAATATAAGAGACATGCATACAAACATGGTCCAAAACATCACTTTATTTATTTTTATTTGATTTTCTCTTTAAGAGGGAAAATGGAAACAACATTTGGGGATACTCATGACCCTAACACTTTGAGGGGAAGTAATTCCCCAGCCTTCTTAGGGAAAGAATGTCGTGGGCGCATTAGGATCCCGACAACCAAAAAGATGATTCCCCAGTCCACCAACAGGAGAATGGAGGAAAATTTAGGGCATTAGAGACCCTTTAAAGCCAGAAATCTGCTTTGGGACACCGGGATCCCAACCCTAGATGCAGAGGAAATGATTCTCCAGTCTGCACCTACGTCCGTACAGAGCCTCAAAAGGTGTCATTTGGATACTCGCTTGATAACTGTTATTGTATGCAAACTCAGCCAGAGGTAAATACCTTTCCCAACTTCCGCCGAAATCCATAATACATGCCCGAAGCATGTCTTCAAGAATCTGAATGGTTCTTTCTGATTGCCCGTCAGTCTGTGGGTGGAACGCAGTACTCAAATCAACTCTCGTTCCCAACACTTCCTGCAGTGACTTCCAAAATCTGGAAGTGAACTGTGGCCCTCTATTAGATATTATGGACACTGGCACACCGTGCAATCTAACGAATTTTGATAAATAAATTTGCGCATAATGACTCACTCCGTAAGTGGTCTTAACTGGCAGAAAGTGTGCGGACTTAGTCATGCGATCCACTATCACCCAAACCGAATCAAATCCACGTTGAGATCTTGGCAACCCTGGTACAAAATCCAACGTTATCATTTCCCATTCCACTTAGGTATTTCTATCTGTTGTAATGTTCCGGCGGCCTTATGGTGTTCAGCCTTGACTTGCTGACACACTAAACACCTGGCTACATAGTTTGCGACATCTTTCTTCATGCCATTCCACCAATACAGCTATATCAGATCGTGATACATTTTATTAGCTCCCAGATGGATAGTATAAGCTATCCGGTGTGCTTCTTCAAGAATTCTTTCCTTCAAGTTATCAACCATGGGAACACACAATCGTCCCTACAAACGAAGTACTCTGAAATCATCAATAGAAAATCGGACGTCGTCCCCCTTCTCTTTAGTTACCGTATCCCTGATTTGCTTGAGGTCAGTATCTTCATCTTGTCTAGACTTCACCTCTTCTACTAGAGAGGACTTAGCTTGCAAATGGGCCAAAAGTGAGTTAGAACTTCCAATCTCAAACTGATTCCCCGTTTGTTCTAGCTCGTGCAGCTCTCTGATCAACGGTCTTCTTTCTTCACTTATATGAGCAAGACTGCCCATGGATTTCCGACTCAGAGCATCGGCTACCACATTAGCCTTTCCTGGATGATACAAGATCGTGTCGTCGTAGTCTTTCAACAACTCTTACCATCGACGTTGTCTCAAGTTCAAATCTTTCTGCTCGAAAATGTATTTGAGGCTTTTGTGGTATGTATAAATTTCACACGTCTCACCGTACAGGTAATGTCTCCATATTTTCAAAGCGAACACTACAGCAACCATCTCAAGGTCGTGAGTCGGGTAATTCTTCTCATGTTTTCTCAGTTGTCGCGATGCATACGCAATCACCTTGTCGTGCTGCATCAAGACACACCCTAACCCGATCCTCGACGCATCACAGTAAACCACATACCCTCCTGTGCCTTTAGGTAAAGCCAGCACCGGAGCGATAGTGAGGCTGTCTTTCAGCTTCTGAAAACTCTCCTCAAATTTATCATCCCATATGAACTTCACCCCCTTCTGTGTCAATTTAGTCATAGGTGCAGAAACCTTAGAGAAGTCCTACACAAATCTTCTATAATATCCGGCCAAGCCCAAGAAACTGCAAATTTCAGTAACTGAGGTAGGCTGGGACCAATTCTTCACCGCTTCTACCTTACTTGGATCAACGTGAATTCCCCCTGATGATACCACGTGACACAAAAAGGCAACTCTGTCAAGCCAAGATTCACACTTAGAGAACTTGGCGTACAATTTCTCCTCTCTCAACTTCTGCTATGCTAATTTCAAGTGTTGTGCATGTTCTTTAGAATTCTTAGAGTAAACCAAGATGTCATCAATGAAAACAATGACAAATCGATCTAGAAAAGGTTTGAAGACCCTGTTCATCATGTCCATGAACGCTGCAGGAGCATTAGTTAATTCGAAAGACATCACCAAGAACTCGTAATGTCCATATCGGGTCTGGAATGCGGTCTTAGGTATGTCTTATTCCCAAATCTTTAATTGATGATACCCATATCGCAAATCAATCTTGGAAAACTGCTTTGCGCCCTGTAACTGATCAAATAAGTCATCTATCCTCGGTAGTGGGTACTTATTGCGGATTGTCACCTTGTTTAACTTTCGGTAATCGATACGCAACCGCAAGGATCCGTCCTTCTTCTTCACAAAAAGGACCGGTGCACCCCAAGGAGAGAAGCCGGGTCTTATAAAACCCTTGTCAAGCAATTCTTGTAACTGCATATGTAACTCCTTCAACTCTTTGGGAGCCATCCGGTAGGGTGGTGTGGAGATAGGCTGGGTGCCAGGTTGCAGCTCAATTTCAAATTCAATCTCCTGATCGAGCGGCAATCCCGGAAAATCTTCTGGAAATACATCCAAAAACTCTTGTACTACCAGTACTTGAGTCGGTGAAGGTACTACTTTTGTGGTATCCTTGACAAAAGCCAAATACCCTTTACATCCCTTTGCAAGTAACTTGGATGCCTTCAAAGTCGAGATCAAGTTTGGATACGGTGCAGCCCCGTCACCCCGTATCACAAAAAACTCCTCGTTTGGCATATTAAATTTCAAACATTTAGCCCTGCACTCCACAACCGCATGGCAAGACGACGACCAATCCATTCCGAGGATTACATCAAGATCAACCATACACAACAACTGAAGGTCTACCACAGTCTCATGACCCATCAACCTCCACAATGCAAGACTTATGCACGTACTCTACTTGTACCGATTCTCCCATTGGAGTAGAGACCAGTACTGTTTCTTTCATTCTAGACGGACTTTTGTTGAATTTAGAGGCGAATGCATGTGACACATAGGAATGAGTGGAGCCGGAATCAAATAAGACTCGTGCTTCAACAGAGCAAACAATAAGGGTACATGTTACAACCGCATTCGATGCATGAGCGTCCTGCTGAGAAAGTGCAAATACCCGTGCTTGTCCTCCACCTACTACCCCTGGCCCTCTGCCACTAGATCCTGCACCATGACCTCTAGCTGCACCTGTACTTGCTGGCTCTGGTGGTACGGTTCTTACTGGTGGGGTTGAAATAGGTGTACCCCTCGGCGTCGGATTACTTCTCACACTTGTACCCTGTTTTCTCTTTGGACACTCTCTAGCCATATGGCCCATCTGGTCGCAGTTGTAACACCCACCTGTCAGTCTCTGACACACTCCAAAATGATACCTACCGCAAATCGTACACTGGGGCCTTGTCTTACCAGCATTTCCTCCCCCCTTGCACTCTCTATCCCCCTTGAACATTACTTCTTATACCTGTTTCATGGGTAACAGTTGCGGATTGCCCACCTGCAGACCCTGAGTATCCTATACCTCCACTTGTTGTCTTTCTCTTCTTACTTCCACCTCCTTGTTTATCACTGCCTGTAATTAAATTGACTTTAGGATCAACAGAAGTCCCGTATCTCTTCTTGGTTTCAATCATTCTGGCACAGTCTGCTGCTTGAGCTAAAGTCTCAAATTGCCTTCTCTGGGGTAACAAAGCATTAAATAACGGCTCCGTGAGACGGTGTATGAACCTCTTGATCCTCGACTCTTCATCAGGAACCAACTCAGGTGAGAATTGAGCCAGTTCCGTAAAAAGTAACTCATACTGCGTCACGGTCATGTTAGGCGTCATCCACAACTCCTCGAATTGTTGAGACTTTGCATCTTTGGTGCCTTCAGATAGAAATCGACCCAGGAATTCCCTCTAAAAATCTTTGCAGGTCATCAGTGCCACCCTTCTTGAATACCTGGTCTGTACGGACTCTACCCATACTCTGGCAGCTCCCCTCAGCTGGAATGAAGCTAATTCCACTAACTCATGCCCTGAGCACCGAAGCATGTGCCCAATTCTGACCACATCTCTCACAAAGTACTGCGGATCCTCTTTCTCACTAGTTCCACAGAAAGTGGGTGGATGAAGCTTCAGAAATTTAAAATTGGCAGCTCTCTGGGTGTTACCCGGGGCTCATGAGGCACTTCCTGTGGTTGTTGCCATTCTCTGTCCTCTTCCTTAAAAACCTCCATTTCTTGGTTGCTCGGAACTCTCTCTCCTTCTTCCTCGCTGACTACTAACTGGCGTACTTCCCTCTGTATTTGTCACGTCATCTCTTCTCTTAGTTCCTGAAATCCTGCCGTGAGCATTTCTGCCACAGAAGGTGCACTTGTCTCAACATGAGGTTCCGGTGACTGCCTCCTCTTTTCTTCTCTCACTTGTGCTCTACCTCAACCACGAGCACGACCTCTACCTCGGCCTCGAGTACGGCCTCTACCTCGACCTCGGGTGGGCATTCCCTCCTCCCGAACTGATTCTCGATCAATTTCAGCAGGAGTTCTCCCTCCACCCCTAGCCTGTCTCGTGGTCAGTGGCATCCCTATACTACACAAGGACCACACCTAATGAGTACACATATATCAATGATATTTCATATCAAAGAGAGTAGAAAGAAAGGGCTGACTCATTTTCCTGGGTACTTCCACAAGTGCCTTTTTACTCCAACGTTGTGCCCAGGTTCACAACGAGGCGTAAACCGACACCCGGTCATACCTATGGCTTCATACAGTTTAAAGTAAACCTGCCTCTAATACCAAGTTTGTCACAACCCCTATCGGACGTCCGTGACCGGCACGGGAGGTAGGATTTCACCCATCCCGTAAGCCTCTAATCCCTGATTGACATTTTCAATGTTTATAACTACACATTTCTAATACAAACAATATATAATATTTATGGCCATCCATATCTGGTGACCTAAGTAGAGTGCAATCCACGGCTCGCTCAACGCCGCTTCAGTCTACACATATACACATAATCACTCACACATACATATAGTTTACATATTGATCACGCGGTTTAGTGCGGGTGATCTAACCTATTCACATGCAGAAGCCCTGTATACAATCATACATATATTCAATCACACAAATACAGATAGTTTACATATTGATCACATGCCTCAATGCGTGCGATATATCCTAGTCACATGCGGAAGTTATATTTGCATATAACATGTATTCAGCCACACATATATATAATGTGCATATTGATCAAATGCCTCAATGCGTGTGATCTATCCTAATCATGTGCGAAAGTCACAGATATATATATATGATATACATACTATATCATAGCCTAAGTTCCCAATAACAAGACCTATCTTTAACCTGTATGAAGCCGACAATGCTAGAACTTGAGTATGATATATATATACAGCAGATGTATATGTACAAAAGCTATGCCCAAAAAGAATTTATATATATATATACATCACAACATATGTACATAACCAAAATAACTACCGACGCGGACAAAGCGTGCGGTCTTTAGAGTTGTCCGCCTCCTTGAGAAGAAGTGGACGCGTTCCCGACTCCTGAACCACCTATATCTGAAACATGTAAACAGGGGGTGAGTCGAACAGACTCAGTGAGAAGCTCCCTCATCCCTGGCGTAGCAGCGGGTACCACTATAGCTAGGGGAAGGGAGCAACCACAACCACATACTCATGAAACGGATTTATATTGTGACCTTTAACATGATCAGGCAATCAATATATCATATTCACAATTCAAATCCTAATTCATGCTCCTAACATATTTATTAATCCGCATGTAAACCAATCATAAACATATATCATATGGTTCCATAGTTAACATATACTTATACACGTAGGCACTCAATTTCTATCTCCCGCATTATGCTGAGAGAAATACTGGCCCGGAGGCAATTTCTTGTTCGAACCTAGTTGATCACACTAGGAACTGTCTGACTCCAAGGCACGCTTAGAGTAATAGCCGACAACTTATTTGACCCCGGTTAAACGAAGGTAATGGCCACTATGGGGCATGCTTACTAATGAAAATATCCTGTCTGTCAGACCAGGATGACCGACTCGATCTACCCGAACTAACCTAAACAAGTTCAACTAACATGTTTAACCTTGAAAGACGCCCTATGAAAACTAATCTAATATTATATGTGTTTATTAGTTAGGCCTAGTTTCCCCCTTTTCAATTATGCAGCACTCTCACTCACACTAAACAACCTAAGTTCAGTTTCCTCAATGTACCATACGGTCAAGGTCCGACTCAGTCTTACCCACGGTAACATATATGGCTCGGTGTGCCACAATATCTCATATTCACTTGAGAATAAACATATAAACACATAACAGTTTGCACGTCTACTGTTTACTTGCTAATCATATACGCGTAACGCAAATACATTTAAATAAACATATTTCATATAGCAATTTGCACAAAATAGAGCAAACCCCATTTCCACGTAGTCATCCAACCCTGTGGGGCAGGGATGGGAGAGCCCCTCACCTCGTTGGCCCTCCTAATTAGTCCTCAGAGTGCCTGGAGCTCTAATTACCCTGTGGTGCCCTATACACATATATTTAAGACATTTAGAAACGTGTACTAAGCATCTAACATGCACGTGCCATGCTAATGCTCATGCACCGTCTAGATATTTCCAAGAACTAACTATTTAGTTCGTTACGTCGTCTTATTTGCTCTTTTTGAAAGTCCATACTGTCTTATATCGGCTTTCACACATTCGAGCCACTTAAAACCTCAAAATTCTTAGGTTAGAGATTTCCTATTTGTCTAAATTTCACTTCACGTGTTCATAAGGACTTCTAGCTAATAAAAGAATTATTTCACGGCTCAAAAGAGGCCTTAGCTTACTCATTCCACCGTTTCCCCTTACTTGCCGAGTAAGAGTTCAACCACTACCCCTTTAATTATATGTAAAAATATAATCGGGTATACAATAGAGCATTGGAACCAATTTAGCGGGTCTTAGGTGTCCACCACGGACTCGACCGAGGTGACCAGCCCACAGCACACCTCCTTACTGTCCGGTGGCTTGGTATATCACCTCTTTTTCACCGGATTGGGTTATGGTTGAGACCGTAAATATTCGGGCTTTATTCCTTGTCTATTTCCAACAACTATAACCCCTTTACTACTCCAATCCAAGCCTATTCATGCATCAAACCATAAGTTAAACATCTCGGATAATAGTTAATATCTCGGATATTACAGCATTGAGGTTCAAATACACGATTAGGAGGGCGATTCCCCGGCGCAGGCACTAGGTTTAAAACAAGAATGGTAGTTCTGAGGCAATGACCCTGTTTATTCTGGGAATTCAAAACGAGGGTTTCCTAATGCAAGGTATGAGGCTCCAGGAAAGAATGAGTCTAGAAAGGTAATATCTACCTTGAATAGCCAAACTCGTTCTTGGGGCCAAAGGTAATTATCAGGCACCAGCCCAATACAATTATAGCTTTGAATGCAATGCAAAAATGCAAAAAATAAAAGAAACAAATCAACAAAAGAATATGAGAGAAATGGCTTCGCCAAAAATACGGTGTAAAGTTCTTTGCAATTATTTTGAGGATCATTCTCTGGATCTCTAGTTGTCTCCTTGTCAGTCAAGGGATTCTATGAGTGACCAAGACTGGAGTGTAAAGAAATGTTTCGTTACGCACACATGGGGTTTCTTTTTCTTTTAATCAAATATTGCGATTAGCAAATGATGTTCTTAACGGAAACAGAAATTCCACAAAGTATGAAAATTCATTATTAGTAGGAAAAAGACTATTTTTTCACGTTAAACATCTGAATTACCAGCTACAACATTGACTCTAGCTCACGTGAGGCTTGCTAGTAAAAGGCCAAAAGATTGACACCATGCACCTCAATAATTGTAAATATAGCCACTGTTTATTAACTATGCAGATAAATGAACAAAAGTTGATACAACCCTATGGCCTAGGAATTGATGTGAGAGGGAAAACATCCTCGTCACTTGTACAAATATTATTTACAACAGGATGAAAGGAAAAAGAAACCCCATGCAAAGAAACAAATGTGATATCTTTATATATATATATATATAACGCAAAGCATTTTTTTATACACAATGCAAAAACAAAAACAAAATTTTATATATGCAATGCAAAGAAAATGTTTTTTTTTTAAAAGGGAAAATTGTTTTTTTTTCATAGTTCAAAAGAAAATGTTAAATGCAATGCAAACAAAATTATAAGAAAAATAATTTTTTTTTTCATAAGAAAAAGGAAAAATTTTTTTTAATATAATGTAAAGAAAATTTTATACATACGATGCAAAGAGGACAAAAAATATTGCTTTTCACAATTCAAAGGAAAATTTTATACACAATGCAAAGAAAAACTTTTCATATATACAATGCAAAGGATTTTCCTCTTTTTCTTTTATAATGCAAAGAAAAAGTAATATCCTTTTCTTACATACAAAGGAGAATTTTAATATGTAATGCAAATAAAATCATAAAAAGGGAAAAAAAATTTTACGCAATTCAAAGAATTTTTTTTTTGTATATGCAATGCCAAGAGAAGGAGGTTTTTTTTTATTATTAAAAGAGAACTTTGTATGCAATGCAAATAATATTATAAGGAGGAAAAAATGTTTTTTTTACACAATGCAAAGATATTATTATTTTTTATATACATATGCAATGCAAATAAAATTTGTTTTTTTTTCTTTTATTCATAATTCAAAGGACAATTTTATATACATTGTAAAGGAAATTAATTATAAGAAAAATGAAACTTTTTTTTTTTTGCTTTTTTTTTATATACAATGTAAATGATTTTCTTCTCCTTTTTTTATATATACAATGTGTAACTACGGAATATTCCGCCTTGGGACACGTGGCACCGAGCTTCTAGTAGCCTAGCAGTAGCACACGCTAGCAGCACGTGGCACCACCCATCTATTACTTACGTGGCCCTTGCCCACGTCACTTCACGGAACGCCCACTTAACCAGATGTGGGAACTCCCTATGCATCATGGGTCGAGCACGACCTCCCCACACTCAGTATAAATAGACCCTCACCTGGGGGACTAAGGATACGCATACTCAAGGACTATCACACTAGACCTAAGACATCCCAAATACTCTCTGAAAGCAGCACTCACTGCCATTCTAGCAGGTATCCTGATTACAGTCAGATACCTCACGCCCATCCTTCACGCGTCCTGAGCTCCGCCGTAGGCTCTGTCAGTTCCGACCACCGGCAAGCTCTTCTTCGTCCACGGAGCATACCACCAATAGGGCTTCCAGCAGCCCTCAGAGACCCGAGCTCTCTCTACCTTAGACACGTCTTAGCCACACACGGCCCAATACAGGTAACTACCTTGCCTAACGGCTCCTATAGACGTCACCATGACGAACTACGTGAACTTTGATCCCTTCCAAAAGGTACATAGCACCTAGGTGCATCACCTAAGGACAAGTCCCCCAAGGTTAAGAACCCTTGCGGTCCTTAATTCCAAAACACAATTGTCTGAACCAAAAACGGCAGTTACAGTGGCGCCCACCGCGGTCTTCCTCAGACCACAATGCCTTGCGCACTCTGCCGCTAAACGACAATTCTTTTTCGGGGAGTAGGAGTATACACCTAACACTCAGAAACCCGTATTTTTCATCTTGTTTACAGTATATAGTACAGGATACACTGCAGCATGACTGACTCGAACGCCCCCACAGCCACGACCGATGCAAGCGCTCCCAGGCGCAGCACAAGGAACAGGCAGGGAAGAACCGAAGCGGTCACGACCGAAGCAGGCGGTTCAAACGCGACTCAGCCTCAAAACACCTCAATGATGCAGGTAGCCATTGCAGAAACCATGGTCCAGAACCCGGCGCCCGGAGAGGAAACCTACCCTCAACACCCTTATGGCATGCCGCATGTTCCTTGCCCCATAACCGGCAGTCTAGAAACGACAGAGCCAACAAGGAACTCGCGAGACGTAGAGCTCGCCTGCCTCGAGGCAGAAATAGCTGCCCTACGCCAACAGCAGTGGGAGGAGAATAGGAACCTCGCCCAAGCAAACGCAGGCGCCCAACTACCACTTGTGCCACAGGGCGCAACGGCAAGGACCTTCAACGGCCCTACCAACATGCCCGCAATACAGTTCGGGACATTAGCACTGGAATTCGTGCGACTATCGCTAACTGTAACGACACCCCCGACAATAATCCCACCTGGACCAACAATGATTGCCGGACAAGCGGCACGTCCCGCCATGAGCTATCCGCGACCGCCAGTCCCAAACTATCCCCGGGATCCTACCTCCACATGCCATGGGCAGGAGCCTACAACCCGTATGCCACTTGCGGTGCAAATTCTTACAAGTGGCCCGGTTTCGACTTCCAGGGAAAGGGGAGGCATCCTTTCACCCAACAAATCATGAACGAGCACGTGCCCATGGGCTTCAAGATGCCTTTCCACATAGAACCTTACGGCGGAGAGACTGATCTACGGGATCACCTTAACACCTTCAACTCGGCTATGTCAATATTAGGTATGACGGACAACCAGCAATGTCGAGTCTTCTCATCGACCCTGAAAGAGGCGGCCCTAAGGTGGTTTTCGCTGCTACCCACCAATTCAATCCACAGCTTCGAATAGTTGGCACAAAACTTCCACAAGTAGTTCGCCAGTAGCAAGGAATACCCAAAGAACGAGGACTCCTTCATTGGTTTACACCAAGAGGATGGAGAAACCCTGCAAGCCTTTCTGGCCCGTTTCACCAAACTCTCGCTCCAAGTTTGAGGCCTCTAGGACGCTGTCGCCATCTTTGTCATAAAACAAGGTCTTCGATGTTCGCAGTTCTACGGAAAACTCAGCAGATGCCCCGTCTCCACTTTACAGGAGCTGATGGACCACGCAGAATGGTTCATCCCAGAGGAAAACACGGAAATTGCCAAAGACAAGATGAGGAAATTCCTGATAAGTAGGTCCGACATGGAACGAGCAGAAAAGAAGAAGGAGAAAACGACAACAGAAAGCCAAGCTCCCAAGGAGAAAAACAACAGGAAGAGGTCACCTCCTCGACCACGAACGCATCCTAGAGGGCGGTTCACGAGCTACACCCCCTTAACAAATCCCACATTGGGGTCCTGGAAGAGATTTATCACTCAGACATGCTCAGCTTCCCTCCTCAGGTGAAGAGGCGAAAAACGGGAAAACCAGTAGATAAATCCAAGTACTGCCAGTTCCACAAGGATTATGGGCACGAAACCAACAACTGCATCCACGTAAAGGATCAGATCAAAGACCTAATCCACAAGGGAAAGCTTGATAAATACATCAAAGAGGAAAGCAGAGCTAACACAGAACATCCACGAAAGGCCAACGATCAGACACCAACTCGTGGGGTCATCAATGCCATTGCAGGCGGTCTGCAGAGAGGAACTTCCTCGTCGCCACAAAACAAGAAGTGGGTGGAACGCTCCATACTCGCCCTCGACTACACCCCAAAGCACAAGAAGAGGAGCGAGACCAAAGGAGATCCCATCACATTCGATCTCACCAACCTGGAGGGACCAGTCCATGATGACCCCATGGTGGTAACCGCCAACTACGAAGTCAAGAGAGTCTTGATCGACCAAGGGTCCTCGACAGACGTCCTCTACTTCGACACTTTCAAGAAACTCGGGTTGAACGAGGCCAGCATAAGGCTATTCCCCGGCACACTCATAGGGTTCTCAGGAGCCCAGGTTCCAGCAGAAGGAATCATCACAGCCCGAACAACCATAGGCACCCTCCCAAAGGTCGCGAGCCTCGATGTAGATTTCATCATCGTCTCAGCACCATCAGCATACAATGCAATCTTAGGGCGACCGTCCCTAAACAAACTTAGGGCTATATTGTCCATCGCACAGCTCACAATGAAGTTCCCAACACTCCACGGTGTTGGAGAAATCATGGCGGACCAGAAGTTGGCGTGAGCATGCTACGCAGCAAGCCTAACCAAGACCATCAAGGTCGCCCGCCTTGGTCCCCGAGAAACACGTGAGGAACCCCCCGAGGGTAAAGAGTCAGGAGGAAGGAAGCTGGAGTCCACCCACCCGGACCAAACCTCCACCTAAAGCTCTAAACACACTTTGCGCTCTCATACCACCTTTAGGTCAAATCACGTATGTTTGTTTATTTCAAATTTAGGATTCACTTCAGCCTGACTAAGGCCCGCTTGACCTAGGCAACTCAAATGTAATCATCTTGTTTACTTCCAGCTTGACTAAAGTTAGCCCGACTGAGGCTGCACGACTGTAACCATTTTGTCTATTATTATTGAAGTATTCCTTTTCAACAAGAGACAAGGCTTCAAATCTGCAAGCTATTGAAAAGCCTATTGCAAAAGTGGGTTCTCTTATCACTAATTATAGCTCTAGGGATCCCAAACCTACTAAAGATATTGGACTTGACAAATTTAGCTACGGTTTGAGCATCATCTTTCCTAGTGGGCACGGCTTCTATCCAATTTGAAACATAATCTACTGCCAATAAAATATAAGTAAACTCGTTTGATGGGGGAAAAGATCCCATAAAATCTATGCCCCAAACATAAAAAAATTTCACAAACTAGCAAAGGTTGTTAAGGCATTTCTTGTTTCCATCCCAAACCCCAAAACGTTGACACGTATCACAAGTTTTACAAAAATTGACAAAATCCTTAACTAAAGTTGGCCAATAAAAACCACAGTCTAAGACTTTCCTAGAGGTTTTCTTTCCACTAAAATGCCCCCCACAAGCCAAGATATGAAAGGAAGTTAAGATGCACTCTTGTTCTTCCTCTGGTATGCACCTTCGAATGACTTGATCAGCACATAGTCTCCAAAGATGAGGCGCATCCCAAGCATAATGTTTGGCATCTCCTTTTACTTTTGTACCTGAAAAGTAGACATAGAGGGGGGTGTCACTCCACTAATGAGAAAATTCACTATATGAGCATACCAAGGCTCATGACGAGCTATGGTACACAACAAAGAATCTGGAAAAGCATCAAAAGTAGAGTTAGAATAGTCCACTCCCTTTGTGTCCTCAGGTAAGCGACTCAAATGGTTTGCTACATGATTTTCAGCTCTTGCACTATCATTAATCTATATGTCAAATTCTTGCAGGAGAAGGGCCCATCTAAGTAGCCTGGGCTTGGAATGAGGTTTTGAGAAAAGATACTTCACTGCAGCATGGTCAGAAAAAACTACAACCTTGGAATTAAGCAAGTAAGGTCTAAATTTCTCCAAGGCAAAGAAAACGGCAAACAACTCTTTTTCAGTGGTGTTATAATTAATTTGTGTCAGGTCTAGTGTCTTGGAGGCATAAGCAATCACTCTAAAAACTCTGTTCTCGTTCTACCCTAGTGTGGCTCCAACAGCAAAATTAGATGCATCACATGAAATTTCACAATCTAATTGCCAATTAGGAGCAGAAAGTCTTGGGGGAGAAACAAGTCTAGGTTTCAGTTCATCAAAAGCAGAGATACATGCTTCATTACAATCAAACTCTACATCTTTTTGAAGTAATTGAGACAATGGATATGCACTTTTTCTAAAATCCTTAATGAACCTCCTATAGAAACCTGCATCACCCAAAAATGATCTAATTTCTTTAACACATGTAGGGTATGGGAGAGAGGAGATTACTTTTATTTTTGCTTTATCCACCTCAATTCCTTTTTCAGAAATCAAATGACCTAGCACAATGCCTTGATTAACCATAAAATGACATTTCTCAAAATTTAAAATTAAGCTTTTCTAATCAATAATGAGACTTACCAGCAAGCCCCTCAAGAATCTGATCAATAAAAGGTAAAGGAAAATTGTCCTTTCTAGTGGCATCATTTAATTTTCTATAGTTAATACACATGCGCCACGAGTTCTGGACTCTAGTGGGAATAAACTCATCTTTCTCATTTTTCACTATTGTGATCCCACTCTTCTTTGGTACAACCTGCACAGAGCTAACCCATTTACTGTCAGAATTTGGATTTATAATACCCGCACTCAAAAGCTTTATGACCTCTTTCTTGACCACATCTAACATCAAAGGATTCAACCTCCGTTGGGGTTGCCTCTTGGGCTATGACCCCTCCTCAAGCAGAATTCTATGTGTACAAATTGCAGGACTAATCCCTGGTATATCTGCTAAAGTCCACCCTATTGCTCTTTTATATTTTCTCAAAAGGTTTAAGAGCTTCCCTTCATTCTCTTCAGATAACCTATTAGCAATGATCACTGGTAATTGGTTATCTGACTCTAAGAAAGCATACTTTAGATTTGAAGGGAGCTCTTTGAGCTCTAGAATGGGAGGTTGAATTACAGAAGGAACTAATTTTTGAACATCTAAAGTGGCCAGAGTACTTCCCTTTATAATTTCTTTTTTACCACTTGCCTTAACTTTCATGCATTCAAACCTTGGTAGCATGTTCCCTTTTTCGGTTGACTCAGCTTCAACCGCAATTTCCTTTCTCTTACTATGTTGCCCTTGGAAGAGGTGAGAGGGCGGAGAAGTAGTGAGGGGGTCATCACATGGCAGAATGTATTGAACATTGTTTTGCGTCACCTTCCCCGCTTCATTGCTTGACTCACCTGAAAACTCAATGAATAACTTCCCCAGAGGGCCATCATAACTGCTCAAAGAAGAAAAAGAATCCAAAAAATAACTGGTCATAGAAAATGCATCAGATTGTGGGGCACCACGTGTACAATTAACTATTATGCAGTTAAGACACGAGGGATGACCTCCACAAGAGCAAGTAGATGGAAGAGAATATAAAAACGAGAATGAAGTAAGAGTGTCACCATCAGCATGCAAAAGTTTAGTGAATGAAAAATAACCATAAAAAAAATGCATCAACAGTAGATTCAAGATTATTATCATCAAGCTTATAACCTACTTGTTCATCTTCCATGATTACATCGGTTGCACTAACTCCAAGTAAAGATTAGTCCTCATATGGATGCTTCATGGCCTCATACATATTAAAATTAACTTTATGATCTCCCACTTCGATAGAGATCGTTCCTTCTTTCATGCTAATCATAGTGTTAGCAGTCCTCAAAAAGGGACGATCTAAAATGAGAGTGGAATCCTGAGGCATTCCTGCAGCCATATCAAGAACATAGAAATTAGCTGGAATAACCAAATCTTTCACTCGGACCAAAAGGTCCTCTATAATCCCATCAGGTCGCCTAATAGACCTATCTGCTAATTGTAAGATTACTGTAGTGGGTTGGAGTGTTTTAACACCTAGGGCCTGATAAATAGATTTAGGCATGACATTAATAGCAGCCCCTAGATCAAGTAATGCACCCCCTATAGTAACCTTACCAATAGTACATGGGATTGTGAAAGACCCCAGGTCTTGTGTCACGACCCCCATTTAGCGGACCGTGACTGGCATAGACACAGGGAATACCCTTATGCCTATAAGCCTTATCACCTAATTGACAGAATATCTATTATTGAAAATACATTCACATGCATTATAATATCATGGCTACACCGAAATGGTGGCCTATCCTAGGCAAGCAAATCCACGGCCAGTGCCGCTTCAGGATATAGATATAGGAAAACACACATAATATATATAACCTGTGTACTGGCTACACATCCGAAGATGCTGCCTATCCTATTCACATGCAACAGATATATGTATATATATATATTTTGAAAACAAATTTGCCCTGTATCGCAGTATAATTAATCCTGATCTTTAAGGTGTGTGAAGCTAACAGTTCTAGATTTAGTAATACAATCTAATTGGGTACGTCTACCCTTTACTTTATGATACAATAATAAAGTAAATTACATTACAATTACATTTTATTCACCCACATGAACAAGTTTTGGGTCTTGGAAAGTGTTGCTCAACCCTCATTCCACCGAGACTTCTTCCACCTGTACTTAACCTGTCTCTGTGTAGTAAAAATGAGGTGTGAGTCTTAACCACGCTACTCAGTGAGAGCTCCCCCATCCCCGGCGCAAGGTGGGTACCATAGGGCTGGGTTTGGGAGTCATATACAACCACATGCAAAAACAACTAGTTACTGTTAGTTAGCATGCATTCTTTGTGATCACACAACAACAGAAATTTCACCCAAACACTCACATGCATTTAATAACTGTAAGCATGCAGCAGTTTATTCCACGTCATCAATCAGCAAGTAAACACATAACATATAGTGCCGGCTTTTACTTACCGGTCTTCTCACGTTCAGCATGTTCAAATCAAAGAAGACGTTGTGGTTATGTAATCCTGTACGTCACCAATACACTGCACAATCAGCAATTATATGCAAACACAGACAATTTGTACATACAGACAAATATTATAGCATACATCTATTTAATTTTCCCCCCACTCTGGGGTATATAATAGCCACTACGTGGCTTTTCCACTTCGAACCCGCGCACTCGGGTTGCCGGCCACCACGTGGCAAAACATACTTAACCCATTCACTTGGGTACTGGTCACCTCGTGACAATTCTATTAATCAAACACAATCAACCTCTATCTATCAAACAACTGATCCATAGCCACCAAGTGGCATGTTCTGACCCCTTACTGCGGGGCAATAGCTTGAGCCCACTCGTCCATTACCCAACCAGGCCACATGGCGGGCACGGCACGACGTCTCGAAGCATGGCCACTGACACTCCCTGGACCAACTCCACAGGATGATTTCTCTTTTACTAAGTTAGGCTCACGGTTCACCCGTAGGTTCCACCCGTGTCTCCTTACCTTTGTCTCACATATTAATAAGATTCTTTGTATCTTTCCCGAAGGATCAACAATTCTTCTCCTTATTAATATGGATGAGTATCCTTAACAAGATATAACTCATATACCCGTCCAGATGCACTCTCTGAGCCTCAAGCTATCGTCATAGCAATATAAAACCTTTCTGACCCTATTGCCAGGATAGGGCAATGACCATCGTCATGGTGATTATAAAACTGAGGTCTCAAGTGCCATATGACGTTGTTCTAGTCGATGTCTCACATCGCTAGCATAACCAAATCCGAAACCCACCAATAACTCCCTTTTTGTATGATTATAATTTAAGTCACCATCGTGACGAGTTTTCAAAATAAAAGTTTAGTCCTTCCGTACAAGGACTCTTGCCACCGTCGTGGAAAAGATTTAATAAAATACTCATCATGCCTCCGGAGTGTATGAGTTGGATTTGTAACACACCAATCATAGCAAACAATTACTCCCTACTCCTATGTCTTCCTATCTAAGCTACTTTCCACAACCTATTTTCTAGTTCTTTTATTCTTTTAACATTCTATACCTCTAGCTAACCCATACCAGACAAGCAGAGAATGTACATACTCATGTAATCCACATAAGCATACAACCCTAGGAGCAGAGATGGAAGAACCCTCACCTTGGCCAACCTTCCATGCAATCCTCACCTGTAACTTTAGTCTCCTCGGAGTTCCTGTTGCACTCTATTGCGTGTCGTTGTTCCTATAAGAACAACATTTACATCATTAAGGTTATTACTTAGCTTAACTTGTTATTTATCTTTCCACTACTCTCACGTGTAGTCCATGGTTACCACAGAGTCAAGCTCTTGGTCTTATCGGACTTCTCTATCCCGACTTATGTGTATCCTTCCTCGGACACTTGACTTACTCGCATATAACACTGTACTTGAGTGTTTCACATACTTGGATTTGAGTATTAAACCTCTATCCAACTTGTGTTCCTACTTGGGTTCTAAGAAATCTAGTTTCTAAACCTCAATACACCTCTAATTCACCCTACTTAAGGCTTCCTAATAATTATGAGGAATAAAATTACCAATTTAGAATTTGTACTTCATTGTATCCGCAAGTTTCCACCGTTGAGAAACAAGAAGGTACTTAAAATAATCCTTGATTCTTGGTAGCATACTTAGAATTATTCTAGGGTGTTTAAGATTGAAAAGAGGAAGTTTAAAACTCTCAACGTCACCCTTAAAGTGTATTTGAGCAACCCGAGCAGGGACCCGACACGTTAACGTCAAGGTTCAACCTTAAGAACCTCGGGTCAGCTCTTCGCGGGTCTTGTTCAGCTAATATTCCAACCATATAATTTCAATAATATCAATCCAAGCCTATTTACTCAAATCCAAGCTCAATCCTAACTATCAACAATTTTCCCCAATTTGGAAATAATTATAATTTCAACCCCAAATCCTTCCAAATTCGAATTTGGGCAAATCCGAGAATATAATCTTGATTCCTACCCCAACTAAGTGTTCAAGAACACTTTCTAGGTCTCAATCTACCCTCGAAACAACTCAATCGAAGGTCAATCAAAGGAATCCCTAAAAATGGAGAAATTGAGGGTTTCGAATGAAATTGGGGTTACCAACCTTGATTCGATTGGTGGGAGGTGTGGAAGATGTTGGAGTCGAGCTCCAGCGAACTTTTCCGGCATCGAACCGCCCTTCTCTGGTCGGTTTCCGGCGAACCGCCACCTTCCCCTTCCCCTTTCTCTTCTTGGCGCCCTCGCTCTCTCTCACTCTACCTATTTCTTTCCAATCCCGTGCTCTCTCTCTCTCGTATATCCCTTTCTTTCTTTTTCTCTTTTTCTTTCTTTCTTTTCTATCCACGCACCCCCACCCCAATTAAAATAAATAAATAATTATAATTATAATAATTAAGTAAATAAATAATAAATAAATGAATATAATAAAAATAAATTAAATAATAATTAAATAATTAATAAATAAATATTATTAAAAATAAATTAATTAATAATTAAATAAATAATAACTAATATGTATTTTTAATTTAATCCCTTTCCCTATTTAATTAAGGTCTCCAATTCCTTAAGTCCTGAATTAATCTCATATGTACTTTTAATTTAATCACTTTCCCTATTAAATCAGGTTTGCAATTTCTTAAGTCCTGAATTAATCCCAAAAATGATTTTATACTTCTTTTCTTTCCCTTTTATTTTATTTTAAACTTCGAAAAATTTCTTTGGTATTACAATCATTGAAAAAATTCCTTTCCGGTTTCTTTTAACTTTCATATTATTTTTTCTATATTCTTTTTTAAAGTTTTAACTCCTATCCCTGAAATAAATCATTCTTTAATCCTCGAAACTTTTAAACAAATCATTCTTTAATCCTCGAAATTTTTTGGGGTATTACATCTTGACACTTGACCGGGATTTAGGGTTTGAAAAGAGTAGAAACATTGGAGCTCACTTGAACTCTCTCATTTGGTCTAAACCTTCTCTTATTTGTACAAAGCTCTTTCAAAACTTTTGCATATTTAGGCACTTTTCTTACCAACTCTAATAAAGGAATGTTAACTTCTAGCTTGGTAAATAAATTAAGTGCCTCTTCATCAGTTTTAACTTCCTTGACCTTCTTACCTAGCAAATATGAATTAGGAAAGGGAAGATCACTCATACTTACCTCCTTACCTTTTTGGGTGGAGATAGCTTTGTTAGTTGCTTCTTCCTTCTCCTTTTGTTCCTCTTTTTCTTTTGGTTCCTCTTGTTGTTCCTTCTTCTTTTCTTTAACTTTCTCATGCAGTCTAGTTTCTTTAGAGCTCTCAGAAAGCTTAAGGGTGACAATGGAGGACTTTCACAGACAATTTCCTCATCATCTTCCTTGTCTTCAAATCTGACCTTTATGTCGCTTCTAAGGCTTATGGCATTCAGTAACATAGGATTGATCACTGTGTTAGAAGGCATCACCCCACTTGATCTAGCTTATTCATCACTCTTCTTGTTAGACAGCTGAGTGACAAATGAGTTCAGGTTATCATGCTTTACCTCCATTTGTTCAAACTTAGTCATGATATTGGAGAAGCATTGGTCAACATGCGAGGCGACGGCCTTGATTTTATCATCAGTGATACTCCGCTCTTGGTCAAACTTTGATGCAATATCTAAAAAACCCTTGACTAAAAACTGCTTGATCTCATCATTTTCAGAAGATATATTTTGCTTAACATGAACCATATCATTGGTGGTGTTCTGTTTTGGTGTTTGGCTAGATGAAGCCCCATGAAAATTTGAGTATTGACCACCATAAGAATTTCCTCCTCTAGAAAGATGGTTCCCTTGACTTTGCCCATTGCCAAATCCTTGAGTATTCTGATTACCGCTATTCTCATATCTGAAGTTAGGGTAATCTCTCCAACCAGGATTGTATGTATTGGAGCAAGGGTCCCTTTGTTGGTACCGCCTAGGCCTTGCTTGATACATTGCATTCACATCTTCATATTGACCATGGCAATCTGCTGTTATGTGCATAAGGGAATTGCATAATGTTCAACTAGCGCATACCATAGCTAGCTGTTGAGTTGGTGACTGTGGAGATTGGATGCTCAATCCATCCACCCTCTCGGTTAGTGCAGACAGTTCAAGTACCACTTTCATCAATAATGGATCTCGATCTACTAGAGATATCTCTTTTACTGCTCGGGTATCCCTCGTGGTAGTGTTCTGCCTACTCAGGGCAAGCTTCTTGATTAACTCCATTGCTTCATCAGGGGGCATGTCTTATATAGACCCATTAGCAGCTGTATTGAGCAATTTTGCATCTTCATCAGTTAACCCATAAACAAAAGATTGGACTAAGTGCTCTGGTGGTATATGATGGTTTGGACATTTTGCTACCATATCTTGAATACGTGCCCAATATGATGGTTTGGACATTTTGCTACCCTCTTCCTCCCTTGAGATGAGATTTCTTTCCTTGCTACGACAGCTTTGTTTGAAGGATAATATATTTCAATAAAATGCTTCTTCCAATTATCCCAATATGATGGTTACGACAGCTTTGTTTGAGATGTACCAAATCTTTGCCTTCCCTTCCAGAGTGAGATGGAAAACCTTCCACATGACTTCTTCAAGTTTAGCCCCCACGGGCTTCATCGTCATGCAATGCATGTGGAGAGAGCTCAGATGTGTATATGGGTTCTCACCTGGAAGACCATGAAATTTTGGAAGTGAGTGCACAAGAGAACCTTTAATTTCAAAATCAGTAGTCAAAGTAGGAGTAACACCAACCAAAGGTTCAAAATTATCATCAAATTGGGTCAATTGTTTAATAGACTTTTTAGGTTGATCTACCCCATTATTACCTTCTTCATTCCTTTCCCTATTGTCCCTATTACCTTCGTCAGCCATTTCTTCTATTTCTACTTCTCTTTCTCTTTCTTGGTTAGCCTTAATTACTTTCTTTTTGAGTTTTCTTATTTTCCTAAGAGTTCTTTCAATTTCTAAATCCAATGGAATTAGGTCTCCTCTAGAACTTCTTAGCATGCACTAAACAAAGAAACAAAAGAAAGAAAACACACAGAAACATAGTAAAACAAACAAAACAGACCAGAAAACGAGCAGCAAACCAACACAGGATGAAAAAATTATGCAGTTCACTGCTTCACCACCAACGGATGGTTCACCCGATTCGTGAGAATCTAGCACAATTGTACAAAGAACCAAAATGGCTCCCTGGCAACGACGCCAAATTGATGACGCGGCCTTGTCGCAAGGCCGGCACCAATCAAATTAATGCTAGAAAGTGCAGCTAGTGGCACAAACCTAGGTTGATTCTCTCTCGTGGAGCCTATGAATTCTTTAGACAATTATGAACAAATTAACACAAAAAGGGGTGTCTTTGAGGGATTTTATCAAACACTTGGTGTGCAAAGAAGCTAAATGGAGTTAAATTTAACTAGAACTAACTCTTTTTGTGATTTTGAAAAAGGGAAAGCTAAAGTAAATTGATGTGATGAAAATGGAGTGAATATGCCTTGTTGGAGAATTTCTTGAAACTACCCTAGCTATCAAAAGATATGGAGTTTTAGTGAGAAATTATTTTCTATTTTAGTCTAGTCGCCACTAAACTTAGGTGAATAAATTAGATAATGCAATAAACCAATCGGACAATTAACACAACCTAATTAAACACCTCAATGAAGCAAATACAGAAATTAGCATAGACAAGAGCTCAGCTCAACAAAAACCTTTACCATTAGAGAATACCCATTACAAATTATATTCATAACTAAATTCTACCGAATCCAATTATCTACAATCAACAATGAAAATACAAAATGCAAACACAAGTCTATACAAAAATCTTTAGTATCCAACTACACCCAAGGTTAGGTTTACAACCATAAACCAAACTATTACAAATTCATCAAAATCAACAAGAAAATAATGAATCCATAAAGGGAAGTAGAAGGGAAACAAGTAAAACTCCCTAGTTGAAGCCATAGCTCATGCTCAAGAAATCTACTCCAAGGCATGGATGATTTAGCTGCTCGTAGGAATGAAGAATGCTCCACCAAGCTCCTCCAACCCTTGCTTAGCCATGGATGATGATGGAAGTTGCTGGATATTGGTGTGAATGGGTGTAGAGAGTGGAGAAGATGAAGAGAAATTGTGGATGTGGCTGAGAATGAAGAGAGAATGTGCGAGAAGCTTGAGTGATGAATGTGTTAGAATGAGTGGGTAATTCTCCCAATTAGGTTAAGTGCTTCAAAAACTCCAGAATATTCCTTGTCTTTCGACCAAAGATGCTCCCCTTGTGGTAAAATGCTGAGAAAGTGGGCCCACAATCCGTTTCAGCTCAAAAAATCATGAGGAAATTATGCAGATCTGATGTACCCGTTGGCAGCGAGTGGATTACTTAAAACAAGCATTTTCCCTCTGAACTGAAGTCCACCCGATGGCAGTGGGTAGAACAGTATTATGGGTCCAAAAATGCCTCTAAGCTTCAAATCTTGCACCGGCTTCACTTTCCAGCTTCTTTCTCGACCTCTTGCACTTGAATCCTTTCTATTCCTCAAGCTAGTTGACCTACAAATCAACCAGAAACAATTGTGAGGCTCTCAAGTTAATAAAACTAGAGAATTATCACAATTTATTCAATAAAAACGTGGAATTCAAGATTGTGATTTAAGTCCTTAAGTGCCCTTGAATAACATTAAAACATGCATAATGACTCTTTAAACTCAACAAAAGCTTATTAAATGCCAAAAGATACAAGGGTAAATATCGGTATTATCAGTCACCCCAAACATTTTCCAACAATTCAACAGTCTATTAACCAGTACAATATTTCTAGTAGGAAATTCTGCTCTTACTTAATCCGAAACCAAATACAATTCTTCAGAATACAACAAAGGAATGCTAAGGACCCTGCCTGTGATCAAAAGAGCACTCTAGATTCGTATAACAACCATCTATGGTTCAGAGTAATACCCACGAACAATGCGGGCTCATCAAAATACACCATAGCCTCAAACTACGCAGATGGGGGAACTAATCCAGTGCTACACTTATATCTGAAAGCAAAGTTAAATGAGGGGTGAGTTTCGCAACTTAGTGAGCGGATAATACCTACCATAACAGGAAGGGAACAAACCTGCTTGCACAAGTTTTTCGCAAACCAATTCACGGTTTAGGTTGTTAAAAAAATATCGAGAACAATTATAATATCTATTCTTTCGGAATTAAATGAAGAATACTTTTCAAATCCAATTTTACTTTCTGAAATATGTATACATATGTAAATATCATAAAATAATAATAATAGATAAACTTTAAAACTAAACAATAGTCCTTTTCAAATCAGAATACAACAATCAACAATCACAGCCTTTTCCCACTAGGTAGGGTCGGCTATATGGATCAAACGACGCCAACATGTTCTATCTTTGCACATTTCTATGGTTAAGTTATTTAAGTCTAGATCCCTCTTAATCGTTTCTCCTATTGTTTTCTTTGGTCTTCCCCTACCTCTAGTTATTAGGTTATCTTCCATTTGGTCAACTCTACGTACCGAAGCCTCTTCCGGCCGCCTTTGTACATGACCAAACCACCTAAGGCGTGTTTCGACTAATTTTTCGACAATAGGTGCTGCCCCCACTTTCTCTCTAATATAATCATTCCTAATCCTATCCATTCTAGTGTGACTCCTTTTCAAATCAGAATACATTCTCAAAATCATATGGAAGAAAACCGGTTAGGGAAATCAAATCCAGAGAACCAATCAGAACAGACATGAGCAACAAGGCTCACGAATACAGATCCAATCCACGTGTGTTGGCCGGCACACAGGGCTACCAACACCCCTGCTAGCTGGGGTTCCAAGGTGCACCAAGGGCTAACGATACTGCGTTAGCTACAGGGTTCCATATCATATGGCTTCCCAAAAAAATCATTTAGATAAGTAGAAATATAAATTTACTGAAGTATTTTCAACTTTCAAAATCATAGAGTCGAAAAAACTTGGTAATCAGTAATCGCGAACAACAAACTGAATCAGAAGTGCATACAAATTAATTTCCATATAATAAATTGTTCTTCCAATGCAGAACACATATTTCCAAACAATCAATCTTTTAGAGAAGTCTTACATTAATCGAATCGTTTCAAATCAAGGTGAGGACAAGATCAACGAATACAGAATAATATACAAATTTGCAAAACATAATTTATAGAACAGTACTTTAATGAATAATCAAAGTATGATTGAATTTCTAACATGTCCATCACCTTATGAGTAAGATTCACGAAAAATAGACCTAGTAGATATCATATCATCAATTAAAGATACATAGTTTATCAAATTAAATATCGAAAGAGAGAGAAAACTATGTAAATTTAGTTTGTTCCTCATTCTAAACTAAAGGCTAAAATTAATTAAGTGTAATACCCCAGAAAATTTCGAGGATTAAAGAATGATTAATTTAAAATTTTGAGGATTAAAGAATGATTTATTTCGGGGCTAGGAATTTAAAACTTTAAAAAGAATATAAAAAAATTATGAAAGTTAAAAGAAACCGGAAAGGAATTTTTTTCGAAGTTTAAAATAAAAAAAAGGGAAAGAAAAGAAGTAGAAAATAATATTTGGTTTTAATTCAGGACTTAAAAAATTGGAAATCTGAATTAAATAGGGAAAGAGATTAAATTAAAAATACATATTAGTTATTTTAGTTTAATTAATAATTATTTTAATCTTTAATTACCTTATTTTTATTTACGTTTTTTTTGTTTTTATTTATTTATTAATTAAATATATATATATATATATATATATATATTAATTAAATAAAAGAAATATAAAAAAAGAAAAAGATAGAGGGGGCACGTGAAAGAAGAAGACAAAAAAGAAAATATAAAGGAAAGAAAGAGAGGAAGAAGAGAGAGAGAAGGGAAAACGAGAAGAGAGAGAGAGGGAGAAGTCGAGAAGAGGAAGAAGGGGAAGGAGGAGGAACCGCCGGAGAAGAGCTAGCCGACGCCGGGAAAAGTCACCAGAGCTCGGTTACAACCTCTTCCACAACTCCCACCGATCGAATCAAGGTAGGTAACCCCAATTTCATTCTAAACCCTCAATTTCTCCATTTTTAGGGATTTCTCCTATTCACCTTCGATTGAGTTGTTACGAGGGTTGATTGAAACCTAGGAAGTGTTCTTGAACACTTAATCGGGGTAGGAATCGAGATTATATCTTCGGATTTAGCCAAATTCGAATTTGGAAGGATTTGGGGTTGAAATTATAATTATTTTCAAATTGGGGAAATTGTTGATAGCTTAGGAATTGAACTTGGATTTGACTAAATAGGCTTGGATTGGTATTATCGAAATTATATGGTTGAAATATTAGCTGAACAAGACCCGTGAAGAGCTGGCCTGAGGTTACTAAGGTTGAACCTTGATAGTCCTTTTACAGGTAAGCTGTATAGGGATGGTAGATGTAGTTGAGAAATCAATCGCTTGGAGTGATTAAAGTTAAGTAGACATCGAAAAGCACTAGAGGGTGCTAAAGTGCCAAGGGAGTATACAGGTAAACCTAAGGGTTACTAATTAAGGGGCCATAGGGTGATTTTGGACCCGAAAGCATTAGACAGGAGCGGGTCTAGAAGTGGAAATGGGCGTAGACCTTCGGGTACCGCCCAGAGATAAGAAAGTAGGTGCTATTGCGGTAGATAGCTCTCGAACGAGATAACGTGAAAGATAAACCCCAAAGGGACTCGTGGAGGCCCGAGGGGAGAGAAAGTAGACAGGGATAAGTAGTCCCATAAGGGGTAAGAGCGGAAGCCTATAGGACCCCATAGGATAAAAGTCAAGCAGGAGGTGGAGAACCAACTACTACCGTAAGTGTATGTATAGTACATTGATTGTTGTGGACATAGCTAGGTAAGCTAGTTCCACAGGTTGGTGAACCGTAAATCCGTTAGTCTGAAGCCGTGTATGAGTGGAGACTAAGTGGACAAACCAAACGTATAAATGGCTATGTGGGTGCCATAAAGGGAAATTCAACCGTAAGGACAGTTAATCAAGAAGGAGAATTTAGTGAGTAACGAGTATTGAGAAATACTCGAAGAAAGAGTATCACGTAGGTACGAAATGGAAAAGAAGAGAGTGAATACGGGAATGGAGTTGGGTAAGCATCTGGGGATGCGAGCCAAAATGATAAGACAGGTATGCTACTGTTGGGGGCGATTGGAACCCAACGGGCAACACACTTGCGAGAGGCAGTATATGTTCGTAAACATACGCCACACCGTAAGAAAGGAAAGAGTCAAACCAAGGGAGCGGATCCCGTTTAGTCAAGGGGAGTAGGGCATGTCTGGAAAGGTTCATGCTGGAATTAACGGATCAAGTTTTCCAAGTACGAATACAAGATCTAAGTAAGTTGAGGAGACCGAGTGGGCCAAGTTGGGGTAAAAGCCAATGGAAACCCAATGAGTAGAGTTAGCAAAGGATGTGCAACTCTAAGTGGACTAATCTGAGGATGGCATATATGCATAGTCATAGTCGTGTTAAGCGAGGTCTTCGGATGAGAAGACCGAACTGAGCCTAAGGCAGAGTAATGAGTATGATGGTAAGGAGGAGACTGATGAGTTTCGATTATAAACAGAAATGACTACAAGTAGTAGTCAGAGAAGAGTCTAAGTCAGTCAGACATGGGATGTCGACAGGGAGTAACCTGAAGTGGTCATGGAAACCACTAAGGGTAAGTGTAGAAGTCTGGAAAAGAAAGGGAAACCCGAGTCATAAATGTAAGATCCTTTACCGTTTGGTGGAGAAACAGTAAGTGTAATACATAGTCGTGCTGGTGTTATGGCATTTAGCTTCGTTAGGACACGAGTAGGGTAAATCGAGTCGGTAGTGAGTGTAACAACTTCGGAAGGGTTGAGTACACTAATGGCACAGATTATAAACACCTATGAAGGGTGTATGTCGGGTAAGCGGTAAGCCTAGATGTAGAGTAGAGTGTGTAGTAAGATGTAAACGGCCTTTTCTGGAGAAGCCGTTTACAAAGAATATATCGGGGAAATACTAGCAGAAGGGTAGTTGCTTGGTAGTAGAGGATACTTAAGTACGGGGACTCCGATGTAGGGAGTAGAGTTTATAGAGTTTATAGAAATAGAGCCTAGTGTGCTATGCAAATAGCTAGTTTCTTGGTGTGTTCCAAGACGGATATAAGAAGTCACTACGAAGGTAGCTAGTCGAACAAGCAGATTGAGTCAAGGTAAGCCTCACTAGAGAAGGCAGTGGTTAACTCCTCGGAGAACTAAATTGGAGCATGGCATGTGGTACGTGCCAGACACTCCATTGCAAAATTAGTAACACAAAGTGAATTGAAACTAGTAAAGTTAGGTATCCTCGGGGAAGGATACGACGACAGATGGAGTTTGTCGGTTAACACCTCGCGGAGGGGTGGTTAACTACGAAACTAGAAATGCAAACGATCACAGAAAGAAGATGTAGAAACCAGATAGAGACCTTGAGTCTCTAGGAAAGAAAGATGAACCGTAGGGTAAAATGGTAAACCTCCCACATTGAGGGAAACCATAGATGAAATTGAGCCAAGGGAGGGCAACAAGCCAACAACCCCATGAAGGAGATGAAATTCGAGGACCGAATTTCTTAAGGGGGGAAGAATGTAATACCCCGGAAAAATTCGAGGATTAAAGAATGATTTATTTAAAATTTCGAGGATTTAAGAATGATTTATTTTGGGGCTAGGAATTAAAACCTCAAAAAGAATATAGGAAAAGTATGAAGGTTAAGAGAAACCAGAAAGGAACCGCAAAATTGTTCAAAATTTCAAGTAAAATAAAAGATGAAAGAAAGGAGTAAAATGTTTTTTTCGAAATTAATTCAGGACCTACGAAATTAGAAACCTAAAATAAATAGGAGTGCGGATTAAATTAAAAATACAAATTTGTTATTATTTATTTATTTTTAATAATATTTATTTAAGGGTGCCGTAGATTAAAAAAATATAATAAAGGAAGATAAAAGAAAAGAAAGAAAAAGAAAGAGAAAAAGAGAGAAGTGCGTGAGAGGAAGAGAGAGAGAGAAGACGTGAGGAAGAGAGAGAGAGAGAGAGAGAGGGTGGAGAGGTGAGGGAGGAAGAAGGGGAAGAGGAGGATTTTGTCGGAAAAGTGGCCGGAGAAGAGCTAGCCGACGCCGAGAAAAGTCTCCGGAGCTCGGTTACTACATCTTCCACACCTCCCACCAATTGAATCAAAGTTGGTAACCCCAATTTCATTCTAAACCCTCAATTTTTCCATTTTTAGGGATTTCTTCGATTCACCTTCGATTGGGTTGTTTCGAGGGTAGATTGAGACCTAGAAAGTGTTCTTGAACACTTAGTTGGGGTAGGAATCAAGATTATATTCTCGGATTTGCCCAAATTCGAATTTGGAAGGATTTGGGGTTGAAATTATAATTATTTCCAAATTGGGAAAAATTGTGATAATTAGGATTGAGCTTGAATTTTGAGTAAATAAGCTTGGACTGATATTATTAAAATTATATAGTTGAAATATTAGCTAAACAAGACCCGTGAAGAGCTGGCCCGAGGTTACTAAGGTTGAACCTTGTCGTTAACGTGCCGGGTCCCTGCTCGATTTGCAAATACATTTTAAGGGAGATGTTGAGGGTTCCAAACCTCTTCTTTTCAATCTTAAACACCCTAGAATAATTCTAAATATGCTATCAAGCATCAAGAATTAATTTAGGTACTTTCTTGTTTCCCAAGAGTGGAAGGTTGCGGAACAATGAAATCCAATTTCTAAAATTTCAACCTTCTTCCCTCATAAATATTTAGGAAACCTTAAGTAGGATAAATCAGAGGTATATTGGGGTTTAGAAACTAGATTTCTTTGAACCCAAGTGGGAACACAAGTTGGATCAAAATGCTTAGACCTTCCTAAAATTAGGATTCCTTCCAACCAAGCTAGATAAGCTTCCTTAGATGTGAATATAAGTTAGTTAGAGGTCTAATACTCAAATCCAAGTATGTGAAAATCAAGAATATTTTTTATACACAAACCTATAAAAGAAAGCAAGAAAAACCACATCATATCACTTTCTTCAATAGCCTCACTTCAATTCTCTGAGATTATATATAATAAGCTTACTAAAGCTCTCTCCTCTCTTCTCCTGAATGCATCAGCCTCAAGCAAATATATATGTAAGCTCATTTTGTGTCTATTCACTTTATTTTACAATAGCAATATAATTAATTATTCTTTTACGAATGATAGTTAAACCAAAAGGAAAAAACAAATTAATTTTATTTTTTTACCATGTTATTACTTATCGAGAACAATCAACCCAGTTTTCTCTCATGCAATTATAACTTCCAGCGGGTAGAATACATTTTTCCTTCTGGGTTATAGTAGTACTACAAAACCATCTAGAAAGTTAATTTTTCATGAATTCAATCATTAAACCCTAGGTTAAAAGATCAAGCAAAAAATTAAAACCAAGTAGTCAAATTAATCATCAAATTAATTAATTCAAAAAAATAGAAAAACAAAATCAAATCAATCAAAGGACAAATCGATCTTTTAACTAGAGCTTGACCTCTCTGTACCAAATCATTTTTTTAATCATCAGATAATTATTTTTTTGAGATTTGTACATGAAAAATCCTACCATGTAGACTCTTCCATGTTCCATAATGCGTTCATCGGCAATCCAACCAGGGAGCAACCAGCTATGGCCGGGGCAATAAAGGTCATGAAAATACGAGATGGCACCAGGGTGGATGCTCCTGCGAGGGAGTTTGGAGATGATCGCAAGAGTCGCCAACGACACCGGTGAAGTTATCGCAGTCATCATCCTTCTGTTTCTCCTTTGGTCATCGTTGTTGTTTTGGTCGCCACCAGCTGCTGCAGTAGAAGCCATTGTTGAGTTCTCTTTAGTCTTTACAAAGAGAGAGAGAGAGAGAGAGAGAGAGAGAGAGAGAGAGAGAGAAATGAAGTATAATGTTATGTTTAGCTTTCTTATATGATGAAATTAATGTCTCCTTTTTTATACTTACATATATAGAATATCTTGATATATATTTATACAAATCAAATTGTGGAGTTAATTCATTATTTATTTGTTTGAGGGCCACTCCATGAAAAATTGTTTTCTACTTTGCCCTTATTTGAAGTTAAATATATACATGGACAAGACTTATATGCACGCAATTCTTTATCTTTTTGTTATCAAATTCTCTAATCAAAATAAAATATGTGAAATTTTTTGTTTAAAAGAACCAAACTTGTATAAATATACACGTGTTTTTTTTATTGAAAAATTTTATGGGAAAAATATAAAAACAGCACTTAAAATTTTTCTATATATATTATAGTATGTTAATTTTTGTCATGCAAAAGAAAATTTTCAAATTACTTTAATTCTCATGTGTTTATAATTAGGTTTGGAGCTTTAGATTTTTAGTTTATGCATTAATTATGTACGTTGTGTTAAAATTAATTAAGCACGTGCGTAAGTTAAAGATTAGGTTTAATATGATGTTTTAACATCAAATTTCTATTGCAAGCCGAGCCAAGCCAAGTCGGTCGCCTATTCTGTAAAAACGACAAATTCTTATTCTGTATGTATATATACGACAAATTAAATACAATATTAATTATGAAATTATATCTAACACTCTTATACTAGTAATGAAGGAACCAAGAGACGTTTTCTCAAAGAGTATATGTAAATAATTAGTAATTGAATAAAATTATTAAGTGTTAATTAATGACACAGTAATTAAAATTTAAAAAATATTGTTCTGTTATGGAAGGATGGGAAATAAAAGAAAATTATTAGAGATAGTTCTATTAGTAAATATGTAAAATTCCTAGAGGAGCTAGAAATAAATAAATAAAAGTTGGAGCCCTTGTCCTAAAAATAAAATAATTTGGGTGTAAAAATAAAATGTAACGCTAGATTCCCGAGTTAGTTCAAGACCCTGTATTTATGCATGCATGTATAACCGTTTCTGTGTTTCTTTTTTGAACTGAAGCTTTGGATCACGTACTACGCAAACCAGTGCGGCCCTATTGCTACTATTCAATCAGAATGCGATTCTAGAACCTACCTTCACCCTCAAAATGTCATGTATAATATCAAATCGAAAAGAGAGAGAGAAAAAATAAAGGTAGGACCTACATGTGGAACTCATCATGTGTATTTCTTTCTCGATTTTGAATTCATTGAGATGCTTCATATATATCAATTTGAAAATGTCACGACCCCCTATCGGACGTCCGTGGCCGGCATAGGAAGTAGGATTTCTCCTAACTCGTAAGCCTCTAAACCCTGATTAACATTGCCATATGTTCATAACTACCCATTTCTATTACAAACAATATACAATACATATGGTCATCCATTTCCGGTGACCTAAGTAGCGTAGAATCCACGGCTCGCTCAACGCCGCTTCAGTCTATACATATACACATAACCACTCACACGTACATATAGTATACATATTGATCACGCGCTTCAGGGCGGGTGATCTATCCTATTCGCATGCGGAAGTCATATATATATATATATACATGATATATGCTATATCATAGCCCAAAGTCCCAATACCAAGACCTAACCTTAATCTGTATGAAGCCGACAATACTAGAGTTCGACATATATATACAGCAGTTGTATATGTACAAAAGCTACATCCAAAAAGGAGTCATATATACATATACATCTTGATTTATTTACAAAAACCAAAATACGCTACCCACGTAGACTATGCGTGCGGTCTTCAGAGTTGTCCGCCTCCTTGAGAAGAAGTGGACGCGTTCCCGACGCCTGAATCACCTGTATCTGAAACATGTAAACAGGGGTAGTGAGTCGAACAGACTTAGCGAGGAGCTCCCCCATCCCTGGCGTAGCAGCGGGTACCACTACAGTTGGGAGAAGGGAGCAACCACAACCACATGCGCATAAAATGGATTTATATTGTGATCTTTAATATGATCAGGCAGTCAATATATCATATTCACAATTAAAATCATATTTCATGCTCCTAACATATTTATTACTCCGCACATACATAAATCGCAACATATATATCATATATTTTCATAAGTTACACATAGTTATCCTCGTACGCACTCACTTTCTGTCTCTTGCATTACGCTAAGAGAAATACTGGCCTGAAGGCAATTTCATGTATGAACCCGGTTGATCACACCAGGAACTTTCTGACTCCAAGGCACACTTAGAGTAATAGCCGGCAACTTGTCTAACCTCAGTTTAAACCAAGGTAATGGCCACTATGTGGCATACTTACTGACGTCATAATCCTGTCTGTCCGACCAGGATGACCGACCCGATCTACCCGGATAACCTAAACAAACCCAACTAACATATTTAACCTTAAAAGACGCCCTATTTGTAACTAACTGAATATCATACGTGTTCTTTAGTTAGGCCTAGATTTCCCCCGTTTCAATTATGTAACACTCTTACTCACATTTAACAACCTAGGTTCATTTTTCTCAATGTACCATACGGTCAAAACCTTTGCAAGATGATCAATTTAAATAGGTTTCTAATATTAATGAACCCTCACATATGAAATTCCGACTCAATCCTATCCACGGTATCATATAAGGCTCGGTGAGCCACCATATCGCACATTCACTTGAGAATGAACATATAAACATATAAACAGTTTGCACGTCCACTGTTTACTCACTAATCATATACGCGTAACGTAAATACATTCAGATAGACACATATTTCATATATCAATTTGCACAAAATAGAGCAAACCACATTTCCACGTAGTCATCCAACCCTGTGGGGCAGGGATGGGAGAGCCCCTCACCTCGTTGGCCCTCCTGATCAGTCCTCGGAGTGCCTAAAGCTCCAATCACTCTGTGGTGCCCTATACACATTATATTTAAGAAATTTAGAACGCGTAAGTAAGCATCTACCATGCACGTGTCATGCTAATGCTTATGCACCCTCTAGCTATTTTTCAAGAACTAATTATTTAGTTCGTTACGTCGTCTAAATTGCTCTTTTTGAACATCCATACTGTCTTATATCGACTTTCAACACTTTCGAGCCATTTAGAACCTCTAATTGCTTAGGTTAGAGATTCTCACTTGTCTAAATTTCCCTTCATGTGTTCATATGGGTATTTAACTAATAAAAGAATTTCTTTATGGCTCAAAAGAGGCTTTAGCTTACTCATTCCACCGTCTCCCTTATTCGCCGAGTAAAAGCTTAATTACTACCTCTTTAATTATATATAAAAATATAATTGGGTATAAATAAAGCCTTGGAACCAATTTAGTGGGTCTTAGATGTCCACCACGGACTAGACCGAGGTGTTCAACCTACCGCACAGCTCCTTACTGTACGGTGGCCTAGTATTTCGCCTCTTTTTCACCGTATTGGGTTCCGGTTGAGACAGCAATTGCTCGGGCTTTATTCCCTTGACTATTTCAAGCATTTATAACACCTATACTACTCCAATCAAAGCCTATTCATGCATTAAACCAGCAAAATTTGAATTTATAGCAATTTTCTAGCTAAATTTTCCTAATTTCCATACCTGGTAAATTCCTACGGTTTAGCTTCGATTCTGAACCTCCCCAAGCATTCAATAACACCCACTAAGCTCAAATTAAACCCCGAAATTCCCCGATTGAAAGTATTTGAAGAATTTCTAAAATACCCGGCCAAAATTGGAGAAATTGGGGTTTTGGGAGTTTGGGGCCTTGTTACCTTGATTCAATCGGGTAGAAAGCTTGGTGGGGATGAAAGAAAACTCCAGCTACCTTTTCCAGTCACCGGCGCACGATCTCCGGCGAGAAACCGGCCCAAAACCACCGTCCGTAGCCTCTTCTTCTTTCTCGGGTCCATTGCTCGCTGCTCGAGTGGCTTCTGCTTTCTATTTTTTTTATGCGTGTGTGTGTGCGTTGCTGGAAAGGCACGGGTATAACCCCCCCCCCCCCCCAATTACTAAAAAAAATATTATTTATTTAGTGTATATCCTACTTCTTTCCCACCTTTTTAAATCCCCACTTCTTTTTGGTCCTAAAAAAAATTATACTTATTCCCTATTTTTATTATTTTATTTTTTTTGAACATAGGTTGAAATTTTAAATTTTATATTTCTTCTCTCTTCTTCATTTTATTTCAACTTTCTAATTTAATTTATTTTTATTTCCTAAAGAAAAATAAATTAATAATAATGATAAAAATTAATATCTCGGATATTACAGCAAATTTTTTTAACAACTAAAATAGAAGTACTCTTTTTTCTTTAAAACAAATACTTTTTCTTAATCTTTAATTAGAGTGTCAATTTTAACAATTTTTTAAAAATAAATTATGTGCAATCTTTTGTATATCGTTATTATAATTAGGTTCTCTAAGATGTGATAATAAATCGTTCTAAACAAATGGAAATAAATCTATTTGATGATATCTCTTTAATAGATATATAGCTAGATGAATAGGTAATAGATTATATATAATAAAAAAGTAAATGTTTATTGGGTAAATGTAGGTAATAGTTTTAAATACTTTGTATATGTCTCATATAAATAATATATATGATTAAATATAATATATAGTAAATAAAAATATATAATTTTAATTGGCTTTTTAATAGGAAATTTTTAGTTGTATTTATTTTTATGTGAATTATTGTTTTTACTTTATGCCAATTAATTATATGAGATTTATTTTAATTCTAAACTGATTTATTTATAAGCAAATATTTTTTGACCAAATTTTTATTGGATTGATATTGAGCACTGGATTTATTATAAGTTATCCAATTATAAAATTTATAATGTGCATTATTATCTATATTATTTTTATTAGAGAATCCGATAAATATAAGAAATTGTGCCTATATCTAACCCTTTAATTTTTTTTGTTTTTTTTATTAATTTTGTTTTATAACATTTTTTATTGGCGTTTTATAACCCTTTGAAACTTTTCAAACTATAATTTTTAATCATTAATTTTTTTAAAATTATTTAAAAAGTAATTTAATTGTCTTTCCGTATATATGGTCAAACAATAATAATTGGAGTATAAATATAGAAATAAATTTGGCCAGATAGATACTCTTGGTCAAATTTTTTAATTTTACACATTATTCAATAATCCTCTTCTTCATTTTCCTTTCTCTTTCTCTATAACCATCATAGCTCTACACTACCATCGTCATCCAGACACTCTGTCATCGTAAACGACCCACCAATCTACACCGTCATTGAACCATCCACCCTTGTTAATGTGATTAATAAAAAAAGAATTTAGTGAGAATTTAGTGGCGGCTTCAATTAGAGAAGTGGTGGTTTTGGAGATTGAATTGAAAATTTTGATGTTGAAAAAGGGGTGAAATTATAATTTTTGAAAAGATAAAGGACCAAAATGGATATTTGATCATTTTATATTATAAAACTATCAAATTTATTTAATTATATAATGTGGTAATAGTATACCAATAAATATAAGTGATTATTAGTAATTTAATAAAACAAACAAACCATTAATTTAATTTAATTTAATTATTTTATTAAATTTTTATTATTTATATTAAATTTTGGATGAAAAATAACACAGGGTAATTAAGTGATAACATAATAAACCACAAAGAGGTCATGTGTCACATTTATAATTGCGGGAGACACATTAATTTTAAGCCAAACTACAGGATGGTAAAATGTTATATTCTAAACCACACGAGGACAAACTAATTTTAAGCTAAACCAAAAGGGAGCAAATTGTAATTTACCAAAAATTAAATTTTACGGTGCTAGATGGTAATTCTAAGGTAATAATAGCCAAGTGATTTTTTATAATTCCGGCATGCATAAAAAATTTATTTGATTAGAAATTTGTAATTTTTTGTCAAAAAAATCATCTGAATTTGGGGTTGAGATCAATAGTGATTATTATTATACACTTAATGAAAAATTCAACAATGGAATAAAAAACTAACCAAAAAGAATCTTTTTAAAACTACTTATAAAAAAATAAATTACATAGTAGTAATATATAACTTTATTTATTAACGTGAGGTTGATCTAAGTGGTAAGCAGTTTGGTATTGCTTAAACAAGATCTTGTGGATGCAGCTATATTCTCATTGGGAGACTCTCTCACCATAGCCAAGTGCACGATGCAGGTCAAATTCATATTAGTCGAAATAGTGCCTCGGATACTAGGCGGACAAAAAATATATAACTTTATTTAGGAAGCAAATTGTTAATGTAGTTAGAATCTAAGTTATTAATGACGCATTATTGTCCCGTTATTCTATACCATGGAAATTAATTATTCTTTTCTAACCTTTTTATTATTTTTTAGGTAAAATATATTTGGTACCCCTTAACGTTTGAACTTTTGATCAAATATGTCCCTAGCTAACATTTGATTGCATTCAATTATGCTTTTAACGTTTCATTTTTCGAGTAATCTTATCCTTTTCACTAACACCATTAAAAGACATAACGGTTGCAACTTACGTGGCGTAACACCGTTAAATATAAACTTCTTCCATTGTTGAAGATGAGTCAATTCGCCAAGTTTCAAAGCAAAACGATGGAAAAATGATGCTTCTAAGGTGATGCTCTGTAAAATTTGAAAGATGAAGAGCTATGCGCGTCATATTTTGCTCTGAAACTTGGCGAATCGACGCATGTTCAATAATGGAAGAAGTTTATCTCTAACAGTGTCACGCTACGTAAGTTACAACCATTATCAATTTTATAAATGGTGTTAGTGAAAATGATAAGATATTGTTTGAAAATTAAAACATTGGTGATGTAATTGACCGCAATGTTAGAGGCATATTTGACTGAAGGCTCAAACGTTAGGGGTACCAAAGATAGTTTACCCTTATTTTTTACTATTTTCTAATAATTTTTTTCTATGGTTCTCTTCTTCTTCTGAGTTAGGGCATTATTTAAGCCATATAAGCAGACTTATGAATTTGTGTAGACTTGAAGAAGTTAAAGATATTTCAAATAAATAACTTATTAGTATTTGATCTTCTTTTCTAATACTCGTGTTCGTGATTTGTGTGACACTATTTAGGCAATATATATGCTAACTTGTGAATTTGTGAGAGATTTGAGAAATAAAAATACCTTCGTACACACAACTTAGTATCTTCTCTTCTTCTTCTTCTTCTTCTTATAAGGGACTTGACAAGTAAAATAATAAGATTACTTTCAAATAGAAACTTAATTTGTATCTATAATTAATAATTAATTTGTTTGCTTCAATATATTGTCAATGACTTTAGAAGTCCCTATCACAACAATAGCGTTGTGAATAACCATGGTTAATCAGAATAACATGAAAAATACTACTATAGAATAATATAAACATTTCATTGTTCTTTTAGATGAGAAAAGCAAACAAATTCACAATTGTAATATCTGAGATATTTAAATTCAGTTACTATCATTATTATATAATTTATTTTTCTTTTAAAAAGAAAAAGAAATTAAATTAAATAATTAAAGAGTTGAAATAAAAAAAATGATGATGAAGAAGGGAAAAATAGGGAGTATATAAAATTTTTAGGATCTAAAAGAAAATGAAAATTATAAAAAAAAGATGGGGAAAAGAGGATAAAATAATATATATATATATATATATATATATATATATATATATATATATATATATATAATAACATATAAGGGGCCGTGACCCCCCTTTCTATTTTATTAATATATAAAAAAAACAAAAGAAAAAGAGAAAGCAAAGCAAAGCAGAAGCATCACGAGCAAAGAAAAAAAGACGTAGGAGCACACACACAAAGCAAAACGAGAAGGAGAAGGAGACGCACGGACGGCGGTTTCTGGCTGGAGAAGACTCGCCGGTGCCGGAGAAGGTGACCGGACCTCGTCTTTCAACACCAACAAGCTCCCCATCCGATTGAATCAAGGTATTGAAGCCCCAATCTTTCAAAACCCCAATTTCTCCAATTTTGGGTATTTTAGGAATGCTTCAATTTCTTCCAATCGGGGCATTCCGGGGTTAAAGTTGAGCTTAGTGGGTGTTGTTGAAAGCTTAGTGAGGTTCAGAATCGAAGTTAAACCGTAGGATTTGACCGGGTATGAAAATTAGGAAAAATTTAGCTAGAAAATTGCAAAAAAATTCGAAATTGATAATTCGATGCATGTTTAGGCTTGGATTGGAGTAGTATAAGTGTTGTAGTTGCTGGAAATATACAAGGGAATAAAGCCCGAGTATTTACCGTCTCAACCGGAACCCAATCCGGTGAAAAAGAGGCGAAATACTAAGCCATAGTACCGTAAAGAGCTGTGCGGTGGGTTGGACACCTCGGTCTAAGTCCGTGGTGGACACCTAAGACCCGCTAAATTGGTTTAAAGGCTTTAATTATACCCAAATTATATTTATATATATAATTAAAAAGGTAATAATTAAGTTTTTACTCGGTGAATAAGGGAAACGGTGGAATGAGCAAGCTAGAGCCTCTTTTGAACCGTGAATTTAATTCTTTTAATAGTTAAATACTCTATGAATACATGAAGAGAAATTTAGACAAGTGAGAATCTCTAACTCAAGCAATTAGAGGTTCTAAATGGCTCGGAAGTGTGAAAGTCGAATATGAGACATTTTGGAATTTCAGAAAGAGTAAATAAGACGACATAACGAACTAAATAATTAATTCTTGGAAAATAGCTAGAGGGTGCATAAGCATTAGCATGACACGTGCATGGTAGATGCTTAGTTACGCGTTCTAAATTTCTTAAATATAATGTGTATAGGGCACCACAGAGTGATTGGAGCTTCAGGCACTCCCAGTACATATGAGGAGGGCCAACGAGGTGAGGGGCTCTCCCATCCCTGCCCCACATGGTTGGATGACTACGTGGAAAATGTGGTTTTCTCTATTTTGTGCAAATTGATATATGAAATATATTTATATGAATAAAATTGTGTTACGCGTGTATGATTTGCAAGTAAGTAGTCAACGTGCAATAGTATATGTGCTTATATGATTAACCACAAGGTGTATATGTGCTATTGCGGCTCACCGAGCCTTATATGATACCGTGGGTAGGATTGAGTCGAAATTTCATATGTGAGGGTTCATTAATATTAGAAACCCAGTTAAATTGATCATCGTGCAAAGATTTTGACCGTATGATACATTGAGGAAAATGAACCTAGGTTGTTAAGTGTGAGTGAGAGTGATGCATAATTGAAAAGGGGGAAACTAGGCCTAGCTAATTCACACGTGTAATATTCAGTTAGTTATTAATAGGGCGTCTTTCAAGGTCGAATAGGTTATTTGAACTTGTTAAAGTTAGTTCGGGTAGATCGAGTCGGTTATCCTGGTCGGACAGACAGGATTCGGTTAATAGTAAGTATGCCACATAGTGGCCATTACCTTGGTTTAACCGGGGTCAGACAAGTTGCAGGCTATTACTCTAAGCGTGCCTTGGAGTCAAAAAGTTCCTAGTTTGATCAACTAGGTTCGAATAAAACATTGCCTTCGGGCCAGTATTTCTCTTAGCGTAATGCGGGAGACAGAAAGTGAATGCCTTCGGGCCAGTATTTCTCTTAGCGTAATGCAGGAGACAGAAAGTGAATACCTACGAGCATAACTATGTATGACTTATGAAAAGATATGATATATGTTTATGATTGGTTTACATGCGGATTAATAAACATGTTAGGAGGATGAATTAGGATTTTTAATTGTGAAAATGATATATTGATTGCCTGATCATTTTTAAAGGTCACAATATAAATCTGTTTCATGCGCATGTGGTTGTGGTTGCTCCCTTCCCCCAACTGTAGTGGTACCCGCTGCTACGCCAGGGATGGGGGAGCTTCTCACTGAGTCTGTTCGACTCACCCCTTGTTTACATGTTTCAGATACAGGTGGTTCAGGAGTCGGAAACACGTCCACTTCTTCTCAGGGAGTCGGACAGATCTGAGGACCGTACGCTTTGTCCGTGTCGGTAGTTATTTTGATTACGTACACATGTTGTAATGTATATGTGTATGAATCCTTTTTGGGTGTAGCGTTTGTACTGATACAGCTGCAGTATATACATACGTCCTATTCTAGTATTGTCGGCTTCATACAGATTAAGGTTAGGTCTTCGTGTTGGGAATATAGGCTACGATATAGCATATACCATGCATATATATATTTATATTACTTCCGCATGCGACTAGCATAGATCACACGCCTTGAGGGGTGTGATCAATATGTAAATTATATATATGTGTGACTGAATACCTGATTGTATGAAAATATGGCTTCTGCATGTGAATAGGATAGATCACACATATTGAGGCGTGTGGTCAATATGTAAACTATATGCAAGCGTGTGATTGAATATCTGTATGACTGTACACAGGATTTCTGCATGTGAATAGGATAGATCACCCGCCCTGAAGTGCGTGATCAATATGTATACTATATTTACGTGTGAATGATTATGTGCATATGTATAGACTGAAGCGGCGTTGAGCGAGCCGTAGATTGCACACTACTTAGGTCACCGAATATGGACGGCCATAAATACTATATATTGTTTGTATTAGAAATGGGTAGTTATAAACATGTGAAAATATCAATCAGGGAATTAGAGGCTTACGGGATAGGAGAAATCCTACTTCCCGTGCCGGTCACGGACGTCCGATAGGGGGTCGTGACAACAATATATTCAAACCAGAAGTACTTTAATTAAGACACAGATATTACATATTCTAACTCATACTGATCATATACCTGCAGATAGAAATTACATAATAGCAAATTAACTAGTCCATATATATATCAAGAGTAATTTTTATACATAAAACCTATAAAAGAAAGCAACAAAAACCACTTCATATCACTTTTTTCAATAGCCTCACTTCAATTCTCTGAGATTATATATAATAAGCTTATCAATGCCGTCTCCTCTCTTCTCCTGCATGCACAGACCACAATCTATCAGTCGTCGGATCTATTTGGAGATCTGTACCAAAATACTTTTTCTTTTTAAAATATAAGATGACTTGAATCTCAAGACATATCCAACAGCTTGCAACTTGTGAGTTTGAGCTATTGATAGCTCCAAATACTCACCTTAATAGTTAAATTGAAAAGGAAAGCCAAATTAATTATATATTTTAATTTATTTTTACCATGCCACTACTTATCAACAACAATTAACCCAGTCTTTTCCCATGCAGCAATAACTTCTAGCCGGGTAGAGTACAGTTTTCCTTCGGGGTCATAGTAGTACTGCAAAAAGATCTAGAAAGTTAAATTTCAATGTATATATATATATATATATATGAATGGTTTTCCATGAATTCAATCATCAAACCCTAAGTTTGCAGATCAAGCAAAAAATTAAGAGTAAGAAGTGAAATTAATTAATCTAGAAAAATAGAAAAACAAAATCAAATTAATTAAGAGTAAAATACACTCCCCTCCCCTGAGAGATTCTAAAAATACACTCCCCTCCCCTCTATTTTTAAAATGTACACTCCCCTCCCCTTATATCTAAAAATCCCCTACATTGTACTCCAATATATATTTTCCCGTTACTGACCGTCAAATACTAAGCCCTCTTGTGTAATTTCACATCTCCCACTTTAAACGTGTCTGCTGCCATCCGTTTTTTTTTTGGTAAAAACAAGTGCTGCCATCCGTATTTGTGTGTGAGAGTTGTGAGAGTGTTAGTTTCACAATGTTATATTTTTATTCTTTTATTATTATTATTATTATTAATCTCTAAAAATTATTATTATATCAATAAAATAAAAAATTAAGAAATTTTGTTGTCAGTATTTTTTTATATAAAATTGTATTTTTGTTTATAAAAAAATTATAACTTGTAATTTTTTACAAAATAATTTACAAATAATTAGTAATTTTAAACATAATTAAGGGGATTAATTGGTTTTCTTTATCTTTTGCAATTCTTTTATTAACAATGTGTTAACCCAATTTTTTGACCTAATTATTTAGATAAATAATCAAATTCAAATACTCCATAATAGTATAAACAAATCTAAATTCAAAACAAATATTTCAAGTCAAATCATGTACAAAATATGCACTAACTATGTGCAATGTCATTAAATATTCTCTTGGACAACCCATAAGCCACTTTGACAATACTTTACAAAATACGCATCAACCATGTGCTATTCAAAAGCTACACAAACCATGTGTAATGTCACTAACAACTATAAATTGACTCAAAACAGAGATAATCTTTAGATTGGGGCTATCATGCTCCTTAAAGAAACCTAAGAACCATTGACATCCCTTGCAACATCAGAGACACTTTCTTGAGTTGTTGGATTTGAAGGATTCTTCTTTGCGTCTTCCCTAATATTCTTCAATATCATCATAAAGAGTGAATTTCAGTGAGTTATTTCAAAAAATTACCATAAACATATTGTAAGTTTAAGTTAGTTATATTTCACCCTTTTCGTTTGTTTGGCTTGAAGTTGTGACTTTGCCCTTGCTTGTACTGAATCAAATTTTGGAATTTCCCTTCTGGTTGAAGTTTGTGATGCACCTGTTAATGCTCCCTACAATTTGAAAAAAAAAAAAAAGCAGAGATCAAAATTAGTTAAAGTGTGTGTGTGCACAAATTTTTTTTTTTAAAAAAAGGTATGATAACTTAATACTTGTTTTCTTTTCTTGGCTTTAACCGGAGCTCTTTGACAACTCCTTTTGTTGTGTCCTAGCATTTCACAATTAGTGCACTTGACAGTTGATAGTCTTCTTCTAACATCAGATGGTGCAACTTCATCTTTTTCCCTTCTTCTACTTTGGCCTTCCAGGAAGTCTACGTAATGGAGGTGGAAGAACTTCTATTTCTTCTAAAGTATTTAGATCAGGTAAAGGGCTAATCACACTAGAATAACTTGTAGTGTACTTCTCTTTGCTATAATAGGAATCACAATAATCTTCTACCTTTGCTCTTATGTAAATTATGGAAACAATACCATGTTTGCAAGGCAACCCACTTATTTGCCATGCTTTGCATTCACATGTTTGTGAAACTAAGTCGACTGGGAATCTTGTAAAACCATCATATACTTCATATAGGTTTCTACCTGCTAACTTCACTCTACAAAATCTTGCATCCGCAATAGTTTCATTTATTGTTTTCACAATCCTTGGTCCAACACTTTGTGGCCAAGATGTGATAGATTTAGTGTAGAATCTCATCATAATTTTTGCTCTTAACCCATCCACTAAATTCAACACAGTCATACTTCTTAGCTGATTTATCCAATCATTAAATGACTCACACACATTATTAGTAATGTGTGGATTTTTACAACTTTCATGAAAAGCATGCTTAGACCATGTATGCAAGGGCATATCCATCAAATATTGGTATGCATTCTCATCATGCTTTTTCATTTTTTCCATCGCTTTTCTAAAATTAAATTCATTTGTGGCCTTAACAACCATCCAAAAAAAAGCTCGCAAGATTAGTAAAGGAAATTTTGCTTTAAAGTTATTCAGTAAATGCTTACTGCAGTGCCTATGCCATGAATTTGGGAAAATTTCAGAAATAGCTTGCGTCAATCCCTGCATTTATTTGTAACAAATTAAAGTACGTTAGTTCTATATTTAAAAATAACTAAAATTATGCAACATTTAATAACAAATCAAAATAAATCAAGTAATAATATTACCTTTTTTCTATCACTCATTATTATATAACGTTCATCCCCTATTGCTTCATATAGATGCTCTAAAAAATAGCTCCAAGATTCCTTGGACTCAACCTCAGCCACTGCAAATGCAATTGGAAACAATCCATTGTTTGCATTAAGTGAAACTGCACATAACACCACCCCTCCATAGGGACCTTTTAAGTGACATCCATCCAGCCCAAAGAATGGCCTACAACCTTTCAAAAATCCTTCTCTACAAGCAGTCAAACATACAAAGATTCTTTTGAAAATAGGAGTTTCTTCCAATGAGGTCTTGTCATGGTAATTTAACTTCACTATGCTCCCCCTATTTCTTTCTAATAACAACTCAGCATATTTAAGTATTTTTTTGTAACTTTCAGCATGACAACCTTCAACCTGCTCCTTTCCCTTTCTTCTTGCTCTATATAGTTGCTTAGGATGAGCTTCAACTCCAAATTTGGTGCTCAATTCATTAGATATTAATTCATAACTCATATTAGGATCGGCATTTAAAGACCCTTTTAACTTTTCAGCTATCCAAGTGGATGTTACATTATTCTTCTCAGATTGTCTAATGCAAGTGTGCAAGGGTTCATAACTCTTGATCATAAATGCTCTACCATCTGGGCTAGGAGAAGCATGAATTCTCCAAGGGCAGCCATCTGAAGCACAAATAGCTATAACTCTTGCTTTCTCATTTTTTATCCTAATTATGTCAAAATTCTCTTGGATAATATAATCCCTCAGCACTTTCCTAAATTCATTCACATGAACAAACAACAAGAAGCATTCCATATGGATCTTACTGTCACGACCCCCTATCGGACGTCCGTGACCGACACGGGAGGTAGGATTTCTCCTATCCGGTAAGCCTCTATTTCCTTATTGACATTCTTATATATGCATAACTACCCATTACTATTACAAACAATATATAGTATATATGGTCATCCCTATCCGGTGACCTAAGTAGCATGCAATCCACGGCTCGCTCAACGCCGCTTCAGTCTATACATATACACATAATCAATCACACGTACATGCAACGCTAGTGCTCATGTTCTCTCTAATTAATTCATAGGCTAGTTGTTGGCTTGGAAATGCCCTCAACTAGTTTTAGGACACCTAGCATGCTTCTAATCGTGTCCAACCTTTGCTAAATCACACTATTCGAAAGCCTTGAGTTGGGAATGCAAGGTTACCCAATTTCATCTCTATGTTCATATGAAATTCCCATTACCCAAGTCTTGAATTTATGACTCAAGAGAGTCATAAATTCTACTTGTCTAAAATTTCCATTTACCGAATTAACATTCAATACTTTACCTACACACGAATACACATATCCGGATACGCGCAAAATTAGGAAAGTGTCTCTTTTTCCCCGAACCGGGTTCCGGGTGAGACGGGAATTACTCGGGTTTTAATCCCTCATACATTCCAATAATTTTTTACAATTATATAATTATCATTCAACCTTTCAATGCACCCCAAATCATTCCACAACACCCTTAAACCTTAACAACCACATTTTCCTACACTTTTTCCAACCCGGATAAATTCCATCAATTTGGTTTCGGTTCCTAAGCTTCCGACTCACTTCCTAACATGAATATACTTCAATTTAGGACCCAGAACACTCAGATTGAATCAATTCGGGTCTTTCCAAAAATTCCTAAAATTGATAAAATTGGGGTTTGAGAGTTTCGGGACTTCTCACCTCGATTCAACCGGTTAGAAGGACGATACGGAGTAGAGGAGACTCCCAACTACCTTCCCCGGTGAAGAGACGGCGTTTTCTGGCGAGAAAGCTTTCTCCCTCTTGTTTCTCTCTCTAACCCGAGCTCTCTCTCTCTTCCAGCCCAAAACGGCGATCAGCCCGGCTTCCTCCGTGCGTCCGACCACCACCAGGAGCTTGCCGTCGTCCCCCTTGCTCCTCCGTGCCAAAACAACGCTGCTCCCTCTCCTTGCGTTTTCTTCCTCCCGCGTGCGTATCCCTTCGCCTCACAAGTCTGCTTTCTTTTCCTCACGCCTTCTTTCTTTTTCTTTTTACTTACTCCTTTCTTTATATAATATATATATATATATATATATATATATATATATATATATATATATATATATTTAATCAATTAATATCTATATATATATATATACATATTACAAAAAAAATCTGATGTAATAATAAAATATTAAAAATTAGAATACTTATAACTTAAAATAATTTGTATCTACAAAATAAAAAGTAGTAGGATAGTGTGTGCTCTTATCCATTTTCAACTTTTAAATTAATTAATTTAATTTAATTAATGATACTAGTTAAAATATTCCCGGGTATTACAATCTCCCCCCTTAAGAAATTCGGTCCCTGAATTTCAAACAAAACACTAACCTTAGTCTCGAAATAGATGAGGATACGTCCTGCGCATTTCACCCTCGACCTCCCATGTAGCTTCTTCGGTCGAGTGGTTTCTCCACAGAACTTTAACCAATGGAATCTCTTTCGTTCTGAGTTTCTTCAACTGCCGATCTAAGATTTCCACTGGCTCCTCTTCATACGTCATATTTTCGGTTAGTTGCACGTCTTGCGATTGGATCACGTGCGAGGGATCAGGAAGATACTTCCGAAGCATCGATATATGAAAGACAGGTTGTACCCCTTCGAATTCTGTAGGCAATTCTAACCGATACGCTACATTCCCAACTCGTTCTAAGATTTCAAACGGTCCGATATACCGAGGACTCAACTTCCCCTTCTTACCGAACCGCATCACGCCTCTCATCGGTGATATTCTCAAGAACACCTGATCACCAACGGCGAACTCTAGTTCTCTCCTTCGATTGTCTGCATAAGACTTTTGCCTACTCTGAGCCGTTAGCAATCTCTCCCTTATACACTTTACCTTCTGCAAGGCATCTTGTAGTAATTCCGGGCCGACTAGGCTAGCTTCTCCGACATCGAACCACCCAATCGGGGATCTGCATCTACGGCCGTACAGGGCCTCGAAAGGTGCCATTTGAATACTCGCTTGATAACTGTTATTGTACGCAACCTCAGCCAAAGGTAAATACCTTTCCCAACTTCCGCCAAAATCCATAATACACACCCGAAGCATGTCCTCAAGAATCTGAATGGTTCTTTCTGATTGCCCGTCGGTCTGTGGGTGGAACGCAGTACTCAGATCAACTCTAGTTCCCAACACTTCCTGCAATGACTTCCAAAACCTGGAAGTGAATTGTGGACCTCTATCAGATATTATGGACACTGGCACACCGTGCAATCTAACGATTTCTGATAGATAAATCTGTGCATATTGGCTCACTCCGTAAGTGGTCTTAACTGGCAGAAAGTGGACGGACTTAGTCATGTGATCCACTATCACCCAAGCCAAATCAAATCCCCGTTGTGATCTTGGCAACCCTGTTACAAAATCCATCGTTATCCTCGCCCATTTTCACTCAGGTATCTCTATCTGTTGTAATGTTCCGACGGGCTTCTGGTGTTCAGCCTTGACTTGTTGGCACACTAAACACCTGGCTACATAGTTTGCGACATCCTTTTTCATGTCATTCCACCAATACAATTGTTTCAGGTCATGATACATTTTATTAGCTCCCGGATGGATTGTATACGCTGTCCGGTGTGCTTCTTCAAGGATTCTTTCTTTCAAGTTATCAACCATGGGGACACACAACCGTCCCTCCAACTGAAGTATCCCAAAATCATCTATAGAGAATCGGACGTCGTCCCCTTTCTCTTTAGTTACGGTATCCCTGATTTGCTTGAGGTCGGTATCTTCGTCTTGTCTAGTCTTCACCTCTTCGACCAAAGAGGACTTAGCTTGCAAATGGGCTAATAGTGAGTTAGAACTTCCAATCTCAAACTGATTTCCCGTTTGCTCTAGCTCGTACAGTTCTCTAATTAACGGTCTCCTTTCTTCACTTCTATGAGCAAGACTGCCCATGGATTTCCGACTCAGAGCATCGGCTACAACATTAGCCTTTCCTGGATGATACAAGATCGTGCAGTCGTAGTCTTTCAACAACTCCAACCATCGACGTTGTCTCAAGTTCAAGTCTTTCTCCTCGAAAATGTATTTGAGGCTTTTGTGGTCTGTATAAATTTCACAAGTCTCACCATATAAGTAGTGTCTCCATATTTTCAAAGCGAATACTACAGCCGCCATTTCGAGGTCGTGAGTCGGGTAGTTCTTCTCATGTTTCCTCAATTGTCGTGATGCATACGCAATCACCTTGCCATGTTGCATCAAGACACACCCTAACCCGATTTTCGACGCATCACAGTATACTACATACCCTCCTGTGCCTTCAGGTAATGCCAGCACCGGAGTGGTGGTGAGATTGTCTTTCAGCTTCTGAAAACTCTGCTCACACTTGTCATCCCATACAAACTTCACTTCTTTTTGAGTCAATCTAGTCATAGGTGCAGGAACCTTAGAGAAGTCCTGCACAAATCTTTTATAATATCCCGCCAAACCCAAGAAACTGCGAATTTCAGTGACAGAGGTAGGCTGGGACCAATTCTTCACTGCCTCTACCTTACTTGGATCAACGTGGATTCCCTATGATGATACTACGTGATCCAAAAAGGCAACTCTGTCAAGCCAGAATTCGCACTTAGAGAACTTGGCATACAATTTTTCCTCTCTCAACCTCTGTAATGCTAGTCTCAAGTGTTCAGCATGTTCCTCAGAATTCTTTGAATAAACCAATATGTCGTCAATGAAGACAATGAAAAATCAGTCCAGAAATGGTTTAAAGACCCTGTTCATCAGGTCCATGAACGCTGCAAGAGCATTAGTTAATTCGAAAGACATCACCAAGAACTCGTAATGTCCATATCGGGTACGGAATGCGGTCTTAGGTATGTCTGATTCTCGAATCTTTAATTGATGGTACCCAGATTGCAAATCAATCATGGAAAACTGCTTCGCACCCTACAACTGATCAAATAGGTCATCTATCCTCGGCAATGGGTATTGATTGCGAATCGTCACCTTGTTTAACTTTCGGTAATCGATACACAACCGCAAAGATCCGTCCTTCTTCTTTACAAAAAGGACCGGTGCACCCCAAGGAGAGAAACTGGGTCTTATAAAACCCTTTTCAAGCAATTCTTGCAATTGTGTATGTAGCTCCTTCAGCTCTTTCGGAGCCATACTGTAAGGTGGTGTGGAGATGGGCTGAGTACCAGGTTGCAGCTCAATTCCAAATTCAATCTCACGGTCGGGCGGCAACCCCGGCAATTCTTCTGGAAATACATCCAAGAACTCTCGCACCACAGGTACTTGAATCGGTGAAAGTACTTCTTTCGTGGTACCTTGGACGAATGCCAAGTACCCTTTGCATCCCTTTGCAAATAACTTGGACGCCTTCAAAGCCGAGATCAAGCTTGGATACGGTGCAGCTCCATCACCCCGTATCACAAAAGGCTCCTCGTTTGGCATATTTAATTTCAAGCATTTAGCCCTGCAGTCAACAACCGCATGGCAAGACGACAACCAATCCATTCCGAGGATCACATCAAGATCAACCATACTCAACAACCGAAGGTCTACCACAGTCTCATGACCATCGACCTCCACAATGCAAGACTTGTGCACATACTCTACTTGTACCGATTCTCCCATTGGTGTAGAGACCAGTACTGTTTCTTCCATTCTAGATGGACTTTTGTTGAATTTAGAGGCAAATGCATGTGACACATAGGAATGAGTGGAGCCGGAATCAAATAAGACTCGTGCTTCAAGAGAGCAGACAATAAGAGTACCTGTCACAACCGCATTTGATGCATGAGCATCCTGTTGAGAGAGTGCAAATACACGCGCATGTCCTCCACCTACCGCCCCTGGCCCTCGGCCACTAGACCCTGCACCACGGCCTCTAGCTGCACCTGTACTTGCTACCTGTGGTGGCACGATTCTCACTGGTGGAGCTGGAATAGGTGTACTCCTCGGCGTCGGATTGCTTCTCACACTTGTACCCTCTTTCTTCTTTGGACACTCTCTAGCCATATGGCCCATCTGGCCGCAATGGTAGCATCCACCTGTCAGTTTCCGACATATACCAGAATGAAATCTGCCGCAAGTCACACACTGGGGCTTTGTCTTACTGGCATTTCCTCCCCCTTGTTCCCTCTGTCCCCCTTGAACATTACCTCTTGTACCTGTTTCATAGGTGGTAGTTGAGGATTGTCCTCCTGCGGACCCTGAATATCCTGCACCTCCACCTGTGTTCTTTCTTTTCTTACTTCCACCACCTTGGTTGTCACTGCCTATAATTAACTTGACTTTGGGATCAACAGATGTCCCATACCTCTTCCTGGTTTCAATCATTCTAGCACAGTCTACTGCTTAAGCTAACGTCTCAAACTATCTCCTTTGAGGTAGCAAAGCAGTAAACAATGGTTCCGCGAGTTGGTGTATGAATCTCTTGATCCTCGCCTCTTCATCAAGAACCAACTCGGGTCAGAATTGAGCTAGTTCTGTGAAAAGTAACTCATACTCTGTCACGGTCATGTTAGGCGTCATCCACAATTCCTCGAATTGCTGACGCTTTGCATCCTTGGTACCTTCAGGTAGAAACTGACCCAAGAATTCCCTTTGAAAATCTTCCCAGGTCATCGGTGCCACTCTGCGTGAATACCTCGTCTGTACGGACTCTATCCATACTCTAGCCGCTCCCCTCAGCTGGAATGAAGCTAATTCCACTAATTCATGTCCTGAGCACCTCAGCATACACCCAATTCTGACCACATCTCTGATAAAGTACTGCGTATCCTCTTTCTCACTAGTTCCGCAGAAGGTGGGTGGATGAAGCTTCAGAAATTTTGAAATTGGTTGCTCTCAGGGTGCTGCCCGTGGTTCACGAGGCATTTCCTGTGGTTGTTGCCATTCCCTATCCTCTTCCTCAACAACCTTCATCTCTTGATTGCTAGGAACCCTCTCTTGTTCTTCCTCACTGACTATTAACCGGCGTACCTCCCTCTGTATTTGCCTCGTCATCTCTTCTCTTAGTTCCTGAAATCCTGCCGTGAGCATTTCCGCCACGGAAGGAGCACCTGTATCTACTTGAGGTTGAGGTTCCGGTGACTGTCCCCTCTTTTCCCCTCTCACTTGTGCTCTACCTCGACCTCGAGCACGGCCTCTACCTCGGCCTCGGGTACGGCCTCTACCTCGGCCTCGGGTGGGCATTTCCTCCTCCCGAACTGATTCTCGATCAATTTCAGCAGGAGTTCTCCCTCCACCCCTAATCTGTCTCGTGATAGGTGGCATCCCTATACTTACTCCACAAGGACCACACCTAATAAGTACACAAATACTAATGACATTTCGTATGAAAGAGAGTAGAAAGAAAGGCTGACACAATTTCCTGGGTACTTCCACAAGTGTCTTTTTACTCCCACGTTGTGCCCGGGTACACAAAGAGGGGTAAACCGACACCCGGTCATACCTATGGCTTCAAACAGTTTAAAGTAACCTGCCTCTGATACCAAGTTTGTCACGACCCCCTACCGGACGTCCGTGACCGGCACGGGAGGTAGGATTTATCCTATCCCGTAAGCCTCTAATTCCTGATTGACATTCTTATATATGCATAACTACCCATTACTATTACAAACAATATATAGTATATATGGTCATCCCTATCCGGTGACCTAAGTAGCATGCAATCCACGGCTCGCTCAACGCCGCTTCAGTCTATACATATACACATAATCAATCACACGTACATATAATATACATATTGATCACGCGCTTACGGGCGGGTGATCTATCCTATTCACATGCAGAATCCCTGTGTACAGTCAAGCATATATATTCAATCACACACATGCATAAAATATACATATTGATCACACGCCTCAATGCGTGTGACCTATCCTATTCACATGCGAAAGCCGTATTTTCACACAATCAAGTATTCAGCCACACATATATATACATTTACATATTGACCACACGCTCAGTGCGTGTGATTTATCCCATTCACATGCGGACGTCACAATCATATATAAATATACACATGATATTCATCATATCATAACCTATGATCTCAACAACTAGACCAATCTTTAACCTGTATGAAGCCGACAATTCTAAAGTGTGACATATACTTATATGCATATAGCAACTGCGCAAAACAATGCTATACCAAAAGAATCATATACATATACATCCTGACAAAATACATATATATCAATACTACCCACGCGAACAATGCGTTCGGTCTCTAAGTCTGTCCGCCTCCCTGAGATGAAGTGGAAGCGCTCCCGATGCCTATACCACCTGTGTCTGTAACATGTAACATTGGGGTGAGTCAAACAGACTCAGTGAGAGGCTTTCCCATCCCTGGTGTAGTAGCGGGTACCACTACAACTGGGGAAGAGGAGCCAATCACAAACACATACGCATATAACGGGTTTAAATTTTCATATATTAGGTGGTCAGGCAATTAACATATATCATATCCACAATAAAGAATTTAAAGCATGGATTTACATACATTTAAATTCACACATGCATCATATCATGATTTAACATATAATTCCATGTGGTCACCCGTATTCAATTAACCGTAATCATAAACTGGCCCGAAGGCAATATCTCCGTTAGGAGAGAATTTGGCCCGAAGGCAATATCTCCGTTACGAGGGAATCTGGCCCGAAGGCAATATCTCCGTCAGGAGGGAATCTGGCCCGAAGGCAATATTTCACGTGAGCAATATGGGAACCTAGTTGATCATTCTAGGAACCCCTGGTCCCAAGACTATACTTGGAACAATAATCTGACCCCAAGACTTCACTTGGAGCATAGCCGGCGACTCATCTGACCTCGATTTACCCAAGGCAATAGCCACAATGTGGTATACTCATATACTCTGTATTTCTGTGGGTTGACTCAAGACAAGAGACTCGATCTACCCGGACCACCCGTGATAGACTCGGTTCCCGCGTTGTATCATAAATGACCCCTATAGACCACTACTTGTTCATTTTACTTCTTCTCAGGCAAATCTAGATTTCCAAGTGGTTTCTAATTCGGACTCTTGGTTCAGAACAAAGTCACCTAGGTTTATTCTCTTTAAGGACTTACATATAAAACCACACCCTTCCGATAATATTTACTCGATCCTACCCCCGATATCGTATAGGTCCCAAGGACCTTCTTTCCATATAAGGCTCTTTGAGCCACCATTGCTTTTACAATGCACATACACACATATAGCACGTTTTCACATATACTATAATTTAGGAACAACAATAGCATGTTATCTAACATGTAATTCCTACAAATAGGCAAGAAGGCAAACCATATATCCATATCCGCAGTCAACCCTATAGGACAGGGATAGGAAAGCCCCTCACCTGGTTGGCCCCTCGTATAGGCTCTCGGTGTGCCCGAAGGTCCGCTTACTGTATGGTGCCCTATACACATTTATTTGAGAGATTCAGAAGCTTGAAAATTCAACCACTATCGTGTACATGAAACGCTAGTGCTCATGTTCTCTCTAATTAATTCATAGGCTAGTTGTTGGCTTGGAAATGCCCTCAACTAGTTTTAGGACACCTAGCATGCTTCTAATCGTGTCCAACCCTTGCTAAATCACACTATTCGGAAGCCTTGAGTTGGGAATGCAAGGTTACCCAATTTCATCTCTATGTGCATATGAAATTCCCATTACCCAAGTCTTGAATTTATGACTCAAGAGAGTCATAAATTCTACTTGTCTAAAATTTCCATTTACCGAATTAACTTTCAATACTATACCTACACACGAATACACATATCCGGATACGCGTAAAATTAGGAAAGTGTCTCTTTTTACCCGAACCGGGTTCCGGGTGAGACGGGAATTACTCGGGTTTTAATCCCTCATACATTCCAATAATTTCTTACAATTATATAATTATCATTCAACCTTTCAATGCACCCCAAATCATTCCACAACACCCTTAAACCTTAACAACCACATTTTCCTACACTTTTTCCAACCCGGATAAATTCCATCAATTTGGTTCCGGTTCCTAAGCTTCCGACTCACTTCCTAACATGCATATACTTCAATTTAGGACCCAGAACACTCAGATTGAATCAATTGGGGTCTTTCCAAAAATCCCTAAAATTGATAAAATTGGGGTTTGAGAGTTTCGGGATTTCTCACCTCGATTCAACCGGTTAGAAGGACGATACGGAGTAGAGGAGACTCCCAGCTACCTTCCCCGGTGAAGAGACAGCGTTTTCCGGCGAGAAAGCTTTCTCCCTCTTGTTTCTCTCTCTAACCCGAGCTCTCTCTCTCCTCCAGCCCAAAACGGCGATCAGCCCGGCTTCCTCCGTGCGTCCGGCCACCACCAGGAGCTTGCCGTCGTCCCCCTTGCTCCTCCGTGCCAAAACGACGCTGCTCCCTCTCCTTGCGTTTTCTTCCTCCCGCGTGCGTATCCCTTCGCCTCACAAGTCTGCTTTCTTTTCCTCACGCCTTCTTTCTTTTTCTTTTTACTTACTCCTTTCTTTATATAATATAATATAATATCTATATATATATATATATATATATATATATATACATATTACAAAAAAAATCTGATGTAATAATAATAATATTAAAAATTAGAATACTTATAACTTCAAATAATTTGTATCTACAAAATAAAAAGTAGTAGGATAGTGTGTGCTCCTATCCATTTTCAACTTTTAAATTAATTAATTTAATTTAATTAATGATACTAGTTAAAATATTCCCAGGTATTACACTTACCATTGTCATCATACTCAAACTTTTTTCCTTTCACATTTTTTACAATATTCAAAATTTTTGGCTTTTCTACATCACTATCACTAGCTGAACTCTCATCCTTATCAATTCCCACACTTTCTTCACCATCAATATACAATTTCTCATGAGAGGGTTCAATTCCATCATACTCATAAGTTTCATCAATGTTATCATAAGAAACAACAATGCTTTGATTGTTCATCAAATTATCATCCATGTTTCCACTGCAATTATAATAACATATTCCAAAGTCAATATAAAGAACCATACTAAGGTGGGAGCAGGAACCCTCCCTCATGCTAAGAAAAGAGATAATATTAGTATGATTCAATGGCACATGTTAGTTGTTTAATATTTGAACTTGCTTTCACTATGTGTTTTTCCCCTATTTTCAAACCCATGCTTAAATTTATGCCATTTTTTTATCCTTAACTGTTTCCCTATCATAGTAAGCCAAGTGCAAATGACTAAACTTCAAAATAATGGATTCAAATGTAGACACGTTGAACTCCAAGAAGTTTCTAAGAAATAATATTGTCATTAATGAAAAATGTCATATTTATTAAATTATTATTAATCAAAAGACAATTTAACATATATTAGTATATTTATACCATTGACTAATGTAACCTAAAAACTCACGGCAGAAGCAATGGAGAAGTTCAAACATGAATAGAATCCAAAAGCTGGTTATTCTTTTTCAACAACGTAAATCAACCTTTTCGATCCCCTGTTTTTTTCATATTAAGTCATACCACCTAACCCTAACCTTCTTATAATAAGATGAGAATAAGCTTTTACCTTGATGAGAGAACACCCAAAGATGCACTACCGTCAACCATGGAAGAAGATGAACCAAAGTGAAATTGAGAAGACGAGCGTTGAGATGAGATTTTTGACTTTGAGTATGAAACTTGAGAAGAGGCTAGAGGAAGACGACAAGAAAAAGAGAAGACGAAGCAGACAAAGCGCGCGTATTGAATCTGATTTAGGGTGGGGTATCGTGATGAGGATTTTTTGGAGGATAAATCAGTAAATATAACTCTTTATATTTTGTATTTTAATTAAAAAAAGATATTATAGAATCTTTTAGAGAATATTCTTGACAGAGTTAATTAACTGGGCTAAAGTGTACATTTTAAAAATAGAGGGGAGGGGAGTGTACTTTTAGGATCTCTCAGGGGAGGAAAGTGTATTTTACTCATTAATTAAAGGACAAATCGATCTTTTAATTAGAACTCGACCTCTCTCTACCAAATCATTTTTTATCATCAGATAAATATTTTTTCGAGATTTGTAAATGAAAACCTACCATGTAGACTCTTCCATGTTCCATGATGCATTCCTCGGCGATCCAACCAGGGAGCAACCAGCTATGGCCGGAGAGAGAGAGAGATAATGTAGTCCCATAAGGGGGGAAGAGCGGAAGCCTATAGGACCCCATAGGATAAGAGGCAAGTAGGAGTTGGAGAACCAACTACTACCGTAAGTGTATGTATAGTACACAGATTGTAGTGGACATAGCTAGGTAAGCTAGTTCCAGAGGTTGGTGAACCGTAAATCCGTTAGTCTGAAGCCCGTGTATGGGTGGAGACTGAGTGGACAAACCAAACGTATAAATGGCCATGTGGGTGCCATAAAGGAAAAACTGTAAGGACGGTTAATCGAGAAGAAGAATTTAGTGAGTAACGAATATTGAGAAATACTCGAAGAAAGAGTACCACGTAGGTACGAAATGGAAAAGAAGAGAGTGAATACGGAAACGGAGTCGGGTAAGCATCTAGGGGTGCGAGCCAAAATGATAAAACAGGTATGCTATTGTTGGGGGTGATTGGAACCCAACGGATAACACATTTGCAAAAGATGGTATATGTTCGTGAACATATGCCACACCGTAAGAAAATAAAGAGTCAAACCGTGGGAGAGAATCCCGTTTGGTCAAGGGGAGTAGAGCATGTCCGGAAAGGTTCATGCTGGAGTTAACAGATCAAGTATTCCAAGTAGAAATACAGGATCTAAGTGAGTTGAGGAGTCCGAGTGGGCCAAGTTGGGGTAAAAGCCAACGGAAACCCAGTGAGTAGAGTTAGCATAGGATGTGCAACTCTAAGTGGACTAACCTGAGGATGGTATAGATCCACAGTCGCAGTCGTGTTAAGCGAGGTCTTCGGATGTGAGGACCGAACTGAGCCTGAGGCAGAGTAATGAGTATGATGGTAAGGAGAAGACTGGTGAGTTTCCATTATAAACAGTAGTGACTACGAGTAGTAGTCAGAGAAGAGTCTAGGTCAGTCAGACATAGGATGTTCACAGGGAGAAACCTGAAGTGGTTATAGAAACCACTAAGGGTAAGTGTAGGAGTCCAGAAAAGAAAGGGAAACACGAGTCATAAATGTAAGTTTCTTTACCACTTGGTGGAGAAACGGTAAGTATAATACATAGTTGTGCTAGTGTCATGACATTTGGCTTCGTTAAGATACGAGTAGGGTAAACTGAGTCGGCAGTGAGTGTAACAACCTTGGAAGGGTTGAGTGCACTGATGGCACAAAGTATAAACACCTACGTAGGGTGTATGCCGTGTAAGCGGTAAGTCTAGATATAGAGTAGAAGGGGTAATAAGCTGTAAACAGACTTTTCTGGAGAAGTCATTTACAAAGAAAATATCGGGGGAATATCGACAGAAGGGTAGTTGCTTGGTAGTAGAGGATACTTAACTACGGGGACTCCGATGTTGGGGAGTACTTCAATGTAGGGGAATACTTAAGTCAGTTAGAGTTTATAGAAGTAGAGCCTGGTGTGCTATGCAAATAGCTAGTGTCTTGGTGAGCGTCACTAGAGAAGGCAATAGTCCCAAGATGGATATAAGAAGTCAATACGAAGGTAGCTAGTCGGACAAGCAGATTGAGTCAAAGTAATCCTCACTAGAGAAGGGAATAGTTAACTCCTTGGAGAACTAAATTGGAGCATGGCATGTGGTACGTGCCAGACACTCCATTACAAAGCTAGTAAGCACAAAGTAAATTGAAACTAGGAAAGTTAGGTATCCTCGGGAAAGGATACGATGACAGATGGAGTCTATCAGTTAACACCTCGCGAATGGGTGGTTAACTACGAAACTAGAAATGAAAACGATCACAGAAAGAATATGTAGAAACTAGATAGAGACCTTGAGTCTCTAGGAAAGAAAGATGAACTGTAGGGTAAAACGGTAAAACTTCCACATTGAGGGAAGCCATAGATGAAATTCAGCCAAGGGAGGGCAACAAGCCAACAACCCCACGAAGGAGATGAAATTCGGGGACCAAATTTCTTAAGGGGGGAAGAATGTAATACCCCGGAAAATTTCGAGGATTAAAGAATGATTTATTTAAAATTTCGAGGATTTAAGAATGATTTATTCCGGGGTTAGGAATTAAAACCTTAGAAAATAAAATAAAATAAAATAAAATATATGTGAAAGTTAAAAGAAATCGGAAAGAAATTTTTTCGAGGTTTAAAATAAAATGAAAGGGAAAGAAAAGAAGTAGAAAATAATTTTCAGGATTTAATTCAGGACCTAAGAAATTAGAAACTTGAATTTAATAGGAATTGAAGGAATAATATGAAATTGATAAAATTGTGAAATTGAAATTAAACATTTTGGCTTTAGAAAATAAAAATAAATTTTTTAGAGTGAAATAAAATTTTTGGGATATAATTAAGATTTTAATAGTTTTAGAGTTAAGAATTTAAGGAATTAAAATAAATATGAAAATTAGGTAGAAAAATTATAATTTTATTCAAAAGTGGTCATATGAATTATTCAAAGCTTATAGTTTAAATTTGAGAATTTTTCGAAAATAAAAATCATACTGGGTAGGAAATTTTCATCTGCAAGACACTCAATAACAGATATTTTAAATAGGCTTATTATTAGCCAAAACTTTCACAATTTTCCTATTCTTACCTACAAATAAATATAGTTAAGAAAATCCAATCAAAACTCTATTTCACCATACCCCAAAAGTTGTCAGTTGCCCAAACTACCTGTCACGACCCCCTACCGGGCGCCCGTGACCGGCACGGGAGGTAGGATTTCTCCTATCCCGTAAGCCTCTAATTCCTGATTGACATTCTTATATATGCGTAACTACCCATTTTTAATACAAACAATATAGTATTTATATGGCCATCCCTATCCGATGACCTAAGTAGCACCCAATCCACGGCTCGCTCAACGCCGCTTCAGTCTATACATGTACACATAATCAATCACACGTACATATAATATACATATTGATCACGCGCTTAAAGGTAGGTGATCTATCCTATTCACATGCAGAATCCCTGTGAACAGTCAAGCAAATATATTCAATCACACACCTGCATAAAATATACATATTGATCACACGCCTTAATGCGTGTGACCTATCCTATTCACATGCGGAAGCCGTATTTTCACACAATCAAGTATTCAGTCACACATATATATAAGTTTACATATTGACCACACGCTCAGTGCGAGTGGTCTATCCTATTCACATGCGGAAGTCAAATCCATATATATATATACACATGATATTCATCACATCATAACCTATGATCCCAACAACCAGACCAATCTTTAATCTGTACGAAGCCGACAGTTCTAGAGTGTGACATATACATATATGCATATAGCAACTGTACAAAACAATGCTATACCAAAAGAATCATATACATATACATCCTGTCAAAATACATATAGCAGTACTACCCACGCGAACAATGCGTGCGGTCTCTAGGTCTGTCCGCCTCCCTGAGATGAAGTGGAAGCGCTCCCGATGCCTAGACCACCTGTGTCTGTAACATTTAACATTGGGGGTGAGTCAAACAGACTCAGTGAGAGGCTTTCCCATCCCTGGTGTAGTAGCGGGTACCACTACAACTGGGGAAGAGGAGCCAATCACAAACACATACGCATATAACGGATTAAATTTCCATATATTAAGTGGTCAGGCAATTAGCTTATATCATATTCACAATAAAGAATTTAAAGCATGGATTTACATACATTTAAATTCACACATACATCATATCATGATTTAACATATAATTCCATGTAGTCCCCTGTATTCAAGTAATCATAATCATAAACTGGCCCCAAGGCAATATCTCACGTGAGCAATATGGGAACCTAGTTGATCATTCTAGGAACCCCTGGTCCCAAGACTGCACTTGGAACAATAATCTGACCCCAAGACTTTACTTGGAGCATAGCCGGCGACTCATCTGACCTCGGCTTACCCAAGGCAATAGCCACAATGTGGTGAACTCATATACTCTGTATTTCTGTGATTTGACCCAAGACAAGAGACTTAATCTACCCGGACCACCCGTGATAGACTCGGTTCCCGCGTTGTACCATAAATGACCCCTATGGACCACTGCTTGTTTATTTTACTCTTTCTTAGGCAAATCTAGATTTCCAAATGGTTTCTAATTTGGACTCTTGGTTCAGGACAAAGTCACCTAGGTTTATTCTCTTTAAGGATTTACATACAAATCTACACCTTCCAGATAATAATTTACTCGATCCTACCCCCGATATCATCTAGGTCCGAGGACCTTCTTTCCATATAAGGCTCCTTGAGCCACCATTTGCTTTTACAGTTCACATATACACATACAGCACGTTATCACATAAATTACAATTTAGGAATAACAATAGCATGTTATCTAACATGTAATTCCTACAAATAGGCAAGAAGGCAAACCATATATCCATATCCGCAGTCAACCCTATAGGGCAAGGATAGGAAAGCCCCTCACCTGGTTGGCCCCTCTGATCGGCTCTCGGTACGCCCGAAAGTCCACTCACAGTATGGTGCCCTATACACATATACTTGAGATTCAGAAACTTGCAATTTCAACCACTATAGTGTACATGTAACGCTAATGCTCATGTTCTTTCTAATTAATTCCATAGGCTAGTTGTTGGCTTGGAAATGCCCTCAACTAGTTTTAGGAACACCTAGCATGCTTCTATTCGTGTTCAGCCCTTTCTTAATCACACTATTCGGAAGCTCTGACTTGGGAATGCAAGGTTACCTAATTCCACCTCTATGTGTCCATATAAACTTCCATTACCCAAGTCTTGAATTTATGGCCCAAGAAAATCATAAATCCTACTTGTCCAAGCTTTCCATTTATCAAAATAACCTTGAACACTTCACCTACACATGAATACGTATACCCGAATACGCGTAAAATTAGAAAATTGTCTCTTTTTTCCCCGAACGGGGTTCCGGGTGAGACGGGAATTACTCGGGTTTTAATCCCTCGTACATTCCAATAATTTTTAATAATTATATAATTATTATTCAACCTTTCAATGCACCCCAAGTCATTCCACAACACCCTTAAACCTTAACAATCACATTTTCCTACACTTTTTCGAACCCGGATAAATTCCATCAATTTGGTTCCGGTTCCTAGGCTTTCGACTCACTTCCTAACATGCATATACTTCAATTTAGGACCCAGAATACTCAGATTGAATCAATTGGGGTCTTTCCAAAAATCCCTAAAATTGATAAAATTGGAGTTTGAGAGTTTCGGGACTTCTCACCTCAATTCAACCGGTTAGAAGGACGATACAGAGTAGAGGAGACTCCCAGCTACCTTCCCCGGTGAAGAGACGGCGTTTTCCGGCGAGAAGCTCTCTTCCTTTTGTTTCTCTCTCTAACCCGAGCTGTCTCTCTCTCTCTTAGCCACAAGGATGGTGACGGACGGCGAACTCCGGCCGGCTTCCTCCTCCGTGCGTTCGGCCAACCTCCACCCGTGGCGTCCGTCCAAGAGCTTCCTCCGGCCAAACGGTGTTTAGCCCCTCTCCCTCTCTCGTGCGTCCGTGCTTGAAGAAAGTGCCCAGCCTCACGGTTTGCTTTTTGTTTTCTTTCCTTCTTCTATACTCTTTTCTCTTATAATGTATATATATATATATATATATATTTAATTAATATACCTATATATCATCAAAAGTAAATATCTGATAAGTAAATAACAATAAAAAAAATATGTAGGATAGTATTATTTATTTGTAATAACAATAATTTGTATATATTATTATTTATTTTTTAAAAAAAAATAAGAAGTAGGATAGTATTTATTTGTTATCTCTTTTTTTTTCACTTCTAAATTAATTAATTTAATTTAATTGTTGACTCTAGTTAAAATGTTCTCGGGTATTACACTACCTTTAAATTCTCAAACCCAATTTTTGAGCACCATATTTTTGCTCCAGCATGCCACTCCTTCTTCCTCTTCTTATTCTCTTCTCTTTTTCATTCTTATGTGATAGACAAAGGAGAAATCCCAAAATCTCCCACTTCCCACCACTTCCTTTGCTTCCAATCATCATTCCTAAGTTTCTTCAAGTCTCCTCCACCATTTTTGAGCTCCAAGAAGCTTGGGCAATCTTCCAAAAACCCCAAATTCGGACTTGTAAGAGGTAAGTCTCAAAAATCATGTCTCCACTTCTTAATCATGGTTTTCTTGTTAGGCATGAGTTACTCATTGATAATATAGCACCCTAGGACTCCTTTAGGACATAGAGAACCCACAAATCATAACTTACATAGATGTTTTTACTCTATGAACCCTAAGGTGCGAATTTTGCCATTTTGGAAAGAATTTTGGATTTTATTAGAATTGTTGGTTTGTTTGGGTTCTAAATGAATTGCTTACACTTTTTAAATGAAATGAGAGATTGCCCAATGGTTAGATTTTTTTATGTGTGGACCCATGGTGAAAATGAGAAGTTTCCATATTTGGTAAAATCCTTCATTGAAGGAGCTTGGAGAGTGAGCAAGTGGCAAGACTTGTTTACTTAAGCATAAATTGTTTTTAACTTAAAAAGAACTCTAAATGATGACCTTAGCTTAATAAGGGGTTTTGGGTTAGCCTTGAATGTAGTTTTAAGTTGCTATGTAATTATGAATTTAGAATATGGTGAAAATGATTATATGTGATAGGACTTATGTGGTGAAATAGAAGTTGATGTATGAAAATTGATATGGATTGAATTGGTTGTATGTGATAGGATTCAAGTACTTCCTTGGAGACAAGAGTGCTCAAAGGGAATGTTAAGTAAAGTGACCAAGGTGAGGGTTCTTCCATCTCTGCTCCTAATGTTGTATGCTCATGTGGATTATATGGGTATGTATATTCTCTGCTTGCCTGGTATGTGTTAACTAGAGATATAGAATGCTAAAAGAATGAAAGAACTAGAAAATAGGTTGTGGAAAGTAGCTTGGATAGGAAGACATAGGAGTAGGTTTAATTGTTTGCTATGATTGATGTGTTACAAATCCAACTCATACACTCCGGAGGCATGATGAGTATTTTATTAAATCTTTTCCACGACAGTGGCAAGAGTCCTTGTACGGAAGGACTAAGCTTTTATTTTGAAAACTCGTCACGACGGTGACTTAGATTATAATAATGCAAAAGGAGTTATTGGTGGGTTTCGGATTTGGTTATGCTAGCGATGTGAGACATCGACTAGAACAACGTCAGATGACACTTGAGACCTCAGTTTTATAATCACCATGGCGATGTTCATTGCCCTATCCTAGTAATAGGGTAAAAAAGGTTTTATATTGCTATGACGATAGCTTGAGGCTCAGAGAGTGCATCTGGACAGGTATATAAGTTATATCCTGTTGAGGATACTTATACATATTAATAAGGAGAAGAATTGTTGATCCTTTGGGAAAGATACAAAGAATCCTATTAATATGTGAGACTAAGGTAAGGAGACACGGGAGGAACCTACGAGTGAACCGTGAGCCTAGCCTAGTAAAAGAGAAATCATCTTGTGGAGTTGGTCCAGGGTGTCTCAGTGGCCATGCTTCGAGACGTCGTGCCGTGCCCGCCATGTGGCCTGGTTGGGTAATGGATGAGTGGGCTCAAGCTATTGCCCCGCAGCAAGGGGTCAGGACATGCCACGTGGTGGCTACGTATCAGTTGTTTGATAGATAGAAGTTGATTGTGTTTGATTAATAAAATTGTCACGAGGTGACCAGTACCCAAGTGAATGGATTAAGCGTTGTTTGATTAACAGAATTGTCACGAGGTGACCAGTACCCAAGTGAATGGGTTAGGTATGCTTTGCCACGTGGTGGCCAGCAACCCGAGTGCACGGGTTCGAAGTGGGAAAGTCATGTAGTGGCTAGTAGATACCCCAGAGTTGGGGAGATTAAGTAGATGTATGTTTAGCACCTTTGTGTATGTATAAATTATCTGTGTTTGCATATAATTGCTGATTGTGCGGCGTAGTGGTAACGTATAGGATTACGCAACCACACGTCTTGTTTGATTCAGACATGCTGAGATGTGAGAAGATCGGTAGGTAAAAGCTGGCACTATATGTTACATGTTTACTTGTTGATTGATGATGTGGAATAAACTGCTGCATGTTTACAGTTATTAAATGCATGTGAGTGTTTTGGTGAAATTTCTGTTGTTGTGTGATCACCAAGAATGTATGTTAACAACAGTAACTAGTTGTTTTTGCATGTGATTGTGTATGACTCTCAAACCCAGCGCTATGGTACCCACCTTGCACCGGGGATGGGAGACTCCTCACTGAGTCGCGTGGTTAAGACTCACACCTCACTTTTACTACACAAAGACATGTTAAGTACAGGTGGAAGAAGTCTCGGTGGGTTGAGCAACACTTTCCAAGGCCCACAACTTGTTCATGTGGGTGAATAAGTTGTAATTATTATTTAACTTACTTTATCATTGTATCATAAAGTAAAGGGTAGACGTACCCAATTATATTGTATCACTAAATCTAGAACTGTCAGCTTCACACACCTTAAAGATCAGGATCCGTTAGATTACGATGCAGGGAAAACTTGTTTCCAAAATATATATATATATATATATATATATATATATATATATATACATATAATTGTTGCATGTGAATAGGATAAGCAACATCTTCGGATGTGTAGTCAGTACACAAGTTATATATTATATGTGTTTTCCTATATCTATATCCTGAAGCGGCACTGGGCGTGGATTTGCTTGCCTAGGATAGGCCACCATTTCGGTGTAGCCATGGTATTATACTGCATGTGGATGTATTTTCAATAATAGATATTTTGTCAATTAGGTGATAAGGCTTACAGGCATAGGGATATTCCCTGTGTCTGTGCCGATCACGGTCCTCTAAACGAGGGTCGTGACAATCAGATTCTCTAATCAAAATAAAATATGTAAATTTTTTTGTTTAAAAGAACCAAACTTGTATAAATATACACATGTTGATTTTTTATTGAATATTTTATGGCAAAAATATAAAAACTGCATTTAAATTTCTTTCCATATATATAATAGTATGTTAATTTTTGTCATGCAAAAGAAAATTTTCAAATTACCTTAATAATAATTTGGTTTGAAGTTTAAGTTTATGCATTAATTATGTACGTTATTTTAAAATTAATTAAGCACGTGTGTAAGTTAAAGATTATGTATAATGCGATGTTTTAACGTGAAATTTCTAATGCAAGCCATGCAAAATAACAAATTGCAAGTCGAGCCAAGCCAAGCCAAGTCGGCCGCCTATTCTGTATAAACGACAAAACTGTTGTAAAACAAAGAATTTAGAAGCAAGAACATAAGAGAAAGAACTTAAAGAAACAATAAGAACATAAGGGAGAGATGCACCAAATTCATTCTTATATTCACTTGTTTACAATAGCCTCTATTTATAGGACTCTAGTCATAAGGTAACATTAAGAACACAATAATGTACCTTTAAGCACACTAATTGGAAGGTTACACAATTGTCTTTAAGGGGCTTTCATGGAGAGGTTACTAAGAATACAAAGAGACAAGTGATTATGTGGAGGGTTCAGGAAGAATCCAATGTTGAAATGTGGTCATCCACACTTAAATATATATATATATATATATATATATATATATATATATATATTTATTTATTTATAATACTTCCCATTGGATGACCACCCACTATGAACATGCCTCATTAAAACCTTGCTAAGAAAAACCCAGTGGGACAAAATCTTAGCGATGGAAAAAGAGTACACAATTCATAATTAAATTTCTTCCCCTTAATTTATATTGTATAATGTAAGTCTTCAGGACTTCGTATGAATATGCCTCGTTAAAACCTTGCTAAGAAAAACCCAATGGGACAAAAAACTTAGCGAAGGAAAGAGAGTACATTATTCATAAATAATTTGCTTCCCCTCAAGTTTATATTTTATAATGAAAGTCTTCAGGACTCCGTATGAATATGCCTCGTTAAAACCTTGCCAAGAAAAACCCAGTGGGACAAAATCTTAGCGAAGGAAAAAAAGTACAATATTCATAGTTATTTTTCTTCCCCTCAAGTTTATATTGTGTCATGGAAGTCTTCAGGACTTCATATTTCAATGTTGTATCCATGCTTCTTAAGAACTTGAGGTGGAAGACTTTAATTAAAGGTTAGCTACATTATTGCTAAATTGAATTTTGTGAACACCAATATCACATTTCTTGGGTAGCTCATCAATATCTTATGATGCATGCTACATTTTCCTCATATAATATTATTGGTTCTGCATTGGTTGCAGGCAATCGACATGTTTCTTTAATATGAGGAATCATGGTTCTCAACCAAATACGCATACAGGTTGCTTCATGAATAACCAATATCTCTGAGTAATTTGATGATGTAGCTGTAATGATTTGCTTCACTTACTGTCATGAAAGTTCCTCGATATGTAAAGATGTAACATTTTGAGACCAAGCTTTGTGGGGATCACAAAAATATTCAACATTAACATATCCAATTAATTATGGTTTTCCTTCCTTTGAGAAGAGTAAATTGGGATAAGATATTCTTTGAAGATATCTAAACTTTGCTAACAAATTTATTGCAATGGCTATCCCTAGTTTAGTACAAAGTGTCCTTATTGTACTAAGGTATGGTACTTCAGGACCAATAAATTGTGTTTATTATCTTTTCAAGGATGAAAATGATATATATTTATATAAAGTGGACGAATGAACACATGGGAACTTAAATCCCAAACAAAATCTTGAATCCCAAGTTTTTTCATTCCAAATCCATTTCTCAAGTACTGTGCAGGTTTTGAAATCTCTTCTGGAGTTCCTATTTATGTCCTCAACATAAATTGCAACAATGGAAAATCCAGAGTTTGTCTTCTTTATACATATAAGGACAAATAGGATCATTCTTATAACATTTTAATAAATACTCACTGAGACGATTATAACACATTCGTCTAAATTGTTTCAATCCATATAAGGATATTTGTAATTTGATGGAATATATATCTCAAAGTTTTGATTTATATGCTTCAGGCATCTTAAATCCTTCAAGGATTATAATGACCTATATAGTTACTACTTCCATCAAACATACATCAAGTTTTTCAAAGGCTACCATATCAATTAAAAATGGTAAAATTGTATCCATAATTGGATAATAAATCTCATAATAATCTATGCAAGCCTTTGTGAAAAACTTTGTGCCAAAACTCGTGCACAATTTGTATTTTTCTCATTTCGTTTACGAGCAAATACCCATTCATACCATACAGGTTTAACATCTTCAGGTGTTTGGATAATTGATCCAAAAACTTCTCGTTTTGATAACGAGTCTAATTTGGCTTATATTGCTTTTTCTATTTTGGCCAATCATTTCGATATCGATATCATTTTGTAGTTTTGGGATCAGGTCCCTCATCATTAATAATCTCCGATGCAATTGCATATGAAAATATAATCAACAACAATTTCATTTATTTCTCACATTTCTCTATAATTCAATGAGATCTCATAATTTTTCGGTACCGGATCCACTTATGGGGATGAAACTACTTCAGGAGTTACTTTTTCAGAAATGTGGGGTTGTTGATTCATATTTGAAATATCCTGAATATCCTTAAGAGTATTTTCTTTACTTTTTCTCCTTCTGGGAATGATATCTTTTGCACTAATTGGTCTAACACGCTTCTGGCGTATTTCAGATTCATTAGCTGCTATACTAGTAGATTGTCCACCAGGGACATCTAATCATTCTAGAATATTTGCAGCTGATACATGTGATTTAATGACCCACTCAGTATTTATGAAATTATCTGGTAATTGATTTACAACAATTTGCAAATAAATTATTCTTTGAACTTCAAGTTCACATTAATTTGTATGAGTATTATCGTATGATAATGTTGCTGTATTTCAATAAATTTATATTTTTCTTCCTCTATTCATAAGTTAAAAGTTCAATATATCTAATAATAGATAACGAATCAAAACCAACATAAATTTCAAGAGGAACATGTAAAATACAACAAACAATTTCTAATACGGATCAAAGACGCAGCATGTATTATAGCATGCCCCCAAGTAAATTTTAGAAACTTTGACTTCATAAGCATAGGTTTAGCAATAAGTTCTAACCATTTAATAAAAGATTCAACTAAACCATTTTTTATGTTCATGAGCTAATAATAATTCAACTATAATTCATATTAGCATGTAATAGTCATAAAATGTTTTATCTAAACAAGAAAATATGCCCTTAATTGTATCATTTGAGCAAGTAATTTAGAAAAGCTATATTACAAGTTAAAAGTTAATAAATTTATGACTATCGATTAGAAGCATCAATTAAAATGAAAAAAAATATTGAAATGAGCCACATGATAGATGAATATAACTATAGACATTTTCTTGAATATATTGTAGAAAATAAGGAGACTTAATGTGTAATATAGAAAAAGATGATTTAATAATTAATTCACATTACACATGATTTACAAAAGAAATCAATTACTAATAGGATCTTCCGGTCTTTCAACAAATGTCCATATGTAATTTGTATAATACGTTGCATGAAAAGTGAATTTGGATAACCAAGTCGATCATGCCAAAGTATAAAAATCTTAGGGTCTGACCACTTTCAATGCATAAAATTTGATTCACCAAATTTTATTTTTATTAGATATAACCTTAAAGAAAAGTAAAGAGTTTCTCTAATATAAGCTTCAGGCTTGATATAGTAGAAATAATGTATGGATATTCTATATCTCCCTCATTTTTGTCTCAATGTGATAACCATTACGGTGGATATATTTCTTTGAAATTTGGTAGATTTCTTCTGGATCTACAAGAAATATAAAATGTATCACCAACATTAAAAATTTATCTATTTGGCAATGAAATGTGAGCTCTTCCAGACTCTTATATGACATTTGCAGAACTAGATATTCTATTAACATTAATTTCAGCTAATGTTAATTTTGTCACGAAAAATTGTATGAGTTGTGCTACTTTCACGAGACATATGTCATCCTTCATAACATTGAATGTAATTCCTTATTGTTGGGCTCCTCACAAAAATATAAAGAAAAGAGAAAGAAGGACGCACAAAAATTTTAACGTGGTTCGGTGCCTCAAGACCTACTACCACGACCCCAACTGGGACAAACTTTACTACTTGTAATTTTTGAACGGAAAAATTACAAACCCTCCTCAATACATAAAAATACCCAAAACCCAATACACCCAATGATTATAGGCTAGTATTCTTATGTGTGTTAGACCCTATATAACTCACACCTATTTATATAAGCTCTTAACCCACTTACTCCACACACCCCACCAATGTGGGACTTTGAATTACACATAATAAATCCTCCCTTAATACAAAGTCCTACATTATTTCTCTCTAAAAAAAACTATACTCTCCTATTTATTTTCTGACTTCTTCTGCTTCTGCAACGATCCTCCCTTGCTGCAGAATCCTCTAACATCCTCAGATTAACTCATCCTCATAAGAAACCACATTAGTTGAAGAAGCTCCCTTTGATCTTCCTCTCTTCTCCTTCATGCTCTGCAAGTCCTCCTTGAAGTCTGGGTATCTCATCTGTATGTGACCCAACTGTCCACAGTAATGGCACTCAACAGTGCTCATGTCTCTCGATCGAGAATTTCTTCCAAGTTGATCACCCTTCTTCTTCCTGTCACTATCCACTGCTAGTATATGACTGTCCCTGAAAGACTCTTCACCACCCATCATCCTCTGACTCTCCTTCAAGGTACTCATCACTTCATCTAGATTTAGTGTGCTCTTTCCTGCTAGCATTGACTGGACTAGAGGCTTGAAGGATTTTGGTAGTGAAGCCAAGAGAAGCAGCGCATGCTCTTCATCCTTAATAGTCTCCCCTGCATTCAACAGTCTAGATACCATCTCATTAAATTTGTTAATGTGATCAGTCACATTACCTCCCTCTTCCATCTTCAATGAGTACAAATCCATCTTCATCATCAATCGATTGGTCAATGTCTTCGACGCAAACTTGCTCTCCAACGTGTCCCACAACTTCTTCGGTGATGTCTCCTTCAGCACAGTCACTTTTATCTGTGGGGCTAGTGCCAATCGAATTGTACTAACAGCCTTTTTCTTAATTGTACTCCAATCTGACTCTTTTATTTCACTCGATTTCTCATCCTGCAATGCTAAGTCAAGACTCTGCTGAACCAAATAATCTTGAATCGTGCATTGCCACAGTGTAAAATCTGTTCTCCCATCAAACAACGGAACTTCAAACTTCAGGGTGTTCATTGTATTTAACCCAACTCTTGGCTAAATACTTCCACTCACACAGCCAACCAACCAGCACCACAAACAACCCAAACTCAAAAGAAAACCTGACTTAAAAAAAGAGAAAATAAGCCAGAACCAACCTCTCTCCAAATTGCTGACGTGGCGCTGACGACTCCTTCCTCTTGCTCTTTCTCCCTTCTTCCTCACTAGGCCGGAACCAGACTCTGATACCACTTGTTGGGCTCCGCACAAAAATATAAAGAAAAGAGAAAGAAGGACGCACAAAAATTTTAACGTGGTTCGGTGCCTCAAGACCTACTACCACGACCCCAACTGGGACAAACTTTACTACTTGTAATTTTTGAACGGAAAAATTACAAACCCTCCTCAATACATAAAAATACCCAAAACCCAATACACCCAATGATTATAGGCTAGTATTCTTATGTGTGTTAGACCCTATATAACTCACACCTATTTATATAAGCTCTTAACCCACATACTCCACACACCCCAACAATGTGGGACTTTGAATTACACATAATACTTATCTCAAAGAAAAATTAAAATAATTATAATACATTAAGGAAGCAAGTTATATTTCAAATTCAAATGAAACATAAACTAAAAATATTTTTAAAGTGCTGTCATAATTTGTCACTAATTTAATTAAATGATAAGTCTTCAAAAACAAAAACAAAATTAGAAATATCACAATCAATTTTTATTTGTGATCCATAAAAATAGTAGAATTTACAAGCTCAAAAAATTTTGCTTATAGTTCAATTTCCTTTATGTATAACAAAATGTAAGACCAATAATATATGCTACAAATGTAGCAAATGATTTTATCATTTCTTTGAGGTGTTTTTCCTTGAAATAGTTCATCTTCATTTTTTGTCCCGTTCTTGTAAAAAATCATTTTCAAAAGTCCAAAATATGTTTTCTTCCATGGTCTCATTTTGCACCACGACCTCATCCATGACCTCGAGAAAAAGCCACATTCACTTCAGGGAATGAAATCGATCGAATTGGACAAGGTTCTTAGTTATTATTCATCAGAAGCTCAAAGCTCATTATTTTGCCAATCCATATATAAGCAAACAAGAAAGTAGCCCATAATATTTGATAAATTAATCTACGCTTTCAATATTACTACTGCAGGAGCACATTCGAAACATGAAAAGTAGAATATGTTTTTTTTCCAAACATATCTTCATTAGTAATTTTCTTTCCTCATAATTTAATTAGAGAGCTAATTTTAGACAAGGATGACATATATTCACTAGCAGAATATACTGTAGACGTAAGTGCATCCAATTAGAACGAGCTTTAAGATGAATCATTGAACATTTTGGAACTCATATCTGTATTTCAAATTGTTCCAAAGAACTACTGGTTCTTTAATAATAATATTTTATGATTCTAGTTCTTTTGCAAATGATGACGAATCAAAATCATTGCATTTTGCACATCCTTCAGGGATGCATAAATCCTTCGGGGATGAATAGTGTCGTTCTCCTATAGTATCTCAAGTATTCAATATTGCACGCAAATAAATTATGAAACAAAAAAAACATGATATATATATATATATATATATATATATATATATATATATTTTTGACATATCAAGTGCAACCAATTTATGCATTGTAAGATTTGGTAAAACTTACATAATGAGAAGAAGAAATGAATTGTTGCTTACCATGCTATAATGGAAACAATTTTAAGCTCCTTTCGACACAAAATTCTAGAGCTTCGTGCTGATAACGTGTTGTAAAACAAAGAATTTAGAAGCAAGAACATAAGAGAAAGAACTTAAAGAGACAATAAGAACATAAGGGAGAGATGTACCAAATTCATTGATATATTCACTTGTTTACAATAGCCTCTATTTATAGGACTCTAGTCATAAGTTAACATTAAGAACACAATAATGTACCTTTAAGCACACTAATTGGAAGGTTACACAATTGTCTTTAAGGGGCTTTCATGGAGAGGTTACTAAAAATACAAAGAGACAAGTGATTATGTGGAGGGTTTAGGAAGAATCCAATGTTGAAATGTGGTCATCCACACACACACACACACACACATATATATATATATATATATATATATATATATATATATATATTTTTAATAAAAACTTTATTTTGTATGTATATATAGGACAAATTAAATACAATATTAATTATGAAATTATATCTAACACTCTTATACAAGTAATGAAGGAACCAAGATAAATTTTCTCAAAGAGTATATGTAAATAATTAGTAATTGAATGAAATTATTAAGTATTAGTTAATGACATGATAATTAAAATTTGAAAAATATTGTTTTGGGCTAAAGTACTATTTTGGTCCTCAATGTTTGCATGAAGTTTAATGTTGATCCTCAATGTTTCAAAAGTTTAATGTTGGTCCTCAACGTTTTTTTTGGTTGATTTTGGTCCTCGAGGCTGACACCGTTTAAATTTTTCGTTAAGTGATAATTAATGTTGGTCCTCAAAGTATTAATTAATGACATGATAATTAAAATTTTCCGTTAACTTTGCACAAAAGCTCGTTTTTGCGAATTTATAGGATTTTCTTCTGAGCTTCCAGAATAGTCTCTTGGGGTTTTCTTTCTATTGGGGCACACCATGGTATTAGTTTTGGCCCTCAATGTTTAGGGTTTTGGTGAGAAATGAGGACGAGGATGATCGATGAAGGAAGAGGGTTGAAGAAGATGAAGATGAAGATGAAGAAGAAGATGATGTGCTAAGATCGGATGACGTGGCATGCCACGTCATTAAAATATGACACATAGGAGAGAGTGTGTGCCACATCAGCCTGCCACGTCATCACTTAACGGCAAACTTAAATGGTGTCAGCCTCGAGGACCAAAATCAACAAAAAAAACGTTGAGGACCAACATTAAACTTCATGCAAACATTGAGGACCAAAATAATACTTTAGCCTATTGTTTTGTTATGGAAGGATGGGAAAGAAAAGAAAATCATTAGAGATAGTTCTATTAGTAAATATGTAAAATTCCTAGAGGAGCTAGAAAAAAATAAATAAAAGTTTGAGCCCTTGTCCTAAAAATAAAATAATTTTGGTGTAAAATTAAAATGTAACGCTAGATTCCCGAGTTAGTTCAAGACCATGTATTTATGAATGCATGTATAACCGTTTTTGTGTTTCTTTCTTGAACTGGAGCTTTGGATCATGTACTACACAGACCAGTGCGGCCCCACTGCTACTACCCAATCAGAATGCGATTCTAGAACCTACCTTCACCTTCAAAATTAAATGTGAAAATGCTTCATATGTTTTGTTCATATAAGGAAAATTTGTGTGATCAAGAGATGCACTTTCGGATCTGGTGACGTAGAATATCAAATCGAACAAAGAGAGAAAAATACAATAAAGGTGGGACCTATATGTGGGACTCACCATGTGTGTTTTTTTTTCGACTGAATTCATTGATATGCTTCTAACACCATCGTCTCGAACCGATTAGATTGTTCCCCATAATCTCCATGACCATCGAATTCGTCATGTAATGGTGGCATGGTCAACTGAGGGGCTCCTGCCAACTCTTCCCCGTGAAAGGTCCAATGAAAATAGTCGTCCTTAAATCCATTCCTATACAATTGCTCCTTAACCATATCAACAATGTCAATTTTCTTAATTTTACACTTCGTACAAGGACATCTAATCTTTCCATTGTTTACAAAAATTTCCAATTAACAAGCATGGGCAAGAAACTCATCCACACCATTCATAAATTCTACAGTAAACCCAACTCGACCAAGAAACACTCTGTTGTACATCCATTGTCGAGATTCACGCAAATCCATACTTTATTCCTAGGAAGTATAGGTAAACGGCACTTTAATTTCATGTCTTAAGGACACCATTTAAACACTTTTAACAAGAATTTCAAGAAGGAAAAAAAAAGCCGCAGCTGTAGTTCTGGATATGTGACTACTTTCCTAACTACTATATATATGTTAGGCTAAATAATTTATAAAACAGTAAGATTAAGCTAAATAATTAATGGCTAAATAATTTTTAAACGTACATATATGTCTACATTTATATATGATACAAACTTTTTATTTGACAACAAATTAAAGAAAATTGAAAAGCATGCCATGAAGAATGAAAGACTTTGTATTATATGGTAATTAAAGAGAAAAAATAATTTTAGATTTATAATGTGGGTAACTGCAACTACAAATGAGAGAAAATTGAAAGAAAGATGAATAAACTTGGATTTCAGATATGTAATAATTAATCAAAGTAGTCACTTAATTTGGTCTCAATTAAGTGACATGTGAGCATATATATAAATGTATGTACGTATTTATAGACTTTTAATTAGGACGATCGATGTCATTTTTGAGATATTTATTTTAATTTATTTTGGATATATAAACTGGAATTTAAAATCACCTATAATCATGATGATCAAAAGAGTCGTGAGAAAAAATTAAAATACATGCATGAATAAAGCAATAATAATAATAAAAGATGTCTTTTTAGTTGACTAAATAAAAGAGAGTGATCAATCTATTATCTATTATCTATTATATATATAAAAAAAAAGAGGCGCTCCATGAAATTGCTCCATGTGGCATCTGACTAGGCGCCATCTAGCAGCATACGTGGACACTTCCCTCTTCAATTGTGGCTTTTGAATATTAATTGTGCAATCCCTTGATTTCCGGAAATCATAATCAATCCATATGTATCAATTATATTTAAAATTCGATTCTTTGCAATCAAGAATCATATCCTGAATTCAAACTCAATGATTCTCATCAATGCAATATATATTATACTCCCTCCTGTTCATCTTCTACCCCTACTCTTCTCACATTCATTGGAAGTCCTGATATACAATAACATGGCGTCGAGGAATCAACATCTTACTTCCATGAATCCGATGCAGCACCGAGACACAACCGTCAAAGTGCGAGTTGTTCGTTTGTGGTGTGTTCCGCCTTACTCCTCCAATACAAGCAAACCTAATCCAGGTGCTGTTGCGATTCAAATGGTTTTATGTGACTCTGAAGTATTGTATTTCATCGCATTGTATGCTGTTTACAAATATGACTGCTATTTGATTTTTATGTAAATCAAAACGTTGATCACTTATATATATATGGAATTCTGATGTGTTACCGATTTTTTTAATTTGAATCCAGAATTGTACTATTGGTGCAAGTGTACCCAGTATGTACCTGAATAAATTCAAAGGTTCTTTGGTTGAAGGTGGAGTTTATTTTATATCACGTTTTGGAGTTGGTGGTAGTGGAGGCAATTTCCGTATTACCACTCATGCTTTTAAGATCAACTTCCAATTTGGTACACACATAATTGAATTATGATATATCTTTTTCAATTTCTAAAACATATCTTACTCGACTCAAAATCTTATTTTCGAACCCTTTTAATTTTTGTTTAAATTCATATTCCAATATGTTTCATCAAGTTTTGAAAAATATACATATTTCTTATTGATTGCAGAACGTGACCTCACGAATATGGCTGTAAATGCAAAGTTTAGAAAATACATTGGCACTCCACATCATGCTTGGACACAACTTAGCAAATCTATGCTTGAAGCTTAATGTTTGTGTGTATGACTCAACCTTCAAGAAACATGATGATTCAGCCTTCAAGAATATTGTGGAAGATCACAAGCAAAGTTTCTATTAGTATTGAGGAATTGGCTTCTCAATTTGCCTTCATGAATATAGACATGGAGTCCCTTAATCAACATTTTGCCCATCTATTTAAATCTAAATTCCACTTTTCATTCGTAAATGTGCTATCCTTTTTATAATATATATATATTGGATCGGAGGATTATCTCCAGATAGTAGTTCCTTTATGGGTCCATATAGCTTTGAATATGACCTTAAACTTGTGCAGAAAAATGAAGCAATAGAGAAACCACGATTGTAGAGTATGTAGCCTACTTCGAAGCTAAAGGTCTTGATGGAACTTTTGCTCTTTTACATTTTAGAATTTGATCACTACTTGAGCTATGTATGTAGATGCATGAAATTAATTTATTGTAGATAAATAATTTATTTGGAGTTTTTGTATGATTTTTACCAAATCAATATATATGATTATGGATCTTGGACTTATACTCGAAGTATCATCTATTTATAATTCCATTCAAGACTTTTTAAAGTAAATTTTCTAATTATGCGTAACTTATTATTCCATAAGTCATGGTTGTGGAATATTTGAGCTCAAGGATTATCCAAAATTTTCAGTGTAGGAAATCTTGCTAAGAAATATCAACTATTAACCTAGCTCAAACCATAATAAATGTGCTATCCTCTATGTGTATACCTATGAGGTCTATGTCCCATTTGTATCCAAGATGATGATAATAATGATAATAAAAATTATAACAAACTTTGTTGCAAAAAAAAAGAGCAGAAATTATTGTAATGCACGAGATTAGATAATATAATTTTGTTTATAAAGAATATTGAGATTCAATAATATATTAAAAAAGTACATTTTATTAGATGTTTCCATTAAAAAAAACAAATATATTAGATGTTAATCAAAATTGTAATCTATGATTACCTTATATTTGAAATTTAGGTAACAGACTTTTCAAAATTTATGATTACCTTATATTTGAATTTTATTAGATGTTATCCAAAATTGTAATCTAAATCTGTAAACGTTGCTTATTAACTTAATTTTATACATTTTGTTCTTAATATTAAAATATTAATGTCATAGTCATTCATTTTAGTTAACATATTTTTATTTTCAATTTTAATCATTCATATATATTTTAATTTAATTAGATATAATGCAAAATTATAATTCAAATATCTAAACGGTTGCTATTACATTAATTGTATACATTTTATTAATAATTTGATATTATTGTTATTATATTAATGTTAGTGGCATTTTAGGTAACATATTTTTCAAATTTCATGACTAAGATATATTTGAATTTTATTAGATATAAATGCAAAATCATAATTCAAATTGTAAACATTGCTTATTACCTTAATTTTTAATTTTGATTTGAATTTAAAATTAAAATAAATTTTCCAACAAATTGAAATTGAAATTAGTTTATTTTGAAATTCAAATTATAAAATTAAAATTGAGATTAAAGAAGATTATTATAGGGATACCTACCTAAAAAGAGAAACAAAAAAGATGAGAAGGAAATATATACGTATTCAAAATTGAGTGAAAAGAAGAAAAACTTAAAAAATAGAAATATTTTGCATGATTTATGAATTAATTTTAAATCTTAAATATTTAAACATCATTTTTTAAACCACTATATCTAAATATCATTTAAGTATTTATAATTATATTAAAATTTTTAATTTGAAATTTGAAATAGAAATTTTTCCATTTAAAATCAATATTTTAATATTAAAGTAAAAATTAAAGAAAAAGGAAAATTGTTAGATAGTCAAATTGCATTCATATTTACCTATATATTATAACTATTATTTGGACGTTAACAATAATCAATCAAAATAATAATATAAAACTTTGATAAATTATAAAATAATAAATTCAAAATTAGGAAGTTATGTTCTTTTCAATTTGATAAGTACCACTATCCCTTTTCTAAAATATAAATAAATTATCATGATCTTTTCTCTATTTATCTTCTCACATCTTAAATTTTGATTTTACGTTTTAATAATTTAATTTTTTAAATAGATATTTTTTTTCTCTATTTATCTTCACTACTATTTACAAACATTAAGGAAAATATCACAAAAATCTTCTAACAAAATGGATTTTTTATATGCAAATAAAAAGTTTGAAAATAAAGTAAAACAAAAAAAAAATTCAGATAAACCTATTTTTTAATCTTAAAAATATATTAAATAATTAAGCAATAACAAAAAATTAATAATTTTAACCCATAAAAAATAAAATGATTTTTATATTAAAAATTTTTGTTTATGTGTTTTGATTCTTTCGAATATCTTTTGTGATTCTTTTGATTGATGGATTGTAAAAAAAACTCATAAAATATCTCTAATAATCTCCAAAATTAATTATACCAGCACTAATTAAAATAATTTTTTTTAATCATTTTATTTACCATATATATTTGTATCAATTATATTTTATTTATACACAAGTGCCACGTTAGAAAAAAATTTATCAGGTTTCAATCCATAAATTAAAAAAAGAATCAAATAAAACCCATAATTACGTGATAGTAATGTGTCTTAATTGAAAATTAAAATTAGAATCCTTTCAAATTTCATATATCATTAACTTCAAATTTTAAATTTAACTTAATTAAATAACAAAAGAAAAACCTGATTTTAGTTTAAAGGAATATTCTTATAAAATATCTTTTCATATATCACTCAACTAATTTAATTAATTAATTTTTTGATACGTTCAAAATTTTTTGTTTAGTTTTCAAAACTAATTTATTTAATTAATTATTGTTATTTATTAACATGTTTTAAATCTATTAAATATATATAAATGATGTATTAATTAATTTATATATAATTTATTTGCAATTTGAAACAAATTATGTTTTGGGAAACAAGGGGGATATACAAAATTGTGCAAATTATAGGGGGATCAAACTCATGAACCATACTATGAAGCTATGGGAGAAGGTTATCGAGCGGAGGTTGAGGGTGGAGACGCGAATTACAGAGAATCAATTTGGGTTCATGCCAGGGAGGTCAACCATCGAGGCAATATATCTATTAAGAAGATTGATGGAGAGATACCAGAGGTCTCATAAGGATCTATATATATGGTTTTTATTGATTTTGAAAAGGCCTATGATAGAGTACCGAGAGAAGTATTATGGAAGGCTTTGGAAAAGAAAGGAGTACGAGTGGCCTATATCCGAGCAATCAAAGACATGTACGATGGAGTCACGACTTGTGTGAGAACACAAGGTAGTGTTACGAAGGATTTTCATATAACCATAGGACTACATCAAGGTTCAGCTTTGAGCCCCTACCTCTTCAATTTGGTGTTGGATGTGCTCACTGAACATATACAAGAGGCAGTACCAAAGTGTATGCTCTTTGCTGACGATATAGTCTTGGTTGGAGATTCTAAAGAACAAGTAAATGAAAAATTAGAGAGATGGAGACAAGCCTTGGAGACATATGGATTTCGCATAAGTCGAAGCAAAACGGAGTATATGAAATGTAAATATAGTGGTAGGGACATTGATTCTAGGAGTGAGGTGAAACTTGGAGATCACCCCATGCGGGAAGTCACAAGTTTTAAGTATTTGAGAACGATAATACAAAATAATGGAGAAATAGAGGAAAATGTAAACCATAGGATCCAAGCAGGATGGATGAAATGGAAGAAGGTATCAGGTGTTATTTGTGATAAGAAAGTACCGCTTAAGCTTAAGGGGAAATTTTATCGCACCGCGATAAGACCAGCTTTACTGTATGGTACTGAATGCTGGGCGATAAAAAGCTAGCATGAGCACAAATTCAACGTGGCAGAAATGAGAATGTTGCGCTGGATGAGTGGTCACACTAGAATGGATAGGATTAGGAATGATTATATTAGAGAGAAAGTTGGGGTAGCACCTATTGTCGAAAAATTAGTCGAAACACGCCTTAGGTGGTTTGGTCATGTACAAAGGCGGCCGAAAGAGGCTCCGGTACGTAGAGTTGACCAAATGGAAGATAACCTAATAACTAGAGGTAGGGGAAGACCAAAGAAAACAATAGGAGAAACGATTAAGAGGGATCTAGACATAAATAACTTAACCATAGAAATGTGCAAAGACAGAACAGGTTGGCGTCGCTTGATCCATATAGCCGACCCTACCTAATGGGAAAAGGCTTTGATTGTTGTTGTTGTTGTTGTATGTTTTGGGAAACAAATTATATTTAATGTATTTTTTAATTCTCTGATAATCTCTTTCATGATTACCCCATAATATCAAATCAAATCAAAATTTTCTTTCATTTTATTAATATCAATTTTTAAATCAAATTAAAATTTCACTCTCTCTTAATATCAATTTCAAATAAAAATTTCATACACATTCTCTCATTTTATTACTCATCATCCTCCCCTACATCAATTTGATTATTATTAAAAATGATATATAATATAATAGAATTACAATTCTTATACACTTGTCTTTTTAAGGTTAATCGATCCACTAATTTTGCTCTTTTATCGAAACATATAACTAATATTTAATTTAGAACCAATCGATCTCCTGATTATTCAAAAAGTAATAATTAACATCTTAAAATGATTTTGTTAGATAATAATAATATGTTTTGAATTTAAATCTATATATTCAACTATTCAAGTCTGAATTTTTTTAATAATTCAACATAATTTTGTACATCATGTTATATCATTATAAATTTTGATTAATTATTCTAAATTTTTTCCACCATAGTATATTCCAATTTTTGTTATTCTTTCTTATCAAAATAAAATTGATTTTCTTTCATAATAAAATTCAACATACATGATGTTTTAGTAAATAGAAATACATACTTGAATATCTATTACTTTTGTCGAAACAATTAAAATATATTTAATTTTTAAAATTTTGATAATTAATTACCTAAAAATTTTAGTTCCAATTTAAAATAATAACTTGTCATAATTTAATGAAATATTAAATACAAATTTTAATATTTTTTAGAAAAAATAAATTATATAATATCTTTTAAAATTCAGATATGTGTTAATTACCAAATTTAAAAGATACATATATGCTACCTAAATTATGAATTACAAATTTAATTAGAACAAACGGATAATATAATGTCAAATCATTATTCAAATTTGTAATCATTAATTTTAGGTGACATATTGTTCAAATGTAAGGATTTACATTTATTTGAATTTAAATAGATATTCAAGTTTGAATTTTTAGTGATACAACATAGTTTTGTACATTATATTATATCATTATGATTTTTGATTAATTATGCTACACTTTCTCTACCATAGTATATTCAATTATTTTTATCCTTTCATAATAAATTAAAATTGAGTAACGTTTTTAATTTCCATAATAAAAATCGATATACATGATATATTATTAAATACATACTTCAATCTTTTAAAATTCAAATATATGTTAATTATTAATTATCTAAAAATATTGTCAATATCATTAATTACTATGTTACAAAAAACAATAATTTTAGATTTTTTATTTTAGTATTCAATCCTAACAAATTAAAATGGAATGATTTCCTTATTGAGTGAATTTTTAATTAAAGCAAAATCTTGACATTCGAAATGGTTGAGGTTTATATATGATTGTATTCCATAAAAAAAAGAATATATGATTGTAATTAGTATTCAATTTGTTGACTTTTATTCTCTAAGTCAAAATTAATCTATTACTCTATTATATATATAAAAGAAAGAGGCGCTCAAGGAGGTTGCTACACGTGGCAGCTGACTGGGCGCCATGTCGCAGCATATGTGGACCATCCATCTGTATTAATTACATTTAAAATTCAATTTTGTAATCCCTTGATTTTCGAAGATCATGATCAATCCATATGTATCAATTATGTTTAAAATTCATGTGTGTAATCCCTTGATTTTCGAAAATCATGATCAATCCATATGTTTCAATTATATTTAAAATTTGAATCTTCACAATCAAGAATCATATCCTGAATTCAAATACATCAGTTCCCATCAATGGAATATATATTAGACTCTCTCCTATTCATCTTCTACGCCTACTCTTCTCACATTCATTCGAAACCCTCCGATTCTTCCTCCGCCGCCGTCTCAGCCAGAGGACCCGTCACCCACGTCATTTTCGACATGGATGGTCTCTTGATTGGTGATTCAACTCAAACCCATACTATCTTGATTGAATTCCTTTCTGCCTGGTTTTATTGCATATAAGCTTCTGAAATTGTACTACCTATGCCATTAAGTTATTACGTTGTTTCTGTTTCTGAAATTGTACTACCTATACTTGAATAGTTCAAGCAAGTAGTGATGTTTTTAGAGAGCTGAGGAAGGATTGAAGGTATGAAATCTGAATTTCTTTCTATCATTGTTTAATCTTTCCCTTAATTTTGTCTCCTCAAGTTTATCATGTTGTTTTTCCAATTATCAGTTTCCTTAAATTAGTTAGATTTGAATAAATGGGCATGCTTACCATTATATATTATGCATATATATGGTTTTTCCAATTACAGCTTGCATTGAGCAACAAATTGTGAGTTCTTCTGCAAATTTCCAATTTTTGTGCCTTTTTCTTTTTATCATTGTTTAATCTTCCCCTTGATGATATATTTTTTTATTTGAAAATCAAAATTTTATTTTGTTTAATCTTCCCCTTAATTCATGTCTTTTTGCTCTCTTAGTTTTGTTAGATTTTCTTATTAAATCTCATTTGAGAATACCTTATCTTCAAGCACATGGTTTTTATGTAGTTAAATATTTTAGCATGTGATACTAACTGTAACTATTTCGAACATGAGTTGTCAAAATTTATATTTGTTGAATGATCCAAATCCTGGTGTTAGGGAAGCCGCTATTTTGTGCATTGAGGTCAGTACAACATTCTTTTGGTCTTATTTTTTCAATGCTATTTATTTTGGTTAGCAAGTTATACTGCTGACGGCAACGTTGACAGTAGTAATAAAATTATTTGATTTGCTTGCTTATCCTTTTTCAATTTTTCTTTCAGTAAAGAAGTCTACATTGGAGGCCTGAAGATGAAATCAGACATGATTAAAATATGGAACAAAACATTGATGATCTTCTATAATGTATTAGTCAGTTTATTGCTTTTCAAATAACAGTTTATTAGTCAAAGACTAGAACGATGAAATGAAACACTGATGATCTTCTATGATATATAAAAGTAAGAGGCATGAAGCCTCCACCTGCCACATCAGCTTTTTAAATGTATGCATTCAAGACACATGGCGCTGACTGTACGTCATATAATTCGTGAACTGGCTGATGACTCATTCTGCAACTAATTTGCATTCCACAAAATCTCAATCAAATATTTGAAATCAAATATTTGTTTCAATTAATTCCAATAGGATTCACATAGGCTCCACCTTAAAAACAAATTATTGATTAAATAATCATTATTCAATTAAATTAAAGGTATAAAATCAAATCATTTAGTTAGTGCAAGTCAACTTTTAAATCCTTATCATAACTTAATTTTAAATTTCTACGTCAAAATCTTATTTTTAAATAATATTTTTTTTTAAAATATATAATAAATAAGATAAAATTTGAAAATTATTAGTATGAAATTTATCAACTTTAATGAGTTAACCTTTAAAATTATTAGTATAAAATTTGAAATAAATATTATACTAATTACGGGAGGTAATTAATAGTATACTGAATTTTTTTAGTAAATAAATATTATAATAGTTGGAATATAATTCTGTCTTTAATTACTAAAAAAAAATTCGTCTTTAATAATATAATTAAATGCACCTAAAAATATCCAAAATTTTTATCATCTCAAAATTTTAAAATTCAAAATTAAAATCTACCTCTCCCTCTCCCTCTCTCTCTTTCCTTTAATATCCATAATTTTTATCATCTTAAAATTTTATTTTGTGAAAATTAATTCAAGACTTTTTATCTATATATAAAAATAATATATATACCATCACTATTATATGAATAATGATTAAATAATCATTATTCAATTAAATTAAAGGTATAAAATCAAATCATTTAGTTAGTGCAAGTCAACTTTTAAATCCTTATCATAACTTAATTTTAAATAATATTTTTTATAAAAAAAATATAATAAATAAGATAAAATTTGAAAATTATTAGTTTGAAATTTGTCAACTTTAATGAGTTAACCTTTAAAAATTATTAGTATAAAATTTGAAATAAATATTATACTAATTACGGGAGGTAATTAATAGTATAATGAATTTTTTTTATTAAATAAATATTATAATAGTTGGAATATAATTCTGTTTTTAATTCCTCAAAAAAATTTCGTCTTTAATAATATAATTAAATGCACCTAAAAATATCCAAAATTTTTATCATCTCAAAATTTTAAAATTCAAAATTAAAATCTACCTCTCCCTCTCCCTCTCTCTCTTTCCTTTAATATCCATAATTTTTATCATCTTAAGATTTTATTTTGTGAAAATTAATTCAAGACTTTTTATCTATATATAAAAAATAATATATATACCATCACTATTATATGAATAATGATTAAATAATCATTATTCAATTAAATTAAAGGTATAAAATTAAATCATTTAGTTAGTGCAAGTCAACTTTTAAATCCTTATCATAACTTAATTTTAAATTTCTACGTCAAAATCTTATTTTTAAATAATATATTTTTTTTAAAAAAATTATAATAAATAAGATAAAATTTGAAAATCATTAGTATGAAATTTGTCAACTTTAATGAGTTAACCTTTAAAAATTATTAGTATAAAAATTGAAATAAATATTATACTAATTACGGGAGGTAATTAATAGTATAATGAATTTTTTTATTAAATAAATATTATAATAGTTGGAATATAATTCTGTCTTTAATTCCTCAAAAAAAATTTTGTCTTTAATAATATAATTAAATGCACCTAAAAATATCCAAAATTTTTATCATCTCAAAATTTTAAAATTCAAAATTAAAATTTACCTCTCCCTCTCCCTCTCTCTCTTTCCTTTAATATCCATAATTTTTATCATCTTAAAATTTTATTTTGTGAAAATTAATTCAAGACTTTTTATCTATATATAAAAAAATAATATATACACCATCACTATTTTATGAATAATGATTAAATAATTATTATTCAATTAAATTAAAGGTATAAAATCAAATCATTTAGTTAGTGCAAGTCAACTTTTAAATACTTATCATAACTTAATTTTAAATTTTTACGTCAAAATCTTATTTTTAAATAATATTTTTTTAAAAAAATATAATAAATAAGATAAAATTTGAAAATTATTAGTATGAAATTTGTCAACTTTAATGAGTTAACCTTTAAAAATTATTAGTATAAAATTTGAAATAAATATTATACTAATTACGGGAGGTAATTAATAGTATAACGATTTTTTTTATTAAATAAATGTTATAATAGTTGGAATATAATTCTGTCTTTAATTCCTCAAAAAAAATTTCGTCTTTAATAATATAATTAAATGCACCTAAAAATATCCAAAATTTTTATCATCTCAAAATTTTAAAATTCAAAATTAAAATCTACCTCTCCCTCTCCCTCTCTCTCTTTCCTTTAATATCCATAATTTTTATCATCTTAAAATTTTATTTTGTGGAAATTAATTCAAGACTTTTTATCTATATATCAATGGACATGTTAAGGTTTTTTTTTTGGGTAGTTGATATAGTATCTAATGATTTGAAATTTTTGAAAAGACAACAAAAAAATATTTTATTTTTAAAAACTCTATCAACTAATAAGAGAAAAATTTAACGTGTAGACACATGCATGTTATATCCAAACGCTTAGGGGGCGTTTTGTATGGTGTCATCCTGACACTGTTGGATGACCGTGTTTGTTATGTGTCATGTGATAACACTATTATATAAGATAACACTGTGTTATCACATGACATAAAAAAGGATGTCATCTCATGACAATGGAAATAATAAAAATAAGTTGATAGATATATAAGATTATTTAAGTGAAATAAATATATTGTTTGGAAAAAACTTATATCCATTTCCTCAAGTTCGCCTATCAAACCAACGTACATATCCCAATTATAATAATGGATAAAGATTTTAGGGTTTAGGGTTCAAGAGACAAATAAATTTTGCTTATTACACATAAATATTGTTTATATTGTCATAAAATATTTATAAGATTTCAAAATAATTGTTGTATAAATATATATACAAAATTCATATATAAATATCTCTAAATGTAACCCGTGCATTCAAAAACTACAAGTCAAACAGGGAATTAATTACTATGTTCAACGATAATAGTTGGTTCAAATAAAAAATTTAATAATAAATTGACTAAAAATAACATATAAATAATAAATTAATTTATATTTTTTGTTTGATTAAAAAAATTAAAAATTTCTAGAGGTATGAATATCAAAATTAAATCAACATTTTTAAACCGAAACAAAAAGTTGGCCAATTATATTCTGGATCAATTTATAATTTTTTTAATCTTATAGTTATTTTAATTTGTACACCATTTAGCATATTGATTTTCAAAGAGATCTGATTTTTAACCATGTATACATTCATCACACAAATTATTGACAATTGTCAACTGTCGAAAATATTATCATTGACTTTTTTCAACAACTTATTTCAGCTACCGCAATCAAAATGTTGAAAAATATATACTTATTTCGAAAGCTAAAATTTAATTGTTGACAAACATATCTTTTATGAACAACTGATAATGGCCATCAAAATATAAAATTGTTAAAAATATATTTATCTTCATGGGAGTCCATAATACTTATCAGGTGTTATTTTAGAATTCTGTGTTATTGGAATCATTGTTATTTGTAAAGAAGTTATTAAGCATAAGTTTTTAAGAGCATATGGTATTAGGGAGTTACTACACCTCATACTCAATGATTTAACTCTTAATTTATACCAATTATTGGGATAAACTTTCTATCTTTTTTTAATGGTTTGAGAATTCTCATTATCTATCTCGATGAGGAAAAGTAGCATTTTTTGCAATTTGACGTTCTTATTTTTTTTTAATTGTGTTTCATTTTTATCTTCAAAGTAAAATATGATTTAGAGATGTGCAGGGACCAATGGAATTGCAGAAGCAACAATCCATGACCGCCTGGTAAGAATGCTTGAATTAGCTTGAGAAATATACTATGTTGTTCAATTCCAAGGACTTTTAAGGCCTTAGAACTAAAATTGTAGAGAATTTCATATAAAGCTTATATTTTTCTATTGTGTAATTGATTGAGTATTTGTACATTTATGGCTTCTGACATACGGATTAACTGTTAACAATCTCATTGTAATACCCGGGAAAAATTTTTGAAATTTAAAATGAAATGAAAGGGAAAGAAATAAAGTAGAAAATAATTTTTGAACTTAATTCAGGACCTAAGGAATTGGAAACCTGAATTAAATGGGGAAAAGAGAGTAGGGAATATTTTTGGGTATTTAAATTTGGGGTATAAGAGAAAATAAAATTTATTGGAAAGAGGAGGGATTTAATTGGGGATATTTTTCTACCTCTTATTTATTATAATTATTATTATTAGTGATTAATTATTAGTTATTTTATAATTTAAGTATTTAATTATTTTTATTATTTTTATTATTATTATTATTATTATTATTATTATTATTATTATTATTATTATTATTATTATTATTATATATATATATATATATATATATATTTAATTAATTTTTGGGGGGTGCGTGGGTTTGTTAAATGAAGAAAAGAAAGAATTAAGAAAGAAAAGAGAGGAAGAGAGAGAGAGAGAGAAACGTTCGAAAGGAAAGAAAGAAAAGAGAGGAAGAGAGAGAGAGAGAGAGGGTGGAGACGCGTGAGGGAAGAAGAAGGGGGAAGAAGGAGGAGGAATCTCACCAGAATCTCGCCGGAGGAGAGCTAGTTGACGACGGAAAAGCTCACCGGAGCTCGGGTACGACGTCTCCTACACCTTCCACCAATCGAATCAAAGGTTGGTAACCCCAATTTCATTCGAAAACCCCAATTTCTTCATTTTTAGGGATTTCTTCGATCCATCTTCGATTGGGTTGTTTCAAGGGTAGATTGAGACCTAGGAAGTGTTCTTGAACACTTAGTTGGGGTAAGAATGAGACTATACCCTCGGGTTTAGCCGAATTCGAATTTGAAAAGATTTGGGGTTAAAATTCTAATTATTCATAAATTAGGAAAATTGTGATAATTAGGATTGAGCTTGGATTTGAGTAAATAGGCTTGGATTGGAATTACTGAAATTATATTGTTGAAGTATTAGCTGTATAAGACCCGTGAAGAGCTGGCCCGAGGTTACTAATGTGGAACCTTGACATTAACGTGCCGGGTCCCTGCTCGGATTGCCCAATTACACTTTAAGGGTGATATTGAGGGCTCCAAACCTCTTCTTTTCAATCTTAAACACCCTAGAGTAATTCTAAATATGCTATCAAGCATCAAGAATTTTTTTAGGTACCTTGTTGTTTCTCAAGGATGGAAACTTGCGGAACAATAAAGTCCAAAATTTAAAATGGCAATTTAATTCTTTCGTAATTATTAGGAAACCTTAAGTAGGATAGTTTAGAAGCATATCGAGGTTTAGTAACTCAAATCCAAGGCTCTAAAATTAATTCAAGGTGAGCGGTAATTATACGAAACCAAATATGTAGCACTTGAGACTCTCATGGAAGAGAGGGAAGAAAGATAAGACCAAGAACTCGGTTCTTGGCGACGTCTAGGTGCATTTTTAGGCACGAGCATATCATACGCATATGAGTTGCATATAGTTAAGATTGTTAACCACGTGAATGCAATTGCTAGGGAACCACGATTCGTCTGGAGCGGGAGTTACTCCAGGACAAACGCAAGGAAGCCGTCTAGGTGAGGGGTTTCCCATCCTTGCCCTACAGGGTTGATTGAGGATGTGGATACGTGGTTTGCCTACTTGCCTATTTGTAAGAATTATTTAGTGGTTAACATGCTATTGTTGTTCCTAAACTGTTATATATGAAAGTATCTGTATATGTGTGTTTGACTATAGGTAAAAAGGTACTGGAGGCTATCCATGTGGTGACATGAGATACGCCGAACAGTACAAGCAAGGGGGTAAGTTACTGATTGAGTCCAATGTTTGGTTTACCATATTAATTAGAAACTCACCTAAGAAATCATAAAGAAAGTGTTGCTAACGTCGACGTTTTATGGTAATTGAACTTAGGAAAGACCTTAGAGCTAGGTTATGATCTAAACCAAGGGTTTGGGAACAATATGAGGATTAATACGATCTCTTAATTGATTAGTGAGTCGTAGGGATGTCCACACTGGCTAGGTAAAGTCAGTTTAGGATAGTAATGGGTAGATAGAGTCAGGATCCTAGCTGAAAGCTTGGGAAGACAAACAAGTTAAAACAATTGCCCGTTGAGGCCATTGCCCTAGCCTGGCACTAGGGTCAGTTAAAGAGTAATAGATTTGCCCGTTGAGACCATTGCCCTAGCCTGGTACTAGGGTCAGTTAAAGAGTAAAGCATTTGCCCGTTGAGGTTATTGCCCTAGCCTGGCACTAGGGTCAGTTAAAGATTAAGAGAAATTGCCCGTTGAGGCCATTGCCCTAGCCTGGCACTAGGGTCAGTTGATTGAGTTACAGTTTTCATATGATATGTTAATTATGACTGTTTGATTATGAGAAGCATGATAGAAAAGCATGATCTGTAGGTTTATCTTTGATTTTAATGTTATATTAATATTGCCTGATCGTAATATAACATTTGAGAAACTGGACTTTCATGCGCATGTGATTGTGGGTGTTTCCCTTTCCCCAGCTGTAGTGGTACGCGCCGCTACGCCGAGGATGGGAAGCTTCTCACTGAGTCTGTTTGACTCACTCCCTCTGCTTCAATATTTCAGATACAGGGATCGGGCAGGCATCGACGTCCGGACAGTGATACGGACATCAGACCATCCTTACGCTCTTGTTCGCGTGGGTGGACTCCTTTTGGTTATTTTGATTTCACTTGTTGTATATATTTTAAAGTTGTAAGAGTTTTATATATACATTTACAGCTTTTGATATGTACTTACACTAGAATTGTCGGCTTCACATGTACTTAAAGACAGGGTCCAGTTGGGGATAAACTAGGATTTATGTTTAAGTATATAAACTTCTGCATGTGAATAGGATAGATCGTACGCATTGAGGCGTACGGTCAATATGATACGAATATATATTATGTGTGCTTGCTGCATGTGAATATGATAGATCGTACGTATTGATACGTACGATCAATATGATATTAATATTTACATTATGAGTGCTGATGAATATATCTATACACTGGATTGAGCTGAAGCGGTATTGAGCGAACCGTGGATTGCAGGTTAATTAGGCCACCAGTGAGGTGTGGCTACTAGCATGATAAATATATATTGATTGTCTAGCAGGGTAGTTATAATCATGTTTACAGGATAAGGCTTACAGGTTTAGAGGTAAAAATCTATTCCCGTGCCGGTCACATACTCCCTATTTGGGGTCGTGACACTCATTATGCAATATCTTCCATTTTAGTTTGTAAAAATTTCAAACCATAAGATATCCATTTGGAAACAAGTTTATAAAACATATGATTAACAAAGGTCAAAGCTATTATATCACCTTCAAATTGGAATTTCGGCAGTTGAAAAAAAATCTGACATAAACCTCTGCTATTAAGAAGTTATTATATTATTCTTAATTTTATTCGACATAACTGCAAACATATCACGTGCAGAGCATGGGTACAAAGACTAGTTTAAATTAAAAGTAATTACACGTTAAGTACGTGTGTGTGTTTGACCATTAATTGATTAAGCCAAATAATTAATTAATGGTTAAAACCCCAAATTGGTCCTCTACGTTTCACCCAAGTTTCATATTAGTCCTTTATGTTTCAAAAAGTTTAAATTGGTCCTTTATGTTTGCAAGAAGTTCCAAATTGGTCCTTCCGTCCAATTCGGTCTATTTTTTCCGTTAAGCGATGACGTGGCCTGCTGAGGTATCACAGTCTCTCTCCTACGTGTACTGCTTGGCTGACGTGGCTTAAGTCACTTTAAAATCAGGGACTAAAATGAAACAAAATAATTTTTTACAAATGAAAAATATAATTTTCATTTTCCCATCTTCTTCCTCATTGCTCCCCCTATGCTTGGCTGACGGCTATGAACGAAGTGGCCAATCTCATTGGTTGGGTAATAAGGAATAGGTCTGTATTAATAATCTCCTCTCTCTTACAAACAAGCAAGGCAACACTCAAGACAAGAGAGAAGAGAAAAATTTACAGAGACGAATCTCTTCTCGATGCGATGTGATCCCCTTCGCCTCCCATTCGATCCTTTATGTCCCTCTCTCAATTTCAACTACTTTTTTCTTTTCCATTATTTCAGATCTACTCTAAAACCCTTTCCTTCCTTTAATTCTCTGCATTTCAATATTAGGGTTCATGTGGAGGATGTCCATGGCTGCAATCGAAGGGGGGCTATGAGGAAGAAGAAGATGGAAAAGTGAAAATTACATTTTTCATTTGTAAAAAATTACTTTGTTTCATTTTAGTCTCTGGTTTTAAAGTAATTTAAGCCACGTTAGCCAAGCAGTACACGTAGGAGAGAGAGTGTGACACCTTAGCAGGCCACGTCATCACTTAACGGAAAAAATAGACGGAATTGGACGGAAGGGCCAATTTGAAACTTCTTGCAAACATAAAGGACTAATTTAAACTTTTTGAAACATAAAAGACGAATATAAAACTTGGGTGAAACATAGAGGACCAATTTTGGGTTTTGACCTTAATTAATTAATAGTGACGAAATCAGAATGAATTGAAAGTAAGACATTGCTTGTCTATATTTTACTTTTCTATGGGTAAAAGGTCAAACTAACTATATATGTCCTAATACTTTTAATTTTTATAATTAGCTCCTTATATTTACCTCATTTAATTTGTATGAAACTAACTATATAATTGAATTTATATATATCTATATTAATATGGCTGTGATCCCTTCTGGTCATTGGGGTCACAAAATAGCCATATTTTCTAATTAAAAAATAACAAAAAAAAAATTGATTGGAGGAAAGGTAAGTGAGGAAGTTGAGATATATATATAAAAATATAATGGAAGGTAGTGGGAGATAGAAAACATATATGATGGTAGTTACTAAAAAAGTGGAAAAGTAAATAACTTCCCATCATTTAATCTATTATTTTAAATTATGATAATAATTATAATTTAAAATTTTAAAAATTATGAAATATATTATTTTAAAATATAATAATTATATTTTAAAAAATTAATGATAGATTGCATGCACGAAGGTGCATGCGAAGCCTCTAGTCTATATATCTATATATCTATATATCTATATATATTATTAAAGGAACATACATAGGGTAAAATCTTGCCATGTGGCTTAAAGTACATGCTTTGCAATGTTGCCATGTCACCATCAGGATGCAATTCTAGCAAAGCAATGCCAAATGTCTATTTTCTACTAATTATTGTAATTTTCATTCTGTATTTTTAACACTAATATAATATAGTTTAATGGGCTTTTATTACCGGCATGAGGCTTTTATTACCTATAGGCTATAGCATTTATTTGTGATAGGTTTTGTGCATGCCAATATTTAACATTTATTGTAATTTACTGCCATTAGATGTTTTCTTCAACTGTCAAACCATAAAATTTTTTAAAATAAAATGATAAATGGTTTTCCATTGTGAGAAAGAATATGTGAGCACTGAGCACCAGTGTTAAAAAAATATTTACGTCAATTACCATTGATCTTGATATGGTAATATTGCATTTTGTTATTTATGCTTTTTTTTGTTATGTTTAGTGCTCATCTATATATCTATATAGATATCTATTAATCTATTAATCTATTAATCTATATAAAGGAACATACATCAATCCATTTCTTGACACATGTACTTAGTGGAGCCTCTACTCATCTTATAGCTAATCACTGCTGAAATGAATCGTGGTCCGCCTAATTCATGTGTCAAAATTTTCTCTAATCATGCTTCCACATAGGCAAAGCATTACAGCTTGGAATTTTAAAACAGTAATCATGCATATATAAACCTCAATCACAAATTATAACTGCTATCTTAAATTCGGTTTGACCATCGCATTAACTTTATTGTCTTATTTCATGTTCCAATCTCATATTTATATTATTAAAACTAGTATTGAACCTGTGCGATGCACGAGAAGTGATTAGTAATTATTTTGAGTAAATTTAAATATTTTGAAATATAATCATATATTAATCTTAACATATTAATTTCAATATATAGTAGCAAAGAATACTATTGATCAACTAATACTTGACAAATGCTATGATATGGATTATTCAAATGTATAACACTATAGAATTATATTATAAATAAATTAAAACAAAAGAAATTTATAAAACATAATAATAGTAATATATTACAAAAAAAATAAATCATAATATAAATGATTATTTATAATAAAAGTAAAAAAAAATAGCATTCAAATATAACTGTAAAAATAACGTGTGACACAGATGGTAATTAAGAGTTTTGTGTTACTTTAATTATCGCTTCCCGGGTTCAATCCCTGAAGGGATGAAAATATAGCGTTATTTGTTGGGAAGGTCACCTCATGAATCTTGCAGTACTCGAGAAATTAGCCATCAAATCCGATTTGGTAATTACTCTACTTTTTATAACGTGATGAAATTATATTTTTATCCTTATTTTTTTCACCCACTTTATTCCATTATCACTTTTAATATAAGCTCACTTTTATTCCATTCACATCACTTTCATATTACATTTTTTCATTCCCTTATGCAATCGCATTACATCCTCCATTCTCATTACCATTCCTATTACATCATCTACCTCACTAACCAAACACACCCTAAGTTGATTCTTTGTCATTTTTGTCCAAAAAATTTATTTATTGTTAATTGAGTTTATAAACTTTTACTTTGAAACATCTTACATTTGAACCACCTACTTTAAAGAGTGATATAATTGTATAGTGTGATTTTCTTTCCTTGCACAACGTGTTCTATTTTCTTCTCTAAAAAAACAAAAAAGAAAGTAATAAATTTATTTAATGAGATCTTTTTTTTACCTTCACAACTCCATTCCCCATTTTTTTCTTGTGATCTTCTTTCTTGAGCATTTTCCTTCAGGGTTGCAGCCATGGTTAACACTGATTCCATAAGAACCGTCGTTGGGATAATTGGTCAGTGTACAACCATATGAATCATTGAATTTATAGAACATCAATTTCCATGTTTTTAGTTTGTGAATTAATAAAGACTTATTACTCAGATTCTTAATTCTTATTTGCAGGAAATGTCATATCTTTTGGATTATTCTTGTCTCCCCTGTAATTTGACTCTCCTTTGGATATCTTAATTGATATATATAGATATAATTAATTAGAGTGAATAATGAATGTGGATTATTTGTATAGTCTTCAATATCCTTATGTGTACTTTTCACCCTTAACTGTCATGTTATGGAATCTCACTATGTCTTATACATTTTAACTCCATCTTCTTCTTTTTTTCTTAATATATCATTTTGATTATTTTTTGTTTTAATGAGCAGCATTTGGTGATTAAAACAAAGAGTGTGACATACATGCCTTTCTAACTTTCACTTAAAAACTTCGCCAATGGACTCATCTGGGTGATTTATGTTATCTTCAAATGGGATCTCTACCTTGTGGTAATGTTAACTATTATTATTATCGTAGTCTGAAAAAACGAAAAAAAAAACTAATTAAATAACATTTGCAATATCATATCCCCAATGGTTTGGGAGCACTTTCTGGATTGGTGCAGCTCATCCTCTATGCTTGTTACTACAAAACAACCGATTGGGGAGAGGACAGACCACAATTCGAAATGAGCAAAGTCTAAAGAAATTGAAGATAACTTCATCAAATGTCGTGGGGTCTCCTAACCTTTCACTCACAAATCAAAACATAAGTGCAATAATCACATTTTTCATTCTTTGTAAAAGCAATAGAAAAGTACTCTCATTTCTATGGCCTCTGTCTATTGCATTACAAGTATTATAGTTTGCACCAAGTGATCGTACTAAAACCAAATAGATTCATTTTAATCACTTCAATCATGAGTATAACAATATATATAATATAATATAATATAATATAATATAATAGTGGTAATTACAAGACCAAGCTAAATTTAATACCCATATTCTACAAAACCCATACCAGGTTTGTACCCAACGAATTCATCGTTTGTCGTGGGACCAAAGGACTAAGTAAGGTTCATGGTCCTCTGTGCTTGCGGAAACGAAAACAACCTTTTTGTTGAACCACCGGGATTGAGAATTGAGAATAGATTATTTAAATTGAAAAAGGTAGTGTCATTCCTTAATCCTAAGTCGAACTCACCAATTGCACTGAAAAAGAAGAACATAAACAAAATAAGAGACAGAGAAAACAGGACAAGAGCCAAAGTACCAAACAGGAATAGATGGTTGAAGATTACAAACCTTGAAGCTGGAGAGACATGCACATTCTCATTTTGCCTTCCTTTGAGCAAAGAAGAGAATTGATGCAAGATCCAAACTCAAAATGGTGTTGTAGTCTGAAAAGCGTGCGTGATTTGGCTATTAATTGGACTCTGCTGATTTACGATTTCTAGCTGTGAATCATATTGAATTTAAAATCCCTTTAACACAAATGAACTGCCCAATTTTGATGCAAAAGAAGAGAATATACTAATGTTTGGCCAAATAAAAAAATTGAAACAATTATTAATATATTGAAGAGTGAAGACACCTATGAGGTATCATGATGATTTCAAGATACTTCCAAATGAAAAGAAAAAGTAAGGTTTTTCAATTTAAATAATCAATTCTTAATTCCCAACTCATCAATATAATAAGAATTATTTATATATTCTCAATTGCACTACCTTTTGATGTGTCACTGGCTTCTAGCATGGAAACCACTTCATCCATCCCAGCATCTTTTCATTACATTCGCTATAGAGCTTGGGCACCATCTTGGTATTTCTTCTAGTCTCAAATTCTATGATTTCCAGCAGAACAAATAACATTACAAGACAGTGTAAGTCACCACCCAAGATGACAAAGATGTGAATAGTCAAATTAAAAATCTAAAAATAGACAGTGAATCATATTTCAACCATGGAATTTTAGGACAGTGTAAAGTTAGTATGTCATCATAGTCTCATCAAGATACTGATATGATAAACCCGACAAAAATCTCTCAGTTTCAACCTTTTCCCCCTAGCCAATTTCTGCAAAAAAAGAAAAGAAAAAGAAAAATACACAAAATAGATTTAAGAGTGATAAAATATAAAAATAGATAGTAAATCAGAAATCTGAAAGCACAAAGAGATACCTTTAGATGCTGTGAATGCTTCAAAAAAAATTAAGTGGCAATGCATTAGCAGTATTGATAAATTGTCTTTTTATATTGATTATAAACACGGTAATAAATCTATAAATTCGTAGTTGTTATAGAATAATTGATTGGAACTTTAAAACTCATAACAGATGCATTAATAAATCAGTTATGCGATGTCGTGATTAGGTGTAATGATTAACTTTAATATCATTCTTTTTTAAAAAAAAATTGTGAATGAATTGGTTAGTGCTGACAAGTAGGCATTGTGTGGCTCAATGGACATCAGTTTCATATAGATTTATATGCAGTGCACCATTTATTTTTATTATCCTACAGTTGGCAATATAATGCAACGTTTTTTTTTTCATATAATGCACCGTTTATATGTAACTTATCAATAATACCCGAATCCAATCAAGATACACAAATTAGCAATATAATGCACCGTTTTTTTCCCCATAACTAGTAATTCTACCCATGCCCTGCACGAAATATATTTGCAGTTAGGTTAAATTTAAATAAGTTGAGTAGAGTACATTGAAAAGGATAATATGTTAAGACTAAAATGCTAAAATTGAATATACGAAATTAATATTAGTTCTATTTGACATTTTGGAAAATCTCTTTGAAGACAACATTTGTAGTAGTTCTCATCTGACGACGGTAGGCATCGATCACAAGAATCTTCAAACCTGATCGTTTAGTAACACGCGATACAGCAACATAAAGTTGGCCATGGCTAAAAACAGGGCGAGGAAGATATATACAAACGTTAGACAATGTTTGTCCTTGACTCTTGTTAATTGTCATAGCAAAAGAGAGGACAACAGGAAATTGCCGCCGTTGAAACTTGAAAGGCAATTTATAATCGGAAGGAGTTATTAACATATGTGCTATAAGGACCTTCTCCCCTGCAAATTTACCTGACATGATAGATGCTTCAATCACGTGTTCACACATCCTAGTTAATATCAGTCGTGTTCCATTGCATAAACCCATTGAACGGTCAATATTACGGAGAAGCATTATTGGTGCACAAACCTTAAGTTTAAGTTGATGATATGGTAGACCTGAACCGCATATGGTGTTGAGGAATTCAGTTGTGTATACTTCAGCGAGTTGATCTTGTGGATCTTGATTACAAATTGTATCTGAACTTAAATATGTTCGCTCTTCACCTGGTAATAAGCCTAACATAAACTCATTCACTTGAGCAACATCATCTAATGTTGGTGACAATATAGCCCTTTCACTGAAGTAGACATAGTTTTTATAATTGTCCAACAATTTCGGATAGGTGCTTTCTACAATAGCTTGAATAGGGTCTTCAGCATCATCAATGGTAATTTCATGTTCTTCATCATTCATGATTTTGCCAATGTTTCCCTCACCTACTTTCAAGATCCATTCAGCAAATCTACTTATGCTGGAAATTTCTTCAACACTATTACCTTGAGATAGCTTCATGTTTTTGGTTAAAGATAATACCTTGCACGAGGACCACAAATACGAAGAATTTAATGAAGCCAAGACGATATCTTCTCGGCCAGCTCTGGGAATAACAGGTAGAATTTGCCTAAAGTCACTGCCAAGGACAACCACTTTTCCACCAAAAGGATGTTTTGCTAATGCTGCATTTTGGGAATGCATTATATCTCTAAGAGTGCGATCTAATGCTTCAAAGCAATGCCGATGCGCCTTGGGTGTCTCATCCCAAATAATTAACTTTGTGTGTACCATAAGTTCAGCCAAATCACTTCCTTGAACTATATGACAAGTCGAATTCCCATCAATATTCAAAGGGATGGCAAATCTTGAATGAGCAGTCCTTCCTCCAGGTATTAGTTGCGAAGCAATACCACTTGAAGCAACTGAGACAATATTTAGGAAAATCAAATCAAATTAATATAATCATAAATATTTAAATGATTTAAGATGATTCTAAAATATTTATGTTTAACTAAGACAAACCTGCAAGCACAATTTCTCCCTTAGATCTGATAGCAGATGTAAGCGTCTTCCATATATATGTCTTCCCAGAACTGCCAAATCCATTTACAAAAAAAAAACACCAGGTATTCCTCCATTCACAACAGACATGATTTTGTCATAAATAGACCTCTGTTCATTGGTTAATGAAGAAAGAAGGTGAGCATGTTCAGTTCGCAAAGCATTCCTGTCATAATTAAGTTCTTCACTAATAAGTAGATTCCCAATATTACGCATAACAACTTCATTAGGAATTGGCATTGGCGGAAAGTCAGCAAGGCTACGACCATTTATTTTAAGAAAATTCTCAATCTCTGCAAGAGCAATTTCTTGGACACGATCATCGTCCAAGTGTAGATCTACAATGTATACAATTAAAGCAACAGTAAATTTACTTATAAGTCAAGAAAAACTTGCTAGATTAAAAGAACATGAATTAAAATTCTCTTCATTAGATATAAATATACAAAATTGTCATCAAAGAATTTGTATTATAAGAACCTGGGTTGGCTGTACGATGTCTCTCTTTAAGCAAGATGTCATCAGATAGATACATCCATGTATTTTCCCAAACATGAGCAGGTCTGGAAATTGTGTTGTGAATCAATAAAATTGCAAACAGTTTGCGGAGATAAAAACCAGAACACCATTTGCTACCTTCTATAATCCCTTCTATATATTCTTTGTCGTCATCTAGCAATCACATGACATAACATGCATCTTTAAAAGTAGGATATAAAACACCGTTAATTGTTCTTATGTCTTCAAAACATGTTGGCCCTTTTTGAAACGTTAACAACAATCTCAAATAATACAATTCACCTGAACCTGGAGCAACATAATAAAGACGACCAATCGAACAACCTGATTTGCGTTCAAACCACTGTCGAGAATCAATTTTGTAAACAAACTTGGTCGGGAATTGTGAATAAGTTAGAAACCTAGCCTTGGGATATTTTTTGTTAGCTTCTAACCATGCAAGAAATTTTGTCTGTTTTACTGTAGCATTAAAAACAACAGCATCGATAGGAGCATTGTCAGGAAATACAACACCTTGTTGGTCAGGAAGACGAAATGGTAGACGCTCAACAGAAGGTTAATGGAAATTTATGTCGAACCCGAAGATTCTCCATACAGCTTCACAAGGTGAAATGTATCTACAGTCAAGATATGTTTTTATCTCATCACAATTCTCTTCAGATGATTCAGCACAATCTGAATTACAAAGAGCAGCAGTCACCTTATCATGACCTTTGCTAACATACTTGAATAAGTATTTAATTGAACGGGACTGGTTGCAGAATTCTACATTAATATGTGCCTGGTAACGAAGAAGTGTAGGATTGTATGGAACAACAAACCTATTATCGAGTTTAATCCCACTCTTCTCAATAAAAATACCACTATCACGACGGCGGTACTTGCAATATCCATCATCGTCAAATGACGTCATATCAGTGAACTTCTTTGGAAAATGTTTTGAACATCTGGACTTTACCATACATGGTGAATTTTTTCTATCCAATCCACAAGGTTGAAAAAAACAACTACCAAAGCTTCAAAAATATTTTAAAGAGTTAAATCTCCCTAGTTAATGGAATAGGTGTAATCTATAAAATTCTTTAAGATAAACTAAAATTGGTAACTAATCAAATAATTCTGCAAGGAAATATGGAAATATGTCCAATTGATTTGCTCTACGAAATCCGGTGAGATCTTTAGATAAAATAAATGATTTATGAGGATCTTGAAAATATTTTATCATGGATTCTTAATGAATAGTACCAAATTTTAAAAATTGCACACGTTATATTATTTTGAATACGATATGATTGTGGAATAATTAATAACAAATTGGCATGATTTAATTTGATTGCAAGAAAATAAATCAGTAAGTAATATATAACAAATCAATTTTAAGGAAAATTACAGGTCTATCCCTTTCAATTAATTCGATAAGACATAGGCGGATTGATTTCCCAAAGAAAACGGATTTCTTTAATTGGATAATAAGGTTATATTAAAGTTTGCATAGAAGATTGATAATAAAACAGAAAAATCATTACTCAAGTCTTAAAGAAATCAACATAAGATAATCCCTAATAATTTCGAAAAAAAATAACCATAGAAGTTCAATAAGTTCAAAAAGAATTGATTACATATCCAAAAAAAAACTATGGACCTAAAGAAAGAGGGTACTTTGTCCAGGAATATTTAAAATAACAACAAAACTAAATCTTAAGTACATCAGACGAACATTAGAGATGGATAGTACTTAAAAATTTTTGAAGCATATATCTCAACAAATGGGTCATTTTTAATGGCACGAAGTGTACTCCATCTGATGGTGCTATCAAAATTGAGGAGCATGATGTCGTTACGTCCATGATATTCAACATGTAGAGGCCAGGAATATTGAATTACAAATTGGTTGTCAACAAACCTACCAAACGTGTGTTGACATTGACGTATGGCCAAGAGAGTACGGGCCACCAGTATTGATGAGACTTGGCATCATACATGAGCTGCATAGTGATGTATCTGACTATCTCAGTCCCCTGTAGCTCACCACAAATAATTGCTAAGGAACCTTGGAACTCCACAGGTACATATGAAAATACGGGTCTATTAGAAGGACCAGATATAGTACTGAAGATACGGTCAGCAAAATCAAAACGAAGAATTATGGGCAATTGCTCAACGACTTCAATTGGAGGATAAGAAACCCAGTATATAATACCATTTATGCAGACAGACTTGGACTCCCATATATTTGTGTGAAAATCAGGAGGATTAATGTTAGTCCAAGTATGGGTAAGACAACTATAAAGCATGACCCTAAGTTGATTACCATTATTACTATCCTCATATATTACCAGAATATACATTGATGAGGACAAATCATTGAAGCCGAAATCAAACTTAACACGACCTGAAAATAACAAATTGGATAATTTGATATTAATGTTAAAAAGGATTTCGCTTTACTATGTCACATTATATATGTAAAGTCAAGTTCTACTAACTAAGAGATATCCATAAGGTAAAGCAAATAAAGAATATAATATAATATATGTAGTTAAATTAATTAGATAGTTAAAAGTGGAGTGAATAAGTATAAACCAGTAGGCATTGGGAGAACGAAGTCTTGAATTAGACGAACACGTTTAGTGGCAGGATTGCAAATGAACAGCCTCACAGTTTCATCGTCATTCGTCACTTTTACAAAAATAAGACCATTGTAAGTGCCAAGTAGATCCATGAAGATATTCTGATCCATAAGTGGATGGAGCCGAAGAACATTCAATAACTCTTCACCGTCAGCGTTTGAAGATACAGTGATAAGTCTGTCATATGCTTCTTCTGCAGATACAAATCGTGAACCAAGCAAGAATGAAGAATTCATGCGATCATGACCAAACTCAGTATGAATCCGGACGAAATTTGGGTTCTTGATAGTGAAGAACCAATTTTTGGAAACCAACTTAAATGCCAACAAATCGTTAGTACCACACCGAGACAGTATATTCACCATAAGCTCTGAAGGAATTTGTACACCATTTTCGAAACTCAGATCCATTCGCAAGGAAGAGAAAATAAGGTATAAAGAATGTTGGTTTTTATGAGTATAAGAGAACCAAAGAAACACAGTACTACTACAACTTCTTAATAGATGTTTGATATACTTGTAGGAGAACTGCTAGTTAGCGGTTAATTTGGAATGGATTTATGGGGATCACAATAAAAGGGTAATGGAAGAGTGGGGAGCAGACAGCTGTTTCTAAAATAAATTTTGTGGTATTTTCAATATAATAATTAATTTTAATGTCATATCATAATAATTACAATTTTAAATTTCAAAACAATTGAAACAGAAACCAAGATGATAAAACGAAACAATGATGGTATGGAAACTTAATAGATACGATATATTTATGGTAGATTTATTATTCTGTAAATAATCGATTGAAAGTTTAACTTTTTGAATAATTTCAACGTACAATTGACGAAAAAAATAAATTGTTTAATTTAATATGATTGAATATTATCAATAAAAAATTATTTCAATGTGAGAAGATTATGAAAAAGATTCAATAGAATAGTAGTGTTAATGGTAATTATGATTTTAACACATATTGATCGTGGTAGTTATAAAATAAAATAATCTTTATTTAAATATTTAATAATAAAAAATAATCCATTTTTAATTTTATAAAATATCAAATTTTAACATTCACATAAGAGCATGTGAAACATCTATTCTCTATAAATATATGGTTTTGGACCCTTATGGTCATTGGGGTCACAAAATAATTATTTTCTATAAATAAAAAACATGGAATAAAATAATACTGGTAGATATATGAGAGAGAAATCAATCATTGGTAAGGGTAATAAAAGTTGTGAGAAGAAAGCTACAAATATAAATAGATAATGATTTATTTTTTATATTTTACAATATAATAATAGTAATATTTGATATTATTGTATAATAAATTTTGAAAAATTCTTTGCATGCACCTTGGAGCATGCAAAGACTCTAGTCCATATATCTATATATATAGGGCTGTGACCCCTTCCGGTCATTGGGGTCACAAAATAACCATATTTTCTAATTAAAAAATAACCAAAATAAAAATTTATTGGAGGAAAGGTAAGTGAGGAAGTTGTGATATAATAGAATGTAGTGGGAGAGAGAAAACATATATGATGGTAGTTGCTAAAAAAGTGGGAAGTAAATAACTTCTCATCATTTAATTCTAATTAATTATGATAATAATTTTAATTTAAAATTTTAAAAACTATGAAATATATTATTTCAAAATATAAAAAATATATTTTAAAAAATTAATGATAGATTGCTTATGTTTTTCCACCATCTTTGTAGAAGCCATTTATAAAATATAATAGATATGAAATTCATAATACAATATATGTCTAAATACTGAAATATTATCTTTTCAATCACAAATAAAAGTAAGTTTTTAACTGGACATTAAAAAAGGTGTCCTAAAAAAAGATCAATTCAACAATACAATTGAAGAAATAATTAGAAAGCTTGAATTAAATAGCAAAATTGAATTGTTGATATAAAAGTGAATGCAGTAACTTGTCCGAAATTTAACAAAAAAGTAAAATGGCATGATGATTTTCTGGACATGGATGGTCAAATTTGTAAGCAAAATCAGAATAATTGAAGTCTCGTAATGTGTAGAACTTCTTCAATTATGCTGACCGGTAATTATGTGGTATAATAAGTTGATCAGCAGACTTGAATACGGACATTGTGGAATAAGTCTCATGCTGTGATCTGTAAACAATTTAAGCATCAAACGTTGGCAATACATATTTCGTATCATCAAAATTAATTGGAGACAAATGAAAATTATAAAGAATTAATATGAAATGAATAAATCAATACATTATACAATGATGATATCTTAATGAGAAACATTAACAAACATTGTTTGATAACTTCTGTATCAAGGATGTATCCCAAGACATTGTTATGACTTCAAATGATGGAGTTGGAACGCAGGAAGCTTCATTCACGAATATTTTAAAAAGGAACACCTTGTCAACTAAATTTCCTAAAACATTTGTGTGTTTAAGTGGGTCGTCACTAAGCTGAAAATGAAAAATTGGATGAGATAGTTGTTAATTGTATAATGAGAATAAATGAAATTGGAGTTATAATGGGAAATATAATGATCGACATATTAATACCTCTCGGCGAAGGAGTTTTGAAGCATCAGTCATGAGAAAGTTTGTCGCATCAGGATCTAAAATAATAAATCTTGCCCAACCAGTGTAGTCAATAACTTCGACATTAATTTTATACCTAATAGAAGGGGTAGCACTTGATTTGCCACATGAGTAACAATAATAGCAATCCTCATAAAGATCCAACTCCTCTGTACAGAACTCACAAGCATAATAATACCAATCCATTGATGTATTAACCTTAATAATAGTTGCAATTAGGAAATGCACAGCATATTCAGATGACATATATAAGTCACTTATGGTATTCATTTGAATATCAGCGAAAGTATCTTTCGAAAGTTCAGAAGAAAGATGTGACAATTGAATGTTTCAGAAATGATATGGTTTCAGCTCCAATTGTTTAAATTCTAGAGGAAGATTATCAAAACGGGTGATGTCCTCGTTAATCAGTAAACGTGTGGCTTCCATCGAAGTAATCAAATATTTTGAACCATGAAAATTAGCTACTTTGCACCACTGAACAGCAACGATAATCCTACCTCCACTAAAATTACGGATGAAGGATCTAAAATTCTCACAATGAATGCCGCACAAAACAACTTGCACCACATTACCACTGAAATACATATTAAATTATCTTGACATATATTTAAACAATTATATATTTGAATTAAGAAAAAGACATACTTAGAAGATGTACCATGCATCGTAGATTTCAATAGGTATACGATCTGTTTGGAAATTGTCGGAGAAATTACGACGAATGTTGGAAATGTTGCGCATAAGGCCTATCACATCTAAATTTTAACAACCTACATTAACTATAAGTCATTTATATACTACTAAGTATTATAAATATTGAAATTTTAAAACTTACCAATAAGAAGGGTGGAATCAACTAAACCACATCTAATGGACCGAAGGTTAACAAAATCGAAACCAAAATATTGAATATGAACATCATCTGAAGATTTCACAACTTTTGTCCTATATTGAAAAATAATTCTGTATTTGTGATTTGTCATGCGAAATGTCCCTATCGTTATGTGCAACATCAAACAATGACAGAATTATGACTTCTCCCTCGTTAAAAAGCCTCTTGAATCTCCTCTCGAATATGCCATTAATAGATGCACATATCTTGTTATTCTGAAATATTAGTCACAAGTTATTTCAATTAATTAATCAAATAGCAAGTTCTCCAATATAACGACAAATGTAAAGCAAACGTGCCTGGGAATCACACAGAATCATCTCTATGCGGTTCGATGGAGGAGAATTCTTGTAGCAGTTACTGGGTAATGACCATAAACGAACTACACGTGCCTTGACACGAAGATCTTTTCTAAAAGGTGTGATCGAACTAATAAGATTATTGCTTCCTTCACACATCTCTGTTTGAATTATATCAAAAGGTGTTTCTGAGGGAGATTAAAAACTAACTTATGAATTAAGATGCAGGTTCGAATAGAGTGTCGTTTATAAGAATGATTATTCTATAGTGAAGGATAGAAAGGAAAACAAACTATAAGGATGAACAAATAGAAATCGGAATTAAAAAGGGTTGACGAAAATAAGGAGGGAATTTTTGGAGGGTAAATTGACTACCTTCAAAATTATTAATGATTTGTCAATATTAAAATTTAAAGCTTATCAATATATAATCTAATCTAATCTAATCTTTTAAATAAGATTATTGATTTGTCATAATTATCAAGATAAAAAAATTTAGAAATGCATAAATTATGAAATATACTTTGTAATATCCAAAATCAATATGATTAATAGAAAAGACGCAAACCCTAAAGTGATGGTTTTGGTATGACTTTAGTTTTATTTATAAGGATCTTTATTCTATAGTGAAGGGTAGAGAAATGAAGGAACTATAAGATTGATCAAATTTTATACGCAATTCTATAAAAATATGGAAATAAGGAGGGAATTCTTGGAGGCCGGTAACATTGCTAAATCAAAATTATTCCATGAATTACAAATATTCATTTCTAAATCATATCAATTAGATATGGGTTGGTTGTTTAAATATTTAGATAAATAATATTGTTCCCTCATTAATATTATAGATCAATCAGTGAAATTGAAGAAAAATAGAATAAAATTTCGGCCAAATTTGATATAATTAATGAACGTGATCCAAAGAATTTAAAGAAAATGGAGAATGGTAAAACATGATTATTGATTTAATTATAAGATAATGTATATAATGATGATTGGTAAATAACTATAACTAATGTGAACTGACATCAATGTATATTTCATTTTAATGTATTGTATAATAATTCCTTGCGGTGGAATTTATTATTATGCTATATGAATTATCTAAAAGATTTAGTTTCAATTCCGAAATTCAAAATTTAAGATGGATATCAAATAAGTATTTAAAAATTTGAGTAAAGTATGTTTTTGGCATTATTTGACAAATAGATTTAAAACATTAATGGAATGAATGAAATTATTAGGAGCCGATATATGGATAAACTCATGTAGAAATTAAAGTAACATCTTCCATTGACATAAAAGAAAGGTCATAGCGTGTCCATACTAATATATCTTGCAAAGTATTCGAAGATGTCAGTTAAAAACAAACGAAAATAAAAAGATATTGTACTACATAATCCTGGTCGAAGGCTTCCATGAGAAAGTGCTCTTGAAAACACAATTGTATGGCTTGGGGACAACAATCTTCACCATGTCACATAGTTGACCTCCTGGAAATGTGAAGACGTCCTTGTAACAAAGGCCATTGTTCACATCCACCTTAAAATGATTGTCACAGTGAAAGACAAACTTGTCATTCCTATAAGTAAGGAATTTCATCCAGATAGGAAGATCTTTAACGGCTTTCACCCTACGGAATATTCTTGTCCCATTAGATGAGTTCTGCATCACAAAAAGAGTATAATGCCTAGTAGTCTCCAAGCTGCCAGAAGTCCAAGTAATGATACCCACAACACCATCTACTTCGCAGAAGAAAAATTGGTCACCAACAATGTTGATGGAGACATGATATCGGACCCATGTACTTTCGGCAATATTGAAAGCAATCAGTGATCTCTTACAGTTGGAGGTTTGAGCATTTTCCGTTGCAGAAATCCAGTACAGAATGCCACTGATGTGAATATATCGATCGTATATCAGTGAGACATCTATTACAGGTTCTTGTATAGCTGACCATGTGTGATGAACGATGTCATAAACAGAATATGACGAAGGGATTCCATGAAGGTCATCCTTCCACATCCTGACTATGGACTCATGTCCAGTAGCATAATTTGCACCAAAAGCTGATAATACTTTACCTGAAAGAATTGGATAAATAAACTGTAAATAAACAACTTGAAACTGCCATCTGAACAACGTGAAATGTAAAAGATAAATAATAATTAAATTACCACTATCAGATGTGGGTTGAATAGATGGAACAATCCGAAAAGATGAATTTGTAAGGTTGCAGAGTGAATATATTTCGTTCGCAGCGTGAGTTGCAAAATCTATGCAGATGATTCCATTGACTACCCCAGTGAGATTTCCGAAACGACAAGAAACATCCGTAGGTAGTGGTGGAAGAGGGGTTAAAGTTTCATCAGAATCAAATTCACTATCCTTGATATACATCACTATTGATTCAACGGATGGATCGTTAAATGAGCATAGAACAACGGGAGGATTATAAACAGCCATAGAAACACTTTTGCTAAGGATGCACTTTAATTCCCTTGAGAGACAATAAAAACAGACCACTCAAATATCATATGAAAAAAGAATTGAGAGGGAATAATTATCAAGATCTTTGTATTATTTTTAAAACTTCAAATCAGAGACGTAAAACGGTTGACCTATTATAAGCATAGAAATATAAATCTAAGTAACTCATCATGGTTGAATAGTCATAATGAAGTTATACTATTAAATAATATTGTCTTCAAAATAAACCGTAAGACATATTATAATGGACAAAACACGTAGTAAAGGTGAAATTTAATAACCAACTTCATTAGGAATTAGCGAATAAAATGAAAGATAAGTAAATGAATTTGGACAAATTAGAAGTACAAAATGGTGGAACCTATAAGAGATAAGTCAGGTAAACCTTGAACTAACAATTTTGACAAACATTCCTCTTAATAAAATGAAATAAAAAAACACGGAATATAAAACCTAGATAACTAAAATATGAACATCATAAGATTAAAATAGAGTTAACGACAAAGAAAAGATGATTAAAAGGACATATTTGAACGTTTCTTCAAAAGTGGTGGTGTAAGAATAAACAAATAAAAAAAAAGATTGACGGAAGAATAAGACAAAACAGTGGGCCATCAGAATGAGAAAGAAACGAATCTCAATCCGGATATTTGGCAGTACTACTAAAACATAATATGAAGTAAATACATACCTAGAAGGATTGAAGATGAAAGAAAGGGTTTTTGACTGTGGAGAAACGGCTGCAGTAACCCTAATCCTCAAAATAGAAGAAAGAGACGATGAAAATTTATTAAGTAGTGATCAAACTGGGCTTAGTGGGCTATTTTTGCCATCAAAGTTTACTTACTTCAAAAATAATTCATTGGACCGTCAAGGGCGATTTCGTCATACACGAAATTAAAGAACAAAAATTATTCTTCCGTCAATTTTAATTGGAAGATTATAAGTCTAAATCAATTTAAATATTTATTTAATAATAAATGAGCTAGGAAATTGAAACATAGATTGATATTATATTCTTAATTTAGATCTATGAGAATGATTTAGTTAAATAAATATTTCTATTCAAAATGTTACAAATTTAATTTTGTTTTTAAATTTAAGGAAATTAAAATCGCGAAATTATAGGAGATAACTTAATAAGAGTATATATAACAAAAATATCAATATAATTTTTTTTAAAAAAAATCATTATCAATGAAAAATAATTAAGATTAAATAAATGTATGTATTTAAATTATTTTAACTGAAATTATTCTTAATTTAGTTTGGATTTGAAATACAGTAAATCCAAATATAGCAAATATGGAAGAAATCTTAATAATAATATTGATAAGAAATAGGAAATAAATTAGATATATCTAAAAAGAAAAAGAAGACTACCAAAGGAATATCAATTTTTTTAAATAGATATATTTTAGTAAATTAATCTTAAAGTAATTTTGAATTGAAATACACGAAATTAAATTGGCGACATTAAGGGAGATATCTTAATAAACATAACTGAAAGAAAGAGAAAATTGAATTAACAACGGAATATGACTTTGTTAAGGTTGTAAATTTGCAAAATTTAAGAAATTTAACACCCTTACAGAATTTAATATAGAGTTTACATAACGATATATATATGTATGGTTAAGTAGCATAAAATAAGGAAATCATAATGATATAGTGTAATATTCTTTTATGTACAATAAAGTAAAATGATTATTTTAAATAAATTATTTTAAATTTAATTTGGAAATTTAATAACCGAAATCCAAATCGCGTAATTATAGGTGTCCTCTTAATGAGGATATATGTAACAATTAAGGAATAGATTAGATATATCACTTTGTTTGAATAATTAATTATAATTAAATTATTTTTAGTCAAAATTGGAATTGAAATCTATAAAATTAAAATCGGGAAATCATGGGAGATATCTTAAAAAGGATATTTGTAACAAATAAAAAGTAAAAAATCAACGCAATATCACTTTGTTAAAGTTGAAAATTTGTATAATTTAATTATTTTAATACCGTAAATGCGGTAAAGAAAGCTTTGACATAAAATTATTTATATGTAGGAATTAGTCATTTTAAAAAAGGAAATCATAGGGGTATGGTGTAATATTCTTTTATGGAGAATAAAGTAAATTGATACTTTTAGATTAGTTCTTAAAATTCTTTGGTTAATATTAAATGGGTTAGGCAATATTCGCCAACAAATATGGATATTCATTTATGCTTTAACATTGATTTCATAAATAGTAAAACTGTAAGGTAAGATTCATCAATATTCTTGTTCATTTCGAATTCAAATAAATTAATTTGATTATTTTAGAGTAATTCTCATAATTAGATGGTCAATATTATTTGAAATGTAGTCTGGAATTTAATTAAATGAACTCCGAAAATCGCGTAATTATTGGAGTACTCTTAAAAAGAATATTTGTAACAAATACGAAATAAATTAAGTTTATAGAAAAAAAAAAGAAATTATCAACTGATTCTCAATTTGTTCAAATAATTAATTATAATTAAATTATTCTTAGTCTAATTTGGAATTGAACTTTACAAATTTGAAAACGGCAAATTATGAGAGATATCTTAATAAGGATATTTGTAACAAATATAAAAGTAAATAATCCAAATAATTAAATTTTTTCTAAATGAATCAAATCAATTTAGATACCAATAAATAATGCATAATTTTTGCAGACTCTTGCCTAACAGATTGCATCGTTATGGGATATCCCTTGGCTTACGTAGAGGATATTTAATATTTAGATATTTAATCAATTTTAATTTGATAATTCTAGAGGATTTCTCATAATTAAATGGTTACTATTAATTCGGTTGGGCAAAATTGGACAAAAAATATGCCTTATTTAACGGAGAGTAAATTGATTTGATTCGTGGAGATAAAATGTGATTATTTGTTTAATATTAAGTAATTAATATAAGTAGATAAAAATTTAAAAAAATCATCTTTTTGAAGATCTGGACGTTATACAAACCTCATAAGGAATAATGGTAAATATAAATAATAATAAAACTACGAAATCAACATAAATAGTTCAAAAGTGATGGAAGCATTAGAAATTAGGTTCGTACCAAAAAAAAAGGTCTAATAGATTTCGTTTGTATTTAAACTATTTTCAAAATTGAAGAAGCAAAACAAAATTGAATGTCATCTAATACAGCATGCTCATTAGATATGAAAAGCTGGACAAAATGACTGTGCAGGGGGATGTAAAGAATTGAAGGAATAGAAAAGTTGATTGTGAATTTAAAATTCTGCAATCACTTCAGATGATTGGTTGTGAATTTGAATGGCCTAAACTACAAGCAGTGAGTGTGAGCGAAGTTCCTCAAATGATGAAATTTTCCGAGGGAAACCCACTCACACCAAAGTTAAATGCAGTTTATGTAACCTTTATCAAGAAATATTGACAAGGAAACTTGAACGATTCCATAGTGTACTTGTGGAACCAGCACAAACACTACACATGTATGTACCATTTATCAATAGTTTACTTAATTCAGGCCAAAATATATTAATAACTTCGTTTAACTTTGAGATTTGTGGTAATAGGATATGGATTCTCAATCATGATAATAGTTCTGGATTCATATGCCTCTTTCTGAGTTTTGTTTTTAAATCTAAATGTTAAGTTCAATTTATCTTTGGAATATCAACTTTTTTGGCTCTTAATTAGTTAATTGTGCAAATGGAGAGGTTTCACTTGATTGGTGAATTTATGCAATTTTTCTATCTCTTGTCAGCAAATAAAGTTCAGCTATGGAAGTCCACATTAGCATTTTGAAAAAAAAACTAAAAGACCCTTTCTTCTCCCTCTAGAATGCGATCATAGCCGGTTTTGGGTAGAAGTTTTCTTTCATCTCTGATTTTTAATGCTGAACCTTGATATTCTTGCTGCACATTGGAGAAGAGGATGATGATATTGCTGCTAAGAGAGACCAAATTCATGTTTGAGATTTGTGGTTTCAATTCATGATATTCTCTACTTTGTATTCTTATTATGATTTTGTTGGATGTACAAAGTAGCATGACCAAGCATTTTTATGTTTTATATGATGACTTATTATTTTTGTGTCAAATATTAGATTAAATCTTACAAATCAAATAATAATGTTGAGTTTACCATTTTTGCATCAAATACAATAAAAGAAGAGTCAGAATGAGAGGCAAGACTGAGAAGTAGAGAAAGAAGCAGAGTGGGAAAATGAAAATGAGAAAAAGTTGAGATATGAGAATAAAAATACATAATGATTTGAAAAAGATGAAGAAAAAAATATATAATGGTGTGAGAAAGAGATTGTGACAAAAAAAAAAGAGCAAGGATAGGAGAAAGATGAAGAAGTGTGAATAAGAGAAAAAGAAATGGAGGGAAGAAGATAAACATAAAAACAATAAAGTAAATCGAGAAAGACATAGGGACAATAAAAAATGCAGGGCAAATACTCATTTTGATCCTCTATGTTTTACCTAAGTTTTAAATTGGTCATTTATCTTTCAAAAGTTCTATATTGGTCCTTTATGTTTTTCAGAAGTTTTATATTTGCCCTTCAAGTTTCATTAAAGTTCTATATTGGTCATTTATGTTTCACTCAAGTTTTATATTGGCCCTTTATATTTTATTGAAGTTTTATATTGGTCCTTTATGTTTCATTGAAGTTTTATATTAGTCCTTTATGTTCAATTAAAGTTTCATATTATTGGTCATCTCAGCATGGTTTTATTTTTTGCTTAAACGACGTCGTTTGGGTGTTTTTAGTGTGTCTAAGGCCACGTTAGCTATCTAATACATGTAAGAGAGATTATGTGTACACCACGTCAGCAGTTAACTTAAGAAATTGACGGATTTGGACGGAAGACCAATTTAGAACTTCTGGGAAACATAAAAGACTAATATAAAATTTGAGTGAAACATATATAGAGGACCAAAATGAACATTTTACTTGGCCAAAAAAATGAACATTTTACCAAAAATTAATAAATAGATGTAAATTTGAAAAATATAAGAAAAGGTAAATAAAATGTATGGGGAAAATAAAATGTATATAAATTGAGATAGGTGTGGGAAGAATAAAAAGTAGATAAGTAAGTACCGGGTGAAAAGAAGAAAAAAGTAATAAAATATATATAAAAAATTATGGTGAGATGATAGTAGGTATTAATTTTTTTTATAAGTAGTAGGTATCAATTTTTAAATATTATATTTCAGACATTTTAAATTTTTTTAAAGCAATTATAAGTGAATCGTTTATTATATCGAAAAGAATATCGATATATTGTCTACATATTTTAATTTATATGTATTCATTTATTTATAATCGTATCTCAATGTTTCTTTTTGTGAGCATGTCTATATATTTTTTAATCCAGTGATTGGCCTAGAAGAATAATAACAAATATGACAATTAATTAGTTTGTTAAAAATAAGTTAGTGAGATCAAATAACAATGTTGAATTTACCATTCATATATCAAATTATGACAGAACAAAATAGTAAACTGAGAAGAAGAATAAAAATGACATGGAGAAGAAGGAGTGAGAAGAAGAAAAAAAGCAAAACAAGATAATGAAAACATAATGTGTGGGAGAAAAATGAGAAAAGAGTAGAAAAAATGAATAACGATTTGAGAAAAAAGAAGATAAAAAATACATAATATTATGGGAAAGAGAAGAAGAAGAGGAGGAGGAGGAAGAAACGTGAGTGAGAAAAAATTAAAAAGGATGTGAAGAATATAAACAAAGTAAATGGAGAAAGACATTGGGAGAATAAAAATTAATAAATAGATGTAAGTTTGAAAAATATAAAAAATGGAAAAAATAAATATGTATGGGGAAAATGAAATGTAGGTAAATAGTGGTAGGTGTGGAAACATAAAAAGGAGATAAGTAAATAGTAGGAGAAAAGAAGATAAGAAAGTAATAAAATATAAAAAAAAATTATGGAGAGATAATAATATGTATTAATTTTTAAATATTATATTTAAGGTATTTTAATTTTTTAAGGAATTATACGTGAATTATTTATTATATTAAAAAGAAAAAAAACGATATTGTAGACATACTTTTATTTATATGTATTCTTTTATTTATATTAAATAATTACTATATATATATATATATATTAAGACATGTTCGACTTTGAAAATAATGCGTCACACTCCCAATTTTTCAAAAAAAAAAATTGTACATCATTAATAGTAGTTATGTCTGATTATAGCAAGGGATAAAAGTTTCGTACTATGTTACTACATAACTTCGGTATATCCCTCTAATCATGTAATGTTATTTGTTAATATTAATAATTACATGGTTTAATATATGAACACCTTCAAACGTAACCTGTGCTATGCACTGGTTCAAATGCTATGATAATTATTCAAAGACATACTTAAGTCTTAACATGTGTAAAATTATTGATTTGAAAATTTATAATAATTATACTTTTTAGGTTGTATTGTTTGTTATCTTATTATAATTACATTTTAAGTATATTTTTTTTGTTATAAAAAATTAACTATAGTTGGTTTTTAATATTTTAAATTTGCTAATTTCAATTCATAATCCTCAGTCTCCTCAGTCTGTAATTTTACTTATTATTTAATTTTATATCCTTCAAATTTACCCCTATAAATTTAAGAAAATTAATTATTATATTTATTAAATGTTTACTTTAAAATTTCATAATAATGTTATTTTTTTAAAAACCAATCGTCAACAACAAAATATTTTAAATAATCACATAATTTAATATAAATAAAAATAACAATGATCTAAATATGAAACAAAAAATTTAAATAAGCGATCCCGAAAAAACATGATGTATTAATAATTTATCTTAAAAATATAAATAATAATAAGAATAAATTTTTATGTATAATGTATTACCATAAATATTATGAAATTATTTGACGTTCATAAAAATTAATTTATAAAGAATGTATATATTTTATTGTGTACACTATTATTATTTTTATAAGTATCACTATAATTGAAAAATATTTTTTGTATTATTTGTAATTGAAAAATATTTTTTATTTAGATTTTTATGTTTTTAATTCAATTTACATGTCCTTCATCTCATATTAACTGCTAATATATTAAGTTCTTTTTTATCATTTAAATAAATATTAAATATAATTATTAATTAATTTTATAAAATTTTAAATTATTTAAAATGAAAAACTTCCCGTGCAATGCACGGGTCGTAAGCTAGTATATATATATATGTGTGTGTATATGTGTGTGTGGTTGAAGAATGATAATTAGAGTCTATCATCAATATTCTAGTTATATTAATCAGACACCACATATACGACACGTGATTACTATTTTTTTTTTTAAATTGTTGCTAAACAAATATTATTTTAGGCTAATGATAGAGAATGATAGAGAAAAATAATGACAAAAGATTTATGACTTGTTTGACAATAATTTTTTTTTTTGTTTTTAAAAATGGTTTTCAAAACAATATTTAAAAACAGGTTTCGGAAGAACAAAAACAAAAAAACTTGTTTGATTGATTTGTTTAAAAAACAGTTTTAGAAAATAAAAAAAAAATATATATATACATGGAATCCAACCAAGTAAAAAAAAATCAAAGCCTTTCTTCAATTCATAGAGTGTACCTGTAAGTAAGCAATGGAATCCTCTGCTGCTACACTTGCTCTTACTCAACTACCCTGTGTTTACCCTGCAAAACACATAAACCACCGAGTTTATTCCACAGAAATTAAAATTTGAGACAACATAATTTGAAGATCAAGAGTGCTTAAAGAAAATACAAATTTTTCAAGAGCCATAAACTGAGTTTTCTGACATCACCAGATTTAATGCAAAAGTAATGCTAGAAAAATTGCAAAACAAACGCATAGTGTTTGCTGGGGATTCAATAGCTAGGGAGAAAGTAGAAACCAATGGGAGTCACTCTTGTGCATGCTCTCTTATGGAGTTACCAACAGGCAACAAGGAATCAATCTATCAAGTGAATGGCAGCCCAATTACAAAGCACAAGGGCTTCTTGGTGTTCAAATTCAGAGATTTTAACTGCAATGTTATTTTTTATAATTTTATTTAATGTTATTTATTAATTCAGATGCGATTATTCTTAACACAGGGCATTGGTGGAATTATGAGAAAACCATAAGAGGGTAATTAAATCAATCCTCAATCTACTCATTATTTAATGTTACGTTGTCATAACTCCTATCCTATCACTAGTATTGGAAATCTGGACTCATTCTAATTGTGTGTTTGATCAGTGGTTGTTATTTTCAGGAGGGGAAGTAAATAAACATGGGAATGAGAGTGGAAGATGCATATAAGAGGGCCATTGAGACTGTGGTGAACTGAGTGCATGGTGCAGTAAATTCTAGCAAGACCCAAGTTTTTTTTTTTGTACTTTTTCCCCTGTGCAGTTCAGGTTTAATTGTTTCACTACAGCTCCTAATTCACACTCTTGTAGTTTAGACAAAATTAAATTTTACAGTGCTAGATGGTAATTATATTATAAGCAAATTAACCAAGTGATTTTTTATAATTCCGACCTGCATAAAAAATTTATTTGATTGGAGATTTTTGAATTTTTATCTAAAAAACAAACTGAATTTAGGTTTGAGATCATCAATAGTGATTATTATTTTACACTTAATAAAAAATTCAATAATAGAATCAAAAACTATAAAAAAAATCTTTTTAAAACTACTTATTAAAAACTAAATTACATAGTAGTAATATATAACTTTATATATATATATAGAGAGAGAGAAATGAAGTATAATGTTATGTTTAGCTTCCTTATATGACGAAATTAATGTCTCCTTTTTTATATTTATATATATAGAATATCTTGATATATATTTATACAAATCAAATTTGTGGAATTAATTCATTATTTATTTGTTTGAGGACCACTCCATGAAAAGTTGTTTTCTACTTTGGCCTTATTCGAAGTTAAATATATACATGGACAAGACTAATATGCACGCAAGTCTTTATCGTTTTGTTATCAGATTCTCTAATCAAAATAAAATATGTGAAATTTTTTGTTTAAAAGAACTAAACTTGTATAAATATACACGTGTTACTTTTTTATTGAAAACTTTTATGGGAAAATTATAAAAACTGCACTTAAATTTTTTTTCCATATATATTATAGTATGTTAATTTTTTTCATGCAAAAGAAAAATTTCAAATTACTTTAATTTTCATGTGTTTATAATTAGGTTTCGAGCTTTAGATTTTTAGTTTATGCATTAATTATGTACGTTGTGTTAAAATTAATTAAGCACGTGCGTAAGTTAAAGATTACGTATAATATGATGTTTTAACGTGAAATTTCTATTGCAAGCCGAGCCAAGCCAAGTCGGTCGCCTATTCTGTAAAAACGACAAATTCTTATTCTGTATGTATATATACGACAAATTAAATACAATATTAATTATGAAATTATATCTAACACTACTCTTATACTAGTAATGAAGGAACCAAGATACATTTTCTCAAAGAGTATGTAATATCCCGAAAAATTTCGAGGATTAAAGGATGATTTATTTAAAATTTTGAGGACTAAAGAATAATCTAAAAAAGATATAAAAAAATATATGAAAGTTAAAAGAAACCGGAAAAGAATTTTTTTTCGAGGTTTAAAATAAAATAAAAGGAAAAGAAAAGAAGTAGAAAATAATTTTTAGAATTTAATTCAGGATCTAAGAAATTGGAAACCTAAATTTAATAGGGAAAGGAATTAAATTTAAAATACATATTAGTTATTATTTATTTAATTATTAATTATATTTATTTATTTGTTTATTTATTATTTAATTATTAATTATTATGATTATTGATTATTAGTTATCTTATTATTTATTTATTTTTTATTATTATTATTATTATTATTATTATTATTATTATTATTTTATATATATATATATATATATATTATTTAATTTTGTTTGTGGGGCGTGGGGTTTATTAAATTAAAAGAAAGGAAGGAAGAAAGAAAAAGAGAGAAGAGAAAGAGAGAGAGGGAAGACGAGAGGTAGAAGAGAGAGAGAGATAGCGTCAGGGCATTTAATTTCGTTAGGCCAACAAGTAGAGTAAACTGAGTCGGTAGTGAGTGTAATAATCTCGGAAGGGTTGGGTACACTGATTGTCACGACCCCCTACCGGAAGTCCGTGATCGGCACGGGAGGTAGGATTCCTCCTATCCCGTAAGCCTCTAATCCCTGATTGACATTTTTGTATGTTCATAACTACCCATTTCTAATACAAACAATATATAGTATTTATGGTCATCCTTAACCGGTGACCTAAGTAACACGTAATCCACAGCTCGCTCAACGCCGCTTCAGTCTATACATATACACGTACATATAGTATACATATTGATCACGCGCCTCAAGGCAGGTGATCTATCCTATTCACATTCAGAATCCCTGTATACAGTCAAGCATATATATTCAATCACACACCTGCATATAATTTACATATTGATCACACGCCTCAATACGTGTGACCTATCCTATTCACATGCGGAAGCTGTATTTTCATACAATCAAGTATTCAGTCACACATATATATAAATTTACATATTGACCACACGCTCAGTGCGTGTGACCTATCCTATTCACATGCGGGAGTCACATTCATATATGTATATACACATGATATTCAGCATATCATAACCTATATTCCCAACCACAAGACCAATCTTTAACCTGTATGAAGCCGACAGTTCTAGAGTGTGACATATACATATATGCATATAGCAACGGTACAAAACAATGCTATACCAAAATGAATCATATACATATATATCCTGACAAAATACATATAACAGTACTACCCACGCGAACAATGCGTGCGGTCTCTAAGTCTGTCCGCCTCCCTGAGATGAAGTGGAAGCGCTCCCGGTGCCTACACCACCTGTGTCTGTAACATTTAATATTGGGGTGAGTTAAACGGACTCAGTGAGAGGCTTTCCCATCCCTGGTATAGTAGCGGGTACCACTACAACTGGGGAAGAGGAGCCAATCACAAACACATACGCATATAACAGGTTTAAATTTTCATATATTAGGTGGTCAGGCAATTAATATGTATCATATTCACAATAAAGAATTTAAAGCATGGATTTACATACATTTAAATTCACACATACATTATAACATGATTTAACATATAATTCCATGTGGTCACCCGTACATCATAACATGATTTACATACTGTATGGTGCCCTATACACATTTATTTGAGAGATTCAGAAGCTTGAAAATTCAACCAGTATCATGTACATGCAACGCTAGTGCTCATGTTCTCTCTAATTAATTCCATAGACTAGTTGTTGGCTTGGAAATGCCCTCAACTAGTTTTAGGACACCTAGCATGATTCTATTCGTGTCAAACCCTTTCTTAATCACACTATTTGGAAGCCTTGAGTTGGGAATGCAAGGTTGCCCAATTTCACCTCTATGTGTCCATATAAAATTCCCATTACCCAAGTCTTGAATTTATGGCTCAAGAGAGTCGTAAATTCTAGTTGTCTAAAATTTCCATTTACCGAATTAACTTTCCACCCTTTACCTGCACATGAATACACATACCCGAATACGCATAAAATTAGAAAATTGTCTCTTTTTCCCCGAACGGGGTTCTGGGTGAGACGGGAATTGCTCGGGTTTTCCTCCCTCGTACATTCCAATAATTTTTATAATTATTACTCAGCCTTTCAATGCACCCCAAGTCATTCCACAACACCCTTAAACCTTAACAAACACATTTTCCTACTCTTTTTCCAACCCGGATAAATTCCATCAATTTGGTTCTGGTTCCTAAGCTTCCAACTCACTCCCTAACATGCATATACTTCAATTTAGGACCCAAAACACTCAGATTGAATCAATTGGGGTCTTTCCAAAAATTCCTAAAATTGATAAAATTGGGGTTTGAGAGTTTCGGGACTCCTCACCTCGATTCAACCGGTTAGAAGGACGATATGGAGTAGAGGAGACCCCCAGCTACCTTCCCCGGTGAAGAGACGGCGTTTTCCGGCGAGAAAGCTCTTTCCTTTCGTTTTCTCTCTCTAGCCCGAGCTCTCTCTCTCTCCAGCCAACAATGGCATTTTCCGGCGACTACGTCTCCCTCCGGCACCGGCTCGGACGTCCGGTACCACCGTGCTCAGCCGTCGTCCGTGCACCACGCCCAAACGGTGCTCTTCCCCCTCTTCTCTCGTTTTTTCCGTCGACCCCTCTCTGCCCTCTTTTCCCTTTTGTTTGTTTTTTTTTCATTTGCTGTCCCTTTTCTTCATTTACATATATATATATATATATATATATATATATATATATCACCAAAATGAGCACGAATCTGGTCTCCTTTCTTTATTTTATATTTTTTTCCTCTTTCTCTTATAATATAGTTATATATATATTTAATTAACATATATACTTATCATCAAAAATAATATCTGACAAGTAATAAAAATAATAATAATAAAAAAACAAATAGGTAGAATTATTAGGTTACAAATAAATTTCTATATATTTCTTTCTTTAAAAGAAAATTAAGTAGTAGGACAGTATTTATTTGTTATCTCATTTTCCACTTCTACATAAATTAATTACTTTAATTTAATTATTGATGCTAATTAAAATATCCCCGAGTATTACACTGATGACACAAAGTATAGACACCTACATAGGGTGTATGTCGTGTAAACGGTAAGTCTAAACGTAGAGTAAGCGGTGTAGTAAGATGTAAACGAATTTTTTTGGAGAAGTCGTTTACAAAGAATATATCGGGGGAATACCGGCAGAAGGGTAGCTGCTTGGTAGTAGAGGACGCTTAGGTACGAGGACTCCGATGTGAGGGAGTACTTCGTCAGTTAGCGTTTATAGAAATAGAACCTAGTGTGCTACGCAAATAGCTAGTGTCTTGGTGTGTTCCAAGACGGATATAAGAAGTCATTACGAAGGTAGCTAGTCGGACAAGCAGATTGAGTCATGGTAAGCCTCACTAGAGAAGGCAGTAATTAACTCCTCGGAGAACTAAATTGGAACATGGCATGTGGTACGTGCCAGACACTCCATCGCAAAAAAAAAAAAAGAAAGAAAAAAAATTAGTAGCACAAAGTGAATTGAAACTAGGAAAGTTAGGTATCCTCGGGGAAGGATACGACGACAGATGGAGTCTATCAGTTAACACCTCGCGAAAGGGGTGATTAACTACAAAACTAGAAATAAAAACGATTATAGAAAGAAGATGTAGAGACCAGATAGAGACCTTGAGTCCCTAAGAAAGAAAGATGAACCGTAGAGTAAAACGTTAAAATTTTCATATTGAGGGAAACCGTTGATGAAATTGAGCCAAGGGAGGGCAACAAGCCAACAACCCCACGAAGGAGATGAAATTCGGGGACCGAATTTCTTAAGGGGGGAAGAATGTAATACCTCGGAAAATTTCGAGGATTAAATAATGATTTATTTAAAATTTTGAGGACTAAAGAATAATCTATTTCGGGGCTAGGAATTTAAAACTTTAAAAAAGATATAAAAAAAATATATGAAAGTTAAAAGAACCCGGAAATGAATTTTTTTTTCGAGGATTGTAATACCCGAATTTTTTTTTCGAGGTTTAAAATAAAATAAAAGGGAAAGAAAAGAAGTAGAAAATAATTTTTGAGATTTAATTCAGGTCCTAAGAAATTGAAAACCTAAATTTAATAGGAAAATGAATTAAATTTAAAATACATATTAGTTATTATTTATTCATTATATTTATTTATTTAATTATTATTTAATTATTGAATTATTATGATTATTAATTATTAGTTATCTTATTATTTATTTATTATTATTATTATTATTATTATTATTATTATTATATATATATATATATATATATATATATATATATATATTATTTAATTTTGTTTGTGGGGCGTGGGGTTTATTAAATTAAAAGAAAGGAAGGAAGAAAGAAAAAGAAAGAAAAAGAGAGAAGAGAAAGAGAGAGAGAGGGAAGACGAGAGGTAGAAGAGAGAGAGAGAGGGGGGTGCATGGAGAAGAGGAGGAAGAAGGGGAAGAGGGGGATTCCGCCGGAAATTCGTCGGAGAAGAGCTAGCCAACGCTGGAAAAAGTCACCGGAGCTCGGTTACAACATCTTCCACACCTCCTACCAATCGAATCAAGGTTGGTAACCCCAATTTCATTCTAAACCCTCAATTTTTCCATTTTTAAGGATTTCTTCGATTGACTTTCGATTGAGTTATTTCGAGGGGAGATTGAGACCTAGAAAGTGTTCTTGAACACTTAGTTGGGGTAGGAATCAAGATTATATTCTCGGATTTGCCCAAATTCGAATTTGGAAGGATTTGAGGTTGAAATTATAATTATTTTCAAATTGGGAAAAAATTGTTGATAATTAGGATTGGGCTTGGATTTGAGTAAATAGGCTTGGATTGATATTATTGAAATTATAATTATTTTCAAATTGGGAAAATTGTTGATAGCTTAGGAATTGACCTTGAATTTGAGTAAATAGGCTTGGATTGGTCCTATTGAAATTATATTGTGAAAATATTAGCTGAACAAGACCCGTAAGGAGCTGGCCCGAGGTTACTAAGGTTGAACCTCGACGTTAACGTACCGGGTCCCTACTCGGGTTGCCCAAATACACTTTAAGGGTGATGTTGGGATTTTTAAACTTCATCTTTTCAATCTTAAACACCCTAGAATAATTCTAACTATGCTATCAAGCCTAAAGAATTAATTTAGATACTTTCTTGTTTCCCAAGAGTGGAAGCTTGCAGAACAATAAAATCCAACTTCTAAAATTTCAACCTTCCTCCCTCATAAATATTTAGGAAACCTTAAGTAGGATAAATTGGAGGTATATTGAGGTTTAAAAACTAGATTTCTTAGAAACCGATTAAAAATACAAGTTGAAACAAAATGCATATACCTTCCTAAAATTTGGATTCCTTCCAATCAAGTTAAATAAGCTTCCTTAGATGTGAATACAAGTTAGATAGAGGTCTAATACTCAAATCCAAGTATGTGAAACACTCAAGTAGAGTGTTATATTCGAGTAAGTCAAGTGTCCGAGGAAGGATACGCATAAGTCAGGACAGAGAAGTCCAATAAGACCAAGAGCTTGACTCTGTGGCAACCATGGACTACACGTGAGAGTAATGGAGAGATAAATAACAAGTTAAGCTAAGTAATAACCTTAATGAAGTAAATGTTGTTCTTATAGGAACAACGGCACGCAATAGGGTGCAACAGGAACTCCGAGGAGACTAAAATTACAAGAGGTTTGCATGGAAGGTTGGTCAAGGTGAGGGTTCTTTCATCTCTGCTCCTAGGGTTGTATGCTTATGTGGATTACATTAGTATGTATATTCTCTGCTTGTCTGGTATGTGTTAGCTAGAGATATAGAATGCTAAAAGAATGAAAGAACTAGAAAATAGGTTGTGGAAAGTAGTTTGGATAGGAAGACATAGGAGTAGAGTATAATTGTTTGCTATGATTGGTGTGTTACAAATCTAACTCATACACTCCGGAGGCATGATGAGTATTTTATTAAATCTTTTCCACGACGGTGGCAAGAGTCCTTGTACGGAAGGGCTAAACTTTATTTTGAAAACTCGTCACGACGGTGACTTAAATTATAATCATGCAAAGGGAGTTATTGGTGGGTTTCGGATTTGGTTATGCTAGCGATGTGAGACATCGACTAGAACAACGTCAGATGACACTTGAGACTTCAGTTTTTATAATCACCATGACGATGGTCATTGCCCTATCTTGGCAATAGGGTCAGAAAGGTTTTATATTGCTATGACGATAGCTTGAGGCTCAGAGAGCGCATCTGGACGGGTATATGAGTTATATCCTGTTGAGGAAACTTGTAAATATTAATAAGGAGAGGAATTGTTGATCCTTCAGGAAAGATACAAAGAATCCTATTAATATGTGAGACTAAGGTGAGAAGACACGGGAGGAACCTATGGGTGAACCGTGAGCCCAACCTAGTAAAAGAGAAATCATCCTGTGCAGTTGGTCCAGGGTGTGACAGTGGCCATGCTTCGAGACGTCGTGACGTGCCCACCATGTGGCCTGGTTGGGTAATGGACGAGTGGGCTCAAGCTATTGCCTCGCAGTAAGGGGTCAGGACGTGCCACGTGGTGCCTACGTATCGGTTGTTTGATAGATATAAGTTGATTGTGTTTGATTAATAGAATCGTCACGACGTGACTAGTACCCAAGTGAATGGGTTAAGTATTGTTTGATTGAGAGAATTGTCATGAGGTGACCAGTACCCGAGTGAATGGGTTAAGTATATTTGCCACGTGGTGGCCAGCAACCCGAGTGCACGGGTTCAAAGTGGGAAAGCCACGTAGTGACTAGTAGAAACCCCAGAGTTGCGGAGATTAAGTAGATGTATGTTATAGTATCTGTGTGTATATACAAATTGTCTGTGTTTGCGTATGATTTCTAATTGTGCAGCGTTGTAGTGACGTACAAGATTACGTCACCACAACGTCTTGGTTGATTCAAACATGTTGAACATGAGAAGACCGGTAAGTAAAAGCCGGCATTATATGTTATATGTTTACTTGTTGAGTGATGATGTGAATTAAACTGTTGCATGCTTATATCTGCTAAATGCATGTGAGTGTTTGGGTGAAATTTCTGTGATTGTGTGATCACCAAGAATGCATGCTAACTCACAGTAACTAGTTGTTTGTGCATGTGGTTGTGTATGACTCCCAGTCCCAGCGGTAAGGTACCCGCCTTGCGCCGGGGATGGGAGAGTCCTCATTGAGTCGCGTGGTTAAGACTTACACCTCATTTTTACTACACAGAGACAGGTTAAGTACAGGTGGAAGAAGTCTCAGTGGAACGAGGGTTGAGCAACACTTTCCAAGACCCACAACTTGTTCATGTGGGTGAATAAAGTGTAATTGTAATTTAATTTACTTTATTATTGTATCATAAAGTAAAGGGTAGACGTACCCAATTAGATTGTATTACTAAATCTAGAACTGTCAGCTTCACACACCTTAAAGATCAAGATTTATTTTACTGCGATACAGGGAAAAATTGTTTTCAAAATATATATATATATACATATATCTGTTGCATGTGAATAGGATAGGCAGCATCTTCGGATGTGTAGCCAGTACACAGGTTATATATATTATGTGTGTTTCCTATATCTATATCCTCAAGCGGCACTGGCCGTGGATTTGCTTGCCTAGGATAGACCACCATTTCGGTGTAGCCATGGTATTATACTGCATGTGGATGTATTTTCAATAATAGATATTCTGTCAATTAGGTGATAAGGCTTACAGGCATGGGGTTATTCCCTGTGTCTGTGCCGGTCACGGTCCTCTAAACGGGGGTCGTGACATAGTATTTATAAATAATTAGTAATTGAATGAAATTATTAACTATTAATTAATGACACGGTAATTAACATTTGAAAAATATTGTTTTGTTATGGAAGGATGGGAAAGAAAAGAAAATTATTAGAGATAGTTCTATTAGTAAATATGTAAAATTTATAGAGGAGCTTGTATTAAATAAATGAAAGTTTGAGTCCTTGTTCTAAAAATAAAATAATTTGGGTGTAAAAATAAAATGTAACGCTAGATTACCGAGTTAGTTCAAGACCCTGTATTTATTCTTGCATGTATAACCGTTTTTGTGTTTCTTTTCTGAACTGGAGCTTTGTATCAAGTACTATGCAGACCAGTGCGGCTCCACTGATACTACCCAATCAGAATGCAATTTTTGTGATCAAGAGATGCAACTTCTGGACTTGAATCATTGAGATGCTTCATATATCAATTTAAAAAATTTATTTAACAACTAAAATAGAAGTACTTTTTTTCTTTAAAATAAATATTTTTCTTAATCTTTAATTAGAGTGTCAATTTTAACAGTTTTTTGAAAAATAAATTATGTGTGAACTTTTGTATATAAGATCTTTATTATAATTAGATTCTCTAAGATGTGATAATAAATCATTCTAAAAAAATGGAAATAAATCTATTTGGTGATATCTCTTTAATAGATATATAGCTAGATGAATAGATAATAGATTACATATAATAAAAAAGAAAATGTTTATTGGATAAATGTAGGTAATAATTTTAAATACCCTATATATGTCCCGTATAAATAATATATATATGATTAAATATAATATATAGTAAATAAAAATGTATCATTTTAATTGGCTTTTTAATAAAATTTTTTTTTAATAAGAAATGGAAATTTTTAGCTGTATTTATTTTTATGTGAATTATTGTTTTTACTTTAAGCCAATTAATTATATGAGATTTATTTTAATTGTAAACTGATTTATTTATAACCAAATATTTTTTGACCAAATTTTTATTGGATTGATATTTAGCACTGGATTTATTATAAGTTATCCAATTACAAAATTTCTAATATGCATTATTATCCATATTCATTTTTATTAGAGAATCAGATATATATAAGAAATTGTGCCTATATCTAACCCTTTAATTTTTTATTTTTTTTATTAATTTCGTTTTATAACCTTTTTGTATGGGTGTTTTATTATAACCCTTTGAAACTTTTCAAACTATAATTTTTAATCATTAATGTTATTTAAATTATTTAAAAAGTAATTTAATTGTCTTTCCTTATATATGATCAAACAATAATAATTGGAGAGTATAAATATAGAAATAAATTTGACCAAATAGATACTCTTGGTCAAATTTTTAAATTTTACACATTATTCAATAATCCTCTTCTTTGTTTTCCTTTCTCTATAACCATCGTAGCTCTACACTACCATCGTCATCGAGCCACTGTGTCATCATATATAAACGACCATTCTCTGTCGACCACCAATCTATACAGTCATTGAACCAGCCACCCTTGTTAATTTGATTAATAAAAAAATTTAGTGAGAATTTAGTGGCGACTTCAATTAGAGAAGTGGTGGTTTGGAGATTGAATTGAAAATTTTGATGTTGAAAAAGGGATGAAATTATAATTTTTGAAAAGATAAGGGACCAAAATGGATATTTCATCATTTTATTTTATAAAACTATCAAATTCATTCAATTATATAATGTGGTAATAGTATACCAATAAATATAATTAATTATTAGTAATTTAATAAAAAAAACAAACAATTTATTAATTTAATTATTTTATTAAATTTTTATTCTTTATATTAAATTTTGGATGAAAAATAACACAGGGTAATTAAGTGATAACATAACAAACCACAAAGGGGTCATGTGTCACATTTATAATCACGGGAGACACATTAATTTTAAGCCAAAGTACAGGGTGGTAAAATGTTATATTCTAAACAACACGAAGACAAACTAATTTTAAGCTAAACCACAAGGGAAAAAATTGTAATTTACCAAAAATTAAATTTTACGGTGCTAAATGGTAATTCTAAGGTAATAATAACCAAGTCATTTTTTATAATTTCGACATGCATAAAAAAATTATTTGATCGGAAATTTGTAAATTTTTGTCGAAAAAATAAACTGAATTTGGGGTTGAGATCAATAGTGATTATTATTTTACACTTAATCAAAAATTCAATAATGGAATAAAAAACTATCCAAAAAGAATCTTTTTAAAACTACTTATAAAAAAAAAATTACATAGTAGTAATATATAACTTTATTTATTAACGTGGGGTTGATCTAAGTGGTAAGCAGTTTGGTATTGCTTACACAAGATCTTGTGGGTGCAGCTATATTTCCGTTGAGAGACTCTCTCACCATAGCCAAGTGCACGATGCGGGTCAAATCCAGATTAGTCGAAACAGTGCCTCGGACACTAGGCGGACAAAAAAAATATAACTTTATTTAGGAAGCAAATTGTTAATGTAGTTAGAGTCTAAGTTATTAACGACACATTATTGTCCCCTTATTCTATACCATGGAAATTAATTATTCTTTTCTAACCTTTTTATTATTTTTTAGGTAAATATATATATTTGGTACCTCTTAACGTTTGAACTTTCGATAAAAAATGTCCCTAGCTAACATTTGATTGTGTTTAATTATGCCTCTAACGTTTCATTGTTTGAGTAATCTTATCCTTTTCATTAACACCATTAAAAGACATAACGGTTGTGACTTACGATGAGTAACACCTTTAAAGAGAAACTTCTTCCGTTATTGAAGATGAGTCAATTCGCCAAGTTTCAAAGCAAAACGATGGCAAAAATGATGCTTCTAAGGTGATGCTCTGTAAAATTTGAAAGATGAAGAGTTAGGTGCGTCATTTTTTGCTCTGAAACATGGCGAATCGACGCATGTTCAATAATGGAAGAAGTTTCTCTCTAACAGTGTCACGCCATTATCAATTTTATAAATAGTGTTAGTGAAAAGGATAAGATTGTTTGAAAATTAAAACATTGGTGATGTAATTGACTGCAATCAAACGTTAGAGGCATATTTGACTGAAGGCTCAAACGTTAGGGGTACCAAAGATAGTTTACCCTTATGTTTTACTATTTTCTAATGATTTCTTCCATGGTTTTCTTCTTCTGAGTTGTGGCATTATTTAAGCCACATAAGCATACTTATGAATTTGTGTAGACTTGAAGAAGTTAAAGATATTTCTAATAGATAACTTATTAGTATTTGATCTTCTTTTCTAATACTCGTGTTTGTGAGTTGTGTGACAATATTTAGACAATATATATGCTATCTTGTGAATTTGTGAAAGATTTGAGAAGTGAAAAATACCTTCGTGCACACAACTTAGTATCTTCTCTTCTTCTTCTTGTTATAAAGGACTTGAGAAGTAAAATAATAAGATTACTTTCAAATAGAAACTTAATTTGTATCTATAATTAATTTGTTTACTTCAATATATATATTACTAATGACATTAGAAGTCCCTATCACAACAATATTGTTGTGAATAACCATTGTTAATTAGAATAACATGAAAAATATTACTATAGAATAATATAAACATTTCACTGTTCTTTTAGATGAGAAAAGCAAACAAATTCATAATATATTCAACCCAAAAGTACTTAATTAAGACACAAATATTACATATTCTAACTCATACTGATCTTATACCTGCAGATAGAAATTACATAATAACACATTAACTAGTCCATATATATATATATATATATATATATATATATATATATCTCAAGAGTAATTTTTATACATAAAACCTATAAAAGAAAGCAACAAAAACCACTTCATATCACTTTCTTCAATAGCCTCACTTCAATTCTCTTGAGATTATATATAATAAGCTTATCAAAGCTCTTTCCTCTCTTGTAATACCTGAGAATATATTAACTAGCGTCAATAATTAAGTTAAATTAATTAAGTTAAAAGTGGAAAATGAGATAAAAAGAAAACACTATCCTACTACTTATTATTTTATAGATACAAATCATATTTAGTCTTAAGTATTTTAATTTTATATATTATTATTCCATCAGATTTTTTTTATATGTATATATATATATATATATATATATATATATATATATATATATATATATATTAGATAAGTAATGAAATAAGGAATAAAGAAAAAAGAAAGAGGATAGAAAGCAGAGAGGGAAGACGCACGGGAAGAGAAACGCATGAGAGGGAGAGGCTGGGCGTTGCACGGAGGAAGACGCACGGGAAGTGACCCACGCGTGGTGGTGGACAGACGCACGGAGGAGGAGCCGGAGTCGCGTCCACCGAAGCCGGTCGTCGCCGTTGAGCTGAAGGAGGAGAGAGAGTCACGGGTTAGAGAGAGAAAGCAAAGGGGGAGATTTTTCTCGCCGGAAAATTCGCCGGAAAACGCCGTCTCTTCACCGGGGAAGGTAGTTGGGAGTCTCCTCTACTCCATATCGTCCTTCTAACCGGTTGAATCGAGGTGAGAAGTCCCGAAACTCTCAAATCCCAATTTTATCAATTTTAGGGATATTTGGAAAGACCCCAATTGATTCAATCTGAGTATTCTGGGTCCTAAATTGAAGTATTTGCATGTTATTAAGTGAATTGGAAGCTTAGGAACCGGAACTAAATTGATGGAATTTATCTGAGTTGGAAAACTAGTAGGAAAAATATGATTGAAAAGGTTTAAGGGTGTTGTGGAATGATTTGGGGTGCATTGAAAGGTTGAATGATAATTATATAATTGTTAAAAATTATTGGAATGTATGAGGGATTAAAACCCGAGTAATTCCCGTCTCACCCGGAACCCTGTTCGGGGAAAAAGAGATAATTTTCTAATTTTACTCGTATTCGGGTATGGGTATTCATGTGTAGGTGAAGTGTTCAAGGTTAGTTTGATAAATGGAAAGCTTGGACAAGTAGGATTTATGATTCTCTTGAGCCATAAATTCAAGACTTGGGTAATGGAAACTTCGCATGGACACATAGAGGTGGAATTGGGTAACCTTGCATTCCCAAATTCAACGTTTCTGAATAGCGTGATTAAGCAAGGGTTGGACACGAATTAGAAGCATGCTAAGTGTTCCGAAAACTAGTTGAGGGCATTCCAAGCCAACAACTAGTCTATGGAATTAATTAGAGAGAACATGAGCATTAGCGTTACATGTACACGATAGTGGTTGAATTTCAAGTTGCTAAATCTCTCAAGTATATGTGTATAGGGCACCATACAGTGAGTGGACCTTCGGGCACACCGAGAGCCGATCCGAGGGGCCAACCAGGTGAGGGGCTTTCCTATCCTTGTCCTACAGGGTTGACTGCGAATATGGATATATGGTTTGCCTTCTTGCCTATTTGTAGGAATTACATGTTAGATAACATGCTATTGTTGTTCCTAAATTATAGTATATGTGAAAACGTGCTATATGTGTGTATGTGAATTGTAAAAGCGATGGTGGCTCAAGGAGCCTTATATGAAAAGAAGGTCCTCGGGACCTATATAAGATCGGGGATAGGATCGAGTCAATTTTAATGGGGAGAGTCTTGTGGTACTAGAAACCCACCTTATTGATTGTACCTGAAAAGTGTGGTGGTGTATGTAAACTCTCAATGAAAATGAACATAGGTGACCTTGTCCTAAACCGAGGGATTCTGGATTAGAAAACCACTTGGAAATTTAGAATTTCCTAAGAAGAAGTAAAATAAATAAGTAGTGGTCCATAGGGGTCATTTATGGTACTACGCGGGAACCGAGTCTATCACGGGTGGTCCGGGTAAATCGAGTCTGTTATCTTGAGTCAAACTTTCAGAAGTACAAAGTATATGAGTACACCACATTGTGGCTATTGCCTTGGGTAAACCGAGGTCAGATGAGTCGCCGGCTATGCTCCAAGTGAAGTCTTGGGGTCAGGTTAATGTTCCAAGTAAAGTCTTGGGACCAGGGTTCCTAGAATGATCAACTAGGTTCCTACACCACTCACGTGAGATATTGCCTTCGGGCCAGATTCTCTCCTAACGGAGATATTGCCTTCGGGCCAGTTTAAGATTATGGTTATTTGAACACGGATATCCACATGAAGCTATATGTTAAATTGTGATATGATGTATGTATAAATTTAAACGTATGTATAATCATGCTTTAAATTCTTTACTGTGAATATGATATATGCTAATTGCCTGACCACTTAATATATGGAGATTCAAAAATCCGTTATATGCGTATGTGATTGTGATTGGTTCCCTTCCCCCAGTTGTAGTGGTACCCGCTACTACACCAGGGATGGGAGAGCCTCTCACTGAGTCTGTTTGACTCACCCCAATTTTAAATGTTACAGACACAGGTGGTATAGGCATCGAGAGCGCTTCCACTTCATCTCAAGGAGGCGGACAGACTTAGAGACCGCACGCATTGTTCGCGTGGGTAGTACTGTTATATGTATTTTGTCAGGATATATATATGTATCTGATTCTTTTGGTATAGCATTGTTTTGTACAGTTGCTATATACATACATGTATATGTCACACTCTAGAATTGTCGGCTTCATACAGATTTAAGATTGGTCTTGTGGTTGGGAATATAGGTTATGATATGCTGAATATCATATGTATATATATATAGATATGAATGTGACTTCTGCATGTGAATAGGATAGATCACACGCACTGAGCGTGTGGTCAATATGTAAATTTATATATATGTGTGACTGAATACTTGATTGTATGAAAATACAGCTTTTGCATGTGAATAGGATATGTCACACGCATTGAGGCGCGTGATCAATATGTAAATTATATGTAGGTGTGTGATTGAATATATATGCTTGACTGTATACAGGGATTCTGCATGTGAATATGATAGATCACCCACCTTGAGGCGCGTGATCAATATGTATACTATATGTACGTGTGATTGATTATGTGTATATGTATAGACTGAAGCGGCGTTGAGCGAGCCGTGGATTGCGTGCTACTTAGGTCACCGGCTAGGGATGGCCATATATAACATATATTGTTTGTATTAGAAATGGGTAGTTATGCATATATAAAATGTAAATCAGGGATTAGAGGCTTACGGGATTGGAGAAATCCTACCTCCCGTGCCGGTCACGGACGCCCGGTAGGGGGTCGTGACATCTCTTCTCTTGCATGCACCAGCCACAAGTAAATATATATATATATATATATATATATATATATATATATATATATATATATATATGTAAGCTCATGTTGTGTCTATTCTCTCTATTTTACAATAGCAATATAATTAATTATTCTTTTATGAATAATAGTTAGGGTAATGCTTGAGAGCTATTAAGAGCTCAAGCTCACAATCTATCGTTCGTTGGATCTATTTGGAGATCTGTGCCAAAATACTTTTTCTTTTTAAAACATAAAATGACATAGATCTCAAGACATATCCAATAGCTTGCAATTGGTGAGCTTGAGCTATTGATAGCTCCAAATACGTACTCACCTTAATAATTAAACTAAAAAGGAAAAACAAATTAATTATATATTTTTATTTATTTTTACCATGTCATTATTTATCAAGGACAATTAACCCAGTTTTTTCCCATGCGGCAATAACTTCCTGCTGGGTAGAGTACATTTTTCCTTCTGGGTCATAGTAGTACTGCAAAAAGATCTAGAAAGTTAATTTTCCATGTATATATCTATATATATATATATATATGAATGGTTTTCCATGAATTCAATCATCAAACCCTAAGTTGGCAGATCAAGCAAAAAATTAAGAGCAAGAAGTGAAATTAATTAATCTAGAAAAATAGGAAAACAAAATCAAATTAATTAAATGAAAAATCGATCTTTTAATTAGAGCTCGACCTCTCACTAGCAAATCATTTTTTTTATCATCAGATAAATATTTTTTTAAGATTTGTAAATGAAAAAACCTACCATGTAGACTCTTCCATGTTCCATGATGCGTTCCTCGGCGATCCAACCAGGGAGCAACCAGTTATGGCCGGGGCAATGAAGGTCGTGAAAATAGGAGATCGTGCTTGGTTGGTTGCGCATGCGAGGGCGTTTGGAGATGATAGCAAGAGTCGCCAAAGAGACCGGCGAAGTTATCGCAGTCAGCATCCTTCTGTTTCTCCTTTGGTCATCGTTGTTGTTTTGGTCGCCACCAGCTGCTGCAGTAGAAGCCATTGTTGAGTTCTGTTTAGTCTTCACAGAGAGAGAGAGAGAGAGAGAGAGAGAGAGAGAGAGAGAGAGAGAATAAGTATAATGTTATGTTTAGCTTCCTTATATGATGAAATTAATGTCTACTTTGTGATATTTATATATATAGAACATCTTGATACATATATTTATACAAATCAAATTTGTGGAGTTAATTCACCATTTATTTGTTTGAGGGCCACTCCATGAAAAAATGTTTTCCACTTTGCCCTTATGAAGTTAAATATATACTTGGGCAAGACTTATATGTACGCAATTCTTTATATTTTTGTTATCAGATTCTCTAATCAAAATAAAATATGTAAATTTTTTTTTAAAAGAACCAGACTTGTATAAAAATACACGTTTTGATTTTTTATTGAAAAATTTTATGGCAAAAATATAAAAACTGCACTTAAATTTTTTTTCATATATATTATAGCATGTTAATTTTTGTCATGCAAAAGAAAATTTTCAAATTACTTTAATTTTCATGTGCTTATAATTAGGTTTGAAGTTTTAGTTTATGCATTAATTATGTACGCTATGTTAAAATCAATTAAGCACGTGCGTAAGTTAAAGATTACGTATAATACGATATTTTAACGTGAAATTTCTAATGCAAGCCATGCAAAATAACAAATTGCAAGCCGAGCCAAGCCAACCCAAGCCGGCCGCCTATTCTCTAAAAATGACAAAATTTTATTTTGTATGTATATATATGACAAATTAAATACAATATTAATTATAAAATTATATCTAATACTCTTATATATACTAGTAATGAAGGAACCGAGATACATTTTCTCAAAGAGTATATGTAAATAATTAGTAATTGAATGAAATTATTAAGTATTAATTAATGACATGGTAATTAAAATTTGAAAAATATTGTTTTGTTATGGAAGGATGGGAAAGAAAAGAAAATTATTAGAGATAGTTCTATTAGTAAATATGTAAAATTCCTAGAGGAGCTAGAACCTAGAAATAAATAAATAAAAGTTTGAACCCTTGTCCTAAAAATAAAATAATTTGGGTGTAAAATTAAAATGTAACGCTAGATTCCCGAGTTGGTTTAAGACCATGTATTTACTATTTATGAATGCATGTATAACCATTTCTGTGTTTCTTTCCTGAACTGGAGCTTTGGATCATGTATTACACAGACCAGTGCGGCCCCACTGCTACTACCCAATCAGAATGCGATTCTAGAACCTACCTTAACCTTCAAAATGTGAAAATGCTTCACATGTTTTGTTCATATAAGGAAAATTTGTGTGATCAAGAGATCCACCTTCGAATCTGATGATGTAGAATATCAAATCGAACAAAGAGAGAAAAATACAATAAAGGTGGGACCTACATGTGGAACTCACCATGTGTATTTCTTTCTCGACTGAACTCATTGAGATGCTTCTTCATATATCAATTTCGAAAATTTTATTTAAAATTTAAAATAGAAGTACTTTTTTTCTTAAAAAAATAGTTTTTTCTTAATCTTTAATTAGAGTGTCAATTTTGACAATTTTTTGAAAAACAAATTATGTGCGATCTTTTGTATATTTGATATTTATTATAAATAGGTTCTCTAAGATATGATAATAAATATATTTGGTGATATCTCTTTAATAGATATATAGCTAGTTGAATAGGTAATAGATTATATATAATAAAAAAGTAAATGTTTATTGGATAAATTAAATGTTGGTCATATATAGTTTTAAATAGCTGTATATGTGCCGTATAAATAATATATATATCTATATATATGATTAAATATGTTGTATTTATTTTTATGTGAATTATTGTTTTTACTTTATGACAATTAATTATATGAGATTTATTTTAATTTTAAACTGATTTATTTATACCAAATATTTTTTGACCAAATTTTTATTGGATAGATATTGAGCATTGGATTTATTATAAGTTATCCAATTACAAAATTCCTAATATGCATTGTCATTTATATCGCTTAAATTTTTTTTTTCAAGTATTCATTTTCGGATGCAAATAGTAGAAATTAAGTTCTTTTTAAGACAAAAATTGATTAGGGTGTGCATATATTTATATAGGGTTTAAATGAATATGTAAAACTAGTAAAGAAATGAACTTATACTCACTCATTGTTAATTATTCTTAAATTTTATAATTTGAAAATAGGACAACTCATTATATCTCATAATTATATTTTTCTTTTTTAAAAGTTTTCTCTATATATATTTCATTTTCATTAGAGAATTAGATAAATATATACAAAAAATTGTGCCTATACCTAACCCTTTAAGTTTTTTCCATTCTAAATGTTTTTATTGATTAATTTCGTTTTATAACCCTTTGAAACTTTTCAAACTGAATGTTTTTAAAAATATTTAAAAATTAATTTAATTGTCTTTCCGTATATATGATCAAACAATAAAAATTGGAGAGTATAGATATAGAAATAAAATTGACCAAATAGATACTTTTGTATGTTATATCAATAATAATTAGATATATATATATATATATATATATATATATATATATATATATATATATATATATATTTATTTTCATATTCAATATTCTTTAAAAGATTAAAAAAATAAACAAAGTATTATAAACATGGAGAAAAGTTCAGTATTATTGTACTACTGAACTTCGGTGCATCTCTCCAATCATGTAGCGCCATTTGTTAATATTAATAAAAAATCACATTAATAAGGACCCACCTTGAATGGATGAGGACCAACTAATTAAAGGGATAGATGTCTTGAAGTTCAATGCTACTTACTACTAAACATCAACTCTATAAACATATGTGTTTATGTGTGGACGACGGCACTCATTTATCAACTTAGGATTCTTCTCCAAATTGTAACTTCTCCACATCATTAGAGAATTAGATAAATATATACAAAAAATTGTGCCTATATCTAACCCTTTAAGTTTTTTCCATTCTAAATGTTTTTATTGATTAATTTCATTTTATAACCCTTTGAAACTTTTCAAACTGAATGTCTTTAAAAATATTTAAAAATGAATTTAATTGTCTTTCTGTATATATGATCAAACAATAAAAATTGGAGAGTTTAGATATAGAAATAAAATTGACCAAATAGATACTTTTGTATGTTATATCAATAATTGTATATATATATATATATATATATATATATATATTCATATTCAATATTCTTTAAAAGATTAAAAAAATAAACACAAGTATTATAAACATGGAGAAAAGTTCAGTATTACCGTACTACTGAACTTCGTTGCATCTCTCCAATCATGTAGCGCCATTTGTTAATATTAATAAAAAATCACATTAATAAGGACCCACCTTGAATGGATGAGGACCAACTAATTAAAGGGATGTACTGAAGTTCAATGCTACTTACTACTAAACATCAACTCTATAAACATATGTGTTTATGTGTGGACGACGACACTCATTATCAACTTAGGATTCTTCTCCAAATTGTAACTTCTCCACATGATCAATTCTCTCTTTATAAATTCACCATGAAAGCACCTTTAATAGTTTATGTAACATTCATATACACATTAATTAGTGTGCTTAATATTATATTATGGCGTATTATGATGTCCCTAATGTTACACAATGTTTAGAGTTTTATAAATAGAAGGATATAGTACACAAGGATGAATAATTATGAATAATAATTTTGCGCATCTCCTTTATATATTTTTTGGTAAGTCTCTAAATTCTTAGTTTTACTTTATTTCATAAATTTAAGGTTGCCTAGTTTGGTGAGTTGTAAGCAATCCATTCAAAAACTACTATTGCCTAAAATAATGGATCATAAATTATATAGATTTAAACATTAATCTAAATCTATATAAGAAATGTTTGTTGGGCTTGGCCCAAACTACTTGTTTTTGTGAGAGTTCGTGTTTTTGGGACTGAATTAGTGCCTAAGTTAGATATTAAATGTATGTTTGGATTGGAGATTAAGGAAGAGAAAAGACTGGAAGATAAGAGAATCAAGATATCTTTCCCTTGTTAGAGAAGATAAAAATTGGAGGGGAAGATAGTGGAAGATCAATCCTTAATCTTTCATTATCATTCCTTTTCACAAATTAAAGATACCCCAACTTTTTGGAGGAGGTATTAAAACCCAAATAAGGAGAGGACATATAAAATGTTAACATTTTCTATCCTTCCCTTCCTTCTCCTCTAATCGCTTCCCTTCCATTCTCCTTTTAATTCCCAAACAAACCCTAAAACAGGAAATCATATGGCCAGGCCCAATTGATAACCCATAGTTCTAGGGCAAGGCCCATACCAAAGACCAATCTTTGATCACTGGCTCCACTCTTGCTCCACAATGAGCATCAAGAGGTGATTAGCATAATAAAGTGGTTACTTCAGGAAGTTATACTTTGTTATGCAGCTTTTATTTTAGTTAGCTATAGGAAGATTATGTTAGTTAGACTGTTAGAGGATGCTTATAATAAATGTAGGCTTGATAGAGATTGAAAGTATGAAAAGAATTGTATTAGGTTTATGGAGTTTCCTTTCTACTCGAAAGAAGACTTCTACTTAATGTACTTTTTCTTCTCTTCGGTGGGAATTTGACACTTCTTTTATCCTTTCCATTTCTTTCCCTTCCATCTCTGTAAAATTTGATCAAACTGTAAAATTATTTGCACTTTGGGAGGAATCTGCAATTGCCAAATTTTTTATCAAACTGTAAAATTTTAATGTTTCTCCATTGACCAAATAAATTTATCCCTCACATATTTCTCCAAAGGACAGGTATAGTAACACAATGGCACATCAGTCTCAGATTGCATAAATATGACTCAAGTAAATTGCATTGCCACATATGAGTTTCTTGATTAATCAATTCAGAGACATGTATAAGACTTGTTGTAATACCCGAAAAATTTCCAATCAACGTTAAGGTCCTAATTTAATTTTTTTATTTTAATTTGGAAGGAAAAGGAGGAAATTTAAAATAAATGAAATTTTATTGGGACCAAAATTAGGACTTAAAGGAAAATATTGGGTGTAAGTTATTAACCCCAAAGTCAATTTTAAATAAATAAATAATATATAAAATAAATATATAAATATATAATATATTAAATAAATATATAAGTATATAATATATATATTGTGTTGGCAGAGGAGGGGGGGTCACGCACGTGACCCCCCATTTAAATAAAATTGGTCCTCATTCATCCTCCAGGAGCCATCGTGAATCAGAGCAGAAGAATTGAGGACCACATACACACGGACGCCGAGGGGGTGCGGGAGAGCAAACGGAGCTGTGACGCCGCCGTTCGCCGGAACAAAGGCTGTCCACGGCGACGTTGGGCGCCGGAGAAGGTGGTCCGACGCGGGCTTCACGGAGGAGAGAGAGAGAGCTTGGTTAGAGAGAGAAACAAACGGGAATAGTGTTTTTCGCCGGAATCTCGCCGGATTTTGGTCGTTCCGAGCTCGAGGAAGGTGACCGGGGGTTTTCTATACCCCATTCCATCATCTTAACCGATTGAATCGAGGTAAAAAGTCCCGAATCTCTCCAAGCCCAATTTTATCAATTTTAGGGATTTTTAGAAAGACCCCAATTGATTCAATATGAGTATTTTGGATCCTAAATTGAAGTATTTGCATGCTAGGAAGTGAGTTGGAAGCTTAGGAACCGGAACCAAATTGATGGAATTTATCTGGGTTCGAAAAAGTGTAGGAAAATGTGATTGTTAAGGTTTAAGGGTGTTGCGGAATGACTTGGGGTGCACTGAAAGGTTGAATAATAATTATATAATTATTAAAAAATTATTGGAATGTACGAGGGATTAAAACCCGAGTAATTTCCGTCTCACCCGGAACCCCGTTTGGGGAAAAAGAGACAATCTTCTAATTTTACGCGTATTCGGGTATACGTATTCATGTGTAGGTGAAGTGTTCAGGGTTATTTTGATAAATGGAAATTTTGGACAAGTAGAATTTATGACTCTTGAGACATAAATTCAAGACTTGGGTAATGGGAACTTCACATGAACACATGAAGGGGAATTTAGACAAGTGGAAATCTCTAACCTAAGCAATTAGTTGTTCTAAATGGCTCGAAAGTGTGAAAGTCAAATATGGGACATTCTGGACTTTCAAAAAGAGAAATTTAGACGACGTAACGAATTAAATAATTAGTTCTTAGAAATATCTAAACGGTACATGAGTATTAGTACGACACACGCATTTTTAGATGTTTAATTACGCGTTCTAAATTTCCTAAATATATATGTGTATAGGGCACCATACTGTGAGTGGACCTTCGGGCACACCGAGAGCTGATCCGAAGTGCCAACCAGGTGAGGGGCTTTCCCATCCTTGCCCTCTTGCGGGTTGTATGAGGATGTGGAAAAAAATATGGTTTGTATTATTTGCCTCTTTGTTAGAATATGTATGTTAGAAACATGCTATTGTTATTCCTAAATGTTATTATATGAAATTACATGTTATATGTGTATTTGATACATGTGAAATATCATGATGGCTTGGGAAGCCTTATATGGAAAAAGGGTTCTTGGAACCTAGAACGATATCGGGGGTAGGATCGAGTCTACTTTCGGTGTCTAAATTCCATGGTCCTAGAAACTCACAAGTTAAATGAAGTTGGAAACCTATTGTTTGATCTTGAAATTTTTGAAATAATCGAACTTAGGATGTTCTTCCTTGAAATTATTTTCGAACTTAGGAAAGGGTATAAACTTATAAGTTTTTCCAAGAAAAATAAAACCGAACTAGTAGGGGTTCATAGGAGTCATGTAGAGTCTATGATAAAAGAGGTGTCCATTTTAAATAAACTGGGTAGATCGAGTATGTCCTCGTGAAGTCGGACACCCAAGAGTCCAAAGTCTATGAGTTTGCCACTTTGTGGTTAAAGCTTTGGTTAGGCCAAAGTCACACGAGTCGCCGGCTATGTACCAAGTAAAGTCTTGGTGCTAGATATGTCTCAAGTAAAGTCTTGGGGCCAGGGGTTCCTAGAATGATCAACTAGGTTCCTAACCGCTCACGTGAGCTATGCCTTCGGGCCAGTTTACCTCATAACGGATGCCACTCACGTGAGTTATGCCTTCGGGCCAGTTCTCTCCCCAAAGGGAGATATGCCTTCGGGCCAGTTTATGTTATTTTAAAACGATATATGATATTGGAAAGTGTTTGATGATATTGAACATGTGATATATATGCCTAATTTTGTCAATATATGTGTTATATATGCTAAATGCATGATCACTTAAACATGAAAGGTTAAAAGGAATATTATATGTGCATGTGGATGTGATTGGCTCCCTTTCCCCAGTTGTAGTGGTACCCGCTACTACACCAAGGATGGGAGAGCCTCTCACTGAGTCCGTTTGACTCACCCCCCCAATTTTACATGTTACAGATACAGGTGTAGCGGGCACCGGACACGCGTCTACTTCCTCTCAAGGAGGCGGACATTCCTAGAGACCTCACGCATTGTTCACGTGAGAGGTTTATCTTTTGATGTATACATTCTTTTGTTATATTTCATTGATGTATACATTATTTTGAGTATAGCCTTTGATGTATAGGCAATTGCTATATGTATATATATATGTACAAATCTAGACTTGTCGGCTTCATACTGTTTAAAGATTAGGTCATGGATGGGAATATAGGATATATGAGTATTATGATGAGTATGAATTGCTTCCGCATGTGAATAGGATAGGTCACACCCTATGGGGTGTGATCAATATGTAAAGTTAAATGCGAGTGTGGATGCTTATATACAGGTGATCGAACAGGTTATATATATTGTGTGTGAATAGGATAGGTCATCCCCTTGTGGTTTGATCACTACGTATATACATATTTATGTGTGATTGCTTATGTTAATGAATGTATATATATACTTGAATTGGGCTGAAGCGGCAATGAGCGCCGTGGATTGCAGGTTATTTAGGCCACCATGAATGACGTGGCCAATATTTATTATGTGAATATTGTACGTTGTCTGTATAGCAGGGTAATTATTTTAAATGGTAATAGGGAAGGCTTACGGGTTTAGGGGTGAAATCCTACTCCCGTGCCGGTCACGGGCTCCTAGAAATGGGGTCGTGACACTTGTACTTGTACGCCTGGTGGTTTTAAACTTGAGAGAAAAAATTGCAATAAACTATGAAAAATTGTAATTTTTTTGTCGAAAAAATGTAAAACTATGTAATAAAGTACCATATATATGGTAAATTATTTCATAATTTAGAAAGTATTTTGATTGGAAATTTCTGAATTTTTTTCTAAAAAATAAATTGAATTTGGGGCTCAGATCAATAGTGATTATTATTTTACACTTAGTAAAAAATTCAATACATCCAATAAAAACTATCTAAAAAAATCTTTTAAAAACTAAATTACACAGTAGTAATATATAACTTTATTTACTAGGGGTTGATCTAAGTGGTAAGTAGTTTGGTATTGCTTAAATAAGATATTGGATTCGAGACCTTGTGAATGCAGCTATTCCCATTGGGAGACTCTCCCACCATACCCAAGTGCACGATGCGGGTCGAGTCCAAATTAGTCAAAGCAGTGCCTCGGACACCAGGCGTACAAAAAAATATAACCTTATTTAGGAAGCAATTTGTTAATGTAGTTAGAATCTTAGTTATTAATGACGCATTATTGTCCCCTTATTCTACCATGCAAATTAATTATTCTTTTTTAACCTTTTCATTATTTTTTGAGTAAAGTATCTTTGGTATCCTTAACGTTTGAACATTTGATCAAATATGTTCCTAACGTTTGATTGCATCCAATTATGCCCTCAACGTTTTATTTTTTGAGCAATCTTATCCTTTTCACTAACACCGTTAAAGGAGATAATGGTTGTGACTTACGTGGCGAAACACTGTTAGAGAGAAACTTCTTTCATTGTTGAAGATGCGTCGATTCGTGAAGTTTCAAAGCAAAACGATGACAAAAATAATGCTTCTGAGGTGATGCTCTGTAAAATTTGAAAGATGAAGAGTTAGGCGTATCATTTTTGTCATTTTTTTGTTATGAAATTTGGCAAATCGATGCATGTTCAATAATGGAAGAAGTTTCTCTCTAATGGTGTCACGCTATGTAAGCCACGACTACTATCTATTTTAATGGTGTTAGTGAAAATGGTATAAGATTGTTTGAAAAATGAAATGTTCGGGGTATAATTGATTGCAATCTAACTTTAGGGGCATATATTTGATTGAAGGCTCAAACGTTAGGGTACCAAAGATAGTTTACCCTTATTTTTTACTATTTTCTAATAGTTTCTTCCATGGTTCTCTTCTTCTCGTGAGTCGTAGCATTGTATAAGCCATATAAGCACACTTATGAATTTTGTGTAGATTTGAAGAAGTTAAAGATATTTCTAATAGATAGATAACTTAGTTTCTTCTTCTTCTTCTTCACTTCACTACATGCAGCCGTACGCTGTGTGAATAACCATGGTTAATTAGAATAACATAAAAAATTCTACTATCGATCGAATAATATAAATATTTCACTATTCTTTTAGATGAGAAAAACAAACAAAATCACAACATATTCAAACCAAATGTACTTAATTAAGACACAAATATTACATATTTTGAAACTCATACTGATCATATTCCTACATATAGAAATTACATAATAGCAAATTAACTAGTCCATATATATATATATATATATATATATATATATATATATATATCAAGAGTAATTTTAATACATAAACCTATAAAAGAAAGCAAGAAAAACCACTTCATATCACTTTCTTCAATGGCCTCACTTCAAGAGTAATTATATATTTGCACCAGCCACAAGCAAATATATATGTAAGCTCATTTTGTGTCTATTCTCTCTATTTTACAATAGCAATATTTAATTGTTCTTTTATGAATAATAGTTAAACTGAAAAGAAAAAAAATTAATTATATATTTTTATTTTTTTTACTATGTCATTACTTATTGAGGAAAATTAACCCAATTTTTTTTTTCATGCGGCTAAAACTTTCAGCCGGGTAGAATACATTTTTTCTTCTGGGTCCTAGTACTACTACAAAAAGATCTAGAAAGTTAATTTTCCATGTATATATATATATATATATGAATGGTTTTCCATGAATTCAATCATCAAACCCTAGGTTGGCAGATCAAGCAAAAAATTAAGAGCAAGAAGTGAAAATAATTAATCCAGAAAAATAGAAAATAAAATAAAATAAAATAAAAGACAAATCGATCTTTTAATTAGAGGTCGACCTCTCTCTACCAAATTATTTTTTTAATCAGCAGATAATTATTTTTTAAGATTTTTTTTATGAAAAAACCATGTAGACTCTTCCATATTCCATGATGTGTTCCTCGACGATCCAACCAGGGAGAAACCAACTATGGCCGGGGCAGTGCAAGTCGTGAAAATAGGAGATGGCGCCTGGGTGGATGCGTGTGCGAGGACGTTTGGAGATGATCGCAAGAGTCGCCAGCGACACTGGCGAAGTTATCACAATCACCATCCTTCTGTTTCTCCTTTGGTCATCATTGTTATCATTGTTGTTTGGTCGCCACCAGCTGCTGTAGTAGAAGCCATTGTTGAGTTCTCTTTAGTCTTCTCACACACACACACACGGAGAGAGAGAGAGAGAGAGAGAGAGAGAGAGAGAGGAAGTATAACGTTATGTTTAGCTTCCTTATATGATGAAATTAATGTCTCCTTTGTGATATATGTAGAATATCTTGATATATATATTTATACAAATCAAATTTGTGGAGTTAATTCACTATATATTTATTTGAGGGCCACTCCATGAAAAATTGTTTTCTATTTTGTCCTTATTCGAAGTTAAATATATACATGGCCAAGTTGTATGCACGCAATTCTTTATTTTTTTTAACAAATTCTCTAATCAAAATAAAATATGTGAATTTTTTTGTTTAAAAGAATCAGACTTGTATAAATATACACGTGTTGATTTTTTATTGAAAAATTTTATGGAAAAAAATATAAAAACTGCACTTAAATTTTTTTCCATATATATTATAGTATGTTAATTTTTGTCATGCAAAAGAAAACTTTCAAATTACTTTAATTTTCATGTGTTTAAAATTAGGTTTGAAGCTTTAGATTTTAAGTTTATGAATTAATTATTACGTTATGTTAAAATTAATTAAGCAAGTGCATAAGTTAAAGATTACGTTTAATACTATGTTTTAACATAAAGTTTTTAATGGAAGCCATGCATAATAACGAATTGCGAGCCGAGCGAAGCAAAATTGGCCGCCTATTCTGTAAAAACAACAAATTCTTATTAATTGAATAAATTTATTAAGTATTAATAAATGACACGGTAATTAAAATTTGAAAAATATTGTTTTGTTATGGAAGGATGGGAAAGAAAATAAAATTATTAGAGATAGTTCTATTAGTAAAGATGCAAAATTCCTAGAGGAGCTGAAAATAAATAAATAAATAAATGTTTGAGCCCTTGTCCAAAAAATAAAATAATTTGGGTGTAAAAATAAAATGTAACGCTAGATTTCTGAGTTAGTAATTCAAGACCCTATATTTATGCATGCATGTATAGCCGTTTTTGTCTTTCATTTCTGAATTGGAGCTTTGGATCATATACTACGCATACCAGTGTCAGTGCGGCCTCATTGCTACCCAATCAGAATGCGATTCTAGAACCTACCTTCACCTTGAAAATATGAAAATGATTTACATGTTTTGTTCATAAAAGGAAAATTTGTGTGATCAAGAGATGCACCTTCAGATTTGGTGATGTATAATATCAAATTGAACAAAGAGAGAAAAATACAATAAACCTGAGACCTACATGTGGGACTCACCATGTGTGTTTCTTTCTCGACTGGATTCATTAAGATGCTTCTTCATATATCAATTTTAAAAATTTTATTTAACAACTAAAATAGAAATACTTTTTTTTTTCTTTAAAAAAATACTTTTTCTTAATCTTTAATTAGAGTGTCAATTTTAACAAACTTTTGAATAACAAATTATGTGTGATCTTGTGTACATAAGATAGAAAAACAAAACCAAATCAAATAAAAGACAAATTGATCTTTTAATTAGAGCTCGACCTCTCTCTACCAAATCATTTTTTAATCATCGGATAATTATTTTTTCGAGGTTTGTTTATGAAAAAACCCTACCATGTAGACTCTTCCATGTTCTATGATGTGTTCCTCGACGATCCAACCAGGGAGCAACCAGCTATGGCGGGGGCAGTGCAAGTCCTGAAAATAGGAGATGGCGCCTGGATAGATGAGTGTAATATCTGAGATATTTAGATTTAATTATTTTCATTATTATTAAATTTATTTTTCTTTCAGAAAGAAAAATAAATTAAATTAAAGATAAAATAAAATTAAGGAGAGAAAAATAGGAAATCTAAGTATTCTTTTTAGGACCTAAAAGAAGAAGGGATTAAAAAGATTGGAAAGAAGTAGGATATAATAAGTAAATAATAATAATTACTATATTTTTATTTTTTATTATTATTAGTTAATAGGGGGGGTCAAAACTGTGACACCCCCCCCCCTCAGCAAAACGCCAAAAGAGAAAAAAGAAGAAGAAGGGCAGAAGCTAGCAACAAAACGCACCAAAAAAAAAAAATAATATTGTCACGACCCCTTATCGGACGTCCGTGACCGACACGGGAAGTAGGATTTCTCCTATCCCGTAAGCCTCTAATCTCTGATTGACATTTTCACATGTTTATAACTACCAATTTCTAATACAAACAATATATAGTATTTATGATCATCCATATCCGGTGACCTAAGTAGCGTGCAATCCACAACTCGCTCAACGCCGCTTCAGTCTATACATATACACATAATCACTCACATGTACATATAGTATACATATTGATCACGCGCTTCAGGGCGGGTGATCTATCCTATTCACATGCAGAAATCCTGTGTACAATCATACATATATTCAATCACACGCTTGCATATAGTTTACATATTGATCACACGCCTCAATGCGTGTGATCTATCCTATTCACATGCGGAAGCCATATTCTCATGCAATCAGGTATCCAACCATACATACATATAATTTACATATTGATCACACGCTTCAATGCGTGTGATCTATCCTATTCACATGAGGAAGTCATATATATGTATACACATGATATATATATATATATATATATATATATATATATATATATATATCATATCATAGCCTATATTCCCAACACCAAGACCTAACTTTAATCTGTATGAAGCCGACATAGCTAGAGTAGGACATATATATATATATACACAACAGTTTGTATATGTAAAAGCAACATCCAAAAGGATTTATATACACATATACATCACGACATATCTTTATAATCCAAAATACACTGCCTATATTCCCAACACCAAGACCTAACTTTAATCTGTATGAAGCCGACATAGCTAGAGTAGGACATATATATATATATACACAACAGTTTGTATATGTAAAAGCAACATCCAAAAGGATTTATATACACATATACATCACGACATATCTTTATAATCCAAAATACACTACCCACGCGGACTAAGCGTGCGGTCTTCAGAGTTGTCCGCCTCCTTGAGAAGTGGACGCGTTCCCGACGCCTGAACCACCTGTATCTGAAACATGTAAACAGGGGTTGAGTCGAATAGACTCAGTGAGAAGCTCCCCCATCCCTGGCGTAGCAGCGGGTACCACTACAGCTGGGGGAAGGGAGCAACCACAACCACATGCGCATGAAACAGATTCGTATTATGATCTTTAACATGATCAAGCAATCAGTAAATCATATTTACAATTTAAAATCCTATTTCATGCTTCTAACATATTTATTAATCCGCATGTAAATCAATCATAAACATATAACATATGGTTCCATAGTTAACTTACACTTGTGCACATAGGCATTCACTTTCTGTCTCCCGCATTACGCTAAGAGAAATACTGGCCCGAAGGCAATTTCATGTACGAACCTGGTTGATCACACCAGGAACTTTCTGACTCCAAGTCATGCTTAGAGTAATAGCCGGCAACTTGTCTGACCCCGGTTAAACCAAGGTAATGGCCACTATGTGGCATACTTTCTGTTAACTGAATCATGTCTGTCCGACCAGGATAACCGACTCGATCTACCCGGACTAACCTAAACAATTTCAACTAACACATTCGACCTTGAAAGACACCCTATTAATAACTAACTGAATATTACACGTGTGAATTAGCTAGGCCTAGTTTTTCCCCTTTTTAATTATGCAACCCTCTCACTCACATTCAGCAACCTAGGTTCAGCTTTCCTCAACAAACCATACGAACAAGGTCTTAACGGTGACGATCGATGTGATTGGTTTCTAATATTACTGAACTTCTCACAAATGAAATTATGACTCAATCCTACCCACGGTAACATATAAGGCTCAGTGAACCACAATAGCACATATACACCTTGAGATTAATCATGTAAGCACATATACTATTGCACGTTGACTGCCTACTTGCAAATCATACACGTGTAACACAAATTTATTCATATAAATATATTCCATATATCAATTTGCACAAAATAGAGCAAACCATATTTTCCACGTAGTCATCCAACCCTGTGGGGCAGGGATGGGAGAGCCCCTCACCTCGTTGGCCCCCCTGATCAGTACTCGGAGTGCCTGAAGCTCCAATTAGCCTATGGTACCCTATACACATATATATTTAAGAAATTTAGAACGCGTAATTAAGCATCTACCATGCACGTGTCATGCTAATGCTTATGTACCCTCTAGATATTTTCCAAGAACTAATTATTTAGCTCGTTACGTCGTCTTATTTGCTCTTTCTGAAAGTCCAGAATGTCTCATATTCGACTTTCACACTTTCGAACCATTTAGAACCTCTAATTGCTTAGGTTAGAGATTTCCACTTGTCTAAATTTCACTTTAAGTGTTCATAAGAGTATTTATCTAATAAAAAAAATTAAATTCACGGTTCAAAAGAGGCTCTAGCTTACTCATCCCACCGTCTCCCTTATTCGCCGACTAAAAGCTTAATTACGACCTCTTTAATTATACATAAAAATATAATTGGGTATAATTAGAGCCTTGGAACCAATTTAGCGGGTCTTAGGTGTCCCCCATGGATTAGACCAAGGTGTCCAACCCACAACACAGCTCCTTACTGTACGGTAGCTTAATATTTTGCCTCTTTTTCACCGGATTGGGTTCCGGTTGAGACGGTAAATACTCGAGTTTTATTCCCTTGTATATTTCCAGCATCTATAACACCTATACTACTCCAATCCAAGCCTATTCATGCATCAAACCAGCAAAATTCAATTTATAGCAATTTTCTAACTAAATTTTCCTAATTTCCATACCCGGTCAAATCCTACGATTTAACTTCGATTCTGAACCTCACTAAGCTTTCATTAACACCCACTAAGCTCAAATTAAACCCCAGAATGCCCCGATTGGAAGTATTTGAAGAATTCCTAAAATACCCAAAATTGGAGAAATTGGGGTTTTGAAGGATTTCGACTTTCTTACTTGATTTCAATTGGCTAGAAGGCTTGTGGGTGTTGAAAGAGACTTTCGGTCAGCTCTCCAGTCACCGGCGCGCCCCTCTGGCGTGAAACCGGCTGATTCCTCCGTTTCCACTTCCTCCTCTTCTTTCTCGGTGCGTGCTCGCGTGGCTTCGTGCTTCTGCTTGTTTTGCTTCTATGCGTTTTGCTCTCTCCTCCCTTTTTTTTAATGTGTGTATGAGTGTGTTTTTACTGAATGGGGAGTCAAGGTGGGCCCCCCATGTATCTTATTATATATATATATATATATCTTATATGTGTGTTAGTGAAAGGATAATGAGGTCACAGTTGGCCCCCTTTATTTTTTTAATATATATATTTTATTATATATATATATATATATATTAATATTATATACATTTTTTTTATTAGAAAAACTTATTTACTTGTTATATCCTCTTTTCTTTTAGGTCTTAGAAAATTTATAAATATCTCCTATTACTTTCTTCTTTATTCTATTTTTAACCCTATAATTCTTTAATTTAATTTATTTTTCTTTCTGAAAGAAAAATAAATTTAATAAAAATGAAAATAATTAAATCTAAATATCTCGGACATTACAATCTTCCCTCCTTAAGAAATTCGGTCCCTGAATTTCAAATAAAATACTAACCTTAGTGTTGAAATAGATGAGGATACGTCCTGCGCATTTCACTCTCGACCTCCCATGTAGCTTCTTCGGTCGAGTGATTTCTCCACAGAACTTTAACCAATGGAATCTCTTTCGTTCTGAGTTTCTTCAATTGTCGATCTAAGATTTCCACTGGCTCTTCTTCATATGTCAAATTTTTAGTTAGTTGCACGTCTTGCGATTGGATTACGTGCGAGGGATCGGGAAGATATTTCCAAAGCATCGATACATGAAACACATGATGTACTCCCTCCAATTCGTAGGCAATTCCAACCGATACGCTACATTCCCAACTCGTTCTAAGATTTCAAACGGTCCGATATACCGAGGACTTAACTTCCCCTTTTTACCGAACCGCATCACGCCTCTCATCGGTGATATTCTTAAGAACACCTGTTCACCAATGGCAAACTCAAATTCTCTCCTTCGATTGATTGCATAGGATTTCTGCTTACTCTGAGCCGTTAACAATCTCTCCCTTATGCACTTCACCTTTTGCAAGACATCTTGTAACAATTCTGGGCCGACTAGGCTAGCTTCTCCGACCTCGAACCACCCAATCGGGGATCTGCACCTACGATCATACAGAGCCTCGAAAGGTGCCATTTGGATACTTGCTTGATAACTATTGTTATATGCAAACTCAGCCAAAGGTAAATACCTTTCCCAACTTCTGCTGAAATCCATAATACACGCCCGAAGCATGTCCTCAAGAATCTGAATGGTTCTTTCTGATTGCCCGTCGGTCTGTGGGTGGAACGCAATACTCAAATCAACTCTCGTTCCCAACACTTCCTACAATGACTTCCAAAACCTGGAAGTGAACTGTGGCCCTTTATCAGATATTATGGACACTGGCACACCGTGCAATCTAACGAATTCTGATAGATAAATCTATGCATATTGACTCACTCCGTAAGTGGTCTTAACTGGCAGAAAGTGTGCGGACTTAGTCATGCCATCCACTATCACCCAAACCCAATCAAATCCACGTGGTGATCTTGGCAACCCTGTTACAAAATCCAAAGTTATCCTCTCCCATTTCCACTCAAGTATTTCTATCTGTTGTAATGTTCCGGCAGGCTTTTGGTGTTCAGCCTTGACTTGCTGACACACTAAACACTTGGCTACATAGTTTGCAACATCCCTCTTCATGCCATTCCACCAATACAGCTGTTTCAGATTCTAATACATTTTGTTAGCTCCCGGATGGATTGTATAAGCTGTCCGGTGTGCTTTTTCAAGGATTGTTTCTTGCAAGTTATCAACCATAGGGACACACAACCGTCCGTCCAACCGAAGTATCCCGAAATCATCAATAGAGAATCGGACGTCGTCCCCCTTCTCATTAGTTACCGATTTGCTTGAGGCCGGTATCTTCATCCTGTCTGGCCTTCACCTCTTCTACCAGAGAGGACTTAGCTTGTAAATGAGCTAAAAGCGAGTTAGAATTCCCAATCTCAAACTGATTTCCCGTTTGTTCTAGCTCGTGCAACTCTCTGATCAACGGTATTCTTTCTTCACTTATATGAAAGACAGCCTTTCCTGAATGATACAAGATCGTGCAGTCGTAGTCTTTCAACAACTCTAACCATCGACGTTGTCTCAAATTCAAGTCTTTCTGCTCGAAAATGTATTTAAGGCTTTTGTGGTCTGTATAGATTTCACAAGTCTCACTATATAAGTAATGTCTCCATATTTTCAAAGCGAATACTACAACCGCCATTTCGAGGTCGTGAGTCGGGTAGTTCTTCTCATGTTTCCTCAGTTGTCGCGATGCATATGCAATCACCTTGCCGTACTACATCAAGACACACCCTAATCCGATCCTCGACACATCACAGTATACCACATACCCTCCTGTGCCTTCAGGTAATGCCAACACCGGAGCAGTAGTGAGGCTGTCTTTCAACTTCTGAAAACTCTGCTCACACTTGTCATCCCATACGAACTTCACTCCCTTCTGAGTCAACTTAGTCATAGGTGCAGCAACCTTAGAGAAATCCTGCACAAATCTTCTATAGTATCCAACCAAGCCCAAGAAACTGCGAATTTCAGTAACAGAGGTAGGCTGAGACCAATTCTTTACCGCTTCTACCTTACTTGGATCAACGTGGATTCCCTCTGATGATACCACGTGACCCAAAAAGCCAACTCTGTCAAGCCAGAATTCACACTTGGAGAACTTGGCATACAGTTTCTCCTCTCTCAACTTCTACAATGCTAATCTCAAGTGTTCTGCATGTTCTTCAGAATTCTTAGAATAAACCAAGATGTCATCAATGAAGACAATGACAAATCGGTCCAGAAATGGTTTGAAGACCCTGTTCATCATGTCCATGAATGCTGCAGGAGCATTAGTTAATCCGAAAGACATCACCAAGAACGCGTAATGTCCATATCGGGTCCGGAATGCGGTCTTAGGTATGTCTGATTCTCGAATCTTCAGTTGATGATACCCAGATCCCAAGTCAATCTTGGAAAACCGCTTCGCACCCTGCAACTGATCAAATAGGTCATCTATCCTCGGCAGTGGGTATTGATTGCGGATAGTCACCTTATTTAACTTCCGGTAATCGATACACAACCGCAAAGATCCGTCCTTCTTCTTCACCAAAAGGACCGGTGCACCACACGGAGAGAAACTGGGTCTTATAAAACCCTTGTCAAGCAATTCTTGCAATTGTGTATGTAGCTCCTTCAACTCTTTCGGAGCCATCCGGTAAGGTGGTGTGGAGATAGGTTAGGTGCCAGGTTGCAGCTCAATTTCAAATTCAATCTCACGATTGGGCGGCAACCCCGGCAATTCTTCTGGAAATACATCCAAGAACTCTCGCACTACCGGTACTTGAGTCGGTGAAAGTACTGCTTTCGTAGCATCCTTGACCAAAGCCAGATACCCCTTACATCCCTTTGCAAGTAACTTGGATGCCTTCAAAGCCGAGATCAAGTTTGGATACAGTGCAGCCCCGTCCCCTCGTATCACAAAAGGCTCCTCGTTTGGCATATTGAACTTCAAACATTTAGCCCTGTAGTCCACAACCGCATGGCAAGACGACAACCAATCCATTCCGAGGATTACATCAAGATTAACCATACACAACAATCGAAGGTCTACCATAGTCTCATGACCATCGACCTCCACAATGCAAGACTTGTGCACATACTCTACTTGTACCAATTCTCCCATTGGAGTAGAGACCAGTGCTGTTTCTTTCATTTTAGACGGACTTTTGTTGAATTTAGAGGCAAATGCATGCCACACATAGGAATGAGTGGAGCCGGAATCAAATAAGACTCGTGCTTCAAGAGAGCAAACAATAAGGGTACCTGTCACAACTGCATTTGATGCTCTTGCTGAGAAAGTGCAAATACCCGCGCTTGTCCTTCACCTACTGCCCCTGGCCCTCTAACACTAGATCCTGCACCACGGCCTCTAGCTGCACCTGTACTTGCTGTCTGTGGTGGTACGGTTCTTATTGTTGGGGCTGAAATAGGTGTACTCCTCAGTGTTGGATTACTTCTCACACTTGTACCCTCTTTTCTCTTTGGACACTCTCTAGCCATATGGTCCACCTGGCCGCAGTTGTAGCATCCACCTGTCAGTCTCTGACATATTCCAAAATGAAATCTGCCGCAACTCGCACACTGAGGCCTTGTTTTACCGACATTTCCACCCCCTTGCACTCTCTGTCCCCTTGGAAAATTATCTCTTGTACCTGTTTCATGGGTGGTAGTTGAGGATTGTCCTCCTGCGGACCCTGAATATCCTGCACCTTCACCTGTTGTCTTCCTCTTCTTACTTCCACCTCCGTGGTTATCACTGCCCGTAATTAACTTGATTTTGGGATCAATAGAAGTCCCGTACCTCTTCCTGGTTTCAATCATTCTGGCATAGTCTGCTGCTTGAGCTAAAGTCTCAAACTGTCTCCTCTGAGGTAATAAAGCAGTAAATAACGGCTCCGTGAGACAGTGTATGAACCTCTTGATCCTTGCCTCTTCATCCGGAACCAACTCTGATGAGAATTGAGCTAGTTCCGTAAAAAGTAACTCATACTCCGTCACGGTCATGTTAGGCGTCATCCACAACTCCTCGAATTGTTGATGCTTTGCATCTTTAGTGCATTCAGATAGAAACCGACCCAGGAATTCCCTCTGAAAATCTGCTCAGGTCATCGGTGCTACCCTTCTTAAATACCTGGTCTGTACGGACTATATCCATACTCTGGCAGCTCCCCTCAGCTGGAATGAAGCTAATTCCACTAACTCATGTCCTGAGCACCTCAGCATGTGCTCAATTCTGACTATGTCTCTCACAAAGTACTGTGGATCCTCTTTCTCACTAGTTCCGCAGAAAGTGGGTGGATGAAGCTTTAGAAATTATGAAATTGGTAGCTCTCTGGGTGCTACCCGTAGCTCACGAGGCATTTCCTGTGGTTGTTGCCATTCCCAATTCTCTTCCTCAACAACCTCCATCTCTTGATTGCTACGAACTCTCTCTTGTTCTTCCTTGCCGACTACTAACTGGCGTACTTCCCTCTGTATTTGTCTCGTCATCTCTTCTTTTAGTTCCTGAAATCCTACCGTGAGCATTTTTGCCACGGAAGGTGCACCTGTCTCTACTTGAGGTTGAGGTTCCGGTGACTGTCTCCTCTCTTCCCCTCTCACTTGTGCTCTCCCTCGACCTCGAGCACGACCTCTACCTCGGCCTCGGGTGGGCATTCCCTCCTCCCGAACTGATTCTCGATCAATTTCCGCAAGAGTTCTCCCTCTACCCTTAGTCTGTCTCATGATCGGTGGCATCCCTATACTGCACAAGGACCACACCTAATGAGTACACGTATATCAATGATATTTCAAATCATAGAGAGTAGAAAGAAAGGGCTGACTCAATTTTCTGGGTGCTTGCACAAGTGCATTTTTACTCCCACGTTGTGCCCGGGTTCACAACGAGGCGTAAACTGACACTCGGTCATACCTATGTCTTCATACAGTTTAAAGATAACTAGACTCTGATACCAAGTTTGTCATGACCCCCTATCGGACGTCCGTGACCGGCACGGGAAGTAGGATTTCTCCTATCCCGTAAGCCTCTCATCCCTGATTGACATTTTCACATGTTTATAACTACCCATTTCTAATACAAACAATATATAGTATTTATGGTCATCCATATCTAGTGACCTAAGTAGCGTGCAATCCACGGCTCGCTCAACGCCGCTTCAGTCTATTCATATACAAATAACCACTCACGCGTACATATAGTATACATATTGATCACGCGCTTCAGGGCGGGTGATCTATCCTTTTCACATGCAGAAATCCTGTGTATAGTCATACATATATTCAATCACACGCTTGCATATAGTTTACATATTGATCACACGCCTCAATGCGTGTGATCTATCCTATTCACATGCGGAAGCCATATTCTCATGCAATCAAGTATCCAACCACACATACATATAATTTACATATTCATTACACGCTTCAATGTGTGTGATCCATCCTATTCACATGCGGAAGTCATATATTTGTATACACATGATATATATATATATATATATCATATCATAGCCTATATTTCCAACACCAAGACCTAACTTTAATCTGTATCAAGCCGATATAGCTAGAGTAGGACATATATATATATACACAACAATTTGTATATGTACAAGCAACAACCAAAAGGATTTATATATACATATACATCACGACATATCTATATAATCCAAAATACACTACCCACGTGGACTAAGCGAGCGGTCTTCAGAGTTGTCCGCCTCCTGAGAAGAAGTGGACGCGTTCCCGACGCCTGAACCTCCTGTATCTAAAACATGTAAACAGGGGGGGTGAGTCGAATAGACTCAGTGAGAAGCTCCCCCATCCCTGGCGTAGTAGCGGGTACCACTACAGCTGGGGGAAGGGAGCAACCACAACAACATGCGCATGAAACGGATTCGTATTATGATCTTTAACTTGATCAAGCAATCAGTAAATCATATTCACAATTTAAAATCCTATTTCATGCTTCTAACATATTTATTAATCCTCATGTAAATCAATCATAAACATATAACATATGGTTCCATAGTTAACTTACACTTGTGCACGTAGGCACTCACTTTCTGTCTCCCGCATTACGCTAAGAGAAATACTGGCCTGAAGGCAATTTCATGTACGAACCTGGTTGATCACACCAGGAACTTTCTGACTCCAAGTCATGCTTAGAGTAATAGCCGGCAACTTGTCTGACCCTGGTTAAACCAAGGTAATGGCCACTATGTGGCATACTTTCTGTTAACTGAATCCTGTCTGTCCGATCAGGATAACCGACTCGATCTACCCGGACTAACCTAAACAATTTCAACTAACACATTCGACCTTGAAAGACACCCTATTAATAACTAACTGAATATTACACGTGTGAATTAGCTAGGCCTAGTTTTTCCCCCTTTTTAATTATGCAACCCTCTCACTCACATTCAGCAACCTAGGTTCAGCTTTCCTCAACAAACCATACGAACAAGGTCTTAACGGTGACGATCGATGTGATTGGTTTCTAATATTACTGAACTTCTCACATATGAAATTATGACTCAATCCTACCCACGGTAACATATAAGGCTCAGTGATCCACAATAGCACATATACACCTTGAGGTTAATCATGTAAGCACATATACTATTGCACGTTGACTGCCTACTTGCAAATCATACACGTGTAACACAAATTTATTCATATAAATATATTCCATATATCAATTTGCACAAAATAGAGCAAGCCACATTTTCTATGTAGTCATCCAACCCTGTGGGGCAGGGATGGGAGAGCCCCTCACCTCGTTGGCCCTCCTGATCAGTCCTCGGAGTGCCTGAAGCTCCAATTACCCTATGGTGCCCTATACACATATATATTTAAGAAATTTAGAACGCGTAATTAAGCATCTACCATGCACGTGTCATGCTAATACTATTCCAATCCAAGCCTATTCATGCATCAAACCCGCAAAATTCAATTTATAGCAATTTTCTAACTAAATTTCCTAATTTCCATATCCGGTCAAATCCTACGGTTTAACTTCAATTCTGAACCTCACTAAGCTTTCAATAACACCCACTAAGCTCAAATTAAACCCCGGAATGCCCCGATTGGAAGTATTTGAAGAATTCCTAAAATACCCAAAATCTGAGAAATTGGGGTTTTAAAGGATTGGGGCTTTCTTACTTGATTTCAATCGTCTAGAAGGCTTGTGGGTGTTGAAAGAGACTTTTGGTCAGCTCTCCGGTCTCCGGCGCCACCCCTCCGGCGTGAAACCGGCTGATTCCTCCGTTTCCACTTCCTCCTCTTCTTTCTCGGTGCGTGCTCGCGTGGCTTCGTGCTTCTGCTTGTTTTGCTTATGTGCATTTTGCTCTCTCCTCCTTTTTTTTAATGTGTGTGAGTGTGTTTTTACTGAATGGGGGGTCAAGGTGGGCCCCCTGTATCTTATTATATATATATATATATATATATATATATATATATATATTATATGTGTGTTAGTGAAAGGATAATGGGGTCACGGTTGGCCCCCTTTATTTTTTTAATATATATATTTTATTATATATATATATATATATATATATATATATATATATTATATATTTTATTAATAGATATTATATATGTATATATTATATATCTATTTTTTCTTATTTTATTAGAAAAACTTATTTACTTGTTATATCTTCTTTTCTTTTAGGTCTTAGAAAATTTATAAATATCCCCTATTACTTCCTTCTTTATTCTATTTTTAATCCTATTATTCTTTAATTTAATTTATTTTTCTTTCTGAAAGAAAAATAAATTTAATAAAAATGAAAATAATTAAATCTAAATATCTCAGATATTTCAAATATGGGGGCCAACCGTGACCCCCCTTTTCACTAAAGCAACAAATAAAAAAATAAATAAGAGAGCAGAGGCAAAACGCAAAACACATACACACATTAAAAGAAGAAAAAAAAGAAGCAGCAAGCAACGCACGATATCGAAGCAGAGGCGCACGCACGCGAGGAAGAAGAACAAGCCACGGGAAGCACGGTTTTGGCCGAAAATATGCCGGAGGGGCCTCGCCGGTGATCGGAAACGTTGACCGCACCTTATCCTCTACACCACCAAGCCTTCTACCCGATTGGAATCAAGTAAGAAAACCCCAAACTCCCAAAATCTCAATTTCTCCAATTTTGGGTATTTTAGGAATTCTTTAATCCTTTCCAATCGGGGAATTCCGGGGTTAAATTTGAGCTTAGTGGATGTTATTGAAAGCTTAGTAAGGTTCAGAATCGAAGTTAAACCGTAGGATTTGACCGGGTATGGAAATTAGGAAAATTTAGTTAGAAAATTCCTATAAATTGAATTATTGCTAGTTCGATGCATGTATAGGCTTGGATTGGAGTAGTATAGGTGTTCTAATTACTGGAAACATACAAGGGAATAAAGCCCGAGTATTTACCATTTCAACCGGAACCCAATCCGGTGAAAAAGAGGCGATATACTAAGCCACCGTACAATAAGGAGCTGTGCAGTGGGTTGAATACCTCGGTCTAGTCCGTGGTGGACACCTAAGACCTGCTAAAATGGTTCCAAGGCTCTAATTATACCTAATTATATTTTTATATATAATTAAAGAGGTAGTAATTAAGCTTTTACTCGGCGAATATGGGAGACGGTGGAATGAGTAAGCTAAAGCCTCTTTTGAGCCGTGAATTTAATTCTTTTATTAGTTAAATACCCATATGAACACATGAAGAGAAATTTAGACAAGTGGGAATCTCTAACCTATGCAATTAGAGGTTCTAACTGGCTCGAAAGTGTGGAAGTCGAATATGAGACATTCTGGACTTTCAGAAAGAGCAAATAAGACGATGTAACAAACTAAATAATTAGTTCTTGGAAATAGTCAGAGGCTGCATAAGCATTAGCATGACACGTACATGGTGGAAGCTTCTTTACGCGTTCTAAATTTCTTAAATATATATGTGTATAGGGCACCACAGGGTAATTGGAGCTCCAGGCACTCTGAGGACTGATCAGGAGGGCCAACGAGGTGAGGGGCTCTCCCATCCCTGCCCCACAGGGTTGGATGACTACATGGAAATGTTGTTTGCTCTATTTTGTGCAAATTGATATATGAAACATGTCTACCTGAATGTATTTACGTTACGCGTATATGATTAGTGAGTAAACAGTGGACGTGCAAACTGTTTATATGTTTATATGTTGATTCTCAAGTGAATATGCGATATTGTGGCTCACCGAGCCTTATATGATACCGTGGGTAGGATTGAGTCGGAATTTCATATGTGAGGGTTCATTAATATTAGAAACCCATTTAAATTGATCATCGTACAAAGGTTTTAACCGTATGGTACATTGAGGAAAATGAACCTAGGTTTTTAAATGTGAGAGAGTGTTGCATAATTGAAACGGGGGAAATCTAGGCCTAACTAAAGAACACGTATGATATTCAATTAGTTACAAATAGGGCGTCTTTCAAGGTTAAATATGTTAGTTGAGTTTGTTTAGTTTTTCCGGGTAGATCGAGTCGGTTATCCTGATCGGATAGACAGAATTATGACGTCAGTAAGTATGCCACATAGTGGCCATTACCTTGGTTTAAACTGACGTCAGACAAGTTGCCAGCTATTACTCTAAGCGTGCCTTGGAATTAGAAAGTTCCTAGTGTGATCAACTAGGTTCAAATATAAGATTACCTTTGGGCCAGTATTTCTCTTAGCGTAATGCGGGAGACATAAAGTGAGTGCCTACGTGCACAAGTATGTGTTAACTATGAAACCAAATAATGTATGCTGAGATTGATTTACATGCGGATTAATAGATATGTTAGGAGCATGAATTAGGATTTTAATTGTGAATATATATTGACTGCTTGATCATATTAAAGATCACAATATAAATCCGTTTCATGCGTATGTGGTTGTGGTTGCTCCCTTCCCCCAATTGTTGTGGTACCCGCAGCTACGCTAGGGATGGGGGAGCTCCTCACTGAGTCTGTTCGACTCACCCCCCTATTTACATGTTTCAGATACAGGTGGTTCAGGCGTCGGGAACACGTCCACTTCTTCTCAAGGAGGCGGACAACTCTGAAGACCGCACGCATAGTCCGCGTGGGTAGCGTATTTTGGTTTATGTAAATAAATCAGGATGTATATGTATATATGACCCCTTTTTGGATGTAGCTTTAGTACTTATACAACTGATGTATATATATATATCGAACTCTAGTATTGTCGTCTTCATACAAATTAAGGTTAGGTGTTAGGATTGGGACTTTAGGCTATGATATAGCATATATCATGTATATATATATATGACTTCCGCATGCGACTAGGATAGATCACACGCCTTGAGGAGTGTGATCAATATGTAAATTATATATATATATATATATATCTGTGTGTGTGTGTGTGTGTGTGTGTGTGACTGAATACCTGATTGTGTGAAAATATCGCTTCCACATGTGAATAGGATAGATCACACGCATTGAGGCGTGTGATCAATATGTAAACTATATGCAAGCGTGTGATTGAATATATGTATGACTGTACACAGGATTTCTGCATGTGAATATGATAGATCACTCGCCCTGAAGCGCGTGATCAATATGTATGCTATATGTACGTGTGAGTGATTATGTGTATATGTATAGACTGAAGCGGCATTGAGCGAGCCGTGGATTCCACACTAATTAGGTCACCAGATATGGATGGCCATAAATACTATGTATTGTTTGTATTAGAAATAGGTAGTTATAAACATGTGAAAATGTCAAACAGGGATTAGAGGCTTACGGGATAGGAGAAATCTTACTTCCCTATGCCGGTCACGGACGTCTGATAGGGGATCGTGACAATGATCGTGCGAGGGTGCTTGGAGATGATCGCAAGAGTCGCCAACAAGACCAGCAAAGTTATCGCAGTCACCATCCTTCTGTTTCTCCTGTGGTCATCGTTGTTATAATTGTTGTTTTGGTCGCCACAAGCTGCTGCAGTAGAAGCCATTGTTGAGTTCTCTTTAGTCTTCACACACACACACACACACACACACAAAGAGAGAGAGAGAGAGAGAGAGAAATGAAGTATAACGTTATGTTTAGCTTCCTTATATGATGAAATTAATGTCTCCTTTGTGATATTTATATATATAGAATATCTTGATATATATTTATACAAATAAAATTTGTGGAGTTAATTCACTATTTATTTGTTTGAGGGCCACTCCATGAAAAATTGTTTTCTACTTTGCCCTTATGAAGTTAAATATATATTTGGGCAAGACTTATATGCACGCAATTCTTTATCTTTTTGTTATCAGATTCTCTAATCGAAATAAAATTTGTGAATTTTTTTGTTTTAAAGAACCAGACTTGCATAAATATACATGTGCTAATTTTTTGTTTGAAAAATTTTATGACAAAAATATAAAAATTGCACATAAAATTTTTTCCATATATATTATAGTATGTTAATTTGTGTCATGCATAAGAAAATTTTCAAATTACTTTATTTTTCATGTGTTTATAATTAGGTTTGAACCTTTAGATTTTTATTTTATGCATTAATTATGTTCGTTATGTTAAAATTAATTAAGCACGTGCTTAAATGAAAGATTACGTCTAATACGATGTTTTAACGTAACGTTTTTAATGCAACCCATGCAAAATAACGAATTGCAAGCCGATCGAACCAAGCCAAGCCGACCGCTTATTCTGTAAACACAACAAATTCTTATTTTGTATGTATATATACGACAAATTAAATACAATATTAATTATGAAATTATATCTAACATTCTTATACTAGTAATGACGGAATAATGTAATATCTGAGAATTTTTTTTAAATTATAATAATTATTATGATTTTATTTTTCTTTCAAAAAGAAAAATAAAATTTTGTTAAAGATTGGGATAAAATGAAGAAGAATGAGATAAGAAATAATTTTTTTTTCTTTAACAAGAATGAGACCCAAATGAAAAGGAGAATTAACAAGATGGGGGAAAAAGGGATTTAACTACAAATATATTTTCAGCCTATTTTTTTTATTAATTGGGGGCTAAAACCGTGTCTTCCCACTTCATTTGCAACAAAAGAAAGAAAGAAAGAAAGGGATTAGAGGCGAGAGAGAGGCGAACCCGAGAGAGAGCACGAGAGGGAGAGGGAGCAATGAGACGCAGGGGACCGGTCGGAATCTCGCCGGAGAGGCTGCTCCGACGCCGGAGAAGGTTGCCGGAACACTTCCATGGCATCTATCAACCTTTCCATCCGATTGAAACAAGGTAAAAAGCCCCAAACTCTCAAAACCCCATTTCTTTCAATTTTAGGGATTTTTAGGAAATCTTCATTCACCTCCATTTTGGGTATTCCGGGGATAAAGTCGAGCTTAGTAAGTGTTCTTGAGTGCTTAGGGAGGTTGAGAATCAAGGCTAAACCGTAGAAATTAGCCGGTTTTGGAAATTATGGGATATGGGTTAGGAATTCCTCTAAATTTTGAATTTGCCGTTTTGATGCATGAATAAGTTTGGATTGGAGTAGTATAAGTATTATAATTGTTGGAAATATACAAGGGAATAAAGCCTGAGTAATTACCGTCGCAACCGGAGCCAAATTCGGTGAAAAAAGAGGTGATATACCAAGCCACAGTACATCAAGAAACTGTGCTGTGGGCTGGACACCTCGGCCTAGCCCGTGGTGTACACCTAAGACCAACTAAATTGGTTCCAAAGCTCTTCTTATACCCGATTATGTTTTTTTTATAATTAAAGAGGTAGTGGTTAAATTCTTACAAGGCAAATAAGGGAAACGGTGGAATGAGTAAGCTAATGACTCTTTTGAGCCATAAAGTTATTCCTATATTAGTTAAAAGTTCTTACAAACACATGAAATGAAATCTAATTAAGTTAATACCTCTAATCCAAAGCTTTCAGAGGTTCTAAATGATTCGAATACAGGAAAGTAGAGTACAAAAACCTTATAGACTTTCAAAAAGGGCAAATAAGACGACATAACGAACCAAATATCTAGTTCTTGGAAATATCTAGAGGGTACATGAGCATTAGCATGACATGTGCATGATAGTTGCTTAGTTATACGTTGCTAATAGCTTAAACACTTGTGTATAGGTCACCGCAGGGTAGTTGGAGCTTCAGGTACTCCGAGGACTAATCAGGAGGGCCAACGAGGTGAGGGGCTCTCCCATCCCTGCCCCACAAGGTTCGTTGACTACGTGAATAACTGGTTTGCTCTATTTTATATGATTGCTATATGAAATATAGTTATCCGATTAAATTTGCATTACACGTGTATGGTTACCAAGTAAGTAGTGAACATGCAAACTGTATATGTGTTTATCTGTTTAGCCTCAAGTGCATATGTGTTAATATGGTTCATCGAACCTTACATGTTACCGTGGGTAAGACTGAGTCGAAATTTTTTATGTGAGGGTTCAGTAATAGTAGAAATCAACTAAATTGATCACAACTGTAAGATTTAGACTGTAGGACATGTGAAGGAAACTGGACTTAGGTTTTCGTGTGAGAATGAGCGGGTTGTATAGTTTAAAAGGAAGAAACTAGGTTTAATTAAGAAACAAACATGATAAACAAGTAGTTGTTGATAGGGTATCATTCGGGATTAAAACGTTCAGGTTGAGCTCGTCTAGCAGAGTTCGGGTAGATCGAGTCGGTCATCCTGGTTCGGCCAACCAGAAATATAGTACCAACGAGTATGCCACTTAGTGGCCATTGCCTTGGATGAACCGAGGTCAGATAAGTTGCCAGCTATTACTCTAAGTATGCCTTGGAGTCAGAAGTTCCTACTGTGATCAACTAGGTTCAAACATGAGATTGCCTTCGGGCCAGGATTTCTCTTAGCAGAAAGCGGGAGATAGAAAATATTGAATGTGTACAAACACAAGTATATGAACTTGCATGATATGTTTCTTATGGAAATAAATGTTATGTTTGTAAGTGATATACGTACGGAGTGAAATGTATGTTAGGAGCATGAATTAGGATTATCGTTGTGATTATGATGCGTTGGTTGGATGATCTTCTTAAATATTGCAATGTAATCCGTTTCATGCGCATGTGATTGTGACTTGCTCCCTTTCCCCAACTGTAGTGGTACCCGCTGCTACGGCAGGGATGGGGGAGCTCCTCACTGAGTCAGTTTGACTCACCCCCATGTTTAAATGTTTCAGATACAGGTGGTTCAGGTATCGGGAACGCGTCCACTTCTTCTCAAGGAGGCGGACAAATCTGAAGACCGCACGCTTAGTCCGCGTGTGTAGCTATTTTGGTTATGTGATTAGGTCTTGATGTATATGTATATAAATCCTTTTTGGGCGTAGCTTTTGTACATATACAACTGCTGTGTATATATATGTCATACTCGCACTCTAGCATTGTCGGCTTTGTACAAGTTAAAGATAGGTCGTAGTTTTTGGGAATTAGGCTATGATATTGTATATATTATAAATATATAACTTCCGCATGTGACTAGGATAGATCGCACGCATTGAGGCGTGTGATCAATATGTAAACTATATGTATGTATGGATATATGACTTCCGCATGTGACTAGGATAGATCGCACGCATTGAGGCGTGTGATCAATATGTAAACTATATGTATGTATGGATATATGACTTCCGCATGTGACTAGGATAGATCTCATGCATTGAGGCGTGTGATCAATATGTAAACTATATGTATGTGTGGGTGAATATGTGTATATATATATACTGAAGCGGTGCTGAGCGAACCGTGGATTGCAAGCTACTTAGGTCACTAGAAATGGATGACCACATATATATTATTTATTGATTATACTAGAAAAGGGTAGATATGAACATGTATAAATGTTAATAAGGGATTAGAGGCTTACGGGACAGGAGAAATCCTACCTCCTGTGCCGGTCACGGACTTCCGAAATGGGGTCGTGACAAACTTGGTATCAGAGCCTGGTTTTCTTTAAACTGTATGAAGCCATAGGTATGACCGGGTGTCGGTTTACGCCTAGTTGTGAAACCCGGGCACAACGTGGGAGTAAAAAGGCACTTATGGAAGTACCCAGGAAATTGTGTCAACCCTTTCTTTCTACTCTATTTGATATGAAATATCATAGGTATAAGTGTACTCATTAGGTGTGGTCCTTGTGCTGTACAGGGATGCCACCGATCACGAGACAAGCTAGGGGAGGAGGGAGAACTCCTGCTGAAATTGATCAAGAGTCAGTTCGAGAGGAGGGAATGCCCACCTGAGGCCAAGGTAGAGGCCGTACCCGAGGCCGAGGTAGAGGTTGTGCCCGAGGCCGAGGTTGAGCACAAGTGAGAGGAGAAGAGAGGAGACTGTCACCGGAACCTCGTGATGAAACAGGTGCACCGTCTGTGGCGGAGATGCTCACGGCAGGATTTCAGGAATTAAAGGAAGAGATGACAAGGCAAATACAGAGAGTAGTACGCCGGTTGGTAGTCGGTGAGGAAGAAGAAGAAAGAGTTCCTACTAATCAAGAGATGGAGGTTTTTGAGGAAGAGGATAGGGAATGGCAGCAACCGCGGGATGTACCTCGTGAGCCGCGGGTAGCACCAAGAGAGCTGCCAATTTCGAAATTTCTGAAACTTCATCCACCCACCTTCTGCGGAACTAGTGAGAAAGAGGATCCGCAATACTTCGTGAGAGACATGATCAGAATTGGGCACATGTTGAGGTGCTCAGGGCATGAGTTGGTGGAGCTAGCCTCATTTCAGCTCAGGGGAGCTACTAGAGTATGGACAGAGTCTGTACAGACGAGATATTCAAGAAGGGTAGCACCGATGACCTTGGAAGATTTTCAGAGGGAATTCTTGGGTCAGTTTTTATCTGTAGGGACAAAAGATGCGAAGCGCCAGCAATTCAAAGAGTTGTGGATGACGCCTACTATGACCGTGACGGAATATGAACTACTTTTTACGAAACTGGCTCAATTCTTACCCGAGTTAGTTCCTGACGAAGAGGCAAGAATAAAGAGATTCATACACCGTCTCACGGAGCCGTTGTTTACTGCTTTGTTACCACAAACAAGACAATTTGAGACTTTAGCACAAGCCGTAGATTGTGCCAGGATGATAGAAACCAGGAAGAGGTACGGGACGTCTGTTGATCCCAAGGTTAAGTTGATTATAGGCAATGACAACCAAGGAGGTGGAAGTAAGAAAAGGAAGACAGCAAGTGGTGGAGCAGGATATTCAGGGTCCGCAGGAGGACAATCCTCAACCATCACCAATGAAATAGGTATAAAGAGTAATGTTCAAGGGGGACAGAGAGCGCAAGGGAGTGGAAATTCTGGTAAGACAAGGCCCTAGTGTGCGACTTGTGGCAGATATCATTATGGAATGTGTCAGAGATTGACAGGTGGATGTTACAACTGCGGCCAGGTGGGCCATATGGCTAGGGAGTGTCCAAAGAGAAAGGAAGGTACTAGTTTGAGAAGTAATCCGACGCCAAGGGGTACACCTATTTTAGCCCCACTAGTAAGAACTGTACTGCCACTGACAACAAGTACAAGTGCAGCTAGAGTTCGTGGTGCAGAGTCTAGTGGGAGAGGTCTAGGGGCAGTAGGTGGAGGACAAGCGCGGGTATTTGCACTTTCTCAGCAAGACACACATGCATCAAATGCGGTTGTAACAGGTACCCTCATTGTTTTTTCTCTTGAAGCACGAGTCTTGTTTGATTCCGGCTCAACCCATTCCTATGTGTCGCATGCATTTGCCACTAAATTCAAAAAAAGTCCGTTTAGAATGAAAGAAACAGTACTGGTCTCTACTCCAATGGAATAATCGGTACATGTAGAGTATGTGCACAAGTCTTGCATTCTGGAGGTCGATGGTCATGAGACTGTGGTAAACCTTCGATTATTGTGTATGGTTGATCTTGATGTAATCCTCGGGATGGATTGGTTGTCGTCTTGCCATGCGGTCATGGACTGCAGGGCTAAATGTTTGAAATTCAAAATGCCAAACGAGGAACCTTTTGTGATACTGTCATGACCCCCTATCCGACGTCCGTGACTGGCACGGGAAGTAAGATTTCTCCTATCCCGTAAGCCTCTAATCCCTGATTCACATTTTTATATGTGCATAACTACCCATTTCTAATACAAACAATATATAATACATATGGTCATCCATTTCCGGTGACCTAAGCAGTGTGCAATCCACGGCTCGCTCAGCGCCGCTTCAGTCTATATATATACACATATTCATTCACACGTACATATAGTATACATAATGATCACGCGCTTCAGGGCGGGTGATCTATCCTATTCACATACAGAAGTCCTGTATACAGTCATACATATATTCAATCACTCGTTTGCATATGGTTTACATATTGATCACACGCCTCAATGCGTGTGATCTATCCTATTCACATGCGGAAGCCATATTTTCATACAATCAGGTATTCAGTCACACATACATATAATTTACGTATTGATCACACGCCTCAATGCGTGTGACCTATCCTAGTCACATGCAGAAGTCATATACGTATATATATGATATATATTATATCATAGCCTATATTCCCATCACCAAGACCTAACTTTAATTTGTATGAAGCCGACAATGCTAGAATTCAAGAGTGACATATATATATACACAGCAGATGTAAACGTACATACGCCACGGCCAAAAAGGATTCATATATATATATATATATATAAATAAATAATCAAAACAACTAACAAAGCGTGCGGTCTTCAGAGTTGTCCACCTCCTTGAGAAGAACTGGACGCGTTCCTGACTCCTGAACCACCTGTATCTGAAACATGTAAATAGGGGGGTTGAGTCGAACAGACTCAGTGAGAAGCTCCCCCATCAATGGCGTAGCAGCGGGTACCACTACAGCTGGGGGAAGGGAGCAACCACAACCACATGCGCATGAAACGGATTTGTATTATGATCTTTAACATGATCAGGTAATCAGTAAATAATATTCACAATTGAAAGTCCTATTTTCATGCTTCTAACATATTTATTAATCCGCATGTAAATCAATCATAAACATATAATATATGGTTCCATAGATAACATATACTTGTGCACGTAGGCACTCACTTTCTGTCTCCCGCATTACGCTAAGAGAAATACTGGCCCGAAGGCAATTTCATGTACGAACCTGGTTGATCACACCAGGAACTTTCTAACTCCAAGGCATACTTAGAGTAATAGCCGGCAACATGTCTGACCTCGGTTAAACCAAGATAATGGCCACTAAGTGGCATGTTTACTGTTAACTGAATCCTGTCTGTCCGACCAGGATAATCGACTCGATCCACCTGAACTAACCTAACAAGTTCAACCTCCCTATTAGTGACTAACTGAATATTACACGTGTTTGTTAGTTAGGCCTAGTTTTTCCCCTTTTCAATTATGCAACCCTCTCGCTCACAATTAACAGCCTAGGTTCATTTTCCTCAATGTACCATACGGTCAAAACCTTTACCCGATGATCAATTTAAATGGGTTTCTAATATTAATGAACCCTCACATATGAAATTCCGACTCAATCCTACCCACGGTTTCATATAAGGCTTGGTGAGCCACAATAGCACATTTACACTTGGGACTATTCATATAAACACATATACTATTGCACGTTGACTGCTTACTTGCAAATAATACACGTGTAACAAAAATTCATTCATATAAATATATTTCATATAACGATTGCACAAAATAGAGAAAACCACATTTGCACGTTGTCATCCAACCCTGTGGGGCAGGGATGAGAGAGCCCCTCACCTCGTTGGCCCTCCTGATCAGTCCTCGGAGTGCCTGAAGCTCCAATTTCCCTGTGGTGTCCTATACACATATATACATTTAAGAAATTTAGAACGCGTAACTAAGCATCTACCATGCACGTGTCATGCTAATGCTTATGCACCCTCTAGATATTTTCCAAGAACAAATTATTTAGTTCATTACGTCGTCTTATTGGCTCTTTCTGAAAGTCCAAAATGTCTCATATTTGACTTTCACACTTTCGAACCATTTAGAACCTCTAATTGCTTAAGTTAGAGATTCCCACTTGTCTAAATTTCCCTTCATGTGTTCATATGGGTATTTCACTAATAAAAGAATTAAATTCACGGTTCGAAAGAGGCTCTAGCTTGCTCATTCTACCGTCTCCCTTATTCGCCGAGTAAAAGCTTAATTACTATCTCTTTAATTATATATAAAAATATAATTGGGTATAATTAGAGCCTTGGAACCAATTTAGCGGGTCTTAGGTGTCCACCACGGACTAGACTGAGGTGTTCAACCCACCGCACAGCTCCTTAGAGCAATGTGGCTTAGTGTTTCGCCTCTTTTTCACCGGATTGGGTTCCGGTTGAGACGGTAAATACTCGGGCTTTATTCCTTTGACTATTTCCAGCATTTATAACACTTATACTACTCCAATCCATGCCTAAACATGCATCAAACTATCAATTTCGAATTTTAGAGCAATTTCCTAACCCAATTTTCCTAATTTCCATACCCGGTCAAATCCTACGGTTTAACTTCGATTCTGAACCTTAATAAGCTTTCAATAACATCCACTAAGCTCGAATTTAACCCCAGAATGCCCCGATTGGAAGTATTTGAAGAATTCCTAAAATACCCAAAATTGGAGAAATTGGAGTTTTGAAAGATTGGGGCTTCCATACCTTGATTCAATCGGATGGGGAGCTTGTGGATGTTGAAAGGGAGCTTCGGTTACCGTCACCGGCGTCAGAGCGTAATTTCCGGCGAGATTCCGGCGCCCAACCTCCGTCTCGTGCTCTCCTCTCTCTTTCTCGGCTCGTGCGTGGTCCGTTTCCTCCTCTCTCTTGAGCGTCTGCTTCTGCCTTCTATTTGCTTTGCTTTCTCTTATCTTTTTTTTATATGTTTAATGTGTGTTAGTAACTTCGTGCGTGGCTTCTGCTTGCTACTTCTTTTTTTATGTGTGTGTGTGTAAATGGGAGGGGGTCACGGTTGGCCCCCCCATATATTTTAATATATATTTCTTTCTTTTGTGTTTTAGTGAAAGGGTGAATGGGGGTCACGGTTTTTGGCCCCCATTTTTACATATTATTTAATATTTTGCCTAAAAACAATTAAAATATTTAGTAAGTATTTAAATCCTAAAAAATATTTTATATACTCTCTACTTTTCCCTTCATTTTATTTCAACTTTTTAATTTAATTTATTTTTCTTTCCCAAAGAAAAATAAATTATTAATAATGATAATAATAAAATTTAATATCTCGGATATTACAATCTTCCCCCCTTAAGAAATTCGGTCCCTGAATTTCAACAATATACTAACCTTAGTCTTGAAATAGTTGAGGATACGTCCTGCGCATTTCACCCTCGACCTCCCATGTAGCTTCTTCAGTCGAGTGATTCCTCCACAGGACTTTAACCAATGGAATCTCCTTCTTTCTGAGTTTCTTCAACTGCCGATCTAAGATTTTCACTGGCTCCTCTTCATATGTCAGATTTTCGGTTAGTTGCACGTCTTGCGATTGGATTACGTGCGAGGGATCAGGAAGATATTTCCGAAGCATTGATACATGAAAGACAGGATGTACCCCCTCTAATTTCGTAGGCAATTCCAACCGATACGCCACACTTCCAATTCGTTCCAGGATTTCAAACGGTCCAATATACTGAGGAGTCAGCTTCCCCTTCTTACCGAACAGCATCACGCCTCTCATCGATGATATTCTCAAGAACACCTGTTCACCAATGGCAAACTCAAGTTCTCTCCTTCGATTGTCTGCATAGGATTTTTGCCTACTCTGAGCTGTCAGCAATCTCTCTCTTATGCACTTCACCTTTTGCAAGGCATCTTGTAACAATTCCGAGTCGATTAGGCTAGCTTCTCCGACCTCGAACCACCCAATCGAGGATCTGCACCTACGACCGTACAGAGCCTCGAAAGGTGCCATTTGGATACTTGCTTGATAACTATTGTTATATGCAAACTCAGCCAAGGGTAAATACCTTTCCCAACTTCCGCCGAAATCCATAATACATGCCCGAAGCATGTCCTCAAGAATTTGAATGGTTCTTTCTGATTGCCCGTCAGTCTGTGGGTGGAACGTAGTACTCAAATCAACTCTCGTTCCCAACACTTCCTGCAATGACTTCCAAAATCTGGAAGTGAACTGTGGCCCTCTATCAGATATTAGGGACACTGGCACACCGTGCAATCTAACGATTTCTGATAGATAAATTTGCGCATATTGACTCACTCCGGAAGTGGTCTTAACTGGCAGAAAGTGCACGGACTTAGTCATGTGATCCACTATCACCCAAACCGAATCGAATCCACATTGTGATCTTGGCAACCCTGTTACAAAATCCATCGTTATCCTCTTCCATTTCCACTCAGGTATTTCTATCTGTTGTAATGTTCCGGCGGGCTTCTGGTGTTCAGCCTTGACTTGCTGACACACTAAACACCTGGTTACATAGTTTGCAACATCCTTCTTCATGCCATCCCACCAATACAAGTGTTTCAGGTCATGATACATTTTATTAGCTCCCGTATGGATAGTATAAGTTGTCCGGTGTGCTTCTTCAAGAATTCTTTCCTTCAAGTTATCAACTATACGGACACACAATCGTCCCTCCAACCGAACTACTTCGAAATCATCAATAGAGAATCGAACGTTGTCCCCTTTCTCTTTAGTTACTGTATCCTTGATTTGCTTGAGGTCGGTATCTTCACCCTGTCTAGCTTTCACCTCTTGTACCAGAGTGGACTTAGCTTGCACATGAGCTAAACGTGAGTTAGAACTTCCAATCTCAAACTGATTCCCCGTTTGTTCTAGCTCGTGCAACTCTCTGATCAGCGGTCTTCTTTCTTCACTTATATGAGCAAGACTGCCCATGGATTTTCGGCTCAGAGCATCGGCTACCACATTAGCCTTTCCTGGATGATACAAGATCGTGCAGTCGTAGTCCTTGAACAACTCTAACCATCGACGTTGTCTCAAGTTCAAGTCTTTCTGCTCAAAATTGTATTAGAGGCTTTTGTAGTCAGTATAAATTTCACATGTCTCCCCATATAGGTTGTGTCTCCATATTTTCAAAGCGAATACTACAGCCGCCATTTCGAGGTCGTGAGTCGGGTAGTTCTTCTCATGTTTCCTCAGCTGTCGCGATGCATACGCAATCACTTTGTCATGCTGCATCAAGACACACCCTAACCCGATCCTCGACGCATCGCAGTATATCACATACCCTCTTGTGCCTTCAGGTAACGCCAGCACTGGAGCGGTTGTGAGGCTATCTTTCAGCTTCTGAAAACTCTGCTCGCACTTATCATCCCATATGAATTTGACTCCCTTCTGAGTTAACTTAGTCATGGGTGCAACAACCTTAGAGAAATCCTGCACAAATCTTCTATAGTATCCAGCCAAGCCCAAGAAACTACGAATTTCAGTAACAGAGGTAGGCTGGGACCAATTCTTCACCTCTTCTACCTTACTTGGATCAACGTGGATTCCCTCTAATGATACCACGTGACCAAAAACGGAACCTCTGTCAAGCCAGAATTCACACTTAGAGAACTTGGCATACAATTTCTCCTCTCTTAACTTCTGCAATGCTAATCTCAAGTGTTCTGCATGTTCTTCAGAATTCTTAGAATAAACCAAGATGTCATCAATGAAAACAATGACAAATCGGTCTAGAAATGGTTTGAAGACCCTGTTCATCATATCCATGAACACTGCAGGAGCATTAGTTAATCCGAAAGACATCACCAAGAACTCGTAATGTCCATATCGGGTCCAGAATGCGGTCTTAGGTATGTCTGATTCTCGAATCTTTAATTGATGGTACCCAGATCGCAAATCAATCTTGGAAAACCGCTTTGTGCCCTGCAACTGATCAAATAGGTCATCTATCCTTGGTAGTGGGTATTGATTGTGAATCGTCACCTTGTTTAACTTTCGGTAATCGATACACAATCGCAAAGATCCTTCCTTCTTCTTCACAAAAAGAACCGGTGTACCCCAAGGAGAGAAACTGGGTCTTATAATTTGTGAAGCAATTCTTGTAACTGTGTATGTAACTCCTTCAACTCTTTCGGAGCCATCCGGTAAGGTGGTGTGGAGATAGGTTGGGTGCCAGGTTGCAGCTCAATTTCAAATTCAATCTCACGATCGGGCGGCAACCCCGTCAATTCTTCTGGAAACACATCCAAGAACTCTTGCACTACCGGTACTTGAGTCGGTGAAAGTACTGCTTTTGTGGTATCTTGGACCAAGGCCAAATACCCTTTGCATCCCTTTGCAAGTAACTTGGATGCCTTCAAAGCCGAGATCAAGCTTGGATACGGTGCAGCTCCGTCACCCCGTATCATAAAAGGCTCCTCGTTTGGCATATTGAATTTCAAACATTTAGCCCTACAATCCACAACCGCATGGCAAGACGACAACCAACCATTCCGAGGATTACATCCAGATCAACCATACACAACAACCGAAGGTCTATCACAGTCCCATGACCATCGACCTCCACAATGCAAGACTCGTGCACATATTCTACTTGTACCGATTCTCCCATTGGAGTAGAGACCAATATTGTTTCTTTCATTCTAGACGGACTTTTCTTGAACTTAGAAGCATATGCATGTGACACATAGGAATGAGTGGAGCCGGAATCAAATAAGACTCGTGCTTCAAGAGAGCAAACAATAAGGGTACCTGTCACCACTACATTTGATGCATGAGCGTCTTGCTGAGAAAGTGCAAATACCGGTGCTTGTCCTCCACCTACTGCCCCTGGCCCTCTGCCACTAGATCCTGCACCACGACTTCTAGCTGCACCTGTACTTGCTGTCTGTGGTGGTATGGTTCTTACTGGTGGAGCTGAAATAGGTGTACTCCTCGGCGTCAGATTACTTCTCACACTTGTACCCTCTTTTCTCTATGGACACTCTCTAGCCATATGGCCCACCTGGCCGCAGTTGTAGCATCCACATGTCAGTCTCCGACACACTGCAAAATGATACATGCCGCAAGTCGCACATTGGGGTCTTGTTTTACCGGCATTTCCACGCCCTTGCACTCTCTGTTCCCCTTGAATATTACCTCTTGTACCAGCTTCATGGGTGGTAGTTGACGATTGTCCTCCTGCGGACCCTGAGTATCCTGCACCTCCACCTGTTGTCTTTCTTTTCTTACTTACACCTCCATGGTTGTCACTGCCCGTTATCAACTTAACCTTGGGATCAACCGCCGTCCCGTACCTCTTCCTGGTTTCAATCATCCTGGCACAGTCTGTGGCTTGAGCTAAAGTCTCAAATTGTCTTCTCTGAGGTAACAAAGCAGTAAACAACGGCTCCTTGAGACGGTGTATGAACCTCTTGATCCTTGCCTCTTGATCCTTGCCTCTTCATCAGGAACCAACTCAAGTGAGAATTGAGGCAATTCTGTAAAAAGTAATTCATACTCCGTCATGGTCATATTAGGCGTCATCCACAACTCCTCGAATTGCTGACGCTTTGCATCTTTGGTGCCTTCAAATAGAAACCGACCCAGGAATTCCCTCTGAAAATCTTCCCAGGCTATCGGTGCCACCCTCCTTGAATACCTTGTCTGTACGGACTCTATCCATACTCTAGCGGCTCCCCTTAGTTGAAATGAAGCCAACTCCACCAACTCATGCCCTGAGCACCTCAGCATGTGCCCAATTCTAACTACGTCTCTAAAAAAATACTGCGGATCCTCTTTCTCACTAGTTCCGCAGAAAGTGGGTGGATGAAGCTTCAGAAATTTTAAAATTGGCAGCTCTCTTGGTGCTACCCGCGGCTCACGAGGAGCTATCTGCGGTTGTTGCCATTCTCTGTCCTCTTCCTCAACAACGTCCATCTCCTGATTGCTAGGAACTCTCTCTTTTTCTTCCTCGCCAACTACTAACCGGCGTACTTTCCTCTGTATTTATCTCGTCATCTCTTCTCTTAATTCCGAAAATCGTGTCGTGAGTGAGCATTTCTGCCACAAAAGGTGCACCAGTCTCAACATGAGGTTCCGGTGACTGCCTCCTCTCTTATTCTCTCACTTGTGCTCTACCTCGACTACGAGCACGACCTCTACCTCAGCCTCGGGTACAGCCTCTACTTCGACCTCGGGTGGGCATTCCCTCCTCCCGAACTGACTCTAGATCAATTTCAGCAGGAGTTCTCCCTCCACCCCTAGCCTGTCTCGTGATAGGTGGCATCCCTATACTGCACAAGGACCACACCTAATAAGTACACGCATATCAATGATATTTCATATCAAAGAGAGTAGAAAGAAAGGCTTACTCAATTTCCTGGGTACTTCGACAAGTGCCTTTTTACTCCTACGTTGTGCCCGAGTTCACAACGAGGCGTAAATCGACACCCGGTCATACCTATGGCTTCATACAGTTTAAAGTAAACCTGGCTCTGATACCAAGTTTGTCACGACCCCCTATCGGACGTCCGTGACCGGCACGGGAAGTAAGATTTCTCCTATCCCGTAAGCCTCTAATCCCTGGTTGACATTTTTATATGTGCATAACTACCCATTTCTAATACAAACAATATATAATACATATGGTCATCCATTTCCGGTGGCCTAAGCAGTTTGCAATCCACGGCTCGCTCAGCGCCGCTTCAGTCTATATATACACACATATTCATTCACACGTACATATAGTATACATATTGATCACGCGCTTCAGGGCGGGTGATCTATCCTATTCACATACAGAAGTCCTGTATACAGTCATACATATATTTGATCACACGCTTGCATATAGTTTACATATTGATCACACGCATCAATACGTGTGATCTATCCTATTCACATGCGGAAGCCATATTTTCATACAATCAGGTATTCAGTCATACATACATATAATTTACGTATTGATCACACGCCTCAATGCGTGTGACCTATCCTAGTCACATGCAGAAGTCATATACGTATATACATGATATATATTATATCATAGCCTATATTCCCATCACCAAGACCTAACTTTAATTTGTATGAAGCCAACAATGCTAGAATTCAAGTGTGACATATATATATACATAGCAGATGTAAACGTACATATGCCACGCCTAAAAAGTATTCATATATATATATATATACATCACAACATACATACATAATCAAAATAACTACCGACGTGAACAAAGCGTGCGGTCTTCAGAGTTGTCCGCCTCCTTGAGAAGAAGTGGACGCGTTCCCGACTCCTGAACCACCTGTATCTGAAACATGTAAACAGGGGGTTTGAGTCGAACAGACTCAGTGAGAAGCTCCCCCATCCCTGGCGTAGCAGCGGGTACCACTACAGTTGGGGGAAGGGAGCAACCACAACCACATGCGCATGAAACAGATTTGTATTATTATCTTTAACATGATCAGGCAATCAGTAAATCATATTCACAATTTAAAATCTTATTTCATGCTTCTAACATATTTATTAATCCGCATGTAAATCAATCATAAACATATAACATATGGTTCCATAGATAACATATACTTGTGCACGTAGGCACTCACTTTCTGTCTCCCGCATTACGCTAAGAGAAATACTAGCCCGAAGACAATTTCATGTACGAACCTGGTTGATCATACCAGGAACTTTCTGACTCCAAGGCATACTTAGAGTAATAGCCGGAAACATGTTTGACCTCAGTTAAACCAAGATAATGGCCACTAAGTGGCATGTTTACTGTTAACTGAATCCTGTCTGTCTGACCAGGATAATCGACTCGATCTACCCGAACTAACCTAACAAGTTCAACTAACAATTTAACCTTGAAAGACGCCCTATTAGTGACTAACTGAATATTACACGTGTTTGTTAGTTAGGCCTAGTTTTCCCACTTTTCAATTATGCAACCGTCTCGCTCACAATTAACAGCCTAGGTTCATTTTCCTCATTGTACCATACGGTCAAAACCTTTACACGATGATCAATTTAAATGGGTTTCTAATATTAATGAACGCTAACATATGAAATTTCGACTCAATCCTACCCACGGTTTCATATAAGGCTCGGTGAGCCACAATAGCACATATACACTTGGGACTATTCATATAAACACATATACTATTGCACGTTGATTGCTTACTTGCAAATAATACACGTGTAACACAAATTCATTCATATAAATATATTTCATATAACGATTGCACAAAAATAGAGCAAACCACATTTGCACGTTGTCATCCAACCAACCCTGTGGGACAGGGATGGGAGAGCCCCTCACCTCGTTGGCCCTTCTGATCAGTCCTCAGAGTGCCTGAAGCTCCAATTTCCCTGTGGTGCCCTATACACATATATATTTAAGAAATTTAGAACGCGTAACTAAGCATCTACCATGCACGTGTCATGCTAATGCTTATGCACCCTCTAGATATTTTCCCAGAACTAATTATTTAGTTCGTTACGTCGTCTTATTGGCTGTTTCTGAAAGTCCAGAATGTCTCATATTTGACTTTCACACTTTTGAACCATTTAGAACCTCTAATTGCTTAAGTTAGAGATTCCCACTTGTCTAAATTTCCCTTCATGTGCTCATATGGGTATTTCCCTAATAAAATAATTAAATTCACGGTTCGAAAGAGGCTCTAGCTTGCTCATTCCACCGTCTCCCCTATTCGCCGAGTAAAAGCTTAATTACTACCTCTTTAATTATATATAAAAATATAATTGGGTATAATTAGAGCCTTGGAACCAATTTAGCGGGTCTTAGGTGTCCACCACGGACTAGACCGAGGTGTTCAACCCACCGCACAACTCCTTAGAGCACTGTGGCTTAGTGTTTCGCCTCTTTTTCACCGGATTGGGTTCCGGTTGAGACGGTAAATACTCGGGCTTTTTTCCCTTGACTATTTCCAGCATTTATAACACTTATACTACTCCAATCCAAGCCTAAACATGCATCAAACTATCAATTTCGAATTTTAGAGCAATTTCCTAACCCAATTTTCCTAATTTCCATACCCGGTCCAATCCTACGGTTTAACTTCAATTCTGAACCTTACTAAGCTTTCAATAACATCCACTAAGCTCGAATTTAACCCCGGAATGCCCCGATTGGAAGTATTTGAAGAATTCCTAAAATACCCAAAATTGGAGAAATTGGGGTTTTGAAGGATTGGGGCTTCCATACCTTGATTCAATCGGATGGGGAGCTTGTGGATGTTGAAAGGGAGCTTCGGTTACCGTCACCGGCGTTGGAGCATGATTTCCGGCGAGATTCCGGCGCCCAACCTCCGTCTCTTGCTCTCCTCTCTCTTTCTCGGCTCGTGCGTGGTTCGTTTCCCCCTCTCTCTCGACCGTCTGCTTCTGCCTTCTATTTGCTTTGCTTTCTCTTATCTTTTTTTTATATGTTTAATGTGTGTTAGTGACTTCGTGCGTGGCTTCTGCTTGCTACTTCTTTTTATGTGTGTGTGTGTAAATGGGAGGGGGTCACGGTTGGTCCCCCCATATATTTTAATATATATATATATATATTTTTCTTTTGTATTTTAGTGAAAGGGTGAATGGGGGTCATAGTTTTTGGCCCCCATTTTTACATATTATTTAATATTTTGCCTAAAAACCATTAAAATAATTAGTAAGTATTTAAATCCAAAAAAATATTTTATATACTCCCTATTTTTCCCTTCTTCATTTTATTTCAACTTTTTAATTTAATTTATTTTTCTTTCAATAAAAAAAATAAATTAATAATAATGATAATAATAAAATTTAATATCTCGGATATTACAGATACGGGGTGACGGAGCTGCAATGTATCCAAGTTTAATCTCGGCGTTGAAGGCATCAAAATTGCTTACAAAGGTATGTAAAGGGTATTTGGCTTTTGTCAAGGATACCACGAAAGTAGTAGTTTCACCAAATCAAGTACCGGTAGCACGAGAGTTCTTGGATGTATTTCCAGAAGATTTGCTAGGGTTGCCGCCTGATCGGGAGATTGAATTTGAAATTGAGCTGCAACCTGGCACCCAACCTATCTCCACACCACCTTACCGGATGGCTCCGAAAGAGTTGAAGGAGTTATATACACAATTGCAGGAGTTGCTCGACAAGGGCTTCATTCGACCTAGTTTCTCTCCTTGGGGTGCGCCGGTCCTTTTTGTGAAAAAGAAGGACAGATATTTGCGGTTGTGTATCGATTACCGAAAGTTAAACAAGGTGACGATCCGCAATCAATACCCACTGCCGAGGATAGATGGCCTATTTGATCAGTTGCAGGGCGCAAAGCGGTTTTCCAAGATTGATTTGCAATCTGGGTATCATCAGTTCAAGATTCGAGAATCAGACATACCTAAGACCGCATTCTGGACCCGATATGGACATTACGAGTTCTTGGTGATGTCTTTCGGATTAACTAATGCTCCTGCAGCGTTCATGGACATGATGAATAGGGTTTTCAAACTATTTTTGGACCAATTTGTCATTGTCTTCATTGATGAGATTTTGGTTTACTCGAAGAATTCTGAAGAACATGCCGAACATTTAAGATTAGCGTTGCAGAAGTTGAGAGAGGAGAAATTGTATGCCAAGTTCTCCAAGTGTGCATTTTGGCTTGACAAAGTTGCCTTTTTGGGTCACGTGGTATCGTCAGAGGGAATCCACGTTGATCCAAGTAAGGTAGAAGCGGCGAAGAATTGGTCCCAGCCTACCTCAGTTACTGAAATTCGCAGTTTCTTGGGCTTGGCTAGATATTATAGAAGATTTGTGCAGAACTTCTCTAAAGTTGCCGAACCCATGACTAAGTTAACTCAGAAGGGGGTGAAGTTCATATGGGATGATAAGTGTGAAGAGAGTTTTCAGAAGCTGAAAGATAGTCTCACTACCACTCCGGTGTTGGTATTACCTGAAGGCACATGAGGGTATGTGGTGTACTGTGATGCGTCGAGGATCGGGTTAGGGTGTGTATTGATGCAGCACAGCAAAGTGATTGCGTATGCATCGTGACAATTGAGGAAACACGAGAAGATTTACCCGACTCACGACCTCGAGATGGCTGCTGTAGTGTTTGCTTTGAAAATATGGAGACATTACCTATATGGTGAGACATGTGAAATTTATACAGACCACAAGAGCCTCAAATACATTTTCGAGCAGAAAGATTTGAACATGAGACAACGTCAATGGTTAGAGTTGTTAAAGGACTACGATTGCACGATCTTGTATCATCCGGGGAAGGCTAATGTGGTAGCTGACGCTCTGAGTCGGAAATCCATGGGCAGTCTTGCTCATATAAGTGAAGAAAGAAGACCGTTGATTAGAGAGCTGCACGACTCACGAGCTAGAACAAACGGGAAATCAGTTTAAGATTGGAATTTCCAACTCACTTTTAGCTCATTTGCAAGCTAAGTCCTCTTTGGTATAAGAGGTGAAGTCTAGACAGGATGAAGATACCGACCTCAAGGAAATCAAGGATACTGTAATTAAAGATAAGGGGGACGACGTCCGATTCTCTATTGATGATTTCGGAGTACTTCGGTTGGAGGGACGGTTGTGTGTTCCTGTGGTTGACAACTTGAAAGAAACGATTCTTGAAGAAGCACACTGGACCACTTATACAATCCATCCGGGAGCTAATAAAATGTATCATGACCTGAAGCAGCTGTATTGGTGGAATGGCATGAAGAAGGACGTTGCAAACTATGTAGCCAGGTGTCTAGTGTGTCAGCAAGTCAAGGCTGAACACCAGAAGCTCGCCAGAATTTTACAACAGATAGAAATACCTAAGTAGAAATGGGAAAAGAGAATGATGGATTTTGTAACGGGGTTCCAAGATCACAACGTGGATTCGATTTGGTTTGGGTGATAGTGGATCGCATGACTAAGTCTGCGCACTTTCTACCAGTTAAGACCACTTACGGAGTGAGTCAGTATACGCAACTTTATCTATCAGAAATTGTTAGATTGCACGGTGTGCCAGTGTCCATAATATCTGATAGAGGGCCACAGTTCACATCCAGGTTTTGGAAGTCATTGCAGGAAGTGTTGGGAACAAGAGTTGATTTGAGCACTGCGTTCCACCCACAGGCTGACGGGCAATCAGAAAGAACCATTCAGATTCTTGAAGACATGCTTCGGGCGTGTATTATGGATTTCAGCGGGAGTTGGGAAAGGTATTTACCTTTGGCTGAGTTTGCATACAACAACAGTTATCAAACGAGCATCCAAATGGCACCTTTCAAGACTCTGTACGGTCGTAGGTGCAGATCCCCGATTGGGTGGTTCGAGGTCGGAGAAGCTAGCCTAATTGGCCCAGAATTGTTACAAGATGCCTTACAAAAGGTGAAGTGCATAAGAGAAAGATTGCTAACGGCTCAGAGTAGGCAGAAGTCCTATGCAGACAATCGGAGAAGAGAACTCTAGTTTGACATTGGCGAACAAGTGTTTCTAAGGATATCGCCGATGAGAGGTGTAATGTGATTCGGTAAAAAGTGGAAGCTAAGTCCTCGGTATATCGAACTGTTTGAAGTCCTGGAACGAATTGGAAATGTGGCGTATCGGTTGGAATTGCCTACGGAATTGGAAGGGGTACATCCTGTTTTTCATGTATCGATGCTTCGAAAATATCTTCCAGATCCCTCGCACGTGATTCAATCACAAGATGTGCAACTAACCGAAAATTTGACATATGAAGAGGAGCTAGTGGGAATCCTAGATCGACATTTGAAGAAACTCAGAACAAAGGAGATTCCATTGGTTAAAGTTCTGTGGAGGAATCACTCGACCGAAAAAGCTACATGGGAGGTCGACGGTGAAAAACGCAGGACGTATCCTCATTTGTTTCAAAAACTAAGGTTAGTATATTGTTTGAAATTCAAGGACCGAATTTCTTAAGGGGGGAAGATTGTAATATATGAGAAATTTTTTTAAAAATTATAATTATTATTATGATTTTATTTTTCTTTCAAAAAGAAAAATAAAATTTTATTAAAGATTGAGATAAAATGAAGAAGAAGGAGATAAGAAATAATTTTTTTTTCTTTAACAAGAATGGGACCCAAATGAAAAGGAGAATTAACAAGATTGGGGAAAAAGGGATTTAACTACAAATATATTTTCAGCCTATTTTTTTTATTAATTGGGGGCTAAAACGGTGTCTTCCCATTTCATATGCAACAAACAAAAAAAGAAGAAGAAAGGGATTAGAGGCGAGAGAGAGGCGGACCCGAGAGAGAGCAAGAGAGGGAGAGGGAGCAAAAGACTGAGGGGACCGGCCAGAATCTCGCCGGAGAGGCTGCTCCGATGCCGGAGAAGGTTGCCGGAACACTTCCACAGCACCTATCAAGCTTTTCATCCGATTGAAACAAGGTAAAAAGCCCCAAACTCTCAAAACCCCGTTTCTTCCAATTTTAGGGGTTTTTAGGAAATCTTCATTCACCTCCATTTGGGGTATTCCGGGGATAAATTCAAGCTTAGTAAGTGTTCTTGAGTGCTTAGGGAGGTTGAGAATCAAGGCTAAATCGTAGAAATTGGCCGGTTTTGGAAATTATGGGAAATGGGTTAGGAACTCCTCTAAATTTCGAATTTTGTGTTTTGATGCATGAATAAGCTTGGATTGGAGTAGTATAAGTATTATAATTGTTGGAAATATACAAGGGAATAAAGCCCGAGTAATTACCGTTGCAACCGGAGCAAAATTCGGTGAAAAAGAGGTAATATACCAAGCCACAGTACAACAAGAAACTGTGTTGTGGGCTGGACACCTCGGCCTAGCCCGTGGTGTACACCTAAGACCAACTAAATTGATTCCAAAGCTCTTCTTATACTTGATTATGTTTTTTTTATAATTAAAGAGGTAGTGGTTAAATTCTTACTCGGCAAATAAGGGAAACGGTGGAACGAGTAAGCTAATGACTCTTTTGAGCCATAAAGTTATTCCTTTATTAGTTAAAAGTTCTTACGAACACATGAAATGAAATCTAATTAAGTTAGTACCTCTAATCCAAAGCTTTCAGAGGTTCTAAATGATTCGAATACATGAAAGTCGACTACAAAAACCTTATAGACTTTCAAAAAGGGAAAATAAGACGACATAACGAACCAAGTACCTAGTTCTTGGAAATATCTAGAGGGTACATGAGCATTAGCATGACATGTGCATGATAGTTGCTTAGTTATACGTTACTAATAGCTTAAACACATGCGTATAGGGCACCACAAGGTAGTTGGAGCTTCAGGTACTCCGAGGACTGATCAGGAGGGCCAACGAGGTGAGGGGCTCTCCCATCCCTGCCCCACATGTTTGTATGACTACGTAAATAAGTGGTTTGCTCTATTTTATACGATTGTTATATGAAATATAGTTATTCGATTAAATTTGCGTTACGCGTGCATGGTTACCAAGTAAGTAGTGAAGATGCAAACTGTATATGTGTTTGTCTGTTTAGCCTCAAGTGCATATGTGTTAATATGGTTCACCGAACCTTACATGTTACCGTGGGTAAGACTGAGTCAGAATTTTTTATGTGAGGGTTCAGTAATAGTAGAAATCAACTAAATTGATCACAACTGTAAGATTTAGACTGTAGGACATGTGAAGGAAACTGGACTTAGGTTTTCGTGTGAGAATGAACGGGTTGTATAATTTGAAAGGAAGAAACTAGGTTTAATTAAGAAACAAACATGATAAACAAGTAGTTGTTGATAGGGTATCATTCGGGATTAAAACGTTCAGGTTGAGCTCGTCTAGCAGAGTCCGGGTAGATCGAGTCGGTCATCCTGGTTCGGCCAACCATAAATATAGTACCAACGAGTATGCCACTTAGTGGCCATTGCCTTGGATGAACCGAGGTCAGATAAGTTGCCGGCTATTACTCTAAGTATGCCTTGGAGTCAGAAGTTCCTAGTGTGATCAACTAGGTTTAAACATGAGATTGCCTTCGGGCCAGGATTTCTCTTAGCAGAAAGCGGGAGACAGAAATTATTGAATGTGTACAAACACAGGTATATGAACTTGCATGAAATGTTTCTTATGGAAATAAATGTTATGTTTGTAAGTGATATACGTACGGAGTGAAATGTATGTTAGGAGCATGAATTAGGATTATCGTTGTGATTATGATGCGTTGGTTGGATGATCATCTTAAATATTGCAATGTAATTTGTTTCATGCGCATGTGATTGTGACTTGCTCCCTTTCCCCAGCTGTAGTGGTACCCACTGCTACGCCAGGGATGAGGGAGCTCCTCACTGAGTCTGTTTGACTCACCCCCCGTGTTTAAATGTTTCAGATACAGGTGGTTCAGGTATCGGGAACGTGTCCACTTCTTCTCAAGGAGGCGGACAAATCTGAAGACCGCACGCTTAGTCCGCATGGGTAGCTATTTTGGTTATGTGATTAGGTCTTGATGTATATGTATATAAATCCTTTTTGGGTGTAGCTTTTGAACATATACAACTGTTGTGTATATATATGTCATACTCGTACTCTAGCATTGTCGGCTTCGTACAGGTTAAAGATTGGTCGTGGTTATTGGGAATTAGGCTATGATATTGTATATATTATATATATATGAATTCCGCATGTGACTAGGATAGATCACACGCATTGAGGCATGTGATCAATATGTAAATTATATGTATGTGTGGCTGAATATATGTATGTATGGATATATGACTTCTGCATGTGACTAGGATAGATCGCACGCATTGAGGCGTGTGATCAATATGTAAACTATATGTATGTGTGATTAAATATATGTATGTATGGATATATGACTTCCGCATGTGACTAGGATAGATCGCACGCATTGAGGCGTGTGATCAATATGTAAACTATATGTATGTGTGGGTGAATATGTGTATATATATAGACTGAAGCGATGCTGAGCGAACCGTGGATTGCAAGCTACTTAGGTCACCAGAAATGGATGACCACATATATATTATTTATTGATTGAACTAGAAAAGGGTAGATATGAACATGTATAAATGTTAATCAGGGATTAGAGGCTTACGGGACAGGAGAAATCCTACCTCCCGTGCCGGTCACGGACTTCCGAAATGGGGTCGTGACAACTAAGATACATTTTTTCAAAGAGTATATGTAAATAATTAGTAATTGAATGAAATTATTAAGTATTAATTAATGACATGGTAATTAAAATTTGAAAAATATTGTTATGTTATGGAAGGATGGGAAAGAAAACAAAATTATTAGAGATAGTTCTATTAGTAAATATGTAAAATTCCTAGAGGAACTAGAAATAAATAAATAAAAGTTTGAGCCCTTGTCCTAAAAATAAAATAATTTGGGTGTAAAAATAAAATGTAACGCTAGATTCCCGAGTTAGTTCAAGACCCTGTATTTATGCATGTATGTATAACCATTTCTGTGTTTCTTTTTTGAACTGGAGCTTTGGATCATATACTACGCAGATCAGTGCGGCCTCATTGCTTGTACCCAATCAGAATTCGATTCTAGAACCTACATTCACCCTCAAAATGTGAAAATGCTTCACATGTTTTGTTCATATAAGGAAAATTTGTGTGATCAAGGGAGATGCACCTTCGGATCTTGCGATGAATAATATCAAATTGAAGAGAGAGATAAAAAAATAATAAAGGTGAGACCTACATGTGGGACTCACCATGTGTGTTTCTTTCTCGACTAAATTCATTGAGATGCTTCATATATAAATTTTAAAAATTTTATTTAACAACTAAAAGAGAAGTACTTGTTTTTTTCTTCAAAATAAATACATTTTCTTAATCTTTAATTGGAGTGTCAATTTTAAAAACTTTTTGAAAAACAAATTATGTGCGATCTTTTGTATATAAGATCTTTATTATAATTAGGTTCTCTAAGATGTGAAAATAAATCGTTCTAAAAAAATGAAAATATATCTATTTGGTGATATCTCTTTAACAGATATATAGCTAGATGAATAGGTAATAGATTATATATAATAAAAAAGTAAATGTTTATTGGATAAATGTAGGTAATATAGTTTTAAATACCCTATATACAAGAAAAAAACGTAGGCACGTTGAAGCTCTGATAGGGTTTCGCCTGGTGCACTAGTCTTCCGGTAACCGCCGAGTCGTGTCGTTGACGGCACAGAAACCACCGCGATTACTGACGGCAACGCTAGTCGTTCCGGCGAGGAGTCGAGGATGAGGAGGAACGAAAGTCCAGGGGTGGGACGAACACAAAGATGGGATGTGGTGATCACTTTTGAAGACGAAGATGTGAATTCAGGGGTCCAAGATAGTGCGAGCAGTTTGCTGGGCCGTTTTGCTACGTCAAAGGCAATCAATAAGGGTGCAATGGAGGTTGCTCTGAAAAATATTTGGGGGGTGTCCGACGGTTTTCGAGTTGAAGAGGTAGCCACAAGAACCTTTCAATTCTTTTTCAAAGAAGCATGGGTAGCGAGAATCCTTAATGGAGGACCATGGATGTTCCGCAATTGTTGGCTTTTGCTGCAACAATGGCAGCGAGATGCAGCAGCGGTGGAGCGGGGTTACCGGTTTGTGAAGATATGGATTCAATTCTGGGGACTGCCTCTGCATCGTAAGACGGAGTCGATTGCAAGGAAGCTAGGAGCAACGATGGGTACGGTGATGGAAGCTGGAGTATATTTGTCACCACAGGAGCAAACTCAGTTCCTTAAGGCGAGAGTTGAGATGAAGATCGACAATCCGTTAGTAGAAGGGGTGACGGCAGAGAATAAAGTAGAAGGTCCAATCTGGGTGGACTTTAAATATGAGAGGCTTGCGTTGTTTTGCATTTACTGTGGTGCTGTTGGGCATGGGGAAGACGATTGCAACGTGGCCAAGGATGACGAAAGTGTGGGTAGAAATAATTCGTTGAACTTGGGGCCATGGCTCAAAGAAAATCACGTCAGTACTAAGGTGGATGATAAGAAGGGGTCGAAGGCAAGCACAAACAAAAGAAAGTCAAGGCATAGAAGGTGGGGAGATTCATTGTCAAAAACCGAAGCCGATGAATTAGTACGAAATATGTCAACGCTGAATATGGATGAGAACGTGAGAGGGGGTGGGGATGACGGTGGTGACTCAGTGGTAACACTTGACGCCGAAGCACATGAAATATCATTGGGTGGGGAAGGAGAGGGGTATAAGGTGAATGAGATACTAGATGAGGAGGATGGGGTTGGGAGAGTGTTCGAGAAGGGAAGTAGGGTGAAGGGGGTGGCGAGTGAAGTGTTACATGCCAAGGGTGTATTGGGTGAAATCCAAAACATTATAGAGACCACACAAGGAGACAAGGAGAATGTGGATCCCAAGGTGGGTGGAGGGGGGCGGTCAACATGGAAAAGAATAAAAACAAAGCCAAGAGAAAGGCAGGAATGCATGGTGGGTGGGGTAGGAATGAAACGAGATAGTGACGAAGAGGTTGGTGGCTATAACAAAAAGAGTAAGGGAGGCGAATTGTTGGAAATTACTGATGAACTGGCAGGACCTGGTAACCAGGCCTGCACGGCCCAATGAGGCTACTAACTTGGAACTGCCGTGAGCTTGGGAACCGACGGGCAGTAAGATCCATTAAGCTCCTATTAAGGCAAACAAACCTGGATGTAATCTTTCTTTCAGAGACGAAGATGACAGTAGGAGAGGCGGAGGATATGAAGCGTCAACTGGGTTTTAATAACGAGATAATCTATCCTTGTGAGGGTTGTAGAAAAGGTGGTCTTATGTTGTTATGGAATACGGTGGTTGATGTCACTCTTCTTTCGTTCTCAAGCAATCACATTGATGTCTTGATTATAGAACAAGACGGGGACAAGTAGAGATTTACTGGGTTCTATGGCGAACCAATTACCCACCTCATGCATCACGGGTGGAACATGCTGAAGGATAAAGTTGATGAACTGTGGCTGGTGATGGGTGATTACAATGAAATATTGAATGCTAGTGAACAATTGGGAGAGAATGAGAGGGCGGAAGGGCAGATGAAACAATTCAGGGATGCAGTGGATTATTGTAACCTACTAGATCTTGGTTTTTCAGGTCACCCATATATCTGGAGTGGCCGAAGAGGTGGTGGGAATATGGTGGAGGTCCGGTTGGATAGAGGGCTTGTAAATACCAACTAGTTGAACAAGTTTCCTAATGCAAAATTTTCGCACCTACAGAAGTACTCCTCGGATCATCTCCCAATCCTATGTGAGTTGGCAGTATATGGTAACGGTCGGGATAGCGGAAGACGCAAGAAGAAAGATTTCAAATTTGATCAACTCTAGTGTGGATATGATGAATGTAGAGACCTGGTTGCCTCACATTGGCGAAGAAATTCAATAAATGCAGATATGTCTAATGTCAATGATAATTTAAAGGTTTTACAAGTGCATCTGGGTGAGTGGAGTGGGAAAAAGTTCGGTCATAGACAGAAAGAAATTTTGAGACTTCAGAAGATGATTAATGAAGAGCACTATAGTACGAATACTGACATGACAAGGTTGAAGGAGTGGGAAGCATCACTGGATAGGTTGCTGAAAGGAGAAGAGATGTATTGGTGTCAATGTTCTAGAGTTGCTTGGTTGAAGGAGGGGGATAGAAATACCAAATTTTTCCATAATGTCGCATCTAATCGAGCAAGGAAGAATAAGATTAACAGGCTGAAGAGAGATAACGGAAGTTGGGCTTATGATGAAAGGGAATTGTAGAATATCGCGTTGAATTATTTTAATGACATCTTTACATCTGCATATCCGAACTAGATAGAAAGGGTAACAGAGTCGATCTAGGTGAAGGTAACTGAGAATATGAATGAGTCCTTGCTACAACCATTTACAAAGGATGAGGTGAAACAAGCCTTATTCCAAATGGGCCCAACTAAGGCACCCGGTGTGGATAGATACCCAGCAATTTTTTATCAGAAATACTGGGATGTAGTGGGAAAAGATGTCACAAGGGCGACTCTGAAATTTCTCAATGACGGTATTTTTCAGGAGGAGATTAATAGTACTTGCATTGTCTTAATCCCTAAGGTAAAAAATCCCGAGACCCTTGCTCAATTCAGATCGATTAGCCTCTGTACTGTGTTATACAAGATCATAGCTAAAACTATTGCCAACAGACATAAACCATTATTACCTGGGCTGATTTTACTTAATCAGAGTGCCTTTTTTCCTAACCGCCAGATCATTGACAACGTGTTACTTGGTTACGAGCTTTTGTATGATCTAAAAGGCAAACGATCAGGGAAAAAGGGTTTAATGGTAGTCAAATTAGATATGAGTCAAGCATATGACAGAGTGGAGTGGGTGTTTCTGGAGAAAGTCATAAGTAGAATGGGGCTTCATTCAGATTGTATTTGAAAGATTATGAGATGGATTACATTAGCCAGCTTCCAAGTGAGAGTTAATGGCAGTGATTCAAAAAGCTTTGTTCTACATCGAGGGTTGAGACAGGGTGACCCACTGTCACCTTACTTGTTTTTAATATGTGCTGAAGGCCTGAATTCATTGCTTAGTGTAAGGAGTGTAAGGGAGCAACAAGGTAGAATTCACGGGGTTAAAGCATCCTTTTATGGGCTGAGCATCTCTCACTTATTATTTGCAGGTGATAGCCTAATCTTCTTGAGAGCTGAAGAGAATGATTGCAGAGAATTTAGGGATATTCTAAATTTGTATGAGCAGGCATCAGGTCAGAAAATTAATTTTGATAAATCTGCCTTATTTTTTAAACCCAATTGTTCACCTCGAGTGATGGAAAATATTAAGGGTGTGCTACAAATCCGAAACCAAGCCTATAATGAGAAGTATTTAGGTCTGCCGACGATGATAGGGAGGAATAAGGGTAGCCCTTTTCAATCAATTATGGAAAGAGTTTGGAAGAGATTACGGATGGAAAGAAAAATTGCTTTCTAAGGCAGGTAAGGAAACTCTAATCAAGGCAGTAGCACAGGCGATACCAACTTATTCCATGAGTTGTTTTCCGTTGCCTAAATATTTGTGCAGGGACTTAACACAGATGATGGCAAAATTTTGGTGGGGCTCTACTCATAGCACATGGCGAGCATGTAGGAATATTGTGCCCACCATTGTTGCTTTGAGGAACAGGGGAGTAGAGGTGGATGGAGGATGTGAGTGGTGTGGTAGTGAGGAGGAAGGCATTTATCATGCTCTCATTTCTTGCCCCAACATTCAGATAGTATGGGACACAGTGCGATTTGATTTTAACAGTCGTTGGTATCATTCAACAGTGTTGGAATGGCTTGCGGTGGAAGGGAAGGAATGGACGGCTGAGCAACTCGGGCTCACCATGATGGTGATCACACAGATTTGGAACATGAGAAATGCACGGTTGTTTCGGGATGAAAGGCCCCAGCTAGAGGTGTCAATATGGGTCAGGCCCTAAAAAAATATAGGGCTGAAAATTTTTTGGCCCGTTAGGGCCAAAACGGGCTAGGGCCGGGTCGGGCTAGCCCTTTTTTTTAAAAAAAATTAATTTAGCTTAAATTCTTAACATTTTTTTTTATAAAAAATTCTTAATATATTTAATCTACACTTACTTAGTCATTTACTCATTTACTAGCTATTCACTCACTACTAATAAATCAACTATTATTTTTTGTGAAAGTAAATAAACTAATTCATTTTTTTATTAAAAAGGAAGAAACACAAAACACGTAACAACAATATGCTAAAAAACATTATTTACACAACTAAATTAATTTTGATTAAAGATATTTTAAAAAGAATGAAAAGATATTCTAAAATTTCTTTTCAACATTTTTAGCATAAACTTTTATATAATATCTAACATTTAATTTTCATATTAATTAATTTACAAAATAATAAAAATAAAATAAAACACATAATAATAATAATAATAATAATAATAATAATAATAATAATAATAATAATAATTAAAATACCAATTTTATAAAGAAAAAAGGGCTAGCCCAGCCCAGCCCTAGGCCCTAAAAGGGTCGGGCCGGACTAGAGAAAACTTGGCCCGTTTTAAAAACGGGCCGACTCGGCCCCGCCCCTAAATAATTAGGGCCCAAATGGGCTAGAGCCGAGCCGGGCCGGCCCGTTTTGACACCTCTAGCCACAGCTAGCAACTGTATGGGTGAAGGCAGAACAATGGTGGGAAGAGATGATTGATAGTGGCGGGCGACATTAGTATAGAGGAGTTGGAAAATTTGGTGTCGCAACGATGGGAGAAACCGGATTTTCCATTTGTTAAATTAAATGTTGATGCAAGTACTTGTTAAATGAAGATAATGACCACCCCTCCATGCGGATGGCGCTATGCAGGAGCATTAGGGAGAAGATGCCAAAGCTGCGTTTTTCTTTATTTAAATGGGTTCCTACATGCTGCAATAGGATTTTATTGCTCATTTTATTTAAATGGGAGTGCTCATTTATTACTAATTTTGTTAAGGATTTTAATTATGATTTTAAGTTTACTCATAGTTTGCCTTTATTTCTTTCAGATGTATTGAGATTAGATCTCTCTCATTTTGATGAAATATAATTATGCTCAGGTACCGTCCTGGTTTATCAAAAAAATAAATATATATATATATATATATATATATATATATATATATATAATTTTAATTTAATTTTTAATAGGAAATTTGTTTAACAAGAAATGGGAATTTTTAGTTGTATTTATTTTTATGTGAATTATTGTTTTTACTTTATGCCAATTAATTATATGAGATTTATTTTAATTGTAAACTGATTTATTTATAACCAAATATTTTTTACCAAATTTTTATCGGATTGATATTGAGCATTTATTATAAGTTATCCAATTACAAAATTCCTAATATGCATTATTATATATATCGCTTAAATTTTTTTTTCTAAGTGTTTTCGTTTAGAATGCAAATCTTAGAAATTAAATTTTTTTTTAGACAAAACTCGATTGGGGTGTGGATATATATAGGGTTTAAATAATATGTAAAAATAGTAAAAAAAATGAACATATACTCACTCATTGTTAATTATTCTTAAATTTTATAATTAGAAAATAGCACAACTGATTATATCTCATTGATCTTTTTTAAAAGTTTTCTCTATATATATTTCATTTTTATTAGAAAATCAGATAAATATAAGAAATTGTGCCTCTATCTAATTAACCCTTTAATTTTTTCCATTTTAAATGTTTTTATTGATTAATTTCGTTTCATAACCCATTGAAACTTTTCAAACTATGATTTTTAATCATTAATGTTATTTAAATAATTTAAAAAGTAATTTAATTGTCTTTCCATATATATGATCAAACAATTATAATAATGGTAAATTACACTTTGATGTTCTGTGTTTTAGCCCATTTTTAATTTGATGATTTGTGGTTTCATTTTTTTCAATCAAGTGCCTTCAGCTTTGCACCATTAACAAATCATTACCCTGTGTTTTTTAAACCGTTAATTATTTAACGGTAGTGTATGTGAGAAGTGTGGTTTTGGAGATTGAAATGAAAATTTTGATGTTGAAGAAGGGGTGAAATTATGATTTTTGAAAAGATAAAAGACCAAAATAAATATTTGATCATTTTTTTTTATAAAACTATCAAATTTATTCAATTATATAATGTGATAATAGTGTACCAATAAATATAATTGATTATTAGTAATTTAATAAAACAAAAAAACAATTAATTAATATAATTATTTTATTAAACTTTTTATTATTTATATTAAATTTTGTATGACAAATTAAATAACACATGGTAGTTAAGTGATAACATAACAAACCAGTGAAACCACAAAGGGGCCAAGTGTAAAATTTATAACCACAGGGGACACATTAATTTTAAGCCAAACCACAGAATGGTAAAATGTTATATTCTAAACCACAGGAGGACAAACTAATTTTAAACTAAATCATAGGGAGCAAATTGCAGTTTACCCAAAATAAAATTTTACAATGCTAGATGGTAATTCTAAGCAAATAATAACCAAATGATCTTTTAATAATTCCGACAAGCATAAAAAATTTATTTAATTGGAGATTTCTGAATTTTTGTCTAAAAAATAAACTGAATTTGGGGTGAAATCTATAGTGATTATTATTTTACACTTAATCAAAAATTCAATAATGGAAAAAAAACTATAAAAAAATCTTTTTAAAACTACTTTAAAGAAAATTAAATTACATAGTAGTAATATATAACTTTATTTATTAATCTGGGGTTGATTTAAGTGGTAAGTAGTTTGGTATTGCTTAAACAAGATCTTGTGTTCGAGACCTTGTGGATGCAACTATAATCCCGTTGGGAGACTCTCTCACTATAGTCAAGTGCACGACGCGGGTCAAATCCAAATTAGTCGAAGCAATGCCTCGGACACTAGGTGGACAACCAAAAAAATGTAACTTTATTTAGGAAACAAATTGTTAATGTAGTTCGAATCTAAGTTATTAATGACGCATTATTGTCCCCTTATTCTACCATGCAAATTAATTATTCTTTTGTAACCTTTTTATTATTTTTTAGGTAAAATATCTTTGGTACCCCTTAACAATTGAACTTTCGATCAAATATATCCCAAGCTAACATTTGATTGCGTTTAATTATGCCTTCAACGTTTCATTTTTGAGTAATCTTATCCTTTTCACTAACACCATTAAAAGACATAACGGTTGTGACTTACGTGGTGTAACACCGTTAAAGAGAAACTTCTTCCGTGTTGAAGATGCGTCAATTCGCCAAGTTTCAAAGCAAAACGATGGCAACAATGATGCTTCTAAGCTGATGCTCTATAAAATTTGAAAGATGAAGAGTTAGGAGCGTCATTTTTGTCATTTTTTGCTTTGAAACTTGGCGAATCGACGTATGTTCAATAATGGAAGATGTTTCTCTCTATCAGTGTCACGCTATGTAAGTCACAACAATTATCTATTTTAGAAATGGTATTAGTGGAAATGGTAAGACTGTTTGAAAATTAAAACATTGGTGATGTAATTGACTGCAATCAAACGTTAGAGACATATTTGACCGAAGGCTCGAATGTTAGGGGTACTAAAGATAGTTTACCCTTATTTTTTACTATTTTCTAATAATTTCTTCCATGGTTCTCTTCTTCTTGTGAGTCGTGGCATTATTTAAGCTACATAAGCGGACTTATAAATTTGTGTAGACTTGAAGAAGTTAAAGATATTTCTAATAGATAACTTATTAGTATGTGATCTTTTCTCTAATACTCGTGTTCGTGAGAGATTTGGGAAGTGAAAAATACCTTCGTACAAACAACTTAGTATCTTCTCTTCTTGTTCTTCTTGTTGTTATAAGGGACTTGAGAAGTAAAATAATAAGATTACTTTCAAATAGAAACTTAATTTGTATCTATAATTAATTTGTTTGCTTCAATATATTGTGACACATCGCAATGACTTTAGAAGTCCCTATCACAACACTACCACTGTGAATAACCATGGTGAATTAGAATAATATAAATATTTCACTATTCTTTTAGGTGAGAAAAGCAAACAAATTCACAATAACTCGAACCAAAAGTACTTAATTAAGAGACGGATATTATATATTCTGAAACTCATTCTGATCATATACCTGCAGAAAGCTAGAAATTACATAATAGCAAATTAACTAGTCTATATATATATATATACATATATCTATATATATACATATATCTATATATATATCTCAAGAGTAATCTTTATACATAAACCTATAAAAGAAAGCAAGAAAAAACACTTCATATTACTTTCTTCAATAGCCTCACTTCAATTCTCTGAGATTATATATAATAAGCTTACCAAAGCTCTCTCCTCTCTTCTCCTGCATGCACCAGCCACAAGCAAATATAAATGTAAGTTCATTTTGTGTCTATTCTCTCTATTTTACAATAACAATATAATTAATTATTCTTTTATGAATAATAATTAAACCGAAAAGAAAAAAACAAATTAATTTTACTTTTTTACCATGTCATTACTTATCGAGAACAATCAACCCAGTTTTCTCCCTTGCAGCTATAACTTCCAGCCGGGTAGAGTACATTTTTCCTTCTAGGTCATAGTAGTACTGCAAAACCATCTAGAAAGTTAATTTTCCATGAATTTGATCATCAAACCCTAGGTTGGCAGATCAAGCAAAAAATTAAGGGCAAGTTGTGAAATTAATCATCAAATTAATTAATCTAGAAAATGGAAAAACAAAATCAAATCAATCAAAAGACAAATCGATCTTTTAATAAGAGCTCGACCTCTCTGTGCCAAATCATTTTTTTAATCATCGGATAATTATTTTTTGGAGATTTGTATATGAAAAAACCCTACCATGTAGACTCTTCCATGTTCCATGATGCGTTCCTTGGCGATCCAACCAAGGAGCAACCAGCTATGGCCGAGGGAATGAAGGTCGTGAAAATACGAGATGGCGCCTGGGTGGATGCGTGGGCGAGGGCGTTTGGAGATGATTGCAAGAGTCACCAACGAGACCGGCGAAGTTATCGCAGTCGCCATCCTTTTGTTTCTCCTTTGGTCATCGTTGTTGTCATTTTTGTTCTGGTCACCACCAGCTGCTGCAGTAAAATCCATTCTTGAGTTCTCTTTAGTCTTCACACAGGGAGAGAGAGAGAGGGAGAGAAAGATGAAGTATAATGTTATGTTTAGCTTCTGTAACCGTCGTTTTTGGTTCAGACAATTGTAATTTGCAATTAAGGACCGCAAGGGGTCTTAACCTTTGGGGACTTGTCCTTAGGTGATGCACCTAGGTGCCTACGTACCCTTCAGAAGGGATCAAAGTCCACGTAGTTCGTCATGGTGACGTCTATAGGAGTCGTTGTGCAAGGTAGTTACCTGTATTGGGCCGTGTGTGGCTAAGACGTGTCTAAGGTACTCCGGGCGAGCGAGCCGCTCTTAGGAGGTTGCCTTAATGGGAGAGAGTTCAGGTCTCTGAGGGCTACTGGAAGTCCTACTGGTTGGATGCTCCGGGGACGGAGCTGAGCTTGCCGGTGGTCGGACCTGACGGAGCCTACGGCGGAGCTCGGGATGCGTGAAGGATGTGCGTGAGGCGTCTGTGGGTGCTTAAGCTGCCTGCTAGAATGGCTATGAGTAACGCTCTCTGGAAGTATTTGAGATATCTCGGATCTAGTGTGATAGTCCTTAAACTTGCGTATCCCTAGTCCCCAAGGTGAGGGTCTATTTATACTGAGTGTGGGGAGGACGTGCTCGACCCACAATCTCGTGGGACGTGGGTCGTCTCAGGATGCTCAGGGAGTTCCCACGTCTAGTTGAGTGGGTATCCTCGCGAGGTGACGTGGGCAAGGGCCACGTAAGTAGCAGGTAAGTGGTGCCACGTGCTCCTAGCGTGTGCTGCCGCTAGGCTTTTGGAGGCTTAGTGCCATGTGTCCCAAGGTGGAATATTCTGTAGTTACATAAGTCCCCCAAGTCTACGGGTGTCGGGCGCCCGTGAACTTAAGTTCTCTTGTCTGTAAGCTACTTAGGAATTTTCGTTCTTTGTGAGGAAGAGTTCGTCCGCAAGTGGTCATGGTCATTACGAGCTAGTCGTCCAACTTGTGAAACGGTGTCCCTTCGTTTTGCTCTGTGGGAGTGGAGACGTTTGGAGGGTGCCACGTGTCTTGTTTTGAGTGGCTGACTGCTTGACTTCCTTAGCAAGTTTTCAACCCGTCCCTGCAAAAAGTACGCGACTTACCGAGGAGGAGTCATCATTGCTCAGAGGAGAATTTCCCGGGATGCCCCTTGCGGGTGTGCGGAGGAAACCCAAAGGTTAGGGGCTGTTTTATCATTCCCTTCAGTTTCAGAGTTTTACCCATTTTCACGCCTCTTGGTTGGACAGCGAAGCGTCTGTTGGGCCTCCTTTTTATTGCTGAGAGCGGAAAAGCCCCATTCCTTTGTCTTGTGATCTCCTTCCTCTTAGTTTAGATTTTCAGCGATTCTCCGCCTTCAACCATTCAAGAGATGGCCTCAGCTAGTGCTGCTGCTTCTGTGTGCTCTTCCGTCGATCCGTATTTCGAGCAATCCCTCTTGCTGGTTGCCACAGAGGGAGTCAGGGAGAGTGTATACTCTTATTATACTGCAGGACTCTGTGGACCTTCGGGAAGTTCTATCTGGAGAGGATGGGAAACTGACGATGCCTCCTCCGACTGCTTCTGAGAATTGGTATTCTGCTGGGCTGGAACTTGGCTCTACGGCTAACATTTCAGTGGTGGATGCTGGCGTGGAGTCGTGGGTGCTTTTGGGAGCCAGCATTGAGAAGGTGTGGGAGGAACGCTTCGCTCCTTCACTCCCCGAGGGTTATGAGATAAAGTCGATAGGAGAGGGGGAGACGATTCTTTAGAGCAATGGTGTCGGCTTCGTCCTTCCTCTCTACGTCCCTTATAACGCCGCCTTTATTCCTCCTTTTTCTGGATTCGTGGAAGCCATGCTCTATTTGCTGAATGTTTGCCCCGCGCAGTTGACTCAGAACGCGTGGTCGATATTCAGCGTTTTTGACAGGTACTGTCGGACGCACAGGTTGGAAGTCCTTCCAAATGTGTTTCTCTCTCTTTACTCCATCCGCAAGGTGCACGGATGGGTGTGTTTTCAGTCACGTGCCAAAGGTTTCGCCATCACCGATTTGTCGGGTAACAGTCACGCCTGGCGGTCGTATTTCTTCAAAGTGGAACCCAAGAAGGGTTTTTGCCCGCCTTGGGTTTGGCTGCTTGACTGGTGCCCGCGCTTCCCTCTCAAGTGGTCTAATCCTGTTCTCCGGGTTCGATACGACCGGGAGGACTATAAGGAGACAACCTTCAAATTTCTGAAGGGGGCCGTGGTCTCAGGCGCAGCTTTAGGTAAACTTGTATTAGTGAGTTGTGTCCTTTTGCTTTTCTGTCTCCTCACCAGATTTCAGATGTTTCTTTTTGTAGGGTTAACTCTGGGCGGCATTCAGGGGAGGTTGATTCCCCCGCCAAGCTCTAAAATTCAGAAACGCAAGCGGTCGGAGCCGGTGAGTGCCGTTGTTTTGTCCCCGGGGGTGAACGAGGATGCCGGCACGGATGGAGATCCTGCGGGCAAAAGTGCGGGAGCTACGAATCAGGTGGGTGAGCCCAGCTTGAATCGTTGTGGTCGCATGAGGGTTCCTTATACTCTCGTACCCCCCGAAGAGATGCCAATTCCTCTTCTGGGTGAGGGTATCTCTTTTAGAGGGAAGTTGATTCCCTTTGAGGCAGAGCAGGTCATACTGGCTCGTCAGCATTATCCACTTGATTATGGGGATGACTACGCTCTAGAGCGTATGACCAAGTAGACCATGCTGTTGTTAAGCCGTTTGGCAGGCTTTGCGTATCAACAGGAGGTCGAGGGGGTAGGATGCTTTCCTCTTGCATCAATGTTCTCCGTGTGAGGTGGCTAATTCTTCGTGATTTTATGCAGGAAGTGGTGGAGGAATTGCTGGATGAAAACGTCCAACTGACTGCCGCGTTAAGGAATTAGAGGGCGAGGTAGTGGAGTTCCGGGCCAACTCTCTGCGGGTTCATCGCCAAGATTTCCTACGCTTTGCAAACTACGGGATGCAGAATGGCATAACGCAGCTGGAGGATTTGATGGGCATTTCTGTTCCTCCAGAGGTCAGAGCGAAGATGCATCCTTCTTGAGAGAACATTGGTGGGGAGTTTCGCGTCCGCGCTCGAGGAGACTCCCCGTTGAGGATAAAAGACTATGATGTAGCCCCGAATCTTCGAAGGGATCCTCCTCGGTCCGGCGAGTTGCCACGTTCATCAAGGGGGGATGCCTCATGATTTGGTGTTTCGCAGCGTGTCTGCGTTATTTTGTATTTTCGGGGCGATAGTCCCCGTATGTAAATATTTTGAGTAAGGAGAATTAGAATTTTAAGCACGAGAGTTGATCAATCGTATTGCATTCTATATTCCTCTAAACACATAGTATAACTGTCTTGAGACTAAGACGAGCTGGTAGTACATTTGTCTTGGGACTAAGACAAGGAGGGAGCACATAGTAGTTATGTCGAGGAGACATTCGTCTTAAGACGTAGCCTTTGGACTAAGGCGAAAAAGAAATATTAACTAAGACCTAGTAAAATATTTCTTAAGAATGCTAGCGTTCCAAGTGTTTCGGACGTGCTCTCCCGTCATGTGTGCTAACTTGTATGCGTTGTGTGAAACGATTCCGATAACCCTGTACGGGCCTTCCCAAATAGGTGCGAGCTTGTCGTACAGGCAGTCGCGCCTATTGTTTGTCGTTGTTCGGATGACCAAGTCACCTTTTTTGAATTTAGGAGGTCGGATGCCTCGATTGTATTTTTGCGCTAGTAGCTGCTTGTAGGTGATATTCTTGAGCGTCGCTGCTTCCCTGCGCTCCTCGACCGCATCTAGGCTGACTAGGAGGCTTTCTGGGTTTGATTCAGAATAATTTAGCACCTGGTCCGAAGGGACCTCGATGTCGGCGGGAACGATCGGTTCCTGCCCATATGTCAGAGCGAAAGGAGTTTCTCTTGTTGTCGTGTGTATCGTTGTTCGATAGGACCATAGGACTGATGGAAGCTCATCCACCCATCCCTCCTTCACGTCTGCTAGTCGCTTCCGCAGTCCTTCGAGGATGATGCGGTTTGCTCTCTACGTCTGTCCGTTGGTCGCCGGGTATTCGACTGAGGTGGTTCTGTGCTCGATGCTCCAATCCTTGCAGAAATCTTCGAACTTCTCGCTGACGAATTGACGTCCGTTGTCGGTGCTATGTGAGGGACCAAAAAGAGTAATGATGTTCCGCCAGAGGAAGTTTTGGACATTTTGGGAGCCAATGGTTCCACTTTGTGAAATAGTCGACGGCCATTATGAGGAATTTCCGTTGGAGTGTGCCTTGGGGGAGAGGTCCCAAGATATCCATGCTCTAAGTGTCAAAGGGCCATAGAGATTCGATGGGCTTCAGCTCACCGGGTGCTGGTGTATGAATGCAGCGTGCCACTGACATTGGTCACAAAGGGTGACTAAGGCCTCTGAGTTGGCTCTCATTGTTGGCTAGTAAAATACAGAGTGCAGAGCTTGCTTGCGGAGAGCACCAGCGGATTGGTGTGTGCCGCATATGCCTTCGTGGATTTCTTGTAGCACATAATTTGCTTCTTCAGTCGAAATGCATCGAAGATGCGGGGATGAGAATCCCTTTTTGTATAGGTCGTTTCCCTAGACAAAGTATCGAGCTACTTGCATCCTTATCTTTCGAGCGAGCTCTTTATCTGTAGGTACGGTGCCCACGTTTTGATGGGAGCCATTCAGGAATTATCGACTGTTATCGGCAGTACGTCTGGGTTTATGCTGGGCGTGCGAAGCGTGGTTTGCAAGACCGTCTTAAGTCCCGATTGGCTCGGTGTGGTGGTTAATTTGGAGAGGACGTCAACTTGGGTGTTTTGGTTCCAGGGGATCCGTGTGATCAAGACGGATTCGAAACTGTTGATTTCTTGTTTGGCACGCTCCACATATTTGATGATAGTAGCGTCCTTCGCCTCAAAGTCTCCGTTGAGTTGTCCGACCACTAATTGTGAGTCGCTGAATAGCTTGAACTTTGAGGCGCCTAGGTCGTAAGCTAGCGCTAGTCCGGCTATGAGTGCTTCATATTCAGCTTGATTGTTGAAGGTTGGGAACGTGAAGCGTAGTGCTTGTTCCACTTTGATTCCGTCGGGGCTCTCTACGATAATGCCGGCACCCGCAGATTTCCCGGTCGAGGAGCCGTCTATGTAGACTAGCCATGGGGATTATTCTGGCTATGGCTCGGTGATCTCGTCATGGTTTGAAGCCAGGGCGTCCCCCTGAGGGCGTTCAGACGGAGTCATTTCGGCGACGAAGTCTGCCAAGGCTTGGGCTTTGATCGCCCGTGGGGGCTCGTATTGGATGTCGAATTCTGATAGCTCGACGGCCCAGTTTTTCATTCGCCCGACTAAGTCTGGCTTTTGCAGTATTTGCCGCAGGGGTTGGTCAGTTCGGACCATGATCGTGTGCTACTGGAAGTAGGGTCGGAGCCTTCTGGCTGAGTGGACGAGGGCGAGTATGAGTTTCTCTACCCGTTGGTAACGGAGCTGGGCTCCCTGCAAGGTGTGGCTCGTATAGTAAACTGGGAAATGCTCGACCCCCTCTTCTCTTATCAGCGCTAAGCTTACAGCATGATCGGTGGTGGCTAGGTAAAGTATGAGGGTTTCTCCCTTGACCGCTTTTGCTAGCACCGGAGGTTTAGCTAGATAAAACTTAAGGTCCTAGAATGACTTTTTGCACTGCTCGGTCCACTGGAATGCTGGTGCTGTTTTCAGAATTTTGTAAAAGGGAAGGCATCGGTCGGCCATCCTTGATTAGAATCGATTGAGGGCCGCTAGCCTCCCGTTTAACCTCTGTACCTCTTTCACCGTTCGTGGTGTTTCCATGTTGACGATGGCTGCACACTTCTCGGGTTTGGCCTCGATTCCTCTTTGCGTGATCATGAATCCTAGGAACTTTCTTGCTGACACGTCGAAGGCGCATTTAGTTGGATTTAGCTTCATTTGGTGCGTCCGCAAAACTAGAAAGAGTTCCTCCAAATGTGCCAGATGTTGTTCGAGCTCCATGGATTTGACCACCATGTCGTCGATGTAAACCTTGAGGTTTCGGCCTATCTGATCTTTGAAAATGATGTCCATCATCATCTGATAGGTCGCACCCGTGTTTTTTAATCCGAAAGGCATGACTTTGTAGCAGTAGACACCTTTGTCCGTGATAAAGGAAGTCTTCTCCTGATCCTTTGGGTTCATCTGGATCTGGTCTTACCCTGAGAAGCCGTCTAGGAAACTCAGCATCCGGTGCCCGGCCGTCCCGTCGACCAGCTTGTCTATGTTCAGGAGCGGGTAGGCGTCTTTCGGGCAGGCTTTGTTCATGTTGGTGAAATCTACGCACATTTTCCATTTCCCGTTCGCCTTTTTTACCATCACCACGTTCGACAGCCAGTCAGGGTACTGTGACTCGCGTATGAAGCCGCCGTCGAGGAGCTTTTGTACTTCTTCGTTGATTGCTTGCTGCCTCTCTTCGCCGAAGTGCCGCTTCTTCTGGATAACGCCGGGGTCGTCCCTGATATTGAGGGAATGAGATATGAGTGCAAGGTCTATTCCTGGCATGTCCGCGGCGCTCTAAGCGAATACATCCCTGTACTAGGTGAGCAGTTCCTAGAACTTTCCTCGGGCTGAGAAGGGCTCCTACGCGGATTTCCCTGTTATTTTCCTAATCTATGCAAATGTTCACAAGATCTTCCGTGGGTTGTGGCCTGGCTCCGGGGATCTCATCACGCAGGTCCACTATCTTGGAGGAGCTTTTGGCATTGTTTCCAACTTCGTCTATAGCGGGGCGGTCGGTCGCGTAGCATGCGGGGGTTCCTTGGCTTGCTCGTATTTCTGCGACCCCAGCTGGTTTGGGGAACTTTATCACCATGTGAGCCGTGGATATGATGACTCTGAGTTTGTTGAGGGTCGGTCGACCCAGGACTGCGTTGTACGCTGACGGGGCTGTTGATACGTGAACCTAGCATTTGTTCGGGCGACCTTCGGTTGTACGCCCAGGGCGAGCCATGTTGCAAGGGTTCCTTGAGTTTCCACGGCTTTTCCAGAGAAGTCAACAAGGGTTCCTTCATCCGATATCAGTTGATCCTTGCAGTTGGTCATTTCTTCCAAAGTTCTTGCGAAGAGTATGTCAGCGGCTGACCCGGGGTCTACCAGTATGCGCTTGACATCAAATCCTGAGATGTTGGTCGTGATAGCCAACGGCTCGTTTATCTTGGTCCTGTCATCAGTGCCGTCGAAGGTCACGAACTGTGTTTTGCGTCGCTTGCTCCGGTCGCTTCGGACGTCATTCAGTCGGTCGTGCGAGGGTTTCGCGGACTTGCAGGTGCTAGCCATGCGAGTATTGCCCTGCGATGTATCCTATAAACAAGATAAAAGATACGGATTTCTAAGTGTTAGGTGTATATTCCTACTCCCCGAATAAGAAATGCCATTTAGCAGCAGAGTGCGCAAGGCATTGTGGTCTGACAAAGACCGCGGTGGGCGCCACTGTAACCGTCGTTTTTGGTTCAGACAATTGTAATTTGCAATTAAGGACCGCAAGAGGTCTTAACCTTGGGGGACTTGTCCTTAGGTGATGCACCTAGGTGCCTACTTACCCTTCGGAAGGGATCAAAGTCCACATAGTTCGTCATGGTGATGTCTATAGGAGCCGTTGGGCAAGGTAGTTACCTATATTGGGTCGTGTGCGGCTAAGACGTGTCTAAGGTACTCCGGGCAGGTGGGCCGCTCTTAGGAGGTTGCCTTAATGGGAGAGAGTTCGGGTCTCTGAGGGCTGCTGGAAGCCCTATTGGTGGGATGCTCCAGGGACGGAGGTGAGTTTGCCGATGGTCGGACCTGACGGAGCCTACGACAGAGCTCAGGATGCGTAAAGGATGTGCTTGAGGCGTCTGAGGGTGCTCAGGCTGCCTGCTAGAATGGCTATGAGTAATGCTCTCTGGAAGTATTTGAGATATCTCGGATCTAGTGTGATAGTCCTTGAACTTGTGTATCCTTAGTCCCTCAGGTGAGGGTCTATTTATACTGAGTGCGGGGAGGACATGCTCGACCCACGATCTCGTGGGTCGTCCTACAATGCTCAAGGAGTTCCCACGTCTAGTTGAGTGGGTATCCCCGCGAGGTGACGTGGGCAAGGGCCACGTAAATAGCAGGTAAGTGGTGCCACGTGCTGCTAGCTCTAGACTTCTGGAAGCTTAGTGCCACGTGTCCCAAGGTGGAATATTCCGTAGTTACAGCTTCCTTATATGATGAAATTAATGTCTCCTTTGTGTTATATATATATATATATATATATAGAATATCTTGATATATATTTATACAAATCAAATTTGTGGAGTTAATTCGCTATTTATTTGTTTGAAGGCCACTCCATGAAAAATTGTTTTCTACTTTGCCTTTATTCGAAGTTAAACATATACAAGGAGAAGACTTGTATTCACACAATTCTTTATCTTTTTGTTATCAGATTCTCTAATCAAAATAAAATATGTGAAATTTTTTGTTTAATAAAGGTTCATACTTGTATAAATATACACGACCTTCATTGCCCCAGCTATGGCCGGGGCAATGAAGTTCGTGAAAATAGGAGACGGTGCCTGGGTGGATGCGTGAGCGAGAGCGTTTGGAAATGTAATACCCTGGAAAATTTCCAGGATTAAAGAATGATTTATTTTGGGGTTAAGAATTTAAAGTTTAAAAAGAATAAAAAAATGAAGGTTAAGGGAAACCGAAAAGGAACCGAGAAATCCTTCGAAAATTCAAGTAAAAAAAAAGATGAAAGAAAGGAGTAAAATATTCTTTTTCGAAATTAATTCAGGACCTACGAAATTAGAAACCCAAAATAAATAGGAGTGGGAACTAAATCAAAATATAATTTGTTATAATTTATTCAATTATCAATTAATTTATTTTTAATAATATTTATTATCTAATTATTAATTATTTTATTTTATGGTAAATTATTATATATTTATTTAATTATTAAAATCATTTTAATTATTTTTTTAAAAAAAGGGGATGCGTATGTTTTTTTTATAAAGAAAGAGAAAGAAAGAAAAAGAGAGAAGAGAGAAAGAAAGGGAAAAAGACGAGAGGAAGAAGAAGAGAGAGAGAGGGGTGTGCGTAGAGAGAGAAGAAGGGGGAAAGAGGAGGATTTCGCAGGAAACGCCGCCGGAGAGAGCCGTCCGACGCCGGCCACAACCACCGAAGCTCGACTCCAACATCTTCCACACCTCCCACCAATCAAATCAAGGTTGGTAACCCCAATTTCATTCGAAACCCTCAATTTCTCCATTCTTAGGGATTTCTTCGATTCACCTTCGATTGGGTTGTTTCGAGGGTAGATTGAGACCTAGGAAGTGTTCTTGAACACTTAGTTAAGGTAAGAATCGAGCTTATACCCTCGGGTTTAGCCGAATTCGAATTTTGAAAGGTTTGGGATTGAAAATTCTAACTATTCCTAATTTGGGGAAATTATTAATAATTTGGATTGAGCTTGGATTTGATTAAATAGGCTTGGATTGGTCCTATTGAAATTATATTGTGAAAATATTAGCTGAACAAGACCCGTGAGGAGCTGGCCCGAGGTTACTAAGGTTGAACCTCGACGTTAACATACCGGGTCCCTACTCAGATTGCCCAAATACACTTTAAGGGTGATGTTGAGGGCTCCAAACTTCTTTTTTTCAATCTTAAACACCCTAGAATAATTCTAAATGTGCTATCAAGCCTCAAGAATTAATTTAGATATTTTCTTGTTTCCCAAGAGTGGAAGCTTGCGGAACAATGAAATCCAATTTCTAAAATTTCAACCTTCTTCCCTCGTAAATATTTAGGAAACCTTAAATAGGATAAATTGGAGGTATATTGAGGTTTAGAAACTAGATTTCTTAGAAACCGATTAAAAATACAAGTTGAAACAAAATGCTTAGATCTTCCTAAAATTAGGATTTCTTCCAATCAAGTTAGATAAGCTTTCTTAAATGCAAATACAAGTTAGATAGAGGTCTAATACTCAAATCCAAGTATGTGAAACACTCAAGTAGAGTGTTATATGCGAGCAAGTCAAGTGTCCGAGGAAGGATACACATAAGTCGGGATAGAAAAGTCCAATAAGACCAAGAGCTTGACTCTGTGGCAACCATGGACTACACGTGAGAGTAATGGAGAGATAAATAACGAGTTAAACTAAGTAATAACCTTAATGAGGTAAATGTTGTTCTTATAGGAACAACGGTATGCAATAGAGTGCAACAGGAACTCCGAGGAGACTAAAGTTATAGGAGATGATTGCATGGAAGGTTGGCCAAGGTGAGGGCTCTTTCATCTCTGCTCCTAGGGTCGTATGCTTATGTGGATTACATGAGTATGTATATTCTCTGCTTGTCTGGTATGTGTTAGCTAGAGATATAGAATGCTAAAAGAATGAAAGAACTAGAAAATAGGTTGTGGAAAGTAGCTTGGATATGAAGACATAGGAGTAGAGTATAATTGTTTGATATGATTGGTGTGTTACAAATCCAACTCATACACTCCGGAGGCATGATGAGTGTTTTATTAAATCTTTTCCACGACAGTGGCAAGAGTCCTTGTACGGAAGGGCTAAACTTTATTTTGAAAACTCGTCACGATAAATTAAAATCATGCAAAGGGAGTTATTGGTGGGTTTCGGATTTGGTTATGCTAGCGATGTGAGACATCGACTAGAACAACATCAGATGGCACTTGAGACCTCAGTTTTTATAATCACCATGACGATGGTCATTGCCCTATCCTGGCAATAGGGTCAGAAAGGTTTTATATTGCTATGACGATAGCTTGAGGCTCAGAGAGTGCATCTGGACAGGTATATGAGTTATATCCTGTTGAGGAAACTTGTACATATTAATAAGGAGAGGAATTGTTGATCCTTCGGGAAAGATACAAAGAATCCTATTAATATGTGAGAATAAGGTAAGGAGACACGGAAGGAACCTACGGGTGAACCGTGAGTCTAACCTAGTAAAAGAGAAATCATCCTGTGGAGTTGGTCCAGGGTGTGTCAGTGGCCATGTGTAATACCCGAGGATATTTAATTAGCGTCGTTGGTCTAATTTAATTAATTAATTTAGAATGTGGAAGATGAGATAAAAATACACACTATCCTACTACTTATTTTTTTAAAAAAACAAAAACACAAATTTGTTTAAATCCTAAATTTTCTTTTTATATATTTCTTTTTCTTATTATTATTAAACCAGATTTTTATTTTAGTGGTATGTATATATATATATATATATATATATATATATATATATATATATATATATGATATAAGTGAGTAAATGAGGTAAAGAAAGAAAATAGATGCGTGAGTGGAGGAGAAGAACAGAGGCAGAGCACGCACGAAGAGAGGGAGCAGCTTGGGCGTCGTTCACGGAGCTCACGGCCAGAGCGCGGTGGTGGCCGGACGTCCGAGCCGGTGTCGGAGGGAGACGTAGTCGCCGGAAAACGCCATTGTTGGCTAGAGAGAGAGAGAGCTCGGGTTAGAGAGAGAAAGCAAAGGGGGAGAGTTTTCTCGCCGGAAAACGCCGTCTCTTCACCGGGGAAGATAGCTGGGAGTCTCCTCTACTCCATATCGTCCTTCTAACCGGTTGAATCGAGGTGAGAAGTCCCGAAACTCTCAAACCCCAATTTTATTAATTTTAGGAATTTTTGGAAAGACCCCAATTGATTCAATATGAGTATTTTGGGTCCTAAATTGAAGTATTTGCATGCTAGGAAGTGAGTTGGAAGCTTAGGAACCGGAACCAAATTGATGGAATTTATCTGGGTTCGAAAAAGTGTAGGAAAATGTGATTGTTAAGGTTTAAGGGTGTTGTGGAATGACTTGGGGTGCATTGAAAGGTTGAATAATAATTATATAATTATTAAAAATTATTGGAATGTACGAGGGATTAAAACCCGAGTAATTTCCGTCTCACCCGAAACCCCGTTCGGGGAAAAAGAGACAATTTTTTAATTTTACGCGTATTCGGGTATACGTATTCATGTGTAGATGAAGTGTTCAAGGTTATTTTGATAAATGGAAATTTTGGACAAGTAGAATTTATGACTCTTGAGCCATAAATTCAAGACTTGGGTAATGGGAACTTCACATGGACACATAGAGGTGAAATTGGGTAACCTTGCATTCCCAAATTCAACGTTTCCGAATAGCGTGATTAAGAGAGGGTTGGACACGAATTAGAAGCATGCTAGGTGTTCCGAAAACTAGTTGAGGGCATTCCAAGCCAACAACTAGCCTATGGAATTAATTAGAAAGAACATGAGCATTAGCGTTACATGTACACGATAGTGGTTGAATTTTCAAGTCTCTGAATCTCTCAAGTATATGTGTATAGGGCACCATACTGTGAGTGGACTTTCGGGCGCACCGAGAGCCGATCAGAGGGGCCAACCAGGTGAAGGGCTTTCCTATCCTTGCCCTAGAGGGTTGACTGCGGATATGGATATATGGTTTGCCTTCTTGCCTATTTGTAGGAATTACGTGTTAGATAACATGCTATTGTTGTTCCTAAATTACTGTATATGTGAAAACGTGCTGTATGTGTATATGTGAACTGTAAATGCAATGGTGGCTCAAGGAGCCTTATATGAAAAAGAAGGTCCACGGGACCTATACGATATCGGGGGTAGGATCGAGTAATTATTATCTGAAGGGTGTGATTTTGTAAGTAAGTCCTTAAAGAGAATAAACCTAGGTGACTTTGTTCTGAACCAAGAGTCCAAATTAGAAACCACTTGGAAATCTAAATTTGCCTAAGAAGAAGTAAAATGAACAAGTAGTGGTCCATAGGGGTCATTTATTGTGCAACGCTGGAACCGAGTCTATCACGGGTAGTCCGGGTAGATTGAGTCTCTTGTCTTGAGTCAAACCACAGGAATACAAGTATTTGAGTACACCACATTGTGGCTATTGCCTTGGGTAAAACCGAGGTCAGGTGAGTCGCCGGCTATTGCTCCAAGTGAAGTCTTGGGGTCAGACTATTGTTCCAAGTATAGTCTTGGGACCAGGGGTTCCTAGAATGATCAACTAGGTTCCCATATTGCTCACGTGAGATATTGCCTTCGGGCCAGATTCTCTCCTAACGGAGATATTGCCTTCGGGCCAGTTTATGATTATGATTACTTGAATATAGAGGACTACATGGAATTATATGTCAAATCACGATATGATGTATGTGTGAATTTAAATGTATGTAAATCCATGCTTTAAATTCTTCATTGTGAATATGATATATATTAATTTCCTGACCACCTAATATATGAAAATTTAAACCCGTTATATGCTTATGTGTTTGTGATTGGCTCCTCTTCCCCAGTTGTAGTGGTACCCGCTACTACACCAGGGATGGGAAAGCCTCTCACTGAGTCCGTTTGACTCACCCCAATATTAAATGTTACAGACACAGGTGGTGTAGGCACCGGGAGCGCTTCCACTTCATCTCAGGGAGGCGGACAGACATAGAGACCGCACGCATTGTTCGCGTGGGTAGTACTGTTATATGTATTTTGTCAGGATATATATGTATATGATTCATTTTGGTATAGCATTGTTTTGTACAATTGCTATATGCATATATGTATATGTCACACTCTAGAACTGTCGGCTTCATAAAGATTAAAGATTGGTCTGGTTGTTGGGATCATAAGTTATGATATGATGAATATCATGTGTATATATATGTATATGGATGTGACTTCCGCATGTGAATAGGATAGACCACTCGCACTGAGCGTGTGGTCAATATGTAAACTTATATATATGTGTGACTGAATACTTGATTGTGTGAAAATACGGCTTCCGCATGTGAATAGGATAGGTCACACGCATTGAGGCGTGTGATCAATATGTATATTTTATGCAGGTGTGTGATTGAATATATATGCTTGACTGTACACAGGGATTCTGCATGTGAATAGGATAGATCACCCGCCTTTAAGCGCGTGATCAATATGTATATTATATGTACGTGTGACTGATTATGTGTATATGTATAGACTGAAGCGGCGTTGAGCGAGCCGTGGATTGTGTGTTACTTAGGTCATCGGATAGGGATGGCCATATAAATACTATATTGTTTGTATTAGAAATGGGTAGTTACGCATATATAAGAATGTCAATCAGGAATTAGAGGCTTACGGGATAGGAGAAATCCTATCTCCCGTGCCGGTCACGGGCGCCCGGTAGGGGGTCGTGACACCATGCTTCGAGACGTCGTGTCGTGCCCGCCATGTGGCCTGGTTGGGTAATGGACGAGTGGGCTCAAGTTATTGCCCCGCAGCAAGGGGTCAGGACGTGCCACGTGGTGGCTACGTATCAGTTGTTTGATAGATAGAAGTTGATTGTGTTTGATTAATAGAATTGTCACGAGGTGACTAGTACCCAAGTGAATGGGTTAAGTATTGTTTTATTAACATAATTGTCACGAGGTGACCAGTACCCAAGTGAATGGGTTAAGTATGCTTTGCCACGTGGTGGCCAGTAACCCGAGTGCATGGGTTCGAAGTAGAAAAGCCACGTAGTGGCTAGTAGATACCCTAGAGTGGGGAAGATTAAGTAGACGTATGTCATAGTATCTGTGTGTATATATAAATTGTCTGTGTTTGCATATAATTGTTGATTGTGCAGTGTAGTGGTGACGTACAGGATTACATCACCACAACGTCTTGTTTGATTCAAACATGCTGAACGTGAGAAGACCGATAAGTAAAAGCCGGCACTATTTGTTACATGTTTACTTGCTGATTGATGACGTGGAATAAACTGCTGCATGTTTACAGTTATTAAATGTATGTGAGTGTTTAGGTGAAATTTCTGTTGTTGTGTGATCACTAAGAATGTATGCTAACAACAGTAACTAGTTGTTTTTGCATGTGGTTGTGTATGACTCCCAAACCCAGCGCTATGGTACCCACCTTGCGCCAGGGATGGGAGAGTTCTCACTGAGTTGCGTGGTTAAGACTCACACCTCATTTTTACTACACAGAGACAGGTTAAGTACAGGTGGAAGAAGTCTCGGTGGAACGAGGGTTGAGAAACACTTTCCAAGACCCATAACTTGTTCATGTGGGTGACTAAATTGTAATTGTAATTTAATTTACTTTATCATTGTATCATAAAGTAAAGGGTAGACGTACCCAATTAGACTGTATTACTAAATCTAGCACTGTCAGTTTCACACACCTTAAGATCAGGATTTATTTTCCTGCGATACAGGGAAAATTTGTTTTCAAAATATATATATATATACATATATCTGTTGCATGTGAATAGGATAGGCAGCATCTTCGGATGTGTAGCCAGTACATAGGTTATATATATTATGTGTGTTTCCTATATCTATATCCTGAAGCGGCACTGGCCGTGGATTTGCTTGACTAGGATAGGCCACCATCTCGGTGTAGCCATGGTATTATACTGCATGTGGATGTATTTGCAAAAATAGATATTATGTGAATTAGGTGATAAGGCTTACAGGTTCAGGAATATTCCCTGTGTCTGTGCCGGTCACGGTCCTCTAAACGGGGCTCGTGATAGGAGATGATCGCAAGAGACGCCAATATGAGACCGGCAAAGTTATCGTTGTCACCATCCTTCTATTTCTCCTTTGGTCATCGTTGTTATCGTTGTTGTTTTGGTCGCCTCCAGCTGCTGCAGTAGTGTCATTGTTGAGTTCTCTTTAGTCTTCATAGAGAGAGAGAGAGAGAGAAATGAAGTATAATTTTATGTTTAGCTTCCTTATATGATGAAATTAATGCTCCTTTTTTATATTTATATATATATATATATATATATATATATATATAATAATATCTTGATATATATTTATACAAATCAAATTTGTGGAGTTAATTCACTATTTATTTGTTTGAGGACCACTCCATGAAAAATTGTTTTCTACTTTGTCCTTATGAAGTTAAATATATACTTGGGCAAGACTTAATTATATGCACACAATTCTTTATCTTTTTGTTATCAGATTCTCTATTCATAATAAAATATGTGAAATTTTTTGTTTAAAAGAACCAGACTTGCATAAATATACATGTGTTGAATTTTTATTGAAAACTTTTATGGCAAAACTATAAAAATTGCACTTCAATTTTTTTCCATATATATTATAATATGTTAATTTGTGTCATGCATAAGAAAATTTTCAAATTATTTTAATTTTCATGTGTTTATAATTAGGTTTGAAGTTTTAGTTTATGCATTAATTATGTAAGTTATGTTAAAATTAATTAAGCGCGTGCGTAAGTTAAAGAATACATATAATAAGATGTTTTAACGTAAAGTTTTTAATGCAAGCCATGCAAAATGACAAATTGCAAGCCCATCGAGTTAAGCCAAGCCGACCACTTATTCTGTATAAACGACAAATTCTTATTTTTTATGTATATATATATATATATATACGACAAATTAAGTACAATATTAATTATGAAATTATATATAACACTCTTATACTAGTAATGAAGGAACCAACATACATTTTCTCAAAGAGTATATGTAAATAATTAGTAATTGAATGAAATTATTAAGTATTAATTAATTACACGGTAATTTAAATTTAAAAAATATTGTTATGTTATGCAAAAATGGGAAAGAAATGAAAAATATGAGAGATAGTTCTATTAGTAAATATGTAAAATTTCTAGAGGAGCTAGAAATAAATAAATAAAAGTTTGAGCCCTTGTCCTAAAAATAAAATAATTTGGGTGTAAAATTAAAATGTAACGCTAGATTCCCGAGTTAGTTCAAGACCCTGTATTTATGCATGCATGTATAACCGCTTCTATTTTTCTTTTTTGAACTGAAGCTTTGGATCACGTACTACGCAGACCAGTGCGGCCCCATCGCTACTTCACAATCAGAATGCGATTCTAGAACCTACCTTCACTCTCAAAATGTGAAAATGCTTCACATGTTTTGTTCATATAAGGGAAATTTGTGTGATCAAGAGAGATGCACCTTCAAGTCTGGTGATGTATAATATCAAATCGAAACAGAGAGAGAAAAAATAATAAAGGTGGGACCTACATGTGGGACTCACCATGTGTGTTTCTTTCTCGACTAGATTCATTGAGATGCTTCATATATCAATTTTTAGACAAAACTCGATTAGAGTGTGGATATATATAGGGTTTAAATGAATATGTAAAAATAGTAAAAAAATGAACATATATATATATACTCACTCATTGTTAGATTTTCTTAAATTTTATAATTTGAAAATAGAACAAGTCATTACATCTCATAATTATATTGTTCTTTTTTAAAACTTGTCTCTCTATATTTCATTTTTATTAGAGATAAATATAAGAAATTGTGCCTATATCTAACCCTTTAATTTTTTTTTCCATTCTAAATGTTTTTTTATTAATTTCGTTTTATAAACCTTTTTTTATGGGCGGTTTATAAGCCTTTGAAACTTTTCAAACTATAATTTTTAATCATTAATGTTATTAAATTATTTAAAAAGTATTTTAATTTTCTTTCCGTATATATGATCAAACAATAATAATTGGAGAGTATAAATATAAAAATAAATTTGACCAAATAGATACTCTTGGTCAAATTTTTTAATTTTACACATTATTCAATAATCCTATTTTTTATTTTCTTTTCCCTATAACCACCGTAGCTCTACACTACCGTTGTCATCTAGCCACCGTGTCATCATAAACGACCATCCTCTGTCAACCACCAATTTATACCGTCATTGAACCATCCATCCTTGTTAATTTGATTAATAAAAAAAGAATTTAGTGAGAATTTAGTGGCAGCTTCAATTAGAAAAGTGGTGATTTTGGAGATTGAAATGAAAATTTTGATGTTGAAGGGATGAAATTATGATTTTTGAAAAGATAAAAGACCAAAATGAATATTTGTTTATAAAACTATCAAATTCATTCAATAATATAATGTGGTAATAGTGTACCAATAAATATAATTGATTATTAGTAATTTAATAAAACAAACAAACAATTAATTAATTTAATTATTTTATTAAATTTTTTATTATTTATATTAAATTTGGGATAAAAATAACACAGGGTAGTTAAGTAATAACATAAACAAAGGGGTCAATTGTCACATTTATAACAACAGGGGACACATTAATTTTAAACCAAACCACATGATGGTAAAATGTTATATTCTACGCCTCAGGGGGACAAACTAATTTTAAACTAAACCACAGGGGACTAAACTGTTGTTTACCCAAAATTAAATTTTACAGTGCTAGATGGTAATTCGAAGCAAATAATAACCAAGTGATTTTTTATAATTCCGACATGCATAAAAAATTTATTTGATCAGAAATTTGTAAATTTTTGTCAAAAAAATAAATTGAATTTGGGGTTGAGATCAATAGTGATTATTATTTTACACTTAACCAAAAATTCAACAATGGAATAAAAAACTAACCAAAAAGAATCTTTTTAAAACTACTTATAAAAAAAACTAAATTACATAGTAGTAATATATAACTTTTTTTATTACAACGTGGGGTTGATCTAAGTAGTAAGCAGTTTGATATTGCTTAAACAAGATCTTGTGGATGCAGCTATATTCCCATTGGGAGACTCTCTCATCATAGCCAAGTGCACGATGCAGGTCAAATTCATATTAGTCGAAATAGTGCTGAGGATACTAGGCGGACAAAAAAAATATAACTTTATTTAGGAGGCAAATTGTTAATGTAGTTAGAATCTAAGTTATTAATGACGCATTATTGTCCCCTTATTCTATACCATGGAAATTAATTATTCTTTTCTAAACTTTTTATTATTTTTTAGGTAAAATATATTTGGTACCCCTTAACGTTTCAACTTTTGATCAAATATGTCCCTAGCTAACATTTGATTACGTTCAATTATGCCTCCAACATTTCATTTTTCGAGTAATCTTTTCCTTTTCTTTTTTCTTTTTGGTAGATAAAATGGTAGTAAGGGAAGGACTCCCAAGTACTACCGGGCAGGGCGCCAGTGGCATATTGGGGAGACCAACAGAGGCCCAACCCAAAGGATTACTGCACAGGCCTAAACCGCAAGCAGTTTTACCCAATCGCAGCTACTCAACTAGCCCTTGGGTGCCAGGGGATCTCCCTGAGGAGGGATGCTGTCACACCCCCAAAAATAAAAGGGAAGCGACTGGCACCGGATTCAAGAAAAACCCTATGATCCGGTAAGCCCGAACAACAAAACATATGCATCACAGTTATTTTTTTTGGTATTCCCATATCAAAGCACAAGGGATCCCTAATGAAAATTCGCCAGAGTATCTCCTAAAATTAAAATATTTCCCAACAACTCAACATACTAATAACCAACCCAATATGTCTATTAGAGAGCTTTGCTCTCAGTCAATTCAAAACTAATATATCCTCAATCGAAATACAACAAAAGAATATCGAGGATCCAGCCTGTGACCATTGGAGCTTGCTAGAGGCAAGACATTGGTTGGGAAGGAATCAAAATATATTATAGCCCACGGACGAAAGCAGGCTCACCAAGAACACAGATGCCCGAACTACACTAAGCGAGATGGGTAAAAGTTACACCTGTAGCTAAAAAATGAAATGAGGGGTGAGTTTTACAACTCAGTGAGCAGATAACACATGCTACAACTGATGCAGGACAAGCCGAGGCACGAGTGTTTTCCGATAAAAAAAATAAAATTTATAATGTCAAAATCAAGGTGAGTTCACAAGCCATTTTAATAGTATACTTGGAATGGGTCAATATAGGTATAACAAATCATAAAGTATCTTGAAAATGATTTCAATAAATTAAATAAGACCTTAAAAATATTGAGTACCTCAAATAATATATATAAACTAAATTTAGGTTTCTAAATAAATAAAAATCAAGTTTTATGGGAGAATCATCTCACAGAACATTTCATATACCCTCCAAATTTCATCCCTCCTCAACACCATAATGATACAACCAGATAACTCCGGCCACAACTCCTTTATGTGGCTCCAAACCCTCCATATAATGCACATACACTCCACGTGTGTGGCCGCACACGGGGCTAGCATCACTTGACCTCTGCTAGCTGAGGTTTACACCTACGCGCGCATTGGGCTAGAGATACAGCTGTAGCACCAGTGTTCTAGAAAGAGTTCCTCCCACTAAACATATCAATGAGTAAAATCTCCAAGTAGTTTATGTTTCAAGTATATCTCATCCACGTAGATCAATTTGAATAAAAAGAACATAGATAAATAATTACTTTATGGCAAGTTGTTAAATTATGTTATCACAATAAACTCTTAACTTTCAATCCTTGATAATCATATATAAATAAGATATATCATATAGAAAACAATCTCTTTTTTTTTTTTCAAAGGAAAATAACTTATCGGATGGCTTGTCCCAAGGCCACACAGATATAATACAATGAAATGAAGGATAATGAAAAGGACTGGATATATGAAAAACAAGAAAATGCGTTATAACGCGTACCATCTACTCACCCGGATATTGGCGTATTTAGATGACTATTTATTCCACAAGATTGACCATCACTATGAGAGCATCACCAAGAGTCTCTAATATCCCTAACATAACTTACTCACTTGAAGCTTGAAATAGTAGCATAGCATCCTAAATTGATAGGAATTACAATTTCACCAATTAGAAGACTATCAATCCCTACTATCTCAAAAAATAGGTATTCTTATCTTGATTAATCATTGCACTCAAACCTATAGTTAACTATTTAGAGAACTCCTCGTGACATGAGTCACTAACTTTAACACCATAAAAAACACTTGAATTACATTTGGGAGCTATAAAATTATTATAGTGAGTGTAGAAATTCAAGGTTTTAACCAAACCATCTCATATAGTAAAATAACAATTTCTCATAATTATCACCGTACATTTCATTATGTGAAATCTCATGCTCCCAATAAATCTTTAGTTTTCACTATGAACACTCTTCAAAAGATGTTATAGGGATTCAATAAGTTAAATCAAATTAGCAACTCAAAGAAAAATAATATAAATCTCAATTTCCCACAAAATCCCCAAATTTTCGCAGTACATGAACAGACCATATTTTGAAATGTTGAAAATCAGTTTTTGGGGCCATAAACATATTCCAAATACATCATTAATCATATTAGAACAAATTGGAATGAAAGAATCATCAATATTTCACAAGAAATTGAAAGAAAATACAATAATGTCATACCCTAAAATAGTTAGAAGAGAATGAACTCACTATAGTGCCATTTTCCGGCGACCATGGTAGTCGGAGGTGATGACCGGAGGTGGAAACCGGCAATGGCGTGGCCGGAAAACATGGTGGCCATGGTTGTTGTGGAAGGAAGAAGGAAGAAATGAAAGAAAAAAAGAAAGAAATGAAGAAAGAAAGAAAGAAAACGCATTAGAGAGGAAAGGAAAAAAAGAAAAAGAAAAGAAAAACGGTGCAGTGGTGTCTCGGGCAGGGTGAAGAAAAATTTGATGTTTTTAACTAAAACTTCAATTTTGCCCCATATGGAAAAATATTCTTTCATTTAGGTCCTTCCATGTTTTTAACAAAATTACAATTTTGCCCCAAATGGGAAAAAATATTATTTCATTTAGGTCCTTCAATTCTTTTCAATTAAATTCTTTATTTATTTATTTTTATATAATGAATCAATTGACAAATTTTCTTATTATTGAATATCTAGCATATTATTATAAAAATAATTTTATTTACCCTTTTAAATGTTTATACATGAACATTTTAATTTTTTTTTTTAATTATTGGAAACAACTAATAGGATGATGTTTCACTTTTAAAATTTTGAATTTTTACCTACTGTTAAAATGAGGGTAATTACAGATGCCCACCAAAGCAGGATTTTGGATGGCTTCAGGGGGATTCGAACACTCGCCCGTGGGGGAGGCGAGAACTTTCCTCTGGATCCTTGACCATTTGTGCCAAACAGCTTTGGCGTAATCTTATCCTTTTCACTAACACCATTAAAAGACATAACGGTTGTGACTTACGTGGCGTAACACCGTTAAATAGAAACTTCTTCCATTGTTGAAGATGAGTCAATTCGCCAAGTTTCAAAGCAAAACGATGGCAAAAATGATGCTTCTAAGGTGATGCTCTGTAAAATTTGAAAGATGAAGAGTTAGGCGTGTCATTTTTTGCTCTGAAACTTGTCGAATCGACCCATGTTCAATAATGGAAGAAGTTTCTCTTTAATAGTGTCACGCTACTTAAGTCACAACCATTATCAATTTTATAAATGGTGTTGTGAAAAGGATAAGATTGTTTAAAAATTAAATCATTGGTGATGTAATTGACCGCAATGAAACGTTAGAGGTATATTTGACTGAAGGCTCAAACGTTAGGGGTACCAAAGATAGTTTACCCTTATTTTTTACTATTTTCTAATAATTTCTTCCATGGTTCTCTTCTTCTTCTTCTTCTGAGTTGGGGCATTAATTTGTATCTATAATTAATAATTAATTTGTTTGCTTCAATATATTGTCAATGACTTTAGAAGTCCCTGTCACAACAATAGCGCTATGAATAACCATGGTTAATTAGAATAACATGAAAAATATACTACTAAACAATAATATAAACATTTCACTATTCTTTTAGATGAGAAAAGCAAACAAATTCACAATATATTCAAACCAAAAGTACTTTAATTAAGACAAAGATATTACATATTCTAACTCTTACTGATCATATACCTGCAGATAGAAATTACATAATAGCACATTAACTAGTCCATATATATATATATATCAAGAGTAATTTTTATACATAAGACCTATAAAAGAAAGCAACAAAAACCACTTCATATCACTTTCTTCAATAGCCTCACTTCAATTCTCTGAGATTATATATAATAAGCTTATCAATTCTGTCTCCTCTCTTCTCCTGCATGCACCAACCACAATCTATCAGTCGTTGGATCTATTTGGAGATCTGTGTCAAAATACTTTTTCTTTTTAAAATATAAGATGACTTAGATCTCAAGACATATCCAACAGCTTAATAGTTAAATTGAAAAGGAAAAACAAATTAATTATATATTTTAATTTACTTTTACCATGTCATTACTTATCAACGACAATTAACCCAGTCTTTTCCCATGCGGCAATAATTTCCTGCCGGGTAGAGTACAATTTTCCTTCGGGGTCATAGCAGTACTGCAAAAGGATCTAGAAAGTTAATTTTCCATGTATATATATATATATATATATATATATATATGAATGGTTTTCCATGAATTCAATCATCAAACCCTAAGTTGGCAGATCAAGCAAAAAATTAAGAGCAAGAAGTGAAATTAATTAATCTAGAAAAATAGAAAAACAAAATCAAATTAATTAAAGGACAAATCGATCTTTAAATTAGAGCTCGACCTCTCTCTACCAAATCATTTTTTATCATCAGATAAATATTTTTTCGAGATTTGTAAATGAAAAAACCTACCATGTAGACTCTTCCATGTTCCATGATGCATTCCTCGGCGATCCAACTAGGGAGCAACCAGTTATGACCGGGGGAATGAAGGTCATGAAAATACGAGATCGTGCCTGCGTGGATGCGCGTGCGAGGGCGATTGTAGATGATCTCAAGAGTCGCCAACGAGATCGGCGAAGTTATCGCAGTCAGCATCCTTTTGTTTCTCCTTTGGTCATCGTTGTTGTTTTGGTCGCCACCAGCTGCTGCAGTAGAAGCCATTGTTGAGTTCTGTTTACTCTTCACAGAGAGAGAGAGAGAGAGAGAGAGAGAGAGAGAGAGAGAAATGAAGTATAATGTTATGTTTAACTTTCTTATATGATAAAATTAATGTCTCCTTTGTGATATTTATATATAAAGAATATCTTGATATATATTTACACAAATCAAATTTGTGGAGTTAATTCACTATTTATTTGTTTCAGAGCCACCCCATAAAAATTTGTTTTCTACTTTGCCCTTATGAAGTTAAATATACACTTGGGCAAGACTTATATGCACGCAATTCTTTATCTTTTTGTTATCAGATTCTCTAATCAAAATAAAATATGTAAAATTTTTTGTTTAAAAGAACCAAACTTGTAGTATGTTAATATACATATGTTGATTTTTTATTGAATATTTTATGGCAAAAATATAAAAAGTGCACTTAAATTTTTTTCCATATATATTATAGTATGTTAATTTTTGTCATGCAAAAGAAACTTTTCAAATTACTTTAATTATAATTTGGTTTGAAGTTTTAGTTTATGCATTAATTATGTACATTATGTTAAAATTAATTAAGCACGTGCGTAAGTTAAAGATTATGTATAATACGATGTTTTAACGTGAAATTTCTAATGCAAGCCATGCAAAATAACAAATTGCAAGTCGAGCCAAGCCAAGCCAAGTCGGCCGCCTATTCTGTATAAACGACAAAATTTTATTTTGTATGTATATATAGGACAAATTAAATACAATATTAATTATGAAATTATATCTAACACTCTTATACTAGTAATGAAGGAACCAAGATAAATTTTCTCAAAGAGTATATGTAAATAATTAGTAATTGAATGAAATTATTAAGCATTAATTAATGACGATAATTAAAATTTGGAAAATATTGTTTTGTTATGGAAGGATGGGAAAGAAAAGAAAATCATTAGAGATAGTTCTATTAGTAAATATGTAAAATTCCTAGAGGAGCTAAAAATAAAAAAATAAAAGTTTGAGCCCTTGTCCTAAAAATAAAATAATGTGGGTGTAAAATTAAAATGTAACGCTAGATTCCCGAGTTAGTTCAAGACCATGTATTTATGAATGCATGTATAACCGTTTCTGTGTTTCTTTCCTGAACTGGAGCTTTGGATCATGTACTACAAAGACCAGTGCGGCCCCAGTGCTACTACCCAATCAGAATGCGATTCTAGAACCTACCTTCACCTTCAAAATGTGAAAATGCTTCACATGTTTTGTTCATATATGGAAAATTTGTGTGATCAAGAGATGCACTTTCAGATCTGGTGATGTAGAATATCAAATCGAACAAAGAGAGAAAAATACAATAAAGGTGGGACCTATATGTGGAACTCACCATGTGTTTTTCCTTTTCGACCGAATTCATTTTTTCTTTTAAAAAAAATACTTTTTCTTAATCTTTAATTAGAGTGTCAATTTTAACAATTTTTTGAAAAACAAATTATGTGCGATCTTTTGTATATTTGATATTTATTATAATTAGGTTCTCTAAGATATGATAATAAATCTATTTGGTGATATCTCTTTAATAGATATATAGCTAGATGAATAGGTAATAGATTATATATAATAAAAAAAGTAAATGTTTATTGGATAAATAAAATGTTGGTAATAGTTTTAAATACGCTTAATATTTTTTTTGGTAAAGTAAATACGCTTAATATGTGCCGTATAAATAATATATATATATATATATATATATATATATATATATAAATTAAATATGTTGTATTTATTTTTATGTGAATTATTGCTTTTACTTTATGACAATGAATTATATGAGATTTTTTTTTAATTGTAAACTGATTTATTTATAACCAAATATTTTTTGACCAAATTTTTATTGGATAGATATTGAGCATTGGATTTATTATAAGTTATCCAATTACAAAATTCCTAATATGCATTATCATCTATATCGGTTATTTAATTTTTTTTTCCAAGTTTGCATTTTCATGTGCAAATTTTAGAAATTAAGTTTTTTTTAAGACAAAACTCGATTAGGGTGTGCATATATATATTTATAGGGTTTAAATAAATATGTAAAACTAGTAAAAAAATGAACTTATACTCACTCATTGTTAATTATTCTTAAATTTTATAATTTGAAAATAGCACAACTCATTATATCTCATAATTATATTGTTCTTTTTTAAAAGTTTTCTCTTTATATATTTCATTTTTATTAGAGAATAAGATAAATATATACAAAAAATTGTGCCTATATCTTACCCTTTAATTTTTTTCATTCTAAATTTTTTATTGATTAATTTCGTTTTATAATCCTTTGAAACTTTTTAAACTATAATTTTTAATCATGAATGTTATTAATATTATTTAAAAATTAATTTAATTGTCTTTCCGTATATATATGATCAAACAATAAAAATGGGAGAGTATAGATATAGAAATAAAATTGACCAAATAGATACTTTTTGTATGTTGTATCAATAATAATTATATATATATATATTTCATATTCAATATTCTTTAAAAGATTTAAAAAAAATAAACACAAGTATTATAAACATGGAGAAAAGTTCAGTATTACCATACTATTGAACTTCGATGGATCCCTCCAATCATGTCGTGCCATTTGTTAATATTAATAAAAAATCACATTAATAAGGACCCACCTTGAATGAATTTGGACCAACTAATTAGAGGGATGTACTGAAGTTCAGTGCTACTTACTACTGAACATCAATTCTATAAACATATGTGTTTATGTGCGAACGAAGGCACTCATTATCAACTTAGGAATCTTCTCAAAATTGTAACTTCTCCACATGATCAATTCTCTCTTTATAACCTCACCATGAAAGCACCCTTAATAATTTATGTAACATTCATATACACATTAGTGTGCTTAATAGTATATTATGGCGCATTATGATGCCCTTAATCTTACTCTATGTTTAGAGTCCTATAAATAGAAGGATAATATACACAAGGATGAATAATTATGAATAATAATTTTGTGCATCTCCCTTATATTTTTTTGGTAAGTCTCTAAATTCTTTGTTTTACTTTATTTCATAAATTTAAGGTTGCCTAGTTTGGTGAGTTGTAAGCAATCCATTCAAAAACTACTATTGCCTAAAATAATGAATCATAAATTATATAGATTTAGGGCACGTTCTTTAGGCAGAAATGGAAAGGGAATAGGTTTGATGTGTTTGGTAGTAAAAATTGGAATGGAAATAGAATGTGAATGTATTAATTGCCACTTTACCCCTTATATTAAAAAAAAGAAGGTTAGGATTGTGTCAAATCAAAGGATATAATAGACATTTTATATTTTTTTAAATTTTTTTTAATACTGTCAAAAGAAAAAAAAAAAGTAAAAGTAGGGCCCCACCTACTTTTTGTTTTTCATTCCTTACATAAATCCAGCTACCGAACGGGCACTTAAACATTAATCTAAATCTATACAAGAAATGTTTGTTGGGCTTGGCCCAAACTAGTTTTTGTGAGAGTACGTGTTTTTTGGGACTGAATTGGTGCCTAAGTTAGATATTAAATGTAGGCAAAAATACATTTTCTGTCTCCAACGTTTGGGGGTCCTGTCACTTTTGCTCCTAACGTTTTTTTGCTGCCAATTGTACCCCTAACGTTTTGTGTTTCTCCCAATGTCAGGCTTTTGGCTAACACTGTCAATTTTAAGACTGTTTTTTTATGATGTGGCATCCTATATGTGACCAACAATTCTGAATGGACTTAATTTTTTTCACACCAGCAGTCAATAATATTGAGTTTTGGTATACTGGATTTACTGATGTACTGAGTTTTTGGGGTCCATTACACCCCTAAAATGGATTGCTGATGTGGAAAAAAATTAAGTCTAGTCAAAATTGTTAGTCACATTGGATGCCACATCATAAAAAACAGTCTTAAAATTGATGGTGTTAGCTAAAAACCTGACATTGGGAGAAACACAAAATGTTAGGGGTACAATTGACAACGAAAAAATGTTAAGGGCAAAAGTGACAGAACCCCCAAACTTTGGGGCAGGAAATGTATTTTTGCCTTAAATGTAATGTTTGGATTAAGGATTAAAGAAGGGAAAATATGGGAAGATCAAAGAATCAAGATATCTTTCCCTTGTTAGTGAAGATAAAAATTGGAGGGGAAGATAGTGGAAGATCAATCCTTAATCTTTCATTATCCTTCCCTTTCACAAATTAAAGATACTCCAACTTGGGGTATTTTGGAGGAGGTATCAACACTCAAATAAGTAGAAGACATATAAAAGGTTAACATTTCCTATCCTTCCCCTCCTTTCTCTTGTAATCACTCCCCTTCCATTTTTCTCTTAATTTTCAAACAAACCCTAAAACAAGAAATCATATGGCCAGGCCCAAATGATAACCCATTGTTTTAGGGCAAGGCCCATACCAGAGACTAGTCTTTGATCGCTGGCTCCACTCTGGTCTTATTTGATTATTTTTTTAGAACAATTATGTTTGTAAATGTTTTAAAAATCGGATCAAAAAACCTTTTAGGTCACGGGATGATTGGTTTAATTGGTTGAACCTGTGGTTGAACCATAGTGTCATAAATATAAAAATAATTAAATAATTTTAATATCAACAATATATTATATACTATAAAAAATTATATTTTTATTAATGAATTTTAAATATAATAAGTAATTTACATGATTCAGCTATATATGAATATATATAAATAACAGGCTCAAATAACAATTGAATCATTTATATTATTTATGTAATATCCGAGATATTTTAATTTAATTATTATCATTATTATTTAATTTATTTTTCTTTCAAAAAAAAATAAATTAAATTAAAGAATTATAGGGTTAAAAAAATAGAATAAAGAAGAAAGTAATAGGAAATATTTATAATTTTTTTAGGACCTAAAAGAAAAATAGGATATAACAAGTAAATAAGGTTTTTTTAAAAAAAAATACACACACATATATATATATATATATCATATGTTGAGGTAAGTGGCTAAAAAGCCACGTGTCTCTTCCATCCATTTACACACACACATATAATAATAATAAAAGAGGTAGAAAGCAAAATAAAAAAAAAAGAATATATATATATATAATAAAACATATGGGGGGCTACCGTGACCCCCTTACCAATGCATTAACACGCACTAAATAAAAGAAAAAAGAAAAGAGAAGGCAGAAGCACGAACAGAAAGACGCACGCACGGGGAAGGAGAAGAGGAAGGGGAAAATTGCGGGTTCGGATCAGATTCTCACCGGAGAAGGTGACCGAACCTCATCTTTCATCACCACCAAGCTTTCTATTCGATTGAAACCAAGTAAGAAAGCCCCAAATCTCTCAAACCCCAATTTCTCCAATTTTGGGTATTTTAGGAATGTTTCAATTTCTTCCAATCGGGGCATTCCGAGGTTAAAGTTGAGCTTCGTGGGTGTTATTGAAAGCTTAGTGAGGTTCAGAATCCAAGTTAAATCGTAGGAATTTGACCGGGTATAGAAATTAGGAAAATAGGGTTAGGAAATTGCTATAAATTCGAAATTGATAATTCGATGCATGTTTAGGCTTGGATTGGAGTAGTATAAGCGTTATAAATGCTGGAAATAGTCAAGGGAATAAAGCCTGAGCATTTACCGTCTCAACCGGAACCCAATCCGGTGAAAAAGAGGCGAAATACTAAGCCACAGTACCGTAAAGAGCTGTGCGGTGGGTTGGACACCTCGGTCTAAGTCCGTGGTGGACACCTAAGACCCGTTAAATTGGTCCCAAGGCTCTAATTTTACCCAATTATATTTTTATATATAATTAAAAAGGTAATAATTAAGCTTTTACTCGGCGAATAAGGGAGACGGTGGAATGAGTAAGCTAGAGCCTCTTTTGAACCATGAATTTAATTCTTTTATTAGTTAAATACCCATATGAACACATGAAGGGAAATTTAAACAAGTGGAAATCTCTAACCTAAGCAATTAGAGGTTCTAAATGGTTCAAAAGTGTGAAAGTCGAATATGGGGCATTCTGGACTTTCAGAAAGAACAAATAAGACGATGTAACGAACTAAATAATTAGTTCTTGGAAAAATAGCTAGAGGGTGGATAAGCATTAGCATGACACGTGCATGGTTGATGCTTAGTTATGTGTTCTAAATTTCTTAAATAAATGTGTATAGGGCACCACAGGGCAATTAGAGTTTCAGGCACTCCGAGGACTGATCAAGAGGGCCAACGAGGTGAGGGGCTCTCCCATCCCTGCCCCACATGTTGGATGACTACGTGGAAAATGTGGTTTGCTCTATTTTGTGCAAATTGATATATGGAATATATTTATATGAATATATTTGTGTTACACGTGTATGATTTGCAAGTAAGCAGACAACGTGCAATAGTATATGTGCTTATATGATTAAACTCAAGGTGTATATGTGTTATTGTGGCTCACTGAGCCTTATATAATACCGTGGGTAGGATTGAGTCGGAATTTCATATGTGAGAGTTTATAAATATTAGGAACCCACTTAAATTGATCATCGTGCAAAGGTTTTGACCGTATGGTACATTGAGAAAAATGAACCTAGGTTGTTAAGTGTGAGTGAGAGTGATGCATAATTGAAAAGGGGAAAACTAGGCCTAGCTAATTCACACGTGTAATATTCAGTTAGTTATTAATAGGGCGTCTTTCAAGGTCGAATAAGTTATTTGAACTTGTTCAGGTTAGTTCGGGTAGGTCGAGTCGATTATCCTGGTCGGACAGACACGATTCAGTTAACAGTAAGTATGCCACATAGTGGCCATTACCTTGGTTTAACCAGGGTCAGACAAGTTGCCGGCTATTACTCTAAGCGTGCCTTGGAGTCAGAAAGTTCCTAGTTTGATCAACTAGGTTCGAATAAGACATTGCCTTCGGGCCAATATTTCTCTTAGCGTAACGCGGGAGACAGAAAGTGAATGCCTTCGGACAGTATTTCTCTTAGCGTAATGGAGGAGAAAGAAAGTGAATGCCTACGAGCATAACTATGTATGACTTATGAAAAGATATGATATATGTTTATGATTGGTTTACATGCGGATTAATAAACATGTTAGGAGCATGAATTAAAATTTTTAATTGTGAATATGATATATTGATTGCCTGATCATATTAAAGGTCACAATATAAATCTGTTTTATGCGCATGTGGTTGTGGTTGCTCCCTTCCCCCAGTTGTAGTGGTACCCGCTGCTACGCCAGGGATGGGGGAGCTTCTCATTGAGTCTGTTCGAATCACCCCCTGCTTACATGTTTCAGATACAGGTGGTTCAGGAGTCGAAAACGCGTCCACTTCTTCTCAGGGAGGCAGACAAATCTGAGGACCGTACGCTTAGTCCGCATCGGTAGTTATTTTGATTACGTACATATGTTGTGATGTATATGTATATGAATCCTTTTTGGGTGTAGCGCTTGTACAGATACAGCTACAGTATATATATACGTCCTATTCTAGCATTGTCGGCTTCATACAGATTAAAGTTAGGTCTTGGTGATGGGAATATAGGCTATGATATAATATATATCATGTATATACGTATATGACTTCTGCATGCGACTAGGATAGGTCACACGCATTGAGGCGTGTGATCAATACGTAAATTATATGTATGTGTGATTGAATACCTGTTTGTGTGAAAATATGGCTTTCGCATGTGAATAGGATAGATTACACGCATTGAGGCGTGTGATCAATATGTAAATTATATGTAAGCGTGTGATTGAATATATGTATGACTGTATACAGGACTTCTGCATGTGAATAGGATAGATCACTCACCCTGAAGCGCGTGATCAATATGTATATTATATGTACTTGTGAATGAATATGTGTATATGTATAGACTAAAGCGGCGTTGAGTGAGCCGTGGATTGCAAACTGCTTAGGTCACCGGAAAGGGATGACCATATATGTTATATATTGTTTGTATTAGAAAAGGGTAGTTATAAACAGGTGGAAATCTCAATCAAGGGTTAGAGGCTTACGGGATAGGAGAAATCCTAGTTCTCGTGCCGGTCACGGACGTCCGATAGGGGGTTGTGACAATTTACGCATCATATTAGTGGCTTCATAATCATATAAAACTCAAAATTATAAGATACACAATGCATATAGTCAAATCTACTCCAAGTGGCAAACCAAATAAACTCGCAGCTTCTAAACTTAAACGGTGGGTTAACCTTGTTCACTCCCACTGATAATGCGTTCTCCAGCCTCAAGCCCGGATTCGTCAATTCCCTCAACGACCAGCAACACAAACGAGCTCATCCAATTCCACATGCTCCCCAATTTCATCGCACTTTCTAATTTTGACACTTTGAGCAACCCCAATTGCATTTGAGCATGGAGATAACTTGACGAGAGTATGATTTTCGCATATTAAACAGAGCATAAAAGTTTAATCTTATCCTTTGTTTTGGAATCCATGGTGTTAGAGAAGAATAAGATTAGTGAGTGAGTGAAGAAAATAAATGAATTTAAAGGAAAGAAGGAAGGAATGGGTTTGATAAAAATATAGAGAAGTGAGGAATAGTTGGAGATAGAAGAAAAAGATAAGGAGAAGGAGAGAAAGAGTGAATGAGAGGATTTTTTTTAATTTTTAATGTTCAAGCTGACGTGGCATATTATTTGGCACATGACTGGACACTTAACAGTGCCACGTCAGCGGTTAACGGCCATGTCAGCAGGTTAATTAACGGGTAACAGCCAGGGGACTAAATAGTTAACAGAGTGAACAATTCGGGGACTAAATAGTATTTTTGAACAATTCGAGGACTAAATAGTAGTTTGACCAACAATTCGGAGACTAAATAGTATTTTGCCTCTATGATAAGAATTGAGGATATTTTTTTTATAAGGAATTTAAGTCACAGCAGACTTGGCATAAATTCTTATCAAATTAGAGTATTAAGGTAAAATTCTCTCTTAATCTTACTAATATAATGTATGAAACTTAACAAAATTAAAATTTATAGTACTAGATTGCAATTCCAAATAGATAATAACCAAGCGATTTTTTATAATTCCACTATGCATAAAAAATTTATTTAATATGTCGACAGATGATATTTATATCAAGAAAGAGATATATAAATAGAAAGTATTTTGATTGGAGATTTCTAATTTTTCTCTAAAAAATAAACTGAATTTGGAATAAAAAATTCAACACATCTAATAAAAAACTATCCAAAAAGAATCTTTTAAAAACTAAATTACGGGCATGTCCTTTATGCAAAAAGGGAAAAGGGAAAGAGAAAGAGAATGAGAATACATTTATTGTATTTGGTAGTAAAAATTTGAGAATGAAAATGGAATGGGAATGTATTAAAATTACCATTTTACCCCTTATGTTAAAATATTAAAAAGAAAAAGATGATATGATTGTGTCAAAGCAAATGGTATAATAGACATTTTGTATATATATATTTTTAAAGTTAACACAAATTTTTTGAATGAAAAATTGCTTTTCATCAAGTGGTGGGGTCCAGGTGGACCCCACCACTTTTTCCTTTCTATTCCTAAGTCTTTGCAAGGTAAAGAACATGGCCTACATAGTAGTAATATATAACTTTATTTACTAACGTTGAGTTAGTCCAAGTAGTAAGCAGTTTGATATCACTTAAACAAGGTCCTGAGTTTGAGACCTTGTGAATGCACTTATCCCCGTTGGGAGACTTTTCCATCATAGCCAGATGCACGATACGGGTTGAGTTCGGATTAGTCGAAGGAGTGCTTCGAACACCAGGCGAACAAAAAAACTTTATTTAATTAGAAAGCTAAGCAAATTGTTAATGTAGTTAGAATCGTAGTTATTAAAGACGCATTATTGTCCCCCTTATTCTACCATGCAAATTAATAATTCTTTTCTAACCTTTTTATTATTTTTACCATTTTCTAATAATTTCTTCCATGGTTCTCTTCTTTTTCTGAGTTGTGGCATTATTTAAGCCACGTAAGCAGACTTATGAATTTGTGTAAACTTAAAGAAATTAAAGATATTTCTAATAGATAACTTAGCTTTAGTGAGTTGTGTGACACTATTTATGCAATATATATGCTAACTTGTGAATTTGTGAGAGAGTTGAGAAGTGAAAAATGCCTTCGTATACACAACTTGGTATTTTTTTCCTCTTATAAGGGACTTGAGAAGTAAAATAATTATAAAATTACTTTCTAATAGAAACTTAATTTGTACCTTTTATTAATTTATTTGCTTCAATATATTGTCACACATCACAATGACTTTAGAAGTCCCTATGACAACAATATGTGGTCGCACGTTGTAAATAACTATGGTTAATTAGAATATTTTGAAGAAAATGCACTAGAATTATAGGAAAGCGAATTACACCGGTTCCAATTTCAAAAGGAAAGTGAAAATTTAAATTAATGTTATTGTTTGTAACGTGCCACAACACAACACACACCCCTTAAAATTTCTCCCCTTTAGGACGCAACTTAAAAAGGCTTGAGATCTATTCAAAGAAAGCTTAGCCAGAATGTGAACAATATTTCTCCCCTTGACATTATACACAACACCTTCTAAAAGGTCATATAGATTTCTTCAATCAGGATCTTCTCTTCTCATGTGAAAAAGTGAAAAAAAAAATAACAGGATAGTATGTGAAGCTAGAGATAGACAACACTCATATAGGCCTATCACTTGAATAAATTTGTGTCTATTTCTATTTTTATCTTCCAACCAGCTTTCTTCCATCTAGATGTCAAGACTCAATCAAGACCATTGTTTCACATATGGATTATGAAGAGTGGGTCACTGAGTTGTGAATCTTCATCATCAAATTAAACTCATATAGAAAGCTCTTACATAGTCCAGAAAGATATGAGGAGATAACTGAAAGGGTGTTAGACAAGTGGGAATCTCTAACCTAAGCAATTAGAGGTTCTAAATAGTTCGAAAGGGTGTCACGACCCCCGTTTAGAGGACCGTGACCGGCACAGACACAGGGAATATCCCTATGCCTATAAGCCTTATCACCTAATTGACAGAATAGCTATTATTGAAAAATACATTCACATGCATTATAATACCATGGCTACACCGAAATGGTGGCCTATCTTAGGCAAGAAAATCCACGGCCAGTGCCGCTTCAGGATATAGATATAGGAAAACACACATAATATATAATCTGTGTACTGGCTACACATCTGAAGATTCTGCCTATCATATTCACATGCAACAGATATGTGTATATATATATATATTTTTGAAAACAAGTTTTTCCTGCATCGTAATCTAACGGATCCTGATCTTTAAGGTGTGTGAAGCTGACAGTTCTAGATTTAGTAATACAGTCTAATTGGGTACGCCTACCCTTCACTTTATGATACAATGATAAAGTAAATTAAATTACAATTACACTTTATTCACCCACATGAACAAGTTGTGGGTCTTGGAAAATGTTGCTCAACCCTCGTTCCACCGAGACTTCTTTCACCTATACTTAACCTGTCTCAGTGTAGTAAAAATGAGGTGTGAGTCTTAACCACGCGACTCAGTGAGGACTCTCCCATCCCCGACGCAAGGCGGGAACCTTACCGCTGGGACTGGGATTCATACACAACCACATGCACAAACAACTAGTTACTGTGAGTTAGCATGCATTCTTGGTGATCGCACATTAACAGAAATTTCACCCAAACACTCACATGCATTTAACAGATATAAGCATGCAGCAGTTTATTCCACATCATCAATTAACAAGTAACATGTAACACATAGTTCCGGCTTTTACCTAGCGGTCTTCTCACGTTCAGCATGTTTGAATCAACAAGACACGTGGTGACGTAATCCTGTACGTTACCACTACGCTGCACAATCAACAGTTATATGCAACCACATACAATTTATACATGCACACAGATGCTAAACATACATCTACTTAATATCTCCAACCCTGGGGTATTTACTAGCCACTACATGAATTTTCTACTTCAAACCCGCACACTCGGGCTACTGGCCACCGTGTGGCAAAACATAATTAACTCATTCACTTGGGTACTGGTCACCTCGTGACAATTCTATTAATCAAACACAATCAACTTCTATCTATCAAACAACTGACGCATAGCCACCACGTGGCACGTCCTGACCCCTTGCTGCGGGGCAATAGCTTGAGCCCACTCGCCATTACCCAACCAGGCCACATGGCGGGCACGACACGACGTCTCGAAGCATGGCCACTGACACACCCTGGACCAACTCCACAGGATGGTTTCTCTTTTACTAGGTTAGGCTCACGGTTCACCCGTAGGTTCCTCCCGTGTCTCCTTACCTTAGTCTCACATATTAATAGGATTCTTTGTATCTTTCCCGAAGGATCAACAATTCTTCTCCTTATTAATATGTACAAGTATCCTCAACAGGATATAACTCATATACCCGTCCAAATGCACTCTCTGAGCCTCAAGCTATCGTCATAGCAATATAAAACCTTTCTGACCCTATTGCCATGATAGGGCAATGACCATCATCTTGGTGATTATAAAACTGAGGTCTCAAGTGCCATCTGACGTTGTTAAAGTCGATGTCTCACATCGCTAGCATAATCAAATCCGAAACCCACCAATAACTCCCTTTGCATGATTATAATTTAAGTCACCATCGTGACGAGTTTTCAAATTAAAAGTTTAGTCCTTCCGTACAAGGACTCTTGCCACCGTCGTGGAAGAAGATTTAATAAAATACTCATCATGCCTCTGGAGTGTATGAGTTGGATTTGTAACACACCAATCATAGCAAACAGTTGTACTCTACTCCTATGTTTTCCTATCCAAGTTACTTTCCACAACCTATTGCTAGTTCTTTCATTCTTTTAGCCTTCTATAACTCTAGCTAACACATACCAGACAAGCAGAGAATGTACATACTCATGTAATCGACATAAGCATACAAGCCTAGGAGCAGAAACGGAAGAACCCTCACCTTGGCCAACCTTCCATGCAATCCTCTCCTGTAGCTTTAGTCTCCTCGGAGTTCCTGTTCCACTCTTTCGCATGCCGTTGTTCCTATAAGAACAACATTTATTTCATTAAGATTATTACTTAGCTTAACTTGTTATTTATCTCTTCATTACTCTCACATGTAGTCCATGGTTGCCACAGAGTCAAGCTCTTGGTCTTATCGGACTTCTCTATCCCGATTTATGCGTTTCCTTCCTCGGACACTTGACTTACTTGCGTATAACACTCTACTTGAGTGTTTCACATACTTGGATTTGAGTACTAGACCTCTATCTAACGTGTATTCGCATCTAAGAAAGCTTATATAGCTTGGTTGGATGGAATCCTAATTTTAGGAAGGTCTAAGCATTTTAAATCAACTTGTGTTCCTACTTGGGTTCTAAGAAATGCAATATACCTCCAATTTATCCCACTTAAGGTTGCCTAAAGGTTTTGACAGTTTAAGGTTGAAGTTCAGGAAGTTGGACTTAGTTTACTCCGTAAGTTTCTATTCTTGAAGGACAAGAAGACATTTGGAATGATTTTGATCCTTAAAAACATGGTTGGTGGTGTTTTAAAAAGTTTAGGATTGAAAATAGGAGGTTCGGACGCCCCGGATTTGCAAAAAAATAAATTTTGGGCATGCTGGGCAGAGGCCTGGCGCTATAGCGCCGAGCTGCTGCCCAACAGCTCTTGGCACACCCGAGAGATAGCGTTATAGCGCCGGTTTCGACGCTATAGCGTCGACTCGTAGCACAGCAATTCGTTTGCTGTGCTGTGGGCTGGTTTGGGCCCGTTCCGGCCCCCTTCTGCCCCCGGCTTCGACTCCACACCCCACGAATTTTGTTTACCAACATATATACTACATTTAGGAAGTCCTACAACTCAAATCCAACTCCGATTCGTCGCCGAATAATTCATCGTTCGAGATTAGGAAAAATGGGTTTTATAAACCCCCAAACTCTTCAAACTTCGAATCCGGTCAAATCCAACAATTTAGCCTGGAATCCTAACCCCGATAAGTGTTCAAGAACACTTTAGAAACATTATTCTACCCTCGAATCCGCCCAAACTCGAATTCTCAACTCAATTCCAAAAATGAAGAAAAATGAAGAAAATGGGGACTTGGAGAGAATCGGGCGTTATACCAAGCTTAACTCGAGAGATTGAGACGAGGAAGAAGACGAGGATGATCTCCGGCTCCTCCTCCAACTCCGGCTCGCCGGATTCCGTCGAGATTCCCTCCGGATCTCCTCCCACCTCCAAGCCCTAGCTCTCCCTCTCTCTCCTTTCCTTCTCTTTTTCATTCTTGCTTCTCTCTTGCACGTGTGCCCTCTCTCCCTCTTTATTATCCTTATCCCTTTTTGTTTTATCCTCATACTTCCTTTCCTACTAGCAACATCACGGCACCTACCCCAACTAAAAATAATTAAGTAATTAAAATTAAATAAAACACTAAATAACTAAATACTAATAATAACAATTAAGAAAAATAAGAGGTGGAAAACTATCCCCAATTAAATCCTCCTTTCCAATTAAATTTTTATTTCCTCTTATATCCCAAATTAGATACCCAAAATATTCCCTACTCTCTTTTCTCCATTTAATTCAGGTTTCCAATTCCCTAGGTCCTGAATTAAGTCCAAAATTATTTTCTACATCTTTCTTTCATCCTTTATTTTACTTGAAATTTCAAAAAATTTTCTCGGTTCCTTTCCGGTTTCCCTTAACTTTCATAATTTTTCCTATATTCTTTTTAAGGTTTTAATTCCTAGCCCCGGAATAAATCCTTCTTTAATCCTCAAAATTTTTAAATAAATCATTCTTTAATCCTCAAAATTTTCCGGGGCATTACAAAGAATGAAAGTCGAATATGAGACATTCTGGACTTTCAGAAAGAGCAAATAAGACGACGTAACGAACTAAATAATTAGTTCTTGGAAAATATCTAGAGGGTGCATGAGCATTAGCATGAGACGTGCATGTTAGATGTTTAGTTACACGTTCTAAATTTCTTAAATATACATGTGTATAGGGCACCACAGGGTATTGGAGTTTCAGACACTCCGAGGACTGATCAGGAGGGCCAACGAGGTGAGGGGCTCTCCCATCCCAGCCCCACAGGGTTGGATGACAACGTGCAAAATGTGGTTTGCTCTATTTTGTGCAAATTGATATATATATATATATATATATGAAATATGTCTATCTGAATCTATTTACGTTACGCGTATATGATTAGTGAGTAAACAGTGGACGTGCAAACTGTTTATATGTTCATTCTCAAGTGAATATGCGATATAGTGGCTCACCGAGCCTTATATGATACCGTGGGTAGGATTGAGTCGGAATTTCATATGTGAGGGTTCATTAATATTAGAAACCCATTTAAATTGATTATCGTGCAAAGGTTTTGACCGTATGGTACATTGAGGAAAATGAACCTAGGTTGTTAAGTGAGAGTGAGAGTGTTGCATAATTGAAACGGGGGAAATCTAGGCCTAATTAAGGAACACGTATGATATTCAGTTAATTATAAATAGGGTGTCTTTCAAGGTTAAATATGTTAGTTGAGTTTGTTCAGGTTGTCCAGGTAGATCGAGTCGGTCATCCTGGTTGGACAGACAAGATTATGATGTCAGTAAGTATGCCACATGGTGGCCATTACCTTGGTCTAAACTGAGGTCAGACAACTTGCCGGCTATTACTCTAAGCGTGCCTTGGAGTCAGAAAGTTCATGGTGTGATCAACCAGGTTCGTACGTGAAATTGCCTTCGGGCCAGTATTTTTCTTAGCGTAATGCGGGAGACAGAAATTGAATGCCTACGTGCATAAGTATATGTTAACGATGGAACCATATGTTAGCAACCACAACCACATACACATGAAACAGATTTATATTGTGACCTTTAACATGATCAGGCAATCAATGTATCATATTCACAATTAAAAATCCTAATTCATGTTACTAACATATATATTAATCCGCATGTGGTTGTGGTTGCTCCCTTCCCCCAGCTGTAGTGGTATCCGCTGCTACGCCATGGATGGGGGAGCTTCTCACTGAGTCTGTTCGACTCACCCCCCTGTTTATATGTTTCAGATACAGGTGGTTCAGGAGTCGGGAACGCGTCCACTTCTTCTCAAGGAGGCAGACAACTCTGAAGACCGCACGCTTTGTTCGCGTCGGTAGTTATCTTGGTTATGTACATATGTTGTGATGTATATATATATATATATATATATATATAAATCCTTTTTGGGCGTAGCTTTTGTACGTATACAACTGTTGTGTATATATATATATATTATAGTTGAATTCTAGCATTGTCGGCTTCATACAGATTAAAGTTAGGTCTTGGTGTTGGGAATATAGGCTATGATATGATATATATCATGTGTATATATATATATGACTTCCGCATGTGAATAGGATAGATCACACTCATTGAAGCGTGTGATCAATATGTAAATTATATGTATGTGTGGCTGAATACCTGATTGCATGACAATATGACTTTCACATGTGAATATGATAGATCACACATATTGAGGCGTGTGATCAATATGTAAACTATATGCAAGCGTGTGATTGGATATATGTATGACTGTATACAGGACATCTGCATGTGAATAGGATAGATCACCCGCCCTGAAGCGCGTGATCAATATGTATACTATACGTATGTATGAGTGATTATGTGTATATGTATAGACTGAAGCAGCGTTGAGCGAGCCGTGGATTGTATGCTACTTATGTCATCGGATATGGATGACCATAAATACTATATATTGTTTGTATTAGAAATGGGTAGTTATAAACATGTGAAAATGTCAATCAGGGATTAGAGGCTTACGGGATAGGAGAAATCCTACTTCCCGTGCCGGTCACGGACGTCCGACAGGGGGTCGTGACAGACATAACGGTTGTGACTTATGTGGCGTAACACCGTTAAATAGAAACTTCTTCCATTGGTGAAGATGAGTCAATTCGCCAAGTTTCAAAGCAAAACGATCGAAAAAATGATACTTCTAAGGTGATGCTCTGTAAAATTTGAAAGATGAAGAGTTAGGCGCGTCATTTTTTGCTCTGAAACTTGGCGAATCGACGCATGTTCAATAATGGAAGAAGTTTCTCTCTAACAGTGTCACACTACGTAAGTCACAACCATTATCAATTTTATAAATGGTGTTAGTGAAACGGATAATATTGTTTGAAAATTAAAACATTGGTGATATAATTGACCGCAATGAAACGTTAGAGGCATGTTTGACTGAAGGCTCAAACGTTAGGGATACCAAAGATAGTTTACCCTTACTTTTTACTATTTTCTAATAATTTCTTCCATGGTTCTCTTCTTCTTCTTCTTCTTCTGAGTTGGGGCATTATTTAAGCCACATAAGCAGACTTATGAATTTGTGTAGACTTGAAGAGGTTAAAGATATTTCAAATAGATAACTTATTAGTATTTGATATTCTTTTCTAATACTCGTGTTCGTGAGTTGTGTGACACTATTTAGGCAATATATATGCTAACTTGTGAATTTGTGAGAGATTTGAGAAATAAATAATACCTTTATACACACAACTTAGTATCTTCTCTTCTTCTTCTTCTTCTTCTTCTTATAAGGGACTTGACAAGTTAAATAATAAGATTACTTTCAAATAGAAACTTAATTTGTATCTATAATTAATTTGTTTGCTTCAATATATTGTCAATGAGTTTCAAAGTCCCTATCACAACAATAGCGTTGTGAATAACCATGGTTAATTAGAATAACATGAAAAATACTACTATAGAATAATATAAACATTTCATTGTTCTTTTCGATGAGAAAAGCAAACAAATTCACAATATATTCAAATCAAAAGTACTTTAATTAAGACACAGATATTACATATTCTAACTCATACTGATCATATACTTGCAGATAGAAATTACATAACATCACATTAACTAGTCCATATATATATATATATATATATATATATTTATATATCAAGAGTAATTTTTATACATAAAACCTATAAAAGAAAGCAACAAAAACCACTTCATATCACTTTCTTCAATAGCCTCACTTCTTTTCTTTTTTCTTTTTTTCGTAATTGGAGATGGAATTAAGAAACCTATTGAAAGAGCTTATCAATGCTGAGATTATATATAATAGCCTCACTTCAATTCTCTGAGATTATATATAATAAGCTTATCAATGCTGTCTCCTCTCTTCTCCTGCATGCACCAGCCACAATCTATCAATCGTGGATCTATTTGGAGATCTGTGCCAAAATACTTTTTCTTTTGAAAATATAAGATGACAAAGATCTCAAGAAATATCCAACAGCTTGCAGCTGGTGAGTTTGAGCTATTGATAGCTCCAAATACTCACCTTAATAGTTAAATTGAAAAGGAAAAACAAATTAGTTATATATTTTAATTTATTTTTACCATGTCATTACTTATCAACAACAATTAACCCAGTTTTTTCCCATGCGGCAGTAACTTCCAGCCGAGTAGAGTACATTTTTCCATTAGGGTCATAGTAGTACTGCAAAAAGATCTAGAAAGTTAATTTTCCATGAATGGTTTTCCATGAATTCAATCATCAAACCCTAAGTTGGCAGATCAAGCAAAAAATTAAGAGCAAGAAGTGAAATTAATTAATCTAGAAAAATAGAAAAACAAAATCAAATTAATTAAAGGACAAATCGATCTTTTAATTAGAGCTCGACTTCTCTCTACCAAATCATTTTTTTTATCATCAGATAAATATTTTTTTCGATATTTGTAAATGAAAAAACCTACCATGTAGACTCTTCCATGTTCCATGATGCGTTCGTTGGCGATCCAACCAGGGAGCTTTGGCACTTACTAGGGAGTTTTTCTTGTTTTCCATCTACTTCTCTTTATAGATTCATTATTATCTTGTTGATTTTGATGGATTTGTATTGATTGTGGTTCCATGGTTGTGGAACTTAACTTGTTTGTAGTTGGATATCAGAAATTAGAGGCTTACGGGAGAGGAGAAATCCTACCTCCCGTGCCGGTCACGGACGCTCGATAGGGGGTCGTGACATTTTCTATCCTTCGCTTCCTTCTCCTCTAATCACTCCCCTTCCACATATGAGTTTCTTGATTAATCAATTCAGAGACATGTACAAGAGATATACTTGTACGCCTGGTGGTTTTAAACTTAAGAGAAAAAATTGCAATAAACTATGAAAAATTGTAATTTTTTTTGTCAAAAAAGCATTGTAATAAACTATGTAATAAAGTACCATATATATATATATATATATATTTTTTTTAAATTATTTCATAATTTTGAGGAAAATGAAATGGACAATAACAATGGAAAGGAAAGGATTAAAAATTTAAATTACGTAATTATGTCGTGGCTAATACTAAAATATTTCTTTTAAAAAGTCTGGCTAGTACTATAATATAAAAAGACACTCTTATCACAAAGGAAAAGAAACATGATTATGGATATATTGTGCAAAAAAAAGGGCATGATACTGAATGAGAAGAGTATATTAATCACTAATCAATAATCATTTTTGTTGGATCAAAATGGACGGTCAAAGTCAACCACTCTGGTCAAATTCTAATTTTTTTTATAAAAAAAATTGTAATAAACTATGTGATAAAGTACCATATATATATATATATATATATATATATATATGCTGCTCTTTCTCTCGTCTTATATATATCAAGAAAGAGATATATAAAAAAATTAAATCCAAATGTTTAGAAAGTATTTGGATTGGAAATTTTTGAATTTTTGTCTAAAAAATAAATTGAATTTGGGGCTATCAATAGTGATAATTATTTTACACTTAGTAAAAAATTCAACACATCCAACAAAAAACTATCCAAAAAGAATCTTCTAAAAACTAAATTACACAGTAGTAATATATAACTTTATTTATTGGGGGTTGATCTAAGTGGTAAGTAGTTTGATATTGTTTAAACAAGATATTGGGTTCGAAACCTTGTGAATGCAGCTATTCCCGTTTGGAGACTCTCCCACCATAACCAAGTGCACGATGCGGGTCGAGTGCAGATTAGTCAAAGCAGTGCCTCGGACACCATGCGTACAAAAAAATATAACATTATTTAGGAAGCAAATTGTTAATGTAGTTAGAATCTTAGTTATTAATGACCCATTATTGTCCCCTTATTCTACCATGCAAATTAATTATTCTTTTTTAACCTTTTCATTATTTTTTGAGTAAAGTATCTTTGGTACCCTTAGAGTTTGAACCTTCGATCAAATATGTTCCTAACATTTGATTGCATTCAATTATGCCCTCAACGTGTTATTTTTCGAGCAATGTTATCCTTTTCACTAACACCGTTAAAAGAGATCATGATTGTGACTTACGTGGCGAAACATTGTTAGAGAGAAACTTCTTCGGTTGTTGAAGATTCGTCGATTCGTTAAGTTTCAAAGCAAAACGATGACAAAAATGATGCTTCTGAGGTGATGCTCTGTAAAATTTGAAAGATGAAGAGTTAAGCGCGTCATTTTTGTCATTTTTTGTTTTGAAATTTGGCAAATCGACGCATGTTCAATAATGGAAGAAGTTTCTCTCTAATAGTGTCACGCTATGTAAGCCACAACCGCTATCTATTGATTGCAATCTAACTTTAGGGGCATATATTTGACTGAAGACTCAAACGTTCAGGGTACCAAAGATAGTTTACCCTTATTTTTTACTATTTTCTAGTAGTTTCATCCATGGTTCTCTTCTTCTTGTGAGTCGTACCTTTATATAAGCCACATAAGCAGACTTATGAATTTTGTGTAGACTTGAAGAAGTTAAAGATATTTCTAATAGATAGATAACTTAGTTTCTTCTTTTTCTTCTTCTTCTTCTTCTTCACGCAACGCAATCGCACGCTGTGTGAATAACCATTGTCACGACCATCGTTTAGAGGACCGTGACCGGCACAGACACAGGGAATATCCCTGTACCTTTAAGCCTTATCATCTAATTGACAGAATAGCTATTATTGAAAAATACATTCACATGCATTATAATACCATGGCTACACCGAAATGGTGGCCTATCCTAGGCAAGCGAATCCACGGCCAGTGCCGCTTCAGGATATAAATATAGGAAAACACACATAATTTATATAACCTGTGTACTGGCTACACATCTGAAGATGTTGCCTATCCTATTCACATGCAACAGATATAAGTATATATATGTATATTTTGAAAACAAACTTTCCCTGTATCGTAGTATAATAAATCCTAATCTTTAAGGTGTGTGAAGCTGACAGTTCTAGATTTAGTAATACAATCTAATTGGGTACGTCTACCCTTTACTTTTTGATACAACAATAAAGTAAATTAAATTACAATTACACTTTATTCACCCACATGAACAAGTTGTGGGTCTTGGAAGGTGTTGCTCAACCCTCGTTCCACCGAAACTTCTTCCACTTGTACTTAACATGTCTCTGTGTAGTAAAAATGAGGTGTGAGTCTTAACCATGCGACTCAGTGAGGACTCTCCCATCCCCGGCGCAAGGCGGGTACCATAGCGCTGGGTTTGGGAGTCATACACAACCACATGCAAAAACAACTAGTTACTAATAATTAGCATACATTCTTGGCGACCACACAACAACAGATATTTCACCCAACCACTCACATGCATTTAACAGATACAAGCATGCAACAGTTTAATTCACATCATCACTCAATAAGTAAACATATAACATATAATGTTGGCTTTTACTTACCGGTCTTCTCACGTTCAACATGTTTGAATCAACCAAGACGTTGTGGTGACGTAATCCTGTACGTCACTACTACGCTGCACAATCAACAATCATTTGCAAACACAGACAAGTTGTACCTACACACAGATACTACAACATACATCTACTAAATCTCCCCCACTCTAGGGTATCTACTAGCCACTACGTGGCTTTTCTACTTCAAACCGGTGCACTCGGGTTACTGGCCACCACGTGGCAAAGCATACATAACCCATTCACTTGGGTACTGGTCACCTCGTGACAATTCTGTTAATCAAACAATGCTTAACCCATTCACTTGGGTACTAGTCACCGCGTGACAATTCTGTTAGTCAAACACAATCAACATCTATCTATCAAACAACTGATCCATAGCCACCAAGTGGCACGTCCTGACCGATCACTGCGGGGCAATAGCTTGAGCCTACTCGTCCATTACCCAACCAGGCCACATGGCGGGCACGGCATGACGTCTCGAAGCATGGCCACTGCCACACCCTGGACCAACTCCACAGGATGATTTCTCTTCTGCAAGATTAGGCTCACGGTTCACCCGTAGGTTCCTCCCGTGTCTCCTTATCTTTGTCTCACATACTAATAGGATTCTTTGTATCTTTCCCGAAGGATCAACAATTCCTCTCCTTATTAATATGTACAAGTATCCTCATCAGGATATAACTCATATACCCATCAAGATGCACTCTTTGAGCCTCAAGCTATCGTCATAGCAATATAAAACCTTTCTGACCCTATTGCCAAGATAGGGCAATGACCATCGTCATGGTGATTATAAAACTGAGGTCTCAAGTGCCATCTGACGTTGTTCTAGTCGATGTCTCACATCACTAGCATAACCAAATCCGAAACACACCAATAACTCCTTTGCAAGATTATAATCTATATCACCTTCGTGACGAGTTTTCAAAATAAAAGCTTAGTCCTTCTGTACAAGGACTCTTGCCACCGTCGTGGAAAAGATTCAATAAAATGCTCATCATGCCTCCGGAGTGTATGAGTTGGATTTGTAACACACCAATCATAGCAAACAATTATACTCTGCTTCTATGTTTTCCCATCCAAGCTACTTTCCACAACCTATTTCTAGTTCTTTCATTCTTTTAGCATTCTATACCTCTAGCTAACACATACCAGACAAGAAGAGAATATACATACTCATGTAATCCACATAAGCATACAACCCTAGGAACAGATATGGAAGAACCCTCACCTTGGCCAACCTTCCATGCAATCCTCTCCTGTATCTTTAGTCACCTCGGAGTTCCTGTTGCACTCTATCGTGTGTCGTTGTTCCTATAAGAACAACATTTACTACATTAAGGTTATTACTTAGCTTAACTTGTTATTTATCTCTCCATTACTCTCACGTGTAGTCCATGGTTGCCACAGAGTCAAGCTTTGGTCTTATTGGACTTCTCTATCCCAACTTATGCGTATCCTTCCTCAGACAGTTGACTTACTCGAATATAACACTCTACTTGAGTGTTTCACGTAATTGGATTTGAGTATTAGACCTTTATCTCAATTGTATTCACATCTAAAGAAGCTTATCTAACTTGATTGGAAGGATTACTAATTTTAGGAAGATCTAAGCATTTTGTTTCAACTTGTGTTCTTACTCGGGTTCTAAGAAATCTAGTTTCTAAACCTCAATACACCTTTAATTCATCCTACTTAAGTCTTCCTAATAATTATGAAGGAATAAAATTACCATTTTAGAATTTGGGCTTTATTGCTCCGCAAGTTTCCCTCCTTGAGAAAGAAGAAGGTACCTAAAATAATTCTTGATGCTTGATAGCATATTTAGAATTTTTCTAGGGTGTTTAAGATTGAAAAGAATAGGTTTGGAGCCCCCAACATCACCCTTAAAGTCTATTTGGGCAACCTGAGCAGGGACCCGGTACGTTAACGTCAAGGTTCAACCTAATTAGTAACTTCGGGCCAGCTCTTCACGGGTCTTGTTCATCTAATATTTCAACCATATAGGTTTAATAATATAAATCCAAGCCTATTTACTCAAATCCAAGCTCAATCCTAATTATCAACAATTTTTCCCAATTTGAAAATAATTATAATTTCAACCCCAAATCCTTCCAAATTCGAATTCGGCTATACCCGAGGGTATAGTCTCGATTCTTACCCTAACTAAGTGTTCAAGAACACTTCCTAGGTCTCAATCTACCCTCGAAACAATCCAATTGAAGGTGGATCGAAAAAATACCTAAAAATGGAGAAATTGAGGGTTTCGAATGAAATTGGGTTACCAACCTTTGATTCGATTGGTGAAAGGTGTAGGAGACGTTGTACCCGAGCTCCAGTGAGCTTTTCCGGCGTCGGACCGCTCTTCTCCGGCCGGTTTCCGGCGACGTTTCCTCCTTCCCCCTCTCCTTCCTCTTCTCTTCCGTTCTTCCCCTCTCTCTTCCTCGGCTCCCTCTTTCTCTCTTTTTCTTCTTTCTTTCTCACGCCTTTCTCTCTTTCTTTCTCACTTTTTTCATTCTTTTTCTATATATATATATACCTACGTCAACCCCACTCCACTTAAATGATAATTATAATAAATAAATAAATAAAATTAAAATAAAATAATTAATAATTAAATAATAAATAAATAAATAAATATTTATAAAATTAATTAATAATTAAATAAATAATAAGTAATATGTATTTTTAATTTAGTTCCCACTCCTATTTATTTTAGGTTTCTAATTTCGTAGGTCCTGAATTAATTTCGAAAAAAATATTTTACTCCTTTCTTTCATCTTTTATTTTACCTGAAATTTCGAAGAATTTTCTCGGGTATCACAATCTTGAAAAAAATTCCTTTCCGGTTTCTTTTAACTTTCATTTTTTTTATAATCTTTTTAAGGTTTTAATTCCTAGCCCCGGAATAAATCATTCTTAAATCCTCGAAATTTTAAATAACTCATTCTTTAATACTCGAAATTTTTCCGGGGTATTACAACCATGGTTAATTAGAATAACAAAAAAAATTCTACTATCGATCGAATAATATAAATATTTCACTATTCTTTTAGATGAGAAAAGCAAACAAAATCACAATATATTCAAACCAAATGTACTTAATTAAGACACAAATATTACATATTCTGAAGCTCATACTGATCATATACCTACAGATAGAAATTACATAATAGCAAATTAACTAGTCCATATATATATATATATATATATATATATATATATATATATATATATATATTGTAATACCCGAGAATAATTTAACTAGCGTCATTAATTAAATAAATTAAATTAATTAATTTAAAGGTTGAAAATGAATAGAAGCACACACTATCCTACTACATTTTTTTTTTCTAGATACAAGTGTGTCTAAATCCTAATTTATCTATATTCCTTTTTTTTATTATTATTTATTTGTTATTGCACCAGATTTTTTTTAGGTGATATGAATATATATTAATTAATTAAATATATATATTATATTATTTAAGAAAAGAGGATAAGAAAGAATAAAGAAAAAGAAAGAAGATGAGAGAAAGGAAAAGAAACGTGAGAGTGGAGAGGCACGAACGGAGCAAAAACGAGAGAGAGAAGAGAGCAGCTTGGGCGTCGTTTTCTGCACCGAGGAAGCAAGGAGGATGCACGGGCTGAGCAACGGGAGACGGAGGTGGCCGGAGTCGCCGTCCACCAGAGCCGGTCACCGTCTTTTGGCTGGGGAGAGAGAGAGTTCGGGCTAGAGAGAGAAACAAGAGGGAGAGAGCCTTCTCGCCGAAAAACTCACCGGAAAATTTTGTCTCTTCACCGGGGAAGGTAGTTGGGAGCCTCCTCTACACCATATCGTCCTTCTAACCGGTTGAATCGAGGTGAGAAGTCCCGAAACTCTTAAACCCCAATTTTATCAATTTTAGGGATTTTTGGAAAGACCCCAATTGATTCAATCTGAGTGTTCTGGGTCCTAAATTGACGTATATGCATGTTAGGAAGTGAGTTGGAAGCTTAGGAATCGGAACCAAATTGATGGAATTTATCCAGGTTGGAAAAAGAGTAGCAAAATGTGTTTGTTAAGGTTTAAGGGTGTTGTGGAATGACTTGGGGTGCATTGAAAGGTTGAATAATAATTATAAAAATTGTTAAAAATTATTGGAATGTACGAGGGATGAAAACCCGAGTAATTCCCGTCTCACCCGGAACCCCGTTCGGGGAAAAAGAGACAATTCTTTAATTTTACGCGTATTCGGGTATGTGTATTCATGGGTAGGTAAAGTGTTCAAGGTTATTTTGATAAATGGAAATTTTGGACAAGTAGAATTTATGACTCTTGAGCCATAAATTCAAGACTTGGGTAATGGGAACTTCACATGGACACATAGAGGTGAAATTGGGTAACCTTGCATTCCCAAATTCAACGTTTCCGAATAGCGTGATTAAGAGAGGGTTGGACACGAATTAGAAGCATGCTAGGTGTTCCGAAAACTAGTTGAGGGCGTTCCAAGCCAACAACTAGTCTATGGAAATAATTAGAAAGAACATGAGCATTAGCGTTACATGTACACGATAGTGGTTGAATTTTCAAGTCTTTGAATCTCTCAAGTCTATGTGTATAGGGCACCATACTGTGAGTGGACTTTCGGGCACACCGAGAGCCGATCAGACGGGCCAACCAGGTGAGGGGCTTTCCTATCCTTGCCCTATAGGGTTGACTGCGGATATGGATATATGGTTTGCCTTCTTGCCTATTTGCAGGAATTACATGTTAGATAGCATGCTATTGTTGTTCCTAAATTACAGTATATGTGGAAACGTGCTATATGTGTGTTTGTGAATTGTAAAAGCAATTGTGGCTCAAGGAGCCTTATATGAAAAGAAGGTCCACGGGACCTTGACGATATCGGGGGTAGGATCGAGTAAATACTATTTGAAGGGTGTGGTTTTGTATGTAAGTCCTTAAAGAGGATAGACCTAGGTGATTTTGTTCTGAACAAAGAGTCCGAATTAGAAACCACTTGAAAATCTAGAATTGCCTAAGAAGAAGTAAAATGAACCAGTAGTGGTCCATAGAGGTCATTTATGGTACAACGCGGGAACCGAGTCTATCACGGGTGGTCCGGGTAGATTGAGTCTCTTGTCTTGAGTCAACCCACAGAAATACAGAGTATATGAGTACACCACATTGTGGCTATTGCCTTGGGTAAACCGAGGTCAGATGAGTCGCCGGCTATTGCTCCAAGTGAAGTCTTGGGGTCAGACTATTGTTCCAAGTGTAGTCTTGGGATCAGGGGTTCCTAGAATGATCAACTAGGTTCTCATATTGCTCACTTGAGATATTGCCTTCGGGCCAGATTCTCTCCTAACGGAGATATTGCCTTCGGGTCAGCTTATGATTATGATTACTTGAATACAAAGGACCACATGGAATTATATGTTAAATCATGATATGATGTATCTGTGAATTTAAATGTATGTAAATCCATGCTTTAAATCTTTATTGTGAATGTGATATAAGCTAATTGCCTGACCACTTAATATCTGGAAATTAATCCGTTATATGCGTATGTGTTTGTGATTGGCTCCTCTTCCCCAGTTGTAGTGGTACCCGCTACTACACCAGGGATGGGAAAGCCTCTCACTGAGTCTGTTTGACTCACCCCAATGTTAAATGTTACAGACACATGTGGTCTAGGCATCGGGAGCGCTTCCACTTCATCTCAGGGAGGCGGACAGACTTAGAGACCGCACGCATTGTCCGCGTGGGTAGTACTGTTATATGTATTTTGACAGGATATATATCTATATGATTCTTTTGGTACAACATTGTTTGTGCAGCTGCTATATGCATATATGTATATGTCATACTCTAGAACTTTCGGCTTCATACAGATTAAAGATTGGTCTTGTTGTTGGGGATATAGGTTGTGATATGATGAATATCATGTGTATATGCATATATATGGATGTGACTCCTGCATGTGAATAGGATAGATCACACGCACTGAGCGTGTGGTCAATATGTAAACTTATATATATGTGTGACTGAATACTTGATTGTGTGAAAATACGGCTTCTGCATGTGAATAGGATAGGTCACACGCATTGAGGCGTGTGATCAATATGTATATTTTATGCATGTGTGTGATTGAATATATATGCTTGACTGTACACAGGGATTCTGCATGTGAATAAGATAGATCACCCGCCCTGAAGCGCGTGATCAATATGTATATTATATGTACGTGTGATTGACTATGTGTATACGTATAGACTGAAGCGGCGTTGAGCGAGCCGTGGATTGCCTGTTACTTAGGTCACCAGACAGGGATGACCATATAAACTATATATTGATTGTAATAGAAATGGGTAGTTATGCATATATAAGAATGTCAATCAGGGATTAGAGGCTTACGAGATAGGAGAAATCCTACCTCCCGTGCCGGTCACGGACGTCCGATAGGGGGTCGTGACAAACTTGGTATCAAAGCCTGGTTATCTTTAATTGTATAAAGCCATTGGTATGACTGGGTGTCGGTTTACCCCTCTTTGTGTTCCCGGGCACAACGTGGGAGTAAAAAGGCACTTGTGGAAGTACCCAGGAAAATTGTGTCAGCCTTTCTTTCTACACTCTTTCATACGAAATGTCATTAGTATATGTGTACTTATTAGGTGTGGTCCTTGTGTAGTATAGGGATACCACCTATCACGAGACAGATTAGGGGTGGAGGGAGAACTCCTGCTGAAATTGATCGAGAATCAGTTCGGGAGGAGGAAATGCCCACCCGAGGCCGAGGTAGAGGTCGTGCTCGAGGTCGAGGTAGAGCACAAGTGAGAGGGGAGGAGAGGAGACAGTCACCTGAACCTCAACCTCAAGTAGAGACAGGTGCACCTTTCGTGGCGGAAATGCTCACGGCAGGATTCCAAGAATTAAGAGAAGAGATGACGAGGCAAATACAGAGGGAGGTACGCCGGTTGATAGTCGGCGAGGAAGAACAAGAGAGAGTTCCTAGCAATCAGGAGATGGAGGTTGTTGAGGAAGAGGATAGGGAATGGCAACAACCACAGGGAATGCCTCTTGAGTCACGGCTAGCACCCAGAGAGCTGCCAATTTCAAAATTTTTGAAGCTTCATCCACCCACTTTTTGCGGAACTAGTGAGAAAGAGGATCCGCAATACTTTATCAGAGATGTGGTCAGAATTGGGCGCATGCTGAGGTGCTCAGGCCATGAATTGGTGGAATTAGCTTCATTCCAGCTAAGGGGAGCGACTAGAGTATGGATAGAGTCCGTACAGACGAGGTATTCGCGTAGAGTGGCACCGATGACCTGGGAAGATTTTCAGAGGGAATTCCTGGGTCGGTTTCTACCTGAGGGCACCAAAGATGTGAAGCGTCAGCAATTCAAGGAGTTGTGGATGACGCCTAACATGACCGTGACGGAGTATGAGTTACTTTTTACTGAACTGGCTCAATTCTCATCTGAGTTAGTTCCTGATGAAGAGGCGAGGATCAAGAGATTCATACACCAACTCACGGAGCCGTTGTTTACTGCCTTGCTACCTCAGAGGAGACAGTTTGAGACTTTAGCTCAAGCAGCAGATTGTGCTAAAATGATTGAAACCAGGAAGAGGTATGGGACGTCTGTTGATCCTAAAGTCAAGTTAATTACAGGCAGTGACAACCAAGGAGGTGGAAGTAAGAAAAGAAAGACAACAGGTGGAGGTGCAGGATATTTAGGGTCCGCAGGAGGACAATCCTCCACTACCACCTATGAAACAGGTACAAGAGGTAATGTTCAAGGGGGACAGAGGGAACAAGGGGGTGGAAATGCCGGTAAGACAAAGCCCCAGTGTGTGACTTGCGGCAGATTTCATTCTGGTATATGTCTGAAACTGACAGGTGGATGCTACCATTGCGGCCAGATGGGTCATATGGCTAGAGAGTGTCCAAACAACAAAGAGGGTACAAGTGTGAGAAGCAATCCGACGCCGAGGAGTACACATATTCCAGCTCCACCAATGAGAACCGTGCCACCACAGGTAGCAAGTACAGGTGCAGCTAGAGGCCGTGGTGTAGGGTCTAGTGGCTGAGGGTCAGGGGCGGTAGGTGGAGGACAGGCGCGGGTATTTGCACTCTCTCAGCAGGATGCTCATGCATCAAATGCATTTGTGGCAGGTACTCTTATTGTCTGCTCTCTTGAAGCGCGAGTTTTATTTGATTCCGGCTCTACTCATTCCTATGTGTCGCATGCATTTGCCTCTAAATTCAACAAAAGTCCATCTAGAATGGAAGAAACAGTACTGGTCTCTACACCAATGGGAGAATCGGTACAAGTAGAGTATGTGCACAAGTCTTGCATTGTGGAGGTCGATGGTCATGAGACTGTGGTAGACCTTCGGTTGTTGTGTATGATTGATCTTGACGTGATCCTCGGAATGGATTGGTTGTCGTCTTGCCATGCGGTTGTGGACTGCAGGGCTAAATGTATAAAATTTAATATGCCAAACGAGGAGCCTTTTGTGATACGGGGTGATGGAGCTGCACCGTATCCAAGCTTGATCTCGGCTTTGAAGGCATCCAAGTTACTGGTAAAGGGTATTTGGCATTCGTCCAAGATACTACGAAAGAAGTACTCTCACCAACTCAAGTACCAGTGGTGCGAGAGTTTTTGGATGTATTTCCAGAAGAATTGCCGGGGTTGCCGCCCGATCGTGAGATTGAATTTGAAATTGAGCTGCAACCTGGCACCCAGCCTATCTCCACACCACCTTACCATATGGCTCCGAAAGAGCTGAAGGAGCTACATACACAATTGCAAGAATTGCTTGAAAAGGGTTTTATAAGACCCAATTTCTCTCCTTGGGGTGCACCGGTCCTTTTTGTAAAGAAGAAGGACGGATCTTTGCGGTTGTGTATCGATTACCGAAAGTTAAACAAGGTGACGATTCGCAACCAATATCCACTGCCGAGGATAGACGACTTATTTGATCAGTTGTAGGGTGCGAAGCGGTTTTCCAAGATTGATTTGCGATCTGGGTACCATCAATTAAAGATTCGAGAATCGGATATACCCAAGACCGCATTCCGGACCCGATATGGACATTACGAGTTCTTGGTGATGTCTTTCGGATTAACTAATGCTCCTGCAGCGTTCATGGACATGATGAACAGGGTCTTCAAACCATTTTTGGATCGATTTGTCATTGTCTTCATTGACGACATATTGGTTTATTCAAAGAATTCTGAGGAACATGCTGAACACTTGAGATTAGCATTGCAGAAGTTGAGGGGGGAAAAACTGTATGCCAAGTTCTCCAAGTGTGAATTTTGGCTTGACAGAGTTGCCTTTTTGGGTCACGTGGTATCATCAGAGGGAATCCACGTTGATCCAAGTAAGGTAAAGGAAGTGAAGAATTGGTCCCAGCCTACCTCTGTTATGGAGATTCGCAGTTTCTTTGGTTTGGCAGGATATTATAGAAGATTTGTGCAGGACTTCTCTAAGGTTGCTGCACCTATGACTAGATTGACTCAGAAGGGAGTGAAGTTTGTATGGGATGACAAGTGTGAGCAGAGTTTTCAGAAGCTGAAGGACAGCCTCACTACCGCTCCGGTGCTGGCTTTACCTGAAGGCACAGGAGGGTATGTGGTATACTGTGATACGTCGAGGATCGGGTTAGGGTGTGTCTTGATGCAACATGGCAAGGTGATTGCGTATGCATGACGACAACTGAGGAAGCATGAGAAGAACTACCCGACTCACGACCTCGAAATGGCGGCCGTAGTATTCGCTTTAAAAATATGGAGGCATTACTTATATGGCGAGACTTGTGAAATCTATACAGACCACAAAAGCCTCAAATACATTTTCGAGCAGAAAGACTTGAACTTGAGACAACGCTGATGGTTAGAGTTGTTGAAGGACTACGACTGCACGATCTTGTATCATCCAGGAAAGGCTAATGTGGTAGCCGATGCTCTGAGTCGGAAATCCATGGGCAGTCTTGCTCATATAAGTGAAGAAAGGAGACCGTTAGTTAGAGAACTGCACGAGCTAGAGCAAACGGGAAATTAGTTTGAGATTGGAAGTTCTAACTCTCTTTTAGCCCATTTGCAAGCTAAGTCCTCTTTGGTAGAAGAGGTGAAGGCTAGACAAGGTGAAGATACCGACCTCAAACAAATCAGGGATACCGTAACTAAAGGGAAAGGGGACGACGTCCGATTCTCTATAGATGATTTTGGGATACTTCGGTTGGAGGGACGGTTGTGTGTCCCTATGGTTGATAACTTGAAAGAAAGAATTCTTGAAGAAGCACACCGGACAGCGTATACAATCCATCTGGGAGCTAATAAAATGTATCATGACCTGAAACAGTTGTATTGGTGGAATGGCATGAAAAAGGATGTCGCAAATTATGTATCCAAGTGTTTGGTGTGCCAACAAGTCAAGGTTGAACACCAGAAGCCCGCCGGAACATTACAACAGATAGAAATACCTGAGTGGAAATGGGAGAGGATAACGATGGATTTTGTAACAGGGTTGCCAAGATCACAACGGGGATTTGATTCGGTTTGGGTAATTGTGGATCGCATGACTAAGTCCGCTCACTTTCTGCCAGTTAAGACCACTTATGGAGTGAGTCAATATGCACAGATTTACCTATCAGAAATCGTTAGATTGCACGGTGTGCCAGTGTCCATAATATCTGATAGAGGGCCACAGTTCACTTCCAGATTTTGAAAGTCATTGCAGGAAGTGTTGGGAACTAGAGTTGATCTGAGTACTGTGTTCCACCCACAGACCGACGAGAAATCAGAAAGAACCATTCAGATTCTTGAGGACATGCTTCGGGCGTGTATTATGAATTTCGGCGGAAGTTGGGAAAGGTATTTACCCTTGGCTGAGTTTGCGCACAATAACAATTATCAAGCAAGTATTCAAATGGCACCTTTCGAGGCTCTGTACGGCCGTAGATGCAGATCCCCGATTGGGTGGTTCGGGGTCGGAGAAGCTAGCATAGTCGGCCCGAAATCGCTACAAGATGCCTTGCAGAAAGTAAAGTGTATAAGGGAGAGATTGCTGACGGCTCAGAGTAGACAAAAGTCTTATGCAGACAATCGAAGAAGAGAACTGGAGTTTGCCGTTGGTGATCAGGTGTTCTTGAGAATATCACCGATGAGAGGCGTGATGTGGTTCGGTAAGAAGGGGAAGTTGAGTCCTCGGTATATCAGACCGTTTGAAATCTTAGAACGAATTGGGAATGTAGCCTATCGGTTGGAATTGCCTACGGAATTGGAGGGGGTACACCCTGTCTTTCATGTGTCGATGCTCCGGAAGTATCTTCCCGATCCCTCGCACGTGATCCAATCGCAAGACGTGCAACTAACTGAAAATATGACGTATGAAGAAGAGCCAGTGGAAATCTTAGATCGGCAGTTGAAGAAACTCAGAACGAAAGAGATTCCATTGGTTAAAGTTCTGTGGAGAAACCACTCGACCGAAGAGGCTACATGGGAAGTCGAGGGTGAAATGCGCAGGACGTATCCTCATCTATTTCGAGACTAAGGTTAGTAGTTGTTTGAAATTCAGGGACCGAATTTCTTAAGGGGGGAAGATTGTAATACCCGGGAATATTTTAACTAGCATTGGAAATTAAATCAAATTAATTAATTTAAAAGAGGAAAATGAGATGAAAAAAAAAATACACTAGCTTATCATTTATTATGTTATAAACATAAAATTTTTAAATCCTATTTTTTTTTTATATATATGTATTTCTTTTTATTATTTACATTTTTATATATACCAGATTTTTTTTAATTAGGTGATATGAATACATATCAATTAATTAATTATATATATATATATATATATATATATATATATATGTGTGTGTGTGTGTGTGTGTATGTAAAGAAAAGAAAAGGATTAGTAAAGGAAAGAAAAAGAGAACCCGTGAGAGAGGAAAGAGGACCAACGCATGAGGAAGAGACGGAGGAAAGAGGGAGAACGCGAGAGAGAGGGCTGAGCTCGGACGGAGGACGCACGGGAAGGGAGCACGCGTGGGAGGTTGCCGGAGTACGCCGTGCCGTCCGCTGGAGCTAGCTGGTCGTCGTCCGTTGTGCTAGAGAGAGAGAGTTCCGGCTAGAGAGAGAAACAAGAGGGAGAAAGCTTTCTCACCGGAAAACGCCGTCTCTTCACCGGGGAAGGTAGCTGGGAGTCTCCTCTACTCCATATCATCCTTCTAACCGGTTGAATCGAGGTGAGAAGTCCCGAAACTCTCAAACCCCAATTTTATCAATTTTAGGGATTTTTGGAAAGACCCCAATTGATTCAATTTGAGTATTCTGGGTCCTAAATCGAAGTGTTTGCATGTTAGGGATTGAGTTGGAAGCTGAGGAACCGGAATTTATTTGATGGAAGTTATCCGGGTTGGAAAACTAGTAGGAAAATATGATTGGTAATGTTTAAGGGTGTTGTGGAATGATTTGGGGTGCATTGAAAGGTTGAATGATATTTATATAATTATTAAAAATTATTGGAATGCACGAGGGATTAAAACCCGAGTAATTCCCGTCTCACCCGTAACCCCGTTCGGGGAAAAAGAGACAATTTTCTAATTTTATGCGTATTCGGGTATGTGTGTTCATGTGTAGGTGAAGTGTTCAAGGTTGGTTTGATAAATGGAAGTCTTAGACAAGTAGAATTTATGACTCTTGAGCCATAAATTCAAGACTTGGGTAATGGGAACTTCACATGGACACGTAGAGGTGAAATTGGGTAACCTTGCATTCCCAAGTCAAAGTTTTCGAATGGTGCGATTAAGAAAGGGCTGAACACGAATAGAGGCATGCTAGGTGTTCCGAAAACTAGTTGAGGGCGTTCCAAGCCAACAACTAGTCTGTGGAATTAATTAGAGAGGACATGAGCATTTACATGACATGTATACGATAGTGGCTGAATTCTAAGTTTCTAAATTGCTCTAATACATGTGTATAAGGCATCATACAGTGAGTGGACCTTCGGGCACACCGAGAGCCGATACGAGGGGCCAACCAGGTGAGGGGCTTTCCTATCCCTGTCCTATAGGGTTGACTGCGGATATGGATATATGGTTTGCCTTCTTTCCTATTTGTAGGAATTACATGTTAGATAACATGCTATTGTTGTTCATAAATTACAGTATATACGAAAACGTGCTATATGTGTGTATGTGAATTGTAAAAGCAATGATGGCTCAAGGAGCCTTATATGAAAAGAAGGTCCACGGGACCTATACAATATCGGGGGTAGGTCGAGTAAATATTATCTGAAGGGTGTGGTTTTGTATGTAAGTCCTTAAAGAGAATAAACCTAGGTGACTTTGTTCAGAACCAAGAGTCCGAATTAGAAACCACTTGGAAATCTAGATTTGCCTAAGAAGAAGTAAAATGAACAAGTAGTGGTCCATAGGGGTCATTTATGGTACAACGCGGGAACCGAGTCTATCACGGGTGGTCCGGGTAGATTGAGTCTCTTGTCTTGAGTCAATCCACAGAAATACAAAGTATATGAGTTCACCACATTGTGGCTATTGCCTTGGGTAAACCAAGGTCAGATGAGTCGCCGGCTATGCTCCAAGGGAAGTCTTGGGATCAGACTATTGTTCCAAGTATAGTCTTGGGACCAGGGGTTCCTAGATTGATCAACTAGGTTCCCATATTGCTCACGTGAGATTGCCTTCGGGCCAGATTCCCTCCTAACGGAGATATTGCCTTCGGGCCAGATTCTCTCCTAACGGAGATATTGCCTTCGGGCCAGTTTATGATTATGATTACTTGAATACAGATGACCACATGGAATTATATGTTAAATCATGATATGATGTATGTGTGAATTTAAATGTATGTAAATCCATGCTTTAAATTCTTTATTGTGAATATGATATAAGCTAATTGCCTGACCACTTAATATATGGAAATTTAATCCGTTATATGCGTATGTGTTTGCGATTGGCTCCTCTTCCCCAGTTGTAGTGGTACCCGCTACTACACCAGGGATGGGAAAGCCTCTCACTTAGTCTGTTTGACTCACCCCAATGTTACATGTTACAGACACAGGTGGTATAGGCATCGGGAGCGCTTCCACTTCATCTCAGGGAGGCGGACAGACTTAAAGACCGCACGCATTGTTCGCGTGGGTAGTACTGCTATATGTATTTTGACAGGATATATATGTATATGATTCATTTTGGTATACCAGTGCCAGTGCGACCTCATTGCTACCCAATCAGAATGCGATTCTAGAACCTACCTTCACCTTGAAAATATGAAAATGCTTCACATGTTTTCTTCATAAAAGTAAATTTTGTGTGATCAAGAGATGCACCTTCAGATATGGTGATGTATAATATCAAATCGAACAAAGAGAGAAAAATACAATAAAGGTGGGACCTACATGTAGGACTCACCATGTGTGTTTCTTTCTCGACTGGATTCATTAAGATGCTTCTTCATGTATCAATTTTGAAAATTTTATTTAACATCTAAGATAAAAGTACTTTTTTTTCTTTTAAAAAATATTTTTTCTTAATCTTTAATTAGAGTTTCAATTTTAACAAATTATGTGTGATCTTGTGTATATAAGTTAAAAAAATCAAATCAAATAAAAGACAAATTGATCTTTTAATTAGAGATCGACCTCTCTCTACCAAATCATTTTTTTAATCATCGGATAATTATTTTTTCGAGATTTGTTTATGAAAAAACTCAACCATGTAGACTCTTCCATGTTCCATGATGTGTTTGTAATGCCCCGGAAAATTTTGAGGATTTAAGAATGATTTATTTAATTTTTTTTGAGGATTAAAGAAGGATTTATTCCGGGGCTAGGAATTTAAAACTTTAAATATATATATATATATATATGTATATATATATACATATAGAAAAAAAAAGTATGAAAGTTAAAAGGAACCGGGGACTAAAACGAAGGAAAACGTATAGTTGGAGGATGGAGGGACTAAAGTGAAGAGAAAACTTGTTTCTCCCCACTTACACCCCTTCCACGCCACTCACACACACAATCAGAAAAGAAAGAGAAAGGAAAGGAGAGAGAGGGAGAAGAGAGAGAGGGGGAGCTAGGGCTTGGATGAGGGAGCAAATCCGGCAAGAATCTCGCCGGAATCCGGCGAGCCGGAGCAAGGATTAGGAAGAATGTAATACCCCGGAAAATTTTGAGGACTTAAGAATGATTTATTTAAAAATTTTTTTTTCAGGATTAAAGAAGGATTTATTCCGGGGCTAGGAATTTAAAACTTTTAAAAAATATATATATATATACATATAGAAAAAAAAAAGTATGAAAGTTAAAAGGAACAGGGGACTAAAACGAAGGAAAACGTAGAGTTGGAGGATGGAGGGACTAAAGTGAAGAGAAAACTTGTTTCTCCCCACTTACACCCTTTCCACGCCACTCACACACACAATGAGAAAAGAAAAAGAAAGGAAAGGAGAGAGAGGGAGAGCTAGGGCTTGGATGAGGGAGCAAATCCGGCGAGAATCTCGCCGGAATCTGGCGAGCCAGAGCAAGGATTAGGAAGCCGCCCCCAACCTTCTCTTCATCTTGTTTTACTCTCTTGAGGTAGGTTTAGTAATCTCCTCCATCTATAATTTTTCTTATCCTCACCATTTCTTGAATTTATGAACAATGGAGGCTCAAACTATGCATTCTTGATGTTATGAACATTTCTATTGGATGTTTTAGTTGTTGGTTGTGCTGAGATTTTGCTGGGTTAGAGATTTGAGTTTAGGGTTTGAGTTTGTTCATCATGTTCTTCTAAAAACAACAATCTTTGATGGTATAAGACACAAGAAATTCGTGGAACATGTTTTTGTCAAAAACTGAGTTTTTGAATCTAACCTTTCTCTGTTTAAATGTGTTTTCTGAATTCGTTTCTTGATGGATTTGCATGATTCCAAATCCATATGAAAGCTAACATCCTAAGCTTTCTCAATTGTATTTTTCCAAAATATTCCAACAGTTAGATCTTATTGAAATTTCCTCGAACGTCAGCGGTTCTGTTTTCTAAACTGATGCGGAATTTTTGTATGATTGGCTACTGTTTTTAAATTACTGCTCTTAAATGGCTCAAATCCTTTCTGTAATGAATTGATAATTAGAATATTTTATCTCTAAGCTTGATTTAGAAAGAAGAATCAAATAATTTCGTTAAGTATGGAAGGAGATATGACCATTTCAATGAAGCTTGCCAAATGTTGCATGCTGTTTTGAATCTGATCTTGCTCTGTTTAAATGTGTTTTCTGAATTTGTTACTTAATAGATTTGAGTTATTCCAAAGCCATATGAAAGCTAACATCCTAAGCTTTCTAATTTGTATTTTTACTAAAACGTCCAACGGTTAGATTTTCTGGGAAGTTTCTCGAATGTTAACGGTTCTGTTTTACACACTACCAAGTTTCTAGTTTTTGAAAAGTTATTTCTTCCTTAATTTGAATGGTTCCTTTTCCTTCAACTAAAATGAGTTTAACCAACTTTTAAGTGTCATTTCGAAGATCAAACAAAATCCTAGATAAAAAAAAATTGTTGGTTTGTTTGGGTTCCAAATGAATTGCTTACACTTTTTAAATGAAATGAGAGATTGCCCAATAGTTGGATTTTTTTTATGTGTGGACCCATGGTGAAAATGAGAAGTTTCCATATTTGGCAAAATCCTTCATTGAAGGAGCTTGGAGAGTGAGCAAGTGGCAAGACTTGTTTACTTAAGCATAAATTATTTTTAACTTAAAAAGAACTCTAAATGATGACCTTAGCTTAATAAGGGGTTTTGGGTTAGCCTTGAATGTAGTTTTAAGTTGCTATGTAATTATGAATTTAGAATATGGTGGAAAGGATTATATGTGATAGGACTTATGTGGTGAAATAGAAGTTGATGTATAAAAATTGATATGGATTGAATTGGTTGTATGTGATAGGATTCAAGTACTTCCTTGGAGACAAGAGTGCTCAAAGGGAATGTTAAGTAAAGTGACCAAGGTGAGGGCTCTTTCATCTCTGCTCTTAGGGTTGTATGCTTATGTGGATTACATGAGTATGCATATTCTCTGCTTGTCTGGTATGTGTTAGCTAGAGGTATAGAATGCTAAAAGAATGAAAGAACTAGAAAATAGGTTGTGGAAAGTAGCTTGGATTGGAAGACATAGGAGTAGAGTATAATTGTTTGTTATGATTGGTGTGTTACAAATCCAACTCATACACTCCGGAGGCATGATGAGTATTTTATTAAATCTTTTCAACGACGGTGGCAAGAGTCCTTGTACGGAAGGGCTAAACTTTATTTTGAAAACTCGTCACGACGGTGACTTAAATTAAAATCATGCAAAGGGAGTTATTGGTGGGTTTCGGATTTGGTTATGCTAGCTATGTGAGACATCGACTAGAACAACGTCAGATGACATTTGAGACCTCAGTTTTATAATCACCATGACGATGGTCATTGCCCTATCCTGGCAATAGGGTCAGAAAGGATTTATATTGCTATGACGATAGCTTGAGGCTCAGAGAGTGCATCTGGACGGGAATATGAGTTATATCCTGTTAAGGATACTCGTCCATATTAATAAGGAGAAGAATTGTTGATCCTTCGGGAAAGATACAAAGAATCATATTAATATGTGAGACTAAGGTAAGGAGACACGGGAGGAACCTACGGGTGAACCGTGAGCCTAACCTAGTAAAAGAGAAATCATACTGTGGAGTTGGTCCGGGGTGTGTCAGTGGCCGTGCTTCGAGACATCGTGTCGTGCCCGCCATGTGGCCTGGTTGGGTAATGGACGAGTGGGCTCAAGCTATTGCCCCGCAGTAAGGGGTCAGGACGTGCCACGTGGTGGCTACGTATCAGTTGTTTGATAGATATAAGTTGATTGTGTTTGATTAATAGAATCGTCACGAGGTGACTAGTACCCGAGTGAATGGGTTAAGTATAGTTTGATTAACAGAATTGTCACGAGGTGACCAGTACCCGAGTGAATGGGTTAAGTATATTTGTCACGTGGTGGCCAGCAACCCGAGTGCACGGGTTCAAAGTGGGATTGTCACGTAGTGGCTAGTAGAAATCCCAGAGTTGGGGAGATTAAGTAGATGTATGTTATAGTATCTGTGTGTATATACAAATTGTTCAGCGTAGTAGTGACGTACAGGATTACGTCACCACAATGTCTTGGTTGATTCAAACATGTTGAACGTGAGAAGACCGGTAAGTAAAAGCCGGCATTATATGTTATATGTTTACTTGTTGAGTGATGATGTGAATTAAACTGCTGCATGCTTATATTTGCTAAATGCATGTGAGTGTTTGGGTGAAATTTCTGTTATTGTGTGATCACCATGAATGCATGCTAACTCACAGTAATTAGTTGTTTGTGCATGTGGTTGTGTATGACTCCTAGTCCCAGCGGTAAGGTACCCGCCTTGCGCCGGGGATGGGAGAGTCCTCACTGAGTCGCGTGGTTAAGACTCACACCTCATTTTTACTACACAGAGACAGGTTAAGCACAGGTGGAAGAAGTCTCGATGGAACAAGGGTTGAGCAACACTTTCCAAGACCCACAACTTGTTCATGTGGGTGAATAAAGTGTAATTGTAATTTAATTTACTTTATTATTGTATCATAAATTAAAGGGTAGACGTACCCAATTAGATTGTATTACTAAATCTAGAACTGTCAGCTTCACACACCTTAAAGATCATGATTTATTTTACTGCGATACAGGGAAAATTTGTTTTCAAAATATATATATATATACATATATATGTTGCATGTGAATAGGATAGGCAGCATCTTCGGATGTGTAGCCAGTACACAGGTTATATATATTATGTGTGTTTCCTATATCTATATCCTGCAGCGGCACTGGCCGTGAATTTGCTTGCCTAGGATAGGCTACCATTTCGGTGTAGCCATGGTATTATACTGCATGTGGATGTATTTTCAATAATAGATATTTTGTCAATTAGGTGATAAGGCTTACAGGCATGGGGATATTCCCTGTGTTTGTGCCGGTCACGGTCCTCTAAATGGGGGTCGTGACAAGTATGTACATTCTCTACTTGTCTGGTATGTGATAGCTAGAGGTATAGGATGTTAAAAGAATAAAGGAACTAGAAAATAGGTTGTGGAAAGTAGCTTAGATAGGAAGATATAGGAGTAGAGAGTAATTGTTTGCTATGATTGGTGTGTTACAAATCCAACTCATACACTCCGGAGGCATGATGAGTATTTTATTAAATCTTTTCCACGACGGTGGCAAGAGTCCTTGTACGGAAGGACTAACTTTTTATTTTAAAAACTCGTCACGATGGTGACTTAAATTATAATCATGCAAAGGGAGTTATTGGTGGGTTTCGGATTTGGTTATGCTAGCCATGTGAAACATCGACTTTAACAACGTCATATGGCACTTGAGACCTCAGTTTTATAATCACCATGACGATAGTCATTGCCCTATCCTGGCAATAGGATCAGAAAGGTTCTATATTGCTATGACGTTAGCTTGAGGCTCAGAGAGTGCATCTGGATGGGTATATGAGTTATATCCTGTTGAGGATACTTGTACATATTAATAAGGAGAGGAATTGTTGATCCTTCGGGAAAGATACAAAGAATTCTATTAATATGTGAGACCAAGATAAGGAGACATGGGAGGAACCTACGGGTGAACCGTTAGCCTCATCTTATAGAAGAGAGATCATCCTGTGGAGTTGGTCCAGGGTGTGACAGTGGCCTTGCTTCGAGACGTCTTGCCATGCCCGCCATGTGGCCTGGTTGGGTAATGGACGAGTGGGCTCAAGCTATTGCCCCACAGCAAGGGGTCAGGAAGTGCCACGTGGTGGCTACGTATCGGTTGTTTGATAGATACAAGTTGATTGTGTTTGATTAATAGAATTGTCATGAGGTGACCAGTACCCAGGTGAATGGGTTAAGTATGTTTTGCCACCTGGTGGCTAGTATCCCGAGTGCACGGGATCAAGGTAGAAAAGCCAGGTAGTGGCTTGTAAATGCCCCATAGTGGGGAAAGTTAAGTAGATTTATGTTATAGTGTCTGCGTGTACTTAAAGAATTGTCTATGTTTGCATATAATTGTTGATTGTGCAGCGGAGTGGTGACGTACAAGATTACGTCATCACAAAGTCTTATTTGATTCAAACATGCTGAACGTGAGAAGACCGGTAAGTAAAAACCGGCACTATACGTTACATGTTTACTTGCTGATTGATGATGTGGAATAAACTGCTGCATGTTTACAGTTATTAAATGCATGTGAGTGTTTGGGTGAAATTTCTGTTGTTGTGTGATCACCAAGAATGTATGCTAACAACAGTAACTAGTTGTTTTTGCATGTGGTTGTGTATGACTCCCAAACCCAGTGCTATGACACCCACCTTGCGCCGGGGATGGGAGAGTCCTCACTGAGTCGCGTGGTTAAGACTCACACCTCATTTTTACTGCACAGAGATGGGTTAAGTACAGGTGGAAGAAGTCTCGGTGGAACGAGGGTTGAGCAACACTTTTCCAAGACCCACAACTTGTTCATGTGGGTGAATAAAGTGTAATTGTAATTTAATTTACTTTATTATTGTATCATAAAATGAAGGGTAGACGTACCCAATTATATTGTATCACTAAATCTAGAACTGTCAGCTTCACACACCTTAAAGATCAGGATCCATTAGATTACGATGCAGGGAAAAGTTGTTTCCAAATATATCTATATATATACATATATCTGTTCTATGTGAATAGAATAGGCAGCATCTTCGGATGTGTAGCCAATACACAGGTTATATATTATGTGTGTTTTCCTATAACTATATCCTGAAGCGGCACTGGCTGTGGATTTGCTTGCCTAGGATAGGCCACCATTTCGGTGTAGCCATGGTATTTTACTGCATGTGGATGTATTTTCAATAATAGATATTCTATCAATTAGGTGATAAGGCTTACAAGCATAGGGATATTCCCTGTGTCTGTGCCGGTCACGGTCCTCTAAACGGGGGTCGTGACACGAACCGTGGATTGTAGGTTAATTAGGTCACCAGTGAGGTGTGACCACTAGTATGATATATATATATATATATATATAGTTTGCATAACAGGGTAGTTATAGTCATGTGAACAGGATAAGGCTTACGTGTTTAGAGGTAAAAATCTATTCCCGTGCCGGTCACATACTCCCGATTTGGGGTCGTGACAAACTTGGTATCAGAGCTTGGTTATTCTTTAAGTCATGTGAAGCCATTGGTATAACCGAGTGGCAGTTTAACCTTTGTTGTGAAACCCGGGCACAACGTTGGAATAAACAGGCACTTGTGGGAGTACCCAAGATAAATTGAGTCAGCTTTTCTTTCATTCCTTCTTAATCTGTGATAGATTATGAATTCTTTCGATTCATTGCTTTAAGCATAGAATTTGTATATGAAATTCTATTGAAAGCATATAACTTGTACAGTACACTAGTGCCGATGAGCACTAAGGCGTAAGGTGGGGTGGCAGTGACCCTGGGAACTTGAGGACGCCATAATAGGGAAAGGAGACATCCATGAAGGATGCTACCTAGACACAGACACATTTGGTTGAATTGTAGGCAGGAATGCGCTACAATGTGTGATTGTTTTGCGGGTGTTAAATGAGACGATGCGTTTGCTCTGTTAGCGGCGCATTGTGTGCTATGGTATAGACACAACTTATTTGACTATAGTAGAGAATGCATGTTGAATAGTGCAATGAATGGTAGTTTAGCCTAGGAATGGTTTGTAAAGTGAAAGAGAAAGCACGCATGGCGTGTAGAAAAGAAAGTAAGCCCATGGGTGATTGAAATGAAAAAGTTTAAAGACAAGAATAAACAGGGCCATGAGGCATGAGACCGATAGGAAGATGACCATGTGAGTGGGTCACGACTGTGCGGTATGCTATGGCTGAAGGAAGTGAGTTGTTGTTCCTAGAAAGTAAACAAAAAAAGAGGTGGTGTATGCCACAGTATAGAAGTAGAAATCTACGGACAGGAAAATCAGGATACGGTATATAGAAGGGCAAAGTGGCCGAACCATATGCCATAGAGATAGATGTTAAGAAGTAGAGGCATATGTAAACATGTAGAGCATGACCATATGCCGAGCAGGAAACAGGGTAAATGGGAAGGCACAGGTAAGGAGCCTAGTCCAACTCTGCGCTCGATCCATGAACTGCTAGTTCCTTAAGCAAACAAGGGGGAAAGATGGGATTAAACCCGACCAAACTCTCTTGGGTTGCTTAAGGAAGAGCATAAAGAATAGCATATTGATCACATGAGAAACTTTTGTAAAATCTTTTTGGTCTTTTCGGATGAGAGATTCTGAAAGACCCTCAAACTTTTCTTGAAAATACTAGGGATAACCATTGGAAGGCAAATTTTCATGAAAACTCTTTCTCAAATTGTGTCATTCCAATTGGTTAAACCCTAACCATTTACGAAAACCTTAGGCGTCATTTTCTAATAAATAAACTTGAATTAATTTTAAAACCCACAGGGTGCCTAAGAAAACAAACTCATGTGACCAATACCCTACCAATCAATAATCCTTTTACAGGTAAGCTGTATAAGAATGGTAGATGTAGTTGAGAAATCACTCGCTTGGAGTGATTAATGTTAAGTAGATATCGAAAAGCACTAGAGAGTGCTAAAGTACCAAGGGAGTATACAGGTAAACCTAAGGGTTACCATAGAGTGATAATGGACCCGAAAGTATTAGACCGAAGCAGTTCTAAAGTGGAAATGGGCGTAGCCCTTCGGGTACCGTCCAGAGATAAGAAAATGATTGCTATTGTGGTAGATAGCTCTCGAATGAGATAACGTGAGAGATAAACCCCAAAGGGACTCGTGGAGGCCCGAGGGGAGAGAAAGTAGACATGGATAAGTGGTCCCATAAGGAGGGAAGAGCGGAAGCTTATAGGACCCCAAAGGATAAATTTCAAGTAGGAGGTGGAGAACCAACTACTACCGTAAGTGCATGTATAGTACACAGATTGTAGTGGACATAGCTAGGTAAGCTAGTTCCTTAGGTCGGTGAACCGTAAATCCGTTAGTCTGAAGCCCGGGAATGGGTGGAGACTGAGTAGACAAACCAAACGTATAAGTGGCCATGTGGGTGCCATAAAGGGAAAAAATTAACAGTCAGGACGGTTAATCGAGAAAGAGAATTTAGTGAGTAACGAGTATGGAGAAATACTCGAAGAAAGAGTACCACGTAGGTACAAAATGGAAAAGAAGAGAGTGAATACGGGAACGGAGTCGGGTAAGCATCGGGGGATGCGAGCCAAATGACAAAATAGGTATGTTACCATTGGGGGCGATTGGAACCCAACGGGTAACACACTTGCAAGAGGCGGTATATGTTCGTGAACATAGGCCACACCGTAAGAAAGGAAAGAGTTAAACCGTGGAAGCAGATCCCATTTGGTCAAGGAGAGTAGAGCATGTCCGGAAAGGTTCATACTAGAGTTAACGGATCAAATATTCCAAGTAGGAATATAGGATCTAAGTGAGTTGAGGAGTTCGAGTGGGCCAAGTTAAGGTAAAAGCCAACGAAAACCCAACGAGTAGAGTTAGCATAGGATGTGCAACTCTAAGTGGACTAACCTGAGGATGGTATAGATCCACAGTCATAGTCGTGTTAAGCGAGGTCTTTGGATGTGAAGACCGAACTGAGCCTGAGGCAGTGTAATGAGTATAATGGTAAGGAGGAGACTGATGAGTTTCCATTATAAACAGAAATGACTACAAGTAGTAGTCAGAGAAGAGTCTAAGCCAGTCAGACATGGAGTAACCTGAAGTGGTTATGGAAACCACTAAGGGTAAGTGTAGAAGTTCGGAAAAGAAAGGGAAACACGAGTCATAAATGTAAGATCCTTTACCGTTTGGTGGAGAAACGGTAAGTGTAATACATAGTTGTGCTAGTGTCATGGCATTTAGCTTCGTCAGGACATGAGTAGGGTAAATCGAGTCGTTAGTGAGTGTAACAACCTCGGAAAGGTTGGGTACACTGATGGCACAAAGCATAAACACCTACGCAGGGTGCATGCCGTGTAAGCGGTAAGTCTAGATGTAGAGTAGAAGGTGTAGTAAGATGTAAGCGGACTTTTCTGGAGAATTCGTTTACAAAGAATATATCGGGGGAATACCAGTAGAAGGGTAGCTGCTCGGTAGTGGAGGATACTTAGGTACGGGGACTCCGATGTAGGGGACTACTTCGTCAGTTAGAGTTTATGGAAATAGAACCTAGTGTGCTATGCAAATAGCTAGTATCTTGGCGTGTTCCAAGACAGATATAAGAAGTCACTACGAAGGTAGTTAGCCGGACATGCAGATTGAGTCAAGGAAAGCCTCACCACAGCACCGGTGTTAGCTCTTTCTGAGGGCACCAGAGGGTTTGTGGTGTACTGTGATGCTTCACGAGTCGTGTTACGGTGTGTTCTTATGCAGCATGGCAAGGTGATTGCTTATGCGTCTAGGCAACTCCGGAAGCACGAAAAGAACTACCCAACTCACGATCTTGAAATGGCAGCGGTGGTATTTGCCTTGAAGATTTGGAGGCACTACCTTTATGGCAAAACATGTGAGGTATACACAGACCACAAGAGCCTTAAGTACATTTTCGAGCAGAAAGATCTAAATCTGAGACAACGCAGGTGGATGGAATTGTTGAAAGATTATGACTGCACGATTTTGTACCATCCTGGCAAGGTGAATGTGGTGGCAGGCGCTTTCAGCTGAAAGTCAATGGGTAGCTTAGCCCATATCAGTGAAGTACGAAGGCTGTTAATCTGGGAAATACATGATCTGGAACAGTTTGGAACTCAGTTTGAAATTGGAGATCCCAACTTGTTTCTAGGCCACATTCAAGCTAAGTCAGCTCTAATCGAAGAAGTAAAATCCAAACAAGATCAAGACGCCGACCTCAAAAAGATCAGAGATACAGTGGTTAAGGGGAAGAAGGACGACGTCTGATTCTCCATAGATGACAGTGGCATACTCCGGTTGGAAGGACGATTGTGTGTACCTATGGTGGATGGTTTGAAGGAAAGAATTCTTTGTGAGGCACACAAGACAACGTACATAATCCATCCGGGTAGTAATAAGATGTATCAGGATCTGAAAGAATTATACTAGTGGAATGGTATGAAGAAGGACATGGCAGACTACGTGTCTAGATGTCTAGTGTGTCAGCAGGTTAAGGCTGAACACCAAAAGCCCGCCAGAACACTTCAATAGATAGAAATTCCTGAATGGAAGTGGGAGAGAATTACTATGGATTTTGTGTTAGGATTGCCGCGATCTCAGACGGGATTCAATTCAGTTGGGTAATCGTTGATCGGATGACCAAGTCTGCACATTTCCTGCCAGTTAAGACCACTTACGGAGTGGGTCAATATGCCCAGTTGTACCTATCAGAGATAGTGAGGTTACACGGAGTATCGGTGTCGATTATCTCTGACAGGGGGCCACAATTTACCTCTCGATTCTGGAGAGCATTGCAGGAGGCATTGGGGACAAGGGTGGATCTGAGTACAGCATTTCATCCCCAGACAGACGGGCAATCTGAAAGAACCATTCAGATTTTAGAGGACATGCTTAAGGCATGTGTTATGGATTTCGGCGGAGGGTGGGAGAAATACCTTCCTTTAGCGGAGTTTGCCTATAACAACAGTTACCAATCTAGTATTCAAATGGCACCCTTGGAGAATGCGTGGGAAATGTTGCCTACCGTCTAGAATTGCCAGCGGAATTGGAAGGAGTTCATCCGGTGTTTCATGTGTCTATGCTTCGCAAGTACCTGCGATATCCCTCTCATGTAATCCAACCCCAGGAAGTACAACTAGCCGATGGTCTAACTTATGAGGAGATGCTAGTGGAAATCTTAGATCGCCAGTTGAAGAAGCTAAGATTGAAGGAGATACCATTGGTGAAAGTCTTGTGGCGAAACCATTCGGTTGAGGAAGCAACGTGGGAAGTTGAGGCGGAGATGAGCAGGACATATCCTCACCTATTTCAAGACTAAGGTTAGCATGTTAATTGAAATTCAAGGACCAAATTTCTTAAGGGGGAAGATTATAATATCCGGGAAATTTTTTTCGAAGTTTAAAATAAAATGAAAGGAAAGAAAAGAAGTAGAAAATAATTTTTGGATCTAATTCAGGACCTAAGGAATTGGAAACCTGAATTAAATGGGGAAAAGAGAGTAGGGAATATTTTTTGGGTACTTAATTGGGACTAAAAGAAAATAAAATTTATTGGAAAGAGAAGGGATTTAATTGGGGATATTTTTCCACCCCTTCTTTATTATAGTTATTATTATTAGAAATTAATTAATTATATATATATATGTACATTTATTTATTTAGGTGGGGTGCCGTGTACTTTAAGAGAGGAGAGGAAAGAAAAGAAAAGAAATATAAGGGAAGAAAATAAAGAGGAGAGCCTACAGGATTCAAAACAAAAGAAAGAAAAGAAAGAGAGAGAAAGAAGAGAGAGAGAGAGAGGAAGAGGCGTGAGGAAGAAGAAGAAGAAGGGTTGGGGTTCGCCGGAAACGTGACCGGAGAGAGCTAGTTGACGCCGAAAAAGTCACCGGAGTTCGGGTACGACGTCTCCTACACCTTCCACCAATCGAATCAAAGGTTGGTAATCCCAATTTCATTCGAAACCCTCAATTTCTTCATTTTAGGGATTTCTTCGATCCACCTTCGATTGGGTTGTTTCGAGGGTAGATTGAGACCTAGGAAGTGTGCTTGAACACTTAGTTGGAGTAAGAATCGAGGCTATACCCTCGGGTTTAGCCGAATTCGAATTTGGAAGGATTTGGGGTTGAAATTCTAAATATATATAAATTGGGGAAATTATTGATAATTAGGATTGAGCTTGGATTTGAGTAGATTGGCTTGGATTGGAATTATTGAAATTATATTGTTGAAATATTAGCTGAACAAGACCCGTGAAGAGCTGGCTCGAGGTTACTAAGGTTGAACCTTGACGTTAACGTGTCGGGTCCCTGCTCGGTTTCCCCAATTACACTTTAAGGGTGATATTAAGGGCTCCAAACCTATTATTTTCAATCATAAACACCTTAGAAAAATTCTAAATATGCTATCAAGCATAAGAATTATTTTAGGTACTTTCTTGTTTCTCAAGGATGGAAACTTGCGGAACAATAAAGTCCAAATTTTAAAGTGGCAATTTAATTCATTCGTAATTATTAGGAAACTTTAAGTAGGATCATTTAGAAGCATATCGAGGTTTAGTAACTCAAATCTAAGGCTCCAAAATCAATTCAAGGTGAGCAATAATTAGACGAAACCAAGTGTGTAGCACTTGAGACTCTCATGGAAGAGAGGGAAGACGGATAAGACCAAGAACTCGGTTCTTGGCAACGTCTAGGTGCATTTTTAGGCACGAGCATACCATAAGCATATGAGTTCCATATAGTTAAGATTGTTAACCAAGTAAATGCGTTTGTTAGGAAACCACGACTCATCCGGAGCGGGAGTTACTCCAGGACAAGTGCAAGGAAGCCGCCCAGGTGAGGGGTTTCCCATCCTTGCCCTACAGGGTTGATTGAGGATGTGGATATGTGGTTTGCCTACTTGCCTATTTGTAAGAATTGTTTAGTGGTTAACATGCTATTGTTGTTCCTAAATTATTATCCATGAAAGTTTTTGTATATGTGTGTTTGACTACAGTTAAACAGGTACTGGAGGGTATCCATGTGATGACATGAGGTAGGTCGAACAGTTCAAGCAAGGGGGTAAGTTGTTGATTGAATCCAAGGTTTGGTTTACCCTATTAATTAGAAACTCATTAAAGAAATCCTATAGAAGTAGTTAGTAAACGTCAACGTTTTATGGTAATTGAACTTAGGAAAGGCCTTAGAGCTAGGTTATGATCTAATCAAGGGTTTGGGTATTACATAAGGATTAAAACAATCTCATAAATTGATTAGTGAGTCATAGGGAGGTTCACACTACCTAGGTAAAGTCAGTCTAGGATAGTAATGGGTAGATAGAGTCAGAATCCCAGCTGAAGGCTCGGGAAGAGAAACAAGTCAGAAGAGATTGCTCGTTGAAGCCATTGCCCTAGCCTGGCACTAGGGTCAGTTAGAGATTAAAATATTTGCCCGTTGAGGCCATTGCCCTAGCCTGGCACTAGGGTCAGTTAAAGATTAAAATATTTGCCCGTTGAGGTCAATGCCCTAGCCTGGCACTAGGGTCAGTTAAAGATTAAAACATTTGCCTGTTGAGGCCATTGCCCTAGCCTGGCACTAGGGTCAGTTAAATATTAAAACATTTGCATGATGAGGCCATTGCCCTAGCCTGGCACTAGGGTCAGTTAAAGATTTAAAATAATTTGCCCGTTGAGGCCATTGCCCAAGCCTGACACTAGGGTTAGTTGAGTGTTTTACAGTTTTCAAATGATATGTTTAAAGTGTTTGCTTGTTTATGAAAAGCATGATAGAGGAGCATGATCCGTAGGTTTATCCATGATTTTATGTTATATTAATATTGCCTGATCGTAATATAACATTTGATAAACTGGACTTTTATGCGCATGTGATTGTGGGTGTTTCCCTTTCCCCAGCTGTAGTGGTACCTGCCGTTACGCCGAGGATGTGAAGCTTCTCACTGAGTCTGTTTCACTCACTCCCTCTGCTTCAATGTTTCAGATATAGGGATCGGGCAGGCATCGACGTCTGGACAGTGAGACAAACATCAGATCATCCTTACGCACTTGTTCGAGTGGGTGGACACCTTTTGGTTATTTTGATTCTTTTGGTTGTACATTATAAGTTGTAAGGGTTGTATAAATATATTTACAGCTTCCGATATGTACCTACTCTAGACTTGTTGGCTTCACAAGTATTTAAAGACAGGGTCCAGTTTGGGGATAAACTAGGATATACGTATGAATATATAAACTTCTGCATGTGAATAGGATAGATCGTACGCATTGAGGCGTACGGTCAATATGATATGGATATATATTATGTGTGCTTGCTGCATGTGAATAGGATAGATCGTACGTATTGAGACGTACGATCAACATGATATTAATATTTACATTATGAGTGCTGATGAATATACCTATACACTGGACTGAGCTGAAGCTGTATTGAGCGAACTGCGGATTGCAAGTTAATTAGGCCACCAGTGAGGTGTGGCCACTAGTATGATATATATATATATATATATATATATATATAATTTGTATAACAGGGTAGTTATAGTCATGTGAACAGGATAAGGCTTACGGGTTTAGATGTAAAAATCTATTCCCGTGCCAGTCACGTACTCCCGATTTGGGGTCGTGACACAATGGAGGTTGCTCTGAAAAATATTTGGGGTGTGTCCGACGGTTTTTGAGTTGAAGAGGTAGCCACAAGAACCTTTCAATTCTTCTTCAAAGACAAAGCACAGGTAGCGAGAATCCTTAATGGAGGACCATGGGTGTTTCGTAATTGTTGGCTTTTGCTGCAACGATGGCAACGAGATGCGGCAGCGGTGGAGCGAGGTTTCGGGTTTGTGAAGATATGGATTCAATTCTGGGGACTCTCGCCGCATTGTAAGACAGATTCGATGACAAGGAAGCTAGGAGCAATGATGGGTATGGTGATGGAAGCTGGAGTATATTTGTCACCACAGGAGCAAACTCGGTTCCTTAAGGTGAGAGTTGAGATGAAGATCCAAAATCCGTTAGTAGAACGGGTGACGGCAAAGAATAAAGTGGAAGGTCAATCTGGGTGGACTTTAAATATGAGACACTTGTGTTATTTTGCACTTACTGTGGTGTTGTTGGGCATGGGGAAGACGATTGCAACATGGCCAAGGATGATGAAAGTGTGGGTAGAAATAATTCGTTGAACTTGGGGCCGTGGCTCAAAGAAAATCACGTCGATACTAAGGTGGATGATAAGAAGGGATCGAAAGCAAGCACAAACGAAAGAAAGGCGAGGCATAGAAGGTGGGGAAAGTCGTTGTCGAAAACCGAAGCTGATGAATTAGTATGAAATATGTCGACGCTGAATATGGATGAGAACGTGAGAGGGGATGGGGATGACGGTGGTGACTCAGTGGTAACACTTGACACCGAAGTACATGAAATATCATCAGTTGGGGAAGGAGAGGGGTATAAGGTGAATGAGATACTAGATGAGGCAGATGGGGTTGGGAGAGTATCCGAGAAGGGAAGTAGGGTGAAGGGGTTGGCGAGTGAAGTGTACATGCCAAAGGTGGATTGTGTGACATCCAAAACATTATAGAGACCACACAAGGAGACAAGGAGAATGTGGATCCCAAGGTGGGTGGAGGGGGCGGTCAACATGGAAAAGAATAAAAACAAAGCCAAGAGAAAGGCAGGAATGCATAGTGGGTGGGGTAGGAATGAAACGAGATAGTGACGAAGAGGTGGGTGGCTATAACAAAAAGAGTAAGGGAGGCGAACTGTTGAAAATTACTGATGAACTGGCAGGACCTGGTAACCAGGCTTGCATGGCCCAATGAGTCTACTAACTTGGAACTGCCGTGGGCTTGGGAACCAACGGGCAGTAAGATCCATTAAGCTCCTATTAAGGCAAGCAAACCTGGATGTAATCTTTCTTTCAGAGACGAAGATGACAGTAGGAGAGGCGGAGGATATGAAGCGTCAACTGGGTTTTAATAACGGGATAATCTATCCTTGCGAGGGTTGTCGAAAAGGTGGTCATATGTTGGTATGGCATACGGTGGTTGATGTCACTCTTCTCTCGTTCTCAAGATATTACATTGATGTCTTGATTAAAGAACAAGACAGGGACAAGTGGAGATTTACTGGGTTCTATGGAAAACCAATTACCCACCTCAGGCATCACGGGTTGAACATGCTGGAGAGACTGAAGGATAAAGTTGATGAACCGTGGCTGGTGATGGGTGATTTCAATGAAATATTGAATGCTAGTGAACAACTGGGAGAGAATGAGAAGGCGAAAGGGCAGATGAAACAATTTAGGGATGCAGTGGATTATTGTAACCTACTAGATCTTGGTTTTTCAGGTTACCCATATACCTGGAGTGGCGGAAGAGGTGGTGGGAATATGGTGGAGGTCAGGTTGGATAGAGGGCTTGTAAATACCAACTAGTTGAACAAGTTTCCTAATGGAAAACTTTCGCACCTACAAAAGTACTCCTCGGATCATCTCCCAATCCTATGTGAGTTGGCAGTATATGGTAACGGTCGGGATAGCGTAAGACGCAAGAAGAAATATTTCAGATTTGAACAACTCTGGTAACATATGATGAATGTAGAGACCTGGTTGCCTCACATTGGCGAAGAAATTCAATAAATGCATATATGACTAATATCAATGATAATTTGAAGGTTTTACAAGTGCATCTGGGTGAGTGGAGTGGGAAAAAGTTCGGTCATAGACAGAAAGAAATTTTGAAACTTCAGAAGATGATTAATGAAGAGCACTATAGTAAGAATACTGACATGAAAAGGTTGAAGGAGTGGCAAACATCACTGGATAGGTTACTGAAAGAAGAAGAGATGTATTGGCGTCAGCGTTCTAGAGTTGCTTGGTTGAAGGAGGGGGATAGAAATACCAAATTTTTCCATAATGCCGCATCTAATCAAGCAAGGAAGAATAAGATTAACAGGCTGAAGAAAGATGATGGATATTGGGCTTATGATGAAAGGGAATTGCATAATATCGCGTTGAATTATTTTAATGGCATCTTTACATCTGCATATCCGAACCAGATAGAAAGGGTAACAGAGTCGATCTAGGTGAAGGTAACTGAGAATATGAATGAGTCATTTCTACAACCATTTACAGAGGAGGAGGTGAAACAATTCTTATTCCAAATGGGCCCAACTAATGCGCCCGGTGTGGATGGATACCCGGCAATTTTTTATCAGAAATACTGGGATGTAGTGGGAAAAGATGTCACAAGGGCGATGCTGAAATTTCTCAGTTACGGTATTTTTCAAGAGGAGATTAATAGTACTCACATTGTCTTAATCCCTAAGGTAAAAAATCCTGAGACCCTTGCTCAATTCAGACCAATTAGCCTCTGTACTGTGTTATACAAGATCATAGCTAAAACTATTGCCGACAGACTTAAACCATTATTACCTGAGCTGATTTTACTTAATCAGAGTGCCTTTGTTCCTAATCGCTAGATCACTGACAACGTGTTACTTGCTTATGAGCTTCTGCATGCTCTAAAAGGCAAACGATCAGGGAAAAAGGGTTTAATGGCAGTCAAATTAGATATGAGTAAAGCATATGACAGAGTGGAGTGGGTGTTTCTGGAGAAAGTCATGAGTAAAATGGGGTTTCATCCAGATTGGATTCGAAAGATTATGAGATGCATTACATCTGTCAGCTTCCAAGTGAGAGTTAATGGCAGTGATTCAAAAAGCTTTGTCCCACATCGAAGGTTGAGACAGGGTGACCCACTGTCACCTTACTTGTTTCTAATGTGTTGAAGACCTGAGTTCATTGGTTAGTGTAAGGGAGCAACAAGGTAGAATTCACGGGGTTAAAGCATCCTTTTATGGGCTGAGCATCTCTCACTTATTATTTGCAGATGATAGCCTAATCTTCTTGAGAGCTAAAGAGAATGATTGCAGAGAATTTAGGGATATTCTAAATTTGTATGAGCAGGCATCAGGTCAGAAAATTAATTTTGATAAATCTGCCTTATTTTTTAGCCCCAATTGTTCACCTCGAGTGATGGAAAATATTAAGGGTGTGTTACAGATCCGAAACCAAGCCTATAATGAGAAGTATTTAGGTCTGCCGAGATGATAGGGAGGAATAAGGGTAGCTCTTTTCAATCAATTAAGGAAAGAGTTAGGAAGAGATTATAGGGATGGAAAGAAAAATTGCTTTCTAAGGCAAGTAAGGAAACTCTAATCAAGGCAGTAGCACAGGCGATACCAACTTATTCCATGAGTTGTTTTCTGTTGCCTAAATATTTGTGCAGGCACTTAACACAGATGATGGCAAAATTTTGGTGGGGCTCTACTCAGAGCACATAAAAAATCCATTGGCTGAGGTGGGAGAAGATGACGATGCCCAAGAGTGCCGGGGGGTTGGGATTTCCAGATCTTGAAACTTTTAATAAAGCCTTCTTGGCTAAGCAGGTATAGCGACTGATGACAAATGAAGACTCTTTGCTCCATCAAGTCCTAAAGGCCAAATATTTTTCTAATTGTAATTTCTTACATGCTACCACAGGGGGTAATGCTTCTCAAACATAGCAGAGCATCCAGGCAGGGAAGGAACTATTGTGGCGTGGAATTATGAGATGTATAGGCGATGGGAAGACAACTCTGTTACGATATGACCCATGGGATTCCGAGCACAGGTAATCTTAACGGGTTAATGAACGAAGTTGAGGCTGTGAACATTTGGTGGGTGAGCGATGTGATTGACAAAGAGGCAGGGTCATGGAAGCTAGATGTGTTGAGTCGTATCTTTCCACCCAAAGTGTGTTCAAGAATTAGTCGCTTGCCTCTCAATCTTCTGTGGAGGGAGCACCGATGGGCATGGGCTGCAAAGCCGAAAGGGGTGTTCATGGCAAAACATGAACTTGTTTGAGAATCTAGCATGTGATGTAGGGAAGAGCTGGTAGAACTTGGAAGCAAATGTGGAAGAACCCAATTTTTCCTCGGTTCAAACTTTTTACATGGCGAGCGTGTAGGAATATTGCGCCCACCATTGTTGCTTTGAGGAACAGGGGAGTAGAGGTGGATGGGGGATGTGCGTGGTGTGGTAGTGAGGAGGAAGACATATATCATGCTCTCATTTCTTGCCCCAACATTCAGACAGTATGGGACACATCGCGATTTGATTTAACGGTCGTCGGTATCATTCAACAGTGTTGTAATGGCTTGCGGTGGAAGGGAAAGAATGGACGACTGAGCAACTCGGGCTCACGATGATGGTAATCACACAGATCTGGAACATGAGAAATGCACGGCTGTTTCGGGACGAAAGGCCATAGCTAGCGACTGTATGGGCAACGATGGGAGAAACCGGATTTTCCATTTGTTAAATTAAATGTTGATGCAGGTTCTGTGTTGAACAATGGTGGCACGATTAGAGGAATTTTGAGAGACTGCAATGGGTTGGGGCTTGGAGCATTTGCACACAGGATTCATGGGAGTCTCTTGCTTATGGGTGGAAGGTGACAATCAAATTGTTGTTGACTTGTTAAATGAAGATATATAATGACCACCCCTCCATGCTGATGGCGCTACGCAGGAGCATTAGGGAAAAGATGACAAAGCTGCGTTTTTCTTTATTTAAATGGGTTCCTGTAGATGCTGCAATAGGAGTGCTCATTTTATTGCTAATTTTGTTAAGGATTTTAATTATGATTTTAAGTGGACTCATAGTTTGCCTTTTATTTCTTTCTGATGTATTGAGATTATATCTCTCTCATTTTGATGAAATATAATTATGCCCAGGTACCGTCCTGGTTTATCAAAATATATATAATTTTAATTGGCTTTTTAATAGGAAATTTTTTTAACAAGATATGAGATTTATTTTAATTGTAAACTAATCTATTTATAACCAAATTTTTATTGGATTGATATTAAGCATTGGATTTATTATAAGTTATCCAATTACAAAATTCCTAATATGCATTATTATATATATCGCTTAAATTTTTTTTCTAAGTGTTTTCGTTTAGGATGCAAATCTTAGAAATTAAATTTTTTTAGACAAAACTCAATTGGGGTGTTGATATATATAGGGTTTAAATAATATGTAAAAATAGTAAAAAAACGAACATATACTCACTCATTGTTAATTATTCTTAAATTTTTTAATTAGAAAATAGCACAACTGATTATATCTCATTGTTCTTTTTTAAAAGTTTTCTCTATATATATTTCATTTTGATTAGAAAATCAGATAAATATAAGAAATTGTGCCTCTATCTAATTATCCCTTTAATTTTTTCCATTCTAAATGTTTTTATTGATTAATTTCGTTTTATAACCCATTGAAACTTTTCAAACTATGATTTTTAATCATTAATTTTATTTAAATAATTTAAAAAGTAATTTAATTGTCTTTCCATATAATAAGGATAAATTACACTTTTGCGTCCTGTGTTTTAGCCCATTTTTAATTTGGTGATCTGTGGTTGCATTTTTTTTCAATCAAGTGCCTTGAGCTTTGCACCATTAACAAATCTGTACCCTCTGTTTTTAAACTGTTAATTATTTAACAGTACCGTTAATTATTTAACGGTAGTGTATGTGAGAAGTGTGATTTTGGAGATTGAAATGAAAATTTTGATGTTGAAGAAGAGGTGAAATTATGATTTTTTGAAAAGATAAAAGACCAAAATAAATATTTGATCATTTTTTTTATAAAACTATCAAATTCATTCAATTATATAATGTGGTAATAGTGTACCAATAAATATAATTGATTCATTCAATTATAATTGCCACATCATCATCTTCTCTCCTTCATCAGCATCATTATCATCATCATCTGGGGTGATGTGTCAGTGATGTGTCATGCCACGTCATTAAAATATGACATGTAGAAGAGAGGGTGTGCCATATAAGCATGACACGTCATCATTTAACGGCAAAAAGTTAACGGTGTTACGCTCGAGGATCAAAATCGACCAAAAAAAACTTTGAGGACCAACATTAAACTTTTGAAACATTGAGGACCAACATTAAACTTCATGCAAACATTGAGGACCAAAATAGACCTTTAGCCAAACTAAATTACATAGTAGTAATATATAACTTTATTTATTAACGTGGGGTTGATCTAAGTGGTAAGCAGTTTGGTATTGCTTAAACAAGATCTTATGGATGCAGCTATATTCCCATTGGGAGACTCTCTCATTATAGCCAAGTGCACGATGTAGGTCAAATTCAGATTAGTCGAAACAGTACCTCGGATACTAGGCGGACAAAAAAAAAATAACTTTATTTAGGAAGCAAATTGTTAATGTAGTTAGAATCTAAGTTATTAATGGTGCATTATTGTCCCCTTAATCTATACCATGGAAATTAATTATTCTTTTCTAACCTTTTTATTATTTTTTAGGTAAAATATATTTGGTACCCCTTAACGTTTGAACTTTTGATCAAATATGTCGCTAGCTAACATTTGATTGCGTTCAATTATGCCTCAAACGTTTCATTTTTCGAGTAATCTTATCATTTTCACTAACACCATTAAAAGACATAACGGTTGTGACTTACGTGGCGTAACACCGTTAAATAGAAACTTCTTCCATTGTTGAAGATGAGTCAAATCGCCAAGTTTCAAAGCAAAACGATGGCAAAAATGATGCTTCTAAGGTGATGCTCTGTAAAATTTGAAAGATGAAGAGTTAGGTGCGTCATTTTTTGCTCTGAAACTTGGCGAATCGACGCATGTTCAATAATGGAAGAAGTTTCTCTCTAACAGTGTCACGCTACGTAAGCCACAACCATTATCATTTTATAAATGTTGTTAGTGAAAATGATAAGATTGTTTGAAAATCAAAACATTGGTGATGTAATTGACCGCAATGAAACGTTATAGGCATATTTGATTGAAGGTTCAAACGTTAGGGGTACCAAAGATAGTTTACCCTTATTTTTTACTATTTTCTAATAATTTCTTCCATGGTTCTCTTCTTCTTCTTCTTCTTCTTCTTGTAATACCCCGGAAAATTTCGAGGATTAAAGAATGATTTATTTAAAATTTTGAGGATTTAAGAATGATTTATTCCGAGGCTAGAAATTAAAACCTTAGAAAAAAATAAAATAAAATAAAATATATGTGAAAGTTAAAAGAAACCGAAAAGAAATTTTTTCGAGGTTTAAAATAAAATGAAAGGGAAAGAAAAGAAGTAGAAAATAATTTTCAGGATTTAATTCAGGACCTAAGAAATTGGAAACTTGAATTTAATAGGAATTGAAGGGATAATATGAAATTGATAAAATTGTGAAATTGAAGTTAAACATTTTGGCTAAAGAAAATAAAAAAAAATAATTTAGAGTGAAATAAAATTTTTGGGATATAATTAAGATTTTAATAGTTTTTTTTTTGTTTCCCAAGGTATCCCCCAGCCCGACAGGCCAAGGACTAATCCTCCGCGGATCTGAGCTCCATTTAAGGGTTTGCCGCCGGCCAATTGGTTGCTGCATACACAAGGTGGGATGCGAACCCCCAACACTTGCTTAAGCGACCTAGTGAGCTAACCACTAGACCAACCAAGCTTGGTTAGATTTTAATAGTTTTAGAGTTGAGAATTTAAGGAATTAAAATAAATATGAAAATTAGATAGAAAAATTATAATTTTATTCAAAAGTGGTCATATGAATTATTCAAAGCTTATAGTTTAAATTTGAGAATTTTTCGAAAATAAAAATCATATTGGGTAGGAAATTTTCATCTGCAAGACACTCAATAATAGATATTTTTAATAGGCTTATTATTAGCCAAAAATTTCAAAATTTTCCTATTCTTACCTACAAATAAATATAGTTAAGAAAATCCAATCAAAACTCTATTTCACCATACCCCAAAAGTTGTCAATTGCCCAAGCTACCTTTAAATTCTCAAACCCAATTTTTGAGCACCATATTTTTGCTCCAGCACGCCACTCCTTCTTCCTCTTGTTATTCTCTTCTCTTTTTCATTCTTATGTGATAGGCAAAGGAGAAATGCCAAAATCTCCCACTTCCCACCACTTCCTTTGCTTCCAATCATCATTCCTACGTTTCTTCAAGTCTCCTCCACCATTGTTGAGCTCCAAGAAGCTTGGGCAATCTTCCAAAAACCCCAAATTCGGACTTGTAAGTGGTAAGTTCCAAAAATCATGTCTCCACTTCTTAATCATGATTTTCTTGTTATGAATGAGTTACTCATTGATAATATAGCACCCTAGGACTCCTTTAGGACATAGAGAACCCACAAATCATAACTTACATAGATGTTTTTACTCTATGAACCCTAAGGTACGGATTTTGCCATTTTGGAAAGAATTGTGGATTTTATTAGAATTGTTGGTTTGTTTGGGTTCCAAATGAATTGCTTACACTTTTTAAATGAAATGGGAGATTGCCCAATGGTTGGATTTTTTTATGTGTGGACCCATGGTGAAAATGAGAAGTTTCCATATTAGGCAAAATCCTTCATTGAAGGAGCTTGGAGAGTGAGCAAGTGGCAAGAATTGTTTACTTAAGCATAAATTGTTTTTAACTTAAAAAAAACTCTAAATGATGACCTTAGCTTAATAAGGGGTTTTGGGTTAGCCTTGAATGTAGTTTTAAGTTGCTATGTAATTATGAATTTAGAATATAGTGGAAATGATTATATGCGATATGACTTATGTGGTGAAATAGAAGTTGATGTATGAAAATTGATATGGATTGAATTGGTTCTATGTGATAGGATTCAAGTACTTCCTTGGAGACAAGAGTGCTCAAAGGGAATGTTAAGTAAAGTGACCAAGGTGAGGGTTCTTCCATCTCTGCTCCTAGGGTTGTGTGAAAATACGGCTTCTGCATGTGAATAGGATAGGTCACACGCATTGAGGCGTGTGATCAATATGTATATTTTATGCAGGTGTGTGATTGAATATATATGCTTGACTGTACACAGGGATTCTGCATGTGAATAGGATAGATCACCCGCCTTTAAGCGCATGATCAATATGTATATTATATGTACGTGTGATTGATTATGTGTATATGTATAGACTGAAGCGGCGTTGAGCGAGCCGTGGATTGTGTGCTACTTAGGTCATCGGATAGGGATGACCATATAAATACTATATTGTTTGTATTAGAAATGGGTAGTTACGCATATATAAGAATGCCAATCAGGGATTAGAGGCTTACGGGATAGGAGAAATCCTACCTCCCGTGCCGGTCACGGGCGCCCGGTAGGGGGTCGTGACAAACTTGGTATCAGAGCCAGGTTACTTTAAACTGTATGAAGCCATAGGTATGACCGGGTGTCGGTTTACCCCTCTTTGTGTACCCGGGCACAACGTGGGAGTAAAGGCTGTACTCGAGGCCGAGGCAGAGGTCGTGCTCGAGGTCGAGGAAGAGCACAAGTAAGAGGGGAAGAGAGGGGACAGTCACTGGAACCTCAACCTCAAGTAGAGACAGGTGCACCTTCCGTGGCGGAAATGCTCACGGCAGGATTTCAGGAATTAAGAGAAGAAATGACTAGGCAAATACAAAGGGAGGTACGCCGGTTAATAGTCGGCGGGGAAGAACAAGAGAGGGTTCCTAGCAATCAAGAGATGGAAGTTGTTGAGGAAGAGGATAGGGAATGGCAACAACCACAGGGAATGCCTCGTGAACCGCGGGCAGCACCCAGAGAGCTGCCAATTTCAAAATTTTTGAAGCTTCATCCACCCACTTTCTGCGGAACTAGTGAGAAAGAGGATCTGCAGTACTTTATCAGAGATGTGGTCAGAATTGGGCGCATGCTGAGGTGCTCAGGCCATGAATTGGTGGAATTAGCTTCATTCCAGCTGAGGGGAGCAGCTAGAGTATGGATAGAGTCCGTACAGACGAGGTATTCACGCAGAGTGGCACCGATGACCTGGGAAGATTTACAGAGGGAATTCCTGGGTCGGTTTCTACCTGAAGGTACCAAGGATGCAAAGCGTCAGCAATTCGAGGAATTGTGGATGACGCCTAACATGACCGTGACGGAGTATGAGTTACTTTTCACAGAACTAGCTCAATTCTCACCCGAGTTGGTTCCTGATGAAGAGGCGAGGATCAAGAGATTCATACACCGACTCACGGAGCCGTTGTTTACTGCTTTGCTACCGTAGAGGAGACAGTTTGAGACTTTAGCTCAAGCAGCAGACTGTGCTAGAATGATTGAAACCAGGAAGAGGTATGGGACATCTGTTGATCCCAAAGCGAAGTTAATTACAGGTAGTGACAACCAAGGAGGTGGAAGTAAGAAAAGGAAGACAACAGGTGGAGGTGCAGGATATTCAGGGTCCGCAGGAGGACAATCCTCAACTACCACCTATGAAACAGGTACAAGAGGTAATATCCAAGGGGGAGAGAGAGAGCAAGGGGGTGGAAATGCTGGTAAGACAAAGCCTCAGTGTGCGACTTGCGGCAGATTTCATTCCGGTATATGTCGGAAACTGACAGGTGGATGCGACCATTGCGGCCAGATGGGCCATATGGCTAGAGAGTGTCCAAAGAAGAAAGAGGGTACAAGTGTGAGAAGCAATCCGACGCCGAGGCGTACACCTATTCCAGCTCCACCAGTGAGAACTGTGCCACCATAGGTAGCAAGTACAGGTGCAGCTAGAGGCCGTGGTGCAGGGTCTAGTGGCCGAGGGCCAGGGGCGGTAGGTGGAGGACAGGCGCGGGTATTTGCACTCTCTCAGCAGGATGCTCATGCATCAAATGCAGTTGTGACAGGTACTCTTATTGTCTGCTCTCTTGAAGCACGAGTCTTATTTGATTCCGGCTCCACTCATTCCTATGTGTCACATGCATTTGCCTCTAAATTCAACAAAAGTCCATCTAGAATGGAAGAAACAGTACTGGTCTCTACACCAATGGGAGAATCGGTACAAGTAGAATATGTGCATAAGTCTTGCATTGTGGAGGTCGATGGTCATGAGACTGTGGCAGACCTTCGGTTGTTGTGTATGGTTGATCTTGATGTGATCCTCGGAATGGATTGGTTGTCGTCTTGCCATGCGGTTGTGGACTGCAGGGCTAAATGTATAAAATTTAATATGCCAAAAGAGGAGCCTTTTGTGATACGGGGTGATGGAGCTGCACCGTATCCAAGCTTGATCTCGGCTTTGAAGGCATCCAAATTACTTGCAAAGGGTACTTGGCATTCGTCCAAGATACCACGAAAGAAGTACTTTCACCGACTCAAGTACCTGTAGTGCGAGAGTTCTTGGATGTATTTCCAGAAGAATTGCCGGGGTTGCCGCCCGATCGTGAGATTGAATTTGGAATTGAGCTGTAACCTGGTACTCAGCCTATCTCCACACCACCTTATTGTATGGCTCCGAAAGAGCTGAAGGAGCTACATACACAATTGCAAGAATTGCTTGAAAAGGGTTTTATAAGACCCAGTTTCTCTCCTTGGGGCGCACCGGTCCTTTTTGTAAAGAAGAAGGACGGATCTTTGCGGTTGTGTATCGATTACCGAAAGTTAAACAAAGTAACGATCCGCAATCAATACCCACTGCCGAGGATAGATGACCTATTTGATCAGTTGCAGGGTGCGAAGCGGTTTTCCAAAATTGATTTGCGATCTGGGTATCACCAATTAAAGATTCGTGAATCAGACATACCTAAGACCATATTCCGGACCCGATATGGACATTACGAGTTCTTGGTGATGTCCTCCGGATTAACTAATGCTCCTGCAGCGCTCATGGACATGATGAACAGAGTCTTTAAACCATTTCTGGACCGATTTGTCATTGTCTTCATTGACGACATATTGGTTTATTCAAAGAATTCTGAAGAACATGCTGAACACTTGAGACTAGCCTTACAGAGGTTGAGAGAGGAAAAACTGTATGCCAAGTTCTCTAAGTGTGAATTCTGGCTTGACAGAGTTGCCTTTTTGGGTCACGTGGTATCATCAGAGGGAATCCACGTTGATCCAAGTAAGGTAGAGGCAGTGAAGAATTGGTCCCAGCCTACCTCTGTTACAGAGATTCGCAGTTTCTTGGGTTTGGCGGGATATTATAGAAGATTTGTGCAGGATTTCTCTAAGGTTGCTGCACCTATGACTAGATTGACTCAGAAAGGAGTGAAGTTTGTATGGGATGACAAGTGTGAGCAGAGTTTTCAAAAGGTGAAGGACAGCCTCACTACCGCTCCGGTGCTGACATTACCTGAAGGCATAGGAGGGTACGTGGTATACTGTGATGCGTCGAGGATCAGGTTAGGGTGTGTCTTGATGCAGCATGGCAAGGTGATTGCGTATGCATCGTGACAACTGAGGAAACATGAGAAGAACTACCCGACTCACGACCTCGAAATGGCGGCTGTAGTATTCGCTTTGAAAATATGGAGACACTACTTATATGGTGAGACTTGTGAAATTTATACAGACCACAAAAGCCTCAAATACATTTTCGAGCAGAAAGACTTGAACTTGAGACAACGTCGATGGTTGGAGTTGTTGAAAGACTACGACTGCACGATCTTGTATCATCCAGGAAAGGCTAATGTGGTAGCCGATGCTCTGAGTCGGAAATCCATGGGCAGTCTTGCTCATATAAGTGAAGAAAGGAGACCGTTGATTAGAGAACTGCACGAGCTAGAGCAAACGGGAACTCAGTTTGAGATTGGAAGTTCCACCTCACTTTTAGCCCATTTGCAAGCTAAGTCCTCTTTGGTAGAAGAGGTGAAGGCTAGGCAAGATGAAGATACCGACCTCAAGCAAATCAGGGATACCGTAACTAAAGAGAAAGGGGACGACGTCCGATTCTCTATAGATGATTCTGGGATACTTCAGTTGGAGGGACGGTTGTGTGTCCCTATGATTGATAACTTGAAAGGAAGGATCCTTGAAGAAGCACACCGGACAGCGTATACAATCCATCCGGGAGCTAATAAGATGTATCATGATCTGAAACAGTTGTATTGGTGGAATGACATGAAAAAAGATGTCGCAAACTATGTAGCTAGGTGTTTAGTGTGCCAGCAAGACAAGGCTGAACACCAGAAACCCGCTGGAACCTTACAACAGATAGAAATACCTGAGTGGAAATGGGAGAGGATAACAATGGATTTTGTAACAGGGTTGCCAAGATCACAACGGGGATTTGATTCGGTTTGGGTGATAGTGGATCGCATGACTAAGTCCGCCCACTTTCTGCCAGTTAAGACCAGTTACGGAGTGAGTCAATATGCACAGATTTATCTATCAGAAATCATTAGATTGCACGGTGTGCCAGTGTCTATAATATCTGATAGGGGTCCACAGTTCACTTCCAGGTTTTGGAAGTCATTGCAGGAAGTGTTGGGAACTAGAGTTGATCTGAGTACTGCGTTCCACCCACAGACCGACGGGGAATCAGAAAGAACCATTCAGATTCTTGAGGACATGCTGCGGGCGTGTATTATGGATTTCGGCGGAAGTTGGGAAAAGTATTTACCCTTGGCTGAGTTTGCGTACAATAACAGTTATCAAGCAAGTATTCAAATGGCACCTTTCGAGGCTCTGTACGAACGTAGATGCAGATCCCCAATTGGGTGGTTCGAGGTTGGAGAAGCTAGCCTAGTCGGCTCGGAATTGTTACAAGATGCCTTGCAGAAGGTAAAATGTATAAGGGAGAGATTGCTGACGGCTCAGAGTAGGCAAAAGTCTTATGCAGACAATCGAAGAAGAGAACTCGAGTTTGCCATTGGTGATCGGGTGTTCTTGAGAATATCACCAATGAGAGGTGTAATGCGGTTCGGTAAGAAGGGGAAGTTGAGTCCTCGATATATCGGACCGTTTGAAATCTTAGAACGAATTGGGAATGTAGCGTATCGGTTGGAATTGCCTACAGAATTGGAGGGGGTACACCCTGTCTTTCATGTATCAATGCTTCGGAAGTATCTTCCCGATCCCTCGCACGTGATTCAATCGCAAGACGTGCAACTAACCGAAAATATGACGTATGAAGAGGAGCCAATGGAAATCTTAGATCGGCAGTTGAAGAAACTCAGAACGAAAGAGATTCCATTGGTTAAAGTTCTGTGGAGAAACCACTCGACCGAAGAACCTGCATGGGAGGTCGAGGGTGAAATGCGCAGGAGGTATCCTCATCTATATCGAAACTAAGGTTAGTATTTTGTTTGAAATTCAGGGACCGAATTTCTTAAGGGGGGAAGATTGTAATACCCGAGGATATTTAATTAGCGTCGTTGGTCTAATTTAATTAATTAATTTAGAATGTGGAAGATGAGATAAAAATACACACTACCCTATTACCTACTATGTTGTGAATACAAAGTTTTTTAGATCCTAATATTTATTAATAATCAGACTTACTTTCTTTTAATATGTATATATTAATTAATTATATAAATGTATATATATGTAAAAAAAAAAAGAAATCAGACTTTCTTTTAATATATATCTAATACATTTATATATATATATATATATATATATATATATATATATATATAAATGTATTAGATAAGAGAGAGCAGAGAAGAGAGAAGAAAAGAAAAGAAAGAAAAGAAACGTGAGAAGGAGACGGAGGAAGAAAGGAGCACGAGAGGGGAGAGGGGAAACGTGAGAGAAGTGGAGGAGCAGCTGGTGGCACGAACGGCGGACGACGGCGGACGCGTGGTGGTGGTCGGACGTCCACTGGAGCCGGAAAACGCCATCGTGGTGGCTGGAGGAGAGAGAGTGATGGACTAGAGAGAGAAACAAGAGAGAGAGAGCCTTCTCGCCGGAGAACACGCCAGAAAACGCCGTCTCTTCACCGGGGAAGGTAGCTGGGAGTCTCCTCTACTCCATATCGTCCTTCTAACCAATTGAATCGAGGTGAGAAGTCCCGAAACTCTCAAACCCCAATTTTATCAATTTTAGGGATTTTTGGAAAGGCCCCAATTGATTCAATCTGAGTATTTTGGGTCCTAAATTGAAGTATATGCATGTTAGGAAGTGAGTTGGAAGCTTAGGAACCGAAACCAAATTGATGGAATTTATCCGGGTTTGAAAAAGTGTAGGAAAATGTGGTTGTTAAGGTTTAAGGGTGTTGTGGAATGACTTGGGGTGCATTGAAAGGGTGAATAATAATTATATAATTATTAAAAAATTATTGGAATGTACGAGGGATTAAAACCCGAGTAATTTCCGTCTCACCCGGAACCCCGTTCGGAGAAAAAGAGACAATTTTCTAATTTTACGCGAATTCGGGTATGTGTATTCATGTGTAGGTGAAGTGTTCAGGGTTATTTTGATATTGGATAAGTAGAATTTATGACTCTTGAGCCATAAATTCAAGACTTGGGTAGTGGGAACTTCACATGGACACGTAGAGGTGAAATTGGGTAACCTTGCATTCCCAAATTCAACGTTTCCGAATAGCGTGATTAAGAGAGGGTTGGACACGAATTAGAAGCATGCTAGGTGTTCCGAAATCTAGTTGAGGGCACTCCAAGCCAACAACTAGCCTATGGAATTAATTAGAAAGAATTTGAGCATTAGCATTACATGTACACGATAGTGGTTGAATTTTCAAGTCTTTGAATCTCTCAAGTATATGTGTATAGGGCACCAAACTGTGAGTGGACTTTCGGGCGCACCGAGAGCCGATCAGAGGGGCCAACCAGGTGAGGGGCTTTCCTATCCTTGCCCTATAGGGTTGACTGCGGATATGGATATATGGTTTGCCTTCTTGCCTATTTGTAGGAATTACATGTTAGATAACATGCTATTGTTGTTCCTAAATTACAGTATATGTGAAAATGTGCTATATGTGTGTATGTGAATTGTAAAAATGCGAACAGAAGGTCCTTGGGACCTATACGACACCGGGGGTAGGATCGAGTAATTATTATTTGAAGGGTGTGGTTTTGTAAGTAAGTCCTTAAAGAGAATAAACCTAGGTGACCTTGTTCTGAACCAAGAGTCCAAATTAGAAACCACTTGGAACTCTAAATTGCCTAAGAAGAAGTAAAATGAACAAGTAGTGGTCCATAGGGGTCATTTATTGTGCAACGCTGGAACCGAGTCTATCACGGGTAGTCCGGGTAGATTGAGTCTCTTGTCTTGAGTCAAACCACAGGAATACAAGTATTTGAGTACACCACATTGTGGCTATTGCCTTGGGAAAACCGAGGTCAGGTGAGTCGCCGGCTATTGCTCCAAGTGAAGTCTTGGGGTCAGACTATTGTTCCAAGTATAGTCTTGGGACCAGGGGTTCCTAGAATGATCAACTAGGTTCCCATATTGCTCACGTGAGATATTGCCTTCGGGCCAGATTCTCTCCTAAAGGAGATATTGCCTTCGGGCCAGTTTATGATTATGATTACTTGAATACAGAGGACTACATGGAATTATATGTCAAATCACGATATGATGTATGTGTGAATTTAAATGTATGTAAATCCATGCTTTAAATTCTTTATTGTGAATATGATAATAGCTAATTGCCTGACCACTTAATATTTGGAAATTTAATCAGTTATATGCGTATGTGTTTGTGATTGGCTCCTTTTCCCCAGTTGTAGTGGTACCCGCTACTACACCAGGGATGGGAAAGCCTCTCACTGAGTCTGTTTGACTCACCCCAATTTTAAATGTTACAGACACAGGTGGTATAGGCATCGGAAGCGCTTCCACTTCATCCCAGGGAGGCGGACAGACTTAAAGACCGCACGCATTGTTCGCGTGGGTAATACTGCTATATGTATTTTGACAGGATATATATGTATATGATTCATTTTGGTATAGCATTATTTTGTACAGCTGCTATATGCATATGTGTATACGTCACACTCTAGAATTGTCGGCTTCATACAGATTAAAGATTGGTCTGGTTGTTGGGATCATAGGTTATGATATGATGAATATCATGCGTATATATATATATATATATATATATATGGATGTGACTTCCGCATGTGAATAGGATAGACCACTCGCACTGAGCGTGTGGTCAATATGTAAATTATATATATGTGTGACTGAATACTTGATTGTGTGAAAATACGGCTTCTGCATGTGAATAGGATAGGTCACACGCATTGAGGCGTGTGATCAATATGTATATTTTATGCAGGTGTGTGATTGAATATATATGCTTGACTGTACACAGGGATTCTGCATGTGAATAGGATAGATCACCCGCCTTTAAGCGCGTGATCAATATGTATATTATATGTACGTGTGATTGATTATGTGTATATGTATAGACTGAAGCGGCGTTGAGCGAGCCGTGGATTGTGTGCTACTTAGGTCATCGGATAGGGATGACCATACAAATACTATATTGTTTGTATTAGAAATGGGTAGTTACGCATATATAAGAATGTCAATCAGGGATTAGAGGCTTACGGGATAGGAGAAATCCTACCTCCCGTGCCGATCACGGGCGCCCGGTAGGGGGTCGTGACAGATATGATAATAAATCTATTTGGTGATATCTCTTTAATAGATATATAGCTAGATGAATATGTAATAGATTATATATAATAAAAAAAGTAAATGTTTATTGGATAAATTAAATGTTGGTCATAGTTTTAAATACGTTGTATATGTGCCGTATAAATAATTTATATATATATGATTAAATATGCTGTATTTATTTTTATGTGAATTATTGTTTTTTACTTTATGGCAATGAATTATATGAGATTTATTTTAATTGTAAACTGATTTATTTATAACCAAATATTTTTTGACCAAATTTTTATTGGATAGATATTGAGCTTTGGATTTATTATAAGTTATCCAATTACAAAATTCCTAATATGCATTATCATCTATATCGGTTAAATTTTTTTCCAAGTTTGCATTTTCGGATGCAAATCGTAGAAATTAAGTTTTTTTAAGACAAAACTAGATTAGGGTGTCACGACCCCCGTTTAGAGGACCGTGACCGGCACAGACACAGGGAATACCCCCATGCCTGTAAGCCTTATCACCTAATTGACAGAATATCTATTATTGAAAATACATTCACATGCATTATAATACCATGGCTACACCGAAATGGTGGCCTATCCTCGGCAAGCAAATCCACGGCCAGTGCCGCTTCAGGATATAGATATAGGAAAACACACATAATATATATAACCTGTGTACTGGCTACACATCCGAAGATGCTGCCTATCCTATTCACATGCAACAGATATATGTATATATATATATTTTTGGAAACAAGTTTTCCCTGCATCGTAATCTAACGGATCCTGATCTTTAAGGTGTGTGAAGCTGATAGTTCTAGATTTAGTGATACAATATAATTGGGTACGTCTACCCTTTACTTTATGATACAATAATAAAGTAAATTAAATTACAATTACACTTTATTCACCCACATGAACAAGTTGTGGGTCTTGGAAAAGTGTTGCTCAACCCTCGTTCCACCAAGACTTCTTCCACCTGTACTTAACCTGTCTCTGTGTAGTAAAAATGAGGTGTGAGTCTTAACCACGTGACTCAGTGATGACTCTCCCATCCCCGACGCAAGGTGGGTGCCATAGCGCTGGGTTTGGGAGTCATACACAATCACATGCAAAAACAACTAGTTACTGTTGTTAGCATACATTCTTGGTGATCACACAACAATAGAGATTTCATCCAAACACTCACATGCATTTAATAACTGTAAACATGCAGTAGTTTAATCCACGTCATCAATCAGCAAGTAAACATGTAACACATAGTACCGGCTTTTACTTACCGGTCTTCTCACGTTCAGCATGTTTGAATCAAACAAGACTTTGTGATGACGTATTCCTGTACGTCACCACTCTGCTGCACAATCAACAATTATATGCAAACACAGACAATTCTTTAAGTACACGCAGACACTATAACATACATCTACTTAACTTCCCCCACTCTGGGGTATTTACTAGCCACTACATGACTTTTCTACCTCGAACCCGTGCACTCGGGTTGCTAGCCACCAGGTGGCAAAACATACTTAACCCATTCAATTGGGTACTGGTCACCTCGTGACAATTCTATTAATCAAACACAATCAACTTCTACCTATCAAACAACTGATATGTAGCCACCACGTGGCACGTCTTGACCCCATGCTGCGGGGCAATAGCTTGAGCCCACTCGTCCATTACCCAACCAGGCCACATGGCGGGCACGACACGACGTCTCGAAGCATGGCCACTGACACACCCTGGACCAACTCCACAGGATGGTTTCTCTTTTACTAGGTTAGGCTCACAGTTCGCCTGTAGGTTCCTCCCGTGTCTCCTTACCTTTGTCTCACATATTAATAGGATTCTTTGTATCTTTCCTGAAGGATCAACAATTCTTCTCCTTATTAATATGTACAAGTATCCTCAACAGGATATAACTCATATACCCGTCCAGATGCACTCTCTGAGCCTCAAGCTATCGTCATAGCAATATAAAATCTTTCTGACCCTATTGTCAGGATAGGGCAATGACCATCGTCATGGTGATTATAAAACTGAGGTCTCAAGTGCCATCTGACGCTGTTCTAGTCGATGTCTCACAACGCTAGTATAATCAAATCCGAAACCCACCAATAACTCCCTTTGCATGATTATAATTTAAGTCACCGTCGTGACGAGTTTTCAAAATGAAAGGTTAGTCCTTCCGTACAAGGACTCTTGCCACCGTCGTGGAAAAAGATTTAATAAAATACTCATCATGCCTCCGGAGTGTATGAGTTGGATTTGTAACACACCAATCATAGCAAACAATTTCTCTCTACTCCTATGTCTTCCTATCTAAGCTACTTTCCACAACCTAATTTCTAGTTCCTTTGTTCATTTAACATTTTATACCTCTAGCTAACACATACCAGACAAACAAAGAATGTACATACTCATGTAATCCACATAAGCATACAACCCTAGGAGCAGAGATGAAAGAGCCCTCACCTGGGCGACCTTCCCTTGCACCTCCAAGAGTGCTATTCCCTCCAAGCCTTCTATAGTGCCCTAAATTGCACATCCATACAATCAACATGTAATTAACATTCATGTTACAATCAATTTCTAATGCACATGCAAACACCCGTAGGTTGTGGTTGCCAAGAGCTGTACTATTGGTGTTCTAAATCCTCTATCTTTAGTTTTAAGAATATCCTTAGACCCGACATTCTTTATTCATTTTCAAAACTCACCTTGAGTGTTTTTGGAGCCTTGGATTTGAGTAACTAGCTTTTAGCTATCTAAACTTCTAGTTTAGTAAACCTTTAGACAACTCAAGATAGAAGTTTGAAGTCTAAGGTAATTGGTTTATCTTGATCAAGGAATTCATTTTAAACACATTTGAAATCAATTAAAGAGGTTTGGGTTTCCAATGGCAAGGTATATACAAGCATTAAACTCTTCTTTAATCATAGGAAGAGTAACCATTTAAAATAAGGAAGAAAAAGCAACTTTTCAAAACAAAAAAATCTGGCGGTGTGTGAAAATCCATCTACTGCAACTTCATCTTAATTTGTTAGCCTCCAAAACTTATTCCATTGTGTAGAGGACAGAAAAACATTGAAAATAGACATATGGTTTGCCAAAAACGGACATCGGATGAAGGAATTATGCCCATTTGAAGCAGGTGTTGCTGCAGTGAACAAATCTGTTCGCTGCAGCGAACAGAAGCGTTGCTTTTGCTCGCTGAAGCGAATAGAACCGCTGTTTTTTGTTGTTGCAGCGAAGGTTACGTTTTTCCTTCGTTTTTTCAGCCTTCCCATTCGTTTTCCGGCCACTTTCCAGCCCTGATTTCAATTCCAATTAATGGGGTTTTGTTCTAAATCATACATACTTCATTTTGTTTACCTATATACTCAAATCCAAGCTCAAATCATCAATCACCCAACCCAAAATCAAGATTTAGTGAAAATGGGTTTCATGAACCCTAACATCAAAATCTCCATTTCCGGCCATCTCCGGCCACCTAGCTATTTTTCCCAACATCCATGGATGTTCAAGAACACCCATTCATCATCATTCATCCTCTTAAATTCAAAGAATCTCCCTACAAGAACCGTGAAACCAAAATTGATGAAGATGGAAAGAAATTGGGGTTTTGAAGTTATTACCTATCTCAATCAAGAAGAAGAAGTGTAGAGGATGTTGGAGATGATCTCCGATCAACTTCTCCGGTGATGCCTCGCCGGATTCCGGTGACTTCCCTTCTCCTCCTCCTCCTTAGTTCTTCCTTCTCTTTCCTCTCTCTTTTCCTCAAGCTGAAAAATGGGCGTGGTTGGAATAGGGGTCACAATTTAATGAGCATTAGGCGAGGAAAAGAGAAATTTAACTTCCAACCCCAACTCCATATTTTTCCTTCAATTAAATCCCTATTTCCATTTTTTTTTTACTCCCACACTCTATTTTTTTAGTCTTATTTTCAAAAAGAAATATTAATTTTCAAATTGAGAATTTTCTTATTCCCATTTCTCCAAAATTTTTCTATTCCATTTTGAAACCTCCTTTTAAAAAAAATAAGATAAATTTCCACTCGTATTTATTTATTTTTTTTAAGGTTTTAATTCCTAGCCTCGGAATAGATCACTCTTAAATCCTCGAATTTTTCAATAAATCATTCTTTAATCCTCGAAATTTTCCGGGGTATTACATTCTTCCCCCCTTAAGAAATTCAATCCCCGAATTTCATCTCCTTCATGGGGTTGTTGGCTTGTTGCCCTCCCTTGGCTGAATTTCATCTATGGTTTCCCTCAATGTGGAAGTTTTACCGTTTTACCCTACAGTTCATCTTTCTTTCCTAGAGACTCAAGCTCTCTATCTGGTTTCTACATATTCTTTCTGTGATCGTTTCCATTTCTAGTTTCGTAGTTAACCACCCCTCCGCGAGGTGTTAACCGACAGACTCCATCTGTCGTCGTATCCTTCCCCGAGGACACCTAACTTTCCTAGTTTCAATTCACTTTGTGCTACAAATTTTGCAATGGATTGTCTGGCACGTACCACATGCCATGCTCCAATTTAGTCCTCCGAGGAGTTAACTATTGCCTTCTCTAGTGAGACTTACCTTGACTCAATCTGCTTGTCCGACTAGCTACCTTCGTAGTGACCTCTTATATCTGTCTTGGAACACGCCAAGACACTAGCTATTTGCATAGCACACTAGGTCCTATTTCTATATACTCTAACTGACTTAAGTACTCCCCTTCAACGGAGTCCTCGTACCTAAGTGTCCTCTACCACCAAGCAGCTACCCTTCTGCTGGTATTCCCTCGATATATTCTTTATAACCGACTTCTCCAGAAAAGTCTGTTTACATTTTACTACACCCTCTACTCTACATCTAGACTTACTGCTTACACGGCATACACCCTACGTAGGTGTTTATACTTTGTTTTGTCATCAGTGTACCCAACCCTTCCGAGGTTGTTACACTCACTACCGACTCGGTTTACCTTACTCGTGTCCTAACGAAGCTACATGCCATGACACTAGCACAACTATGTATTACACTTACCGTTTCTCCACCAAACGGTAAAGGATCTTACAATTATGACTCGTGTTTCTCTTTCTTTTCTGAACTCCTACACTTACCCTTAGTGGTTTCCATAACCACTTCAGGTTACTCCCTGTCGACATCCTATGTCTGACTGACTTAGACTCTTCTCTGACTACTACTTGTAGTCATTTCTGTTTATAATGGAAACTCATCAGTCTCCTCCTTACCATCAAACTCATTACTCTGCCTCAGGCTCGGTTCGGTCTTCATATCCGAAGACCTTGCTTAACATGACTATGACTGTGGATCTCTACCATCCTCAGGTTAGTCCAGTTAGAGTTGCACATCCTATGCTAACTCTACTCATTAGGTTTTCGTTGGCTTTTACCCCAACTTGGCCCACACGGAATCCTCAACTCACTTAGATCCTGTATTCCTACTTGGAATATTTGATCCGTCAACTCCAGCATGAACATTTTCGGGCATGCCCTACTCCCTTTGACCAAACAGGATCCGCTCCCAAGGTTTGACTCTTTCCTTTTTTACGGTGTGGCGTATGTTCACGAACATATACCGCCTCTTGCAAGTGTGGTACCCGTTGGGTTCCAATCGCCCCCAATGGTAGCATACCTGTTTTATCATTTGGCTCGCATCCCCCGATGCTTACCCGACTCCATTCCCGTATTCACTTTCTTCTTCTCATTTCATACCTACGTGGTACTCTTTCTTCGAGTATTTCTCAATACTTGTTACTCACTAAATTCTCCTTCTCGATTAATCGTCCTTACGGGTAATTTTTCCCTTTATGGCACCCACATGGCCATTGATACGTTTGGTTTGTCCTCTCAGTCTCCACCCATACACAGGCTTCAAACTAACGGATTTACGGTTCACTAACCTGTGGAATTAGATTACCTAGCTATGTCCACTACAATATGTGTACTATACATACACTTTACGGTAGTAGTTGGTTCTCCACCTCCTACTTGACTCTTATCCTATGGGGTCCCATAGGCTTCCGCTCTTCCCCACTTATGGGACTACTTATCCCTGTCTACTTTCTCTCCCCTCGGGCTTCCACGAGTCCCTTTGGGGTTTATCTCTCATGTTATCTCGTTCGAGAGCTATCTCCCTCAACATCACTCATTTTCTTATCTCTGGACGGTACCCGAAGGTCTACGCCCATTTCCACTTCTAGACCTGCTCTGATCTAATACTTTTGGGTTCATAATCACCCTATGGCCCCCTTAATTGGTAACCCTTAGGTTTACCTGTATACTCCCTTGACACTTTAGCACTCTCTAGTGCTTTTCGATGTCTACTTAACTTTAATCACTCCAAGCGAGTGATTTCTCAACTACATCTACCATCCTTATACAGCTTACCTGTAAAAGGAATATTGTTTGGTAGGGTATTGGTCACATGAGTTAGTTTTCTTAGGCACCCTACGGTTTTAAAAATTAATTCAAGTTTATTTCTTAGAAAATGATACCTAAGGTTTTCGTAAATGGTTAGGGTTTAACCAATTGGAATGACACAATTTGAGAAAGAGTTTTCATGAAAATTTGCCTTCCAATGATTATCCCTAGTATTTTCAAGAAAAGTTTGAGGGTCTTTCAGAATTTCTCTTCCGGAGAAAGACCAAAAAAGATTTTTACAAAATTTCTCATGTGATCAATATCCTAATTTTTATGGTCTTCCTTAAGCAACCCAAGAGAGTTTGGTTGGGTTTAATCCCTTCTTTTCCCCCTTGTTTGCTTAAGGAACTAGCGGTTCATGGGTCGAGCACAGGGTTGGACTAAGCTCCTTCCCTGTGCCTTACCATTTACTCTGTTTCCTGCTCAGCATATGGTCACGCTCTACACGTTTACATATGCCTCTACTTCTTAACATCTATCTCTACAGCATATGGTTCGGCCACTTTGCCCATCCATATACCGTATCCTGATTTTCTAGCACGTAGACTTCTACTTCTATACTGTGGCATATACCACCTCTTTTCTATTTACTTTCTAGGAAGGACAACTCACTTCCTCCAGCCACAGCATATCGCACAGTCGTGACCCATTCACGTGGTCATCTTCCTGTCGGTCTCATGCCTCATGGCCCTGTTTATCCTTGTCTGTAAACTTTTCATTTCAATCGCCCCTTGGGCATACTTTCTTTTATGCATGCAAAGCGTGTCTTTTCTATCACTTTACAAACCATTCCTAGTCTAAACTACCATTCACTGCATATTTTTATTCTACTTGCATTCCATACTATAATCAAACAACTTGTGCCTATACCATTGCACACAATGCGCCGCTAACAGAGCAGACGCATCGTCTCATTTAACACCTGCAAAATTATCACACATTGTAGCACATTCCCATGTGTCTGTTTCTAGGTAGCATCCTCCATGGATGTCTCATTTCCCTATTATGTCATCCTAAGGTTCCTGGGGTCACTGCCACCCCACCTTATGACTTAGTGCTCATTGGCACTTGTGTACTAGTACAGGTTATATGCTTTGCATAGAATTTAACATACAAATTCTATGCCTAAAGCGATGACTCGAAAGAATTTATGACTCAATATCCTGAGCAACCTCGCAAGTGCCCGTCGAATCCACCATTACGTCCGGATTCGTAATGGATGGCCCGACTGACACCCGAGACTACTAGTTAGCTTCACACCCTTAAAGAACAACCAGGCTCTGATACCAAGTTTGTCACGACCCCCGTTTAGAGGACCGTGACCGGCACTGACACAGGGAATACCCCCATGCCTGTAAGCCTTATCACCTAATTGACAGAATATCTATTATTGAAAATACATTCACATGCATTATAAAACCATGGCTACACCAAAGTGGTGGCCTATCCTAGGCAAGCAAATCCATGGCCAGTGCCGCTTCAGGATATAGATATAGGAAAAACACATAATATATATAACCTGTGTACTGGCTACACATCCGAAGATGCTGCCTATCCTATTCACATGCAACAGATATATGTATATATATATTTATGGAAACAAGTTTTCCCTGCATCGTAATCTAACGGATCCTGATCTTTAAGGTGTGTGAAGCTGACAGTTCTAGATTTAGTGATACAATATAATTGGGTACGTCTACCCTTTACTTTATGATACAATAATAAAGTAAATTAAATTACAATTACACTTTATTCACCCACATGAACAAGTTGTGGGTCTTGGAAAAGTGTTGCTCAACCCTCGTTCCACCAAGACTTCTTCCACCTATACTTAACCTGTCTCTGTGTAGTAAAAATGAGGTGTGAGTCTTAACCACGCGACTCAGTGATGACTCTCCCATCCCCGGCGCAAGGTGGGTGCCATAGCGCTGGGTTTGGGAGTCATACACAATCACATGCAAAAACAACTAGTTACTGTTGTTAGCATACAGTCTTGGTGATCACAGAACAATAGAGATTTCATCCAAACACTCACATGCATTTAATAACTGTAAACATGCAGTAGTTTAATCCACGTCATCAATCAGCAAGTAAACATGTAACACATAGTACCGGCTTTTACTTACTGGTCTTCTCACGTTCAGCATGTTTGAATCAAACAAGACTTTGTGATGACGTAATACTGTACGTCACCACTCCGCTGCACAATCAACAATTATATGCAAACACAGACGATTCTTTAAGTACACGCAGACACTATAACATACATCTACTTAACTTCCCCCACTCTGAGGTATTTACTAGCCACTACATGGCTTTTCTACCTCGAACCCGTGCACTCGGGTTGCTAGCCACCAGGTGGCAAAACATACTTAACCCATTCAATTGGGTACTGGTCACCTCGTGACAATTCTATTAATCAAACACAATCAACTTCTATCTATCAAACAACTGATATGTAGCCACCACGTGGCACGTCTTGACCCCTTGCTGCGGGCCAATAGCTTGAGCCCACTCGTCCATTACCCAACCAGGCCACATGGCGGGTACGACACGACGTCTCGAAGCATGGCCACTGACACACCCTGGACCAACTCCACAGGATGGTTTCTCTTTTACTAGGTTAGGCTCACGGTTCACCCGTAGGTTCCTCCCGTGTCTCCTTACCTTAGTCTCACATTTTAATAGGATTCTTTGTATCTTTCCTTAATGATCATTAATTCTTCTCCTTATTAATATGTACAAGTATCCTCAACAGGATATAACTCATATACCCGTCCAGATGCACTCTCTGAGCCTCAAGCTATCGTCATAGCAATATAAAATCTTTCTGACCCTATTGTCAGGATAGGGCAATGACCATCGTCATGGTGATTATAAAACTGAGGTCTCAAGTGCCATCTGACGCTGTTCTAGTCGATGTCTCACAACGCTAGTATAATCAAATCCGAAACCCACCAATAACTCCCTTTGCATGATTATAATTTAAGTCACCGTCGTGACGAGTTTTCAAAATGAAAGCTTAGTCCTTTCGTACAAGGACTCTTGCCACCGTCGTGGAAAATGATTTAATAAAATACTCATCATGCCTCCGGAGTGTATGAGTTGGATTTGGAACACACCAATCATAGCAAACAATTTCTCTCTACTCCTATGTTTTCATATCTAAGCTACTTTCCACAACCTAATTTCTAGTTCCTTTATTCATTTAACATTTTATACCTCTAGCTAACACATACCAGACAAACAAAGAATGTACATACTCATGTAATCCACATACGCATACAACCCTAGGAGCAGAGATGAAAGAGCCCTCACCTGGGCGACCTTCCCTTGCACCTCCAAGAGTGCTATTCCCTCCAAGCCTTCTATAGTGCCCTAAATTGCACATCCATACAATCAACATGTAATTAACATTCATGTTACAATCAATTTCTAATGCACATGCAAACACCCGTAGGCTGTGGTTGCCAAGAGCTGTACTCTTGGTGTTCTAAACCCTCTTTCCTTAGTTTTAAGAATATCCCTAGACCCGAAATTCTTTATTCATTTTCAAAACTCACCTTGAGTGTTTTAGGAGCCTTGGATTTGAGTAACTAGCTTTTAGCTATCTAAACTTCTAGTTTAGTAAACCTTTAGACAACTCAAGATAGAAGTTTGAAGTCTAAGGTAATTGGTTTATCTTGATCAAGGAATTCATTTTAAACACATTTGAAATCAATTAAAGAGGTTTGGGTTTCCAATGGCAAGGTATATACAAGCATTAAACTCTTCTTTAATCATAGGAAGAGTAACCATTTAAAATAAGGAAGAAAAAGCAACTTTTCAAAACAAAAAAATCTGGCGGTGTGTGAAAATCCATCTACTGCAACTTCATCTTAATTTATTAGCCTCCAAAACTTATTCCATTGCGTAGAGGACAGAAAAACATTGAAAATAGACATATGGTTTGCCAAAAACGGACATCGGACGAAGGAATTATGCCCATTTGAAGCAAGGCTTGCTGCAGTGAACAAATCTGTTCGCTGCAGCGAACAGAAGCGTTGCTTTTGCTCGCTGAAGCGAATAGAACCGCTGTTTTTTGTTGTTGCAGCGAAGGTTACGTTTTTCCTTCGTTTTTCAGCCTTCCCATTCGTTTTCCGGCCACTTTCCAGCCCTGATTTCAATTCCAATTAATGGGGTTTTGTTCTAAATCATACATACTTCATTTTGTTTACCTATATACTCAAATCCAAGCTCAAATCATCAATCACCCAACCCAAAATCAAGATTTAGTGAAAATGGGTTTCATGAACCCTAACATCAAAATCTCCATTTCCGGCCATCTCCGGCCACCTAGCTATTTTTTCCAACATCCATGGATGTTCAAGAACACCCATTCATCATCATTCATCCTCTTAAATTCAAAGAATCTCCCTACAAGAACCGTGAAACCAAAATTGATGAAGATGGAAAGAAATTGGGGTTTTGAAGTTATTACCTACCTCAATCAAGAAGAAGAAGTGTAGAGGATGTTGGAGATGATCTCCGATCAACTTCTCCGGTGACGCCTCGCCGGATTCCGGTGACTTCCCTTCTCCTCCTCCTCCTTAGTTCTTCCTTCTTTCTCCTCTCTCTTTTCCTCAAGCTGAAAAATGGGCGTGGTTGGAATAGGGGTCACGATTTAATGAGCATTAGGCGAGGAAAAGAGAAATTTAACTTCCAACCCCAACTCCATATTTTTCCTTCAATTAAATCCCTATTTCCATTTTTTTTTTACTCCCACACTCTTATTTTCAAAAAGAAATATTAATTTTCAAATTGAGAATTTTCTTATTCCCATTTCTCCAAAATTTTTCTGTTCCATTTTGAAACCTCCTTTTATAAAAAAAATAGGATAAATAATTTCCACTCGTATTTATTTATTTATTATTTTTTTCTAAGGTTTTAATTCCTAGCCCCGGAATAGATCACTCTTAAATCCTCGAATTTTTCAATAAATCATTCTTTAATCCTCGAAATTTTCCGTGGTATTACATAGGGTGTGCATATATATATACATATAGGGTTTAAATAAATATGTAAAACTAGTAAAAAAATGAACTTATACTCACTCATTGTTAATTATTCTTAAATTTTATAATTTGAAAATAGCACAACTCATTATATCTCATAATTATATTGTTCTTTTTTAAAAGTTTTCTCTTGATATATTTCATTTTTATTAGAGAATAAGATAAATATATACAAAAAATTGTGCCTATATCTTACACTTTATGTTACACTTTAATTTTTTTCATTCCAAATTTTTTATTGATTAATTTCGTTTTATAATCCTTTGAAACTTTTTAAACTGTAATTTTTAATCATGAATGTTATTAATATTATTTAAAAAGTAATTTAATTGTCTTTCCATATATATATGATCAAACAATAAAAATGGGAGAGTATAGATATAGAAATAAAATTGACCAAATAGATACTTTTTCTATGTTGTATCAATAATATATATATATATATATATTCATATTCAATATTCTTTAAAAGATTAAAAAAATAAACACAAGTTTTATAAACATGGAGAAAAGTTCAGTATTACCATACTACTGAACTTCGATGCATCCCTCCAATCATGTCGTGCCATTTGTTAATATTAATAAAAAAATCACATTAATAAGGACCCACCTTGAATGAATTAGGACCAACTAATTAGAGGGATGTACTGAAGTTCAGTGCTACTTACTACTGAACATCAATTCTATAAACATATGTGCTTATGTGCGAACGACGACACTCATTATCAACTTAGGAATCTTCTCCAAATTGTAACTTCTTGTAATACCCCGGAAAATTTCGAGGATTAAAGAATGATTTATCTAAAATTTCGAGGATTTAAGAATAATTTATTCCCGGGCTAGGAATTAAAACCTTAAAAAGAAAGAATTTAGGAAAAGTATGAAAGTTAAGGGAAACCGGAAAGGAACCAGAGAATTCTTCGAAGTTTAAAATAAAATAAAAGATGAAAGAAAGAAGTAGAAAATAATTTTTGGGATTTAATTCGGGACCTAAGAAATTGGAATCCTGAATTAAATAGGGAAAGGGATTAAATTAAAAATATATATTAGTTATTATTCATTTAATTATTAATTAATTTGTTTTTAAATTATATTTATTTATTAATCAATTATTTAATTATTATAATTATTTAATTATTTATTTATTTTATTATATATATATATATATATATATATATATATATATATATATATATATATGTATGTATAGAAAAAGAAAGAAAAAGGAAGAGAAAGACGAGAGAGAGGAGAAAGACGTGAGGAGGGAGAGAGAAAGTGAAGGATGAAGAGGTAGAAGGGGAGGAGGGAGAAACTTACCGGAAAACTCGCCGGAGAGAGCCGTCCGACGTCGGCCACGATCACTAGAGCTCGACTCCAACATCTTCTGCACCTCCCACCAATCGAATCAAGGTTGGTAACCCCAATTTCATTCGAAACCCTCAATTTCTCCATTTTTAGGGATTCCTTCGATTGACCTTCGATTGAGTTATTTCGAGGGTAGATTGAGACCTAGAAAGTGTTCTTGAACACTTAGTTGGGGTAGGAATCGAGATTATATTCTCGGATTTGCCTAAATTCGAATTTGGAAGGATTTGGGGTTAAAATTATAATTTTTTTCAAATTGGGAAAAATTGTTGATAATTAGGATTGAGCTTGGATTTGAGTAAATAGGCTTGAATTGGTATTATTAAAATTATATGGTTGGAATACTAGCTGAACAAGACCCGTAAGGAGCTGCCCCGATGTTACTAAGGTTGAACCTCGACGTTAACGTACCGGGTCCCTACTTGGGTTGCCCAAATACACTTTAAGGGTGATGTTGGGAGTTTTAAACTTCATCTTTTCAATCTTAAACACCCTCAAATAATTCTAAATATGCTATCAAGCCTCAAGAATTAATTTAGATACTTTCTTGTTTCCCAAGAGTGGAAGCTGGTGGAACAATGAAATCCAATTTCTAAAATTTCAACCTTCTTCCCTCATAAATATTTAGGAAACCTTAAATAGGATAAATTGGAGGTATATTGAGGTTTAGAAACTAGATTTCTTAGAAACCGATTAAAAATACAAGTTGAAACAAAATGCTTAGATCTTCCTAAAATTAGGATTCCTTCCAATCAAGTTAGATAAGCTTCCTTAGATGTGAATACAAGTTAGATAGAGGTCTAATACTCAAATCCTAGTATGTGAAACACTTAAGTAGAGTGTTATCTTCGAGTAAGTCAAGTGTCCGAGAAAGGATACGCATAAGTCGGGATAGAGAAGTCCAATAAGACCAAGAGCTTGACTTTGTGGCAATCATGACCTAAACGTGAGAGTAATGGAGAGATAAATAACAAGTTAAGCTAAGTAATAACCTTAATGAAGTAAATGTTGTTCTTATAGGAACAACGGCAGACGATAGAGTGCAACAGGAACTCCGAGGAGACTAAAGTTACAAGAGAAGATTGCATGGAAGGTTGGCCAAGGTGATGGCTGTTTCATCTCAGCTCCTAGGGTTGTATGCTTATGTGGATTACATGAGTATGTATATTCTCTGCTTGTCTGGTATGTGTTAGCTAGAGATATAAAATGCTAAAAGAATGAAAGAACTAGAAAATAGGTTGTGGAAAGTAGCTTGGATAGGAAGACATAGGAGTAGAGAGTAATCGTTTGCTATGATTGATGTGTTACAAATCCAACTCATACACTCCGGAAGCATGATGAGTATTTTATTAAATCTTTTCCACGACCGTGGCAAGAGTCCTTGCACGGAAGGGCTAAACTTTATTTTGAAAACTCGTCACGACGGTGACTTAAATTAGAATCATGCAAAGGGAGTTATTGGTGGGTTTCCGATTTGATTACGCTAACGATGGTCATTGCTCTATCCTGGCAATAGGGTCAGAAAGGTTTTATATTGCTATGACGATAGCTTAAGGCTCAGAGAGTGCATCTGGACGGGTATATGAGTTATATCCTGTTAAGGATACTCGTCCATATTAACAAGGAGAAGAATTGTTGATCATTCGGGAAAGATACAAAGAATCCTATTAATATGTGAGACTAAAGTAAGGAGACACGGGAGGAACCTACGGGTGAACCGTGAGCTTAACCTAGTAAAAGAGAAATCATCCTGTGGAGTTGGTCCAGGGTGTGTCAGTGGCCATGCTTCGAGACGTCGTGCCGTGCCCGCCATATGGCCTAGTTGGGTAATGGACGAGTGAGCTCAACCTATTGCCCCGCATAAGGGGTCAGGACGTGCCACGTGGTGGCTACATATCAGTTGTTTGATAGATAGAAGTTGATTGTGTTTGATTACTAGAATTGTCACGAGGTTTGTCACGACCCCCGTTTAGAGGACCGTGACCGGCACAGACACATGGAATATCCCTATGCCTGTAAGCCTTATCACCTAATTGACAAAATATCTATTATTGAAAATACATCCACATGCCGTATAATACCATGGCTACACCGAAATGGTGGCCTATCCTAGGTAAGCAAATCCACGGCCAGTGCTGCTTCAGGATATAGATATAGGAAAACACACATAATATATAACATGTGTACTGGCTACACATCCGAAGATGCTGCCTATCCTATTCACATGCAACAAATATAGGTATATATATATATATATATATTGGAAACAAGTTTTCCCTGCATTATAATCTAACGGATCCTGATCTTTAAGGTGTGTGAAGCTGACAGTTCTAGATTTAGTGATACAATATAGTTGGGTACGTCTACCCTTTACTTTATGATACAATAGTATAGTAAATTAAATTACAATTACACTTTATTCACCCACATGAACAAGTTGTGGGTCTTGGAAAAGTGTTGCTCAACCCTCGTTCCACCGAGACTTCTTCCACCTTACTTAACCTGTCTCTGTGTAGTAAAAATGAGGTGTGAGTCTTGACCACGCGACTCAGTGAGGACTCTCCCATCCCCGGCGCAAGGTGGGTACCATAGCGCTGGGTTTGGGAGTCATACACAACCACATGCAAAAACAACTAGTTACTGTTGTTAGCATACATTCTTGGTGATCACACAACAACCGAAATTTCACCCAAAGACTCACATGCATTTAATAACTGTAAATATGCAGCAGTTTATTCCACGTCATCAATCAACAATAAAACACGTAACATATAGTACCGGCTTTTACTTACCGGTCTTCTCACGTTCAGCATATCTGAATCAAACAAGATGTTGTGATGACGTAATCATGTATGTCACCACTCCGCTGCACAATCAACAATAATATGCAAACACATACAATTCTTTAAGTACACGCAAATACTATAACATACATCTACTTAACTTCCCCCACTCTGGGGTATTTACTAGCCACTACATGGCTTTTCTACCTCAAACCCGTGCACTCGGGTTCTTGGCCACCACGTGGCAAAGCATACTTAACCCATTCACTTGGGTACTGGTCACCTCGTGACAATTCTGTTAATCAAACAATACTTAACCCCTTCACTTGGGTACTAGTCACCTTGTGACAATTCTAATCAAACACAATCAACTTCTATCTATCAAACAACTGATACGTAGCCACTACGTGGCACGTCTTGACCCCTTGCTGCGGGGCAATAGCTTGAGCCCACTCGTCCATTACCCAACCATGACATATGGCGGGCACGACACGACGTCTCGATGCATGGCCACTGACACACCCTGGACCAACTCCACATGATGATTTCTCTTTTACTAGGCTAGGCTCACGGTTCATCCGTAGGTTCGTCCCGTGTCTCCTTACCTTAGTCTCACATATTAATAGGATTCTTTGTATCTTTCCCGAAGGATCAACAATTCTTCTCCTTATTAATATGTACAGGTATTCTCAATAGGATATAACTCATGTACCCGTCCAAATGCACTCTCTGAGCCTCAAGCTATCGTCATAGCAATATAAATCCTTTCTGATCCTATTGCCAGGATAGGGCAATGACCATAGTCATGGTGATTATAAAACTGAGGTCTCAAGTGCCATCTGACGTTGTTCTAGTCGATGTCTCACATCGCTAGCATAACCAAATCCGAAACCCACCAATAACTCCCTTTGCATGATTTTAATCTAAGTCACCGTCGTGACGAGTTTTCAAAATAAAGTTTAGCCCTTCCGTACAAGGACTCTTGCCACCGTCGTGGAAAAGATTTAATAAAATACTCATCATGCCTCCGGAGTGTATGAGTTGGATTTGTAACACACCAATTATAACAAACAAGTATACTCTACTCCTATGTCTTCCTATCCAAGCTACTTTCCACAACCTATTTTCTAGTTCTTTCATTCTTTTAGCATTCTATACCTCTAGTTAACACATGCTAGACAAGCAGAGAATATGCATACTCATGTAATCCACATAAGCATACAACCCTAGGAGCAGAGATGAAAGAGCCCTCACCTTGGTCACTTTATTTAACATTCCCTTTGAGCACTCTTGTCTCCAAGGAAGTACTTGAATCCTATCGCATACAACCAATTCAATCCATATCAATTTTCATACATCAACTTCTATTTCACCACATAAGTCCTATCACATATAATCCTTTCCACCATATTCTAAATTCATAATTACATAGCAACTTAAAACTACATTAAGGCTAACCCAAAACCCCTTATTAAGCTAAGGTCATCTTTAGAGTTCTTTTTAAGTTAAAAACAATTTATGCTTAAGTAAACAAGTCTTGCCACTTGCCACTTGCTCACTCTCCAAGCTCCTTCAATGAAGGATTTTGCCAAATATGGAAACTCCTCATTTTCACCATGGGTCCACACATAAAAAAAATCCAACCATTGGGCAATCTCTCATTTCATTTAAAAAGTGTAAGCAATTCATTTGGAGCCCAAACAAACCAACAATTTTTTTTTACCTAGGATTTTGTTTGATCTTTGAAATGACACTTAAAAGTTGGTTAAACTCATTTTAGTTGAAGGAAAAGGAACCATTCAAATTAAGGAAGAAATAACAACTTTTCAAAAACTAGAAACTTGGTAGTGTGTAAAACAGAACCGCTAACTTTCGAGAAACTTCCCAGAAAATCTAACCGTTGGACTTTTTAGTAAAAATACAAATTAGAAAGCTTAGGATGTTAGCGTTCATATGGCTTTGTAATCACTCAAATCCATTAAGTAACGAATTAAGAAAACACATTTAAACAGAGCAAGATCAGATTCAAAATAGCATGTAACATTTGGCAAGCTTCATTGAAATGGTCATATCTCCTTCCATACTTAACGAAATTATTTGATTCTTCTTTCTAAATCAAGCTTAGAGATAAAATATTCTAATTATCAATTAATTACAGAAAGGATTTGAGCCATTTAAGAGCAGTAATTTAAAAACAGTAGCCAATTATACAAAAATTCCGCATCAGTTTAGAAAACAGAACAGCTGACTTTCGAGGAAATTTGTAGAAGATCTAACCGTTGGAATATTTTGGAAAAATACAATTTAGAAATCTTAGGATGTTAGATTTCATATGGATTTGGAATCATGCAAATCCATCAAGAAACGAATTCCGAAATCACGTTTAAACAGAGCAAGGTCAGATTCAAAAACTCAATTTTTGACAAAAACATGTTCCACGAATTTCTTGTGTCTTATACCATCAAATATTGTTGTTTTTAGAAGAACATGATGAACAAACTCAAACCTTAAACTCAAATCTCTAACCCAGCAAAATCTCAGCACAACCAACAATTAAAACATCCAATAGAAATGTTCATAACATCAAGAATGCAAAGTTTGAGCCTCCATTGTTCATAAAATCAAGAAAATGGTGAGGATGAGAAAAATGATAGATGGAGGAGATTACTAAACCTACCTCATGAGAGTAAAACAAGATGAAGAGAAGGTTGGGGGCGGCTTCCTAATCCTTGCTCCGGCTCGCCGGATTCCGGCGAGATTCTCGCTGGATTTGCTCCCTCATCCAAGCCCTAGCTCCCCCTCTCTCTCTTCTCCCTCTCTCTCCTTTCCTTTCTTTTTCTTTTCTGATTGTGTGTGTGAGTGGCGTGGAAGGGGTGTAAGTGGGGAGAAACAAGTTTTCACTTCACTTTAGTCCCTCCATCCTCCAACTCAACATTTTCATTCGTTTTAGTCCCCGGTTCCTTTTAACTTTCATACTTTATATATATATATATATATATATATATATATATATATATATATATATATATATATATATATATATATATATATCTAAGTTTTAAATTCCTAGCCCCGGAATAAATCCTTCTTTAATCCTCAAAATTTTTTTTTAATAAATCATTCTTAAATCCTCAAAATTTTCAAGGGTATTACATTCTTCCCCCCTTAAGAAATTCGGTCCCCGAATTTCATCTCCTTCGTGGGGTTGTTGGCTTGTTGCCCTCCCTTGGCTCAATTTCATCTATGGTTCCTCTCAACGTGGAAGTTTTACCGTCTTACCCTACGGTTCATCTTTCTTTCCTAGAGACTCAAGGTCTTTATCTGGTCTCTACATCTTCTTTCTGTGATCGTTTGTATTCCTAGTTTCGTAGTTAACCACCCCTCCGCGAGGTGTTAACCGACAGACTCCATCTGTCGTCGTATCCTTCCCCGAGGATACCTAACTTTCCTAGTTTCAATTCACTTTGTGCTACTAATTTCGCAATGGAGTGTCTGGCACGTATCACATGCCATGCTCCAATTTAGTCCTTCGAGGAGTTAACTATTGTCTTCTCTAGTGAGAGTTACCTTGACTCAATCTGCTTGTCCGACTAGCTACCTTCGTAGTGACCTCTTATATCCGTCTTGGAACATGCTAAGACACTAGCTATTTGCATAGCACACTAGGTCCTATTTCTATATACTCTAACTGACTTAAGTACTCCCCTGCATCGGAGTCCTCGTACCTAAGTGTCCTCTACCACCAAGCAGGTACCCATCTGCTGGTATTCCCTCGATATATTCTTTGTAAACGACTTCTCCAGAAAAGTACGTTTACATTTTACTACACCCTCTACTCTACATCTAGACTTACTGCTTACACGACATACACCCTACGTAGGTGTTTATAGTCTTTTTTTTTGTCATCAGTGTACCCAACTCTTCCGAGGTTGTTACACTCACTACCGACTCGGTTTACCTTACTCGTGTCCTAACGAAGCTACATGCCATGACACTAGGACAACTATGTATTACACTTACCGTTTCTCCATCAAACGGTAAAGGATCTTACATTTATGACTCGTGTTTCCCTTTCTTTTCTGGACTCCTACACTTACCCTTAGTGGTTTCCATAACCACTTCAGGTTACTCCTTGTCGACATCCTATGTCTGACTGACTTAGACACTTCTCTGACTACTACTTGTAGTCATTTCTGTTTATAATGGAAACTCATCAGTCTCCTCCTTACCATCATACTCATTACTCTGCCTCAGGCTCGGTTCGGTCTTCATATCCGAAGACCTTGCTTAACACGACTATGACTGTGGATCTCTACCATCCTTAGGTTAGTCCAGTTAGAGTTGCACATCCTATGCTAACTCTACTCATTAGGTTTCCGTTGGCTTTTACCCCAACTTGGCCCACTCGGAATCCTCAACTCACTTAGACCCTGTATTCCTACTTGGAATATTTGATCCGTGAACTCTAGCATGAACCTTTCCGGGCATGCCCTACTCCCTTTGAGCAAACGGGATCCGCTCCCACGGTTTGACTCCTTCCTTTCTTACGCTGTGGCATATGCTCACGAACATATACCGCCTCTTGCAAGTGTGTTACCCGTTGGGTTCCAATCGCCCCCAACGGTAGCATACCTGTTTTATCATTTGGCTCGCATCCCCCGATGCTTACCCGACTCCATTCCCGTATTCACTCTCTTCTCATTTCGTACCTACGTGGTACTCTTTCTTCGAGTATTTCTCAATACTTGTTACTCACTAAATTCTCCTTCTCGATTAATCGTCCATACGGTTAATTTTTCCTTTTATGGCACCCACATGGCCATTGATATGTTTGGTTTGTCCACTCAGTCTCCACCCATACACAGGCTTCAGACTAACGGATTTACGGTTCACTAACCTGTGGAATTAGCTTACCTAGCTATGTCCACTACAATATGTGTACTATACATACACTTGCGGTAATAGTTGGTTCTCCACCTCCTACTTGACTCATATCCTATGGGGTCCCATAGGCTTCCGCTCTTCCCCCCTTATGAGACTACTTATCCCTTTCTACTTTCTCTCCCCTCGGGCCTCCACGAGTCCCTTTGGGGTTTATCTCTCACGGTATCTCGTTCGAGAGCTATCTCCCTCAACATCACTCATTTTCTTATCTCTGGACGGTACCCAAAGGTCGACTCCCATTTCCACTTCTAGACCTGCTCTGGTCTAATACTTTCGGGTCCATAATCACCCTATGGCCCCCTTAATTGGTAACCCTTAGGTTTACCTGTATACTCCCTTGACACTTTAGCACTCTCTAGTGCTTTTCAATGTCTACTCAACTTTAATCACTCCAAGCGAGTGATTTCTCAACTACATCTACCATCCTTATACAGCTTACTTATAAAAGGACTATTGTTTAGTAGGGTATTGGTCACATGAGTTAGTTTTCTTAGGCACCCTAGGGTTAAAAAATATTAATTCAAGTTTATTTCTTAGAAAACGACGCCTAAGGTTTTCGTAAATCATTAGGGTTTAACCAATTGGAATGACATAATTGAGAAAAAGTTTTCATGAAAAATTTGCCTTCCAATGGTTATCCCTTGTGTCTTCAAGAAAAGTTTGAGGGCCTTTCAGAATCTCCCATCCGGAAAGACCAAAAAGATTTTTTTCTTTTACATAAATTTCTCATGTGATCAATATCCTATTCTTTATGCTCTTCCTTAAGCAACTCAAGAGATTTTGGTTGGGCTTAATCCCTTCTTTTCCCCTTTGTTTGCTTAAGGAACTAGCAGTTCATGGATCGAGCGCAGGGTTGGACTAGACTCCTTCCCTGTGCCTTACCATTTACTCTGTTTCCTGCTCTGCATATGGTTACGCTCTACACGTTTACATATGCTCCTACTTCTTAACATCTATCTCTACGGCATATGGTTTTCGGCCACTTTGCCCTTCCATATACCGTATCCTAATTTTCTAGTCCGTACACTTCTACTTCTATACTGTGGCATACACCACCTCTTTTCTGTTTACTTTCTAGGAAGGACAACTCACTTCCTTTAGCCATAGCATACTGCACAGTCGTGACCCATTCACTTGGTCATCTTCCTGTCGATCTCATGCCTCATGGCTCTATTTACTCTTGTCTGTAAACTTTGCATTTCAATCGCCCCATGGGCTTACTTTCTTTTCTGCACGCCAAGCGTGTCTTTTCTATCACTTTACAAACCATTCCTAGCCTAAACTACCATTCACTGCATAGTTTTATTCTACTTGCATTCCATACTATAATCAAACAACTTGTGCCTATACCATTGCACAAAACGCGCCGCTAACAGAGCAGACGCATCGTCTCATTTAACACCTGCAAAATTATCACACATTGTAGCGCATTCCTGCCTACAATTCAACCAAATGTGTCTGTGTCTAGGTAGAATCCTCCATGGATGTCTCATTTCCCTATTATGGCATCTTAAGGTTCCCGGGGTCACTGCCACCCCACCTTACACCTTAGTGCTCATCGGCACTTGTGTACTGTACAGGTTATATGTTTTGCATAGAATTTCACATACAAATTCTATGCCTCAAGCGATGACTCGAAAGAATTTATGACTCAACATCTTGAGCAACCTCACAAGTGCTCGTCAGAACCACCGTTACGTCCGGATTTGTAATGGATAGCCCAACTGACACCCGAGACTACTAGTTAGCTTCACGCCCTTAAAGAACAACCAGGCTCTGATACCAAGTTTGTCACGACCCCCGTTTAGAGGACCGTGACCGGCACAGACACAGGGAATATCCCTATGCCTGTAAGCCTTATCACCTAATTGACAAAATATATATTATTGAAAATGCGTCCACATGCCGTACAATACCATGACTACACCCAAATGGTGGCCTATCCTAGGCAAACAAATCCACGGCCAGTGCCGCTTCAGGATATAGATATAGGAAAACACACATAATATATAACCTATGTACTGGCTACACATCCGAAGATGCTGCCTATCCTATTCACATGCAACAAATATATATATATATATATATATTTTGGAAACAAGTTTTCCTTGCATTGTAATCTAACGGATCCTGATCTTTAAGGTGTGTGAAGCTGACAGTTCTAGATTTAGTGATACAATATAGTTGGGTACGTCTACCCTTTACTTTATGATACAATAGTAAATTAAATTAAATTACAATTACACTTTATTCACCCACATGAACAAGTTGTGGGTCTTGGAAAAGTGTTGCTCAACCCTTGTTCCACCGAGACTTCTTCCACCTGTACTTAACCTGCCTCTGATACCAAGTTTGTCACGACCCCTGTTTAGAGGACCGTGACCGGCACAGGCATAGGGATATTCCCTGTGTCTGTGCAGGTCACGGTCCTCTAAACGGGGGTCGTGACATGACTAGTACCCAAGTGAATGGGTTAAGTATTGTTTGATTAACAGAATTGTAACGAGGTGACCAATACCCGAGTGAATGGATTAAGTATATTTGCCACGTGGTGGCCAGCAACCCGAGTGCACGGGTTCAAAGTGGGAAAGCCACGTAGTGGCTAGTAAAAACCCCAGAGTTGGGGAGATTAAGTAGATGTATGTTATATTATCTGTGTGTATATACAAATTGTCTGTGTTTGCGTATGATTTCTAATTGGGCAGCGTAGTAGTGACGTACAGGATTACGTCACCACAACGTCTTGGTTGATTCAAACATGTTGAACGTGAGAAGACCGGTAAGTAAAAGCCGGCATTATATGTTATATGTTTACTTGTTGAGTGATGATGTGAATTAAACTACTACATGTTATATCTGCTAAATGCATGTGAGTGTTTGGGTGAAATTTCTATTGTTGTGTGATCACCAAGAATGCATGCTAACTCACAGTAATTAGTTGTTTGTGCATGTGGTTGTGTATGACTCCCAGTCCCAGCGGTAAGGTACCCGCCTTGCGCTGGGGATGGGAGAGTCCTCACTGAGTCGCGTGGTTAAGACTCACACCTCATTTTTACTACACAGAGACAGGTTAAGTACAGGTGGAAGAAGTCTCGGTGGAACGAGGGTTGAGCAACACTTTCCAAGACTCACAACTTGTTCATGTGGGTGAATAAAGTGTAATTGTAATTTAATTTACTTTATTATTGTATCATAAAGTGAAGGGTAGACGTACCCAATTAGATTGTATTACTAAATCTAGAACTGTCAGCTTCACACACCTTAAAGATCATGATTTATTTTACTGCGATACAGGGAAAATTAGTTTTCAAAATGTATATATATACATATATCTGTTGCATGTGAATAGGATATGCAGTATCTTCGGATGTGTAGCCGGTACACAGGTTATATATATTATGTGTGTTTTCCTATATCTATATCCTGAAGCGGCATTGGCCATGGATTTGCTTGCCTAGGATAGGCCACCATATCGGTGTAGCCATGATATTATACTGCATGTGGATGTATTTTCAATAATAGATATTCTGTCAACTAGGTGATAAGGCTTACAGGCATAGGGATATTTCCTGTGTCTGTGCCGGTTACGATCCTCTAAACGGGGGTCGTGACAAACTTGATATCAGAGCCTGGTTTTTGTTTAAGGGTGTGAAGCTAACTAGTAGTCTCGGGTGTCAGTAGGGCTATCCATTATGAATCCGGACGTAACGGTGGTTCTGACGGACACTTGTGAGGTTGCTCAGGATGTTGAGTCATAAAATCTTTCGAGTCATCGCTTTAGGCATAGAATTTGTATGTGAAATTCTTTGCAAAGCATATAACCTGTACAGTACACAAGTGCCGATGAGCACTAAGGCGTAAGGTGGGGTGGCAGTGACCCCGGGAACCTTAGGGAAAGGAGACATCTATGGAGGATGCTACCTAGACACAGACACATTTGGTTGAATTGTAGGCAAGAATGCGCTACAATGTGTGGTTGTTTTGCAAGTGTTAAATGAGACGATGCGTCTGCTTTGTTAGCGACGCATTGTGTGCTATGGTATAGGCACAAGTTGTTTAATTATAATATGTAATGCAAGTAGAATTGAAGTATGCAGTGAATGGTAGTTTAGGCTAGGAATGGTTTGTAAAGTGAAAGAAAAGACATGCTTGGCGTGTAGAAAAGAAAGTAAGCCCATGGGGCGATTGAAATGGAAAGTTTACAGACAAGAATAAACAGGGCCAAGAGGCATGAGACCGATAGGAAGATGACCACGTGAATGGGTCACGACTGTGCGGTAAGCTATTGCTGAAGGAAGTGAGTTGTCCTTCCTAGAAAGTAAAAAGAAAAGAGGTGGTGTATGCCACAGTATAGAAGTAGAAGTCTACGGACTAGAAAATCAGGATACGGTATATGGAAGGGCAAAGTGGCCGGACCATATGCCATTGAGATAGATGTTAAGAAGTAGAGGCATATGTAAACGTGTAGAGCATGACCTTATGCCGATCAGGAAACAGAGTAAATGGTAAGGCACAGGGAAGAAGCCTAGTCCAACCCTGCGCTCGATCCATGAACTGCTAGTTCCTTAAGCAAACAAGGCGAAAAAGAAGGGATTAAGCCCAACCAAACTCTCTTGGGTTGCTTAAGGAAGAGCATAAAGAATAGGATATTGATCACATGAGAAATTTTTGTAAAAATCTTTTTGGTCTTTCCGGTTAAGAAATTCTGAAGGACCCTTAAACTTTTCTTGAAAATATTAGGGATAACCATTGGAAGGCAAATTTTTCATGAAAACTCTTTCTCAATTTGTGTCATTCGAATTGGTTAAACCATAACCATTTACGAAAACCTTAGGCGTCATTTTCTAAGAAATAAACTTGAATTAATTTTTAAAACCTGTAGGGTGCCTAAGAAAACTAACTCATGTGACCAATACCCTACCCAACAATAGTCCTTTTACAGGTAAGCTATATAAGGATGGTAGATGTAGTCGAGAAATCACTCGCTTGGAGTGATTAAAGTTATGTAGACATCGAAAAGCACTAGAGAGTGCTAAAGTCCAAGGGAGTATACAGTTAAACCTAAGGGTTACCAATTAAGGGGTCATAGAGTGATTTTGGATTCGAAAGTATTAGACCAGAGCAGATCTAGAAGTGGAAATGGGCGTAGACCTTTAGGTACTGTCCAGAGATAGGAAAATGAGTGTTATTGAGGTAGATAGCTCTCGAACGAGATAACGTGAGAGATAAACCCCAAAGGGACTCGTGGAGGCCCGAGAGAAGAGAAAGTAGACAGGGATAAGTAGTCCCATAAGGGGGGAAGAGCGGAAGCCTATAGGACCCCATAGGATAAGAGTCAAGTAGGGGGTGGAGAACCAACTACTACCGTAAGTGCATGTATAGCACACATTGTAGTGGACATAGTTAGGTAAGCTAGTTCCACAGGTTGGTGAACCGTAAATCCGTTAGTCTGAAGGCCGTGTATGGGTGGAGACTGAGTGGACAAAACAAATGTATAAATGGCCATGTGGGTGCCATAAAAGGAAAATTAACCATAAGGACGGTTAATCAAGAAGGAGAATTTAATGAGTAACGAGTATTGAGAAATACTCGAAGAAAGAGTACCACGTAGGTACAAAATGGAAAAGAAGAGAGTGAATACGGGAATGGAGTTGGGTAAGCATCTGGGGATGCAAGCCAAAAATGATAAAACAGGTATGCTACCGTTGGGGGCGATTGGAACCCAACGGATAATACACTTGCAAGAGGCGGTATTTGTTCGTGAACATATGCCACACCGTAAGAAAAAAAGGAAAGAGTCAAACCGTGGGAGCGGATCCCGTTTGGTCATGGGGAGTAGAGCATGTCCGGAAAGGTTCATGCTGGAATTAACGGATCAAGTATTCCAAGTAGGAATACAGGATTTAAGTGAGTTGAGGAGTCCGAGTGGGCCAAGTTGGGGTAAAAGCCAACGGAAACCCAATGAGTAGAGTTAGCATAGGATGTGCAACTCTAAGTGGACTAACCTGAGGATGGTATAGATCCACAGTCATAGTCATGTTAAGCGAGGTCTTCAGATGTGAAGACCGAACTGAGCCTGAGGCAGAGTAATGAGTATGATGGTAAGGAGGAGAATGGTGAGTTTCCATTATAAACAGAAATGACTACAGGTAGTAGTCAGAGTCTAAGTCAGTCAGACATAGGATGTCGACAGGGAGTAACCTGAAGTGGTTATGGAAACCACTAACGGTAAGTGTAGAAGTCCAGAAAGGAAAGGGAAACACGAGTCATAAATGTAAGATCCGTTACCGTTTGGTGGAGAAACGGTAAGTGTAACACATAGTTGTGCTAGTGTCAAGGCATTTAGCTTTGTTAAGACACGAGTAGAGTAAACTGAGTCAGTAGTGAGTGTAACAACCTCGGAAGGGTTGGGTACACTGATGAAACAAAGTATAAACACCTACGTAGGGTGTATGCCGTGTAAGCGATAAGTCTAGATGTAGAGTAGAGGGTGTAGTAAGATGTAAACGGACTTTCTGGAGAAGTCGTTTACAAAGAATATATCGGGGGAATACTAGCAGAAGGGTAGCTGCTTGGTAGTGGAGGATACTTAAGTACGGCGACTCTGATGTAGGGGAGTACTTCGTCAGTTAGAGTTTGTACAAATAAGAACCTAGTGTGCTATGCAAATGGCTAGTGTCTTGGCGTGTTCCAAGACGGATATAAGAAGTCACTACGAAGGTAGTTAGTCGGACAAGCAGATGAGTCAAGGTAAGCCTTACTAGAGAAGACAATAGTTAACTCCTCGGAGAATGAAATTGGAGCATGGCATGCGGTACGTGCTAGACACTCCATTGCAAAATTAGTAGCACAAAGTGAATTGAAACTAGGAAAGTTAGATATCCTCGGGGAAGGATACGACGATAGATGGAGTCTGTCGGTTAACACCTCGCGGAGGGGTGGTTAACTACGAAACTATAAATACAAATGATCACAGAAAGCATATGTAGAAACCAGATAGAGACCTTGAGTCTCTAGGAAAGAAAGATAAACCGTGGAGTAAAACGGTAAAACTTCCACATTGAGAGAAACCATAGGTAAATTCGAGTCAAGGGATGGCAACAAGCCAACAACCCCACGAAGGAGGTGAAATTTGGGGATCGAATTTCTTAAGGAGGGAAGAATGTAATACCCCGGAAAATTTCGAGGATTAAAGAATGATTTATTTAAAATTTCGAGGATTTAAGGATGATTTATTCCGGGGCTAGGAATTAAAACCTTAAAATGAAAGAATTTAGGAAAAGTATGAAATTTAAGAGAAACCGGAAAGGAACTAGGGAATTCTTTGAAGTTTAAAATAAAATATAAGATGAAAGAAAGAAGTAGAAAATAATTTTTGGGATTTAATTCGGGACCTAAGAAATTGGAATCCTGAATTAAATAGGGAAAGGGATTAAATTAAAAATATATATTAGTTATTATTCATTTAATTATTGATTAATTTATTTTTAAATTATATTTATTTATTAATCAATTATTTAATTAGTATAATTATTTAATTAATTATTTATTTTTATTATATATATATATATTATATTATTATTTATTTTATTATTATTATTATTATTATTTATTGGGGGGTGGGGGATTGACGTAGGTATATATATATATATAGATATATATATATAGAAAAAGAAAGAAAAAGGAAGAGAAAAGAGAGAAAGACGTGAGGAGGGAGAGAGAAAGTGACGGATGAAGAGGAAGAAGGGGAGGAGGGAGAAACTTGCCGGAAAACTCGCCGGAGAGAGTCGTCCGACGCCGGCCACGATCACCGGAGCTCGACTCCAACATCTTCCACACCTCCCACCAATCGAATCAAGGTTGATAACCCCAATTTCATTTGAAACCCTCAATTTCTCCATTTTTAGGGATTCCTTCGATTGACCTTTGATTGAGTTATTTCGATGGTAGATTGAGACCTAGAAAGTGTTCTTGAACACTTAGTTGGGGTAGGATTCGAGATTATATTCTCGGATTTGCCCAAATTCGAATTTGGAAGGATTTGGGGTTAAAATTATATTTTTTTCCAAATTGGGAAAAATTGTTGATAATTAGGATTGAGCTTGAATTTGAGTAAATAGGCTTGAATTGGTATTATTAAAATTATATGGTTGGAATATTAGCTGAACAAAACCCGTGAGGAGCTGGCCCGATGTTACTAAGGTTAAACCTCGACGTTAACGTACCGGGTCCCTACTCGGGTTGCCCAAATACACTTTAAGGGTGATGTTGGGAGTTTTAAACTTCATCTTTTCAATCTTAAACACCCTAAAATAATTCTAAATATGCTATGAAACCTCAAGAATTAATTTAGATACTTTCTTGTTTCCTAAGAGTGGAAGCTTGCGGAACAATGAAATCCAATTTCTAAAATTTCAACCTTCTTCCCTCATAAATATTTAGGAAACCTTAAATAGGATAAATTGGAGGTATATTGAGGTTTAGAAACTAGATTTCTTAGAAACCGATTAAAAATACAAGTTGAAACAAAATGCTTAGATCTTCCTAAAATTAGGATTCCTTCCAATCAAGTTAGATAAGCTTCCTTAGATGTGAATACAAGTTAGATAGAGGTCTAATACTCAAATCCAAGTATGTGAAACACTCAAGTAGAGTGTTATAGTGTTATATTCGAGTAAGTCAAGTGTCCGAGGAAGGATACGCATAAGTCGGGATAGAGAAGTCCAATAAGACCAAGAACTTGACTCTGTGGCAATCATGGACTACACGTGAGAGTAATGGAGAGATAAATAACAAGTTAAGCTAAGTAATAACCTTAATGAAGTAAATGTTGTTCTTATAGGAACAACGGCACACGATAGAGTGCAGCAGGAACTCTGAGGAGACTAAAGTTGCAAGAGAGGATTGCATGAAAGGTTGGCCAAGGTGATGGTTGTTTCATCTCTGCTCCTAGGGTTGTATGCTTATTTGGATTACATGAGTATCTATATTCTCTGCTTGTCTGGTATGTGTTAGTTAGAGATATAGAATGCAAAAAGAATGAAAGAACTAGAAAAAAGGTTGCGGAAAGTAGCTTGGATAGGAAGACATAGGAGTAGAGAGTAATCGTTTGCTATGATTGATGTGTTACAAATCCAACTCATACACTCCGGAGGCATGATGAGTATTTTATTAAATATTTTCCACGACGGTGGCAAGAGTCCTTGCACGGAAGGGCTAAACTTTATTTTGAAAACTCGTCACGACGGTGACTTAAATTATAATCATGCAAAAGGGAGTTATTGGTGGGTTTCGGATTTGATTACGCTAGCGATGTGAGACATCGACTAGAACAACGTCATATGGCACTTGAGACCTCAGTTTTATAATCACCATGACGATGGTCATTGCCCTATCCTGGCAATATGGTCAGAAAGGTTTTTTATTGCTATGACGATAGCTTGAGGCTCAGAGAGTGCATCTGCACGGGTATATGAGTTATATCCTGTTAAGGAAACCCGTCCATATTAACAAGGAGAAGAATTGTTGATCCTTCGGGAAAGATACAAAGAATCCTATTAATATGTGAGACTAAGGTAAGGAGACAGGAGAGGAAGCTACGAGTGAACCGTGAGCCTAACCTAGTAAAAGAGAAATCATCCTGTGGAGTTGGTCCAGGGAGTGTCAGTGGCCATGCTTCGAGACGTCATGCCGTGCCCGCCATGTGGCCTGGTTGGGTAATGGACGAGCGGGCTCAAGCTATTGCCCCGCAGTAAGGGGTCAAGACGTGCCACGTGGTGGCTACGTATCAGTTGTTTGATAGATAGAAATTGATTGTGTTTGATTAATAAAATCGTCACGAGGTGACTAGTACCCAAGTGAATGGGTTAAGTATTGTTTGATTAACAGAATTGTCACGAGGTGCCCAGTACCCGAGTGAATGGGTTAAGTATATTTGCCACGTGGTGGCCAGCAACCCGAGTGCACGGGTTCAAAGTGGGAAAGCCACGTAGTGGCTAGTAGAAACCCCAGAGTTGGGGAGATTAAGTAGATGTATGTTATAGTATCTGTGTGTATATACAATTTTCTGTGTTTGCGTATGATTTCTAATTGAGCAGCGTAGTAGTGACGTACATGATTACGTCACCACAACGTCTTGGCTGATTCAAACATGTTGAACGTGAGAAGACCGGTAAGTAAAAGCCGGCATTATATGTTATATGTTTACTTGTTGAGTGATGATGTGAATTAAACTGCTGCATGCTTATATCTGCTAAATGCATGTGAGTGATTGGGTGAAATTTCTGTTATTGTGTGATCACCAAGAATGCATGCTAACTCACAGTAATTAGTAGTTTGTGCATGTGGTTGTGTATGATTCCCAGTCCCGGCGGTAAGGTACCCGCCTTTCACTGGGGATGGGAGAGTCCTCACCGAGTCTCGTGGTTAAGACTCACACCTCATTTTTACTACACAGAGACAGGTTAAGTACAGGTGGAAGAAGTCTCGGTGGAACGAGGGTTCAGCAACACTTTCCAAGACCCACAACTTGTTAATGTGGGTGAATAAAGTGTAATTGTAATTTAATTTACTTTATTATTGTATCATAAAGTAAAGGGTAGACGTACCCAATTAGATTGTTTTACTAAATCTAGAACTGTCAGCTTCACACACCTTAAAGATCAGGATTTATTTTACTGCGATACAGGGAAAATTTGTTTTCAAAATGTATATATATACATATATCTGTTACCTGTGAATAGGATAGGCAGCATCTTCGGATGTGTAGCCGGTACACAAGTTATATATATTATGTGTGTTTTCCTATATCTATATCCTGAAGCGGCACTGACCGTGGATTTGCTTGTCTAGGATAGGCCACCATTTCGGTGTAGCCATGATATTATACTGCATGTGGATGTATTTTCAATGATAGATATTCTGTCAACTAGGTGATAAGGCTTACTGGCATAGGGATATTTCCTGTGTGTGTGCCGGTCACGATCCTCTAAACGGGGGTCGTGACACTTCTCCACATGATCAATTCTCTCTTTATAACTTCACCATGAAAGCACCCTTAATAGTTTATGTAACATTCACATACACATTAGTGTGCTTAATAGTATATTATGGCGCATTATGATGTCCTTAATGTTACTCTATGTTTAGAGTCCTATAAATAGAAGGATGTTAAACACAAGGATGAATAATTATGAATAATAATTTTGTGCATCTCCCTTATATTTTTTTGGTAAGTCTCTGAATTCTTTGTTTTACTTTATTTCATAAATTTAAGGTTGCCTAGTTTGGTGAGTTGTAAGCAATCCATTCAAAAACTACTATTGCCTAAAATAATGAATCATAAATTATATAGACTTAGGGCACGTTCTTTAGGCAGAAAGGGAAAAGGAATAGGTTTGATGTGTTTGGTAGTAAAAATTTGGAATGGAAATAGAATGTGAATGTATTAAAATTACCACTTTACCCCTTATATTAAAAAAAGGTTATGATTGTGTCAAATCAAAGGGTATAATAGACATTTTGTATTTTTTTAAATTTTTTTAATACTATCAAAAGAAAAAAAAAGTAAAAGTAGGGCGCCACCTACTTTTTGTTTTTCATTCCTTACCTAAATCCAGCTACCGAACGACCACTTAAACATTAATCTAAATCTATATAAGAAATGTTTGTTGGGCTTGGCCCAAACTAGTTTTTGTGAGAGTACGTGTTTTTTGGGACTGAATTAGTGCCTAAGTTAGATATTAAATGTAGGCAAAAATACATTTTCTGACCCCAACGTTTGGAGTTCCTGTCACTTTTGCTCCTAACATTTTTTTGCTGCCAATTGTACCCCTAACATTTTGTGTTTCTCCCAATGTCAAGCTTTTCGCTAACACCGTCAATTTTAAGACTGTTTTTTTATGATGTGGCATCCTATGTGACCAACAATTCTGACTGGACTTAATTTTTTTCACACCAGCAGTCAATAATATTGAGTTTTGGTGTACTGGATTTACTGATGTACTGAGTTTTTGGGGTCCATTACACCCCTAAAATGGATTGCTGATGTGGAAAAAAATTAAGTCTAGTCAGAATTGTTAGTCACATAGGATGCCACATCATAAAAAACAGTCTTAAAATTGATGGTGTTAGCCAAAAACCTGACATTGGGAGAAACACAAAACGTTAGGGGTATAATTGACAGCGAAAAAACGTTAAGGGCAAAAGTGACAGAACCCCCAAACTTTGGGGGCGGAAATGTACTTTTGCCTTAAATGTATGTTTGGATTGAGGATTAAGGAAGGGAAAAGACGGGAAGATCAAAGTATCAAGATATCTTTCCCTTGTTAGTGAAGATAAAATTTGGAGGGGAAGATAGTGGAAGATCAAATTATCCTTCCCTTTCACAAATTAAAGATACTCCAACTTGGGGTATTTTGGAGGAGGTATCAACACCCAAATAAGTAGAAGACATATAAAAGGTTAACATTTCCTATCCTTCCCCTCCTTTCTCTTGTAATCACTCCCCTTCCATTTTTCTCTTAATTTTCAAACAAACCCTAAAACAAGAAATCATATGGCCAGGCCCAATTGATAACCCATAGTTTTAGGGCAAGGCCCATACCAGAGACTAGTCTTTGATCGCTGGCTCCACTCTGGTCTTATTTAATTATTTTTTTAGAACAATTATGTTTTTAAGTGTTTTAAAAATCGGATCAAAAAACCTTTTAGGTCACGGGATGATTGGTTTAATTGGTTGAACCTGTGGTTGAACCATATGGTGTCATAAATATAAAAATAATTAAATAATTTTAATATCAACAATATATTATATACTATAAAAATTATATTTTTATTAATGAATTTTAAATATAATAAGTAATTTACATGATTCAGCTATATATGTATACATATAAATAACAGGCTCAAATAACAATTGAATCATTTATATTATTTACGCACCATATTAGTGGCTTCATAAACATATAAAACTCAAAATTATAAGATATACAATGCATATAGTCAAATCTACTCCAAATGCTTTTTTCAATGTTGGTATGCATATTTATTTTGTCCAATAATATTTTGTTGTTATTTCTCTTGTCTTATATATATATATATATATATATATATATATATACTAGAGGCTTCGCATGCACTAAGGTGCATACAATCATTTTTTTAAAATTTAGTATAAAAATATTTTTATTATTATTATTATTAAATATAATAAACAATTCAATAACTACTTATATTTATAATTTCTCTCTCACCATTTTTATTAACTACCTTACCCATGATCTCTTTTGCTCTCATATCTCATCCAATCATATTTTATTCCATATTTTTTAATTATAAAATATAACTATTTTGTGACCCCAATGACCAAAAGGGTCCAAAGCCATATATATATATAGATATATTTGTATAGAGGCAAAATACTATTTAGTCCCCGAATTGTTGGTCAAACTACTATTTAGTCCCCGAATTGTTCAAAAACACTATTGTAATGCCCAGAAATTTTTTTTTTCGAAGTTTAAAATGAAATGAAAGGGAAGGAAAAGAAGTAGAAAATAATTTTTGGATTTAATTCAGGACCTAAGGAATTAGAAACCAGAATTAAATGGAGAAAAGAGAGTAGGGAATATTTTCGGGTACTTAATTTGGGATATAAGAGAAAATAAAAATTTAAATGGAAAGAGGAGGGATTAAATTTGGGATATTTTTAATCTCTTCTTTAATATAATTATTATTATCATTACTTAGTTATTTATTTAATTGTTTTTGGTTTTTTTATTTAAAAAGAGTGGGGGTGCGTGACTTAAGTAGGTATAAGGAGAAAAAAAATATAAAGGAAAGGAATGAGGGAAAGAGAGAGAACACGAAAGAAAGAAATGGGAGAAAGAAAGAGAGAGAAAGAAGAGAGAGAGAGAGGAGGAGAGGCGTGAGGAAGAAGAGGAAGAGGGGTTGGGGTTCGCCGGAAAAGTGACCGGGGAGAGCTAGCCGACGCCAGAAAAGTCACCGGAGCTCGGGTACGACGTCTCCTACACCTTCCACCAATCGAATCAAAGGTTGGTAACCCAAATTTCTTCATTTTTAGGGATTTCTTCGATCCACATTCGATTGGGTTGTTTCGAGGGTAGATTGAGACCTAGGAAGTGTTCTTGAACACTTAGTTGGGGTAAGAATCGAGGCTATACCGTCAAGTTTAGCCGAATTCGAATTTTGAAGGGTTTGGAGTTGAAATTCTAATTATTCCTAAATTGGGGAAATTGTTGAAAATTAAGATTGAGCTTGGATTTGAGCAAATAGGCTTGGATTGGTATTATTGAAATTATATTGTTGAAATATTAGCTGAACAAGACCCGTGAAGAGCTGGCCCGAGGTTACTAAGGTGGAACCTTGACGTTAACGTGCCGGGTCCCTGCTCGGATTGCCCAATTACACATTAAGGGTAATATTGAGGGCTCCAAACCTCTTCTTTTCAATCTTAAACGTCCCTAGAATAATTCTAAAAATGTTATCAAGCATCAAGAATTATTTTAGGTACATTCTTGTTTCTCAAGGATGGGAACTTGCGGAACAATAAAGTCCAAATTTTAAAGTGGCAACTTTATTTCTTCGTAATTATTAGGAAACCTTAAGTAGGATAATTTAAAAGTATATTGAAGTTTAGTAACTCGAATCCAAGGCTCTAAAATCAATCCAAGGTGAGCGATAATTGTACGAAACCAAGTGCAAGGCACTTGATACCCTCATAGAAGAGAGTGAAGACGGATAAGACCAAGGACTCAATTCTTGGCAACGCCTAGATGCATTCTAGGCATGAGCATGTAGTATGCATATGAATTGCATATAGATGAGATGTTAACCATTTGAATGCATTCGTTAGGAAACCACGACTCGTTCGGAGCGGGAGTTACTCCAGGACAAGCACAAGGAAGCCGTCCAGGTGAGGGGTTTCCCATCCTTGCCCTACAGGGTTGATTGAGGATGTGGATATGTGGTTTGCCTACTTGTCTGTTTGTAAAAATTGTTTTGTGGATAACATGCTATTGTTGTTCCTAAAATATTATCCATGAAAGTATTTGTATATGTGTGTTTGACTACAAGTAAAGAGGTACTGAAGGGTGTCCATGTGATGACATGAGGTACGCCGAACAGTACAAGCAAAGGGGTAAGTTGTTGATTGAGTCCAAGGTTTAGTTCACCCTATTAATTAGAAACTCATTAAAGAAATCATATAGAAGCTGTTAATAAACGTCTACGTTTTACGGTAATTGAACTTAGGAAAGGCCTTAGAGCTAGGTTATGACCTAATCAAGGGTTTGGGTATTACATAAGGATTAAAACGATCTCATAAATTGATTAGTGAGTCATAGGGAGGTTCACACTACCTAGGTAAAGTCAGTCTAAGATAGTAATGGGTAGATAGAGTCAGAATCTCAGCTGAAGGCTCGGGAAGAGAAACAAGTCAGAAAGGATTGCCCGTTGAGGCCATTGCCCTAGCCTGGCACTAGGGTCAGTAAAAAACTAAAAGATTTGCCCGTTGAGGCCATTGCCCTAGCCTGGCACAAGGGTCAGTAAAAGACATAAAAGATTTGCTCGTTGAGGCCATTGCCCTAGCCTGGCACTAGGGTCAGTTAAAGATTTAAAAGAAATTGCCCGTTGAGGCCATTGCCCTAGCCTGGTACTAGGGTCAGTTGAGTGATTTACAGTTTTCATGATTATATGTTAAAATGAGATTGCTTGTTTACGAGAAGCATGATAGAAAAGCATGATCCGTAGGTTTATCTGTGATTTTAATGTTATATTAATATTGCCTGATCGTAATATAACATTTGATAAACTGGATTTCCATGAGCATGTGATTGTGGGTGTTTCCCTTTCCCCAACTGTAGTGGTACCCGCCGCTACGCCGAGGATGGGAAGCTTCTCACTGAGTCTGTTTGACTCACTCCCTCTACTTCAATGTTTCAGATAGACGTCCAGACAGTGATACGGACATCAGACCATCCTTTACGCACTAGTTCGCGTAGGTGGACACTTTTTGTTATTTTGACTCTTTTGGTTGTACATATTCTAAGTTGTAAGAGTTGTTTATATATATGTACAGCTTTTAATATGTACCTACTCTAGAATTGTCGGCTTCACATGTACTTAAAGGCAGGGTCGAGTTGGGGATAAACTAGGATATATGTTTGAGTATATAAACTTCTGCATGTGAATAGGATAGATCGTACGCATTGAGGCGTACGGCCAATATGATATGGATATATATTATGTGTGCTTGCTGCATGTGAATAGGATAGATCGTACGTATTGAGACGTATTGTCAATATGATATTAATATTTACATTATGAGTGCTGATAAATATATCTATACACTGGATTGAGCTAAAGCGGTATTGAGCGAACCGCGGATTGCAGGTTAATTAGGCCACCAATGAGGTGTGGCCACTAGTATGATATATATATATTGGTTGCATAGCAGGGTAGTTATAGTCATGTTTACAGGATAAGGCTTACGGGTTTAGAGGTAAAAATCTATTCCCGTGCCGGTCATGTACTCCCGATTTTTGGTCGTGACAAACTTGGTATCAGAGCCTGGTTTTTCTTTAAGTCATGTGAAGCCATTGGTATAACCGGGTGTCGGTTTAACCTTCGTTGCGAAACCAGGGCACAACGTTGGAATAAATAGGCACTTGTGGGAGTACCCAGGATAAATTGAGTCAGTTTTTCTTTCATTCCTTCTTAACCTGTGATAGATTAAGAATTCTTTCGAGTCATCGCTTTAGGCATAGAATTTGTATATGAAATTCTATACAAAAGCATATAACCTGTACAGTACACAAGTGCCGATGAGCACTAAGGCGTAAGGTGGGGTGGCAGTGACCCCAGGAACTTAAGGACGCCATAATAGGGAAAGGAGACATCCATGGAGGATGCTACCTAGGCACAGACACATTTGGTTGAATTGTAGGCAGGAATACGCTACAATATATGATTGTTTTGCAGGTGTTAAATGAGACGATGCGTCTGCTCTGTTAGCGTCGCATTGTGTGTTATTGTATAGGCACAAGTTAATTGATTATAGTATGAAATGCAAGTAGAATAGGAATATGCATTGAATGGTAGTTTAGACTACGAATGGTATGTAAAGTGAAAGAAAAGACACGCTTGGCGTGTAGAAAAGAAAGTAAGCCCATGGGGCAATTGAAATGGAAAGTTTACAAACAAGAATAAACAGGGCCATGAGGCATGAGACCGACAGGAAGATGACCACATGAACGGGTCACGACTGTGCGGTATGCTATGGCTCAAAGAAGTGAGTTGTTTTTCCTAGAAGGTAAATAGAAAAAGAGGTGGTGTATGCCACAGTATAAAAGTAGAAGTCTACGGACTAGAAAAATCAGGATACGGTATATGGAAGGGCAAAGTGGCCGAATCGTATGCCGTAGAGATAGATTTTAAGAAATTAAGGCATATGTAAACGGGTAGAGCGTGGCCATATGCCGAGTGGGAAACAGAGTGAATGGTAAGGCACAGGGAAGGAGCCTAGCCCAACCCTGTGCTCGATCCATGAACTACTAGTCCCTTAAGCTAACAAGGGGGGATAGAAGGGATTAAGCCCAACCAAACTCTCTTGGGTTGCTTAAGGAAGAGAATAAAAAATAGGATATTGATCATATGAGAAATTTTTGTAAAATCTTTTTTGGTCTTTCCGGATGAGAGATTCTGAAAGACCCTCAAACTTTTCTTGAAAATACTAGGGATAACCATTGGGAGGCAAATTTTCATGAAAACTCTTTCTCAAATTGTGTCATTCCAATTGGTTAAACCCTAACCATTTACGAAAACCTTAGGCGTCATTTTCTAAGAAATAAACTTGAATTAATTTTTCAAAGCCGCAGGGTGCCTAAGAAAACAAACTCATGTGACTAAAACCCTACCAAACAATAATCCTTTTACAGGTAAGCTGTATAAGGATGGTAGATGTAGTTAAGAAATCACTCGCTTGGAGTGATTAAAGTTAAGTAGACATCGAAAAGCACTAGAGAGTGCTAAAGGGCCAAGGGGGTATACAGGCAAACCTGAGGGTTACCGATTAAGGGGCCATAGGGTGAAAATGGACCCGAAAGTATTAGATCGGAGTAGGTCTAGAAGTGGAAATGGGCGTAGACCTTCGGGTACCGTCCAGAGATAAGAAAATGAGTGCTATTACGGTAGATAGCTCTCGAACGAGATAACGTGAGAGATAAACCCCAAAGGGACTCGTGGAGGCCCGAGGGGAGATAAAGTGGACAGGGATGAGTAGCCCCATAAAGGGGGGAAGAGCGGAAGCCTATAGGACCCCATAGGATAAGAGTCAAGTAGGAGGTGGAGAACCAACTGCTGCTTTAAGTGCATGTATAGTACACAGATTGTAGTGGACATAGCTAGGTAAGCTAGTTCCACAGGTTGGTGAACCGTAAATCCTTTAGTCTGAAGCCCGTGTATGGTGGAGACTGAGTGAACAAACCAAACGTATAAATGGCCATGTGGGTTCCATAAAGGGAAAATTAACCGTAAGAACAGTTAATCTAGAGGGAGAATTTAGTGAGTAACGAGTATTGAGAAATACTCGAAGAAAGGGTACCACGTAGGTACGAAATGAAAAGAAGATAGTGAATGTGAGAACGGAGTCGGGTAAGCATCGGGGAATGCAAGCCAAATGATAAAACATGTATGCTACCATTGGGGGCGACTAGAACCCAACGGGTGACACACTTGCAAGAGGCGGTATATGTTCGTGAACATATGCCAAACCGTAAGAAAGGAAAGAGACAGACCGTGGAAGCGGATCCCGTTTGGTCAAGGGGAGTAGAGCATGTCCGGCAAGGTTCATGCTGGAGTTAACGGACCAAATATTCGAAGTAGGAATACAGGATCTAAGTGAGTTGAAGGAGCTACGCACGCAGTTACAGGAATTACTTGACAAGGGTTTCATCAGACCCAGTTTTACACCTTGGGGTGCACCAGTTCTATTCGTGAATAAGAAGGATGGAACTTTAAGATTGTGTATCGATTACTGAAAGTTGAATAAGGTAACGGTCCGCAATCAATACTCACTTCCAAGAATCGATGATTTGTTCGACCAGTTGCAAGGTGCTAAGAGGTTTTCAAAGATCGATCGGCGATCAGGGTATCATCAGCTGAAGTTAGAAAAGAAGATTTTCCCAAGACTGCTTTTCGAACCCGATCCGGCCATTATGAGTTTCTAGTCATGTCGTTCGGGCTAACTAATGCACCAGCAGCTTTTATGGACATGAAGAATTGGGTTTTCAAGCCATTCCTAGACCGGTTTGTCATTGTATTTATTGATGACATTTTAGTCTATTCCAAGAATACTGAGGATCACGCAGAGCATTTGAGACTGGCATTACAGAGGCTGAGAGAAGAGAAATTGTATGCTAAGTTTTCAAAATGCGAGTTTTGGCTGGATAAGGTTGCATTTCTTGGTCACGTGATCTCTTCAGAGGGAATCCATGTTGATCCGAGCAAGGTAGAAGCCGTGAAAAATTGGTCCCACCCTACCTCAGTCACGGAGATCCGCAGTTTTCTAGGTTTGGCTGGATACTATAGAAGGTTTGTGCAGGAATTTTCGAGGGTTGCTGCACCTCTTACAAAGTTAACTCAGAAAGGGGTAAAGTTTGTGTGGGATGACAAGTGTGAAGAGAGTTTTCAGAAGCTGAAGGAAAGTCTTACCACAGCACCGGTGTTGGCTCTTCCTGAGGGCACAAATGGGTATGTGGTTTACTGTGACGCTTCACGAGTTGGGTTAGGGTGTGTTCTTATGCAACATGGGAAGGTGATTGCTTATGCGTCTAGGCAACTCCGGAAGCATGAGAAAAACTACCCGACTCACGATCTTGAAATGGTAGCGGTGGTATTTGCCTTGAAGATTTGGAGGCACTACCTTTATGGCGAAACATGTGAGGTATATACAAACCACAAGAGCCTCAAGTACATTTTCGAGCAGAAAGATCTGAATCTGAGACAACGCAGGTGGATGGAGTTGTTGAATGACTATGACTGCACGATTTTGTACCATCCTGGCAAGGCGAATGTGGTGGCAGACGCTCTGAGCCGAAAGTCAATGGGTAGCTTAGCCCATATTAGTGAAGTACGAAGGCCGTTAATTCGGGAAATACATGAGCTGGAACAGTCTGGAACTCAGTTTGAAATTGGAGATTCCAACCTGTTTCTAGCCCATGTCCAAGCCAAGTCAGTTCTAGCCGAAGAGGTTAAATCCAAGCAAGATCAAGACGCCGACCTCAAACATATCAGAGATACAGTGGTTAAGGGGGAGAAGGACGACGTCCGATTTTCCATAGATGACAATGGCATACTCCGGTTGGAAGGACGACTGTGTGTACCTATGGTAGATGGGTTGAAAGAAAGAATTCTTGATGAGGCACACAGGACAGTGTACACAATCCATCCGGGTAGTAATAAAATGTATCAAGATCTGAGAGAATTGTACTGGTGGAACGGTATGAAAAAGGATGTGGCAAACTACGTACCTAGATGTCTAGTGTGTCAGCAGGTTAAGGCTGAACACCAAAAGCCCGCCGGAACACTTCAACAGATAGAAATTCCTGAATGGAAGTGGGAAAGGATTACTATGGATTTTGTGACAGGATTGCCGCGATCACAGAGAGGATTCGACTCAGTTTGGGTAATTGTTGATCGGATGACCAAGTCCGCCCATTTCCTATCAGTTAAGACCACTTATGGAGTGGGTCAGTATGCCCAGTTGTACATATCAGAGATAGTGAGGTTGCATGGAGTGCCGGTGTCGATTATCTCTGACAGAGGGCCACAGTTTACCTCTCGATTCTGGAGAGCATTGCAGGAGGCATTGGGGACAAGGGTTGATCTGAGTACAGCATTTCATCCCCAGACAAATGGGCAATCTGAGAGGACCATTCAAATTTTAGAGGACATGCTTAGGGCATGTGTTATGGATTTCGGCGGAGGGTGGGAGAAATACCTGCCATTAGCAGAGTTTGCCTACAATAACAGTTACCAATCCAGTATTCAGATGGCACCCTTCGAGGCTTTGTACGGTCGAAAGTGCAGGTCCCCGATTGGGTGGTTCGAGGTCGGAGAGGTCAAGTTGGTTGGTCCAGAACTTGTGCAGGATGCTTTGGACAAGATAAAGTCCATTAGAGAAAGGCTTGCCACAGCTCAGAGTAGGCAGAAGTCGTATGCTGACAATCGGAGAAGAGAGTTAGAGTTTGCTGTGGGTGAGCAGGTGTTCTTGAAAATTTCACCGATGAAGGGCGTGATGAGATTTGGCAAGAAAGGCAAGCTAAGTCCAAGATACATCGGACCGTTTGAGATTCTAGAACGCATGGGAAATGTTGCCTACCGTCTAGAATTGCCAGCGGAGTTGGAAGGAGTTCATCCGGTGTTTCACGTGTCTATGCTTCGCAAGTACCTGCCAGATCCCTCTCATGTAATCCAACCCCAGGAAGTACAACTAGCTGAGAGTCTAACTTATGAGGAGATGCCAGTGGAAATACTAGATCGTCAATTGAAGAAGCTGAGATCAAAGGAGATACCCTTGGTGAAAGTCCTGTGGCGAAACCATTCGGTTGAGGAAGCAACGTGGGAAGTTAAGGCGGAGATGCGCAGGACACATCCTCACCTTTTTCAAGACTAAGGTTAGTATTTTAATTGAAATTCGGGGACCGAATTTCTTAAGGGAGGAAGATTGTAATACCCGGGAAATTTTTTCGAAGTTTAAAATGAAATTAAAGGGAAAGAAATAAAGTAGAAAATAATTTTTGAACTTAATTCAGGACCTAAGGAATTGGAAACCTGAATTAAATGGGAAAAAGAGAGTAGGGAATATTTTTGGGTATTTAAGTTTGGGGTATAAGAAAAAATAAAATTTATTGGAAAGAGGAGGGATTTAATTGGGGATATTTTTCCACCTTTTATTTACTATAATTATTATTATTAGTGATTAATTATTAGTTATTTTATTATTTAAGTATTTATTTATTTTTATTATTAGTGATTTATTTTATATATATATATTAGTTTTAATTAAATGTTGTAGGTGGGTGCCGTGGGTCACTTTAAAAAGAAAGAAAAGAAAGGATTAAAGAAAGAAAGAATAAGAAAGAGAAGAGAGGAAGAGAGAGAGAAAGTCGAGAGGTTGGCAGAGAGGGAGAGGGCAAGGCGGAGGAAGGAAGAAGAAAGGGTTTGGGGTGTACCGGAAAGTGACCGGGAAGAGCTAGTCGACGCCGGAAAAAAAATCACCGGGGTTCGGGTACGACGTCTCCTACACCTTCCACCAATTGAATCAAAGGTTGGTAACCCCAATTTCATTCGAAACCCCCAATTTCTTCATTTTTAGGGATTTCTTCGATCCACCTTCGATTGGGTTGTTTCAAGGATAGATTGAGACCTAGGAAGTGTTCTTGAACACTTAGTTGGGGTAAGAATCGAGACTATACTCTCGGGTTTAGCCAAATTCGAATTTGAAAGGATTTGGGGTTGAGATTCTAATTATTCATAAATTGGGAAAATTGTGATAATTAGGATTGAGCTTGGATTTGAGTAAATAGGCTTGGATTGGAATTACTGAAATTATATTGTTGAAGTATTAGCTGTATAAGACCCGTGAAGAGCTGGCCCGAGGTTACTAATGTGGAACCTTGATATTAACGTGCCGGGTCCCTGCTCGGATTGCCCAATTACACTTTAAGGGTGATATTGAGGGCTCCAAACCTCTTCTTTTCAATATTAAACACCCTAGAAAAATTCTAAATATGCTATCAAGCATCAAGAATTATTTTATGTACTTTCTTGTTTCTCAAGGATGGAAACTTGCGGAACAATAAAGTCCAAAAAATTTAAAATGGCTATTTAATTCTTTCGTAATTATTAGGAAACCTTAAGTAGGATAATTTAGAAGCATATCGAGGTTTAGTAACTCAAATCCAAGGCTCTAAAATTAATTCAAGGTGAGCGGTAATTATACGAAACCAAATATATAGCACTTGAGACTCTCATGGAAGAGAGGGAAGACGGATAAGACCAAGAAGTCGGTTCTTGGCGACGTCTAGGTGCATTTTTAGGCACGAGCATATCATACGCATATGAGTTGCATATAGTTAAGATTGTTAACCACGTGAATGCAATTGCTGGGGAACCACGATTCGTCCGGAGCGGGAGTTACTCCAGGACAAACGCAAGGAAGCCGTCCAGGTGAGGGGTTTCCCATCCTTGCCCTACAGGGTTGATTGAGGATGTGGATATGTGGTTGCCTACTTGCCTATTTGTAAGAATTATTTAGCGGTTAACATGCTATTGTTGTTCCTAAACTGTTATATATGAAAGTATTTGTATATGTGTGTTTGACTACAGGTAAAGAGGTACTGAAGGGTATCCATGTGATGACATGAGATACGCCGAACAGTACAAGCAAGGGGGTAAGTTGTTGATTGAGTCCAAGATTGGTTTACCCTATTAATTAGAAACTCATTAAAGAAATTGTATAGAAGTTGTTAGTAGACGTCGACGTTTTATGGTAATTGAACTTAGGAACGACCTTAGAGCTAGGTTATGATCTAATCAAAGGTTTGGATATTGAATAAGGATTTAAAAGATCTCATAAATGGATTAGTGAGTCATAGGAGGTTCACCCCACCTAGGTAAAGTCAGTTTAGGATAGAAATGGGTAGATAGAGTCAGAATCCCAGCTGAGAGCTCGGGGAGAGAAACGAGTTAGAAAAGATTTGCCCGTTGAGGCTATTGCCCTAGCCTGGCACTAGGGTCAGTTAAATATTAAAAGATTTTCCCGTTGAGGCCATTGCCCTAGCCTGGCACTAGGGTCAGTTATATATGAAAAGATTTGCCCGTTGAGGCCATTGCCCTAGCCTGGCACTAGGGTCAGTTAAAGATTTAAAAGAAATTGCCCGTTGAGGCCATTGCCCTAGCTTGGTACTAGGGTCAGTTAAGTGATTTACAGTTTTCATATTATATGTTAAAATGTGATTGCTTGTTTAAGAGAAGCATGATCCGTAGGTTTATCTGTGATTTTAATGTTATATTAATATTGCCTGATCGTAATATAACATTTGATAAACTGGACTGTCATGCACATGTGATTGTGGGTGTTTCCCTTTCCCCAGCTGTAGTGGTACCCGCCGCTACGCCGAGGATGGAAGGCTTCTCACTGAGTCTGTTTGACTCACTCCCTCTGCTTCAATGTTTCAGATACAGGGATCGGGCAGGCATCGACGTCCGGGCAGTGATACGGACATCAGACCATCCTTACGCACTTGTTCGCGTGGGTGGACACCTTTTGGTTATTTTGATTTCACTTGTTGTATATATTTTAAAGTTGTAAGACTTGTATACATACATTTACAGCTTTTGATATGTACTTACTCTAGAATTGTCGGCTTCACATGTACTTAAAGACAGGGTCCAGTTGGGGATAAAACTAGGATTTATGTTTGAGTATATAAACTTCTGCATGTGAATAGGATAGATCGTACGCATTGAGGCGTACGGTCAATATGATATGGATATATATTATGTGTGCTTGCTGCATGTGAATAGGATAGATCGTACGTATTGATACGTACGGTCAATATGATATTAATATTTACATTATGAGTGCTGATGAATATATCTATACACTGGATTGAGCTGAAGCGGTATTGAGCGAACCGTGGATTGCAGGTTAATTAGGCCACCAGTGAGGTGTGGCCACTAGTATGATAAATATATATTGATTGTATAGCTGGGTAGTTATAATCATGTTTACAGGATAAGGCTTACGGGTTTAGAGGTAAAAATCTATTCCCGTGCCGGTCACGTACTCCCTATTTGGGGTCGTGACATCACTGGTGGCCTAATTAACCTACAATCCGCGGTTCGCTCAATACCGCTTCAACTCAGTCCAGTGTATAGATATATTTGTCAGCACTCATAATGTAAATATTAATATCATATTGACCGTACGTCTCAATACGTACGATCTATCTTATTCACATGCAGCAAGCACACATAATATATGTCCATATCATATTGACCGTACGCCTCAATGCGTATGATCTATCCTATTCACATTCAGAAGTTTATATATATACACATATATCCTAGTTTATCCCCAAACTGGACCCTGTCTTTAAATACATGTGAAGCCGACAATTCTAGAGTAGGTACATATTAAAAGCTGTAAATATATATACACAACTCTTACAACTTTAAAATATGTACAGCAAGAGAATCAAAATAATCAAAAAGGTGTACACCCACGCGAACTAATGCGTAAAGGATGGTCTGATGTCCGTGTCACTGTCCGGACATCGACGTCTGCCCGATACCTGTATCTGAAACATTAAAGCAGAGGGAGTGAGTCAACAGACTCAGTGAGAAGCTTCCCATCCTCAACGTAGCGGCAGGTACCACTACAGCTAGGGAAAGGGAAACACCCACAATCACATGCGCATAAAAATCCAGTTTATCGAATGTTATATTAAGATCAAGCAATATTAATATAACATAAAAATCATGGATAAACCTACGGATCATGCTCCTCTATCATGCTTTTCATAAACAAGCAAACATATTAAACATATCATCATGAAAACTGTAAATCACTCAACTGACCCTAGTGTCAGGCTAGGTAAATGGCCTCAACGGGCAAATCTTTTATGTCTTTTACTGACCCTAGTACCAGGCTAGGGTAATGACCTCAACGGGCAAATGCTTTACTCTTTAACTGACCCTAGTGCCAGGCTAGGGCAATGGCCTCAACGGGCAAATCTTTTATGTCTTTTACTGACCCTAGTACCAAGCTAGGGCAATGGCCTCAACGGGCAAATGCTTTACTCTTTAACTGACCCTAGTGCCAGGCTAAGGCAATGGCCTCAACGGGCAATCCTTTCTGACTTGTTTCTCTTCCCGAGCCTTCAGCTGGGGTTTTGACTCTATCTACCCATTACTATCCTAAACTGACTTTACCTAGGTAGTGTGAACATCCCTACGACTCACTAATCAATTAAGAGATCGTATTAATCCTCATATTGTTCCCAAACCCTTGGTTTAAATCATAACCTAGCTCTAAGGTCTTCCATAAGTTCAATTACCATGAAACGTCGACGTTTACTAACAATTACTATCCGATTTCTTTAATGAGTTTCTAATTAATAGGGTAAAACAAACCTTGGACTCAATCAACAACTTACCCCCTTGCTTGTACTTTTCGGCGTATCTCATGTCATAACATGGATACCCTCCAGTACCTCTTTCCTCTAGTCAAACACAAATATACAAATACTTTCATAGATAACAATTTAGGAATAACAATAGCATGTTAACCACTAAATAGTTCTTACAAATAGGCAAGTAGGCAAACCACATATCCACATCCTCAATCAACCCTGTAGGGCAAGGATGGGAAACCCCTCACCTGGACGGCTTCCTTGCGCTTGTCCTGGAGTAACTCCCGCTCCGGACGAGTCGTGGTTTCCTAACGAATGCATTCAAGTGGTTAACATCTCATCTATATGCAATTCATATGCGTACTACATGCTCATGCCTAGAATGCATCTAGACGTTGCCAAGAACCGAGTCCTTGGTCTTATCCGTCTTCCCTCTCTTCTATGAGAGTCTCAAGTGTCTTGGACTTGGTTTCGTACAATTATCGCTCACCTTGGATTGATTTTGGAGCCTTGGATTCGAGTTACTAAACTTCAATATACTTTTAAATTATCCTACTTAATGTTTCCTAATAATTACGAAGAAATAATGTTGCCACTTTAAAATTTGGACTTTATTGTTCCGCAAGTTCCCATCCTTGAGAGACAAGACAGTACCTAAAATAATTCTTGATGCTTCATAACATTTTTAGATATATTCTAGCGTGTTTAAGATTGAAAAGAAGAGGTTTGGAGCCCTCAATATCACCCTTAAAGTGTAATTGGGCAATCCGAGCAGGGACCCAGCACGTTAACGTCAAGGTCCCACCTTAGTAACCTTGGGCCAGCTCTTCACGGGTCTTGTTCAACTAATATTTCAACAATATAATTTCAATAATACCAATCCAAGCCTATTTGCTCAAATCCAAGCTCAATCTTAATTTTCAACAATTTCCCCAATTTAGGAATAATTAGGCTTTCAACCTCAAACCCTTCAAAATTCAAATTCGACTAAACTCGAGGGTATAGCCTCGATTCTTACTCCAACTAAGTGTTGAAGAACACTTCGAAGGTCTCAATCTACCCTCGAAACAACCTAATCGAAGGTGGATCGAAGAAATCCCTAAAAATGAAGAAATTGGGGTTTTCGAATGAAATTGGGGTTACCAACCTTTGATTCGATTGGTGGAAGGTGTAGGAGACGTCGTACCCGAGCTCCGGTGACTTTTCTGGCGTCGGCTAGCTCTCCTCGGTCACTTTTCTGGCGAACTCCAACCCCTCTTCCTCTTCTTCCTCACGCCTATCCTCCTCTCTCTCTCTCTCTCTCTCTCTTCTTTCTCTCTCTTTCTTTCTCCCATTTCTTTCTTTCGTGTTCTCTCTTTCCCTCATTCCTTTCCTTTATATATATATATATATATATATATATATATATATATATTTCTCCTTATACCTACTTAAGTCACGCACCCCCCACTCTTTTTAAACAAAAAAACAAAAACAAAAACAATTAATAAAACAATTAAAATATCTAAGTAATGATAATAATAATTATATTAAAGAAGAGATTAAAATTATCCTCAATTTAATCCCTCCTCTTTCCAATTTAAATTTTTATTTTCTCTTATATCCAAAATTAAGTACCCAAAAATATTCTCTACTCTCTTTTCCCCATTTAATTTAGGTTTCCAATTCCTTAGGTCCTAAATTAAATCTAAAAATTATTTTGTACTTCCTTTCCTTCCCTTTCATTTCATTTTAAACTTCGAAAAAAAAATTCCGGGCATTACAGTGGTAGAAAGCAACCTAAAAAGTGTACCAAATCTTTCCTCAATTAATTCCTTGTCTCAACTCAGAGCAGCAGGTGCTTGCTTTTCCTGTTCAGGGCCTTTGCCATCACTTTCCTGGCCCCCTTTGTATCCATTCTGCAAATACTTGTGCTCTGAGGGTAAATTCTTCTTGGCTTTCCGGCTACCTTCGATCTTCCATAGGTCCCAAACCCGAGTTTTTGGTGGGGGTGATGTATCTGCAATTGGTGCAATTAATCCTGGCTTGCCATCATCAATAACTCCATCAATTAAACCATATTGCTTAGCTTCCCAAGGATTCATAAAATTATCACGGTCTGTGTCCACTTCAATCTGCAGATTAAAGGAAATAAGTGGGTGGAATATATATATATATATATATATATATATATATATATATATATATATATATATATATATGATATAGGACAAAATCACTAATAAGATGGGGAGGTTGATGTCTAACCTGCTCAAGAGACTTCCTAGTAGCTCTACACTAATAATTGGAGAGTATACATATAGAAATAAATTTGGCCAAATAGATACTCTTGGTCAAATTTTTAAATTTTACACATTATTCAATAATCCTCTTCTTCATTTTTCTTTCTCTATAACCATCATAGCTCTACACTACCATCGTCATCCAGCCACTGTGCCATCATAAACGACCATTCTCTGTCGAACACCAATCTACACCGTCATTGAACCATCCATCCTTGTTAATTTGATTAATAAACAAAGAATTTAGTGAGAATTTAGTGGCGGCTTCAATTAAAGAAGTGGAGGTTTTGGAGATTGAATTGAAAATTTTGATGTTGAAAACGGGATGAAATTATAATTTTGAAAAGATAAAGGACCAAAATGGATATTTGATCATTTTATTTTATAAAACTATCAAATTCATTCAATTATATAATGTGGTAATAGTATACCAATAAATATAATTGATTATTAGTAATTTAATAAAACAAACAAACAATTAATTTAATTTAATTATTTTATTAAATTTTCATTATTTATAGTAAATTTTGCATGAAAAATAACACAAGGTAATTAAGTAATAACATAACAAACAACAAAGAGGTCATGTGTCACATTTATAATCACGGGAGACACATTAATTTTAAGCCAATCTACAGGGTGGTAAAATGCTATATTCTAAACCACACGAGGACAAACTAATTTTAAGCTAAACCAAAAGGGAGCAAATTGTAATTTACCAAAAATTAAATTTTACAGTGCTAGATGGTAATTCTAAGGTAATAATAACCAAGTGATTGTTTATAATTTCGACATGCATAAAAAATTTATTTGATCAGAAATTTGTAAATTTTTGTCAAAAAAAAAACTGAATTTGGGGTTGAGATTAATTGTGATTATTATTTTACACTTAATGAAAAATTCAACAATGGAATAAAAAACTAACCAAAAAGAATCTTTTTCAAACTACTTATAAAAAAAACTAAATTACATATTAGTAATATATAACTTTATTTATTAACGTCGGGTTGATCTAAGTGGTAAGCAGTTTTGGTATTGCTTAAACAAGATCTTGTGGATGCAGCTATATTCTCATTGGGAGACTCTCTCATCATAGCCAAGTGCACGATGCAGGTCAAATTCAGATTAGTCGAAACAGTGCATCGGATACTAGGCAGACAAAAAAAAATATAACTTTATTTAGGAAGCAAATTGTTAATGTAGTTAGAATCTAAGTTATTAATGACGCATTATTGTCCCCTTATTCTATACCATGGAAATTAATTATTCTTTTCTAACGTTTTTATTATTTTTTAGGTAAAATATATTTGGTACCCCTTAACGTTTGAACTTTTGATCAAATATGTCCCTAGCTAACATTTGATTGCGTTTAATTATGCCTCCAACGTTTCATTTTTCGAGTAATCTTATCCTTTTCACTAACACCATTAAAAGACATTGTAATATCTGAGATATTAATTTGATTATTATTATCATTATTATTAATTTATTTTTCTTTGGGAAAGAAAAATAAATTAAATTAGAAAGTTGAAATAAAATGAAGAAGAGATAAGAAATAGAAAATAAAAATTTTACCTATTTTCTAAAGAACGGAAATTTATTAGGACTTAAAAGAAAGGAAACTTAAAAGGATGGGAAAGAAATGGGGTTTAACAACAATTAATAGTGCAACTTATATTTTTATTATTTTTATTGGAGGGGAGGAGCTGAAACCGTGAGTTGCAAACAGAAAGCAAATAAAATAAATAAATAAATATAATAATAATATATATGGGGGGGGGCAACCGTGACCCCCTCCCATTTACACCCACACAAAAAAAAGGAATAATAATATATATTAAAATAATGGGGGGGGGGCAAACCGTGACCCCCCATCCAATTCATTAACACACATATAACAAAATAGAAATAGAAAGCACTAGCAAAACGCAAGGGGCAGAAGCACGCACACACACACGCACGAGAAGAAGCACGGAAGGAAGGGGAGCCACGGGGAGAAGGGCACCGGCCGGATTCTCGCCGGAGAAGGTGACTGGAGTCTTCTCTCAACACTCACTAGCCTTCTAGCCGATTGATTCAATGTGAGAAAGCCTCAATCGTCCAAAACTCTAATTTGTTCAATTTTGGGTATTTTGGGAATTCTTAAATTTCTTCCATTCGGGGCATTCCGGGGTTAAATTTGAGCTTAGTGGATGTTATTGAAAGCTTAGTGAAGTTCAGAATCGAAGATAAACCGTAGGAATTGATCGGGTATGGAAATTAGGAAAATTGGGTTAGGAAATTGCTCTAAAATTCGAAATTGATAGTTTGATGCATGTTTAGGCTTGGATTGGAGTAATATAAGTGTTATAAATGCTGGAAATATACAAGGGAATAAAGCCCGAGTATTTACCGTCTCAATCGGAACCCAATCCGGTGAAAAAGAGGCAAAATACTAAGCCACCATACAGTAAGGAGCTGTGCGGTGGGTTGGACACCTTGGTCTAGTATGTGGGGGACACCTAAGACCCGCTAAATTGGTCACAAGGCTCTAATTATACCCAATTATATTTTTATAAATAATTAAAGAGGTAGTAATTAAGCTTTTACTCAGCGAATAAAGGAGACGGTGGAATGAGTAAGCTAAAGCCTCTTTTGAGCCGTGAATTTAATTCTTTTATTAGTTAAATACCCATATGAACACATGAAGTGAAATTTAGACAAGTGGGAATCTCTAACCTAAGCAATTAGAGGTTCTAAATGGTTAGAAAGGGTGAAAGTCGAATATGAGACATTCTGGACTTTTAGAAAGAGCAAATAAGACGACGTAACGAACTAAACAATTAGTTCTTGGAAAATATCTAGAGGGTGCATGAGCATTAGCATGAGACGTGCATGTTAGATGTTTAGTTTCACGTTCTAAATTTCTTAAATATACATGTGTATAGGGCACCACAGGGTAATTGGAGTTTCAGGCACTCCGAGGACTGATCAGGAGGGCCAACGAGGTGAGGAGCTCTCCCATCCCTGCCCCACAGGGTTGGATGAGAACGTGCAAAATGTGGTTTGCTCTATTTTGTGCAAATTGATATATATATCTATATATATATACATGTATACATATGTATATATATATATGTATACATATATATATATATATATACATACATATATATATATATATGAAATATGTCTATTTGAATGTATTTATGTTACGCGTATATGATTAGTGAGTAAATAGTGGACGTGCAAACTGTTTATATGTTTATATGTTCATTCTCAAGTGAATATGCGATATAGTGGCTCACCGAGCCTTATATGATACTGTGGGTAGGATTGAGTCGGAATTTCATATGTGAGGGTTCATTAATATTAGAAACCCATTTAAATTGATTATCGTGCAAAGGTTTTGACTGTATGGTACATTGAGGAAAATGAACCTAGGTTGTTAAGTGTGAGTGAGAGTGTTGCATAATTGAAACGGGGGAAATCTAGGCCTAATTAAAGAACACGTATGATATTCAGTTAATTACAAATAGGGTGTCTTTCAAGGTTAAATATGTTAGTTGAGTTTGTTCAGGTTGTCCGGGTAGATCGAGTCGGTCATCCTGGTCGGACAAACAAGATTATGATGTCAGTAAGTATGCCACATGGTGGCCATTACCTTGGTCTAAACTGAGGTCAGACAAGCTGCCGGCTATTACTCTAAGCGTGCCTTGGAGTCAGAAAGTTCCTGGTGTGATCAACCAGGTTCGTACATGAAATTGCCTTCGGGCCAGTATTTCTCTTAGCGTAATGCGGGAGACAGACATTGAATGCCTACGTGTATAAGTATATGTTAACGATGGAACCATATGTTATATGTTTATGATTGGTTTACATGCGGATTAATAAATATGTTAGTAACATGAATTAGGATTTTTAATTGTGAATATGATACATTGATTGCCTGATCATGTTAAAGGTCACAATATAAATCCGTTTCATGCGTATGTGGTTGTGGTTGCTCCCTTCCCCCAGCTGTAGTGGTACCCGCTGCTACGCCAGGAATGGGGGAGCTTTTCACTGAGTCTGTTTGACTCACCCCCCTGTTTATATGTTTCAAATACAGGTAGTTCAGGAGTCGGGAACGCGTCCACTTCTTCTCAAGGAGGCGGAGAACTCTGAAGACCGCACGCTTTGTCCGCGTCGGTAGTTATCTTGGTTATGTACATATGTTGTGATGTATATATATATATCCTTTTTGGGCATAGCTTTTGTACGTATACAACTGTTGTGTGTGTATATATATATATTATACTTGAATTCTAGCATTGTCGGCTTCATACAGATTATAGGTCTTGGTGTTGAGAATATATGCTATGATATGATATATATCATGTGTATACATATATATGACTTCCGCATGTGAATAGGATAGATCACACTCATTGAAGCGTGTGATCAAAATATGTAAATTATATGTATGTGTGGCTGAATACTTGATTGCATGAGAATATGGCTTTCGCATGTGAATAGGATAGATCACACACATTGAGGCGTGTGATCAATATGTAAACTATATGCAAGCGTGCGATTGGATATATGTATGACTGTATACAGGACATCTGCATGTGAATAGGATAGATCACTCGTCCTGAAGCACGTGATCAATATGTATACTATACGTATGTGTGAGGGATTATGTGTATATGTATAGACTGAAGCGGCGTTGAGCGAGCCATGGATTGTATGCTACTTAGGTCATCGAATATGGATGGCCATAAATATTATATATTATTTGTATTTGAAATGGGTAGTTATAAAGATGTGAAAATGTCAATCAAGGATTAGAGGCTTACGGGATAGGAGAAATCCTACTTCCCGTGTCGGTCACGGACGTCCGACAGGGGGTCGTGACAGACATAACAGTTGAGACTTACGTGGCGTAACACCGTTAAATAGAAACTTCTTCCATTGGTGAAGATGAGTTAATTCGCCAAGTTTCAAAGCAAAACGATCGCAAAAATCATACTTCTATGGTGATGCTCTGTAAAATTTGAAAGATGAAGAGTTAGTCGCGTCATTTTTTGCTCTGGAACTTGGCGAATCGACGCATGTTCAATAATCGAAGAAGTTTCTCTCTAACAGTGTCACACTACGTAAGTCACAACCATTATCAATTTTATAAATGGTGTTAGTGAAATGGATAAGATTGTTTGAAAATTAAAACATTGGTGATGTAATTGACCGCAATGAAACGTTAGAGGAATATTTGACTGAAGGCTCAAACGTTAGGATACCAAAGATAGTTTACCCTTATTTTTTATTATTTTCTAATAATTTCTTCCATGGTTCTCTTCTTCTTCTTCTTCTTCTTCTTCTTCTTCTTCTGAGTGGGGCATTATTTAAGCCACATAAGCAGGGTTATGAATTTGTGTAGACTTGAAGAGGTTAAAGATATTTCAAATAGATAACTTATTAGTATTTGATATTCTTTTCTAATACTCGTGTTCGTGAGTTGTCTGACACTATTTAGGAAATATATATGCTAACTTGTGAATTTGTGAGAGATTTGAGAAATAAATAATACCTTTATACACACAACCTAGTATCTTCTTCTTCTTCTTCTTCTTCTTCTTCTTCTTATTATTATTATTATAAGGGGCTTGACAAGTAAAATAATATGATTACTTTCAAATAGAAACTTAATTTGTATCTATAATTAATTTGTTTGCTTCAATATATTGTCAATGAGTTTCAAAGTCCCTATCACAACAATAGCGCTGTGAATAACCATGGTTAATTAGAATAACATGAAAAATACTACTATAGAATAATATAAACATTTCACTGTTCTTTTCAATGAGAAAAGCAAACAAATTCACAATATATTCAAATCAAAAGTACTTTAATTAAGACACAGATATTACATATTCTAACTCATACTGATCATATACCTGCAGATAGAAATTACATAACAGCACATTAACTAGTCCATATATATATATATATCAAGAGTAATTTTTATACATAAAACCTATAAAAGAAAGCAACAAAAACCACTTCATATCACTTTCTTCAATAGCCTCACTTCTTTTCTTTTTTTCTTTTTCTCGTAATTGGAGATCGAATTAAGAAACAAAGCCCAGAGGCTGTACACAAGAGTTAAGAACCTATTGACAGAGCTTATCAATGCTGAGATTATATATAATAGCCTCACTTCAATTCTCTGAGATTATATATAATAAGCTTACCAATGATGTCTCCTCTCTTCTCCTGCATGCACCAGCCACAATCTATCAATCGTTGGATTTATTTGGAGATCTGTGCCAAAATACTTTTTCTTTTGAAAATATAAGATGACAAAGATCTCAAGAAATATCCAACAGCTTGCAACTGTTGCAACTGGTGAGTTTGAGCTATTGATAGCTCCAAATACTCACCTTAATAGTTAAATTGAAAAGGAAAAACAAATTAGTTATATATTTTAATTTATTTTTACCATGTCATTACTTATCAACAACAATTAACCCAGTTTTTTCCCATGCGGCAGTAAATTCCAGCCGAGTAGAGTGCATTTTTCCTTCAGGGTCATAGTAGTACTGTAAAAATGATCTAGAAAGTTAATTTTCCATGAATTCAATCAGCAAACCCTAAGTTGGCAGATCAAGCAAAAAATTAAGAGCAAGAAGTGAAATTAATTAATCTAGAAAAATAGAAAAACAAAATAAAATTAATTAAAGGACAAATCGATCTTTTAATTAGAGCTCGACTTCTCTCTACCAAATCATTTTTTTATCATCAGATAAATATTTTTTTTGATATTTGTAAATGAAAGAACCTACCATGTAGACTCTTCCATGTTCCATGATGCGTTCCTCGGCGATCCAACCAGGGAGCAACCAGCTATGGCCGGGGCAATGAAGGTCGTGAAAAAAGGAGATTGTGCCTAGGTAGATGCGCTGCGAGTGCGTTTGGAGATGATTGCAAGAGTCGCCAACGAGATCGGCGAAGTTATCGCAGTTAACATCCTTTTGTTTCTCCTTTTGGTCATCGTTGTTGTTTTGGTCGCCACCAGCTGTTGCAGTAGAAGCCATTGTTAAGTTCTATTTAGTCTTCACAGAGAGAGAGAGAGACAGAGAGAGAGAGAGAGACAGAGAGAGAGAGAGACAGAGACAGAGAGAGAGAGAAAGAAATGAAGTATAATGTTATGTTTAGCTTCCTTATATGATGAAATTAATGTCTCCTTTGTGATATTTATATATAAAGAATATCTTGATATTTATTTATACAAATCAAAATTTTGGAGTTAATTCACTATTTATTTGTTTCAGAGGCACTCCATAAAAAAATGTTTTCTACTTTGCCCTTATGAAGTTAAATATATACTTGGGCAAGACTTATATGCACGTAATTCTTTATCTTTTTGTTATCAGATTCTAATTAAAATAAAATATGTAAATTTCTTTCTTTAAAAGAACCAAACTTGTATAAATATACACATGTTGATTTTTTATTGAAAATTTTATGGCAAAAATATAAAAAGTGCACTTCAATTTTTTTCCATATATATTATAGTATGTTAATTTTTGTCATGCAAAAGAAAAATTTCAAATTACTTTAATTATAATTAGGTTTGAAGTTTTACTTTATGCATTAATTATGTACGTTATGTTTAAATTAATTAAGCACGTGCGTAAGTTAAAGATTACATATAATACTATGTTTTAACGTGAAATTTCTAATGCAAGTCATGCAAAATAAAAAATTGCAAGTTGAGCCAAGCCAAGCCAAGTCGGCCGCCTATTCTGTAAAAACGACAAGATTTTATTTTCTACATATATATATATATATATATATATATATATATATATATATATATATATACGACAATTAAATACAATATTAATAAGGAAATTATATATAACACTCTTATACTAGTAATGAAGGAACCAAAATAAATTTTCTCAAAGAGTATATGTAAATAATTAGTAATTGAACGAAATTATTAAGTATTAATTAATGACGCGATAATTAAAATTTGAAAAATATCTTTTGTTATGGAAGGATGGGAAAGAAAAGAAAATCATTAGAGATAGTTCTATTAGTAAATATGTAAAATTCCTAGAGGAGCTAGAAATAAATAAATAAAAGTTTGAGCCCTTGTCCTAAAAATAAAATAATTTTGGTGTAAAATTAAAATGTAACGCTAGATTCCTGAGTTAGTTCAAAACCATGTATTTATGAATGCATGTATAACCATTTCTATGTTTCTTTCCTGAATTGGAGCTTTGGATCATGTACTACACAGACCAGTGCGGCCCCACTACTACTACCCAATTCGAGTGCGATTCTAGAACCTACCTTCACCTTCAAAATGTGAAAATGCTTCACATGTTTTGTTCATATAAGGAAAATTTGTGTGATCATCAAGAGATGCACTTTCGGATCTGGTGATGTAGAATATCAAATCGAAAAAAGAGAGAAAAATTCAATAAAGGTGGGACCTATATGTGGGACTCACCATGTGTGTTTCTTTTTCGACTAAATTCATTGAGATGCTTCTTCATATATCAATTTTGAAAATTTTATTTAAAAATTAAAATAGAAGTACTTTTTTTTCTTTTAAAAAAATACTTTTTCTTAATCTTTAATTAGAGTGTCAATTTTAACAATTTTTTGAAAAAAAAAATTATGTGCGATCTTTTGTATATTTGATATTTATTATAATTAGGTTCTCTAAGATATGATAATAAATCTATTTTGGTCATATCTCTTTAATAGATATATAGCTAGATGAATAGATAATAGATTATATATAATAAAAAGTAAATGTTTATTGGATAAATTAAATGTTGGTCATAATTTTAAATACGTTGTATATGTGCCGTATAAATAATATATATATGATTAAATATGCTGTATTTATTTTTATGTGAATTATTATTTTTACTTTTTGACAATGAATTATACGAGATTTATTTTAATTGTAAACTAATTTATTTATAACCAAATATTTTTTGACCAAATTTTTATTGGATAGATATTGAGCATTGGATTTATTATAAGTTATCCAATTACAAAATTCCTAATATGCAATATCATCTATATCGCTTAAATTTTTTTCAAAGTATGCATTTTCAGATGCAAATTGTAGAAATTAAGTTTTTTTTAAGACAAAACTCGATTAGGGTGTGCATATATATATATATATATAGGGTTTAAATGAATATGTAAAACTAGTAAAAAAATGAACTTATACTCACTCATTGTTAATTATTCTTAAATTTTAGGCTAAAATGCACATACACCCCCTGAGTTTTAAAACGTTGCACATGATCCCCTGAGTTTTCACTTTGGGGTAGAGACACCCCTTTTGTTAGGGTTCCGTGAAAATTAGCCGTTAAATGCCACGTCAGCAAGTATGCGTGAGGGGTGTCTCTGCCTCAAAGTGAAAACTCAGGGGTGTATGTGCCCCTAAAGTAAAAACTCAGGCGGTGTATGTGCCCATAAAATGAAAACTCAGGGGTTTGAAATTACTAAATTGCCTCACACATGTTTGCTGACGTGGCACTTAACGGCTAATTTTCACGGAACCCTAACAGAAGGGGTGTCTCTGCCCCAAAGTGAAAACTCAGGGGGTCTATGTGCAACGTTTTAAAACTCAGGGGGTGTATGCGGATTTTAGCCTAAATTTTATAATTTGAAAATAGCACAACTCATTATATCTCATAATTATATTGTTCTTTTTTAAAAGTTTTCTCTATATATATTTCATTTTTGAGTAAAACACTGTTTTGGTCCTCCACATATGCCTCCTTTGTCAATTTGGTCCCCCACAGATTAAACTATTAGCAATTTGGTCCTTCCGTTAATTAACTTGATGAAATGTCAAGTTAAGTTGTGACTCAGCAATTTTTTTTATTTGACTAGGCATAAATTAATTTAGAGTAATTTATTTTTTATTTAAAAAACCTTTAAAATTAAAAAAAAAGTAAAAAAAAAACCTTTGACATACCTAGGACACAAATATGCTTCTTTCCGTTAAAAGGAGGTACGTCAAAGGTTTTTTTTTTTACTTTTTTTTAATTTAAAAGGTTTTTTTAATAAAAAATAAATTATTCTAAATTAATTAATGCCTAATCAGATAAAAAAATTGCTGAGTCACAACTTAACTTGACATGTCATCTAGTTAATTAACGGAAGGACCGGATTGCTAACAGTTTGATCTGTGGGGGACCAAATTGATAACACCGATCTGTAGGGGACCAAATTGACAAAGGAGGCATCTATGGAGGACCAAAACAGTGTTTTACTCTTTCATTTTTATTAGAGAATAATATAAATATATACAAAAAAATTTGTGCCTATATCTAACCCTTTAATTTTTTTTCATTCTAAATGTTTTTATTGATTAATTTCGTTTTATAACCCTTTGAAACTTTTCAAACTAGCTAAAATTTTTAATCATGAATGTTATTTAAATTATTTAAAAAGTAATTTAATTGTCTTTCTGTATATATATGATCAAACAATAAAAATTGGAGAGTATAGATATAGAAATAAAATTGACCAAATAGATACTTTTGTATGTTGTATCAACAATAATTAGATATATCTATATTTATATGGCTGTGGACCCTTCCCGTCAATGGTCTCTAAAAATAGTCATTTAATTAATTATAAAAGAAAATAAAAATATGATGTGAGAAGATCATGGGAGAGAGAAAATAGGAGAATAGTGATAGTGATAATTTTGTTTTTTTTAAAAAAATAATAATTACGGTAGTTATAAAAAATAACTTTTTAATCTTTAATTTATTATTTTACAATTAATAATAATAATAATAATTTATTTTATGTTTTATAAATTAAAAAAAAAGTTTGACATGCGCGTACGTGTATATAATATACACACGAAATAATTACCCGTATATAGTTATCAAAAAAAAAAATTACCCATATCTAGAAACTTACTTTAATTTGCGTTGGTTGATCCCCTTGCAAAAAACACTCGAACACTATTGTTCGCGATCCACACTTTCAGCTACAACGCGTAATAAGATGCTATTAATGTTTGGAATGTGAGTAAAAAATTGGTGGAGCCATCCAAATCTATGAAGCTGCAATATGAAAACCATATCCAGTGTATTTTTTATAGCTTGATTTAGTAGGATGTGAGAATCAAAACCACCCTTGAATAATTGGTCCATATCCTGCAAGATAAAGTGGTTTTAAAGGATTAAACAATAGTTAATTATGAGAATTAGTAGTTATTATATGATCATCAAAGATGTCATAATGATAAGTTTCTAAGAATCACAATTGTCATATGAAAGACTTAAAAGAGGTTTTTGCTTTAACATCTTCAAATAGAAAAATACCTTTAAAGAGTTGAACCAGGCTATAATTCACAACAATTGCAGAAACCAATGGTTTTAATTTCTCTTAGGAATCATGCAAATCTAAAAGGCTATAAATGAATAAGAAAGAGCTTTGATATCACTCATAAGAAAGGAAATTCGTTTGAGTTCTAATAGTGAATGGATATGTGTAGATCGTCATTAGGTGAACCTTACATTTATGAGGTTAAAAAGGGAAGGCGTTAAACATACATGAATCAGTTTCCAAATGTTTGTTAATGCAAGCCCATGAATGGCGTGAAGGATGACGAGGGCAGAAATGGAGGCTTTTTACGTTTTCGTTCAACTAAGTTTATCACATGTTAATGCAGACCCATAGATGGCGTGAAAGATGACGAGGGCATAAAAAAACAGAAGCAATTTTCACGTTTCTCTTAAATGTGATGAAGATACATGAATTGATTTTTAAATATTTGTTAATGCAACCCTATGGATAGCATGAAGGATAACAATGGCACAAGAAAAACAAATTGAAGTCAATAATTACATTTCCATTCAATGTGTTAAAGATATATGAATCAAATTTTTTTGAATATTTTTTTATGCAAACAGATGGATAGCGTGAAGGTTGATGAGAGCACAAGAAAATAGAGGCTTTTCACGTTTCCCTTCAACGTGTTGAAAATACATGAATCAGTTTTTCATATGTTAATGTAGGCCCATAGATGGCATGAAGGATGACGAGGGCAAAAGAAAACGGAAGCAATTTTCACGTTTCTCTTAAATGTGTTGAAGATACATGAATCGATTTTTTTGAATATTTGTTAATGTAACTCTATGGATTCGAACAGGGTGAAGGATAACAAAGGTACAAGAAAAACGAATAGACATGGGAATGAGAATGTTGTAGAGAATGTTAATAGTAATGTGAATGGAATAAAGTGGATAAAATGACCATTTTACCCTTATATTAAAAGTGGGAATGAAATAAAAGTAGATAAAAAAATAAGGACAAAAACATAATTTTATCACATTATAAAAAATAAGGTGTGTTTGATAAAAAAATATTGTAAGAAATATTGAATTATAAGAAAAATTACATTAATTTTCACAAACAACCAAACGTGCCCATAAGCTTTTTACGTTTCCATTCAACATATTATAGATACAAGAATCAATATTTCCAATTTTGTTAATGCAAGCCCATTATATGGCTTGAAGGATGATGTGGGCCGGTCACATAAATACAGAGGCAAATTTCAAGTTTTCTTTCTATGTAACATCCTTTTTTGACAATTTTTTTTATTACTGGAAGCTGGAATTAACAAACAGAAACAGAACAGAGTTATTCAATGTAAATGTGGGAGTAAACTAAAGAAGTTATATTGCCCCCTTTTTTTTAAAAATTATACTTTAGTGGTACGGCCTAATTTCAATTAAATGTTCTTTGATTTTATTTTTGTCAATCAGGTATCTTGAGATTTGCACCGTTAATAACTTAGTGCTTCGTAGTTTAGTCTGTCAAATTTTTAATAGAAATGTACCATGTGCCGTGCATATAATCCTAAATTAGGCCAAACTAAATGAGACTAAAATGTAATTTATCCTTTTTTTTCCTAGTCTATATTTATACGCCTGTAGACCCTTCCCGTCAATGGTCTCCCAAAATAGTAATTTAATTAATAAAAAAAGAAAATAAAAAGATGATGTGAGAAGATCATGGGAGAGAGAAAATAGGAGAATAGTGGTAATGGTAATTTTGTGTTTAAAAAATAATGATTGTGGTAGTTATCAAAAAAATAATTTTTAATTTATTATTTTACAATTAATAATAATTTATTTTATAGTTTGTAAATTAAAAATTTTTTACATGCACGTAAGTGCATGCATGTGAAGCCTCTAGTATATATATATATATATATATATATATATATATATATATATTCATATTCAATATTTTTTAAAAGATGAAAAAAATAAACACAAGTATTATAAACATGGAGAAAAGTTCAGTATTATCATATTACTGAACTTTGGTGCGTCCCTCCAATCATGTAGTGTCATTTGTTAATATTAATAAAAATTCACGTTAATAAGGACCTACCTTAAATGGATTAGGGACCAAATGATTAGAAGGATGTACTGAAGTTTAGTGCTACATATTACTGAACATCGACAACACTCATTATCAACTTAGGATTCTTCTCCAAATTGTAACTTCTCCACATAATCAATTGTCACATGATCAATTCTCTCTTTATAACCTCAACATGAAAGCACCCTTAATAGATAATGTAACATTCATATACACAGTGTGCTTAATAGTACATTATTGCGCATTATGATGTCCTTAATGTTACTCTATGTTTAGAGTTCTATAAATAGAAGGATATAGTACACAAGGATGAATAATTATGAATAATAATTTTGTGCATCTCCCTTATATTTTTTTTGGTAAGTCTCGAAATTCTTAGTTTTACTTTATTTCATAAATTTAAGGTTGCCTAGTTTGGTGAGTTGTAAGCAATCCATTCAAAAACTACTATTGCCTAAAATAATGGATCATAAATTATATAGATTTAAACATTAATCTAAATTTATATAAGAAATGTTTGTTGGGCTTGGCCCAAACTACTTGTTTTTGTGAGAGTACGTGTTTTTTGGGACTGAATTAGTGCCTAAGTTAGATATTAAATGCATGTTTGAATTGGGGATTAAGGAAGAGAAAAGACGGGAAGATCAAAGAATTAAGATATCTTTTCCATGTTAGTTAAGATCAAAGAATTAAGACCAATCCTTAATCTTTCATTATCTTTCCCTTTCACAAATTAAAGATACTCGAACTTTTTAGAAGAGGTATTAAAACCCAAAGGCTAAAGTATTGTTTTGGTCCTCAATGTTTGCATGAAGTTTAATGATGGTCCTCAATGTTTCAAAAGTTTAATGTTGGTCCTCAATGTTTTTTTTTTGGTTGATTTTGGTCCTCGAACGTAACACCGTTAACTTTTTCCATTAAGTGATGACGTGGCAGGCTGATGTGACACACCCTCTCTCCTACGTGTCATATTTTAATGACGTGGCATGCCACATCATCCATCTTGGCCACATCATCATCTTCTTCATCTTCATCTTCTTCAATCCTCTTCCTCTTCCTCCTTCTTCTTCTTCTTCTTCTTCATCATCATCCCCACCACCACCACCCCACCGCCGGTACCACCACCACCACCGGTGCCGTTGCCGCCGCCACCGTCGCCGTTGCCACTTGCAAGCTAGCTTAATATATATATAATTACCAGAACAAATTGGACATTTGTATATAATGAATCCCTAACATATACAGTTTTGGATGGCATATATATCTAGATATGAATGATGTGGAATAATGAAAAAGACAAAAGATTGTAAGTTGCAGCCACAATAATATATATTATTGTGATTGATGCATGATAGATGCAGAAGGGAAAGGGATATATATTTAGAATTGTGATTTGTCGGCGGTGGCAACAGCGACGGTGGCGGCGGCAACGGCAGCGGTGGTGGCACCGATGGTGGTGGTGGTACCGGCGGTGGGGTGGTGGTGGTGGGGATGATGATGAAGAAGAAGAAGAAGAAGAAGGAGGAGGAGGAGGAAGAGGAAGAGGATTGAAGAAGATAAAGATGAAGAAGATGATGATGTGGCCAAGATGGATGATCTGGCATGATGTGGCATGCCACGTCATTAAAATATGACACGTAGGAGAGAGGGTGTGCCACATCAGCCTACCACGTCATCACTTAACGGCAAAAGTTAACGGTGTTACGTTCGAGGACCAAAATCAACCAAAAAAAAAACATTGAGGACCAACATTAAACTTTTGAAACATTGAGGATCATCATTAAACTTCATGCAAACATTGAGGACCAAAACAATACTTTAGCCAAACCCAAATAAAGAGAGGACATATAAAATGTTAACATTTCCTAACCTTCGCTTCCTTCTCCTCTAATCACTCCCCTTCCACATATGAGTTTCTTGATTAATCAATTCAGAGACATGTACAAGAGTTATACTTGTACGCCTAGTGGTTTTAAACTTGAGAGAAAAAATTGCAATAAACTATGAAAAATTGTAATTTTTTTTAGTCAAAAAAAAATTTGTAATAAACTATGTAATAAAGTACCATATATATATATATATTGTAAATTATTTCATAATTTTGAGGAAAATGAAATGGACAATAATAATGGAAAGGAAAGGATTAAAAATTTAAAATACGTAATTATGTCGTGGCTAATACTAAATGAGAAGAGTATAAAAAGACACTCTTATCACAAAGGAAAAAAAAACATGATTATGGATATATTGTGCAAAAAAAGGGCATGATACTGAATGAGAAGAGTATATTAATCACTAATCAATAATATTTTTTGTTGGATCAAAATGGACGGTCAAAGTCAACCACTCTGGTCAAATTGTAATTTTTTTTATAAAAAAATTGTAATAAACTATGTGATAAAGTACCATATATATATATATATGCTGCTCTTTCTATCGTCTTATATATATCAAGAAAGAGATATATAAAAAAATTAAATCCAAATGTTTAGAAAGTATTTGGATTGGAAATTTCTGAATTTTTGTCTAAAAAATAAATTGAATTTGGGGCTATCAATAGTGATAATTATTTTACACTTAGTAAAAAATTCAACACATCCAACAAAAAACTATCCAAAAAGAATCTTCTAAAAACTAAATTACACAGTAGTAATATATAACTTTATTTACTGGGGTTGATCTAAGTGGTAAGTACTTTGGCATTGTTTAAACAAGATATTGGGTTCGAGACCTTGTGAATGCAGCTATTCCCGTTGGGAGACTCTCCCACCATAACCATGTGCACGATACGGGTCGAGTGCAGATTAGTCAAAGCAGTGCCTCGGACACCAGGCGTACAAAAAAATATAACTTTATTTAGGAAGCAAATTGTTAATGTAGGTAGAATCTTAGTTATTAATGACGCATTATTGTCCCCTATTCTACCATGCAAATTAATTATTCTTTTTTAACCTTTTCATTATTTTTTGAGTAAAGTATCTTTGGTACCCTTAGAGTTTGAACCTTCGACCAAATATGTTCCTAACTCGTCCATTTATGAATTAGTGTATAAATGATATGAATTAGTGTATCTTTGGTACCCTTATAGTAAATATGTTCCTAACTCGTCCATTTTTTGAGTAAAGTATCTTCGGTACCCTTAGAGTTTGAGTTGGTTTGGGTTGCTACTTTTGGGTATCGCACTCGTCTCTCTCAGCGGAAGCATTAAATTAAAAACAAACACAAGCATTATCATTACATAACCTTCTATTTATTATAAACATATATAATACACATACCATCCATCATCAAGCTAGAGTCCCTTGAAGGGAGAAGATCTAAGGATAGTAATCCTTTTAAGATCTTAGCCCTTAACCTACTAGTGGATAAAGACTCTAGTCTTTACTTACATATCATTCATATACATACCGAAAATATGTCCTCCATCCCTTCCTATACATAGTAATTACTAGGACTTTGTAACCTTTCCAAAAAGATACTAAAGGACAAAGTCAAGGGAATAAGGATTCCTAAAACAAAAGAAAGCATGTACTACATGACCATGCTCCTTGAGAAGGCGTCAGATAAGTCACTACATGTACAATCACATCACTAATCACTACGACCCAGCCCAGTACTAGATCATGCCTCCATTCCAGCTTGGCCTCCAATGTGACTAAGTACCTAGGCATCTGATACACATCAACGTAATCGTGAGATTTATAATCTCAATAATCATAGCAACCTGTTTTGAAAACCGCTAATGTGTACCACTGTATCATCATACAGAAAATCCCTGCATTTCCTCATACATTTCTTAACATTTAAAACATGGATGCATTATCATTCATTTCTTTGAAGCATAATAAAACATAGCATGTATTCTTGTGAATGCAACCTTTGATACATTCCTTTCAAAAACACTCATTCAAATTATTCATTGGTATGGTATGGAATATTATCATCCTCATCTTTGCAAAACATCATAAACTAGAGAAATATGAATATACATAAAACATTTCATCATACCATCATCATTCATAATCTCAACGGTACTGAAATAACACATAATAAACATGTGGGCATCTATCCCTAATTTCATAAAACATATGAGCATCGGGAGTGCTGCAACGCGAGCACTCGCACACATCCATACATTCATCATCATTGTAGGACCCTTTGCGTCTTTCCCGAAGGATCAACAATTTGTCCCTCATATCATCATCATTAGAGGACCATTTGCTTCTTTCCCGAAGGATCAACAATTTGCGTCCCATAACATTCACTTATACCTAGGATTCATCATGTTGTCCCAGAGGATCAATTGTTCAATTCCTTGAACACATACATTCATAGTATTCATCATGTCTTCCCTTAAGAATCAACCTATTGCACGCATTGTGTCTTTCCCTGTGGATCAACAATTTATATGCATGGTATCTTTCCTTAAGAGTCAACAATTCATCTCCGTGATATGCTATTCACATATACATATATTTAAAAGAAATGGGTCCCAATCATGGTTCGCCTAATTTTAAGCATGTCGCTCTTAACTGGCCACATAGGGCATACTAGCTTAAAATTCGGTAACCAACACGGTGTTTTTGTAAAATTACATTCTTAATCGATTGGATGTTTTACCATCCCAAATAATGACACGACCGTGGAAATCCCAACAGCCGTCCCATACCGACAATTGGTTAATCGATTATGGACCCATTCTTTATCGATACATGTACATTGAATACTAGCTCTCTTTTCTTTCTTTCTATGTTATTTCCCCTTGATTCATATTTCAAATTACTTTAAAATCTTTGAGCATCATGTTTGAAAATGAAATTAGGTGTTTAAAACATCATTTAAAGTGATTAAGTTCACTATGCAAAACAGGGGCCTATCAGCGGCTGATTGAATAAAATTTTCCAGAGACCTATCAGCCGGCTGATAGCTCTCTGGAGAGCTAATTCAGCCACTTTAAAAACACAACAGCCGGCTGTTCTTAAGCCATCAGCCGGCTGTTCTAAATATGGAATTTTCTGGGTAAAATATGAACGTTTCTGGGTAAAAACATTAACATTTATGAAAGATTTAAACCTATCAGCCGGTTGTTCTTAGCTATCATCCGGCTGTTCATAATCTGGAAAATTTTCTGGGTAAATTATGAACACATTAGCCGGTTGTTCTAGCTATCAGCCGACTGATGCAAGGCGAAAATGGTTTTTAAAACATCTTTTTGACCAGATTTAAGCCCCACGCTTGAAAATCAAAAGAGTTTACTTAATGGAACTTAATCCCTATCATTTTCACAGCAAAACCCATCAAAATTTCAGCTCAAAACATGCTTTTTCATGCTTAAATTTCAATATGGAGATACACCAAAACCCAAACCCAAACCCATGACCAATTTTCCATTTTCTAGCATTCCAGCATACATGCAACATCATCTAAGCATCCATTCAAGTTCTAAAAACTCAGAAATGCAAGTTTTAATCCTCTGTTTCAGCTTAAAACATCATATTCAAGAATTTCTCTATTTGAGTTAAAACCATGAATTTTGAAGATGAGAGGAAGGAAGCTTTGATTACCTTGTTTCCGAGCTTAATTACGTTTCTTGTGATGTGTAGATGCTTTCCTAGGGATTATCCTAGCTAGAATTGAGTTCTTCAATCTCAATACTCCAAGTTTTCTCCAGCTTATCTCTAGCTCTCTCTCTCTCTTGTTTGGTGGGAATGAAGTGTGTGTGTGTGTGTGTGTGCTGCCCTCTCTCACCTCCCTATAGCTTCATGGCCATGTAACAAAAGTTGTCAATTAAGTCTCTAGGGTCACTTAGCAATCATCATGATCTTAGATGAAACTCTGTTTTCATCCTTGACACATTGGCGGGAAGTGTTCAAATTACTGTGACCCTTGGCTAAAATTATAATTTGTTATCCCTATATCACTTTTCTTTACATCTGAGTCCCATTTCAATTAAACCCATCTTTCCTTTCACCTATGTCCCTCTAAGCTTAGTCACTTTAGCACTAATGCAATTCTACATGCTTTTAAATGCATCAAACACATACAATAACTTGATTAATCTAACAAACAATTAATTCATCATCTCAGAGAGGCTGATGTTACAATTCCTCCCTCCTTATTTAAAATTTCATCATCGAAATTCTGAACATACTTATTTTTTGGAACAATTCCAGATATGATTGTCTCATGACATCTTCCTTCTCCCAAGTCGTGGCCTCTTGAGGAGAAGATTCTGCCCATAAAACCTTCACTAAAGGGATGGTCCAGTTTCTCAATTGCTTGACATCCGAACTGATGATCTTGACCGGTCTAGGATGATAAGTTAAATTCACTTTCAATTGAACTGTATTAACATCTAAAATATGTGAAGGATCTGGAATATATTTCCGTAGTTGTGACACATGAAAACATTGTGGAGATTTGACAAAAATGTAGGTAATGCAATCTGATAGGCTGATGAACCGACTCTTTTCAAAATTTGATAGGGCCCTATAAATCTAGGATTTAACTTTCTTGACTTTATAGCTCTACCAATACCCATAATTGGAGAAACTTTGAGGAAAATACAACCCTCTTTCTCGAATTCTAACGATTTCCTCCTATTGTCAGCATATTTCTTTTGTCTATCTCGGGCATTCGTCTTCTTTTCCCAAATCATTTTTATCCTTCTTATGGTTTCTTGGACCATGTTGGGACCTAACAGTTGTTTTCACCCGTTTCAAACCAAAAAATTGGTGACCTACACTTCCTCCCATACAAGGCGTCATATGGAGTCATTCCTATACATGAGTGAAAACTATTGTTATAAGCGAACTCCACTAAAGGAATGTTTTTATCCCAACTCCCCCTTTGTTCTAGAGCACATGCCCTAAGCATATCCTCTAGAGTCTGAATGGTTCTCTCAGTCTGTCCATCATTTTGAGGATGATATGCAGTACTAAAATTTAGCTTTGTGCCAAAAGCTTCCTGCAAGGCTTTCCAAAATCTAGAGGTGAATCTAGGGTCTCTATCTGAAACAATACTTAATGGAACTCCATGCAACCTCACTATCTCTTGAATGTACAGGTGAGCTAGCCTATCTAGTGAGAAACTTATCTTAATTGGTAAGAAATGTGCAGATTTAGTTAACATGTCCACTATCACCCATATAGCATCATTTCCTAATTGAGTCCTAGGCAAACCTACAACAAAATCCATGGAAAGCTGGTCCCATTTCCATTCGGGAATATCTAAGGGTTATAACAATCCCGCAGGTTTTTGATGTTCAATCTTTACCTGCTGACAAATTAGACACCTAGAGACATACTCAGCTATATTCCTCTTCATACCTGGCCACCAGAATCTCCTCTTGAGATCCTGGTACATCTTAGTGGTACCTGGATGTATAGTATAACTACTCTTATGTGCTTCGTCTAATATCCTATCCCTTAGTCCTCCTTGACTCAGGACGTATATTCTATCCTGAAATGTTACCAACCCATCTAATGACTCAACGAATTCCTTTGGGCCCTTTAGAGACTTTAGGAATTCATCATCCCTTTGGGCTTCTAATATCTGAGCCCTAAGGTCACTGTCTATCCTCAATTGATTCAAACAAATTCTATCAGATAAAATTGAAATCTCTAAACTTTTCTATTAACTTCAATTCATTAACCATTAATTGTGACATATGTAGAGATTTTCTACTCAAGGCATCGGCAACCACATTTGCCTTTCCCGGATGGTACCTTAACTCGAAGTCATAGTCCTTTAAGAACATCATCCATCTCCTCTGCCTCATATTTAATTCTTTCTGATCAAAGAGATATTTGAGACTTTTATGATCGTTAAATATCTCAAATTTAATACCATAAAGATAATGCCTCCATATCTTTAGGGCGAACACTATGGCGGCTAACTCTAGATCATGAGTCGGGTAGTTCTCCTCATGAGGTTTCAACTGTCTAGAAGCATAGGCTACTACCCTCTTTTCTTGCATTAACACACAGCCTAATGCCTTCTTGGACACGTCGATGTATAACTCAAACTCACCGAAAGGATCGGGTATGGCTAACACCGGTGTGGTAGTCAACCGTTCTTTCAAGGTTTGGAAACTATTCTCACAATCTAAGGTCCACACAAAATGTACACCCTTTCAAGTCAACTTTGTCATGGGCAACGCGATTTGCGAAAAACCTTGAATGAATCTCCTATAATAACCGGCTAATCCAAGAAAACTACGAATTTCGGTCACTGTCTTAGGTCTCTCTCAATTAGCCACTGTAATCGTCTTGCTAGGATCTACTGCTACTCCATCCTTGGAGATAACATGAACTAAGAATTTTACCTCTTCTAACCAGAACTCACACTTGGGTAACTTTGCATACAACTGCTTCTCCCTAAGCACATGTAGCACAATCTTAAGGTGTTGTTCATGTTCTTCCCTATTCTTAAAATATACAAGAATATCATCAATAAAAATTACTACGAACTGATCGAGGTAGGGTCTAAAGATGCGGTTCATGTAATCCATAAAAATGGCTGGAGCATTAGTTAAACCAAATGGCATCACAAGAAATTCATAAGCCCATATCTAGTTCTAAAGGCAGTCTTAGGAATATCTTCTGTCTTAACTCTGATTTGATGGTACCCTGACCTCAAATCAATCTTAGAGAACACTGTGGCTCCTCTTAACTGATCTAAAAGGTCATATATCCTAGGAAGTGGGTACTTGTTCTTCACAGTTACTCGATTAAGCTGCCTATAATCAATACACATTCTAAAACTCCCATCCTTCTTTTTCACGAACAATACTGGTGCACCCCATGGTGATGCACTAGGCCTGATGAATTGCCTACTTAGAAGGTCTTCTATCTATGTCTTCAATTCACCTAACTCGGGAGGAGACATCCTATATGGTGTTATAGAGATCGATCCCGTTCCAGGGATCAACTCTATAGAGAACTCAACTTCTCTCTCAGGAGGGAGATTAGTTATCTCCTCTGGAAAAACATCAGAGAAATCTTCAACAATAGGAATATTATCAAGCTTATGCTGAATCTCTAGTTCAGAGGAACATAGAAAACTCATTCTTTGACTCTTTCCCTCATTTCTCTTACTAACAGTATTGGTATCTAAGAAAGTCATAGATTTTTCACAACAATTTAGGACCACCTGATTTTCAGACAACCAGTTCATTCCTAAGATTACATTAATGCCTGATAAATTTAAACAAATAAGATCAACTTTAAAAGATCTATTCTCCCCAATAATTAGATAGTTCAAACATACTAAAGAAGTCACAACACATTCCCCCGTAGGAGTAGAAATGGACAAATTAAATGGAAGATTAGTCACTAGCAAGTTTAGTTCCTTCACACATTTAGAGTTAATAATAGAGTGCGTAGCACCTGAATCAAACAGTATTGTTAACGGTTTACCATTTATCATACCTACGCCCTCGATAAGATCATCCGATTCAGTTGCCTCTTCACCTTTGAGAGGAAAGAGTCTCTCTTTAGTTGGAGGCTTTGCTCCCTCACTTGTCTGCTTCTTTTGAGGACAATCTCTAGCATAATGTCCTATCTGACCGCAAGAGAAATAAATATTCCAACCTAATAGACACAGCCTACCTCCATGAGTTCTTCCATAGTTGGGACAAGAGTTAGATGCAGACTTACTCACCATAGGTTTCTTTCCTTTGCTACTCCCACCCTTAGAGAAATTCATTAACCTTTTGTTGCTAAAATTGTTTCCTTGCTTCAGTTTCTCCGCAACTTTTATGTTTCTGGCAACAATACGACACCTATTCACCAGTTCCGCATAATTCTTAATATCAAGAGGAGCTATTACATTTCGCATGGCAGTATTCAAAGCCGCCGTGACATGCATAGCCTTCCATGCCTCATCAGCATTATGCTTCAGATAAGATGAAAAGTTCGACAACTCCTCGTACTTAGCTATGAATTCCTCAAAAGGCATATTTCCCTGTTTCATCTGCATAAAATCAATCTCCTTTTGGTTCCTCACAGTAACTGGGTAATATTTTTCAAAGAAAGCAATCTTAAAGTTCTCCCACGTAAGTTGAGTGCCACGAGCCTCCATCAACTGTTGTGCTCCTTCCCACCAGTTCTCGGCCTCACTAGCTAGCATATAGATGGCGTACTCAAGTTTCTGCTCATCAGAACACCTCAACACATTGAACAACTTCTCTAATTCTTGAATCCACTCTTCAGCTAAGGTCGGGTTAAACTCACCCCTAAAGCTTGGTGGTTTTGCTTTCTGAAATTCTGCTCACCCATGATAGTCACCATCTCTAGCTCTATGTCCTTGAGGCCTATCATCCCTATCTCCTTGGATGTGTTGCAGCATGCGGTCAGTGGCATCGGCTTGTCGTTTTATTACGTCTGCCATTTCCCGCATAATCTGCGTCGGATTCTTAGGGTTCTCTTCAGCCCTTCGAACATTCCTAGCATTCCTTCTTGGAGGCATATTTAACTCTACAAAACAAGCAGTATTGACTTCTCAATAACAGTTCTATTTATAGAATTAATATGACTCAAATAGAAATACAGGCTACCCAAACCTAAACTCTATTCCTCCAGTCAGACTAGAATACAAGCTAGTACTATTACCTATCCTTTGCTAACTAACCCGATTCAAGTCTTCCTATGAGGAATCTAAATCCTATCTACTTAGTTTGAACTCCCTTAATCAGTTCTAACTAAGGTAGTGTTTGCTTTGATACCAAATCTGTAACACCTCAATTTCCTACATCCATTTCAGTATATAAATGATATGAATTAGTGTGTTACCGGCCTTTCTTACCCGAGTTCATTTAAAATTTTACCAAGTTGATTATTTAAGTTGAGTTGGTTTGGGTTACTACTCTCGGGTATCTCACTCGTCTCTCTCAGCGGAAGCATTAAATTAAAAACAAACACAAGCATTATCATTACATAACCTTCTATTTATTATAAACATATATAATACACATACCATCCATCATCAAGCTAGAGTCCCTTGAAGGGAGAAGATCTAAGGATAGCAACCATCTTAAGTTCTTAGCCCTTAACCTACTAGTGGATAAAGACTCTAGTCTATACTTACATATTATTCATATACATACCGAAAATATGTCCTTCATCCCTTCCTATACATAGTAATTACTAGGACTTTGTAACCTTTCCAAAAAGATACTAAAGGACAAAGTCAAGGGAATGGGGATTCCAAAAACAAAAGAAAACATGTACTACATGATCATGTTCCTTGGGAAGGCGTCAGATAAGTTACAACATGTACAATCAAATCCCTAATCACTACGACCCAGCCCAGTACTGGATCATGCCTCCATTCTAGCTTGGCCTCCAATGTGACTAAGTACCTAGGCATCTGATACATATCAACGTAATCGTGAGATTTATAATCTCAGTAATCATAGCAACCTGTTTTGAAAACCGCTAATGTGTACCACTGTATCATCATACAGAAAATCCCAACATTTCCTCATACATTTCATAACATTTAAAACATGGATGCATTATCATTCAATTCTTTGAAGCATAATAAAACATAGCATGTATTCTTGTGAATGCAACCTTTGATACATTCCTTTCAAAAACACTCATTCAAATCATTCATTGGTATGGTATGGAATATTATCGTCCTCATCTTTGCAAAACATCATAAACTAGAGAAATATGAATATACATAAAACATTTCATCATACCATAATCATTCATAATCTCAACGGTACTGAAATAACACATAATAAACATGTGGGCATCTAGCCCTAATTTCATAAAACATATGAGCATCGGGAGTGCCACAACGCGAGCACTCGCACACATCCAAACATTCATCATCATTGTAGGACCCTTTGCGTCTTTCCCGAAGGATCAACAATTCGTCCCTCATAACATCATCAATAGAGGACCATTTGCTTCTTTCCGGAAGGATCAACAATTTGCCTCCCATAACATTCACTTATACCTAGGATTCATCATGTTGTCCAAGAGGATCAACTGTTCAATTCCTTGAACACATACATTCATAGGATTCATTGCGTCTTCCCTTAAGAATCAACCTATTGCAAGCATTGTGTCTTTCCCTGTGGATCAACAATTTATATGCATGGTATATTTCCTTTTTCACAGCAAAACCCATCAAAATTTCAGCTAAAAACATGCTTTTTCATGCTTAAATTTCAATATGGAGATACACCAAATACCAAACTCAAACCCATGACCAATTTTCCATTTTCTAGCATTCCAGCATACATGCAACATCATCTAAGCATCCATTCAAGTTCTAAAAACTCAGAAATGCAAGTTTTAACCCTCTCTTTCAGCATAAAACATCATATTCAAGAATTTCTCTATTTGAGTTAAAACCATGAATTTTGAAAATGAGAGGAAGGAAGCTTTGATTGCCTTGTTTCCGAGCTTAATTACGTTTCTTGTGATGTGTAGATGCTTTCCTACGGATTATCCTAGCTGGAATCGAGTTCTTCAATCCCAATCCTCCAAGTTTTCTCCACCTTCTCTCTAGCTCTCTCTCTCTCTCTCTCTCTTGTTTGGTGGGAATGAAGTGTGTGTGTGTGTATGCTGCCCTCTCTCACCTCCCTATAGCTTCATGGCCATGTAACAAAAGTTGGCAATTAATTCCCTAGGGTCACTTAGCAATCATCATGATCTTAGATGAAACTCTGTTTTCGTCCTTGACACAATGGTGGGAAGTGTTCAAAATTTTGTTACTTACTGTGATCCTTGGCTAAAATTATAATTTGTTATCCCCATATCACTTTTCTTTACATCCAAGTCCCATATCAATTAAACCCATCTTTCCTTTCACCTAAGTCCCTCTAGGCTTAGTCACTATAGCACTAATGCAATTCTACATGCTTTTAAATGCATCAAACACATACAATAAATTTATTAATCTAACAAATAATTAATTCATCATCTCGGAGAGGCGGATGTTACAATGGCTACACCGAAATGGTGGCCTATCCTAGGCAAGCGAATCCACGGCCAGTGCCGCTTCAGGATATAGATATAGGAAAACACACATAATGTATATAACCTGTGTACTGGCTACACATCCAAAGATGTTGCCTATCCTATACACGGGCTCTAGACTAACGGATTTACGGTTCACCAACCTGTGGAACTAGCTTACCTAGCTATGTCCACTACAATCTGTGTACTATACTTGCACTTATGGTGGTAGTTGGTTCTCCACCTCCTACTTGCCTCTTATCCTAAGGGGTCCTATAGGCTTCCGTTCTTCCCTCTTATGGGACTACTTATCCATGTCTACTTTCTCCCCCCTCGGGCCTCCACGAGTCCCTTTGGGGTTTACCTCTTACGTTATCTCGCTCAAGAGCTGTCTACCGCAATAGCACCCATTTTCTTATCTCTGGACGGTACCCGAAGGTCTACGCCCATTTCCACTTCTAGACCTGCTCCGGTCTAACACTTTCGGGTCCATAATAACCCTATGGCCCCTTAATTGGTAACCCTTAGGTTTACCTATATACTCCCTTGGCACTTTAGCACTCTCTAGTGCTTTTCGATGTCTACTTAACTTTAATCACTCCAAGCGAGTGATTTTCTCAACTACATCTACCATCCTTATACAGCTTACCTGTAAAAGGACTATTGTTTGGTAGGGTATTGGTCACATGAGTTAGTTTTCTTAGGCACCCTGCGGGTTTTAAAAATTAATTCAAGTAAATTTCTTAGAAAATGACGCCTAAGGTTTTCGTAAATGGTTAGGGTTTAACCAATTGGAATGACACAAATTGAGAAAGAGTTTTCATGAAAATTTGCCTTCCAATGGTTATCCCTAGTATTTTCAAGAAAATAAAAGTTGAGAGTCTTTCAGAATCGCTCATCCGGAAAGACCAAAAAGATTTGTACAAACATTTGTCATGTGATCAATATCCTATTCTTTATGCTCTTCCTTAAGCAACCCAAGAGAGTTTGGTTGGGCTTAATCCCTTCTTTTCCCCCTTGTTTGCTTAAGGAACTAGCAGTTCATGGATTGAGCGCAGGGTTGGACTAGGCTCCTTCCCTATGCCTTGTCATTTACTCTGTTTCCTGCTAAGCATATGGTCACGCTCTACACGTTTACATATGCCTCTACTTCTTAACATCTATCTCTACGGCATATGGTTCGGCTACTTTGCCCTTCCATATATCGTACCCTGATTTTCTAGTCCGTAGACTTCTACCTCTATACTGTGGCATATAACACCTCTTTTCTGTTTACATTCTAGGAAGGACCACTCACTTCCTTCAGCCATAGCATACCGCACAGTCGTGACCCATTCTCGTGGTCATCTTCCTGTCGGTCTCATGCCCCCTGGCCCTGTTTTTTTCTTGTCTGTAAACATTCCATTTCAATCGCCCCATGGGCTTACTTTCTTTTCTACACGCCAAGCGTGCCTTTTCTTTCACTCTACAAACCATTCGTAGCCTAAACTACCATTCACTGCATATTTCTATTCTACTTGCATTCCATACTATAATCAAACAACTTGCGCCTATACCATAGCGCACAATGCGCCGCTAACAGGGCAGACACATCGTCTCATTTAACCAAATGTGTCTGTGTCTAGGTAGCATTCTCCATCGATGTCTCCTTTTCCTATTATGGCGTCCTAAGGTTCCCAGGGTCACTGCCACCCCACCTTACGCCTTAGTGCTCATCGGCACTTGTGTACTATACAGGTTATATGCTTTGCATAGAATTTCACATACAAATTCTATGCTTAAAGCGATGACTCGAAAGGATTTATTACTCAACATCCTGAGCAACCTCACAAGTGTTCGTCGGATCCACCGTTACATCCGGATTCGTAATGGATAGCCCGACTGACACCCCAGACTACTAGTTAGCTTCACACCCTTAAAGAACAACCTGGCTTTGATACCAAGTTTGTCACGACCCCCGTTTAGAGGATCGTGACCGGCACAGACACAGGGAATATCCCTGTACCTGTAAGCCTTATCACCTAATTGACAGAATAGCTATTATTGAAAAATACATTCACATGCATTATAATACCATGGCTACACTGAAATGGTGGTCTATCCTAGGCAAGCGAATCCACTACCAGTGCCGCTTCAGGATATAGATATAGGAAAACACACATAATGTGTATAACCTGTGTACTGGATACACATTCGAAGATGCTGCCTATCCTATTCACATGCAACAGATATAAGTATATATCTGTATGTTTTGAAAACAAACTTTCATTGTATCGCAGTATAATAAATCTTGATATTTATGGTGCGTGAAGCTGACAGTTCTAGATTTAGTAATAAAATCTAATTGGGTACCTCTACCCTTTACTGTATGATACAACAATAAAGTAAATTAAATTACAATGACACTTTATTCACCCACATGAACAAGTTGTGGGTCTTGGAAGGTGTTGCTCAACCCTAATTCCACCGAAACTTCTTCCACCTGTACTTAACTTGTCTCTGTGTAGTAAAAATGAGGTGTGAGTCTTAACCACGCGACTTAGTGAGGACTCTCCCATCCCCGGCGCAAGGTGAGTAGCATAGCGCTGGGTTTGGGAGTCATACACAACCACATGCAAAAATAACTAGTTACTATTAATTAGCATACATTCTTGGCGACCACACAACAACAGATATTTCACCCAACCACTCACATGCATTTAACAGATACAAGCATGCAGCACTTTAATTCACATCATCACTCAACAAGTAAACAAATAACATATAATGCCGGCTTTTACTTATCGGTCTTCTCACGTTTAACATGTTTGAATCAACCAAGACGTTGTGGTGACGTAATCCTGTACGTCACTACTACGCTGCACATTCAGCAATCATATGCAAACACAGAAAAGTTGTACCTACACACAAATACTACAACATACATCTACTTAATCTCCCCCACTCTAGGGTATCTACTAGCCACTACGTGGCTTTTCTACTTCAAACCCGCGCACTCGGGTTACTGGCCACCACGTGGCAAAGCATTCTTAACACATTCACTTGGGTACTGGTCACCTCGTGACAATTCTGTTAATCAAACAATGCTTAACCCATTCACTCGGGTACTAGTCACCTTGTGACAATTCTGTAAATCAAACACAATCAACATCTATCTATCAAACAACTGATCTGTAGCCACCAAGTGGCACGTCCTGACCCCTCACTGCGGGGCAATAGCTTGAGCACACTCGTCCATTACCCAACTAGGCCACATGGCGGGCACGACACGATGTCTCGAAGCATGGCCACTGTCACACCCTGGAGCAACTCCACATGATGATTTCTCTTCTGCAAGATCAGGCTCACGGTTCACCTCTAGGTTCCTCCCGTGTCTCCTTATCTTGGTCTCACATACTAATAGGATTCTTTGTATCTTTCTCGAAGGATCAACAATTCCTCTCCGTATTAATATGTACAAGTATCCTCATCAGGATATAACTCGTATACCCGTCCAGATGCACTCTCTGAGCCTCAAGCTATCGTCATAGCAATATAAAACCTTTCTGACCCTATTGCCAGGATAGGACAATGACCATCGTCATGGTGATTATAAAACCGAGGTCTCAAGTGCCATCTAACGTTGTTCTAGTCGATGTCTCACATTGCTAGCATAACCAAATTTGAAACCCACCAATAACTCCTTTGCTTGATTGTAATCTTTGTCACCGTCGTGACGAGTTTTCAAAATAAAAGCTTAGTCCTTCCGTACAAGGACTCTTGCCACCGTCATGGAAAAGATTCAATAAAATGCTCATCATGCCTCCGGAGTGTATGAGTTGGATTTGTAACACACCAATCATAGCAAACAATTATACTTTACTTCTATGTTTTCCTATCCAAGCTACTTTCCACAACCTATTTCTAGTTCTTTCATTCTTTTAGCATTCTACACCTCTAGCTAACACATACCAGACAAGCAGAGAATATACATACTCATGTAATCCACATAAGCATACAACCCTAGGAGCGGAGATGGAAGAACCCTCACCTTGGCCAACCTTCCTTGCAATCCTCTCCTGTAACTTTAGTCTCCTCGGAGTTCCTGTTGCACTCTATCATGTGCCGTTGTTCCTATAAGAACAAAATTTACTGCATTAAGGTTATTACTTAGCTTAACTTGTTATTTATCTCTCCATTACTCTCACGTGTAGTCCATGGTTGCCACAGAGTCAAGCTCTTGGTCTTATTGGACTTCTCTATCCCAACTTATGCGTATCCTTCCTCGGACACTTGACTTACACGAATATAACACTCTACTTGAGTGTTTCACGTACTTGGATTTGAGTATTAGACGTTTATCTCAATTGTATTCACATCTAAGGAAGCTTATCTAGCTTGATTGGAAGGAATCCTAATTTTAGGAAGATCTAATCATTTTGTTTCTACTTGTGTTCTTACTCGGTTTCTAAGAAATCAAGTTTCTAAACCTCAATACACCTTTAATTCATCCTACTTAAGTCTTCCTAATAATTATGAAGGAATAAAATTACCATTTTAGAATTTGGGCCTCATTGCTCCGCAAGTTTCCCTCCTTGAGAAACAAGAAGGTACCTAAAATAATTCTTGATGCTTGATAGTATATTTAGAATTTTTCTAGGGTGTTTAAGATTGAAAAGAATAGGTTTGGAGCCCTCAACATCACCCTTAAAGTGTATTTGGGCAACCTGAGCAGGGACCCGGTACGTTAACGTCAAGGTTCAACCTTAGTAACTTTGAGCCAGCTCTTCACGGGTCTTGTTCATCTAATATTTCAACCATATAGTTTTAATAATACAAAACCAAGCCTATTTACTCAAATCCAAGCTCAATCCTAATTATCAACAATTTTCCTCAATTTGAAAATAATTATAATTTTAACCCAAATCCTTCCAAATTCAAATTCGGCTAAACCCGATGGTATAGTCTCGATTCTTACCCCAACTAAGTGTTCAAGAACACTTCCTGGATCTTAATCTACCCTCGAAACAATCCAATCGAAGGGGGATCGAAGAAATCCCTAAAAATGGAGAAACTGAGGGTTTCGAATGAAATTGGGGTTACCAACCTTTGATTCGATTGGTGAAAGGTGTAGGAGACGTTGTACCTGAGCTCCTGTGAGCTTTTTCGGCGTCAGACCGCTCTTCTCCAGCCGGTTTCCGGCGACGTTTCCTCCTTCCCCCTCTCCTTCCTCTTCTCTTCCGTTCTTCCCCTCTCTCTTCCTCGGCTCCCTCTTTCTCTCTTTTTCTTCTTTCTTTCTCACGCCTTTCTCTATTTCTTTCTCACTTTTTCTTTCTTTTTCTATATATATATATATACCTACGTCAACCCCACTCCACTTAAATAATAATTATAATAAATAAATAAATATAATTAAAATAAAATAATTAATAATTAAATAATAAATAAATACATAAATATAAATAAAATTAATTAATTAATAATTAAATAAATAATAACTAATATGTATTTTTAATTTAGTTCTCACTCCTATTTATTTTAGGTTTCTAATTTCGTAGGTCCTGAACTAATTTCGAAAAAAATATTTGACTCCTTTCTTTCATCTTTTATTTTACTTGAAATTTCGAAGAATTTTCTCGGGTATCACAATCTTGAAAAAAATTCCTTTCCGGTTTCTTTTAACTTTCATTTTTTTATAATCTTTTTAAGGTTTTAATTCCTAACCCTGGAATAAATCATTATTAAATCCTCGAAATTTTAAATAACTCATTCTTTAATCCTCGAAATTTTTCCGGGGTATTACAACCATGGTTAATTTGAATAACAAAAAAAATTCTACTATCGATCGAATAATATAAATATTTCACTATTCTTTTAGATGAGAAAAGCAAACAAAATCACAATATATTCAAACCAAATGTACTTAATTAAGACACAAATATTACATATTCTGAAGCTCATACTGATCATATACCTATAGATAGAAATTACATAATAGCAATTTAACTAGTCCATATATATATATATCACTTTCTTCAATGGCCTCACTTCAAGAGTAATTATATATTTGCACCTGCCACAAGCAAATATATATGTAAGCTCATTTTGTGTCTATTCTCTCTATTTTACAATAGCAATATTTAATTGTTCTTTTATGAATAATAGTTAAACTGAAAAGAAAAAACAAATTAATTATATATTTTTATTTCTTTTACTATGTCATTAATTATCGAGGACAATTAACCCAATTTTTTTTCATACGGCTAAAACTTTCAGCCGGGTAGAATACATTTTTCCTTCTAGGTCCTAGTAGTACTACAAAAAGATCTAGAAATTTAATTTTTCATGTATATATATATATATACTAGGCAACCTTAAATTTATGAAATAAAGTAAAACTACGAATTTAGAGACTTACCAAAAAAAATATAAGGGAGATGCACAAAATTATTATTCATAATTATTCATCATTGTGTACTATATCCTTCTATTTATAGAACTCTAAACATAGATTAACATTAAGGACATCATAATGCGCCATAATGTACTATTAAGCACACTGTGTATATGAATGTTACATAAACTATTAAGGGTGCTTTCATGTTGAGGTTATAAAGAGAGAATTGATCATGTGACAATTGATCATGTGGAGAAGTTACAATTTGGAGAAGAATCCTAAGTTGATAATGAGTGTTGTCGATGTTCAGTAATACGTAGCACTAAACTTCAGTACATCCTTCTAATCAGTTGGTCCCTAATCCATTTAAGGTAGGTCCTTATTAACGTGAATTTTTATTAATATTAACAAATGACACTACATGATTGGAGGGACGCACCGAAGTTCAGTAATATGATAATACTGAACTTTTCTCCATGTTTATAATACTTGTGTTTATTTTTTCAATCTTTTAAAAAATATTGAATATATATATATATACTAGAGGCTTCACATGCATGCACTTATGTGCATGTCAAAAATTTTTAATTTACAAAATATAAAATAAATTATTATTAATTGTAAAATAATAAATTAAAAATTATTTTTTTGATAACTACCACAATCATTATTTTTTAAACACAAAATTATCATTACCACTATTCTCATATTTTCTCTCTCCCATGATCTTCTCACATCATCTTTTTATTTTCTTTTTTAATTAATTAAATTACTATTTTGGGAGACCATTGACGGGAAGGGTTTACAGCCGTATAAATATAGACTAGGAAAAAAAGGATAAATTACATTTTAGTCTCATTTAGTTTGGCCTAATTTAGGATTATATGCACGGCACATGGTACATTTCTATTAAAAATTTGACAGACTAAACTACGAAGCACTAAGTTATTAACGGTGCAAATCTCTAGATACCTGATTGACAAAAATAAAATTAAAGAACATTTAATTGAAATTAGGCCGTACCACTAAAGTATAATTTGTTTAAAAAAAGGGGGCAATATAACTTCTTTCGTTTACTCCCACATTTACATTGGATAACTCTGTCTGTTTTTGTTTGTTAATTCCAGCTTCCAATAATAAAAAAATTGTCAAAAAAGGATGTTACATATAAAGAAAACTTGAAATCTGCCTCTGTGTTTATGTGACCGGCCTACATCATCCTTCAGGCCATATAATGGGCTTGCATTAACAAAATTGGAAATATTGATTCTTGTATCTATAATATGTTGAATGGAAACGTAAAAAGCTGATGGGCACGTTTGGTTGTTTGTGAAAATTAATGTAATTTTTCTTATAATTCAATATTTCTTACAATATTTTTTTAGCAAACACACCTTATTTTTTATAATGTGATAAAATTATGTTTTTGTCCTTATTTTTTTATCTACTTTTATTTCATTCCCACTTTTAATATAAGGGTAAAATGGTAATTTTATCCACTTTATTCCATTCACATTACTATTCACATTCTCTACAACATTCTCATTCCCATGTCTATTCGTTTTTCTTGTACCTTTGTTATCCTTCACCATGTTCGAATCCATAGAGTTACATTAACAAATGTTCAAAAAAATCGATTCATGTATCTTCAACATATTTAAGAGAAACGTGAAAATTGCTTCCTTTTTCTTTTGCCCTCGTAATCCTTCATGCCATTTATGGGCCTACATTAACATATGAAAAACTGATTCATGTATTTTCAACACGTTGAAGGGAAACGTGAAAAGCCTCTGTTTTCTTGTGCTCTCATCAACCTTCACGCTATCCATCTGTTTGCATAAAAAAATATTCAAAAAAATTTGATTCATATATCTTGAACACATTGAATGGAAATGTAATTATTGACTTCAATTTGTTTTTCTTGTGCCCTTGTTATCCTTCACGCTATCCATAGGGTTGCATTAACAAATATTTAAAAATCAATTAATGTATCTTCATCACATTTAAGAGAAACGTGAAAATTGCTTCTGTTTTTTTATGCCCTCATCATCTTTCACACCATCTATATGGGTCTGCATTAACATGTGATAAACTTAGTTGAACGAAAACGTAAAAAGCCTCCATTTTCTTCTGCTCTCGTCATCCTTCACGCCATTCATGGGCTTGCATTAACAGACATTTGAAAACTGATTCATGTATGTTTAACACCTTCCCTTTTCAACCTCATATATGTAAGGTTCACCTAATGACGATCTACACATATCTATTCACTATTAGAACTCTAACGAATTTCCTTTCTTACGAGTGATATCAAAGCTCTTTCTTATTCATTTATAGCCTTTTAGATTTGCATGATTCCTAAGAGAAATTAAAACCATTGATTTCTGCAATTGTCGTGAATTATAGCCTGGTTCAACTCTTTAAAGGTATTTTTTCTATTTGAAGATGTTAAAGCAAAAACCTCTTTTAAGTCTTTCATATGACAATTGTGATTCTTAGAAACTTATCATTATGACATCTTTGATGATCATATAATAACTACTAATTCTCATAATTAACTATTGTTTAATCCTTTAAAACCACTTTATCTTGCAGGATATGGACCAATTATTCAAGGGTGGTTTTGATTCTCACATCCTACTAAATCAAGCTATAAAAAATACACTGGATATGGTTTTCATATTGCAGCTTCATAGATTTGGATGGCTCCACCAATTTTTTACTCACATTCCAAACATTAATAGCATCTTATTACGCGTTGTAGCTGAAAGTGTGGATCGTGAACAATAGTGTTCGAGTGTTTTTTGCAAGGGGACCAGCCAACGCAAATTAAAGTAAGTTTCTAGATATGGGTAATTTCTTTATTCTTTTTTTGATAACTATATACGGGTAATTATTTCGTGTGTATATTATATACACGCACACGCATGTCAAACTTTTTTTTAATTTATAAAATATAAAATAAATTATTATTATTGTTATTAATTGTAAAATAATAAATTAAAGATTAAAAAGATATTTTTTATAACTACCATAATTATTATTTTTTAAAAAACAAAATTATCACTACCACTATTCTCCTATTTTCTCTCTCCCATGATCTTCTCACATCATATTTTTATTTTCTTTTTTAATTAATTAAATGACTATTTTTAGAGACCATTGACGGGAAGGGTCCACAGCCATATAAATATAGATATATAGATATATATGAATGGTTTTCCATGAATTCAATCATCAAACCCTAGGTTGGCAGATCAAGCAAAAAATTAAGAGCAAGAAGTGAAAATAATTAATCCAGAAAAATAGAAAATAAAATCAATTAAAAGACAAATCGATCTTTTAATTAGAGGTCGACTTCTCTCTACCAAATCATTTTTTTAATCAGCAGATAATTATTTTTTTGAGATTTGTTTATGAAAAAATCATGTAGAGTCTTCCATGTTCCATGATGCGTTCCTCGACAATCCAACCAAGGAGAAACCAACTATGGCCGAGGCAGTGCAAGTCGTGAAAATAGGAGATGGTGCTTGGGTGGATGCGCGTGTGAGGGCGTTTGGAGATGATCGCAAGAGTCGGCAACGACACCAGCGAAGTTATCGCAATCACCATCCTTCTATTTCTCCTTTGGTCATCGTTGTTAACATTGTTGTTTGGTTGCCACCAGCTGCTGTGTAGAAGTCATTGTTGAGTTCTCTTTAGTCTTCTCTCTCTCTCTCTCTCTCTCTCTCTCTCTCTCTCTCACACACACACACACACACACACAGAGAAATGAAGTATAACGTTATGTTTAGCTTCCTTATATGATGAAATTAATGTCTCCTTTGTGATATATATAGAATATCTTGATATACATTTATACAAATCAAATTTGTGGAGTTAATTCACTATTTATTTATTTGAGGGCCACTGCATGAAAAATTGTTTTCTATTTTCTCCTTATTCGAAGTTAAATATATACATGGCCAAGACTTATATGCACGCAATTCTTTTTTTTTTTAAAAAAAAATTCTCTAATCAAAATAAAATGTGTGAAATTTTTTGTTTTAAAGAATTAGACTTGTATAAATATACACGTGCTGATTTTTTATTGAAAAATTTTATGGCAAAAATATAAAAACTGCACTTAAACTTTTTTTCCATATATATTATAGTATGTTAATTTTTGTCATGCAAAATGTAATACCCCGGAAAAAATTTCGAGGATTAAAGAATGATTTATTTAAAAAAAATTTTGATTTAAGAATGATTTATTCCGGGGCTAGGAATTAAAACCCCAGAAAGAATATAGAAAAAAAAAGTATGAAAGTTAAAAGAAACCAGAAAGGAAATTTTTTCAAAGATTATAATACCGAGAAGATTTTTCGAGGGTTAAAATAAAATAAAAGATGAAAGAAAGAAGTAAAATATTTTTTTAATTAATTCGGGACCTAAGAAATTAGAAACCTAAAATAAATTGGAGGGGGAACTAAATTAAAATATTATTAGTTTTTGTTTATTTAATTTTTAATTATTCTATTTATTTATTTTATACAATTTTCAGATTTTATTATTTTTATTAATATATATTAGTTATTAAATAAAGTAAAGGAAAGAAAATAAAAAGGGAAAAAGAGAGAGGGATAGTGTTACGGGAAAAGAAGCAGGGAAGGAAGAAAAAGAGAAGGAAAGGAGAGAGAGGGTGAAGAGAGAGAGGGAGAGCTAGGGCTTGGAGGTGGGAGGAGATCTGGCGGGAATCTCGCCGAAACCTGGCGAGCCAGAGTTGGAGGAGGAGCCGGAGATCATCCTTGTCATCTTCCTCGTCTCAATCTCTTGAGTTAAGGTTGGTACAACGCCCGATTCTCTCCAAGTTCCCATTTTCTTCATTTTTCTTCATTTTTTGGAATTGAGTTGAAAATCCGAGTTTAGGCGGATTTGAGGGTAGAATAATGTTTCTAAAGTGTTCTTGAACACTCATCAGGGTTAGGATTCGAGGCTAAATCGTTGGATTTGGCCGGATTCGAAGTTGGAAGAGTTTGGGGTTTATGAAGCCCATTTTTCCCAATCTCGAACGATCAACAATTCGGCGACGAATCGGAGTTGGATTTGAGTTGTAGGACTTCCTAAATGAAGTATATATGTAGGTGAACAAAACCCGTGGGATGTGGAGTCGAAGCCAGGGGCGGAACGGGGCCGGAACGGGCCCAAACCAGCCCACAGCACAGCAAACGAATTGATGTGCTGCGAGCCAGCGCTATAGCGCCATCTCTCGGGTGTGCCAAGAGCTGCTGGGCAGCAGCTCGGCGCTATAGCGCCAGGCCTCTGCCGAACATGCCCAAAATTCATTTTTTTGCAAATCCGGGGCATCCGAACCTGCTACTTTCAATCCTAAACTTCTTAGAACACCACCAACTATGTTTTTAAGGATCAAAATCATTCCAAATGTCTTCTTGTCCCTCAAGAATAGAAACTTACGGAGTAAACTAAGTCCAACTTCTTGAATTTCAACCTTAAACTGTCACAACCTTTAGGCAACCTTAAGTGGGATAAATTGTGTATGACTCCCAGTCCCAGCGGTAAGGTGCCCGCCTTGCACCGGGGATGGGAGAGTCCTCACTGAGTCGCGTGGTTAAGACTCACACCTCATTTTTACTACACAGAGACAGGTTAAGTACAGGTGGAAGAAGTCTCGATGGAGCGAGGAACGAACAAAACTTTCCAAGACCCACAACTTGTTCATGTGGGGTGAATGAATGGTAATTGTAATTTAATTTACTTTATCATGTATCATAAAGTAAAGGGTAGACGTACCCAACTATATTATCTCACTAAATCTAGAACTGTCAGCTTCACACACCTTAAAGATCATGATCCGTTAGATTACGATGCAGGGAAAATTTATTTCTAATATATATATGTACATATATCTATTGCATGCGAATAGGATAGGCAACATCTTCGGGTGTGTAGCCAGTACACAGGTTATATATTATGTGTGTTTTCCTATATCTATATCCTGAAGCGGCGGCACTGGCCGTGGATTTGCTTGCCTAGGATAGGCCACCATTTCGGTGTAGCCATGGTATTATAATGCATGTGAATGTATTTTTCAATAATAGCTATTCTGTCAATTAGGTGATAAGGCTTATAGGCATAGGGATATTCCCTATGTTTGTGCCGGTCACGGTCCTCTAAACGGGGGGCGTGACACAAAAGAAAACTTTCAAATTACTTTAATTTTCATGTGTTTAAAATTAGGTTTGAAGCTTTAGATTTTAAGTTTATGCATTAATTATTACGTTATGTTAAAATTAATTAAGCAAGTGCGTAAGTTAATGATTACGTTTAATATATATACTATGTTTTAACATAAAGTTTTTAATGGAAGCCATGCAAAATAAAGAATTGCAAGCCGAACGAAGCAAAATTGGCCGCCTATTCTATAAAAACTACAAATTCTTATTTTGTATGTATATATATGACAAATTAAATGTAATACCCCGGAAAATTGCGAGGATTAAAGAATGATTTATTTAAAATTTCGAGGATTTAAAAATGATTTATTCCGGGGCTAGGAATTAAAACCTTAGAAAAAAATAAAAAAATAAAATATATGTGAAAGTTAAAAGAAACCGGAAAGAAATTTTTTCGAGGTTTAAAATAAAATGAAAGGGAAAGAAAAGAAGTAGAAAATAATTTTCAGGATTTAATTCAGGACCTAAGAAATTGGAAACTTGAATTTAATATGAATTGAAGGGATAATATGAAATTGATAAAATTGTGAAATTGAAGTTAAACATTTTGGCTAAAGAAAATAAAAAATAAATTTTTTAGAGTGAAATAAAATTTTTGGGATATAATTAAGATTTTAATAGTTTTAGAGTTGAGAATTTAAGGAATTAAAATAACTATGAAAATTAGGTAGAAAAATTATAATTTTATTCAAAAGTGGTCATGTGAATTATTCAAAGCTTATAGTTTAAATTTGAGAATTTTTCGAAAATAAAAAACATACTGGGTAGGAAATTTTAATCTGCAAGACACTCAATAACAGATATTTTTAATAGGCTTATTATTAGCCAAAAATTTCAAAATTTTCCTATTCTTACCTACAAATAAATATAGTTAAGAAAATCCAATCAAAACTCTATTTCACCATACCCCAAAAGTTGTCAATTGCCCAAACTACCTTTAAATTCTCAAACCCTATTTTTGAGCACCATATTTTTGCTCCAGCACGCCACTCCTTCTTCCTATTGTTATTCTCTTCTCTTTTTCATTCTTATGTGATAGGCAAAGGAGAAATCCCAAAATCTCCCACTTCCCACCACTTCCTTTGCTTCCAATCATCATGCCTAAGTTTCTTGTTAGGAATGAGTTACTCATTGATAATATAGCACCCTAGGACTCTTTTAGGACATAGAGAACCCACAAATCATAACTTACATAGATGTTTTTACTCTATGAACCCTAAAGTGCGGATTTTGCCATTTTGGAAAGAATTGTGGATTTTATTAGAATTGTTGGTTTGTTTGGGTTCCAAATGAATTGCTTACACTTTTTAAATGAAATGAGAGATTTCCCAATGGTTGGATTTTTTTCTGTGTGGACTCATGGTGAAAATGAGAAGTTTCCATATTAGACAAAATCCTTCATTGAAGGAGCTTGGAGAGTGAGCAAGTGACAAGAATTGTTTACTTAAGCATAAATTGTTTTTAACTTGAAAAAAACTCTAAATGATGACCTTTGCTTAATAAGGGGTTTTGGGTTAGCCTTGAATGTAGTTTTAAGTTGCTATGTAATTATGAATTTAGAATATAGTGGAAATGATTATATGTGATAGGACTTATGTGGTGAAATAGAAGTTGATGTATGAAAATTGATATGGATTGAATTGGTTGTATGTGATAGGATTCAAGTACTTCCTTGGAGACAAGAGTGCTCAAAGGGAATGTTAAGTAAAGTGACCAAGGTGAGGGTTCTTCCATCTCTGCTCCTAGGGTTGTATATTCTCTGCTTGCCTGGTATGTGTTAGCTAGAGATATAGAATGCTAAAAGAATGAAAGAACTAGAAAATAGGTTGTGGAAAGTAGCTTGGATAGGAAGACATAGGAGTAGAGTTTAATTGTTTGCTATGATTGATGTGTTACAAATCCAACTCATACACTCCGGAGGTATGATGAGTATTTTATTAAATCTTTTCCACGACGGTGGCAAGAGTCCTTGTACGGAAGGACTAAGCTTTTATTTTAAAAACTCTTCACGACGGTGACTTAGATTATAATCATGCAAAAGGAGTTATTGGTGGGTTTCGGATTTGGTTATGCTAGCGATGTAAGACATCGACTAGAACAACGTCAGATGGCACTTGAGACCTCATTTTTATAATCACCATGACGATGGTCATTGCCCTATCCTGACAATAGGGTCAGAAAGGTTTTATATTGCTATGACGATAGCTTGAGGCTCAGAGAGTGCATCTGGACGGGCATATGAGTTATATCCTGTTGAGGATACTTGTACATATTAATAAGGAGAAGAATTGTTGATCCTTCGGGAAAGATACAAAGAATCCTATTAATATGTGAGACTAACGTAAGGAGACACGGGAGGAACCTACGGGTGAACCGTGAGCCTAGCCTAGTAAAAGAGAAATCATCCTGTGGAGTTGGTCCAGGGTGTGTCAGTGGCCATGCTTCGAGACGTCGTGTTGTGCCCGCCATGTGGCCTGGTTGGGTAATGGATGAGTGGGCTCAAGCTATTGCCCCGCAGCAAGGGGTCAGGACATGCCACGTGGTGGCTACGTATCAGTTGTTTGATAGATAGAAGTTGATTGTGTTTGATTAATAAAGTTGTCACGAGGTGACCAGTACCCAAGTGAATGGGTTAAGCGTTGTTTGATTAACAGAATTGTCACGAGGTGACCAGTACCCAAGTGAATGGGTTAGGTATGCTTTGCCACGTGGTGGCCAGCAACCCAAGTGCATGGGTTTGAAGTGGGAAAGCCATGTAGAGGCTAGTAGATACCCCAGAGTTGGGGAGATTAAGTAGATGTATGTTTAGCACCTTTGTGTATGTATAAATTATCTGTGTTTTCATATAATTACTGATTGTGCGGCGTAGTGGTAACGTACAAGATTACGCAACCACACGTCTTGTTTGATTCATACATGCTGAGACGTGAGAAGATCGGTAGGTAAAAACCGGCACTCTATGTTACATGTTTACTTGTTGATTGATGACGTGGAATAAACTGCTGCATGTTTACAGTTATTAAATGCATGTGAGTGTTTGGGTGAAATTTCTGTTGTTGTGTGATCATCAAGAATGTATGTTAACAACAATAACTAGTTGTTTTTGCATGTGATTGTGTATGACTCCCAAACTCAGCGCTATGGTACCCACCTTGCGCCGGGGATGGGAGACTCCTCACTGAGTCGCGTGGTTAAGACTCACACCTCATTTTTACTACACAGAGACATGTTAAGTACAGGTGGAAGAAGTCTCGGTGGAACGAGGGTTAAGCAACACTTTCCAAGGCCCGCATCTTGTTCATGTGGGTGAATAAATTGTATTTGTTATTTAATTTACTTTATCATTGTATCATAAAGTAAAGGGTAGACGTACCCAATTATATTGTATCACTAAATCTAGAACTGTCAGCTTCACACACCTTAAAGATCAAGATCCGTTAGATTACGATGCAGAGAAAACTTGTTTCCAATATATATATATATATATACTCATATAATTGTTGCATGTGAATAGGATAGACAACATCTTCGGATGTGTAGCCAGTACACAGGTTATATATTATGTGTGTTTTCCTATATCTATATCCTGAAGCGGCACTAGCCGTGGATTTGCTTGCCTAGGATATGCCACCATTTCAGTGTAGCCATGGTATTATACTACATGTGGATGTGTTTTCAATAAAAGATATTTTGTCAATTAGGTGATAAGGCTTACAGGCATAGGATATTCCCTGTGTCTGTGCCGGTCACGGTCCTCTAAACGGGGGTCGTGACATTAAATACAATATTAATTATGAAATTATATCTAATATACACTCTTATACTAGTAATTAAGGAACCAAGATACATTTCTCAAAGAGTATATGTAAATAATTAGTAATTGAATGAAATTATTACGTATTAATAAATGAAATGGTAATTAAAATTTGAATAATATTGTTTTGTTATGGAAGGATGGGAAAGAAAATAAAATTATTAGAGATTGTTCTATTAGTAAATATGTAAAATTCCTAGAGGAGCTGAAAATAAATAAATAAATGTTTGAGCCCTTGTCCTAAAAATAAAATAATTTGGGCGTAAAAATAAAATGTAACGCTAGATTTCTGAGTTAGTAATTAACGCTAGATTTCTGAGTTAGTAATTCAAGACCCTATATTTATGCATGTATGTATAGCCGTTTTTGTCTTTCATTTCTGAATTGGAGCTTTGGATCATATACTACGCATACCAGTGCCAGTGCGACCTCATTGCTACCCAATCAGAATGCGATTCTAGAACCTACCTTCACCTTGAAAATACAATAAAGGTGGGACCTACATGTAGGACTCACCATGTGTGTTTCTTTCTCGACTGGATTCATTAAGAAGCTTCTTCATATATCAATTTTGAAAATTTTATTTAACAACTAAGATAGAAGTACTTTTTTTTTCTTTTAAAAAATATTTTTTCTTAATCTTTAATTAGAGTTTCAATTTTAACAAACTTTTGAATAACAAATTATGTGTGATCTTGTGTATATAAGATAAAAAAAATCAAATCAAATAAAAGACAAATTGATCTTTTAATTAGAGATCGACCTCTCTCTACCAAATCATTTTTTTAATCATCGGATAATTATTTTTTCGAGATTTGTTTATGAAAAAACCCTACCATGTAGACTCTTCCATGTTCCATGATGTGTTCCTCAACGATCCAACCAAGAAGCAACCAGCTAAGGCGAGGCAGTGCAAGTCGTGAAAATAGGAGATGGCGCCTGGATAAATGAGCTTGTGAGGGCGCTTGGAGATGATCGCAAGAGTCGCCAACAAGACCAGCAAAGTTATCACAGTCACCATCCTTCTGTTTCTCCTTTGGTCATCATTGTTATAATTGTTGTTTTGGTCACCACCAGTTGCTGCAGAAGCCATTGTTGAGTTCTCTTTAGTCTTCACACACACACACACACACACACACACAGAGAGAGAGAGAGAGAGAGAGAGAGAGAGAGAGATGAAGTGTAATACCCGAGAGGTATTTTTGGAATCAAGTCAGATATATAGTAAGACTTAGAATGGTCATCATTTGGAGTTGAAATGTAAGGACAAAATAAATAAATAAATAAATAAATAAATGAACAATAGAAATAAATAATAATTTTGTGCATACATATAGATAAATAAAATTAAATAGGAATTGAGGAATAATATGAAATTGATAAAATTGTGAAAATTGAAGTTAAAACATTTTGGCTAAAGAAAATAAAAATAAATTTTTTTAGAGTGAAATAAAATTTTTGGGATATAATTAAGATTTTAATAGTTTTAGAGTTGAGAATTTAAGAAATTAAAAAAATATGAAAATTTGATAGAAAAATTATAATTTTGTTTAAAATTGGTCATATGAATTATTCACAGTTTATATTTTAAATTTGAAAATTTTTCGAAAATAAAAATTATACTGGGTAGGAAATTTTCAACTGCAAGACACTCAATAACATATATTTTTAATAGGCTTATGATTAGCCAAAAATTTCAATATTTTCCTATTCTCACCTACAGATAAATATAGTTAAGAAAATGAAAACTGTATTTCACCATACCCCAAAAGTTGTCAAATGTCCAAAATCACCCTTAATTTTCAAATCCAATATGTGACACATTTTTTTCTTCCTGCATCCACCACACCACTCTTCCTCATTTTCTTCAGCTTTTTCTTCTCTTCTCTTCCTCTAAAGCTCTCTTAGGGCAAGCAACAAGTGAAGAAATCCTTTACTTTCCACCATGTTTCTTGCTTCCTCCCACCAATTCAATGCCTCATCAAGCTCCCTCCACCATTGTTAAGCATAACAAGCTTGGGCAACCTTCATGGGTTTCCAAATTCGGACTTCCCCAAAGGTAAGCATCAAAATCTTGTTTTCACCTCTTAAATCATAGGTTTCTTGATGGGAATGAGCTACCTATCAATAATATATCACCTTAGGATCATTTTTGAACATAGAGATCACCCAAATATTGAGTTCTATGGAGATTTCTACCCTAGGGTTCCTAACCTACGAATTTTCGCAAAATTTATGGAATTTATAAATTTTCTTAAACTCGATGGCATGTATGTATTTCAAATGAATTATTTAGGTATTCTAAATGATTTGTAAGAATGCCCAATGATTGGAATAATGATATGTGAACATTTGGTGAAAATGAGAACTTTTCATATTTGGCAAATTCTCCATTGATGGAGGTTGGAGAGTGAACAAATTTTTAAACTTGTTTATTTATGCATTAATTGAGTTGAACTAAAAGAGAACACCAAATGATGACCATAGGCCAAGTAAATGAACTTGAGGGTTGGATAAATGTAAGAAGTCATAAGTAAAGAAACTAGGAAATTGTATGAAATTTGATATTGATTGAATTGGTTGTATGTGATAGGGTTCAAGTACTTCCTTGGAGACCAGAGTGCTCAAAGGGAATGCTAAGTGAAGCGGCCAAGGTGAGGGACTTTCTTATCTTAGCCCCAAAAAGGGATGATTAAATTATGTGTTGTGATTAATTGTGTGATTGTAATCATGCACTTAATATGAATTAGGATTGAATCTAAATTGACATAGTAATGAGATTTTTTTATGTTATTTGAACCATTATGAATTGGCCAATGAGGCATGTTGTTGCGTTTTAGATTTGATTGAGATTGGGTGTGGACCCCATTTACGTCGAGATTATGATTGTGATTGTGATTTTCAAGGGTTGAAGGACATAGTGGATTTGATATATGTTGTGTATGAACAAGAGTCTTGATAGAATGATCGAGATGGTGTTGTATTTCCCTTTTGATTGATTTTGTCGGTATGTTGGTGCCTTTATGAAGGAATTGTCTTTTTGCTTGATTTGAGTGATTTAGTGTGTTATAAAGTGGTGTATGGGAAGGAACAAGGTTGAACCATACACCATGTGTGAAGTGGCATGAGGTAGTCCATGAGAAGGAACAAGGTTGAACCATGGGACTAACCTTCTGTTAAGGTACTAAGGCGGGCATGGGAAGGAACAGGGTTGAACCATGCGCCGTTAGAATTGTAAAATTGGGAAGGTGGTGGGAAGGAACCTAGTTGAATCACTTAACCAACTCATTTTCTAAGAACTCATAGGTAAACAAAGGAGGAGAGAATGAACCTAGTTGAACCTCACCCCTTGTTTGCTTGTGGGAAGGAATTTGCGTGAATAGATAATGTTGGTCACATAGTTTTTTTTTACTGTATGAACCCCCTTCTTTACATACTGCATTTCTTATCATTTTGAAAACCAAGTCGAAGATTCATGCTCTTTATTACTTGGAAAACGTTGGACACCAGCTTTGTAAACTAATTCTTTTAAAATTATATTATTCTCAACAACCTTCCTTCACTAAATGGTGCCCAAGCAACCTCAACTCTATGCGGCCAACATTACACTCAAATATTTGTTTTCTTGGATTGTCGATTTTTGTGAAATATTGATTTGAATGACGTGCTATTGGTATTATGATATGAACTCTGTCAGAATTTGATTTTGTGTTCGTAAGGAATTGTTTATGTGTGACACTGTGATTAACACCCCCAAGGGTATGTGAATGATTGTACTATGTTTTATTTGATCTTTGTTGACTTATTGATTTCAGACTTGATGTGTTTGACTATGCTATTTGATTTTGAACTATTTGTTAATTTGATTCGTGAATGGGCTTGATGGAAGTCTTTGATATATAGTTGAGAAATTTTGAATGATTATTTGTACTTAGCATCTATGCTATAGATTGGAGTGCGAATGGTGAATTTGATCACATTATATGTTTCATGGTGTGTACGAGACATTCTACATCAGTATGTGGTTGTCACCCTTTACCTGTCGTAGTGGTGCCCGCTACTACGTCTAGGATGGGTTAGTCTTTCACTGAGTCGTATGACTCACCCCTCGTTTGCTATTGTTTTCAGAGACAGGTTCAGAACAAGTGACAGGTCTCGGATTAGCAAGGCGTCAGTTCTCAAGGCCCACATTTTGTTCATGTGGGTGTTATGTCGATTTGAATTTTATTTTATTTTATAAGTGTATAAGTCTACGTAAGAACTTAGAGGTCAGCTCCATTTGTCTAGAGGCAGGATCATGCGCATATATAAAGGTTTATTTACGATTTGTAAGAATTATAATTTTCATATTGATATCTTATTCATGCATGATTAGTTAAGTTCCAGGATAGTAAGCTTACAGACCGGGGGTCCCACCTTCAGTCTGTGCCGGTCGCGTGCTCCCCGAAAGGGGGTCATGACATGAAGTATAACGTTATGTTTAGCTTCCTTATATGATGAAATTAATGTCTCCTTTGTGATATTTATATATATAGAATATCTTGATATATATATATATTTATACAAATAAAATTTGTGGAGTTAATTCACTATTTATTTGTTTAAGGGCCACTCCATGAAAAATTGTTTTCGACTTTGCCCTTATGAAGTTAAATATATATTTGGGCGAGACTTATATGCACGTAATTCTTTATCTTTTTGTTATCAGATTCTCTAATCAAAATAAAATATGTGAAATACTGAAATTTTTTGTTTTAAAGAACCAGACTTGCATAAATATACATGTGCTAATTTTTTTTGAAAAATTTTCTGGCAAAAATATAAAAATTGCACTTAAATTTTCTTCCATATATATTATAGTATGTTAATTTGTGTCATGTATAAGAAAATTTTCAAATTACCTTAATTTTCATGTGTTTATAATTAGGTTTGAACCTTTAGATTTTTAGTTTATGAATTAATTATGTTCGTTATGTTAAAATTAATTAAGCACGTGCGTAAATGAAAGATTACGTCTAATACGATGTTTTAACGTAAAGTTTTTAATGCAACCCATGCAAAATAACGAATTGCAAGCCAACCGAACCAAGCCAAGCCGACTGCTTATTCTGTAAAAACGACTGATTCTTATTTTTTATGTATATATACAACAAATTAAATACAATATTAATTATGAAATTATATCTAACACTCTTATACTAGTAATGACAGAACCAAGATACATTTTTTCAAAGAGTATATGTAAATAATTAGTAATTGAATGAAATTATTAAGTATTAATTAATGACATGGTAATTAAAATTTGAAAAATATTGTTATGTTATGGAAGGATGGGAAAGAAAAGAAAATTATTAGAGATAGTTCTATTAGTAAATATGTAAAATTCCTAGAGGAACTAGAAATAAATAAATAAAAGTTTGAGCCCTTGTCCTAAAAAAAAAATAATTTGGATGTAAAAATAAAATGTAACGCTAGATTCCCGAGTTAGTTCAAGACCCTGTATTTATGCATGTATGTATAACCATTTCTGTGTTTCTTTTTTGAACTGGAGCTTTGGATCATATACTACGCAGATCAGTGCGGCCCCATTACTAGTACCCAATCAAAATTCGATTCTAGAACCTACATTCACCCTCAAAATGCGAAAATGCTTCACATGTTTTGTTCATATAAGGAAAATTTGTGTAATCAAGAGAGATGCACCTTCGGATCTTGTGATGAATAATATCAAATTGAACAGAGAGAGAAAAACTAATAAAGGTGACACCTACATGTGGGACTCACCATGTGTGTTTCTTTCTCGACTAAATTCATTGAGATGCTTCATATATACATTTTAAAAATTTTATTTAACAACTAAAATAGAAGTACTTGTTTTTTTCTTCAAAATAAATACATTTTCTTAATCTTTAATTAGAGTGTCAATTTTAAAAAGTTTTTGAAAAAAAAAATTATGTGCGATCTTTTGTATATAAGATCTTTATTATAATTAGGTTCTCTAAGATGTGATAATAAATCGTTCTAAAAAAATGAAAATATATCTATTTGGTGATATCTCTTTAACAGATATATAGCTAAATGAATAGGTGATAGATTATATATAATAAAAAAGTAAATGTTTATTGGATAAATGTAGGTAATATAGTTTTAAATACCCTATATACAAGAAAAAACCGTACGCACGTTGAAGCTCTGATAGGGTTTTGCCTGGTGTACTAGTCTTCCGGTAACCGCCGAGTCGTGCCGCTGACGGCACAGAAACCACCGCAATGACTGACCGCAATGCTAGTTGTTCCGGCAAGGAGTCGAGGATGAGGAGGAACGGAAGTGTAGGGGTGGGATGAACGCAAAGACGAGATGTGGTGATCACTTTTGAAGACGAAGATGTGAATTCAGGGGTCCAAGATAGTGCGAAAAATTTGTTGGGCCATTTTGCTACGTCAAAGGCAATCAATAAGGGTGCAATGTGTAATACCCGGGAAATTTTTTCGAAGTTTAAAATAAAATGAAAGGGAAAGAAAAGAAGTAGAAAATAATTTTTGGATCTAATTCAGAACCTAAGGAATTGGAAACCTGAATTAAATGGGGAAAAGAGAGTAGGGAATATTTTTTGGGTATTTAATTTGGGACTAAAAGAAAAGAAAATTTATTGGAAAGAGAAGGGATTTAATTAGGGATATTTTTCGACCCCTTCTTTATTATAGTTATTATTATTAGAAATTAAATAATTATATATATATATATAAATATATATATATATATATATATATATATTTATTTAGGTGGGGTGTCGTGTACTTTAAGAGAGGAGAGGAAAGAAAAGAAAAGAAATATAAGGGAAGAAAATAAAGAGGAGAGCCTACGGGATTCAAAACAAAAGAAAGAAAAGAAAGAGAGAGAAAGAAGAGAGAGAGAGAGAGAGAGGAAGAGGCGTGAGGAAGAAGAAGAAGAAGGGTTGTGGTTCGCCGGAAACGTGACCGGAGAGAGCCAGCCGACGCCGGAAAAGTCACCGGAGTTCGGGTACGACGTCTCCTACACCTTCCACCAATCGAATCAAATGTTGGTAACCCCTTCGACTGGGTTGTTTCGAGGGTAGATTGAGACCTAGGAAGTTTTCTTGAACACTTAGTTGGAGTAAGAATCGAGGCTATACCCTTGGGTTTAGCCGAATTCAAATTTGGAAGGATTTGGGGTTGAAATTCTAAATATTTATAGATTGGGGAAATTATTGATAATTAGGATTGAGGTTGGATTTGAGTAGATAGGCTTGGATTGAAATTATTGAAATTATATTGTTGAAATATTAGCTGAACAAGACCCGTGAAGAGCTAGACCGAGGCTACTAAGGTTGAACCTTGATGTTAACGTGTCGGGTCCCTGCTCGGTTTGTCCAATTACACTTTAAGGGTGATATTGAGGGCTCCAAACCTATTCTTTTCAATCTTAAACACCCTAGAAAAATTCTAAATATGCTATCAAGCATCAAGAATTATTTTAGGTACTTTCTTGTTTCTCAAGGATGGAAACTTGCGGAACAATAAAGTCCAAATTTTAAAGTGGCAATTTAATTCCTTCGTAATTATTAGGAAACTTTAAGTAGGATCATTTAGAAGCATATCGAGGTTTAGTAACTCATATCCAAGGCTCCAAAATCAATTCAAGGTGAGCGATAATTATACGAAACCAAGTGTGTAGCACTTGAGACTCTTATGGAAGAGAGGGAAGACGGATAAGACCAAGAACTCAGTTCTTGGCAACGTCTAGGTGCATTTTTAGGCACAAGCATACCATACTCATATGAGTTCCATATAGTTAAGATTGGTAACCACGTAAATGCGTTTGTTAGGAAACCACGACTCGTCCGAAGTGGGAGTTACTCCAGGACAAGCGCAAGGAAGCCGTCCAGGTGAGGGGTTTCCCATCCTTGCCCTACAGGGTTGATTGAGGATTTGGATATGTGGTTTGCCTACTTGCCTATTTGTAAGAATTGTTTAGTGGTTAACATGCTATTGTTGTTCCTAAATTGTTATCCATGAAAGTATTTGTATATGTGTGTTTGACTACAGGTAAAGAGGTACTGGAAGGTATCCATGTGATGACATTAGGTACGTCGAACAGTACAAGCAAGGGGGTAAGTTGTTGATTGAGTCCAAGGTTTGGTTTACCTTATTAGTTAGAAACTCATTAAAGAAATCGTATAGAAGTTGTTAGTAAACGTCGACGTTTTTTGGTAATTGAACTTAGGAAAGACCATAGAGCTAGGTTATGATCTAATCAAGGGTTTGGGTTTTACATAAGGATTAAAAAAATCTCATAAATTGATTAGTGAGTCATAGGGAGGTTCACACTACCTAGGTAAAGTCAGTCTAGGATAGTAATGGATAAATAGAGTCAGAATCCCAACTGAAGGCTCGGGAAGAGAAACAAGTCAGAAAAGATTGCTCGTTGAGGCTATTGCCCTAGCCTGGCACTAGGCTCAGTTAGAGATTAAAATATTCTCCCGTTGAGGCCATTGCCCTAGCCTGGCACTAGGGTCAGTTAAAGATTAAAATATTTGCCCATTGAGGTCATTGCCCTAGCCTGGTACTAGGGTCAGTTAAAGATTAAAACATTTGCCCGTTGAGGCCATTGCCCTAGCCTGGCACTAGGGTCAGTTAAATATTAAAACATTTGCCCGATGAGGCCATTGCCCTAGCTTGGCACTAGGGTCAGTTAAAGATTTAAAATAATTTGCCCGTTGAGGCCATTGCCCTAGCCTGGCACTAGGGTCAGTTGAGTGTTTTAATGTTTTCAAATGATATGTTTAAAGTGTTTGCTTGTTTATGAAAAGCATGATAAAGGAGCATGATCCGTAGGTTTATCCATGATTTTATGTTATATTAATATTGCCTGATCGTAATATAACATTTGATAAACTGGACTTTCATGCGCATGTGATTGTGGGTGTTTCCCTTTCCCCAACTGTAGTGGTACCCGCCGTTACGCCGAGGATGTAAAGCTTCTCACTGAGTCAGTTTGACTCACTCCCTCTGCTTCAATGTTTCAGATACAGGGATCGGGTAGGCATCGACGTCCGAACAGTGAGACAGACATCATATCATCCTTACGCACTTGTTCGCGTGGGTGGACACCTTTTGGTTAATTTGATTCTTTTGGTTGTACCTATTATAAGTTGTAAGCGTTGTATATATATAATTACAGCTTCCGATATGTACCTACTCTAGACTTGTCGGCTTCACATGTATTTAAAGACAGGGTCTAGTTTGGGGATAAACTAGGATATACGTATGAATATATAAACTTCTGCATGTGAATAGGATAGATCGTACGCATTGAGGTGTACAGTCAATATGATATTGATATATATTATGTGTGCTTGTTGCATGTGAATAAGATAGATCGTACGTATTGAGACGTACGGTCAATATGATATTAATATTTGCATTTTGAGTGCTGATGAATATATCTATACACTGGACTGAACTGAAGCGGTATTGAGCGAACTGCGGATTGCAGGTTAATTAGGCCACCAGTGAGGTGTGGCCACTAGTATGATATATATATATATATTGTTTGTATAACATGGTAGTTATAGTCATGTGAACAGGATAAGGCTTACAGGTTTAAAGGTAAAAATCTATTCCCGTGCCGGTCACGTACCCTCGATTTGGGGTCGTGACACAATGGAGGTTGCTCTGAAAAATATTTGGGGTGTGTCCGACGGTTTTCGAGTTGAAGAGGTAGCCACAAGAACCTTTAAATTCTTCTTCAAAGACGAAGCACAGGTAGCGAGAATCCTTAATGGAGGACCATGGGTGCTCCGCAATTGTTGGCTTTTGCTGCAACGATTGCAGCGAGATGCGGCAGCGGTGGAGCGAGGTTTCGGGTTTGTGAAGATATGGATTCAATTCTGGGGACTCTCGCCGCATTGTAAGACGGAGTCGATGACAAGGAAGCTAGGAGCAACGATGGGTATGGTGATGGAAGCTAGAGTATATTTGTCACCACAAGAGCAAACTCGGTTCCTTAAGGCGAGAGTTGAGATGAAGATCGACAATCCGTTAGTAGAAGGGATGATGACAGAGAATAAAGTGGAAGGTCAATCTGGGTGGACTTTAAATATGAGACGCTTGTGTTGTTTTGCTCTTACTGTGGTGTTGTTGGGCATGGGGAAGACGATTGCAACGTGACCAAGGATGACGAAAGTGTGGGTAGAAATAATTCGTTGAACTTGGGGTTGTGGCTCAAAGAAAATCACGTCGGTACTAAGGTGGATGATAAGAAGGGATCGAAAGCAAGCACAAACGAAAGAAAGGCGAGGCATAAAAGGTGGGGAGAGCCGTTGCCGAAAACCGAAGCTGATGAATTAGTACGAAATATGTCGACGCTGAATATGGATGAGAACGTGAGAGGGGATGGGGATGACGGTGGTGACTCAGTGGTAACACTTGACACCGAAGCACATGAAATATCATCGGCTGGGGAAGGAGATGGGTATAAGGTGAATGAGATACTAGATGAGGCGGATGGGGTTGGAAGAGTATCCGAGAAGGGAAGTAGGGTGAAGGGGGTGGCGAGTGAAGTGTTACGTGCCAAAGGTGTATTGGGTGAAATCCAAAACATTATAGAGACCACACAAGGAGACAAGGAGAATGTGGATCTCAAGGTGGGTGGAGGGGGCGGTCAACATGGAAAAGAATAAAAACAAAGCCAAGAGAAAGGCAGGAATGCATAGTGGGTGGGGTAGGAATGAAATGAGATAGTGACGAAGAGGTGGGTGGCTATAACAAAAAGAGTAAGGGAGGCGAACTGTTGAAAATTACTGATGAACTGGCAGGACCTGGTAACCAGGCTTGCATGGCTCAATAAGTCTACTAACTTGGAACTGCCATGGGCTTGGGAACCAACGGGCAATAAGATCCATTAAGTTCCTATTAAGGCAAGCAAACCTGGATGTAATCATTCTTTCGCACCTACAGAAGTACTCCTCGAATCATCTCTCAATCCTATGTGAGTTGGAAGTATATGGTAACGGTCGGGATAGCGCAAGACGCAAGAAGAAATATTTCAGATTTGAACAACTCTGGTAACATATGATGAATGTAGAGACTTGGTTGCCTCACATTGGCGAAGAAATTCAATAAATGCATATATGACTAATATCAATGATAATTTGAAGGTTTTACAAGTGCAACTGGGGTGAGTGGAGTGGGAAAAAGTTCGGTCATAGACAGAAAGAAATTTTGAAACTTCAGAAGATGATTAATGAAGAGCACTATAGTACGAATACTGACATGACAAGGTTGAAGGAGTGGGAAACATCACTGGATAGGGTGCTGAAAGAAGAAGAGATGTATTGGCGTCAGCGTTCTAGAGTTGCTTGGTTGAAGGAGGGGGATAGAAATACCAAATTTTTCCATAATGCGGCATCTAATCAAGCAAGGAAGAATAAGATTAAGAGGCTGAAGAGAGATGATGGAAGTTGGGCTTATGATGAAAGGGAATTGCATAATATCGCGTTGAATTATTTTAATGACATCTTTACATCTGCATATCCGAACGAGATAGAAAGGGTAATAGAGTTGATCTAGGTGAAGGTAACTGAGAATATGAATGAGTCATTTCTACAACCATTTACAGAGGAGGAGGTGAAACAATCCTTATTCCAAATGGGCCCAACTAAGGCACCCGATGTGGATGGATACCCGGCAATTTTTTATCAGAAATACTGGGATGTAGTGGGAAAAGATGTCACAAGGGCGACGCTGAAATTTCTCAGTGACGGTATTTTTCAAAAGGAGATTAATAGTACTCACATTGTCTTAATCCTTAAGGTAAAAAATCCCGAGACCCTTGCTCAATTCAGACCAATTAGCCTCTTACTGTGTTATACAAGATCATAGCTAAACCTATTGCCAACAGACTTAAACCATTATTACCTGAGCTGATTTTACTTAATCAGAGTGCCTTTGTTCCTAACCGCCAGATCACTGACAACGTTTTACTTGCTTATGAGCTTTTGCATGCTCTAAAAGGCAAACGATCAGGGAAAAAAGGGTTTAATGGCAGGAAAATTAGATATGAGTAAAGCATATGACAGAGTGGAGTGGGTGTTTCTGGAGAAAGTCATGAGTAGAATGGGGTTTCATTCAGATTGGATTCGAAAGATTATGAGATGCATTACATCTGTCAGCTTCCAAGTGAGAGTTAATGGCAGTGATTCAAAAAGCTTTGTTCCACATCGAGGGTTGAGACAGGGTGACCCACTGTCACCTTACTTGTTTCTAGTATGTGCTGAAGACCTGAGTTCATTGGTTAGTGTAAGGGAGCAAGAACGTAGAATTCACGGGGTTAAAGCATCCTTTTATGGGCTGAGCATCTCTCACTTATTATTTGCAGATGATAGCCTAATCTTCTTGAGCGCTAAAGAGAATGATTGCAAAGAATTTAGGGATATTCTAAATTTGTATGAGCAGGCATCAGGTCAGAAAATTAATTTTGATAAATCTACCTTATCTTTTAGCCCCAATTGTTCACCCCGAGTGATGGAAAATATTAAGGGTGTGCTACAGATCCGAAACCAAGCCTATAATGAGAAGTATTTAGGTCTGTCGAGATGATAGGGAGGAATAAGGGTAGCTCTTTTCAATCAATTAAGGAAAGAGTTTGGAAGAGATTACAGGGATGGAAAGAAAAATTGCTTTCTAAGGCAAGTAAGGATACTCTAACCAAGGCAGTAGCACAGGCGATACCAACTTATTCCATGAGTTGTTTTCTGTTGCCTAAATATTTGTGTAGGGACTTAACACAGATGATGGCAAAATTTTGGTGGGGCTCTACTCAGAGCACATAAAAAATCCATTGGTTGAGGTGGGAGAAGATGACGATGCCCAAGAGTGCCGGGGGGATGGGATTTAGAGATCTTGAAACTTTTAATAAAGCCCTCTTGGCTAAGCAGGTATAGCGACTGATGACAAATGAAGACTCTTTGCTCCATCAAGTCCTAAAGGCCAAATATTTTCCAAATTGTAATTTCTTACATGCTACCACAGGGGGTAATTGTAATATCCGAGATATTAATTTGTATTATTATTATTATTATTAATTTATTTTTCTTTCAGAATGAAAAATAAATTAAATTAAAGAATTAAAGAGTTAAAATAAAATAAAGGAGAAAATAATAGGGACTATATGAATATTTTTCTAGGACCTAAAAAAGAAAGAAAGAGGATATAACAAGTAAATAAATTTTTCTAATAAAATAAAAAGATATATATATATATATATAATAAATGTAGATAATAAAAAAATAAAATAAAATAAATAAAATAAAATATATATATATATATATATATATATATATATATATATATATATATATTAAAATATATGGAGGGCCACGTGACCCCCATCACATTTACACACACACTAATTAAACACACACGCACACAAAAAAAAAAACAAAAGAAAAAGAGAGCAAACAGAGCAAAAGCAGTGCGCACGGGAAGGAGAAGAGGAAGGGGAAAACGGCGGGTTTGGACCGGATTTTTGCCGGAGAAGACATTCCGGTGCCGGAGAAGGTGACCGGACCTCATCTTTCATCACCACCAAGCTTTCTATCCGATTGAAATCAAGTAAGAAAGCCCCAAATCTCTCAAACCCCAATTTCTCCAATTTTGGGTATTTTAGGAATTCTTCGATTTCTTCCAATCGGGACATTCCAGGGTTAAATTTGAGCTTAGTGGATGTTGTTGAAAGCTTAGTGAGGTTCAGAATCGAAGTTAAACTGTAGAAATTTGACCGGGTATGGAAATTAGGAAAATTGGGTTAGGAAATTGCTATAAATTCGAAATTGAAAATTCGATGCATGTTTAGGCTTGGATTGGAGTAGTATAAGTGTTATAAATGCTGGAAATAGTTAAGGGAATAAAGCCTGAGCATTTACCGTCTCAACTGGAACCCAATCCGATGAAAAAGAGGCGAAATACTAAGCCACAGTACCGTAAAGAGCTATGCGGTGGGTTGGACACCTGGTCTAAGTCCGTGGTGGACACCTAAGACCCACTAAATTGGTTCCAAGGCTGTAATTATACCCAATTATATTTTGATATATAATTAAAAAGGTAATAATTAAGTTTTTACTTGGCAAATAAGGGAGACGGTGGAATAAGTAAGCTAAAGCCCCTTTTAAACCGTGAATTTAATTCTTTTATTAGTTAAATACCCATATGAACACTTGAAGGGAAATTTAGACAAGTGGAAATCTCTAACCTAAGCAATTAGAGGTTCTAAATGGCTCGAAAGGGTGAAAGTCGAATATGGGGCATTCTGCACTTTCAGAAAGAGCAATTTAAGACGACGTAACGAACTAAATAATTAGTTCTTGGAAAATAGCTAGAGGGTGCATAAGCTTTAGCATGACACGTGCATGGTTGATGCTTAGTTACATGTTCTAAATTTCTTAAATATATGTGTATAGGCCACCACAGGGTAATTGGAGTTTCAGGCACTCCGAGGACTGATCAGGAGGGCCAACGAGGTGAGGGGCTCTCCCATCCCTGCCCCACAGGGTTGGATGACTACATGGAAAATGTGGTTTGCTCTATTTTGTGCAAATTGATATATGAAATATATTTATATGAATAAATTTGTGTTACGCGTGTATGATTTGCAAGTAAGTAGTCAACATGCAATAGTATATGTGCTATTGCGGCTCATCGAGCCTTACATGATACCGTGGGTAGGATTGAGTCGAAATTTCATATGTGAGGGTTCATTAATATTAGAAACCCATTTAAATTGATCATCGTGCAAGGGTTTTGACCGTATGATACATTGAGGAAAATGAACCTAGGTTGTTAAGTGTGAGTGAGAGTGATGCATAATTGAAAAGGGGGAAACTAGGCCTAGCTAATTCACACGTGTAATATTCAGTTAGTTATTAATAGGGCGTCTTTCAAGGTCGAATAGGTTATTTGAACTTGTTCAAGTTAGTTCGGGTGGATCGAGTCGGTTATCCTGGTCGGACAGACAGGATTCAGTTAACAGTAAGTATGCCACATAGTGGCCATTACCTTGGTTTAACCGGGGTCAGACAAGTTGCCGGCTATTACTCTAAGCGTGCCTTGGAGTCAGAAAGTTCCTAGTTTGATCAACTAGGTTCGAATAAGACATTGCCTTCGGGCCAATATTTCTCTTAGCGTAACGCGGGAGACAGAAAGTGAATGCCTTCGGGCCAGTATTTCTCTTAGCATAATGCAGGAGACAGAAAGTGAATACCTACGAGCATAACTATGTATGACTTATGAAAAGATATGATATATGTTTATGATTGGCTTACATGCAGATAAATAAACATGTTAGGAGCATGGATTAGGATTTTTAATTGTGAAAATGATATATTGATTGCTTGATCATATTAAAGGTCACAATATAAATCTGTTTCATGCGCATGTGGTTGTGGTTGCTCCCTTCCCCCAGCTGTAGTGGTACCCGCTGCTACGCCAGGGATGGAGGAGCTTCTCACTGAGCCTGTTCGACTCACCCCCTGTTTACATGTTTCAGATACAGGTGGTTCAGGAGTCGGAAACACGTCCACTTCTTCTCAGGGAGGCAGACAGATCTGAGGACCGTATGCGTAGTCCGCGTCAGTAGTTATTTTGATTACGTACACATGTTGTGATGTATATGTATATGAATCCTTTTTGGGTGTAGCATTTGTACTGATACAGCTGCAGTATATACATACGTCCTATTCTAGCATTGTCGGCTTCATACAGATTAAGATTAGGTCTTGGTGTTGGAAATATAGGATATGATATAGCATATATCATGCATATATATATATATATGACTTCCGCATGCGACTAGGATAGATCACACGCCTTGAAGTGTGTGATCAATATCTAAATTATATATATGCGTGACTGAATACCTGATTGTAAGAAAATATTGCTTCCGCATGTGAATAGGATAGATCACACGTATTGAGGCGTGTGGTCAATATGTAAACTATATGCAAGCGTGTGATTGAATATATGTATGACTGTACACAGGATTTCTGCATGTGAATAGGATAGATCACCCGCCCTGAAGTGCGTGATCAATATGTATACTATATGTACGTGTGAGTGATTATGTGTATATGTATAGACTGAAGCGGCGTTTAGCGAGCCGTGGATTGCACGCTACTTAGGTCACCGAATATGGATGGCCATAAATACTATATATTGTTTGTATTAGAAATGGGTAGTTATAAACATGTGAAAATGTCAATCAGGGAATTAGAGGCTTACGGGATAGGAGAAATCCTACTTCCCGTGCCGGTCACGGACGTCCGATAGGGGGTCGTGACGCTTCTCAAACATGGCGGAGCATCCAGGCAGGGAAAGAACTATTGTGGCGTGGAATTATGAGATGTATAGGCGATGGGAAGACAACTCTGTTACGATATGACCCATAGGATTCCGAGCACAGGTAATCTTAACGGGTTAATGAACGAGGTTGAGGCTGTGAACGTTTGGTGGGTGAGCGATGTGATTGACAAAGAGGCGGGGTCATGGAAGCTGGATGTGTTGAGTCGTATCTTTCCACCCAAAGTGTGTTCAAGAATTAGTTGCTTGCCTCTCAATCTTCCGTGGAGGGAGGACCGATGGGCATGGGCTGCAAAGCCGAAAGGGGTGTTCATGGAAAAACATTAACTTGTTTGAGAATCTAGCATGTGATGTAGGGAAGAGCTGGTGGAACTTGGAAGAAAATGTGGAAGAACCCAATTTTGCCTCGGTTCAAACTTTTTACATGGCGAGCGTGTAGGAATATTGCTCCCACCATTGTTGCTTTGAGGAACAGGGGAGTAGAGGTGGATGGAGGATGTGCGTGGTGTGGTAGTGAGGAGGAAGACATTTATCATGCTCTCATTTCTTGCCCCAACATTCAGACAGTATGGGACACATCGCGATTTGATTTTAATGGTTGTCGGTATCATTCAATAGTGTTGTAATGGTTTGCGGTGGAAGGGAAGGAATGGACGGCTGAGCAACTTGGGCTCACGATGATGGTAATAACACAGATCTGGAACATGAGAAATGCACGGTTGTTTCGGGACGAAAGGCCACAGCTAGCGACTGTATGGGCAACGATGGGAGAAATCGGATTTTCCATTTGTTAAATTAAATGTTGATGCAGGTACTGTGTTGAACAATGGTGGCACGATTAGAGGAATTTTGAGAGACTGCAATGGGTTGGGGCTTGGAGCATTTGCACACAGGATTCATGGGAGTCTCTTGCTTATGGGTGGAAGGTGACAATCAAATTGTTGTTGACTTGTTAAATGAAGATATATAATGACCACCCCTCCATGCTGATGGCGCTACACAGGAGCATTAGGGAGAAAATGACAAAGCTGCATTTTTCTTTATTTAAATGGGTTCCTGTAGATGCTGCAATAGGAGTGCTCATTTTATTGCTAATTTTGTTAAGGATTTTAATTATGATTTTAAGTTGACTCATAGTTTGCCTTTTATTTCTTTCTGATGTATTGAGATTATATCTCTCTCATTTTGATGAAATATAATTATGCCCAGGTACCGTCCTGGTTTATCAAAATATATATAATTTTAATTGGCTTTTTAATAGGAAATTTTTTTAACAAGAAATGGAAATTTTTAGTTGTATTATTTTTATGTGAATTATTGTTTTTACTTTATGCCAATTAATTATATGAGATTTATTTTAATTGTAAACTGGTCTATTTATAACCAAATATTTTTTACCAAATTTTTATCGGATTGATATTGAGCATTGGATTTATTATAAGTTATCCAATTACAAAATTCCTAATATGCATTATTATATATATCGCTTAAATTTTTTTCTAATTGTTTTCGTTTAGGATGCAAATCTTAGAAATTAATTTTTTTTAGACAAAACTCAATTGGGGTGTCGATATATATAGGGTTTAAATAATATGTAAAAATAGTACAAAAACGAACATATACTCACTCATTGTTAATTATTCTTAAATTTTTTAATTAGAAAATAGCACAACTGATTATATCTCAATGTTTTTTTTTAAGTTTTCTATATATATATATATATATATATATATATATATATATATATATATATATATATATATATATATATATATATATTTCATTTTGATTAGAAAATCAGATAAATATAAGAAATTGTGCCTCTATCTAATTAACCCTTTAATTTTTTCCATTCTAAATGTTTTTATTGATTAATTTCGTTTTATAACCCATTGAAACTTTTCAAACTATGATTTTTAATGATTAATGTTATTTAAATAATTTAAAAATTAATTTAATTGTCTTTCCATATATATGATCAAACAATTATAATAAGGATAAATTACACTTTGGTGTCCTGTGTTTTAGCCCATTTTTAATTTGGTGATTTGTGGTTTCATTTTTTTCAATCAAGTGCCTTGAGCTTTGCACCATTAACAAATCAGTACCCTCTGTTTTTAAACCGTTAATTATTTAATAGTACTGTTAATTATTTAACGGTAGTGTATGTGAGAAATGTGGTTTTGGAGATTGAAATGAAAATTTTGATGTTGAAGAAGGGGTGAAATTATGATTTTTTGAAAAGATAAAAGACCAAAATAAATATTTGATCATTTTTTTTATAAAACTATCAAATTCATTCAATTATATAATGTGGTAATAGTGTACCAATAAATATAATTGATTCATTCAATTATAATTGCCACATCATCATCTTCTCTCCTTTATCAGCATCATTATCATCATCATCTGGGGTGATGTGGCAGTGATGTGTCATGCCACGTCATTAAAATATGACATGTAGAAGAGAGGGTGTGCCATATAAGCATGCCACGTCATCATTTAACGGCAAAAAGTTAACGGTGTTACGCTCGAGGACCAAAATCGACCAGAAAAAACTTTGAGGACCAACATTAAACTTTTGAAACATTGAGGACCAACATTAAACTTCATGCAAACATTGAGGACCAAAATAGACATTTAGCCAAACTAAATTACATAGTAGTAATATATAACTTTATTTATTAACGTGGGGTTGATCTAAGTGGTAAGCAGTTTGGTATTGCTTAAACAAGATCTTGCTGATGCAGCTATATTCCCATTGCAAGACTTTCTCATCATAGCCAAGTGCACGATGCAGGTCAAATTCAGATTAGTCGAAACAGTACCTCGGATACTAGGCGGACAAAAAAATATATAATTTTATTTAGGAAGCAAATTGTTAATGTAGTTAGAATCTAAGTTATTAATGATGCATTATTGTCCCCTTATTCTATACCATGGAAATTAATTATTCTTTTCTAACCTTTTTATTATTTTTTAGGTAAAATATATTTGGTACCCCTTAACGTTTGAACTTTTGATCAAATATGTCCCTAGCTAACATTTGATTGCGTTCAATTATGCCTCAAACGTTTCATTTTTCGAGTAATCTTATCCTTTTCACTAACACCATTAAAAGACATAACGGTTGTGACTTACGTGGCGTAACACCGTTAAATAGAAACTTCTTCCATTGTTGAAGATGAGTCAATTCGCCAAGTTTCAAAGCAAAACGATGGCAAAAATGATGCTTCTAAGGTGATGCTCTGTAAAATTTGAAAGATGAAGAGTTAGGTGCGTCATTTTTTGCTCTGAAACTTGGCGAATCGACGCATGTTCAATAATGGAAGAAGTTTCTCTCTAACAGTGTCACGCTACGTAAGTCACAACTATTATCAATTTTATAAATGGTGTTAGTGAAAAGGATAAGATTGTTTGAAAATCAAAACATTCGTGATGTAATTGACCGCAATGAAATGTTGTAGGCATATTTGACTGAAGGCTCAAACATTAGGGGTACCAAAGATAGTTTACCCTTATTTTTTACTATTTTCTAATAATTTCTTCCATGGCTATCTTCTTCTTCTTCTTCTTCTTCTGAGTTGGGGCATTATTTAAGCCACATAAGCATACTTATGAATTTGTGTAGACTTGAAGAAGTTAAAGATATTTCAAATAGATAACTTATTAGTATTTGATCTTCTTTTCTAATACTCGTGTTCGTGATTTGTGTGACACTATTTAGGCAACATATATGCTAACTTGTGAATTTGTGAGAGATTTGAGAAATAAAAATACCTTCGTACACACAACTTAGTATCTTCTCTTCTTCTTCTTCTTCTTATAAGGGACTTGACAAGTAAAATAATAAGATAACTTTCAAATAGAAACTTAATTTGTATCTATAATTAATAATTAATTTTTTTGCTTCAATATATTGTCAATGACTTTAGAAGTCCCTATCACAACAATAGCGCTGTGAATAACCATGGTTAATTAGAATAACATGAAAAATACTACTATAGAATAATATAAACATTTCACTGTTCTTTTAGATGAGAAAAGCAAACAAATTCACAATATATTCAAACCAAAAGTACTTTAATTAAGACACAGATATTACATATTCTAACTCATACTGATCATATACCTGCATATAGAAATTACATAATAGCACATTAACTAGTCCATATATATATATATATATATATATATATATCTCAAGAGAAATTTTTATACATGAAACCTATAAAAGAAAGCAACAAAAACCACTTCATATCACTTTCTTCAATTGCCTCACTTCAATTCTCTGAGATTATATATAATAAGCTTATCAATGTTGTCTCCTCTCTTCTCCTACATGCACCAACCACAATATATCAGTCGTTGGATCTCACTACAAAAAATTGTTCAATAGGTGGCGTCCTTTAGGTGGCGACTAAAAACGTTGTCACTGAAACTTACTTTTCAGTGGCGACTAAATAAAGTTGCCACCATTTATGTTTCTTATATCTTTTTGGTGGCGACAAGAGGAAGTCTCCACCCAATGTACAATATTCGGTGGCGACTTTGAAAAGTCGCCACAGAAACCTCTAACCCTTCATTACATTCGGTGGCAACCTTGCAAAGTCGCCACCAAAACGTTTAACCCTTCAACACATTCGGTGGCGACCTTGAAAAGTCGTCACCGAAACGTCTAACTATCATTACCTTCAGTGGCGACTTTCTGAGGTCGCCACCGAAACATCTAACCCATCATTACATTCGGTGGCGACTTTCTTAGGTCGCCACCGAAACGTTTAACCCTTGAACACATTCGGTGGCAACCTTGAAAAGTTGTCACCGAAACGTCTAAACCTTCATTACATTCGGTGGCGAGCTCAAACAGTCGCCACTGAAACGTTTAACCCTTCAACACATTCGGTGGCGACCTTGAAAAGTCGCCACCGAAACGTCTAACCCTTCAACACATTCGGTGGTGACCTCAGAAAGTCGACAATGAAACGTCTAGCCCTTCAACACATTCGGTGGCGACCTTGGATAGTCGCCACCAAAACGTTTAACCCTTCAACACATTCGGTGGCAACTCTGAAAAGTCGCCACTAAAACCTCTAACCCTTCACTACATTCGAAAGGTCGCCACCGAAACGTCTAGCCGTTCATCACATTCAGTGGCGACCTTGAAACGTCGCCACCGAAACATTTAAACCTTCGACACATTCGGTGGCGACCCTGAAAAGTCGCCACCGAAACGTCTAACCCTTCATTACATTCGGTGGCGACCTCAGAAAGTCGTCACTGAAACGTCTAGCCCTTTAACAGCTTCAGTTGCGACCTCGAAAAGTCGCCACCGAAACGTTTAACCCTTCAACACATTCAGTGGCGACCTTTGAAAGTCGCCACCGAAGGTAGAAAACATAATAAATATATTAGAATGAAATTATATAACAAAAAGTAATATATGGCTCAGTGGTTGCTGTAGACAATACTATGCATCATGTCCCGCCTTCGAATTCGTCCATGCGCCATTTTTAAAAAAAATATAAGGTGGTCATGAAAGTGGAGATCCGGCGGCCGGAGCCGGTGGTCTGGTGGCCGGCGGCGGTGGTCCGGTCGGCGATGGCAGAGGTCTTCACCGGTCATTGAAACATGTGGTATCTTTCAGTGGCGACCAAAGTCGCCACTGAAACATGTCTTTCAGTGGTGACATAAGTCGCCACTGAAAACTATACATTTGGTGGCACCAAGTGTCGCCACTGAAAGCTATACATTTGGTGGCGCCAAGTGTCGCCACCGAAACTTTCGGCGATGGAGTTATAGGTGGCGGCTTTGTGGCGACCTAAAAGTCGCCACCAAAGATTTTTATTGGCGACTATTTAGCATTGGGTGGCCGAATGTCAGATTTTTTGTAGTGTCTATTTGGAGATTTGTGCCAAAATACTTTTTCTTTTTAAAATATAAGATGACTTAGATCTCAAGACATATCCAACAGCTTGTAACTGGTGAGTTTGAGCTATTGATAGCTCCAAATACTCACCTTAAGAGTTAAATTGAAAAGGAAAAACAAATTAATTATATATTTTAATTTATTTTTACCATGTCATTACTTATCAACGACAATTAACCCAATCTTTTCCCATGCGGCAATAACTTCCTGCCGGGTAGAGTACTGCAAAAAGATCTAGAAAGTTAATTTTCCATGTATATATATATATATATATATATATATATATATATATATATATATGAATGGTTTTCCATGAATTCAATCATCAAAACCTAAGTTGGCAGATCAAGCAAAAAAATTAAGAGCAAGAAGTGAAATTAATTAATCTAGAAAAATAGAAAAACAAAATCAAATTAATTAAAGGACAAATCGATCTTTTAATTAGAACTCGACCTCTCTCTACCAAATCATTTTTTATCATCAGATAAATACTTTTTCGAGATTTGTAAAAGAAAAAACCTGCCATGTAGACTCTTCCATGTTCCATGATGCGTTCCTCGGCGATCCAACCAGGGAGCAACCAGCTATGGCCGGGGCAAAGAAGGTCGTGAAAATAGGAGATCGTGCCTGGGTGGATGCGCGTGCGAGGGCGTTTGGAGATGATCGCAAGAGTCGCCAACGAGACAGGCGAAGTTATCGCAGTCAGCATCCTTTTGTTTCTCCTTTGGTCATCGTTGTTGTTTTGGTCGACACCAGCTGCTGCAGACTGCAATAGAAGCCATTGTTGAGTTCTGTTTAGTCTTCACAGAGAGAGAGTGAGAGTGAGAGTGAGAGTGAGAGAGAGAGAGAGAGAGATGAAGTATAATGTTATGTTTAACTTCCTTATATGATAAAATTAATGTCTCCTTTGTGATATTTATATATAAAGAATATCTTGATATATATTTATACAAATCAAATTTGTGGAGTTAATGCACACAATTCTTTATCTTTTTGTTATCAGATTCTCTAATCAAAACAAAATATGTAAAATTTTTTGTTTAAAAGAACCAAACTTGTATAAATATACACACGTTGCATTTTATTGAATATTTTATGGAAAAAATATAAAAACTGCACTTAAATTTTTTTTCCATATATATTATATAGTATGTTAATTTTTTTCATGCAAAAGAAAATTTCAAATTACTTTAATTATAATTTGGTTTGAAGTTTTAGTTTATGCATTAATTATGTACGTTATGTTAGTTAAAGATTATGTATAATACGATGTTTTAACGTGAAATTTCTAATGCAAGCCATACAAAATAACAAATTGCAAGTCGAGCCAAGCCAAGCCAAGTCGGCCGCCTATTCTGTATAAACGACAAAATTATTTTGTATGTATATATAGGACAAATTAAATACAATATTAATTATGAAATTATATCTAACACTCTTTTACTAGTAATGAAGGAACCAACATAAATTTTCTCAAAGAGTATATGTAAATAATTAGTAACTGAATGAAATTATTAAGTATTAATTAATGACACGATAATTAAAATTTAAAAAATGTTGTTTTGTTATGGAAGGATGGTAAAGAAAAGAAAATCATTAGAGATAGTTCTATTAGTAAATATGTAAAATTCCTAGAGGAGCTAGAAATAAATAAATAAAAGTTTGAGCACTTGTCCTAAAAATAAAATAATTTGGGTTTAAAATTAAAATGTAACGCTAGATTCCCGAGTTAGTTCAAGACCATGTATTTATGAATGCATGTATAACCGTTTCTGTGTTTCTTTCCTGAACTGGAGCTTTGGATCATGTACTACATAGACTAGTGCGGCCCCACTGCTACTACCCAATCAGAATGAGATTCTAGAACCTACCTTCACCTTCAAAATGTGAAAATGCTTCACATGTTTTGTTCATATAAGGAAAATTTGTGTGATCAAGAGATGCACTTTCGGATCTGGTGATGTAGAATATCAAATCGAACAGAGAGAGAAAAATACACTAAAGGTGGGACCTACATGTGGAACTCACCATGTGTGTTTCTTTTTCAACTGAATTCATTGATATGCTTCTTCATATATCAATTTTGAAAATTTTATTTAAAAATTAAAATAGAAGTACTTTTTTTTTCTTTAAAAAAAATACTTTTTCTTAATCTTTAATTAGAGTGTCAATTTTAACAATTTTTTGAAAAATAAATTATGTGCGATCTTTTGTATATTTGATATTTATTATAATTAGGTTCTCTAAGATATGATAATAAATCTATTTGGTGATATCACTTTAATAGATATATAGCTAGATGAATAGGTAATAGATTATATATAATAAAAAAGTAAATGTTTATTGGATAAATTAAATGTTGGTCATAGTTTTAAATACGTTGTATATGTGCCGTATAAATAATATATATATATATATATATATATATATATATATATATATGATTAAATATGCTGTATTTATTTTTATGTGAATTATTGTTTTTACTTTATGACAATGAATTATACGAGATATTTTTTAATTGTAAACTGATTTATTTATAACGAAATATTTTTTGAACAAATTTTTATTGGATAGATATTGAGCATTGGATTTATTATAAGTTATCCAATTACAAAATTCCTAATATGCATTATCATCTATATCGCTTAAATTTTTTCCAAGTATGCATTTTCGGATGCAAATTGTAGAAATTAAGTTTTTTTAAGACAAAACTTGTGATACCCGAGAATATTTTAACTAGTGTCATCAATTAAATTAAATTAATTAATTTAGAAGTGAAAAAAAAGAAAATAAATAAATAATAATATATACAAATCATTTTATAACCTAATAATTCTACATATTATCATTATTTATTTATTACTATGTCAGACTTCTTTTATTTTGTTTTTTGTGATATGTATATATGTATTAATTAAATATATATATATATATATATATATATATATATATATATATATATGTTATAAGAAAATAGAAGGATAAGAGGAAAAGAAAAAAAAAGAAAAGAAGGCGTGAGGGAGAGAAGCAGAGAAACGAGAGGCACGGGCACGAGAGGGAGAGAGCAACACGAAGAGAGAGCAAGAGAAGCGAACGGAAAACGCACGGGCTGAGCAACGGTAGGCCGGACGCACGCGTGGTGGCCGGAGACGTAGTCGCCGGAAAACGCCATTGTTGGCTGGAGAGAGAGAGAGTTCGGGCTAGAGAGAAAACGAAAGGAAAGAGCTTTCTCGCCGGAAAACTCATCGGAAAACGCCGTCTCTTCACCGGGGAAGGTAGCTGGGGGTCTCTTCTACTCCATATCGTCCTTCTAACCGGTTGAATCGAGGTGAGATGTCCCGAAACTCTCAAACCTCAATTTTATCAATTTTAGGGATTTTTGGAAAGACCCCAATTGATTCAATCTGAGTGTTCTGGGTCCTAAATTGAAGTATATGCATGTTAGGAAGTGAGTTGGAAGCTTAGGAACCGGAACCAAATTGATGGAATTTATCCGGATTGGAAAAAGTGTAGGAAAATGTTGATTGTTAAGGTTTAAGGGTGTTGTGGAATGATTTGGGGTGCATTGAAAGGTTAAATGATAATTATATAATTATTAAAAATTATTGGAATGTACGAGGGATTAAAACTTGAGTAATTCCCGTCTCACCCGGAACCCCGTTCGGGGAAAAAGAGACAATTTTCTAATTTCACGCGTATTCGGGTATACGTACTCATGTGTAGGTGAAGTGTTCAAGGTTATTTTGATAAATGGAAAGCTTGGACAAGTAGGATTTATGATTCTCTTGGGCCATAAATTCAAGACTTGGGTAATGGAAGTTTATATGGACACATAGAGGTGGAATTAGATAACCTTGCATTCCCAAGTCAGAGCTTCCGAATAATGTGATTAAGAAAGGGCTGAACACGAATAGAAGCATGCTGGGTGTTCCTAAAACTAGTTGAGGGCATTTCCAAGCCAACAACTAGCCTATGGAATTAATTAGAAAGAACATGAGCATTAGCGTTACATGTACACTATAGTGGTTGAAATTGCAAGTTTCTGAATCTCTCAAGTATATGTGTATAGGGCACCATACTGTGAGTGGACTTTCGGGCGTACCGAGAGCCGATCAGAGGGGCCAACCAGGTGAGGGGCTTTCCTATCCCTGTCCTATAGGGTTGACTGCGGATATGGATATATGGTTTGCCTTCTTGCCTATTTGTAGGAATTACATGTTAGAGAACATGCTATTGTTATTCCTTAAATACAGTATATGTGAAAATGTGATATATGTGTGTTTGTGAATTGTAAAGGCGATGGTGGCTCAAGGAGCCTTATATGAAAAGAAGGTCCACGGGACCTATACAATATCGGGGGTAGGATCGAGTAAATATTATCTGAAGGGTGTGGTTTTGTATGTAAGTCCTTAAAGAGAATAAACCTAGGTAATTTTGTTCTGAACCAAGAGTCTGAATTAGAAACCACTTGGAAATCTAGATTTGCCTGAGAAGAAGTAAAATGAACAAGTAGTGGTCCATAGGGGTCATTTATGGTACAACGCGGGAACCGAGTCTATCACGGGTGGTCCGGGTAGATTGAGTCTCTTGTCTTGAGTCAACCCACAGAAATACAGAGTATATGAGTACACCACATTGTGGCTATTGCCTTGGGTAAACCGAGGTCAGATGAGTCGCTGGCTATTGCTCCAAGTGAAGTCTTGGGGTCAGATTATTGTTCCAAGTATAGTCTTGGGACCAGGGGTTCCTAGAATGATCAACTAGGTTCCCATATTGCTCACGTGAGATATTGCCTTCGGGCCAGATTCCCTCCTAACGGAGATATTGCCTTTGGGCCAATTTATGATTATGATTAATTGAATACAGAGGACCACATGGAATTATATGTTAAATCATGATATGATGTATGTGTGAATTTAAATGTATGTAAATCCATGCTTTAAATTCTTTATTGTGAATATGATATAAGCTAATTGCCTGACCACTGAATATATGGAAATTTAATCCGTTATGTGCGTATGTGTTTGTGATTGGCTCATCTTCCCCAGTTGTAGTGGTACCCGCTACTACACCAGGGATGGGAAAACCTCTCACTAAGTCTGTTTGACTCACCCCAATGTTACATGTTACAGACACAGGTGGTATAGGCATCGGGATCGGTTCCACTTCATCTCAGTGAGGCGGACAAACTTAGAGACCGCATGCATTGTTCGTGTGGGTAGTACTGTTATATGTATTTTGACAGGATGTATATGTATATGATTCTTTTGGTATAGCATTGTTTTGAACAGCTGCTATATGCATATATGTATATGTCATAGTCTAGAACTGTCGGCTTCATACAGGTTAAAGATTGGTCCGTTGTTGGGAACGTAGGTTATGATATGATGAATATCATGTGTATATATATATATATGAATGTGACTTCCGCATGTGAATAGGATAGATCACACGCACTGAGCGTGTGGTCAATATGTAAATTTATATATATATATATGTGTGACTGAATACTTGATTGTGTGAAAATACGGCTTCCGCATGTGAATAGGATTGGTCACACGCATTGAGGCGTGTGATCAATATGTATATTTTATGCAGGTGTGTGATTGAATATATACACTTGACTGTACACAGGGATTCTGCATGTGAATAGGATAGATCATCCGCCCTTAAGCGCGTGATCAATATGTATATTATATGTACGTGTGATTGACTATGTGTATATGTATAGACTGAAGTGGCGTTGAGCGAGCCGTGAATTGTGTGCTACTTAGGTCACCGGATAGGGATGACCATATAAATACTATATTGTTTGTATTAGAATGGGTAGTTATGCACATACAGAAATGTCGATCAGAGATTAGAGGCTTACGGGATAGGAGAAATCCTACCTCCCGTGCCGGTCATGGACTTCAGGTAGGGGGTCGTGATAAACTTGGTATCAGAGGCAGGTTATCTTTAATTGTATGAAGCCATAGGTATGACCGGGTGTCGATTTACCCCTCTTTGTGTACCCGGGCACAACGTGGGAGTAAAAAGGCACTTGTGGGAGTACCCAAGAAATTGTGCCAGCCTTTCTTTCTATTCTCTTTGATATGAAACGTCATTGGTATATGTGTACTTATTAGGTGTCGTCCTTGTGCAGTATAGGGATGCCACCTATCACGAGACGGACTAGGGGTGGAGGGAGAACTCCTACTAAAATTGATCAAGAGTCAGTTCGGGAGGAGGGAATGCCCACCCGAGGCCGAGGTAGAGGCCGTACCCGAGGCCGAGGTAGAGGTTGTGCTCGAGGTCAAGGTAGAGCATCAGTGAGAGGGGAAGAGAGGAGACAGTCACCGGAACCTCAACCTCAAGTAGAGACAGGTGCACCTTCCGTGGCGGAAATGCTCACGGCAGGATTTCAGGAACTAAGAGAGGAAATGACAAGACAAATACAAAGGGAAGTACGCCGGTTAGTAGTCGGCGAGGAAGAACAAGAAAGAGTTCCTAGCAATCAAGAGATGCAGATGGTTGAGGAAGAGGATAGGGAATGGCAACAACCACAGGGAATGCCTCGTGAACCACGGGCAGCACCCCGAGAGCTGCCAATTTCAAAATTTCTGAAGCTTCATCCACCCACTTTCTGCGGGACTAGTGAGAAAGAGGATCCGCAGTACTTTGTCAGAGATGTGGTCAGAATTGGGCGCATGCTGAGGTGCTCAGGCCATGAATTGGTGGAATTAGCTTCATTCCAGCTGAGGGGAGCGGCTAGAGTATGGATAGAGTCCGTACAGACGAGGTATTCACGTAGAGTGGGACCGATGACCTGGGAAGAATTTTAGAGGGAATTCCTGGGTCGGTTTCTACCTGAAGGTACCAAGGATGCAAAGCGTCAGCAATTCGAGGAATTGTGGATGACGCCTAACATGACCGTGACGGAGTATGAGTTACTTTTCACAGAACTGGCTCAATTCTCACCCGAGTTGGTTCCAGATGAAGAGGCGAGGATCAAGAGATTCATACACCGACTCACGGAGCCGTTGTTTACTACTTTGTTACCTCAGAGGAGACAGTTTGAGACTCTAGCTCAAGCAGTCGACTGTGCTAGGATGATTGAAACCAGGAAGAGGTATGGGGCATCTGTTGATCCCAAGGTGAAGTTAATTTTAGGCAGTGACAACCAAGGAAGTGGAAGTAAGAAAAGGAAGACAACAGATGGAGGTGCCGGATATTCAGGGTCCGCAGGGGGACAATCCTCAACTACCTCCTATGAAACAGGTACAAGAGGTAATGTTCAAGGGGGACAGAGGGAACATGGGGGTGGAAATGCCGGGAAGACAAAGCCCCAGTGTGTGTCTTGCGGCAGATTTCATTCCGGCATATGTCGGAAACTGACAGGTGGATGCTACCATTGCGGCCAGATGGGCCATATGGCTAGAGAGTGTCCAAAGAAGAAAGAGGGTACAAGTGTGAGAAGCAATCCGACGCCGAGGAGTACACCTATTCTAGCTCCACCAGTGATAACCGTGCCACCACAGGTAGCAAGTACAGGTGCAGCTAGAGGCCGTGGTGCGGGGCCTAGTGGCCGAGGGCCAGGGGCGGTAGGTGGAGGACAGGCGCGGGTATTTGCACTCTCTCAGCAGGATGCTCATGCATCAAATGCAGTTGTGACAGGTACTCTTATTGTCTGCTCTCTTGAAGCACGAGTCTTATTTGATTCCGGCTCCACTCATTCCTATGTGTCACATGCATTTACCTCTAAATTCAACAAAAGTCCATCTAGAATGGAAGAAACAGTACTGGTCTCTACACCAATGGGAGAATCTGTACAAGTAGAGTATGTGCACAAGTCTTGCATTGTGGAGGTCGATGGTCATGAGACTGTGGTAGACCTTCGGTTGTTGTGTATGGTTGATCTTGATGTGATCCTCAGAATGGATTGGATGTCGTCTTGCCATGCGGTTGTGGACTGCAGGGCTAAATGCTTGAAATTCAATATGCCAAATGAGGAGCCCTTTGTGATACGGGGTGACAGAGCTGCACCGTATCCAAGCTTGATCTCGGCTTTGAAGGCATCCAAATTACTTGCAAAGGGATGCAAAGGGTATTTGGCATTCGTCCAAGATACCACGAAAGAAGTACTTTCACCGGCTCAAGTACCTGTAGTGCGAGAGTTCTTGGATGTATTTCCAGAAGAATTGCCGGGGTTGCCGCCCGGTCGTGAGATTGAATTTGGTATTGAGCTGCAACCTGGTACTCAGCCTATCTCCACACCACCCTACCGTATGGCTCCGAAAGAGCTGAAGGAGCTACATACACAATTGCAAGAGTTGCTTGACAAGGTTTCATAAGACCCAGTTTCTCTCCTTGGGGTGCACCGGTCCTTTTTGTAAAGAAGAAGGACGGATCTTTGCGGTTGTGTATCGATTACCGAAAGTTAAACAAAGTAACGATCCGCAATCAATACCCACTGCCGAGGATAGATGACCTATTTGATCAGTTGCAGGGTGCGAAGCGGTTTTCCAAAATTGATTTGCGATCTGGGTACCATCAATTAAAGATCCGTGAATCAGACATACCTAAGACCGCATTCCGGACCCGATATGGGCATTACGAGTTCTTGGTGATGTCTTTCGATTAACTAATGCTCCTGCAGCGTTCATGGACATGATGAACAGGGTCTTTAAACCATTTCTAGACCGATTTGTCATTGTCTTCATTGACGACATATTGGTTTATTCAAAGAATTCTGAGGAACAAGCTGAACACTTGAGACTAGCATTGCAGAGGTTGAGAGAGGAAAAACTGTATGCCAAGTTCTCTAAGTGTGAATTTTGGCTTGACAGAGTTTCCTTTTTGGGTCACGTGGTATCATCAGAGGGAATCCACGTTGATCCAAGTAAGGTAGAGGTAGTGAAGAATTGGTCCCAGCCTACCTCTGTTACTGAAATTTGCAGTTTCTTGGGTTTGGCTGGATATTATAGAAGATTTGTGCAGGACTTCTCTAAGGTTGCTGCACCTATGACTAGATTGACTCAGAAGGGAGTGAAGTTTGTATGGGACGACAAGTGTGAGCAGAGTTTTCAGAAGCTGAAAGACAATCTCACCACCGCTCCGGTGCTGGCATTACCTGAAGGCACAGGAGGGTATGTAGTATACTGTGATGCGTCGAGGATCGGGTTAGGGTGTGTCTTGATGCAACATGGCAAGGTGATCGCGTATGCATCGCGACAACTGAGGAAGCATGAGAAGAATTACCCGACTCACGACCTCGAAATGGCGGTTGTAGTATTCGCTTTGAAAATATGGAGACACTACTTATATGGTGAGAATTGTGAAATTTATACAGACCACAAAAGCCTCAAATACATTTTCGAGCAGAAAGACTTGAACTTGAGACAACGTCGATGGTTAGAGTTGTTGAAAGACTACGATTGCACGATCTTGTATCATCCAGGAAAGGCTAATGTGGTAGCCGATGCTCTGAGTCGGAAATCCATGGGCAGTCTTGCTCATATAAGTGAAGAAAGGAGACCGTTAATTAGGGAACTGCACGAGCTAGAGCAAACGGGAAATCAGTTTGAGATTGGAAGTTCTAACTCACTTTTAGCCCATTTGCAAGCTAAGTCCTCTTTGGTAGAAGAGGTGAAGGCTAGGCAAGATGAAGATACCGACCTCAAGCGAATCAGGGATACCGTAACTAAAGGGAAAGGGGACGACGTCCGATTCTCTATAGATGATTTTGGGATACTTCGGTTGGAGGGACGGTTGCGTGTCCCTATGGTTGATAACTTGAAAGAAAGAATACTTGAAGAAGCACACCGGACAGCGTATACAATCCATCCGGGAGCTAATAAAATGTATCATGACCTGAAACAGTTGTTTTGGTGGAATGGTATGAAAAAGGATGTCGCAAACTATGTAGCCAGGTGTTTAGTGTGCCAACAAGTCAAGGCTGAACACCAGAAGCCCGCCGGAACATTATAACAGATAGAAATACCTGAGTGGAAATGGGAGAGGATAACGATGGATTTTGTAACAGGGTTGCCAAGATCACAACGGGGATTTGATTTGGTTTGGGTAATAGTGGATCGCATGACTAAGTCTGCACACTTTCTGCCAGTTAAGACCACTTACGGAGTGAGTCAATATGCACAGATTTATCTATCAGAAATTGTTAGATTGCACGGTGTGCCAGTGTCCATAATATCTGATAGAGGTCCACAGTTCACTTCCAGGTTTTGGGAGTCATTGCAGGAAGTGTTGGGAACTAGAGTTGATCTGAGTACTGCGTTCCACCCACAGACCGACGGGCAATCAGAAAGAACCATTCAGATTCTTGAGGACATGCTTCGAGCGTGTATTATGGATTTCGGCGGAAGTTGGGAAAGGTATTTACCTTTGGCTGAGTTTGCGTACAATAACAGTTATCAAGCAAGTATTCAAATGGCACCTTTCGAGGCTCTGTACGGCCGTAGGTGCAGATCCCCGATTGGGTGGTTCGAGGTCGGAGAAGCTAGCCTAGTCGGCCCGGAATTGCTACAAGATGCCTTACAGAAGGTAAAGTGTATAAGGGAGAGATTGCTGACGGCTCAGAGTAGGCAAAAGTCTTATGCAGACAATCGAAGGAGAGAACTGGAGTTTGCCGTTGGTGAGCAAGTGTTCTTGAGAGTATCACCGATGAGAGGCGTGATGCGGTTCGGTAAGAAGGGGAAATTGAGTCCTTGATATATCGGACCGTTTGAAATCTTAGAACGAGTTGGGAATGTAGCGTATCAGTTGGAATTGCCTACGGAATTGGAGGGGGTACACCCTGTCTTTCATATATCGATGCTTCGGAAGTATCTTCCCGATCCCTCGCACGTGATCCAATCGCAAGACGTGCAACTAACCGAAAATATGACGTATGAAGAGGAGCCAGTGGAAATCTTAGATCGGCAGTTGAAGAAACTCAGAACGAAAGAGATTTCATTGGTTAAAGTTCTATGGAGAAACCACTCGACCGAGGAAGCTACATGGGAAGTCGAGGGTGAAATGCACAGAACGTCTCCTCTTCTATTTCGAGACTAAGGTTAGTATTTTGTTTGAAATTCAGGGACCGAATTTCTTAAGGGGGGAAGATTGTGATACCCGAGAATATTTTAACTAGCGTCATCAATTAAATTAAATTAATTAATTTAGAAGTGAAAAAAAAAGAAAATAAATAAATAATAATATATACAAATCATTTTATAACCTAATAATTCTACATATTATCATTATTTATTTATTACTATGTCAGACTTCTTTTCTTTTGTTTTTGGTGATATGTATATATGTATTAATTAAAAAAAAAAAGAAAAGAAGGCGTGAGGGAGAGAAGCAGAGAAACGAGAGGCACGGGCACGAGAGGGAGAGAGCAAGAGAAGCAAACGGAAAACGCACGGGCTGAGCAACGAGTGGGCGGACGCACGCGTGGTGGCCGAAGACGTAGTCACCGGAAAACGCCATTGTTGGCTTGAGAGAGAGAGAGTTCGGGCTAGAGAGAGAAAACGAAAGGAAAGAGCTTTCTCGCCGGAAAACGCCGTCTCTTCACCGGGGAAGGTAGCTGGGGGTCTCCTCTACTCCATATCGTCCTTCTAACCGGTTGAAAAGAGGTGAGAAGTCCCGAAACTCTCAAACCCCAACTTTATCAATTTTAGGGATTTTTGGAAAGACCCCAATTGATTCAATCTGAGTGTTATGGGTCCTAAATTGAAGTATATGCATGTTAGGAAGTGAGTCGGAAGCTTAGGAACCGGAACCAAATTGATGGAATTTATCCGGATTGGAAAAAGTGTAGGAAAATGTTGATTGTTAAGGTTTAAGGGTGTTATGGAATGATTTGGGGTGCATTGAAAGGTTAAATGATAATTATATAATTATTAAAAATTATTGGAATGTACGAGGGATTAAAACTTGAGTAATTCCCATCTCACCCGGAACCCCGTTCGGGGAAAAAGAGACAATTTTCTAATTTCACGCGTATTCGGGTATACGTACTCATGTGTAGGTGAAGTGTTCAAGGTTATTTTGATAAATGGAAAGCTTGGACAAGTAGGATTTATGATTCTCTTGGGCCATAAATTCAAGACTTGGGTAATGGAAGTTTATATGGACACATAGAGGTGGAATTAGGTAACCGTGCATTCCCAAGTCAGAGCTTCCGAATAGTGTGATTAAGAAAGGGCTGAACACGAATAGAAGCATGCTGGGTGTTCCTAAAACTAGTTGAGGGCATTTCCATGCCAACAACTAGCCTATGAAATCAATTAGAAAGAACATGAGCATTAGCGTTACATGTACACTACAGTGGTTGAAATTGCAAGTTTCTGAATCTCTCAAGTATATGTGTATAGGGCACCATACTGTGAGTGGACTTTCGGGCGTACCGAGAGCCGATCAGAGGGGCCAACCAGGTGAGGGGCTTTCCTATCCCTGTCCTATAGGGTTGACTGCGGATACGGATATACGGTTTGCCTTCTTGCCTATTTGTAGGAATTACATGTTAGAGAACATGCTATTGTTATTCCTAAAATACAGTATATGTGAAAATGTGCTATATGTGTGTTTGTGAATTGTAAAGGCGATGGTGGCTCAAGGAGCCTTATATGAAAAGAAGGTCCACGGGACCTATACAATATCGGGGGTAGGATCGAGTAAATATTATCTGAAGGGTGTGGTTTTGTATGTAAGTCCTTAAAGAGAATAAACCTAGGTGATTTTGTTCTGAACCAAGAGTCCGAATTAGAAACCACTTGGAAATCTAGATTTGCCTGAGAAGAAGTAAAATGAACAAGTAGTGGTCCATAGGGGTCATTTATGGTACAACGCGGGAACCGAGTCTATCACGGGTGGTCCGTGTAGATTGAGTCTCTTGTCTTGAGTCAACCCACAGAAATACAGAGTATATGAGTACACCACATTGTGGCTATTGCCTTGGGTAAACCGAGGTCAGATGAGTCGCCGGCTATTGCTCCAAGTGAAGTCTTGGGGTCAGATTATTGTTCCAAGTATAGTCTTGGGACCAGGGGTTCCTAGAATGATCAACTAGGTTCCCATATTGCTCACGTGAGATATTGCCTTCGGGCCAGATTCCCTCCTAACGGAGATATTGCCTTCGGGCCAGTTTATGATTATGATTAATTGAATACAGAGGACCACATGGAATTATATGTTAAATCATGATATGATGTATGTGTGAATTTAAATGTATGTAAATCCATGCTTTAAATTCTTTATTGTGAATATGATATAAGCTAATTGCCTGGCCACTGAATATATGGAAATTTAATCCGTTATGTGCGTATGTGTTTGTGATTGGCTCATCTTCCCCAGTTGTAGTGGTACTCGCTACTACACCAGGGATGGGAAAACCTCTCACTGAGTCTGTTTGACTCACCCCAATGTTACATGTTACAAACACAGGTGGTATAGGCATCGGGATCGGTTCCACTTCATCTCAGTGAGGCGGACAGACTTAGAGACCGCACGCATTGTTCGCGTGGGTAGTACTGTTATATGTATTTTGACAGGATGTATATGTATATGATTCTTTTGGTATAGCATTGTTTTGTACAGCTGCTATATGCATATATGTATATGTCATAGTCTAGAACTGTCGGCTTCATACAGGTTAAAGATTGGTCCGTTGTTGGGAACGTAGGTTATGATATGATGAATATCATGTGTATATATATATATGAATGTGACTTCCGCATGTGAATAGGATAGATCACACGCACTGAGCGTGTGGTCAATATGTAAATTTATATATATATATGTGTGTGACTGAATACTTGATTGTGTGAAAATACGGCTTCCGCATGTGAATAGGATAGGTCACACGCATTGAGGCGTGTGATCAATATCTATATTTTATGCAGGTGTGTGATTGAATATATATACTTGACTGTACACAGGGATTCTGCATGTGAATAGGATAGATCATCCGCCCTTAAGCGCGTGATCAATATGTATATTATATGTACGTGTGATTGACTATGTGTATATGTATAGACTGAAGCGGCGTTGAGCGAGCCGTGGATTGTGTGCTACTTAGGTCACCGGATAGGGATGACCATATAAATACTATATTGTTTGTATTAGAATGGGTAGTTATGCACATACATAAATGTCGATCAGGGATTAGAGGCTTACGGGATAGGAGAAATCCTACCTCACGTGCCGGTCACGGACTTCCGGTAGGGGGTCGTGACAAAACTCGATTAGGGTGTGCATATATATATATATAGGGGGTCGTGGTCGGCGTCGGCGTCGGACCGCTCTCCTCTGACGAGTTTCCGGAGAAATCCCCCTCCTTCGCCTTCTTCTTCTCCACATCGCCACCCTCTCTCTCTCTTCTTTCTATTTCTTCCTTCTCTCTCTCGTGCTCTCTCTCTCGCATCCCTCTCTCCTTTTCTTTTATTTCTACTCCTTTTTATTTCTTTCCTGAAAACCTACGCCAACCCCCACCCCATTTAAAATAATTAAAATCATATATATATATATATAAAATAAAAATAATTAAATAATTATAATAATTAAATAAATAATAAATAAATAAATAAAATTAAAAATAAATAAATTAATAATCAAATAAATAATAACTAATATATATTTTAAATTTAATCTCTCTTCCCTATTTAATTCAAGTTCCCAATTTCTTAAGTCCTGAATTAATCCTAAAAATTAATTTCTACTTCTTTTCTTTCCCTTTTTGTTTTAACTTAAACTTCGAAAAAATTTTCTTGGGTATTAAAATCTAAAAAAAATTCCCTTTCCGGTTTCTTTTAACTTTCATACTTTTTCTATATTCTTTTTAAAGTTTTAATTCCTATCCCCGAAATAAATCATTCTTTAATCCTCAAAATTTTCCGGGGTATTACATTCTTCCCCACTTAAGAAATTCGGTCCCCGAATTTCATCTCCTTCGTGGGGTTGTTGGCTTGTTACCCTCCCTTGGCTCAATTTCATCTATGGTTTCCCTCAATGTGAAAGTTTTACCGTTTTACCCTACGGTTCATCTTTCTTTCCTAGAGGCTCAAGGTCTCTATCTGGTTTCTACATATTCTTTCTGTGATCGTTTGCAGTTCTTGTTTCGTAGTTAACCAACCATTCGCGAGGTGTTAACTGATAGACTCCATCTGTCGTTGTATCCTTCCCCGAGGATACCTAACTTTCTTAGTTTCAATTCACTTTGTGATACTAATTTTGCAATGGAGTGTCTGACACGTACCACATGCCATGCTCCAATTTAGTTCTCAGAGGAGTTAACTATTGCCTTCTCTAGTGAGGCTTACCTTGACTCAATCTGCTTGTCCGACTAGCTACCTTCGTAGTGACTTCTTATATTCTTCTTGGAACACGCCAAGACACTAGCTATTTGCATAGCACACTAGGCTCTATTCCTATAAAGTACTCCCCTACTTCGGAGTCCCCGTACTTAAGTATCCTCCACTACCAAGCAGCTATCCTTCTGCCGGTATTCCCCCGATATATTCTTGCAAACGACTTCTCCAGAAAAGTCCGTTTACATCTTCTACACCCTCTACTCTACATCTAGACTTACCGCTTACACGTCATACACCCTACGTAGGTTTTTATACTTTGTGCCATCATTGTACCCAACCCTTCCGAGGTTGTGACACTCACTACCGACTCGGTTTACCCTCCTCGTGTCTTAACGAAGCTAAATGCCATGACACTAGCACAACGTAACTATGTATTATACTTACCGTTTCTGCACCAAACGGTAAAGGATATTACATTTATGACTCGTGTTTCCCTTTCTTTTCCGGACTTCTACACTTACCCTTAGTGGTTTCCATAACCACTTCAAGTTACTCCCTGTCGACATCCTATGTTTGACAGACTTAGACTCTTCTCTGACTACTACTTGTAGGCATTTTTGTTTATAATGGAAACTCACCAATCTCCTCCTTACCATCATACTCATTACTCTGCCTCAGGCTCAGTTCGGTCTTCACATCCGAAGACCTCGCTTAACACGACTGTAACTGTGGATCTATACCATCCTCAAGTTAGTTCACTTAGAGTTGCAGATCTTATGCTAACTCTACACGTTGGGTTTCCGTTGGCTTTTACCCCAACTTGGCCCACTCAGACTCCTCAAATCACTTATATCCTGTATTCCTACTTGGAATACTTGATCCGTTAACTCCAGCATGAACCTTTCCGGACATGCTCCACTCCCCTTGAACAAACGAGATCCGCTCCCACGGTTTAACTCTTTCCTTTCTTACGTTGTGGCATATGTTCACGAACATATATCGCCTCTTGCAAATGTGTTACCCATTGAGTTCCAATCGCCCCCAACGGTAGCATACATGTTTTATCATTTTGGCTCGCATCCCCAGATGCTTACCCGACTCTGTTCCCACATTCACTCTCTTCTTTTCCATTTCATACCTATGTGGTACTCTTCCTTCAAGTATTTCTCAATACTCATTACTCACTAAATTCTCCTTCTCGATTAACCGTCCTTACGGTTAATTTTCCCTTTATGGCACCCACATGGCCATTTATACGTTTGGTTTGTCCACTCAGTCTCCACCCATACACATGCTTCAGGCTAACGGATTTACGGTTCACCAACATATTGAACTAGCTTACCTAGCTATGTCCACTACAATCTGTGTACTATACATACACTTACGCTAGTAGTTGGTTCTCCATCTCCTACTTGACTCTTATCCTATGGGGTCCTATAGGCTTCCGCTCTTCCCCTCTTATGGGACTACTTATCCCTGTCTACTTTCTCTCCCATCGGGCCTCCACGAGTCCCTTTGGGGTTTATCACTTACGTTGTCTCGTTCGAGAGCTTTCTAGCGCAATAACACTCATTTTCTTATCTCTGGACGGTACCCGAAGGTCTGCGCCCATTCCCACTTCTAGACATGCTTCGGTCTAATACTTTTGGGTCCATTATCACCCTATGACCCTTTAATTGGTAACCCTTAGGTTTACCTGTATACTCCCTTGGTAATTTGGCACTCTCTAGTGCTTTTTTCGATGTCTACTTAACTTTAATCACTCCAAGCGAGTGATTTCTCAACTACATCTACAATCCTTATACAGCTTACCTGTAAAAGGACTATTGTTTGGTAGGGTATTGGTCACATGAGTTAATTTTCTTAGGCACCCTGCGAGTTTTAAAAAAACTAATTCAAGTTTATTTCTTAAAAAATGACGCCTAAGGTTTTCGTAAATGGTTAGGGTTTAACCAATTGGAATGACACAAATTGAGAAAGTGTTTTCATGAAAATTTGCCTTCCAATGGTTATCCCTAGTATTTTCAAGAAAACTTTGAGGGTCTTTCAGAAACTCTCATCTGGAAAGACCAAAAAGATTTTTACAAAGAAATTTCTCATGTGATCAATATCCTATTCTTTATACTCTTCCTTAAGCAACCCAAGAGAGTTTGGTTGGGCTTAATCCCTTCTTTTTCCCCTTGTTTGTTTAAGGAACTAGCAGTTCATGGACCGAGCGCAGGGTTGGACTAGGCTCCTGCCCTGTGCCCTTCCATTTACTCTGTTTCCTGCTCGGCATATGGTCACTCGCTACTTGGTTACATATGCCTCTACTTCTTAACATCTTTCTCTATGGCATATGGTTCGGCCACTTTGCCCTTCCATATACCGTATCCTGATTTTCTAGTCCGTAGACTTATACTTCTATACTGTGGCATACACCACCTCTTTTCTATTTACTTTCTAGGAATGACGACTCACTTCCTTCAGCCATAGCATACCGCACAGTCGTGACCCATTCACTTGGTCATCTTCATGTCGGTCTCATGCCTCATGGCCATGTTTATTCTTGTATGTAAACTTTCCATTTCAATCGCCCCATGGGCTTTCTTTCTTTTCTACATGCCAAGCGTGTCTTTTCTTTCACTTTACCAACCATTCCTAGCCTAAACTACTATTCACTGCATATTTCTATTCTACTTGCATTCCATACTAAAATCAAACAACTTGTGCCTATACCATAGCACACAATGCGCCGCTAACAGAGCAAACGCATCGTCTCATTTAACACCTGCAAAACAATCACACATTGTAGCGCATTCCTGCCTACAATTCAACCAAATGTGTCTGTGTCAAGGTAGCATCCTCCATGGATGTCTCCTTTCCCTATTATGGCGTCCTAAGGTCCCCAGGGTCACTGCCACCCCTCCTTACGCCCTAGTGCTCATCGACACTTGTGTACTGTACAGGTTATATGCTTTGCATAGAAATCACATACAAATTCTATGCCTAAAGCGATGACTCGAAAGAATTTATGACTCAACATCCTGAGCAACCTCACAAGTGCCCGTCAAAACCACCGTTATGTCTGGATTCATAATGGCTAGCCCAACTAACACCCGAGACTACTAGTTAGCTTCACACCCTTAAAGAACAACCAGGCTCTAATACCAAGTTTGTCACGACCCCCGTTTAGAGGACCGTGACCGGCACAGACACAGGGAATATCCCTATGCCTGTAAGCCTTATCACCTAATTGACAGAATAACTATTATTGAAAAATACATTCACATGCATTATAATACCGAAATGGTGGCCTATCCTAGGCAAGTAAATCCACGGCCAGTGCCACTTCAAGATATAGATATAGGAAAACATACATAACGTATATAACCTGTGCACTGGCTACACATCCGAAGATGCTGCCTATCCTATTCACATGCAACATATATAAGTATATATATGTATATTTTGAAAACAAACTTTCCTTGTATCACAGTATAATAAATCCTGATCTTTAAGGTGTGTGAAGCTGACAGTTCTAGATTTAGTAATACAATCTAATAGGTTACGTCTACACTTTACTTTATGATACAACAATAAAGTAAATTAAATTACAATTACACTTTATTCACCCACATGAACAAGTTGTGGGTCTTGGAAAGTGTTGCTCAACCCTCGTTCCACTGAGACTTTTTCCACCTGTACATAACCTGTCTCTGTGTAGTAAAAATGAGGTGTGAGTCTTAACCACGCGACTCAGTGAGGACTCTCCAATCCCCGGCGCAAGGTGGGTACCATAGCGCTGGGTTTAGGAGTCATACACAACCACATGCAAAAATAACTAGTCACTGTTGTTAGCATACATTCTTAGTGATCACACAACAACAGAAATTTCACCCAAACACTCACATGCATTTAATAACTGTAAACACGCAGCAGTTTATTCCACGTCATCAATCACCAAGTAAACATGTAACATATAGTGCCGGCTTTTACCTACCGGTCTTCTCACGTTATCTGCATGTCTGAATCAAATAAGACGTGTGGTGACATAATCATGTACGTTACCACTACACTGCACAATCAGCAATTATATGATAACACAGATAATTTGTACATACACACAGATGCTAAACATACATCAACTTAATTTCACCAACTCTGGGGTATCTACTAGCCACTACGTGGCTTTCCCACTTCGAACCCATGCACTCGGGTTGCTGGCCACCAAGTGGCAAAACATACTTAACCTATTCACATGGGTACTGGTCACCTCGTGACAATTCTGTTAACCAAACACAACCAACTTCTATCTATCAAACAACTGACGTATAGCCACCACGTGGCACGTCCTGACCCCTTTACTGCGGGGCAATAGCTTGAGCCCACTCGCCCATTACCAAACCAGGCCACATGGTGGGCACAACACGACGTCTCGAAGCATGGCCACTGACACACCCTGGACCAACTCCACAGGATGATTTCTCTTTTACTAGGCTAGGCTCACGGTTCACTCGTAGGTTCCTCCCGTGTCTCCTTTCCTTAGTCTCACATATTAATAGGATTCTTCGTATCTTTCCCGAAGGATCAACAATTCTTCTCCTTATTAATATGTACAAGTATCCTCAACAGTATATAACTCATATACCCGTCCAGATGCACTCTCTGAGCCTTAAGCTATCGTCATAGCAATATAAAACCTTTCTAACCCTATTGCTAGGATAGGGCAATGACCATCATCACGGTGATAATAAAACTGAGGTCTCAAGTGCCATCTGACATTGTTCTAGTCGATGTCTCACATCGCTAGCATAACCAAATCCGAAACCCACCAATAACTCCCTTTGCATGATTATAATTTAAGTCACATTCGTGACGAGTTTTCAAAATAAAAGCTTAGTCCTTCCGTACAAGGACTCTTGCCACTGTCGTGGGAAAAGATTTAATAAATTACTCATCATGCCTCTAGAGTGTATGAGTTGGATTTGTAACACACCAATCATAGCAAACAATTACACCCTACTCCTATGTCTTCCTATCCAAGCTACTTTCCACAACCTATTCTCTAGTCCTTTTAATCTTTTAGTATTCTATAACTCTAGCTAACACATATCAGACAAGCAGAGAATATACATACTCATGTAATCCACATAAGCATACAACCCTAGGAGCAGAGATGGAAGAACCCTCACCTTGGCCAACCTTTCATGCAATCCTCTCCTGTGACTTTAGTCTCCTCGGAGTTCCTGTTGCACTCTATTGCATGCCGTTGTTCCTATAAGAACAACATTTACTGCATTAAAGGTTATTACTTAACTTAACTCGTTATTTATCTCTCCTTACTCTCACATGTAGTCCATGGTTGCCACAGAGTCAAGCACTTGATCTTACCGGACTTCTCTATCCTGACTTATGCGTATCCTTCCTCGGACACTTGACTTACTCGAATATAACACTCTACGTCAGTGTTTCACATACTTGGATTTGAGTGTTAGACCTCTATCTAACTTGTATTCGCATCTAAGGAAGGTTATCTAGTTTGGTTGGAAGGGATCCAAATTCTAGGAAGGTCTAAGCATTTTATTTCAACTTGTGTTTCTACTTGGGTTCTAAGAAATCTAGTTTCTAAACCTCAATATACCTCCAATTTATCCCACTTAAGGTTTCCTAAAGGTTGTGAAGGAATAAAATTACCATTTTAGAATTTGGACTTCATTGTTCCGCAAGTTTCCATCCTTGAGAAGCAAGAAGGCACCTAAAATATTTTTTGATGCTTGATAGCATATTTAGAATTATTCTCGGGTGTTTGGGATCGAAAAGAGGAAGTTTAGGACTCTCAACATCACCCTTAAGGCATAATTGTGCAAACCGAGCAGGGACCTGGCATGTTAATGCCAAGGTCCGGCCTTAATAACCTTGGGCCAGCTCTTCACGGGTCTTGTTCAGCTAATATTTCAACCATATAATTTCAATAATATCAATCCAAGCCTATTTACTCAAATCCAAGCTCAATCCAAATTATTAACAATTTTCTCCAATTTGAAAATAATTACAATTTCAATAACATCAATCCAAGCCTATTTACTCAAATCCAAGCTCAATCCTAATTATTAACAACTTTCTCCAATTTGAAAATAATTACAATTTCAATAATATCAATCCAAGCCTATTTACTCAAATCCAAGCTCAATCCTAATTATCAACAATTTTCTCCAATTTGGAAATAACTATAATTTTAACCCCAAATCCTTCCAAATTCAAATTTGGGCAAATCCGAGAATATAATCTTGATTCCTACCCCAACTAAGTGTTCAAGAACACTTCCTAGGTTTCAATCAACCCTCGAAAAAACTCAATCGAAGGTGAATCGAAGAAATCCCTAAAAATGGAGAAATTGAGGGTTTAGAATGAAATTGGGGTTACCAACCTTGATTCGATTGGTGGGAGATGTGGAAAAGGTTAGAGTCGAGCTCTGGTGGTCGTGGTCGGCGTCGGACCGCTCTCCTCCGACGAGTTTCCGACGAAATCCCCCTCCTTCCCCTTCTTCTTCTCCACATTGCCACCCCCTCTCTCTCTTCTTTCTATTTCTTCCTTCTCTCTCTCGTGCTCTCTCTCACGCATCCCTCTCTCTTTTTCTTTTATTTCTACTCCTTTTTATTTCTTTCTTCAAAACCTACGCCAACCCCTACCCCATTTAAAATAATTAAAATAATATATATATATATATATATATATATATAAAATAAAAATAAATAAATAATTAAATAATTATAATAATTAAACAAATAATTAATAAATAAATAAATATAATTAAAAATAATTAAATTAATAATTAAATAAATAATGACTAATATATATTTTTAATTTAATCTCTCTTCCCTATTTAATTCAAGTTCCCAATTTCTTAAGTCCTGAATTAATCCTATAAATTAATTTCTACTTCTTTTCTTTCCCTTTTTGTTTTAACTTAAACTTTGAAAAAAATTTCTTGGGTATTAAAATCTAAAAAAAAAATTCCCTTTCCGGTTTCTTTTAACTTTCATACTTTTTCTATATTCTTTTTAAAGTTTTAATTTCTAGCCCCGAAATAAATCATTCTTTAATCCTCGAAATTTTAAACAAATCATTCTTTAATCCTCAAAATTTTTCGGGTTATTACAATCTATACACTGGGCTGAGCTGAAGCGGTATTGAGCGAACTGCGGATTGCAGGTTAATTAGGCCACCGGTGAGGTGTTGCCACTAGTATGATATATATATATATATATATATATTGATTGTATAGCAGGGTAGTTATAGTCATTGTAGGGAAAGGTCCGGATCCACATGACCCGGCCCGACCCAGGGACCTAAAAGAAAAACCAAAAATAAATCCAGGCAAAAATAAATATTGCGGAAGCTACTAACGTGGACGCCATCGCTAAAACCTCGGAACTTGCCAGTGCCTCTACTCCACCAGGGCTGACCTCCAACCGATGATCTCCGAAAAGGGCCGCACCAAACGGAGGACTCTACCTACGAGAGGTAGAGCCACATGTCCACGACTGATGCGCGGAAGAGGACTAAAGAGAAAGAGAAATATTATACTATGTGGGGTTTCCCAAATGGGACCCCCCTTTCCAACACATGGAATGAGCAACTAGAAAGGTGTGGAGTCACTCCTATTTATAGGAGGATGAGAGAACTCCCATCACTGACGCAAGCAATGTGGGACTTGGAATATGAACAAAATATCATGCTTCCATCATGATCACCTAGCCCACTTTGGGCCACGAGTATGAGCTCGTGTGACCTCCGATGAGAGTCATTTTTGTTTCGTTCTCTTCGTCTCTCTGCGAGCTTTCCAACGGATCCTCACTTGACCCGATCGGACTCCAACATGGGCGGATATTTAGTCCCGAAGACCCCCATATATCCAACATACTCCCACTCGCACATGGTGGGAGGCCCATAACTATCCTTATCACAAAGGACTTATCAATTTCTCTTTCTCTCGTCGTCTTCTTTCATACTCCGTGTCAGTCGTGACCGCTTGGCACGATATGTGGGAGCCTTATACTAGAAGCCTGTTAGGGCCCAGCTATAAGTGATGCTTCAACCCCAGTGTCTGATGATGTGACCACATGTCTCACCGAAAAATAGTGCCATGGGTTCCCTAGACGTGTTCATATACATGGCTAGTCCAATCCCTCTAAGTCTACAATAAGATTAGGACTTCAGCCACACTCAGTTGTGATATGTATCCACATCCATGAGAACCTCAAAGGGATCACATAATGGGTCGACCTCAGGATACTATCACACATGCATATGTCAACACAATCTTTCTTTCAACCTCTTATCAGTTCAATCAAAGATAGCTGCTTTCCTGACAGTCTTCCATCGGGCCGTATTTTTCCATAGCCTCTTGGAAAGATATCAAAGTAGCAAGCACTACCTTATCTCTTCATGATGAAGCAGGGATTCTTTCACATGCTTCCCTTGCGGTTCTTAAAGCACATGCGGTATGAAACGCACGTTGTGGTGTTCTCGAGCGTATGTCGATTTTGATCCTCAATCACTTACACCACACAGACCTTAGTCCAGACTCACTTAGAATCTGACCTGAGTTTTCTACCACACTTCGCCCACTTCACATAGCGCCAAGTGGAGCACTCACGTCTGGCTACAGGCATTATGAATAGCGGGAATTCATAATTCGATCATAAGACCTCGTCATCTTAGCGGATCTCATCCTAGTACACTTACTAGGGCGACTTATCAATTCTCAGTGGCGTTTTCCTGTCCAACACTCGGCGCTTTTCAGCTGCCTCTGGATATTCACACTATATCCCATTTTGGTGTTCAAGGAAAAAGCACCCAAGTCTCATCTTGGCCCACATCACTTGCGTGTCCAAGGCGGTTGCTCGTGTGAGAGAGTCAAACTCCCAAGCCTGTACGACATACTTTATATATTGTGTAATAAGTACTTCTACTTCTTGATCCACAAAAAATAAAGGTAAGCCTAGGCATTACACTTTACTTATGATCAAGAAATAAAGCTTTCACAAAGCTTGTCCTCATGACATTAACTATGTTAAATCACCCTGGTTCTAAGCAATCTTGTGTATCTAAAACACTAGTTTTACGGCTTGTATCTCTATACAGCCAACCCACCAATACGGGTCCGTGAGGGTATGGAGCCAATGCTCTATCACAGGTCATACTGTGAGGACCCTCTGATGCTTAGACAACAGGGTAGTTAACTACTGTGTAACGATGTCTCATACAACGTTGTGTTGCGTTTTCTTGTGGTACTTAGGCTTTATTTGGTGTAAACCATAGCTGTTTGACTTGATGAGATCATTGTTACTAGGTCAATAGCTCTGTCTGTGATCTATAAGTGACTTTAGATCTTCCAACCCAAACTGCCCTGTATTGCTGATAATCATGCAATGAACTCCATATCCCTAGTGGAGAGAGAAATGCATAATCCTTACTTGCCTCTCTGCAAGATGGTTTCAGTGCTTAGCAAAGCACACCAAGACGTGGATGTCCTCTCATCCAAGTCTCTTACCCAATCGACATGAATGTGTGGCCCACGGTTTGCGGATCACTAATATGATGAAAACAACCAATTGTCAGCAGCGCCCTACAAGTACCTAAGAACACTCTAAACAGTGTGTTTGACCTAGGTTTGACTGATAACGGCTCATAAAGCCGACTACTAAGGCACGTTGGAGCGAGTATAATCCTCATTATACTTCAAGCTACCAACTACATTTATGAAAATTCTATCCAATGACTCCATCTCTGACTTAGTCTAAAGACGTGTAGCAAGACTCAAATTCTTGCCTCTTGCAACTAGCACATCACTCGGGTTCAGGTACCCTCAAATGGAATCTGCCAAAAATCTCTTCTTCATAGGATTCTTGTGACAAAGTGACTCGATTCTTGGAGCATTCTCCAAGAATCTTGACTCCCACTGTCTAAACCTTTTCCTTTATCTTAAAAGATGAAAGGATAACCATCCTTAATTGGCTAAAGCAGCCTTTGTGTCATTTCTAGCTAGCCATATGTCCTCTACATAGAGCGTGAGGGTAATGAAATACTCTCAGCTTTCTTGAAATGGACTAAGTGGTCAATTACCACGAGTTTAGATGAATATGTGAGATCTTGACAAATCCATGGAGTCGGCATACTCTACGCTCCTGGCCTTTTGCTATGAGACCTATGTGCTCGTGCACGTAGATCCTTTCATCTAGTTTGCCATACAAGAAAAGCGGTCTTTACATCCTAATCGATGTACCCCAGACTTAAACTGGTGACCAAAGCTAGAATCAGACTCTGACCACACAATGAACGAGAAGGTTTCGTCACAGTCGATACCTTCTTGTTGTGTGTACTTCTTCACTATTTAATGTGCCTAGTAGTGGTCGATTGACCCATCTGCCTCCCCTAACTTTTGAGAGCACATTTGTTCTCAAAATGCCTTGTCACGCAGGGCAGAGCCACCAAGTCTTATACTTGGTATGTCCTTATAGACTTCGTCTTTTATCCTTCCATCATTTTAGTCCAACTTTTACTAGTAGGGCCGGAGAGAGTCTTTTGAACTATCAAAGGCTCTACTTGATAATTTAGTACTCTTATTGGATTGTGTTTCGTGGAAGACATGCTCCTCGTAAGCATGACTCCCACTGGACTCAGCAACTGGAGATGCGTCTATACGCTCCTCTAAACGTGTTATGGCACATCCCAAAATCCGTCTTCCTTGCTCTAGAAAAGTTTGTCTTAAGGACCATTATATCCTTAGACTCAAATTATGTGACCAGAGTGTCTTCATTCTCGCTAATGAAGACGTATCCTTTTGAGTGACCAAGCTATCTTACGAAGACACGCTACTTGCCTCTAGGGTCAAGCTTCCCATACTCATAGGAAGAATCAAGTGTGTTGTATACCCTCATGGTTTCAACATACTCTAATCAGGTCTTTTACCTAACTAGAACTCATAAGGAGTCACTCACATAATTTGAAAGGGCATATGGTTAAGTACGAAAGTGACTGTTGGCAAAACATCTCCCCAATGGGAACGTTCACTTGAGTCATTATCAACTTAACAACTCTAGGAGCAACTCATTTTGCTGTGGAGTGTGTGGAATAGTTAGTTTTCTAACTATCCCAATTTCACCACGTAACTGTGAGAAAATACTAGGCCGCTTGCCTCACCCTTACGCTTATTGGACCGCTGATGTCCGAGTGGACTAATTTGATGAAAGCATGTTTTCTATTTTCATGACTGAATGGTTTTCAGGTTGCTTTGTCTGTAAGGCAACGTTTACAAACTAGCATTGGGAATTTGTCCTCTCAAATTCTCCTTTGCTAATACATAATTGCGTCCCACACGCACTTGCCAAATAGGTGTATCATCCACAGAGGAAGACACATCAAAGCAACTAGTTGAATTACGGGAATGTAATTCAATGTGTAACACAACACAACCATTGTCATAAAATCAGAACTAACACTAAGGAGTCATGATAAATATGTAGATCACATTATATCTTAAGTTCTCTCATGGAAAAACAGCTTATAACGAGTTCCGTTCAGATTCTAGAACACACAACATATATAAAGATAAAGAGTGGCCACTACGAACTTTGTTTTGTAGCTGCCCAGCCTCTAAAACTTTAATAATGCTTTATTCCCACGAGTATACTTCTGCTCCCATTGAGCAGAGGATGGAACTCCATGAGCCAATGTTCATGGGTGAGAGGAAAATGATTGCTGCAAACAATTTTTGCGCATAATGCCTTATGGAATGGCACGAGCAACATTTGACCTTGGCCAAAATCTCTTTTCCTCTCTTGCTTTTCCTTTGAACTGAGGCTACTTACCTTACACTTACCCTTTCTCTTCCTAGCACCACGTCTCTTGGACCCATTGTCCTTGTTCTTGGAGCCTATAGCTTTAAGAATCTTTAGCCACTTAGGCTACGTGCTCGGTGGATTTCGCAGCCTTGTGCCACAAATCCTTGAGCACTAGGTGGTGTTTAATATCATAAAAAAACTTGATGATATTAGTGGAGGTCAGAATGACCTATATGCTCTCCCAATAGGAAGGAAGAGATTTGACAACAGTTTGAACTCACTGTTTACCAGTGGGGAGTGTTCAGGCTTACTCACACTCCCAAATTATGTTTGATTTCTCCCTTAGATGCGTCTTCATTCTCTTGCCAGAGCGCATCTTAGAGGAATCAAACTTGATTGTAAGCTGCCTCAGTTTGGTGGTCACAGTATCACTAAAGCGATATCTCTAATGTGATCTATATTTACAAGTTTTATAGTTATACTATCAGTCAATCCTAAATGCTAACACTAATTCCACAGCTCCTTATTACACAACACACGACTCTTGAAAATTGTAATCAACGCAAGACGAGTGTAGATATAGTCAGTCTCTGCATTTGAGAAGCAGGGTCAACCACCCTCATCACACAGAGAGCCTATATATGTACACCTTTCTCTGCTTGACTCAACAATTTTCACTGAGTAGTCACATACTATTCAAAATCCCTTTTGAATTCCCACTATGTAAGCGATCAAGAAGGACATCGAGTCGCCACAGGCGCGACCTCGAACTTCTACTTGAATACAACGCTTACAATCATTCAAATAGTAACTTACAATTTAAATTCTCACGTGGATAAGCATTTATAGAGTTATGGGTTTGCCACATGCTACCCCTAGCTCCCACTCGAGTAAAACACTTAATGTAATTTAAACGATCACAAACTGCTTAAATTTTCTCTCTCGTTGTGTATGTGAATGAGTCAAGAGATGGTCATAGCTGCTCTTTAGACTCCAATTCACCCCAATTTCTCCCCATATTTGGATTCGTCTCGCTAAAACGAGAAGAATGACTCAAAAATTGTCGTAATCGGAGCTAAAACGGAGAAATTATGCACTACAGAAGACTGTGCGACGCTGGTCAATGGTCTGCGTTGACCAGTCAACGGTCAACGTTGACCTCAAGTGGGCGCCGTCGGTCAACGGCCACGCCCTACCGGACGACTGCCGACCAACCGCCGATGGCGACGGCATGCTGCTGCGCCGGTCGGCGGAGAACCTCCGATCGGCCGCCGTCACCGGCACCATCGGCGATGGCGGTTGCCGAACACCGCCGGCACCGGCGATTCGCGGTGGCGGAATTGGCCGAACCTCCGTGCGCGGTCGCTGGATCCACACCGACGGACCACCGTGTGGTCTTAGGTCTTAGGGTATGGGTTACCAATCAATATTGAATTAAAAAATTTACACATATAATTTAAATTCAAAATTTTGGGACCCTACCCTACAATATATGATTATCACATGTTTTAAATCAAAATTAAAATATTTAAATAAAACTGGGAACCTAAGCATGTTCCTAAGTTTTAAATAAAAATCATACAAGACCTAAACATGTTCCTAACCCTTTTCGGTTTATCAATCCCTGGAGAACAGAGCTCTAACATAACCAGGCTCTGATACCAATGTAGGGAAAGGTCCGGATCCACATGACCCGGCCCGACCCAGGGACCTAAAAGAAAATGAAAATAAATCCAGGCAAAAATAAATATTGTGGAAGCTACTAACCTGGACGCCATCGCTAAAACCTCGGAACTTGCCAGTGCCTCTGCTCCACCAGGGCTGACCTCAAATCGATGATCTCCGAAAAGGGCCGCACCAAACGGAGGACTCTACCTACGAGAGATAGAGCCACATGTCCACGACTGATGCGCAGAAGAGGACTAAAGAGAAAGAGAAATATTATACTATGTGGGGTTTCCCAAATGGGACCCCCCTTTCCAACACTTGGAATGAGCAACTAGAAAGGTGTGGAGTCACTCCTACTTATAGGAGGATGAGAGAGCTCCCATCACTGACGCAAGCAATGTGGGACTTGGAATATGAACAAAATATCATGCTTCCATCATGATCACCTAGCCCACTTTGGGCCACGAGTACGGGCTCGTGTGACCTCCGATGAGAGTCATTTTCGTTTTGTTCTCTGCGAGCTTTCCAACGGATCCTCACTTGACCCGATCGGACTTCAACATGGGCGGATATTTAGTCCCGAAGACCCCATATGTCCAACAGTCATATTTAAAGGATAAGGCTTACGGGTTTTGAGGTAAAAATCTATTCCCGTGCCGGTCACATACTCCTGATTTGGGGTCGTGACATTTTCTCTTTATATATTTTATTTTTATTAGAGAATAAGATAACTATATACAAAAAATTGTGCCCATATCTAACCCTTCAATTTTTTTTCATTCTAAATGTTTTTTTTTATTAATTTCATTTTATAACCCTTTGAAACTTTTTAAACTATAAATTTTCATATTCAATATTCTTTAAAAGATTAAAAAAATAAACACAAGTATTATAAACATGGAGAAAAGTTCAGTATTACCGTACTACTGAACTTCGGTGCATCCCTTTAATCATGTTGTGCCATTTGTTAATATTAATAAAAAATTACATTAATAAGGACCCACCTTGAATGGATTAGGACCAACTAATTAGAGGGATGTACTGAAGTTCAGTACTACGTACTACTGAACATCAACTCTATAAACATATGTGTTTATGTGCGAACGACGACACTCATTATCAACTTAGGATTCTTCTCCAAATTGTAACTTCTCCATAGGATCAATTCTCTCTTTATAACCTCACCATGAAAGCACCCTTAATAGTTTATGTAACATTCATATACACATTAGTGTGCTTACTAGTATATTATGGCACATTATGATGTCCTTAATGTTAATTACTCTATGTTTAGAGTCCTATAAATAGAAGGATATTATACACAAGGATGAATAATTATGAAAAATAATTTTGTGCATCTCCCTTATATTTTTTTTGGTAAGTCTCTAAATTCTTTGTTTTACTTTATTTCATAAATTTAAGGTTGCCTAGATTGGTGAGTTGTAAGCAATCCATTCAAAAACTACTATTGCCTAAAATAATGAATCATAAATTATATAGATTTAGGGCACGTTCTTTAGGCAGAAAGGGAAAAGGAAAGGGAAAAGGGAATAGGTTTAATGTGTTTGGTAGTAAAAATTTAGAATGGAAATAGAATGTGAATGTATTAAAATTACCACTTTACCCCTTATTTTAAAATAATAATAAAAAGGTTAGGATTGTGTCAAATCAAAGGGTATAATAGACATTTTGTATTTTTTTTTAATTTTTTTAATACTGTCAAAAGAAAAAAAAGTAAAAGTAGGGCCCCACCTATTTTTTGTTTTTCATTCCTTACCTAAATCCAACAACCAAACGAGCACTTAAACATTAATCTAAATCTATATAAGAAATGTTTGTTGGGCTTGGCCCAAACTAGTTTTTGTGAGAGTACGTGTTTTTGGGACAGAATTAGTGCCTAAGTTAGATATTAAATGTAGGCAAAAGTACATTTTTTGCCCCCAACGTTTGGGGGTCCTGTCACTTTCGCCTCTAACATTTTTTTGCTGCAATTATACCCATAACGTTTTGTGTGTCTCCCAATGTCAGGCTTTTGGCTAACACCATCAATTTTTAGACGGTTTTTTAACGTGGCATCCTATGTGGCCAACAATTCTGACTGGACTTAATTTTTTTTCACACCAGCAATCCATTTTAGGGGTGCAATGGACCCCAAAAACTCATTACATCAGTAAATCCAGTACACCAAAATACTCATTACATCAATAAAATGGACCCCAAAAACTCAATATTATTGACTGCTGATGTGGAAAAAATTAAGTCTAGTCAGAATTGTTAGTCAGATAGGATGCCACATCATAAAAAATAGTCTTAAAATTGATGGTGTTAGCCAAAAGCCTGACATTGGGAGAAACACAAAACGTTAGGGGTACAATTGACAGCGAAAAAACGTTAAGGGCAAAAGTGACAGAACCCCCAAATGTTGGGGGCAGGAAATGTACTTTTGCCTTAAATGTATGTTTGGATTGAGGATTAAGGAAGAGAAAAGTCGGGAAGATCAAAGAATCAAGATATCTTTCCCTTCTTAGTGAAGATAAAAATTGGAGGGGAAGATAGTGGAAGATCAATCCTTAATCTTTCATTATCCTTTCCTTTCACAAATTAAAGATACTCCAACTTGGGGTATTTTGGGGGAGGTATCAACAGCCAAATAAGTAGAAGACATATAAAAGGTTAACATTTCCTATCCTTCCCCTCCATTCTCTTGTAATCACTCCCCTTCCATTTTTCTCTTAATTTTCAAACAAACTCTAAAACAAGAAATCATATGGGCAGGCCTAATTGATAACCCATAGTTTTAGGGCAAGGTCCATACCAGAGACCAGTCTTTGATCGCTGGCTCCACTCTAGTCTTATTTGATTATTTTTTTAGAACAATTATGTTTGTAAGTGTTTCAAAAATCGGATCAAAAAAAATTTTAGGTCATGGGATGATTGGTTTAATTGGTTGAACCTGTGGTTGAACCATATGGTGTCATAAATATAAAAATAATTAAATAATTTTAATATCAACAATATATTATATACTATAAAAATTATATTTTTATTAATGAATTTTAAATATAATAAGTAATTTACATGATTCAACTATATATGTATATATATAAATAATAGGCTCAAATAACAATTGAATCATTTATATTATTTACACACCATATAAGTGGCTTCATAATCATATAAAACTCAAAATTATAAGATACACAATGCATATAGTCAAATCTACTCCAAATGCTTTTTTCAATGTTGGTATGCATATTTATTTTGTCCAATAATATTTTGCTGTTATTTCTCTCGTCTTATATATTAAGAATTGAGGATATTTTTTTATAAGGAATTTAAGTCATAGCAGACCTGGCATAAATTCTTATCAAATTAGAGTATTAAGGTACGTAAAATTCTCTCTTAATCTTACTAATATAATGTATGAAAGTTAACAAAATTAAAATTTACAGTACTAGATGGCAATTCCAAACAGATAATAACCAAGCGATTTTTTATAAATCCAATATGCATAAAAAAATTTATTTGATATGTCGACTTATGATATTTATATCAAGAAAGAGATATATAAAAAAACCCGAATGCATAGAAAGTATTTTGATTGGAGATTTCTAATTTTCTCTAAAAAAAAATAAACTGAATTTGGGGCTCAGATCAATAGTGATTATTATTTTACACTTGATAAAAAATTCAACACATCCAATAAAAAACCATCCAAAAAGAATATTTTAAAAACTAAATTACGGGTTCTTTTACGTAGAAAAGGAAAAGGGAATGGGAATATATTTACTGTGTTTGGTAGTAAAAATTTGAAAATAAAAATGGAATAGGAATGTATTAAAATTATCATTTTACCCCTATATTAAAATATTAAAAAGAAAAAGATGTTATGACTGTGTCAAATCAAAGAATATAATGGATATTTTGTATATATTTTTTTTAAAGTTGACACGAGTTTTTAGAATGGAAAATTCCTTTCCATCAAGTGGTGGGGCCCAGGTGGACCCCACTACTTTTTCCTTTCTATTCCCAAGTCTTTGCAAGCTAAAGAACACGACCTACATAGTAGTAATATATAGCTTTATTTACTAATGTTGGATTGGTCCAAGTAGTAAACAGTTTGGTATTACTTAAACAAGGTTCTGAGTTTGAGACCTTGTGAATGTAACTATACTCGTTGGGAGACTCTCCCATCATAACCAGATGCACGATGCGAGTTGAGTCCAAATTAGTCCAAGTAGTACTTCAGACACCAGGCGAACAAAAAAACTTTATTTAATTAGGAAGCTAAGCAAATTGTTAATGTAGTTTTTTTTCTGATAATAATTGTTAATGTATTTAGAATCAGTTATTAAAGACCCATTACTGTCCCCTTATTTTACCATGCAAATTAATTATTCTTTTCTAACCTTTTTATTATTTTTACCATTTTTTAATAATTTCTTCCATGGTTCTCTTCTTCTTCTTCTTCTTCTTCTTCTTCTGAGTTGTGGCATTATTTAAGCCACATAGCAGACTTATGAATTTGTGTAGACTTAAAAAAGTTAATGATATTTCTAATAGATAACTTTAATGAGTTGTGTGACACTATTTATGCTAACTTCTGAATTTGTGAGAGATTTGAGAAGTGAAAAATGCCTCCGTACATACAACTTAGTATCTTCTCTTCTTCTTCTAAGGGACTTGAGAAGTAAAATAATTATAAAATTACTTTCTAATAGAAACTTAATTTGTATCTTTTATTAATTTATTTGCTTCAATATATTGTCACACATCACAATGACTTTAGAAGTCCCCATGACAACAATATGCGGTCGCACGCTGTAAATAACTATGGTTAATTAGAATATTTTGAAGAAATTACACTAGAATTACACGAAAGCGAATTACACCGGATCCAAATTTCGAAAGGAAATTGAAAATTTAAATTAATGTTATTGTTTGTAACGTGCCACAACACAACACACACCCCTAAAAATTTCTCCCCTTTAGGACGCAACTTAAAAAGGCTTGAGATCTATTCAAAGAAAGCTTAGCCAGAATGTGAACAATATTTCTCCCCTTGACATTTATACACAACACCTTCTAAAAGGTCATATAGATTTCTTCAATCAGGATCTTCTCTTCTCATGTGAAAAAGTGAAAAAAATAACGGGATAGTATGTGAAGCTAGGGATAGACAACACTCATATAGGCCCATCACTTGAACAAATTTGTGTCTATTTCTATTTTTATCTTCCAACCAGCTTTCTTCCATCTAGATGTGTCAAGACTCAATCAAGACCATTGTTTCACATCTGGATTATAAAGAGTGGGTCACTGAGTTTTGAATCTTCATCATCTAATTAAACTCATATAGAAAGCTCTTACATAGTCCAGAAAGATATGAGGAAATAACTGAAAGGAAAGAGATAATGGCAAGCTTTATTCTTTGAACCCATAACCTCCAGGTCACATGATAGCAACCCGTTGTTCCATGACTTACCTTGAGAGGCAGCTTATATATCAGAGTACAAATTATTCAGCATTATCCATTAAAACATGGAAACCAGACTAGATTAATTATTCAGCAAAAAACAAGAAAAGATTATATTCATTAAGGAATGCAACTAAAGAAATAGCTGACGTATTCAGAAACGTTTTGGTAAGTAATGTACAATCTAGATCTTAAATTACATGGCATGTAACTGCCAAAACTAGGATGACTGAAACCCTTTTATCTTCTGATGCAGGTGATGAAAACAAGAAGAGCTATTGGGTACAGAAGTAATTAAAAAGAGAACTTAGCTAAAGTTCTTCACTTGTTTACTATCAAATTTCCTGATAAAAACATATCATGGAGAAACTTCCTTAAAAGACCAAATCACGTATTGCCAAGCCACAAAAAATTTCTACTAGTCATGTTTTTTATTGAAAAACGTGATAGCAAACAACCTAAAAAGTGTACCAAATCTTTCCTCAATTAATTCCTTGTCTCAACTCAGAGCAGCAGGTGCTTGCTTTTCCTGTTCAGGGCCATTGCCATCACTTTCCTGGCCCCCTTTGTACCCATTCTGTAAAAACTTGTGCTCTGAGGGTACATTCTTCTTGGCTTTCCGGCTACCTTCGATCTTCCATAGGTCCCAAACCCGAGTTTTTGGTGGGGGTGATGTATCTGCAATTGGTGCAATTAATCCTGGCTTGCCATCATCAATAACTCCATCAATTAAACCATATTCCTTAGCTTCCCAAGGATTCATAAAATTATCATGGTCTGTGTCCACTTCAATCTGTAGATTAAAGGAAATAAGTGGGTGGAATATATATATGATATAGGACAAAATCAGTAATAAGATGGGGAGGTTGATGTCTAACCTGCTCAAGAGACTTCCCAGTAGCTCTTGATAGTATCTTGTTTATCTTAATCTTGTGATATGCCATTTCTCTTATAAGTATGCTCATTTCTGTAGCCTGTAATTATATTTAACCATTCAGTGGTATATAAAAGAATGTTTTGGCTCAGTTACTAGAAGAAGAACCTCTTCTACAAAAGCCAACTTCTGATTAATTTAAAACACACAATGTGATCACTCTTTCAACACACACATCGCATACCAACCACAGTAGAAATCATGGATTCCAAAAGATGCTCAATTATAAGAATTTGTGGTGAAATGCTCTGTACTTCTGTCAACTAAGAAATGACTATCAAGGCCCACTTGTGCAATATCTTTACCATCTCTGCTTTATGCAAGAATATTATTATTAGCTGATTTTTCTTGTTAAACCAATTACATCAAATTTGTGCCACTACCAAATATACCAAGAAAAAATGCAGGCCGGTTTTTTATTTTCATTTTGAAGATCATGAATTCATGATGTCGCCCTATCTATAATCAGCTACATTTATAAAACAAATCTAAAACCCAAGCAACAAGGCACATGAAAATAGTAAAAGAGGGTCAACTGAAAATATAATAAGCATTTGGAGCGATCTAAGGTCGCATACTCTTTCAACACATTACACATCGCATACCAACCGCTTCTCTGAGATTATATATAATAAGCTTACCAAAGCTCTCTCCTCTTTTCTCCTGCATGCACCAGCCACAAGCAAATATAAATGTAAGCTCATTTTGTGTCTATTCTCTCTATTTTACAATAACAATATAATTAATTATTCTTTTATGAATAATAATTAAACCGAAAAGAAAAAACAAATTAATTTTATTTTTTTACCATGTTATTACTTATCGAGAACAATCAACCCACTTTTCTCCCTTGCAGCTATAACTTCCAGCCGAGTAGAATACATTTTTCCTTCTAGGTCATAGTAGTATTGCAAAACCATCAAGAAAGTTAACTTTCCATGAATTCAATCATCAAATCGTAGGTTGGCAGATCAAGCAAAAAATTAAGGGCAAGTTGTGAAATTAATCATCAAATTAATTAATCCAAAAAAATAGAAAATCAAAATCAAATCAATCAAAGGACAAATCAATCTTTTAATAAGAGCTTAACCTCTCTATACCAAATCATTTTTTTAATCATCAGATAATTATTTTTTTGGAGATTTGTATATGAAAAAACCCTACCATGTAGACTCTTCCATGTTCCATGATGCGTTCCTCGGAGATCCAACCAAGGAGCAACCAGCTATGGCCGGGGGAATGAAGGTCATGCAAATGCGAGATGGCGCCAGCTGGGTGGATGCGCGTGCGAGGGCGTTTGGAGATGATCGCAAGAGTCACCAACGAGACCGGTGAAGTTATCGCAGTCACCATCCTTTTGTTGGTCATCGTTGTTGTCATTGTTGTTCTGGTCACCACCAGGCACCAGCTGCTGCAGTAAAAGCCATTCTTGAGTTCTCTTTAGTCTTTACACAAGGAGAGAGAGAGAGAGAGAGAGGGAGAGAAATGAATTATGATATTATGTTTAGCTTCCTTATATGATGAAATTAATGTCTCCTTTGTGATATATATATATATATATATATATATATATATATATATATATATATATAGAATATCTTGATATATATATACAAATCAAATTTGTGGAGTTAATAACCAAGCTTGGTTGGTCTAGTGGTTAGCTCACTAGGTCGCTTAAGCAAGTGTTGGGGGTTCGAATCCCACCTTGTGTATGCAGCAACCAATTGGCCAGCGGCAAACCCATAAATGGAGCTCAGATCCGCGGAGGATTAGTCCTTGGCCTGTCGGGCTGGGGGATACCTTGGAAAACCAAAAAAAAATTTGTGGAGTTAATTCACTATTTATTTGTTTGAGGGCCACTCCATGAAAAATTGTTTTCTACTTTTCCCTTATTCGATGTTAAATATATACAAGGACAAGACTTGTATGCACACAATTCTTTATCTTTTTGTTATTAAATTCTCTAATCAAAATAAAATATGCGAAATTTTTTGTTTAATAAAGAATCACACTTCTATAAATATAGGCAATGAAGGTCGTGAAAATACCAGATGGGGCCTGGGTAGATGAGTGAGAGAGAGCGTTTGGAGATGATCGCAAGAGTCGCCAATGAGACCAGCGAAGTTATCGTTGTCACCATTCTTCTGTTTCTCCTTTGGTCATTGTTGTTATCGTTGTTGTTTTGGTCGCCACCAGCTGCTACAGTAGACGCCATTGTTAAGTTCTCTTTAGTATTCACAGAGAGAGAGAGAGAGAAATGAAGAATAATTTTATGTTTAGCTTCCTTATATGATGAAATTAATGCTCCTTATATATATATATATATATATATATATATATATATATATCTTGATATATTTTATACAAATCAAATTTGTGGAGTTAATTCACTATTTATTTGTTTGAGGACCACTCAATGAAAAATTGTTTTCTACTTTGTCCTTATGAAGTTAAATATATACTTGGGCAAGACTTAATTATATGCACACAATTCTTTATCTTTTTGTTATCAGATTCTCTATTCAAAATAAAATATGTGAAATTTTTTGTTTTAAAGAACCAGACTGTCACGACCCCCGTTTAGAGGACCGTGACCGGCACAGACACAGGGAATGCCCCTATGCCTGTAAGCCTTATCACCTAATTGATAGAATATCTATTATTGAAAATACATCCACATGCAGCATAATACCATGGCTACACCGAAATGGTGGCCTATCCTAGGCAAGCAAATCCACGGTCAGTGCCGCTTCAGGATATAGATATAGGAAAACACACATAATATATATAAGCTGTGTACTGGCTACACATCCGAAGATGTTGCCTATCCTATTCACATGCAACAGATATATGCATATATATATATTTTGAAAACAAATTTTCCCTGTATCGCAGTAAAATAAATCCTGATCTTTAAGGTGTGTAAAGCTGAAAGTTCTAGTTTTAGTGAAACAATATAATTGGGTACGTCTACCCTTTACTTTATGATACATGATAAAGTAAATTAAATTACAGTTACAATTCTTTCACCCACATGAACAAGTTGTGGGTCTTGGAAAGTTTTGTTCGTTCCTCACTCCACCGAGACTTCTTCCACCTTTACTTAACCTGTCTCTGTGTAGTAAACATGAGGTGTAAGTCTTAACCACGCGACTCAGTGAGGACTCTCCCATCCCCGGCGCAAGGTGGGTACCATAGCGCTGGGTTTGGGAGTCATACACAACCACATGCAAAAACAACTAGTTACTGTTGTTAGCATACATTCTTGGTGATCACACAACAATAGAAATTTCACCCAAACACTCACATGCATTTAATAACTGTAATCCTGTACGTCAAACAGCAATTAAACACGTAACATATAGTGCCGGCTTTTACTTACCGGTCTTCTCACGTTCAACATATCTAAATCAAACAAGACGTTGTGATGACGTAATCCTGTACGTCACCACTCCACTGCACAATCAGCAATAATATGCAAACACAGACAATTCTTTAAGTACACGCAGATACTATAACATACATCTACTTAACTTCCCCCACTCTAGGGTATTTACTAGCCACTACATGGCTTTTATACCTCAAACCCGTGCACTCGGGTTGCTGGCCACCACGTATCAAGCATACTTAACTCATTCACTTGGGTACTGGTCACCTCGTGACAATTCTGTTAATCAAACAATACTTAACCCATTCACTTGGGTACTGGTCACCTCGTGGCAATTCTATTAATCAAACACAATCAACTTCTGTCTATCAAACAACTGATACATAGCCACCACATGGCACATCCTGACCCCTTGCTGCGAGGCAATAGCTTGAGCCCACTCGTCCATTACCCAACCAGGCCACATGGCGGGCACGGCACGACGTCTCGAAGCATGGTCACTGACACACCCTGGACCAACTCCACAGGTTGATTTCTCTTCTGCAAGATCAGGCTCACGGTTCACTCGTATGTTCCTCCCGTGTCTCTTTATCTTGGTCACACATATTAATAGGATTCTTTGTATCTTTCCCGAAGGATCAACAATTCCTCTCCTTATTAATATGTACAAATATCCTCAACAGGATATAACTCATATACCCGTCCAGATGCACTCTCTGAGCCTCAAGATATCGTCATAGCAATATAAAACCTTTCTGACCCTATTGCCAGGATAGGGCAATGACCATCGTCATGGTGATTATAAAACTGAGGTCTCAAGTGTCATCTAACGTTGTTCTAGTCAATGTCTCACATCGCTAGCATAACCAAATCCGAAACCTACCAATAACTCTCTTTGCATGATTATAATTTGAGTCACCGTCGTGACGAGTTTTCAAAATAAAAGTTTAGTCCTTACGTTAACGTCGAGGTTCAACCTTAGTAACCTCGGGCCAGCTCTTCACGGGTCTTGTTCAGCTAACATTCCAACTATATAATTTTAATAATATCAATCCAAGCCTATTTACTCAAATCTAAGCTCAATCCTAATTATTAACAATTTTCTCCAATTTAGAAATAATTATAATTTCAATAATATCAATCCAAGCCTCTTTACTCAAATCCAAGCTCAATCCTAATTATTAACAATTTTCTCCAATTTGGAAATAATTATAACTTCAATAATATCAATCCAAGCCTATTTACTCAAATCCAAGCTCAATCCTAATTATCAATCATTTTCCCCAATTTGAAAATAATTATAATTTCAACCCCAAATCCTTCCAAATTCGAATTTGGGCAAATCCGAGAACAAAATCTCGATTCCTACCCCTACTAAGTGTTCAAGAACACTTTCTAGGTCTCAATCTATCCTCGAAATAACTCAATCGAAGGTCAATCGAAGAAATCTCTAAAAATGGAAAAATTGAGGGTTTAGAATGAAATTGGGGTTACCAACCTTTGAATCGATCGGTGAGAGGTGTGGAAGATGTTGTAGTCGAGCTCCGGTGAGCTTTTCCGGCGTTGACTAGCTCTCCTCCGGCGAGATTTCCGGCGAGCTTTCTTCCTCCTTCCCCCTTCTTCTTCCCTTCTCGGCACCCACTCCATCTCTCTCTCTTTCTCTTTCTTTTCCTTTCTTTCTTCTTCTTCTCTCACGGTCTCTCATTCTTTCTTTCTCTTTTTGTTTTCCTTTTTATTAATTATTTTCCTTTCTTTTTTCTTTCTATTTCAACAAACCCACGGCACCCCCTTTTTTTAATAATTAAAAAGCAATATAATAATTAAATAAATAAATATAATTAATAATTAAATTAAAACACAACACATATATAGTTTATTTTCTTTTCTTTTTTTTCTTTTAAAAATAGATAATAAGATAAATAATAATCACTTAAAAATAATAAAGATATATTTTTAATTTCATTTCATTTCCCTATTTGATTCAGGTTTCCAATTTCTTAAGTCCTGAATTAAATCCTAAAAATTATTTTCTACTTCTTTTTCCTTCCCTTTTATTTTATTTTAAACTTCAAAAAATTTTCTTGGGTATTACAATCTTTGAAAAAAAAAAATTTCTCTTTCTGGTTTCTTTTAAGTTTTGTACTTTTTCTATATTCTTTTTTTGTTTAAGGTTTTAATTCCTAGCCCCGGAATAAATCATTCTTAAATCCTCGAAATTTTAAATAAATAATTCTTAAATCCTCAAAATCTTCCGGGGTATTACACAGACTTGCGTAAATATACATGTGTTGAATTTTTATTGAAAAATTTTATGGCAAAACTATAAAAATTGCACTTAAATTTTTTTTCCATATATATTATAATATGTTAATTTGTGTCATGCATAAGAAATTTTTCAAATTATTTTAATTTTCATGTGTTTATAATTAGGTTTGAATTGAAGTTTTAGTTTATGCATTAATTATCTACGTTATGTTAAAATTAATTAAGCGTGTGCATAAGTTAAAGATTACATATAATACGATGTTTTAACGTAAAGTTTTTAATGCAAGCCATGCAAAATGACAAATTGCAAGCCCATCGAGCTAAGCCAAGCCGGCCACTTATTCTGTATAAACGACAAATTCTTATTTTTTATGTATATATACGACAAATTAAGTACAATATTAACTATGGAATTATATATAACACTCTTATACTAGTAATGAAGGAACCAAGATACATTTTCTCAAAGATTATATGTAAATATTTAGTAATTATATGAAATTATAAAGTATTAATTAATGACATAGTAATTAAAATTTAAAAAATATTGTTATGTTATGCAAAAATGGGAAAGAAATGAAAATTATTAGAGATAGTTCTATTAGTAAATATGTAAAACTTCTAGAGGAGCTAGAAATAAATAAATAAAAAGTTTAAGCCCTTGTCCTAAAAATAAAATAATTTGCGTGTAAAATTAAAATGTAACGCTAGATTCCCAAGTTAGTTCAAGACCCTATATTTATGCATGCATGTATAACCATTTCTGTTTTTTTTTAAACTGAAGCTTTGGATCACGTACTACGCAGACCAGTGCGGCCCCATTGCTACTACACAATCAGAATGCGATTCTAGAACCTACCTTCACTCTCAAAATGTGAAAATGCTTCACATGTTTTGTTCATATAAGGGAAGTTTTTGTGATCAAGAGAGATGCACCTTCGAGTCTGGTGATGTATAATATCAAATCGAAACAGAGAGAGAAAAAATAATAAAGGTGGGACCTACATGTGGGACTCGCCATGTGTGTTTCTTTCTCGACTAGATTCATTGAGATGCTTCATATATCAATTTTTAGACAAAACTCGATTAGAGTGTGGATATATATAAGGTTTAAATGAATATGTAAAAATAGTAAAAAAATGAACATATATATATATACTCACTCATTGTTAGATTTTCTTAAATTTTATAATTTGAAAATAGAACAACTCATTACATCTCATAATTATATTGTTCTTTTTTAAAACTTCTCTCTCTCTCTCTCTCTCTCTCTCTCTCTATATATATATATATATATATATATTTTATTTTTATTAGAGATAAATATAAGAAATTGTGCCTATATCTAACCCTTTAATTTTTTTCCATTCTAAATGTTTTTTTATTAATTTCGTTTTAAAAACCTTGTTTTATGGGCGGTTTATAAGCCTTTGAAGCTTTTCAAATTATAATTTTTAATCATTAATGTTATTAAATTATTTAAAAAGTAATTTATTTTTTTTTCCGTATATATGATCAAACAATATTAATTGGAGAGTATAAATATAGAAATAAATTTGACCAAATAGATACTCTTGGTCAAATTTTTTAATTTTACATATTATTCAATAATCCTCTTTTTCATTTTCTTTTCTCTGTAACCACCGAAGCTCTACACTACCGTTGTCATCCAGCCACCGTGTCATCTTAAACGACCATCCTCTGTCAACCACCAATTTATACCATTATTGAACCACCCATCCTTGTTAATTTAATTAATAAAAAAGAATTTAGTGGCAGCTTCAATTAGAGAAGTGGTGATTTTGGAGATTGAAATGAAAATTTTGATGTCGAAGAAGGGATTAAATTATGATTTTTCAAAAGATAAAAGACCAAATGAATATTTGTTTATAAAACTATCAAATTCATTCAATTATATAATGTGGTAATAGTGTACCAATAAATATAATTGATGATTATTATGGCCAAAAAAAATATATATATATATAATTGATTATTAGTAATTTTAAAAAACAAACAAACAATTTATTTATTTATTTATTTTATTAAATTTTTTATTATTTATATTAAATTTTGGATAAAAATAACACATGGTAGTTAAGTAATAACATAGACAAAGAGGTCAATTGTCTCATTTATAACAACGGGGGACACATTAATTTTAAGCCAAACCACATGATGGTAAAATGTTATATTCTAAACCTCAGGGGGACAAACTAATTTTAAACTAAACCACAGGGGAGTAAACTGTTGTTTACCCAAAATTAAATTTTACAGCGCTAGATGGAAATTCGAAGAAAATAATAACTAAGTAATTTTTATAATTCCGACATGCATAAAAAAGTTTATTTGATTGGAGACTTGAATTTTTGTCTAAAAAATAAACTGAATTTGGGTCTGAGATCAATAGTGATTATTATTTTACACTTCACCAAAAATTCTACAGTAGAATCAAAAATTATAATTTTTTTTTAAAAAAATACTTATAAAAAAACTAAATTACATAGTAGTAATATATTACTGTATTTATTAACGTGTGGTTGATTTAAGTGGTAAGCAGATGGATCTATATTCCCGTTGGGAGACTCTCTTACTATAGCCAAGCACAAGAAGTGGGTCAAATCCAAATTGGACAAAGCACTGCCTCGGACACTAGGCGGACAACAACAAAAAATATAACTTTATTTAAGAAGCAAATTGTTAATGTAGTTAGAATCCAAGTTATTAATGACGCATTATTGTCCCCTTATTCTACCATGCAACTTAATTATTCTTTTCTAACCTTTTTATTATTTTTTAGGTAAAATATCTTTGGTACCCCTTAACATGTGAACTTTCAATCAAATATATGTCCCTAGCTAATGTTTGATTGCGTTCAATTATGCCTCCAACGTTTCATTGTTCGAGTAATCTTATCCTTTTCACTAACACCATTAAAAGACATAACGATTGTGACTTATGTTACGTAACACCGTTAAAGAAAAACTTCTTTCATTGTTGAAGATGTGTCAATTCGCTAAGTTTCAAAGCAAAACGATGGCAAAAATGATGCTTCTAAGCTGTTACTCTGTAAAATTTGAAAGATGAAGAGTTAGGCACGTCATTCTTGTCATTTTTTGCTCTAAAACTTTGCCAATCGACGCATGTTCAATAATAGAAGAAGTTTTTCTCCAACAGTGTCATGCTACATAAGTCACAACCGTTATCTATTTTATAAATGGTGTTAGTGGAAATGGTAAGACTGTTTGAAAATTAAAACATAGGTGATGTAATTGACCGCAATCAAACGTTAAAGGCATATTTGACCGAGTGCCCAAACGTTAGGGGTACCAAAGATAGTTTACCCTTATTTTTTTACTATTTTCTAATAATTTCTAATAGTATATGATTTTCTTTTCTAATACTCGTGTTCGTGAGAGATTTAAGAAGTGAAAAATACCTTCGTACACACAACTTTGTATCTTCTCTTCTTCTTATCCTTCTTCTTCTTCTTCTTGTTATAAGGGACTTGAGAAGTAAAATAATAAGATTACTTTCAAATAGAAACTTAATTTGTATCTAAAATTAATTTGTTTGCTTCAATATATTCTCACACATCACAAAGATTTTAGAAGTCTTTATCACAACAATACTGCTGTGAATAACCATGTTGAATTAGAATAACATGAAAAATACTACTATATAATAATATAAATATTTCACTCTTCTTTTAGATGAGAAAAGTGTAATACCCGAGAATATTTTAATTAGCATCAATAATTAAATTAAAGTAATTAATTTAATTAAAGTGGAAAAATGAGATAAAAATACACACTAGCTTATCACTTATTATGTTGTAAATATAAAGCATTTTTAAATCCTGAATTTTTCATTTTTTTTATATATATCAGACTTCTTTTTTTTTTGTAATATATGTATATATTAATTTATTATATATATATATATATATATATATATATATATATACACACATATATATTATATAAGTAAAGCATAAAAGAAAAAGAAAGGAGGAAGAAACGTGAGAGGGTCGAAGGATGAGTGGAACACGCACGGGAGAGAGAGGCTTCATTTTTTTTCACAGAGGGAGATGCACGGGAAGGAGCTCACGGACAGAAAATGGACGAAGGTGGCCGGATGTGCGAGCCGGTGCCGGAGTACGCCGTGCCGTCCGCCAGAGCTAGCTGGTCGTCGTCCGTTGTGCTAGAGAGATAGAGAGCTCGGGTTAGAGAGAGAAACAAGAGGAAGAGAGCTTCCCGCCGGAAAACGCCGTCTCTTCACCGGGGAAGGTAGCTGGGAGTCTCCTCTACTCCATATCGTCCTTCTAACCGGTTGAATTGAGGTGAGAAGTCCCGAAACTCTCAAACCCCAATTTTATCAATTTTAGGGATTTTTGGAAAGACCCCAATTGATTCAATCTGAGTAATTTGGGTCCTAAATTGAAGTATATGCATGTTAGGAAGTGAGTTGAAAGCTTAGGAACCGGAACCAAATTGATGGAATTTATCCGGGTTGGAAAAAGTGTAGGAAAATGTGGTGGTTAAGGTTTAAGGGTGTTGTGGAATGATTTGGGGTGCATTGAAAGGTTGAATGATAATTATATAATTGTTAAAAATTATTGGAATGTACGAGGGATTAAAACCCGAGTAATTCCCGTCTCACCCGGAACCCCGTTCGGGGAAGAAGAGACAATTTTCTAATTTTACGCGTATTCGGGTATGGGTATTCATGTGTAGGTGAAGTATTCGGGTATTCATGGAAAGCTTGAGCCATAAATTCAAGACTTGGGTAATGGAAACTTCGCATGGACACATAGAGGTGGAATTGGGTAACCTTGCATTCCCAAATTCAACGTTTCCGAATAGCGTGATTAAACAAGGGTTGGACACGAATTAGAAGCATGCTAGGTGTTTCGAAAACTAGTTGAGGGCATTCCAAGCCAACAACTAGTCTATGGAATTAATTAGAAAGAACATGAGCATTAGCGTTACATGTACACGATAGTGGTTGAAATTGCAAGTTTCTGAATCTCTCAAGTATATACGTGTATAGGGCATCATACTGTGAGTGAACTTTCGGGCGCACCGAGAGCCGATCAGCGGAGCCAACCAGGTGAGGGGTTTTCCTATACTTGCCCTATAGGGTTGACTGCGGATATGGATATATGGTTTGCCTTCTTGCCTATTTGTAGGAATTACATGTTAGATAACATGCTATTGTTGTTCCTAAATTACAGTATATGTGAAAACGTGCTATATGTGTGTATGTGAATGGTAAAAGCAATGGTGGCTCAAGGAGCCTTATATGGAAAGAAAGTCTTCGGGACCTAGATGATATTGGGGGTAGGATCGAGTCAACTTTATTTGTGAGAGTCTTGTGACATTATAAACCAACCTCATTGTTGATCACTTGAAAAGGGTGGTTGTGTATGTAACTTCTTAAAGGAGATGAACATAGGTGACTTGTTTTAAACCAAGAGCTTCCGTATTAGAAAACCACTTGGGAATTTAGAGTTGCCTAAGAAGAAGAGAAATGAGTAAGCAGCGGTCCATAGGGGTCATTTATGGTACAACTTGGGAACCGAGTCAATCATGGATAGTCCGGGTAGATTGAGTCTGTTTGTCTTGAGTCAACCCACAGAAATAGAAAGTATATGAGTACACCACATTGTGGCTATTGCCTTGGGTAAACCGAGGTCAGATGAGTCGCCGGCTATGCTCCAAGTGAAGTCTCGGGGCCAGACTACTGTTCCAAGTAAAGTCTTGAGACCAGGGGTTCCTAGAATGATCAACTAGGTTCCCATATTGCTCACGTGAGATATTGCCTTCGGGCCAGTTTATGATTACGGTTAATTGAATACGGGTGACCACATGGAATTATATGTTAAATCATGATATGATGTATGTGTGAATTTAAATGTATGTAAATCCATCAAATAAATTCTTTATTGTGAATATGATATATGTTAATTGCCTGACCACCTAATATATGAAAATTTAAACCTGTTATATGCGTATGTGCTTGTGATTGGCCCCTCTTCCCCAGTTGTAGTGGTACCCGCTACTACACCAGGGATGGGAAAGCCACTCACTGAGTCTGTTTGACTCACCCCAATGTTACATGTTACAGACACAGGTGGTATAGGCATCGGGAGCGCTTCCACTTCATCTCAGGGAGGTGGACAGACTTAGAGACCGCACGCATTGTTCGCATGGGTAGTATTGATATATGTATTTTGTCAGGATGTATATGTATATGATTCTTTTGGTATAGCATTATTTTGTACAGCTGCTATATGCATATATGTATATGTCACACTCTAGAACTGTTGGCTTCATACAAATTAAAGATTTGTCTTGTGGTTGGGAATATAGGTTGTGATATGTTGAATATCATGTGTATATATATATATATATATGAATGTCACTTCCGCATGTGAATAGGATAGATCACACGCACTGAGCGTGTGGTCAATATGTAAATTTATATATATGTGTGACTGAATACTTGATTGTATGAAAATATAGCTTCCGCATATGAATAGGATAGGTCACACGCATTGAGGCGCGTGATCAATATGTAAATTATATGCAGGTGTGTGATCGAATATATATGCTTGACTGTATATAGGGATTCTGCATGTGAATAGGATAGATCACCCGCCTTGAGGCGCGTGATCAATATGTATACTATATGTACGTGTGATTGATTATGTGTATATGTATAGACTGAAGCGGCGTTGTGCGAGCCGTGGATTGCGTGCTATTTAGGTCACCGGCTAGGGATGGCCATATATAACATATATTGTTTGTATTAGAAATGGGTAGTTATGCATATATAAAATGTAAATCAGAGATTAGAGGCTTACGGGATAGGGGAAATCCTACCTCCCGTGCCGGTCACGGACGCCCGGTAGGGGGTCGTGACAAAAAGCAAACAAATTCATAATATACTCAAACCCAAACTATTTAATTAAGACACAGATATTACATATTCTAAAACTCATACTGATCATATACCTGCCGATAGCTAGAAATTACATAATAGCAAATTAACTCGTCCATATATATATATATATATATATATATATCAAGAGTATTTTTTATACACAAACCTATAAAAGAAAGCAAGAAAAACGACTTCATATCACTTTCTTCAATAGCCTCACTTCAATTCTCTGAGATTATATATAATAAGCTTACTAAAGCTCTCTTGTCCTAAATGCATCAGCCTCAAGCAAATATATATGTAAGCTCATACTGATCATATACCTACAGATAGAAATTACATAATAGCACATTAACTAGTCCATATATATATATATATATATATATATATATCAAGAGTAATTTGTATACATAAAACCTATAAAAGAAAGCAACAAAAACCACTTCATATCACTTTCTTCAATAGCCTCACTTCAATTCTCTGAGATTACATATAATAAACTTATCAATGTTGTCTCCTCTCTTCTCCTGCATGCACCAACCACAATCTATCCGTTGTTGAATCTATTTGGAGATCTGTGCCAAAATACTTTTTCTTTTTAAAATATAAGATGACTTAGATCTCAAGACATATCTAACAGCTTGCAACTGGTGAGTTTGAGCTATGGATAGCTCCAAATACTCACCTTAATAATTAAATTGAAAGGAAAAACAAATTAATTATATATTTTAATTTATTTTAACCATGTCATTACTTATCAACGACAATTAACCCAGTCTTTTCCCATGCGGCCATAACTTCCAGCCGGGTAGAGTACAGTTTTTCTTCGGGGTCATAGTAGTACTGCAAAAAGATCTAGAAAGTTAATTTTCCATGTGTATATATATATATATATATATATATATATATGAATGGTTTTCCATGAATTCAATCATCAAACCCTAAGTTGGCAGATTCAGCAAAAAATTAAGAGCAAGAAGTGAAATTAATTAATCTAGAAAAATAGAAAAACAAAATCAAATTAATTAAAGGACAAATTGATCTTTTAATTAGAGCTCGACCTCTCTCTACCAAATCATTTTTTATCATCAGATAAATATTTTTTCGAGATTTGTAAATGAAAAAACCTACCATGTGCGGGTACCCGTTCATTTTTTTACTATCCGAATCTGAATCCGCCCATTACATCCAATACCTGAACCCTACCCGAATCCGAAAAAATTACATTTTCAATATCCGTATCCGAAAACTACCCGATACCCGAAACTACCTAATATCCGAAATGTCACGACCCCCTACCGGGCGCCCGTGACCGGCTCGAGAGGTAGAATTTCTCCAATCCCTTAAGCCTCTAATTCCTGATTGACATTCTTATATATGTGTAACTACTCATTTCTAATACAAACAATATAGTATTTATATGGCCATCCCTATCCGATGACCTAAGTAGCACACAATCCACGGCTCGCTCAACGCCGCTTCAGTCTATACATATACACATAATCAATCACACGTACATATAATATACATATTGATCACGCGCTTAAAGGCGGGTGATCTATCCTATTCACATGCAGAATCCCTGTGTACAGTCAAGCATATATATTCAATCACACACCTGCATAAAATATACATATTGATCACACGCCTCAATGCGTGTGACCTATCCTATTCACATGCGGAAGCCGTATTTTCACACAATCAAGTATTCAGTCACACATATATATATAGGTTTACATATTGACCACACGCTCAGTGCGAGTGGTCTATCCTATTCACATGCGGAAGTCACATCCATATATATATACACATGATATTCATCATATCATAACCTATGATCCCAACAACCAGACCAATCTTTAATCTGTATGAAGCCGACAGTTCTAGAGTATGACATATACATATATGCATATAGCAACTGTACAAAACAATGCTATACCAAAAGAATCATATACATATACATCCTGACAAAATACATATATCAATACTACCCACGCGAACAATGCGTGCGGTCTCTAAGTCTGTCCGCCTCCCTGAGACGAAGTGGAAGCGCTCCCGATGCCTATACCACCTGTGTCTGTAACATGTAACATTGGGGTGAGTCAAACAGATTCACTGAGAGGCTTTCCCATCCCTGGTGTAGTAGCGGGTACCACTACAACTGGGGAAGAGGAGCCAATCACAAACTCATGCATATAACGGATTAAATTTCCATATATTAAGTGGTCAGGCAATTAGCTTATATCATATTCACAATAAAGAATTTAAAGCATGGATTTACATACATTTAAATTCACACATACATCATATCATGATTTAACATATAATTCCATGTAGTCCCCTGTATTCAAGTAATCATAATAATAAACTGGCCCGAAGGCAATATCTCACGTGAGCAATATGGGAACCTAGTTGATCATTCTAGGAACCCCTGGTCCCAAGACTATACTTGGAACAATAGTCTGACCCCAAGACTTCACTTGGAGCAATAGCCGACGACTCATCTGACCTCGATTTGCCCAAGGCAATAGCCACGATGTGGTGAACTCATATACTCTATATTTCTGTGATTTGACCCAAGACAAGAGACTCAATCTATCCGGACCACCCGTGATAGACTCGGTTCCCGCGTTGTACCATAAATGACCCCTATGGACCACTGCTTGTTTATTTTACTCTTTCTTAGGCAAATCTAGATTTCCAAACAGTTTCTAATTTGGACTCTTTGTTCATGACAAAGTCACCTAGGTTTATTCTCTTTAAGGATTTACATACAAATCCACACCGTCCAGATAATAATTTACTCGATCCTACCCCTGATATCATCTAGGTCCGAGGACCTTCTTTCCATATAAGGCTCCTTGAGCCACCATTTGCTTCTACAGTTCACATATACACATACAACACGTTATCACATAAATTACAATTTAGGAACAACAATAGCAGGATATCTAACATGTAATTCCTACAAATAGGCAAGAAGGCAAACCATATATCCATATCCGCAGTCAACCCTATAGGGCAAGGATAGGAAAGCCCCTCACCTGGTTGGCCCCTCTGATCGGCTCTCGGTGCGCCCGAAAGTCCACTCACAGTATGGTGCCCTATACACATATACTTGGGAGATTCAGAGACTTGAAAATTCAACCACTATCGTGTACATGTAACGCTAATGCTCATGTTCTTTCTAATTAATTCCATAGACTAGTTGTTGGCTTGGAATGCCCCCAACTAGTTTTCGGAACACCTAGCATGCTTCTAATTCGTGTCCAACCCTCTCTTAATCACGCTATTCGGAAACGTTGAATTTGGGAATGCAAGGTTACCCAATTTCACCTCTATGTGTCCATGTGAAGTTCCCATTACCCAAGTCTTGAATTTATGGCCCAAGAGTCATAAATTCTACTTGTCCAAAATTTTCATTTATCAAAATAACCTTGAACACTTCACTTACACATGAATACACATACCCGAATACGCGTAAAATTAGAAAATTGTCTCTTTTTCCCCGAACGGGGTTCCGGGTGAGACGGGAATTACTCGGGTTTTCATCCCTCGTACATTCCAATAATTTTTAACAATTTTTATAATTATTATTCAACCTTTCAATGCACCCCAAGTCATTCCACAACACCCTTAAACCTTAACAACCACACTTTCCTACACTTTTTCCAACCCGGATAAATTCCATCAATTTGGTTCTGGTTCCTAAGCTTTCAACTCACTTCCTAACATGCATATACTTCAATTTAGGACCCAGAATACTCAGATTGAATCAATTGGGGTCTTTCCAAAAATCCCTAAAATTTATAAAATTGGAGTTTGAGAGTTTCGGGACTTCTCACCTCGATTCAACCGGTTAGAAGGACGATACGGAGTAGAGGAGACTCCCAGCTACCTTCCCCGGTGAAGAGACGGCGTTTTCCGGCGAGAAGCTCTCTTCCTCTTGTTTCTCTCTCTAACCCGAGCTCTCTCTCTCTCTAGCCACAAGGACGGTGACGGACGGCGAACTCCGGCCGGCTTCCTCCTCCGTGCGTTCGGCCAACCTCCACCCGTGGCGTCCGTCCAAGAGCTTCCTCCGGCCAAACGGTGTTTAGCCCCTCTCCCTCTCTCGTGCGTCCGTGCTTGAAGAAAGTGCCCAGCCTCACGGTTTGCTTTTTGTTTTCTTTCCTTCTTCTATACTCTTTTCTCTTATAATGTATATATATATATATATATATATATATATATATATATATATATATATATATATATATATATTTAATTAATATACATACATATCATCAAAAGTAAATGTCTGACAAGTAAATAACAATAAAAAAATATGTAGGATAGTATTATTTATTTGTAATAACAATAATTTTTATATATTATTATTTATTTATTTATTTATTTTAAAAAAATAAGAAGTAGGATAGTATTTATTTGTTATCTCATTTTTTTCACTTCTAAATTAATTTAATTTAATTTAATTTAATTGATGACGCTAGTTAAAATGTTCTCGGGTATTACACGAAATACCCGAAAAAATAACGGATATAGGATACTGGGTATCCTATAGTCAACTAAATTATCTGATATTCATTACCTAATATCCATCCACTAAATAAATTACTATAAAAATGTTAAATTTTCTAAGAAATAAAGATAATTTTTATAAATTAAAATTAATAATACTAATTTTGTTAATTCAACCATAAAATTTTATTTAATAAAATATATTATTTAATATTTAATATTATAATTTATAATATATATATATATTATTTTATATTTAAATATATATATATATAATTATTAATATATATAAAATATCATATTTAATATTATAATTTATACTATATATATATATATATAATTATTAATATATATAAAATATTATATTTAATTAATATATTATATAAAAGTGGATATCGGATATCGGATACCCTAACCACCCATTCAATCGGACGGATATAGGGTATCCGAGGCTAATATCCTAATCTGACCAATATCCAATGGGTATTTCCAATATCCGATATTCGAAATACCCGATACCCGATATCCGATGGATATCGGATATTTTTTCGGACGGGTACCCACGGATACTCGAAATACCCGTATCCATTGCCACCCCTACATGTAGACTCTTCCATGTTCCATGATGCGTTCCTCGGCGATCCAACCAGGGAGCAACCAGCTATGGCCGGGGTAATGAAGGTCTTGAAAATAGGAGATCGTGCCTGGGTGGATGCACGTGCGAGGGTGTTTGGAGATGTTCGCAAGAGTCGCCAACGAGATCGGCGAAGTTATCGCAGTCAACATACTGTTGTTTCTCCTTTGGTCATCATTGTTGTTTTGGTCGCCACCAGCTGCTGCAGTAGAAGCTATTGTTGAGTTCTGTTTAGTCTTCACAGAGAGAGAGTGATAGAGAGAGAGAGAGAGAGAGAGAGAGAGAGAGAAAGAGACACAGAGAGAGAGAGAGAGAAATGAAGTATAATGTTATGTTTAACTTCCTTATATGATAAAATTAATGTCTCCTTTGTGATATTTATATATAAAGAATATCTTGATATATATTTAAACAAATCAAATTTGTGGAGTTAATTCACTATTTATTTGTTTCAGAGCCACTCCATAAAAATTTGTTTTCTACTTTGTCCTTATGAAGTTAAATATATACTTGGGCAAGATTTATATGCACCAATTCTTTATCTTTTTGTTATCAGATTCTCTAATTAAAATAAAATATGTAAAATTTTTTGTTTGAAAGAACCAAAGTTGTATAAATATACACATGTTGATTTTTTATTGAATATTTTATGGCCAAAATATAAAAACTGCACTTAAATTTTGTTCCATATATATTATAGTATGTTAATTTTTGTCATGCAAAAGAAAATTTTCAAATTACTTTATTTGGTTTGAAGTTTTAGTTTATGCATTAATTATGTACGTTATGCTAAAATTAATTAAGCACGTGCGTAAGTTAAAGATTATGTATAATACAATGTTTTAACGTGAAATTTCTAATGCAAGCCATGCAAAATAACAAATTGCAAGTCGAGCCAAGCTAAGCCAAGTCGGCCACCTATTCTGTAGAAATGACAAAAAAATTTTTGTATGTATATATAGGACAAATTAAATACAATATTAATTATGAAATTATATCTAACACTCTTATACTAGTAATGAAGGAACCAAGAAATTAAATACAATATTAATTATGAAATTATATCTAACGCTCTTATACTAGTAATGAAGGAACCAAGATAAAGAGTATATGTAAATAATTAGTAATTGAATGAAATTATTAAGTATTAATTAATGACACAATAATTAAAATTTGAACAATATTGTTTTGTTATGGAAGGATGGGAAAGAAAAGAAAATCATTAGAGATAGTTCTATTAGTAAATATGTAAAATTCCTAGAGGAGCTAGAAATAAATAAATAAATAAAAGTGAGCCCTTGTCCTAAAAATAAAATAATTTGGGTGTAAAATTAAAATGTAACGCTAGATTCCCGAGTTAGTTCAAGACCATATATTTATGAATGCATGTATAACCGTTTCTGTGTTTCTTTCTTGAACTGGAGCTTTGGATCATGTATTACACAGACCAGTGCGGCCCCACTGCTACTACCCAATCAGAATGCGATTCTAGAACCTACCTTCACCTTCAAATTAAAATGTGAAAGTGCTTCACATGTTTTGTTCATATAAGAAAAATTTGTGTGATCAAGAGATGCACTTTCGGATCTGGTGATGTAGAATATCAAATCGAACAAAGAGAGAAAAATACAATAAAGGTGGGACCTATATGTGGAACTCACCATGTGTGTTTCTTTTTCGACTGAATTCATTGATATGCTTCTTCATATATCAATTTTGAAAATTTTATTTAAAAATTAAAATAGAAGTATTTTTGTTCTTTAGAAAAAATACTTTTTCTTAATCTTTAATTAGAGTGTCAATTTTAACAATTTTTTGAAAAACAAATTATGTGCGATCTTTTGTATATTTGATATTTATTATAATTAGGTTCTTTAAGATATAATAATAAATCTATTTGGTGATATCTCTTTAATAGATATATAGCTAGATGAATAGGTAATAAATTATATATAATAAAAAAGTAAATTTTTATTGGATAAATTAAATGTTGGTCATAGTTTTAAATAAGCTTAATATGTGCCGTAAAAATAATATATATATATATATATATATATGATTAAATAGGCTGTATTTATTTTTATGTGAATCATTGTTTTTACTTTATGACAATGAATTATATGAGATTTATTTTAATTGTAAACTGATTTATTTATAACCAAATATTTTTTGACCACATTTTTATTGGATAGATATTGACCATTGGATTTATTATAAGTTATCCAATTACAAAATTCCTAATATGCATCATCATTTATATCGCTTAAATTTTTTTCCAAGTATGCATTTTCGGATGCAAATCATAGAAATTAAGTTTTTTTTTAAGACAAAACTCGATTAGGGTGTGTGTATATATATATATAGGGTTTAAATGAATATGTAAAACTAGTAAAAAAACTTATACTCACTCATTGTTAATTATTCTTAAAATTTATAATTATTTGAAAATAGCACAACTCATTAATCTCATAATTATATTGTCCTTTTTTAAAAGTTTTCTCTTTATATATTTCATTTTTATTAGAGAATAAGATAAATATATACAAAAAATTGTGCCTATATCTAACCCTTTAATTTTTTTTTTCATTCTAAATGTTTTTATTGATTAATTTCGTTTTATAACCCTTTGAAACTTTTTAAACTATAGTTTTTAATCATGAATGTTATTAATATTATTTAAAAAGTAATTTAATTGTCTTTCCGTATATATATATGATCAACCAATAAAAATTAGAGAGTATAGATATAGAAATAAAATTGACCAAATAGATACTTTTTGTATGTTGTATCAATAATAATTATATATATATATATATATATATATATATTTTCATATTCAATATTGTTTAAAAGATTAAAAAAATAAACACAAGTATTATAAACATGGAGAAAAGTTTAGTATTACCGTACTACTGAACTTCAGTGCATCCCTCAAATCATGTAGTGTCATTTGTTAATATTAATAAAAAAATCACATTAATAAGGACCCACCTTGAATGGATTAGGACCAACTAATTAGAGGGATGTACTGAAGTTTAGTGCTACATACTAGTGAACATCAAATCTATAAACCTATGTGTTTATGTGCGGACGACGGCACTCATTATCAACTTAGGATTCTTCTCCAAATTGTAACTTCTCCCACATGATCAATTCTCTCTTTATAATCTCACCATGAAAGCACCCTTAATAGTTTATGTAACATTCATATACACATTAGTGTGCTTAATAGTATATTATGGCGCATTATGATGTCCTTAATGTTACTCTATGTTTAAAGTCCTATAAATAGAAGGATATTATACACAAGGATGAATAATTATGAATAATAATTTTGTGCATCTCCCTTATATTTTTTTGGTAAGTGTCTAAATTCTTTGTTTTACTTTATTTCATAAATTTAAGGTTGCCTAGTTTGGTGAGTTGTAAGCAATCCATTCAAAAATTACTATTGCCTAAAATAATGAATCATAAATTATATAGATTTAGGGCACGTTCTTTAGACAGAAAGGGAAAGGGAAAGAGAAACGGAAAGGGAGTAGGTTTGATGTGTTTGGTAGTAAAAATTTGGAATGAAAATAGAATGTGAATGTATTAAAATTACCACTTTACCCTCTATCGGACGTCCGTGACCGGCACGGGAAGTAAGATTTCTCCTATCCCGTAAGCCTCTAACCTCTGTTTGAGATTTCCACATGTTTATAACTACCCTTTTCTAATACAAACAATATATAACATATATGGTCATCCCTTTCCGGTGAACTAAGCACTTTGCAATCCATGGCTCGCTCAACGCCGCTTCAGTCTATACATATACACATATTCATTCATAAGTACATATAATATACATATTGATCACGCGCTTCAGGGCGGGTGATCTATCATATTCACATGCAGAAGTCCTGTATACAGTCATACATATATTCAATCACACACTTACATATAGTTTACATATTGATCACACGCCTCAATGCGTATAATCTATCCTATTCACATGCGGAAGCCATATTTTCACACAAACAGGTATTCAATCACACATACATATAATTTACGTATTGATCACACGCCTCAATGCGTGTGACCTATCCTAGTCGCATGCAGAAGTCATATACGTATATACATGATAAATATTATATCATAGCCTATATTCTCATCACCAAGACCTAACATTAATCTGTATGAAGCCGACAATCCTAGAATTCAAGTGTGACATATATATATACACAGCAGATGTAAACGTACATACGCCACGCCCAAAAAGGATTCATATATATATATATACATCACAACATTTATACATAATCAAAATAACTATCGACAGGAACAAAGCATGCGGTCTTTAGAGTTGTCCGCCTCCTTGAGAAGAAGTGGACGCGTTCCCGACTCCTGAACCACCTGTATCTGAAACATGTAAACAGGGGGTGAGTCGAACAGACTCAGTGAGAAGCTCCCCCATCCCTGGCGTAGCAGCGGGTACCACTACAGCTGGGGGAAGGGAGCATCCACAACCACATGCGCATGAAACGGATTTGTATTATGATCTTTAACGTGATCAGGCAATCAGTAAATCATATTCACAATTTAAAATCCTATTTCATGCTTCTAACATATTTATTAATCCGCATGTAAATCAATCATAAACATATAACATATGGTTCCATAGATAACATATATTTGTGCACGTAGGCACTCACTTTCTGTCTCCCGCATTACGCTAAGAGAAATACTGGTCCGAAGGCAAGTTCATGTACGAACCTGGTTGATCACACCAGGAACTTTCTGACTCCAAGGAATGCTTAGAGTAATAGCCGGCAACTCGTCTGACCTCAGTTTTAACCAAGGTAATGGCCACTATGTGGCATACTTGCTGACGTCATAATCTTGTCTGTCTGATCAAGATGACTGACTCGATCTACCCGGACAACCTAAACAAACTCAACTAACATATTTAACCTTGAAAGACACCCTATGAGAACTAGTTGAATATTATACGTGATTACTAGTTAGGCCTAGTTTCTCCCTTTTCAATTATGCATCACTCTCACTCACACTTAACAACCTAGGTTCATTTTCCTCAATGTACCATACGGTCAAACCCTTTGCACGATGATCAATTTAAATGGGTTTCTAATATTAATGAACTCTCAGATATGAAATTCCAACTCAATCCTACCCACGGTATCATATAAGGCTCGGTGAGCCACAATAGCACATATACCCCTTGTGATTAATCATATAAGCACATATACTATTCCACATTGACTACTTACTTGCAAATCATACACGCGTAACAAAAATTTATTCATATAAATATATTCCATATATCAATTTGCACAAAATAGAGCAAACCACATTTTCCACGTAGTCATCCAACCCTGTGGGGCAGGGATGAGAGAGCCCCTCACATCGTTGGCCCTGCTGATCAGTACTCGGAGTGCCTGAAGCTCCAATCACTCTGTGGTGCCCTATACACATTATATTTAAGAAATTTAGAACGCGTAACTAAGCATCCACCATGCACGTGTCATGCTAATGCTTATGCACCCTTTAGCTATTTTCCAAGAATTAATTATTTAGTTCGTTACGTCGTCTTATTTGCTCTTTCTGAAAGTCCGGAATGCCCCATATTCGACTTTCACACTTTCGAGCCATTTAGAACCTCTAATTGCTTAGGTTAGAGATTTCCACTTTGTCTGAATTTCCCTTCAAGTGTTCATATAGGTATTTAACTAATAAAAGAATTAAATTCACGGTTTAAAAGGGGCTTTAGCTTACTCATTCCACTGTCTCCCTTATTCGCCGAGTAAAAGCTTAATTATTACCTTTTTAATTATACATAAACATATAATTGGGTATAATTAGAGCCTTGGAACCAATTTAGCGGGTCTTAGGTGTCCACCACGGACTAGACCGAGGTGTCCAACCCACCGCACAACTCCCTACGGCACTGTGGCTTAGTATTTCACCTCTTTTTCACCGGATTGGGTTCTGATTGAGACGGTAAATACTCGGGCTTTATTCCATTGATTATCTCCAGCACTTATAACACTTATACTACTCCAATCCAAGCCTAAACATGGATCAAACTATCAATTTCGAATTTTAGAGCAATTTCGTAACCCAATTTTTCCTAATTTCCATACCCGGTCAATTCCTACGGTCTTACTTCGATTCTGAACCTCCCTAAGCTTTCAATAACACCCACTAAGCTCAACTTTAACCCCGGAATGCCCCGATTGGAAGTATTTGAAGAATTCATAAAATATCCAAAATTGGAGAAATTGGGGTTTGAGAGATTTGGGGCTTTCTTACTTGATTTCAATCGGATAGAAAGCTTGTGAGTGATGAAAGAAGACTCCGATCACCGGCACACGTTTTTCAGCGTGAAACCGGCTAGAACTTCCCGTCGAGCTTCTCCTCTTCTTCTCGTGTCCTTGTGCGTCTCGGTTTGCTTCTGCTTATATTTTTTTTGTGCGTTTTGCTTTAGTGTGTTGGCTGCTTGCTTTTGCTTTATTATTTATTTATTTTCTTTAGGTATGTTAGCGAAAGGCTGAATGGGTGTGCGTGCGTTTTTTGTGAGTGTGTGTTGCTATTATATATATATTTGTGTAATTAAGTTATAATGGAAGGGCATGGGGTCACGGTTTGGCCCCACCCCCCATTATTCTAATATATATATATATATATATATATATATATATATATATATATATGGTACATAAAAGTTTAGGTGGGGGTAAGCACCGGTATCCCACCAGGGTCTGGAAAGACCTCCCAACCTCTTTGAGGATTTATGGGAGGATTTACATATCACCCACCAATAAGGCCCTCACATCGGTCAGAGGGTTCGAACCCTCGCCCTTGTGGGGTAAGAGCCCGAATCTTAACCAACTGTGCCACTCCTCATTGGCTCTCTCTCTCTCTCTCTCTCTATATATATATATATATATATTATTAGAAAACTTATTTACTTGTTATATCCTCTTTTTCCCTTATGCTTTTTAGTCCTCTTTTCTTTTAGGTCCTAGACAAATTATAAGTATCTCATATTACTTTCTTCTTTATTCTATTTTTAACCCTATAATTCTTTATTTTAATTTATTTTTCTTTCTGAAAGAAAAATAAATTTAATAAAAAATGAAAATAATTAAATCTAAATATCTCGGATATTACAATCTTCCCCCCTTAAGAAATTCGGTCCCTGAATTTTAACAATATACTAACCTTAGTCTTGAAACAGTTGAGGATACGTCTTGCGCATCTCACCCTCGACCTCCCATGTGGCTTCTTCGGTCGAGTGGTTTCTCCACAGAACTTTAACCAATGGAATCTCCTTCGTTCTGAGTTTCTTCAACTGCCGATCTAAGATTTCCACTGGCTCCTCTTCATATGTCAGATTTTCGGTTAGTTTCACGTCTTGTGATTGAATCACGTGTGAGGGATCGGGAAGATATTTCCGAAGCATCGATACATGAAAGACAGGGTATACCCCCTCTAATTCCGTAGGCAATTCCAACCGATACGCTACATTCCCAACTCGTTCTAGGATTTCAAACGGTCCGATATACCGAGGACTTGGCATCCCCTTTTTACCGAACCACATCACGCCTCTCATCAGTGATATTCTCAAGAACACCTGTTCACCAATGGAAAACTCAAGTTCTCTCCTTCGATTGTCTGCATAGGATTTCTGCCTACTCTGAGCCGTTAACAATCTCTCCCTTATGCACTTCACCTTTTGTAAGGCATCTTGTAACAATTTTGGGCCGACTAGACTAGCCTCTCCGACCTCGAACCACCCAATCGGGGATCTGCACCTACGACCGTACAGAGCCTCGAAAGGTGCCATTTGGATACTCGCTTGATAACTGTTATTGTAAGCAAACTCAGCCAACGGTAAATACCTTTCCCAACTTCCGTCGAAATCCATAATACACGCTCGAAGCATGTCTTCAAGGATCTGAATGGTTATTTCTGATTGCCCGTCAGTCTGTGGGTGGAACGCAGTACTCTAATCAACTCTAGTTCCCAACACTTCCTGCAATGACTTCCAAAACCTGGAAGTGAACTGTGGCCCTCTATCAGATATTATGGACACTGGCACACCGTGCAATCTAATGATTTCTTATAGATAAATCTGTGCATATTGACTCACTCCGTAAGTGGTCTTAACTGGCAGAAAGTGCGCGGACTTAGTCATGCAATCCACTATCACCCAAACCAAATAATATCCAAATTGAGATTTTGGCTACCCTGTTACAAAATCCATCGTTATCCTCTCTCATTTCCACTCAGGTATTTCTATATGTTGTAACGTTCCGGCGGGCTTCTGGTGTTCAGCCTTGACTTGCTGACACACTAAACACCTGACTACATAGTTTGCAACATCCTTCTTCATGCCATTCCACCAGTACAACTGTTTCAGGTCATGATACATTTTATTAGCTCCTGGATGGATTGTATAAGCTGTCCGGTGTGCTTCTTCAAGGATTCTTTCTTTCAAGTTATCAACCATAGGGACACACAATCGTCCCGCCAACCGAAGTATCCCGAAATCATCCATAGAGAATCGGACGTCGTCCCCTTTCTCTTTAGTTACAACATCCCTGATTTGCTTGAGATTGGTATCTTCATCCTGTCTAGCCTTCACTTCTTCTACCAGAGAGGACTTAGCTTGCAAATGGGCTAAAAGTGAGTTAGAACTCCCAATCTCAAACTGATTCCCCGTCTGTTCTAGCTCGTGCAACTCTCTGATCAACGGTCTTCTTTCTTCACTTATATGAGCAAGACTGCGCATGGATTTCCGACTCAGAGCATCGGCAACCACATTAGCCTTTCCTGGATGACACAAGATCGTGCAGTCGTAGTCCTTCAACAACTCTAACCATCGGCGTTGTCTCAAGTTCAAGTCTTTCTGCTCAAAAATGTATTTGAGGTTTTTGTGGTCTGTATAGATTTCACAAGTCTCACCATATAAGTAATGTCCCCATATTTTCAAAGCGAATACTACAGCCGCCATTTCGAGGTCGTGAGTCGGGTAGTTCTTCTCATGTTTCCTCAGTTGTCGCGATGCATACGCAATCACCTTGCCATGCTGTATCAAGACACACCCTAACCCGATCCTCGACACATCACACTATACCACATAGCCTCATGTGCCTTCAGGTAATGCCAACACCAGAGCGGTAGTGAGGCTGTCTTTCAGCTTCTGAAAACTCTGCTCACACTTATCATCCCATATGAACTTCACTCCCTTCTGAGTCAACTTAGTCATAGGTGCAACAACCTTAGAGAAGTCCTGCACAAATCTTCTATAATATCCAGCCAAGCCCAAGAAACTGCGAATTTCAGTAACCGAGGTAGGCTGAGACCAATTCTTCACCGCTTCTACCTTACTTGGATCGACGTGGATTCCCTCTGATGATACCACGTGATCCAAAATGGCAACTTTGTCTAGCCAGAATTCACACTTTGAGAACTTGGCATACAATTTCTCCTCTCTCAACTTCTGCAATGCTAATCTCAAGTGTTCTGCATGTTCTTCAGAGTTCTTAGAATAAACCAAGATGTCATCAATGAAGACAATGACAAATCGGTCCAGAAATGGTTTAAAGACCCTGTTCATCATATCCATGAACGTCGTAGGAGCATTAGTTAATCCGAAAGACATCACTAAGAACTCGTAATGTCAGTATCGGGTTCGGAATGCGGTCTTAGGTATATCTGATTCTCGAATCTTTAATTGATGATACCCAGATCACAAATCAATCTTGGAAAACCGCTTTTCGCCCTGCAACTGATCAAATAGGTCATCTATCCTTGGCAGTGGGTATTGATTGCGGATCGTCACCTTATTTAACTTCCGGTAATCGATACACAACCGCAAAGAACCGTCCTTCTTCTTCACAAAAAGGACCGATGCACCCCAAGGAGAGAAGCTGGGTCTTATAAAACCCTTGTCAAGCAATTCTTGCAATTGTGTATGTAGCTCCTTTAATATTTTCGGAGCCATCTGATAAGGTGGTGTGGAGATAGGCTGGGTGCCAGGTTGCAGCTCAATTTCAAATTCAATCTCACGATCGGGCGGCAACCCCGGCAATTCTTTTGGAAATACATCCAAGAACTCTCGCACTACCGGTACTTGAGTCGGTGAAAGTACTGTTTTCGTGATATCTTGGACCAAGGCCAAATACCCCTTGCATCCCTTTGCAAGTAACTTGGATGCCTTCAAAGCCAAGATCAAGCTTGGACATGGTGCAGCTCCGTCACCCCGTATCACAAAAGGCTCATCGTTTAGCATATTGAACTTCAAGCATTTAGCCCTGCAGTCCACAACCGCATGGGAAGACGACAACCAATCCATTCCGAGGATCACATCAAGGTTAACCATACACAGCAACCGAAGGTCTACCAGAGTCTCATAGCCATCGACCTCCACAATGCAAGACTTGTGCACATACTCTACTTGTACCGATTCTCCCATTGGAGTAGAGACCAGTACTGTTTCTTCCATTCTAGATGGACTTTTGTTGAATTTAGAGGCAAATGCATGCGACACATAAGAATGAGTGGAGCCGGAATCAAATAAGACTCGTGCTTCAAGAGAGCAAACAATAAGGGTACCTGTCACAACTACATTTGATGCATGAGCGTCTTGCTGAGAAAGTGCAAATACCCTCGCTTGTCCTCCACCTACTGCCCCTGGCCCTCTACCACTAGATCCTGCACCACGGCCTCTAGCTATACCTGTACTTGTTGTCTGTGGTGGTACGGTTCTCACTAGTGGGGCTGGAATAGGTGTACCCCTTGGCGTCGGATTGATTCTCACACTTGTACCCTCTTTTCTCTTTGGACACTCTCTAGCCATATGGCCCACCTGGCCGCAGTTGTAACACCCACCTGTCAGTCTCCGACATATTCCAAAATGAAATCTGTCGTAAGTCGCACACTGGGGCCTTGTCTTACCGGCATTTCCACCCCCTTGCACTCTCTGTCCCCCTTCAAAATTACTTCTTGTACCTGTTTCATGGGTGGTGGTTGAGGATTGTCCCCTGCGGACCCTGAGTATCCTGCACCTCCACCTGTTGCCTTCCTTTTCTTACTTCCACCTCCTTGGTTGTCACTGCCTGTAATTAACTTGACCTTGGGATCAATAGAAGTCCCGTACCTCTTCCTGGTTTCAATCATCCTGGCACAGTCTGCTGCTTGAGCTAAGGTCTCAAATTGTCTTCTCTGGGGTAACAAAGCAATAAATAACGGCTTCGTGAGACGGTGTATGAACCTCTTGATCCTCGTCTCTTCATCAGGAACCAACTCAGGTGAGAATTGAGCTATTTTGTAAAAAGTAATTCATACTCCGTCACGGTCATATTAGGCATCATCCACAACTCCTCGAATTGTTGACGCTTCGCATCTTTGGTGCCTTCAGATAAAAACCGACCCAGAAATTCCCTCTGAAAATCTTCCCAAGTCATCGGTGCCACTCTTCTTGAATACCTCGTCTGTACGGACTCTATCCATACTCTAGCAGCTCCCCTCAGCTGGAATGAAGCTAATTCCACTAGCTCATTCTTGAGCACCTTAGCATGTGCCCAATTCTGACTATGTCTCTCACAAAGTACTGCGGGTCCTCTTTCTCACTAGTTCCACAGAAAGTGGGTGGATGAAGCTTCAGATATTTTGAAATTGGCAGTTCTCTGGGTGCTACCCGTGGCTCACGAGGCATTTCCTATGGTTGTTGCCATTCCCTATCCTCTTCCTCAACAACCTCCATCTCTTGATTGCTAGGAACTCTCTCTTGTTCTTCCTCGCCGACTACTAACCGACGTACTTCCCTCTGTATTTGTCTCGTCATCTCTTCTCTTAGTTCCTAAAATCCTGCCATGAGCATTTCCGCCACGGAAGGTGCACCTGTCTCTACTTGAGGTTGGGGTTCCAGTGACTGTCTCCTCTCTTCCCCTCTCACTTGTGCTCTCCCTTGACCTCGAGCACGACCTCTACCTCGGCCTCGGGCGGGTATTCCCTCCTCCCGAACTGATTCTCGATTAATTTCAGCAAGAGTTCTCCCACCACCCATAGTTTGTCTCGTGATCGGTGGCATCCCTATACTGCACAAAGACCACACCTAATGAGTACACGCATATTAATGATATTTCATATCAAATAGAGTAGAAAGAAAGGCTGACACAATTTCCTGGGTACTTCCACAAGTGCCTTTTTACTCCCACGTTGTGCCCGGGTTCACAACGAGGCGTAAACTGACACCCGGTCATACCTATGGCTTCATACAATTTAAAGATAACCTGGCTCTGATACCAAGTTTGTCACGACCCCCTATCGGACGTCCGTGACCGGCACGGGAAGTAGGAATTCTCCTATCCCGTAAGCCTCTAACCCCTGACTGAGATTTCCACCTGTTTATAACTACCCTTTTCTAATACAAACAATATATAACATATATGGTCATCCCTTTCCGGTGACCTAAGCAGTTTGCAATCCACGGCTCGATCAACGCCGCTTCAGTCTATAGATATACACATATTCATTCACAAGTACATATAATATACATATTGATCACGCGCTTCAGGACATATAGTTTACATATTGATCACACGCTTAACCTAAACAAACTCAACTAACATTTTTAACCTTGAAAGACGCCCTATGAGAACTAGTTGAATATTATACGTGATTACTAGTTAGGCCTAGTTTCCCCCTTTTCAATTATGCATCACTCTCACTCACACTTAACAACCTAGGTTCATTTTCCTCAATGTACCATACGGTCAAAACCTTTGCACGATGATCAATTTAAATGGGTTTCTAATATTAATGAACTCTCAGATATGAAATTCCAACTCAATCCTACCCACGATATCATATAAGGCTCGGTGAGCCACAATAGCACATATACCCCTTGTGATTAATCATATAAGCACATATACTATTCCACGTTGACTACTTACTTGCAAATCATACACGCGTAACAAAAATTTATTCATATAAATATATTCCATATATCAATTTGCACAAAATAGAGCAAACCACATTTTCCACGTAGTCATCCAACCCTGTGGGGCAGGGATGAGAGAGCCCCTCACATCGTTGGCGCTGCTGATCAGTACTCGGAGTGCCTGAAGCTCCAATCACTCTGTGGTGCCCTATACACATTATATTTAAGAAATTTAGAACGCGTAACTAAGCATCCACCATGCACGTGTCATGCTAATGCTTATGCACCCTTTAGCTATTTCCAAGAATTAATTATTTAGTTCGTTACGTCGTCTTATTTGCTCTTTCTGAAAGTCCAGAATGCCCCATATTCGACTTCCACTTGTCTGAATTTCCCTTCTTGTGTTCATATGGGTATTTAACTAATAAAATAATTAAATTCACGGTTTGAAAGGGGCTTTAGCTTATTCATTCCACCGTCTCCCTTATTCGCCGAGTAAAAGCTTAATTATTACCTTTTTAATTATACATAAAAATATAATTGGGTATAATTAGAGCCTTGGAACCAATTTAGCGGGTCTTAGGTGTCCACCACAGACTAGACCGAGGTGTCCAACCCACCGCACAACTCCCTACGGCACTGTGGCTTAGTATTTCACCTCTTCTTCACCGGATTGGGTTCCGATTGAGACGGTAAATACTCGGGCTTTTTTCCCTTGATTATTTCCAGCACTTATCACACTTATACTACTCCAATCCAAGCCTAAACATGCATCAAACTATCAATTTCGAATTTTAGAGCAATTTCCTAACCCAATTTTTCCTAATTTCCATACCTTGTCAATTCCTACGGTTTTACTTCGATTCTGAACCTCCCTAAGCTTTCAATAACACCTACTAAGCTCAACTTTAACCCCGGAATGCCCCGATTGGAAGTATTTGAAGAATTCCTAAAATATCCAAAATTGGGGTTTGAGAGATTTGGGGCTTTCCTATCCTTCCCCTCCCTTCTCTTGTAATCACTCCCCTTCCATTTTTCTCTTAATTTTCAAACAAACCCTAAAACAAGAAATCATATGGCCAGGCCCAATTCATAACCCTTAGTTTTAGGGCAAGGCCCATACCAGAGACTAGATCCCTGGCTCCACTCTGGTCTTATTTGATTATTTTTTTAGAACAATTATGTTTGTAAGTGTTTTAAAAATCGAATCAGAAAAACTTTTAGGTCACGGGATGATTGGTTTAATTGGTTGAACCATATGGTGTCATAAATATAAAAATAATTAAATAATTTTAATATCAACAATATATTATATAATATAAAAATTATATTTTTATTAATGAATTTTAAATATAATAAGTAATTTACATGATTCAGCTATATATGTATATATATATAAATAACAGGCTCAAATAACAATTGAATCATTTATATTATTTACACACCATATTAGTGGCTTCATAATCATATAAAACTCAAAATTATAAGATACACAATGCATATAGTCAAATCTACTCCAAATGCTTTTTCAATGTTGGTATGCATATTTATTTTGTCCAATAATATTTTGCTGTTATTTCTCTCGTCTTATATATTAAGAATTGAGGATATTTTTTTATAAGGAATTTAAGTCACAGCAGACTTGGCATAAATTCTTATCAAATTAGAGTATTAAGGTAAAATTCTCTCTTAATCTTACTAATATAATGTATGAAACTTAACAAAATTAAAATTTACAGTACTAAATGGCAATTCCAAACAGATAATAACCAAACGATTTTTTATAATTCCAATATGCATAAAAAATTTATTTGATATGTCGACGGATGATATTTATATCATGAAAGAGATATATAAAAAAAAACCCGAATGCATAGAAAGTATTTTGATTGGAGATTTCTAATTTTTCTCTAAAAAATAAACTGAATTAGTGATTATTATTTTACACTTAATAAAAAATTCAACACATCCAATAAAAAACTATCCAAAAAGAATCTTTTAAAAACTAAATTAGGGGCACGTTCTTTACGTAAAAAAGGAAAAGGGAAAGGGAAAGAGAATGAGAATACATTGATTGTATTTAGTAGTAAAAATTTGAGAATGAAAATGGAATGAGAATGTATTAAAATTACCATTTTACCCCTTATATTAAAATATTAAAAAGAGAAAGATGTTATGATTGTGTCAAATCAAATGATATATGTCACGACCCCCACACGGAGGCACGTGACCGGCACAGACAGATGGTCAAACCCTGAGTCTGTTAGCCTTAACACCTATTTCATTTAACTATCATTCCTATTCGCGTACACACATCATCAATATATATGGCTCACATCTCCTATGTGGCCAATCTTACACCTGCAATCCACAGCCAAGTGCTACTTCAGTTTATATGTATACTCAAACACACATAATATATATATCTGTCATATACGTTGCCACACACTCCGGTGTGTGACATATCCTATTCACATGCAAATTCGTATACATACTAATAATTAGTCCCCCAAAATAATCCAGTCTTTAAGTATGTGGAGCTGACAAGTCTAGAGTATAATAACCAAAAAGTGTAATCAATTCATTACAATATCCAAAATAAAATCAAAGCCACCCACGGAGACAGAATGTGAGTGCTAGCAAAACGTCGCCTTCACTGAGCCGACGTGGAAGCCTGACCAGTACCTGTATCTGAAAAAGTAAACCACTAGAGGGTGAGTCAACGACTCAGTGAGTGACTCTCCCATCCTAGGCGTAGTAGCGGGTAACACTACGACTGGGAAGGGGAGAAACCACATTCACATACGCATACACTTCAATTCATCTTTGATAATTATATAATTGTTCTCAAGTAATAGAACATGTACAAACTCTACTTTAATCGTACCACAACATACATTAATCATGCATACTGACATACGTGTATCGAGAAGCACCGAACACATAGATTAACATTCAAGTGCAGTTCACCCGCCAAACTTACGTACCTTTGGTTATCTTGTTGCCGCCGTGACGTGTCAGTCCTCCCTATCTATCCCGATGCACTATAAGACTTAACCCATCGTCATGGTCGGTTGGATTTGAAATATAGTAATTTAAAAACTAGGTTCCCTCAACACCACGTCAAGACAACAATCGACGTCATCACCTTCTTTTTATGAAAATAACTTTGTCTTGACGTCACGTGAGGATACCGGCCATCGTCATGGCATGTTCAAAGAAAAGGAAATCTAGTCAGAGTGCATACCAAGGACATTGAGGGTTTACACTAATGTTGAGTACCTATACGCTCGGTATCTTACATCGATACGCATAGGCACACGACCCATTCCGGGACCGTCTCCAGGGAATGTTGTGTTCGATGGCGCACCCCGACACCAACCCACCGAGGTGTCCATCTACATCGGCACTTTCCGGACCATCGTCTCGGGAAGCCCGCTTGGTTCAATCCGGACCAACTGAACGGATTAACCAACTAGTAATGGTGGCATACTCCGGACCGGCTCAACAGACTATCCACAAGTGTATATATACATAAAGGCAATTTTGAACCTTACCCGACGAAATGCCAACATGAAGGTACTTTCCGAACCTGACCCGACGGAAAGCCCTTACCCTTGGTACCATACATGTTATTGCCATAATTCTCGGGTCAAGCACATATGTGCGCGGAATTCTTCATCGTCACCCATATGTACTTGATCCACCATATTTCCACTTTAACAATCACAAACAATTCATTGTACAAAATTCCAACAATTGCCAACATAATGACAGAGTATTACTAGCAAACATAAAATTAAATATTTACAAACATTTAAGTATAAGCAAGCCCACAAATCAAGGTTATCATACAACCCTTGGGGCTAGGATGGAAGGGTCCCTCACCTTGGCCGCTTTACTTAGTAACCCTTGAGCACTCTTGTCTCCAAGGAAGTACTTGAGTCCTAACAAATAGAACCACACAAATTAAACTACTTATCTACACATGTGTGTAGCTAATTTTCCATAAACTCCATATTAACCAATTTTCCACTTCTACACATATCAATGCCTAAATTCCAGTACCTAAGCTATGGTCATCATTTGGGAGTTGGTTTTAGTTCAAAAATAAATTTTACTTTAAAAAATCATATTCAAAAGTTTGCACACCATCTAGCTCCATCAATGAAGAGTTTTTGCCAAATATAGAAGTTTTACTCATTTCTTCAAAATTCATAAATCACCATCCCAATCATTGCGCATTCTTCCAAATCATCTAAAATGCATAAACATATCATTTAGAGTTCATACATATCAACAATTTCAAAGAAATCAAAAATTCCAAAAATTTTCACAAAAATTCGTCCAACATGAACCCTAGGTTGAAATCCTCCAAAGAAATCATTATTGGGATGTTTTCTATGTTCCAAAAAGAGTCCTAGGTTGATATACTATTCATTAGCAACTCATTCCAACAAGAAAATCATGATTTAAGAGGTGGAGACATGATTTTTGGAGCTTACCTTAAGGAAATTCGAAAATGGAAGTTTGGAGAAGTTGCCCAAGCTCCTTGAGGCTCAACAATGGTGGAGGAGGCTTGAAGAAACTTATGAATGATGATTGGAAGCAAAGGAAGTGATTGGAAGTGGGAGATTTTGAGATTTTTCCCTTTGTCTTTCACATAAGAATGAAAAAGTGAAGAAAATAAGAAGAGGAAGAGAAATAGTGAGTGGCGTGCTGCTGCCTCGGTTTATAAATTGGGTTTGAGCATTTAAGGGTAGTTTGGACAATTGACAACTTTTGGGGTATGGTGAAATAGGATTTTGATTGGATTTTCTTAACTATATTTGTTTGTAGGTAAGAATAGGAAACTTTTGCAATTTTTGGATAATCATAAGCCTATTAAAAATATCTGTCGTTGAGTGTCTTACAGATGAAAATTTCCTACCCAGTATAATTTTTATTTTCGAAAAATTCTCAAATTTAAACTATAAGCTTTGAATAATTCATATGACCACTTTTAAACAAAATTATAATTTTTCTACCTAAGTTTCATATTTATTTTAATTTCTTAAATTCTCAACTCTAAAACTATTAAAACCTTAATTATATCCCAAAAATTTTATTTCACTCGAAAAAAATTATTTTTATTTTCTTTAGCCAAAATGCTTAACTTCAATTTCACAATTTTATTAATTTCATATTATCTCATCAATTCCTATTTAATTTTATTTATCTATATGTATACACAAAATTATTATTTATTTCTATTGTTCATTTATTTATTTATTTTGTCCTTACGTTCCAACTCCAAATGACCATGCTAAGTCTTACTATACACAATTGACCTGAATCTAAAAATACCCCTCGGGTATTACAATATAATAGACATTTTGTATATATATTTTTTAAAAGTTGAAACGATTTTTTAGAATGGAAAATTGCTTTCCATCAAGTGGTGGGGCTAGGTGGACCCCACCTCTTTTTCCTTTCTATTCCTTAGATGGCGTTTGTTATCCGGTGAATATTTTAGTGGGAAGTGGAAGTGAACATGAAAGTGGAAGTACGTGATAAAAAAGTATGTTTGGTATGCACGGAAATGGAAGTGGAATGTAAAAGTAAATATTGTTTGGTATGGTGGGAAGAAGATAGGGAAATAGAAGATAAAAGTATGAAATACTTTTTTGCCCTTACTTTTTTAAAAGCCACAAATTTTTTAAGGGCATTTTGGTCTTTAAACATCACCTCACCTCGCCTCACCACAACTTCCCTCCTTACACACAAGCAACCTTACCTCTTATGAAGGAAGTTTCTTCCCTTTCCCACTCACCTCACCACTTACCAAACATATCAAAACCTCACCTCCCCTCACCTCACCTATATTCACTCCCTACCAAACATGCCATTAGTCTTTGCAAGTAGGGGTGTGCAAAACCGATCCAAAAAATCAACCGATCCGATCCAAACCAAACCGACCAAAATCGATCAAAACCGACTATATAATTGGATGGATTGGTTTATTTTCTTGACAACGGATTTGGTTCGATTCGGTTGATGAATGAGGTCCAATCCCAACCGAACCAAACCGGCCGATTACAATTTTTTAAAAATAATAAAAATATTTTATGATGTTAGTTTTTCTGGTTTTATGATGTTGGATTGTAATTTTAAATTTGTAATGTTGGAATATTGTATTAATAACTTTAGTTTGTTGGTTTTCATGGTTAGGAATAGCTTTTTATTTTTTAGGGTTTAAATTGAAAATAAAAAATAGTAAATTTTTTTAAAAAAATTTTGTCAAAAAACCGATCAAACCGAACTGAACCAAACCACGGTTCGGTTGATGTCTAAAGAGCGAATTGGATTGGATGTCTTTTTTAGTCATCGGATTGGATTGGTTCGATTATCTAAATCGTCCAAACCGAACCAATCCGCAAGTTTGCTCACCCCTATGTGCAAGCTAAAGAACACGACCTACATAGTAGTAATATATAACTTTATTTACTAACATTGGGTTGGTTCAAGTAGTAAGCAGTTTGGTATCACTTAAATAAGGTCTTGAGTTCGAGACCTTGTGAATGCAACTATCCCCGTTGGGAGACTCTCCCATCATAGCCAGATGAATGATACGGGTTGAGTCCGAATTAGTCGAAGCAGTGCTTCGGACACCAGACGAACAAGAAAAAAAAACTTTATTTAATTAGGAAGCTAAGCAAATTGTTAATATAGTTAGAATCGTAGTTATTAAAGATGCATTATTGTCCCCTTATTCTACCATGCAAATTAATTATTCTTTTCTAACATTTTTATTATTTTTACCATTTTCTAACAATTTCTTCCAAGGTTCTCTTCTTCTTCTTCTCAGTTGTGGCATTATTTAAGTCACATAAGCAAGATTTATGAATTTGTGTAGACTTGAAGAAATTAAAGATATTTCTAATAGATAACTTTAGTGAGTTGTGTGACACTATTTATGCAATATATATGCTAACTTGTGAATTTGTGAGAGATTTGAGAAGTGAAAAATGCCTTCGTACACACAACTTAGTATCTTCTTCTTCTTATAAGGGACTTGAGAAGTAAAATAATTATAAAATTACTTTCTAATAGAAACTTTATCTTTTAGGCAAAAGTATCTTTCCTGCCCCTAACGTTTGGGGGTCCTATCACTTTCGCCCCTAACGTTTTTTCGCTGTCAATTGTAACCTTAATGTTTTGTGTTTCTCCCAATGTCAGGCTTTTAGCTAATTTTAGACGGTTTTTGATGACGTGGCATCCTATGTGGCCAACAATTCTGATTAAACTTAATTTTTCCACATCAACAGTCAATAGTACTAAGTTTTTGGGGTCCATTTTACTGATGTAATGAGTATTTTGGTGTATTGGATTACTGATATATTGAGTTTTTGGGGTCCATTATACCCCTAAAATGGATTACTGATATGAAAACAAATAAGTCCAGTCAGAATTGTTGGTCACATAGGATGCCACGTTATCAAAAACTGTCCAAAAATTGACGGTGTTAGTTAAAAGCCTGACATTGGAAGAAACACAAAACGTTAAGGGTACAATTGACAGCGAAAAAACGTTAGGGGCCAAAGTGACAGGACCCCCAAACATTGGGGGCAGGAAAAGTACTTTTGCCTATCTTTTATTAATTTATTTACTTCAATATATTGTCACACATCACAATGACTTAAGAAGTCCCTATGACAACAATATGCGGTGGCATGCTCTGAATAACTAAAGTTAAATAGAATATTTTGAAGAAATTACACTAGAATTACACGAAAGCGAATTACACCGGATCCAAATTTCGAAAGCAAAGTGAAATTTTAAATTAATGTTATTGTTTGTAATGTGCCACAACACAACACACACCCCTAAAAATTTCTCCCCTTTAGGACGCAACTTAAAAGGCTTGAGATCTATTAAAAGAAAGCTTAGCTAGAATGTGAACAATATTTCTCCCCTTGACATTTATACACAACACCTTCTGAAAGGTCATAGAGATTTCTTCAGTCAGGATCTTCTCTTCTCATGTGAAAAAGTGGTAGAATAACGGGATAGTATGTGAAGCTAGAGATAGACAACACTCATTATATCCATTACATAAATAGGCCCATAACAATTTGTGTCTATTTCTATTTTTATCTTCCAACCAGCTTTCTTCCATCTAGATGTCAAGACTCAATCAAGACCATTGTTTCACATCTGGATTATGAAGAGTGGGTCACTGAGTTGTGAATCTTCATCATCTAATTAAACTCATATAGAAAGCTCTTACATAGTCCAGAAAGATATGAGGAAATAACTGAAAGGAAAGAGATAATAGCAAGCTTTATTCTTTGAACCATGACCTCACATAACAGCAACCCGTATCTTCTGATGACTGAAACCCTTTTATCTTCTGATGCAGGTGATGAAAACAAGAAGAGCTATTGGGTACAGAAGTAATTACAAAGAGAACTTAGCTAAAGTTCTTTACTTGTTTACTATCAAATTTCCTGATAAAAACTTATCATGGAGAAACTTTCTTAAAAAACTAAATCACGTATTGCCAAGGCACAAAAAATTTCTACTAGTCATGTTTTTATTGAAAAACGTGATAGCAAACAACCTAAAAAGTGTACCAAATCTTTCCTCAATTAATTTCGTGTCTCAACTCAGAGCAGCAGGTGCTTGCTTTTCCTGTTCAGGGCCTTTGCCATCACTTTCCTGGCCCCTTTTGTATCCATTTTGCAAGAACTTGTGCTCTGAGGGTAAATTCTTCCTGGCTTTCCGGCTACCTTCGATCTTCCATATCTACTTTTTAATACAAATTTTTACCATGTTATTACTTATCGAGAACAATCAACCCAAATTTCTCCCTTGCAGCTATAACTTCCAGCTGGGTAGAATACATTTTTCCTTCTAGGTCATAGTAGTACTACAAAACCATCTAGAAAGTTAATTTTCCACGAATAAGATCATCAAGCCCTAGGTTGGCAGATCAAGCAAAAAATTAAGGGCAAGTTGTAAAATTAATCATCAAATTAATTAATCTAGAAAAATAGAAAAAAATCAAATCAATCAAAGGACAAATCGATCTTTTAATAAGAGCTCGACCTCTCTGTACCAAATCATTTTTTTAATCATCAGATAATTATTTTTTGGAGATTTTCATATGAAAAAACCCTATCATGTAGACTCTTCCATGTTCCAAGATGTGTTCCTTGGCGATCCAACCAAGGAGCAACCAGCTTGGTCGAGGGAATGAAGGTCGTGAAAATACGAGATGGCGCCTGGGTGGATGCGCGTGCGAGGGTGTTTGGAGATGATCACAAGAGTCACCAATGAGACCGGCAAAGTTATCGCAGTCACCATCCTTTTGTTTCTCCTTTGGTCATCGTTGTTGTCATTGTTGTTCTGGTCACCACCAGCTGCTGCAGTAAAAGCCATTCTTGAGTTCTCTTTAGTCTTCACACAGGGAGAGAGAGAGAGGGAGGGAGAGAAATGAAGTATAATGTTATGTTTAGCTTCCTTATATGATGAAATTAATGTCTCCTTTGTGATATATATATATATATATATATATATATATATATATATATATATATATAATATCTTGATATATATTTATACAAATCAAATTTGTGGAGTTAATTCACTATTTATTTGTTTGAGGGCCACTCCATGAAAAATTGTTTTCTAGTTTGCCCTTATTCGAAGTTAAATATATACAAGGACAAGACTTGAATGCACACAATTCTTTCTTTTTTTGTTATCAGATTCTCTAATCAAAATAAAATATGTGAAATTTTTTGTTTAATAAAGAATCATACTTGTATAAATATACACGACCTTCATTGCCCAGCTATGGCTGGGGCAATCAAGGTTGTGAAAATACGAGATGGCGCCTGGGTGGATGCGCGAGCGAGAGCGTTTGGAGATGATCGCAAGAGTCGCCAATGAGACCGGAGAAGTTATCGCTGTCACCATCCTTCCGTTTCTCCTTTGGTCATCGTTGTTGCTTTGGTCGCCACCAGCTGTTGCAGTAGACGCCATTGTTGAGTTCTCTTTAGTCTTCACAGAGAGAGAGAGAGAAAGAAAGAGATAGAGAGAGAAAGAAATGAAGTATAATTTTATCTTTAGCTTCCTTATATGATGAAATTAATGCTCCTTATATATATATAATATCTTGATATATATTTATACAAATCAAATGTGTGGAGTTAATTCACTATTTATTTGTTTGAGGACCACTCCATGAAAAATTGTTTTCTACTTTGTCTTTATGAAGTTAAATATACACTTCGGCAAGAATTAACTATATGCACACAATTCTTTATCTTTTTCTTATCAGATTCTCTATTCAAAATAAAATATGTGAAATTTTTTGTTTAAAGAACCAGACTTGCATAAATATATATGTGTTGAATTTTTATTGAAAAATTTTATGGCAAAACTATAAAAATTGCACTTAAAATTTTTTTTCCATATATATTATAATATGTTAATTTGTGTCATGCGTAAGAAAATTTTCAAATTATTTTAATTTTCACGTGTTTATAATTAGGTTTGAAGTTTTAGTTTATGCATTAATTATGTACGTTATGTTAAAATTAATTAAGCACGTGCGTAAGTTAAAGATTACATATAATACGATGTTTTAACATAAAGTTTTTAATGCAAGCCATGCAAAATGGACAAATTGCAAGCCCATCAGGCTAAGCCAAGCCGGCCACTTATTCTGTATAAACGACAAATTCTTATTTTTTATGTATATATACAACAAATTAAGTACAATATTAATTATGAAATTGTAATACCCGGGAAATTTTTTGAAGTTTAAAATGAAATGAAAGGGAAGGAAAAGAAGTAGAAAATAATTTTTTCGATTTAATTCAGGACCTAAGAAATTGGAAACCTGAATTAAATAGGGAAAATGGGTGTAGGAAATATTTTTGGGTATTTAAATTTGGGATATAAGAGAAAATAAAATTGAATTGGAAAGAGGAGGATTTAATTGAGGATATTTTCCACCTCTTCTTTATTATTATTATTATTATTATTATTAGGGTTTAGGGTTTAGGGTTTAGGGTTTAGGGTTTAGTTAGTTAGTTATTAATTATTTATTTTATTTTATTATTATTTCTTTGTGGGGTTGGACACTTAGTTAGGGTAAGAATCGAGATTATATCCTCGGATTTAGTCGAATTCGAATTTGAAAGGATTTGGGGTTGAAATTATAATTATTCCTAATTTGGGGAAATTGTTGAAAATTAGGATTGAGCTTGGATTTGAGTAAATAGGCTTGGATTGGAATTGCTGAAATTATATTGCTGAAATATTAGCTGAACAAGACCCGTGAAGAGCTGGCCCGAGGTTACTAAGGTTGAACCTTGACGTTAACGTGTCGGGTCCCTGCTCGGATTGCCCAATTACACTTTAAGGGTGATATTGAGGGCTCCAAACCTCTTCTTTTAAATCTTAAACACCCTAGAATAATTCTAAAAATGTTATCAAGCATCAAGAATTATTTTAGGAACTTTCTTGTTTCTCAAGGATGGAAACTTGCGGAACAATAAAGTCCAAAATTTAAAATGGCAATTTAATTCCATCGTAATTATTAGGAAACCTTAAGTAGGATAATTTAGAAGCTTATCGAGGTTTAGTAACTCAAATCCAAGGCTCTAAAATTAATTCAAGGTGAGCGATAATTATACGAAACCAAGTATGTAGCACTTGAGACTCTCATGGAAGAGAGGGAAGACGGATAAGACCAAGAACTCGGTTATTGGCGACGTCTAGATGCATTTTTAGGTACGAGCATGTCATATGCATATGAATTACATATAGTTTGAGATGTTAACCACATGAATGCATTCGTTAGGAAACCACGACTCGTCCGGAGCGGGAGTTACTCCAGGACTAGCGCAGGGAAGCCGTCCAGGTGAGGGGTTTCCCATCCTTGCCCTACATGGTTGATTGAGGATGTGGATATGTGGTTTTCCTACTTGCCTATTTGTAAGAATTATTTAGTGGTTAACATGCTATTGTTGTTCCTAAACTATTATATATGAAAGTATCTGTATATGTGTGTTTGACTACAGCTAAAGAGGTACTGGAGGGTATCCAAGTGGTGACATGAGATACGCCGAACAGTACAAGCAAGGGGGTAAGTTGTTGATTGAGTCCAATGTTTGGTTTACCATATTAATTAGAAACTCACCTAAGAAATCATAAAGAAAGTGTTGCTAACGTAGACGTTTTATGGTAATTGAACTTAGGAAAGACCTTAGAGCTAGGTTATGATCTAAACCAAGGGTTTGGGAACAATATGAGGATTAATACGATCTCTTAATTGATTAGTGAGTCGTAGGGATGTCCACACTAGCTAGGTAAAGTCAGTTAAAGAGTAATAGATTTGCCTATTGAGGCCATTGCCCTAGCCTGATACTAAGGTCAGTTAAAGAGTAAAGCATTTGCCCGCTGAGGCCATTGCCCTAGCCTGGTACTAGGGTCAGTAAAAGACTAAAAGATTTGCCCGTTGAGGCCATTGCCCTAGCCTAGCACTAGGGTCAGGTAAAGATTAAGAGAAATTGCCAGTTGAGGTCATTGCCCTAGCCTGGCACTAGGGTCAGTTGATTGATTTACAGTTTTCATATGATATGTTAATTATGATTGTTTGATTATGAGAAGCATGATAGAAAAGCATGATCCGTAGGTTTATCTATGATTTTATTGTTATATTAATATTGTCTGATCGTAATATAACATTTGATAAACTGGACTTTCATGCACATGCGATTGTGGGTGTCTCCCCTTCCCTAGCTGTAGTGGTACCTGCCGCTACGCCGAGGATGGGAAGCTTCTCACTGAGTCTGTTTGACTCACTCCCTCTGCTTCAATGTTTCAAATACAGGGATCGGGCAGGCATCGGCGTCCGGGCAGTGATACGGACATCAGACCATCCTTACGCACTTGTTCGCGTGGGTGGACACCTTTTGGTTATTTTGATTTCACTTGTTGTATATATTTTAAAGTTGTAAGAGTTGTATACATACATTTACAGCTTTTGATATGTACTTGCTCTAGAATTGCCGGCTTCACATGTACTTAAAGACAGGGTCCAGTTTGGGGAAGACTAGGATATATGTTTGAGTACATAAACTTCTGCATGTGAATAGGATAGATCGTACGCATTGAGGCGTACGGTCAATATGATATGGATATATATTATGTGTGCTTGCTGCATGTGAATAGGATAGATCGTACGTATTGAGACGTACGGTCAATATGATATTAATATTTACATTATGAGTGCTGATGAATATATCTATACACTGGATTTAGCTGAAGCGGTATTGAGAGAACCGTGGATTGCAGGTTAATTAGGCCACCAGTGAGGAGTGGCCACTAGTATGATATATATATTGATTGTATAGCAAGGTAGTTATAGTCATGTTTACAGGATAAGGCTTACGGGTTTAGAGATAAAAATCTATTCTCGTGCCGGTCACGTACTCCCGATTTGGGGTCGTGACAAACTTGGTATCAGAGCCTGGTTTTTCTTTCAGTCATGTGAAGCCATTGGTATAACCGGGTGTCAGTTTAAGCTTCGTTGTGAAACCCGGGCACAACGTTGCATTAAACAGGCACTTGTGGGAGTACCCAGGATAATTTGAGTTAGCCTTTCTTTCATTCCTTCTTAATCTATGATAGATTATGCAAATGCTTATCTAGTGAAATTTTTGTGCAATACAGGGATGCCACCGACTACTAGGTAGGTTAGGAGGGGCGGTAGAGTCCCTGCACGTATTGATGAGGAATCCGTTTGGGAGGAGAGAATGCCTCCCAAGGGTCGAGCTAGAGGCCGTGCTCGCGGTCGTGGTAGGACACAAGAAAGAGGAGTAAATAGGCAACAAACCCTAGAGCCACAGGTTGAGACGGGTGCTCCGTCAGTGGCTGAGATGTTGACTGCGAGATTTTAGGAGTTGAGAGCTGAAATGACCCGCCAAATTCAACAAGAAGTCCGCCGTTTAGTTGTCGGCGAGGAAGAGGAGCAAGTGATATCAGCTGAATAGGAAACTGAAATGGTTGAGGAAAGAGAGGAAGAACCAAGAAGGGAATGGCAACAAAGGGACGTGCCCCGGGGACCGAGGGGAGTTCCGAGGGAATTGTCGATCACTAAATTTCTAAAATTGAATCCTCCTACCATTTGCGGAACCGAAACCAAGGAGGACCCTCAACATTTCTTCTGTGATATAATCAGAATTGGGCAATTACTGAGGTGTCCAGGAGGAGAGATGGTGGAACTTGTCTCGTTTCAGTTAAGGGGCGCTGCACGGGTTTGGTTTAAATCAGTACAGAAGAGATATGCAAGGAGAGTTGCTCCTATAAACTGGGAAGATTTTCAGAGGGAATTCCTGGGTCGGTTTCTATCTGAAGGAATGAGGTATGCCAAGCGTCAACAGTTTGAAGATTTGTGGATGACGCCGAATATGTCAATGACTGAGTTTGAGCTGCAGTTCACGGAGCTAGCTCAATATGCTCCAGAATTGGTTCCCGATGAGAGGGAGTTGATTAAGAGGTTTATCCACAGGTTGGTAGAGCCATTGTTCGTAGTTCTACTGCCGCAATGTGGTCAGTTTGAAACTCTAGCACAGGCTGCTGATTGTGCCAGGGTAATTGAAAATAGAAAGAAGTTTGGGACATCGGTGAATCCCAAGAACAAGTTACTGATAGGCAGTGATGGACAGGGATGGAAGAAGAAGCAAAAGACAGCTGGTAATTCTGGTATAGTTTCAAATTATGCAGGGCAAGTTGGTGGGCAGTTTACTATTACCACCATAAGTTCTGGGAGGAGTAACACACAAGGTGGGCAGAGGTTCCAAGGCAGTAGTCAGGGCGGTAGCCAGAGACCGCAATGTGGAACATGTGGAAGATTTCATTTTGGAGAGTGCAAAGTTATGAAGGGAGGTTGTTACAACTGTGGACAGTTCAGGCATATGGGTAAGGAATGTCCGTAGAGGAAGAGTAATATGAGTGTCAAGAGCAATCCTACTCCGGGTAGTACTCCAATTGTAGCCCCACCGGTCAAAATTGTACCACCCCAAGTCAACACTTCATGAGCGGTCAGAGGTAGAGGAGCAGGAGCAGGAGGTAGAGGCCCAGGTGCACCAGAGGGAGGACAGGCACGGGTGTTTGCTTTGTCTCAACAGGATGCACATGCCTCAAATGCAGTAGTGATAGGTACACTTTCAGTATGCTCTCTCTAGGCTATTGTGTTATTTGATTCTGGTTCAACACATTCCTACATCTCGCATGCATTTGCACGGAAAGTTGAGAAAAGCCCGACTAGGTTGAAGGAGACAGAAATGGTCTCTACTCCGATGGGTGAATCAGTACAAGTCAAGTATGTCTATGAATCATGTATGGTTGTGGTCGAGGGTCATGAAACAGTTGTGGACCTACGACTACTCTATATGGTTGACTTGGATGTCATCATGTCATGCGGTAGTTGACTGCAGGGCGAAGTGTTTGAAATTTAACATGCCGAATGAAGAGCCATGTGTTGTGCGAGGTGATGGTGCTACACAATATCCGAGTCTAATTTCAGCATTGAAAGCTTCCAAGCTACTCGAGAAAGGGTGTAAAGGATATCTGGCTTTTGTGAGGGATACTACGAAAGAAGTACCTCCTGCGGATTAGGTACCGGTGGTTTGGGAGTTTCTTGATGTATTTCCTGATGAATTACCTGGTTTGCTACCTGATCGGGAGATTGAATTTGAGATCGATATTTTACCAGGTACTCAGCCGATTTCCACAACACCTTACAGAATGGCTCCGAAGGAGTTGAAGGAGCTACACACGCAATTACAGGAATTGCTTGATAAGGGTTTCATTAGACCCAGTTTTTCACCTTGGGGTGCACCAGTTCTATTCGTGAAGAAGAAGGATGGAACTTTAAGATTGTGTATCGATTACTGAAAGTTAAATAAGGTAACGGTTCGCAATCAATATCCACTTCCAAGAATCGATGACCTGTTCGACCAGTTGCAGGGTGCTAAAAGATTTTCAAAGATCGATCTGCGATCAGGGTATCATCAGCTGAAGATTAGAAAAGAAGATGTGCCCAAGACTCCTTTTCAAACCCGATATGGCCATTATGAGTTTCTAGTCATGTCGTTCGGGCTAACTAATGCACCAGCAGCTTTTAAGGACATGATGAATCGGGTTTTCAAGCCATTCCTAGACTAGTTTGTCATTGTATTTATAGATGACATTCTAGTCTATTCCAAGAATGCTGAGGAGCACACAGAGCATTTGAAACTAGCATTACAGAGGCTGAGAGAAGAGAAATTGTATGCTAAGTTTTCAAAATGCGAGTTTTGGCTGGATAAAGTTGCATTTCTCGGTCACGTGGTATCTTCAGAAGGAATCCATGTTGATTCGAGCAAGGTGGAAGCCGTGAAGAATTGGTCCCAGCCTACCTCAATCACGGAGATCCACAGTTTTCTAGGTTTGGCTGGATACTATAGAAGGTTTGTGCAGGACTTTTCGAAGGTTGCTGCACCTCTTACAAAGTTAACTCAGAAAGGGGTAAAGTTTGTGTGGGAAAACAAGTGTGAAGAGAGTTTTCAGAAACTGAAGGAAAGTCTCACCACAGCATCGGTATTGGCTCTTCCTGAGGACACCAGAGGGTATGTAGTTTACTGTGATGCTTCGCGAGTTGGGTTAGGGTGTGTTCTTATGCAGCATGGCAAGGTGATTGCTTATGCGTCTAGGCAACTTCGGAAGCACGAAAAGAATTACCCAACTCACGATCTTGAAATGGCAGCGGTGGTATTTGCCTTGAAGATTTGGAGGCACTACCTTTATGGCGAAACATGTGAGGTGTACACAGACCACAAGAGCTTTAAGTACATTTCCGAGCAGAAAGATCTGAATCTGAGACAACACAAGTGGATGGAGTTGTTGAAAGACTATGACTGCACGATTTTGTACCATCCTGGTAAGGCCAATGTGGTAGCAGACGCTTTGAGCCGAAAGTCAATGGGTAGCTTAGCCCATATCAGTGAAGTACGAAGGCCGTTGATTCGGGAAATACATAAGCTGGAACAGTCTGGAACTCAGTTTGAAATTGGAGACTCCGACATGTTTCTAGCCCATGTCCAAGCCAAATCAGCTCTAGTCGAAGAAGTTAAGTCCAAGCAAGAGCAAGACGCCGACCTCAAACAGATCAAAGATACAATGGTTAAGGGGGAGAAGGATGACGTCCGATTCTCCATAGATGACAATGGCATACTCTGGTTGGAGGGACCACTGTGTGTACCTATGGTGGATGGTTTGAAAGAAAGAATCCTTAATGAGGCACACAAGACAGCGTACACAATCCATCCGGGTAGTAATAAGATGTATCAGGATCTGAAAGAATTATACTGGTGGAATGGTATGAAGAAGGACGTGGCAGACTACGTGTCTAGATGTCTAGTGTGTCAGCAGGTTAAGCCTGAACACCAAAAGCCCGCCGGAACGCTTCAACAGATAGAAATTCCTGAATGGAAGTGGGAGAGGATTACTATGGATTTTGTGACAAGATTGCCGCGATCACAGAGAGGATTCGACTTAGTTTGGGTAATTGTTGATCGAATGACCAAGTCCGCCCATTTCCTGCCGGTTAAGACCACTTACGGAGTGGGTCAGTATGCCCAGTTGTACCTATCAGAGATAGTGAGGTTGCATGGAGTGTCGGTATCGATTATCTTTGACAGGGGGCCACAGTTTACCTCCCGATTCTGGAGAGCATTGCAGGAGGCATTTGGGACAAGGGTTGATCTGAGTACAGCATTTCATCCCGAGACAGACGGGCAATCTGAGACGACCATTCAGATTTTAGAGGACATGCTTAGAGCATGTGTTATGGATTTCAGCGGAGGGTGGGAGAAATACCTGCCGTTAGCGGAGTTTGCCTATAACAATAGTTACCAATCCAGTATTCAGATGGCACCCTTCGAGGCCTTGTACAGTCGGAAGTGCAGGTCTCCGATTAGGTGATTCGAGGTCGGGGTGGCCAAGTTAGTTGGTCCAGAACTCGTTCAGGATGCTTTGGACAAGATAAAGTCCATTAGAGAAAGGCTTGCCACAGCTCAGAGTAGGCAGAAGTCGTACGTTGTCAACTGGAGAAGGGAGTTAGAGTTTGTTGTGGGTGAGCAGGTTTTCTTAAAGATTTCATCGATGAGGGGCGTGATGAGATTTGGCAGGAAAGGCAAGCTAAGTCCAAGATGCATCGGACCGTTTGAGATTCTAGAACGCGTGGGAAATGTTGCCTACCGTCTAGAATTGCCAGCGGAGTTGGAAGGAGTTCATCCGGTGTTTCACGTGCCTATGCTTCGCAAGTATCTGCCAGGTCCCTCTCATGTAATCCAACCCCAGGAAGTACAACTAGCCGAGGGTCTAACTTATGAGGAGATGCCAGTGGAAAACTTAGATCACCAACTGAAGAAGCTAAGATCGAAGGAGATACCCTTGGTGAAAGTCCTGTGGCGAAACCATTCAGTTAAGGAAGCAACGTGGGAAGTTGAGGCTAAGATGCGGAGGACATATCCTCACCTATTTCAAGACTAAGGTTAGTATGTTAATTGAAATTCGGGGACCGAATTTCTTAAGGGGCGAAGATTGTAATACCCGGGAAATTTTTTGAAGTTTAAAATGAAATGAAAGGGAAGGAAAAGAAGTAGAAAATAATTTTTTCGATTTAATTCAGGACCTAAGAAATTGGGAACCTGAATTAAATAGGGAAAAGGGGAGTAGGAAATATTTTTGGGTATTTAAATTTGGGATATAAGAGAAAATAAAATTGAATTGGAAAGAGGAGGATTTAATTGGGGATATTTTCCACCTCTTCTTTATTATTATTATTATTATTATTATTATTATTATTAGTTATTAATTATTTATTTTATTTTATTATTATTTCTTTGTGGGGTTGGAAGCCGTGGGGTGTGTGTGACTGAAGAGACGAAAGTAATAAAAGAAAAGGCATAAGAAAAAAGGAAGGGGACACGAGCAGAAGTAAAGAAAAGAAGGAAAAAAGAGAGAGAGAGGGAGGACATGGAGAAGAAGGAGAAGGGTTGGGGTGCGCCGGAAAAGTGACCGGGGAGAGCTAGCCGGTGCCGAAAAAGTCACCGGAGCTCGGGTACGACGTCTCCTACACCTTCCACCAATCGAATCAAAGGTTGGTAACCCCAATTTCATTAGAAAACCTCAATTTCTCCATTTTTAGGGATTTCTTCGATCCACCTTCGATTGGGTTGTTTCGAGGGTAGATTGAGACCTAGGAAGTGTTCTTGAACAGTTAGTTGGGGTAAGAATCGAGATTATATCCTCGGATTTAGTCGAATTCGAATTTGAAAGGATTTGGGGTTGAAATTATAATTATTCCTAATTTGGGGAAATTGTTGAAAATTAGGATTGAGCTTGGATTTGAGTAAATAGGCTTGGACTGGAATTGCTAGAATTATATTGCTGAAATATTAGCTGAACAAGACCCGTGAAGAGCTGGCCCGAGGTTACTAAGGTTGAACCTTGACGTTAACGTGCCGACTCCCTGCTCGGATTGCCCAATTACACTTTAAGAGTGGTATTGAGTGCTCCAAACCTCTTCTTTTCAATCTTAAACACCCTAGAATAATTCTAAAAATGTTATCAAGCATCAAGAATTAATTTAGGAACTTTCTTGTTTCTCAAGGATGGAAATTTGCGGAACAATAAAGTCCAAAATTTAAAATGGCAATTTAATTCCTTCGTAATTATTAGGAAACCTTAAGTAGGACAATTTAGAAGCATATCGAGGTTTAGTAACTCAAATCCAAGGCTCTAAAATTAATTCAAGGTGAGCGATAATTATACGAAACCAAGTATGTAGCACTTGAAACTCTCATGGAAGAGAGGGAAGACGGATAAAACCAAGAACTCGGTTCTTGGCGACGTCTAGATGCATTTTTAGGTACGAGCATGTCATATGCATATGAATTACATATAGTTTGAGATGTTAACCACATGAATGCATTCGTTAGGAAACCACGACTCGTCCGGAGCGGGAGTTACTCCAGGACTAGCGCAGGGAAGCCGTCCAGGTAAGGGGTTTCCCATCATTGCCCTACATGGTTGATTGAGGATGTGGATATGTGGTTTTCCTACTTGCCTATTTGTAAGAATTATTTAGTGGTTAACATGTTATTGTTGTTCCTAAACTATTATATATGAAAGTATCTGTATATGTGTGTTTGGCTACAGGTAAAGAGGTACTGTAGGGTATCCATGTGGTGACATGAGATACGCCGAACAGTACAAGCAAGGGGGTAAGTTGTTGATTGAGTCCAAGGTTTGGTTTACCATATTAATTAGAAACTCACCTAAGAAATCATAAAGAAAGTGTTGCTAACGTCGACGTTTTATGGTAATTGAACTTAGGAAAGACCTTAGAGCTAGGTTATGATCTAAACCAAGGGTTTGGGAACAATATGAGGATTAATACGATCTCTTAATTGATTAGTGAGTCGTAGGGATGTCCACACTAGCTAGGTAAAGTCATTTAAAGAGTAATAGATTTGCCTGTTGAGGCCATTGCCCTAGCCTGGTACTAGGGTCAGTTAAAGAGTAAAGCATTTGCCCGTTGAGGCCATTGCCCTAGCCTGGTATTAGGATCAGTAAAAGACTAAAAGAGTTGCCCGTTGAGGCCATTGCCCTAGCATGGCACTAGGGTCAGTTAAAGATTAAGAGAAATTGCTCGTTGAGGCCATTGCCCTAGCCTGGCACTAGGGTCAGTTGATTGATTTACAGTTTTCATATGATATGTTAATTATGATTCTTTGATTATGAGAAGCATGATAGAAAAGCATGATCCGTAGGTTTAGCTATGATTTTAATGTTATATTAATATTGCCTGATCGTAATATTACATTTGATAAACTGGACTTTCATGCACATGTGATTGTGGGTGTTTCCCCTTCCCCAGCTGTAGTGGTACCTGCGGCTACGCCGAGGATGGGAAGCTTCTCACTGAGTCTGCTTGACTCACTCGCTCTGCTTCAATGTTTTAGATACGGGGATCGGGCAGTGATACGGACATCAGACCATCCTTACGCACTTGTTCGCGTGGGTGGACACCTTTTGGTTATTTTGATTTCACTTGTTGTATATATTTTAAAGTTGTAAGAGTTGTATATATACATTTATAGCTTTTGATATGTACTTGCTCTAGAATTGTCGGCTTCACATGTACTTAAAGCCAGGGTCCAGTTTGGGGAAGACTAGGATATATGTTTGAGTATATAAACTTCTGCATGTGAATAGGATAGATCGTACGCATTGAGGCGTACGATCAATATGATATGGATATATATTATGTGTGCTTGCTGCATGTGAGTAGGATAGATCGTACGTATTGAGACGTACGGTCAATATGATATTAATATTTACATTATGAGTGTTGATGAATATATCTATACACTGGATTGAGCTGAAGCGGTATTGAGGAAATCGCGGATTGCAGGTTAATTAGGCCACCAGTGAGGCGTGACCACTAGTATGATATATATATATTGATTGTATAGCAGGGTAGTTATAGTCATGTTTACAGGATAAGGCTTACGGGTTTACTGATAAAAATCTATTCCCGTGCCGGTCACGTACTCCTGATTTGGGGTCGTGACAAACTTGGTATTAGAGCCTGGTTTTTCTTTAAGTCATGTGAAGCCATTGGTATAACTGGGTGGCGGTTTAAGCTTCGTTGTGAAACCCGGGCACAACGTTGCATTAAACAGGCACTTGTGGGAGTACCCAGGATAATTTGAGTTAGCCTTTCTTTCATTCCTTCTTAATCTATGATAGATTATGCAAATGCTAATCAGGTGACATTTTTGTGCAGTACAGGGATGCCACCGACTACTAGGTAGGTTAGGAGGGGCGGTAGAGTCCCTGCACGTATTGATGAGGAATCCGTTCGGGAGGAGAGAATGCCTCCCAGGGGTCGAGCTAGAGGCCGTGCTCGCGGTCGTGGTCGGACACAAGAAAGAGGAGTAAATAGGCAACAAACCCCAGAGCCACAGGTTGAGACGGGTGCTCCGTCAGTGGCTGAGATGTTGACTGCAGAATTTCAGGAGTTGAGAGCTAAAATGACCCGCCAAATTCAATAAGAAGTCCGTCGTTTAGTTGTCGGCGAGGAAGAGGAGCAAGTGATATCAGCTGAACAGGAAACTGAAATGGTTGAGGAAAGAGAGGTAGAACCAAGAAGGGAATGGCAACAAAGGGACGTGCCCCGGGGACCGAGGGGAGTTCCGAGGGAATTGCCGATCACTAAATTTCTAAAATTGAATCTGCCTACCTTTTGCGGAACCAAAACCATGGAGGACCCTTAACATTTCTTTCGTGATATAATCAGAATTGTGCAGTTACTGAGGTGTCCAGGAGGAGAGATGGTGGAACTTGCCTCGTTTCAGTTAAGGGGCGCTGCACGGGTTTGGTTTGAATCAGTACAGAAGAGATATGGAAGGAGAGTTGCTCCTATGACCTGGGAAGATTTTCAGAGGGAATTCCTGGGTTGATTTCTATCTGAAGGAATGAGGTATGCCAAGCGTCAACAGTTTGAAGATTTGTGGATGACGCCGAATATGTCAGTGACTGAGTTTGAGCTGCAGTTCATGGAGCTAGCTCAATATGCTCCAGAATTGGTTCCCGATGAGAGGGAGTTGATGAAGAGGTTTATCCACAGGTTGGTAGAGTCATTGTTCGTAATTCTACTGCCGCAATGTGGTCAGTTTGAAACTCTAGCACAGGCTGCTGATTGTGCCAGGGTAATTGAAAATAAAAAGAAGTTTGGGACATCGGCGAATCCCAAGAACAAGTTACTGACAGGTAGTGATGGACAGGGATGGAAGAAGAAGCAAAAGACAGCTGGCAATTCTGGTATAGTTCCAAATTATGCAGGGCAAGTTGGTGGGCAGTCTACTATTACCACCACATGTTCTGGGAGGAGTAACACACATGGTGGGCAGGGGTTCCGAGGCAGTAGTCAGGGCGGTAGCCAGAGGCCGCAGTGTGGAACATGTGGAAGATTTCATTTTGGAGAGTGCAAAGTTATGAAGGGAGGTTGTTACAACTGTGGACAGTTCGGGCATATGGCTAAGGAATGTCCGCAGAGGAAGAGTAATACGAGTGTCAAGAGCAATCCTACTCCGGGTAGTACTCCAATTGCAGCCCCACCGGTTAGAATTGTACCACCCCAAGTCAACACTTCAGGAGCGGGCAGAGGTAGAGGAGCAGGAGCAGGAGGTAGAGGCCCAGGTGCACCAGGGGGAGGACAGGCATGGGTGTTTGCTGTGTCTCGACAAGATGCACATGCCTCAAATGCAGTAGTGACAGGTACACTTTCAGTATGCTCTCTCTAGGCTCTTGTGTTATTTGATTCTGGTTCAACACATTCCTACATCTCGCATGCATTTGCACGGAAAGTTGAGAAAAGCCCGACTAGGTTGAACTAGACAGAAATGGTCTCTACTCCGGTGGGTGAATCAGTACAAGTCAAGTATGTCTATGAATCGTGTATGGTATATATATTGATTGTATAGAAGGGTAGTTATAGTCATGTTTACAGAATAAGGCTTACGGGTTTAGAGATAAAAATCTATTCCTGTGCCGGTCACGTACTCCCGATTTGGGGTCGTGACAGAAATTATAAATAACACTCTTATACTAGTAATGAAGGAACCAAGATACATTTTCTCAAAGAGTATATGTAAATAATTAGTAACTGAATGAAATTATTAAGTATTAATTAATGACACGGTAATTAAAATTTAAAAAATATTGTTATGTTATGCAAAAATGGGAAAGAAATGAAAATTATTAGAGATAGTTCTATTAGTAAATATGTAAAATTTCTAGAGGAGCTAGAAATAAATAAATAAAAGTTTGAGCCCTTGTCCTAAAAATAAAATAATTTGGGTGTAAAATTAAAATGTAACGCTAGATTCCCGAGTTAGTTCAAGACCCTGCATTTATGCATGCATGTATAATCGTTTCTGTGTTTCTTTTTTGAACTGAAGCTTTGGATCACGTACTACGCAGACCCGTGCAGCCCCATTGCTACTTCACAATCATAATGCGATTCTAGAACCTACCTTCACTCTCAAAATGTGAAAATGCTTCACGTGTTTTGTTCATATAAGGGAAATTTGTGTGACCAAGAGAGATGCACCTTCGGGTCTGGTGATGTATAATATCAAATTGAAACAGAGAGAGAAAAAATAATAAAGGTTGGACCTACATATGGGACTCACCATGTGTGTTTCTTTCTCGACTAGATTCATTGAGATGCTTCATATATCAATTTTTAGACAAAACTCGATTAGAGTGTGGATATATATAGGGTTTAAATGAATATGTAAAAATATTAAAAAAAAGTGAACATATATATATACTCACTCATTGTTAAATTTTCTTAAATTTTATAATTTGAAAATAGAACAACTCATCACATCTCATAATTATATTGTTCTTTTTTAAAACTTTTTTTTCTCTCTCTCTCTCTCTCTCTAAATATATATATATTTCATTTTTATTAGAGAAAAATATAAGAAACTGTGACTATATCTAACCCTTTAATCCTCAATATATATATATATATATATATCAAGAGTAATTTTTATACATGAAACCTATAAAAGAAAGCAACAAAAACCACTTCATATCACTTTCTTCAATAGCCTCACTTCAATTCTCTGAGATTATATATAATAAGCTTATCATGTTGTCTCCTCTCTTCTCCTGCATGCACTAACCACAATCTATCAGTCGTTGGATCTATTTGGAGATCTGTGCCAAAATACTTTTTCTTTTTAAAATATAAGATGACTTAGATCTCAAGACATATCCAACAGCATGTAACTGGTGAGTTTGAGCTATTGATAGCTCCAAATACTCACCTTAATAGTTAAAATGAAAAGGAAAAACAAATTAATTATATATTTTAATTTATTTTTACCATGTCATTACTTATCAACGACAATTAACCCAATCTTTTCCCATGCGGCAATAACTTCCTGCCGGATAGAGAACTGTTTTCCTTCGGGGTCATAGTAGTACTGTAAAAAGATCTAGAAAGTTAATTTTCCATGTATATATATATATATATATATATATATATATATATATATATATATATATGAATGGTTTTCCATGAATTCAATCATCAAACCCTAAGTTGGCAGATCAAGCAAAAAAATTAAGAGCAAGAAGTGAAATTAATTAATCTAGAAAAATAGAAAAACAAAATCAAATTAGTTAAAGGACAAATCGATCTTTTAATTAGAGCTCGACCTCTCTCTACCAAATCATTTTTTATCATCAGATAAATATTTTTTCGAGATTTGTAAATGAAAAAACCTACCATGTAGACTCTTCCACGTTCCATGATGCGTTCCTCGGCGATCCAACTAGGGAGCAACCAGCTATGGCTGGGGCAATGAAGGTCGTGAAAATAGGAGATCTTGCCTGGGTGGATGCGCGTGCGAGGGCGTTTGGAGATGATCGCAGGAGTCGCCAACGAGACCGGCGAAGTTATAGCAGTCAGCATCTTTTTGTTTCTCCTTTGGTCATCGTTGTTGTTTTGGTCGCCACCAGCTGCTGCAGTAGAAGCCATTGTTGAGTTATGTTTAGTCTTCACAGAGAGAGAGAGAGAGAGAGAGAGAAAGAATATCTTGATATATATTTACACAAATCAAATTTGTGGAGTTAATTCACTATTTATTTGTCTCAGAGCCACTCCATAAAAATTTGTTTTCTACTTTGCCCTTATGAAGTTAAATATATACTTGGGCAAGACTTATATGCACGCAATTCTTTATCTTTTTGTTATCATATTCTCTAATCAAAATAAAATATGTCAAATTTTTTGTTTAAAAGAACCAAACTTGTATAAATATACACATGTTGATTTTTTATTGAATATTTTATGGCAAAAATAAAAAAACTGCACTTAAATTTTTTTCCATATATATTATATAGTATGTTAATTTTTTTTCATGCAAAAGAAAATTTTCAAATTACTTTGATTATAATTTGGTTTGAAGTTTTAGTTTATGCATTAATTATGTACGTTATGTTAAAATTAATTAAGCACGTACGTAATTTAAAGATTATGTATAATACGAGGTTTTAACGTAAAATTTCTAATGCAAGCCATGCAAAATAACACATTGCAAGTCGAGCCAAGCCAAGCCAAGTCGGCCGCCTATTCTGTATAAACGACAAAATTTTATTTTGTATGTATATATATAGCACAAATTAAATACAATATTAATTATGAAATTATATCTAACACTCTTTTACTAGTAATGAAGGAACCAACATAAATTTTCTCAAAGAGTAGTATATGTAAATAATTAGTAATTGAATGAAATTATTATGTATTAATTAATGACATGATAATTAAAATTTGAAAAATATTGTTTTGTTATGGAAGGATGGGAAAGAAAAGAAAATCATTAGAGATGGTTCTATTAGTAAATATGTAAAATTCCTAGAGGAGCTAGAAATAAATAAATAAAAGTTAGAGCCCTTGTCCTAAAAATAAAATAATTTGGGTGTAAAATTAAAATGTAACGCTAGATTCCCGAGTTAGTTCAAGACCATGTATTTATGAATGCATGTATAACCGTTTCTGTGTTTCTTTCCTGAACTGGAGCTTTGGATCATGTACTACGCAGACCAGTGTGGCCCCACTGCTACTACCCAATCAGAATGCGATTCTAGAACCTACCTTCACCTTCAAAATGTGAAAATGCTTCACATGTTTTGTTCATATAAGGAAAATTTGTGTGATTAAGAGATGCACTCTCGGATCTGGTGATGTAGAATATCAAATCGAACAGAGAGAGAAAAATACAATAAAGGTGGGTCCTACATGTAGAACTCATCATGTGTGTTTCTTTTTCAACTGAATTCATTGATATGCTTCTTCATATATCAATTTTGAAAATTTTATTTAAAAATTAAAATAGAAGTATTTTTTTTTCTTTAGAAAAAATACTTTTTCTTAATCTTTAATTAGAGTGTCAATTTTAACAATTTTTTGAAAAACAAATTATGTGCGATCTCTTGTATATTTGATATTTATTATAATTAGGTTCTTTAAGATATGATAATAAATCTATTTGGTGATATCTCTTTAATAGATATATAGCTAGACGAATAGGTAATAGATTATATATAATAAAAAAAGTACATGTTTATTGGATAAATTAAATGTTGGTCATAATTTTAAATACGTTGTATATGTGCCGTATAAATATATATATATATGATTAAATATGCTGTATTTATTTTTATGTGAATTATTTTTTTACTTTATGACAATGAATTATATGCGATTTATTTTAATTGTAAACTGATTTATTTATAACCAAATATTTTTTTATCAAATTTTTATTGGATAGATATTGAACATTGGATTTATTATAAGTTATCCAATTACAAAATTCCTAATATGCATTATCATCTATATCGCTTAATTTTTTTTCCAAATATGCATTTTTGGATGCAAATTGTAGAAATTAAGTTTTTTTTAAGACAAAACTCGATTAGGGTGTGCATATATATATATATATATATATAGGGTTTAAATGAATATGTAAAACTAGTAAAAAAATTGAACTTACATTCACTCATTGTTAATTATTCTTAAATTTTAAAATTTGAAAATAGCACAACTCATTATATCTCATAATTATATTGTTCTTTTTTAAAAGTTTTCTCTTTATATATTTCATTTTTATTAGAGAATAAGATAAATATATACAAAAAATTGTGCCTATATCTAACCCTTTAATTTTTTTTTTCATTCTAAATGTTTTTTATTGATTAATTTCGTTTTATAACCCTTTGAAACTTATTAAACTATAATTTTTAATCATGAATGTTATTAATATTATTTAAAAAGTAATTTAATTGTCTTTCCGTATATATATATGATCAAACAATAAAAATTGGTGAGTATAGATATAGAAATAAAATTGACCAAATAGATACTTTTTGTATGTTGTATCAATAATAATTATATATATATATATATATATATATATATATATATATATATATATATATATATTCATATTCAATATTCTTTAAAAGATTACAAAAATAAACACAAGTATTATAAACATGGATAAAAGTTCAGTATTACCGTACTGCTGAACTTTGGTGCATCCCTCCAATCATGTAGTGTCATTTGTTAATATTAATAAAAAATTACATTAATAAGGGGACATTGAATGGATTAGGACCAACTAATTAGAGTGATGTACTGAAGTTCAGTGCTACGTACTACTAAACATCAACTCTATAAACATATGTGTTTTTGTGCGGACGACGGCACTCATTATCAACTTAGGATTCTTCTCCAAATTTTAACTTCTCCACATGATCAATTCTCTCTTTATAACCTCACCATGAAAGCACCCTTAATAGTTTATGTAACATTCATATACACATTAGTGTGCTTAATAGTATATTATGGTTGTAATACCCGAGGATATTTTAACTGGCATCATTTATTAAACTAAATTTATTAAAATAAAAGTGGAAAAAATGAGATAAAAATACCCACTATCCTACTACCTATATTTGTTTTTTTTTAAAAAAAGATATAAATTAAAGTAAATCCTAATTATATATATTTTTATATTTATTTTTCTTAATTATTATTATATATATCAGATTGGTTTCTTTTATCATAGGTATGTATATTAATGTATTATATATTTATATATATTTTATAAGATAGAAATAAGGTAAAGAAAGAAAAGAAGAAGGCGTGAGGGAACGCTCAGCGAAGAAAAAAAAACGCGAGAGAGAGAGGGCTGAGCGAACGGAGGAGACGGAGGGAGCAAGGGCTGAAACGAGAGAGGGCAGAGACGCACGGAGGAGACGGTGGCCGAATGTGCGAGGAGAGCCGGAAAACGCCGTTGTGGGTGCTGGAGGAGAGAGAGTTCGGGCTAGAGAGAGAAACAAGAGGAAGAGAGCTTTCTCGTCGGAAAACGCCGTCTCTTCACCGGGGGAGGTGGCTGGGAGTCTCCTCTACTCCATATCGTCCTTCTAATCGGTTGAATCGAGGAGAGAAGTCCCGAAACTCTCAAACCCCAATTTTATCAATTTTAGGGATTTTTGGAAAGACCCCAGTTGATTCAATCCGAGTATTCTGGGTCCTAAATTGAAGTATTTGCATGTTAGGAAGTGAGTTGGAAGCCTAGGAACCGGAATTAATTTGATGGAATTTATCCGGGTTGGAAAACTAGTAGGAAAATATGATTGGTAATGTTTAAGGGTGTTGTGGACTGATTTGGGGTGCATTGAAAGGTTGAAGGGTAATTATAAAATTGTTAAAAATTATTGGAATGTATGAGGGATTAAAATCCGAGTACTCACCGTCTCACCGGAACCCAATTCTTGGAAAAAGAGACAATTTTTCAATTTTACGCGTATTCGGGTATGTGTATCCATGTGTAGGTAAAGTGTTCAAGGCTATTTTGGTAAGGGGAAATCTTGGACAAGTAGGATTTATGATTCTCTTGAGCCATAAATTCAAGACTTGGGTAATGGAAGTTCAGATGGACACATAGAGGTGAAATTGGGTAACCTTGCATTCCCAAGTCAAAGCTTCCGAATAGTGTGATTAAGAAAGGGTTGGACACGAATAGAAACATGCTAGGTGTCCTAAAACTAGTTGAGAGCATTTCCAAGCCAACAACTAGTCTATGGAATTAATTAGAGAGAACATGAGCACTAGCGTTGCATGTACACGATAGTGGTTGAATTTTCAAGCTTCTGAATCTCTCAAATATATGTGTATAGGGCACCATACAGTGAGCGGACCTTCGGGCACACCAAGAGCCGATAGAAGGGGCCAACTAGGTGAGGGGCTTTCCTATCCCTGTCATATAGGGTTGACTGCGGATATGGATATATGGTTTGCCTTCTTGCCTATTTGTAGGAATTACATGTTAGATAACATGCTATTGTTGTTCCTAAACTACAGTATATGTGAAAAACGTGCTATATGTGTGTTTGTGAATTGTAAAAGCGATGGTGGCTCAAGGAGCCTTATATGAGAAGAAGGTCCACGGGACCTATACGATATCGAGGGTAGGATCGAGTAAATATTATCTGGAGGGTGTGGTCTTGTATGTAAGTCCTTAAAGAGAATAAACCTAGGTGACTTTGTTCTGAACCAAGAGTTCGAATTAGAAACCACTTGGAAATCTAGATTTGCCTAAGAAGAAGTAAGATGAACAAGTAGTGGTCCACAGAGGTCATTTATGGTACAACGCGGGAACCGAGTCTATCACGGGTGGTCCGGGTAGATTGAGTCTCTTGTGTTGAGTCAAACTCACAGAAGTACAAAGTATATGAGTACACCACATTGTGGCTATTGCCTTGGGTAAATCGAGGTCAGATGAGTCGCCGGCTATGCTTCAAGTGAAGTCTTGGGGTCAGATTATTGTTCCAAGTATAGTCTTGGGACCAGGGGTTCCTAGAATAATCAACTAGGCTCCCATATTGCTCACGTGAGATATTGCCTTCGGGCCAGATTCTCTCCTAACGGAGTTATTGCCTTCGGTCCAGTTTATGATTACGGTTAATTGAATACGGGTGACCACTTGGAATTATATGCGTGAATTTAAATGTATGAATTTAAATGTATGTAAATCCATGCTTTAAATCATACGCATATGTATGTGTGAATTTAAATGTATGTAAATCCATGCTTTAAATTCTTTATTGTGAATATGATATAAGCTAATTGCCTGACCACTTAATAAATGAAAATTTAAACCCGTTATATGCGTATGTGTTTGTGATTGGCTCCTCTTCCCCAGTTGTAGTGGTACCCGCTACTACACCAGGGATGGGAAAGCCTCTCACTGAGTCTGTTTGACTCACCCCAATGTTACATGTTACAGACACAGGTGGTATAGGCATCGGGAGCGCTTCCACTTCATCTCAGGTTGGCAAACAAACTTAGAGACTGCACGCATTGTTCGCGTGGGTAGTATTGATATATGTATTTTGTCAGGATGTATATGTATATGATTCTTTTGGTATAGCATTGTTTTGTACAGTTGCTATATGCATATATGTATCACACTCTAGAACTGTCGGCTTCATACAGATTAAAGGTTGGTCTTGTTGTTGGGGATATAGGTTGTGATATGATGAATATCATGTGTATATATATATATGAATGTGACTTCTGCATGTGAATAGGATAGATCACACGCACTGAGCGTGTGGTAAATATGTAAATTTATATATATGTGTGATTGAATACTTGGTTGTGTGAAAATACGGCTTCCGCATGCGAATAGGATAGATCACACGCATTGAGGCGTGTGATCAATATGTAAATTATATGCAGGTGTGTGATTGAATATATATACTTGACTGTACACAGGGATTCTGCATGTGAATAGGATAGATCACCCGCCCTTAAGCGCATGATCAATATGTATATTATATGTACGTGTGATTGATTATGTGTATATGTTTAGACTGAAGCGGCGTTGATCGAGCCGTGGATTGCGTGCTACTTAGGTCACCGGATAGGGATGACCATATATACTATATATTGTTTGTAATAGAAATGGGTAGTTATGCATATATAAGAATGTCAATAAGGAATTAGAGGCTTACGGGAGAGGAGAAATCCCACCTCCCGTGCCAGTCACGGACGTCCGATAGGGGGTCGTGACAATGGCGCATTATGATGTCCTTAATGTTACTCTATGTTTAGAGTCCTATAAATAGAAGGATATTATACACAAGGATGAATAATTATGAATAATAATTTTGTGCATCTCCCTTATATTGTTTTGGTAAGTCTCTAAATTCTTTGTTTTACTTTATTTCATAAATCTAAGGTTGCCTAGTTTGGTTAGTTGTAAGCAGTCCATTCAAAAACTACTATTGCCTAAAATAATGAATCATAAATTATATAAATTTAGGGCACGTTCCTTAGGCAGAAAGAGAAAGGGAAAGGGAAGGGGAATAGGTTTAATGTGTTTGGTAGTAAAAATTTAGAATGGAAATAAAATGTGAATGTATTAAAATTACCACTTTATCCTTTATATTAAAATAATAAAAAAAAGAAGGTTAGGATTGTGTCAAATCAAAGGGTATAATAGACATTTTGAATTTTCTTAAAATTTTTTTAATATTGTCAAAAGAAAAAAAGGTAAAAGTGTCACGACCCCGATTCCAGGAATCCGTGACCGGCACGGGAATAGAATTTAGCCTCTAAACCCGTAAGCCTTATCTATAATCATAAATTATCTACCCTTATATCCTATCGTTTATGCTCTTCTTTAAACAACACAAGAGAGTTTGGTTGGGCTAACTCCCTTCCTTTCCCCCTCGTTTGCTTAAGAAGCTAGCAGTTCATGGATCAAGCGCAGGGTTGGACTAGGCTCCTCCCCTGTGCTTTACCATTTACTCTTTCTCCTACTCGGCGTACGGTCACGCTCTACACGTTCACATATGCCTTTATTTCTTAATATCTATTTCTACGGCATATGGTTCGACCAATTTGCCCTCCCATATACCGCTTTTCCTGAGTTTTCTAGTCCGTAGACTTTCACTTCTTTTCTGTGGCGTTCACCACCTCATTTTTGTTTACATTTTAGGAAGGACAACTCACTTCCTTTAGCCATAGTCTACCGCACAGTTGTGACCCAGTTACGTGGTCATCTTACTGTCGTCCTAATACCCCATAACCCTGTTTATTCTTATCTGTAACTTTTCAATTTCAATCGCCCCATGGGCTTACTTTCCTTTCTACACGTCAAGTGTGCCTTTTCTTTTACTTTACAAACCATTTCTGGCCGAAAGTACCATTTACCGTATATCACTATTCTGATTCACGATTGGTCACATGGTTCTGCCTTTGCTCCTTCCCATGTTTCCAATTGCGCATCATTCACATAGGGTGCATGGTTCTCCCGTGTCCTTCCCATGCCCCGTACTTACGTTTCTATTCTATTGGCATCCCATACTATATCCAAATCCTTTGCGTCTATACTGTAGCACACAATGCATCGTTAATTACATACTGTAGTGCATTCCTGCCTACAATTCAACTGGATGCATATGTGTCTAGGTAGCATCCTCTATGGATGTCACCTTTCCATACTGTGGCGTTCTAAGGTTTCCGGGGTCACTCCCACCCCACCTTACGCCTTAGTGCTCCTTGGCACTTATGTACTGTTACAGGTTACGTGCTCTACATAGAATTTCACATACCAATTCTACGCCCGAGCGATGACACGAAAAATTCATGACTCAACATCCTGGGTACTCCCACAAGTGCCTTTTTACTCCCACGTTGTGCCCGGGTACACAAAGAAGGGTAAACCGACACCCGGTTATACCAATGGCTTCACATGACTTAAAGATAAACCTGTCTCTGATACCAACTTTGTCACGACCCCGATTCCAGGAATCCGTGACCGGCACGGGAATAGAATTTAGCCTCTAAACCCGTAAGCCTTATCTATAATCATAAATTATCTACCCTTATATACAATCATCATTCAATATTCACATAGTGTATATAGTGGCCACACCATCATTGGTGGCCTAGATAACCTGCAATCCACGGCGCTCAATGCCGCTTCAGCCCATTTCACGTATATATAAATTTACATCCATACACTCAGGTCATCCACACATAAATATATATATATACATAGTGATCAAACCCCAAAGGAATGATCTATCCTATTCACACACAATATATGTATAACCTGTCATAATCACACATGTACACTCACACGCACAGTTAAGTATACGTAGTGATTACACGTCTCAATACGTGTAATCTATCCTATTCACATGCAGATATTTATATTTTTCATCCAACATATACCAAGTCACACGTATATATATAGCATATACATATTGATCACACACCATTATGTGTGATCTATCCTATTCACATACGCAGATATGTATATATATAAGTATATCAAGACTTTCCCAACACCCAGAATCCTATCAGTAAGCGCATATGAAGCCGACATGTCTAGATATAGCATAATTCAAAAGCTGCAAATATTTACATCGCATTTACAACTTTTGAATATATACAACTCAAAATAATGAAGGCTAAATAATCAAAAGATGTCCACCCACGCGAACAAATGCGGTGCAAGTGGATAGATGTCCGTATCACTGTCCGGACGTCGAAGCCTGCCCGATTCCTGTATCTGTAACATTTAAACAGAGGGTGTGAGTCCAACAGACTCAGTGAGAAGCTTCCCATCCTCGGCGTAGCGGCGGGTACCACTACAGCTGGGGAAAGGGAACCACTCACAACCACACGCGCACGAAATACCAGTTTGTCATAAGTTATATAATGATCAGGCAACATTAATATAACGTTACATCACAGATAAACCTAAGAATCATGCTCCTCAATCCTGCTACTCATAAGCAACCAAAAACATGAAACATTTCATATCAAAACTATAAATCATACAATCGACTCTAGTGCCACGCTAGAGCAATAGCCTCAACGGCAAGTCTTTCAAATGCTATGCACCACCCTAGTGCCAAGCTAGGGCAATAGCCACAACGGGCAAGTCTATCAATGCTATGCACCACCCTAGTGCCAGGCTAGGGCAATAGCCACGACGGGCAACCATGTATATGAAATGCACCACCCTAGTGCCAGGCTAGGGCAATAGCCACAACGGGCAACCATGTATATGAAATGCACCACCCTAGTGCCAGGCTAGGGCAATAGCCACAACGGGCAACCATGTATATGAAATGCACCACCCTAGTGCCAGGCTAGGGCAATAGCCACAACAGGCAAATGTCTGACGTCATATTTCACTCTCTTACTTTCAGTGGGGTTTGTAACACGGACTACCCATTTCTATTCTAAAGTGTCTTTACCTCAGCAGTGTGAACTCCACTAAGAATTTCTAATCAATTATGAGATTTTCTATTCTTTGCTTAGTACCCATCCCTTGATTAGATGATAACCTAGCTCTAAGGTATTTCCTAAGTTCATTTACCACAAATCACGTCGACGTGTATAAATAAGTCAGTTTCATTTCCTTAGTGGGTTTCTAATTATTAGGACAAACCAAAAATTGAACGAAATCAATATCCTACCCCTTTTTACTTGTACTGTTTGGCGTATCCCATGTCATCACATGGATACCCTCCAGTACCACTTCAACTTTAATCAATCACATACATACAAATATTTTCACAAATAACAGTTTAGGAACAACAATAGCATGTTATTTCCTAACAATTCTTACAAACAAGCAAGTAAGCAAACCACGTATTCACATCCTCATTCAACCCTGTAGGGCAAGGATGGGAAACCCCTCACCTGGACGGCTTCATGATTCTGGTCCTGGAGTCACTCCTGCTCCAGACGATTCGTGGTTACCTAACAAACATATTTACATTATTATTGTCTTAATTATATGCAAATCATATGTACATGCTATGCCCATGCCTTATAGATACGTTAAACTTTGCCAAGAACCAAGTCCTTGGTCTTAACCTTCTTCCTCTCTCTTAATACTCATTTTCACCTACAAGTGTTCGTATGTGACCTTTCACAACCAACCTTTCAACTCATATCCACATACAACATATGTGGCCGGATACCCTTTAAATTGATAATTCACCTAATAAAAGCATTTCACTATTTAAATCAATCCCGAGCATCCACCACGGTCTAATCTAAATTCCTACTCCTATCTTAGCTCCATATTCTAGATTGGATTGGGAGGTGTCTCTTTTATTACCGAATTAGTTTCCGGTTGAGACGGAATTACTCGGCTTAAATCCCTCGTATATTCCAACAATTCCTACTATCATATAACACCAATCCAACACACCAATCAACCCCAAATTAATTTATACTACACTTTAATCCTCTTTAAACTCCATTGTCCCATGGTTTCCAAATTGGATAACTTCCATCATCAATTTTCCAACACCTACACTTCCAAATACCTCTAAACCACCCAATAGCTTCAAATTAGGACCCAAAGTAATTTATTCATAACAATTAGGAATTTTCCAAAAATCCCTAAAATAGATAAATTTGGGGTTTGAGGGATTCGGGACCTTTTTACCTCGATTCAATCGGATAGAATGATGGAATGGGGTAGAAAGAACTCCCGGTCACCTTCCCCGGCTTCGAAACGGCGAATTCCGGCGAAGATTCCGGCGAAAACGCAATTTCCGTCGCTGCTCTCTCTCTCCTCCGTGAACCAGCGCCGACCTCCTTCCTCCGGCGTCAAAGTCGCCGTCGACGGCTTCGGTCCCGGCGAACGGCGCGTTGACCTCCGGCTGGCTTCTCCCGCACTCACGTCCTTCCTCCCCGTTGCCCCTAGCGTCGCCGGTCTCCCTCTTTCACCTTCTTTTTTTTTTCTCTGCAGCTCACACTCTCGGGCTCTCTCTCTCTCTGCGAATTGGGGACCAAGTTTAATTGTGAGGGGCGGTCACGTGTGTGACCCCCTTCCAGCCACCCATATTATATATTTTTTATATAAAAAATATAAATAAATTGTATTTATTTATATATATATATATACACATATATTTAATATATTTTATTTATTGTTAAAATTAACTTTGGGGTTAATAAACTTACACCTTATATTTCCCGTTAGGTCCTAATTTTGGTCCAAATAAAATTTCATTTATTTTAAATTTTCTCCTTTTCCTTCCAAATTAAAATAAAAAAATTAAATTAGGACCTTAACGTTGATTGGAAAATTTCCGGGTATTACAATCTTTCCCCCTTAAGAAATTCGGTCCCCGAATTTCAACCACACACTAACCTTAGTTTTCAAATAGATGAGGATATGTCCTGCGCATATCAGCCTCAACTTCCCACGTTGCTTCCTCGACCGAATGGTTTCGCCACAGGACTTTCACCAATGGTATTTCTTTTGACCTGAGCTTCTTCAACTGGCGGTCTAAGATCTCCACTGGTTCCTCTTCATATGACAGACTTTCGGTCAGTTGCACATCTTGCGATTGAATCACGTGCGAAGGGTCTGGAAGATGTTTCCGAAGCACCGAAACATGAGAGACTGGATGTACCCCTTCTACTTCTGTAGGTACTCCCAACTATACACCACCTTTTCTATTCGTTCCAAGACTTCAAACGGTCCGATATACCGGGGACTTAATTTCCCCTTTTTACCGAATCGCATTTCACCTCTCTTTGGTGATACCTTTAGAAACACTTGTTTGCCAACGGCAAACTTAAGTTCTCTTTTTCGATTGTCAGCGTAGAACTTCTGCTTACTCTGAGACGTTAACAATCTTTCTTTCATGCACTTCACTTTTAGTAAGGCATGTTATAATGATTTTGGGTAACCTAAGATAGCTTCTCCGACCTCGAACCAACCAATTTGGGGATCTGTACATATGACCATATAAAACTCGAAAGGTGCCAATGGTATACTCAGCTGACAACTATTTTTGTATGCAAACCCATCCAGAGGTAATTACCTTTCCCAATTTCCGTCGGAATCCATAATACACGCCCGAAGCATGTTTTCAAGAACCTGAGTGGTTCTTTCCAACTCCTAATATGTCTGTGGGTGAAAAGCATTACTCAATCAACTCTAGTCCCCAACACTTTCTGCATAGACTTCCAAAACTTGGAAGTGAACTGTGGCCCTCTATCAAATACTATGGATACTGGCACCTCGTGCAATATAACTATTTTTGATAGATAAAGCTGCTCTTATTGACTCACTCCGCAAATGGTCTTAACTGGCAAAAAGTGCACGGACTTAGTCATACGGTCCACTTATCACCCAAAACAAATCAAATGAACGTTGTGATCTTGGTAACTCTGTTACCAAAATCCATTATCATCCTTTTCCACTTACTCTTTGATACTCCTAACTGTCGTAACCTTCCAGCGGTTTCTGGTGTTCAGCCTCGCCTTGCTGACACATTAAACGCCTGGCTGCATAGTTTGCAACATCCTTACTCATGGCACTCTACCAATATAACTATTTCAATAATTATCCATATTATTGATTCCTGGATGAATGTTATAAACGGTTCGGTGTGTTTCCGCAAGAATCCTTGCTTCCTAGTTATCAACTATAGGAACACACCACCGTCTCTCCAACCGAAGTACTCCAATTTTACCAACACAGGGGTCGGATATCATCCCTTTTTTTTCCCGTTAGTTACTGTATCTTGATTTGTTAGAGGTTGGTACCTTTATTCTGTCCAGGCTTCACCATTTCCATGAACAAGGACTTAGCTTGCATATGGCTAGAAACAGTTGGAATTCAAACTTCGAATTGAGTTCCAGACTGTTCTTGACCACAACAGTCAGTATGATGCAATTAGTTCTCCGAGGAGTTAACAATTGCATTTTCTAATGAGGTTCACCTTAACTCAGTCTGCCCGTCAAACTAGCTACGTCCGTAGAGGCTCCTTATATTCGTCTTGGAACGCGCCTGGATATTAGCGGTTTGTGTGGCACACTAGGTTCTATTTCCATAAACTCTAACTCCCACCATCGGAGTCCTTGTACCTACATATCGTCTACTTCCACGCAATTACCCTTCTGTTGGTATTTCCCCCGACAATTTCTTTGTAAACGACTTCTCCAGAAAAGTCCGTTTACATCTCACTACTCCCCTACACTTCATCTATACTTACCTCTTACACGTCATACACCCTACGTAGGTGTTTACACTTTACCATCAATGTACCCAACCCTTTCGAGGTTGTTACACTTACTTTCAACTCGATTTATCCTACTCGTGTCCTAACGACGCTTAATGTCATGATACTAGCCCCGTTACATATCCCACTTACCGTTCCTTCATTTATGACCCGTGTTTCACTCTTCCTTTCTGGGCTTCTACACTCACCCTTAGTGGTTTTCATAACCACTTTAGGTTACTCCCTGCCGACATCCCATGTTTGACTCACTTAGACTCTTCTATGGCTACTACTTGAAGCCATTTCTATGTATAATGGAAACTCATCAGTCTCCCATCATACTCATAACCCTACCTCATGCTCAGTTCGGTCTTCACATCCGGAGACCTCACTTAACACGACTATGACTGTGGATTTATACCATCCTCAGTTTAGTCCACTTAGGGTTGCATACCCTATGATAACTCCACTCATTTTGGGTTGTCGTTGGCCTTTACACCAACTTGGCCCTCTCGGACTCCTCAACTCATTTAGACCTTGTATTCCTACTTGGAATACTTGATCTCGTTAACTTCAGCATGAACCTTTTCGGACATGCTCTACTCCTCTTGACTAAACAGGATCCGCTCCCATGTTTAGACTCTTTCTCTTCTTACATTGTGGCGTATGTTCACGAACACACACCGCCTCTTGTAATTGTGTTGCCCATTGGGTTCCAATTGCCCCCAATGGTAACAAACTTTGTTTTATCATTCTGGCTTGCATCCCCTCGATGCTCACCCGACTCTGTTCCCGTATTCTCTCTTTTGTTTTTCCTTTCATACCTACGTGGTGCCCTTTCTTTAAGTATTTTCAAATACTCACTACTAACCAAATTATACCCCTCGATTAACCGTCCTTATGGTTAACTTTCCTGGTATGGCAACCGCAGAGCCATTTGTACATTTGGTTCGTTTACTTAGTCTCCACCCATACACGGGCTTCAGACTAACAGATTTACGGTTCACCAACCCGTGGGACAAGCTCACCTAGCTATGTCCACTACAATTTGTGTACTATACCTACACTTACTGTAATAGTCAGTTTTCCCACTCCTACCTAACTCTTATCTTATGGGGTTCTAACTCCTATAGATTTCCGCTCTTCTACTTCTCTTATGAAACTTCTTACTCCGTCTACCCTTTTTTTTCATCCGAGAGCTATTTATTGCAATAGCACTCATTTTCTTCATTGTTGGACTGTACCCGAAAGGATACGCCCATTTCCACTTCTTTACTTTCTCCGGTTTAACTCCTTCGGGTCCATAATCGCTCTATGGTCCCTTAATGGTAACCCTTAGGTTTACCCGAACATTTTTTTTTTTTGCACTGTTTAGTGATTTTCGATGTTTGCTTAACTTTAATCACTTCAAGTGAGTGATTTTTCTTCTGCTTCAACCATCCTTATACAGTTTACCTGTAAAAGGACTCTTGCTTGATAGAGTATTGATCACATGAGTTAAATTTCTTAGGCACCTAGCAAGTTTCAAAAATATATTCAAGTTTATTTCTTAGAAAAACAATGCCTAAGATTTTCGTAATTGATTTGGGTTTAACCGATTGGAATGACACACTTTTAAAAATGAGCTTTCAGGAAAATTTTGCCTTCCAACGGTTATTCCTAATATTTTCAAGAAAAATTTAAGGGTCTTTCAGAATCTCATATCCGGAAAGACCAAAAAGATTTCTAACAAAACTTTCATGTGAGCAATATCCTATCGTTTATGCTCTTCTTTAAACAACACAAGAGAGTTTGGTTGGGCTAACTCCCTTCCTTTCCCCCTCGTTTGCTTAAGAAGCTAGCAGTTCATGGATCAAGCGCAGGGTTGGACTAGGCTCCTCCCCTGTGCTTTACCATTTACTCTTTCTCCTACTCGGCGTACGGTCACGCTCTACACGTTCACATATGCCTTTATTTCTTAATATCTATTTCTACGGCATATGGTTCGACCACTTTGCCCTCCCATATACCGCTTTTCCTGAGTTTTCTAGTCCGTAGACTTTCACTTCTTTTCTGTGGCGTTCACCACCTCATTTTTGTTTACATTTTAGGAAGGACAACTCACTTCCTTTAGCCATAGTCTACCGCACAGTTGTGACCCAGTTACGTGGTCATCTTACTGTCGTCCTAATACCCCATAACCCTGTTTATTCTTATCTGTAACTTTTCAATTTCAATCGCCCCATGGGCTTACTTTCCTTTCTACACGTCAAGTGTGCCTTTTCTTTTACTTTACAAACCATTTCTGGCCGAAAGTACCATTTACCGTATATCACTATTCTGATTCACGATTGGTCACATGGTTCTGCCTTTGCTCCTTCCCATGTTTCCAATTGCGCATCATTCACATAGGGTGCATGGTTCTCCCGTGTCCTTCCCATGCCCCGTACTTACGTTTCTATTCTATTGGCATCCCATACTATATCCAAATCCTTTGCGTCTATACTGTAGCACACAATGCATCGTTAATTACATACTGTAGTGCATTCCTGCCTACAATTCAACTGGATGCATATGTGTCTAGGTAGCATCCTCTATGGATGTCACCTTTCCATACTGTGGCGTTCTAAGGTTTCCGGGGTCACTCCCACCCCACCTTACGCCTTAGTGCTCCTTGGCACTTATGTACTGTTACAGGTTACGTGCTCTACATAGAATTTCACATACCAATTCTACGCCCGAGCGATGACACGAAAAATTCATGACTCAACATCCTGGGTACTCCCACAAGTGCCTTTTTACTCCCACGTTGTGCCCGGGTACACAAAGAAGGGTAAACCGACACCCGGTTATACCAATGGCTTCACATGACTTAAAGATAAACCTGTCTCTGATACCAACTTTGTCACGACCCCGATTCCAGGAATCCGTGACCGGCACGGGAATAGAATTTAGCCTCTAAACCCGTAAGCCTTATCTATAATCATAAATTATCTACCCTTATATACAATCATCATTCAATATTCACATAGTGTATATAGTGGCCACACCATCATTGGTGGCCTAGATAACCTGCAATCCACGGCGCTCAATGCCGCTTCAGCCCATTTCACGTATATATAAATTTACATCCATACACTCAGGTCATCCACACATAAATATATATATATACATAGTGATCAAACCCCAAAGGAATGATCTATCCTATTCACACACAATATATGTATAACCTGTCATAATCACACATGTACACTCACACGCACAGTTAAGTATACGTAGTGATTACACGTCTCAATACGTGTAATCTATCCTATTCACATGCAGATATTTATATTTTTCATCCAACATATACCAAGTCACACGTATATATATAGCATATACATATTGATCACACACCATTATGTGTGATCTATCCTATTCACATACGCAGATATGTATATATATAAGTATATCAAGACTTTCCCAACACCCAGAATCCTATCAGTAAGCGCATATGAAGCCGACATGTCTAGATATAGCATAATTCAAAAGCTGCAAATATTTACATCGCATTTACAACTTTTGAATATATACAACTCAAAATAATGAAGGCTAAATAATCAAAAGATGTCCACCCACGCGAACAAATGCGGTGCAAGTGGATAGATGTCCGTATCACTGTCCGGACGTCGAAGCCTGCCCGATTCCTGTATCTGTAACATTTAAACAGAGGGTGTGAGTCCAACAGACTCAGTGAGAAGCTTCCCATCCTCGGCGTAGCGGCGGGTACCACTACAGCTGGGGAAAGGGAACCACTCACAACCACACGCGCACGAAATACCAGTTTGTCATAAGTTATATAATGATCAGGCAACATTAATATAACGTTACATCACAGATAAACCTAAGAATCATGCTCCTCAATCCTGCTACTCATAAGCAACCAAAAACATGAAACATTTCATATCAAAACTATAAATCATACAATCGACTCTAGTGCCACGCTAGAGCAATAGCCTCAACGGCAAGTCTTTCAAATGCTATGCACCACCCTAGTGCCAAGCTAGGGCAATAGCCACAACGGGCAAGTCTATCAATGCTATGCACCACCCTAGTGCCAGGCTAGGGCAATAGCCACGACGGGCAACCATGTATATGAAATGCACCACCCTAGTGCCAGGCTAGGGCAATAGCCACAACGGGCAACCATGTATATGAAATGCACCACCCTAGTGCCAGGCTAGGGCAATAGCCACAACGGGCAACCATGTATATGAAATGCACCACCCTAGTGCCAGGCTAGGGCAATAGCCACAACAGGCAAATGTCTGACGTCATATTTCACTCTCTTACTTTCAGTGGGGTTTGTAACACGGACTACCCATTTCTATTCTAAAGTGTCTTTACCTCAGCAGTGTGAACTCCACTAAGAATTTCTAATCAATTATGAGATTTTCTATTCTTTGCTTAGTACCCATCCCTTGATTAGATGATAACCTAGCTCTAAGGTATTTCCTAAGTTCATTTACCACAAATCACGTCGACGTGTATAAATAAGTCAGTTTCATTTCCTTAGTGGGTTTCTAATTATTAGGACAAACCAAAAATTGAACGAAATCAATATCCTACCCCTTTTTACTTGTACTGTTTGGCGTATCCCATGTCATCACATGGATACCCTCCAGTACCACTTCAACTTTAATCAATCACATACATACAAATATTTTCACAAATAACAGTTTAGGAACAACAATAGCATGTTATTTCCTAACAATTCTTACAAACAAGCAAGTAAGCAAACCACGTATTCACATCCTCATTCAACCCTGTAGGGCAAGGATGGGAAACCCCTCACCTGGACGGCTTCATGATTCTGGTCCTGGAGTCACTCCTGCTCCAGACGATTCGTGGTTACCTAACAAACATATTTACATTATTATTGTCTTAATTATATGCAAATCATATGTACATGCTATGCCCATGCCTTATAGATACGTTAAACTTTGCCAAGAACCAAGTCCTTGGTCTTAACCTTCTTCCTCTCTCTTAATACTCATTTTCACCTACAAGTGTTCGTATGTGACCTTTCACAACCAACCTTTCAACTCATATCCACATACAACATATGTGGCCGGATACCCTTTAAATTGATAATTCACCTAATAAAAGCATTTCACTATTTAAATCAATCCCGAGCATCCACCACGGTCTAATCTAAATTCCTACTCCTATCTTAGCTCCATATTCTAGATTGGATTGGGAGGTGTCTCTTTTATTACCGAATTAGTTTCCGGTTGAGACGGAATTACTCGGCTTAAATCCCTCGTATATTCCAACAATTCCTACTATCATATAACACCAATCCAACACACCAATCAACCCCAAATTAATTTATACTACACTTTAATCCTCTTTAAACTCCATTGTCCCATGGTTTCCAAATTGGATAACTTCCATCATCAATTTTCCAACACCTACACTTCCAAATGCCTCTAAACCACCCAATAGCTTCAAATTAGGACCCAAAGTAATTTATTCATAACAATTAGGAATTTTCCAAAAATCCCTAAAATAGATAAATTTGGGGTTTGAGGGATTCGGGACCTTTTTACCTCGATTCAATCGGATAGAATGATGGAATGGGGTAGAAAGAACTCCCGGTCACCTTCCCCGGCTTCGAAACGGCGAATTCCGGCGAAGATTCCGACGAAAACGCAATTTCCGTCGCTGCTCTCTCTCTCCTCCGTGAACCAGCGCCGACCTCCTTCCTCCGGCGTCAAAGTCGCCGTCGACGGCTTCGGTCCCGGCGAACGGCGCGTTGACCTCCGGCTGGCTTCTCCCGCACTCACGTCCTTCCTCCCCGTTGCCCCTAGCGTCGCCGGTCTCCCTCTTTCACCTTCTTTTTTTTTTCTCTGCAGCTCACACTCTCGGGCTCTCTCTCTCTCTGCGAATTGGGGACCAAGTTTAATTGTGAGGGGCGGTCACGTGTGTGACCCCCTTCCAGCCACCCATATTATATATTTTTTATAAAAAAAATATAAATAAATTGTATTTATTTATATATATATATATATATACACATATATTTAATATATTTTATTTATTGTTAAAATTAACTTTGGGGTTAATAAACTTACACCTTATATTTCCCGTTAGGTCCTAATTTTGGTCCAAATAAAATTTCATTTATTTTAAATTTTCTCCTTTTCCTTCCAAATTAAAATAAAAAAAAATTAAATTAGGACCTTAGCGTTGATTGGAAAATTTCCGGGTATTACAAAAAGTAGGGCCCCACCTATTTTTTGTTTTTCATTCCTTACATAAATCCAGCAACCGAACGGGCACTTAAACATTAATCTAAATCTATATAAGAAATATTTGTTTGGCTTGGCCCAAACTAGTTTTTGTGAGAGTTCGTGTTTTTTGGGACTGAATTAGTGCCTAAGTTAGATATTAAATGTAGGCAAAAGTACATTTCCTGCCCTCAATGCTTGGGGGTCCTGTCACTTTCGCCCCTAACGTTTTTTTGCTGCCAATTGTACCCCTAACGTTTTGTGTGTCTCCCAATGTCAGGCTTTTGGCTAACACCCTCAATTTTTAGATGGTTTTTTTGACGTGGCATCCTATGTGGCCAACAATTCTGACTGGACTTAATTTTTTTCACACCAGCAATCCATTTTAAGGGTGCAATGGACTCCAAAAACTCAGTACATCAGTCATCCAGTACACCAAAATACTCATTACATCAGTAAATGGACCCCGAAAACTCAATATTATTGACTGCTGATGTGGAAAAAATTAAGTCTAGTCAGAATTGTTAGTCACATAGGATGCCACATCATAAAAAACAGTCTTAAAATTGATGGTGTTAGCCAAAAGCCTGACATTGAGAGAAACACAAAACGTTAGGGATACAATTGACAGCGAAAAAACGTTAAGGGAAAAAGTGACAGAACCCCCAAACGTTGGGGGCAGGAAATGTATTTTTGCCTTAAATGTATGTTTGGATTGAAGATTAAGGAAGGGAAAAGACGAGAAGATCAAAGAGACGGGAAGATCAAAGAATCAAGATATCTTTCCCTTGTTAGTGAAGATAAAAATTGGAGGGGAAGATAGTGGAAGATCAATCCTTAAACTTTCATTATCCTTCCCTTTCACAAATTAAAGATACTCCAACTTGGGGTATTTTGGAGGAAGTATCAACACCCAAATAAGTAGAAGACATATAAAAGGTTAACATTTCCTATCCTTCCCCTCCCTTCTCTTATAATCACTCCCCTTCCATTTTTCTCTTAATTTTCAAACAAACCCTAAAACAAGAAATCATATGGCCAGGCCCAATTGATAACCCATAGTTTTAGGGCAAGGCCCATACCAGAGACCAGTCTTTATCGCTGGCTCCACTCTGGTCTTATTTTATTATTTTTTTTAGAACAATTATGTTTGTAAGTGTTTTAAAAATCGGATAAAAAATTTTCTTAGGTCACGAGATGATTGGTTTAATTGGTTGAACCTGTGGTTGAACCATATGGTGTCATAAATATAAAAATAATTAAATAATTTTAATATCAACAATATATTATATACTATAAAAATTATATTTTTATTAATGAATTTTAAATATAATAAGTCATTTACATGATTCAGCTATATATGTATATATATAAATAACAGGCTCAAATAACAATTGAATAATTTATATTATTTACACACCATATTAGTGGCTTCATAATCATATAAAACTCAAAATTATAAGATACACAATGCATATAGTCAAATATACTCCAAATGCTTTTTTCAATGTTGGTATGCATATTTATTTTGTCCAATAATATTTTGCTGTTATTTCTCTCGTCTTATATATATATATATATATATATATATATATATATATATATATATATATATATATATATATATATATATATATATGTATATGTATATTAAGAATTGAGGATATTTTTTTATAAGGAATTTAAGTCACAGCAGACTTGGCATAAATTCTTATCAAATTAGAGTATTAAGGTAAAATTCTCTCTTAATCTTACTAATATAATGTATGAAACTTAACAAAATTAAAATTTATAGTACTAGATGGCAATTCCAAATAGATATTAACCAAGCGATTTTATATAATTCCAATATGCATAAAAAATTTATTTGATATGTCGACGGATGATATTTATATCAAGAAAGAGATATATAAATAGAAAGTATTTTGATTGGAGATTTCTAATTTTTCTCTAAAAAATAAACTGAATTTGGGGCTCAGGTCAATAGTGATTATTATTTTACACTTAATAAAAAATTCAACACATCCAATAAAAAACTATCCAAAAAGAATCTTTTAAACAATAAATTACAGGCATGTCCTTTATGCAAAAAGGGAAAAGGGAAAGAGAAAGAGAATGAGAATACATTTATTGTATTTGGTAGTAAAAGTTTGAGAATGAAAATGGAATGTGAAAATATTAAAAAGAAAAAGATGATATGATTGTGTCAAATCAAATGGTATAATAGACATTATATATATATATTTTAAAGTTAACACAAATTTTTTGAATGAAAAATTGCTTTCCATCAAGTGTTGGGGTCCAAGTGGACCCCACCACTTCTTTTTCCTTTCTATTCCTAAGTCTTTGCAAGGTAAAGAACATGGCCTACATAGCAGTAATATATAACTTTATTTACTAACGTTGAGTTAGTCCAAGTAGTAAGCAGTTTGGTATCACTTAAACAAGGTCCTGAGTTTGAGACCTTGTGAATGCAGCTATCCCCGTTGGGAGACTTTTCCATCATAGCCACATGCACGATACGGGTTGAGTCCGGATTAGTCGAAGCAGTGCTTCGAACACCAGGCGAACAAAAAAAACTTTATTTAATTAGTAAGCTAAGCAAATTGTTAATGTAGTTAGAATCGTAGTTATTAAAGACGCATTATTGTGTCCCTTATTCTACCATGCAAATTAATAATTCTTTTCTAACCTTTTTATTATTTTTACCATTTTCTAATAATTTCTTCCATGGTTCTCTTCTTTTTCTGAGTTGTGGCGTTATTTAAGCCACGTAAGCAGACTTATGAATTTGTGTAAACTTAAAGAAATTAAAGATATTTCTAATAGATAACTTTAGTGAGTTGTGTGACACTATTTATGCAATATATATGCTGACTTGTGAATTTGTGAGAGATTTGAGAAGTGAAAAATACCTTCGTATACACAACTTGGTATTTTTTTCTTCTTATAAGGGACTTGAGAAGTAAAATAATTATAAAATTACGTTCTAATAATAGAAACTTAATTTGTACCTTTTATTAATTTATTTGCTTCAATATATTGTCACACATCACAATGGCTTTAGAAGTCCCTATGACAACAAATGCGGTCGCACGCTGTGAATAACTAAGGTTAATTAGAATATTTTGAAGAAATTACACTAGAATTATACGAAAGCGAATTACACCGGATCCAAATTTCGAAAGGAAAGTGAAAATTTAAATTAATGTTGTTTGTAACTTGCCACAACACAACTCACACCCCTAAAAATTTCTCCCCTTTAGGACGCAACTTAAAAAAGGCTTGAGATCTATTCAACGAAAGCTTAGCCAGAATGTGAACAATATTTCTCCCCTTCACATTTATACACAACACCTTCTAAAAGGTCATATAGATTTCTTCAATCAGGATCTTCTCTTCTCATGTAAAAAAGTGGTAGAATAACGGGATAGTATGTCAAGCTAGAGATAGACAACACTCATTATATCCAATACATAAATAGGTGTAATACCCCGAAAAAATTTCAAGGATTAAAGAATGATTTATTTAAAATTTCGAGGATTTAAGAATGATTTATTTCGAGGCTAGGAATTAAAACTTAAAAAAAAGGAATATAGAAAATGTATGAAAGTTAAAAGAAACCGGAAATGAATTTTTTTTCGAAGATTGTAATACCCGAGGGGTATTTTTGGAATCAAGTCAAATATATAGTAAGACTTAGAATGGTCATCATTTGAAATTGGAATGTAAAATAATAATAATAATAATAATAATAATATATAAACAAGTAAATAAATAGAATATGTATATATATATATAGACAAATAATCCTAATTAAGAAATGATGGGATAATATGAAATTGATAGAATTTTTATGTTGAGGTTGGACATTTTGACTAAATAACATAAAAATAATTTTTTTGGAAAGAAATAAGAATTTTTGGGTTATTATTAAGATTTTAATTGCTTTAGATTTGGGAATTTGATAAATTAAAATACAAAAATATAAATTGGGTTAAATATGAATCATATGAATTATTTTCAGCTTATAGTTTAAATTTGAGAATTTTTCAGAAATAAAAATTGTACTGGGTAGAAAATTCTTATCTGCTAGAGACTCAGTGGCAGATATTTTTAATAGGCCTATAATTACCCAAAATTTTCTAAATTTTCCTATTCTTACCTAAAAATAAATCTAGATAAGAAAGTCCAATTAAAACTCTATTTCACCATTCTCCAAAAGTTGTCAAATGTCCAAAAGGCCCTTAAGTACCAAATCCAATTTAAGAACCCTTGTTTTCTTTCTCGAGCAGCACGCATACCCTTCTTTTCCTCCATCTTGTTCTTCCTCTTCATCTCAATTCTCTCTTAGGTTAAAAGAAAAAAAGACCTATTACTTTCAATCAATTTCTTTGCTTCCCCTCATCAATTCAAGGATCACTCAAGCTCCACCTAGCATCTTGGAGTACCATAGAGTTTGGACAACTCTTCTAAATCCCCAAATTCGGATTTCTCAAGTAAGCTCCAAAATCATGCCTCCACTTCTTAAATCATGATTTTCTTGTTGGGAATGAGTTACTAGTTGATATTATATCACCCTAAAACTCTTTTAGGATGTAGAGAACACACAAATCATGAACTATATGGTTGTTTTGCTCTAGGAACCCTAAGGTGCGATTTTTGCCAATTTTGGAAAAATTTGTGGATTTCATTAGAATTGTTGGTTTGTATGAACTCTAAATTATATGTATGGATATTTTAAATAATTTGAAATGATGCCCAATGGTTAGTTTGGTGGTATGTGAAACCTTGGTGAAAGTTAGAACTTCCCATATTTGGCAAAATTTCCATTAAGGGAGCTTGGAGAGTGAACAAGGTTGTAAAATTAATTAATTATGTATTAAATTGTGTTGAATCTAAGAAGAACACCAAATGATGACCATAGGCTAAGTAAATGAACTTGGGGGTTGGATAAATGTAAGAAGTCATAAGAAAAGAAACTAGGAAATTGTATGAAATTAGATATCGATTGAATTGGTTGTATGTGATAGGGTTCAAGTACTTCCTTGGAGACCAGAGTGCTCAAAGGGAATGCTAAGTGAAGCGGCCAAGGTGAGGGCTCTTCCGTCTCTGCTCCTAGGGTTGTATGCTCATGTGGATTACATGGGTATCTATATTCTCTGCTTGCCTGGTATGTGTTAGCTAGAGATATAGAATGCTAAAAGAATGAAAGAACTTGAAAATAGGTTGTGGAAAGTAGCTTGGATAGGAAGACATAGGAGTAGAGTTTAATTGTTTGCTATGATTGACGTGTTACAAATCCAACTCTTACACTCTGGAGGCATGATGAGTATTTTATTAAATCTTTTCCACGACGGTGGCAAGAGTCCTTGTACGGAAGGACTAAGCTTTTATTTTGAAAATTCGTCGCGACGGTGACTTAGATTATAATCATGCAAAAGGAGTCATTGGTGGGTTTCGGATTTGGTTATGCTAGCGATGTGAGACATCGACTAGAAGACCGTCAGATGGCACTTGAGACCTCAATTTTGTAATCACCATGACGATGGTCATTGCCCTATCCTGGCAATAGGTTCAGAAAGGTTTTATATTGCTATGACGATAGCTTGAGGCTCAGAGAGTGCATCTGGACGGGTATATGAGTTATATCTTGTTGAGGATACTTGTACATATTAATAAGGAGAAGAATTGTTGATCCTTCGGGAAAGATACAAAGAATCCTATTGATATGTGAGACTAAGGTAAGGAGACACGGGAGGAACCTACCGGTGAACCGTGAGCCCAACCTAGTAAAAGAGAAATCATCATGTGGAGTTGGTCCAGGGTGTGACAGTGGCCATGCGTCGAGACGTCGTGTCGTGCCTGCCATGTGGCCTGATTGGGTAATGGACGAGTGGGTTCAAGCTATTGCCCCGCAGCAACGGGTCAGGACATGCCACGTGGTGGCTACGTATCAGTTGTTTGATAGATAGAAGTTGATTGTGTTTGATTAATATAATTGTCACGAGGTGACCAGTACCAAAGTGAATGGGTTAAGCATTGTTTAATTAACATAATTGTCACGATTAACCAGTACCCAAGTGGATGGGTTAGGTATGCTTTACCACGTGGTGGCCAGCAACCCGAGTGCATGCGTTCGAAGTTGGAAAGCCATGTAGTGGCTAGTAGATACCCCAGAGTTGGGGAGATTAAGTAGATGTATGTTTAGCATCTTTGTGTATGTATAAATTATCTGTGTTTGCATATAATTGCTGATTGTGCAGCGTAGTGGTAACGTACAGGATTACGCAACCACACGTCTTGTTTGATTCAGACATGCTGAAACGTGAGAAGACCGGTAGGTAAAAGCCGGCACTATATGTTACATGTTTACTTGCTGATTGATGACGTGGAATAAACCACTGCATGTTTATAGTTATTAAACGAATGTGAGTGTTAGGTGAAATTTCTGTTGTTGTGTAGTCACCAAGAATGTATACTAATAACAGTAACTAGTTGTTTGTGCATGTGGTTGTGTATGACCCCCAAACCCAGCGCTATGGTACCCACCTTGCGTCGGGGATGAGAGAGTCCTCACTGAGTCGCGTGGTTAAGACTCACACCTCATTTTTACTACACAGAGACAGGTTAAGTACAGGTGGAAGAAGTCTCGGTGGAACGAGGATTGAGCAACACTTTCCAAGACCCACAACTTGTTCATGTGGGTGAATAAAGTGCCATTGTTGTTTAATTTACTTTATTGTTGTATCATAAAGTAAAGGGTAGACGTACCCAATTAGATTGTATTACTAAATCTAGAATTGTCAGCTTCACACACCTTAAAGATCAGGATTTATTTTACTGCGGTACAGGGAAAATTTGTTTTCAATATATATATATATAAATATACATATATCTATTGCATTTGAATAGGATAGGAAGCATCTTCGGATGTGTAGCCGGTACACAGGTTATATATTATGTGTGTTTTCCTATATCTATATCTTGAAGCGGCACTGGCTGTGGATTTGCTTGCCTAGGATAGGCCACCATTTCGGTGTATCCATGGTATTATAATGCATGTGAATGTATTTTTCAATAATAGCTATTCTGTCAATTAGGTGATAAGGCTTACAGGCATAGGGGTATTCCCTGTGTCTGTGCCGGTCACGGTCCTCTAAACGGGGGTCGTGACAAACTTGGTATCAGAGCTTGGTTGTTCTTTAAGGGTGTGAAGCTAACTAGTAGTCTCGGGTGTCAGTTGGGCTATCCATTACGAATCCGGACGTAACGGTGGTTCCGACGAGCACTTGTGAGTTTGCTCAGGATGTTGAGTCATAAATTCTTTCGAGTCATCGCTTGAGGCATAGAATTTGTATGTGGAATTCTATGCAAAGCATATAACCTGTACAATACACAAGTGCCGATGAGCACTAAGGCGTAAGGTGGGGTGGCAGTGACCCCGGGAACCTTAGGACGCCATAATAGGGAAAAAAGACGTATGTGGAGGATGCTACCTGAACACAGACACATTTGGTTGAATTGTAGGCAAGAATGTGCTACAATGTGTGATTGTTTTGCAGGTGTTAAATGAGACAATGCGTCTGCTCTGTGTTAGCGGCACATTGTGTGCTATGGTATAGGCACAAGTTGTTTGATTATAGTATGGAATGCAAGTAGAATAGAAATATGCAGTGAATGGTAGTTCATGTTAAGAATGGTTTGTAAAGTGAAAGAAAAGACACGCTTGGCGTGTGGAAAAGAAAGTAAGCCCATGGGGCGATTGAAATGGAAAGTTTACAGACAAGAATAAACATGACCATGAGGCATGAGACCGACAGGAAGATGACCACGTGAATGGGTCACAACTATGCGGTATGCTATGGCTGAAGGAAGTGAGTCGTCCTTCCTAGAAAGTAGATAGAAAAGAGGTGGTGTATGCCACAGTATAGAATTAGAAGTCTACGGACTAGAAAATCAGGATAGTATATGGAAGGGCAAACTGGCCGAACCATATGCCGTAGAGATAGATGTTAAGAAGTAGAGACATATGTAAACGTGTAGAGCGTGATCATATGCCGAGCAGGAAATAGAGTAAATGGTAAGGCACAGGGAAGGAGCCTAGTCTAACCCTGCGCTCGATCCATGAACTGCTAGTTCCTTAAACAAACACGGGAAAAAGAAGGGATTAAGCCCAACCAAACTCTCTTTGAGTTGCTTAAGGAAGAGCATAAAGAATATGATATTGATCACATGAGAAATTTTTGTAAAAATCTTTTTGGTCTTTCCGGATGAGAGATTCTGAAAGACCCTCAAACTTTTCTTGAAAATACTAGGGATAACCATTGGAAGGCAAATTTTCATGAAAACTCTTTCTCAAATTGTGTCATTCCAATTGGTTAAACCCTAACCATTTACGAAAACCTTAGGCGTCATTTTCTAAGAAATAAACTTAAATTATTTTTTCTTAGAACCCGCAGGGTGCCTAAGAAAACTAACTCATGTGACCAATACCCTACCAAACAATAGTCCTTTTACAGGTAAGCTGTATGAGGATGGTAGATGTAGTTGAGAAATCACTCGCTTGGAGTGATTAAAGTTAAGTAGACATCGATAAGCACTAGAGGGTGTTAAAGTGCCAAGGGAGTATACCGGTAAACCTAAGGGTTACCAATTAAGGGGCCATAGGGCGATTATGGACCTGAAAGTATTAGACCGGAGCAGGTCTAGAAGTGAAAATGGGCGTAGCCCTTCGGGTACTGCCCAGAGATAGAAAAATGAGTGCTATTACGGTAGATAGCTCTCGAACAAGATAACGTGAGAGATAAACCCCAAAGGGACTCGTGGAGGCCTGAGGGGAGAGAAAGTAGACAGGGATAAGTAGTCCCATAAGGGGGGAAGAGCGGAAGCCTAAAGGACCCCATAGGATAAGAGTCAAGTAGGAGGTGGAGAACCAACTACTACCATAAGTGCATGTATAGTACACAGATTGTAGTGGACATAGCTAGGTAAGCTAGTTCCACAGGTTGGTGAACCGTAAGTCCGTTAGTCTGAAGCCCGTGTATGGGTGGAGACTGAGTGGACAAATCAAACGTACAAATGGCCATGTGGGTGCCATAAAGGAAAAATTAACCGTAAGGATGGCTAATCGAGAAGGAGAATTTAGTGAGTAACGAGTATTGAGAAATACTCGAAGAAAGAGTACCACGTAGGTACGAAATGAAAAGAAGAGAGTGAATACGGGAACGGAGTCGGGTAAGCATCTGGGGATGCGAGCCAAAATGATAAAACAGGTATGCTACCATTGGGGGCGATTGGAACCCAACAGGTAACACACTTGCAAGAGGCGGTATATGTTCGAGAACATATGCCACACCGTAAGAAAGGAAAGAGTCAAATCGTTGGAGCGAATCCCGTTTGGTCAAGGGGAGTAGAGCATGTCCGGACAGGTTAATGCTAGAGTTAACGGATCAAGTATTCCAAGTAGGAATACAAGATCTAAGTGAGTTGAGGAGTCCGAGTGGGCCAAGTTGGGGTAAAAGCCAACGGAAACCCAATGAGTAGAGTTAGCACATGATGTGCAACTCTAAGTGGACTAACCTGAGGATGGTATAGATCCACAGTCATAGTCTTCTTAAGCGACGTCTTCGGATGAGAATATCGAACTGAGCCTAAGGCAAAGTAATGAGTATGATGGTAAGGAGGAGACTGGTGAGTTTCCATTATAAATAGGAATGACTACAAGTGGTAGTCAGATAAGAGTCTAAGTCAGTGAGACATAGGATGTCGACAGGGAGTAACCTGAAGTGGTTATGGAAACCACTAAGGGTCAGTGTAGAAGTCCGGAAAAGAAAGGAAAACGCGAGTCATAAATGTAAGATCCTTTACCGTTCGGTGGAGAAACGGTAAGTGTAATACATAGCTGTGCGAATGCCATGGCATGTAGCTTCGTTGGGACACGAGTAGGTTAAACTGAGTTGGTAGTGAGTGTAACAACCTCGGAAGGGTTGGGTACACTGATGGCACAAAATATAAACACCTACGTAGGGTGTATGTCGTGTAAGTGGTAAGTCTAGATGAAGAGTAGAGGGTGTAGTAAGATGTAAACGGACTTTTCTGGAGAAGTCGTTTACAAAGAATATATCGGGAGAATACCGGCAGAAGGGTAGCTGCTTGATAGTAGAGGATACTTAGGTACGAGGACTCCGAGGTAGGGGAGTACTTTATAGAAATAGAACCTAGTGTGCTATGCAAATAGCTAGTGTCTTGGCGTGTTCCAAGACGAATATAAGAAGTCACTACGAAGGTAGTTAGTCGGACAAGCAAATTGAGTCAAGGTAAGTCTCACTAGAGAAGGCAATAGTTAACTCCTCGGAGAACTAAAATGGAGCATGGCATGTGGTGCGTGCCAGACACTCCATTGCAAAATTAGTAGCGCAAAGTGAATTGAAATTAGGAAAGTTAAGTATCCTCGGGGAAGGATGCGATGACAGATGGAGCCTGTCGGTTAACACCTCGCGGAGGGGTGGTTAACTACGAAACTAGGAATACAAACGGTCACAGAAAGAAGATGTAGAGACCAGATAGAGACCTTGAGTCTCTAGGAAAGAAAGATGAAACCGTAGGGTAAAACGGTAAAACTTTCACATTGAGAGGAACCATAGGTGAAATTGAGCCAAGGGGATGACAACAAGCCAACAATATAAATTGGGTTAAATATGAATCATATGAATTATTTCCAGCTTATAGTTTAAATTTGAGAATTTTTCAGAAATAAAAATTGTACAGGGTAGTTAAATTCTTATCTGCTAGAGACTCAGTGGCAGATATTTTTAATAGGCCTATGATTACCCAAAATTTTCTAAATTTTCCTATTCTTACCTAAATATAAATCTAGATAAGAAAGTCCAATTAAAACTCTATTTCACCATTCTCCAAAAGTTGTCAAATGTCCAAAAGGCCCTTAAGTACCAAATCCAATTTAAGAACCCTTGTTTTCTTTCACCAGCAGCACGCATATCCTTCTTTTCCTCCATCTTCTTCTTCCTCTTCATCTCAATTCTCTCTTAGGTTAAAAGAAAAAAAGACCTATTACTTCCAATCAATTTCTTTGCTTCCCCTCATCAATTCAAGGATCACTCAAGCTCCACCAAGCATCTTGGAGTACCATAGAGCTTGGACAACTCTTCTAAATCCCCAAATTTGGATTTCTCAAGGGTAAGCTCCAAAATCATGCCTCCACTTCTTAAATCATGATTTTCTTGTTGGGAATGAGTTACTAGTTGATATTATATCACACTAAAACTCTTTTAGGATGTAGAGAACACACAAATCATGAACTATATGGTTGTTTTTCCTCTAGGAACCCTAATGTGCGATTTTTGCCATTTTTGGAAAAATTTGTGGATTTCATTAGAATTGTTGGTGTGTATGAACTCTAAATTATATGTATGGATATTTTAAATGATTTGAAATGATACCCAATGGTTAGTTTGGTGGTATGTGAAACCTTGGTGAAAGTTAGAACTTCCCATATTTGGCAAAATTTCCATTAATGGAGCTTGGAGAGTGAACAAGGTTGTAAAATTAATTAATTATGTATTAAATTGTGTTGAATCTAAAAAGAACACCAAATGATGACCATAGGCTAAGTAAATGAACTTGGGGGTTGGATAAATGTAAGAAGTCATAAGAAAAGAAACTAGGAAATTGTATGAAATTATATATCGATTGAATTGGTTGTATGTGATAGGGTTCAAGTACTTCCTTGGAGACCAGAGTGCTCAAAGGGAATGCTAAGTGAAGCGGCCAAGGTGAGGGTTCTTCCATCTCTGCTCATAGGGTTGTATGCTCATGTGGATTACATGGGTATGTATATTCTCTGCTTGCCTGGTATGTGTTAGCTAGAGATATAGAATGCTAAAAGAATGAAAGAACTAGAAAATAGGTTGTGGAAAGTAACTTGGATAGGAAGACATAGGAGTAGAGTTTAATTGTTTGCTATGATTGATGTGTTACAAATCCAACTCTTACACTCCGGAGCATGATGAGTATTTTATTAAATCTTTTCCACGACGGTGGCAAGAGTCCTTGTACGGAAGGACTAAGCTTTTATTTTGAAAACTCGTCACGGCGGTGATTAGATTATAATCATGCAAAATGAGTTATTGGTGGGTTTCAGATTTGGTTATGCTAGCGATGTGAGACATCGACTAGAACAACGTCAGATGGCACTTGAGACCTCAGTTTTGTAATCAGCATGACGGTGGTCATTGCCATATCCTGGCAATAGGGTCAGAAAGGTTTTATATTGCTATGACGATAGCTTGAGGCTCAGAGAGTGCATCTGGACGGGTATATGAGTTATATCCTGTTGAGGATACTTGTACATATTAATAAGGAGAAGAATTGTTGATCCTTCGGGAAAGATACAAAGAATCCTATTGATATGTGAGACTAAGGTAAGGAGACACGGGAGGAACCTACGGGTGAACCGTGAGCCCAACCTAGTAAAAGAGAAATCATCATGTGGAGTTGGTCTAGGGTGTGATAGTGTTCATGCTTCGAGACGTCGTGTCGTGCCCGCCATGTGGCCTGGTTGGGTAGTGGACAAGTGGGTTCAAGCTATTGCCCCGCAGCAAGGGGTCAGGACATGCCACGTGGTGGCTACGTATCAGTTGTTTGATAGATAGAAGTTGATTGTGTTTGATTAATATAATTGTCACGAGGTGACCAGTACCAAAGTGAATGGGTTAAGCATTGTTTAATTAACATAATTGTCACGAGTGACCAGTACCCAAGTGGATGGGTTAGGTATGCTTTGCCATGTGGTGACTAGCAACCCGAGTGCACGGGTTCGAAGTTGGAAAGCCATGTAGTGGCTAGTAGATACCCCAGTGTTGGGGAGATTAAGTAGATGTATGTTTAGCATCTTTGTGTATGTATAAATTATCTGTGTTTGCATATAATGTCTGATTGTGCAGCGTAGTGGTAATGTACAGGATTACGCAACCACACGTCTTGTTTGATTCAGACATGCTGAAACGTGAGAAGACCGGTAGGTAAAAGCCGGCACTATATGTTACATGTTTACTTGCTGATTGATGACGTGGAATAAACCACTGCATGTTTATAGTTATTAAATGCATGTGAGTGTTGGGTGAAATTTCTGTTGTTGTGTGGTCACCAAGAATGTATGCTAATAACAGTAACTAGTTGTTTTTGCATGTGGTTGTGTATGACTCCCAAACCCAGCGCTATGGTACCCACCTTGCGTCGGGGATGGGAGAGTCCTCACTGAGTTGCGTGGTTAAGACTCACACCTCATTTTTACTACACAGAGACAGGTTAAGTACAGGTGGAAGAAGTCTCGGTGGAACGAGGGTTGAGCTACACTTTCCAAGACCCACACTTGTTCATGTGGGTGAATAAAGTGCAATTGTAATTTAATTTACTTTATTGTTGTATCATAAAGTAAAGGGTAGACGTACCCAATTAGATTGTATTACTAAATCTAGAATTGTCAGCTTCACACACCTTAAAGTTCAGGATTTATTTTACTGTAGTACAGGGAAAATTTGTTTTCAAAAAATATATATATATACATATATCTGTTGCATGTGAATAGGATAGGCAGCATCTTCGGATGTGTAGCCGGTACACAGGTTATATATTATGTGTGTTTTTCTATATCTATATTGTGAAGCAGCACTGGCTGTGGATTTACTTGCCTAGGATAGGCCACCATTTCGGTGTAGCCATGGTATTATAATCCATGTGAATGTATTTTTCAATAATAGCTATTCTGTCAATTAGGTGATAAGGGTTACAAGCATAGGGGTATTCCCTGTGTCTGTGCCGGTCACGGTCCTCTAAACGGGGGTCGTGACAATAGGCTCATAACAATTTGTGTCTATTTCTATTTTTATCTTCCAACCAGCTTTCTTCCATCTAGATGTCAAGACTCAATCAAGACCATTGTTTCACTTCTGGATTATGAAGAGTGGGTCACTGAGTTGTGAATCTTCATCATCTAATTAAACTCATATAGAAAGCTCTTACATAGTCCAGAAAGATATGAGGAAATAACTGAAAGGAAAGAGATAATGGCAAGCTTTTTTCTTTGAACCCATAACCTCCAGGTCACATGACAGCAACCCGTTGTTCCATGACTTACCTTGAGAGGCAGCTTATATATCAGAGTACCAATTACTCAGCATTATCCAGTAAAACATGGAAACCAGACTAGATTAATTATTCATCAAGGAATGAAACTAAAGAAACAGCTGACGTATTCAGAAACGTTTTGGTAAGTAATGTACAATCTAGATCTTAAATTACATGGCATGTGACTGCCAGAACTAGGATGACTGAAACCCTTTTATCTTCTGATGCAGGTGATGAAAACAAGAAGAGCTGTTGGGTGCAGTAGTAATTAAAAAGAGAACTTAGCTAAAGTTCTTTACTTGTTTACTATCAAATTTCCTGATAAAAACATATCATTGAGAAACTTTCTTAAAAGACCAAATCACGTATTGCCAAGCCAAAAATTATTTCTACTAGTCATGTTTTTTATTGAAAAACGTGATAGCAAACAACCTAAAAAGTGTACCAAATCTTTCCTCAATTAATTCCTTGTCTCAACTCAGAGCAGCAGGTGCTTGCTTTTCCTGTTGAGGGCCTTTGCCATCACTTTCCTAGCCCCATTTGTATCCATTCTGCAAAAACTTGTGCTCTGAGGGTAAATTCTTCTTGGCTTTCCGGCTACCTTCGATCTTCCATAGGTCCCAAACCTGAGTTTTTGGTAGGGGTGATGTATCTGCAATTGGTGCAATTAATCCTGGCTTGCCATCATCAATAACTCCATCAATTAAACTATATTCCTTTGCTTCCCAAGGATTCATAAAATTATCACGGTCTGTGTCCACTTCAATCTGCAGATTAAAGGAAATAAGTGGGTGGAATGGAATATATATATATATGATATAGGACAAAATCAGTAATAAGATGGGGAGGTTGATGTCTAACCTGCTCAAGAGACTTCCCAGGAGCTCTACACTAATAATTGGAGAGTATACATATAGAAATAAAGTTGGCCAAATAGATACTCTTGGTCAAATTTTGTAATTTTACACATTATTCAATAATCCTCTTCTTCATTTTTCTTTCTCTATAACCATCATAGCTCTACACTACCATCGTCATCCAGCCACTGTGTCATCATAAACGACCAATCTCTGTCGACCACCAATCTACACCGTCATTGAACCATCCACCCTTGTTAATTTGATTAATAAACAAAGAATTTAGTGGCGGCTTCAATTAAAGAAGTGGAGGTTTTGGAGATTGAATTGAAAATTTTGATGTTGAAAACGGGATGAAATTATACTTTTGAAAAGATAAAGGACCAAAATGGATATTTGATCATTTTATTTTATAAAACTATCAAATTCATTCAATTATATAATGTGGTAATAGTATACCAATAAATATAATTGATTATTAGTAATTTAATAAGACAAACAAACAATTAATTTAATTTAATTATTTTATTAAATTTTCATTATTTATAGTAAATTTTGGATGAGAAATAACACAAAGTAATTAAGTAATAACATAACAAAGCACAAAGAGGTCATGTGTCACATTTATAATCACGAGAGACACGTTAATTTTAAGCCAATCAATAGGGTGGTAAAATGTTATATTCTAAACCACACGAGGACAAACTAATTTTAAGCTAAACCAAAAGGGAGCAAATTTTAATTTACCAAAAATTAAATTTTACGGTGCTAGATGGTAATTCTAAGGTAATAATAACCAAGTGATTTTTTATAATTCCAACATGCATAAAAAAATTATTTGATCAAAAATTTGTAAATTTTTGTCAAAAAAAAACTGAATTTGGGGTTGAGATCAATTGTGATTATTATTTTACTCTTAATCAAAAATTCAACAATGGAATAAAAAACTAACTAAAAAGAATCTTTTTCAAACTACTTATAAAAAAACTAAATTACATAATAGTAATATATAACTTTATTTATTAACGTGGGGTTGATCTAAGTCGCAAGCAGTTTGGTATTGCTTAAACAAGATCTTGTGGATGCAGCTATATTCCCATTGGGAGACTTTCTCATCATAGTCAAGTGCACGATGCAGGTTAAATTCAGATTAGTCGAAAGAGTGCCTTGGATACTAGGCGGACAAAAAAAAATATAACTTTATTTGGGAAGCAAATTGTTAATGTAGTTAGAATCTAAGTTATTAATGACGCATTATTGTCCCCTTATTCTATACCATGGAAATTAATTATTCTTTTCTAATGTTTTTATTATTTTTTAGGTAAAATATATTTGGTACCCCTGAACTTTTGATCAAATATGTCCCTAGCTAACATTTGATTGCGTTTAATTATGCCTCCAATGTTTCATTTTTCGAGTAATCTTATCCTTTTCACTAACACCATTAAAAGACATTGTAATATTCCAGATATTAATTTTATTATTATTATCATTATTATTAATTTATTTTTCTTTGGGAAAGAAAAATAAATTAAATTAGAATGTTGAAATAAAATGAAGAAGAGATAAGAAATAGAAAATAAAAATTTTACCTATTTTCTAAAGAAAGGAAATTTATTAGGACTTAAAAGAAAGGAAAATCAAAAAGATGAGAAAGAAATGGGGTTTAACAACAATTAATAGTGCAACTTATATTTTTATTATTTTTATTGGAGGGGAGGAGCTGAAACCGTGAGTTACAAACAGAAAGCAAATAAAATAAATAAATATAATAATAATAATAATATATAGGGGGGGCCAACCGTGATCCCCTCCCATTTACACCCACAAAAAAAAAGAATAATAATATATATTAAAATAATGGGGGGGGGGGGAACCGTGACCCCCCATCCAATTCATTAACATTTGAGCTTAGTTGATGTTATTGAAAGCTTAGTGAAGTTCAGAATCGAAGATAAAACCGTAGGAATTGATCGGGTATGGAAATTAGGAAAATTGGGTTAGGAAATTGCCCTAAAATTCGAAATTGATAGTTTGATGCATGTTTAGGCTTGGATTGGAGTAGTATAAGTGTTATAAATGCAGGAAATATACAAGGGAATAAAGCCCGAGTATTTACCGTCTCAATCGGAACCCAATCCGGTGAAAAAGAGGCAAAATACTAAGCCACCGTACAGTAAGGAGTTGTGCGGTGGGGTTGGACACCTTGGTCTAGTCCGTGGGGGACACCTAAGACCCGCTAAATTGGTCCCAAGGCTCTAATTATATGCAATTATATTTTTATATATAATTAAAGAGGTAGTAATTAAGCTTTTACTTAGCGAATAAGGGAGACGGTGGAATGAGTAAGCTAAAGCCTCTTTTGAGCCGTGAATTTAATTCTTTTATTAATTAAATACCCATATGAACACATGAAGTGAAATTTAGACAAGTGGGAATCTCTAACCTAAGCAATTAGAGGTTCTAAATGGTTCGAAAGGGTGAAAGTCGAATATGAGACATTCTGGACTTTCAGAAAGAGCAAATAAGACGACGTAACGAACTAAATAATTAGTTCTTGAAAAATATCTAGAGGGTGCATGAGCATTAGCATGAGACGTGGATGTTAGATGTTTAGTTACACGTTCTAAATTTCTTAAATATACATGTGTATAGGGCACCACAGGGTAATTGGAGTTTCAGGCACTCCGAGGACTGATCGGGAGGGCCAACGAGGTGAGGGGCTCTCCCATCCTTGCCCCACAGGGTTGGATGACAACGTGCAAAATGTGGTTTGCTCTATTTTGTGCAAATTGATATATATATATATATGAAATATGTCTATCTGAATGTATTTACGTTACGCGTATATGATTAGTGAGTAAACAATGGACGTGCAAACTGTTTATATGTTTATATGTTCATTCTCAAGTGAATATGCGATATAGTGGCTCACTGAGCCTTATATGATACCGTGGGTAGGATTGAGTCGGAATTTCATATGTGAGGGTTCATTAATATTAGAAACCCATTTAAATTGATTACCGTGCAAAGGTTTTGACCGTATGGTACATTGAGGAAAATGTACCTAGGTTGTTAAGTGTGAGTGAGAGTGTTGCATAATTGAAACGGGAGAAATCTAGGCCTAATTAAAGAACACGTATGATATTCAGTTAATTACAAATAGGGTGTCTTTCAAGGTTAAATATGTTAGTTGAGTTTGTTCAGGTTGTCCAGGTAGATCGAGTCGGTCATCCTGGTCGGACAGACAGGATTATGATGTCAGTAAGTATGCCACATGGTGGCCATTACCTTGGTCTAAAATGAAGTCAGACAAGTTGCCGGCTATTACTCTAAGCGTGCCTTAGAGTCAGAAAGTTCTTGGTGTGATCAACCAGGTTCGTACATGAAATTGCCTTCGGGCCAGTATTTCTCTTAGCGTAATGCGGGAGACAGAAATTGAATGCCTACGTGCATAAGTATATGTTAACGATGGAACCATATGGTATATGTTTATGATTGGTTTACATGCGGATTAATAAATATGTTAGTAACATGAATTAAGATTTTTAATTGTGAATATGATACATTGATTGCCTGATCATGTTAAAGGTCACAATATAAATCCATTTCATGTGTATGTGGTTGTGGTTGCTCCCTTGCCCCAGCTGTAGTGGTACCCGCTACTACGCCAGGGATGGGGGAGCTTCTCACTGAGTCTATTCGACTCACCCCCTTGTTTATATGTTTCAGATACAGGTGGTTCAGGAGTCGGGAACGCGTCCACTTCTTCTCAAGGAGGCGGACTGAAGACCGCACGCTTTGTCCGCGTCGGTAGTTATCTTGGTTATGTACATATGTTGTGATGTATATATATATATATATATATATATATATATATATATATATATATATATATATATATATATATATATATATCCTTTTTGGGCGTAGCTTTTGTACGTATACAACTGCTGTGTATATATATATATTATACTTGAATTCTAGCATTGTCGGCTTCATACAGATTAAAGTTAGGTCTTGGTGTTGGGAATATAGGCTATGATATGATATATATCATGTGTATACATATATATGACTTCCGCATGTGAATAAGATAGATCACACTCATTGAAGCGTGTGATCAATACGTAAATTATATGTATGTGTGGTTGAATACCTGATTGCATGAGAATATGGCTTTCGCATGTGAATAGGATAGATCACACACATTGACGCGTGTGATCAATATGTAAACTATATGCAAACGTGTGATTGGATATATGTATGACTGTATACAGGACATATGCATGTGGATAGGATAGATCACCCGCCCTGAAGCGCGTGATCAATATGTATACTATACGTATGTGTGAGTGATTATGTGTATATGTATAGACTGAAGCGGCGTTGAGCAAGCCCTGGATTGTATGCTACTTAGGTCATCGGATATGGATGACCATAAATACTATATATTATTTGTATTAGAAATGGGTAGTTATAAACATGTGAAAATGTCAATCAGGGATTAGAGGCTTACGAGATAGGAGAAATCCTACTTCCCGTGCCGGTCACGGACGTCCGACAGGGGGTCGTGATAGACATAACGGTTGTGACTTATGTGGCGTAACACCGTTAAATAGAAACTTCTTCCATTGGTGAAGATGAGTCAATTCGCCAAGTTTCAAAGCAAAACGATCGCAAAAATGATACTTCTAAGGTGATGCTCTGTAAAATTTGAAAGATGAAGAGTTAGGCGCGTCATTTTTTGCTCTGAAACTTGGCGAATCGACGCATGTTCAATAATGGAAGAAGTTTCTCTCTAATAGTGTCACACTACGTGTAATACCCGAGGGGTATTTTTAGAATCAAGTCAATTGTGTATAGTAAGACTTAGCATGGTCATCATTTGGAGTTGGAATGTAAGGACAAAATAAATAAATAAATGAACAATAGAAATAAATAATAATTTTGTGTATATATATATATAAATAAAATTAAATAGGAATTGATGGGATAATATGAAATTGAAGTTAAGAATTTTGGCTAAAGAAAATAAGATAAAATTTTTTAGAGTGAAATAAAAATTTTTGGGATATAATTAAGATTTTAATAGTTTTAAAGTTGAGAATTTAAAAAATTACAATAAATATGAAAATTAGGTAGAAAATTATAATTATGTTTAAAAGTTGTCATATGAATTATTCAAAGCTTATAGTTTAAATTTGAGAATTTTTCGAAAATAAAAATTATACTGGGTGGGAAATTTTCATCTGCAAGACACTCAATGACAGATATTTTTAATAGGCTTATGATTAGCCAAAATTTTCAAAATTTTGTTATTCTTACCTACAAATAAATATAGACAAGAAAATCCATTCAAAACTCTATTTTACCGTACTCTAAAAAAAATGTCAAATACCAAGTTGCCCTTAAAAGCCCCTTACCCATATGAACCCACAAATTGCTCTGCTTCTGCGTTTTTTTTTTTCTGCTGCTCCTTCCACTTTCTTTTCCTTCTCTTCACCACATTGTTCGTTCTTTCCAATCTCAAGCCTCCACCCTCACTTAATTCTTGTTCCCACATCAATCTAAGATTCCCTCAAGTTTCTCTATTCTTTTGGAACATCAAAGAGCTTGGGTTACTCTTCCAAACCTCAATTTTCGGATTTTTACAAGGTGAGTTCCCAAAAACTTGTTTCCACCACTTGAGTCATAATTTTCTTGTTAAGAATGAGTTACCCAATGATAGTATACCACCTTAGGTTCATTCTTGTGTATAAGAATCACCCTAATAATGAGTTCCATGAAGATTTGTACTATAGGGTTTGTGACCTACGAAATTTGGGGAAATTTATGGAATTGGAGGATTTTCTTGAACTTGATAATATTTATAAACTTTGAATGATTTGTTTGGATATTCTAAATGGTTTGGATAATGCGCAATGGTTGGGTTAGTGATATGTGAACCCTTTTGTGAAGGTAAGAATTTTCCATAATTAATTGATTTTCTATTGGTGGGGCTTGGAGAACAACCAATGGAATGAATTTAATTGTTTATACATTTCATTATTTTAAAGCTAGAGAAAACACCAAATGATGACCATATCATAGGTAGTGGAATTTAGGCATTGATATGTGTAGAAGTGGAAAATTGGTTAATATGGAGTTTATGGAAAGTTTGCTACACACATGTGTAGATAAGTAGTTTAATTGGTGTGGTTCTATTTGTTAGGACTCAAGTGCTTCCTTGGAGACAAGAGTGCTCAAGGGTTACTAAGTAAAACGGCTAAGGTGAGGGGTTTCCCATCCTTGCCCTACAGGGTTGATTGAGGATGTGGATATGTGGTTTGCTTACTTGCCTATTTGTAAGAATTGTTTAGTGGTTAACATGCTATTGTTGTTCCTAAATTGTTATTCATGAAAGTATTTGTATATGTGTGTTTGACTACAGGTAAAAAAAGGGTACTGGAGGGTATCCATGTGATGACATGAGGTACGCCAAACAGTACAAGCAAGGGGGTAAGTTGTTGATTGAGTCCATGGTTTGGTTTAAAATATTAATTAGAAACTCACCTAAGAAATCACAAAGAAAGTGTTGCTAACGTCGACGTTTTATGGTAATTGAACTTAGGAAAGACCTTAGAGCTAGGTTATGATCTAAACCAAGGGTTTGGGAACAATATGAGGATTTATACGATCTCTTAATTGATTAGTGAGTCGTATGGATGTCCACACTACTAGGTAAAGTCAGTTTAGGATTGTAATGGGTAGATAGAGTCAGGATCCCAGCTGAAAGCTTGGGAAGAGAAACAAGTTAAAGCAATTGGCCGTTGAGGCCATTGCCCTTGCCTGACACTAGGGTCAGTTAAAGAGTAAAGCATTTGCCCGTTTAGGCCATTTCCCTAGCCTGGTACTAGGGTCAGTAAAAGACTAAAAGATTTGCCTGTTGAGGCCATTGCCCTAGCCTGGCACTACGTCAGTTAAAGATTAAGAGAAATTGCCCGTTGAGGCCATTGCCCTAGCCTGGTACTAGGCTCAGTTGAGTGATTTACAGTTTTTATATGATATGTTAATTACGAATGTTTGATTATGAGAAGCATGATAGAAAAGCATTATCTGTAGGTTTATATTTGATTTTAATGTTATATTAATAGTGCCTGATCGTAATATAACAATTGATAAACTGGACTTTCATGCGTATGTGATTGTGGGTGTTTCCCTTTCCCCAACTGTAGTGGTACCCGCTGCTACGCCGAGATGAGAAGCTTCTCACTGAGTCTGTTTGACTCAGTCCCTCTACTTAAATGTTTCAGATACAAGTATCGGGCAGGCATCGACGTCTGGACAGTGATACGGACATCATACCATCCTTTACGCACTAGTTCGCGTGGGTGGACACTTTTTGTTATTTTTTACTATTTTAGTTGTACATATTATAAGTTGTGAGGGTTGTGTATATATATTTACAGCTTTTGATATGTACCTACTCTAGAATTGTCGGCTTCACATGTATTTAAAGACAGGGTCCAGTATAGGGGTAAACTAGGATATATGTATATATATATATATGAACTTCTGCATGTGAATAGGATAGATCGTACGCATTGAGGCGTACAGTCAATATGATATGGATATATATTATGTGTGCTTGCTGCATGTGAGTAGGATAGATCGCACGTATTGAGACGTACGGTCAATATGATAATAATTTTTACATTATGAGTGCTGATAAATATATCTATATACTGGATTGAGTTGAAGCGGTATTGGGCGGACCGCGGATTGCAGGTTAATTAGGCCACCAGTGAGGTGTGGCCACTAGTATGATATATATATATATATATATATATATATTGATTGTATAGCAGGATAGTATAGTCATGTTCACAAGATAAGGCTTACGGGTTTAGAGGTAAAAATCTATTCCCGTGCCGGTCACGTACTCCTGATTTGGGGTTGTGACAAACTTGGTATCAAAGCCTGGTTATTCTTTAAGTCATGTGAAGCAATTGGTATAACCAAATGTCAGTTTAACCTTCATTGTGAAACCCAGGCACAACGTTGGAATAAACAGGCACTTGTGGGAGTACCCAGGATAAATTGAGTCAGCTTTTCTTTCATTCCTTCTTAATTTGTGATCGATTATGAATTCTTTCGAGTCATCGCTTTAGGCATAGAATTTGTATGTGAAATTCTATGCAAAGCATATAACTTGTACAGTACACAAGTGCAGATTAGCACTAAGGCGTGAGGTGGGGTGGCAGTGATCCCTGGAACCTAAGGACGCCATAATAGGGGAAGGAGATATCCATGGAGGATGCTACCTAGACACAGACACATTTGGTTGAATTGTAGGCAGGAATGTGCTACAATATGTGATTGTTTTGCAGGTGTTAAATGAGACGATGCGTCTGCTCTGTTAGTGGCGCATTGTGTGCTATGGTATATGCACAAGTTATTTGATTATAGTGTGGAATGCAAGTAGAATAGAAATATGCAGTGAATGTTAGTTTGGCTAGGAATGGTTTGTAAAGTGAAAGAGAAGGCACGCTTGGCGTGTATAAGAGAAAGTAAGCCCACGAGGCGATTGAAATGGAAAATTTACAGACAAGAATAAACAGGGCCATGAGGCATGAAACCGACAGGAAGATGACCACGTGAATGGGTCACGACTGTGCGGTATGTTATGGCTGAAGGAAGTGATTGTCCTTCCTAGAAAGTAAACAGAAAAGAGGTGGTGCATGCCACAGCATAGAAGTACAAATCTACGAACTGGAAAGTCAGGATACGGTATATGGAAGGGAAAAGTGGCCGAACCATATGCCGTAGAGATAGATGTTAAGAAGTAGAGGCATATGTAAACGTGCATATGCCGAGCAGGAAACAGAGTAAATGGTAAGGCACAGGGGAGGAGCCTAGTCCAACCCTACGCTCGATCCGTGAAGTACTAGTTCCTTAAGCAAACAAGGATGAAAAGAAGAGATTAAGCCCAACCAAACTCTCTTAGGTTGCTTAAGAAAGAGCATAAAGAAAAGGATATTGATCACATGAGAAATTTTTGTAAAAATCTTTTCGGGCTTTCCGGATGAGAGATTCTGAAAGACCCTCAAACTTTTATTGAAAATACTAGGGATAAACATTAGAAGGCAAATTTTCATGAAAACTTTTTTTTTCAATTTGTGTCATTCCAATTGGTTAAACCCTAACCATTTACGAAAACCTTAGGCGTCATTTTCTAAGAAATAAACTTGAATTAATTTTTAAAAAGCCGCAGGGTGCCTAAGAAAACTAACTCATGTGACCAATACCCTACTAAACAATAGTCCTTTTACAGGTAAGCTGTATAAGGATGGTAGATCTAGTTGAGAAATCACTCGCTTGGAGTGATTAAAGTTAAGTAGACATCAAAAAGCACTAGAGAGTGCTAAGGTGCCAAGGGAGTATGCAGGTAAACCCAAGGGTTACCAATTAAGGGGCCATAGGGTGATAATGGATCCGAACGTATTAGACCGAAGCAGGTCTAGAAGTGGAAATGGGCGTAGACCTTCGAGAACCGTCCAGAGGTAAGAAAATGATTGCTATTGCGGTAGATAGCTCTCAAAAGAGATAACTTGAGAGATAAACCCCAAAAGGACTCGTGGATGCCCGAAGGGAGAGAAAGTAGACAGGGATAAGTAGTCCCATAAGGGGGGAAGAGCGGAAGCTTATAGGACCCCAAAGGATAAGAGTCAAGTAGGAGGTGGAGAACCGACTACTACCGTAAGTGCATGTATAGTACACAGATTGTAGTGGACATAGCTAGGTAAGCTAGTTCCACAGGTTGGTGGACCATAGATTCGTTAGTCTGAAGCCCCTGTATGGGTGGGCACTGGGTGGACAAACCAAACATATAAATAGCCGCGTGGGTGCCATAAAGGGAAAATTATCCGTGAGGACGGTTAATCGAGAAGGAGAATTTAGTGAGTAACGAGTATTGAGAAATACTCGAAGAAAGAGTACCACGTAGGTACGAAATGGAAAAGAAGAGAGTGAATACGGGAACGGAGTCGGGTAAGCATATGGGGATGCGAGCCAAAATGATAAACAGGTATGCTACCGTTGGAGGTGATTGGAACCCAACGGGTAACACACTTGCAAGAGGCGGTATATGTTTGTGAACATATGCCACACCGTAAGAAAGGAAAGAGTCAAACCGTGGGAACGGACCCCGTTTGGTCAAGGGGAGTAGAGCATGCCTGGAAAGGTTCATGCTGGAGTTAACGGATCAAATATTCCAAGTAGGAATACAGGATCTAAGTGAGTTGAGGAGTCCGAGTGGGCCAAGTTAGGGTAAAAGCCAACAGAAACCCAATGAGTAGAGTTAGCATAGGATGTGCAACTCTAAGTGGACTAACCTGAGGATGGTACAAATCCACAGTGATAGTCGCGTTAAGCGAGGCCTTTGGATGTGAAGACCGAAGTGAGCCTGAGGCTGAGTAATGAGCATGATAGTAGGGAGGAGACTGAGGAGTTTCCATTATAAATAGAAATGACTACAAGTAGTAGTCAGAGAAGAGTCTAAGTTGGTCACACATGGGATGTCGACAGGGAGTAACCTGAAGTGGTTATGGAAACCACTAAGGGTAAGTGTAGAAGTCCAGAAAAGAAAGGGAAACACGAGTGATAAATGTAAGATCCTTTACCGTTTGGTGGAGAAACGGTAAGTGTAATACATAGTTGTGCTAGTGTCATGGCATTTAGCTTCGTCAGGACACGAGTAGAGTAAACCGAGTCGGTAGTGAGTGTAACAACCTCGGAAGGGTTGGGTACACCGATGGCACAAAGCATAAACACCTACGCAGGGTGCATGCCGTGTAAGCGGCAAGTCTAGATGTAGAGTAGAGGGGTGTAGTAAGATGTAAACGGACTTTTCTGGAGAAGTCGTTTACAAAGAATATATCGGGGGAATACCAACAGAAGGGTAGCTGCTCGGTAGTGGAGGATACTTAGGTACGGGAACTCCGACGTAGGGGAGTACTTCGTCTGTTAGAGTTTATGGAAATAGAACCTAGTGCGCTATGCAAATAGCTAGTGTCTTGCGTGTTGCAAGACGGATATAACAAGTCACTACGAAGGTAGTTAGCCGGACAGGCAGATTGAGTCAAGGAAAGCCTCACCATAGCATTGGTGTTGGCTCTTCCTGAGGGCACCAGAGGGTATGTGGGGTATTGTGATGCTTCACGTGTTGGGTTAGGGTGTGTTCTTATGAAGCATGGCAAGGTGATTGCTTATGCGTCTAGGCAACTCCGGAAGCACGAAAAGAACTACCCAACTCACGATCTTGAAATGACAGCGGTGGTATTTTCCTTGAAGATTTGGAGGCACTACCTTTATGGTGAAACATGTGAGGTATACACAGACCAGAAGAGCCTTAAGTACATTTTCGAGCAGAAAGATCTAAATCTGAGACAACGCAGGTGGATAGAATTGTTGAAAGATTATGACTGCACGATTTTGTACCATCCTGGCAAGGCGAATGTGGTGGCAGACGCTTTGAGCAGAAAGTCAATGGGTAGCTTAGCCCATATCAGTGAAGTATAAAGGCCGTTAATTCGGGAAATACATGAGCTGGAACAGTCTGGAACTCAGTTTGAAATTGGAGATTCCAACCTGTTTCTAGCCCACATCCAAGCTAAGTCAACTCTAATCGAAGAAGTTAAATCCAAACAAGATCAAGACACCAACCTCAAACAGATCAGAGATACAGTGGTTAAGGGGGAGAAGGACGACGTTCGATTCTCCATAGATGATAGTGGCATACTCCGGTTGGAAGGACGACTGTGTGTTCCTATGGGGGATGGTTTGAAAGAAAGAATTCTTGATGAGGCACACAAGACAGCGTACACAATCCATCCGGGTAGTAACAAGACGTATCAGGATCTGAGAGAATTATACTGGTGGAATGGTATGAAGAAAGATATGGCAGACTACGTATCTAGATGTCTAGTGTGTCAGCAAGTTAAGGCTGAACACCAAAAGCCCGCCGGAACACTTCAACAGATAGAAATTCCTGAATGGAAATGGGAGAGAATTACTATGGACTTTGTGACAGGATTGCCGCGGTCACAGAGGGGATTCGATTCAGTTTGGGTTATCGTTGATCGGATGACCAAGTCCGCCCATTTTCTGCCAGTTAAGACCACTTACGGAGTGAGTCAGTATGCCCAGTTGTACCTATCAGAGATAGTGAGGTTGCACGGAGTACTGATGTCGATTATCTTTGACAGGGGGCCACAATTTACCTCTCGATTCTGGAGAGCACATCAGGAGGCATTGGGGACAAGGGTCAATCTGAGTACAACATTTCATCCCCAGATAGACGGGCAATCTGAGAGGACCATTCAGATTTTAGAGGACATGCTCAAAGCATGTGTTATGGATTTCGGCGGGGGGTGGGAGAAATACCTGCCATTAGCGGAGTTTGCCTATAATAACAGTTACCAATCCAGTATTCAGATGGCACCCTTCGAGGCTTTGTACGGTCGGAAGTGCAGGTCCCCGATTGGGTGGTTCGAGGTCGGAGAGGCCAAGTTGGTTGGTCCAGAACTTGTGCAGGATGCTTTGGACAAGATAAAGTCCATTAGAGAAAGGCTTGCCACGGCTCAGAGTAGGCAGAAGTCGTATGCCGACAACCGGAGAAGAGAGTTAGAGTTTGCTGTGGGTGAGCAGGTTTTCTTAAAGATTTCACCGATGAGGGGCGTGATGAGATTTGGCAAGAAAGGCAATGTAAGTCCAAGATACATCGGACCGTTTAGATTCTAGAACGCGTGGGAAATGTTGCCTACCGTCTAGAATTGCCAGCAGAGTAGGAAGGAGTTCATCCGGTGTTTCACGTGTCTATGTTTCGCAAGTACCTGCCAGATCCCTCTCACGTAATCCAACCTCATGAAGTACAGCTAGCCGAAGGTCTGACGTATGAGGAGATGCTAGTGGAAATCATAGATCACCAGTTGAAGAAGCTAAGATCGAAGGAAATACCATTGGTGAAAGTCCTGTGGCGAAACCATTCGGTTGAGGAAGCAACGTGGGAAGTTGACGCTGAGATGCGCAGGACATATCCTCACCTATTTCAAGACTAAGGTTAGTAACTTAATTGAAATTCGAGGACCGAATTTCTTAAGGAGGGAAGATTGTAATACCCGAGGGGTATTTTTAGAATCAAGTCAATTGTGTATAGTAAGACTTAGCATGGTCATCATTTGGAGTTGGAATGTAAGGACAAAATAAATAAATAAATAAATGAACAATAGAAAAAAATAATAATTTTGTGTATACATATAGATAAATAAAATTAAATAGGAATTGATGGGATAATATGAAATTGATAAAAATTATGAAATTGAAGTTAAGAATTTTGGCTAAAGAAAATAAAAATAAATTTTTTTAGAGTGAAATAAAAATTTTTGGGATATAATTAAGATTTTAATAGTTTTAGAGTAAAGAATTTAAGAAATTAAAATAAATATGAAAATTAGGTAGAAAAATTATAATTTTGTTTAAAAGTGGTCATATGAATTATTCAAAGCTTATAGTTTAAATTTGAGAATTTTTCGAAAAAAAAAAATTATACTGGGTGGGAAATTTTCATCTGCAAGACACTCAATGACAGATATTTTTAATAGGCTTATGATTAGCCAAAATTTTCAAAATTTTGTTATTCTTACCTACAAATAAATATAGACAAGAAAATCCATTCAAAACTCTATTTTACCGTACTCTAAAAAAAATGTCAAATACCAAGTTGCCCTTAAAAGCCCCTTACCCATATGAACCCACGAATTGCTCTGCTTCTGCGCTTTTTTTTTCTGCTGCTCCTTCCACTTTCTTTTCCTTCTCTTCACCACATTGTTCATCCTTTCCAATCTCAAGCCTCCACCCTCACTTAATTCTTGTTCCCACATCAATCTAAGATTCCCTCAAGTTTCTCTATTCTTTTGGAACATCAAAGAGCTTGGGTTACTCTTCCAAACCTCCATTTTCGGATTTTTACAAGGTGAGTTCCCAAAAACTTGTTTCCACCACTTGAATCATGATTTTTTTGTTAAGAATGAGTTACCCAATGATAGTATACCACCTTAGGTTCATTCTTGTGTATAAGAATCACCCTAATAATGAGTTCCATGAAGATTTGTACTATAGGGTTTGTGACCTACGAAATTTGGGGAAATTTATGGAATTGGAGGATTTTCTTGAACTTGATAATATTTATAAACTTTGAATGATTTGTTTGGATATTCTAAATGGTTTGGATAATGCCCAATGGTTGGGTTAGTGATATGTGAACCCTTTTGTGAAGGTAAGAATTTTCCATAATTAATTGATTTTCTATTGGTGGGGCTTGGAGAGAAACCAATGGAATGAATTTAATTGTTTATACATTTCATTATTTTAAAGCTAGAGAAAACACCTAATGATGATCATAGCTTAGGTAGTGGAATTTTGGCATTGATATGTGTAGAAGTGGAAAATTGGTTAATATGGAGTTTATGCAAAGTTTGCTACACACATGTGTAGATAAGTAGTTTTATTGGTGTGGTTCTATTTGTTAGGACTCAAGTGCTTCCTTGGAGGCAAGAGTGCTCAAGGGTTACTAAGTAAAATGGCTAAGGTGAGGGGTTTCCCATCCTTGCCCTACAGGGTCGATTGAGGATGTGGATATGCGGTTTGCTTACTTGCCTATTTGTAAGAATTGTTTAGTGGTTAACATGCTATTTTTGTTCCTAAATTGAAATCCATGAAAGTATTTGTATATGTGTGTTTGACTACAGGTAAAAAAAGGGTACTGGAGGGTATCCATGTGATGACATGAGGTACGTCAAACAATACAAGCAAGGGGGTAAGTTGTTGATTGAGTCCAAGGTTTGGTTTACCATATTAATTAGAAACTCACCTAAGAAATCATAAAGAAAGTGTTGCTAAAGTCGACGTTTTATGGTAATTGAACTTAGGAAAGACCTTAGAGCTAGGTTATGATCTAAACCAAGGGTTTGGGAACAATATGAGGATTTATACAATCTCTTAATTGATTAGTGGGTTGTATGGATGTCCACAGTACCTAGGTAAAGTCAGTTTATGATTGTAATGGGTAGATAGAGTCAGGATCCCAGCTGAAAGCTTGGGAAGAGAAACAAGTTAAACAATTGTCCGTTGAGGCCATTGCCCTAGCCTGGCACTAGGGTCAGTTAAAGAGTAAAGCATTTGCCCGTTGAGGCCATTGCCCTAGCCTGATACTAGGGTCAGTAAAAGACTAAAAGATTTGCCCGTTGAGGCCATTGCCCTAGCCTGGCACTAGAGTCAGTTAAAGATTAAGAGAAATTGCCCGTTGAGGCCATTGCCCTAGCCTGGTACTAGGGTCAGTTGAGTGATTTACAGTTTTTGTATGATATGTTAATTACGATTGTTTGATTATGAGAAGCATGATAGAAAAGCATGATTTGTAGGTTTATCTTTGATTTTAATGTTATATTATCAGTGCCTGGTCGTAATATAACAATTGATAAACTGGACTTTCATGCGTATGTGATTGTGGGTGTTTCCCTTTCCCCAGCTGTAGTGGTACCCGCCGCTACGCCGAGGATGAGAAGCTTCTCATTGAGTCTGTTTGACTCACTCCCTCTGCTTCAATGTTTCAGATACACGTATCGGGCACGCATCGATGTCCGGACAGTGATACGGGCATCAGACCATCCTTTATGCACTAGTTCACGTGGGTGGAGAATTTTTGTTATTTTTTTTATTTCGGCCGTACATATTATAAGTTGTGAGGGTTATGTATGTAAATTTACTGCTTTTGATATGTACCTATTCTAGAATTGTCGGCTTCACATGTATTTAAAGACAGGGTCCAGTATAGGGGTAAACAAGGATATATGTATATATATATGAACTTCTGCATGTGAATAGGATAGATCGTACGCATTGAGGTGTACAGTCAATATGATATGGATATATATTATGTGTGCTTGCTGCATGTGAGTAGGATAGATCGTACGTATTGAGACGTACGGTCAATATGATATTAATTTTTACATTATGAGTGCTGATAAATATATCTATATACTGGATTGAGTTGAAGCGGTATTGGGCGGACCGCGGATTGCAGGTTAATTAGGCCACCAGTGAGGTGTGGCCACTAGTATGATATATATATATATTGATTGTATAGCAGGGTAGTATAGTCATGTTCACAGGATAAGGCTTACGGGTTTCGAGGTAAAAATCTATTCCCGTGCCGATCACCTACTCCTGATTTGGGGTCGTGACACTACGTAAGTCACAACCATTATCAATTTTATAAATGGTGTTAGTGAAACAGATAATATTGTTTGAAAATTAAAACATTGGTGATGTAATTGACCGCAATGACACGTTAGAGGCATATTTGACTGAAGGCTCAAACGTTAGGGATACCAAAGATAGTTTACCCTTATTTTTTACTATTTTCTAATAATTTCTTCCATGGTTCTCTTCTTCTTCTTCTTCTTCTGAGTTGGGCCATTATTTAAGCCACAAAAGCAGACTAATGAATTTGTGTAGACTTGAAGAGGTTAAAGATATTTCAAATAGATAACTTATTAGTATTTGATATTCTTTTCTAATACTCGTGTTCGTGAGTTGTGTGACACTATTTAGGCAATATATATGCTAACTTGTGAATTTGTGAGAGATTTGAGAAATAAATAATACCTTTATACACACAACTTAGTATCTTCTCTTCTTCTTCTTCTTCTTCTTCTTCTTCTTCTTCTTCTTCTTCTTCTTATAAGGGACTTGACAAGTAAAATAATAAGATTACTTTCAAATAGAAACTTAATTTGTATCTATAATTAATTTGTTTGCTTCAATATATTGTCAATGAGTTTCAAAGTCCCTATCACAACAATAGCGTTGTGAATAACCATGGTTAATTAGAATAACATGAAAAATACTACTACAGAATAATATAAACATTTCACTGTTCTTTTCGATGAGAAAAGCAAACAAATTCACAATATATTCAAATCAATAGTACTTTAATTAAGACACAGATATTACATATTCTAACTCAGACTGATCATATACCTGCAGATAGAAATTACATAGCAACACATTAACTAGTCCATATATATATATATATATATATCAAGAGTAATTTTTATACATAAAACCTATAAAAGAAAGCAACAAAAACCACTTCATATCACATTCTTCAATAGCCTTACTTCTTTTGTTTTTTCTTTTTTTCGTAATTGGAGATGGAATTAAGAAACAAAGCCCAGAGGCTGTACACAAGAGTTAAGAACCTATTGAAAGAGCTTATCAATGCTGAGATTATATATAATAGCCTCACTTCAATTCTCTGAGATTATATATAATAAGCTTATCAATGTTGTCTCCTCTCTTCTCCTGCATGCACCAGCCACAATTTATCAATCGTTGGATCTATTTGCAGATCTGTGCCAAAATACTTTTTCTTTTGAAAATATAAGATGACAAAGATCTCAAGAAATATCCAACAGCTTGCAACTGGTGAGTTTGAGCTATTGATAGCTCCAAATACTCACCTTAATAGTTAAATTGAAAAGGAAAAACAAATTAGTAATATATTTTAATTTATTTTTACCATGTCATTACTTATCAACAATAATTAACCCAGTTTTTTCCCATGCGGTAGTAACTTCCAGCCGAGTAGAGTACATTTTCCCTTCAAGGTCATAGTAGTACTGCAAAAAGATCTAGAAAGCTAATTTTCCATGAATGGTTTTCCATGAATTCAATCATCAAACCCTAAGTTGGCAGATCAAGCAAAAAATTAAGAGCAAGAAGTGAAATTAATTAATCTAGAAAAATAGAAAAACAAACTAAAATTAATTAAAGGACAAATCGATCTTTTAATTAGAGCTCGACTTCTCTCTACCAAATCATTTTTTTATCATCAGATAAATATTTTTTTCGATATTTGTAAATGAAAAAACCTACCATGTAGACTCTTCCATGTTCCATGATGCGTTCCTCGGCTATCCAACCAGGGAGCAACCAGCTATGGTCGGGGCAATGAAGGTCATGAAAATAGGAGATCGTGCCTGGGTAGATGCGCGTGCGAGGGCGTTTGGAGATGATTGCAAGAGTCGCCAACGAGATCGGCGAAGTTATCGCAGTCAGCATCCTTTTGTTTCTCCTTTGGTCATCGTTGTTGTTTTGGTCGCCACCAGCTGCTGCAGTAGAAGCCATTGTTAAGTTCTATTCAGCCTTCACACACACACACACACACACACACACAGAGAAAGAAAGAAATGAAGTATAATGTTATCTTTAGCTTCCTTATATGATGAAATTAATGTCTCCTTTGTAATATTTATATATAAAGAATATCTTGATATTTATTTATACAAATCAAATTTTTGGAGTTAATTCACTATTTATTTGTTTCATAGGCACTCCATAAAAAATTGTTTTCTACTTTGCCCTTATGAAGTTAAATATATACTTGGGCAAGACTTATATGCACGCAATTCTTTATCTTTTTGTTATCAGATTCTAATTAAAATAAAATATGTAAATTTCTTTCTTTAAAAGAACCAAACTTGTATAAATATACACATGTTGATTTTTTATTGAAAATTTTATGGCAAAAATATAAAAAGTGCACTTAAATTTTTTTCCATATATATATAGTATGTTAATTTTTGTCATGCAAAAGAAAATTTTCAAATTACTTTAATTATAATTAGGTTTGAAGTTTTACTTTATGCATTAATTATGTACGTTATGTTAAAATTAATTAAGCACGTGCGTAAGTTAAAGATTACGTATAATACTATGTTTTATCGTGAAATTTCTAATGCAAGTCATGCAAAATAAAAAATTACAAGTCGAGCCAAGCCAAGCCAAGTCGGCCGCCTATTCTGTAAAAACGACAAAATTTTATTTTGTATATATATATATATATACGACAAATTAAATACAATATTAATTATGAAATTATTTCTAACACTCTTACACTAGTAATGAAGGAACCAAAATAAATTTTCTCAAAGAGTATATGTAAATAATTAGTAATTGAATGAAATTATTAAGTATTAATTAATGACGCGATAATTAAAATTTGAAAAATATCTTTTGTTATGGAAGGATGGGAAAGAAAAGAAAATCATTAGAGATAGTTCTATTAGTAAATATGTAAAATTCCTAGAGGAGCTAGAAATAAATAAATAAAAGTTTGAGTCCTTGTCCTAAAAATAAAATAATTTGGGTGTAAAATTAAAATGTAACGCTAGATTCTCAATTTTTTGGCTAAAAGTAACTTGATGGACCAATTCATGAAAGTTCATGATTATCCTAGGAAGTTCGTGGAATGAATTTAAATAAAGAAAATGTGAAGAAATGACAAATAAAAGACGGTGGCACAACTGGTTATTTGTGGAGGTTTGTAAAGGTGTGCAAGTGTTCGATTCCAGATCTCGTCTGGTCAAAAGCTCTGACATGAAGGTTTTGGAGCCCGAGTTCGAGACAGTTATCACGCATTTTCGTACATTATTTCATCATTTTTCAGCCGTAATTATTGACTTCCGTATCTGACTATCATAATTAAAGATAGCAATTATAGTGAAGTTGTAAGTCAGCTCAAGTGGTTGGAAGATCTGCTTGCAGCTATGCTACTTTGTCCTCGAATCCCACAAGGCCACGCGTTTTCTTTTTATTAAAGCCTCCAATTTTGACTCTAAATTTCGTTGGCTAGTGGATAGTGGATGGAATTTATGGCAATTGTTCTCCTCCAGCCCAACTGGTAACTATACAAGCATCAAGTCTTGGAGGGTTGGCTCCTTTTTTTATTTTATTTTTTATTTTTTTTTCCTTTTACTTAGCCATGATGTAAACTTATTTGAGAGCAAATTTTCCTATAAATAGGAGTAGGAGGCAAGGGTCCAAACCATCCATTTTCTCACCCACTTCTCACTTCCATTTTCTTCTTGCAAATTCTCTCTTTACTTTCTCTCACAAAAATTATCAAGATCAAAATTCTCAAAGGAGAGATGGTGGAGATCAAGAGTTTGGTAATTATGTATTTTTCCATGGAGAACTAATTTTTTCTACTTAGTATTTTTGATGAAACCCTAGCTATGTAATTTTATATTTGATATTAATTAAGGATATGCACCTTTATCTTATGGATTACATGACTAAGAATTTTTCTTTAATATTTCATTGTGCTCTTATTGTCTTATTTGATTTTAATTTCTATTCAATATTTCTTGTAGTAATATTCATGGATTTTAAAATCAAAACTATTACCCACCTTAATTCTTGTAGTCTTAAATGTGGAGGTCATGTAATGGTAATCATAGAATTGTAACAACATTTGAATATTCTATGCTAAACCTAGATGGGTTATGTCATACTTGAATAGTCCATGCTAAAATTAGATAGAGTATGTCAAAAACTTTGTTCCAATATCATTCTAAGTGATTCAAAGCTTGTAGCCTAGAACACTGCATGAAATAAATGGTAGTCCTTAATTAAAACATCGGATATTTAATTACGAAGCTAGTGGTGGATTCAAAGTCCTAAGTTATTCAACTTGATTCTATCAACTTTCAATATTCTACTTTCTATTTTTTCACTCTTGTTAAACTTTTTCTTTACTTCCAGTTCCAAAAACCCCTTTCTTTTATATTTAAAATTGTAAAAACGTTAAATTCTAGTAATCCAACTGATCCCTGTGGGTTCGACACCCTTATATTCGTACGTATTACAACTGACCTTGTATACTTGCAAGTAGAGGGGATTTTATTACTTGAAAATCTCTTCATCAAGTTTTTGGCGTCGTTGCCGGAGATCGGTATATTGGTTACTATAATTTTTCTGTTTTCATTATTTTAAATTTTTAGTTTAACTTTATTTTTATTTTATATATTTTTGTTGGTATTCTTGTCTACTAACTTTGTCTTAAAGGTTGGAGTTGTCTACATAAACATATTCGGTGAAGAATAGCCACATCAATTTGATATTTACTGTCCAGGTGTGCTCAACCCAATCTTTAAATTTAATACTTTTGTTTTATTTTTGTTGTTTTTGTTTCTTGCATGCTTGGCCGTAGATCACTTTCTTTTGATTTGAAATCATACGATCCTGAAATTGAATGTACACTTAGATTATTACCAGCTCATAAACAAGAAGAAGTGGCAGGAGAAACACTTAGGCCATTTAAGGAGTATTTTACACCTAGTAATTATGACTCCCCTAGTAGCACCCGCTTACTAGAAATTTGAGCTAATCAGTTTGAAATTAAGCCTAGTATTATTCAAATGTTACCATCTTTTTATGGGCTTAGTTCTGAAAATCCTTACAAGCATATTGATGAATTTCTAGAAGTATGTTCTACTTTTAAGTTGCCTAATGTTTCTGAGGATGCTATAAGATTGCGTTTGTTCCCTTTTTCTCTGAAAGATAAGGCAAAACACTGGTTAACAACTCGTGATAATATTACTACATGGGATCAAATGTCAAAAGAATTTTTAAAGAAATATTTTCCTGCGGGTAAATTGACAAAATTAAGATAGGAAATCACTAATTTTTCTCAGTTAGATAATGAACTATTTCATGAAACTTAGGAGAGATTTATAGATTTGCTGCGTAGTTGTCCTCACCATGAAGTTCCTAAATGGCAATTAGTCAATAGTTTTTATTCTGGCTTAAGTGAACGTAATCAACAAATGATAGATTCTTCATGCGGTGGAATTTTTCTAGATAAAAATCCAGATGAAGCATGGGATCTGTTTGAACATTTAAGTGAGAATTCTCAACAACGTGTCACGTCATCACGTATTGGAACTTCTAGACAAGTAGGGAGTAAAGGAGGAATTTATGAAGTCTCTAATACTCATGATTTATCAAATCAAGTGGCTTCATTGTCTAAGAAATTTGACCAATTAATGAACAAATTGCCTGTGAATTCTTCTAATTCTCAAGATGTTTGTGTCATTTGTGCTAGCCCTAAGCATTGTGCAACTGATTGTCCAAGTGCTTCCAGTTATCCTGAATATGTGGAAGAACATGTTAATGCTACACAATGGTTTAAACAATATAATCCTTACTCAAACACATACAATCCAGGATGGAGAAATCATCCTAATTTCTCTTGGAGACAACAAAATTCTGATCCACAAAGGCAGCAAGTAAACCCAAATGGCTTGGTCAATTCGTCTACTTATCAGTCTCCAAGGTATGCTCAACCTGCCCCTCAATCTTTTCAATCTTCAGGTATTGATCATAATTTTCAAAATCAAGTTTTGTCTGCTCTTAAGAATCTAGATCATATGAGACAATTGTTAGATTCATATACTCAATCTATAGCAAAGCTAGAAACTCAAGTAGGACAACTAGCCAATACCATTGCTAGAAGAGATGAGGGTAAGCTTCCTAGTTTTCCAATGGAAAATCCTAGAGGTCAAACTTATCAGGAAGAAACCAAAGCAGTTACAACTCTTAGGAGTGGTGAAATAATTGATAACAAGGTAGGTTTAGATAATAAGGAAGCAAATAAAGAGAAAGAAAAAGAATGTTTACGGGAAAAGTGTCAAACTGATAAGGTGAAAAATATAATTCCTCAAGTTGTTGATGAGTCAATTCCATATGAACCAAAAGTACCTTTTCCAGAAGCTCTAAAGTCACCATCACCTAATGGAAAATATAAAAAGATGGAAGACATTTTAGAGACATTTAAGCCAGTAAAAATCAATATTCCTCTTTTAGAAGCTATAAAGCAAGTTCCTGCCTATGCAAAATTCCTTAAAGACATGTGTACATTTAAAAGAAAATCTAAAAATTATGTGTCTAAAAAGGTTTTTCTTAATGAACAAGTGAGCTCAGTTTTGCAATATGACACTCCACCTAAGCTTAAAGATCCTAGTGTTCCTACTATCACATGCTTCATTGGAGATAAAAGAATTGATAGGGCACTCTTAGATTTAGGTTCTAGTCTTCATTTAATTCCATATTCTGTGTATGAAGAACTAGGCCTAGGAGAGTTGCAATCTACAAATATGACCTTACAAATTGCCGATAGGTCAATTAAGGTGCCTAGAGGAAGAATTGATGATGTCTTAGTACAAGTGGATAAAGGTTACTTTCCTGTTGATTTTAATTTGTGGTACTAGACATGGATTCTACTAATCATACTAGAAACCAAACTCCTGTTATTCTAGGTCGTCCTTTCTTAGCAACAGCTAATTCCACAATTAATTGTAGGACCGGAGTAATGGATGTTTCAGTGCTAAATATGAGGGTTAAACTCAATGTTTTTAAAGCTTCATCCCTACCCTCTATATATGATGATTCTGATTGTTTTCAAGTTGATATAATTGATGAAATTATTCAAGAAGCACTTCCTACAATTTTAAGTAAAGACCCCTTAGAAACCACACTGACATATAGTGAATGGGAAAATATTGATGTTGAAAGGGAATTAAGAGAATCCATGTTAGACTTAAATTCTCTTGAAACCTCATCATGGGTAGCTAAGCATGAGCAATTTCCCCCTTTACCTAATTCGCCACCTGTTCCATCTATAATATCGCCTCCGAAGCTTGAATTAAAGTCTCTACCTTCTACATTAAAATATGTGTTTCTTGGTGATAATGAGACCTTGCCTGTTATTATTTCATCTCAATTAACTGGTGAACAAGAAATGAACTAGTCAAAGTCTTGTCTAAACATAAAGAGGCTATAGGATGGTCTGTGTTTGATTTAAAAGGAATAGATCCTTCAGTATGCATGCATAAAATTTATCTAGAGGATAATGCTAAACCTTCTAGGGAATCACAACGTAGGCTAAACCCACATATGATGGAAGTTGTAAAAAAGGAAATAGTGAAATTATTAGATGCTGGTGTCATATATCCTATTTCTGATAGTCAATGGGTTAGTCCTATCCAAGTTGTCCCTAAGAAATCTGGAATCACAGTAGTCCAAAATAAAGAGGGAGAATTAGTACCTACTAGGGAAACTACGGGCTGGCGTGTTTGTATAGACTATAGAAAGCTAAATTCCATGACTAGGAAAGATCATTTTCCTTTACCATTCATTGATCAAATCTTAGAAAAGTTAGCTGGTCAAAGTTATTATTGCTTTCTAGATGGATATTCTGGTTACATACAAGTGCCCGTGTACCCTGAGCATAAAGAGAAAACTACTTTCACTTGTCCTTTTGGTACTTTTGCCTATCATAGAATGTCTTTTGAGTTATGTAATGCACCTGCTACCTTTCAAAGATGTATGATTTCTATATTCTCTGATATGGTTGGGAACTTTCTAGAAGTGTTCATGGATGATTTTTCAATTTTTGGTCCAACTTTTGATGAATGTTTACATAACTTGTCAAAAGTGCTAAAAAGATGTGAAGAAACCAATTTGGTTTTAAGTTGGGAGAATAGTCATTTTATGGTTCAAGATGGCATAGTACTAGGTCATAAGGTGTCTAAAAAGGAAATTGAGGTAGACAAAGCTAAAGTTAACCGTATTACCAATCTTCCACCACCTGCATCTGTCAAGCAAATAAGATCTTTTCTTGGTCATTTAGGTTTCTATAGAAGATTTATTAAAGACTTTAGCAAGATTTCTAGACCCTTAACTAATCTTCTTGGAAAAGATGTCCCTTTTAATTTCGATGAGTCATGTCTAGAAGCCTTTGAAAAGCTTCGATCTCTTCTTGTTTCAGCACCTATAGTGCAACCTCCAGATTTTTCTATGCCTTTTGAGATTATGTGTGATGCTTCTAATTATGCTGTTGGTGTTGTTCTAGGTTAAAGAGTGACTAAAATGCCACATGTGATTTACTATGCTAGTAAAACAATTACTGATGCTCAAAAGAATTATACTACTACTGAAAAAGAATTACTAGCTGTTGTATTTGCTCTTGAAAAATTTCGTCCTTATCTGCTACAATCTAAGGTTATTGTCTTCACTGATCACTCTGCTTTAAAATATCTATTATCTAAAAAGGAGACAAAACCTAGGTTAATTAGATGATTTTTATTGTTGCAAGAATTTGATATTGAAATTAAGGATAAGAAGGGTTGTGAGAATCTTGTAGCTGATCATTTGTCTAGGATTCACATTGAAAATAAAGATGACCTAATCATACAAGATAACTTTCCAGATGAACAACTATTCTTGGTAACCAGATCGAAATTACCTTGGTTCGCAAACATTGTTAATTACCTTGCCATAGGTAAAATTCCTTCGCATTGGTCAAAGCAAGATAAGGATAAATTCTTCTCTCAAGTAAAACATTACTATTGGGAGGACCCTTACCTATTTAAGCATTTTTCAGATCAAATTATTCGTAGGTGTGTCCCTGAATATGAGTATGATAGTATTTTATCAATGTGCCACTCATCTGCGTGTGGCGGACATTTTAGAGGTCGCAGAACTGCTGCTAAGGTTCTACAAAGTGGGTTTTATTGGCCAACTTTATTCAAAGATGCCCACCAATTTTGTCTCAATTTTGTCTTGCTTGTGAAAAATGTCGACGCACTGGTTCATTATCTAGGCGAGACATGATGCCTTTACAACCCATTTTAATTGTAGAAATTTTTGATGTATGGGGCATTGATTTTATGGGTCCTTTCCCACCTTCATTTGGCTTCGTATATATCTTGGTTGCTGTAAATTATGTCTCAAAATGGATAGAAGCTATAGCCACAAGAACTAATGATCATAAAGTGGTAATGCAATTTGTGAAAAATAATATTTTTAGCCGATTTGGTACTCCTCGAGCTTTGATTAGTGATGGAGGTAGTCACTTTTGTAATCATTCGTTAGAAACACTTCTTAGGAAGTATTCTGTTACACATAAGGTAGCTACCCCATACCATCCACAAACAAGTGGTCAAGTAGAGTTATCAAATCGTGAGATTAAGTCCATCTTAGAAAAGACTGTTTGTCCTGATAGAAAAGATTGATCATTAAGACTGAATGACGCTTTATGTGCTTATCGCACTGCATAGAAGACCCCTATAGGAATGTCTCCATTTAGAATAGTTTATGGGAAAGCATGTCATTTACCAGTAGAATTAGAGCATCGAGCATTTTGGGCAATAAAAGCTTTGAATTTTGATATGAAACAAGCTGACTCTCATAGGAAATTACAGTTAAATGAATTAGATGAGATGCGTAATGAAGCTTATGAAAATTCTAAGATTTACAAGGCCAAAACCAAAGCTTTCCATGACAAAATGATTTCTCGTAAAACTTTTGAACTTGATCAAAAGGTTTGGCTTTTCAATTCAAAATTGAAATTATTCCCTGGTAAGCTTAGATCAAGATGGGATGGTCCTTATATTGTTCAACAAGTTTATCCATCAGGAGCTATTAAAATAAAGGATCCTAAGGATGGTAGGATATTAACTGTTAATGGTCATCGTTTAAAACTAGTAATTTCAAATGCTGAAGCGAGAGTTGATTTAGAGTCTACTAATTTAGTAGATCCTCTATATTCTGATTAACTGAAAAAGTTATTTCTAGATCTGGCTGAAGACTTTAAACTTAGCGCTGACTAGGAGGCAACCTAGGCTTTTGATATATTTATAATACGTTTGCTACTTACTTGTCTTGGCTAGTGGTTTAAATACTTTTTGCAGAATTCAGAAAGAACATGGTACATGGTGAGAACTTTGATCTTCGGACTTCAAGAAAATCTTTCCTACAACTCTCCAGGTTGTATTGTTCCACTCTCATTTGATTTTGTGATAATTTATAACCCCTATTATTGATGATAGTGCAAAAACTAAGTGTGGGGGTAGAAAATTTGAATTCAAGCTGGATGATTAAGTCTTTCACTATTATAACCGTTATATAAGTTTAAATTGAATCAACACTTTTTCCATTGTCAACATCACTAGTTTTATATATAAAAAAAAACAGAGATATGTGTGTTTAATTTTATTATTTTGCAATTGTTAAGATATTTATTAGTTCTTCCACTAAGATAATTATGACTTTTATCAATTAAGTCATGATTTGAGAAGTTGTGTCATGATGACTACATAGATCAAATTACCTTAGTGAGGTTTGAGCCATAATGTTGATTTACTTTTAATTAACTCTTTCATTTCTTGTGAGAATTGTTCAATCATGTTTGTAATACTCTAGAACTTGCTTATTGTCCCTTTTGAAACTACCTTTGACACTATGCTTGCATAAAAGTGATAAAGGCACTTAGGATGTTAAATTTTAAACACCACAGCCAAATGAGCCCACCCTGTATACAAATTTCTCTAGTGAGCCAATCTTGAGCCTTTTAGCCTATTTTATTGTTTTGACCACATTACAAGCCTTATTTGCCCAGAAAGACCATATGAAATATCCTTGACCATATTTTATAGAGTATAGTTACTTTTGTTAATGTGGGAATATGTTATAAAAAAAAAGGGGGAAAGAAGAGAAGAGAAAGAGAAAAGAAGAAGAAGAAGAAGAAGAAGAAGAAGAATGGTCTCATTTGAAAAATACAATGAAATGAAAGAACAAATGAGGACATGAAGAAAGAAAAAAAAAAGAGAAAGAATGGGAAAATTCCTTTGTTGTGAAAGTTTAAATGTAATTCTTATCTCATTACAATAGATTTTGACTACAAAGAAGTGTTGAGAAGTGCAAAAGGAGTTTAGTTGATATGTAAGAGAAAAAGATTTATGCTCTATTAAATTCTTGGTCGTTAGCACCACTATCCTAAAAAAAAATCCTTACCTATCCCTTGGCCAACATTACAACCAAATGCAAAGTCCTTTTGATTAATGCTTGTTATAGTTGTTTTTAGTGGAGATAGGAAGAATTTGCAAGCCTATGGTAGTGTTATTACATTGATTGAACTTGAGTGATACATTGGTAAACTTTAAACACTTGAGAGTAGAGTTAAACACATGCCCTTAGTGAAAATCTATGTAGCTATAATGTTAACTTCTTGGTTACAAAGATATCTTTGAATGATTGAATAATAAGGTTTTAATAATTGCATTGTTAAAAAAAAAAAATTATGCTTGGTGATGTTGACTATGAGGTAAAGATTTTTTCATCTAATCTATATATATGGTTATAACCATTGAGTAACTAAACTCTCTGATTTACATGATTTAGTTCTTCTCCTTTGGTCGAGGACTAGCAAAGCTTAACTGTGGGGATGTGATAAATGCATATTTTAATAGAAATATTCCCCTTAATATTTATTGATCAGTCCTTGAAAAATTATAATTTTTGGATATAAAATTTAATTTTTGTGAACTTTTATTGCAGAGAGTATTCTCAATTTTTGGGCTAAAAGTAACTTGATGAACCAATTCATGAAAGCTCATGATTATCCTAGGAAGTTCGTGGAATGAAGTTAAATAAAGAAAATGTGAAGAAATGACAAATAAAAGGCGGTGGCACAACTGGTTATTTGTGGAGGTTTGTAAAGGTGTGCAAGTGTTCGATTCCATATCTCGTCTGGTCGAAAGCTCTGACATGAAGGTTCTGGAGCCTGAGTTCGAGACAGTTATCACGCGTTTTCGTACATTATTTCATCATTTTTCAGTCGTAATTGTTGACTTCCGTGTATGACTATCATAATTAAAGATAGCAAATCTAGCGATGTTGTAAGCTAGCTCAAGTGGTTGGAAGGTCTACTTGTAGCTATGTTGCTCCGTCCTTGAATCCCAACAAGGCCATGCGTTTTCCTTTTATTAAAGCCTCCAATTTTGACTCTAATTTTCGTTGACTAGTGGATAGTGGATGGCAATTTTTTGCAATTGTTCTTCTCCAGCCTAACTGGCAACTCTACAAGCATCTAGCCTTAGAGGACACTACTTCAAGCCTTGTTGGCTCCTTTTTTTTATTTTTTATTTTATTTTTTTCCTTTTACTTAGCCATGATGTAAACTTATTTGAGAGCAAATTTTCCTATAAATAGGAGTAGGAGGCAAGGGTCCAAACCATCCATTTTCTCACCCACTTCTCACTTCCATTTTCTTCTTCCAAATTCTCTCTTTACTTTCTCTCACAAAAATTATCAAGATCAAAATTCTCAAAGGAGAGATGGTGGAGATCAAGAGCTTGGTAATTATGTATTTTTCCATGGAGAACTAATTTTTTCTACTTAGGATTTTTGATGAAACCCTAGCTATGTAATTTTATATTTGATATTAATTAAGGATATGCACCTTTATTTTATGGATTACATGACTAAGAATTTTTCTTTAATATTTCATTGTGCTCTTATTGTCTTATTTGATTTTAATTTCTATTCAATATTTCTTGTAGTAATATTCATGGATTTTAAAATCAAAACTATTACCCACTTTAATTCTTGTAGTCTTAAATGTGGAGGTCATGTAATGGTAATCATAGAATTGTAACAACATTTGAATATTCTATGCTAAACCTAGATGGGATTTTTGATGAAACCCTAGCTATGTAATTTTATATTTGATATTAATTAAGGATATGCACCTTTATTTTATGGATTACATGACTAAGAATTTTTCTTTAATATTTCATTGTGCTCTTATTGTCTTATTTGATTTTAATTTCTATTCAATATTTCTTGTAGTAATATTCATGGATTTTAAAATCAAAACTATTACCCACTTTAATTCTTGTAGTCTTAAATGTGGAGGTCATGTAATGGTAATCATAGAATTGTAACAACATTGAATATTCTATGCTAAACCTAGATGGGATTTTTGATGAAACCCTAGCTATGTAATTTTATATTTGATATTAATTAAGGATATGCACCTTTATTTTATGGATTACATGACTAAGAATTTTTCTTTAATATTTCATTGTGCTCTTATTGTCTTATTTGATTTTAATTTCTATTCAATATTTCTTGTAGTAATATTCATGGATTTTAAAATCAAAACTATTACCCACTTTAATTATTGTAGTCTTAAATGTGGAGGTCATGTAATGGTAATCATGGAATTGTAACAACATTTGAATATTCTATGCTAAACCTAGATGGGTTATGTCATACTTGAATAGTCCATGCTAAAATTAGATAGAGTATGTCAAAAACTGTTCCAATATCATTCTAAGTGATTCAAAGCTTGTAGCCTAGAACACTGCATGAAATAAATGGTAGTCCTTAATTAAAACATCGGATATTTAATTACGAAGCTAGTGGTGGACTCAAAGTCCTAAGTTATTCAACTTGATTCTATCAACTTTCAATATTCTACTTTCTATTTTTTCACTCTTGTTAAACTTTTTCCTTACTTCCAGTTCTAAAACCCCTTTCTTTTAAATTTAAAATTGTGAAAACGTTAAATTCTAGTATTCCAACTGATCCCTGTGGGTTCGACACCCTTATATTCGTACATATTACAACTGACCTTGTATACTTGCAAGTAGAGGGGATTTTATTATTTGAAAATCTGTTCATCACCCCACTACTACTACCCAATCAGAATGTGATTCTAGAACCTACCTTCACCTTCAAAATGTGAAAATGCTTCACATGTTTTGTTCATATAAGGAAAATTTGTGTGATCAAGAGATGCACTTTCGGATCTGGTGATGTAGAATATCAAATCGAAAAAAGAGAGAAAAATACAATAAAGGTGGGACCTATATGTGGGACTCACCATGTGTGTTTCTTTTTCGACTGAATTCATTGAGATGCTTCTTCATATATCAAATTTGAAAATTTTATTTAAAAATTAAAATAGAAGTACTTTTTTTCTTTAAAAAAATACTTTTTCTTAATCTTTAATTAGAGTGTCAATTTTAACAATTTTTTGAAAAAAAAAATCATGTGCGATCTTTTGTATATTTGATATTTATTATAATTAGGTTCTCTAAGATATGATAATAAATCTATTTTGGTGATATCTCTTTAATAGATATATAGCTAGATGAATAGATAATAGATTATATATAATAAAAAAGTAAATGTTTATTGGATAAATTAAATGTTGGTCATAGTTTTAAATACGTTGTATATGTTCCGTATAAATAATATATATATGATTAAATATGTTGTATTGTAACACCCCGAAAAATTTTGAGGATTAAAGAATGATTTATTTCGGGGCTAGGAATTTTTTTTGAAGATTGTAATACCCGAAAAATCTTTTCGAGGTTTAAAATAAATTAAAAGGAAAAGAAAAGAAGTATAAAATAATTTTAGGATTTAATTCAGGACCTAAGAAATTTGAAACTTGAATTAAATAGGAAAAGGGATAAAAAAATATACATTTTAGCTATTATTTATTTAATTATTAATTAATTTATTTTTAATAATATTTATTTATTTATTATTTAATTATTTAAATATTAAATATTAATTATTTTATTTATTTATTATAATTATTTTATTATTATTACTTATAAAAGGGGGTTGGGGCGTGGGTTTTAAAAAGGATAAAAAGAAAGAGTTAGGAAAAGAGAGAAAAAAGGAGAGAAAGACGAGAGAGAGAGAGAGAGAGAGAAAACGGAAGGTCAAAGAGAGAGAGAGAGGAGGATGTGTGAGGGAAGAAGAAGGGGGAAGGAGGAGGAATCTCATCAGAATCTCGCCGGAAAAGCTCACCGGAGCTCGACTACAACATTTTCCACACCTCCCACCGATCAAATCAAAGGTTGGTAACCCCAATTTCATTCTAAACCCTCAATTTCTCCATTTTTAGGGATTCCTTCGATCCACCTTAGATTGGATTGTTTCGTGGGTAGATTGAGACCTAGAAAGTGTTCTTGAACACTTAGTTGGGGTAGGAATCAAGATTATATACTCGGATTTGTCCAAATTTGAATTTGGAAGGATTTGGGGTTGAAATTATAATTATTTCCAAATTGGGGAAAATTGTTGATAATTAGGATTGAGCTTGGATTTGAGTAAATAGGCTTGGATTGATATTATTGAAATTATAATTATTTCCAAATTGGGGAAAATTGTTAATAATTAGGATTGAGCTTGGATTTGAGTAAATAGGTTTGGATTGATATTATTTCAATTATAATTATTTCCAAATTGGACAAAATTGTTAATAATTAGGATTGAGCTTGGAATGATATTATTGAAATTATATGGTTGAAATATTGGCTGAACAAGACTCGTGAAGAGCTGGCACAAGGTTACTAAGGCCGGACCTTGACGTTAACGTACCGGGTCCCTGCTCGGGTTGTCCAAATACACTTTAAGGGTGATGTTAAGGGCTCCAAACCTCTTCTTTTCAATTTTAAACACCCTAGAAAAAAAATTCTAAATATGCTATCAAGCATCAAGAATTATTTTAGGTACCTTCTTGTTTCTCAAGGAGGGAAACTTGCGGAGCAATGAAACCCAAATTCTAAAATGGTAATTTTATTCCTTCATAATTATTAGGAAGCCTTAAGTAGGATGAATTAGAGGTCTAGTGAGGTTTAGAAACTAGATTTCTTAGAACCCAAGTAAGAACACAAGTTGAAACAAAATGCTTTGATCTTCCTAAAATTAGGATTCCTTCCAATCAAGTTAGATAAGCTTCCTTAAATGTGAATACAATTGAGGTAAAGGTCTAATATTCAAATCCAAGTACGTGAAACACTCAAGTAGAGTGTTATATTCGAGTAAGTCAAGTGTCCGAGGAAGGATACGCATAAGTTCGGATAGAGAAGTCCAATAAGACCAAGAGCTTGACTCTGTGGCAACCATGGACTACACATGAGAGTAATGGAGAGATAAATAACAAGTTAAGCTAAGTAATAACCTTAATGTAGTAAATGTTGTTCTTATAGGAACAACGGCACACGATAGAGTGCAATAGGAACTCTGAGGAGACTAAAGTTACAGGAGAGGATTTCATGGAAGGTTGGCCAAGGTGAGGGTTCTTCCATCTCTGCTCCTAGGGTTGTATGCTTATGTGGATTGCATGAGTATGTATATTCTTTGCTTGCCTGGTATGTGTTAGCTAGAGATATAGAATGCTAAAACAATGAAAGAACTAGAAAATAGGTTGTGGAAAGTAGCTTGGATATGAAGACATAGGAGTAGAGTATAATTGTTTGCTATGATTGGTGTGTTACAAATCCAACTAATGCACTCCGGAGGCATGATGAGTATTTTATTAAATCTTTTGCACGACGGTGGCAGGAGTCCTTGTACGGAAGGGCTAAACTTTATTTTGAAAACTCGTCACGACGGTGACTCAAATTAAAATCATGCAAAGGGAGTTATTGGTGGGTTTCGGATTTGGTTATGCTAGCGATGTGAGACATCGACTAGAACAACGTCAGATGACATTTGAGACCTCAATTTTATAATCACCATGACGATGGTCATTGCCCTATCCTGGCAATAGGGTCAAAAAGGTTTTATATTGCTATGACGATAGCTAGAGGCTCAGAGAGTGCATCTGGACGGGTATATGAGTTATATCCTGTTAAGGATACTCGTCCATATTAATAAGGAGAAGAATTGTTGATCCTTCGGGAAAGATACAAAGAATCCTATTAATATGTGAGACTAAGGTAAGGAGACACGGGAGGAACCTACGGGTGAACCGTTCGCCTAACCTAGTAAAAGAGAAATCATCCTGTGGAGTTGGTCCAGGGTGTGTCACTGGCCATGCTTCGAGACGTCGTGTCGTGCCCGCCATGTGGCCTGGTTAGGTAATGGACGAGTGGGCTCAAGCTATTTGCCCCGTAGTAAGGGGTCAGGACATGCCACGTGGTGGCTACGTATCAGTTGTTTGATAGATATAAGTTGATTGTGTTTGATTAATAGAATCGTCACGAGGTGACTAGTACCCAAGTGAATGGGTTAAGTATTGTTTGATTAACAGAATTGTCACGAGGTGACCAGTACCCGAGTGAATGGGTTAAGTATATTTGCCACGTGGTGGCCAACAACTCGAATGCAGGGGTTCAAAGTGGGAACGTCACGTAGTGGCTAGTATAAACCCCAGAGTTGGGGAGATTAAGTAGATGTATGTTATAGTATCTGTGTGTATATACAAATTGTCTGTGTTTGCATATGATTTCTAATTGTGCAGCGTAGTAGTGACGTACAGAATTACATCACCACAACGTCTTGGTTGATTCAAACATGTTGAACGTGAGAAGATCGGTAAGTAAAAGCCGACATTATATGTTATATGTTTACTTGTTGAGTGATGATGTGAGTTAAACTGCTGCATGCTTATATCTGCTAAATGCATGTTAGTGTTTGGGTGAAATTTCTGTTATTGTGTGATCACCAAGAATGCATGCTAACTCACAGTAACTAGTTGTTTGTGCATGTGGTTGTGTATGACTCCCAGTCCCAGCGGTAAGGTACCCGCCTTGCACCGAGGGTGGGAGAGTCCTCACTGAGTCGCGTGGTTAAGACCACCTCATTTTTACTACACAGAGACAGATTAAGTACAGGTGGAAGAAGTCTCGGTGGAACGAGGGTTGAGCAACACTTTCCAAGACCCACAACTTGTTCATGTGGGTGAATAAAGTGTAATTATAATTTAATTTACTTTATTATTGTATCATAAAGTGAAGGGTAGACGTACCCAATTAGATTGTATTACTAAATCTAGAACTGTCAGCTTCACACACCTTAAAGATCAGGATTTATTTTACTGTGATACAGGGAAAATTTGTTTTCAAAAAATATATATATGCATATATCTGTTGCATGTGAATAGGATATGCAGCATCTTCGGATGTGTAGCCAGTACACAAGTTATATATATTTTGTGTGTTTCCTATATATATATCCTGAAGCGGCACTGGCCGTGGATTTGCTTGCTTAGGATAGGTCACCATTTCCGTGTAGCCATGGTATTGTACTCCATGTGGATGTATTTTCAATAATAGATATTCTGTCAATTAGGTGATAAGGCTTACAGGCATGGGGATATTCCCTGTGTCTGTGCTGGTCACGGTCCTCTAAACGGGGGTCGCGACAAACTTGGTATCAGAGCCTGGTTATTCTTTAAGGGTGTGAAGCTAACTAGTAGTCTCGAGTGTCAGTTGGGATATCCATTACGAATCCGGACGTAACGGTAGTTCTGACGGGCACTTGTGAGGTTGCTCAGGATGTTGAGTCAAAAATTCTTTCGAGTCATTGCTTTACGCATAGAATTTGTATGTGAAATTCTATACAAAGCATATAACCTGTACAGTACACAAGTGCCGATGAGCACTAAGTCGTAAGGTGGGGTGGCATTGACCCCGTGAAGCTTAGGACGCCATAATAGGGAAAGGAGACATCCATGGAGGATGCTACCTAGACACAGACACATTTGGTTGAATTGTAGGCAGGAATGCGCTACAATGTGTGATTGTTTTGCAGGTGTTAAATGAGACAATGCGTCTGCTCTATTAGCGGCGCACTGTGTGCTATGGTATAGACACAAATTGTTTGATTATGATATGGAATGCAAGTAGAATAGAAATATGAAATGAATGGTAGTTCAGGCTAGGAATGGGTTGTAAAGTGAAAGAAAAGACACGCTTGACGTGTAGAAAAGAAAGTAACCCATGGGGCAATTGAAATGGAAAGTTTACAGACAAGAATGAACAGGGCCATGAGGCATAAGACCGACAGGAAGATGACCACGTGATTGGGTCACAACTGTGTGGTACGCTATGGCTGAAGGAAGTGAGTTGTCCTTCCTAGAAAGTAAACAGAAAAGAGGTGGTGTATGCTACAGTATAGAAGTAGAAGTCTACGGACTAGAAAATCAAGATATGGTATATAGAAGGGCAAAGTGGTCGAACCATATGCTGTAGAGATAGATGTTAAGAAGTAGAGGCATATGTAAACGTGTAGAGCGTGACCATATGCCGAACAGGAAACAAAGTAAATGGTAAGGCACAGGGAAGGAGCCTAGTCCAACCTTGCGCCCGATCCATGAATTGCTAGTTCCTTAAGCAAACAAGAGGGAAAGGAAGGGATTAAGCCCCACCAAACTCTCTTGGATTGCTCAAGGAAGAGCATAAAGAATAGGATATTGATCACATGAGAAATTTTTGTAAAAATCTTTTTGGTCTTTCCGGATGAGAGATTCTGAAAGACCCTTAAACTTTTCTTGAAAATACTAGGGATAACCATTGGAAGGCAAATTTTTCATTAAAACTCTTTCTCAATTTTTGTCATTCCAATTGGTTAAACCCTAACCATTTACGAAAACCTTAGGCGTCATTTTCTAAGAAATAAACTTGAATTAATTAAAAAAAACAACCGCAGGGATGCATAAGAAAACTAACTCATGTGACCAATACCCTACCAAACGATAGTCCTTTTACAAGTAAGCTGTATAAGGATGGTGGATGTAGTTGAGAAACCACTCTCTTGGAGTGATTAAAGTTAAGTAGACATCGAAAAGCACTAGAGAGCGCTAAAGTGCCAAGGGAGTATACAGGTAAACCTAAGGGTTACCAATTAAGGGGCTATAGGGTGATTATGGACCCGAAAGCATTAGACCGGAGCAAGTCTAGAAGTGGAAAACGGTGTAGACCTTCGGATATCGTCCAGAGATAAGAAAAATGAGTGTTATTTCAGTAGATAGCTCTCGAATGAGATAATGTGAGAGATAAACCCCAAAGGGGCTCGTGGAGGCCCAAGGGGGGGGGAGAAAGTAGACAGGGATAAGTAGTCCCATAAGGGGGGCAGAGCGGAAGCCTATAGGACCGCATAGGATAAGAGTCAAGTAGGAGGTGGAGAACCAACTACTACCGTAAGTACATGTATAGTACAAAGATTATAGTGGACATAGCTAGGTAAGCTAGTTTCACAGGTTGGTGAACCGTAAATCCGTTAGTCGGAAGCCCGTGTATGGGTGGAGGCTGAGTGGGCAAACCAAACGTATAAATGGCCATGTGGGTGCCATAAAGGAAAAATTAACCGTAAGGACGGTTAATCGAGAAGGAGAATTTAGTGAGTAACGAGTATTGAGAAATACTTGAAGAAAGAGTACCACGTAGGTACGAAATGGAAAAGAAGAGAGTAAATATAGGAACAGAGTCGGGTAAGCATCTTGGAATGCGAGCCAAAATGATAAAACCGATATGCTACCGTTGGGGGCGATTGGAACCCAATGGGTAACACACTTGCAAGAGGTGGTAAATGTTCGTGAACATGTGCCACACCGTAAGAAAGGAAAGAGTCAAACTGTGGGAGCGGATCCCATTTGGTCAAGGGGAGTAGAGCATGTCCGGAAAGGTTCATGCTGGAATTAACGGGTCAAACATTCCAAGTAGGAATACAGGATTTAAATAAGTTGAGGAGTTCGAGTGGGCCAAGTTGGGGTAAAAGCCAACGGAAACCCAACGAGTAGAGTTAGCATAGGATGTGCAACTTTAAGTGGATTAACCTGAGGATGGTATAGATCCACAGTCATAGTCGTGTTAAGCGAGGCCTTCGGATGGGAAGACCGAACTGAGCTTGAGGCAGAGTAATGAGTACGATGGTAAGGAGGAGACTGATGAGTTTCCATTATAAAGAGAAATGACTACAAGTAGTAGTTAGAGAAGAGTCTAAGTTAGTCAGACATAGAATATCGACAGGGAGTAACCTGAAGTGGTTATGGAAACCACTAGGGGTAAGTGTAGAAGCCCGGAAAAGAAAGGGAAACACAAGTCATAAATGTAAATGCTTTACCGTTTGGTGGAGAAACGGTAAGTGTAATACATAGTTGTGCTAGTGTCATGGCATTTAGCTTTGTTAAGACACGAGTAGAGTAAACCGAGTCGGTAGTGAGTGTAACAACCTCGGAAGGGTTGGGTACACTGATGAAACAAAGTATAAACACCTACGTAGGGTGTATGCTGTGTAAGGGGTAAGTCTAGATGTAGAGTAGAGGGTGTAGTAAGATGTAAACGGACTTTTCTGGAGAAGTCATTTACAAAGAATATATCGGGGTAATACCAGCAGAAGGGTGGTTGTTGGGTAGTAAAGGATACTTAGGTACGGGGACTCCGATGTCAGTTAGAGTTTATAGAAATAGAACCTAGTGTGCTATGCAAATAACTAGTGTCTTGGCGTGTTACAAGACGGATATAAGAAGTCCCTACGAAGGTAGCTAGTCAGACAAGCAGATTGAGTCAAGGTAAGCCTCACTAGAGAAGGCAATAGTTAACTCCTCGGAGAACTAAATTGGAACATGGCATGTGGTACGTGCCAGACACTCCATTGCAAAATTTAGCAGCAAAAAGTGAATTGAAACTAGGAAAGTTAGGTATCCTCGAGGAAGGATACGAGTCTGTCGGTTAACACCTCACGGCGGGGTGGTTAACTACGAAACTAGAATACAAACGATCACGGAAAGAAGATGTAGAAACAAGATAGAGACCTTGAGTCTCTAGGAAAGAAAAAATGAACCGTAGGGTAAAACGGTAAAACTTCCACGTTGAGAGGAACCATAGGTGAAATTGAGCCAAGGGATGACAACAAGCCAACAACCCCATGAAGGAGATGAAATTCGGGGACCGAATTTCTTAAAGGGGAAAGAATTTAATACCCCGAAAAATTTTGAGGATTAAAGAATGATTTATTTTGGGGCTAGGAATTTTTTTTGAAGATTGTAATACCCGAGAAATCTTTTCGAGGTTTAAAATAAAATAAAAGGGAAAGAAAAGAAGTAGAAAATAATTTTAGGATTTAATTCAGGACCTAAGAAATTTGAAACCTGAATTAAATAGGAAAATGGGATAAAAAAATATACATTTTAGCTATTATTTATTTAATTATTAATTAATTTATTTTTAATAATATTTGTTTATTTATTATTTAATTATTAATTATTTTATTTTAATTATATTTATTTATTTATTATAATTATTTTATTATTATTATTTATAAAAGGGGGTTGAGGCGTGGATTTTAAAAAGGATAAAAAGAAAGAGTTAGAAAAAGAGAGAAAGACAAGAGAGAGAGAGAGAGAAAACGGAAGGTAAAAGAGAGAGAGAGGAGGACGTGTGAGGGAAGAAGAAGGGGGAAGGAGGAAGAATCTCGCCGGAGGAGAGCTAGTCGACGCCGGAAAAGCTCACCGGAGCTCGACTACAACATTTTCCACACCTCCCACCGATCGAATCAAAGGTTGGTAATCCCAATTTCATTCTAAACCCTCAATTTCTCCATTTTTTTAGGGATTCCTTCGATCCACCTTAGATTGAATTGTTTCGAGGGTAGATTGAGACCTAGAAAGTGTTCTTGAACACTTAGTTGGGGTAGAAATCAAGATTATATACTCGGATTTGTCCAAATTCGAATTTGGAAGGATTTGGGGTTGAAATTATAATTATTTTCAAATTGGGGAAAATTGTTGATAATTAGGATTCAGCTTGGATTTGAGTAAATAGGCTTGGATTGATATTATTGAAATTATAATTATTTCCAAATTTGGGAAAATTGTTAATAATTAGGATTGAGCTTGGATTTAAGTAAATAGGCTTGGATTGATGTTATTTCAATTATAATTATTTCTAAATTGGACAAAATTGTTAATAATTAGGATTGAACTTGGATTGATATTATTGAAATTATATGGTTGAAATATTGGCTGAACAAGACTCGTGAAGAGCTGGCCCAAGGTTACTAAGGCCGGACCTTGACGTTAACGTACCGGGTCCCTGCTCGGGTTGCCCAAATACACTTTAAGGGTGATGTTAAGGGCTCCAAACCTCTTCTTTTCAATTTTTAACACCCTAGAAAATTCTAAATATGCTATCAAGCATCAAGAATTATTTTAGGTACCTTCTTGTTTCTCAAGGAGGGAAACTTGCGGAGCAATGAAACCCAAATTCTAAAATGGTAATTTTATTCCTTCATAATTATTAGGAAGCCTTAAGTAGGATGAATTAGAGGTGTATTGAGGTTTAGAAACTAGATTTCTTAGAACCCGAGTAAGAACACAAGTTAAAACAAAATGCTTTGATCTTCCTAAAATTAGGATTCCTTCCAATCAAGTTAGATATGCTTCCTTAGATGTGAATACAATTGAGGTAAAGGTCTAATACTCAAATCCAAGTACGTGAAACACTCAAGTAGAGTGTTATATTCGAGTAAGTCAAGTGTCCGAGGAAGGATACGCATAAGTTGGGATAGAGAAGTCTAATAAGACCAAGAGCTTGACTCTGTGGCAACCATGGACTACACGTGAAAGTAATGGAGAGATAAATAACAAGTTAAGCTAGGTAATAACCTTAATGTAGTAAATGTTGTTCTTATAGGAACAACGGCACACGATAGAGTGCAACAGGAACTCTGAGGAGACTAAAGTTAAATGAGAGGATTGCATGGAAGGTTGGCCAAGGTGAGGGTTCTTCCATCTCTGCTCCTAGGGTTGTATGCTTATGTGGATTGCTTGAGTATGTATATTCTTTGCTTGTCTGGTATGTGTTAGCTAGAGATATAGAATGCTAAAAGAATGAAAGAACTAGAAAATAGGTTGTGGAAAGTAGCTTGGATATGAAGACATTGGAGTAGAGTATAATTGTTTGCTATGATTATTGGTGTGTTACAAATCCAACTCATGCACTCCGGAGGCATGATGAGTATTTTATTAAATCTTTTCCACGACAGTGGCAAGAGTCCTTGTACGGAAGGGCTAAACTTTATTTTGAAAACTCATCACGACGGTGACTCAAATTAAAATCATGCAAAAGGAGTTATTGGTGGGTTTTGGATTTGGTTATGCTAGCGATGTGAGACATCGACTAGAACAACGTCAAATGACATTTGAGACCTCAGTTTTATAATCACCATGACAATGGTCATTGCCCTATCCTGGCAATAGGGTCAGAAAGGTTTTATATTGCTATGACGATAGCTTGAGGCTCAGAGAGTGCATCTAGACGGGTATATGAGTTATATCCTGTTAAGGATACTCGTCCAAATTAATAAGAGAAGAATTGTTGATCCTTCGGGAAAGATACAAAGAATCCTATTAATATGTGAGACTAAGGTAAGGAGACACGGGAGGAACCTATGGGTGAACCGTGAGCCTAACCTAGTAAAAGAGAAATCATCCTGTGGATTTGGTCTAGGGTGTGTGAGTGGCCATGCTTCGAGATATTGTGTCGTGCCCGTCATGTGGCCTGGTTGGGTAATGGACGAGTGGGCTCAAGCTATTGCCCCGCAGTAAGGGGTCAGGACGTGCCACGTGGTGGCTACGTATCAGTTGTTTGATAAATATAAGTTGATTGTGTTTGATTAATAGAATCGTCATGAGGTGACTAGTACCCAAGTGAATGGGTTAAGTATTGTTTGATTAACAGAATTGTCATGAGGTGACCAGTACCCGAATGAATGGGTTAAGTATATTTGCCACGTGGTGGCCAGCAACCCGAGTGCACGGGTTCAAAGTGGGAAAGGCACGTAGTGGCTAGTAGAAACCCCAGAGTTAGGGAGATTAAGTAGATGTATGTTATAGTATCTGTGTGTATATACAAATTTTCTGTGTTTGCGTATGATTTCTAATTGTGCAGCGTAGTAGTGACGTACAGGATTACGTAACCACAACGTCTTGGTTGATTCAAACATGTTGAACGTGAGAAGATCGGTAAGTAAATGCCGGCACTATACGTTATATGTTTACTTGTTGAGTGATGATGTGAATTAAACTGCTGCATGCTTATATCTGCTAAATGCATGTGAGTGTTTGGGTGAAATTTCTGTTATTGTGTGATCACCAAGAATGCATGCTAACTCACAGTAACTAGTTGTTTGTGCATGTGGTTGTGTATGACTCCCAGTCCCAGCGGTAAGGTACCCGCCTTGCGCCGGGGATGGGAGAGTCCTCACTGATTTGCGTGGTTAAGACTCACACCTCATTTTTACTACACAGAGACAGGTTAAGTACAGGTGGAAGAAGTCTCGGTGGAACGAGGGTTGAGCAACACTTTCCAAGACCCACAACTTGTTCATGTGGGTGAATAAAGTGCAATTGTAATTTAATTTACTTTATTGTTGTATCATAAAGTAAAGGGTAGATGTACCCAATTAGATTGTATTACTAAATCTAGAACTGTCAGCTTCACACACCTTAAAGACCAAGATTTATTTTACTGCGGTACAGGGAAAATTTGTTTTCAAAAAATATATATATACATATATCTGTTGCATGTGAATAGGATAGGCAGTACCTTCGGATGTGTAGCCGGTACACAGGTTATATATTATGTGTGTTTTCCTATATCTATATCCTGAAGCGGCACTGGCCGTGGATTTTCTTGCCTAGGATAGGCCACCATTTTCGGTGTAGCCATGGTATTATAATGCATGTGAATGTATTTTTCAATAATAGCTATTCTGTCAATTAGGTGATAAGGCTTACAGGCATAGGGATATTCCCTGTGTCTATGCCGGTCACGGTCCTCTAAACAGGGGTCGTGACACCAAGCGTGCCTTTTCTTTCACTCTACAAACCATTCCTAGCCTAAACTACCATTCACTACATATTTCTATTCTACTTGCATTCCATACTATAATCAAACAACTTGCGTCTATATCATAGCGCACAATGCGCCACTAACAGGGCAGACGCATCATCTCATTTAACACTTGCAAAACAATCATACATTGTAGCGCATTCCTGCCTACAATTCAACCAAATGTGTCTGTGTCTAGGTAGCATTCTCCATGGATGTCTCATTTTCCTATTATGGCATCCTAAGGTTCCCGGGGTCACTGCCACCCCACCTTACGCCTTAGTGCTCATCAGCACTTGTATACTGTACAGGTTATATGCTTTGCATAGAATTTCACATACAAATTATATGCTTAAAGCGATGACTCAACATCCTGAGCAACCTCACAAGTGTCAGTCGGATCCACCGTTACGTCCGGATTCGTAATGGATAGCCCGACTGACACCCGATGTCACGACCCCCACCCGAGGGCACGTGACCGGCACAGACTAAGGGTAGAATCCCCGAGCCTGTAAGCCTATATGTTACTTCTATAACATGTCTTTCGGTTTGATATTTAAGCGTTCAAATTTAATCCATCACATATTACAATTTTAATGAATTTCACTATATTGATTCAACAATTTTACAAAATCCCAAAATCTGCCTCTAGGCTAATGCAGCTGATATTTAAAGATGAATAAATTTTTACAAATTACAAAGTATTATCAAAGCAAAGACCTACACGAACCAAGTGTAGGTACTTCTATTGCTGCCTTCATTGGACCAAGGTGGATACCTTACCTATACCTGTCTCGGAAAAATAAAACCACGAGGGGTGAGTCATACTACTCAGTGAGGGGCAAACCCATCCTAGACGTGGTAGAATTGTACCACCACAAAAGGGACGGGAGTGTCACACATAAGCAATTACATTATCATTTATTAGATAGCAACAAAACATTTCTCAAAAACTAACCAAGGTCTATCTACCAATCATACTTACACATACACGCCTTTCATAAGAGTCATATACACATTTAAGACATAGACCACTCAAGTGGTGTCCATACATCAATTTCAAGAACAATCTTTAGATCTAAGTTCAAATGAGAGCAATCCAAGAATCAACAAATAGTTTGAAGTAATGTTGTCCACATAGGGTTAAGATCTTCTTGGGCACCATTTACTGAAAGAAAGCTTTTAGGAATGATAAAGTTTTAAAAGAATTTAGTTTACAAATTGGTGTCCAAGGTTTTCCAAGTAATACAAGGGAATGAACCCCCAATTTTGGTTTTGAAAATGGATAAGAAATGCATTTTTTTTAGAAGAGGGTTCATATGGTAAAGAAAACAAACTATGAGACCAACATTACCTTTTCACACAAATTCCTTCCCACTAGCAAACAAGGGGTGAGGTTCAACTAGGTTCCTTCCCTCCTCCTTTGTGCTTACCTATAGGTTCTTAGCAAATGGGTTGGTTAAATGGTTCAATAAGGTTCCTTCCCACCACCTTCCCAATTCACAATTCTAACGCCGCATGGTTCAACCCCGTTCCTTCCCACGCCCGCCTTTGTACATTAACACAAGGTTAGTCCCATGGTTCAACCTTGTTCCTTCCCATGGGCTACCCCGTGCCACATTCATACATGGTGTTTGGTTCAACCTTGTTCCTTCCCATACACCACCTTAGATCATAGCTCATGATTGGTCACATGGTTCTGCCTTTGCTCCTTCCCATGTTCTCAACCATGCAACATTCACACAAGGTGTATGGTTCACCCATGGTCCTTCCCATACACCTAACAAAATAACATTCAGACTTAATCAAAATCCTTTGATTCGTGCAAAAATCATGCTAATGAGTCTAACAAACATCATAACTCAATACAATTCCCAATTCACAAAGAAGCAAATAACTTATTATTTTCATTCACAACAACCATCATGACCTATACACGCAGTTAAACAATTCAATCATAACTCGTGAAATAAAACTCATACACAAAGTCAAGTTTCATCAACAATCATCCATGAGTACAAGCATACATTTAGAAGTCCACAATTTTCATGTCTATATCAATCATTACAACTATACATGAATTCCATGCACACAAAAAGAAATACACACATTGGGTGACACAATCACATCAAGCAATCAACCCTTTAGGGGCTAAGATGAGAGAGTCCCTCACCTTAACAACTCCATTGATTATATTCTTGAGTGCCCTTGCCTCCAAGGAGTTTCTTTGGTCCCTCATTTCCAAGCCACAATTACCCTTTTGCAACATGCGCGTTGGTTTCAACTTCTTGGAAGCCAAATCTCAATCTAAATGCATTATAATACAAATGCATCAATTTAATATCTAAGCATAAACTGATTCAACCTCATTCGCAGTTTTTTCTTTTTAACGTTTACTAATTCAAAAACTCTTTCACTTCAGACATGCCATTAAAAATTAAACTCTACTACCAATGTCCATAACAAGTTTTCTTACACTCATGAATCAATACAAACAGTTTTATTTTAATTTCCAAATTTTCATAATCATATAGATTAGCTAGAATTGAGAATTTCCACACAGATTCCCCAAATCAACCCAAAACAAAACACACGACGAACCAGTAAGTTTTAAGCAATTCAAACTTCATCCAAATATTTTTCTATAAATTTATGGAAGTTCTTTAACATGTATATTAACACATATAAAAATTTCAGACTCTCAGGTTATCCCAATAATTTATTATAATTCCAAGAACACAGAAACATCAAAACAGAGTCAAGAACGCAACAACCAACTTTCGATGGCCTTTTCTAAGAATCTAACCGTTGTATTTTTCACTAAAGGTACAATTTGGAAAGCTATGGATGTTAGCTTTCCCAGGGATTTTGAATTACTCAGATCGGCCCCGTAACTAAAGAGAAAAATGCAAATGAATGAACAAAGGTCAGATTCACAACAGCAGAAAACTCAACAAACATATTCAATGGTTTTGAGACTTAAATCTTCACAAAAATGGATGTTCAACAAGGTATGATTCTTGCCAAAAATCGGTAAGGGCAAGCACATTATCTTGCGCTCGATTTCGCCAATAACATCTAAGAAAAGAGGAAGAACACAACCACCCTTCGATTCTAGGCTTCTTGGTTTGGCTAAAGAAGAAATCCTTCTTCTTCGATTTCTCTTGCTCCTTAAACTCTTTCTCTCTTCATCTCTACCTTCTATTTGCTCTCTGGTTTCTCTCCTTCCCACTCTCGGCTCTCTCTCTCGTTCACTCCCCTTCTTCCTCCTTCTCGGTCTTTCTCTCTTTCCCTCTCCGCCACTTTTCGTTTTCTCGTTTTCTCACCCTCACTCTCGGTTCTCTCCTTATCTATCACATGTGATAGATATGAAATTGGGGTATAGGTTGGAGGGTTTATTTAATTAATATTATAATTTTTTTTAAACAAAACTTAGTGAGGAAGAATTGGGGCATTTGGTAGACAAGGCTTGGGCTTTACTTTATTGGACATATGGATGAGTGGTGAAATGACTTTCACCTATTTAGGCATTTAATGAGTTGAGTCTTCCATGACTTACACATGGGAAGAGAATATGTAATTTAAATTATTCTATTTGTAATATATATATATATATATATATATATATATATATATATAATTAAGTGTAGGGAATCACAAGAATATGTATAACAAATTTTCACATATTTAAATATAAAATTTCCTTGTTTTATATGATTTTGTTTAATTGATACCTAGATTTACTATTCCCATTTATTTTCTATTTATTTAAAATATTACATTTTAAATTTTATATTTAAAAGTTTACTATTTTAATACTTAAATTTGTTTTATTTATTTATTAATCTTTCAAGTTAATTTAATAATACATCTAAGAATCATTTGGAGCGGGATATTACACCCAAGACTACTAGTTAGCTTCACACCCTTAAAGAACAATCTGGCTTTGATACCAAGTTTGTCACGACCCCCGTTTAGAGGACCGTGACCGGCACAGACACAGGGAATATCCTTGTACCTGTAAGCCTTATCACCTAATTGACAGAATAGCTATTATTGAAAAATACATTCACATGCATTATAATACCATGGCTACACTGAAATGGTGGCCTATCCTAGGCAAGCGAATCAATGACCAGTGCCGCTTCAGGATATAGATACAGGAAAACACACATAATGTATATAACCTGTGTACTGGCTACACATCCGAAGATGCTGCCTATCCTATTCACATGCAACAGATATAAGTATATATATGTATATTTTGAAAACAAACTTTCCCTGTATTGCAGTATAATAAATCCTTATCTTTAAGGTGTGTGAAGCTGACAGTTCTAGATTTAGTAATACAATCTAATTGGGTACGTCTACCCTTTACTTTATGATACAACAATAAAGTAAATTAAATTACAATTACACTTTATTCACCCACATGAACAAGTTGTGGGTCTTGGAAGGTGTTGCTCAACCCTCGTTCCACCGAAACTTCTTCCACATGTACTTAACCTGTCTCTGTGTAGTAAAAATGAGGTGTGAGTCTTAACCACGCGACTCAGTGAGGACTCTCCCATACCCGTCCAGATGCACTCTCTGAGCCTTAAGCTATCGTCATAGCAAAATAAAACCTTTCTGACCCTATTGCCAGGATAGGACAATGACCATCGTCATGGTGATTATAAAACTGAGGTCTCAAGTGCCATCTGACGTTGTTCTAGTCGATGTCTCACATCGCTAGCATAACCAAATCCGAAACCCACCAATAACTTCTTTGCATGATTATAATCTATGTCACCGTCGTGACGAGTTTTCAAAATAAAAGCTTAGTCCTTCCGTACAAGGACTCTTGCCACTGTCGTGGAAAAGATTCAATAAAATGCTCATCATGCCTACGGAGTGTATGAGTTGGATTTGTAACACACCAATCACAGCAAACAATTATACTCTACTTCTATGTTTTCCTATCCAAGCTACTTTCCACAACCTATTTCTAGTTCTTTCATTCTTTTAGCATTCTATACCTCTAGCTAACACATACCAGACAAGCAGAGAATATACATACTCATGTAATCCACATAAGCATACAACCTTAGGAGCAGAGATGGAAGAACCCTCACCTTGGACAACCTTCCATGCAATCCTCTCTTGTAACTTTAGTCTCCTCAGAGTTCTTGTTGCACTCTATCGTGTGCCGTTGTTCCTATAAGAACAACATTTACTACATTAAGGTTATTACTTAGCTTAACTTGTTATTTATCTCTCCATTACTCTCACGCGTAGTCCATGGTTGCCACAGAGTCAAGCTCTTGGTCTTATTGGACTTCTCTATCCCAACTTATGCGTATCCTTCCTCGGACACTTGACTTACACGAATATAACACTCTACTTGAGTGTTTCACGTACTTCGATTTGAGTATGAGACCTTTATCTCAATTGTATTCACATCTAAGGAAGCTTATCTAACTTGATTGGAAGGAATCCTAATTTTAGGAAGATCTAAGCATTTTGTTTCAACTTGTGTTCTTACTCGAGTTCTAAGAAATCTAGTTTCTAAACCTCAATACACCTTTAATTCATCCTACTTAAGTCTTCCTAATAATTATGAAGGAATAAAATTACCATTTTAGAATTTGGGCTTCATTGCTCCGCAAGTTTCCCTCCTTGAGAAACAAGAAGGTACCTAAAATAATTCTTGATGCTTGATAGCATATTTAGAACTTTTCTAGGGTGTTTAAGATTGAAAAGAATAGGTTTGGAGCCCTCAACATCACCCTTAAGGTGTATTTGGGCAACCTGAGCAGGGACCCGATACGTTAACGTCAAGGTTCAACCTTAGTAACTTCGGGCCAGCTCTTCACGGGTCTTGTTCATCTAATATTTCAACCATATAGTTTTAATAATATAAATCCAAGCCTATTTATTCAAATCCAAGCTCAATCCTAATTATCAACAATTTTCCCCAATTTGAAAATAATTATAATTTCAACCCCAAATCTTTCCAAATTCAAATTCGGCTAAACCCGAGGGTATATTCTCGATTCTTACCCCAACTAAGTGTTCAAGAACACTTCCTAAGTCTTAATCTACCCTCGAAACAATCCAATTGAAGGTGGATCGAAGAAATCCCTAAAAATGGAGAAATTGAGGGTTTCGAATGAAATTGGGGTTACCAACCTTTGATTCGATTGGTGAAAGGTGTAGGAGACGTTGTACCTGAGCTCCGGTGAGCTTTTCCGGCGTCGGACCGCTCTTCTCCGGCCGATTTCCGGCGACGTTTCCTCCTTCCCCCTCTCCTTCCTCTTCTCTTTCGTTCTTCCCCTCTCTCTTCCTCGGCTCCCTCTTTCTCTCTTTTTCTTCTTTCTTTCTCACGCCTTTCTCTCTTTCTTTCTCACTTTTTCTTTCTTTATATATATATATATATATATATATATATATACCTACGTCAACCCCACTCCACTTAAATAATAATTATAATAAATAAATAAATATAATTAAAATAAAGTAATTAATAATTAAATAATAAATAAATATAAATAAAATTAATTAATTAATAATTAAATAAATAATAACTAATATGTATTTTTAATTTAGTTCCCACTCCTATTTATTTTAGGTTTCTAATTTCGTAGGTCCTGAATTAATTTCGAAAAAAAATATTTTACTCGTTTCTTTCATCTTTTATTTTACCTGAAATTTCGAAGAATTTTCTCGGGTATCACAATCTTAAAAAAATTCCTTTCCGGTTTCTTTTAACTTTCATTTTTTATAATCTTTTTAAGGTTTTAATTCCTAGCCCCGGAATAAATCATTCTTAAATCCTCGAAATTTTAAATAACTCATTCTTTAATCCTCGAAATTTTTCCGGGGTATTACGACCATGGTTAATTAGTATAACAAAAAAAATTCTACTATCGATCGAATAATATAAATATTTCACTACTTTTTTAGATGAGAAAAGCAAACAAAACCACAATATATTCAAACCAAATATACTTAATTAAGACACAAATATTACATATTCTGAAGCTCATACTGATCATATACCTACAGATAGAAATTACATAATAGCAAATTAACTAGTCCATATATATATATATATATATATATATATATATATATATATATATATATATATATATATATATATATATATATATCTCAAGAGTAATTTTAATACATAAACCTATAAAAGAAAGTAAGAAAAACCACTTCATATCACTTTCTTCAATGGCCTCACTTCAAGAGTAATTATATATTTGCACCAGCCACAAGCAAATATATATGTAAGCTCACTTTGTGTCTATTCTCTCTATTTTACAATAGCAATATTTAATTGTTCTTTTATGAATAATAGTTAAACTGAAAAGAAAAAACAAATTAATTATATATTTTATTTCTTTTACTATGTCATTAATTATCGAGGACAATTAACCCATTTTTTTTTCAGACGGCTAAAACTTTCAGCCGGGTAGAATACATTTTTCCTTCTAGGTCCTAGTAGTACTACAAAAAGATCTAGAAATTTAATTTTTCATGTATATATATATATATATACTAGGCAACCTTAAATTTATGAAATAAAGTAAAACTAAGAATTTAGAGACTTACCAAAAAAAAATATAAGGGAGATGCACAAAATTATTATTCATAATTATTCATCCTTGTGTACTATATCCTTCTATTTATAGAACTCCAAACATAGAGTAACGTTAAGGACATCATAATGCGCCATAATGTACTATTAAGCACACTGTGTATATGAATGTTACATAAACTATTAAGGGTGCTTTCATGTTGAGGTTATAAAGAGAGAATTGATCATGTGACAATTGATCATGTGAAGAAGTTACAATTTGGAGAAGAATCCTAAGTTGATAATGAGTGCTGTCGATGTTCAGTAATACGTAGCCCTAAACTTCAGTACATCCTTCTAATCAGTTGGTCCCTAATCCATTTAAGGTAGGTCCTTATTAACGTGAATTTTTATTAATATTAACAAATGACACTACATGATTGGAGGGACGCACCGAAGTTCAGTAATATGATAATACTGAACTTTTCTCCATGTTTATAATACTTGTGTTTATTTTTTTAATCTTTTAAAAAAATATTGAATATGAATATATATATATATATATATATATATATATATATATATATACTAGAGGCTTCACATGCATGCACTTACGTGCATGTCAAAAATTTTTAATTTACAAAATATAAAATAAATTATTAATAATTGTAAAATAATAAATTAAAAATTATTTTTTTGATAACTACCACAATCATTATTTTTTAAACACAAAATTACCATTACCACTATTCTCCAATTTTCTCTCTCCCATGATCTTCTCACATTATCTTCTTATTTTCTTTTTTAATTAATTAAATTACTATTTTGGGAGACCATTGACGGGAAGGGTCTACAGCCGTATAAATATAGACTAGGAAAAAAAGGATAAATTACATTTTAGTCTCATTTAGTTTGGCCTAATTTAAGATTCTATGCACGGCACATGGTACATTTCTATTAAAAATTTGACAGACTAAACTACGAAGCACTAAGTTATTAACGGTGCAAATCTCAAGATACCTGATTGACAAAAATAATATCAAAGAACATTTAATTGAAATTAGGCCGTACCACTAAAGTATAATTTAAAAAAAAGGGGGCAATATAACTTCTTTCGTTTACTCCCACATTTACATTGAATAACTCTGTTCTGTTTTTGTTTGTTAATTCCAGCTTTCAATAATAAAAAAAATTGTCAAAAAAGGATGTTACATAGAAAGAAAATGTAATACCCGAGAATATTTTGACTAGCATCATTAATTAAATTAAATTAATTAATTTAAAAGTGGAAAATGAGATAAAAATATGCACTAGCCTATCACTTATTATGTTGTAAATATAAAAATTTTTAAATCCTAATATTTCTATATTCCTTTTTTTTATTTGTTATTACATCAGATTTCTCTTTTGTTTATTTTGTGTGATATGTATATATTAATTTGATATATATATATATATATATATATATATACATGTGTGTGTGTGTGTGTGTGTGTGTGTAAAAGAAAAGAAGAATAAAAGAAAAGAATGAAGTAAAGAAAGGGAAAGAAGGCGTGAGGGAGACGCACGCAAAGGGAAAAACGGAGAGAGGAAGGGTTGAGGCATCACGAACAGAAAACGCACGGAGGAAAGGTGGAGCAGGGCGTTCGACGGGCTGAACTCGCGTGGAGTGGCTGGACGTGCGAGGAAGCCGGAGCTCGTCGCCGTCTTGGTGCTGGAGGAGAGAGAGTTACGGGTTAGAGAGAGAAAGCAAAGGGAGAGATCTCCCACGCCGAAAAACTCGCCGGAAAATGCTGTCTCTTCACCGGGGAAGGTGGTTGGGAGTCTCCTCTACTCCATATCGTCCTTCTAACCGGTTGAATCGAGGTGAGAAGTCCCGAAACTCTCAAACCCCAATTTTATCAATTTTAGGGATTTTTGGAAAGACCCCAATTGATTCAATCTGAGTATTCTGGGTCCTAAATTGAAGTATTTGCATGTTAGGAAGTGAGTTGGAAGCTTAGGAACCGGAACCAAATTGATGGAATTTATCCGGGTTGGAAAAATTGTAGGAAAATATGGTTGGTAAGGTTTAAGGGTGTTGTGGACTGATTGTGGGTGCATTAATAGGTGGAAATTGTGATTATATAATTGTTAAAATTATTAGAATGTACGAGGGATTAAAACCCGAGTAATTCCCGTCTCACCCGGAACCCGGTTCAGGGAAAAAGAGTTAATTTTCCAATTCTACGCATATTCGGATATGTGTATTCATGTGCAGGTAAAGTGTTGAAGGTTATTTTGGTCAATGGAAATCTTGGACAAATAGGATTTATGACTCTCTTGAGCCATAAATTCAAGACTTGGATAATGGAAACTTCACATGGACACATAGAGGTGGAATTGGGTAACTTGGCATTCCCAAATCAAGGCTTCTGAATAGTGTGATTAAGCAAGGGTTGGACACGAATAGAAGCATGCTAGGTGTTCCGAAAACTAGTTGAGGGCATTCCAAGCCAACAACTAGTCTATGGAATTAATTAGAAAGAACATGAGCATTAGCGTTACATGTACACGATAGTGGTTGAATTTTCAAGTTTCTAAATCTCTCAAGTATATGTGTATAGGACACCATACAGTGAGTGGACCTTCGGGCACACCAAGAGCCGATCCGAGGGGCCAACCAGGTGAGGGGCTTTCCTATCCTTGTCCCATAGGGTTGACTGCGGATATGGATATATGGTTTGCTTTCTTGCCTATTTGTAGGAATTATATATTAGATAACATGCTATTGTTGTTCCTAAATTACAATATATGTGAAAACGTGCTATATGTGTGTATGTGAATTGTAAAAGCGATGGTGGCTCAAGGAGCCTTATATGAAAGAAGGTCCTCGGGACCTATATGATATTGGGGGTAGGATCGAGTCAATTTTATTGCGAGGGTCTTGTGGTACTAGAAACCAACCTCATTGTTTATTACCTGAAAAGTGTGGTTGTGTATGTGAATTCTTAAAGAAAATGAACCTAGGTGACTTTGTTTTAAACCTAGAGACTCCGAATTAGAAAACCACTTGGAAATTTAGATTTGCCTAAGAAGAAATAAACGTGAATAAGTGGTGGTCCATAGGGGTCATTTATGGTACAACGCGGGAACCGAGTCCGTCATGGATGGTCCGGGTAGATTGAGTCTCTTGTCTTGAGTCAAACTCATAGAAATACAAGTATTTGAGTACACCACATTGTGGCTATTGCCTTGGGTAAACCGAGGTCAGACGAGTCGCCGGCTATGCTCCAAGTGAAGTCTTGGGGTCAGACTAATGTTCCAAGTAAAGTCTTGGGGTCAAGGGTTCCTAGAATGATCAACTAGGTTCCTATATCGCTCACGTGAGATATTGCCTTCGGGCCAGATTCTCTCCTAACGGAGATATGCCTTCGGGCCAGTTTATGATTACGGTTATTTGAACATGGATATCCACATGAAGTTGTATGTTAAACTATGATATGATGTATGTGTGAATTTGAAAGTATGTAAAACCATGCTTTAAATTCTTTATTGTGAATATGATATATGCTAATTGCCTGACCACTTGATATATGGACATTCAAAATCTGTTACATGCGTATGTGATTGTGATTGGCTCCCTTCCCCCAGTTGTAGTGGTACCCACTACTACACCAGGGATGGGAGAGCCTCTCACTGAGTCCGTTTGACTCACCCCAATGTTAAATGTTACAAACACAGGTGGTATAGGCATCGGGAGCACTTCCACTTCATCTCAGGGAGGCGGACAGACTTAGAGACCGCACGCATTGTTCGCGTGGGTAGTATTGATATATGTATTTTGTCAGGATATATATATGTATCTGATTCTTTTGGTATAGCATTGTTTTGTACAGTTGCTATATATATACATGTATATGTCACACTCTAGAATTGTCGGCTTATCTTCGTTAGGAGAGAATCTGGCCCGAAGGCAATATTTCACGTGAGCAATATGGGAACCTAGTTGATCATTCTAGGAACCCCTGGTCCCAAGACTTTACTTGGAACAATAGTCTGACCCCAAGACTTCACTTGGAGTAGAGCCGGCGACTCATCTGACCTCGGTTTACCCAAGGCAATAGCCACAATGTGGTGTACTCATATACTTTGTATTTCTGTGGGTTGACTCAAGACAAACAGACTCAATCTACCCGGACTATCCATGATCGACTCGGTTTCTAGGTTGTACCATAAATGACCCCTATGGACCACTGCTTACTCATTTCTCTTCTTCTTAGGCAACTCTAAATTCCCAAGTGGTTTTCTAATTCGGAAGCTCTCGGTTTAAAACAAGTCACCTATGTTCATCTCCTTTAAGAAGTTACATACACAACCACCCTTTTCAGGTGATCAACAATGAGGTTGGTTTATAATATCACAAGACCCTCACAAATAAAGTTGACTTGATCCTACCCCCGATATCATTTAGGTCCCGAGGACCTTCTTTCCATATAAGGCTCTTTGAGCCACCATTGCTTTTACAATTCACATACACACATATAGCACGTTTTCACATATACTGTAATTTAGGAATAACAATAGCATGTTATCTAACATGTAATTCCTACAAATAGGCAAGAAGGCAAACCATATATCCATATCCGCAGTCAACCCTATAGGGCAAGGACAGGAAAGCCCCTCACCTGGTTGGCCCCTCTGCTCGGCTCTCGGCGCGCCCGAAAGTCCATTCACAGTATGGTGCCCTATACACATATACTTGAGAGATTCAGAAACTTGCAATTTCAACCACTATTGTGTACATGTAACGCTAATGCTCATGTTCTTTCTAATTAATTCCATAGACTAGTTGTTGGCTTGGAATGCCCTCAACTAGTTTTCGAAACACCTAGCATGCTTCTATTCGTGTTCAGCCCTTTCTTAATCACACTATTCGGAAGCTTTGACTTAGGAGTGCAATGTTACCCAATTTCATCTCTTTGTTTCCATATGAAATTCCCATTACCCAAGTCTTGAATTTATGACTCAAGAGAGTCATAAATTCCACTTGTCTAAAATTTCCATTTACCGAATTAACTTTCAACACCTTACCTGCATATGCATACACATATCCGAATACGCTTAAAATTGGAAAAGTGTCTTTTTTCCCCGAACCGGGTTCCGGGTGAGACGGGAATTACTCGGGTTTTAATCCCTCGTACATTCCAATAATTTTTAATAATTATATAATTATCATTCAACCTTTCAATGCACCCCAAGTCATTCCACAGCACCCTTAAACCTTAACAACCACATTTTCCTACACTTTTTCCAACCCGGATAAATTCTATCAATTTGGTTTCGGTTCCTAAGCTTCCAACTCACTTCCTAGCATGCAAATACTTCAATTTAGGACCCAGAATACTCAGATTGAATCAATTGGGGTCTTTCCAAAAATCCCTAAAATTGATAAAATTGGGGTTTGAGAGTTTCAGGACTTCTCACCTCGATTCAACCGGTTAGAAGGACGATATGGAGTAGAGGAGACTCCCAGCTACCTTCCCCGTTGAAGAGACGGTGTTTTCCGACGAGAAACTCTCTTCCTCTTGTTTCTCTCTCTAACCCGAGCTCTCTCTCTCTCTCTCTAGCCACAAAGACGGTGACGGACAGCGAACTCCGGCCACCACGAACGTCCGGCCACCTCTCCTCCGTGCTCAGCCCGTCCGTGCTCCTCCAGCCAAGGCGTTGCTCCGACCCCCCCTCACGGCTTGCTCCTCCTCTCTCTCGTTTTTTTTTCTTTCCGTGCATGAAGACAATGCCCAGCGTGCGTCTCGTTTCTCTGCTCCTTTTTCTTTATTCATTCCATTATCCTCTTCTTATATTATATATATATATATATATATATATATATATATATATATATATATATAATATTAATATACATACCCAACATAAAGAAACCAATCTGATATGTTAATAATTAAGAAAATAAATAGATAAATAAAAATATAATTAGGATTTACTTAAATTTATATTTTAAAAATATAGGTAGTAGGATAGTGGGTATTTCTATCTCATTTTTTCCACTTTTATTTTATTTAATTTAATTTAATAAATGATGCCAGTTAAAATATCCTCGGGTATTACAGATCCAACCAAGGAGCAACCAGCTAAGGCGGGGCAGTGCAAGTCGTGAAAATAGGAGATGGCGCCTGGATAGATGAGCGTGTGAGGGCGCTTGGAGATGATCGCAAGAGTCGCCAACAAGACCAGCAAAGTTATCATAGTCACCATCCTTTTCCTTCTGTTTCTCCTTTGGTCATCGTTGTTATAATTGTTGTTTTGGTCGCCACCAGCTGCTGCAGTAGAAGCCATTGTTGAGTTCTCTTTAGTCTTCACACACACACACACACACACACACACATGATAACTCTATGAAATAGAGTTATTTAGGTTAGTGTTTCATGGATTTTATGAGGTTTTCATTGTCTTTGAGCCACAATTAATTGCATTTTAGAGTGTTTTTATGTTCTTAGGCTTGTAAATGTTAATTTATGTGATTTTAGCTTGTCTTGTTTTTATTTGTGAGTGTTTTGTTGAAATTAATGAAGTTTGGGGACTTATTTGTGTTCTACTTTTGTGCTTAGGGACTTTTTGGAGAAGAATAATTCAATTTGGGGCACATTTGGAAGTAAAACATCAAGGGAAGCAAGCAAAGGAAGTGTGTTGCAGCACATCGATTATGTGCTACAGCACAGTAACTGCACAAAGAGTCAGAAGCGGTGTGCTACAGCACAGGCTCGTGTGCTGTAGCACAAGCAGATCAGAGAGCAAGCGCTGCAGCACATAATCGATGTGCTGCAGCACAACGTCGCAGGGGCATTTTTGGAACCCGATTTTCTTGCTGTTTTAAAGGCTTTTTCACTTAGGGTTCGAGACATTCAGACATTTTTTAAGCTTGGGAGCTGAGAGGGGCGAAAAATCAAGAGGGAACTTCATCTCCAAGGTGGTTTCAAGCGGATTCAAGTGGAAGAAGAGCGGTTTGGAGTGTTGGGAACAATATTCTTCTCCTCTTTCTTTCTTTTGCTTTGATATTTGTGATGTTTACTGATTTTGGGTTGTTGTATCTCTTAAATATGCTAGGCTAAACTCTCTTTTCCTTAGGATTGTAGTTCTTAGCATGTAAATTGTGATTATTGACACTCTTTCATCTCGATTTCAATGTTTATGGAGTTTATTCAGCTTAATGCTTGTTTTTCCCTCTTTGTTTGATCACCAATTAGGGATTTCATGAGGATTTGAGTAGTTCTTGGAAAAGACAACTTGAATTTAGTCCAAGGGCTGAACACTACTTAATTTAGTTCAACCAATGGAGTGGTTAGCTAGATTTACCCAAAGGATAGACATATACCGATGGGTCTTGTAGAGTCAAATTAGTCAAGCTTAATGCATTTCTTTGATTTTGGTTCCCATAGGAATATAGGGAATTTAATTAGAGAAATAGAATTTATAAGAAATCGGAAGGTTTTTATAATGACAAAATAGGCTAAGACTAACTCATAACATTGAATTAGGGTGAATTGAAGTTGATTTCACAATCTAAGTGCTAAGCTAGACTACAATCCTAGGGATCTCTCTTGCACTTAAGTTCTTTCGATTAGTTTCATTGTAAAGTTATTAACTCCGTTTATTTCTTTGCAATTAGTTTAATTTTAGTTTGCTTACCTTGAATTAAGCACTAGATTATGATAGCTTGAATTTGGTAAATATGAATACACTAGTACTCGGTCTATTTTAGCTCAGTTCCCTGTGGACGATACTCTTTTCTCATCACTTTACTACTTGTTGGCGGTGTACACTTGCACCGTGTCGTGTCGTTTGAGCGACCAACAAGTTTTTGGCGCCGTTGCCGGGGAACTTAGTTGAAAATTTTCTGATATTAGTGTTAAGTATGCACCTTAGATCAAGCATTTTTCTTATTTTTATTTCCTATTTACTGTATTTAGATTTTTTTTTTAGGATTGGTTGTTTGGTTGTTTTCTTCTAGGTACCTCTAGTTGTTTTCTTCTTATTTAGATATAATATTTTTTGTTGTTTTCTTTCTATTGTTTCTTTATTGGATTTTTACAAGTACTAGTTGTTCTAAACTAGAGAGGCTAAGATGGAAAATGAGAACAATCGTAAGCTTTATGAATATGCAACCCGAACGATACATTTGTTGAGCCCAAGCATAAGAAGGCCTACAATTGAAGCAAATCATTTCGAGATCAATCCGAACATCATTCAATTATTGCAATCTCATGCTCAGTTTGGGGGTTTTCCTACTGAAGACCCGATTGCTCACATTTTAAATTTTCTTGAAGTATGTGATACCTTCAAGCAAAATAGGGTGAGTGAGGAGGCTATCAAGTTGAGGTTGTTTCCATTTTCTCTTAGGGATAGAGCCAAATGGTGGTTGAATTCTCTTCCAACAGATTCCATTATAACTTGGGAAGATCTAGCCAATAAATTTTTAGCCAAGTATTTCCCACCAGGTAAGACTACCAAATTGCGAAATGATATCATATCATTTTGTCAATATGACTATGAAAATTTATATGAAGCATGGGAAAGATTTAAGGACTTATTGCAAAGGTGTCCTCATCATGGGTTTCCCAAGTGGTTGCAGGTTCAAACTTTTTACAATGGATTATATTCAACTTTCCAAACAACTGTTGATGCTTCTGCTGATGGTTCTTTAATGGCAAAGCCTGTGGAAGTGGCTTACAACTTGTTGGAGACCATTGCATTAAACAATTATCATTGGCAATCAGAGAGACATATGCCAAGAAGCGCTACAGAGATTAATAAAGTTGAAGTTATTAATGCCTTGTGTGCTCAAATAGCAACTTTAACTAAGCAGGTGCATAGCTTAAGGGTTCAAGCAAGTGTTGATGCCATAAGCTCATTCATAAGTTGTGAATTGTGCGGAGCAAAGCATCTATATGACCAATGCCCTGAAAATTCTAAGTTTGAGCATTATAGTAGTAACCCTTCTTGGTTCAATGCTTTGAGTTCTAGTCAAGAATCCAAACCACATCCACCATCAGTTGAAAGTAAGCCATCAATGGAAGATATGCCTTTGACCTATTTGGCAAAAACAGAGGGAAGTGAAAAAGTGACGGAAGGGAATCTGGGGACTGAAGAGGTTGACAAAGAGCCAGTTGAGGAAGCAACCACAACTGAGGGATGTTTTGAAGTTTGTTTAGTGAATGATGTAGTTGACAATTTAGCTAATGATGATGAGTTAAAATATCATCCAATTGAACCAAGTAAATCCTCATTATCATTTAATGCTAAGTGGGATGCTGATGACTTTGTGATGAATTCATCTTCATTGGTGCAGTGCCAAAATTTCGTAGTGGCTAAACTTTTGCATCTACTATCTGACAAATTTATGACATACCCAGTTGGTGGTGCAGACACATATTTCTACAATAACCCACTACCACCCTTTATCCCAATTGATCCTGGCTGAGAAAAGTGAACATGGTAGTCAAGCTGATGAGGACTTTAAACCAAGCGCTTTTTGGGAGGCAACCCAAGCTATTTTAGTTCAATTTTTTCTTTACTTATTTGTCTGAATTTCATGTTTTTTTTATAGTTGTGTTAGTTTATGTGTGTTTGCAAGGTGAAACTACCAGGATTCAAGGAAACACAATGAAGCATGAAAAGGAGAATTAGGATGGTAATCAACTTAGGGAGATTTCCCATATTCCTTGTCTCTTCTAGTTATTCTTTTGTTGTTTCCTTTTTGGACCCCATAAATATTGGCTTATTTAATTTTTGTTTATTTTTGTTTTTGTGGCTAAATGACATTTTGGACATAATGCTGTTAGCCCTTTCCCTTTTCCCCATTCCCTTTTGGTTGAATATGTTTGGAACATTGAGGACAATGTTCAATTTAAGTTGGAGGTGATGGGGATGCAATATTTTAAAATTTTTGCTTTTGCTTGAGCCTTGGATGATATGAATTTTTGTGATAATTGTGGCCAGTGTTTGTGCTTGTTTGTGGTGTTTATGTTGGTAAAACCCCAATGAGGATTTTGTTTGCACTTAAAATCAAAGTTAATTAGAAAATGCATGCCCAAGTATTTCAATGATTAGGTCTTTGAATATGGTTAAATTCTTTTATGATTTTGGAAAACATTTAAGCACAAGGTAGCTTTGCATGATTTAAATGCGTGTTTTAGAGGAGAAATGCTAGCATGACTCCATATGTGTGTCTATTGCAACATTAGGGCTCTAGAACTTACTCTATACCCCCTTGAGGCGAAATCCTAGGTTTTGCATAAATTAGAGGCATGATTTAGGCATATATTTTTGCGTTTGAGCCTTTCAAGCCTTCTCCCATAATTGATTATATCCTTAGCACCCATTTTGAGCCTTATTAGAAAAAACAAGAATGAAATTTTAAAAATTTACCCACATGAGCTTACCTCACCTAGCCCAAAAAAAAACCAATGAATTACCCTTTCAAGTGATTAGCTAAGCACATGTTGGAAACTTTGGGTGATAAAGGATGTAATTCAAACACAATCAAAGATTGTGCTTTAAAAAAAAAGGGAAAGAGGAAAGAAGAAAAGAAAAGTAAAAAAAAAAAGAGAAAAAGAAAAAAGAAAATAAAGGCTTGATGTGAAAAAAAATTAAATTAAGTCTTTATTAATGTGTTTTGTGCTATCTTAAGCTAACCCTTGATATTTGATTTTATCCCATCCTTTTGTTGGTAGCCAAAAACCCTAGGCCACACTATAAGCTTAAAAGACCTGATGATCTCTAGTTTATGTGAAGCCTACATTAGTGGAGAGAGGGTAGACAAGTAAGCATATGAAGTACCTAGTTGTTGAAATTTTCTATACATGTTGGGATATGTGAACATGAACCAATAAAATATGCATGAAATGATTGTCTGGCTACCTGCACACACGCACTCCAAAAGCAAGTTAAGAATTTAGCTTTTATTCCTAGAGCTTTGAATTGTTTGGCTTGGATATGTCTTTTATGGTTAAGTCTGGTAAAAAAGTGTAATCACTGAGGGTTAGGTTTGGCCATTCATGTTTGCCATAATGAGTCCATTCACTTGCCTATTTTCTCTTTATTTTAATCTATTTTGCCCGAGGACGAGCAAAAGCTTAAGTTTGGGGGTGTGATAACTCTATGAAATAGAGTTATTTAGGTTAGTGTTTCGTGGATTTTAGGAGGTTTTCATTGTCTGTGAGCCACAATTAATTGCATTTTAGAGTGTTTTTATGTTCTTAGGCTTGTAAATGTTAATTTATGTGATTTTAGCTTGTCTTGTTTTTATTTGTGAATGTTTTGTTGAAATTAATGGAGTTTGGGGACTTATTTGTGTTCTACTTTTGTGCTTAGGGACTTTTTGGAGAAGAATAATTCAATTTGGGGCACATTTGGAAGTAAAACATCAAGGGAAGCAAGCAAAGGAAGTGTGTTGCAGCACATCGATTATGTGCTACAGCACAGTAACTGCACAAAGAGTCAGAAGCGGTGTGCTACAGCACAGGCTCGTGTGCTGTAGCACAAGCAGATCAGAGAGCATGCGCTGCAGCACATAATCGATGTGCTGCAGCACAACGTCGCAGGGGCATTTTTGGAACCCGATTTTCTTGCTGTTTTAAAGGCTTTTTCACTTAGGGTTCGAGACATTCAGACATTTTTTAAGCTTGGGAGCTGAGAGGGGCGAAAAATCAAGAGGGAACTTCATCTCCAAGGTGGTTTCAAGCGGATTCAAGTGGAAGAAGAGCGGTTTGGAGTGTTGGGAACAATATTCTTCTCCTCTTTCTTTCTTTTGCTTTGATATTTGTGATGTTTACTGATTTTGGGTTGTTGTATCTCTTAAATATGCTAGGCTAAACTCTCTTTTCCTTAGGATTGTAGTTCTTAGCATGTAAATTGTGATTATTGACACTCTTTCATCTCGATTTCAATGTTTATGGAGTTTATTCAGCTTAATGCTTGTTTTTCCCTCTTTGTTTAATCACCAATTAGGGATTTCATGAGGATTTGAGTAGTTCTTGGAAAAGACAACTTGAATTTAGTCCAAGGGCTGAACACTACTTAATTTAGTTTAACCAATGGAGTGGTTAGCTAGATTTGCCCAAAGGATAGGCATATACCGATGGGTCTTGTAGAGTCAAATTAGTCAAGCTTAATGCATTTCTTTAATTTAGGTTCCCATAGGAATATAGGGAATTTAATTAGAGAAATAGAATTTATAAGAAATCGAAGGTTTTTATAATGACAAAATAGGCTAAGACTAACTCATAACATTGAATTAGGGTGAATTGAAGTTGATTTCACAATCGAAGTGCTAAGCTAGACTACAATCCTAGGGATCTCTCTTGCACTTAAGTTCTTTCGATTAGTTTCATTGTAAAATTATTAACTCCGTTTATTTCTTTGCAATTAGTTTAATTTTAGTTTGCTTACCTTGAATTAAACACTAGATTATGATAGCTTGAATTTGGTAAATATGAATACACTAGTACTCGGTCTATTTTAGCTCAGTTCCCTGTGGACGATACTCTTTTCTCATCACTTTACTACTTGTTGGCGGTGTACACTTGCACCGTGTCGTGTCGTTTGAGCGACCAACAACACACACACACACAGAGAGAGAGAGAGAGAGAGAGAAATGAAGTGTAATACTCGAGAGGTATTTTTGGAATCAAGTCAGATATATAGTAAGACTTAGAATGGTCATCATTTGGAATTGAAATGTAAGAACAAAATAAATAAATAAATGAACAATAGAAATGAATAATAATTTTTTGTATACATATGGATAAATAAAATTAAATAGGAATTGAGGAATAATATGAAATTGATAAAATTGTGAAAATTGAAGTTAAACATTTTGGCTAAAGAAAATAAAAATAAATTTTTTTAGAGTGAAATAAAATTTTTGGGATATAATTAAGATTTTAATAGTTTTAGAGTTGAGAATTTAAGAAATTAAAATAAATATGAAAATTTGATAGACAAATTATAATTTTGTTTAAAAGTGGTATGAATTATTCACAGTTTATATTTTAAATTTGAGAATTTTTCGAAAATAAAAATTATACTGGGTAGGAAATTTTCAACTGCAAGACACTCAATAACAGATATTTTTAATAGGCTTATGATTAGTCAAAAATCTCAATATTTTCCTATTCTCACCTAAAAATAAATATAGTTAAGAAAATTCAATCAAAACTCTATTTCACCATACCCCAAAAGTTGTCAAATATCCAAAATCACCCTTAATTTTCAAATCTAATATATGACACATTTTTTCTTCCTGCATCCACCAAGCCACTCTTCCTCATTTTCTTCAGCTTCTTCTTCTCTTCTCTTCCTCTAAAGCTCTCTTAGGGCAAGCAACAAGTGAAGAAATCCTTCACTTTCCACCATGTTTCTTGCTTCCTCCCACCAATTCAATGCCTCATCAAGCTCCCTCCACCATTGTTAAGCATTAACAAGCTTGGGCAACCTCCATGGGTTTTCAAATTCGGATTTCCCCAAAGGTAAGCATCAAAATCTTGTTTTCACCTCTTAAATCATAGGTTTCTTGATGGCAATGAGCTACCTATCAATAATATATCACCTTAGGATCATTTTTGAACATAGAGATCACCCAAATATATTGAGTTCTATGGAGATTTCTACCCTAGGGTTCCTAACCTACGAATTTTGGCAAAATTTATGGAATTTATAAATTTTCTTAAACTTGATGGCATGTATGAATTTCAAATGAATTATTTAGGTATTCTAAATGATTTGTAAGAATGCCCAATGATTGGAATAATGATATGTGAACATTTGGTGAAAATGAGAACTTTTCATATTTGACAAATTCTCCATTGATGGAGGTTGGAGAGTGAACAAGTTTTTAAACTTGTTTATTTATGCATTAATTGAGTTGAACTAAAAGAGAACACCAAATGATGACCATAGGCCAAGTAAATGAACTTGGGGGTTGGATCAATGTAAGAAGTCATAAGTAAAGAAACTAGGAAATTGTATGAAATTTGATTTCGATTGAATTGGTTGTATGTGATAGGGTTCAAGTACTTCCTTGGAGACCAGAGTGCTCAAAGGGAATGCTAAGTGAAGCGACCAAGGTGAGGGACTTTCTTATCTTAGCCCCAAAAAGGGATGATTAAATTATGTGTTGTGATTAAGTGTGTGATTGTAATCATGCACTTAATATGAATTAGGATTGAATCTAAATTGACCTAGTAATGAGATTTTTTTATGTGATTTGAACCATTATGAATTGGCCAATGAGGCATGTTGTTGCGTTTTAGATTTGATTGAGATTGGGTGTGGACCCATTTACGTCGAGATTATGATTGTGATTGTGATTTTCAAGGGTTGAAGGACATAGTGGATTTGATATATGTTGTGTATGAACAAGAGTCTTGATAGAATGATCGAGATGGTGTTGTATTTCCCTTTTGATTGATTTTGCCGGTATGTTGGTGCCTTTATGAAGGAATTGTCTTTTTGCTTGATTTGAGTGATTTAGTGTGTTATAAAGTGGTGTATGGGAAGGAAAAAGGTTGAACCATACACCATGTGTGAAGTGGCATGAGGTAGTCCATGGGAAGGAACAAGGTTGAACCATGGGACTAACCTTCTGTTAAGGTACTAAGGCGGACATGGGAAGGAACAGGGTTGAACCATGCGCCGTTAGAATTGTAAAATTGGGAAGGTGGTGGGAAGGAACCTAGTTGAATCACTTAACCAACTCATTTTCTAAGAACTCGTAGGTAAACAAAGGAGGAGAGAAGGAACCTAGTTGAACCTCACCCCTTGTTTGCTTGTGGGAAGGAATTTGCGTGAATAGGTAATGTTGGTCACATAGTTTTTTTTTTACTATATGAACCCCCTTCTTTACATACTGCATTTCTTATCCTTTTGAAAACCAAGTGGAAGATTCATGCTCTTTATTACTTGGAAAACCTTGGACACCAGCTTTGTAAACTAATTCTTTTAAAATTATATTATTCTCAACAACCTTCCTTCGCTGAATGGTGCCCAAGCAACCTCAACCCTATGCGGCCAACATTACACTCAAATATTTGTTTTCTTGGATTGTCGATTTTTGTGAAATATTGATTTGGATGACGTGCTATTGGTATTATGATATGAACTCTGTCAGAATTTGATTATGTGTTCGTAAGGAATTGTTTATGTGTGACACTGTGATTAACACTCCCAAGGGTATGTGAATGATTGTACTATGTTTTATTTGATCTTTGTTGACTTATTGATTTCAGACTTGATGTGTTTGACTATGCTATTTGATTTTGAACTATCTGTTAATTTGATTCGTGAATGGGCTTGATGGAAGTCTTTGATATGTAGTTGAGAAATTTTGAATGATTATTTGTGCTTAGCATCTATGCTATAGATTGGAGTGTGAATGGTGAATTTGATCACATTATATGTTTCATGGTGTGTACGAGACATTCTGCATAAGTATGTGGTTGTCACCCTTTCCTTGTCGTAGTGGTGTCCGCTACTACGCCTAGGATGGGTTAGTCTTTCACTAAGTCGTATGACTCACCCCTCGTTTGATAATGTTTTTAGAGACAAGTTCAGAACAAGTGACAGGTCTCGGATTAGCAAGGCGTAAGTTCTCAAGGCCCACATTTTGTTCATGTGGGTGTTATGTCGATTTGAATTTTATTTTATTTTATAAGTGTATAAGTCTAAGTAAGAACTCAGAGGCCAGCTCCATTTGTCTAGAGGCAGGATCATGCGCATATATAAAGGTTTATTTACGATTTGTAAGAATTATAATTTTCATATTGATATGTTATTCATGCATGATTAGTTAAGTTCCAGGATAGTAGGCTTACAGACCGGGGGTCCCACCTTCGGTCTGTGCCGGTCGCGTGCTCCCCGAAAGGGGGTCGTGACATGAAGTATAACGTTATGTTTAGCTTCCTTATATAATGAAATTAATGTCTCCTTTGTGATATTTATATATATAGAATATCTTGATATATATATTTATACAAATAAAATTTGTGGAGTTAATTCACTATTTATTTGTTTAAGGGCCACTCCATGACTTATGAAGTTATATATATATTTGGGCGAGACTTATATCCACGTAATTCTTTATCTTTTTGTTATCAGATTCTCTAATCAAAATAAAATATGTGAAATACTGAAATTTTTTGTTTTAAAGAACCAGACTTGCATAAATATACATGTGCTAATTTTTTTTTGAAAAATTTTATGGCAAAAATATAAAAATTGCACTTAAATTTTCTTCCATATATATTATAGTATGTTAATTTGTGTCATGTATAAGAAAATTTTCAAATTACTTTAATTTTCATGTGTTTATAATTAGGTTTGAACCTTTAGATTTTTAGTTTATGCATTAATTATGTTCGTTATGTTAAAATTAATTAAGCATGTGCGTAAATGAAAGATTACGTCTAATACGATGTTTTAACGTAAAGTTTTTAATGCAACCCATGCAAAATAACGAATTGCAAGCCAGCCGAACCGAGCCAAGCCGACCGCTTATTCTGTAAAAACGACATATTCTTATTTTTTATGTATATATATGACAAATTAAATACAATATTAATTATAAAATTATATCTAACACTCTTATACTAGTAATGACGGAACCAAGATACATTTTTTCAAAGAGTATATGTAAATAATTAGTAATGGAATGAAATTATTAAGTATTAATTAATGACATGGTAATTAAAATTTGAAAAATATTGTTATGTTATGGAAGGATGGGAAAGAAAAGAAAATTATTAGAGATAGTTCTATTAGTAAATATGTAAAATTCCTAGAGGAACTAGAAATAAATAAATAAAAGTTTGAGCCCTTGTCCTAAAAAAAAATAATTTGGATGTAAAAATAAAATGTAACGCTAGATTCCCAAGTTAGTTCAAGACCCTGTATTTATGCATGTATGTATAACCATTTCTGTGTTTCTTTTTTGAACTGGAGCTTTGGATCATATACTACGCAGATCAGTGCGGCCCCATTACTAGTACCCAATCAGAATTCGATTCTAGAACCTACATTCACCCTCAAAATGCGAAAATGCTTCACATGTTTTGTTCATATAAGGAAAATTTGTGTGATCAAGAGAGATGCACCTTCGGATCTTGTGATGAATAATATCAAATTGAACAGAGAGAGAAAAAACTAATAAAGGTGACACCTACATGTGGGACTCACCATGTGTGTTTCTTTCTCGACTAAATTCATTGAGATGCTTCATATATACATTTTAAAAATTTTATTTAACAACTAAAATAGAAGTACTTGTTTTTTTCTTCAAAATAAATACATTTTCTTAATCTTTAATTAGAGTGTCAATTTTAAAAAGTTTTTGAAAAAAAAAATTATGTGCGATCTTTTGTATATAAGATCTTTATTATAATTAGGTTCTCTAAGATGTGATAATAAATCGTTCTAAAAAAATGAAAATATATCTATTTGGTGATATCTCTTTAACAGATATATAGCTAAATGAATAGGTGATAGATTATATATAATAAAAAAGTAAATGTTTATTGGATAAATGTAGGTAATATAGTTTTAAATACCCTATATACAAGAAAAAACCGTACGCACGTTGAAGCTCTGATAGCGTTTCGCCTGGTGTACTAGTCTTCCGGTAACCGCCGAGTCGTGCCGCTGACGGCACATAAACCACCGCGATGACCGACGGCAACGCTAGTCGTTCCGGCGAGGACTCGAGGATGAGGAGGAACGGAAGTGTAGGGGTGGGACGAACGCAAAGACGGGATGTGGTGATCACTTTTGAAGACGAAGATGTGAATTCAGGGGTCAAAGATAGTGCGAACAGTTTGTTGGGCCATTTTGCTACGTCAAAGGCAATCAATAAGGGTGCAATGTGTAATACCCGGGAAATTTTTTTGAAGTTTAAAATAAAATGAAAGGGAAAGAAAAGAAGTAGAAAATAATTTTTGGATCTAATTCAGAACCTAAGGAATTGGAAACCTGAATTAAATGGGGAAAAGAGAGTAGGGAATATTTTTTGGGTACTTAATTTGGGACTAAAAGAAAATAAAATTTATTGGAAAGAGAAGGGATTTAATTAGGGATATTTTTCGACACCTTCTTTATTATAGTTATTATTATTAGAAATTAAATAATTATTTATATATTTATTTAGGTGGGGTGCCGTGTACTTTAAGAGAGGAGAGGAAAGAAAAGAAAAGAAATATAAAGAAAGAAAATAAAGAGGAGAGCCTACGGGATTCAAAACAAAAGAAAGAAAAGAAAGAGAGAGAAAGAAAGAAGAGAGAGAGAGGAAGAGGCGTGAGGAAGAAGAAGAAGAAGGGTTGGGGTTCGTCGGAAAGGTGACCGGAGAGAGCTAGCCGACGCCGAAAAAGTCACCGGAGTTCGGGTACGACGTCTCCTACACCTTCCACCAATCGAATCAAAGGTTGGTAACCCCAATTTCATTCGAAACCCTTAATTTCTTCATTTTAAGGATTTCTTCGATCCATCTTCGATTGGGTTGTTTCAAGGGTAGATTGAGACCTAGGAAGTGTTCTTGAACACTTAGTTGGAGTAAGAATCGAGGCTATACCCTTGGGTTTAGCCGAATTCAAATTTGGAAGGATTTGGGGTTGAAATTCTAAATATTTATAAATTGGGGAAATTATTGATAATTAGGATTGAGCTTGGATTTGAGTAGATAGGCTTGGATTGAAATTATTGAAATTATATTGTTGAAATATTAGCTGAACAAGACCCGTGAAGAGCTGGCCCGAGGTTACTAAGGTTGAACCTTGATGTTAACGTGTCGGGTCCCTGCTCGGTTTGCCCAATTACACTTTAAGGGTGATATTGAGGGCTCCAACCCTATTCTTTTCAATCTTAAACTCCCTAGAAAAATTATAAATATGCTATCAAGCATCAAGAATTATTTTAGGTACTTTCTTGTTTCTCAAGGATGGAAACTTGCGGAACAATAAAGTCCAAGTTTTAAAGTGGCAATTTAATTCCTTCGTAATTATTAGGAAACTTTAAGTAGGATCATTTAGAAACATATCAAGGTTTAGTAACTCAAATCCAAGGCTCCAAAATCAATTCAAGGTGCGCGATAATTATACGAAACCAAGTGTGTAGCACTTGAGACTCTCATGGAAGGGAGGGAAGACGGATAAGACCAAGAACTCGGTTCTTGGCAACATCTAGGTGCATTTTTAGGCACGAGCATACCATACGCATATGAGTTCCACATAGTTAAGATTGTTAACCACGTAAATGCGTTTGTTAGGAAACCACGACTCATCCGGAGCGGGAGTTACTCCAGGACAAGCGCAAGGAAGCCGTCCAGGTGAGGGGTTTCCCATCCTTGCCCTACAGGGTTGATTGAGGATGTGGATATGTGGTTTGCCTACTTGCCTATGTGTAAGAATTGTTTAGTGGTTAACATGCTATTGTTGTTCCTAAATTGTTATCCATGAAAGTATTTGTATATGTGTGTTTGACTACAGGCAAAGAGGTACTGGAGGGTATGCATGTGATGACATGAGGTACGTCGAACAGTACAAGCAAGGGAGTAAGTTGTTGATTGAGTCCAAGGTTTGGTTTACCTTATTAGTTAGAAACTCATTAAAGAAATCGTATAGAAGTTGTTAGTAAACGTTGACGTTTTATGGTAATTGAACTTAGGAAATGCCTTAGAGCTAGGTTATGATCTAATCAAGGGTTTGGGTATTACATAAGGATTAAAACGATCTCATAAATTGATTAGTGAGTCATAGGGAGGTTCTCACTACCTAGGTAAAGTCAGTCTAGGATAGTAATGGGTAGATAGAGTCAGAATCCCAGCTGAAGGCTCGGGAAGAGAAACAAGTCAGAAAAGATTGCCCATTGAGGCCATTGCCCTAGCCTGGCACTAGGGTTAGTTAGAGATTAAAATATTTTCCCATTGAGGCCATTTCCCTAGCCTGGCACTAGGGTCAGTTAAAGATTAAAATATTTGCTCGTTGATGCCATTGCCTTAGCCTGGCATTAGGGACAGTTAAAGATTAAAACAGTAGCCCGTTGAGGCCATTGCCCTAGCCTGGCACTAGGGTCAGTTAAAAATTAAAACATTTGCCCGATGAGGCCATTGCCCTAGCCTGGCACTAGAGTCAGTTAAAGATTTAAAATAATTTGCCCGTTGAGGTCGTTGCCCTAGCCTGACATTAGGGTCAGTTGAGTGACTTACAGTTTTCAAATGATATGTTTAAAGTGTTTGCTTGTTTATGAAAAGCATGATAGATGAGCATGATCCATAGGTTTATCCATGATTTTATGTTATATTAATATTGCCTGATTGTAATATAACATTTGATAAACTGGCGCATGTGATTGTGGGTGTTTCCCTTTCCCCAGCTGTAGTGGTACCCGCCGCTACGCCGAGGTTGTGAAGCTTCTCATTGAGTCTGTTTGACTCACTCCCTCTGCTTCAATGTTTCAGATACAGGGATCGGGCAGGCATCGACATCCGAACAGTGAGGCGGACATCAGACCATCCTTACACACTTGTCCGCGTGGGTGGACACCTTTTGGTTATACATATTATAAGTTGTAAGGATTGTATATATATATTTACAGCTTCCGATATGTACCTATTCTAGACTTGTCGGCTTCACATGTATTTAAAGAAAGGGTTCAGTTTGGGGATAAACTAGGATATACGTATGAATATATAAACTTCTGCATGTGAATAGGATAGATCGTATGCATTGAGGCGTACGGTCAATATGATATGGATATATATTATGTGTGCTTGCTGCATGTGAATAGGATAGATCGTACGTATTGAGACGTACGACCAATATGATATTAATATTTACATTATGAGTGCTGATGAATATATCTATACACTGGACTGAGCTGAAGCGGTATTGAGCGAACTGCGGATTGCAGGTTAATTAGGCCACCAGTGAGGTGTATCCACTAGTATGATATATATATATAGTTTGCATAACAGGGTAGTTATAGTCATGTGAACAGGATAAGGCTTACGGGTTTAGAGGTAAAAATCTATTCTTGTGCCGGTCACGTACTCCCGATTTGGGGTCGTGACAAACTTGGTATCAGAGCCTGGTTATTCTTTAAGTCATGTGAAGCCATTGGTATAACCGGGTGTCAGTTTAACCTTCGTTGTGAAACCCGGGCACAACGTTGGAATAAACAGGCACTTGTGGGAGTACTCAGGATAAATTGAGTCAGCTTTTCTTACATTCCTTCTTAATATGTGATAGATTATGAATTCTTTCGATTCATCGCTTTAAGCATATAATTTGTATATGAAATTCTATGCAAAGCATATAACCTGTACAGTACACAAGTGCTGATGAGCACTAAGGCGTAAGGTGGGGTGGCAGTGACCCTGGGAACTTGAGGACGCCATAATAGGGAAAGGAGACATCCATGAAGGATGCTACCTAGACACAGACACATTTGGTTGAATTATAGGCAGGAATGCACTACAATGTGTGATTGTTTTGCGGGTGTTAAATGAGACGATGTGTTTGCTCTGTTAGTGGCGCATTGTGTGCTATGGTATAGACACAAGTTATTTGACTATAGTAGAGAATGCAAGTAGAATAGTGCAATGAATTGTAGTTTAGCCTAGGAATGGTTTGTAAAGTGAAAGAGAAAGCACGCATGGCGTGTAGAAAAGAAAGTAAGCCCATGGGTGATTGAAATGAAAAAGTTTACAGACAAGAATAAACAGGGCCATGAGGCATGAGACCGACAAGAAGATGAACACGTGAGTGGGTCACGACTGTGCGATATGCTATAGCTGAAGGAAGTGAGTTGTCTTTCCTAGAAAGTAAACAGAAAAAGAGGTGGTGTATGCCACAATATAGAAGTAGAAATCTACGGACGGGAAAATCAGGATACGGTATATGGAAGGGCAAAGTGGCCGAACCATATGCCATAGAGATAGATGTGAAGAAGTAGAGGCATATGTAAACATGTACAGCGTAACCATATGCCGAGCAGGAAACAGGGTAAATGGGAAGGCACAGGTAAGGAGCCTAGTCCAACCCTGCGCTCGATCCATGAACTGCTAGTTCCTTAAGCAAACAAGGGGGAAAGAAGGGATTAAGCCCGACCAAACTCTCTTGGGTTGCTTAAGAAAGACCATAAAGAATAGAATATTGATCACATGAGAAACTTTTGTAAAATCTTTTTGGTCTTTCCGGATGAGAGATTCTGAAAGGCCCTCAAACTTTTCTTGAAAATACTAGGGATAACCATTGGAAGGCAAATTTTCATGAAAACTCTTTGTCAAATTGTGTCATTCCAATTGGTTAAACCCTAACCATTTACGAAAACCTTAGGTGTCATTTTCTAATAAATAAACTTGAATTAATTTTAAAACCCACAGGGTGCCTAAGAAAACAAACTCATGTGACCAATACCCTACCAAACAATAATCCTTTTACAGGTAAGCTGTATAAGGATGGTAGATGTAGTTGAGAAATCACTCGCTTGGAGTGATTAAAGTTAAGTAGATATCGAAAAGCACTAGAGAGTGCTAAAGTACCAAGGGAGTATACAGGTAAACCTAGAGGTTACCAATTAAGGGGCCATAGAGTGATAATGGACCCGAAAGTATTAGACCGAAGCAGTACTAGAAGTGGAAATGGGCGTAGCCCTTCGGGTACCGTCCAGAGATAAGAAAATGAGTGCTATTGTGGTAGATAGCTCTCGAACGAGATAACGTGAGAGATAAAAACCAAAGGGACCCATGGAGGCCCAAGGGGAGAGAAAGTAGACTGGGATAAGTAGTCCCATAAGGAGGGAATGGCGGAAGCTTATAGGACCCCAAAGGATAAAATTCAAGTAGGAGGTGGAGAACCAACTACTACCGTAAGTGCATGTATAGTACACAGATTGTAGTGGACATAGCTAGGTAAGCTAGTTCCACAGGTCGGTGAACCGTAAATCCGTTAGTCTGAAGCCCGGGAATGGGTGGAGACTGAGTAGACAAACCAAACATATAAGTGGCCATGTGGGTGCCATAAAGGGAAAAAATTAACGGTAAGGACGGTTAATCGAGAAGGAGAATTTAGTGAGTAATGAGTATGGAGAAATACTCCAAGAAAGAGTACCACGTAGGTACGAAATGGAAAAGAAGAGAGTGAATACGGGAACGGAGTCGGGTAAGCATCGGGGGATACGAGCCAAATGATAAAACAGGTATGTTACCATTGGGGGCGATTGGAACCCAAGCGGTATATGTTCATGAACATAGGCTACACCGTAAGAAAGGAAAGAGTCAAACCATGGAAGCAGATCCCGTTTGGTCAAGGAGAGTAGAGCATGTCCGGAAAGGTTCATAATGGAGTTAACGGATCAAATAATCCAAGTAGGAATATAGGATCTAAGTGAGTTGAGGAGTCTGAGTGGGCCAAGTTAGGGTAAAAGCCAACGGAAACCCAACGAGCAGAGTTAGCATAGGATGTGCAACTCTAAGTGGACTAACTTGAGGATGGTATAGATCCACAGTCATAGTCGTGTTAAGCGAGGTCTTTGGATGTGAAGAGCGAACTGAGCCTGAGGCAGAGTAATGAGTATAATGGTAAGGAGGAGACTGATGAGTTTCCATTATAAACAGAAATGACTACAAGTAGTAGTCAGAGAAGAGTCTAAGCCAGTCAGACATGGGATGTCGACATGGAGTAACCTGAAGTGGTTATGGAAACCACTAAGGGTAAGTGTAGAAGTTTGGATAAGAAAGGGAAACACGAGTCATAAATGTAAGATCCTTTACTGTTTGGTGGAGAAACGGTAAGTGTAATACATAGTTGTGCTAGTGTCATGGCATTTAGCTTCGTCAGGACACGAGTAGGGTAAACCGAGTCGTTAGTGAGTGTAACAAGCTCGGAAGGGTTGGATACACTGATGGCACAAAGCATAAACACCTACGCAAGGTGCATGCCGTGTAAGCGGTAAGTCTAGATGTAGAGTAGAGGGTGTAGTAAGATGTAAACGGACTTTTCTGGAGAAGTCGTTTACAAAGAATATATCGGGGGAATACCAGCAGAAGGGTAGCTGCTCGGTAGTGGAGGATACTTAGGTACGGGGACTCCGATGTAGGGGAGTACTTCGTCAGTTAGAGTTTAAAGAGAAAGAACCTAGTGTGCTATGCAAATAGCTAGTGTCTTGGCGTGTTCCAAGACGGATATAAGAAGTCACTACGAAGGTAGTTAGCCGGACAGGCAGATTGAGTCAAGGAAAGCCTTACCACAGCACCGGTGTTGGCTCTTCCTGAGGGCACGGGAGGGTATGTGGTGTACTGTGATGCTTCACGAGTTGGGTTAGGGTGTGTTCTTATGCAGCATGGCAAGGTGATTGCTTATGCGTCTAGGCAACTCCGGAAGCACGAAAAGAACTACCCAACTCACGATCTTGAAATGGCAACGGTGGTATTTGCCTTAAAGATTTGGAGGCACTACCTTTATGGCGAAACATGTGAGGTATACACAGACCACAATAGCCTTAAGTACATTTTCGAACAGAAAGATCTAAATCTGAGACAACGCAGGTCGATGGAATTGTTGAAAGATTATGACTTCACGATTTTGTACCATCCTGGCAAGGCGAATGTGGTGGCAGACGCTTTGAGCTGAAAGTCAATGGGTAGCTTAGCCCATATCAGTGAAGTACGAAGGCCGTTAATTTGGGAAATACATGAGCGAACTGCGGATTGCAGGTTAATTAGGCCACCGGTGAGGTGTGGCCACTAGTATGATATATATACATATATATATATATATATATATTATTTGTATAACAGGATAGTTATAGTCATGTGAACAGGATAAGGCTTACGGGTTTAGAGGTAAAATATATTCCCGTGCCGGTCACGTACTCCCGATTTGGGGTCGTGACACAATGGAGGTTGCTCTGAAAAATATTTGGGGTGTGTCCGACGGTTTTCGAGTTGAAGAGGTAGCCACAAGAACCTTTCAATTCTTCTTCAAAGACGAAGCACCGGTAGCGAGAATCCTTAATGGAGGACCATGGGTGTTCCGCAATTGTTGCCTTTTGCTGCAACGATGGCAGCGAGATGCGGCAACGGTGGAGCGAGGTTTCGGGTTTGTGAAGATATGCATTCAATTCTGGGGACTCTCACCGCATTGTAAGACAGAGTCGATTACAAGGATGCTAGGAGCAACGATGGGTATGGTGATGGAAGCTGGAGTATATTTGTCACCACAGGAGCAAACTTGGTTCCTTAAGGCGAGAGTTGAGATGAAGATCGACAATCCGTTAGTAGAAGGGGTGACGGCACAGAATAAAGTGGAAGGTCAATCTGGGTGGACTTTAAATATGAGACGCTTGTGTTGTTTTACACTTACTGTGGTGTTGTTGGGCATGGGGAAGACGATTGCAACGTGGCTAAGGATGACTAAAGTGTGGGTAGAAATAATTCGTTGAACTTGGGGCCGTGGCTTAAAGAAAATCACGTCGGTACTAAGGTGGATGATAAGAAGGGATCGAAAGCAAGCACAAACGAAAGAAAGGCGAGGCATAGAAGTTGGGGAGAGCCGTTGTTGAAAACCGAAGCTGATGAATTAGTAAGAAATATGTCGACGCTGAATATGGATGAGAACGTGAGAGGGGATGGGGATGACGGTGGTGACTCAGTGGTAACACTTGACACCGAAGTACATGAAATATCATCGGCTGGGGAAGGAGAGGGGTATAAGGTGAATGAGATACTAGATGAGGCGGATGGGGTTGGGAGAGTATCCAAGAAGGGAAGTAGGGTGAAGGGGGTGGCGAGTGAAGTGTTACATGCCAAAGGTGTATTGGGTGAAATCCAAAACATTATAGAGACCACACAAGGAGACAAGGAGAATGTGGATCCCAAGGTTGGTGGAGGGGGGCGGTCAACATGGAAAAGAATAAAAAAAAAAAGCCAAGAGAAAGGCAGGAATGCATAGTGGGTGGGGTAAGAATGAAACGAGATAGTGACGAAGAGGTGGGTGGCTATAACAAAAAGACTAAGGGATGCGAACTGTTGAAAATTACTGATGAACTGGCAGGACCTTGTAACCAGGCTTGCATGGCCTAATGAGTCTACTAACTTGGAACTGCCGTGGGTTTGGGAACCAACGGGCAGTAAGATCCATTAAGCTCCTATTAAGGCAAGCAAACCTGGATGTAATCTTTCTTTCAGAGACGAAGATGACAGTAGGAGAGGCGGAGGATATGAAGCGTCAACTGGGTTTTAATAACAGGATAATATATCCTTGCGAGGGTTGTAGAAAAGATGGTCTTATGTTGTTATGGCATACGGTGGTTGATGTCACTCTTCTTTCGTTCTCAAGATACCACATTGATGTCTTAATTAAAAAACAAGACGGGGACAAGTGGAGATTTACTGGGTTCTATGGCAAACCAATTACCCACCTCAGGCATCACGGGTTGAACATGCTGGAGACGCTGAAGGATAGAGTTGATGAACCGTGGCTGATGATGGGTGTTTTCAATGAAATATTGAATGCTAGTGAACAACTGGGAGAGAATGAGAAGGCGAAAGGGCAGATGAAACAATTCAGGGATGCAGTGGATTATTGTAACCTACTAGATCTTGGTTTTTCAGGTTACCCATATACCTGGAGTGGCCGAAGAGGTGGTGGGAATATGGTGGAGGTCCGGTTGGATAGAGGGCTTGTAAATACCAACTAGTTGAACAAGTTTCCTAATGCAAAACTTTCGCACCTACAGAAGTACTCCTCGGATCATCTCCCAATCCTATGTGAGTTGGCAGTATATGGTAACGGTCGGGATAGCGCAAGACGCAAGAAGAAATATTTCAGATTTGAACAACTCTGGTAACATATGATGAATGTAGAGACCTGGTTGCCTCACATTGGCGAAGAAATTCAATAAATGCAGATATGACTAATATCAATGATAATTTGAAGGTTTTACAAGTGCATCTGGGTGAGTGGAGTGGGAAAAAGTTCGGTCATAGACAGAAAGAAGTTTTGAAACTTCAGAAGATGATTAATGAAGAGCACTATAGTACGAATACTGACATGACAAGGTTGAAGGAGTGGGAAACATCACTAGATAGGTTGCTGAAAGAAGAAGAGATGTATTGGCGTCAGCGTTCTAGAGTTGCTTGGTTGGAGGGGGATAGAAATACCAAATGTTTCCATAATGCCACATCTAATCAAGCAAGGAAGAATAAGATTAACAGGCTGAAGAGAGATGATGGAAGTTGGGCTTATGATGAAAGGGAATTGCATAATATCGCATTGAATTATTTTAATGACATCTTTACATCTGCATATCCGAACGAGATAGAAAGGGTAACAGAGTCAATCTAGGTGAAGGTAACTGAGAATATGAATGAGCCATTTCTACAACCATTTACAGAGGAGGAGGTGAAACAATCCTTATTCCAAATGGGCCCAACTAAGGCACCCGGTGTGGAAGGATACCCGACAATTTTTTATCAGAAATATTGGGATGTAGTGGGAAAAGATGTCACAAGGGCGACGCTGAAATTTCTCAATGACGGTATTTTTCAAGAGGAGATTAATAGTACTCATATTGTCTTAATCCCTAAGGTAAAAAATCCCGAGACCCGTGCTCAATTCAGACCAATTAGCCTCTGTACTGTGTTATAGAAGATCATAGCTAGAACTATTGCCAACAGACTTAAACCTGTCACGACCCCCACCCGTAGGCACGTACCGACACAGACAGAGGGCCTAACCCTGAGTCTGTTAGCCTTAACACCTATTTCATTTAACTATCATTCCCATTTGCATACACACATTATCATTATATATGGCTCACATCTCCTGTGTGGCCTATCTTACACCTTTAATCAACAGCCAAGTGCTGCTTCAGTTTATATGTATACTCAAACACACATAATATATATATCTGTCATATACGTTGCCACACACTCCGGTGTGTGACATATCCTATTCACATGCAAATTCGTATACATAATAATAATAACTCCCCCAAAATAATCTTGTCTTTAAGTATGTGGAGCTGACAAGTCTAGAGTATAATAACCACAAAGTGTAATCAATTCATTACAATAACCAAAATAAAATCAAAGCCACCCACGGAGACAGAATGTTAGTGCTAGCAAAACGTCGCCTTCACTGAGCCGACGTGAAAACCTGACCGGTACCTGCATCTGAAAAAGGTGAACCACTAGAGGGTGAGTCAACGACTCAGTGAGTGACTCTCCCATCCTAGGCGTAGTAGCGGGTACCACTACGACCGGGAATGGGAGAAACCACATTCACATACGCATACACATTAATTCATCTTTGATAATTATATAATTGTTCTCAAGCAATAGAACATGTACAAACTCTACTTTAACCGTACCACAACATACATTAATCATGCATGCTGACATGTGTGTATCGAGAAACATCGAACATAAATTAACATCCAAGTGCGGTTCACCCACCAAACTTACGTACCTTTGCTTACCTTGTTGCCGCCGTGACGTGTCGGTCCTCCCAATCTATCCCGATGCACTATAAGACTTAACCCATCGTCATGGTCGGTTGGATTTGAAATATACTAATTTAAAAACAAGGTTTCCTCAATGCCACGCCAAGACAACAATCGATGTCATGACCTTTTTAAGAAAATAGCTTTGGTTTGATGTCACGTGAGGATACCGGCCATCGTCATGGCATGTTCGAAGAAAAGGAAATCTAGTCATAGTGCATACCAATGACATTGAGGGTTTACACTAATGTTGAGTACCTATACGCTCGGCATCTTACATCGATACACATAGGCACACGACCCATTCCGGGACCGTCTCCACAGAATGTTGTGTTCGGTGGCGCACCCCGGCACCAACCCGCTGAGGTGTCCATCTACATCGGTGCTTTCCGGACCATCATCTCGGGAAGCCCGCTTGTTTCAATCCGGACCAAATCAACGGATTAACTAACCAACTGGTAATGGTGGCATACTCCGGACCGGCTCAACAGAGTATCCACAAGTGTATATATACATGAAGGCAATTTCAAACCTTACCCGACGAAATGCCAACATGAAGGCACTTTCCGAACCTGACCCGACGGAAAGCCCTTACCCTTGGTACCATACATGTTATTGCCATAATTCTCGGGTCAAGCACATATGTGTGCGGAATTCTTCATCGCCACCCTATGTACTTGATCCACCATATTTCCACTTTAACAATTACAAACAATTCATTGTACAAAATTCCAGCAATCGCGAATATGATGACAGAGTATTACTAGCAAGCATAAAATTAAATGTTTACAACCATTCACGTATAAGCAAGCCCACAAATCAAGGTTAACATACAACCCTTGGGGCTAGGATGGAAGGGTCCCTCACCTGGACAACTCCCAAGTGTGCCTCCCTGAGCAACTCCGTTCTCGGGTGCCACGCGGTGCCCTAAAATACATTCATACATAACAACATTCATCTCAATTCCACATCATTACTCAACATTGATGCACATGCATGATGGGGGAGCCTAAGATTGCCAAGAGCCGCACTCTTGGTCTCTCAAGATCCCTCTCTCTCTCTCTATCTTTGAGAGTACCTGAAGGTTTGGTACCTTTTACTCATCCTCCTAACTCACATTGAGTGTGTGTCGAGCATTGGATTTGAGTAATTAACTTCTACTTATCCTAAACTCCTAGTTTATGAAACTTTAGACAACTCAAGATAGAAGTTTGAAGACTAAGGTGAGTGGTTCATGTTGGTCAAGGAGTTTTGACATCTTGAGAGGTAAGAAATCATTTTTTAACACATTTGAGATCAAGGAGAGTGATTTGAGTTTCCAATGGGAGGTAGACACAAGAATTTAACCCTTTTTAATCATAGGAAAAATAACCATGGAAAATAGGGAAGAAAAATAAACTTTTCGAAACTAAAAATCTGGCAATGTGTGGAAATCCATCAACTGCAACTTTATTTGAATTTATTAGGCTTCAAGACCTATTCCATTGCGTAGAGGACGGAAAAACGTTGAAAATTGATATATGGTTTGCGAAAAACGGACACCGGACGAAGAAGTTATGCCCATTTGAAGCAGGGCTCGCTGCAGTGAACAAATCTGCTCGCTGCAACGAACAAATCTGCTCGCTGCAGCGAACAGAAACGTTGTTTTTGCTCGCTGCAGCGAACCAAGCCTGGGAACTTCGTATTTTTGCTGTTCTAAGCTCCCTTGCTTCAAAGGCCAAAAAAAAAAAGCTCCCTTGCTTCGATTTTTAGGTGTCCCAAGGCATAAATATAAACATTAAGTGTTGGTTTCCTAAACATATGCATCATTTATAACATCAAAACAACACCTAATCAAGGTCAAATCACCAATCAACCATCAACATTTACGATTTTGGGATAAAAATGGGTTCCATGAATCCTAACACCACAACCTCCATTTCCGGCCATCTCCGACTACCTAGCCGTGTTTCCTACTACCAATGGATGTTCAAGAACATCCATTCCTCCTCAATCAAGCCCCCAATCAAACCCATCCTCACCCATGAACCCTAAATATGAGATGAGATGAATTTGGAGAAAGAGTTGAAGTTTTGATTCTAACTAACCTTGAATGATGTTGAGGGGATGTAGAGGATGTCAGATTTGTTCTCCGGTGAGCTTCTCCGGTTGTGGTTCGCCGGATTCTGGTCACTTAGGCTCTCTTCCACCTTCTCCCCTTTTCCCTAGTGTGTCTCCTCTCTTGCCTCTCTTTTGTTCAAGCTGAAAATGGTTTGGGTGGGAGTGAGGGCTCGACATATAAGCTGAAAAAATAAAAGGGAGGGTTCCAAATTTTTAACCCCACTTCCACCTTTTCCTTTCACTTCAATCCCCCCTTATATTTTACCCTTTACAAAATCCCTCCCCTCTTTTCTTTAAAAAAAAAAAATCTACCTCTATTTTACCAAAATTTTTTTTTTTCAGATATCACAATCTTCCCCCCTTAAGAAATTCAGTCCCCGAATTTCAATTAAGTTAGTAACCTTAGTCTTGGAACAAGAAGGGGTAAGTCTTGCGCATCTCGGCTTCTGCTTCCCACGTAGCTTCCTCTGCCGAATGATTCCTCCATAACACCTTCACTAATGGGATTTCCTTTGACCTCAACTTCCTCGATTGTCTGTCAAGGATTTCCACTGGTACTTCTTCGTAGGTCAACCCTTCTACCAATTGTATCTCTTGCGGCTGTACCACATGAGAGGGATCCGGCAAGTACTTCCGCAGCATGGACACATGGAACACTGGATGTACACCTTCCAACTCCGGCGACAAGGCTAGGCGGTAAGCGACATTTCCCACTCGTTCCAGTATCTCAAACGGTCCCACGTATCTCGGACTCAGCTTCCCTTTCTTGCCAAATCGCATCACTCCCTTCATTGGGAAACCTTCAAAAACACTTGGTCCCCCACGGCAAATTCAAGTTCTCTTCTGCGGTGGTCCGCATAAGACTTCTGTCTACTATGGGCTATCATCAACCTTCCTCTAATCAACTTCACCTTCTCTAAAGTTTCTTGCAATAGTTCAGGACCAACCACCTTCGATTCACCGACCTCAAACCAACCAATTGGAGACCTGCACCTCCGACCATAGAGAGCTTCGCAAGGTGCCATTTGAATGCTGGCTTGGTAACTATTGTTGTAGGCAAACTCAGCCAATGGTAAGTACTGTTCCCAATTCCCACCGAAGTCCATCACACATGCTCTCAACATGTCCTCTAATATCTGAATGGTCCTTTCTGATTGCCCGTCTGTCTGGGGATGAAAAGCCGTGCTGAGATCCACCCTCGTCCCCAACGCTTCCTGCAATCTCCTCCAAAATCGAGAAGTAAACTGCGGCCCTCTATCAGAGATTATTGACACTGGAACACCGTGCAATCTCACAATCTCTGCCAAATATAACTGGGCATACTGTGCCACTCCGTAAGTGGACTTCACTGGCAGGAAATGTGCGGACTTGGTCATGCGATCCACAATCACCCACACTGAATCAAACCCCTTATGTGACCGAGGCAACCCTGTTACGAAATCCATAGTGATCCTTTCCCATTTCCATTCAGGTATTTTAATGTGTTGAAGCATTCCAGCAGGTTTCTGATGTTCAGCTTTCACTTGTTGACATACAAGACACCTAGACACATAGTTTGCTACATCTTTCTTCATCCTGTTCCACCAATATAACTGTTTCAAGTCATGATACATCTTATTAGCCCCGGGGTGGATAGAGTACGCCGACTTATGTGCCTCGTCTAATATCGTCTCCTTGAGATTTTCGACCAAAGGTACACACAACCGTCCCTCCAACCTGAGCACTCCCCTGTCATCAATGGAGAATCGGGTATCACTCATCTTCCCTTTTCTCACTACGTCGATCACTATCTTGAGGTTGGGATCTTGCTCTTGTTTAGCCTTGACTTCTTCAATCAGGTTGAACTCTGCCTGAATATGAGCTAGAAGCACATTAGGACCACCGATCTCAAATCGAGTCCCACTTTCTTCCAGCCCATATATCTCCCGAACTAACGGTCTCCTCACTTCTTCAATGTGAGCTAGACTACCCATAGACTTTCGGCTCAACGCGTCGGCCACCACATTGGCCTTCCCCGGATGGTATAGTATCGTACAATCATAGTCCTTCAACAATTCCATCCATCGACGTTGCCTCAAGTTTAGATCCTTCTGGTCAAAGATGTACTTAAGGCTCTTGTGATTTGTGTACACTTCACACGTTTCTCCGTAGAGATAGTGCCTCCATATCTTCAGGGCAAACACTACCGCCGCCATTTCGAGATCTTGGGTTGGATAATTCTTCTGATGCTTCCTCAATTGCCTTGATGCATCGGCAATCACCCTACCATGCTGCATCAATACACATCCTAACCCAACTCGCGAAGCGTCACAGTATACCACGTACCCTCCAGTGCCTTCAGGAAGGGTTAGCACTGGAGCTGTGGTCAGGCTATCCTTTAGCTTCTGAAAACTCTCTTCACACTTGTCCGTCCACTCAAACTTTACCCCTTTCTGTGTCAACCGTGTCATAGGTGCAGCATTTTTTGAGAAATCCTGCACAAACTGCCTGTAATACCCGTCTAGGCCCAAGAAACTCCGTATTTCTGGCACTGAGGTAGGTTGCGACCAACTCTTCACTACCTCCACCTTACTTGGGTCTACGTGGATTCCCTCTGATGATACCACGTGCCCAAGAAAAGCTACCCTGTCCAACCAGAATTCGCACTTCGAGAATTTGGCATATAATTTCTCTTCCCTTAACCTTTGCAAAGTCATTCTCAAGTGTTCTGCAAGTTCCTCGGAGTTCTTGAGTGTGTGTGGAGCATTGGATTTGAGTAACTAACTTCTAATTATCCTAAACTCCTAGTTTAGGAAACTTTAGACAACTCAAGATAGAAGTTTGAAGACTAAGGTGAGTGGTTCATGTTGGTCAAGGAGTTTTGACATCTTGAGAGGTAAGAAATCATTTTTTAACACATTTGAGATCAAGGAGAGTGATTTGAGTTTCCAATGGGAGGTAGACACAAGAATTTAACCCTTTTTAATCATAGGAAAAATAACCATGGAAAATAGGGAAGAAAAATAAACTTTTCGAAACTAAAAATCTGGCAATGTGTGGAAATCCACCAACTGCAACTTTATTTGAATTTATTAGGCTTCAAAACCTATTCCATTGTGTAGAGGACGAAAAAACGTTGAAAATCGATATATGGTTTGCGACAAACGGACACCGGACAAAGACGTTATGCCCATTTGAAGCAGGGCTCGCTACAGTGAACAAATCTGCTCGCAGCAGCGAACAGAAACATTGTTTTTGCTCGCTGCAGCGAACCAAGCCTGGGAACTTCGTATTTTTGCTGTTCAAAGCTCCCTTGCTTCGATTTTTGGGTGTCCCAAGGCATAAAAACTTGATATAAACATTAAGTGTTGGTTTCCTAAACATATGCATCATTTATAACATCAAAACAACACCTAATCAAGCTCAAATCACCAATCAACCATCAACATTTACGATTTGGGGAAAAAATGGGTTCCATGAATCCTAACACCACAACCTCCATTTCCGGCCATCTCCGACTACCTAGCCGTGTTTCCTACTACGAATGGATGTTTCCTCCTCAATCAAGCCCCCAATCAAACCCATCCTCACCCATGAACCCTAAATATGAGATGAGATGAATTTGGAGAAAGAGTTGAAGTTTTGATTCTAACTAACCTTGAATGATGTTGAGGGGATGTAGAGGATGTCAGATTTGTTGTCCGGTGAGCTTCTCCGGTTGTGGTTCGCCGGATTCCTGTGATACCCGAGACTATTCTAATTAACACCATTAATTAAATTAAAGTAATTAATTATAAAAGTGGAAAGTGAGATAGAAAGACACACTAGCTTATCACTTATTATGTGGTAAATATAAATTTTTGTAAAATCCTAATGCTTATATATATATATATATATATTTTTTATTTAAATCAGATTTTTTTTTTGTTTCTTAAGTGATATATATATATTAATATTATGCAAGGAAAGGAAACAAAAGAAGAGACGCGTGAGGAAGCAGTGAAACGAGAGGCACGCGAGAGAGAGAGGCGAGAAGTGAACGGAGCTCACTGACGGAAGTGACCAACGCGTGGTGGCTGGCCGGACGTGCGAGGAGGCCGGCCGGAGTCCGTCGCCGTCGCCGTTGAGCTGAGGGAGGAGAGAGAGTCGTGGGTTAGAGAGAGAAAGCAAAGGGGGAGAGTTTTCTCGCCGGAAAACGCCGTCTCTTCACCAGGGAAGGTAGCTGGGAGTCTTCTCTACTCCGTATCGTCCTTTTAACCGGTTGAATCGAGGTGAGAAGTCCCGAAACTCTCAAACCCCAATTTTATCAATTTTAGGGATTTTTGGAAAGACCCCAATTGATTCAATATGAGTATTTTGGGTCCTAAATTGAAGTATTTGCATGCTAGGAAGTGAGTTGGAAGCTTAGGAACCGGAACCAAATTGATGGAATTTATCCGGGTTCGAAAAAGTGTAGGAAAATGTGATTGTTAAGGTTTAAGGGTGTTGTGGAATGACTTGGGGTGCATTGAAAGGTTGAATAATAATTATATAATTATTAAAAATTATTGGAATGTACGAGGGATTAAAACCGGAGTAATTTCCCTGTCACCCGGAACCCCGTTCGGGGAAAAAGAGACAATTTTCTAATTTTACGCGTATTCGGGTATGTGTATTCATGTGTAGGTGAAGTGTTCAAGGTTATTTTGATAAATGGAAATATTGGATAAGTAGAATTTATGACTCTTGAGCCATAAATTCAAGACTTGGGTAGTGGGAACTTCACATGGACACATAGAGGTGAAATTGGGTAACCTTGCATTCCCAAATTCAACATTTCCAAATAGCGTGATTAAGAGAGGGTTGGACACGAATTAGAAGCATGCTAGGTGTTCCGAAAACTAGTTGAGGGCACTCCAAGCCAACAACTAGTCTATGGAATTAATTAGAAAGAATATGAGCATTAGCGTTACATGTACACGATAGTGGTTGAATTTTCAAGTCTCTGAATCTCTCAAGTATATGTGTATAGGGCACCATACTGTGAGTGGACTTTCGGGCGCACCGAGAGCCGATCAGAGGGGCCAACCAGGTGAGGGGCTCTCCTATCCTTGCCCTATAGGGTTGACTGCGGATATGGATATATGGTTTGCCTTCTTGCCTATTTGTAGGAATTACATGTTAGATAACATGCTATTGTTGTTCCTAAATTACAGTATATGTGAAAATGTGCTATATGTGTGTATGTGAATTGTAAAAGCAACGGTGGCTCAAGGAGCCCTATACGAACAGAAGGTCCTCGGGACCTATACGACATCGGGGGTAGGATCGAGTAAATATTATCTGAAGGGTGTGGTTTTGTAAGTAAGTCCTTAAAGAGAATAAACCTAGGTGACTTTGTTCTGAACCAAGAGTCCAAATTAGAAACCACTTGGAAATCTAAATTTGCCTAAGAAGAAGTAAAATGAACAAGTAGTGGTCCATAGGGGTCATTGATTGTACAACGCGGGAATCGAGTCTATCACGGGTGGTCCGGGTAGATTGAGTCTCTTGTCTTGAGTCGAACCATAGAAATACAGGGTATATGAGTTCACCACATTGTGGCTATTGCCTTGGGTAAACTGAGGTCAGATGAATCGCCGGTTATGCTCCAAGTGAAGTCTTGGGGTCAGACTATTGTTCCAAGTAAAGTCTTGGGACCAGGGGTTCCTAGAATGATCAACTAGGTTCCCATATTGCTCACGAGAGATATTGCCTTCGGGCCAGATTCTCTCCTAACGGAGATATTGCCTTTGGGCCAGTTTATGATTATGATTATTTGAATACAGAGGACCACATGAAAATATATGTTAAATCATGATATGATGTATTTGTGAACTCAAATGTATGTAAATCCATGTTTTAAATTCTTTATTGTGAATATGATATCAGCTAATTGCCTGACCACTTAATATATGGAAATTTAATCCGTTATATTCGTATGTGTTTGTGATTGGCTCCTCTTCCCCAGTTGTAGTGGTACCCGCTACTACACCAGGGATGGGAAAGCCTCTCACTGAATCTGTTTGACTCACCCCAATGTTAAACGTTACAGACACAGGTGGTCTAGGCATCGGGAGCGCTTCCACTTCATCTCAGGGAGGCGGACAGACTTAGAGACCGCACGCATTGTCCGCGTGGGTAGTACTGTTATATGTATTTTTGACAGGATGTATATGTATATGATTCTTTTGGTATAGCATTGTTTTGTACAGCTGCTATATGCATATATGTATACGTCACACTCTAGAATTGTCGGCTTCATACAGATTAAAGATTGGTCTTGTTGTTGGGGATATAGGTTGTGATATGAGGAATATCCTGTGTATATATATATATGGATGTGACTTCTGCATGTGAATAGGATAGATCACACGCACTGAGCGTGTGGTCAATATGTAAATTTATATATATATGTGTGACTGAATACTTGATTGTGTGAAAGTATGGCTTTCGCATGTGAATAGGTTAGGTCACACGCATTGAGGCGTGTGATCAATATGTATATTTTATGCAGGTGTGTGATTGAATATATATGCTTGATTGTACACAGGGATTCTGCATGTGAATAGGATAGATCACTCGCCCTTGAGCGCGTGATCAATATGTATATTATATGTACGTGTGAGTGATTATGTGTATATGTATAGACTGAAGCGGCGTTGAGCGAGCCGTGGATTGCGTGCTACTTAGGTCACCGGATAGGGATGACCATATATACTATATATTGTTTGTAATAGAAATGGGTAGTTATGCATATATAAGAATGTCAATCAGGAATTAGACGCTTACGGGATAGGAGAAATTCTACCTCCCGTGCCGGTCACGGACTTCCGGTAGGGGGTCGTGACAATTCCGGTCACTTAGGCTCTCTTCCACCTTCTCCCCTTTGCCCTAGCATGTCTCCTCTCTTGCCTCTCTTTTGTTCAAGCTGAAAATGGTTTGGGTGGGAGTGAGGGCTCGACATATAAGCTGAAAAAATAAAAGGGAGGGTTCCAAATTTTTAACCCCACTTCCACCTTTTCCTTTCACTTAAATCCCCCCTTATATTTTACCCTTTACAAAATCCCTCCCCTCTTTTCTTTTAAAAAAAAAAATATTCTACCTCTATTTTACCAAAAAATTTTTTTTTCAGATATCACAAAACCATTATTACCTGAACTGATTTAACTTAATCAGAGTGCCTTTGTTCCTAACCGCCAGATCACTGACAACGTGTTACTTGCTTATTAGCTTCTGCATGCTCTAAAAGGCAAACGATCAGGGAAAAAGGGTTTAATGGCAGTCAAATTAGATATGAGTAAAGCATATGACAGAGTGGAGTGGGTGTTTCTAGAGAAAGTCATGAGTAGAATGGGGTTTCATTCAGATTGGATTCGAAAGATTATGAGATGCATTACATCTGTCAGCTTCCAAGTGAGAGTTAATGGCAGTGATTCAACAAGCTTTGTCCCACATTGAGGGTTGAGACAGGGTGACCCACTGTCACCTTACTTGTTTCTAATATGTGCTGAAGACCTGAGTTCATTGGTTAGTGTAAGGGAGCAACAAGGTAGAATTCACGGGGTTAAAGCATCCTTTTATGGGCTGAGTATCTCTCACTTATTATTTGCATATGATAGCCTAATCTTCTTGAGAGCTAAAGAGAATGATTGCAGAGAATTTAGGGATATTGTAAATTTGTATGAGCAGGCATCAGGTCAGAAAATTAATTTTGATAAATCTGCCTTATTTTTTAACCCCAATTGTTCACCTCGAGTGATGGAAAATATGAAGGGTGTGCTACAGATTCGAAACCAAGCCTATAATGAGAAGTATTTAGGTCTGCCGAGATGATAGGGAGGAATAAGGGTAGCTCTTTTCAATCAATTAAGGAAAGAGTTTGGAAGAGATTACAGGGATGGAAAGAAAAATTGCTTTCTAAGGCAAGTAAGGAAACTCTAATCAAGGCAGTAGCACAGGCGATACCAACTTATTCCATGAGTTGTTTTCTGTTGCCTAAATAGTTGTGCAGGGACTTAACATAGAAGATGGCAAAATTTTGGTGGGGCTCTACTCAGAGCACATAAAAAATCCATTGGCTGAGGTGGGAGAAGATGACGATGCCCAAGAGTGCCAGGGGGTTGGGATTTAGATATCTTGAAACTTTTAATAAAGCCCTCTTGGCTAAGTAGGTATAGCGACTGATGACAAATGAAGACTCTTTGCTCCATCAAGTCCTAAAGGCCAAATATTTTCCTAATTGTAATTTCTTACATGCTACCACAGGGGGTAATGCTTCTCAAACATGGCGGAGCATCCAGGCAGGGAAGGAACTATTGTGGCGTGGAATTATGAGATGTATAGGCGATGGGAAGACAACTCTGTTACGATATGACCCATGGGATTCCGAGCACAGGTAATCTTAACGGGTTAATGAACAAAGTTGAGGCTGTGAACATTTGGTGGGTGAGCGATGTGATTGACAAAGAGGCGGGGTCATGGAAGCTGGATGTGTTGAGTCGTATCTTTCCACCCAAAGTGTGTTCAAGAATTAGTCGCTTGCCTCTCAATCTTCCGTGGAGGGAGAACCGATGGGCATGGGCTGCAAAGCCGAAAGGGGTGTTCATGGCAAAACATGAACTTGTTTGAGAATCTAGCATGTGATGTAGGGAAGAGCTGGTGGAACTTGGAAGCAAATGTGGAAGAACCCAATTTTGCCTCGGTTCAAACTTTTTACATGGCGAGCGTGTAGGAATATTGCGCCCACCATTGTTGCTTTGAGGAACAGGGGAGTAGAGGTGGATGGAGGATGTGCGTGGTGTGGTAGTGAGGAGGAAGACATTTATCATGCTCTCATTTCTTGCCCCAACATTTAGACAGTATGGGACACATCGCGATTTGATTTTAACGGTCGTCGGTATCTTCAACAGTGTTGTAATGGCTTGCGGTGGAAGGGAAGGAATGGACGACTGAGCAACTCGGGCTCACGATGATGGTAATCATACAGATCTGGAACATGAGAAATGCACAGCTAGCGACTGTATGGGCAACGATGGGAGAAATCAGATTTTCCATTTGTTAAATTAAATGTTGATGCAGGTACTGTGTTGAACAATGGTGGCACGATTAGAGGAATTTTGAGAGACTGCAATGTGTTGGGGCTTGGAGCATTTGCACACAGGATTCATGGGAGTCTCTTGCTTATGGGTGGAAGGTGACAATCAAATTGTTGCTGACTTGTTAAATGAAGATATATAATGACCGCCCCTCCATGCTGATGGCGCTACGCAGGAGCATTAGGGAGAAGATGACAAAGCTGCGTTTTTCTTTATTTAAATGGGTTCCTGTAGATGCTGCTATAGGAGTGCTCATTTTATTGCTAATTTTGTTAAGGATTTTAATTATGATTTTAAGTGGACTCATAGTTTGCCTTTTATTTCTTTCTGATGTATTGAGATTATATCTCTCTCATTTTGATGAACTAAAATTATGCCCAGGTACCGTCCTAGTTTATCAAAATATATATAATTTTAATTGGCTTTTTAATAGGAAATTTTTTTAACAAGAAATGAAAATTTTTTGTTGTATTTATTTTTATATGAATTATTGTTTTTACTTTATGCCAATTAATTATATGAGATTCATTTTAATTGTAAACTAATCTATTTATAACCAAATATTTTTTAACAAATTTTTATCGGATTGATATTGAGCATTGGATTTATTATAAGTTATCCAATTAAAAAATTCCTAATATGCATTATTATATATATCGCTTAAATTTTTTTTCTAAGTGTTTTCGTTTAGGATGCAAATCTTAGAAATTACATTTTTTTAGACAAAACTCAATTCGGGTGTCGATATATATACGGTTTAAATAATATGTAAAAATAGTAAAAAAACGAACATATACTCACTCATTGTTAATTATTCTTAAATTTTTTAATTAGAAAATAGCACAATTGATTATATCTCATTGTTCTTTTTTAAAAGTTTTGTCTATATGTATTTCATTTTGATTAGAAAATCAGATAAATATAAGAAATTGTGCCTCTATCTAATTAACCCTTTAATTTTTTTCCATTCTAAATGTTTTTATTGATTAATTTAATTTTATAACCCATTGAAACTTTTCAATATATGATTTTTAATCATTAATGTTCTTTAAATAATTTAAAAAGTAATTTAATTGTCTTTGCATATATATGATCAAACAATTATAATAAGGATAAATTACACTTTGGTGTCCTGTGTTTTAGCCCATTTTTAATTTGGTGATCTGTGGTTTCATTTTTTTTCAATCAAGTGCCTTGAGCTTTGCACCATTAACAAATCAGTACCCTCTGTTTTTAAACCGTAAATTATTTAACGGTAGTGTATGTGAGAAGTGTGGTTTTGGAGATTGAAATGAAAATTTTGATGTTGAAGACGGGGTGAAATTATGATTTTTTTGAAAAGATAAAAGACCAAAATAAATATTTGATCGTTTTTTTATAAAACTATCAAATTCATTCAATTATATAATGTGGTAATAGTGTACCAATAAATATAATTGATTCATTCAATTATAATTGCCACATCATCTCTTCTCTCCTTCATCATCATCATTATCATTATCATTTGGGGTGATGTGGCAGTGATGTGTCATGCCACGTCATTAAAATATGACATTTAGAAGAGAGGGTGTTCCATATAAACATGTCACATCATCATTTGACGGCAAAAAGTTAACGGTGTAACGCTCGAGGACCAAAATCGACCAAAAAAAAACTTTGAGGACCAACATTAAACTTCATGCAAACATTGAGGACCAAAATAGACCTTTAGCCAAACTAAATTACATAGTAGTAATATATAACTTTATTTATTAACGTGGGGTTGATCTAAGTGGTAAGCAGTTTGGTATTGCTTAAACAAGTTCTTGTGGATGCAGCTATATTCCCATTGGGAGACTCTCTCATCATAGCCAAGTGCACGATGCAGGTCAAATTCAGATTAGTCGAAACAGTACCTCGGATACTAGGCGGACAAAAAAAAATATAACTTTATTTAGGAAGCAAATTGTTAATGTAGTTAGAATCTAAGTTATTAATGACGCATTATTGTCCCCTTATTCTATACCATGGAAATTAATTATTCTTTTCTGACCTTTTTATTATTTTTTAGGTAAAATATATTTGGTACCCCTTAACGTTTGAACTTTTGATCAAATATGTCCCTAGCTAACATTTGGTTACGTTCAATTATGCCTCCAACGTTTCATTTTTCAAGTAATCTTATCATTTTCACTAACACCATTAAAAGACATAACGGTTGTGACTTACCTGGCGTAACACCGTTAAATAGAAACTTCTTCCATTGTTGAAGATGAGTCAATTCGCCAAGTTTCAAAGCAAAACGATGGCAAAAATGATGCTTCTAAGGTGATGCTCTGTAAAATTTGAAAGATGAAGAGTTAGGCGCATAATTTTTTCCTCTGAAACTTGGCGAATCGACGCATGTTCAATAATGGAAGAAGTTTCTCTTTAACATTGCCACGCTACTTAAGTCACAACCATTATCAATTTTATAAATGGTGTTGTGAAAAGGATAAGATTGTTTGAAAATTAAAACATTGGTGATGTAATTGACCGCAATGAAACGTTAGAGGCATATTTGACAGAAGGCTCAAACGTTAGGGGTACCAAAGATAGTTTACCCTTATTTTTTACTATTTTCTAATAATTTCTTCCATGGTTCTCTTCTTCTTCTTCTTCTTCTTCTTCTTCTTCTGAGTTGGGGCATTATTTAAGCCACATAAGCATACTTATGAATTTGTGTAGACTTGAAGAAGTTAAAGATATTTCAATTAGATAACTTATTAGTATTTGATCTTCTTTTCTAATACTCGTGTTCGTGATTTGTGTGACACTATTTAGGCAATATATATGCTAACTTGTGAATTTGTGAGAGATTTGAGAAATAAAAATACCTTCGTACACACAACTTAGTATCTTCTCTTCTTCTTCTTCTTCTTCTTCTTCTTCTTCTTCTTCTTCTTCTTCTTCTTATAAGGGACTTGACAAGTAAAATAATAAGATAACTTTCAAATAGAAACTTAATTTGTATCTATAATTAATAATTAATAATTAATTTTTTTGCTTCAATATATTGTCAATGTGTAATAACCCAAAAATATATTACATGTTTTTTTTAAACAAAAAGTATTAATTAAAATTAATAGAATAATTGAAATTTTATGATATGTGATTTTTGAAGTAAATATTGTGACCGAATGAATTAGAGAGTTTTACTTTTGTAAAACATAATTTTTTTTTTACAAATTTTATAAATTATTTAAAATTTAATGTTAGATAACTTTAGTAATTAAAATAACAAAAAACTTTAAGTAGAAAAAATAAAATTTAACTAAATAATGATGATATAAATTATTATGAACTTACAGTTTAAATTTGAGAATTTTTCGAAATTAAAAATTTTACTGTGTAGGAATTTACTATCTGCTAGAGACGTAATGACAGATAATATTAAGATACTTAGGAAATTCCAAAAAAAATTTAAATCTTTTCCATTATTACCTATAAACCTACTTGAGCCAGAATTGTTGTTCAAAATGATATTTTTACAAGACCTAAAATTGTCTTTTTCTTCAAAATGGCCATTCTATATATATATAAAAAAACACCAATTGCTTACTGTTAAAAACAACACGGCAGCGTTTCTTTTCCTATTTTCGCATCTTCACGATTCTCTACTTCTTCTCACTTCATTTTCTCAAATCCCTCCACTAAATCCATGGGTTCTTCAATTTCCGGCAAGTCACCGCCGCTTCCGACCACCCACCTCCGTTCATTCTATATTTTGTAGCTTGTGGCAGCGTATATGTACTGCTAGGAGAAGAGAATCATTCTTCCATGGTGTGTGAGTTTAAACGGAAGAAGAAAGGATGTGAGGGGAAAGATTTATTCTTGATTTAGGTGAGTAAACTTCCTTATCTAAGAGACCTTGTTCATTGGCTTTTGTTGACACTTTGGTTGGAATGAGTTGAGATTGAATCCAGGGCAAACCCTAAGCTTAACTTGAAATGGGGAAATCTAGAAATTTCTCTCTAATTAAATGGTTATTCTTTACTATTTGACATGCTAGGTAAGCTTAAATCCACATATTAGAGCATGAGTTTAAGCAAGAAAGTTTGGTATAGATGTATTTGTTGGGGTTTGGGTTATAATTTATCATAAATAATTTTATGAACCTGGTTAAAATATATAAAAGTAAAATTTATTATAGATTTGAGGACTTCAATTTTGATTTTTGCATATTAGTATGGATAGCTAAGTGTAAGTATTTTAGATAATGCCTTATTGTCTAGGAATTATTCATTGGTGACTGGTGAGAGAACAAAAGGAGAATTTAATTATAAAACCTTGAACTATAAAGGGTTGTGGAAGATGTGGGAGTTGAATGATAGGAATTAGAAAAAGGGAATTGTACATAATTAGATGGTATTACTTAATGAAAGGATAAATGTGGTTTGCTTTCACGTGGGATGGAAATTTGAGGCAATCATATGGTAACTGAAATCAAATAGTTATTTGAGATTTTATTAGTAACAATAAGCATAATATTGTGCTAATTAGGTGTCTCGGAAGCGTTCTCCACTTTCAGGGGCCCAGCTTGAAAATCTTGTACGTCATCACAGTGAGTAGATGATACACGTTATAATACGTTTTCTTGTTTTTCATATATCCAACCCTTTTCATTATCCTTCATTTCTTTGTATTATATCTGTGTGGCCTTGGGACAAGCCATCCGATAAGTTATTTTCCTTTGGAAAAAAAAAGAAGGATTGCTTTCTATATGATATATCTTATTTATATATGATTATCAAGGATAGAAATTTATGATTGAAAGTTAAGAGTTTATTGTGATAACATAATTTAACAACTTGTCATAAAGTAATTATTTATCTATGTTCTTTTTATTCAAATTGATCTACGTGGATGAGATATACTTGAAACATAAACTACTTGGAGATTTTACTCATTGATATGTTTAGTGGGAGGAACTCTTTCTAGAACACTGGTGCTACAGCTGTATCTGTAGCCCTATGCGCGCGTAGGTGTAAACCTCAGCTAGCAGAGGTCAGGTGATGCTAGCCCCGTGTGCGGCCACACACGTGGAGTGTATGTGCATTATATGGAGGGTTTAGGGCCACGTAAAGGAGTTGTGGCCGAAGTTATGTGGTTGTATCATTATGGTGTTGAGGAGGGATGAAATTTGGAGGGTATATGAAATGTTTTGTGAGTTGTTTCCCCCATAAAACTTGATTTTGATGTATTTGGAAACCTCAATTTAGTTTATATATATTATTTGAGGTACTCAATATTTTTAAGGCCTTATTTAATTTATTGAAATCATTTTCAAGATACTTTATGATTTGATATCCCTATATTGCCCCATTTCAAGTATACTATTGAAATCGCTTTTTTGACATTATAAATTTAATTTTCTTTATCGAAAAACACACGTGCCTCAGCTTGTCCTGCATCAGTTGTAGCGTGTGTTGTCTGCTCACTGGGTGGTTTTCCACTCATCCTTGTTTTTCTACATATTTTTCCAGGTAGTCAAGTAATGCTAAGCACTTGTGCAAGGCGTCGCAGAGTGAATTCCATGACAAGCCCGACATTGTTCGTTGGGCACTGTCGTTTGAAAATTCTGTTGTATTCTAGAGTTACTCTGTATTTCCATATGCAAGATTCTCACTTCCTAATTATTGAGAGATTTGTGTTAATTGTTAAATTACTATAAATGTTAGATTTGGAATATGTTATTCTAATTGTTAGGCTTACGAGATTCGAGGTTTGTCCTTGGATTTCGTGCCGGTCATGTTCCCAGTTTTGGGTCGTGACACAATGACTTTAGAAGTCCCTATCACAACAATAGCGCTTTGAATAACCATGGTTAATTAGAATAACATGAAAAATACTACTATAGAATAATATAAACATTTCACTGTTCTTTTAGATGAGAAAAGCAAACAAATTCACAATATATTCAAACCAAAAGTACTTTAATTAAGACATAGATATTACATATTCTAACTCATACCAATCATATACCTGCATATAGAAATTACATAATAGAACATTAACTAGTCCATATATATATATATATATATATATATATATATATATATATATATATATATATATATCTCAAGAGTAATTTTTATACATGAAACCTATAAAAGAAAGCAACAAAAACCACTTCATATCACTTTCTTCAATAGCCTCACTTCAATTCTCTGAGATTATATATAATAAGCTTATCAATGTTGTCTCCTCTCTTCTCTTGCATGCACCAACCACAATCTATCAGTCGTTGGATCTATTTGGAGATTTGTGTCAAAATACTTTTTCTTTTTAAAATATAAGATGACTTAGATCTCAAGACATATCCAACAGCTTGTAACTGGTGAGTTTGAGCTATTGATAGCTCCAAATACTCACCTTAAGAGTTAAATTGAAAAGGAAAAACAAATTAATTATATATTTTAATTTATTTTTACCATGTCATTACTTATCAACGACAATTAACCCAATCTTTTCCCATGCGGCAATAACTTCCTGCCGGGTAGAGTACTGTTTTCCTTCGGGGTCATAGTAGTACTGCAAAAAGATCTAGAAAGTTAATTTTCCATGTATATATATATATATATGAATGGTTTTCCATGAATTCAATCATCAAAACCTAAGTTGGCAGATCAAGCAAAAAAATTAAGAGCAAGAAGTGAAATTAATTAATCTAGAAAAATAGAAAAACAAAATCAAATTAATTAAAGGACAAATCGATCTTTTAATTAGAGCTCGACCTCTCTCTACCAAATCATTTTTTATCATCAGATAAATATTTTTTCGAGATTTCTAAATGAAAAAACCTACCATGTAGACTCTTCCATGTTCCATGATGTGTTCCTCGGCGATCCAACCAGGGACCAACCAGCTATGGCCGAGGCAATGAAGGTCGTGAAAATAGGAGATCGTGCCTGGGTGGATGCGCGTGCGAGGGCGTTTGGAGATGATCGCAAGAGTCGCCAACGAGACAGGCGAAGTTATCGCAGTCAGCATCCTTTTGTTTCTCCTTTGGTCGTCGTTGTTGTTTTGGTCGCCACCAGCTGCTGCAGTAGAAGCCATTGTTGAGTTCTGTTTAGTCTTCACAGAGAGAGAGAGTGAGAGTGAGAGAGAGAGGGAGAAAGAGAGAGAGAGAGAGAGAGAGAGAGAGAGAGAAATGAAGTATAATGTTATGTTTAACTTCCTTATATAATAAAATTAATGTCTCCTTTGTGATATTTATATATAAAGAATATCTTGATATATATTTATACAAATCAAATTTGTGGAGTTAATGCACGCAATTCTTTATCTTTTTGTTATCCGATTCTCTAATCAAAACAAAATATGTAAAAGTTTTTGTTTAAAAGAACCAAACTTGTATAAATATACACATGTTACATTTTATTGAATATTTTATGGCAAAAATATAAAAACTGCACTTAATTTTTTTTCCATATATATTATATAGTATGTTAATTTTTTTCATGCAAAAGAAAATTTCAAATTACTTTAATTATAATTTGGTTTGAAGTTTTAGTTTATGCATTAATTATGTACGTTATGTTAGTTAAAGATTATGTATAATACGATGTTTTAACGTGAAATTTCTAATGCAAGCCATGCAAAATAACAAATTGCAAGTCGAGCTAAGCCAAGCCAAGTCGGCCGCCTATTCTGTATAAACGACAAAATTTTATTTTGTATGTATATATAGGATAAATTAAATACAATATTAATTATGAAATTATATCTAACACTCTTTTACTAGTAATGAAGGAACCAACATAAATTTTCTCAAAGAGTATCTGTAAATAATTAGTAATTTAATGAAATTATTAAGTATTAATTAATGACACATTAATTAAAATTTGAAAAATATTGTTTTGTTATGGAAGGATGGTAAAGAAAAGAAAATCATTAGAGATAGTTCTATTAGTAAATATGTAAAATTCCTAGAGGAGCTAGAAATAAATAAATAAAAGTTTGAGCCCTTGTCCTAAAAATAAAATAATTTGGGTTTAAAATTAAAATGTAACGCTAGATTCCCGAGTTAGTTCAAGACCATGTATTTATGTGTTAAGATTGTAAAGGGAAAAAGAATTGGGAAAAATCGTTGTACTTTATTATTCACCTTTGCAGGGTATTTATACATGAAAATAAGAAATCCTAATTAAACTCCTAAAGTTATCTTTAAACGTGGATAACAATCTTATCTACCAAAATTGAAAATATAATATTCCTAAAAACTTATCCAAAAATATTCTTTCATAATCTTAACTATTTATAAAATATTTCAATTCAAATATACATATACCTAAATATATGTATATTCACAATACCCCCCTCAAGTTGGTGCATGAAGATCTCGAATGCCCAACTTGCGAATAAGGAAATCAAATTGTCGTTTCCCAAGCGCCTTTGTGAATATGTCAGCAAGTTGACCTTGTGTAGGGACAAATGTAGTAGCCAAGTTTTGGGAAGTGATTTCATCACGAAGAAAATGACAATCCACTTCAATGTGTTTTGTACGCTCGTGGAAGACCGGGTTCTGTGATATGTGCAAGGCGGCTTGGCTATCACAGTGGAAAGTCATAGAACTTGAATGATACACACCAAGACCCATTAGAATTTCTTTTAACCATTTTAATTCACAAGTAGTCATTGCCATGGACCTATATTCTGCCTCTGCTGATGACCGAGAGACAATATGCTACTTCTTTGTCTTCCAAGATATTGGGGAATTACCCAAGAATATTATCCAACCAATGAGAAAGCGACATGTTAACGGGCACCCAGCCCAGTCGGCGTCGCACCACCATGAATCCGCAAGTCACACTTGCTACTCAACTGAATGCCTTGACCTGGATTTCCTTTTAGGTAACGAACAACCCTAAGAGCAGCTTCCCAATGCTCTTCACATGGCGTCGTCATGAATTGAGATAAGACGTGAACGTTGTAAGATAAATCAGGCCTAGTGAAACACAAGTATATCAGCCGCCCAACTAATCGACGATAACGTTCTGGATCTTCAAGCACTGAGCTAGTAGATAAGGCGAGACGATGATTTTGCTCTAAAGGGATAGATGCTGGTCGTGCCCATAATAGTCCTGCTTCAGAGATGATATCGAGTGCGTACTTGAGCTGACATAGAAAAAATCCTTCAGGTCCACGAGCAACTTCCACCCCCAAAAATTATTTCAAGAAACCCAAGTCTTTCATGTAGAAACAGCTACTAAGATAAGATTTGAATTTTTGTATGGTAGTTGGATTATTACCAGAAATGATAAGATCATCAACATAGATAAGAACATTCAGCTGAACCTCTCCACGCTTCAATGTAAATAGAGAATAATCAGAATATGATTGTTGGAATCCATAAGTTTTCAATGCAGTGGACAATTTTGCGAACCAACACCGAGGGGCTTGCTTCAGCCCATATAACGACTTCCGTGAACGACACACTTTGTCTGAGTTTTTAAGTTGAAAACCAGGAGGCAATTTCATGTAAACTTCTTCGTGAAGGTCCCCATGAAGAAAGGCATTGTGGACATCCATCTGATGTACCTCCCAGTTCATTGCAGCGGCAACGGCCAAAAAAACACGTACAGTCACCATTTTTGCCACAGGGGCAAACGTTTCAGTATAGTCAATACCCTCAACCTGATGGTTCCCGAGAATGACAAGTTGAGCTTTCAACCGTTCAACTGAACCATCTGAATGATACTTTATCTTGTAGACCCACTTACATCCGAGGGCTTTCTTCCCTGTTGGCAAGTCTGCCAATTCCCAAGTGTTATTGGCCTCAAGCACGTCAATCTCACGACGCATGGCGTCACACCAACGTCTATCTTTTATGGCTTGAGAATAAGAAACAGGCTCCGTCTCTGCACTTAAAGCTGCAAGGAAATGCTTGTGTCTCGCAGAAAACTTATCACAATTCACATAATTAGCTATAGGGTAGGGAGTGCCTGAGGAACGTTGTGATGCAAGTGGTGATGGCATAGATGGACTCATTATTTGGATGGTGTGTGTAACATAATCACGAAGATGAACTGATATTTCCTTTCTACGTTGCCCACGTCCCAACATCGTCGGTTGTCCTTCTGTTGTGTATAATTCAACAGTGTTCTCATTATGTTCTTGTGGCAACATTGTATCTGGATGTTGTGGTACGACTTCTTGAGAAGTTCCCCCCTTACTCCCAACTCGGAAAACTCATCAAGTGTGTCATCAAGAGACTCAAAGTGACTTGGATTGGGAGTGTTAAGAGCAAGAGTGTTGGCAAAGGGATATTCATTTTCTAAAAATACTACATCTCGAGGCACAAAAATTTTTTGTTTATCTAAATCAAATAAACGCCAACCCTTCTTCCCATATGGGAACCCAACAAAAATACACTTTTGACTTCGACTTTCAAATTTATCACTTGTTTTCACATGAACATAGCATAGGCATCCAAAAATACGCAAGTGATTGTAGGGGGGTTCTACACCATATAAAACACTAAAACGTGTTTTTCCATCTAGGATTGAGGAAGGAGTTCTATTTATTAAGTATCCAGCTGTAAATACACATTCACCCCAAAACTCAATAGGAAGTGATGCTTGAAAACGCAATGCTCTGGCTACATTCAAAATATGTTGATGTTTGTTTTCTACCCTCCCATTCTGTTGAGGTGTCCCCACACATGAAGTTTGAAAAATAATTCCATTGTCAAGAAAGAATTGTTTTAGACATGTAAACTCAGTCCCATTATCACTTCTCAAAATTTTAACTATTTTATCAAATTGTCGATCAACCATAGAGAGAAACATTTTAATAGCATAAGAAGTTTCTGATTTATCAACAAGTAAGTATATGCAAACAGCACGGGAAAAATAATCAACAATAGTTAAAAAGTAGGATGCTCCACAAGAAGAAGTAGTTCTATAAGGGCCCCATAAATCACAATGAACTAAATCAAAAGTGGCTGAAACTTTTTGTTCGCTAACAGGAAATTTAGCTCTACTGTGTTTAGCCCTTTGACATACCTCACAATGTTTCTCCAGTCTATCTTTACGATTCTCAGTACTAACTCCAGGAATTAACTTTGTCGTTTTTAAGCAAGGATGGCCAAGTCTCTTATGCCATAGTTCGAGGGATGTGGTAGTTTCACCCGCACCAATCAGAGTCCTCGAAGTGCGCTCTTGTATAACACACAAATTATGAGTAAATTGAACAATATAATCATATTGTTCAGTTAATTGTGATACTGAAATTAAGTTGCAAGGCAACCCGGGCATATAAAGCACATTTTTCAAACAAAAATTTCAAGTGAGATCAACTGTCCCTTTTTTGGTAGCAACAGCATTGTTCCCATCTGGCAACCCAACAAGACATCGGTTGATTTATTCTAAGTCACGTAGAACCTTCATCTCGCTTGTCATATGATTCGAAGCTCCAATGTCGATAATCCAAGTTACGGAGTTACCAAAAATCTTATTAGTTGTCGTAGGTTTCAACCCATCAAGCATTTGAAGAAGCGTTTTCCATTGTGCAGCATCCAATCCAGGTAAAGGTGTTGATTCCACCTCGTTTATAACCGTGGGGGACGACGGTGCAACACCTGTTTGGGCATTGTTGGCACAAAATGTCCCGGTCATGGTTTAACCAGGCTCTGATACCATGTTAAGATTGTAAAGGGAAAAAGAATTGGGAAAAATCGTTGTACTTTATTATTCACCTTTGCAGGGTATTTATACATGAAAATAAGACATCCTAATTAAACTCCTAAAGTTATCTTTAAACGTGGATAACAATCTTATCTACCAATATTCAAAATATAATATTCCTAAAAACTTATCCAAAAATATTCTTTCGTAATCTTAACTATTTATAAAATATTTCAATTCAAATTTACATATATCTAAATATATGTATATCCACAATATTATGAATGCATGTATAACCGTTTCTGTGTTTCTTTCCTGAACTGGAGCCTTGGATCATGTACTACACAGACCAGTGCGGCCCCACTGCTACTACCCAATCAGAATGCGATTCTAGAACCTACCTTCACCTTCAAAATGTGAAAATGATTCACATGTTTTGTTCATATAAGGAAAATTTGTGTGATCAAGAGATGCACTTTCAGATCTAGTGATGTAGAATATCAAATCGAACAGAGAGAAAAATACAATAAAGGTGGGACCTACATGTGGAACTCACCATGTGTGTTTCTTTTTCAACTGAATTCATTGATATGCTTCTTCATATATCAATTTTGAAAATTTTATTTAGAAATTAAAATAGAAGTACTTTTTTTCTTTAAAAAAATACTTTTTCTTAATCTTTAATTAGAGTGTCAATTTTAACAATTTTTTGAAAAACAAATTATGTGCGATCTTTTGTATATTTGATATTTATTATAATTAGGTTCTCTAAGATATGATAATAAATCTACTTAGTGATATCACTTTAATAGATATATAGCTAGATGAATAGGTAATAGATTATATATAATAAAAAAGTATATGTTTATTGGATAAATTAAATGTTGGTCATAGTTTTAAATACGCTGTATATGTGCCGTATAAATAATATATATATATGATTAAATATGCTGTATTTATTTTTATGTGAATTATTTTTTTACTTTATGACAATTAATTATATGAGATTTATTTTAATTGTAAACTGATTTATTTATAACCAAATATTTTTTGACCAAATTTTTATTTGATAGATATTGAGCATTGGATTTATTATAAGTTATCCAATTACAAAATTCCTAATATGCATTATCATCTATATCACTTAAATTTTTTTTCCAAGTATGCATTTTCGGTTGCAAATTGTAGAAATTAAGTTTTTTTTAAGACAAAACTCGATTAGGGTGTGCATATATATATATATATATATATATATATATATATATATATATATATATATAGGGTTTAAATGAATATGTAAAACTAGTAAAAAAAAATGAACTTATACTCACTCATTGTTAATTATTCTTAAATTTTATAATTTGAAAATAACACAACTCATTATATCTCATAATTATATTTTTCTTTTTTAAAAGTTTTCTGTAATACCCGAGAGATTTTCGAAGTTTAAAAAGAAAAGTAAAGAAAAGGGGTAGAAAATTTTCAGTATTTAAATTGGGACCTAGGGGAGTAGAAACTTAAATTTGGTAGGAGGAGGGATTAAATTGAAAATATTTTTCAGCTTTACTTATTTAATATTATTATTATTATATATTAGAAAATAAAAGAAAATAAAAAGAGGAAGAAAAGAAGTAGGAAATAATTTTTAAGATTTAATTCAGCACCTAAGAAATTGAAAACCTGAATTAAATAGGGTGAAGGGAGTAGGAAATATTTTAGGGTATTTAAATTTGAGATATAAAAGAAAAATAAAATAAAAATTTTAATTGGAAAGAGGAGGATTTAATTGAAGATATTTTCCACCTATTCTTTATCATAATAATTATTATTATTTAGTTATTATCTATTTATTTTGATTATTTAATTATTAATCATTTTATTAATTAATTTTATTACTTTTTATTAATTAATTAATTATTTATTTATTTTAATCAAATTGGGGTGGGGGTGCCGTCACTTACAAATAAAAAGGGGAAAAGAAGAAGAAAGGAAAAAGAGAGTGAGAGAGATGCGTGAGGAAGAAATAAAGAAAGAAAGAAAGAGAGAGAAAGAAGAGAGAGAGAGAGGAGGAGAAGCGTAAGGAAGAAGAAGAAGAAGAAGGGGTGGGGTTCGCCGGAAAATTGATCGGAGAGAGCTAACCGACGCCGGAAAAGTCACCGAAGCTCGAGTACGACGTCTCCTACACCTTCGACCAATTGAATCAAAGGTTGGTAACCCCAATTTCATTCGAAACCCTCCATTTCTTCATTTTTAAGGATTTCTTCGATCCACCTTCGATTGGGTTGTTTCGACGTAGATTGAGACCTAGGAAGTATTCTTGAACACTTAGATGGGGTAAGGATCGAGGCTATACCCTCGGGTTTAGCCGAATTCGAATTTAGAAGGATTTCGGGTCGAAATTTTAATTATTCATAAATTGAGGAAATTATTGATAATTAGGAATTGAGCTTGGATTTTGTAATACCCCGAAAAATTTCGAGGATTAAAGAATGATTTATTTAAAATTTCGAGGATTTAAGAATAGTTTATTCCGGGGCTAGGAATTAAAATAAATATGAAAATTAGGTAGAAAAATTATAATTTTATTCAAAAGTGGTCATATGAATTATTCAAAGCTTATAGTTTAAATTTGAGAATTTTTTGAAAATAAAAATCATACTGGGTAGGAAATTTTCATCTGCAAGACACTCAATAACAGATATTTTTAATAAGCTTATGATTAGCCACAAATTTCAAAATTTTCCTATTCTTACCTACAAATAAATATCATTAAGAAAATCCAATCAAAACCCTATTTCACCATACCCCAAAAGTTGTCAATTGCCCAAAGTACCCTTAAATGCTCTAACCCAATATAAGCACCACCAGACACCACGCACGGCACTCATTCTTTCTCTTCCTCTTCTTCTTTTTCATTCTTATGTGATAGAAAGGGAGAAATCCCAAAATCTCCCACTTCCCACCACTTCCTTTGCTTCCAATCATCATTCCTAAGTTTCTTCAAGTCTCTTCCACCGTTGTTGAGCTCCAAGAAGCTTGGGCAATCTTCCAAAAACCCCAAATTCGGACTTGTAAGAGGTAAGTCCCAAAAATCATGTCTCCACTTCTTAATCATGGTTTTCTTGTTAGGAATGAGTTACTCATTGATGATATAGTACCCTAGGACTCCTTTAGGACATAGAAAACCCACAAATCATAACTTACATAGATGTTTTTACTCTATGAACCCTAAGGTGCGGATTTTGCCATTTTGGAAAGAATTGTGGATTTTAATAGAATTGTTGGTTGTGCTGAGATTTTGCTGGGTTAGAGATTTGAGTTTAGGGTTTGAGTTTGTTCATCATATTCTTCTAAAAACAACAATCTTTGTGGTATAAGACACGAGAAATTCGTGGAACATGTTTTTGTCAAGAACTGAGTTTTTGAATCTGACCTTGCTCTGTTTAAACGTGTTTTCTGAATTCGTTTCTTGATGGATTTGCATGATTCCAACTCCATATGAAAGCTAACATCCTACGCTTTCTAAATTGTATTTTTCCAAAATATTCCAACGGTTAGATCTTCTGGAAATTGCCTCGAAAGTCAGCGGTTCTGTTTTCTAAACTGATGCGGAATTTTTGTATGATTGGCTACTATTTTTAAATTACTGCTCTTAAATGGCTCGAATCCTTTCTGTAATGAATTGATAATTAGAATATTTTATCTCTAAGCTTGATTTATAAAGAAGAATCAAATAATTTCATTAAGTATGGAAGGAGATATGACCATTTCAATGAAGCTTGCCAAATGTTGCATGTTGTTTTGAATCTGATCTTGCTCTGTTTAAATGTGTTTTCTGAATTCGTTACTTAATGGATTTGAGTGATTCCAAATCCATATGAAAGCTAACATCCTAAGCTTTCTAATTTATATTTTTACTAAAAAGTCCAACGGTTAGATGTTCTGGGAAGTTTCTTGAAAGTTAGCGGTTCTGTTTTACACACTACCAAGTTTCTAGTTTTTGAAAAGTTGTTATTTCTTCCTTAATTTGAATGGTTCCTTTTCCTTCAACTAAAATGAGTTTAACCAACTTTTAAGTGTCATTTCAAAGATTAAACAAAATCCTTCATTGAAGGAGCTTGGAGAGTGAGCAAGTGGCAAGACTTGTTTACTTAAGCATAAATTGTTTTTAACTTAAAAAGAACTCTAAATGATGACCTTAGCTTAATAAGGGGTTTTGGGTTATCCTTGAATGTAGTTTTAAGTTGCTATGTAATTATGAATTTAGAATATGGTGGAAAGGATTATATGTGATAGGACTTATGTGGTGAAATAGAAGTTGATGTATGAAAATTGATATGGATTGAATTGGTTGTATGTGATAGGATTCAAGTACTTCCTTGGAGACAAGAGTGCTAAAAGGGAATGTTAAGGAAAATGGCCAAGGTGAGGGCTCTTTCATCTCTGCTCCTAGGGTTGTAGGCTTATGTGGATTACATGAGTATGCATATTCTTTGCTTGTCTGGTATGTGTTAGCTAGATATATAGAATGCTAAAAGAATGAAAGAACTAGAAAATAGGTTGTGGAAGATAGCTTGGATAGGAAGACATATGAGTAGAGTATAATTGTTTGCTATGATTGGTGTGTTACAAATCCAACTCATACACTCCGGAGGCATGATGAGTATTTTATTAAATCTTTTCCACGACGGTGGCAAGAGTCCTTGTACGGAAGGGCTAAACTTTATTTTGAAAAATCGTCACGACGGTGACTTAAATTAAAATCATGCAAAGGGAGTTATTGGTGGGTTTCGGATTTGGTTATGCTAGTGATGTGAGACATCGACTAGAACAACGTCAGATGGCACTTGAGACCTCAGTTTTTATAATTACCATGACGATGGTCATTGCCCTATCCTGGCAATAGGGTCAGAAAGGTTTTATATTGCTATGACGATAGCTTGAGGCTCAGAGAGTGCATCTGGACGGGTATATGAGTTATATCCTGTTGAGGATACTTGTACATATTAATAAGGAGAAGAATTGTTGATCCTTCGGGAAAGATACAAAGAATCCTATTAATATGTGAAACTAAGGTAAGGAGACACGGGAGGAACTTACGGGTGAACCGTGAGCCTAACCTAGTAATAGAGAAACCATCTTGGGGAGTTGGTCCAGGGTGTGTCAGTGGCCATGCTTCGAGACGTCGTGTCGTGCCCGCCATGTGGCCTGGTTGGGTAATGGACGAGTGGGCTCAAGCTATTGCCCCGCAGTAAGGGGTCAGGACATGCCACGTGGTGGCTACGTATCAGTTGTTTGATAGATAGAAGTTGATTGTGTTTGATTAATAGAATTGTCACGAGGTGACTAGTACCCAAGTGAATGGGTTAATTATTGTTTGATTAACAGAATTGTCACGAGGTGACCAGTACCCGAGTGAATGGGTTAAGTATATTTGCCACGTGGTGGCCAGCAACCCGAGTGCACGGGTTCAAAGTAGGAAAGCCACGTAGTGGCTAGTAGAAACCCCAGAGTTGGGGAGATTAAGTAGATGTATGTTATAGTATCTGTGTGTATATACAAATTGTCTGTGTTTGCATATGATTTCTGATTTTGCAGCGTAGTAGTGACGTACAGGATTACGTCACCACAACGTCTTGGTTGATTCAAACATGTTGAACGTGAGAAGACCGGTAAGTAAAAGCCGGCATTATATGTTATATGTTTACTTGTTGAGTGATGATGTGAATTAAACTGTTGCATGCTTATATCTGCTAAATGCATGTGAGTGTTTGGGTGAAATTTCTGTTATTGTGTGATCACCAAGAATGCATGCTAACCCACAGTAACTAGTTGTTTGTGCATGTGGTTGTGTATGATTCCCAGTCCCAGCGGTAAGGTACTCGCCTTGCGCTGGGGATGGGAGAGTCCTCACTGAGTCGTGTGGTTAAGACTCACACCTCATTTTTACTTCACAGAGACAGGTTAAGTACAGGTGGAAGAAGTCTCGGTGGAACGAGGGTTGAGCAACACTTTCCAAGACCCACAACTTGTTCATGTGGGTGAATAAAGTGTAATTGTAATTTAATTTACTTTATTATTGTATCATAAAGTAAAGGGTAGACGTACCCAATTAGACTGTATTACTAAATCTTGAACTGTCAGCTTCACACACCTTAAAGATCAGGATTAATTATACTGCGATACAGGGCAAATTTGTTTTCAAAATATATATATACATATATCTGTTGCATGTGAATAGGATAGGCAGCATCTTCGAATGTATAGCGAGTACACATGTTATATATATTATGTTTGTTTTCCTATATCTATATCCTGAAGCGGCACTGGCCGTGGATTTGCTTGCCTAGGATAGGCCACCATTTCGGTGTAGCCATGGTATTATAATGCATGTGAATGTATTTTTCAATAATAACTATTCTGTCAATTAGGTGATAAGGCTTACAGGCATAGGGATATTCCATGTGTCTGTGCCGGTCACGGTCCTCTAAACGGGGGTCGTGACAGATTTGAGTAAATGGGCTTAGATTGGAATTATTGAAATTATATTGTTAAGATATTAGCTGAACAAGACCCGTGAAGAGCTGACCCGAGGTTACTAAGGTGGAACCTTGACGTTAACGTGTCGGGTCCTTGCTCGGATTGCGCAATTACACTTTAAGGGTGATATTGAGGACTCCAAACCTCTTCTTTTCAATCTTAAACACCCTAGAATAATTCTAAAAATGTTATCAAGCATCAAGAATTATTTTAGGTACTTTCTTGTTTCTCAAGGATGGAAACTTGCGGAACAATAAAGTCCAAATTTTAAAGTGGCAACTTTATTTCGTCGTAATTATTAGGAAACCTTAATTTAAAAGTATATTGAGGTTTAGTAACTCAAATGCAAGGCTCCAAAATCAATCCAAGGTGAGCGATAATTGTACAAAACCAAGTGTGAAGCACTTGAGACTCTCATGGAAGAGAGGGAAGACTGATAAGACCAAGAACTCGGTTCTTGGCAACATCTAGGTGCATTTTTAGGCACGAGCATATCATATGCATATGAGTTGCATATAGTTAAGATTGTTAACCACGTGAATGCAATTGTTAGGAAACCACGATTCGTTCGGAGTGGGAGTTACTCCAGGACAAACGCAAGGAAGTTGTCCAGGTGAGGGGTTTCCCATCCTTGCCCTACAGGGTTGATTGAGGATGTGGATGTGTGGTTTGCCTACTTGTAAGAATTATTTAGTGGTTAACATTCTATTGTTGTTCCGAAACTGATATATATGAAAGTATTTGTATATGTGTGCTTGACTACAGGTAAAGAGGTACTGGAGGGTATCCGTATGATGACATGAGATACGCCGAACAGTACAAGCAAGGGGTAAGTTGTTGATTGAGTCCAAGGTTTGGTTTTCCCTATTAATTAGAAACTCATTAAAGAAATCGTATAGAAGTTGTTAGTAAACGTCGACGTTTTATGGTAATTGAACTTAGGAAAGGCCTTAGAGCTAGGTTACGATTTAAACCAGGGTTTGGGTATTAAATAAGGATTAAAAAGATCTCATAAATTGATTAGTGAGTCATAGAGAGGTTCACATTACCTAGGTAAATTCAGTTTAGGATAGAAGTGGGTAGATAGAGTCAGAATCCCAGCTGAAGGCTCAGGAAGAGAAAGAAGTCAGAAAAGATTTGCCCGTTGAGGCCATTGCCCTAGCCTGGCACTAGGGTCAGTTAAAAGATTAAAAGATTTGTCCGTTGAGGCCATTGCCCTAGCCTGACACTAGGGTCAGTTAAAGATTAAAAGAAATTGCTCGTTGAGGCCATTGCCCTAGCCTGACACTAGGGTCAGTTAAGTGATTTATAGTTTTCAAATGATATGTTAAAAGTGATTGCTTGTTTATGAGAAGCATGGTAGAAAAGCATGATCCATAGGTTTATCTTTGATTTTAATGTTATATGAATATTGCCTTATCGTAATATAACATTTGATAAACTGGATTTTCATGCGCATGTGATTGTGGGTGTTTCCCTTTCCCTAGCTGTAGTGGTACCTGCCGCTACGCCGAGGATGGGAAGCTTCTCACTGAGTATGTTTGACTCAATCCCTCTGCTTCAATGTTTCAGATACAAGTATAGGGCAGGCATCGACGTCCGGACAGTGATACGGATATCAGACCATCCTTTACACACTAGTTCGCGTGGGTAGACACCCTTTTGTTATTTTGACTCTTTTGGTTGTGCATATTATAAGTTGTAAGGGTTGTGTATATATATTTACAGCTTTCGATATGTACCTACTCTATACTTGTCGGCTTCACATGTACTTAAAGACAGAGTCCAGTTTGGGGAAAAACTAGAATATATGTATGAGTATATAAGTTTCTGCATGTGAATAGGATAGATCGTACGCATATAGGCGCACGGTCAATATGATATGGATATATATATATTATGTGTGCTTGCTGCATAGATCGTACGTATTGAGATGTACGGTCAATATGATATTAATATTTACATTATGAGTGCTGATATATATATATCTATACACTGGGCTGAGCTAAAGCGGTATTGAGCGAACCGCGGATTGCAGGTTAATTAGGCCACCAGTGAGGTGTTGCCACTAGTATGATATATTGATTGTATAACAGGGTAGTTATAGTCATGTTTAAAGGATAAGGCTTACGGGTTTAGAGGTAAAAATCTATTCTCATGCCGGTCACATACTCCTGATTTGGGGCCGTGACATTTTCTCTTTATATATTTCATTTTTATTAGAGAATAAGATAACTATATACAAAAAATTGTGCCTATATCTAACTCTTAAATTTTTTTTTTTTCATTCTAAATGTTTTTTTTATTAATTTCGTTTTATAAGCCTTTGAAACTTTTTAAACTATAAATTTTAATCATGAATGTTATTAATATTATTCAAAAAGTAATTTAATTGTCTTTCCGTATATATATGATCAAACAATAAAAATTGGAGAGTCTAGATATAGAAATAAAATTGACCAAATAGATACTTTTTGTATGTTGTATCAATAATAATAATTATATATATATATATATTTTCATATTCAATATTCTTTAAAAGATTAAAAAAATAAACACAAGTATTATAAACATGGAGAAAAGTTCAGTATTATCGTACTACTGAACTTCGGTGCATCCCTCTAATCATGTAGTGCCATTTGTTAATATTAATAAAAAATTACATTAATAAGGACCCATCTTGAATGGATTAGGACCAACTAATTAGAGGGATGTACTGAAGTTCAGTACTATGTACTACTGAACATCAACTCTATAAACATATGTGTTTATGTGCGAACGACGGCACTCATTATCAACTTAGGATTCTTCTCCAAATTGTAACTTCTCCACAGGATCAATTCTCTCTTTATAACCTCACCATGAAAGCACCCTTAATAGTTTATGTAACATTCATATACACATTAGTGTGCTTAATAGTATATTATGGCACATTATGATGTCCTTAATGTTAATTACTCTATGTTTAGAGTCCTATAAATAGAAGGATATTATACACAAGGATGAATAATTATGAATAATAATTTTGTGCATCTCCCTTATATTTTTTTGGTAAGTCTCTAAATTCTTTGTTTTACTTTATTTCATAAATTTAAGGTTGCCTAGATTGGTGAGTTGTAAGCAATCCATTCAAAAACTACTATTGCCTAAAATAATGAATCATAAATTATATAGATTTAGGGCACGTTCTTTAGGCAGAAAGGGAAAAGGAAAAGGAAAGGGAAAGGGAATAGGTTTAATGTGTTTGGTAGTAAAAATTTAGAATGGAAATAGAATGTGAATGTATTAAAATTACCACTTTACCCCTTATATTAAAATAATAAAAAAAGGTTATGATTGCATCAAATCAAAGGGTATAATAGACATTTTGTTTTTTTTAATTTTTTAATACTGTCAAAAGAAAAAAAAAAGTAAAAGTAGGGCTCCACCTATTTTTTGTTTTTCATTCCTTACCTAAATCCAGCAACCGAACGATCACTTAAACATTAATCTAAATTTATATAAGAAATGTTTGTTGGGCTTGGCCCAAACTAGTTTTTGTGAGAGTACGATGTTTTTTGGGACTGAATTAGTGCCTAAGTTAGATATTAAATGTAGGCAAAAGTACATTTTCTGCCCCCAATGTTTGGGGGTCCTGTCACTTTCGCCTCTAACATTTTTTTGCTGCCAATTGTACCCTTAACGTTTTGTGTGTCTCCCAATGTCAGGCTTTTGGCTAACACCGTCAATTTTTAGACGATTTTTTTTTACGTGGCATCCTATGTGGCCAACAATTCTGACTGGACTTAATTTTTTTTCACACCAGCAATCCATTTTAGGGGTGCAATGGACCCCAAAAACTCAGTACATCTGTAAATCCAGTACACCAAAATACTCATTACATCAGTAAAATGGACCCCGAAAACTCAATATTATTGACGGCTGATGTGGAAAAAATTAAGTCTAGTCAGAATTGTTAGTCAAATAGGATGCCACATCATAAAAAACAGTCTTAAAATTGATGGTGTTAGCCAAAAGCCTAACATTGGGAGAAACACAAACGTTAGGGGTACAATTGACAGCGAAAAAATGTTAAGGGCAAAAGTGACAGAACCCTCAAATGTTGGGGGCAGGAAATGTACTTTTGCCTTAAATGTATGTTTGGATTGAGGATTAAGGAAGAGAAAAGACGGGAAGATCAAAGAATCAAGATATCTTTCCCTTGTTAGTGAAGATAAAAATTGGAGGGGAAGATAGTGGAAGATCAATCCTTAATCTTTCATTATCCTTTCCTTTCACAAATTAAAGATACTCCAACTTGGGTTATTTTGGAGGAGGTATCAACACCCAAATAAGTAGAAGACATATAAAAGGTTAACATTTCCTATCCTTCCCCTCCATTCTCTTGTAATCACTCCCCTTCCATTTTTTTCTTAATTTTCAAACAAATCCTAAAACAAGAAATCATATGGCCAGGCCCAATTGATAACCCATAGTTTTAGGGCAAGGTCCATACCAGAGACCAGTATTTGATCGCTGGCTCCACTCTGGTCTTATTTGATTATTTTTTTAGAACAATTATGTTTGTAAGTGTTTAAAAATCGGATCAAAAAAATTTTAGGTCATGGGATGACTGGTTTAATTGGTTGAAACTGTGGTTGAACCATATGATGTCATAAATATAAAAATAATTAAATAATTTTAATATCAACAATATATTATATACTATAAAAATTATATTTTTATTAATGCATTTTAAATATAATAAGTAATTTACATGATTCAGCTATATATGTATATATATAAATAATAGGCTCAAATAACAATTGAATCATTTATGTTATTTACACACCATATAAGTGACTTCATAATCATATAAAACTCAAAATTATAAGATACACAATGCATATAGTCAAATCTACTCCAAATGCTTTTTTCAATGTTGGTATGCATATTTATTTTGTCCAATAATGTTTTGCTGTTATTTCTCTCGTCTTATATATATATATATATATATATATATATATATATGTATGTATATTAAGAATTGAGGATATTTTTTTATAAGGAATTTAAGTCACAGCAGACTTGGCATAAATTCTTATCAAATTAGAGTATTAAGGTAAAATTCTCTCTTAATCTTACTAATATAATGTATGAAACTTAACAAAATTAAAATTTACAGTACTAGATGGCAATTCCAAACAGATAATAACCAAGCGATTTTTTATAAATCCAATATGAATAAAAAAATTTATTTGATATGTCGACGGATGATATTTATATCAAGAAAGAGATATATAAAAAAACCCGAATGCATAGAAAGTATTTTGATTGGAGATTTCTAATTTTCTCTAAAAAAATAAACTTAATTTGGGGCTCAGATCAATAGTGATTATTATTTTACATTTAATAAAAAATTCAACACATCCAATAAAAAACCATCCAAAAAGAATATTTTAAAAACTAAATTACGGGTTCTTTTACGTAGAAAAGGAAAAGGGAAAGGGAAAGAGAATGGGAATATATTTACTGTGTTTGGTAGTAAAAATTTGAAAATGAAAATGGAATAGGAATGTATTAAAATTATCATTTGACCTCGTATATTAAAATATTAAAAAGAGAAAGCTGTTATGACTGTGTCAAATCAAAGAGTATAATGGATATTTTGTATATATTTTTTTAAAAGTTGACACGAGTTTTTAAAATAGAAAATTAGTTTCCATCCAGTGGTGGGGCCCAGGTGGACCCCACCACTTTTTCCTTTCTATTCCCAAGTCTTTGCAAGCTAAAGAACACGGCCTACATAGTAGTAATATATAGCTTTATTTACTAATGTTGGATTGGTCCAAGTAGTAAGCATTTTGGTATTACTTAAACAAGGTTCTGAGTTTGAGATTTTGTGAATGTAACTATACTCGTTGGGAGACTCTCCCATCATAACTAGATGCACGATGCGAGTTGAGTCCAAATTAGTCCAAGCAGTACTTCAGACACCAGGCGAACAAAAAAACTTTATTTAATTAGGAAGCTAAGCAAATTGTTAATGTAGTTTTTTTTTCTGATAATAATTGTTAAAGTATTTAGAATCATAGTTATTAAAGACCCATTATTGTCCCCTTATTTTACCATGCAAATTAATTATTCTTTTCTAACCTTTTTATTATTTTTACCATTTTCTAATAATTTCTTCCATGGTTCTCTTCTTCTTCTTATTCTTCTTCTGAGTTGTGGCATTATTTAAGCCACATAAGCAGACTTATGAATTTGTGTAGACTTAAAAAAATTAAAGATATTTCTAATAGATAACTTTAATGAGTTGTGTGACACTATTTATGCTAACTTGTGAATTTGTGAGAGATTTGAGAAGTGAAAAATGCCTCCGTACATACAACTTAGTATCTTCTCTTCTTCTTCTTCTAAGGGACTTGAGAAGTAAAATAATTATAAAATTACTTTCTAATAGAAACTTAATTTGTATCTATTTGCTTCATTATATTGTCACACATCACAATGACTTTAGAAGTCCCCATGACAACAATATGCGATCGCACGCTGTAAATAACTATGGTTAATTAGAATATTTTGAAGAAATTACACTAAAATTACACGAAAGCGAATTACACCGGATCCAAATTTCGAAAGGAAAGTGAAAATTTAAATTAATGTTATTGTTTGTAACGTGCCACAACACAACACACACCCCTAAAAATTTCTCCCCTTTAGGACGCAACTTAAAAAGGCTTGAGATCTATTCAAAGAAAGCTTAGCCAGAATGTGAACAATATTTCTCCCCTTGACATTTATACACAACACCTTCTAAAAGGTCATATAGATTTCTTCAATCAGGATCTTCTCTTCTCATGTGAAAAAGTGAAAAAAAAATAACAGGATAGTATGTGAAGCTAGAGATAGACAACACTCGTATAGGCCTATCACTTGAACAAATTTGTGTCTATTTCTATTTTTATCTTCCAACCAGCTTTCTTCCATCTAGATGTCAAGACTCAATCAAGACCATTGTTTCACATCTGGATTATGAAGAGTGGGTCACTGAGTTGTTGTAATACCCGAAAATTTTCCAATTTACGTTAAGGTCCTAATTTAATTTTTATTTTAATTTGGAAGGAAAAGGAGAAAATTTTAAATAAATGAAATTTTATTTGGACCAAAATTAGGACTTAACGGGAAATATTGGGTGTAAGTTTATTAACCCCAAAGTCAATTTTAAATAAATAAATAATATATAAAATAAATATATATATAAATATATAATATATTAGGTAAATATATATATATATAATATATATATATATTGTTGGCAGAGGAGGGGGGGTCACGCACGTGACCCCCCATTTAAATAAAATTGGTCCTCATTCATTCTTGCATCCAGCCAAAGCGTGAAGCAGAACAATTGAGGACCAACGACGCCGAGGAGCCCAACGGGAAGGAGACGCGCACGGAGGCAAAACGGAGCTGTGACGCCACCGTTCGCCGGGACGAGGGCTGTCGACGGCGACGTTGGGCACCAGAGAAGGTGGTCCGGTGCGGGCTTCACGGAGGAGAGAGAGAGCTTGGTTAGAGAGAGAAACAAACGGGAATAGTGTTTTTCGCCGGGATCTCGCCGGATTTTGGCCGTTCCGAGCTCGGGGAAGGTGACTGGAGGCTTTCTCTACCCCGTACCATCACTCAATCCGATTGAATCGAGGTAAGAAGTCCCGAATCACTCAAACCCCGAATTTATCAATTTTAGGGATTTTTGAAAAAGTTCCAAATTGATATAATTGATTATTCTGAGTATGAATTGGATGTTATTGGGTTGTTTGGAGGTATATGGAAGCTTATATGTTGATAAAAAAATGGATGGATGTAGTTAGATGGGAAAAACCTAGACTAATGAACCTTTAATAGAGATAAATTGTGTATGGATTGAAATAGGATTGATTGGTATGTTGAATTGGTAATCTTGGATGGTAGTAATTGTTGTGATAGACAAGGGATCGAAGACCGAGTAGTTACGCCTTAACCGGAAGCTAGATTGTTAATAATAGAAATAAATGTTGGTTTAAGTAAGGAATTGGAGCTAAGTGGTGAATTAGGAATTTTGGTTAGACCGTGGTAGACGCCCGGGAATCAATTTAATTGGTGAGATTCATTAGTTGGGGAAAATCCCAATTCTTAAGTATATTCACCTACATGTGTTTGTGTGTGATAAAGAGTATAAGTGGAGTTGGGAAATTGGTAACCATGGACAATTGGAGACTATGAATAACATAGGCCAACAATTGAATGTGGGAATTATGAGAAGAATCACATATAGACACTTGTAGGAAAATGGATGAATTAGAGATTGCTAAACCAAGGGATGTTATTAGGATATGGATTAGAAATAAATTATAGACCCTAAATACTAGTTGGAAGAGTTTAAGTAATTAACTAGTTTATGAGAATTTTGGATTTCATGGGTATTGGGTTGATGTGTACAAGTAAGATATAAGTTCAAGTGTCTAAAACTACTCACTATGTGTGTGTAGGACATAACGAATTGACTGGAGCTTCGGGTACGCCGAGGGCCGATCAAGGAAAGCAAAGAGGTGAGGGGCTTTCCCATCCTTGCCCTCTTGTGGGTTGTATGAGGATGTGGAAAAAAATATGGTTTGTGTTACTTGCCTCTTTGTTAGGATATGTATGCTAGAAACATGCTATTGTTATTCCTAAATGTTATTATATGAAATTACATGTTATATGTGTATTTAATACATGTGAAACATTATGATGGCTTGGGAAGCCTTATATGGAAAAAGGGTTCTTGGAACCTAGAACGATATCGGGGGTAGGATCGAGTCTACGTTCGGTGTCTAAATTCCATGGTCCTAGAAACTCACAAGTTAAATGAAGTTGGAAACCTATTGTTTGATCTTGAAATTTTTGAAATAATCGAACTTAGGATGTTCTTCCTTGAACTATTTTCGAACTTGGGAAAGGGTATAAACTTATAAGTTTTTTTTCAAGAAAAGCAAAACCGAACTAGTAGGGGTTCATAGGAGTCATGTAGAGTCTATGATAAAAGAAGTGTCCATTTTAAATAAACCGGGTAGATCGAGTATGTTCTCGTGAAGTCGGACACCCAAGAGTCCAAAGTTTATGAGTTTGCCACTTTGTGGTTAAAGCTTTGGTTAGGCCAAAGTCACACGAGTCGCCGGCTATGTACCAAGTAGAGTCTTGGTGCCAGATATGTCTCAAGTAAAGTCTTGGGGCCAGGGGTTCCTAGAATGATCAACTAGGTTCCTAATCGCTCACGTGAGCTATGCCTTCGGGCCAGTTTACCTCATAACGGATGCCACTCACGTGAGTTATACCTTCGGGCCAGATTCTCTCCTAACGGAGATATGCCTTCGGGCCAGTTCTCTCCCCAAAGGGAGATATGCCTTCGGGCCAGTTTATGTTATTTTAAAACGATATATGATATTGGAAAGTGTTTGACGACATTGAACATGTGATATATATATGCCTAATTTTGTCAATACATGTGTTATATATGCTAAATGCATGATCACTTAAACATGAAAGGTTAAAAGAACTATTATATGTGCATGTGGATGTGACTGGCTCCCTTCCCCCAGTTGTAGTGGTACCCGCTACTACACCAAGGATGGGAGAGCCTCTCACTGAGTCCGTTTGACTCACCCCCCCAATTTTACATGTTACAGATACAGGTGTAGCGGGCACCGGACACGCGTCTACTTCCTCTCAAGGAGGCGGACATTCCTAGAGACCTCACGCATTGTTCGCGTGAGAGGTTTATCTTTTGATGTATACATTCTTTTGTTATATGTCACTGATGTATACATTATTTTGAGTATAGCCTTTGATGTATAGGCAATTGCTATATGTATAAATATATGTACAAATCTAGACTTGTCGGCTTCATACTGTTTAAAGATTAGGTCATGGATGGGAATATAGGATATATGATTATTATGATGAGTATGAATTGCTTCCGCATGTGAATAGGATAGGTCATACCCTATGGGGTGTGATCAATATGTAAATTATATATATATATGTGTGGTTGGTATGTGTTTGTTTGCAAATATATAAACCTGCATGTGAATAGGATAGATTACACGCATTGAGGCGTGTGATCAATATGTACATTTAAATGCGAGTGTGGATGCTCATATACAGGTGATTGAACAGGTTATATATATATTGTGTGCGAATAGGATAGATCATTCCCTTGTGGTTTGATCACTACGTATATACATATTTATGTGTGATTGCTTATGTGAATGGATGTATATATATACTTGAATTGGGCTGAAGCGGCAATGAGCGCCGTGGATTGCAGGTTATTTAGGCCACCATGAATGACGTGGCCAATATTTATTATGTGAATATTGTATGTTGTCTGTATAGCAGGGTAATTATTTTAAATGGTAATAGGGAAGGCTTATGGGTTTAGGGGTGAAATCCTACTCCCGTGCCGGTCACGGACTCCTAGAAATGGGGTCGTGACAAAGTTGGTATCAGAGGCAGGTTATTTTTAAATAGTATGAAGCCATAGGTATGACTGGGTGTCAGTTTACCCTTCTTTGTGTACCCGGGCACAACGTGGGAGTAAAAGGGCACTTGTGGGAATACCCAGGAAAAATGTGTCAATCCTTTCTTTCTACTCTCTTTGATATTTAAATATATCATTGTTATATGCATATTTATTAGGTGTGATCTTTGTGCAGTACAGGGATGCTGCCGACCACTAGGGAGGCTAGGAGGGGCGGTAGAGTCCCTGCACGTATAGATGAGGAGTCCGTTCGGGAGGAGAGAGTGCCTCCCAGGGGCCGAGCTAGAGGCCATGCTAGAGGCCGTGCTAGAGGCCGTGCTCGCGGTCGTGGTAGGACATAAGAAAGAGAAGTGCATAGGCAACAAAACCCAGAGCCACAGGTTGAGACGGGTGCTCCGTCGGTGGCTGAGATGTTGACTGCGGGATTTCAGGAATTGAGAGCCGAAATAACCCGCCAAATTCAACAAGAAGTCCGCCGTTTAGTTGTCGGCGAAGAAGAAGAGCAAGTGATATCGGTTGAACAGGAAACTGAAACAAGGGAGGAAGAACCTAGAAGGGATTGGCAACTAAGGGACGTACCCAGGAGACCGAGGGGAGTTCCGAGGGAATTGCCAATTACAAAATTCTTGAAGTTAAATCCGCCCACATTTTGCGGAACCGAAACCAAGGAGGACCCTCAACATTTCCTCCGTGATATAATCAGAATTGGGCAATTATTGAGGTGTCCAGGAGGAGAGATGGTGGAACTTGCCTCGTTTCAGTTAAGAGGCGCTGCACGGGTTTGGTTTGAATCAGTACAGAAGAGATATGCAAGGAGAGTTGCTCCTATGACCTGGGAAGATTTTCAGAGGGAATTCCTGGGTCGGTTTCTGTCTGAAGGAATGAAGTATGCCAAGCGTCAACAGTTCGAAGACTTGTGGATGATGCCGAATATGTCTGTGACCGAGTTTGAACTGCAGTACACAGAGCTAGCTCAATACGCTCCTGAATTAGTTCCTGATGAGAGGGAATTGGTCAAGAGGTTCATTCACAGACTGGTAGAGCCGTTGTTCGTAGTGCTACTACCCCAGTGTAATCAATTTGAAACTTTAGCACAGGCTGCGGATTGTGCAAGAGTGATCGAAAATAGAAAGAAGTTTGGGACGTCGGCGAATCCCAAGAATAAATTATTGATGGGCAATGAGGGCCAAGGGTGGAAGAAGAAGCAAAAGACAGCTGGTAATTCTGGTATAGTTTCAAATTATGCAGGACAAGTTGGTGGGCAGTCTGCTATTACCACCACAAATTCTGGGAAGAGTAACACCCAAGGTGGACAGAGAGTACAAGGCAGTAAAAACACCGGTGACACATGGCCTCAATGTGCAATCTGCAACAGACGTCATTTTGGTGTATGCCGGAAATTGACCGGTGCATGCTACACTTGTGGCGAAGTGGGCCACATGTCTAGGGAGTGTCCTAAGCGGAGGGAAGGTACAAGTGTGAGGAGTAAACCGACTCCGAGAAGTACTCCTATTCCAGCCCCACCGGTGAGAGCCGTGCCACCACATACAACCAACACGGGTGCAATTAGAGGTCGTGGTGCGGGTAACAGTGGTAGAGGTACAGGGGCAGTGAGTGGCGGTCAAGCCAGAGTATTCGCACTTTCTCAGCAGGACGCTCATGCATCCAATGCAGTGGTCACAGGTACTCTACTTGTTTGTTCTCTTGAAGCAAAAGTGTTGTTTGATTCTGGTTCTACTCATTCATACGTGTCGCATGAATTTGCCTCTAAATTCAAGAGAAGTCCATCTAGAATGGAAGAGATAGTATTAGTATCTACTCCGATGGGAGATTCGGTACAAGTTGAGTATGTGCATAAATCCTGTGTGGTGGAGGTCGATGGTCATGAGACTATAGTAGACCTTCGTCTTTTAGTTATGGTTGATTTAGATGTAATTCTGGGAATGGACTGGTTGGCATCTTGTCATGCGGTGGTGGATTGTAGAGCTAAGTGTCTAAAATTTAGCATGCCGAATGAAGAACCTTTTGTGATAAGGGGCGACGGAGCCGCTCCGTACCCAAGCTTGATTTCAGCTATCAAGGCATTCAAGCTACTTGAAAAATGGTGCAAAGGGTACTTGGCCTTTGTGAGAGACACTACGAAAGAAGTGGTTTCACCGAATCAAGTACCGGTGGTGCGTGAGTTCTTAGATGTATTTCCGGAAGAATTGCCGGGGTTGCCTCCCGATCGGGAAATTGAATTTGAAATTGAATTGCAACCCGGTACTCAACCTATATCCACACCACCTTATCGTATGGCTCCGAAGGAATTGAAGGAGTTACATACTCAGTTGCAGGAGTTGCTTGACAAGGGCTTTATTCGGCCTAGTTTTTCTCCTTGGGGTGCGCCGGTCCTTTTTGTGAAGAAGAAGGACGGATCCTTGCGGTTGTGTATCGATTACCGAAAGTTAAATAAGGTGACGATCCGCAACCAATACCCACTTCCGAGGATAGATGACTTGTTTGATCAATTACAAGGTGCAAAGCGGTTTTCTAAAATTGATTTGCGATCTGGGTATCACCAACTCAAGATTCGAGAATCAGACGTACCTAAGACTGCTTTCCGAACCCGATATGGACATTACGAGTTTTTGGTGATGTCTTTTGGATTGACCAATGCTCCTGCAGCGTTTATGGATATGATGAACAGGGTCTTCAAACCTTTCTTAGATCAATTTGTCATTGTCTTTATTGATGACATCTTGGTCTATTCGAAAAATTCAGAAGAGCACGCTGAACACTTAAGGTTGGCCTTGCAAAGGTTGAGGGAGAAGGAGTTGTATGCCAAGTTCTCCAAATGCGAATTTTGGCTTGATAGAGTTGCCTTTTTGGGTCACGTGGTATCATCAGAGGGAATCCATGTTGATCCAAGTAAGGTGGAGGCGGTAAAGAATTGGTCCCAACCTACCTCAGTTATAGAAATCTGTAGCTTTTTGGGTTTGGCGGGCTATTACAGGAGATTCGTGCAAGATTTTTCTAAGGTGGCTGCGCCATTGACCAAATTGACACAAAAAGGGGTGAAGTTTGTATGGGATGAGAAATGTGAGCACAGTTTTCAGAAGTTGAAGGAAAGCCTCACTACCGCTCCAGTGTTAGCACTTCCTGAAGGCACTGGAGGGTATGTGGTGTATTGCGATGCATCAAGGATCGGGTTGGGGTGTGTATTAATGCAACACGGCAAAGTGATTGCGTATGCCTCGAGACAGTTGAGGAAACATGAGAAGAATTACCCGACTCATGATCTTGAGATGGCCGCGGTGGTATTTGCCTTAAAAATATGGAGGCATTACCTATACGGAGAGACTTGTGAAATTTATACAGATCACAAGAGTCTCAAATACATCTTCGAGCAGAAAGATTTAAACTTGAGACAACGTCGATGGCTAGAGTTGTTAAAAGATTATGACTGCACGATTTTGTACCATCCAGGAAAGGCTAATGTGGTAGCTGATGCTCTGAGTCGGAAATCCATGGGTAGTCTTGCCCATATAAGTGAAGAGAGGAGACCGTTGATTAAGGAACTCCATGAGTTAGAACAAACCGGGAATCGGTTTGAGATTGGAAGTTCAAATTCATTGTTGGCTCATCTAGAAGCTAAATCCTCTTTGGTAGAAGAGGTGAAGTCTAAACAGGATGAAGATGCCGACCTCAGACAGATTAAGAATACAGTAATCGAAGAGAAAAGGGAGGACCTCCGATTCTCTATTGATGATTTCGGGGTACTTCGCTTGGAGGGACGGTTGTGTGTTCCGATGGTGGACAATTTGAAAGAGAGGATTCTTGAAGAAGCACACCGGACCGCTTATACCATCCACCCGGGAGCTAACAAGATGTATCATGATTTGAAACAATTGTATTGGTGGAATGGTATGAAAAGAGATGTTGCAGACTATGTGGCTAGATGTTTAGTATGTCAGCAGGTTAAGGCTGAACACCAGAAACCCGCCGGGATGTTACAACAAATAGAAATACCAGAATGGAAATGGGAGAGGATCACAATGGATTTTGTTACAGGGTTGCCTAGATCACAGCGTGGGTTTGATTCAGTTTGGGTAATAGTGGACCGTATGACCAAGTCTGCCCACTTTCTGCCAGTTAAGACCACTTATAGTGTGAGTCAGTATGCGCAGCTCTATCTATCAGAGATCGTCAGACTACACGGGATACCAGTATCCATAATATCGGATAGAGGGCCACAGTTCACTTCCAGGTTTTGGAAGTCTATGCAGGAAGTGTTGGGGACTAGAGTTGATTTGAGCACCGCTTTTCACCCACAGACAGATGGGCAATCAGAGAGAATTATTCAAATTCTGGAAGACATGCTTAGAGCGTGTATTATGGATTTCGGCGGAAGTTGGGAAAAGTATTTACCTCTAGCTGAGTTTGCATATAATAACAGTTACCAAGCGAGTATTCAAATGGCACCTTTCGAGGCTCTTTATGGTCGAAGGTGTCGATCCCCGATTGGTTGGTTCGAGGTCGGAGAAGCTAGCTTAGTCGGGCCGGAACTGTTACAAGATGCCTTGAAAAAGGTAAAAGAAATAAGGGAGAGGTTGTTAACGGCTCAAAGTAGACAGAAGTCATATGCTGACAACCGAAGAAGAGAATTGGAATTCGCTGTGGGTGAGCTAGTATTCTTGAAAATTTCACCAATGAAGGGCGTAATGAGGTTTGGCAAGAAGGGCAAGCTAAGTCCAAGGTATATTGGACCATTTGAGATACTAGAGCGTGTGGGGAATGTTGCCTACCGCCTTCAATTGCCGGCGGAACTAGAAGGAGTTCATCCAGTATTTCATGTATCAATGCTTCGCAAGTACTTGCCAGATCCTTCTCATGTGATCCAACCCCAAGAAGTACAACTAACCGAAGATTTGACGTATGAGGAGATACCAGTGGAAATCTTAGATCGTCAATTGAAGAAGTTGAGATCGAAAGAAATACCATTGGTGAAAGTTCTGTGGAGAAATCACTCGACCGAGGAAGCTACGTGGGAAGTCGAGGCTGATATGCGCAGGACGTATCCTCATCTATTTGAAAACTAAGGTTAGTATGTGATTGAAATTCGGGGACCGAATTTCTTAAGAGGGGAAGATTGTAATACCCGAAAATTTTCCAATTTACGTTAAGGTCCTAATTTAATTTTTATTTTAATTTGGAAGGAAAAGGAGAAAATTTTAAATAAATGAAATTTTATTTGGACCAAAATTAGGACTTAACGGGAAATATTGGGTGTAAGTTTATTAACCCCAAAGTCAATTTTAAATAAATAAATAATATATAAAATAAATATATATATAAATATATAATATATTAGGTAAATATATATATATATATAATATATATATATATATATATTGTTGGCAGAGGAGGGGGGGTCACGCACGTGACCCCCCATTTAAATAAAATTGGTCCTCATTCATTCTTGCATCCAGCCAAAGCGTGAAGCAGAACAATTGAGGACAAAGACGCCGAGGAGCCCAACGGGAAGGAGACGCGCGCGGAGGCAAAACGGAGCTGTGACGCCGCCGTTCGCCGGGACGAGGGCTGTCGACGGCGACGTTGGGCACCGGAGAAGGTGGTCCGGTGCGGGCTTCACGGAGGAGAGAGAGAGAGCTTGGTTAGAGAGAGAAACAAACGGGAATAGTGTTTTTCGCCGGGATCTCGCCGGATTTTGGCCGTTCTGAGCTCGGGGAAGGTGACTGGAGGCTTTCTCTACCCCGTACCATCACTCAATCCGATTGAATCGAGGTAAGAAGTCCCGAATCACTCAAACCCCGAATTTATCAATTTTAGGGATTTTTGGAAAAGTTCCAAATTGATATAATTGATTATTCTGAGTATGAATTGGATGTTATTGGGTTGTTTGGAGGTATATGGAAGCTTATATGTTGATAAAAAAATGGATGGATGTAGTTAGATGGGAAAAACCTAGACTAATGAACCTTTAATAGAGATAAATTGTGTATGGATTGAAATAGGATTGATTGGTATGTTGAATTGGTAATCTTGGATGGTAGTAATTGTTGTGATAGACAAGGGATCGAAGACCGAGTAGTTACGCCTTAACCGGAAGCTAGATTGTTAATAATAGAAATAAATGTTGGTTTAAGTAAGGAATTGGAGCTAAGTGGTGAATTAGGAATTTTGGTTAGACCGTGATAGACGCCCGGGAATCAATTTAATTGGTGAGATTCATTAGTTGGGGAAAATCCCAATTCTTAAGTATATTCACCTACATGTGTTCGTGTGTGATAAAGAGTATAAGTGGAGTTGGGAAATTGGTAACCATGGACAATTGGAGACTATGAATAACATAGGCCAACAATTGAATGTGGGAATTATGAGAAGAATCACATATAGACACTTGTAGGAAAATGGATGAATTAGAGATTGCTAAACCAAGGGATGTTATTAGGATATGGATTAGAAATAAATTATAGACCCTAAATACTAGTTGGAAGAGTTTAAGTAATTAACTAGTTTATGAGAATTTTGGATTTCATGGGTATTGGGTTGATGTGTACAAGTAAGATATAAGTTCAAGTGTCTAAAACTACTCACTATGTGTGTGTAGGACATAACGAATTGACTGGAGCTTCGGGTACACCGAGGGCCGATCAAGGAAAGCAAAGAGGTGAGGGGCTTTCCCATCCTTGCCCTCTTGTGGGTTGTATGAGGATGTGGAAAAAAATATGGTTTGTGTTACTTGCCTCTTTGTTAGGATATGTATGCTAGAAACATGCTATTGTTATTCCTAAATGTTATTATATGAAATTACATGTTATATGTGTATTTAATACATGTGAAACATTATGATGGCTTGGGAAGCCTTATATGGAAAAAGGGTTCTTGGAACCTAGAACGATATCGGGGGTAGGATCGAGTCTACGTTCGGTGTCTAAATTCCATGGTCCTAGAAACTCACAAGTTAAATGAAGTTGGAAACCTATTGTTTGATCTTGAAATTTTTGAAATAATCGAACTTAGGATGTTCTTCCTTGAACTATTTTCGAACTTGGGAAAGGGTATAAACTTATAAGTTTTTTTTCAAGAAAAGCAAAACCGAACTAGTAGGGGTTCATAGGAGTCATGTAGAGTCTATGATAAAAGAAGTGTCCATTTTAAATAAACCGGGTAGATCGAGTATGTCCTCGTGAAGTCGGACACCCAAGAGTCCAAAGTTTATGAGTTTGCCACTTTGTGGTTAAAGCTTTGGTTAGGCCAAAGTCACACGAGTCGCCGGCTATGTACCAAGTAGAGTCTTGGTGCCAGATATGTCTCAAGTAAAGTCTTGGGGCCAGGGGTTCCTAGAATGATCAACTAGGTTCCTAACCGCTCACGTGAGCTATGCCTTCGGGCCAGTTTACCTCATAACGGATGCCACTCACGTGAGTTATGCCTTCGGGCCAGATTCTCTCCTAACGGAGATATGCCTTCGGGCCAGTTCTCTCCCCAAAGGGAGATATGCCTTCGGGCCAGTTTATGTTATTTTAAAACGATATATGATATTGGAAAGTGTTTGACGACATTGAACATGTGATATATATATGCCTAATTTTGTCAATACATGTGTTATATATGTTAAATGCATGATCACTTAAATATGAAAGGTTAAAAGAACTATTATATGTGCATGTGGATGTGACTGGCTCCCTTCCCCCAGTTGTAGTGGTACCCGCTACTACACCAAGGATGGGAGAGCCTCTCACTGAGTCCGTTTGACTCACCCCCCCCCAATTTTACATGTTACAGATACAGGTGTAGCGGGCACCGGACACGCGTCTACTTCCTCTCAAGGAGGCGGACATTCCTAGAGACCTCACGCATTGTTCGCGTGAGAGGTTTATCTTTTGATGTATACATTCTTTTGTTATATGTCACTGATGTATACATTATTTTGAGTATAGCCTTTGATGTATAGGCAATTGCTATATGTATAAATATATGTACAAATCTAGACTTGTCGGCTTCATACTGTTTAAAGATTAGGTCATGGATGGGAATATAGGATATATGATTATTATGATGAGTATGAATTGCTTCCGCATGTGAATAGGATAGGTCATACCCTATGGGGTGTGATCAATATGTAAATTATATATATATATGTGTGGTTGGTATGTGTTTGTTTGCAAATATATAAACCTGCATGTGAATAGGATAGATTACACGCATTGAGGCGTGTGATCAATATGTACATTTAAATGCGAGTGTGGATGCTCATATACAGGTGATTGAACAGGTTATATATATATTGTGTGCGAATAGGATAGATCATTCCCTTGTGGTTTGATCACTACGTATATACATATTTATGTGTGATTGCTTATGTGAATGGATGTATATATATACTTGAATTGGGCTGAAGCGGCAATGAGCGCCGTGGATTGCAGGTTATTTAGGCCACCATGAATGACGTGGCCAATATTTATTATGTGAATATTGTATGTTGTCTGTATAGCAGGGTAATTATTTTAAATGGTAATAGGGAAGGCTTACGGGTTTAGGGGTGAAATCCTACTCCCGTGCCGGTCACGGACTCCTAGAAATGGGGTCGTGACAGTTGTCATCATCTAATTAAACTCATATCAAAAGCTCTTACATAGTCCAGAACGATATGAGGAAATAACTGAAAGGAAAGAGATAATAGCAAGCTTTATTCTTTGAACTCATGACCTCCAGGTCACATAACAGCAACCCGTTGTTCCATGACTTACCTTGAGAGGCAGCTTATATATCAGAGTACAAATTACTCAGCATTATCCAGTAAAACATGGAAACCAGACTAGATTAATTATTCAGCAAAAAACAAGAAAGGATTATATTCATTAAGGAATGCAACTAAAGAAACAACTGACGTATTCAGAAACGTTTTGGTAAGTAATGTACAATCTAGATCTTAAATTACATGGCATGTGACTGCCAGAACTAGGATGACTGAAACCCTTTTATCTTCTGATGCAGGTGATTAAAACAAGAAGAGCTATTGGGTACAGAAGTAATTAAAAAGAGAACTTAGCTAAAGTTCTTTACTTGTTTACTATCAAATTTCCTGATAAAAACATATCATGGAGAAACTTTCTTAAAAGACCAAATCACGTATTGCCGAGCCACAAAAAATTTCTACTAGTCATGTTTTTTATTGAAAAACGTGATAGCAAACAACCTAAAAAGTGTACCAAATCTTTCCTCAATTAATTCCTTGTCTCAACTCAGAGCAGCAGGTGCTTGCTTTTCCTATTCAGGGCCTTTGCCATCACTTTCCTGCCCCCCTTTGTATCCATTCTGCAAAAACTTGTGCTCTGAGGGTAAATTCTTCTTGGCTTTCCGGCTACCTTCGATCTTCCATAGGTCCCAAACCCGAGTTTTTGGTGGGGGTGATGTATCTGCAATTTGTGCAATTAATCCTGGCTTTCCATCATCAATAACTCCATCAATTAAACCATATTCCTTAGCTTCCCAAGGATTCATAAAATTATCACGGTCTGTGTCCACTTCAATCTGCAGATTAAAGGAAATAAGTGGGTGGAATATATATATATATATATATGATATAGGACAAAATCACAAATAAGATGGGGAGGTTGATGTCTAACCTGCTTAAGAGACTTCCCAGTAGCTCTTGATAGTATCTTGTTTATCTTAATCTTGTGATATGCCATTTCTCTTATACGTATGCTCATTTCTGTAGCCTGTAATTACATTTAACCATTCAGTGGTATATAAAAGAATGTTTTGGCTCAGTTACTAGAAGAAGAACCTCTTCTACAAAAGCCATTTTTGATTAACATAAAACACACAGTGTGTGTAATACCCGAGAATATTCTAATTGGCATCATTAATTAAATTAAATTAATTAAGTTAAAAGTGGAAAATGAGATAAAAATAGACACCTATCCAATTACTTATTATGTTGTAAATATAAAGCATTTTTAAATCCTAATTTTTTTCATATTTTTATTTATTACCATTATATCAGATTTCCTTTTTTTTTTCTTTTTGTAATATATATATATATATATATATATATTAATTTATTATATATATATATATATATATATATATATATATTAATTTATTATATATATATATATATATATATATATATATATTATATAAGTAAAGAAAAGGATAAGTAAAAGAAAGAGGAAAGAAAATCAGAAGGGGGAGGCGGTCGAGAAAAGAGAAGGACGGAGAGAGAGCCGAGAGAGGTGGAGAGCGGACGGAGAAACGCACGGAGGAAGGGAGTTCACGAGCTGGGGGTGGCCGGACGTGCGAGGAAGCCGGCCGGAATTCGTCGCCGTCACTGTGTGCTGGAGAGAGAGAGTTACGGGTTAGAGAGAGAAAGTAAAGGGAGAGAGTTTCCACGCCGGAAAACTCGCCGAAAAACGCCGTCTCTTCACCGGGAAAGGTAGCTAGGAGTCTCCTCTACTCCATATCGTCCTTCTAACCGGTTGAATCGAGGTGAGAAGTCCCGAAACTCTCAAACCCCAATTTTATCAATTTTAGGGATTTTTGGAAAGACCCCAATTGATTCAATCTGAGTATTCTGGGTCCTAAATTGAAGTATTTGCATGTTAGGAAGTGAGTTGGAAGCTTAAGGAACCGGAACCAAATTGATGGAATTTATCCGGGTTGGAAAAAGTGTAGGAAAATGTGGTTGTTAAGGTTTAAGGGTGGTGTGGACTGATTGGGGGTGCATTAATAGGTGGAAATTGTGATTATATAATTGTTAAAATTATTGGAATGTACGAGGGATTAAAACCCGAGTAATTCTCGTCTCACCCGGAACCCGGTTCGGGGAAAAAGAGACAATTTTCTAATTTTACGCGTATCTGGATATGTGTATTCATGTGTAAGTAAAGTGTTGAAGGTTATTTTGGTAAATGGAAATCTTGGACAAGTAGAATTTATGACTCTCTTGAACCATAAATTCAAGACTTGGGTAATGGGAATTTCATATGGACACATAGAGGTGGAATTGGGTAATTTGGCATTCCCAAATCAAGGCTTCCGAATAGTGTGATTAAGCAAAGGTTGAACACGAATAGAAGCATGCTAGGTGTTCCGAAAACTAGTTGAGGGCATCCCAAGCCAACAACTAGTCTAAGGAATTAATTGGAGAGAACATGAGCATTAGCGTTACATGTACACGATAGTGGCTAAATTTCAAGTTTCGGAATCTCTCAAGCATATGTGTATAGGGCACCATACAGTGAGTGGACCTTCGGGCACACCGAGAGCGGATCAGAGGGGCCAACCAGGTGAGGGGCTTTTCCATCCTTGTCCTATAGGGTTGACTGCGGATATGGATATATGTTTTGCCTTCTTGCCTACTTGTAGGAATCATATAATACATAGCATGCTATTGTTGTTCCTAAATTGTAATATATGTGATAACGTGATATATGTGTATATGTGAACTGTGAAAGCAATAGGTGGCTCAAGGAGCCTTATACGGAATGAAGGTCCTCGGGACCTATATAAGATCAGGGGTAGGATTGAGTCAATTTTGTTTGTGAGGGTCTTGTGGTACTAGAAACTAACCTTATTGATTATTATCTGAAAAGTGTGGTGGTGTATGTAAGCTCTTAAAGAAAATGAACATAGGTGACCTTGTTTTAAACCGAGGGATTCCGGATTAGAAAACCACTTGGAAATTTAGAATTTCCTAAGAAGAAGTAAAATAAATAAGTAGTGGTCCATAGGGGTCATTTATGGTACAACGCGGGGATCGAGTCTATCACGGGTGGTCCGGGTAGATTGAGTCTGTTATCTTGAGTCAAACTCTCAGAAATACAAAGTATATTAGTACACCACATTGTGGCTATTGCCTTGGGTAAACCGAGGTCAGGTGAGTCGCCGGCTATGCTCCAAGTGAAGTCTTGGGGTCAGATTATTGTTCCAAGTAAAGTCTTGGGGCCAGGGGTTCCTAGAATGATCAACTAGGTTCCCATATCGGTCACGTGAGATATTGCCTTCGGGCTAGATTCTCTCCTAACGGAGATATGCCTTCGGGCCAGTTTACGATTACGGTTATTTGAACATGGACATCCACATGAAGTTATATGTTAAATTGTGATATGATGTATGTATGAATTTAAACGTATGTATAACCATGCCTTAAATTCTTTATTGTGAATATGATTATGCTAATTGCCTGACCACTTAATATATGGAGATTCAAAATCTGTTATATGCGTATGTGATTGTGATTGGTTCTCTTCCCCCAGTTGTAGTGGTACCCGCTACTACACTAGGGATGGGAGAGCCTCTCACTGAGTCTGTTTGACTCACCCCAAATTTTAAATGTTACAGACACAGGTGGTATAGGCATCGGGGGCGCTTCCACTTCATCTCAGGGAGGCGGACAGACTTAGAGACCGCACGCATTGTTCGTGTGGGTAGTATAGATATATGTATTTTGTCAGGATATATATATGTATTTGATTCTTTTGGTATAGCATTATTTTGTACAGTTGCTATATATATACATGTATATGTCACACTCTAGAATTGTCGGCTTCATACAGGTTAAAGATTGGTCTTGTTGTTGGGAATATAGGTTATGATATGATGAATATCATGTGTGTATATATATATATATATATATCGATGTGACTTCCGCATGTGAATAGGATAGATCACACGCATTGAGGTGTGTTATCAATATGTAAATTATATGCAGGTGTGTGATTGAATATATATACTTGACTGTACACAGGAATTCTGCATGTGAATAAGATAGATCATCCGCCCTTAAGAGCGTGATCAATATGTATATTATATGTACGTGTGATTGATTATGTGTATATGTATAGATTGAAGCGGCGTTGAGCGAGCCGTGGATTGCATGCTACTTAGGTCACCGGATAGGGATGACCATATATACTATATATTGTTTGCATTAGAAATGGGTAGTTATGCATATATAAAACTGTCAATCAGGGATTAGAGGCTTACGGGATAGGAGAAATCCTACCTCCCGTGCCGGTCACGAACGCCCGATAGGGGGTCGTGACAGTGTGATCACTCTTTCAACACATTACTCCTCGCATACCAACCACACCAGAAATCATGGATTCAAAAAGATGCTCAATTATAAGAATTTGTGGTGAAATGCTCTGTACTTCTGTCAACTAAGAAATGACTATCAGGGCCCATTTGTGCAATATCTTTACCATATCTGCTTTATGCAAGAATATTATTATTAGCTTATTTTTCTTGCTAAACCAATTACATCAAATTTGTGCCACACTACCAAATATACCAAGAACAAATGCTGGCCAGTCTTTGATTTTCATTTTTCAAGATCGTGAATTCATGACGTCGCCCTATCTATAATCAGCTACATTTATAAAACAAATCTAAAACCTAAGCAACAAGGCGCATGAAAATAGTAAAAGAGGGTCAACTGAAAATATAATAAGCATTTGGAGCGATCTAAGGTCGCATACTTATACCTAACTAGTAACAACAAAACAAACTTTAGATAATCAAAGGTGATAAACTATAAAGCTTGAACACGCCTATTTTCAGGTGTATCAACAAGCTGTACACTAATAATGCCTCAAGACACAGTTAACAAGGGTCTGATAGACATATATAAGGCTCAAGTTCAAATATATGTATATATATATAAACTTTTTGGCTTGTACATGCTCTAAACATAACTAGGCATCATGTTTGACTTGGCTCAAACACAAATGGCCCATAAAAAGAGGAAAAACAACCAAGAACAGGGAGAATGAAAAGGCTGGAAACCCCATCTTGGAGAGATAATTAAAGTTCTATCATCATTTTTTTTTCTTCTTGTACATTAATCATTTGAATTATATAGTTTAATATCTTTTTATTTAGCAGATGATTTTAGTAAATAATACAGCATGATATTTAAGATATAGGATTATATCAATTATGTTGTGTATAGAATTATATCGCCAATGCAAAGATATTGCTGAAGGTCACATTAAGTTTTGTAGATGACACATGAAAAGATTATATATATGACATTTATATTTGTTTAAGTTTGATGTGTCTGTGTCATGTCCCATGTCCATCTTCATTGATGATGACTATAAGACTCCTAGATAATATAACTCCCAACCTGTAACACACCTGCATAATTTATAACACTTATCCGAAAAGAATTGATAAGCCTTTAAACACCTCATATCCTCATTCTATCACTACTTGATAGGATAAAATAATTACAAAAGAACCATAGTAATTTAGGTGAAATACTAGATACGCCATTTGGGCATTAGATTTCCAACTTTCAAGCAATTTTAAGGTGTAAATCCAACCAAACTGATTTTCAAGATCTTTTCTGATTTCAATAAAAATGAGAGTAGAAAAGATGTACTTACTTTTCCACCTACAGTTCCAAGAGGCTGATGGATCATGACTTTTGCATTTGGCAAGCAAAATCTCTTCCCTTTTGAACCAGAAGCAAGTATAAATGCACCCATAGATGCAGCAAGCCCCAGGCAAATGGTTGAAACATCTGCCTTGCATAACTTCATTGCATCATAAATTCCCATTCCTGCATGTTGTGGTAAATTAAAACATAGAATTCTTACCGGAAGAAATCCTAGATGCATTTCAGATTTATTAAACTGAAAATATTGCCCCCATAATTCATTTAGTTGTATCTGTTATATATTTATATGTAACAGATTTTACATTCATTTATAACAAGACATCCAGGGGGTTAACAGCTATGATTTTCTCCCTTACAAGACCCTTCTTTTGTCCAGGTAAGATCTGATTTTAAATTCTGATTTTTTATAGAATAAGTGAAAGAAAATGGTTTTCCTTTAAAGCATGACCAGTCTGCCTCTTCAAACAGAATTGAGAATAAGTGATATAATGATGGAACTCAAGTGATTTGGGGAACCCTCCCTTAAAAGCTAGCTGTTAAGGGGGAAGAACCCCATTGAGCATCCCATTTTGCCCGATGTGGGACTTGGGTACTACCCCATCCCCATCATAGCACTGCCTGTGAAGAGCCGACGTCCCGGCGGCTACCCTCTACGACACTTCACTCAGCGTTACTTCAGTCTACCGCGGTCAGCCCCTCCACTGGTCAGAACCCTCTGCAGGTTGCCCTCTACGTGCCGTCGACAAATCAGTCCTGATACCAAATGATGGAACTCAAGTGACTTAATTTCAAATAGAAACTTAATTTGTATCTATAATTAATTTGTTTGCTTCAATATATTGTCACACATCGCAATGACTTTAGAAGTCCTTGTCACAACAATACCACTATGAATAACCATGGTGAATTAGAATAATATAAATATTTCACTATTCTTTTAGATGAGGAAAGCAAACAAATTCACAATAATTCAAATCAAAAGTACTTAATTAAGACATAGATATTACATATTCTGAAACTCATTCTGATCATATACCTGCAGAAAGCTAAAAATTACATAATAGCAAATTAACTAGTCTATATATATATATATATATATATATATATATATATATATATATATCAAGAGTAATTTTTATACATAAATCTATAAAAGAAAGCAAGAAAAAACACTTCATATCACTTTCTTCAATAGCCTCACTTCAATTCTCAGAGATTATATATAATAAGCTTACCAAAGCTCTCTCCTCTCTTCTCCTGCATGCACCCGCCACAAGCAAATATAAATGTAAGCTCATTTTGTGTCTATTCTCTCTATTTTACAATAACAATATAATTAATTATTCTTTTATGAATAATAATTAAATCGCAAAGAAAAAACAAATTAATTTTATTTTTTTACCATGTTATTACTTATCGAGAACAATCAACCCATTTTTCTCCCTTGCAGCTATAACTTCGAGCCGGGTAGAATACATTTTTCCTTCTAGGTCATAGTAGTACTACAAAACCATCTAGAAAGTTAATTTTCCATGAATTCGATCATCAAACCCTACGTTGGCAAATCAAGCAAAAAATTAAGGGCAAGTTGTGAAATTAATCATCAAATTAATTAATCTAGAAAAATAGAGAAAAAAACAAATCAATCAAAGGACAAATCGATCTTTTAATAAGAGCTCGACCTCTCTGTACCAAATCATTTTTTTAATCATCAGATAATTATTTTTTGAAGATTTGTATATGAAAAAACCCTACCATGTAGACTCTTCCATGTTCCATGATGCGTTCCTTGGCGACCCAACCAAGGAGCAACCAGCTTGGTCGAGGGAATGAAGGTCGTGAAAATACGAGATGGCGCCTGGGTGGATGCACGTGCGAGGGCGTTTGGAGATGATCGCAAGAGTCACCAACGAGACCGGCGAAGTTATCACAGTCACCATCCTTTTGTTTCTCCTTTGTTCATCGTTGTTGTCATTGTTGTTCTGGTCACCACCAGCTGCTGCAATAAAAGCCATTCTTGAGTTCTCTTTAGTCTTCACACAGGGAGAGAGAGAGAGAGAGGGAGAGAAATGAAGTATAATCTTATGTTTAGCTTCCTTATATGATTAAATTAATGTCTCCTTTGTGATATATATATATAGAATATCTTGATATATATTTATACATCAAATTTGTGGAGTTAATTCACTATTTATTTGTTTGAGGGCCACTCCATGAAAAATTGTTTTCTACTTTGCCCTTATTCGAAGTTAAATATATACAAGGATAAGACTTGTATGCACACAATTCTTTATTATTTTGTTATCAGATTCTCTAATCAAAGTAAAATATGTGAAATTTTGTGTTTAATAAAGAATCATACTTGTATAAATATACACGACCTTCATTGCCCCAACTATGGCCGGGGCAATGAAAGTCATGAAAATACGAGATGGCGCCTGGGTGGATGCGCGAGCGAGAGCGTTTGGAGATGATCGCAAGAGTTGCCAATGAGACCGGCGAAGTTATCATTGTTATCGTTGTTGTTTTGGTCGCCACCAGCTGTTGCAGTAGACGCCATTGTTGAGTTCTCTTTAGTCTTCACACACAGAGAGAGAGATAGAGAGAGAGAGAGAGAGAGAAAGAAAGAGATAGAGAGAGAGAGAGAGAGATAAATGAAGTATAATTTTATGTTTAGCTTCCTTATATGATGAAACTAATGCTCCTTTTATATATATATATATATATATATATATATATATATAAGTGTTATCTTGATATATATTTATACAAATCAAATGTGTGGAGTTAATTCACTATTTATTTGTTTGAGGACCACTCCATGAAAAATTGTTTTCTACTTTGTCCTTATGAAGTTAAATATATACTTGGGCAAGACTTAATTATATGCACACAATTCTTTATCTTTTTGTTATCAGATTCTCTATTCAAAATAAAATAGGTGAAATTTTTTGTTTAAAAGAACCAGACTTGCATAAATATACATGTGTTAAATTTTTATTGAAAAATTTTATGGCAAAACTATAAAAATTGCACTTAAATTTTTTTTCCATATATATTATAATATGTTAATTTGTGTCATGCATGAGAAAATTTTCAAATTATTTTAATTTTCATGTGTTTATAATTAGGTTTGAAGTTTTAGTTTATGCATTAATTATGTACCTTATGTTAAAATTAATTAAGCGCGTGCGTAAGTTAAAGATTAGATATAATATGATGTTTTAACGTAAAGTTTTTAATGCAAGCCATGCAAAATGACAAATTGCAACTCCATCGAGTTAAGCCAAGCCGGCCACTTATTCTGTATAAACGACAAATTCTTATTTTTTATGTATATATACAACAAATTAAGTACAATATTAATTATGAAATTATATATAACACTCTTATACTAGTAATGAAGGAACCAAGATACATTTTCTCAAAGAGTATACGTAAATAATTAGTAATTGAATGAAATTATTAAGTATTAATTAATGACACGGTAATTAAAATTTAAAAAATATTGTTATGTTATGCAAAAATGGGAAAGAAATGAAAATTATTAGAGATAATTCTATTAGTAAATATGTAAAATTCCTACAGGAGCTAGAAATAAATAAATAAAAGTTTGAGCCCTTCTCCTAAAAATAAAATAATTTGGGTGTAAAATTAAAATGTAACGCTAGATTCCCGAGTTAGTTCAAGACCCTGTATTTATGCATGCATTTATAACCGTTTCTGTTTTTCTTTTTGAACTGAAGCTTTGGATCACGTACTACGCAGACCAGTGTGGCCCCATTGCTACTTCACAATCAGAATGCGATTCTAGAACATAACTTCACTCTCAAAATGTGAAAATGCTTCACATGTTTTGTTCATATAAGGGAAATTTGTGTGATCAAGAGAGATGCACCTTCGGGTCTAGTGATGTATAATATCAAATCGAAACAGAGAGAGAAAAAATAATAAAGGTGGGACCTACATGTAGGACTCACCATGTGTGTTTCTTTCTCGACTAGATTCATTGAGATGCTTCATATATTAATTTTTAGACAAAACTCGATTAGAGTGTGGATATATATAGGGTTTAAATGAATATGTAAAAATAGTAAAAAAATGAACATATATATACTCACTCTTTGTTAGATTTTCTTAAATTTTATAATTTGAAAATAGAACAACTCATTACATCTCATAATTATATTGTTCTTTTATAAAACTTTTCTCTCTATATTTCATTTTTATTAGAGATAAATATAAGAAATTGTGCCTATATCTAACCCTTTAAATTTTTTTCCATTCTAAATGATTTTTTATTAATTTCGTTTTATAAACCTTTTTTTTATGGGCAGTTTATGAGCCTTTGAAACTTTTCAAACTATAATTTTTAATCATTAATGTTATTAAATTATTTAAAAAGTAATTTAATTTTCTTTCTGTATATATGATCAAATAATAATAATTGGAGAGTATAAATATAGAAATAAATTTGACCAAACAGATACTCTTGGTCAAATTTTTTAATTTTACACATTATTCAATAATCCTCTTTTTTATTTTCTTTTCCCTATAACCACCGTAGCTCTACACTACCGTTGTCATCTAGCCACCGTGTCATCATAAACGACCATCCTCTGTCAACCACCAATTTATACCGTCATTGAACCATCCATCCTTGTTAATTTGATTAATAAAAAAAGAATTTAGTGAGAATTTAGTGGCAGCTTCAATTAGAGAAGTGGTGATTTTGGAGATTGAAATGAAAATTTTGATGTTGAAGAAGGGATGAAATTATGATTTTTGAAAACATAAAAGACCAAAATGAATATTTGTTTATAAAACTATCAAATTCATTCAATTATATAATGTGATAATAGTGTACCAATAAATATAATTGATTATTAGTAATTTAATAAGACAAACAAACAATTAATTAATTTAATTATTTTATTAAACTTTTATTATTTATATTAAATTTTGGAAAAAAATAACACACGGTAGTTAAGTAATAACATAAACAAAGGGGTCAATTGTCACATTTATAACAACAGGGGACACATTAATTTTAAACCAAACCACAAGATGGTAAAATGTTATATTCTAAGCCTCAAGGGGACAAACTAATTTTAAACTAAACCACAGGGGAGTAAACTGTTGTTTACCCAAAATTAAATTTTACAGTGCTAGATGGTAATTCGAAGCAAATAATAACCAAGTGATTTATTATAATTCCGGCATGCATAAAAAATTTATTTGATCAGAAATTTGTAAATTTTTGTCAAAAAAATAAACCGAATTTGGGTTGAGATCAATAGTGATTATTATTTTACACTTAATCAAAAATTCAACAATGGAATAAAAAACTAAGCAAAAAGAATATTTTTAAAACTACTTATAAAAAAAACTAAATTACATAGTAGTAATATATAACTTTATTTATTATAACGTGGGGTTGATCTAAGTAGTAAGCAGTTTGGTATTGCTTAAACAAGATCTTGTGGATGCAGCTATATTCCCATTGAGAGACTCTCTCATCATAGCCAAGTGCACGATGCAGGTCAAATTCATATAAGTCGAAATAGTGCCTCGGATACTAGGCGGACAAAAACAATATAACTTTATTTAGGAGGCAAATTGTTAATGTAGTTAGAATCTAAGTTATTAATGACGCATTATTGTCCCCTTATTCTATACCATGGAAATTAATTATTCTTTTCTAACCTTTTTATTATTTTTTAGGTAAAATATATATGGTACCCCTTAACGTTTGAACTTTTGATCAAATATGTCCCTAGCTAACATTTGGTTACGTTCAATTATGCCTCCAACGTTTCATTTTTCAAGTAATCTTATCATTTTCACTAACACCATTAAAAGACATAACGGTTGTGACTTACGTGGCGTAACACCATTAAATAGAAACTTCTTCCATTGTTGAAGATGAGTCAATTCGCCGAGTTTCAAAGCAAAACGATGGCAAAAATGATGCTTCTAAGGTGATGCTCTGTAAAATTTGAAAGATGAAGAGTTAGGCGCATAATTTTTTCCTCTGAAACTTGGCGAATCGACGCATGTTCAATAATGGAAGAAGTTTCTCTTTAACATTGCCACGCTACTTAAGTCACAACCATTATCAATTTTATAAATGGTGTTGTGAAAAGGATAAGATTGTTTGAAAATTAAAACATTGGTGATGTAATTGACCGCAATGAAACGTTAGAGGCATATTTGACAGAAGGCTCAAACGTTAGGGGTACCAAAGATAGTTTACCCTTATTTTTTACTATTTTCTAATAATTTCTTCCATGGTTCTCTTCTTCTTCTTCTTCTTCTTCTTCTTCTGAGTTGGGGCATTAATTTGTATCTATAATTAATAATTAATTTGTTTGCTTCAATATATTGTCAATGACTTTAGAAGTCCCTATCACAACAATAGCGCTGTGAATAACCATGGTTAATTAGAATAACATGAAAAATACTACTATAGAATAATATAAACATTTCACTGTTCTTTTAGATGAGAAAAGCAAACAAATTCACAATATATTCAAACCAAAAGTACTTTAATTAAGACAAAGATATTACATATTCTAACTCATACTGATCATATACTTGCAGATAGAAATTACATAATAGCACATTAACTAGTCCATATATATATATATATATATCAAGAGTAATTTTTATACATAAAACCTATAAAAGAAAGCAACAAAAACCACTTCATATAACTTTTTTCAATAGCCTCACTTCAATTCTCTGAGATTATATATAATAAGCTTATCAATTTTGTCTCCTCTCTTCTCCTGCATGCACCAACCACAATCTATCAGTCGTTGGATCTATTTAGAGATCTGTGCCAAAATACTATTTCTTTTTAAAATATAAGATGACTTAGATCTCAAGACATATCCAACAGCTTAATAGTTAAATTGAAAAGGAAAAACAAATTAATTATATATTTTAATTTATTTTTACCATGTCATTACTTATCAACGACAATTAACCCAGTCTTTTCCCATGCGGCAATAACTTCCTGCCGGGTAGAGTACAGTTTTCCTTCGGGGTCATAGTAGTACTGCAAAAAGATCTAGAAAGTTAATTTTTCATGTATATATATATATATATATATATATATATATATATATATATATATATGTATATATATGAATGGTTTTCCATGAATTCAATCATCAAACCCTAAGTTGGCAGATCAAGCTAAAAATTAAGAGCAAGAAGTGAAATTAATTAATCTAGAAAAATAGAAAAACAAAATCAAATTAATTAAAGGACAAATCGATCTTTTAATTAGAGCTCGACCTCTCTCTACCAAATCATTTTTTATCATTAGATAAATATTTTTTCGAGATTTGTAAATGAAAAAACCTACCATGTAGACTCTTCCATGTTCCATGATGCGTTCCTCGGCGATCCAACCAGGGAGCAACCAGCTATGATCGGGGGAATGAAGGTCGTGAAAATACGAGATCGTGCCTGGGTGGATGCGCGTGCGAGGGCGTTTGTAGATGATCTCAAGAGTCGCCAATGAGACCGGAGAAGTTATCGCAGTAAGCATCCTTTTGTTTCTCCTTTGGTCATCGTTGTTGTTTTGGTCGCCACCAGCTGCTGCAGTAGAAGCCATTGTTGAGTTCTGTTTACTCTTCACACACACACACAGAGAGAGAGAGAGAGAGAGAGAGAGAGAGAGAGAGAGAGAGAGAGAGAGAGAGAGAGAGAGAGAGAGAGAGAGAGAGAAATGAAGTATAATGTTATGTTTAACTTCTTTATATGATAAAATTAATGTCTCCTTTGTGATATTTATATATAAAGAATATCTTGATATATATATTTACACAAATCAAATTTGTGGAGTTAATTCACTATTTATTTGTTTCAGAGCCACTCCATAAAAATTTGTTTTCTACTTTGCCCTTATGAAGTTAAATATATACTTGGGCAAGACTTATATGCACGCAATTCTTTATCTTTTTGTTATCAGATTCTCTAATCAAAATAAAATATGTAAAATTTTTTGTTTAAAAGAACCAAACTTGTATAAATATACACATGTTGATTTTTTATTGAATATTTTATGGCAAAAATATAAAAACTGCACTTAAATTTTTTTTCCATATATATTATAGTATGTTAATTTTTTTCATGCAAAAGAAAATTTTCAAATTACTTCAATTATAATTTGGTTTGAAGTTTTAGTTTATGCTTTAATTATGTACATTATGTTAAAATTAATTAAGCACGTGCGTAAGTTAAAGATTATGTATAATACGATGTTTTAACGTGAAATTTCTAATGCAAGCCATGCAAAATAACAAATTGCAAGTCGAGCCAAGCCAAGCCAAGTCGGCCGCCTATTCTGTATAAACGACAAAATTTTATTTTGTATGTATATATAGGACAAATTAAATACAATATTAATTATGAAATTATATCTAAACTCTTATACTAGTAATGAAGGAACCAAGATAAATTTTTCTCAAAGAGTATATGTAAATAATTAGTAATTGAATGAAATTATTAAGTATTAATTAATGACACGATAATTAAAATTTGAAAAATATTGTTTTGTTATGGAAGGATGGGAAAGAAAAGAAAATCATTAGAGATAGTTCTATTAGTAAATATGTAAAATTCCTAGAGGAGCTAAAAATAAATAAATAAAAGTTTGAGCCCTTGTCCTAAAAATAAAATAATTTGGGTGTAAAATTAAAATGTACCGCTAGATTCTCAAGTTAGTTCAAGACCATGTATTTATGAATGCATGTATAACCGTTTCTGTGTTTCTTTCCAGAACTGGAGCTTTGGATCATGTACTGCACAGACCAGTGCGGCCCCACTGCTACTACCCAATCAGAATGCGATTCTAGAACCTACCTTCACCTTCAAAATGTGAAAATGCTTCACATGTTTTGTTCATATAAGGAAAATTTGTGTGATCAAGAGATGCACTTTCGGATATGGTGATGTAAAATATCAAATCGAACAAAGAGAGAAAAATACAATAAAGGTGGGACCTATATGTGGAACTCACCATGTGTGTTTCTTTTTCGACTGAATTCATTTTTTGTTTTAAAAAAAATACTTTTTCTTAAACTTTAATTAGAGTGTCAATTTTAACAATTTTTTTTGAAAAACAAATTATGTGCGATCTTTTGCATATTTGATATTTATTATAATTAGGTTCTCTAAGATATGATAATAAATCTATTTGGTGATATCTCTTTAATAGATATATAGCTAGATGAATAGGTAATAGATTATATATAATAAAAAAACTAAATGTTTATTGGATAAATTAAATGTTGGTAATAGTTTTAAATACGATTAATATTTTTTTTGGTAAAGTAAATACGCTTAATATGTGCCGTATAAATAATATATATATATATATATATATATATGATTAAATATGCTGTATTTATTTTTATGTGAATTATTGTTTTTACTTTATGACAATGAATTATATGAAATTTATTTTAATTGTAAACTGATTTACTTATAACCAAATATTTTTTGACCAAATTTATATTGGATAGATATTGAGAATTGGATTTATTATAAGTTATCCAATTACAAAATTCCTAATATGCATTATCATCTATATCGGTTAAATTTTTTTTCCAAGTTTGCATTTTCGGATGCAAATCGTAGAAATTAAGTTTTTTTTAAGACAAAACTCGATTAGGGTGTGCATATATATATATATATATCAACTCATTATATCTCATAATTATATTGTTCTTTTTTAAAAGTTTTCTCTTTATATATTTTATTTTTATTAGAGAATAAGATAAATATATACAAAAAATTGTGCCTATATCTTACCCTTTAATTTTTTTCATTCTAAATTTTTTATTGATTAATTTCGTTTTATAATCCTTTGAAACTTTTTAAACTATAATTTTTAATCATGAATGTTATTAATATTATTTAAAAAGTAATTTAATTGTCTTTCCGTATATATATGATCAAACAATAAAAATGGGAGAGTATAGATATAGAAATAAAATTGACCAAATAGATACTTTTTGTATGTTGTATGAATAATATATAAATATATATTCATATTCAATATTCTTTATATATATATATATTCATATTCAATATTCTTTAAAAGATTAAAAAAATAAACACAAGTATTATAAACATGGAGAAAAGTTCAGTATTACCATACTACTGAACTTCGATGCATCCCTCCAATCATGTCGTGCCATTTGTTAATATTAATAAAAAATCACATTAATAAGGACCCACCTTAAATGAATTAGGACCAACTAATTAGAGGGATGTACTAAAGTTCAATGCTACTTACTACTGAACATCAATTCTATAAACATATGTGTTTATGTGCGAACGACGGCACTCATTATCAACTTAGGAATCTTCTCCAAATTGTAACTTCTCCACATGATCAATTCTCTCTTTATAACCTCACCATGAAAGCACCCTTAATAGTTTATGTAACATTCATATACACATTAGTGTGCTTAATAGTATATTATGGCGCATTATGATGTCCTTAATGTTACTCTATGTTTAGAAGTCTATAAATAGAAGGATATTATACACAAGGATGAATAATTATGAATAATAATTTTGTGCATCTCCCTTATATTTTTTTGGTAAGCCTCTAAATTCTTTGTTTTGCTTTATTTCATAAATTTCAGGTTGCCTAATTTGGTGAGTTGTAAGCAATTCAAAAACTACTATTGCCTAAAATAATGAATCATAAATTATATAGATTTAGGGCACGTTCTTTAGGCAGAAAGGGAAAGGGAATAGGTTTTATGTGTTTGGTAGTAAAAATTTGGAATGGAAATAGAATGTGAATGTATTAAAATTACCACTTTACCCCTTATATTTTAAAAAAAAAGGTTAGGATTGTGTCAAATCAAAGGGTATAATAGACATTTTGTATTTTTTTTAAATTTTTTTTAATACTATCAAAAGAAAAAAAAAAGTAAAAGTAGGGCGCCACCTACTTTTTGTTTTTCATTCCTTACCTAAATCCAGCTACCGAATGGGCACTTAAACATTAATCTAAATCTATATAAGAAATGTTTGTTGGGCTTGGCCCAAACTAGTTTTTGTGAGAGTACGTGTGTTTTTGGGACTGAATTAGTGCCTAAGTTAGATATTAAATGTAGGCAAAAATACATTTTCTGTCCCCAACGTTTGGAGGTCCTGTCACTTTCGCTCCTAACGTTTTTTTGCTGCCAATTGTACCCCTAACATTTTGTGTTTCTCCCAATGTCAGGCTTTTGGCTAACACCGTCAATTTTAAGACTGTTTTTTATGATGTGGCATCCTATGTGATCAACAATTCTGACTGGACTTAATTTTTTTCACGCCAGCATTCAATAATATTGAGTTTTGGTGTACTGAATTTACTGATGTACTGAGTTTTTGGGGTCCATTACACCCCTAAAATGGATTGCTGATGTGGAAACAAATTAAGTCTAGTCAGAATTGTTAGTCACATAGGATGCCACATCATAAAAAACAGTCTTAAAATTGATGGTGTTAGCCAAAAACCTGACATTGGGAGAAACACAAAACGTTAGGGGTATAATTGACAGCGAAAAAACGTTAAGGGCAAAAGTGACAGAACCCCCAAACTTTGGGGGCAGGAAATGTACTTTTGCCTTAAATGTATGTTTGGATTGAGGATTAAGGAAGGGAAAAGACGGGAAGATCAAAGAATCAAGATATCCTTCCCTTGTTTCTCTAAAAAATAAACTGACACTTAATAAAAAATTAAACACATCTAATAAAAAACTATCCAAAAAGAATCTTTTAAAAACTAAATTACGGACATGTCCTTTATGCAAAAAGGGAAAAGGGAAAGGGAAAGGGAAAGGGAAAGATAATGAGAATACATTTATTGTATTTGGTAGTAAAAAATTGAGAATGAAAATGGAATGTGAATGTATTAAAATTACCATTTTACCCCTTATGTGAAAATATTAAAAAGAAAAAGATGATATGATTGTGTCAAATCAAATGGTATAATAGACATTATATATATATATATATATATATATATATATATATATATATTTTAAAGTTAACAAAAATTTTTTGAATGAAAAATTGTTTTCCATCAAGTGGTGGGGTCCAGGTTGACCCCACCACTTTTTCCTTTCTATTCGTAAGTCTTTGCAAGGTAAAGAACATGGCCTACATAGTAGTATTATATAACTTTATTTACTAACGTTGAGTTAGTCCAAGTAGTAAGCAGTTTGGTATCACTTAAACAAGGTCCTGAGTTTGAGACCTTGTGAATGCAGCTATTTTCGTTGGGAGACTTTTCCATCATAGCCAGATGCACGATACGGGTTGAGTCCGGATTAGTCGAAGCAATGCTTCGAACACCAGGCGAACAAAAAAAAACTTTATTTAATTAGAAAGCTAAGCAAATTGTTAATGTAGTTAGAATCGTAGTTATTAAAGACGCATTATTGTCCCCCTTATTCTACCATGCAAATTAATAATTCTTTTCTAACCTTTTTATTATTTTTACCATTTTCTAATAATTTCTTCCATGGTTCTCTTCTTTTTCTGAGTTGTGGCGTTATTTAAGCCACGTAAGCAGATTTACGAATTTGTGTAAACTTAAAGAAATTAAAGATATTTCTAATAGATAACTTTAGTGAGTTGTGTGACACTATTTATGCAATATATATGCTAACTTGTGAATTTGTGAGAGATTTGAGAAGTGAAAAATGCCTTCTCATACACAACTTGGTATTTTTTTCTTCTTATAAGGGACATGAGAAGTAAAATAATTATAAAATTACTTTCTAATAGAAATTTAATTTGTACCTTTTATTAATTTATTTGCTTCAATATATTGTCACACATCACAATGGCTTTATAAGTCCCTATGACAACAATATGCGGTCGCACGCTGTGAATAACTAAGGTTAATTAGAATATTTTGAAGAAATTACACTAGAATTATACAAAAGCGAATTACACCGGATTCAAATTTCGAAAGGAAAGTGAAAATTTAAATTAATGTTATTGTTTGTAACGTGCCACAACACAACACACACCCCTAAAAATTTCTCCCCTTTAGGACGCAACTTAAAAAGGGCTTGAGATCTATTCAAAGAAAGCTTAGCCAGAATGTGAACAATATTTCTCCCCTTGACATTTATACACAACACCTTCTAAAAGGTCAAATAGATTTCTTCAATCAGGATCTTCTCTTCTCATGTGAAAAAGTGGTAGAATAACGGGATACTATGTGAAGCTAGAGATAGACAACACTCATTATATCCATTACATAAATAGGCCCATAACAATTTGTGTCTATTTCTATTTTTATCTTCCAACCAGCTTTCTTCCATCTAGATGTCAAGACTCAATCAAGACCATTGTTTCACATCTGGATTATGAAGAGTGGGTCACTGAGTTGTGAATCTTCATCATCTAATTAAACTCATATAGAAAGCTCTTACATAGTCCAGAATGATATGAGGAAATAACTGAAAGGAAAGAGATAATGGCAAGCTTTATTCTTTGAACCCATAACCTCCAAGTCACATGACAGCAACCCGTTGTTCCATGACTTACCTTGAGAGGCAGCTTATATATCAGAGTACAAATTAGTCAGCATTATCCAGTAAAACATGGAAACCAGACTAGATTAATTATTCAGCACAAAACAAGAAAAGATTATATTCATCAAGGAATGCAACTAAAGAAACAGCTGATGTATTCAGAAACGTTTTGGTAAGTAATGTACAATCTAGATCTTAAATTACATGGCATGTGACTGCCAGAACAAGGATGACTGAAACCCTTTTATCTTCTGATGCAGGTGATGAAAACAAGAAGAGCTATTGGGTGCAGAAGTAATTAAAAAGAGAACTTAGCTAAAGTTCTTTACTTGTTTACCATCAAATTATCACGGTCTGTGTTCACTTCAATCTGCAGATTAAAGGAAATAAGTGGGTGGAATATATATATATATGATATAGGACAAAATCACTAATAAGATGGGGAGGTTGATGTCTAACCTGCTCACGAGACTTCCCAGTAGCTGTACACTAATAATTTGAGAGTATACATATAGAAATAAATTTGGCCAAATAGATACTCTTGGTCAAATTTTTTTAATTTTACACATTATTCAATAATCCTCTTCTTCATTTTTCTTTCTCTATAACCATCATAGCTCTACACTACCATTGTCATCCAGCCATTGTGTCATCATAAACGACCATTCTCTGTCGACCACCAATCTACACCGTCATTGAACCATCCAACCTTGTTAATTTGATTAATAAACAAAGAATTTAGTGAGAATTTAGTGGCGGCTTCAATTAAAGAAGTGGAGGTTTTGGAGATTGAATTGAAAATTTTGATGTTGAAAACGGGATGAAATTATAATTTTGAAAAGATAAAGGACCAAAATGGATATTTGATCATTTTATTTTATAAAACTATCAAATTCATTCAATTATATAATGTGGTAATAGTATACCCAATAAATATATTTGATTATTAGTAATTTAATAAAACAAACAAACAATTAATTTAATTTAATTATTTTATTAAATTTTCATTATTTATAGTAAATTTTGGATGAAAAATAACACAAGGTAATTAAGTAATAACATAACAAACCACAAAGAGGTCATGTGTCACATTTATAATCACGGGAGACACATTTATTTTAAGCCAATCTACAGGGTGGTAAAATGTTATATTCTAAACCACACGAGGACAAACTAATTTTAAGCTAAACCAAAAGGGAGCAAATTGTAATTTACCAAAAATTAAATTTTACGGTGCTAGATGGTAATTCTAAGGTAATAATAACCAAGTGATTTTTTATAATTCCGACATGCATAAAAAATTTATTTGATAAGAAATTTGTAAATTTTTATTAAAAAAAAACTGAATTTGGGGTTGAGATCAATTGTGATTATTATTTTACACTTCATCAAAAATTCAACAATGGAATAAAAACTAACCAAAAAGAATCTTTTTCAAACTACTTATAAAAAAACTAAATTACATAGTAGTAATATATAACTTTATTTATTAACGTGGGGTTGATCTAAGTGGTAAGCAGTTTGGTATTACTTAAACAAGATCTTGTGGATGCAGCTATATTCCCATTGGGAGACTCTCTCTCATCATAGCCAAGTGCATGAAGCAGGTCAAATTCAGATTAGTCGAACCAGTGCCTCGGATACTAGGCGGACAAAAAAAAAATATAACTTTATTTAGGAAGCAAATTGTTAATGTAGTTAGAATCTAAGTTATTAATGACGCATAATTGTCCCCTTATTCTATACCATGGAAATTAATTATTCTTTTCTAACGTTTTTATTATTTTTTAGGTAAAATATATTTGGTACCCCTTAACGTTTGAACTTTTGATCAAATATGTCCCTAGCTAACATTTGATTGCGATTAATTATGCCTCCAACGTTTCATTTTTCGAGTAATCTTATCCTTTTCACTAACACAATTAAAAGACATTGTAATATCCGAGATATGAATTTTATTATTATTATCATTATTGTCACGACCCCCTATCGGACGTCCGTGACCGGCACGGGAGGTATGATTTCTCCTATCCCGTAAGCCTCAAATTCCAGATTGACATTCTTATATATGCATAACTACCCATTTCTAATACAAACAATATAGTATTTATATGGCCATCCCTATCCGATGACCTAAGTAGCACACAATCCACGGCTCGCTCAACGCCGCTTCAGTCTATACATATACACATAATCAATCACACGTACATATAAAATACATATTGATCACGCGCTTAAGGGCGGGTGATCTATCCTATTCACATGCAGAATCCCTGTGTACAGTCAAGCATATATATTCAGTCACACACCTGTATAAAATACAGATATTGATCACACGCCTCAATGCGTGTGACCTATCCTATTCACATGCGGAAGCCATATTTTCACACAATTAAGTATTCACTCACACATATATATAAGTTTACATATTGACCACACGCTCAGTGCGTGTGATCTATCCTATTCACATGCAGGAGTCACATCCATATATATGTATATACACATGATATTCATCATATCACAACCTATATCCCCAACAACAAGACCAATCTTTAATCTGTATGAAGCCGACAATTCTAGAGTGTGACATATACATATATGCATATAGCAACTGTACAAAACAATGCTATACCAAAATGAATCATATACATATATATATCCTGTCAAAATACATATAACAGTACTACCCACGCGAACAATGCGTGCGGTCTCTAAGTCTGTCCGCCTCCCTGAGATGAAGTGGAAGCGTTCCCGATGCCTATACCACCTGTGTTTGTAACATGTAACATTGGGGTGAGTCAAACAGACTCAGTGAGAGGCTTTCCCATCCCTGGTGTAGTAGCGGGTACCACTACAACTGGGGAAGAAGAGCCAATCACAAACACATACGCATATAGCGGGTTTAAATATTCATATATTAGGTGGTCAGGCAATTAACATATATCGTATTCGCAATAAAGAATTTAAAGCATGGATTTACATACATTTAAATTCACACATACATCATATCATGATTTAACATATAATTCCATGTGGTCACCCATATTCAATTAGCCGTAACCATAAACTGGCTCGAAGGCAATATCTCCGTTAGGATGGAATCTGGCCCGAAGGTAATATCTCACGTGAGCAATATGGGAACCTAGTTGATCATTCTAGGAACCCCTGGTCCCAAGATTTTACTTGGAACAATAGTCTGACCCCAAGACTTCACTTGGAGCAATAGCCGGCGATTCATCTGACCTCGGTTTACCCAAGGCAATAGCCACATTGTGGTGTACTCAAATATTTGTATCTCTATGAGTTTGACTCAAGACAAGGGACTCAATCTACCCGAACCATCCATGACGGACTCAGTTCCCGCGTTGTACCATAAATGACCTCTATGGACCACTACTTGTTCATGTCACTTCTTCTTAGGCAAATCTAGATTTTCAAGTCGTTTCTAATTCGGACTCTTGGTTCAGAACAAAGTCACCTAAGTCTATCCTCTTTAAGGACTTACATACAAAACCACACCCTTCAGATAGTATTTACTCGATCCTACCCCTGATATCGTATAGGTCCCGAGGACCTTCTTTTCCATATAAGGCTCCTTAAGCCACCATTGCTTTTACAATTCACATACACGCATATAGCACGTTTTCACATATACTGTAATTTAGGAACAACAATAGCATGTTATCTAATATGTAATTCCTACAAATAGGCAAGAAGGCAAACCATATATCCTTATCCGCAGTCAACCCTATAGGGCAAGGATAGGAAAGCCCCTCACCTGGTTGACCCCTCTGATCGGCTCTCGGTGCGCCCGAAAGTCCACTCACAGTATGGTGCCCTATACACATATACTTGAGAGATTCAAAAACTTGCAATTTCAACCACTATCGTGCACATGTAACGCTAATGTCCATGTTCTTTCTAATTAATTCCATAGACTAGTTGTTGGCTTGGAATGCCCTCAACTAGTTTTCGGAACACCTAGCATGCTTCTATTCGTGTTCAGCCCTTTCTTAATCACACTATTCGGAAGCTTTGGCTTGGGAATGCAAGGTTACCCAATTCCACCTCTATGTGTCCATATGAACTTCCATTACCCAAGTCTTGAATTTATGGCTCAAGAGAATCATAAATCCTACTTGTCCAAGCTTTGCATTTATCAAACTAACCTTGAACACTTCACCTACACATGAATACACATACCCGAATACACATAAAATTAGAAAATTGTCTCTTTTTCCCCGAACAGGGTTCCGGGTGAGACGAGAATTACTCGGGTTTTAATCCCTCGTACATTCCAATAATTTTTAACAATTATATAATTATCATTCAACCTTTCAATGCACCCCAAATCATTCCACAACACCCTTAAACCTTTCCAACCACATTTTCCTACACTTTTTCCAACCCGGATAAATTCCATCAATTTGGTTCCGGTTCCTAAGCTTCCAACTCACTTCCTAACATGCATATACTTCAATTTAGGACCCAGAACACTCAGATTGAATCAATTGGGGTCTTTCCAAAAATCCCTAAAATTAATAAAATTGGGGTTTGAGAGTTTCGGGACTTCTCACCTCGATTCAACCGGTTAAAAGGACGATATGGAGTAGAGGAGACCCCCAGCTACCTTCCCCGGTGAAGAGACGGCATTTTCCGGCGAGGAGCTCTCTTCCTCTTGTTTCTCTCTCTAACCTGAGCTCTCTCTCTCCTCCAGCCACCACGATGACATTTTTCGACTCCGGTGGACGTCCGGCCACCATCACGCGTTGCTCCGCCTGCACGAAGACGCTCCGCCTTGCTCCGTGCGTTTTTCCCGTTCGTTGCCACAAGCTGCTCTCTCTCTCTCTCTCGCGTTTCTCCCTTTCCCTCACGTGTTTCTCTTTTCTCTGCTTCTTTCCCACGTCCACTTTTCCTTTCTTTTCTTTTATTCTCCTTTTCCTTATATTATATATATATATATATATATATATATATCAAAAGAAACAAATCTGGTTCCTTTTCTTTTTTTTTCTTTTTCTTTTACTCTTTTCTTATTCCTTTTATATAATATATATATATATATACCTAAATAAATTAATATATATATATATATACATATCACAAAGAAAAAAAAGAAACCTGATATGATAAAATAAATAAAATAAAAAATATTTTTCCATTCTTAAATGAATTAATTTAATTTAATTAGTGATGCTAGTTAAAAATATCCTCGGGTATTACAATTATTATTAATTTATTTTTCTTTGGGAAAGAAAAATAAATTAAATTAGAAAGTTGAAATAAAATGAAGAAGAGATAAGAAATAGAAAATAAAAATTTTACTTATTTTCTAAAGAATGGAAATTTTGTTATGACTTAAAAGAAAGGAAAATAAAAAGGATGGGAAAGAAATGGGGTTTAACAACAATTAATAGTGCAACTTATATTTTTATTATTTTTATTGGAGGGAAGGAGCTGAAACTGTGAGTTACAAACAGAAAGCAAATAAAATAAAAAAATAAATAAATATAATAATAATATATATGGGAGGGGGGCAACCGTGACCCCCTCCCATTTACACCCATACAAAAAAAAAGGAATAATAATATATATTAAAATAGGGGGGGGGGCAAACCGTGACCCCCCATCCAATTCATTGACACACATATAACAAAATAGAAATAGAAAGCAGTAGCAAAACGCAAGGGGCAGAAGCACGCACACACGCACGCACGAGAAGAAGCACGGAAGGAAGGGGAGCCACGGGGAGAAGGGCACCGGCCGGATTCTCGCCGGAGAAGGTGATTGGAGTCTTCTCAACACTCACTAGCCTTCTAGCCGATTGATTCAAGGTGAGAAAGCCCCAATCGTCCAAAACCCCAATTTCTTCAATTTTGGGTATTTCGGGAATTCTTAAATTTCTTCCAATCGGGGCATTCCGGGGTTAAATTTGAGCTTAGTGGATATTATTGAAAGCTTAGTGAAGTTCAGAATCGAAGATAAACCGTAGGAATTGATCGGGTATGGAAATTAGGAAAGATTGGGTTAGGAAATTGCTCTAAAATTCGAAATTGATAGTTTGATGCATGTTTAGGCTTGGATTGGAGTAGTATAAGTGTTATAAATGCTGGAAATATACAAGGGAATAAAGCCCGAGTATTTACCGTCTCAATCGAAACCCAATCTGGTGAAAAAGAGGCAAAATACTAAGCCACCGTACAGTAAGGAGCTGTGCGGTGGGTTGGACACCTTGGTCTAGTCCGTGGGGGACACCTAAGACCCGCTAAATTGGTCCCAAGGCTCTAATTATACCCAATTATATTTTTATATATAATTAAAGAGGTAGTAATTAAGCTTTTACTCAGCGAATAAGGGAGACGGTGGAATGAGTAAGCTAAAGCCTCTTTTGAGCCGTGAATTTAATTCTTTTATTAGTTAAATACCCATATGAACACATGAAGTGAAATTTAGACAAGTGGGAATCTCTAACCTAAGCAATTAGAGGTTCTAAATGGTTCGAAAGGGTGAAAGTCGAATATGAGATATTCTGGACTTTCAGAAAGAGCAAATAAGATGACGTAACGAACTAAATAATTAGTTCTTGGAAAATATCTAGAGGGTGCACGAGCATTAGCATAAGACGTGCATGTTAGATATTTAGTTACACGTTCTAAATTTCTTAAATATACATGTGTATAGGGCACCACAGGGTAATTGGAGTTTCAGGCACTCTGAGGACTGATCAGGAGGGCCAACGAGGTGAGGGGCTCTCCCATCCCTGCCCCACAGGGTTGGATGACAACGTGCAAAATGTGGTTTGCTCTATTTTGTGCAAATTGATATATATATATATATATATATATATATATATATATATATGAAATATGTCTATCTGAATGTATTTACATTACGCGTATATGATTAGTGAGTAAACAATGGACGTGCAAACTGTTTATATGTTTATATGTTCATTCTCAAGTGAATATGCGATATAGTGGCTCACCGAGCCTTATATGATACCGTGGGTAGGATTGAGTCGGCATTTCATATGTGAGGGTTCATTAATATTAGAAACCCATTTAAATTGATTATCGTGCAAAAGTTTTGACCGTGTGGTACATTGAAGAAAATGAACCTAGGTTGTTAAGTGTGAGTGAGAGTGTTGCATAATTGAAACGAGGGAAATCTAAGCCTAATTAAAGAACACGTATGATATTCAGTTAATTACAAATAGGGTGTCTTTCAAGGTTAAATATGTTAGTTGAGTTTGTTCAGGTTGTCCGGGTAGATCGAGTCGGTCATCCTGGTCGGACAGACAGGATTATAATGTCAGTAAGTATGCCACATGGTGGCCATTACCTTAGTCTAAACTGAGGTCATATAAGTTGCCGACTATTACTCTAAGCGTGCCTTGGAGTCAGAAAGTTCCTGGTGTGATCAACCAGGTTCGTACATGAAATTGCCTTCGGGCCAGTATTTCTCTTAGCGTAATGCGAGAGATAGAAATTGAATGCTTACGTGCATAAGTATATGTTAACGATGGAACCATATGTTATATGTTTATGATTGATTTACATGCGGATTAATAAATATGTTAGTAACATGAATTAGGATTTTTAATTGTGAATATGATACATTGATTGCCTGATCATGTTAAAGGTCACAATATAAATCCGTTTCATGCGTATGTGGTTGTGGTTGCTCCCTTCCCCCAGCTGTAGTGGTACCCACTGCTACGCCAGGGATGGGGGAGCTTCTCACTGAGTCTATTCGACTCACCTCCTGTTTATATGTTTCAGATACAGGTGGTTCAGGAGTCGGGAACGCGTCCACTTCTTCTCAAGGAGGCGGACAACTCTGAAGACCGCACGCTTTGTCCGCGTCGGTAGTTATCTTGGTTATGTACATATGTTGTGATGTATATATATATATAAATCCTTTTTGGGCGTAGCTTTTGTACGTATACAACTGTTGTGTATATATATATATATATATATTATACTTGAATTCTAGCATTGTCGGCTTCATACAGATTAAAGTTAGTCTTGGTGTTGGGAATATAGGCTATGATAAGATATATATCATGTGTATACATATATATGACTTCCGCATGTGAATAGGATAGATCACACTCATTGAAGCGTGTGATCAATATGTAAATTATATGTATGTGTGGCTGAATACATGATTGCATGAGAATATGGCTTTCGCATGTGAATAGGATAGATCACACACATTGAGGCGTGTGATCAATATGTAAACTATATGCAAGCGTGTGATTGGATATATGTATGACTGTATACAGGACATCTGCATGTGAATAGGATAGATCACCCGCCCTGAAGCGCGTGATCAATATGTATACTATACGTATGTGTGAGTGATTATGTGTATATGTATAGACTGGAGCGGCGTTGAGCGAGCCGTGGATTGTATGCTACTTAGGTCATCGGATATGGATGACCATAAATACTCTATATTGTTTGTATTAGAAATTGGTAGTTATAAACATGTGAAAATATCAATTAGGGATTAGAGGCTTACGGGATAGGAGAAATCCTACTTCCCGTGCCAGTCACGGACGTCCGACAGGGGGTCGTGACAGACATAACGGTTGTGACTTACGTGGCGTAACACCGTTATATAGAAACTTCTTCCATTGGTGAAGATGAGTCAATTCGCCAAGTTTCAAAGCAAAACGATCGCAAAAATGATACTTCTAAGGTGATGCTCTGTAAAATTTGAAAGATGAAGAGTTAGGCGCGTCATTTTTTTCTCTGAAACTTGGCGAATCGACGCCTGTTCAATAATGGAAGAAGTTTCTCTCTAACAGTGTCACACTACGTAAGTCGCAACCATTATCAATTTTATAAATGGTGTTAGTGAAACGGATAAGATTGTTTGAAAATTAAAACATTGGTGATGTAATTGACCGCAATGAAACGTTAGAGGCATATTTGACTGAAGGCTCAAACGTTAGGGATACCAAAGATATTTTACCCTTATTTTTTACTATTTTCTAATAATTTCTTCCATGGTTCTCTTCTTCTTCTTCTTCTTCTGAGTTGGGGCATTATTTAAGCCACATAAGCAGACTTATGAATTTGTGTAGACTTGAAGAGGTTAAAGATATTTCAAATAGATAACTTATTAGTATTTGATATTATTTTCTAATACTCGTGTTCGTGAGTTGTGTGACACTATTTAGGCAATATATATGCTAACTTGTGAATTTGTCAGAGATTTGAGAAATAAATAATACCTTTATACACACAACTTAGTATCTTCTCTCACTACAACATCTGTGGCTTTTGGCAACACTGATCACAGCAACGGCTAAAAAATCGTTCTCTAATCAAGCAATAGGCAACAATTTTTCCCGTATAGCCAATAGTATATCCCATAGGCAACATATACTGAGCTACAACAAAAAATCGTTCTCATTGATTAAATAGGAAACAAATATTGATCATTGCCTATGTTTTTTTATCCGACCACGGTTTTTATGTGTGGCCTATGAAATATTTATTTGGATACAAAATAAAACCGTTCCCAATAAAATAAACACTAAAAATAAAAAAATTATTCCCAATAACTTTGATGTTTTTGCGCCAAAATATAAGTTTCCCCCTCACTTTTTTTATTGAATTTCCTCTGAATTTAATTTATTAATTTTTTCAATTTTTTTCCTCCTGCACTTTTATTTTGACGCTTCAATTTTGGTCTAGAGAGCCCTCAATCTCACACTTCACTCAAACCTAACGTCACTCATCGCGTGAGAGCTTTAGAGAGCTTGTGCAAATCGTGGTTTGCCGCTTGAAGAAGAACGAAGCTGCGAAATCGAAGAAGAACGAAGCTTCGAAATCGAAGAACGAAGCTGCAAAATCGAAGAAGAAGCCGCCGCAAATCGCTTCAGGTTTTCCTCTCTCAACTTCATTTTCATTTTCACCAATCGCTTCAGGTTTTCACCAATCACGAAATCTCACTTCATTTTCTCCAATCGCTTCAGGTTTTCCTCTCTCAACTGTGGTGCCTCCACCTCCCGCTCTACTCACGAGGTACTCTTCAATTTCTATCCTCATCCCACTCTCTACGAAACCTGTTTTTGCCTCATAACGGTTTCATTTTTGCACAAAAAAATGTCGGCAGTGGGCACCTTAGCTTAGCTTTCTGTTTGATTAACTAATATTATTGAAGTAGCTAAAGCGTTTGTCCAAAAGCCATTGAAAATCTATGGACGTCCTTGGAATAAATATCTGAAGAAGGTTGAAAAACTTGTGGGTGGGTGTGGTGCCAACTAGTGGTGGTGGTGCAGGAGTCATTCACCAAGAACCCCGTTTCTGGTTTGACCTCAGTAGCAGTAGCGTAGATAGAGGGAGAGGTTTGAAGCATTTGATTTCCGAGAAAGAATGGTGTGTTAAGATAGTCAGACCATTTGATGTCGTCTGGTAAGTCTTTTTTATTTTCCCATGTTAAAGCCTGATTGTCCACCAAGTGGGGAATGGTATTTGGTAATGGGTGATGAGGATTGTTGGATTGGAGAGTAAGAGTGGGGTTTACGGTGGTTGGCAAAATAGAATGGAGCATAGTGGTTGAGCATAGTGTACATTATTCAGCACTCTTCACAATAAGAATATTCTCTTTTACGGCTTGTTTTAATTGCAGTTCCAAGTGCTTTTATGGTGGTCCTTACTCTGTTTCATTCCGTATGTATTTGCTTGTGGTCAAACTCAATTCCATTGTTTTGCTCTAATTAGTCCTTTTATAGGTGACAAAATCTGAAGTTTCTAGCTAGCAATCAAATGTGAAAGAATTAAGTACTGGTTTCTCTAATTTCTAAAATGAATTTAAATGAAGTTATAGGAAAAAAGAAGGAAGTGAAGTGGGTCATGCATTCATGCTCTAAATATATATATATATTAATGTTATGTGGAGAGATGAGAATTTAATTTAATTAAACCTTACTTGCTAGCTAGTTATATAGTCTTGAAATACAAGACTTAACCATACAAGACTTACTTGCTAGCTAGTTATATAGTCTTCTGCTACTGTGTTACGTTGTTGGTGTTACTGTAACCTTGTACCTGAACTATATATGCTATTTTTTTTAACATAATCCCATTTCACAAAAGAAATATTGGTAAAGTGTGTTAGCACAATATTTAATTGAGCAGAGGACCTCTTATTTCAATCTTTACTTCACTAGTTCCATCCCCTTCAGAAGACAGAAAGTAGATGAGTACAAAAATATTGGATTATGCAGAATTGAGGTTTCCCTTGGCGGACAGTGCAAAGGAGCATATAGAGTCAAAAGATCAAAACAATATTTGCATTTACAGATTGATATCAGTTTTGTATATGTACAATGAAGATGCAAGAGACAGAATATAGTATATTGTAGAATTAGAAATGTATCCAAAAAGAAAAAAAAAGAGAAACTCCAATTAGAATTGGAAAGAAATTGGCTGATTCTTCTTTCTCGTTAAATTTTTTTTTCCCCGTTTGTCTGATTCTTCTTCTTGCTTATTTTTCCATATATGCACACTGAATGGAGTATATGTGTGGGGTTAATTTCACTAGTTCCAACCTCTGCTAGCTTCCTGTACCAACCATAAATGTATAAAATCCAATTACCTACTGATATATCAAATCAAATCATTTCATTTACTTTTACATTTATATATATATATATATATATATATATGATTCGTCTGCACTTTGCAGTTTGCACCACCACCACTTGTAACTCTCTATATATATATATATATTAATTTACTGTCTCAACTCTCAAACGAAATTACTTAACAGCTAGCTAGCTAGGTAGACAGAATCAGTTTCTTCTAATTTCATCCCTAGCTTCCCCTCTCTTTTCTTATGAACTTAATATTGTTTGATTTTCATTTTATCTTTGCTTAATTTTTATATTTTTGAGGGGTACCCAATATATAATGATTCATTGCTTGTTCAACTTGGTACAAATCACACGTGCCATCAAGAGTGAGTGATGAGATGAGAAGCTTTTTGACTATCCAAAATATCTCAAAGTGGGGTATTTTGAAATAATGAAGTAAAAGGATAATGGATGATTAATTTATAATCGTCCATTATCTCCCCTCTATATTTTTAGATTAAATTTATCTCTCCTCCCCTCCTCCTTAATCTAAAAACAAACAAACCTAATGCTACTATTATTGGCTAACCTGGATCTCATCTCCAATCTGCAACACCTTCTTCGTGATCTTGAAGTCATGAAGCAATATTGGCTGCGTGACTTCTGAATTCTGATATTCATTTTCTCTTGCTTCCCTATTCTTAGGCAGCTAGAGCAGAACACCACTAAAATCGAATTGGGCTTTCTAAGAATGATGCAAAAGCCCAAAACTCAAAAGGAAAGCTGATTTTAATGATCTTATTACTATTTTAGCCTAATGGAGAATTGAATTGGAGATGTTGTATAGCGTATACTATACGTCTATACCCACCTTTTTTTTTCATTATAATGTCACCATAGTGAGAAAACAATGCATGTGTGTGTATATATTTGTTTTTAAATAATGCATATATAAGATCAGAATATATTGTGACAATTGAAATCCACTCACTGTGTCTTATTTTTCTTGTTTTTTCTTTTTATTTGTTTCCTTTCTAATTGTTGTTTACTGATTTACCGTTTGTATATATATATATATATATATATATATATATAAAGGTATTCATCTTTTCTATTTTAACTACACACTTTTTTTCCTACTAATATATTAATTATTGTCAAAATAAAATTATTAAATTTTTATATAATTATTGTCATCTTTAACTACACATTTTTTTCCTACTAATATATTAATTATTGCTACTGACTGCTACAGGTTCAGGAAGGTTAAGATCTACTTCAACAATATCTCTTAATTCTCCAGCTTACACAAAGGCAGTGTTCCATCAACAAAAGGAAGCTGAAAGAAAGGTTTCTTGTTTGTCACATTTTATTCATATATTGTGTTGTTTTCCAATATTGCTTGTATTTAAGAATATCTAGGTAGAACAATATTCATACTGTGTTGTTTTATAATATTAGTTACCTTTTGAAATCCTTAATAAAAATCTTAAAGTCTTTTTTCCATCAATGTTAAATATTTATCTCTATTGTAATAAACTCTATTACTCAAAATTTCTTTAGGAATTTTTCAATCTACAATAAAGCTAAAATATGGACAAGGGTTGGATTAATTTGCCAAGGTATAACAATGATTACATCAATGGCGTAGAATCATTTTTAGACTTTGCTTTCACTAAAGGAAGACCACAAGGAGGAGAAATTTTATGCCCTTGTGTTATGTGCCGCAATCTTAATTGGCAAAAGAGACATGTAGTGTTGGATCACTTAGTATGTAAAGGATTTGTACAGGGCTATAAAGAATGGATTTACCATGGTGAGGGAATTTCTTTTATAGATTCTAATGATGATTTAGATGATGAAATGAACTCATATGATGACATTGATGGCTTATTATATGACACATTTAGAGATGTAGCAGAAGCAGAGGGAATTTATGAAGGCCCTAATGAAGATGCTAGAAAATTCTATAATTTGATTGAAGAAGCAAAAGAAGAATTGTATCCAGGATGTAAAAATTTCTCAAAACTATCATTTGTCATTCGACTCTATCTGTTAAAATGTCTTCATGGATGGAGTAATGCATCATTTACAGCCTTATTAGAATTAATGAGGGAGGCTATACCTCATTTGAACATTCCTCAATCCTTTAATCAAACAAAGGGAATGATTAGAGACTTGGGTCTTGACTACAAAAAAATTGATGCATGCCCAAATGATTGCATGCTATATCGGAAAGAGCATGTAAACGATACCTCTTGCCATATATGTGGAGCTTCAAGATGGAATGAAAGTCCTCAAGTAGATTGCGAATCTGGGGAGTCCAAGAAAGCCTATAAAGTGCTTGCTAAAATTCTTAGACACTTTCCCTTGGTTCCACGACTTAAAAGACTTTTTATGTGCGCTGAGACTGCCAGTTCATTAAGATGGCATGAGGAAGAGCGTTCAAAGGATGGGAAGTTGAGACATCCTGCCGATCGCCAAGCATGGAAAGATTTTGATAAACTACATCCTGATTTTGCTCACGATTCTCGTAATGTAAGACTTGGGTTGTTTTGTGATGGATTTAATCCATTTAGGACAATGAGCATATCTCATAGTACCTGGCCTGTTGTGTTGATGACTTATAATCTACCACCCTGGATGTGTATGAAGCCAGAATTTTATATGTTGTCCTTATTAATTCCTGGGCCACATTCACCTGGAAATGACATTGATGTGTATCTAGAACCGTTGATTGAGGAGTTAAAATTACTGTGGGACATAGGCATAGAAACTTATGATGTTTCAAAAAATGAAACCTTTCAAATGCGTGCATGCCTTCTTTGGACTATTAATGACTTTCCTGCATATGCTATGTTGTTTGGTTGGAGCACGAAAGGAAAGTTTGCATGTCCTTGCTACAACTATGGGACATCTTCCAAATATTTGAAGCATAGTAAAAAGATGTGTTATATGGATCATCGTGTTTTTTTGCCTATGAATCACCCATGGAGATCTAATTCAAGGTCTTTCAATGGAAAAATAGAACATAGGTCTCCACCTCCATTGTTAGGAAGAGATGAACTTTTACAAGACTTGGACAAGATAAACCATGTCTTTGGGAAAACACAAAAGAAAAACGACAAATATCCTTTGAAGAAGAAATCTATTTTCTTTGAGTTGCCATATTGGGAGCATAACACATTGCGGCACAACCTTGATGTAATGCACATTGAGAAAAATATATGTGATAATATAATTGGCACTCTCCTAGAAATCCCAAGGAAGACAAAGGATCATGCAAAAGCTCGTCTTGACTTACAGTATATGGGAATAAGAAAGAATCTTCAACCAAGGGAGATGGATGGTGGAAAAAAATTTATATTGCCTAGAGCATGCTATTCTATGACTGCAATAGAGAAATCAAGTTTTTGTAGTGTTTTAAAGTCAGCAAAATTACCAGATGGGTGTGCATCAAATATTTCACGATGTGTGCAAGTTGCTGAAAGAAAAGTATCGGGTTATAAAAGTCACGATGCCCATTTCATGTTGCATTACTTGTTACCAGTAGCAATAAAAGGCTTATTGCCTGACCATGTTGCTATTCCTTTGATTCGTCTTTGTTCCTTCTTTCGTTGTTTATGTCAAAAGGTTATACAGGTTGAAGACTTAATCCATTTGGAAGTAGAGATTGCAGAAACTCTTTGCCAGTTAGAAAGAATTTTCCCTCCTTCTTTCTTTGACATAATGGTTCATTTACCTATTCACCTAGCGAATGAAGTGAGATTAGGTGGCCCGGTTCAAAGTCGCTACATGTTTCCACGCGAAAGATATATGTGTAAATTGAAGTCTTATGTTCGCAATAAGTCTCGCCTAGAAGGATCTATCGCAGAAGCATATTTAGTTGAAGAGTGCTTAACATTTAGCTCAAGGTATTTACATAGTGGTGTGGATAAAAGGTCAAATAGAATGGGAAGGAATAGTGACAAATCAAGTTTCGGTCAAGTTGATGCCTCTTCTGTTGGCCATCCTATCGGAGCAAAAGTGGGCAGAGTCTACCATTCAAGATGCTTGGAGACGATATAAATGCAAAATTAAGAGATTACACTTTGAAAAGTTTGCTAACATGACTGAAAGGCTCAAGCATCGTCCTGCAACTATACCAGAATCACACTTTAAGAAGCTGTTTATATTGGAGTAATGAAAATGTGAAAGTAAGACAAGTATATATTTATCTGTTGATTAAATTCATCACAAATATGTTCTTTGCATTAATTGATATATATATATATATATATATATATATTTTATTGTATGTAGAAAATTAGTATATCAAACAAGAAAAATAGGGCTACACAAAAGTGGAGGCATCGAATGGGGCCTACAAGTTTTGCTCTAGTTCGTCAAAGAATGTAACATATTTCAAAAACTAGTACTTGCATATAGTTTTAATTTCTTATTTGATGTTTCATATACAATCAAAACTATTTACTTTCTATGTTTTCAGTCATCATGTATTTAATTATATGAAGTTATTTACTTCAAGTTTAAAATTATTATTTATTGTAGATTGAAAAGAATGGTGAGGAGCCTACCCAAATAGAAGTGTTTATTGAAACACGTCAAAGTGTTAAAGCCAAGCAAGTGGATCTTGAGACACAAGATGTGATAGTAAGTTGTTATTTGAAAGACTTGTTTGCTTCATATGGATGCTGGGTTTAATGATTTATAGACTTGTTTAATTAATTTCTAGTTTATGATGATATATATAGTGTATATGAAATTTAGTAAGAGTTTTTTTTTTCTTCTAAAATTTGGTTTATGATACTTAGAATATAACTTACTTATGCAATATATGTAGTTTACTTGTGTTTAAAACGTCATAACAATTTGTTTTGCAGTCACAACTTAAAGATCATTTGACCCAAAACCCTGAGCAAAATCATACCGAAGCCTTCAAAGAAGTGTTTGGAAAGGAAAAAGCTGGTAGAGTTCGTTGCTATGGTAGAAATGTCACACCAACTGCTTTAAAGCAAAAGGAAAAGCAAAATCAAATTATGGATTCTATGAAGCAAGAGCATGCTAAGGAGGTGAATTCTTTGAAAAGTGAGCTGCAAGATGTGAAACAACAAATGCTTGGAATGCAATCTTATAAAAGTTTGGATGCAACAAAACAATTCAGGGATGAATATGGAGAATTTAGATGTTTTTTTCAAGTCTTTTCCAAGTGAAGCTAACAATGCACAAAATGATGAGGGACAATGTAATGAGCATTCTACAACACATGCTTCAAATCCTGATAAGGTATATTTTACTTTCTTATGCTTTTACTTCACATTTATATTGTCCAAGGAAAATGTGAGTTTCTTTAATTATATGTAATATTTTTTAAAAAATAAGATGTTTCATTCTTATTACATTTTAATTTTCTAATAATGTGTTATCTTTTTTATGTAGGGACAACATGGTGAAAAAGATGCAAGTTTTTATGAAGCTCATTGATGAATTGAAGATCTTTACTATATATTTTGGATACTTGTTAATCTTGTGAACTTTTATTAAACTTTTCTATGATATTACTTTTTGTTGGATATGTATCATGCATACTTGAATCTTGGGAACATTTTGATTAATTGTATTGTTATATTACTTTTCTATGATGACATCTTGATCTAAATATATATTTTATTGAATGTAAAATGAGTTTAATGTTGCTGTATGATATTAGGAAATTATTATATAATTCATTTGTATATATTTGTTTAAAAATTATTTCTAAAAATAATATAAAAAAAGAAATTGTTCCTTATTCTTTTAGAGAACGGTTTTTAAATGTTGTTTCAAATAACATTTGCAGAATTTAGAAAACCGTTGCCTAATGTTGAAACATTAGGCAACGGTTTTACGCTGTGGCCATATTCAATAAGCAACGTCTAATCTTTGTTGCTTAAAGAAGCAACGGTTAACAAATGTTGCCAATTCTAAACTTGAAAATCGTTCCCTATTGATAAAGTATAGGGAACGGTTTTTTACATTTGTTGCCATAGGAACCAAAAACCGTTGCCTTATACAATAGGTAACGGCCGAATATAATACGGGCAAAAACCGTTGCCTATTCTAATAGGCAACAATTTAAGTATTATAGAGAACGGTTTTTGTGCGTTGTAAAAAGGCAAAAATGTTGTAGTGCTCTTCTTCTTCTTCTTCTTCTTCTTATAAGGGACTTGACAAGTAAAATAATAAGATTACTTTCAAATAGAGACTTAATTTGTATCTATAATTAATTTGTTTGCTTCAATATATTGTCAATGAGTTTCAAAGTCCCTATCACAACAATAGCGCTGTGAATAACCATGGTTAATTAGAATAACATGAAAAATACTACTATAGAATAATATAAACATTTCACTGTTCTTTTCGATGAGAAAAGCAAACAAATTCACAATATATTCAAATCAAAAGTACTTTAATTAAGACACAGATATTACATATTCTAACTCATACTGATCATATACCTGCAGATAGAAATTACATAACAGCACATTAACTAGTCCATATATATATATATATCAAGAGTAATTTTTATACATAAAACCTATAAAAGAAAGCAACAAAAACCACTTCATATCACTTTCTTCAATAGCCTCAGTTCTTTTCTTTTTTCTTTTTTTCGTAATTGGAGATGGAATTAAGAAACAAAGCCCAGAGGCTGTACACAAGAGTTAAGAACCTATTGAAAGAGCTTATCAATGCTGAGATTATATATAATAGCCTCACTTCAATTCTCTGAGATTATATATAATAAGCTTATCAATGATGTCTCCTCTCTTCTCCTGCATGCACCAGCCACAATCTATCAATCGTTGGATCTATTTGGAGATCTGTGCCAAAATACTTTTTCCTTTTGAAAATATAAGATGAGAAAGATCTCAAGAAATATCCAACAGTTTGCAACTTGTGAGTTTGAGCTATTGATAGCTCCAAATACTCACCTTAATAGTTAAATTGAAAAGGAAAAACAAATTAGTTATATATTTTAATTTATTTTTACCATGTGATTACTTATCAACAACAATTAACCCAGTTTTTTTCCCATGCGGCAGTAACTTCTAGCCGAGTAGAGTACATTTTTCCTTCATGGTCATAGTAGTACTGCAAAAAGATCTAGAAAGTTAATTTTCCATGAATGGTTTTCCATGAATTCAATCATCAAACCCTAAGTTGGCAGATCAAGCAAAAAATTAAGAGTAATTAATCTAGAAAAATAGAAAAAAAAAACAAATTAATTAAAGGACAAATCAATCTTTTAATTAGAGCTAGAATTCTCTCTACCAAATCTTTTTTTATCATCAGATAAATATTTTGTCACGACCCCCTATCGGACGTCCGTGACCGGCACGGGAGGTAGGATTTCTCCTATCCCGCAAGCCTCTAATCCCTTATTGACATTTTTATATGTGCATAACTACCCATTTCTAATACAAACAATATATAGTATTTATGGCCATCCATATCTGGTGACCTAAGTAGCGTGCAATCTGCGGCTCGCTCAACGCCGCTTCAGTCTATACATATACACATATTCATTCACAAGTACATATAATATACATATTCAATCACATGCAGAAGTCCTGTATATAGTAAAGTATATATTCAATCACACACCTGCATATAGTTTACATATTGATCACACGCCTCAATGGGTGTGATCTATCCTATTCACATGCGGAAGCCATATTTTCACACAATCAGGTATTCAGTCACACATATATATAATTTACATATTGATCACACACCTCAAGGCATGTGATCTATCCTAGTCGCATGCGGAAGTCAGATATATATATATACATGATAAACATAATATCATAGCCTATATTCCCCAACACTGAGACCTAACTTTAATCTGTATGAAGCCGACAATGCTAGAATAGGACGTATGTATATACTGCAGCTATATTAGTACAAACGCTACACCCAAAAAGGATTCATATACATATACATCACAACATGTGTACGTAATCAAAATAACTACCGACGCGGACTAAGCATACGGTCCTCAGATCTGTCCGCCTCCCTGAGAAGAAGTGGACGCGTTTCCGACTCCTGAACCACCTGTATCTGAAACATGTAAACAGGGGGTCAGTCGAACAGACTCAGTGAGAAGCTCCCCCATCCCTGGCGTAGCAGCGGGTACCACTACAGCTGGGGGAAGGGAGCAACACAACCACATGCGCATGAAATAGATTTATATTGTGACCTTTAATATGATCAGGCAATCAATATATCATTTTCACAATTAAAAATCCTAATTCATGCTCCTAACATGTTTATTAATCCGCATGTAAACCAATCATAAACATATATCATATCTTTTCATAAGTCATACATAGTTATGCTCGTAGGTATTCACTTTCTGTCTCCTGCATTACGCTAAGAGAAATACTGGCCCGAAGGCATTCACTTTCTGTCTCCCGTGTTACGCTAAGAGAAATACTGGCCCGAAGGCAATGTCTTATTCGAACCTAGTTGATCAAACTAAGAACTTTCTGACTCCAAGGCACGCTTAGAGTAATAGTCGGCACCTTGTCTGACCCCGATTAAACCAAGGTAATGGCCACTATGTGGCATACTTACTGTTAACTGAATCTTGTCTGTCCGACTAGGATAACTGACTCGATCTACCCGAACTAACCTAAACAAGTTCAAATAACCTATTCGACCTTGAAAGATGCCCTATTAATAACTAACTGAATATTACACGTGTGAATTAGCTAGGCCTAGTTTCCCCCTTTTTAATTTATGCGGCACTCTCACTCATATTCGACAACCTAGGTTCAGTTTTCCTCAACAAACCTTACGAATGAGATCATTAAGTGACGATCAACATGATTGGTTTCTAATGTTACTGAACTCTCACATATGAAATCACGACACAATCCTGCCCACGGTAACATATAAGGCTCAGTGAGCCACAATAGCACATATATACTTGAGATTAATCATATAAGCACATACACTATTGCACGTTGACTGCTTACTTGCCAATCATACACGTGTAGCAGAAATATATTCATATAAATAAATTCATATAATAATTACGCAAAATAGAGCAAACCACATTTCCACATAGTCATTCAACCCTGTGGGGCAGGGATGGGAGAGCCCCTCACCTCGTTGGCCCTTCCGATCAGTACTCGGAGTGCCTGAAGGTCCAATCACTCGGTGGTGCCCTATACACATTATATTTAAGAAATTTAGAATGCGTAATTAAGCATCTACCATGCACGTGTCATGCTAATGCTTATGCACCCTTTAGCCATTTTCCCAGAATTCATTATTTAGTTCATTACGTCGTCTTATTTGCTCTTTCTGAAAGTCCAGAATGCCCCATATTTGACTTTCACACTTTCGAGCCATTTAGAACCTCTAATTGCTTAGGTTAGAGATTTCCACTTGTCTAAATTCCCCATCATGTGTTCATATGGGTATTTAATTAATAAAAGAATTAAATTCACGGTTCAAAAGAGGCTCTAGCTTACTCATTCCACCGTCTCCCTTATTCGCCGAGTAAAAGCTTAATTATTACCTCTTTAATTATATATAATAATATAATTGGGTATAATTGGAGCCTTGGGACCAATTTAACGGGTCTTAGGTGTCCACCACGGACTTAGACCGAGGTGTCCTACCCACTGCACAGCTCTTTACGGTACTGTTACTTAGTATTTTGCCTCTTTTTCACCGGATTGGGTTCCGGTTGAGACGGTAAATGCTCGGGCTTTATTCCCTTGACTATTTCCAGCATTTATAACACTTATACTACTCCAATCCAAGCCTAAACATGCATCGAATTATCAATTTCGAATTTATAGCAATTTCCTAACCCAATTTTTCTAATTTCCATACCCGGTCAAATTCCTACGGTTTAACTTCGATTCTGAACCTCACTAAGCTTTCAATAACACGCAGTAAGCTCAAATTTGACCCCGGAATGCCCCGATTGGAAGAAATTGAAGAATTCCTAAAATACTCAAAATTGGAGAAATTGGGGTTTTGAGAGTTTGGGGCTTTCTTACTTGATTCCAATCGGGTAGAAGGCTTGGTGGTGTAGAGAATAAGGTCCGATCAACTTTTCCGGTAACCGGCATCGCCCCCTCCGGCGGATTTCTGACCGGTTTCTTCTTTCCCGTAGCTTCTTCTCCTTGGTCCCGTGCGTCACTTGCCTCTGCTTCTATTTTTTTTCTTTAATGGGTGTGTGTGTTTTAGTGAATGAGTGGCTGCCTCTGCTTCTTATTCTTTCTCTCTCTCTTTTTTTTATTATGTTGTTTTAATGGAAAAGAGGGTCACGGTTGGCCCCCCATATCATTTATTATTATTTTATTATTATTTTTCCTTCTTTATAAACAAATATATATATATATATATATATTATTTATTTAATGTATATTCTCTTTTTCCCTCATGTTTTTTAATCCCACTTTCTTTTTAGTCCTAAAATAAATTTTAAAAATTCTATTTCTTTCCCTTCTTTAATTTCTCCTTTTCATTTAAGTCCAGAAAAATTAATATATTGTTCCCATTTTTTCTTCTTCCTATTATTTCAACCTCTTAATTTAATTTATTTTTCTTTCCCAAAGAAAAATAAATTAATAATAATGATAATAATAAAACTTAATATCTCGGATATTACAATCTTCCCCCCTTAAGAAATTCGGTCCCTGAATTTCAACAATATACTAACCTTAGTCTTGAAACAGATGAGGATATGTCCTGCGCATTTCACCCTCGACCTCCCATGTAGCTTCTTCGGTCGAGTGGTTTCTCCACAGAACTTTAACCAATGGAATCTCCTTCGTTATGAGTTTCTTCAACTGTCCATCTAAGATTTCCACTGACTCCTCTTCATATGTTAGATTCTCGGTTAGTTGCACGTCTTGCGATTGAATCACGTGCGAGGGATCGGGAAGATATTTCCGAAGCATTGATACATGAAAGACAGGGTGTACCCCCTCCAATTCCGTAGGCAATTCCAACCGATACGCTACATTCCCAACTCGTTCTAGGATTTCAAACGGTCCGATATACCGATGACTTAGCCTTCCCTTTTTACCGAACCGCATTACGCCTCTCATCGGTGATATCCTCAAGAACACTTGTTCACCAACGGCAAATTCAAGTTCTCTCCTTCGATTGTCTGCATAAGACTTTTGCCTACTCTGAGCTGTCAGCAATTTCTGTCTTATGCACTTCACCTTTTGCAAGGCATCTTGTAACAATTCCGGGCCGATTAGGCTAGCTTCTTCGACCTCGAACCACCTAATCGGGGATCTGCACCTACGACCGTACAGAGCCTCGAAAGGTGCCATTTGGATACTCGCTTGATAACTATTATTGTATGCAAACTCAGGGATCTGATAATACACGCTCGAAGCATGTCTTCAAGGATCTGAATGGTTCTTTCTGATTGCCCGTCAGTCTGTGGGTGGAACGCAGTACTCAAATCAACTCTGGTTCCCAACACTTCCTGCAATGACTTCCAAAACCTGGAAGTGAACTGTGGCCCTCTATCAGATATTATGGACATTGACACATCGTGCAATCTAACGATTTCTGATAGATAAATCTGTGCATATTGACTCACTCCGTAAGTGGTCTTAACTGGCAGAAAGTGCGCGGACTTAATCATGCGATCCACTATCACCAAAACCGAATCATATCCACGTTGAGATTTTGGCAACCCTGTTACAAAATCCATCATTATCCTCTCCCATTTCCACTCAGGTATTTCTATTTCTTGTAACGTTCCGGCGGGCTTCTGGTGTTCAGCCTTGACTTGCTGACACACTAAACACCTGGCTACATAGTTTGCAACATCCTTCTTCTTGCCATTCCACCAGTACAACTGTTTCAGGTCATGATACATTTTATTAGCTCCCGGATGGATTGTATAAGCTGTCCGGTGTGCTTCTTCAAGGATTCTTTCTTTCAAGTTATCAACCATAGGGATACACAACCGTCCCTCCAACCGAAGTATCCCGAAATCATCCATAGAGAATCGGACGTTGTCCCCTTTCTCTTTAATTACAGCATCCCTGATCTGCTTGAGATCGGTATCTTCATCCTGTCTAGCCTTCACCTCTTCTACCAGAGAGGACTTAGCTTGCAAATGAGCTAGAAGTGAGTTACAATCCCCAATCTCAAACTGATTCCCCGTTTGTTCTAGCTCGTGCAACTCTCTGATCAACGGTCTTCTTCCTTCACTTATATGAGCAAGACTGCCCATGGATTTCCGACTCAGAGCATCGGCTACCACATTAGCCTTTCCTAAATGATACAAGATCGTGCAGTCGTAGTCTTTGAACAACTCTAACCATCGACGTTGTCTCAAGTTCAAGTCTTTCTGCTCGAAAATGTATTTGAGGCTCTTGTGGTCTATATAAATTTCACAATTCTCACCATACAAGTAATGCCTCCAAATTTTTAAAGCGAATACTACAGCAGCCATCTCGAGGTCGTGAGTCGGGTAATTCTTCTCATGTTTCATCAGTTGTCGCGATGCATACGCAATCACTTTGCCTGCTGCATCAAGACACACCCTAACCCGATCCTCGACGTATCACAATATACCACATACCCTCCTGTGCCTTCAGGTAATGCCAACACCGGAGCGGTAGTGAGACTGTCTTTCAGCTTCTGAAAACTCTGCTCACACTTGTCATCCCATATGAACTTCACTCCTTTCTGAGTCAACTTAGTCATAGGTGCAGAAACCTTAGAGAAGTCCTGCACAAATCTTCTCTAATATCCAGCCAAACCCAAGAAACTGCGAATTTCAGTAACTGAGGTAGGCTAGGACCAATTCTTCTCCGCTTCTACCTTACTTGGATCAACGTGGATTCCCTTTGATGAAACCACGTGACCCAAAAAGGAAACTTGGTCAAGCCAGAATTCACACTTAGAGAACTTGGCATACAATTTTTCCTCTCTCAACTTCTGCAATGCCAATCTCAACTGTTCTGCATGTTCTTCTGAATTCTTAGAGTAGACCAAGATGTCATCAATGAAGACAATGACAAATCGGTCCAAATATGGTTTGAAGACCCTGTTCATCATGTCCATGAATGCTGCAGGAGCATTAGTTAATCCGAAAGACATCACCAAGAACTCGTAATGTCCGTATCGGGTCCGGAATGCGGTCTTAGGTATATCTGATTCTCGAATCTTTAATTGATGATACCCAGATCGCAAATCAATCTTGGAAAATCGCTTTGCACCCTACAACTGATCAAATAGGTCATCTATCCTCGGCAGTGGGTATTGATTGCGGATCGTCACCTTATTTAATTTCCGATAATCGATACACAACCGCAAAGATTCGTCCTTCTTCTTCACAAAAAGGACCGGTGCACCCCAAGGAGAGAAACTAGGTCTTATAAAACCCTTGTCAAGCAATTCTTGCAATTGTGTATGTAGCTCCTTTAATTCTTTCGGAGCCATCCGATAAGGTGGTGTGGAGATAGGCTGGGTGCCAGGTTGCAGCTCAATTTCAAATTCAATTTCACGATCGGACGGCAACCCCGGTAATTCTTCTGGAAATACATCCAAGAACTCTCGCAGTACCGGTACTTGAGTCGGTGAAAGTACTGCTTTTGTGGTATCTTGGACGAAGGCCAAATACCCTTTACATCCCTTTGCAAGTAACTTGGATGCCTTCAAAGCCGAGATCAAGTTTGGATACGATGCAGCCCCATCACCCAGTATCACAAAAGGCTCCTCGTTTGGCATATTAAATTTCAAGCATTTAGCCCTACAGTCCACAACCGCATGGCAAGACGACAACCAATCCATTCCGAGGATCACATCAAGATCAACCATACACAACAACCGAAGGTCTACCACAGTCTCATGACCATCGACCTCCACAATGCAAGACTTGTGCACATACTCTACTTGTACCGATTCTCCCATTGGAGTAGAGACCAGTACTGTTCCTTCCATTCTAGATGGACTTTTGTTGAATTTAGAGGCAAATGCATGCGACACATAGGAATGAGTGGAGCCGGAATCAAATAAGACTCGTGCTTCAAGAGAGCAAACAATAAGGGTACCTGTCACAACTGCATTTGATGCATGAGCGTCTTGCTGAGAAAGTGCAAATACCCGCGCTTGTCCTCCACCTACTGCCTCTGGCCCTCTACCACTAGATCTTGCACCACGGCCTCTAGCTGTACCTGTACTTGCTGTCTGTGGCGGTACGGTTCTCACTGGTGGGGCTGGAATAGGTGTACCCCTCGGTGTCAGATTGCTTCTCACACTTGTGCCCTCTTTTCTCTTTGGACACTCTCTAGCCATATGGCCCACCTGGCCGCAGTTGTAACACCCACCTGTCAGTCTCCGACATATTCCAAAATGAAATTTGCCGCAAGTCGCACACTGGGGCCTTGTCTTACCAGCATTTCCACCCCCTTGCACTCTCTGTCCCCCATGAAAATTACTTCTTGTACCTGTTTCATGGGTGGTAGTTGAGGATTGTCCTCCTACGGACCTTGAATATCCTGCACTTCCACCTGTTGTCTTCCTTTTCTTACTTCCACCTCCTTGGTTGTCACTGCCTGTAATTAACTTGACTTTGGGATCAACAGAAGTCCCGTATATCTTCCTGGTTTCAATCATTCTGGCACAGTCTGCTGCTTGAGCTAAAGTCTCAAATTGCCTCCTCTGAGGTAATAAAGCAGTAAATAACAGCTCCGTGAGACGGTGTATGAACCTCTTGATCCTTGCCGCTTCATCAGGAACCAACTCAGGTGAGAATCGAGCTAGTTCTGTAAAAAGTAACTCATACTCCGTCACGGTCATCTTAAGCGTCATCCACAACTCCTCGAATTGCTGACGCTTTGCATCTTTAGTGCCTTCAGATAGAAACCGACCCAAGAATTCCCTCTGAAAATCTTCCCAGGTCATCGGTGCCACCCTTCGTGAATACCTTATCTGTACTAACTCTATCCATACTCTAGTAGCTCCCCTCAGCTAGAATGAAGCTAATTCCACTAACTTATGTCCTGAGCAACTCAGCATGTGCCCAATTCTGACTATGTCTCTCACAAAGTACTGCGGATCCTCTTTCTCACTAGTTCCGCAGAAAGTGGGTGGATGAAGCTTCAGAAATTTTGAAATTGGCAGCTCTCTGGGTGCTACCCGTGGCTCATGAGGCATTTCCTGTGGTTGTTGCCATTCTCTATCATCTTCCTCAACAACCTCAATCTCTTGATTGCTAGGAACTCTCTCTTGTTCTTCCTCGCCGACTACCAACCGGCGTACTTCCCTCTGTATTTGTCTCATCATCTCTTCTCTTAGTTCCTGAAATCTTGCAGTGAGCATTTCTGCCACGGAAGGTGCACCTGTCTCAACTTGAGGTTGAGGTTCCGGTGACTGTCTCCTCTCTTCCCCTCTCACTTGTGCTCTCCCACGACCTCGAGCACGACTCCTACCTCGGCCTTGAGTACGGTCTCTACCTCAGCCTCGGGTGGGCATTCCCTCCTCCCGAACTGATTCTCGATCAATTTCAGCAGGAGTTCTCCCTCCACCCCTAATCTGTCTCGTGATATAGGTGGCATCCCTATACTGCACAAGGACCATACCTAATAAGTACACGTATATTAATGATATTTCATATCGAAGAGAGTAGAAAGAAAGGCTGACACAATTTCCTGGGTAATTCCACAAGTGCCTTTTTACTCTCACGTTGTGCTCGGGTATACAACGAGGCGTAAACCGTCACCCGGTCATACCTATGGCTTCATACAGTTTAAAGATAACCTGCCTCTGATACCAAGTTTGTCACGACCCCCTATCCGACGTCCGTGATCGGCACGGGAGGTAGGATTTCTCCTATCCCGCAAGCCTCTAATCCCTGATTGACATTTTTATATGTGCATAACTACCCATTTCTAATACAAACAATATATAGTATTTATGGTCATCCATATCTGGTGACCTAAGTAGCGTGCAATTCGCGGCTCGCTCAACGCCGCTTCAGTCTATACATATACACATATTCATTCACAAGTACATATAATATACATATTGATCACGCGCTTCAGGGCGGGTGATCTATCCTATTCACATGCAAAAGTCCTCTATACAGTCAAGTATATATTCAATCACACACCTGCATATAGTTTACATATTGATCACACGCCTCAATGTGTGTGATCTATCCTATTCATATGCGGAAGCCATATTTTCACACAATCAGGTATTCAATCACACATATATATATAATTTACATATTGATCACATACCTCAAGGCATGTGATCTATCCTAGTCGCATGCGGAAGTCATATATAAATATATATATATATATATATATACATACATGATAAACATAATATCATAGCCTATATTCCCCAACACCAAGACCTAACTTTAATCTGTATGAAGCTGACAATGCTAGAATAGGACGTATGTATATACTGCAGCTGCATCAGTACAAACGCTACAACCAAAAAGGATTCATATACATATACATCACAACATGTGTACGTTATCAAAATAACTACCGACGCGGACTAAGCATACGGTCCTCAGATCTGTCCGCCTCCCTGAGAAGAAGTGGACGCGTTTCTGACTCCTAAACCACATGTATTTGAAACATGTAAACAGGGGGTGAGTCGAACAGACTCAGTGAGAAGCTCCCCCATCCCTGGCGTAGCAGCGGGTACCACTACAACTGTGGGAAGGGAGAAACCACAACCACATATGCATGAAACAGATTTATATTGTGACCTTTAATATGATCAGACAATCAATATATCATTTTCACAAATAAAAATCCTAATTCATGCTCCTAACATGTTTATTAATCCGCATGTAAACCAATCATAAACATATATCATATCTTTTCATAAGTCATACATAGTTATGCTCATAGGTATTCACTTTCTGTCTCCTGCATTACGCTAAGAGAAATACTGGCCCGAAGGCATTCACTTTCTGTCTCCCGCGTTACGCTAAGAGAAATACTAGCCCGAAGGCAATGTCTTATTCGAACCTAGTTGATCAAACTAGGAACTTTCTGACTCCAAGGCATGCTTAGAGTAATAGCCGGCAACTTGTCTGACCCCGATTAAACTAAGGTAATGGCCACTATGTGGCATACTTACTGTTAACTGAATCCTGTCTGTTCGACCAGGATAACCGACTCGATCTACCCGAACTAACCTAAACAAGTTCAAATAACCTATTCGACCTTGAAAGACGCCTTATTAATAACTAACTGAATATTACACGTGTGAATTAGCTAGGCCTAGTTTCCCCCTTTTTAATTTATGTGGCATTCTCACTCATATTCGATAACCTAGGTTCAGTTTTCCTCAACAAACCATACGAATGAGATCTTTAAGTGACGATCAATATGATTGGTTTGTAATGTTACTGAACTATCACATATGAAATCACGACACAATCCTGCCCACGGTAACATATAAGGCTCAGTGAGCCACAATAGCACATATATACTTGAGATTAATCATATAAGCACATACACTATTGCACGTTGACTGCTTACTTGCCAATCATACACGTGTAGCACAAATATATTCATATAATAATTACACAAAATAGAGCAAACCACATTTACACGTAGTCATTCAACCCTGTGGGGCAGGGATGGGAGAGCCCCTCACCTCGTTGGCCCTCCCGATCAGTACTCGGAGTGCCTGAAGCTCCAATCACTCGGTGGTGCCCTATACACATTATATTTAAGAAATTTAGAACGCGTAATTAAGCATATATCATGCACGTATCATGCTAATGCTTATGCACCCTTTAGCCATTTTCCCAGAATTAATTATTTAGTTCGTTACGTCGTCTTATTTGCTCTTTCTGAAGGTCCAAAATGCCCCATATTTGACTTTCACACTTTCGAGCCATTTAGAACCTCTAATTGCTTAGGTTAGAGATTTCCACTTGTGTAAATTCCCCTTCATGTGTTCATATGGGTATTTAATTAATAAAAGAAATAAATTCACGGTTCAAAAGAGGCTCTAGCTTACTCATTCCACCGTCTCCCTTATTCGCCGAGTAAAAGCTTAATTATTACCTCTTTAATTATATATAAAAATATAATTGGGTATAATTGGAGCCTTGAGACCAATTTAACGGGTCTTAGGTGTCCACCACGGACTTAGACCGAGGTGTCCTACCCACCGCACAGCTCTTTACGGTACTGTGACTTAGTATTTCGCCTCTTTTTCACCGGATTGGGTTCCGGTTGAGACGGTAAATGCTCGGGCTTTATTCCCTTGACTATTTCCAGCATTTATAACACTTATACTTATACTACTCCAATCCAAGCCTAAACATGCATCGAATTATCAATTTTGAATTTATAGCAATTTTCTAACCCAATTTTTCTAATTTCCATACCCGGTCAAATTCCTATGGTTTAACTTCGATTCTGAACCTCACTAAGCTTTCAATAACACCCACTAAGCTCAAATTTAACCCCAGAATGCCCCGATTGGAAGAAATTGAAGAATTCCTAAAATACCCAAAATTGGAGAAATTGGGGTTTTGAGAGTTTGGGGCTTTCTTACTTGATTCCAATCGGGTAGAAGGCTTGGTGGTGTAGAGAATAAGGTCCGATCAACTTTTCCGGTCACCGGCGTCGCCCCTCCGACGGATTTCTGACCGGTTTCTTCTTTCCCGTAGCTTCTTCTCCTTGGTCTCGTACATCACTTGCCTCTGCTTCTATTTTTTTTCTTTAATGGGTGTGTGTGTTTTAGTGAATGAGTGGCTGCCTCTGCTTCTTATTCTTTCTCTTTCTTTTTTTTTAATTATGTTGTTTTAATGGAAAAGGGGGGTCACGGTTGGCCCCCCATATCATTTATTATTATTTTATTATTTTTTTCCTTCTTTATAAACAAATATATATATATATATATATATATATATATATATATATATATATATATATATATATTATTTAATGTATATTCTCTTTTTCCCTCATGCTTTTTAATCCCACTTTCTTTTTAGTCCTAAAATAAATTTTAAAATTTCCATTTCTTTCCCTTCTTCAATTTCTCCTTTTCATTTAAGTCCAGAAAAATTAATATATTTTTCCCATTTTTTCTTCTTCCTATTATTTCAACCTCTTAATTTAATTTATTTTTATTTCCCAAAGAAAAAAAAACTAATAATAATGATAATAATAAAATTTAATATCTCGGATATTACATATTTTTTTCGATATTTGTAAATGAAAAAACCTACCATGTAGACTCTTCCATGTTCCATGATGCGTTCCTCGGCGATCCAACCAGGGAGCAACCAGCTATGGCCGGGGCAATGAAGGTCGTGAAAATAGGAGATCGTGCCTAAGTAGATGCGCGTGCGAGGGCGTTTGGAGATGATTGCAAGAGTCGCCAACAAGATCGGCGAAGTTATCGCAGTCAACATCCTTTTGTTTCTCCTTTGGTCATCGTTGTTGTTTTGGTCGCCACCAGTCGCCACCAGTTGCTGCAGTAGAAGCCATTGTTAAGTTCTATTTAGTCTTCACACACACACAGAGAGAGAGAGAGAGAGAGAGAGAGAGAGAGAGAGAGAGAGAGAAAGAAATGAAGTATAATGTTATGTTTAGCTTCCTTATATGATGAAATTAATGTCTCCTTTGTGATATTTATATATAAAGAATATCTTGATATTTATTTATACAAATCAAATTTTTGGAGTTAATTCACTATTTATTTGTTTCAGAGGCACTCCATAAAAGAATGTTTTCTACTTTGCCCTTATGAAGTTAAATATATACTTGGGCAAGACTTATATGCACGCAATTCTTTATCTTTTTGTTATCATATTCTAATTAAAATAAAATATGTAAATTTCTTTCTTTAAAAGAACCAAACTTGTATAAATATACACATGTTGATTTTTTATTGAAAATTTTATGGCAAAAATATAAAAAGTGCACTTAAATTTTTTTCCATATATATTATAGTATGTTAATTTTTGTCATGCAAAAGAAAATTTTCAAATTACTTTAATTATAATTAGGTTTGAAGTTTTACTTTATGCATTAATTATGTACGTTATGTTAAAATTAATTAAGCACGTGCATAAGTTAAAGATTACGTATAATACTATGTTTTAACGTGAAATTTCTAATGCAAGTCATGCAAAATAAAAAATTGCAAGTCAAGCCAAGCCAAGCCAAGTCGGCCGCCTATTCTGTAAAAACGACAAAATTTTATTTTGTATATATATATATATATATATATATACGACAAATTAAATACAATATTAATTATGAAATTATATCTAACACTCTTATACTAGTAATGAAGGAACCAAAATAAATTTTCTCAAAGAGTATATGTAAATAATTAGTAATTGAATGAAATTATTAAGTATTAATTAATGACGCGATAATTAAAATTTGAAAAATATCTTTTGTTATGGAAGGATGGGAAAGAAAAGAAAATCATTAGAGATAGTTTTATTAGTAAATATGTAAAATTCCTAGAGGAGCTAGAAATAAATAAATAAAAGTTTGAGCCCTTGTCCTAAAAATAAAATAATTTGGGTTTAAAATTAAAATGTAACGCTAGATTCCCGAGTTAGTTCAAAACCATGTATTTATGAATGCATGTATAACTGTTTCTGTGTTTCTTTCTTGAACTGGAGCTTGAGATCATGTACTACACAGACCAGTGCGGCCCCACTACTACTACCCAATCAGAATGCGATTCTAGAACCTACCTTCACCTTCAAAATGTGAAAATGCTTCACATGTTTTGTTCATATAAGGAAAATTTGTGTGATCAAGAGATGCACTTTCAGATCTGGTGATGTAGAATATCAAATCGAAAAAAGAGAGAAAAATACAATAAAGGTGGGACCTATATGTGGGACTCACCATGTGTGTTTCTTTTTCGACTAAATTCATTGAGATGCTTCTTCATATATCAATTTTGAAAATTCTATTTAAAAATTAAAATAGAAGTACTTTTTTTGTTTAAAAAAAATACTTTTTCTTAATCTTTAATTAGAGTGTCAATTTTAACAATTTTTTGAAAAAAAAATTATGTGCGATCTTTTGTATATTTGATATTTATTATAATTAGGTTCTCTAAGATATGATAATAAATCTATTTTGGTGATATCTCTTTAATAGATATATAGCTAGATGAATAGATAATAGATTATATATAATAAAAAAGTAAATGTTTATTGGATAAATTAAATGTTGGTCATAGTTTTAAATACGTTGTATATGTGCCGTATAAATAATATATATATGATTAAATATGCTGTATTTATTTTTATGTGAATTATTATTTTAACTTTTTGACAATGAATTATATGAGATTTATTTTAATTGTAAACTGATTTATTTATAACCAAATATTTTTTGACCAAATTTTTATTGGATAGATATTGAGCATTGGATTTATTATAAGTTATCCAATTACAAAATTCCTAATATGCATTCTCATCTATATCGCTTAAATTTTTTTCCAAGTATGCATTTTCGGATGTAAATTGTAGAAATTAAGTTTTTTTTTTTTTAAGACAAAACTCGATTAGGGTGTGCATATATATATATATATATATATATATGGTTTAAATGAATATGTCAAACTAATAAAAAAAATGAACTTATACTCACTCATTGTTAATTATTCTTAAATTTTAGGCTAAAATGCACATACATCCCCTGAGTTTTGGGTCAGGGGCACATACACCCCCTGAGTTTTAAAACGTTGCACATAGATCCCCTGAGTTTTCACTTTGGGGCAGAGACACCCCTTTTGTTAGGGTTCCGTGAAAAGTAGCCGTTAAATGCCACGTCAGCAAGTATGTGTGAGGGGTGTCTCTGCCTCAAAGTGAAAACTCAGGGGTGTATGTGCCCCTAAAGTGAAAACTCAGGGGGCGTATGTGCCCATAAAATGAAAACTCAAGGGGTTTGAAATTACTAAATTTCCCTCACACATGTTTGCTGACGTGGCACTTAACGACTAATTTTCACGGAACCCTAACAGAAGGGGTGTATCTGCCCCAAAGTGAAAACTCAGGGGGTCTATGTGCAACGTTTTAAAACTCAGTGGGTCTCTGTGCCCCTGACCCAAAACTCAGGGGGTCTATGTGCCCCTGACCCAAAACTCAGGGGGTGTATGTGGATTTTAGCCTAAATTTTATAATAGCACAACTCATTATATCTCATAATTATATTGTTCTTTTTTAAAAGGAGTAAAATATCAAGTTAGTCCTTTTTAGATGGCATCTTTCTCAATTTAGTCCTTCTTAGATGTGCCTTCTCAATTTAGTCCTTTTAAGATTATTCTGTTATCAATTTGGTCCTTACCGTTAAAATTATTAACGGAGTATGCTGAGTTGGACAATTTGGGACAAGTTTGTAAATTTTAAATATTAATAGGGTTGTCTAATGTAATTATTTGGGCAACTTTTGTAATTTACGCACATTTTATAATCTTCTCCAGTTTCCATCCTCTTTTCTCCTTCTTCCTTAACCACAAGCCTCCACCCTAGCTTCGACCTTCACACGCCGCATCATCATAGAAATTTTGAGAACACAACCAAACCATTCCTATTACAATATGAGGAAATTGCAGAAATATATACATAATACAGGGAAAAGAAAGAGGTAGAGGGCCCTGGTATAAGCAAATATAAGAAAGGGTAAGGGAAAGACCTACTATGAGAGGTTGTGTAACCGAAATGGAGAAAGGCATGATTGAGAATGGCTTTGGCGGGTTGAGAACTTGAGATGACATGCGTTGGCTCTAAGATTTTCTAGAAAAAGTTAGTTGGGGAATACCCGATAAAGAGTGAACAAAGAGAGCACAGAAGGCATGGAAAACATATAGTGTGGTTTTGGTGAGAGAAAGCGAGCAAGCATCTTGAAAGCCTAGCACTTTACTGGTTTTTTGCATTTATTGGTTCACCCCTGTTTCCATTTTAGTTCCATAAATTTTTTTATTTCTCATACAAATTCTAGAGTTCATATTGTAATAGGAATGGTTTGGTTGTGTTCTCAAAATTTTTATGATGATGCGGCGTGTGAAGGTCGAAGCTAGGGTGGAGGCTTGTGGTTAAGGAAGAAGGAGAAAAGAGGATGCGAACTGGAGAAGATTGTAAAATGTGCGTAAATTGTAAAAGTTGCCCAAATAATTACATTAGACAACCCTATTAATGTTTAAAATTTACAAAGTTGCCCCAAATTGTCCAACTCAGCATACTCAGTTAATAATTTTAACGGTAAGGACCAAATTGATAACAGAATAATCTTAAAAGGACTAAATTGAGAAGGCACATCTAAGAAGGACTAAATTGAGAAAGATGCCATCTAAAAAGGATGAACTTGATATTTTACTCTTTTTAAAAGTTTTCTCTATATATATTTCATTTTTGTGTAAAACACTGTTTTGGTCCTCCACAGATGCCTCCTTTGTCAATTTGGTCCTTCCGTTAATTAACTTGATGAAATGTCAAGTTAAGTTGTGGCTCAGCAATTTTTTTATTTGACTAGGCATAAATTAATTTAGAGTAATTTATTTTTTATTTAAAAAAACCTTTTAAATTAAAAAAAAAGTAAAAAAAAAAACCTTTGACATACCTAGGACACAAATATGCTTCTTTGCGTTAAAAGGAGGTATGTCAAAGTTTTTTTTTTTTACTTTTTTTTAATATAAAAGGTTTTTTTAATAAAAAATAAATTACTCTAAATTAATGAATGCCTAGTCAGATAAAAAAATTGTTGAGTCACAACATAATTTGACATGTCATCAAGTTAATTAACGGAAGGACCAAATTGCTAACAGTTTGATCTGTGGGGGACCAAATTGATAACACCGATCTATGGGGGACCAAATTGACAAAGGAGGCATCTGTGGAGGACCAAAATAGTGTTTTACTCTTTCATTTTTATTAGAGAATAATATAAATATATACAAAAAATTGTGCTTATATCTAACCCTTTAATTTTTTTCATTCTAAATGTTTTTATTGATTGATTTCATTTTATAACCCTTTGAAACTTTTCAAACTAGCTAAAATTTTTAATCATGAATGTTATTTAAATTATTTAAAAAGTAATTTAATTGTCTTTCTGTATATATATGATCAAACAATAAAAATTGGAGAGTATAGATATAGAAATAAAATTGACCAAATAGATACTTTTGTATGCTGTATCAACAATAATTAGATATATCTATATTTATATGGCTGTGGACTCTTCCCGTCAATGGTCTCTAAAAATAGTCATTTCATTAATTAAAAAAGAAAATAAAAATATGATGTGAGAAGATCATGGGAGAGAGAAAATAGGAGAATAGTGGTAGTGATATTTTTTTTTTAAAAAAAATAATAACTATGGTAGTTATAAAAAATAACTTTTTAATATTTAATTTATTATTTTACAATTAATAATAATAATAATTTATTTTATGTTTTATAAATTAAAAAAAAGTTTGACATGCGCGTACGTGTATATAATATACACACGAAATAATTACCCGTATATAGTTATCAAAAAAAAAAAGAAATTACCCATATCTAGAAACTTACTTTAATTTGCATTGGTTGATCCCCTTGCAAAAAACGCTCGAACACTATTGTTCGCGATCCACACTTTCAGCTACAACGCGTAATAAGATGCTATTGATGTTTGGAATGTGAGTAAAAAATTGGTGGAGCCATCCAAATCTATGAAGCTGCAATATGAAAACCATATCCAGTGTATTTTTTATAGCTTGATTTAGTAGGATGTGAGAATCAAAACCACCCTTGAATAATTGGTCCATATCTTGCAAGATAAAGTGCTTTTAAAGGATTAAACAATAGTTAATTATGAGAATTAGTAGTTATTATATGATCATCAAAGATGTCATAATGATAAGTTTCTAAGAATCACAATTGTCATATGAAAGAATCAAATTTTTTTGAATATTTTTTTATGCAAACAGATGGATAGCGTGAAGGTTGATGAGAGCACAAGAAAACAGAGGCTTTTCACGTTTCCCTTCAACGTGTTGAAAATACATGAATCCGTTTTTCATATGTTAATGTAGGCCCATAGATGGCATGAAGGATGACGAGGGCAAAAGAAAACGGAAGCAATTTTTACGTTTCTCTTAAATGTTTTGAAGATACATGAATCGATTTTTTTGAATATTTGTTAATGTAACTCTATGGATTCGAACAGGGTGAAGGATAACAAAGGTACAAGAAAAACGAATAGACATGGGAATGAGAATGTTGTAGAGAATGTGAATAGTAATGTGAATGGAATAAAGTGGATAAAATGACCATTTTACCCTTATATTAAAAGTGGGAATGAAATAAAAGTAGATAAAAAAAATAAGGACAAAAACATAATTTTATCACATTATAAAAAATAAGGTGTGTTTGATAAAAAAATATTGTAAGAAATATTGAATTATAAGAAAAATTACATTTGTAATACCCCGGAAAATTTCGAGTATTAAAGAATGATTTATTTAAAAATTTTGAAAGTTATGAAAGTTAAAAGAAACCAGAAAGGAATTTTTTTTTTCGAGGATTGTAATACCCAAAATTTTTTTTTCGAGGTTTAAAATAAAATAAAAAGGGAAAGAAAAGAAGTAGAAAATAATTTTTGAGATTTAATTCGGAACCTAAGAAATTAGAAACCTGAATTAAATAGGGAAAGAGATTAAGTTAAAAATACATGTTAGTTATTTATTTAATTATTTATTATTATTATTATATATTAATTATTAAAGAAAAGAAAGGAAAAGAAAATAAAAGAGAAAAAGAGAGAGGGAGGGGGCTACGGGTAAGAAGAGAAGAAGAAAGAAAGAAAGGAAAGGAGAGAGAGGGAGAAGAGTGAGAGAGAGAGAGCTAGGGCTTGGAGGTGGGAGCAAATCCGGCGGGAATCTCACCGGAATCCGGCGAGCCGGAGTTGGAGGAGGAGCCGGAGATTATCCTCGTCATCTTCCTCGTCTCAATCTCTCGAGTTAAGGTTGGTATAATGCCCGATTCTCTCCAAGTTCCCATTTTCTTCATTTTTCTTCATTTTTGGAATTGAGTTGAGAATCTGAGTTTGGGTGGATTCGAGGGTAGAATAATGTTTCTAAAGTGTTCTTGAACACTCATCGGGGTTAGGATTCGAGGCTAAATCGTTGGATTTGGCCGGATTCGAAGTTGGAAGAGTTTGGGGTTTATAAAACCCTTTTTCCCAATCTCGAACGATCAACGATTCGGCGACGAATCGGAGTTGGATTTGAGTTGTAGGACTTCCTAAATGTAGTATATATGTAGGTGAACAAAACCCGTGGGGTGTGGAGTCGAAGCCGGGGGCGGAAGGGGGTCGGAACGGGCCCAAACCAGCCCACAGCATAGCAAACGAATTGCTGTGCTGCGAGCCGGCGCTATAGCGCCGAAAATGGCGCTATAGTGCCATCTCTCGGGTGTGCCAAGAGCTGTTGGGCAGCAGCTCGGCGCTATAGCGCCTGGCCTCTGCCCAGCATGCCCAAAATTCATTTTTTTGCAAATCCGGGGCGTCCGAACCTCCTACTTTCAATCCTAAACTTCTTAGAACACCACCAACTATGTTTTTAAGGATCAAAATCATTCCAAGTCTTCTTGTCCCTCAAGAATAGAAACTTACGGAGTAAACTAAGTCCAGCTTCTTGAATTTCAACCTTAAACTGTCACAACCTTTAGGCAACCTTAAGTGGGATAAATTGGAGGTAGATAGAGGTCTAGTACTCAAATCCATGTATGTGAAACACTCAAGTAGTGTGTTATATGCGAGTAAGTCAAGTGTCCGGGGAAGGATACACATAAGCCGGGATAGAGAAGTCCAATAAGACCAAGAGCTTGACTCTGTGGCAACCATGGACTACACGTGAGAGTAATGGAGACATAAATAACAAGTTAAGCTAAGTAATAACCTTAATGAAGTAAATGTTGTTCTTATAGGAACAACGGCACACGATTGAGTGCAACAGGAACTCCGAGGAGACTTAAGTTACAGGAGAGGATTGCATGGAAGGTTGGCCAAGGTGAGGGCTCTTTCATCTCTGCTCCTAGGGTCGCATGCTTATGTGGATTACATGAGTATGTATATTATCTGCTTGTCTGGTATGTGTTAGCTAGAGATATAAAATGCTAAAAGAATGAAAGAATTAGAAAATAGGTTGTGGAAAGTGGCTTGGATAGGAAGACATATGAGTAGAGTATAATTATTTGCTATGATTGGTGTGTTACAAATCCAACTCATACACTCCGGAGGCATGATGAGTATTTTATTAAATATTTTCCACGACGGTGGCAAGAGTCCTTGTACGGAAGGGCTAAACTTTATTTTGAAAACTCGTCACGACGATGACTTAAATTAAATTCATGCAAAGGGAGTTATTCGTGGGTTTCGGATTTGGTTATCTTAGCGATGTGAGACATCGACTAGAACAATGTCAGATGGCACTTGAGACCTCAGTTTTTGTAATCACCATGACGATGGTCATTGCCCTATCCTGGCAATAGGGTCAGAAAGGTTTTATATTGCTATGACGATAGCTTGAGGCTCAGAGAGTGCATCTGGACGGGTATATGAGTTATATCCTATTGAGGATACTTGTACATATTAATAAGGAGAAGAATTGTTGATCCTTCGGGAAAGATACAAAGAATCCTATTAATATGTGAGACTAAGGTAAGGAGACACGGGAGGAACCTACGGGTGAACCGTGAGCCTAGCCTAGTAAAAGAGAAACCATCCTGTGGAGTTGGTCCAGGGTGTGTCAGTGGCCATGCTTCGAGACGTCGTGCCGTGTCCGCCATGTGGCCTGGTTGGGTAATGGATGAGTGGGCTCAAGCTATTGCCTCGCAGCAAGGGATCAGGACGTGTCACGTGGTGGCTATGCATCAGTTGTTTGATAGATAGAAGTTGATTGTGTTTGATTAACAGAATTGTCACGAGGTGACCAGTACCCAAGTGAATGGGTTAAGTATGTTTTGCCACGTGGTGGCCAGTAGCCCGAGTGCACGGGTTTGAAGTAGAAAAAGCCACGTAGTGGCTAGTAGATACCCCAGAGTTGGGGAGATTAAATAGATGTATGTTTAACATCTGTGTGTATGTATAAATTGTCTGTGGTTGCATATAATTGTTGATTGTGCAGCGTAGTGGTAACGTACAGGACTACGTCACCACGCGTTTTGTTGATTCGAACGTGCTGAACGTGAGAGGACTGGTAGGTAAAAGCCAGCACTATGTGTTACATGTTACTTGGTGATTGATGACGTGGAATAAACTGCTCCATGCTTATATCTGTTAAATGCATGTGAGTGTTTGGGTGAAATTTCGGTTATTGTGTGATCACCAAAAATGCATGCTAACTCACAGTAACTAGTTATTTGTGCATGTGGTTTTGTATGACTCCCAGTCCCAACGGTAAGGTACCCACCTTGCGCCGGGGATGGGAGAGTCCTCACTGAGTCGCGTGGTTAAGACTCACACCTCATTTTTACTACACAGAGACAGGTTAAGTACAGGTGAAAGGAGTCTCGGTGGAACGAGGGTTGAACAACATTTTTCAAGACCCACAACTTGTTCATGTGGGTGAATAAAGTGTATTTGTAATTTAATTTACTTTATCATTATATCATAAAGTAAAGGGTAGACGTACCCAATTAGACTGTATTACTAAATCTAAAACTGTCGGCTTCACACACCTTAAAGATCAGGATCCGTTAGATTACGATGCAGGAAAAACTTGTTTTCAAAATATATATATATATATATATATATATACACACACACACATATATCTATTGCATGTGAATAGGATAGGCAGCATCTTCGGATGTGTAGCCAGTACACAGGTTATATATTATGTGTGTCTTCTTATATCTATATCCTAAAGCGGCACTAGCCGTGGATTTGCTTGCCTAGGATAGGCCACCATTTCGGTGTAGCCATGGTATTATAATGCATGTGAATGTATTTTTCAATAATAGCTATTCTGTCAATTAGGTGATAAGGCTTACAGGCATAAGGATATTCCCTGTGTCTGTGCCGGTCACGATCCTCTAAACGGGGGTCGTGACAACATTAATTTTCACAAACAACCAAACGTGCCCATAAGCTTTTTACGTTTCCATTCAACATATTATAGATACAAGAATCAATATTTCCAATTTTGTTAATGCAAGCCCATTATATGGCTTGAAGGATGATGTGGGCCGGTCACATAAACACAGAGGCAGATTTCAAGTTTTCTTTCTATGTAACATCCTTTTTTGACAATTTTTTTTATTATTGGAAGCTGGAATTAACAAACAGAAACAGAACAGAGTTATTCAATGTAAATGTAGGAGTAAACGAAAGAAGTTATATTGCCCCGTTTTTATTTTAAATTATTCTTTAGTGGTACGGCTTAATTTCAATTAAATGTTCTTTGATTTTATTTTTGTCAATCAGGTATCTTGATATTTGCACCGTTAACAACTTAGTGCTTCGTAGTTTAGTCTGTCAAATTTTTAATAGAAATGTACCATGTGCCGTGCATATAATCCTAAATTAGGCCAAACTAAATGAGACTAAAATGTAATTTATCCTTTTTTTTCCTAGTCTATATTTATACGGCTGTAGACCCTTCCCCTCAATGGTCTTCCAAAATAGTAATTTAATTAATTAAAAAAGAAAATAAAAAGATGATGTGAGAAGATCATGGGAGAGAGAAAATAGGAGAATAGTGGTAATGGTAATTTTGTGTTTAAAAAATAATGACTGTGGTAATTATCAAAAAAATAATTTTTAATTTATTATTTTACAATTAATAATAATTTATTTTATATTTTGTAAATTATAAATTTTTTACATGCACATAAGTTCATGCATGTGAAGCCTCTAGTGTGTGTGTGTATATATATATATATATATATTCATATTCAATATTTTTTAAAAGATTAAAAAAATAAACACAAGTATTATAAACATGGAGAAAAGTTCAGTATTATCATATTACTGAACTTCGGTGCGCCCCTCCAATCATGTAGTGTCATTTGTTAATATTAATAAAAATTCACGTTAATAAGGACCTACCTTAAATGGATTAGGGACCAACTGATTAGAAGGATGTACTGAAGTTTAGTGCTACGTATTACTGAACATCGACAACACTCATTATCAACTTAGGATTCTTCTCCAAATTGTAACTTCTCCACATGATCAATTGTCACATGATCAATTCTCTCTTTATATAACCTCAACATGAAAGCACCCTTAATAGTTTATGTAACATTCATACACACAGTGTGCTTAATAGTACATTATGGCGCATTATGATGTCCTTAATATTACTCTATGTTTAGAGTTCTATAAATAGAAGGATATAGTACACAAGGATGAATAATTATGAATAATAATTTTGTGCATCTCCCTTATATATTTTTTGGTAAGTCTCTAAATTCTTAGTTTTACTTTATTTCATAAATTTAAGGTTGCTTAGTTTGGTGAGTTGTAAGCAATCCATTCAAAAACTACTATTGCCTAAAATAATGGATCATAAATTATATAGATTTAAACATTAATCTAAATCTATATAAGAAATGTTTGTTGGGCTTGGCCCAAACTACTTGTTTTTGTGAGAGTACGTGTTTTTTGGGACTAAATTAGTGCCTAAGTTAGATATTAAATGTATGTTTGAATTGGGGATTAAGGAAGAGAAAAGACAGGAAGATCAAAGAATTAAGATATCTTTTCCTAGTTAGTTAAGATCAAAGAATTAAGACAAATCCTTAATCTTTTATTATCCTTCCCATTCACAAATTAAAGATACTCCAACTTTTTGGAAGAGGTATTAAAACTCAAATAAAGAGAGGACGTATAAAATGTTAACATTTCCTATCCTTCGCTTCCTTCTCCTTTAATCACTCCCCTTCCACATATGAGTTTCTTGATTAATCAATTCATAGACATGTACAAGAGTTATACTTGTACGCCTGGTGGTTTTAAACTTGAGAGAAAAAATTGCAATAAACTATGAAAAATTGTAATTTTTTTGTCAAAAAAAATTGTAATAAAGTACCATATATATATATTGTAAATTATTTCATAATTTTGAGGAAAATGAAATGGACAATAATAATGAAAGGAAAGGATTAAAAATTTAAAATACGTAATTATGTCGTGGCTAATACTAAAATATTTCTTTTAAAAAGTCTGGCTAGTACTATAATATAAAAAGACACTCTTATCACAAAGGAAAAAAAAAACATGATTATGAATATATTGTGCAAAAAAAGGGCATGAAACTGAATGAGAAGAGTATATTAATCACTAATCAATAATCATTTTTGTTGGATTAAAATGGACGGTCAAAGTCAACCACTTTGGTCAAATTGTAATTTTTTTTATAAAAAAAATTGTAATAAACTATGTGATAAAGTACCATATATATATATATATGCTGCTCTTTCTCTCGTCTTATATATATCAAGAAAGAGATATATAAAAAAATTAAATCCAAATGTTTAGAAAGTATTTGGATTGGAAATTTTTGAATTTTTGTCTAAAAAATAAATTGAATTTGGGGCTCTCAATAGTGTAATACCCCAGAAATTTTTTGAAGTTTAAAATAAAATAAGAGTGGAAGAAAAGAAGTAGAAAATAAATTTTATGATTTAATTCAGGACCTAAGAAATTGGAAACATAAATTAAAAAGAGAAAGGGATTAAATTAAAAAAATACATATTATTTATTATTTATTTAATTATTAATTAATTTATTTTTAATTTTATTTATTTATTTATTTCTATTATTATATATATAAATATATATTATATTTTAATAATTTTTTTGGGGGGTGCCGTGGTTCCCTTTTAAAAGAAAAGAAGAGAAAGAAGAGAAAAAGAAAGAGAGAAGAGAGAGAGAAGTCGAGTGGTAGAGAGAGAGAGAGGGGCTGGAGACAAGAAGAAGAAGAAGGTGAAGGAGGGGGATTTCGCTGGAAAAGTGGCCGGAGGGAGCTAGCCGACGCCGGAAAAAGTCACCGGAGCTCGGGTACAACGTCTCCCACACCTTCCACCAATCGAATTAAAGGTTGGTAACCCCAATTTCATTCGAATCCCTCAATTTCTCAATTTTTAGGGATTTCTTCGATCCACCTTCGATTGGATTGTGTCGAGGGTAGATTGAGACCTAGGAAGTGTTCTTGAACACTTAGTTGGTGTAGGAATCGAGATTATATTCTCGGATTTGCCCAAATTCGAATTTGGAGGGATTTGGGGTTGAAATTATAATTATTCCTAATTTAGGTAAATTGTTGAAAATTAGGATTGAGTTTGGATTTGAGTAAATAGGCTTGGATTGGTATTATTGAAATTATATTGTTGAAATATTAGCTGAACAAGACCCGTGAAGAGCTGGCCCGAGGTTACTAAGGTTGAACCTTGACGTAACTCCCTGCTCGGATTGCCCAAATACACTTTAAGGGTGATGTTGAGGGCTCCAAACCTCTTATTTTCAATCTTAAACACCCTAGAATTATTCTAAATATGCTATCAAGCATCAAGAATTATTTTAGGTACTTTCTTGTTTCTCAAGGATGGAAACTTGCGGAACAATAAAGTCCAAATTTTAAAATGGCAATTTAATTTCTTCGTAATTATTAGGAAACCTTAAGTAGGATAATTTAGAAGCATATCGAGGTTTAGTAACTCAAATCCAAGGCTCCAAAACCAATTCAAGGTGAGCGATAATTATACGAAACCAACTGTGTAGCACTTGAGACTCTCATGGAAGAGAGGGAAGACGGATAAGACCAAGAACTCAGTTCTTGGCAATGTTTAGGTGCATTTTTAGGCACGAGCATTCCATACGCATATGAGTTGCATATAGTGAAGATTGTTAACCACATGAATGCGATTGTTAGGAAACCACGATTCGTCCGGAGTAGGAGTTACTCCAGGACAAGCACAAGGAAGCCGTCCAGGTGAGGGGTTTCCCATCCTTACCCTACAGGGTTGATTGAGGACGTGGATATGTGGTTTGCCTACTTCCCTATTTGTATGAATAATTTAGTGGTTAACATGCTATTGTTGTTCTTAAACTATTATACATGAAAATATTTGTATATGTGTGTTTGACTATAGGTAAAGAGGTACTGGAGGGTATCCATGTGATGACATGAGATATGCCGAACAGTACAAGCAAGGGGGTAAGTTGTTGATTGAGTTCAAGGTTTGGTTTACCCTATTAATTAGAAACTTACTAAAGAAATCGTATAGAAGTTGTTAGTAGACGTCGATGTTTTATGGTAATTGAACTTAGGGAAGACCTTAGAGCTAGGTTATGATCTAAACCACAGGTTTGGCAACAATATGAGGATTAATACGATCTCTTAATTGATTAGTGAGTCGTAGGGATGTTCACACTACCTTGGTAAAGTCAGTTTAGGATAGTAATGGATAGATAGAGTCAGGATCCCAGCTAAAAGCTTGGGAAGAGAAACAAGTTAAAAGATTTGCCCGTTGAGGCCATTGCCCTAGCTTGGTACTAGGGTCAGTAAAAGACTAAAAGATTTGCCCGTTGAGGCCATCGCCCTAGCCTGGCACTAGGGTCAGTAAAAGACTAAAAGATTTGTCCGTTGAGGCCATTGCCCTAGCCTGGCACTAGGGTCAGTAAAAGACTAAAAGATTTGCCCGTTGAGGCCACTGCCCTAGCCTGGCACTAGGGTCAGTAAAAGACTAAAAGATTTGCCTGTTGAGGGCATTGCCCTAGCCTGGCACTAGGGTCAGTTAAAGATTTAAAAGAAATTTCCCGTTGAGGCCATTGCCCTAGCCTGGTACTAGGGTCAGTTGAGTGATTTACAGTTTTTCAGATGATATGTTAAATATGATTGTTTGCTTATGAGAAGTATGATAGAGGAGCATGATCCGTAGGTTTATCTTTGATTTGATGTTATATTAATATTGCCTTATCATAATATAACATGTGGTAAACTGGAATTTCATGCGCATGTGATTGTGAGTGTTTCCCTTCCCCCAGCTGTAGTGGTACCCGCCGCTACACCGAGGATGGGAAGCTTCTCACTGAGTCTGTTTGACTCACTCCCTCTGCTTTAATGTTTCAGATACAGGTATCGAGCAGGCATTGACGTCCGAACATCAGACCATCCTTTACGCACTAGTTCGCGTGGGTGGACACTTTTTGTCATTTTGACTCTTTTGGGTGTACATATTCTAAGTTGTAAGAGTTGTGTATATATATTTACAGCTTTTGATGTGTACCTACTCTAGAATTGTCGGCTTCACATGTACTTAAAGACAGGGTCCAGGGGATAAACTAGGATATATGTATATATATATATAAACTTCTACATGTGACTAGGATAGATCGTACGCATTGAGGCGTACGGTCAATATGATATGGATACATGTTATGTGTGCTTGCTGCATCTGAATAGGATAGATCGTACGCATTGAGACGTACGGTCAATATGATATTAATATTTACATTATGAGTGCTGATAAATATATCTATACACTGGACTGAGCTGAAGCGGTATTGAGCGAACCACGGATTGCAGGTTAAATAGGCCACCAGTGAGGTGTGGCCACTAGTATGATGTATATATATTGATTGTATAGCAGTGTAGTTATAGTCATGTTTACAAGATAAGGCTTACCGGTTTAGAGGTAAAAATCTATTCCCGTGCCGGTCACGTACTCCCGATTTGGGGTCGTGACAAACTTGGTATCAGAGGCAGGTTATTCTTTAAGTCATGTGAAGCCATTGGTATAACCGGGTGTCGGTTTAACCTTCGTTGTGAAACCCGGGCACAATGTTGGAATAAACAGGAACTTGTGGGAGTACCCAGGATAAATTGAGTAAGCTTTTCTTTCATTCCTTCTTAATCTGTGATAGATTATGAATTCTTTCGAGCACTAAGGCGTAAGGTGGGGTGACAGTGACCCTGGGAACCTAAGGATGCCATAATAGGGAAATGAGGCATCCATGGAGGATGCTACCTAAACACAAACACATTTGGTTGAATCGTAGGCAGGAATGCGCTACAATATGCGATTGTTTTGTAGGTGTTAAATGAGACGATGCGTCTGCTCTATTAGCGGCGCATTGCGTGCTATGATATAGGCACAATTTATTTGATTATAGTATGGAATGCAAGTAGAATAGAATTTTGCAGTGAATGGTGGTTTTTGCTAAGAATGGTTTGTAAAGTGAAAGAAAAGACAAGCATGGCGTGTAGAAAAGAAAGTAAGCACATGGGGCGATTGAAATAGAAAGTTTACATACAGGAATAAACAGGGCCATGAGGCATGAGACCGACAAGGAGAGGACCACGTGATTGGGTCACGACTGTGCGGTATGCTATGGCTGAAGAAAGTGAGTTGTCCTTCCTAGAAAGTAAACAGAAAAGAGGTGGTGTATGCCACAGTATAGAATTAGAAATCTATGGACTAGAAAGTTAGGATACAGTATATGGAAGGGCAAAGTGGCCGAACCATATGCCGTAGAGATAGATGTTAAGAAGTAGAGGAATATGTGAATGTGTAGAGCGTGACCATATGCCGAGCAGGAAACAGAGTAAATGGTAAGGCACAGGGGAGGAGCCTAGTCCAACCCTGCGCTCGATCCGTGAACTACTAGTTCCTTATGCAAACAAGGGGGAAAAGAAGGGATTAAGCCCAACCAAACTCTCTTGGGTTGCTTAAGGAAGAGCATATAGAATAGGATATTGATCACATGAGAAATTTTTGTAAAAATCTTTTTCTGTCTTTCCGGATGAGAGATTCTGAATGACCCTCAAACTTTTCTTGAAAATACTAGGGATAACCATTGGAAGGCAAATTTTCATGAAAACTCTTTCTCAATCTGTGTCATTCCAATTGGTTAAACCCTAACCATTTACGAAAACCTTAGGCGTCATTTCCTATGAAATAACCTTGAATTAATTTTAAAACCCACAGTGTGCCTAAGAAAACTAACTCATGTGACCAATACCCTACCAAACAATAGTCCTTTTACAGGTAAGCTGTATAAGTTTGGTAGATGTAGTCGAGAAATCACTCGCTTGGAGCGATTAAAGTTAAGTAGACATCGAAAAGCACTAGAGAGTGCTAAAGTGCCAAGGGAGTATACAAGTAAAGCTAAGAGTTAACAATTAAGGGGCCATAGGGTGAAAATGGACCCAAAAGTATTAAACCAAAGCAGGTCTAAAAGTGGAAATGGGCGTAGACCTTCGGGTACCGTCCAGGGATAAGAAAATGAGTGCTATTATGGTAGATAGCTCTCAAACGAGATAACGTGAGAGATAAACCCCAAAGGGACTCGTGGAGGCCCAAGGGGAGCGAAAGTAGACGAGGATAAGTATTCCCATAAGGGGGCAACAGCGGAAGCCTATAGGACCCCATAGGATAAGAGTCAAGTAGGAGGTAGAGAACCAACTACTACCGTAAGTGCATGTATAGTACACGGATTGTATTGGACATAGGTAAGTAAGCTAGTTCCACAGGTTGGTGAACCGTAAATTCGTTAGTCTGAAGCCCGGGTATGGGTGGAGACTGAGTGGACAAACCAAATGTTTAAGTGGTCATGTGGGTGCCATAAAGGGAAAAATTAACCGTAAGGACGGTTAATCGAGAAGGAGAATTTAGTGAGTAACGAGTATGGAGAAATACTCGGAGAAACAGTACCACGTAGGTACGGAATGAAAAGAAGAGAGTGAATACGGGAACAGTTTCGGGCAAGCATCGGGGCATGCGAGCCAAATGATAAAACAGGTATGTTACCGTTGGGAATGATTGGAACTCAACGGGTAACACACTTGCAAGAGGCGGTATATGTTCGTGAACATATGCCATACCGTAAGAAAGGAAAGAGTCAAACCGTGAGAGCGGATCCCGTTTGGTCAAGGGGAGTAGAGCATGTCCGGAAAGGTTCATGCTGGAGTTAACGGATTAAATATTCCAAGTAGGAATACAGGATCTAAGTGAGTTGAAGGAGCTACACACGCAATTACAGGAATTGCTTGATAAGGGTTTCATCAGACCTAGTTTTTCACCTTGGGGCGCACCAGTTCTATTCGTGAAGAAGAAGGATGGAACTTTTAGATTGTGTATCGATTACCAAAAGTTAAATAAGGTAATGGTCCGCAATCAGTATCCACTTCCAAGAATCGATGATCTGTTCGACCAGTTGCAAGGTGCTAAGAGGTTTTCAAAGATCGAACTGCGATCAGGGTACCATCAGCTGAAGATTAGAAGAGAAGATGTGCCCAAGACCGCCTTTAGAACCCGATACGGCCATTATGAATTTCTAGTCATGTCGTTCGGGCTAACTAATGCACCAGCAGCTTTTATGGATATGATGAATCGGGTTTTCAAGCCATTTCTAGACCGGTTTGTCATTGTATTCATATATGACATTCTAGTTTATTCCAAGAATGCTGAGGAGCACGCAGAGCTTTTGAGACTGGCATTACAGAAGCTGAGAGAAGAGAAATTGTATGCTAAGTTTTCAAAATGTGAGTTTTGGCTTGATAAAGTTGCATTTCTCGGTCACGTGGTATCTTCAGGGGGAATCCATGTTGACCCAAGTAAAGTAAAAGCAGTGAAGTTGGTCCCAGCCTACCTCAGTCACGGAGATTCGCAGTTTTCTAGGTTTGGCTGGATACTATAGAAGGTTTGTGCAGGACTTTTCGAGGGTTGCTGCACCTCTTAGAAAGTTAACTCAGAAAGGGGAAAAGTTTGTATGGGATGACAAGTGTGAAGAGAGTTTTCAGAAGCTGAAGGAAATTCTTACCACAGCACCGGTGTTGGCTCTTCCTGAGGGCACCGGATGGTATGTGGTTTAGTGTGACGCCTCACAAGTTGGGTTAGGGTGTGTTCTTATGCAACATGGAAAGGTGATTGCTTATGCGTCTAGGAAACTCCAAAAGCATGAGAAAAACTACCCAACTCACGATCTTGAAATGGCAGCAGTGGTATTTGCCTTGAAGATTTGGAGGCACTACCTTTATGGCGAAACATGTGAGGTATATACAGACTACAAGAGCCTTAAGTACATTTTCGAGCAGAAAGATCTAAATCTGACACAACGCAGGTGGATGGAATTGTTGAAAGACTATGACTGCACGATCTTGTACCATCCTGGTAAGGCGAATGTGTTGGCAGACGCTCTGAGCCAAAAGTCAATGGGTAGCTTAGCCCATATCAGTGAAGTACGAAGGCCGTTAATTCGGGAAATACATGAGCTGGAACAGTTTGGAACTCAATTTGAAATTCGAGATTCCAACTTGTTTCTAGCCTACATGCAAGCTAAGTCAGCTCTAATCGAAGAAGTTAAATCCAAACAAGATCAAGACGCCGACTACAAATAGATCAGAGATACAGTGGTTAAGGGGGAGAAGGACGACATCCGATTCTCCATAGATGAGAGTGGCATCCTCCGGTTGGAGGGACGACTGTGTGTACCTATGGTGGACGATTTGAAGGAAAGGGTCCTTGGTGAGGCACACGAGACAGTGTACACAATCCATCCGGGTAGTAATAAAATGTATCAGAATCTGAGAGAATTATACTGGGGGAATGGTATGAAGAAATATGTGACAGACTACGTATCTAGATGTTTGGTGTGTCAGCCGGTTAAGGCTGAACACCAAAGGCCCGCCAGAGCACTTCAACAAATAGAAATTTCTGAATGGAAATGGGAGAGGATTACTATGGATTTTGTGTTAGGATTGCCGCGATCTCAGAGGGGATTCGATTTAGATGGGTAATCGTTGATCGGATGACCAAGTCCGCACATTTCCTGCCAGTTAAGACCACTTACGGAGTGGGTTAGTATGCCCAGTTGAACCTATCAGAGATAGTGAGGTTGCACGGAGTACCGATGTCGATTATCTCTGACAGGGGGCCATAGTTTATCTCTCGATTCTGGAGAGCATTGCAGGAGGCGTTGGGGACGAGGGTTGATCTGAATACAGCGTTCCATCCCCATGCTGACGGGAAATCTGAGAGGATCATTCAGATTTTAAAGGACATGCTTAGGGTATGTGTTATGGATTTCGGCGGAGTGTGGGAGAAATACCTGCCATTAGCGGAGTTTGCCTATAACAACAGTTACCAAGCCAGTATTCAAATGGCACCCTTCAAGGCTTTGTACGGTCGGAAGTGCAGGTCCCTGATTGGGTGGTTCGAGGTCGGAGAGGCCAAGTTGGTTGGTCCAGAACTTGTGCAGGATGCTTTGGACAAGATAAAGTCCATTAGAGAAAGGCTTACCACGGCTCAGAGTAGGCAGAAGTCGTATGCTGACAACCGGAGAAGAGAGTTAGAGTTTGCTGTGGGTGAGCATATTTTCTTAAAAGTTTCACCGATGAGGGGCGTGATGAGATTTGGCAAGAAAGGCAAGCTAAGTCCAAGATACATCGGACCGTTCGAGATTCTAGAACGCGTGGGAAATGTTGCCTACTGTCAAAAATTTTCGGCGGAATTGGAAGGAGTTTATCTGGTGTTTCATGTGTCTATGCTTCGCAAGTACCTGCCAGACCCCTCTCACGTAATCCAACCCCAGGAAGTACAACTAGCTGAAAGTCTAACTTATGAGGAGATGCTTGTGGAAATCCTAGATCGTCAGTTGAAGAAGCTGAGGTCAGAGGAGATACCACTGGTGAAAGTCCTGTGGTGAAACCAATCGTTGAGGAAGCAACGTGGGAAGTTGAGGCGGAGATGCGCAGGACATATCCTAACTTATTTCAAGGCTGAGGTTAGTATGTTAGTTGAAATTCGGGGACCGAATTTCTTAAGGGGGGAAGATTGCAATACCCCAGAAATTTTTCGAAGTTTAAAATAAAATAAGAGTGGAAGAAAAGAAGTAGAAAATAAATTTTAGGATTTAACCTAGGAAGTGTTCTTGAACACTTAGTTGGGGTAGGAATCGAGATTATATTCTCGGATTTGCCCAAATTCGAATTTGGAGGGATTTGGGGTTGAAATCTAATTTGGGTAAATTGTTGAAAATTAGGATTGAGCTTGGATTAGTATTATTGAAATTATATTGTTGAAATATTAGCTGAACAAGACCCGTGAAGAGCTGGCCCGAGATTACTAAAGTTGAACCATGACGTAACGTGCTGGGTCCCTGCTCGGATTGCCCAAATACACTTTAAGGGTGATGTTGAGGGCTCCAAACCTCTTATTTTCAATCTTAAACACCCTAGAATAATTCTAATATGCTATCAAGTATCAAGAATTATTTTAGGTACTTTCTTGTTTCTCAAGGATGGAAATTTGCGGAACAATAAAGTCCAAATTTTAAAATGGCAATTTAATTCCTTCGTAATTATTAGGAAACCTTAAGTAGGATAATTTAGAAACATATCGAGGTTTAGTAACTCAAATCCAAGGCTCCAAAATCAATTCAAGGTGAGCGATAATTATACGAAACCAAGTGTGTAGCACTTGAGACTCTCATGGAAGAGAGGGAAGACGGATAAGACTAAGAACTCAGTTCTTGGCAATGTTTAGGTGCATTTTTAGGCACGAGCATTCCATACGCATATGCGTTGCATATAGTGAAGATTGTTGTTCTACAGGGTTGATTGAGGATGTGGATATGTGATTTGCCTACTTGCCTATTTATAAGAATAATTTAGTGGTTAACATGCTATTGTTCTTCTTAAACTGTTATACATGAAAATATTTGTATATGTGTGTTTGACTACAGGTAAAGAGGTACTAGAGGGTATCCATGTGATGACATGAGATACGCCAAACAGTACAAGCAAGGGGGTAAGTTGTTGATTGAGTTCAAGGTTTGGTTTACCCTATTAATTAGAAACTTACTAAAGAAATCGGATAGAAGTTGTTAGTAGACGTCGACGTTTTATGGTAATTGAACTTAGGGAAGACCTTAGAGCTAGGTTATGATCTAAACCAAGGGTTTGGCAACAATATGAGGATTAATACGATCTCTTAATTGATTAGTGAGTCGTAGGGATGTTCACACTACCTAGGTAAAGTCAGTTTAGGATAGTAATGGATAGATAGAGTCAGGATCCCAGCTAAAAGCTTGGGAAGAGAAACAAGTTAAAAGATTTGCCCGTTGAGGCCATTGCCCTAGCCTGGTACTAGGGTCAGTAAAAGACTAAAAGATTTGCCCGTTGAGGCCATTGCCCTAGCCTAGCACTAGGGTCAGTAAAAGACTAAAAGATTTGCTCGTTGAGGCCATTTCCCTAGCTTGGCACTAGGGTCAGTAAAAGACTAAAACATTTGCCCGTTGAGGCCATTGCCCTAGCCTGGCACTAGGGCCAGTTAAAGATTTAAAAGAAATTGCCCGTTGAGGCCATTGCCCTAGCCTGGTACTAGGGTCAATTGAGTGATTTACAATTTTTCAGATGATATGTTAAATATGATTGTTTGCTTATGCAAAGTATGTTAAAGGAGCATGATCCGTAGGTTTATCTTTGATTTGATGTTATATTAATATTGCATGTTCATAATATAACATGTGATAAACTAGAATTTCATGCGCATGTGATTGTGGGTGTTTCCCTTTCCCCAGCTGTAGTGGTACCCGCCGCTACGCCAAGGATGGGATGCTTCTCACTGAGTCTGTTTGACTCACTCCCTCTGCTTCAATGCTTCAGATACAGGTATCATGTAGGCATCGACGTCCGAACAGTGATACGGACATCAGACCATCCTTTACGCACTAGTTCGCGTGGGTGGACACTTTTTGTTATTTTGACTCTTTTGGTGTACATATTCTAAGTTGTAAGAGTTGTGTATATATATTTACAGCTTTTGATATGTACCTACTCTAGAATTGTCGGCTTCACATGTACTTAAAGACAAGGTCCAGGGGATAAACTAGGATATATGTATATATATATAAACTTCTGCATGTGAATAGGATAGATCGTACGCATTGAGGCGTACGGTCAATATGATATGGATATATATTATGTGTGCTTGCTGCATCTGAATAGGATATATCGTACGTATTGAGACGTACGGTCAATATGATATTAATATTTACATTATGAGTGCTGATAAATATATCTATACACTGGACTGAGCTGAAGCGGTATTGAGCGAACCGTGGATTGCAGGTTAATTAGGCTACCAGTGAGGTGTGGCCACTAGTATGATGTATATATATTGATTGTATAGCAGGGTAGTTATAGTCATGTTTACAGGATAAGGCTTACGGGTTTAGAGGTAAAAATCTATTCCCGTGCCGGTCACGTATTCCCGATTTGGGGCCGTGACAAATAGTGATAATTAATTTACACTTAGTAAAAAATTCAACACATCCAACAAAAAACTATCCATAAAGAATCTTCTAAAAACTAAATTACACAGTAGTAATATATAACTTTATTTACTGGGGGTTGATCTAAGTGGTAAGTAGTTTGGTATTGTTTAAACAAGATATTGGGTTCGAGACATTGTGAATGTAGCTATTCCCGTTGGGAGACTCTCCCACCATAACCAAGTGCACGATGCGGGTCAAGTGCAGATTAGTCAAAGCAGTGCCTCGGACACCAGGCGTACAAAAAAATATAACTTTATTTAGGAAGCAAATTGTTAATGTAGTTAGAATCTTAGTTATTAATGACGCATTATTGTTCCCTTATTCTACCATGCAAATTAATTATTCTTTTTTAACCTTTTCATTATTTTTTGAGTAAAGTATCTTTGGTATCCTTAGAGTTTGAACCTTCGATCAAATATGTTCCTAACGTTTGATTGCATTCAATTATGCCCTCAACGTTTTATTTTTCGAGCAATGTTATCCTTTTCACTGACATCGTTAAAAGAGATAATGGTTGTGACTTACGTGGCGAAACATTGTTAGAGAGAAACTTCTTCCGTTGTTGAAGATTCGTCGATTCGTCAAGTTTCAAAGCAAAACGATGACAAAAATGATGCTTCTGAGGTGATGCTCTGTAAAATTTGAAAGATGAATAGTTAGGCGCGTCATTTTTGTCATTTTTTGTTTTGAAATTTGGCAAATCGACGCATGTTCAATAATGGAAGAAGTTTCTCTCTAATAGTGTCACGCTATGTAAGCCACAACCGCTATCTATTTTAATGGTGTTAGTGAAAATGGTATAAGATTGTTTGAAAAATGAAATGTTGGAGGTAAAATTGATTGCAATATAACTTTAGGGGCATATATTTGACTGAAAACTCAAATGTTGAGGGTACTGTCACGACCCCATTTCTAGGAGTCCGTGACCGGCACGGGAGTAGGATTTCACCCCTAAACCCGTAAGCCTTCCCTATTACCATTTAAAATAATTACCCTGCTATACAGACAACATACAATATTCACATAATAAATATTGGCCACGTCATTCATGGTGGCCTAAATAACCTGCAAGCCACGGCGCTCATTGCCGCTTCAGCCCAATTCAAGCATATATATACATCCATTCACATAAGCAATCACACATAAATATGTATATACGTAGTGATCAAACCACAAGGGAATGACCTATCCTATTCACACACAATATATATAACCTGTTCGATCACCCGTATATAAGCATTCACACTCGCATTTAACTTTACATATTGATCACACGCCTCAATGCGTGTAATCTATCCTATTCACATGCAGGTTTATATATTTGCAAACAATCACATACAACCACACATATATATATATATATATATATATATATATATATATATATAATTTACATATTGATCACACCCCATAGGGTGTGACCTATCCTATTCACATGCGGAAGCAATTCATACTCATCATAATATTCATATATCCTATATTCCCATCCATGACCTAACCTTTAAACAGTATGAAGCCGACAAGTCTAGATTTGTACATATATATATACATATAGCAATTGCCTATACATCAAAGGCTATACTCAAAATAATGTATACATCAATGAAATATAACAAAAGAATGTATACATCAAAAGATGAACCTCTCACGCGAACAATGCGTGAGGTCTCTAGGAATGTCCGCCTCCTTGAGAGGAAGTAGACGCGTGTCCGGTGCCCGCTACACCTGTATCTGTAACATGTAAAATTGGGGGGGGTGAGTCAAACGGACTCAGTGAGAGGCTCTCCCATCCTTGGTGTAGTGGCGGGTACCACTACAACTAGGGGAAAGGAGCCAGTCACATCCACATGCACATATAATAGTTCTTTTAACCTTTAATGTTAAGGTGATCATACATTTAGCATATATAACACATACATTGTTAAACTCAGGCATATATATAGCATGTTCAATATCGTCAAACACTTTCCAATATCATATATCGTTTTAAAATAACATAAACTGGCCCGAAGGCATATCTCCGTTAGGAGAGAATCTGGCCCGAAGGCATAACTCACGTGAGTGGCATCCGTTATGAGGTAAACTGGCCCGAAGGCATAGCTCACGTGAGCGGTTAGGAACCTAGTTGATCATTCTAGGAACCCCTGGCCCCAAGACTTTACTTGAGACATATCTGGCACCAAGACTTTAATTGGTACATAGCCGGCGACTCGTGTGACTTTGGCCTAACCAAAGCTTTAACCACAAAGTGGCAAACTCATAGACTTTGGACTCTTGGGTGTCCGACTTCACGAGGACATACTCGATCTACCCGGTTTACTTAAAATGGACACTTCTTTTATCATAGTCTCTACATGACTCCCATGAACCCCTACTAGTTCGGTTTTACTTTTCTTGGAAAAACTTATAAGTTTATACCCTTTCCCAAGTTCGAAAATAGTTTCAAGGAAGAACATCCTAAGTTCGATTATTTCAAAAATTTCAAGATCAAACAATAGGTTTCCAACTTCATTTAACTTGTGAGTTTCTAGGACCATGGAATTTAGACACCGAAAGTAGACTCGATCCTACCCCCGATATCGTTCTAGGTTCCATGAACCCTTTTTCCATATAAGGCTTCCCAAGCCATCATGATGTTTCACATGTATCAAGTACACATATAACATGTAATTTCATATAATAACATTTAGGAATAACAATAGCATGTTTCTAGCATACATATCCTAACAAAGAGGCAAGTAATACAAACCATATTTTTTTCCACATCCTCATACAACCCACAAGAGGGCAAGGATGGGAAAGCCCCTCACCTCTTTGCTTTCCTTGATCGGCCCTCGGCGTACCCGAAGCTCCAGTCAGTTCGTTATGTCCTACACACACATAGTGAGTAGTTTTAGACACTTGAACTTATATCTTACTTGTACACATCAACCCAATACCCATGAAATCCAAAATTCTCATAAACTGGTTAATTTACTTAAACTCTTCCAACTAGTATTTAGGGTCTATAATTTACTTCTAATCCATATCCTAATAACACCCCTTGGTTTAGCAATCTCTAATTCATCCATTTTCCTACAAGTGTCAATATGTGATTCTTCTCATAATTTCCACATTCAATTGATGGCCTATGTTATTCATAGTCTCCAATTGTCCATGGTTACCAATTTCCCAACTCCACTTATACTCTTTATTACATACGAACACATCTAGGTGAATATACTTAAAAATTGGGATTTTCCCCAACTAATGAATCTCACCAATTAAATTGATTCCCGGGCGTCTATCACGGTCTAACCAAAATTCCTAATTCACCACTTAGCTCCAATTCCTTACTTAAACCAACATTTATTTCTATTATTAACAATCTAGCTTCCGGTTAAGGTGTAACTACTCGGTCTTCGATCCCTTGTCTATCACAACAATTACTACCATCCAAGATTACCAATTCAACATACCAATCAATCCTATTTCAATCCATACACAATTTATCTCTATTAAAGGTTCATTAGTCTAGGTTTTTCCCATCTAACTACATCCATCCATTATTTATCAACATATAAGCTTCCATATACTTCCAAACAACCCAAAAACATCCATTTCATACTCAGAATAATCAATTATATCAATTTGGAACTTTTCCAAAAATCCCTAAAATTGATAAATTCGGGGTTTGAGTGATTCGGGACTCCTTACCTCGATTCAATTGGATTGAGTGATGGTACGGGGTAGAGAAAGCCTCTAGTCACCTTCCCCGAGCTCGGAACGGTCGAAATCCGGCGAGATTCCGGCGAAAAAACACTATTCCCGTTTGTTTCTCTCTCTAACCAAGCTTTCTCTCTCTCCTCCGTGAAGCCCGCTGGCCACCTTCCTCCGGCGTCGCCGTCGACTGCTCCTACTCCGGCGAACGGCGGCGTCGTCCTCCGCTGGCTCTCCCGCACACCCGCTCGCACGTCCCCTCTTCTTCCGTTAGCTTGGCGTCGTGGTCCTCAATTTTTTTCTGCTTCACGATTTGCTGCTAGAGAAATGAGGACCAATTCTCTTTTTTTTTTTTTAAATGGGGGGTCACGTGTGTGACCCCCCCCCTCCTCCACCAATTCTCTTCTTTTTTTTTTTTAAATGGGGGGTCACGTGTGTGACCCCCCCCCCCCTCCTCCACCAATACATATATATATATTATATATTTATATACATATTTAATATATTACTTATTTATTTATTGTTAAAATTGACTTTGGGGGTTAATAAACTTACACACAATATTTCCCGTTAAGTCCTAATTTTGGTCCAAATAAAATTTCATTTATTTAAAATTTTCTCCTTTTCCTTCCAAATTAAAAATAAAAATTAAATTAGGACCTTAACGTAAATTGGAAAATTTTCGGGTATTACAATCTTCCCCCCTTAAGAAATTCGGTCCCCGAATTTCAATCACATACTAACCTTAGTTTTCAAATAGATGAGGATACGTCCTGCGCATATCAGCCTCGACTTCCCACGTAGCTTCCTCGGTCGAGTGATTTCTCCACAGAACTTTCACCAACGATATTTCTTTCGATCTCAACTTCTTCAATTGACGATCTAAGATTTCCACTGGTATCTCCTCATACGTCAAATCTTCGGTTAGTTGTACTTCTTGGGGTTGGATCACATGAGAAGGGTCTGGCAAGTACTTGCGAAGCATTGATACATGAAACACCGGATGAACTCCTTCTAGTTCCGCCGGCAACTGAAGGCGGTAGGCAACGTTTCCCACACGTTCAAGGATCTCAAACGGTCCGATATACCTTGGACTTAGCTTGCCTTTCTTGCCAAACCTCATTACGCCCTTCATTGGTGAAATTTTCAAGAATACTAGCTCACCCACAACGAATTCCAATTCTCTTCTTCGGTTGTCAGCATATGACTTCTGTCTACTTTGAGCCGTTAACATCCTCTCCCTTATTTCTTTTACCTTTTTCAAGGCATCTTGTAACAGTTCTGACCCGACTAAGCTAGCTTCTCCGACCTTGAACCAACCAATCGGGGATCGACACCTTCGACCATAAAGAGCCTCGAAAGGTGCCATTTGAATACTCGCTTGGTAACTGTTATTATATGCAAACTCAGCTAGAGGTAAATACTTTTCCCAACTTCCGCCGAAATCCATAATACACGCTCTAAGCATGTCTTCCAGAATTTGAATAGTTCTCTCTGATTGCCCATCTGTCTGTGGGTGAAAAGCGGTGCTCAAATCAACTCTAGTCCCCAACACTTCCTGCATAGACTTCCAAAACCTGGAAGTGAACTGTGGCCCTCTATCCGATATTATGGATACTGGTATCCCGTGTAGTCTGACGATCTCTGATAGATAGAGCTGCGCATACTGACTCACACTATAAGTGGTCTTTACTGGCAGAAAGTGGGCGGACTTGGTCATACGATCCACTATTACCCAAACTGAATCAAACCCACGCTGTGATCTAGGCAACCCTGTAACAAAATCCATTGTGATCCTCTCCCATTTCCATTCTGGTATTTCTATTTGTTGTAACATCCCGGCGGATTTCTGGTGTTCAGCCTTAACTTGCTGACATACTAAACATCTAGCCACATAGTCTGCAACATCTCTTTTCATACCATTCCACCAATACATTTTTTTCAAATCATGATACATCTTGTTAGCTCCCGGGTGGATGGTATAAGCGGTACGGTGTGCTTCTTCAAGAATTCTCTCTTTCAAATTGTCCACCATCGGAACACACAACCATCCCTCCAAGCGAAGTACCCCGAAATCATCAATAGAGAATCGGAGATCCTCCCTTTTCTCTTCGATTACTGTATTCTTAATCTGTCTGAGGTCGGCATCTTCATCCTGTTTAGACTTCACCTCTTCTACCAAGGAGGATTTAGCTTCTAGATGAGCCAACAATGAATTTGAAGTTCCAATCTCAAACCGATTCCCGGTTTGTTCTAACTCATGAAGTTCCTTAATCAACGGTCTCCTCTCTTCACTTATATGGGCAAGACTACCCATGGATTTCCGACTCAGAGCATCAGCTACCACATTAGCCTTTCCCGGATGATACAAAATCGTGCAGTCATAATCTTTTAACAACTCTAGCCATTGACGTTGTCTCAAGTTTAAATCTTTCTGCTCGAAGATGTATTTGAGGCTCTTGTGATCTGTATAAATTTCACAAGTCTCTCCGTATAGGTAATGCCTCCATATTTTTAAGGCAAATACCACCGCGGCCATTTCAAGATCATGAGTCGGGTAATTCTTCTCATGCTTCCTCAACTGTCTCGAGGCGTACACAATCACTTTGCCGTGTTGAATTAATACACACCCCAACCCGATCCTCGATGCATCACAATACACCACATACCCTCCGGTGCCTTCAGGCAGTGCTAACACTGGAGCGGTAGTGAGGCTTTCCTTCAACTTCTGAAAACTGTGCTCACATTTCTCATCCCATACAAACTTCACCCCTTTTTGTGTCAATTTGGTCAATGGCGCAGCCACCTTAGAAAAATCTTGTACGAATCTTCTGTAGTAGCCCGCCAAACCCAAAAAGCTACGGATTTCTGTAACTGAAGTAGGTTGGGACCAATTCTTTACCGCCTCCACCTTACTTGGATCAACGTGGATTCCCTCTGATGATACCACGTGACCCAAAAAGGCAACTCTATCAAGCCAAAATTCGCATTTGGAGAACTTGGCATAGCAACTTCTTCTCCCTCAACCTTTGTAAGGCCAACCTTAAGTGTTCAGCGTGCTCTTCTGAATTTTTCGAATAGACCAAGATGTCATCAATAAAGACAATGACAAATTGATCCAAGAAAGGTTTGAAGACCCTGTTCATCATATCCATAAACGCTGCAGGAGCATTGGTCAATCCAAAAGACATCACCAAAAACTCGTAATGTCCATATCGGGTTCGGAAAGCGGTCTTAGGTACTTCTGATTCTCGAATCTTGAGTTGATGATACCCAGATCGCAAATCAATTTTAGAAAACCGATTTGCACCCTGTAATTGATCAAACAAGTCATCTATCCTCAGAAGTGGGTACTGGTTGCGGATCGTCACCTTATTTAACTTTCGGTAATCGATACACAACCGCAAAGATCCGTCCTTCTTCTTCACAAAAAGAACCGGCGCACCCCAAGGAGAAAAACTGGGCCGAATAAAGCCCTTGTCAAGCAACCCCTGCAACTGAGTATGTAACTCCTTCAATTCTTTCGGAGCCATACGATAAGGTGGTGTGGATATAGGTTGAGTACCGGGTTGCAATTCAATTTCAAATTCAATTTCCCGATCGGGAGGCAACCCCGGCAATTCTTCCGGAAATACATCTAAGAACTCACGCACCACCGGTACTTGATTCGGTGAAACCACTTCTTTCGTAGTGTCTCTCACAAAGGCCAAGTACCCTTTGTACCCTTTCTCAAGTAGCTTGGATGCCTTGATAGCTGAAATCAAGCTTGGGTACGGAGCGGCTCCGTCGCCCCTTATCACAAAAGGTTCTTCATTCGGCATGCTAAATTTTAGACACTTAGCTCTACAATCCACTACCGCATGACAAGATGCCAACCAGTCCATTCCCAGAATTACATCTAAATCAACCATAACTAAAAGACGAAGGTCTACTATAGTCTCATGACCATCGACCTCCACCACACAGGATTTATGCACATACTCAACTTGTACCGAATCTCCCATCGGAGTAGATACTAATACTGTCTCTTCCATTCTAGATGGACTTCTCTTGAACTTAGAGGCAAATTCATGCGACACGTATGAATGAGTAGAACCAGAATCAAACAACACTTTTGCTTCAAGAGAACAAACAAGTAGAGTACCTGTGACTACTGCATTGGATGCATGAGCGTCCTGCTGGGAAAGTGCGAATACTCTGGCTTGACCGCCACTCACTGCCCCTGTACCTCTACCACTGTTACCCGCACCACGACCTCTAATTGCACCCGTGTTGGTTGTATGTGGTGGCACGGCTCTCACTGGTGAGGCTGGAATAGGAGTACTTCTCGGAGTCGGGTTACTCCTCACACTTGTACCTTCCCTCCGCTTAGGACACTCCCTAGACATGTGGCCCACTTCGCCACAAGTGTAGCATGCACCGGTCAATTTCCGACATACACCAAAATGATGTCTGTTGCAGATTGCACATTGAGGCCATGTGTCACCGGTGTTTTTACTGCCTTGTACTCTCTGTCCCCCCTGTACATTTCCTCTTGGAGCTGTGTCACTGGTGATAGTTGAGGTTTGTCCCCTTGCGGATTCCGAATACTTGGCTCCACCACCTGTCATTTTCCTCTTTTTACTTCCACTCCCTTGGTTACCGCCACCGGCAATTAATTTCACTTTGGGATCGATGGACGTCCCATATCTCTTCCTAGTTTCGATCATTCTTGCACAGTCAGCAGCTTGAGCCAAAGTGTCAAATTGCTTTCTTTGTGGTAACAAAGCAATAAATAGTGGCTCGGTAAGACGATGGATGAACCTCTTGATTCTTGCCTCCTCATCCGGAACTAACTCGGGAGAGAACTGAGCTAGCTCAGTAAATAGTAACTCAAATTCTGTCACAGTCATCTCCGGAGTCATCCACAATTCTTCAAATTGTTGCCGCTTGGCATCTTTTGTCCCCTCAGGCAAAAACCGACCTAGGAATTCCCTCTGAAAATCTTCCCAAGTCATCGGTGCTACTCTCCTCAAGTATCTTGTTTGTATGGACTCTATCCATACTCTAGCGGCGCCCCTCAATTGAAATGAGGCTAGCTCCACCAATTCATGTCCCGAGCACCTTAGCATTTGCCCAATTCGAACCACATCCTTGATGAAGTATTGCGGATCTTCCTTCTCACTAGTTCCGCAAAATGTGGGTGGATGGAGTTTCAGAAACTTGGAAATGGGTAACTCCCTTGGCGTTACTCGCGGCTCACGAGATGCCTCCCGTTGTTGCCACTCTCTATTTTCTCCTTCCACAACCTCCATCTCTTGGTTGCTAGGAGCTGCTCCTTCAACCTCTTCGCCGACCACCAACCGGCGTACCTCTATTTGAATCTGCCTAGTCATCTCCTCTCTTAATTCTTGAAATCCCGCCGTAAGCAATTCCGCCACGGACGGTGCATTAGCCCCAACTTGAGGCTCCGGTATATGCTCCCTTTCTTCTCTTCTTGCTTGCACTCGTCCTCGGCCTCGGGCACGACCTCTAGCTCGGCCTCGGCCTCGGCCTCTAGTGGGCACTCCTTCATCCCGAATAGATTCTTGATCGACCTCGGGAGGAGCCCTTCCTCTTCCTCTAGTACGTCAAGTAATTGGTGGCATCCCTATACTGCACAAGGATCACACCTAATAAATACGCGTATAACAATGATATATTTAAATATCAAAGAGAGTAGAAAGAAAAGATTGACACATTTTTCCTGGATATTCCCACAAGTGCCCTTTTACTCCCACGTTGTGCCCGGGTACACAAAGAAGGGTAAACCGACACCCGGTCATACCTATGGCTTCATACTATTTAAAAATAACCTGCCTCTGATACCAACTTTGTCACGACCCCATTTCTAGGAGTCCGTGACCGGCACGGGAGTAGGATTTCACCCCTAAACCCGTAAGCCTTCCCTATTACCATTTAAAATAATTACCCTGCTATACAGACAACATACAATATTCACATAATAAGTATTGGCCACGTCATTCATGGTGGCCTAAATAACCTGCAATCCACGGCGCTCATTGCCGCTTCAGCCCAATTCAAGCATATATATACATCCATTCACATAAGCAATCACACATAAATATGTATATACGTAGTGATCAAACCACAAGGGAATGACCTATCCTATTCACACACAATATATATAACCTGTTCGATCACCCGTATATAAGCATCCACACTCGCATTTAACTTTACATATTGATCACACGCCTCAATGCGTGTAATCTATCCTATTCACATGCAGGTTTATATATTTGTAAACAATCACATACAACCACACATATATATATATATATATATATATATATATATATATATATATATATATATATATATATATAACTTACATATTGATCACACCCCATAGGGTGTGACCTATCCTATTCACATGCGGAAGCAATTCATACTCATCATAATATTCATATATCCTATATTCCCATCCATGACCTAATCTTTAAACAGTATGAAGCCGACAAGTCTAGATTTGTACATATATATATACATATAGCAATTGCCTATACATCAAAGGCTATACTCAAAATAATGTATACATAAATGAAATATAACAAAAGAATGTATACATCAAAAGATGAACCTCTCACGCGAACAATGCGTGAGGTCTCTAGGAATGTCCGCCTCCTTGAGAGGAAGTAGACGTGTGTCCGGTGCCCGCTACACCTGTATCTGTAACATGTAAAATTGGGGGGGGGGTGAGTCAAACGGACTCAGTGAGAGGCTCTCCCATCCTTGGTGTAGTGGCGGGTACCACTACAACTAGGGGAAAGGAGCCAGTCACATCCACATGCACATATAATAGTTCTTTTAACCTTTAATGTTAAGGTGATCATACATTTAGCATATATAACACATACATTGTTAAACTCAGGCATATATATAGCATGTTCAATATCGTCAAACACTTTCCAATATCATATATCGTTTTAAAATAACATAAACTGGCCCGAAGGCATATCTCCGTTAGGAGAGAATCTGGCCCGAAGGCATAACTCACGTGAGTGGCATCCGTTATGAGGTAAACTGGCCCGAAGGCATAGCTCACGTGAGCGGTTAGGAACCTAGTTGATCATTCTAGGAACCCCTGGCCCCAAGACTTTACTTGAGACATATCTGGCACCAAGACTTTAATTGGTACATAGCCGGCGACTCGTGTGACTTTGGCCTAACCAAAGCTTTAACCACAAAGTGGCAAACTCATAGACTTTGGACTCTTGGGTGTCCGACTTCACGAGGACATACTCGATCTACCCGGTTTACTTAAAATGGACACTTCTTTTATCATAGTCTCTACATGACTCCCATGAACCCCTACTAGTTCGGTTTTACTTTTCTTGGAAAAACTTATAAGTTTATACCCTTTCCCAAGTTCGAAAATAGTTTCAAGGAAGAACATCCTAAGTTCGATTATTTCAAAAATTTCAAGATCAAACAATAGGTTTCCAACTTCATTTAACTTGTGAGTTTCTAGGACCATGGAATTTAGACACCGAAAGTAGACTCGATCCTACCCCCGATATCGTTCTAGGTTCCATGAACCCTTTTTCCATATAAGGCTTCCCAAGCCATCATGATGTTTCACATGTATCAAGTACACATATAACATGTAATTTCATATAATAACATTTAGGAATAACAATGGCATGTTTCTAGCATACATATCCTAACAAAGAGGCAAGTAATACAAACCATATTTTTTCCACATCCTCATACAACCCACAAGAAGGCAAGGATGGGAAAGCCCCTCACCTCTTTGCTTTCCTTGATCGGCCCTCGGCGTACCCGAAGCTCCAGTCAGTTCGTTATGTCCTACACACACATAGTGAGTAGTTTTAGACACTTGAACTTATATCTTACTTGTACACATCAACCCAATACCCATGAAATCCAAAATTCTCATAAACTGGTTAATTTACTTAAACTCTTCCAACTAGTATTTAGGGTCTATAATTTACTTCTAATCCATATCCTAATAACACCCCTTGGTTTAGCAATCTCTAATTCATCCATTTTCCTACAAGTGTCAATATGTGATTCTTCTCATAATTCCCACATTCAATTGATGGCCTATGTTATTCATAGTCTCCAATTGTCCATGGTTACCAATTTCCCAACTCCACTTATACTCTTTATTACATACGAACACATGTAGGTGAATATACTTAAAAATTGGGATTTTCCCCAACTAATGAATCTCACCAATTAAATTGATTCCCGGGCGTCTATCACGGTCTAACCAAAATTCCTAATTCATCACTTAGCTCCAATTCCTTACTTAAACCAACATTTATTTCTATTATTAACAATCTAGCTTCCGGTTAAGGCGTAACTACTCGGTCTTCGATCCCTTGTCTATCACAACAATTACTACCATCCAAGATTACCAATTCAACATACCAATCAATCCTATTTCAATCCATACACAATTTATCTCTATTAAAGGTTCATTAGTCTAGGTTTTTCCCATCTAACTACATCCATCCATTATTTATCAACATATAAGCTTCCATATACTTCCAAACAACCCAAAAACATCCATTTCATACTCAGAATAATCAATTATATCAATTTGGAACTTTTCCAAAAATCCCTAAAATTGATAAATTCGGGGTTTGAGTGATTCGGGACTCCTTACCTCGATTCAATTGGATTGAGTGATGGTACGGGGTAGAGAAAGCCTCTAGTCACCTTCCCCGAGCTCGGAACGGCCGAAATCCGGCGAGATTCCGGCGAAAAAACACTATTCCCGTTTGTTTCTCTCTCTAACCAAGCTTTCTCTCTCTCCTCCGTGAAGCCCGCTGGCCACCTTCCTCCGGCGTCGCCGTCGACTGCTCCTACTCCGGCGAACGGCGGCGTCGTCCTCCGCTGGCTCTCCCGCACACCCGCTCGCACGTCCCCTCTTCTTCCGTTAGCTTGGCGTCGTGGTCTTCAATTTTTTTCTGCTTCACGATTTGCTGCTGGAGAAATGAGGACCAATTCTCTTTTTTTTTTAAATGGGGGGTCACGTGTGTGACCCCCCCCCCCCTCCTCCACCAATTCACTTCTTCTTTTTTTTTAAATGGGGGGTCACGTGTGTGACCCCCCCCCCCTCCTCCACCAATACATATATATATATTATATATTTATATACATATTTAATATATTACTTATTTATTTATTGTTAAAATTGACTTTGGGGTTAATAAACTTACACCCAATATTTCCCGTTAAGTCCTAATTTTGGTCCAAATAAAATTTCATTTATTTAAAATTTTCTCCTTTTCCTTCCAAATTAAAAATAAAAATTAAATTAGGACCTTAACGTAAATTGGAAAATTTTCGGGTATTACAGGTACCAAAGATAGTTTACCCTTATTTTTTAGTATTTTCTAGTAGTTTCTTCCATAGTTTTCTTCTTCTTGTGAGTCGTACCTTTATATAAGCCACATAAGCAGACTTATGAATTTTGTGTAGACTTGCAGAAGTTAAAGATATTTCTAATAGATAGATAACTTAGTTTCTTCTTCTTCTTCTTCTTCTTCACGTAACACAATCGCACGCTGTGTGAATAACCATTGTCACGACCCCCGTTTAGAGGACCGTGACCGGCACAGACAAAGGGAATTTCCCTGTACCTGTAAGCCTTATCACCTAATTGATAGAATAGCTATTATTGAAAAATACATTCACATGCATTATAATACCATGGCTGCACCGAAATGGTGGCCTATCCTAGGCAAGCGAATCCACGGCCAGTGCCGCTTCAGGATATAGATATAGGAAAACACACATAATGTGTATAACTTGTGTACTGGCTACACATCCGAAGATGTTGCATATCCTATTCACATGCAACAGATATAAGTATATATATGTATATTTTGAAAACAAACTTTCCATGTATCGCAGTATAATAAATCCTGATGTTTAAGGTGTGTGAAGCTGACAGTTCTAGATTTAGTAATACAATCTAATTGGGTACGTCTACCCTTTACTTTATGATACAACAATAAAGTAAATTAAATTACAATTACAATTTATTCATCCACATGAACAAGTTGTGGGTCTTGGAAGGTGTTGCTCAACCCTCGTTCCACCGAAACTTCTTCCACCTGTACTTAACCTGTCTCTGTGTAGTAAAAATGAGGTGTGAGTCTTAACCACGCGACTCAGTGAGGACTCTCCCATCCCCGGCGCAAGGTGGGTACCATAGCGCTGGATTTGGGAGTCATACACAATCACATGCAAAAACAACTAGTTACTATTAATTAGCATACATTCTTGGTGACCACACAACAACAGATATTTCACCCAACCACTCACATGCATTTAACAGATACAAGCATGCAGCAGTTTAATTCACATCATCACTCAACAAGTAAACATATAACATATAATGCCGGCTTTTACTTACCGGTCTTCTCACGTTCAACATGTTTGAATCAACCAAGACGTTGTGGTGACGTAATCCTGTACGTCACTACTACGCTGCACAATCAATAATCATATGCAAACACAGACAAGTTGTACCTACACACAGATACTAAAACATACATCTACTTAATCTCCCCCACTCTAGGGTATCTACTAGCTACTACGTGGCTTTTCTACTTCAAACCGGCGTACTCGGGTTACTGGCCACCACGTGGCAAAGCATACTTAACCCATTCACTTGGGTACTGGTCACCTCGTGACAATTCTGTTAATCAAACAATGCTTAACCCATTCACTTGGGTACTAGTCACCTCGTGACAATTCTGTTTATCAAACACAATCAACATCTATCTATCAAACAACTTATCCGTAGCCACCAAGTGGCACGTCCTGACCCCTCACTGGGGGGAAATAGCTTGAGCCCACTCGTTCATTACCCAACCAGGCCACATGGCGGGCACGACATGGCGTCTCAAAGCATGGCCACTGTCACACCCTGGACCAACTCCACAGGATGATTTCTCTTCTGCAAGATCAGGCTCACGGTTCACCCGTAGGTTCCTCCCGTGTCTCCTTATCTTGGTCTCACATACGAATAGGATTCTTTGTATCTTTCCCGAAGGATCAACAATTCCTCTCTTTATTAATATGTACAAGTATCCTCATCAGGATATAACTCATATATCTATCCAAATGCACTCTCTAAGCCTCAAGCTATCGTCAAAGCAATATAAAGCCTTTATGACCCTATTGCTAGGATAGGGCAATGACCATCGTCATGGTGATTATAAAACTGAGGTCTCAAGTGTCATCTGACGTTGTTCTAGTCGATGTCTCACATCGCTAGCATAACCAAATCCGAAACCCACCAATAACTCCTTTGCATGATTATAATCTATGTCACCATCGTGACGAGTTTTCAAAATAAAAGCTTAGTCCTTTCGTACAAGGACTCTTGCCACCGTCGTGGAAAAGATTCAATAAATGCTCGTCATGCCTCCGGAGTGTATGAGTTGGATTTGTAACACACCAATCATAGCAAACAATTATACTACTCTACTTCTATGTTTTCCTATCCAAGCTACTTTTCACAACCTATTTCTAGTTCTTTCATTTTTTTAGCATTCTATACCTCTAGTTAACACATACCAGAAAAGCAGAGAATATACATACTCATGTAATCCACATAAGCATACAACCCTAGGAGCAGAGATGGAAGAACCCTCACCTTGGCCAACCTTCCATGCAATCCTCTCCTGTAACTTTAGTCTCCTCGGAGTTCCTGTTGCACTCTATCGTGTGTCGTTGTTCCTATAAGAACAACATTTACTACATTAAGGTTATTACTTAGCTTAACTTGTTATTTATCTCTCCATTACTCTCACGTGTAGTCCATGGTTGCCACAGAGTCAAGCTCTTGGTCTTATTGGACTTTTCTATCCCAACTTATGCGTATCCTTCCTCGGACACTTGACTTACACGAATATAACACTCTACTTGAGTGTTTCACGTACTTGGATTTGAGTATTAGACCTTTATCTCAATTGTATTCACATCTAAGGAAGCTTATCTAACTTGATTGAAAGGAATCCTAATTTTAGGAAGATCTAATCATTTTGTTTCAACTTGTGTTCTTACTCGGGTTCTAAGAAATCTAGTTTCTAAACCTCAATACACCTTTAATTCATCCTACTTAAGTCTTCCTAATAATTATGAAGGAATAAAATTACCATTTTAGAATTTGGGCTTTATTGCTCCGCAAGTTTCCCTCCTTGAGAGACAAGAAGGTACCTAAAATAATTCTTGATGCTTGATAGCATATTTAGAATTTTTCTAGGGTGTTTAAGATTTAAAAGAATAGGTTTGGAGCCCTCAACATCACCCTTAAAGTGTATTTGGGCAATCTGAGCAGGGACCCGGTATGTTAACGTCAAGGTTCAACCTTAGTAACTTCGGGCCAGCTCTTCACGGGTCTTGTTCATCTAATATTTCAACCATATAGTTTTAATAATATAAATCCAAGCCTTCACTACAAGAAAACTGTTATTTCCTGGCGCTTAGTTCCTGGCGCTTGTTTGAAAGTGTCACTAACAAACACAATTACCGGCGCTTAGACAAGTGTCACTAATTTGTGGCGCCCCTTACTAATTATTGGCGCTTAAGGCGCCCTTAACTTAAAAATTAATTAATTATTAATTTTTCTGTGTTTACCGGCGCCTCTAAAGTGTCACAAAGAGTACTTATATCAATAAATTTTTAATTTTTTTTATTCTTAGTAATTCTCTGGCACCCATAAAGTGCCACAAATCACCTTAATTTAATAAAATTTTAAATTATAACCGTCTTTTTTGCCTGAATCATTTACTTACATTTATAATTATAATTAAGGTGATTTATAATTTTTTTTAACATACAGGCACTTTCAAAGTGTCACAAAGCATTCTTAATTTTTTTTAAAAAGTAATTTATAATATTTGGTCATTTACAAGCACTTCTTAAGTGCCAGATAATTTCTTTAATTCAATAAATTAGTAATTTATATTTTTGGGTCAGTTTTCAGCGCCTAAGAAGTGTCACAAATTGACACTAAAATTTTAGAGTTTTCAAGCAACTCTTGGTGCGCCAAAACACGATCCTTTTTTTCACTAGAGCACCAAAACACTCTGTCTTTCCCTCTTTGGAGCGCCAAAACCCATCCGTCTTCCCCATCCGCCAAAACGCTGCTGTGAGGAAACGCAAGGGACGAAGACAGGATTCTCTTGCTCCTTCCTTCGTGCGTTCCTAAATCGGGAGAGAGAAAACCTCAATCGCATCCTACTGCGCAACCGCCGTGGTCGGAAGAACACGATTCTCTTGCTCCTTCCTTCGTGCGTTCCTAAATCGGTACTGTGAGTTCCTAAATCGGGAGAGAGAAAGCCTCAATCGCATCCTACTGCGCCGCCGCCGTGGTCAGAAGAACACGATTCTCTTGCTCCTTTCTTCGTGCGTGTGCCTCTCGGTAATGATTTTAAAGTTTCTCTATGGAATCCCTCAACTGGTGTCTGCAAACAAATCCCAAAATCTCCTTTGTGGAATTTTGCATTTTTGTATGGATTTGGTTATGATGAATCCTCAGATGACTACTTAGTAGTGATAGCATCACATGACCCCAATGATTCTGTTAAATTACTGATATCTGATAGTTAGGAGTTTAGTTAAGTGGTTATTAGTATTTTACAATTTGATCATATAGAAGATTTTCAAAGGTTGCTTTTGAACTTTTTGAGATTCTCATTATCTGTTACAAACTTGAAATATCAATTTCTAAATACTCATTTCCTGTAGACTGACCATTTTACTCACAGGCTTTTTCTTCTAATTCTTTAACTGGAAGCATCCTGGGGCAACTCTTTTTCTTCTAATTCTTCTGTTGTTAATTTTACTGTAGAAGGAGGCCTTTCCTCTCTGTTAAGTGATAATAAGGACATTGCACATAGTACATATCACATACAATACTGTTTGAGGAATCTGTTGACCATCCTGCGTAGGCTAAAGTCGAACCACAGTAAATTCTTGTGTCTATTATTTTCTATCACATTATTATTTTGCCCATTTATCCTTTTATTGGGTCCATTTTACACACGTATTACATACTACATACACTTGACTGTTTGTGATTAGTCCATATAGTGTGACGATGAGTTTATTGAACTTACTATTTATTAGTATGATCACACTGAATATTGCAATAATTGTTAGTATGCAGAGTGATGCAAAGATATGCACTTTAGCAAAATGTTATGAATAATTATGAACCTTTTAGTTCTGTGTATGTATGTTGTCGTCAAACAAACAAACCCACTCCATTCTAAAATAACTTGGTAGCTAGATATATATATATATATATATATATATATTTTCCCTTCAAGTAATTAAAAGCAAGTTTAATTAATTTGGAATTTGATAGGCCCCTACCACCCAACCACGCCTTCTTAATTGTGCAGCTTAACCGTAGATTTGGTAGCGAATTTTGCAATAAGTAGAGTGGTGAGGGCCATAATGATCGTATTTCAAAGTTCATGCACCTGATGATTGGCCTTTTTATGGCACTATATATATATGGTATAGCTAGCTCCCACTGCATACATAACTCATCCTCATTCCGCACACCCCTTGCCCTACACGTGTCCCCTCCCAATTGTTTCTTCACATTTAGACCAACTAAGATATAAAATTGATTCAATTATATATCCAACTTATACAAACATTGATTTGATATACTCAAAGTTATATGCTGCATCGTGACAAACTCTCACTGTGCCTCCCCCTAACAAGTTGCTCCAATTCCTTCTCACCAATTATTTGCCTTTTAGCGGTTTAATTTTAATTCACCGGCTTTCATATGCCATCTTGGAGGATTTCAGGATTCAGGACTAGGAAACTCATTGACTTGTATCACAAGTGCTAAAAGCTGGTTAAACATCCGTCTTTGTCATTTTCTTATTTGGGTTTCCCTTTCTTGCAGTCTTACCAACCTCTGATTCTCACCTTCTCCTCAGAACTTGCTTCGGCTTTTAGGGCTTTGCTGGTACGCTTCACTTTCTCTGCAATTATTCACTCACTCTTACTTAACCTCTTCTTTTTTTTCCTCATACTTGATGATTGTATATACTTGAGGTTCTATTTCTCTCTTTTCGAGGGATATTTTTTCTTATTAACATACGCTTTTATGTCTTATTATTGGTAGCTCTTTGAAGTTAGTTGAAAGCTTAATTCTTGCTTGGTCTTGTTACTTACTTTCCTTGCACTGGATTATAGTACATTGCATGAGATGTTGTTGTGTTGGCTAGGCCTGGAAGTAAGTTAATGTGGGGTGTTGTATCATTTACTCTATGAGATGTGGTATTGGTGAGTGATGTCATTTCTTTGCTTGTCATTTTTGGGGGCTGAGGTTACTTGGTATAGAATTGTAATTTAATCAAAACAGAAAACCAAAAAAGAAAAAAAGAGGAAAATGATACAGTGAAGGAAATGTTTTTTCTTTTCAAATTCAAAATATTTCTTTCTTTTTTCATCTTTGGAACAGTACAGTGGGCGAGTCCTTTTAGACTTGTTGGATTGCTTGTCAAATGAAGGCAAAGAATGAAAGAGCTTATTTGTTTCTTTAATTCCCTCACTACGTGTCACTCTATTATTATTTTGCAAAGCTAGTTTATTTCTCATGATTATTTTACTTCTTTTGGGCAATATGTTTATTCTCCTCTGGTTGAGTGAAGTAATACATTATCTGCTTCCCACACAGCGAATCATTGAACTATTTGATGAATTGAAATAAACAATTTTATTTCTCCTCTAGTTGAGTGAAGTAATACATTATCCTCTATTTAAGGAAGCTACAGAATTAAGAAATAAACATTTTTTCCTTCTCATCATCATACATTAGCTCCCTTAAAAATGATGAATTGAAGTTTATTTCTCTTGCATATCTATTCCATTTCCCTCCGTTTTATATCTAAGCATGCATATATATATATATATACAATCTCTTCTTCATTCTAAGTAGAATTTTTCCTATATATATATATATATATTCAAAGTTAAAGTCTTTGAATTCTTTAACTTTCTTCTTGAATTCAAACCAGTATTTTCATTTAGATGAAAGCTGTGGCAGCAGTATAAGAAGTAATTAAGAATGAATAATAATGGCAGGCACATTAATTTGCTACTGATGTTTATTCTCATTCAAGCAATTTATAATATTCTCATTCACATATGATTTTCTTTTCGGATTAATATATTTTTTCTAAAAGAAAAAAGATACAAACTGTGTAAGTTACAGTATTGTCCCCGCCACATTGTGAAAAGTTCATAGCTGTCCCACCATCACCCTTGTGCCTTGACTATTCTACTCTTTTGCGCAAATCCCTAGACTTTGACCATTTAACAAACCCAACCTGAAAAACCTTTTATCATAAGAAAAAAATTAAAGTAAAATTGTTTAGGTGTTTGTTATAAAGTTCATCAATCATATACATTATTTATATTCTTTCTCCTATTTGATTGGTGAACTTTATAGCAAGTATCTAAGTAACTTTACCTTAGTTTAGTTCTTATTATAAATGCCACCTAATTTTTCAACTCTATAAAATAATTAAATTAAAAAATTTTAATTAAAATTCTTTTTTTAACCTATTAAGATTTAAGAAATCTTTATAACTCAACAAAGTATCGGAGAGATGACTAGAGAAGATAATTTTAAAACTTCTAATGCCTAATTAGTAATTACCTCATCTCAACTTCCAAATTCTATGAAGATTTAAAAATCCCATTAGACGAGTGTTGTGTTTTTTTCGGGTAAAGTCAAAATTTCTTCATCTTTTATCCCCTTTTCAAGCAATTTATAATATTCTCATTCACATATAATTTTCTGTCAAACTATATCTTTTCGGATTAATATATTTAATTTATTGTGCATAAATTTGACACAATTACTGCCATTTAAAATCGTATTACTAATTCATTAGCCTTTATTTGTCAGAATTTACCCTATTGCTTTTCACTTTTATTACCCATAACCACCAATTTATAGGCCCATGTCTATTCCTTCCACATATTTCTCAATATTTATAATTTTTTTAGACAACCAAGTACCAACCCCATTATCATATCTAATTCTATCATTCATGTCAATGGTCATTTTCAACCTTTTAGGTAAAATTTAACACTTTGAAATTTAAATTGTTATGGCACTGCCACTTGCATAACCAACAATTTATAGGCCCATGTCTATTCCTTCCACATATTTCTCAATATTTATAATTTTTTTAGACAACCAAGTACCAACCCCATTATTATATGGCCTCTCTAGTCTCCATCATCAACCCATCACGTTTTCTTTTTCTTTCTTTAATTTCTTCCTTCTTTGAAACATAACCTTTGCTTTTCTTCATTTTCTCCTAACACATGGACTTTGCATTCATCCTTCTCAGAGACAGCAATGTAATTCAAGACATCAAATTGGAAACTCCTATTTTTTTGTTGAGAAAATTGAAATTAAGGGAAGCACTTCCAAAATTATCATCTAACTTAAAAGTATTATTGCATAAACTTAAGCTGTAAATATTTTTATTCAGTCACAATTACTCCACTAACCGTTATCTGTTAAGGGATCTTCTTAAGAATAAATGACATTTTGGATATTTTAGAGAATTTGAACCATTGTCCATACCAAAAAAAAAATTTCTTTCACTATTTGTTCTTTGCATTTTTTCTTCTTCACTATTTGTTCTTTGCATTTTTGTTTTGTTCACATAAAAGGTGATAGTGAAATGCTTGAGGAAGCTAACGAATATTAATGGTGAAAGGGTGAGAGTGACAGAGTAAAAGTATATTCATGAGTTCATCAATACTATTAGACAAGGGTTGTTTGTGGTTGATGATATATGTACATGTTACCACAATTATTGCTTGTTTCATTATTCTAAAATTGATTATGGTGTCATTAATTATTTCATTATTCTAAAATATTTTTTGTTAGATATAGGTTTTAGCTATGGATAAATCTTGGATTACAATGTCATGGATTAGCCCTGAATATGATAAAGGCATAAATGCCTTTTTAGATTTTGCATTTTCACACACGATTGTTGAGGGCATGATAAGATGTCCTTGTAGCCGTTGTGGATTTAAAAGGTGGCATAGTAGAGAAGTGGTATATGATCACTTAATTTGTACCCAATTCCCTCAAGGGTACACAATATGGACTTGGCATGGAGAGTCAGTCATAGGAGATGCAACTAACACTTCAAATGTAACACTTCGCCCGTAACCCCAACTCCAGTTCTTGCCCCAACCCCATCTCCAGTTCCTGCCCCAACCCCATCTCCAGTTCCTGCCCCAACCCCATCACAGTTCACAGAGCCACCACCAGAAACAACCCAACATTTCACTTCGAGCCCAACTTCAACTCCAACTTCAGCTCCAATCCCAGATGAAGTTAGTAAACAATGCAATAGATACTGGACAATTGACATCATAGGTATGTAAACTTAATTTATATATTCGTCATCATTTTTAGAACTTTCATAATATAATTTCATTGACAGATGAACAAGGGGTTGTTAGGCAAGGACGCTTAAAGGTACTTGAAGTATGGTCTCTTCCATTAGGACATCGAGTAGTAGTACCTTTCAATGCTCAAGCACAACCAGTTGGGGAGGCTGCTGGCCTTCTTAGTGGATTTCTTGGACTTGTTGTGACAGATGTTGCTACTTTTCCCATAAGCTACCATTCATGGGATAAAGTTCCTAATAGTTATAAGGAATCTTGCTTCAATAGTATAAAGGTAATAAGGTTTTATTTACTTTGAAAGTAGATACTATTCAATTGCCATATAATTCAATTGAACTAATGTGTGTTATTGTGCTTTGAAGGGTAAATTTTGCTTAGACCGTGTGCTTGAAAAACACTTTATAATCAGGAAGCTTGGAAAAAATTGGAGGAATTATCGTTGTTTCTTATTCGGCCAGTTCTATCAAGTTGAAAAAACAAGAGAACAAAACTTAGAAGAACATTCTCCAAAATTCATACCTTTGGATATGTGGGCAGCATTCGTTGATTACAGATTGGATCCAAAGACCAAGGTACACTATCATTTTTGTTTTTGGATGAACAACAAACTATTAACAACAAATATTTATTTGCTATTTTCTTCTTTGTAGGCAATGAGTGAAAAGAACCGCGAAAATCGATCGAAGCTTAAGATGCCACATACGTGTGGATATAAAAGCATGGCCAGAAAGAAACATGAAATGGTAATAACCTCTACTAACTCTTATATATATGTTGCCTACTTGTTTTAAAAAATTCTAATAGCATGAAAATGGTGTTATCTCATTAATGTATGCTAGGAATTGGCAAGTGGAAAGTCTGTAAGTAGGGGAGCTGTCTTTGTAGCAACACACAAGAGGAAAGATGGTTCTTATGTGAATGACAATGCTAAGATTGTTAGTGTAAGTAAATACAATTCTTATAATATGGATTGAATTGTTGAGTTCTGTTTCTTTTATGCAACCTTTTGTTCTCCATGTTTAATATTGGAAGTACCCTTTATATTCTTCTGCTTAAGTAATATGATGGGATTTTTAATGGTAAAAATTCTCTGTTTATACTCTCCATGTTTGATATTCGATGCTTTGGCTAATTATGTTGGGTTGTGTTTAATGGTAAAAGTTCTCTGTTTATACTCAATACTTTTGAATGAGGGAGGACTCGTTAAGAAACTATCAGCATGTTGTGCTTATTGTATTACTGAAGAAGTGTATGAGATTGAGTTATGTTATTAGTGTTAGAGCTGAAAATATTTTTGTAGTTTAAGGAAGTAATCATTGAAAAGAATCAAATTACATGATTAATAGATCTTTATTGTCTTCCCTACATGGCTATTAAACCCATTTTTGCATATGATTATATTGAAATCTTTCTCTGATGTGGTTTATTGATTTTCTTATGAGTGAATGTAACACTTTGGGGTTCATTTTTTTGCTTGTCTCACATATATCTGTGTTTTCATAGCTAATTCATCATTACATAATATGTGGTTTATTGATTACTTTTTGTTTCCTATCTAATTATAAGGTAAATTGTAATTTGTAGGAAAAAATTTTAGAAATTGAGAGTCAAGAGACTTCATCCACACAGCTGAGTGAGATGGATTCCCTTGGACAAGTTCTTGGAAAAGAGAGTCTTGGAAGAGTTCGTGGTTTGGGATTTGGTCCTAGTCCAACCCAAGTATTTGGACATGCAACAACCCGACTTGGTAGGATTCCACTTAATGGTGGTAGTGATCATGCAGGAGATGTGGCGTTGCAAGAAATTGCTAGATTGAAATTACAGTTAGAGGCTAACAAAAGTCAAACGAAAAGTTTTATGACTTTTGTTCTCCGGAATCTTGGGCTGGAAAGTGTACCACCTGAATTTGCAGATTTGATAAATCCTCAAGTTAGTTAAATTCGTTTTTACTTAAATTTTTTTGGCTAATTCAATAATATATTTTCATCTACACATATAATTAAATTTGTTAATTTTCTTAGGTATCGGATGCAAATAGTGCAGAACCATCATCAACAGGACAACAATCCTCACATGCCTGAAATAGTGTTTCATTCACGGGATTGGATTATTTTGGTTTTGAATATTAGTAAGTTTACAAGATTCTTATTAATGTCAATCTTTTTCCTTTTATTATATGTGGATTTTTTCTATGATATGATAATATTCTTATAATTATCTATTCTGATTCATTTGCAGGTTCATAAACTTTTAGATGGTTTAGTATCAAGGACTCTTGGTTATTTAGTTTTTTTGTTATTCTTAATGCAGATCATATTATTTTGGGATAATACTTTAAATATTTGTACCTATTTTGGTTATGGTAATGTTATTAGGATGAATGTACTTATTTTGAGTATAATGATCTTATTAGGATGAGATTGTACTTATTTTTAGTATAATGATCTTATTAGGATGAGATTGTACATATTTTTAGTATAATGATCTTATTATGATCATATATTGTATGAACAATGAAGTTTCTATAAAAAAAAAATGAACTATGAAGTAAAATACTTTATTTTAAAAAAAATTAAAATTAACAATTCCTGGCGCTTATAAAGCGTCAGAAATTGAAGAGAAAATTATATAATTAGTGTTAGTTAGTGGCGCCTTATATTGCGCCACTACTTCCATTTTCTGGCGCTTTAAAACGCGTCACAATGCTGCAATAATATTCTTACAAGTTGATAACGACGCTTCTAAAGCGCCAATAATGTTCCACAGTGGCGCGTCTAAAGCGCCATAAACTGATGCCAGAAAGACAAAAACAAACAGATTTTTGGCGCCTTTTAAGCGTCACTAAAAATGTTTTGTGGCGCTTGTTCCAGCGCTTGGTCAGAAGCGTCACGGATTAACCTCTCGACGCGCCAGACCCCGGCGCTTTACAAAGCGTCAATAATTTTCAATACTGACGCCTAAAGCGCAACAAATTGACGATATTAAGCGTCACTAAATATAGAATTTTTTGTAGTGCTTTTTGCTCAAATCCAAGCTCAATCCTAATTATCAATAATTTTCCCCAATTTGAAAATAATTATAATTTCAACCCCAAATCCTTCCAAATTCGAATTCGGCTAAACCCGAGGGTATAGTCTCGATTCTTACCCCAACTAAGTGTTCAAGAACACTTCCTAGGTCTCAATCTACCCTCTAAACAATCAAATTGAAGGTGGATCGAAGAAATCCCTAAAAATGGAGAAATCGAGGGTTTCGAATGAAATTGGGGTTACCAACCTTTGATTCGATTGGTGAAAGGTGCAAGAGACATTGTACCCGAGCTCCGGTGAGCTTTTTCGGCGTCGGACCGCTCTTCTCCGGCCGATTTCGGGCGACGTTTCCTCCTTCCCCCTCTCCTTCCTCTTCTCTTCCGTTCTTCCCTTCTTTCTTCCTTGGCTCCCTCTTTCTCTCTTTTTGTTCTTTCTTTCTCACGCCTTTCTCTCTTTCTTTCTCACGTTTTCTTTCTTTTTCTATATATATATACCTACGTCAACCCCACTCCACTTAAATAATAATTATAATTATAATAAATAAATAAATATAATTAAAATAAAATAATTAATAATTAAATAATAAATAAATAAATATAAATAAAATTAATTAATTAATTAATAATTAAATAAATAATAACTAATATGTATTTTTAATTTAGTTCACACTCCTATTTATTTTAGGTTTCTAATTTCGTAGGTCCTGAATTAATTTCGAAAAAAATATTTTACTCCTTTCTTTTATCTTTTATTTTACCTGAAATTTCGAAGAATTTTCTCGGGTATCACAATCTTGAAAAAAATTTCTTTCCGGCTTCTTTTAACTTTCATTTTTTTATAATCTTTTTAAGGTTTTAATTCCTAGCCCCGGAATAAATCTTTCTTAAATCCTCAAAATTTTAAATAACTCATTCTTTAATCCTCGAAATTTTTCCGGGGTATTACAACCATGGTTAATTAGAATAACAAAAAAAATTCTACTATCGATCGAATAATATAAATATTTCACTATTCTTTTAGATGAGAAAAGCAAACAAAATCACAATATATTCAAACCAAATGTACTTAATTAAGACATAAATATTACATATTCTGAAGCTCATACTGATCATATACCTACAGATAGAAATTACATAATAGCAAATTAACTAGTCCATATATATATATATATATATATATATATATATATATATATATATCAAGAGTAATTTTAATACATAAACCTATAAAAGAAAGCAAGAAAAACCACTTCATATCACTTTCTTCAATGGCCTCACTTCAAGAGTAATTATATATTTGCACCAGCCACAAGCAAATATATATGTAAGCTCATTTTGTGTCTATTCTCTCTATTTTACAATAGCAATATTTAATTGTTCTTTTATGAATAATAGTTAAACTGAAAAGAAAAAACAAATTAATTATATATTTTTATTTCTTTTACTATGTCATTAATTATCGAGGACAATTAACCTAATTTTTTTCATACGGCTAAAACTTTCAGCCGGGTAGAATACATTTTTCCTTCTAGGTCCTAGTAGTACTACAAAAAGATCTAGAAATTTAATTTTTCATGTATATATATATATACTAGGCAACCTTAAATTTATGAAATAAAGTAAAACTAAGAATTTAGAGACTTACCAAAAAAAATATAAGGGAGATGCACAAAATTATTATTCATAATTATTCATCCTTGTGTACTATATCCTTCTATTTATAGAACTCTAAACATAGAGTAACATTAAGGACATCATAATGCGCCATAATGTACTATTAAGCACACTGTGTATATGAATGTTACATAAACTATTAATGGTGCTTTCATGTTGAGGTTATAAAGAGAGAATTGATCATGTGACAATTGATCATGTGGAGAAGTTACAATTTGGAGAAGAATCCTAAGTTGATAATGAGTGCTGTCGATGTTCAGTAATACGTAGCACTAAACTTCAGTACATCCTTCTAATCAGTTGGTCCCTAATCCATTTAAGGTAGGTCCTTATTAACGTGAATTTTTATTAATATTAACAAATGACACTACATGATTAGAGGGACGCACCGAAGTTCAGTAATATGATAATACTGAACTTTTCTCCATGTTTATAATACTTGTGTTTATTTTTTTAATCTTTTAAAAAATATTGAATATGAATATATATATATATATATATATATATATATATATATACACACACTAGAGGCTTCACATGCATGAACTTATGTGCATGTCAAAAATTTATAATTTATTAATTGTAAAATAATAAATTAAAAATTATTTTTTTGATAACTACCACAATCATTATTTTTTAAACACAAAATTACCATTACCACTATTTTCCTATTTTCTCTCTCCCATGATCTTCTCACATCATCTTTTTATTTTCTTTTTTAATTAATTAAATTACTATTTTTGGAGACCAAGGGTCTACAGCCGTATAAATATAGACTAGAAAAAAAAAGGATAAATTACTTTCTCTTCTCATTTAGTTTGGCCTAATTTAGGATTATATGCACGGCACATGGTACATTTCTATTAAAAATTTGACAGACTAAACTACGAATCACTAAGTTATTAACGGTGCAAATCTCAAGATACTTGATTGACAAAAATAAAATCAAAGAACATTTAATTGAAATTAGGCCGTACCACTAAAGTATAATTTAAAAAAGGGTAAAGTACCTTTGGTACCCCCAACGTTTGCACCTTCGGTCAAATATGCCCCAAACGTTTTATTGCGATCAAATATGCCCCCAACGTTTCAATTTTTGGTACCCTTTTCACTAACACCGTTAACCATTTTAACGGTTTTTGCTGACTAGGCGTAACATGTGACATTAATATCTGACTGGGATCAATTTTTTCCATTTTATATTTTATTTAAAAAAAATAAAAAAGAAAAACGTGCTTCTTCAAAACTTAAACCTAAACGATTTTATTTTTCTTTTTCTTTTAAATAAAATGTGAAATGAAAAAAATTGATCCCAGTCAGATATTAATGCCACATGTTATGCCTAGTCAGCAAAAACCGTTAACTATTTTAACGGTGTTAGTGAAAAGGGTAAGATTGCCCAAAAATTGAAACGTTGAGGGTATATTTGACAACAATCAAACGTTTGGGGTATATTTGACCGAACGCGTAAACGTTGGGGGTACCAAAGGTACTTTACCCTTTAAAAAAAAATGGGGGCAATATAACTTCTTTCGTTTACTCCCACATTTACATTGAATAACTCTGTTCTGTTTCTGTTTGTTAATTCCAGCTTCCAATAATAAAAAAAAATTGTCAAAAAAAGATGTTACATAGAAAGAAAACTTGAAATCTGCCTCTGTGTTTATGTGACCGGCCTACATCATCCTTCAGGCTATATAATGGGCTTGCATTAACAAAATTGGAAATATTGATTCTTGTATCTATAATATGTTGAATGGAAACGTAAAAAGCTTATGGGCACGTTTGGTTGTTTGTGAAAATTAATGTAATTTTTCTTATAATTCAATATTTCTTACAATATTTTTTTATCAAACACACCTTATTTTTTATAATGTGATAAAATTATGTTTTTGTCCTTATTTTTTTTATCTACTTTTATTTCATTCCCACTTTTAATATAAGGGTAAAATGGTCATTTTATCCACTTTATTCCATTCACATTACTATTCACATTCTCTACAACATTCTCATTCCCATGTCTATTCGTTTTTCTTGTACCTTTGTTATCCTTCACCCTGTTCGAATCCATAGAGTTACATTAACAAATATTCAAAAAAATCGATTCATGTATCTTCAACACATTTAAGAGAAACGTGAAAATTGCTTCCGTTTTCTTTTGCCCTCGTCATCCTTCATGCCATCTATGGGCCTACATTAACATATGAAAAACTGATTCCTGTATTTTCAACACGTTGAAGGGAAACGTGAAAAGCCTCTGTTTTCTTGTGCTCTCATCAACCTTCACGCTATCCATCTGTTTGCATAAAAAAATATTCAAAAAAATTTGTTTCATATATCTTTAACACATTGAATGGAAATGTAATTATTGACTTCAATTTGTTTTTCTTGTGCCCTTGTTATCCTTCACGCTTTCCATAGGGTTGCATTAACAAATATTTAAAAATCAATTCATGTATCTTCATCACATTTAAGAGAAACGTGAAAATTGCTTCTGTTTTTTTATGCCCTCGTCATCTTTCACGCCATCTATATGGGTCTGCATTAACATGTGATAAACTTAGTTGAACGAAAACGTAAAAAGCCTCCATTTTCTTCTGCTCTCATCATCCTTCACGCCATTCATGGGCTTGCATTAACAGACATTTGAAAACTGATTCATGTATGTTTAACGCCTTCCCTTTTCAACCTCATATATGTAAGGTTCACCTATTGACGATCTACACATATCTATTCACTATTAGAACTCTAACGAATTTCCTTTCTTACGAGTGATATCAAAGCTCTTTCTTATTCATTTATAGCCTTTTAGATTTGCATGATTCCTAAGAGAAATTAAAACCATTGATTTCTGCAATTGTCGTGAATTATAGCTTGGTTCAACTCTTTAAAGGTATTTTTTCTATTTGAAGATGTTAAAGCAAAAACCTCTTTTAAGTCTTTCATATGACAATTGTGAATCTTAGAAACTTATCATTATGACATCTTTGATGATCATATAATAACTACTAATTCTCATAATTAACTATTGTTTAATCCTTTAAAACCACTTTATCTTGCAGGATATGGACCAATTATTCAAGGGTGGTTTTGATTCTCACATCCTACTAAATCAAGCTATAAAACATACACTGGATATGGTTTTCATATTCCAGCTTCATAGATTTGGATGGCTCCACCAATTTTTTACTCACATTCCAAACATTAATAGCATCTTATTACGCGTTGTAGCTGAAAGTGTGGATCACGAACAGTAGTGTTCGAGTGTTTTTTGCAAGGGGATCAGCCAACGCAAATTAAAGTAAGTTTCTAGATATGGGTAATTTCTTTATTCTTTTTTTGATAACTATATACGGGTAATTATTTTGTGTGTATATTATATACACGTACGCGCATGTCAAACTTTTTTTAATTTATAAAATATAAAATAAATTATTATTATTATTAATTGTAAAATAATAAATTAAAGATTAAAAAGTTATTTTTTATAACTACCATAATTATTATTTTTTAAAAAACAAAATTATCACTACCACTATTCTCTTATTTTCTCTCTCCCATGATCTTCTCACATCATATTCTTATTTTCTTTTTTAATTAATTAAATGACTATTTTTAGAGACCATTGACGGAAGGGTCCACAGCCATATAAATATAGATATATATGAATGGTTTTCCATGAATTCAATCATCAAACCCTAGGTTGGCAGATCAAGCTAAAAATTAAGAGCAAGAAGTGAAAATAATTAATCCAGAAAAATAGAAAATAAAATAAAATCAATTAAAAGACAAATCGATCTTTTAATTAGAGGTCGACTTCTATCTACCAAATCATTTTTTTAATCAGCAGATAATTATTTTTTTGAGATTTGTTTATGAAAAAATCATGTAGACTCTTCCATGTTCCATGATGCGTTCCTCGTCAATCCAACCAAGGAGAAACCAACTATGGCCGGGGTAGTGCAAGTCGTGAAAATAGGAGATGGCGCCTGGGTGGATGCGCGTGTGAGGGCGTTTGGAGATGATCGCAGGAGTCGCCAACGACACCAGCGAAGTTATCGCAATCACCATCCTTCTATTTCTCCTTTGGTCAAGTTGGATCTGAGTATTAGACCTCTATCTAACTTGTATTCAAATCTAAGGAAGCTTATCTAACTTGATTGGAAGGAATCCTAATTTTAGAAAGATCTAAGCATTTTGTTTCAACTTGTATTTTTTAATCTGTTTCTAAGAAATCTAGTTTCTAAACCTCAATATATCTCCAATTTATCCTATTTAAGGTTTCCTAAATATTTATGAGGGGAGAAGGTTGAAATTTTAGAAACTGGATTTCATTGTTCCACGAGCGTCCACTCTTGGGAAACAAGAAAGTATCTAAATTTATTCTTGAGGCTTGATAGCATATTTAGAATTATTCTAGGGTGTTTAAGATTGAAAAGATGAAGATTAAAACTCCCAACATCAAAGTGTATTTGGGCAACCCGAGTAGGGACCCGGTACGTTAACGTCGAGGTTCAACCTTAGTAACATCGGGTCAGCTCCTCACGGGTCTTGTTCAGCTAATATTTTCACAATATAATTTCAATAGGACCAATCCAAGCCTATTTACTCAAATCCAAGGTCAATTCCTAAGCTATCAAAAATTTCCCCAATTTGGAAATAATTATAATTTCAATAATATCAATTCAAGCATATTTACTCAAATCCAAGCTCAATCCTAATTATCAACAATTTTTTCCCAATTTGAAAATGATTATAATTTCAACCCCAAATCCTTCCAAATTCGAATTTGGGCAAATCCGAGAATATAATCTCGATTCCTAACCCAACTAAGTGTTCAAGAACACTTTTTAGGTCTCAATCTACCCACGAAACAACTCAATCGAAGGTGAATCGAAGAAATCCCTAAAAATGAAAAAATTGAGGGTTTAGAATGAAATTGGGGCCACCAACCTTGATTCGATCGGTGGGAGGTGTGGAAGATGTTATAGTCGAGCTTCGTTAGTCGTGGCCGGCGTCGGACGGCTCTCCTCCGACGAGTTTCCGACGAATTTCCGGCGAAACCTCCTTCCCCCTTCTTCCTCTCATGCTCCCTCTCTCTCTCTTCTCCCTCTCTCTACGTTTTCCTTTCTTTCTCTTTTCTTTCTCTTTTTCTTTCTTTTATCTTCTTTCTAAATGAGACCCACGGCCCCAACCCCAATTAAAGTGAAATAATATATATATATATATATATATATATATATATATATATATATCTAATAAATAATTAAATAATAAGATAACTAATAATTAATAATTATAATAATTAAATACTTAAGTAGTAAATAAATAAATAAATATAACTAAAATTAAATTAATTAATAATTTAATAAATAATAACTAATATGTATTTTTAATTTAACCACTTTCCCTATTTAATTTAGATTTCCAATTCCTTAGGTCCCGAATTCCTAAACATTATTTTCTACTTCTTTTCTTTCCCTTTTATTTTATTTTAATTTAGTTCCCACTCCTATTTATTTTAGGTTTCTAATTTCGTAGGTCCTGAATTAATTTCGAAAAAGTATTTTACTCCTTTCTTTCACCTTTTATTTTACTTGAAATTTCGAAGAATTCTCAGTTCCTTTCCGGTTTCCCTTAACCTTCATACTTTTCATATATTCCTTTTCAGGTTTTAATTCCTAGCCCCGGAATAAATCATTCTTAAATCCTCGAAATTTTAAATAAATCATTCTTTAATCCTCGAAATTTTCCAAGGTATTACATTCTTCCCCCCTTAAGAAATTCGGTCCCCGAATTTCATCTCCTTCGTGGGGTTGTTGGCTTGTTGCCCTCTCTTGGCTCAGTTTCATCTATGGTTTCCCTCAATGTGGATGTTTTACCGTTTTACCCTACGGTTCATCTTTCTTTCCTAGAGGCTCAAGGTCTCCATCTGGTTTCTACATATTCTTTTTGTGATCGTTGGTATTTCTATTTTCTTAGTTAACCACCCCTCCGCGAGGTGTTAACCGACAAACTCCATCTGTCCTCGTATCCTTCCCCGAGGATACCTAACTTTCCTAGTTTCAATTCACTTCGTGCTACTAATTTTGCAATGGAGGGTCTGACACGTACCACATGCCATGCTCCAATTCAGTTCTCCGAGGAGTTAACTATTGCCTTCTCTAGTGAGGCTTACCTTGACTCAATCTTCTTGTCCGACTAGCTACCTTCGTAATGACTTCTTATATCCGTCTTGGAACACGCCAAGGCACTAGCTATTTGCATAGCACACTAAGTTCTATTTCTATAGAAGTACTCCCCTACATCGGAGTCCCCGTACTCAAGTATCCTCTACTACCAAGCAGCTACCCTTCTGCCGGTATTCCCCCGATATATTCCTTGTAAACGACTTCTCCAAAAAAGTCCGTTTACATCTTACTACACCCCTTACTCTAAGTTTAGACTTACCTCTTACACGGCATACACCCTACGTAGGTGTCTATACTTTGTGCCATCAGTGTACCCAACGCTTCCGAGGTTGTTACACTCACCACCGACTCGATTTACCCTACTCGTGTCCTAAGAAAGCTAAATGCCATGGCACTAGCACAACTATGTATTACACTTAACGTTTCTCCACCAAACGGTAAAGGATCTTATATTTATGACTCGTATTTCCCTTTCTTTTCCAGACTTCTACACTTACCCTTAGTGGTTTCCATAACCACTTCAGGTTACTCGCTGTCGACATCCTATGTCTGACTGACTTAGACTCTTCTCTAACTACTACTTGTAGTCATTTCTGTTTATAATGGAAACTCACCAGTCTCCTCCTTACCATCATACTCATTACTCTGCCTCAGGCTCAATTCGGTCTTCACATCCGAAGACCTCGCTTAACACAACTATGACTGTGGATCTATACCATCCTCAGGTTAGTCCACTTAAAGTTGTACATTCTATGTTAACCTTACTCATTGGGTTTCCGTTGACTTTTACCACAAGTTGGCCCACTCGGACTCCTCAACTCACTTAAATCCTGTATTCCTACTTGGAATACTTGATCTGTTAACTCCAGCATGAACCTTTTTGGACATGCTCTACTCCCCTTGACCAAACGGGATCCGCTCCCACGGCTTGACTCTTTCCTTACTTATGGTGTGGCATATGTTCACGAACATATACCGCCTCTTGCAAGTGTGTTACCCGTTGGGTTCTAATCGCCCCCAGCGGTAGCATACCTGTTTTTATCATTTTGGCTCGCATCCCCAAATGCTTACCCGACTCTGTTCCCGTATTCGCTCTCTTCTTTTCTATTTCGTACCTACGTGGTACTCTTTCATCGAGTATTTCTCAATACTCATTACTCACTAAATTCTCCTTCTCGATAAATCGTCCTTACGGTTAATTTTCCCTTTATGGCATCCATATGGCCATTTATACGTTTGGTTTGTCCACAATATAATTTCAATAGGACCAATCCAAGCCTATTTACTCAAATCCAAGGTCAATTCCTAAGCTATCAACAATTTCCCCAATTTGGAAATAATTATAATTTCAATAATATCAATTCAAGCCTATTTACTCAAATCCAAGCTCAATCCTAATTATCAACAATTTTTTTCCCAATTTGAAAATGATTATAATTTCAACCCCAAATCCTTCCAAATTCGAATTTGGGCAAATCCGAGAATATAATCTCGATTCCTACCCCAACTAAGTGTTCAAGAACACTTTCTAGGTCTCAATCTACCCTCGAAACAACTCAATCGAAGGTGAATCGAAGAAATCCCTAACATGGAAAAATTGAGGGTTTAGAATAAAATTGGGGTGACCAACCTTGATTCGATCGGTGGGAGGTGTGGAAGATGTTAGAGTCGAGCTCCGGTAGTCGTGGCCGGCGTCAGACGGCTCTCCTCTGGTGAGTTTCCGACGAATTTCCGGCGAAACCTCCTTTCCCCTTCTTCCTCTTGTGCTCTCTCTCTCTCTCTCTCTTCTCCCTCTCTATACGTTCCTTTCTTTCTCTTTTTCTTTCTTTTATCTTCTTTCTAAATGAGACCCACGGCCCCAACCCCAATTAAAGTTAAATAATATATATATATAAAATAATAATAATAATAATAAATAAATAAATAAATAATAATTAATAATTATAATAATTAAATACTTAAATAAGGAATTGGTTAAATTAAAAATACATATTAGTTATTATTTATTAAATAATTAATTAAATTAATTTTATTTTATTTATTTAGATTTCCAATTCCTTAGGTCCCGAATTAAATCCTAAACATTATTTTCTACTTCCTTTCTTTCCCTTTTATTTTATTTTAATTTAGTTCTCACTCCTATTTATTTTAGGTTTCTAATTTCGTAGGTCCTGAATTAATTTTGAAAAAGCATTTTACTCATTTCTTTCACCTTTTATTTTACTTGAAATTTCAAAGAATTTTTGGTTCCTTTCCGGTTTCCCTTAACCTTTATACTTTTCATATATTCTTTTTCAGGTTTTAATTCCTAGCCCCGGAATAAATCATTCTTAAATCTTCGAAATTTTAAATAAATCATTCTTTAATCCTCGAAATTTTCCGGGATATTACAGTGGAGTTAATTCACTATTTATTTATTTGAGGGCCACTGCATGAAAAATTGTTTTCTATTTTGTCCTTATTCGAAGTTAAGTATATACATGGCCAAGACTTATATGCACGCAATTCTTTTTTTTTTAAAAAAAAATTCTCTAATCAAAATAAAATGTGTGAAATTTTTTGTTTTAAAGAATTAGACTTATATAAATATACACGAGTTGATTTTTTATTGAAAAATTTTATGGCAAAAATATAAAAACTGCACTTAAACTTTTTTTTCATATATATTATAGTATGTTAATTTTTGTCATGCAAAAGAAAACTTTCAAATTACTTTAATTTTCATGTGTTTAAAATTAGGTTTGATGCTTTAGATTTTAAGTTTATGCATTAATTATTACGTTATGTTAAAATTAATTAAGCAAGTGCGTAAGTTAATGATTACGTTTAATATATATACTATGTTTTAACATAAAGTTTTTAATGGAAGCCATGCAAAATAAAGAATTGCAGGCCGAACAAAGCAAAATTGGCCGCCTATTCTATAAAAACAACAAATTCTTATTTTGTATGTATATATACGACAAATTAAATACAATATTAATTATGAAATTATATCTAATATACACTCTTATACTAGTAATGAAGGAACCAAGATACATTTCTCAAAGAGTATCTGTAAATAATTAGTAATTGAATGAAATTATTACGTATTAATAAATGAAATGGTAATTAAAATTTGAAAAATATTGTTTTGTTATGGAAGGATGGGAAAGAAAATAAAATTATTAGAGATAGTTCTATTAATAAATATGTAAAATTCCTGGAGGAGCTGAAAATAAATAAATAAATAAATGTTTGAGCCCTTGTCCTAAAAATAAAATAATTTGGATGTAAAAATAAAATGTAACGCTAGATTTCTGAGTTAGTAATTCAAGACCCTATATTTATGCATGTATGTATAGCCGTTTTTGTCTTTCATTTCTGAATTGGAGCTTTAGATCATATACTACGCATACCAGTGCCAGTGCGGCCTCATTGCTACCCAATCAGAATGCGATTTTAGATCCTACTTTCACCTTGAAAATATAAAAATGCTTCACATGTTTTCTTCATAAAAGGAAATTTTGTGTGATCAAGAGATGCACCTTCAAATCTGGTGATGTATAATATCAAATCGAACAAAGAGAGAAAAATACAATAAAGGTGGGACCTACATGTAGGACTCACCATGTGTGTTTCTTTCTCGACTGGATTCATTAAGATGCTTCTTCATATATCAATTTTGAAAATTTTATTTAACAACTAAGATAGAAGTACTTTTTTTTCTTTAAAAAAATATTTTTTCTTAATCTTTAATTAGAATTTCAATTTTAAGAAACTTTTGAATAACAAATTATGTGTGATCTTGTGTATATAAGATAAAAAAATCAAATCAAATAAAAGACAAATTGATCTTTTAATTAGAGATCGACCTCTCTCTACCAAATCATTTTTTTAATCATCGGATAATTATTTTTTCGAGATTTGATTATGAAAAAACCCTACCATGTAGACTCTTCCATGTTCCATGATGTGTTCCTCAACGATCCAACCAAGGAGCAACCAGCTAAGGCAGGGCAGTGCAAGTCATGAAAATAGGAGATGGCGCCTGGATAGATGAGCGTGTGAGGGCGCTTGGAGATGATCGCAAGAGTCGCCAACAAGACCAGCAAAGTTATCACAGTCACCATCCTTCTGTTTCTCCTTTGGTCATCGTTGTTATAATTGTTGTTTTAGTCGCCACCAGTTGCTGCAGTAGAAGCCATTGTTGAGTTCTCTTTAGTCTTCACACACACACACACAGAGAGAGAGAGAGAGAGAGAGAGAGAAATGAAGTGTAATACCCGAGAGGTATTTTTGGAATCAAGTTAGACATATAGTAAGACTTAGAATGGTCATCATTTGGAGTTGAAATGTAAGGACAAAATAAATAAATAAATAAATGAACAATAGAAACAAATAATAATTTTGTGTATACATATAGATAAATAAAATTAAATAGGAATTGAGGAAAAAATAAATTTTTGGGATATAATTAAGATTTTAATAGTTTTAGAGTTGAGAATTTAAAAAATTAAAATAAATATGAAAATTTGATAGACAAATTATAATTTTGTTTAAAAGTGGTCAAATGAATTATTCACAGTTTATATTTTAAATTTGAGAATTTTTCGAAAATAAAAATTATACTGAGTAGGAAATTTTCAACTGCAAGACACTCAATAACAGATATTTTTAATAGGCTTATGATTAGCCAAAAATTTCAATATTTTCCTATTCTCACCTACAAATAAATATAGTTAAGAAAATCTAATCAAAACTCTATTTCACTATACCCCAAAAGTTGTCAAATGTCCAAAATCACCCTTAATTTTCAAATCCAATATATGACACATTTTTTCTTCTTGCATCCACCACGCCACTCTTCCTCATTTTCTTCAGCTTCTTCTTCTCTTCTCTTCCTCTAAAGCTCTCTTAGGGCAAGTAACAAGTGAAGAAATCATTCACTTTCCACCATGTTTCTTGCTTCCTCCCACCAATTCAATGCCACATCAAGCTCCCTCCACCATTGTTAAGCATTAACAAGCTTGGGCAACCTCCATGGGTTTCCAAATTCGGACTTCCCCAAAGGTAAGCATCAAAATCTTGTTTTCACCTCTTAAATCATAGGTTTCTTGATGGGAATGAGCTACCTATCAATAATATATCACCTTAGGATCATTTTTGAACATAGAGATTGTAATACCTCGGAAAATTTCGAGAATTAAAGAATGATTTATTTAAAATTTTGAGGACTAAAGAATAATCTATTTCGGGGCTAGGAATTTAAAATTTTAAAAAAGATATAAAAAATATATATATAAAAGTTAAAAGAAACCGGAAAGGAATTTTTTTTTTCGAGGATTGTAATACCCGAATTTTTTTTCGACGTTTAAAATAAAATAAAAGGGAAAGAAAAGAAGTAGAAAATATTTTTTGGGATTTAATTCAGGATCTAAGAAATTGGAAACCTGAATTTAATAGGTAAAGGGATTAAATTTAAAATACATATTAGTTATTATTTATTTAATTATTAATTAATTTTTAATTATATTTATGTATTTAATTATTTAATTATTATGATTATTAATTATTAGTTATCTTATTATTTATTTATTTATTTATTATTATTATTATATATATATATTATTTAATTGTAATACCCGGGAATATTTTAACTAGCGCCATTAATTAAATTAAATTAATTAATTTAAAAGTTGAAAATGGATAGGAGCACACACTATCCTACTACTTATTAATTTGTAGATACAAGTTATTTTAAGTTATAAGTATTCCAACTTTTAATATTATTATGTTACATCAGTTTTTTTTATATGTATACATACATATATATATATATATATATATATATATATATATATATATATATTATATTATATGATGAAAGGAGTAAGTAAAAGACGAAAGAAAAAGAAAGAAGGCGTGAGAAAAACGAAAGCAGACTTGTGAGGCGAAGGGACACGCACGCGGGAGAAGGAAATGCAAGGGGAGGAAGCAGCGCCGTTCGCACGGAGGAGCAAGGAGGACGACGGCACGCGAGACGGAGGTGGCCGGACGTGCGTGAAGAATCGGTCGTCGCCGTTTGGTGCTGGAAGAGAGAGAGAGTGACGGTTTTAGAGAGAGAAACAAGAGGGAGAAAGCCTTCTCGCCGGAAAACGCCATCTCTTCACCGGGGAAGGTAGCTGGGAGTCTCGTCTACTCCATATCGTCCTTCTAACCGGTTGAATCGAGGTGAGAAGTCCCGAAACTCTCAAACCCCAATTTTATTAATTTTAGGGACTTTTGGAAAGACCCCAATTGATTCAATATGAGTATTTTGGGTCCAAAATTGAAGTATTTGCATGCTATGAAGTGAGTTGGAAGCTTAGGAACCGGAACCAAATTGATGGAATTTAGTCGGGTTCGAAAAAGTGTAGGAAAATGTGATTGTTAAGGTTTAAGGGTGTTGTGGAATGACTTGGGGTGCATTGAAAGGATGAGTAATAATTATATAATTATTAAAAATTATTGGAATGTACGAGGGATTAAAACCCGAGTAATTTCCGTCTCACCCGAAACCCCGTTCGGGGATAAAGAGACAATTTTCTAGTTTTACGCGTATTCGGGTATACGTATTCATGTGTAGATGAAATGTTCAAGGTTATTTTGATAAATGGAAATTTTGGACAAGTGAATTTATGACTCTTGAGCCATAAATTCAAGACTTGGGTAATGGGAACTTCACATGGACACATAGAGGTGAAATTGGGTAACCTTGCATTCCCAAATTCAACGTTTCCGAATAGCGTGATTAAGAGAGGGTTGGACACGAATTAGAAGCATGCTAGGTGTTCCGAAAACTAGTTGAGGGCATTCCAAGCCAACAACTAGCCTATGGAATTAATTAGAAAGAACATGAGCATTAGCGTTACATGTACACGATAGTGGTTGAATTTTCAAGTCTCTGAATCTCTCAAGTATATGTGTATAGGGCACCATACTGTGAGTGGACTTTCGGGCGCACCGAGAGCCGATCAGAGGGGCCAACCAGGTGAGGGGCTTTCCTATCCTTGCCCTATAGGGTTGACTGCGGATATGGATATATGGTTTGCCTTCTTGCCTATTTGTAGGAATTACATGTTAGATAACATGCTATTGTTGTTCCTAAATTACAGTATATGTGAAAATGTGCTATATGTGTGTATGTGAATTGTAAAAATACGAACAGAAGGTCCTCGGGACCTATACGACACCGGGGGTAGGATCGAGTAATTATTATCTGAAGAGTGTGGTTTTGTAAGTAAGTCCTTAAAGAGAATAAACCTAGGTGACTTTGTTCTGAACCAAGAGTCCAAATTAGAAACCACTTGGAAATCTAAATTTGCCTAAGAAGAAGTAAAATGAACAAGTAGTGGTCCATAGGGGTCATTTATTGTGCAACGCTGGAACCGAGTCTATCACGAGTAGTCCGGGTAGATTGAGTCTCTTGTCTTGAGTCAAACCACAGGAATACAAGTCTTTGAGTACACCACATTGTGGCTATTGCCTTGGGTAAATCGAGGTCAGGTGAGTCGCCGACTATTGCTCCAAGTGAAGTCTTGGGGTCAAACTATTGTTCCAAGTATAGTCTTGGGACCAAGGGTTCCTAGAATGATCAACTAGGTTCCCATATTGCTCACGTGAGATATTGCCTTCGGGTCAGATTCTCTCCTAACGGAGATATTGCCTTCGGGCCAGTTTATGATTATGATTACTTGAATACAGAGGACTACATGGAATTATATGTCAAATCACGATATGATGTATGTGTGAATTTAAATGTATGTAAATCCATGCTTTAAATTCTTTATTGTGAATATGATAATAGCTAATTGCCTGACCACTTAATATATGGAAATTTAATCAGTTATATGCGTATGTGTTTGTGATTGGCTCCTCTTCCCCAGTTGTAGTGGTACCCGCTACTACACCAGGGATGGGAAAACCTCTCACTGAGTCTGTTTGACTCACCCCAATATTACATGTTACAGACACAGGTGGTATAGGCATCGGGAGCGCTTCCACTTCATCTCAGGGAGGCGGACAGACTTAGAGACCGCATGCATTGTCCGCGTGGGTAGTACTGTTATATGTATTTTTGACAGGATGTATGTGTATATGATTCTTTTGGTATAGCATTGTTTTGTACAGCTGCTATATGCATATATGTATACGTCACACTCTAGAACTGTCGGCTTCATACAGATTAAAGATTGGTCTGGTTGTTGGGATTATAGGTTATGATATGCTGAATATCATGTGTATATATATATATATATGAATGTGACTTCCGCATGTGAATAGGATAGATCACACGCACTGAGCGTGCGGTCAATATGTAAATCTATATATATGTGTGACTGAATACTTGATGGTATGAAATTACAGCTTCCGCATGTGAATAGGATAGGTCACACGCATTGAGGCGTGTGATCAATATGTATATTTTATGCAGGTGTGTGATTGAATATATATGCTTGACTGTACACAGGGATTCTGCATGTGAATAGGATAGATCACCCGCCCTTAAGTGCGTGATCAATATGTATATTATATGTACGTGTGATTGATTATGTGTATATGTATAGACTGAAGCGGCGTTAAGCGAGCCGTGGATTGCGTGCTACTTAGGTCACCGGATATGGATTGACCATATATACTATATATTGTTTGTAATAGAAATGGGTAGTTATGCATATATAAGAATGTCAATCAGAAATTAGAGGCTTACGGGATAGGAGAAATCCTACCTCCCGTGCCGGTCACGGGCGCCCGGTAGGGGGTCGTGACATTAATTTTGTTTGTCGGGCGTGGGGTTTATTAAATTAAAAGAAAGGAAGGAAGAAAGAAAAAGAAAGAAACAGAGAGAAGAGAAAGAGAGAGAGGGAAGACGAGAGGTAGAAGAGAGAGAGAGAGGGGGGTGCGTGGAGAAGAGGAGGAAGAAGGGGAGGAGGGGGATTCCGCTGGAGAAGAGCTAGCCGACGCCGGGAAAAGTCACCGGAGCTCGGTTACAACATCTTCCACACCTCCTATCAATCGAATCAAGGTTGGTAACCCCAATTTCATTCTAAACCCTCAATTTTTCTATTTTTAGGAATTTCTTCGATTGACTTTCGATTGAGTTATTTCAAGGGTAGATTGAGAACTAGAAAGTGTTCTTGAACACTTAGTTGGGGTAGGAATCAAGATTATATTCTCGGATTTGCCCAAATTCGAATTTGGAAGGATTTGTGGTTGAAATTATAACTATTTCCAAATTGGGAAAAAATTGTTGATAATTAGGATTGAGCTTGGATTTGAGTAAATAGGCTTGGATTGATATTATTGAAATTATAATTATTTCCAAATTGGGGAAATTGTTGATAGCTTAGGAATTGACCTTGAATTTGAGTAAATAGGCTTGGATTGGTCCTATTGAAATTATATTGTGAAAATATTAGCTGAACAAGACCCGTGAGGAGCTGGCCCGAGGTTACTAAGGTTGAACCTCGACGTTAACGTACCGGGTCCCTACTCGGGCTGCCCAAATACACTTTAAGGGTGATGTTGGGAGTTTTAAACTTCATCTTTTCAATCTTAAACACCATAGAATAATTCTAAATATGCTATCAAGCCTAAAGAATTAATTTAGATACTTTCTTGTTTCCCAAGAGTGGAAGCTTGTGGAACAATGAAATCCAACTTCTAAAATTTCAACCTTCTTCCCTCATAAATATTTAGGAAACCTTAAGTAGGATAAATTGGAGGTATATTGAGGTTTAGAAACTAGATTTCTTAGAAACCGATTAAAAATACAAGTTGAAACAAAATGCATAGACCTTCCTAAAATTTGGATTCCTTCCAATCAAGTTAGATAAGCTTCCTTAGATGTGAATACAAGTTAGATAGAGGTCTAATACTCAAATCCAAGTATGTGAAACACTCAAGTAGTGTGTTATATTCGAGTAAGTCAAGTGTCCGAGGAAGGATACGCATAAGTCGGGACAGAGAAGTCCAATAAGACCAAGAGCTTGTCTCTGTGGCAACCATGGACTACACGTGAGAGTAATGGAGAGATAAATAACAAGTTATGATAAGTAATAACCTTAATGAAGTAAATGTTGTTCTTATAGGAACAACGGCACGCAATAGGGTGCAACAGGAACTCCGAGGAGACTAAAATTACAAGAGGATTGCATGGAAGGTTGGCCAAGTGAGGGTTCTTCCATCTCTGCTCCTATGGTTGTATGCTTATGTGGATTACATGAGTATGTATATTCTCTGCTTGTCTGGTATGTGTTAGCTAGAGATATAGAATGCTAAAAGAATGAAAGAACTAGAAAATAGGTTGTGGAAAGTAGTTTGGATAGGAAGAAAAGTCCTTGTACGGAAGGGCTAAACTTTATTTTGAAAACTCGTCACAACGGTGACTTAAATTATAATCATGCAGAGGGAGTTATTGGTGGGTTTCAGATTTGGTTATGCTAGCGATGTGAGACATCGACTAGAACAACGTCAGATGGCACTTGAGACCTCAGTTTTTATATTCACCATGACGATGGTCATTGCCCTATCCTGGCAATAGGGTCAGAAAGGTTTTATATTGCTATGACGATAGCTTGAGGCTCAGAGAGCGCATCTGGACGGGTATATGAGTTATATCATGTTGAGGAAACTTGTACATATTAATAAAGAGAGGAATTGTTGATCCTTCGGGAAAGATACAAAGAATCCTATTAATATGTGAGACTAAGGCAAGGAGACACGGGAGGAACCTACAGGTGAACCGTGAGTCCGACCTAGTAAAAGACAAATGATCCTGTGGAGTTGGTCCAGGGTGTGACAGTGGCCATGCTTCGAGATGTCGTGCCGTGCCCGCCATGTGGCCTGGTTGGGTAATGGACGAGTGGGCTCAAGCTATTGCCCCACAGTAAGGGGTCAGGACGTGCCACGTGGTGGCTACGTATCAATTGTTTGGTAGATATAAGTTGATTGTGTTTGATTAATAGAATCGTCACGAGGTGACTAGTACCCAAGTGAATGGGTTAAGTATTGTTTGATTAAGAGAATTGTAACGAGGTGACCATTACCCAAGTGAATGGGTTAAGTATATTTGCCACGTGGTGGCCAGCAACCCGAGTGCACGGGTTCAAAGTGGGAAAGCCACGTAGTGGCTAATAGAAACCCCAGAGTTGGGGAGATTAAATAGATGTATGTTATATTATCTGTGTGTATATACAAATTGTCTGTGTTTGCGTATGATTTCTAATTGTGCAGCGTAGTAATGACGTACAGGATTACGTCACCACAACGTCTTGGTTGATTCAAACATGTTGAACGTGAGAAGACCGATAAGTAAAAGCCGGCATTATATGTTATATGCTTACTTGTTGAGTGATAATGTGAATTAAACTGCTGCATGCTTATATCTGCTAAATGCATGTGAGTGTTTGGGTGAAATTTCTGTTATTGTGTGATCACCATGAATGCATGCTAACTCACAGTAACTAGTTGTTTGTGCATGTGGTTGTGTATGACTCCCAGTCCCAGTGGTAAGGAACCCGCCTTGCGCCGGGGATGGGAGAGTCCTCACTGAGTCGCGTGGTTAAGACTCACACCTCATTTTTACTACACAGAGATAGGTTAAGTACAGGTGGAAGAAGTCTCGGTGGAACGAGGGTTGAGCAACACTTTCCAAGACCCACAACTTGTTCATGTGGGTGAATAAAGTGTAATTGTAATTTAATTTACTTTATTATTGTATCATAAAGTAAAGGGTAGACGTACCCAATTAGATTGTATTACTAAATCTAGAACTGTCAGCTTCACACACCTTAAAGATCAGGATTTATTTTACTGCGGTACAGGGAAAAATTGTTTTCAAAAAATATATATATACATATATCTGTTGCATGTGAATAGGATAGGCAGCATCTTCGGATGTGTAGCCAGTACACAGGTTATATATATTATGTGTGTTTCCTATATCTATATCCTGAAGCGGCACTGGCCGTGAATTTGCTTGCCTAGGATAGGCCACCATTTCGGTGTAGCCATGATATTATACTGCATGTGGATGTATTTTCAATAATAGATATTCTGTCAATCAGGTGATAAGGCTTACAGGCATAGGGGTATTCCCTGTGTCTGTGCCGGTCACAGTACTCTAAACGGGGGTCGTGACAGCCTCCCTGAGAAGAAGTGGACGCGTTTTCGACTCCTGAACCACCTGTATCTGAAACATGTAAACAGGGGGTGAGTCGAACAGACTCAGTGACCGGCACAGACACAGGGGATACCCTTATGCCTGTAAGCCTTATCACCTAATTGACAGAATATCTATTATTGAAAATACATTCACATGCATTATAATACCATGGCTACACCGAAATGGTGGCCTATCCTAGGCAAGCAAATCCACGGCCAGTGCCGCTTCAGGATATAGATATAGGAAAACACACATAATATATATAACCTGTGTACTGGCTACACATCCGAAGATGCTGCCTATCCTATTCACATGCAACAGATATATATATATATATATATATATATATGAATTTTGAAAACAAGTTTTCCCTGCATCGTAATATAACGGATCCTGATCTTTAAGGTGTGTGAAGCTGACAGTTCTAGATTTAGTGATACAATATAATTGGGTACGTCTACCCTTTACTTTATGATACAATAATAAAGTAAATTAAATTACAATTACACTTTATTCACCCACATGAACAAGTTGTGGGTCTTGGAAAAGTGTTGCTCAACCCTCGCTCCACCGAGACTTCTTCCACCTGTACTTAACCTGTCTCTGTGTAGTAAAAATGAGGTGTGAGTCTTAACCACGCGACTCAGTGAGGACTCTCCCATCCCCGGCGCAAGGCGGGTTCCTTACCACTGGGACTGGGAGTCATACACAACCACATGCACAAACAACTAGTTACTGTTGTTAGCATAAATTCTTGGTGATCACACAACAACAAAAATTTCACTCAAACACTCACATGCATTTAATAACTGTAAACATGCACCAGTTTATTCCACGTCATCAATCAGCAAGGAAACATGTAACATATAGTGCCGGCTTTTACTTACCGGTCTTCTCACGTTCAGCATGTTTGAATCAAACAAGACTTTGTGATGACGTGATCCTGTACGTCACTACTACGCTGCACAATCAGCAATTATATGCAAACACAGACAATTTGAATATACACATAGATACTATAACATACATCTACTTAATCTCCCCTACTCTAGGGTATCTATTAGCCACTACGTGGCTTTTCTACTTCGAGCCCGTGCACTCGGGCTACTGGCCACCACGTGGCAAAACATACTTAACCCATTCACTTGGGTACCGGTCACCTCATGACAATTCTGTTAATCAAACATTAATTAACCCATTCACTTGGGTACTGGTCACCTCGTGACAATTCTATTAATCAAACACAATCAACTTCTATCTATCAAACAACTGATACATAGCCACCACGTGGCATGTCCTAACCCCTTACTGTGGGGCAATAGCTTGAGCCCACTCGTCCATTACCCAACCAGGCCACATGGCGGCACGGCACGAAGTCTCGAAGCTTGGCCACTGACACACACTGGACCAACTCCACATGATGTTTTCTCTTTTACTAGGTTTGGCTCACGGTTCACCCGTAGGTTCCTCCTGTGTCTCCTTACCTTAGTCTCACATATTAATAGGATTCTTTGTATCTTTCCCGAAGGATCAACAATTCTTCTCCTTATTAATATGTACAAGTATCCTCAACAAGATGTAGCTCCTATACCTGTCCAGATGCACTCTCTGAGCCTCAAGCTATCGTCATAGCAATATAAATCCTTTCTGACCCTATTACCAGGATAGGGCAATAACCATCGCCATGGTGATTATAAAACTGCGATCTCAAGTGCCATCTGACGTTATTCTAGTTGATGTCTCACATCGCTAGCATAACCAAATCCGAAACCCACCAATAACTCCCTTTGCATGATTTTTAATTTAAGTCACCGTCGTGACGAGCTTTCAAAATAAAGTTTAGCCCTTCCGTACAAGGACTCTTGCCACCGTCGTGGAAAAGATTTAATAAAATACTCATCATGCCTCCGGAGTGTATGAGTTGGATTTGTAACACACCAATGATAGCAAACAATTATACTCTACTCCTATGTCTTCCTATCCAAGCTATTTTCCACAACCTATCTTCTAGTTCTTTCATTCTTTTAGCATTCTATATCTCTAGCTAACACATACCAGACAAGCAGAGAATATACATACTCATGTAATCCACATAAGCATACAACCCTAGGAGCAGAGATGGAAGAACCCTCACCTTGGCCAACCTTCCATGCACTGCTCTCCTGTAACTTTAGTCTTCTCGGAGTTCCTGCTACACTCTATTGCGTGCCGTTGTTCCTATAAGAACCACATTTACTTCATTAAGGTTATTACTTAGCTTAACTTGGTATTTATCTCTCCATTACTCTCACGTGTAGTCCATGGTTGCCACAGAGTCAAGCTCTTAGTCTTTTTGGACTTCTCTATCCCGACTTATGTGTATCCTTCCTCGGACACTCGACTTACTTGGATATAACACTCTACTTGAGTGTTTCACATACTTGGATTTGAGTCTTAGACCTCTATCTAACTTGTATTCACATCTAAGGAAGCTTATCTAACTTGATTGGAAGGAATCCTAATTTTAGGAAGATCTATGCATTTTGTTTCAACTTGTATTTTTAATCGGTTTCTAAGAAATCTAGTTTCTAAACCTCAATATACTTCAAATTTATCCTATTTAAGGTTTCCTAAATATTTATGAGGGAAGAAGGTTGAAATTTTAGAAATTGGATTTCATTGTTCCGCAAGCTTCCACTCTTGGGGAAACAAGAAAGTATCTAAATTATTTCTTGAGGCTTGATAGCATATTTAGAATTATTCTAGGGTGTTTAAGATTGAAAAGATGAAGTTTAAAACTCCCAACATCACCCTTAAAGTGTATTTGGGCAACCCGAATATGGACCCGGTACGTTAACGTCGACGGTCAACCTTAGTAACCTCGGGCCAGCTCCTCACGGGTCTTGTTCAGCTAATATTTTCACAATATAATTTCAGTAGGACCAATCCAAGCCTATTAACTAAAATACAAACTCAATCCTAATTATCAACAATTTCTCCAATTTATGAATAATTAGAATTTTTAACCCCAAATCCTTTCAAATTCGAATTTGGGCAAATCAGAGAGTGTAATCTCGATTCCTACCCCAACTAAGTGTTCAAGAACACTTCCTAGGTTTCAATCAACCCTCGAAACAACTCAATCGAAGGTCAATCGAAGAAATCCTTAAAAATGAAGAAATTGGGGTTTTCGAATGAAATTGGGGTTACCAACCTTTGATTCGATTGGTGGAAGGTGTAGGAGATGTTGTAGTTGAACTCCGGTGGTCGTTTCCGATGTCGGACCGTCCTTCTCCGGCCAATTTCCGGCAACCTGTGGTCCTTCCCCCTTCTGCTCCGTCCACTCCTCCCTTTCTCTCTCTATCTTCTTCTTCTTCTCTTTCACGTCTTCTCTCTTTCTTTCTCTCTTTTTCTTTCTATTTAACTCACGTATCCTCTCCCTTTTTCTTTAATAATAATAATAATAATAATAATAATAATAATAATAATAATAATAATAATAAATAATTATAATAATCAAATAAATAAATAATGAATCAATAAATAAATGTAATTAAAAATAAATTAATTAGTAATTAAATGAATAATAATTAATATGTATTTTTAATTTACTTCCTTTTCCTATTTAATTAAGGATTCCAATTTCTTAGGTCCCGAATTAAATCCCAAAAATTATTTTCTACTTCTTTTCTTTCCATTTTATTTTATTTTAAACCTCAAAATTTTTTTTTGGGTATTACAATCCTCGAAAGAAAAAAAAATTCCTTTCCGGTTTGTTTTAATTCTCATACTTTTTCTATATTCCTTTTTTGAAGGTTTTAATTCCTAGCTCCGAAATAAATCATTCTTTAATCCTCAAAATTTTAAATAAATTATTCTTTAATCCTCCAAATTTTTCGACGTATTACAGAGGCGGTCAGATCTGAGGACCGTACGCTTAGTCTGCGTCGACAGTTATTTTGATTACGTACATATGTTGTGATGTATATGTATATGAATCCTTTTTTGGTGTAGCATTTGTACAGATACAGCTGCAGTATATATATACGTCCTATTCTAGCATTGTCGGCTTCATAAAGATTAAAGTTAGGTCTTGGTGTTGGGAATGTAGGCTATGATATGATATATATCATGTGTATATATATATGACTTCCGCATGTGAATAGGATAGATCACACGCATTGAGGCGTGTGATCAATATGTAAATTATATATATGTGTGACTGAATACCTGATTATATGAAAATACAGCTTCCGCATGTGAATAGGATAGATCACACGCATTGAGGCGTGTGATCAATATGTAAACTATATGCAGGCGTGTGATTGAATATATGTATAACTGTATACAGGACTTCTGCATGTGAATAGGATAGATCACCCGCCCTGAAGCGCGTGATCAATATGTATACTATATGTACGTGTGAATGAATATGTGTATATATATAGACTAAAGCGGCGTTGAGCGAGCCGTGGATTGCAAATTGTTTAGGTCACCGGATATGGATAGCTATAAATACTATATATTGTTTGTATTAGAAATGGGTAGTTATAAACATGTGAAAATGTCAATCAGGGAATTAGAGGCTTACGGGATAGGAGAAATCCTACTTCCCGTGCCGGTCACGGACGTCCGATAGGGGGTCGTGACAAACTTGGTATCAGAGCCTGGTTATCTTTAAACTGTATGAAGCCATAGGTATGACCGGGTGTCGGTTTACGCCTACTCTCTTTGATATGAAGTATCATTGATATACATGTACTTATTAGGTGTGGTCCTTGTGCAGTATAGGGATGCCACCGACCACAAGACAGGCTAGGGGTGGAGGGAGAACTCCTGCTGAAATTGATCGAGAATCAGTTCGGGAGGAGGGAATGCCCACCCGAGGCCGAGGTAGAGCACAAGTGAGAGGGGAAGAGATGAGACAGTCACCAGAACCTCAACCTCAAGTAGAGATAGGTGCACCTTCCGTGGCGGAAATGCTCACGACAGGATTTCAGGAACTAAGAGAAGAGATGACGAGACAAATACAGAGGGAAGTACGCCGGTTAGTAGTCGGCGAGGAAGAACAAGAGAGAGTTCCTAGAAATTAAGAGATGGAAGTTGTTGAGGAATATGATAGGGAATGGCAACAACCACAGGAAATGCCTCGTGAGCCACGGGTAGCACCCAGAGAACTGCCAATTTCAAAATTTCTGAAGCTTCACCCACCCACTTTCTGCGGAACTAGTGAGAAAGAGGACCCGCAGTACTTTGTGAGAGGCATAGTCAGAATTGGGCACATGCTGAGGTGCTCAGGACATGAGTTAGTGGAATTAGCTTCATTCCAGCTGAGGGGAGCTGCTAGAGTATGGATAGAGTCCGTTCAGACGAGGTATTCAAGAAGAGTGGAACCGATGACCTGTGAAGATTTTCAAAGGGAGTTCCTGGGTCGGTTTTTATCTGAAGGCACCAAAGATGCAAAGCGTCAGCAATTCGAGGAGTTATGGATAATGGCTAATATGACCGTGACGGAGTATGAATTACTTTTTACAGAACTAGCTCAATTCTCACCTGAGTTGGTTCCAGATGAAGAGGCGAGGATCAAGAGGTTCATACAGCGTCTCACGGAGTCGTTATTTACTGCTTTGTTACCCCAGAGAAGACAATTTGAGACTTTAGCTCAAGTAGCAGACTGTGCTAGAATGATTGAAACCAGGAAGAGGTACGGGACTTCTATTGATCCCAAGGTCAAGTTAATTACAGGTAGTGACAACCAAGGAGGTGGAAGTAAGAAAAGGAAGACAACAGGTGGAGGTGCAGGATACTCAGGGTCCGCAGGGGGACAATCCTCAACCACCACCCATGAAATAGGTACAAGAAGTAATTTTCAAGGGGGACAGAGAATGCATGGGGTGGAAATGCCGGTAAGACAAGGCCCCAGTGTGCGACTTGCGGCAGATTTCATTTTGGATTATGTCGGAGACTGACAGGTGGATGTTACAACTGCGGCCAGGTGGGCCATTGGCTAGAGAGTGTCCAAAGAGAAAGGAAGGTACAAGTGTGAGAAGTAATCCGACGTCGAGGGGTACACCTATTCCAGCCCCACCAGTAAGAACCGTACCACCACAGCCAGCAAGTACAGGTGCAGCTAGAGGTCGTGGTGCAGGATCTAGTGGCAGAGGACCAGGGGCGTTAGGTGGAGGACAAGCGCGGGTATTTGCACTTTCTCAGCAGGACGCTCATGCATCAAATGCAGTTGTGACAGGTACTCTTATTGTCTGCTCTCTTGAAGCACGAGTCTTGTTTGATTCTGGCTCCACTCATTCCTATGTGTCGCATGCATTTGCCTCTAAATTCAACGAAAGTCCGTCTAGAATGATAGAAATAGTACTGGTCTCTACTCCAATGGGAGAATCGGTACAAGTAGAGTATGTGCACAAGTCTTGCATTGTGGAGGTCGATGGTCATGAGACTGTAGTAGACCTTCAGTTGTTGTGTATGGTTGATCTTGATGTAATCCTCGAAATGGATTAGTTGTCGTCTTGCCATGCGATTGTGGACTACAGGGCTAAATGTTTGAAGTTTAATATGCCAAACGAGGAGCCTTTTGTGATACGGGGTGACGGAGCTGCACCGTATCCAAACTTGATCTCGGCATTGAAGGCATCCAAGTTACTTGCAAAGGGATGTAAGGGGTATTTGGCCTTGGTCCAAGATACCACGAAAGCAGTACTTTCACTGACTCAAGTACCGGTAGTGCGAGAGTTCTGGGATTTGTTTCCAGAAGAATTGCCAGGGTTGCCACCCGATCGTGAGATTGAATTTGAAATTGAGCTGCAACCTGGCACCCAGCCTATCTCCACACCACCTTACCGGATGGCTCCGAAAGAATTAAAGGAGTTACATACACAATTGCAAGAATTGCTTGACAAGGGTTTTATAAGACCCAGTTTCTCTCCTTGGGGTGCACTGGTCCTTTTTGTGAAGAAGAAGGACGGATCTTTGCGATTGTGTATCGATTACCAAAAGTTAAACAAGGTGACGATCCGTAATCAATACCCACTGCGGAGGATAGATGACTTATTTGATCAGTTGCATGGTGCGAAGCGGTTTTCTAAGATTGATTTATGATCTGGGTACCATCAATTAAAGATTCGAGAATCAGATATACCTAAGACCGCATTCCGAACCCGATACGGACATTACGAGTTCTTTGTGATGTCTTTCGGATTAACTAATGCTCCTGCAGTGTTCATGGACATGACGAACTGGGTCTTTAAACCATTTCTGGACCGATTTGTCATTGTCTTCATTGATGAGATCTTGGTTTATTCTAAGAATTCTGAAGAAAATGCAGAACACTTAAGATTAGCCTTGCAGAAGTTGAGAGAGGAGAAACTGTATGCCAAGTTCTCTAAGTGTGAATTCTGGCTGGATAAAGTTGCCTTTTTGGGTCACGTGGTATCATCAGAGGGAATCCACGTTGATCCAAGTAAGGTAGAGGCAGTGAAGAATTGGTCCCAGCCTACCTTTGTTACTGAAATTCGCTGTTTCTTGGGCTTGGCTGGATATTATAGAAGATTTGTGCAGGACTTCTCTAAGGTTGCTGCACCTATGACTAAGTTGACTCAGAAGGGAGTGAAGTTCATATGGGATGAAAAGTGTGAGCAGAGTTTTCAGAAGCTGAAAGACAGTCTCACTACCGCTCCGGTGTTGGCTTTACCTGAAGGCACAGGAGGGTATGTGGTATACTGTGATGTGTCGAGGATCGGGTTAGGGTGTGTCTTGATGCAGCACGACAAGGTGATTGCGTATGCATCGCGGCAGCTGAGGAAACATGAGAAGAGCTACCCGACTCATGACCTCGAAATGGCGGCTATAGTGTTCGCCTTGAAAATATGGAGACATTACCTGTACGGTGAGACGTGTGAAATTTATACAGACCACAAGAGCCTCAAATACATTTTCGAGTAGAAAGACTTGAACTTGAGACAACGCCGATGGTTAGAGTTGTTGAAGGAATACGACTGCACGATCTTGTATCATCCAGGAAAGGCTAATGTGGTAGCCGATGCTCTGAGTCGGAAATCCATGGGCAGTCTTGCTCATATAAGCGAAGAAAGAAGACCGTTGATCAGAGTGTTGCACGAGCTAGAACGAACGGGGAATCAGTTTGAGATTGGGAGTTCTAACTCACTTTTAGCCCATTTGCAAGCTAAATCCTCTCTGGTAGAAGAGGTGAAGGCTAGACAGGATGAAGATACCGACCTCAAGCAAATCAAGGATACTGTAACTAAAGAAAAGGGGGACAACATCCGATTCTTTATTGATGATTTCGGAGTACTTCGGTTGGAGGGACGGTTGTGTGTTCCCATGGTTGATAACTTGAAAGAAAGAATCCTTGAAGAAGCACACCGGACAGCTTATACAATCCATCAAGGAGCTAATAAAATGTATCACGATTTGAAACAGCTGTATTGGTGGAATGGCATGAAGAGGGATGTTGCAAACTATGTAGCCAGGTGTTTAGTGTGTCAGCAAGTCAAGGCTGAACACCAGAAGCCCACCAGAACATTACAGCAGATAGAAATACCTAAGTGGAAATGGGAGAGGATAACTATGGATTTTGTAACAGGGTTGCCAAGATCACAATGTGGATTTGATTCGGCTTGGGTGATAGTGGATCGCATGACTAAGTCCGCGCACTTTCTGCCAGTTAAGACCACTTACAGAGTGAGTCAATATGCACAGATTTATCTATCAGAAATCGTAAGATTGCACGGTGTGCCAGTGTCCATAATATCTGATAGAGGGCCACAATTCACTTCCAGGTTTTGGAAGTCATTGCAGGAAGTGTTGGGAACTAGAGTTGATTTGAGTACTGTGTTTCACCCACAGACCGACGGGCAATCGGAAAGAACCATTCAGATTCTGGAAGACATGCTTCGGGCGTGTATTATGGATTTTGGCGGAAGTTGGGAAAGGTTACCTTTGGCTGAGTTTGCATACAATAACAGTTATCAAGCAAGTATTCAAATGGCACCTTTCGAGGCTCTGTACGGTCGTAGGTGCAGATCCCTGATTGGGTGGTTCGAGGTCGGAGAAGCTAGCTTAATTGGCCCAGAATTGTTACAAGAAGCCTTGCAGAAGGTGAAGTGTATAAGGGAGAGATTATTGACGGCTCAGAGTAGAGAAAAGTCTTATACAGACAACGGAAGAAGAGAACTTGAATTCTCCATTGGTGAACAGGTGTTCTTGAGAATATCACCGATGAGAGGCGTGATGCGGTTCGGTAAGAAGGGGAAGCTGAGTCATCGGTATATCGGACCGTTTAAAATCCTAGAACGAGTTGGAAATGTAGCGTATCGGTTGGAATTGCCTACGGAATTGGAGGGAGTACATCCTGTCTTTCATGTATCGATGCTTCGGAAATATCTTCCCAATCCCTCGCACGTAATCCAATCGCAAGACGTGCAACTAACCGAAAATCTGACATATGAAGAGGAGCCAGTGGAAATCTTAGATCGGCAGTTGAAGAAACTCTGAATGAAGGAGGTTCCATTAGTTAAAGTTTTATGGAGAAATCACTCGACCGAAGAAGCTACATGGGAGGTCGAGGGTGAAATGCGCAGGACGTATCCTCATCTGTTTCAAGACTAAGGATAGTATTTTATTTGAAATTCAGGGACCGAATTTCTTAAGGGAGGAAGATTGTAATATCCGAGATATTTAGATTGGATTATTTTCATTATTATTAAATTTATTTTTCTTTCAGAAAGAAAAATAAATTAAATTAAAGATAAAATAAAATTAAGGGGAGAAAAATAGGAAATCTAAATATTCTTTTTAGGACCTAAAATAAAAAGAGGATGTAACAAATAAATAAATTTTTCAAAAAGAAAAGTAAATATATATATATTAAAATATATTAGGGGGGGGGGGGGGCAACGTGACCCCCTCCCATTTACACACACACCCATCCTCCCATTACACACACACTCACAATTAAACAAATAAAAAAGAAAAGAAAAGAGATAAGTGCAGAAGCAAAAAGGTGACCCCCCATTTAATAATAAATCACACACTCATTCACTAAAGCAACAAACATAATAAAAGAAAAACAAAAAGAAGCAACGCATGTAGCCGTGGTCCAAACGAGAAGCTCAAGGGGAAGAGAAGAAACACGAAGACGGTGGTTGGGCGCCGAAAATCGCGCTCCGACGCCGGTGACGGTGATCGAAGCTCTCTTTCAACACCTACAAGCTCCCCATCCGATTGAATCAAGGTATGGAAGCCCCAATCTTTCAAAACCCCAATTTCTCCAATTTTGGGTATTTTAGGAATTCTTCAAACCCCTGTTTACATGTTTCAGATACAAGTGGTTCAGGAGTCGAAAACGCGTCCACTTCTTCTCAGGGAGGCGGTCAGATCTGAGGACCATACGCTTAGTCCGCGTCGGTAGTTATTTTGATTACGTACATATGTTGTGATGTATATGTATATGAATCCTTTTTGGGTGTAGCGTTTGTACAGATACAGCTGCAGTATATATATACGTCCTTTTCTAGCATTGTCGGCTTCATACAGATTAAAGTTAAGTCTTGGTGTTGGGAATATAGGCTATGATATGATATATATCATGTGTATATATATATATGACTTCCGCATGTGAATATGATAGATCACACGCATTGAGGCGTGTGATCAATATGTAAATTATATATATGTGTGACTGAATACCTGATTGTATGAAAATACGGCTTCCGCATGTGAATAGGATAGATCACACGCATTGAGGCGTGTGATCAATATGTAAACTATATGCATGCGTGTGATTGAATATATGTATAACTGTATACAGGACTTCTGCATGTGAATAGGATAGATCACCCGCCCTGAAGCGCGTGATCAATATGTATACTATATGTACGTGTGAATGAATATGTGTATATATATAAACTGAAGCGGCGCTGAGCGAGCTATGGATTGCAAACTGTTTAGGTCACCGAATATGGATGACTATAAATACTATATATTGTTTGTATTAGAAATGGGTAGTTATAAACATGTGAAAATATCAATCAGGGAATTAGAGGCTTACGGGATAGGAGAAATCCTACTTCCCGTGCCGGTCACGGACGTCCGATAGGGGGTCGTGACAGTTGGTGCCTTTATGAAGGAATTGTCTTTTTGCTTTGATTTGAGTGATTTAGTGTGTTATAAAGTGGTGTATGGGAAGGAACAAGGTTGAACCATACACCATGTGTGAAGTGGCATGAGGTAGTCCATGGGAAGGAACAAGGTTGAACCATGGGACTAACCTTCTGTTAAGGTACTAGGGCGGGCATGGGAAGGAACGGGGTTGAACCATGCGCCGTTAGAATTGTAAAATTGGGAAGGTGGTGGGAAGGAACCTAGTTGAATCACTTAACCAACTCATTTTCTAAGAACTCATAGGTAAACAAAGGAGGAGAGAAGGAACCTAGTTGAACCTCACCCCTTGTTTGCTTGTGGGAAGGAATTTGCGTGAATAGGTAATGTTGGTCACATAGTTTTTTTTACTGTATGGACCCCCTTCTTTACATACATTTCTTATCCTTTTGAAAACCAAGTCGAAGATTCATGCTCTTTATTACTTGGAAAACCTTGGACACCAGCTTTGTAAACTAATTCTTTTAAAATTATATTATTCTCAACAACCTTCCTTCACTAAATGGTGCCCAAGAAACCTCAACCCTATGCGGCCAACATTACACTCAAATATTTATTTTCTTGGATTGTCGATTTTTGTGAAATATTGATTTGGATGACGTGCTATTGGTATTATGATATGAACTCTGTTAGAATTTGATTTTGTGTTCGTAAGGAATTGTTTATGTGTGACACTGTGATTAACACTCCCAAGGGTATGTGAATGATTGTACTATGTTTTATTTGATCTTTGTTGATTTATTGATTTCAGACTTGATGTGTTTGACTATGCTATTTGATTTTGAATTATCTGTTAATTTGATTCGTGAATGGGCTTGATGTAAGTCTTTGATATGTAGTTGAGAAATTTTGAATGATTATTTGTGCTTAGCATCTATGCTATAGATTGGAGTGCGAATGGTGAATTTGATCACATTATATGTTTCATGGTGTGTACGAGACATTCTGCATAAGTATGTGGTTGTCACCCTTTCCCTGTCGTAGTGGTGCCCGCTACTACGCCTTGGATGGGTTAGTCTTTCACTGAGTCGTATGACTCACCCCTCGTTTGCTAATGTTTTCAAAGACAGATTCAGAACAAGTGACAGGTCTCGGATTAGCAAGGAGTCAGTTCTCAAGGCCCACATTTTGTTCATGTGGGTGTTATGTTGATTTGAATTTTATTTTATTTTATAAGTGTATAAGTCTAAGTAAGAACTTAGAGGTCAACTCCATTTGTCTAGAGGCAGGATCATGCGCATATATAAAGGTTTATTTACGATTTGTAAGAATTATAATTTTCATATTGATATTTTATTCATGCATGATTAGTTAAGTTCCAGGATAGTAGGCTTACAGACCGGGGGTCCCACCTTCTGTCTGTGTCGGTCGCGTGCTCCCCGAAAGGGGGTCGTGACATGAAGTATAACGTTATGTTTAGCTTCCTTATATGATGAAATTAATGTCTCCTTTGTGATATTTATATATATATATATAATATCTTGATATATATTTATACAAATAAAATTTGTGGAGTTAATTCACTATTTATTTGTTTAAGGGCCACTCCATGAAAAATTGTTTTCGACTTTGCCCTTATGAAGTTAAATATATATTTGGGCGAGACTTATATGCACGTAATTCTTTATCTTTTTGTTATCAGATTCTCTAATCAAAATAAAATATGTGAAATACTGAAATTTTTTGTTTTAAAGAACCAGACTTGCATAAATATACATGTGCTAATTTTTTTTGAAAAATTTTATGGCGAAAATATAAAAATTGCACTTAAATTTTCTTCCATATATATTATAGTATGTTAATTTGTGTCATGTATAAGAAAAGTTTCAAATTACTTTAATTTTCATGTGTTTATAATTAGGTTTGAACCTTTAGATTTTTAGTTTATGCATTAATTATGTTCGTTATGTTAAAATTAATTAAGCACGTGTGTAAATGAAAGATTACGTGTAATACGATGTTTTAACGTAAAGTTTTTAATGCAACCCATGCAAAATAACGAATTGCAAGCCAAGCCGACCGCTTATTCTGTAAAAACGACAGATTCTTATTTTTTATGTATATATACGACAAATTAAATAAATATTAATTATGAAATTATATCTTACACTCTTATACTAGTAATGATGGAACCAAGATACATTTTTTCAAAGAGTATATGTAAATAATTAGTAATTGAATGAAATTATTAAGTATTAATTAATGACATGGTAATTAAAATTTGAAAAATATTGTTATGTTATGGAAGGATGGGAAAGAAAATAAAATTATTAGAGATAGTTCTATTAGTAAATATGTAAAATTCCTAGAGGAACTAGAAATAAATAAATAAAAGTTTGAGCCCTTGTCCTAAAAAAAATAATTTGGATGTAAAAATAAAATGTAACGCTAGATTCCCGAGTTAGTTCAAGACCCTGTATTTATGCATGTATGTATAACCATTTCTGTGTTTCTTTTTTGAACTGGAGCTTTGGATCATATACTACGCAGATCAGTGCGGCCCCATTACTAGTACCCGATCAGAATTCGATTCTAGAACCTACATTCACCCTCAAAATGCGAAAATGCTTCACATGTTTTGTTCATATAAGGAAAATTTGTGTGATCAAGAGAGATGCACCTCCGGATCTTGTGATGAATAATATCAAATTGATTAGAGAGAGAAAAAACTAATAAAGGTGACACCTACATGTGGGACTCACCATGTGTGTTTCTTTCTCGACTAAATTCATTGAGATGCTTCATATATACATTTTAAAAATTTTATTTAACAACTAAAATAGAAGTACTTGTTTTTTTCTTCAAATAAATACATTTTCTTAATCTTTAATTAGAGTGTCAATTTTAAAAACTTTTTGAAAAAAAAATTATGTGCGATCTTTTGTATATAAGATCTTTATTATAATTAGGTTCTCTAAGATGTGATAATAAATCGTTCTAAGAAAAATGAAAATATATCTATTTGGTGATATCTCTTTAACAGATATATAGCTAGATGAATAGGTAATATATTATATATAATAAAAAAGTAAATGTTTACTGGATAAATGTAGGTAATATAGTTTTAAATACCCTATATACAAGAAAAAACCGTACGCACGTTGAAGCTCTGATAGGGTTTCGCCTGGTGTACTAGTCTTCCGATAACCGCCGAGTCGTGCCGCTGACGGCACAGAAACCACCGCGATGACCGACGGCAACGCTATTCGTTCCGGCGAGGAGTCGAGGATGAGGAGGAACGGAAGTGTAGGGGTGGGACGAACGCAAAGACGGGATGTGGTGATCACTTTTGAAGAGGAAGATGTGAATTCAGGGGTCCAAGATAGTGCGAACAGTTTGTTGGGCCGTTTTGCTACGTCAAAGACAATCAATAAGGTTGCAATGTGTAATACCCGGGAAATTTTTTTCAAAGTTTAAAATAAAATGAAAGGGAAAGAAAAGAAGTAGAAAATAATTTTTGGATCTAATTCAGGACCTAAGGAATTGGAAACCTGAATTAAATGGGGGAAAAGAGAGTAGGGAATATTTTTTGGGTACTTAATTTGGGACTAAAAGAAAATAAAATTTATTGGAAAGAGAAGGGATTTAATGAGGAATATTTTTCGACCTCTTCTTTATTATAGTTATTATTATTAGAAATTAAATAATTATTTATATATATTTATTTAGGTGGGGTGCCGTGTACTTTAAGAGAAGAGAGGAAAGAAAAGAAAAGAAATATAAGGGAAGAAAATAAAGAGGAGAGCCTACGGGATTCAAAACAAAAGAAAGAAAAGAAAGAGAGAGAAAGAAGAGAGAGAGAGAGGAAGAGGCGTGAGGAAGAAGAAGGGTTGGGGTTCGCCGGAAACGTGACCGGAGAGAGCTAGCCGACGCCGGAAAAGTCACCGGAGTTCGGGGTACGACGTCTCCTACACCTTCCACCAATCGAATCAAAGGTTGGTAACCCCAATTTCATTCTAAACCCTCAATTTCTTCGTTTTAGGGATTTCTTCGATCCACCTTCGATTGGGTTGTTTCGAGGGTAGATTGAGACCTAGGAAGTGTTCTTGAACACTTAGTTGGAGTAAGAATCGAGGCTATACCCTTGGGTTTAGCCGAATTCAAATTTGGAAGGATTTGGGGTTGAAATTCAATATATATATATATATATATATATATATTGATTGTATAGCAGGGTAGTTATAGTCATGTTTAAAGGATAAGGCTTATGGGTTTAGAGGTAAAAATCTATTTCCGTGCCGGTCACATACTCCTGATTTGGGGAAGTGACATTTTCTCTTTATATATTTCATTTTTATTAGAGAATAAGATAACTATATACAAAAAATTGTGCCTATGTCTAACCCTTTAATTTTTTTTCATTCTAAATGTTTTTTTTTTAATTAATTTCGTTTTATAACCCTTTGGAACTTTTTAAACTATAAATTTTAATCATGAATGTTATTAATATTATTCAAAAAGTAATTGAATTGTCTTTCCGTATATATATATATGATCAAACAATAAAAATTGGAGAGTATAGATATAGAAATAAAATTGACGAAATAGATATTTTTTGTATGTTGTATCAAAAATAGTTATATATATATATATATATATATATATATATATATATTCATATTCAATATTCTTTAAAAGATTAAAAAAATAAACACAAGTATTATAAATATGGAGAAAAGTTCAGTATTACTGTACTACTGAACTTCGGTGCATCCCTCTAATCATGTAGTGCCATTTGTTAATATTAATAAAAAATTACATTAATAAAGACCCACCTTGAATGGATTAGGTTCAACTAATTAGAGGGATGTACTGAAGTTCAGTACTATGTACTACTGAACATAAACTCTATAAACATATGTGTTTATGTGCGAACAACGGCACTCATTATCAACTTAGGATTCTTCTCCAAATTTTAACTTCTCCACAGGATCAATTCTCTCTTTATAACCTCACCATGAAAGCACCCTTAATAGTTTATGTAACATTCATATACACATTAGTGTGCTTAATAGTATATTATGGCACATTATGATGTCCTTAATGTTAATTACTCTATGTTTAGAGTCCTATAAATAGAAGGACATTATACACAAGGATGAATAATTATGAATAATAATTTTGTGCATCTCCCTTATATTTTTTTGGTAAGTCTCTAAATTCTTTGTTTTAATTTATTTCATAAATTTAAGGTTGCCTAGATTGGTGAGTTGTAAGCAATCCATTCAAAAACTACTATTGCCTAAAATAATGAATCATAAATTATATAGATTTAGGGCACGTTCTTTAGGCAGAAAGGGAAAAGGAAAGGGAAAGGGAATAGGTTTAATGTGTTTGGTAGTAAAAATTTAGAATGGAAATAGAATGTGATTGTATTAAAATTACTACTTTACCCCTTATATTAAAATAACAAAAAAAGGTTAGGATTGTGTCAAATCAAAGGGTATAATAGACATTTTGTATATTTTTTTAATTTTTTCAATACTGTCAAAAGAAAAAAAAAAGTAAAAGTAGGGCCCCACCTATTTTTTGTTTTTCATTCCTTACCTAAATCCAGCAACCGAACGAGCACTTAAACATTAATCTAAATCTATATAAGAAATGTTTGTTGGGCTTGGCCCAAACTATTTTTTGTGAGAGTACGTGTTTTTTGGGACTGAATTAGTTCCTAAGTTAGATATTAAATGTAGGCAAATGTCACGACCCCCGTTTAGAGGACCGTGACCGGCACAGACACAGGGGATACCCTTATGCCTGTAAGCCTTATCACCTAATTGACAGAATATCTATTATTGAAAATACATTCACATGCATTATAATACCATGGCTACACCGAAGTGGTGACCTATCTTAGGCAAGCAAATACACGGCCAGTGCCGCTTCAGGATATAGATATTGGAAAACACACATAATATATATAACCTGTGTACTGGCTACACATCCGAAGATGTTGCCTATCCTATTCACATGCAACAGATATATGTATATATATACATTTTGAAAACAAATTTTCCCTGTATCGCAGTAAAATAAATCCTGATCTTTAAGGTGTGTGAAGCTGACAATTCTAGATTTAGTGGTGCAATCTAATTGGGTACGTCTACCCTTTATTTTATGATACAATAATAAAGTAAATTAAATTAAAGTTACAATTTATTCACCCACATGAACAAGTTGTGGGTCTTGAAAAGTTTTGTTCGTTCCTCGCTCCACTGAGACTTCTTCCACCTGTACTTAACCTGTCTCTGTGTAGTAAAATGAGGCGTGAGTCTTAACCACGCAACTCAGTGAGGACTCTCCCATCCCTGGTGCAAGGTGGGTACCATAGCGCTGGGTTTGGGAGTCAACACAACCACATGCAAAAACAACTAGTTACTGTTGTTAGCAGACATTCTTAGTGATCACACAACAACAGAAATTTCACCTAAACACTCACATGCAGCAGTTTATTCCACGTCATCAATTAGCAAGTAAACATGTAACTTATAGTGCCGGCTTTTACTTACCGGTCTTCTCACGTTTCAGCATGTCTGAATCAAACAAGATGTGCGGTGACGTAATCCTGTACGTTACCACTACGCTGTACAATTAGCAATTATATGCAAACACAAGCAATTTGTAAATACACACAGATACTAAACATACATCTACTTAATCTCCCCGACTCTGAGATATCTACTAGCCACTACGTGACTTTTCTACTTCGAACCTGTGCACTCGGGCTACTGGCCACCACGTGGCAAATATAGTTAACCCATTCACTCGGGTACTGGTCACCTCGTGACAATTCTGTTAATCAAACAATACTTAACCCATTCACTTGGGTACTAGTCACCTCGTGACAATTCTATTAATAGAACACAATCAATTTCTATCTATCAAACAACTGATACGTAGCCACCACGTGGCACGTCCTGACCCCTTGCTGCGGGGCAATAGCTTGAGCCCACTTGTCCATTACCCAACCAGACCACATGGCGGGCACGACACAACGTCTCGAAACATGGCCACTGACACACCCTGGACCAACTCCACAGGATGATTTCTCTTTTACTAGGTTAGGCTCAGGGTTCACCCGTAGGTTCCTCCCGTGTCTCCTTACCTTAGTCTCACATATTAATATGATTCTTTGTATCTTTCCCGAAGGATCAACAATTCTTCTCCATATTAATATGTACAAGTATCCTCAACAGGATATAACTCATATACCCGTCTAGATGCACTCTCTGAGCCTCAAGCTATCGTCATAGCAATATAAAACCTTTCTGACCCTATTTCCAGGATAGGGAAATGACCATCGTCATGGTGATTATAAAAATTGAGGTCTCAAGTGCCATCTGACATTGTTCTAGTCGATGTCCCACATCGCTAGCATAACCAAATCCGAAACCCACCAATAACTCCCTTTGCAAGATTTTAATTTAAGTCACCGTCGTGACGAGTTTTCAAAATAAAGTTTAGCCCTTCCGTACAAGGACTCTTGCCACCATCGTGGAAAAGATTTAATAAAATACTCATCATGCCTCCGGAGTGTATGAGTTGGATTTGTAACACACCAATCATAGCAAACAATTATACTCTACTCCTATGTCTTCCTATCCAAGCTATCTTCCACAACATATTTTCTAGTCCTTTCATTCTTTTAGCATTCTATATCTCTAGCTAACACATACCAGACAAGCAGAGAATATACATACTCATGTAATCCACATAAGCATACAACCCTAGGAGCAGAGATGGAAGAACCCTCACCTTGGCCAACCTTCCATGCAATCCTCTCCCGTAACTTTAGTCTCCTCGGAGTTCCTGTTGCACTCAATCGCGTGCCGTTGTTCCTATAAGAACAACATTTATTTCATTAAGGTTATTACTTAGCTTAACTTGTTATTTATCTCTCCATTACTCTCACGTGTAGTCCATGGTTGCCACAGAGTCAAGCTCTTGGTCTTATTAGACTTCTCTTTCCCGACTTATGTGTATCCTTCCTCGGACACTTGACTTACTCGCATATAACACTCTACTTGAGTGTTTCACCTACTTGGATTTGAGTATTAGACCTCTATCTAACTTGTATTCGCATCTAAGGAAGCTTATTTAGCTTGGTTGGAAGGAATCCTAATATACCTTTGATTTATCCTACTTAAGGTTTCCTAAATATTTATGAGGGAAGAAGGTTGAAATTTTAGAAATTGGATTTCATTGTTCCGCAAGCTTCCACTCTTGGGAAATAAGAAAGTACCTAAATTAATTCTTGATGCTTGATAGCATATTTAGAATTATTCTAGGGTGTTTAAGATTGAAAAGATGAAGTTTAAAATTCCCAACATCACGCTTAAAGTGTATTTGGGCAACCCGAGTAGGGACCCGGTACGTTAACGTCGAGGTTCAACCTTAGTAACCTCGGGCCAGCTCCTCACGGGTCTTGTTCAGCTAATATTTTCACAATATAATTTCAATAGGACTAATCCAAGCCTATTTACTCAAATCCAAGGTCAATTCCTAAGCTATCAACAATTTCCCCCAATTTTGGAAATAATTATAATTTCAATAATATCAATCCAAGCTCAATCCTAATTATCAACAATTTATTCCCAATTTGGAAATAATTATAATTTCAACCCCAAATCTTTCCAAATTCGAATTTGGGCAAATCCGAGTCCAAACAGATAATAACCAAGCGATTTTTTATAAATCCAATATGCATAAAAAATTTATTTGATATGTTGACGGATGATATTTATATCAAGAAAGAGATATATAAAAAAACCCGAATGCATAAAAAGTATTTTGATTGGAGATTTCGAATTTTCTCTAAAAAAATAAACTGAATTTGAGGCTCAGATCAATAGTGATTATTACTTTACACTTAATAAAAAATTCAACACATCCAATAAAAAACCATCCAAAAAGAATATTTTAAAAACTAAATTACGGGTTCTTTTACGTAGAAAAGGAAAAGGGAAAAGGAAAGAGAATGGGAATATATTTACTGTGTTTGGTAGTAAAAATTTGAAAATGAAAATGAAATAGGAATGTATTAAAATTATCATTTTACCCCGTATATTAAAATATTAAAAAGAGAAAGATGTTATGACTGTGTCAAATCAAAGAGTATAATTAATATTTTGTATATATATTTTTTAAAGTTGACACGAGTTTTTAGAATGGAAAATTACTTTCCATCAAGTGGTGGGGCCCAGGTGGACCCCACCACTTTTCCCTTTCTATTCCCAAGTCTTTGCAATCTAAAGAACACGGCCTACATAGTAGTAATATATAGCTTTATTTACTAATGTTGGATTGGTCCAAGTAGTAAGCAGTTTGGTATTACTTAAACAAGGTTCTGAGTTTGAGACCTTGTGAATGTAACTATACTCGTTGAGAGACTCTCCCTTCATAACCAGATGCACGATGCGAGTTGAGTCCAAATTAGTCCAAGCAGTACTTCAGACACCAGGCGAACAAAAAAACTTTATTTAATTAGGAAGCTAAGCAAATTGTTAATGTAGTTTTTTTTCTGATAATAATTGTTAATGTATTTAGAATCATAGTTATTAAAGACCCATTATTGTCCCCTTATTTTACCATGCAAATTAATTATTCTTTTCTAACCTTTTTATTATTTTTACCATTTTCTAATAATTTCTTCCATGGTTCTCTTCTTCTTCTTATTCTTCTTCTGAGTTGTGGCATTATTCAAGCCACATAAGCAGACTTATGAATTTGTGTAGACTTAAAAAAGTTAAAGATATTTCTAATAGATAACTTTAATGAGTTGTGTGACACTATTTATGCTAACTTGTGAATTTGTGAGAGATTTGAGAAGTGAAAAATGCCTCCGTGCATACAACTTAGTATCTTCTCTTCTTCTTCTTCTAAGGGACTTGAGAAGTAAAATAATTATAAAATTACTTTCTAATAGAAACTTAATTTGTATCTTTTATTAATTTATTTGCTTCAATATATTGTCACACATCACAATGACTTTAGAAGTCCCCATGACAACAATATGCGGTCGCACGCTGTAAATAACTATGGTTAATTAGAATATTTTGAAGAAATTACACTAGAATTACACGAAAGCGAATTACACCAGAAAGAAACGTTTTGGTAAGTAATGTACAATCTAGATCTTAAATTTCATGGCATGTGACTGCCAGAGCAAGGATGACTGGAACCCTTTTATCTTCTGATGCAGGTGATGAAAACAAGAAGAGCCATTGGGTACAGAAGTAATTAAAAAGAGAACTTAGCTAAAGTTCTTTACTTGTTTACTATCAAATTTCCTGATAAAAACATATCATGGAGAAACTTTCTTAAAAGACCAAATCACGTATTGCCAAGCCACAAAAAATTTCTACTAGTTATGTTTTTTATTGAAAAACGTGATAGCAAACAACCTAAAAAGTGTACCAAATCTTTCCTCAATTAATGCCTTGTCTCAACTCAGCAGCAGGTGCTTGCTTTTCCTGTTCAGGGCCTTTGCCATCATTTTCCTGTCCCCCTTTGTATCCATTCTGCAAAAACTTGTGCTCTGAGGGTAAATTCTTCTTGGCTTTCCGGCTACCTTCGATCTTCCATAGGTCCCAAACCCGAGTTTTTGGTCGGGGTGATGTATCTGCAATTGGTGCAATTAATCCTGGCTTGCCATCATCAATAACTCCATTAATTAAACCATATTACTTAGCTTCCCAAGGATTCATAAAATTATCACGGTCTGTGTCCACTTCAATCTGCAGATTAAAGGAAATAAGTGGGTGGAATATATATATATATATAGGACAAAATCAGTAATAAGATGGGGAGGTTGATGTCTAACCTGCTCAAGAGACTTCCCAGTAGCTCTTGATAGTATCTTGTTTATCTTAATCTTGTGATATGCCATTTCTCTTATACGTATGCTCATTTCCGTAGCCTGTAATTACTTTTAACCATTCAGTGGTATATAAAAGAATGTTTTGGCTCAGTTACTAGAAGAAGAACCTCTTCTACAAAAGCCAATTTCTGATTAACTTAAAACACACAGTGTGATCACTCTTTCAACACATTACACATCGCATACCAACCACACCAGAAATCATGGATTCAAAAAGATGCTCAATTATAAGAATTTGTGGTGAAATGCTCTGTACTTCTGTCAACTAAGAAATGACTATCAAGGCCCACTTGTGCAATATCTTTACCATCTCTGCTTTATGCAAGAATATTATTATTAGCTGATTTTTCTTGCTGAACCAATTACATCAAATTTGTGCCACACTACCAAATATACCAAGAACAAATGCAGGCCAGTCTTTGATTTTCATTTTTCAAGATCGTGAATTTGTTGAAACTCAAGGTAACTTGGGGAACCCACCCTCAAAAGCTGGCTCATAAGGTGGAAGAACCAAGCTTCCTTAAGTACTCTATTGAGTATCTTATCCTATCAGATGTGGGACTTCTTTATATCTCTAATACTCCCCTTCAAGTCCAACTGTTCTTTTTTGTTTTTTCAGTTGTGACTTGACTTTTTTTATTATTCTTGGCTTGTGTTCTTTTGAGTTTCAGAGGCCTCTTTTTATTTCTTTCGGGCTTGTACTCTTTTTTCTGAACCTCAAAGGCCACACATTTTTTTCTTCTTTTTTTTATCGGGAGTTTTTTTTCACATCTTACACTTTGGATTGTCACCGTTAGGCTATTGAGCTCTGATAGCATGTTGAAACTCAAGGTAACTTGGGGAACCCACCCTCAAAAGCTAGCTCATAAGGGGGAAGAACCAAGCTTCCTTAAGTACTCAATTGAGTATCTTATCCTATCAGATGTGGGACTTCTTTATATCTCTAATAGAATTCATGATGTCGCCCTATCTATAATCAGCTACATTTATAAAACAAATCTAAAACTCAAGCAATAAGGCACATGAAAATAGTAAAAGAGGGTCAACTGAAAATATAATAAGCATTTGGAGCGATCTAAGGTTGCATACTTATACCTAACTAGTAACAACCAAATAAACTTTAGATAATCAAAGGTGATAAACTATATTGCCATCTAAAAAAAATTTTTGTGCCATCTAAAAAAAAGGTGATAAACTATAAAGCCTGAACACGCCTATTTTCAGGTGTATCAACATGTTGTACACTAATAATGCCACGAGACGGAGTTAACAAGGGTCTGATAGACATATATAAGACTCAAGTTCATATATATGTATATATATATATAGATATATATTAACCTTTTGGCTTGTACATGCTCTAAACATAGCTAGGCATCATGTTTGACATGGCTCAAACACAAATGGCCCATAAAAAGAGGAAAGACAACCAAGAACAGGAGAATGAAAAGGCTGGAAACCCCATCTTGGAGAGATAATTAAAGTTCTATCATCATTTTTTTTCTTCTTGTACATTAATCATTTGAATTATATAGTTTAATATCTTTTTATTTAGCAGATGATTTTAGGAAATAATAGAGCAAGATATTTAAGATATAGGATTATATCAATTGTACCACCTATACAAAGGCGGCCGGAAGAGGCTCTGGTACGTAGAGTTGACCAAATGGAAGATAACCTAATAACTTGAGGTAGGGGAAGACCAAAGAAAACAATAGGAGGAATGATTAAGAGAGATCAAATAACTTAACCATAGAAATGTGAAGACAGAACATGTTGGCGTCGCTTGATCCATATAGCCGACCCCACCTAGTGGGAAAAGGCTTTGATTGTTGTTGTTGTGTATAGAATTATATCACCAATGCAAAGATATTGTTGAAGGTCATATTAAGTTTTGTAGATGACACATGAAAAGATTATATATATGACATTTATATTTGTTTAAGTTTGATGTGTCTGTGTCATGTCCCATGTCCATCTTCATTGATGATGACTATAAGACTCCTAGATAATATAACTCCTAACCTATAACACACCTGCATAATTTATAACACTTATCCGAAAAGAATTGACAAGTCTTTAAACACCTCATATCCTCATTCTATCACTACGTGATAGGATAAAATAATTACATAAGAACCATAGTATTTTAGGTGAAAATACTAGATACTCCATTTGGGCATTAGATTTCCAGCTTTGAAGCAATTTTAAGGTGTAAATCCAACCAAACTGATTTTCAAGATCTTTTCTGATTTCAGTAAAAATGAGAGTAGAAAAGATGTACTTACTTTTCCACCTGCAGTTACAAGAGGCTGATGGATCATGACTTTTGCATTTGGCATGCAAAATCTCTTCCCTTTTGAACCAGAATCAAGGATAAATGCACCCATAGATGCAGCAAGCCCCAGGCAAATGGTTGAAACATCTGCCTTGCATAACTTCATTGCATCATAAATTCCCATTCCTGCATGTTGTGGTAAATTAAAACAGAGAATTCTTACCTGAAGAAATCCTAGATGCATTTCAGATTTATTAAACTGAAAATATTGCCCCATAATTCACATAGTTGTATCTGTTATATATTTATATGGAACAGATTTTACATTCATTTATAACAAGACATCCAGGGGGTTAACAGCTATGATTTTCTCCCTTACAAGACCCTTCTTTTGTCCAGGTAAGATCTGATTTTAAATTCTGATTTTTTATAGAATAAGTGAAAGAAAATGGTTTTCCTTTAAAGCATGACCAGTCTGCCTCTTCAAACAGAATTGAGAATAAGTGATATAATGATGGAACTCAAGTGATTTGGGGAACCCTCCCTTAAATGCTAGCTGTTAAGGGGGAAGAACCCCATTGAGCATCCCATTTTGCCCGATGTGGGACTTAGGTACTACCCCATCCCCATCATAGCACCGCCCGTGAAGAGCCGACGTCCCAGCGGCTACACTCTACGACACTTCACTCAGCACTGCTTCAGTCTACCGCGGTCAGCCCCTCCACTGGTCAGAACCCTCTGCAGGTAGCCCTCTACGTGCCGTCGGCAAATCGGTCCTGATACCAAATGATGGAACTCAAGTGACTTAATTTCAAATAGAAACTTAATTTGTATCTATAATTAATTTGTTTGCTTCAATATATTGTCACATCGCAATGACTTTAGAAGTCCTTGTCACAACAATACCACTATGAATAACCATGGTGAATTAGAATAATATAAATATTTCACTATTCTTTTAGATGAGAAAAGCAAACAAATTCACAATAATTCAAACCAAAAGTACTTAATTAAGACACAGATATTACATATTCTGAAACTCATTCTGATCATATACCTGCAGAAAGCTAGAAATTACATAATAGCAAATTAACTAGTCTATATATATATATATATATATCAAGAGTAATTTTTATACATAAACCTATAAAAGAAAGCAAGAAAAAACACTTCATATCACTTTGTTCAATAGCCTCACTTCAATTCTCAGAGATTATATATAATAAGCTTACCAAAGCTCTCTCCTCTCTTCTCCTGCATGCACCAACCACAAGCAAATATAAATATAAGCTCATTTTGTGTCTATTCTCTCTATTTTACAATAACAACATAATTAATTATTCTTTTATGAATAATAATTAAACCGCAAAGAAAAAAAAAATTAATTTTATTTTTTTACCATGTTATTACTTATCGAGAACAATCAACCCATTTTTCTCCCTTGTAGCTATAACTTCGAGCCGGGTAGAATACATTTTTCCTTCTAGGTCATAGTAGTACTACAAAACCATCTAGAAAGTTAATTTTCCATGAATTCGATCATCAAACCCTAGGTTGGCAGATCAAGCAAAAAATTAAGGGCAAGTTGTGAAATTAATCATCAAATTGATTAATCCAGAAAAGAAAAACAAATCAATCAAAGGACAAATCGATCTTTTAATAAGAGCTCGACCTCTCTGTACCAAATCATTTTTTTAATCATCAGATAATTATTTATTGGAGATTTGTATATGAAAAAACCCTACCATGTAGACTCTTCCATGTTCCATGATGCGTTCCTTGGTGACCCAACCAACGAGCAACCAGCTTGGTCGAGGGAATGAAGGTCGTGAAAATACGAGATGGCGCCAGGGTGGATGCGCGTGCGAGGGCGTTTGGAGATGATCGCAAGAGTCACCAACGAGACTGGTGAAGTTATCGCAGTCACCATCCTTTTGTTTCTCCTTTGTTCATCGTTGTTGTCATTGTTGTTCAGGTCACCACCAGCTGCTACAATAAAAGCCATTCTTGAGTTCTCTTTAGTCTTCACCCAGGGAGAGAGAGGGAGAGAAATGAAGTATAATGTTATGTTTAGCTTCCTTATATGATGAAATTAATGTCTCCTTTGTGATATATATATATATATATATAGAATATCTTGATATATATATATTTATACAAATCAAATTTGTGGAGTTAATTCACTATTTATTTGTTTGAGGGCCACTCCATGAAAAATTGTTTTCTACTTTGCCCTTATTCGAAGTTAAATATATACAAGGACAAGACTTGTATGCACACAATTCTTTATTATTTTGTTATCAGATTCTCTAATCAAAATAAAATATGTGAAATTTTGTGTTTAATAAAGAATCATACTTGTATAAATATACACGACCTTCATTGCCCCAGCTATGGCCGGGGCAATGAAGGTCGTGAAAATACGAGATGGCGCCTGGGTGGATGCGCGAGCGAGAGCGTTTGGAGATGATCGCAAGAGTCGCCAATGACACCGGCGAAGTTATCGCTGTCACCTTCCTTCTGTTTCTCCTTTGGTCATCATTGTTATTGTTGTTGTTTTGGTCGCCACCAGCTGTTGCAGTAGACGCCATTGTTGAGTTTTCTTTAGTCTTCATAGAGAGAGAGAGAGAGAGAGAGAGAGAGAGAGAGATATAGAGAGAGAGAGAAATGAAGTATAATTTTATGTTTAGCTTCCTTATATGATGAAATTAATGCTCCTTTATATATATATATATATATATATATATATATATATATAATATCTTGATATATATTTATACAAATCAAACTTGTGGAGTTAATTCACTATTTATTTGTTTGAGGACCACTCCATGAAAAATTGTTTTCTACTTTGTCCTTATGAAGTTAAATATATACTTGGGCAAGACTTAATTATATGCACACAATTCTTTATCTTTTTGTTATCAGATTCTCTATTCAAAATAAAATATGTGAAATTTTTATTGAAAAATTTTATGGCAAAACTATAAAAATAGCACTTAAATTTTTTTTCCATATATATTATAATATGTTAATTTGTGTCATGCATGAGAAAATTTTCAAATTATTTTAATTTTCATGTGTTTATAATTAGGTTTGAAGTTTTAGTTTATGCATTAATTAAGTACATTATGTTAAAATTAATTAAGCGAGTGCGTAAGTTAAAGATTACATATAATACGATGTTTTAACTTAAAGTTTTTAATGCAAGCCATGCAAAATGACAAATTGCAAGTCCATCGAGTTAAGCCAAGCCGGCCACTTATTCTGTATAAACGACAAATTCTTATTTTTTTTGTATATATACAACAAATTAAGTACAATATTAATTATGAAATTATATATAACACTCTTATACTAGTAATGAAGGAACCAAGATACATTTTCTCAAAGAGTATACGTAAATGATTAGTAATTGAATGAAATTATTAAGTATTAATTAATGACACGGTAATTAAAATTTAAAAAAAATATTGTTATGTTATGCAAAAATGGGAAAAAAATGAAAATTATTAGAGATAGTTCTATTAGTAAACATGTAAAATTTCTAGAGGAGCTAGAAATAAATAAATAAAAGTTTGAGCCCTTCTCCTAAAAATAAAATAATTTGGGTGTAAACTTAAAATGTAACGCTAGATTCCCGAGTTAGTTCAAGACCCTGTATTTATGCATGCATTTATAACCGTTTATGTTTTTCTTTTTTGAACTGAAGCTTTGGATCACGTACTACGCAGACCAGTGCGGCCCCATTGCTACTTCACAATCAGAATGCGATTCTAGAACCTAACTTCACTCTCAAAATGAGAAAATGCTTCACATGTTTTGTTCATATAAGGGAAATTTGTGTGATCAATGTAATACCCGAGAATATTTTAATTAGCATCAATAATTAAATTAAAGTAATTAAGTTAAAAGTGGAAAAGGAGATAAAAATAAACACTATCCTACTACATATATTTTTTTATATATATACAAAATTGTTTAAATCCTAATTATATTTTTATATATTTCTTTTCTTTCTTATTTATGTTTTTTTTATATATATCAGATATGTTTTTTTTTAGTGATATGTATATATATATTAAATTATATATATATATATATATATATATATATATATATATATACATTATAATAAGAAGGGAATAAAGAGAAGATAAGAAAAAGAAATCAAATTGAGAAAGAGAGCAGAGAGAGACGTGAGACGCGAGAGGCACGAGAGGGAGAGAGACCTTGAGGCGTCGTTGGAGGGAGGAGCTCACGGACGGAGGGCCGGACGCACGGGCTGAGCACGGTGGTAGCCGGAGTCGTAGTCGCCTTCGTTGTGCTAGAGAGAGAGAGAGTTCAGGCTAGAGAGAGAAATAAGAGGGAGAGAGCTTTCTCGCCAGAAAACACCGTTTCTTCACCGGGGAAGGTAGCTGGGAGTCTCCTCTACTCCATATCGTCCTTCTAACCGGTTGAATCGAGGTGAGAAGTCCCGAAACTCTCAAACCCCAATTTTATCAATTTTAGGGATTTTTGGAAAGACCCCAATTGATTCAATCTGAGTATTCTGGGTACTAAATTGAAGTATTTGCATGCTAAGAAGCAAGTTGGAAGCTTAGGAACCGGAACCAAATTGATGGAATTTATCCGGGTTGGAAAAAGTGTAGGAAAATGTGGTTGTTAAGGTTTAAGGGTGTTGTGGAATGATTTGGGGTGCATTGAAAGGTTGAAGGGTAATTATAAAATTGTTAAAAAATTATTGGAATGTACGAGGGATTAAAACCCGAGTACTCACCGTCTCATCGGAACCCAATTCGGGGAAAAAGAGACACTTTTCCAATTTTAAGCGTGTCCGGATATGTGTATGCATATGTAGGTAAGGTGTTGAAAGTTAACTCGGTAAATGGAAATTTTAGACAAGTAGAATTTATAACTCTCTTCAGTCATAAATTCAAGACTTGCGTAATGGGAATTTTATATGGACACATAGAGGTGAAATTGGGTAACCTTTCATTCCCAACTCAAGGCTTCCGAATAGTGTGATTAAGAGAGGGTTGGACACGAATAGAAACATGCTAGGTGTCCTAAAACTAGTTGGGGGCATTTCCAAGCCAACAACTAGTCTATGGAATTAATTAGAGAGAACATGAGCACTAGCGTTGCATGTACACGATAGTGGTTGCATTCTCAAGTTTCTGAATCTCTCAAGGATATCTGTATAGGGCACCATACTGTGAGTGGACTTTCGGGCGCACCGAGAGCCGATCAGAGGGGCCAACCAGGTGAGGGGCTTTCCTATCCCTGTCCTATAAGGTTGACTGCGGATATGGACATATGGTTTGCCTTCTTGCCTATTTGTAGGAATTACATGTTAGATAACATGCTATTGTTGTTCCTAAATTACAGTATATGTGAAAACGTGCTATATGTGTGTTTGTGAATTGTAAAGGCGATGGTGGCTCAATGAGCCTTATATGAAAGGAAGGTCCTCGGGACCTATACGATATCAGGGGTAGGATCGAGTAAATATTATCTGAAGGGTGTGGTTTTGTATGTAAGTCCTTAAAGAGAATAAACCTAGGTGACTTTGTTCTGAACCAAGAGCTCGAATTAGAAACCACTTGGAAATCTAGATTTGCTTGAGAAGAAGTAAAATGAACAAGTAGTGGTCCATAGGGGTCATTTATGGTACAACGCGGGAACTGAGTCTATTACGGGTGGTCCGGGTAGATTGAGTCTCTTGTCTTGAGTCAACCCGCAGAAATACAGAGTATATGAGTACACCACATTGTGGCTATTGCCTTGGGTAAACCGAGGTCAGATGAGTCGCCGACTATGCTCCAAGTGAAGTCTTGGGGTCAGATTATTGTTCCAAGTATAGTCTTGGGACCAGGGGTTCCTAGAATGATCAACTGGGTTCCCAAATTGCTCACGTGAGATGAATCATGATATGATGTATGTGTGATTACGGTTAATTGAATACGGGTGACCACATGGAATTATATGTTAAATCATGATATGATGTATGTGTGAATTTAAATGTATGTAAATCCATGCTTTAAATTCTTTATTGTGAATATGATATATGTTAATTGCCTGACCACCTAATAAATGAAAATTTAAACCCGTTATATGCGTATGTGTTTGTGATTGGCTCCTCTTCCTCAGTTGTAGTGGTACCCGCTACTACACCAGGGATGGGAAAGCCTCTCACTGAGTCTGTTTGACTCACCCCAATGTTACATGTTACAGACACAGGTGGTATAGTGATGTAGGACAAGATAGAATAGAAGAGATTATGGGGGAGAAAAGAAAGAAAGGAGAGAGAAGAGAAAGGAGAGAGGAAATTGATAGACGAAAGGAGGGAGAAAATTGACAGATGAAGGGAGGGAGAAGAGAATAAAAGAGAGAGGAGAAATAGAGAGAGGAGTGAGAACCAACTCTTAAAAATTATATTCTATTCATCAAGCCTGCTTACAAAAGAGAGAGGGCTGAATATATATAGGGAGCCCAAGTCAACATTGATAAACACAACACTCACCCTAATAATTAAGCAATTACAAGTTCCAAAAACAATAAAACTAGGTTCATGTATCAACTTCAAAATATATCATTTCCTAGGTGCAATTTATTTCTTTATTCTTTTTCCTAGATAGTAATAATTCTTTTCTTCTTTCTAGAATATGTTTTCCAATACTTTCATCATTATTTTGATTCTCCATCATTCTCCCCGACTGAAAAGAACTCTCCTCTGGAGAGTAAAATTGCTTGTAATACTCTAGCAAGTCAAGGTGCGAAAAATTCATCTTCAGTGTTCTATGATAATAGTAGCATCCAAATTTGAGGTCAAGTTCTTGGTATGGTGGCTGAAAAAATGCGCTTTGGCTGTGGAAGTAGCACTTTGTGTATTCCAGTGACTTTTAAAAGTGTTTTAGCAACTTTGGAACAATGGGAGTGGGTGGAAAGAGGTTAGGCTCTAATACCAAATTGATGTAGGACAAGATAGAATAGAAGAGATTATGGGGGAGAAAAGAAAGAAAGGAGGGAGAAGAGAAAGGGGAGAGGAAATTGATAGACGAAAGGAGGGAGAAAATTGACAGATGAAGGGAGGGAGAAGAGAATAAAAGAGAGAGAGGAGAAATAGAGAGAGGAGTGAGAACCAACTCTTAAAAATTATATTCTATTCATCAAGCCTGCTTGCAAAAGAGAGAGGGCTGAATATATATAGGGAGCCCAAGTCAACATTGATAAACACAACACTCACCCTAATAATTAAGCAATTACAAGTTCCAAAAACAATAAAACTAGGTTCATGTATCAACTTCAAAATATATCATTTCCTAGGTGCAATTTATTTCTTTATTCTTTTTCCTAGATAGTAATAATTCTTTTCTTCTTTCTAGAATATGTTTTCCAATACTTTCATCATTATTTGATTCTCCATCATATAGGCATCGGGAGCGCTTCCACTTCATCTCAGGGAGGCGGACAGACTTAGAGACCGCACGCATTGTTCGCGTGGGTAGTATTGATATATGTATTTTGTCAGGATGTATATGTATATGATTCTTTTGGTATAGCATTGTTTTGTACAGTTGCTATATGCATATGTATATGTCACACTCTAGAACTGTCGGCTTCATACAGGTTAAAGGTTGGTCTGGTTGTTGGGATCATAGGTTATGATATGATGAATATCATGTGTATATATATATATATATATGAATGTGACTTCGGCATGTGAATAGGATAGATCACAGGCACTGAGCGTGTGGTCAATATGTAAATTTATATATGTGTGTGACTGAATACTTGATTGTGTGAAAATAAGGCTTCCGCATGTGAATAGGATAGGTCACACGTATTGAGGCGTGTGATCAATATGTATATTTTATGCAAGTGTGTGATTGAATATATATGCTTGACTGTACACAGGAACTCTGCATGTGAATAGGATAGATCACCCGCCCTGAAGCGCGTGATCAATATGTATACTATATGTACGTGTGATTGGCTATGTGTATATGTATAGACTGAAGCGACGTTGAGCGAGCCATGGATTGCGTGCTACTTAGGTCACCGGATAGGGATGGCCATATATACTATATATTGTTTGTATTAGAAATGGGTAGTTACGCATATATAAGAATGTCAATCAGGGATTAGAGGCTTACGGGATAGGAGAAATCCTACCTCCCGTGCCGGTCACAGACGCCCGATAGAGGGTCGTGACAAACTTGGTATCAGAGCCAGGTTACTTTAAACTATATGAAGACATAGGTATGACCGGGTGTCGGTTTACCCCTCTTTGTGTACTCGGGCACAACGTGGGAGTAAAAAGGCACTTGTGGAAGTACCCAGAAAATTGTGTCAGCCTTTCTTTCTACTCTCTTTGATATGAAATGTCATTAGTATATGTGTACTTATTAGGTGTGGTCCTTGTGCAGTATAGGGATGCCACCTATCACGAGACGGACTAGGGGTGGAGGGAGAACTCCTAGTGAAATTGATCAAGAATCAGTTCGGGAGGAGGGAATGCCCACCCGAGGCTGAGGTAGAGGCCGTACCTGAGGCCGAGGTAGAGGTCGTGCTCGAGGCCGAGGTAGAGCACAAGTGACAGGGGAAGAGAGGAGACCGTCACCGGAACCTCAACCTCAAGTAGAGACAGCTGCACCTTCCGTGGCGGAAATGCTCACGGCAGGATTTCAGGAACTAAGGGAAGAAATGACGAGACAGATACAGAGGGAAGTACGCCGGTTAGTAGTCGGCGAGGAAGAACAAGAGAGGGTTCCTGGCAATCAAGAGATGGAGGTTGTTGAGGAAGAGGATATGGAATGGCAACAACCACAGGGAATGCCTCGTGAATCACGGCTAGCACCCAGAGAGCTGCCAATTTCAAAATTTCTGAAGCTTCATCCACCCACTTTCTGCGGAACTAGTGAGAAAGAGGATCCGCAGTACTTTATCAGAGATGTGGTCAGAATTGGGCGCATGCTGAGGTGCTCAGGCCATGAATTGGTGGAATTAGCTTCATTCCAGCTGAGGGGAGCGGCTAGAGTATGGATAGAGTCCGTACAGACGAGGTATTCACGTAGAGTGGCACCGATGACCTGGGAAGATTTTCAGAGGGAATTCCAGGGTCGGTTTCTACCTGAAGGTACCAAGGATGCAAAGCGTCAGCAATTCGAGGAATTGTGGATGACGCCTAACATGACCGTGACGGACTATGAGTTACTTTTCACAGAACTAGCTCAATTCTCACCTGAGTTGGTTCCTGATGAAGAGGCGAGGATCAAGAGATTCATACACCGACTCACGGAGCCGTTCTTTACTGCTTTGCTACCTTAGAGGAGACAGTTTGAGACTCTAGCTCAAGCAGCAGACTGTGCTAGAATGATTGAAACCAGGAAGAGGTATGGGACATCTGTTAATCCTAAAGTGAAGTTAATTACAGGCAGTGACAACCAAGGAGGTGGAAGTAAGAAAAGGAAGACAACAGGTGGAGGTGCAGGATATTCAGGGTCCGCAGGAGGACAATCCTCAACCACCACCTATGAAACAGGTACAAGAGGTAATGTTCAAGGGGGACAGAGGGAACAAGGGGGTGGAAATGCCGGTAAGACAAAGCCTCAGTGTGCGACTTGCAGCAGATTTCATTCTGGTATATGTCGGGGACTGACAGGTGGATGCTACCACTGCGGCCAGATGGGCCATATGGCTAGAGAGTGTTCAAAGAGAAAAGAGGGTACAAGTGTGAGAAGCAATCCGACGCCGAGGAGTACACCTATTCCAGCTCCACCAGTGAGAACCGTGCCACCACAGGCAGCAAGTACAAGTGCAGCTAGAGGCCGTGGTGCAGGATCTAGTGGCCGTGGGCCAGGGGCAGTAGGTGGAGGACAAGCGCGGGTATTTGCACTCTCTCAGCAGGATGCTCATGCATCAAATGCAGTTGTGACAGGTACTCTTATTGTCTGCTCTCTTGAAGCACGAGTCTTATTTGATTCCGGCTCTACTCATTCCTATGTGTCGCATGTATTTGCCACTAAATTCAACAAAAGTCCATCTAGAATGGAAGAAACAGTACTGGTCTCTACACCAATGGGAGAATCGGTACTAGTAGAGTATGTGCACAAGTCTTGCATTGTGGAGGTCGATGGTCATGAGACTGTGGTAGACCTTCGGTTGTTGTGTATGATTGATCTTGACGTGATCCTCGGAATGGATTGGTTGTCGTCTTGCCAAGCGGTTGTGGACCGCAAGGCTAAATGTATAAAATTTAATATGCCAAACGAGGAGCCTTTTGTGATACGGGGTGATGGAGCTACACTGTATCCAAGCTTGATCTCGGCTTTGAAGGCATCCAAGTTACTGGCAAAGGGATGCAAAGGGTATTTGGCATTCGTCCAAGATACTACGAAAGAAGTACTGTCACCGACTCAAGTACCGGTGGTAAGAGAGTTCTTGGATGTATTTCCAGAAGAATTATCGGGCTTGCCGCCCGATCGTGAAATTGAATTTGGAATTGAGCTGCAACCTGGTACCCAGCCTATCTCCACACCACCTTACCGTATGGCTCTGAAAGAGCTGAAGGAGCTACATACACAATTGCAAGAATTGCTTGAAAAGGGTTTTATAAGACTCATTTTCTCTCCTTGGGGTGCACCGGTCCTTTTTGTAAAGAAGAAAGACGGATCATTGCGGTTGTGTATCGATTACCGAAAGTTAAATAAGGTGATGATCCGCAATCAATATCCACTGCCGAGGATAGATGGCCTATTTGATCAGTTGCAGGGTGCGAAGCAGTTTTCTAAGATTGATTTGCGATCTGGGTATCATCAATTAAAGATTCATGAAGCAGACATAGCTAAGACCGCATTCTGGACCCGATATAGGCATTACGAGTTCTTGGTGATGTTTTTCGGATTAACTAATGCCCCTGCAGCGTTCATGGACATGATGAACAGAGTCTTTAAGCCATTTCTGGACCGATTTGTCATTGTCTTCATTGACGACATATTGGTTTATTCAAAGAATTCTGAGGAACATGCTGAACACTTGAGATTAGCATTGCAGAGGTTGAGAGAGGAAAAACTGTATGCCAAGTTCTCTAAGTGTGAATTCTGGCTTGACAGAGTTGCCTTTTTGGGTCACGTGGTATCATTAGAGGGAATCCACGTTGATCCAAGTAAGGTAGAGGCAGTGAAGAATTGGTCCCAGCCTACCTCTGTTATTGAGATTCGTAGTTTCTTGGGTTTGGCTGGATATTATAGAAGATTTGTGCAGGACTTCTCTAAGGTTGTTGCACCTATGACTAAATTGACTTAGAAGGGAGTGAAGTTTGTATGGGATGACAAGTGTGAGCAGAGTTTTCAGAAGTTGAAGGACAGCCTCACTACCGCTCCGGTGCTGGCATTACCTGAAGGCACAGGAGGGTATGTGGTATACTGTGATGCGTCGAGGATCGGGTTAGGGTGTGTCCTGATGCAACATGGCATGGTGATTGCGTATGCATCGCGACAACTGAGGAAGCATGAGAGGAACTACCCGACTCACGACCTCGAAATGGCGGCTGTAGTGTTCGCTTTGAAAATATGGAGACACTACTTATATGGTGAGACTTGTGAAATTTATACAGACCACAAAAGCCTCAAATACATTTTCGAGCAGAAAGACTTGAACTTGAGACAACGTCGATGGTTGGAGTTGTTGAAAGACTACGACTGCACGATCTTGTATCATCCAGGAAAGGCTAATGTGGTAGCCGATGCTCTGAGTCGGAAATCCATGGGCAGTCTTGCTCATATAAGTGAAGAAAGGAGACTGTTAATTAGAGAACTGCACGAGCTAGAGCAAACGGGAAATCAGTTTGAGATTGGAAGTTCTAACTCACTTTTAGCCCATTTGCAAGCTAAGTCCTCTTTGGTAGAAGAGGTGAAGGCTAGACAAGATGAAGATACCGACCTCAAGCAAATCAGGGATACTGCAACTAAAGGGAAAGGGGACGACGTTCGATTCTCGATAGATGATTTTGGGATACTTCGGTTGGAGGGACGGTTGTGTGTCCCTATGGTTGATAATTTGAAAGAAAGAATTCTTGAAGAAGCACACCGGACAGCGTATACAATCCATCCGGGAGCTAATAAAATGTATCATGACCTGAAACAGTTGTACTGGTGGAATGGCATGAAAAAGGATGTCGCAAACTATGTAGCCAGGTGTTTAGTGTGCCAGCAAATCAAGGCTGAACACCAGAAGCCCGCCGGAACATTACAACAGATAGAGATACCTGAGTGGAAATGGGAGAGGATAACGATGGATTTTGTAACAGGGTTGCCAAGATCACAACAGAGATTTGATTCGGTTTGGGTGATAGTGGATCGCATGACTAAGTCCGCACACTCTCTGCCAGTTAAGACCACTTACGGAGTGAGTCAATATGCACAGATTTACCTATCAGAAATCGTTAGATTGCACGGTGTGCCAGTGTCCATAATATCTGATAGAGGTCCACAGTTCACTTCCAGGTTTTGGAAGTCATTGCAGGAAGTGTTGGGAACTAGAGTTGATCTGAGTACTGCGTTCCACCCACAGACTGACGGGCAATCAGAAAGAACCATTCAGATTCTTGAGGACATGCTTCGGGCGTGTATTATGGATTTCGGCAAAAGTTGGGAAAGGTATTTACCCTTGGCTGAGTTTGCATACAATAACAGTTATCAGGCGAGTATTCAAATGGCACCTTTCGAGGCTCTGTACGGTCGTAGATGCAGATCCCCGATTGGGTGGTTCGAGGTCGGAGAAGCTAGCCTAGTCGGCCCGGAATTACTACAAGATGCCTTACAGAAGGTAAAGTGTATAAGGGAGAGATTACTGACGGCTCAGAGTAGGCAAAAGTCTTATGCAGACAATCGAAGAAAAGAACTGGAGTTTGCCATTGGTGATCAGGTGTTCTTGAGAATATCACCGATGAGAGGCGTGATGCGGTTCGGTAAGAAGGGGAAGTTGAGTCCTCGGTATATCGGGCCGTTCGAAATTTTAGAATGAATTGGAAATGTAGCGTATCGGTTGGAATTGCCTACGGAATTGGAGGGAGTACACCCTATCTTTCATGTATCGACGCTTCGGAAATATCTTCCCGATCCCTCGCACGTGATCCAATCGCAAGACGTGCAACTAACCGAAAATATGACGTATGAAGAGGAGCCAGTGGAAATCTTAGACCGACAGTAGAAGAAACTTAGAACGAAAGAGATTTCATTGGTTAAAGTTCTGTTGAGAAACCACTCGACCAAAGAAGTTACATGGGAGGTCGAGAGTGAAATGCGCAGGACGTATCCTCATCTATTTCAAGCCTAAGGTTAGTATTTTGTTTGAAATTCAGGGACCGAATTTCTTAAGGGGGGAAGATTGTAATACCCGAGAATATTTTAATTAGCATCAATAATTAAATTAAAGTAATTAAGTTAAAAGTGGAAAAGGAGATAAAAATAAACACTATCCTACTACATTTTTTTTATATATATACAAAATTGTATAAATCCTAATTATATTTTTATATATTTGTTTTCTTTCTTATTTATGTTTTTTTATATATATCAGATATGTTTTTTTAGTGATATGTATATATATATATTAAATTAATATATATATATATATATATATATATATATATATACATTATGATAAAAGAAGGGAATAAAGAAAAGATAAGGAAAAGAAATCAGATTGAGAAAGAGAGCAGAGAGAGACGTGAGACGCGAGACGCGAGACACACGAGAGGGAGAGAGACCTTGAGGCGTCGTTGGAGGGAGGAGCTCACGGACGGAGGGCCGGACGCACGGGCTGAGCATGGTGGTGGCCGGAGTCGCGTCCACCGGAGCCGTAGTCGCCTTCGTTGTGCTAGAGAGAGAAACAAGAGGGAGAGAGCTTTCTCGCCGGAAAATGCCGTTTCTTCACCGGGGAAGGTAGCTGGGAGTCTCCTCTACTCCATATCGTCCTTCTAACCGGTTGAATCAAGGTGAGAAGTCCCAAAACTCTCAAACCTCAATTTTATCAATTTTATGGATTTTTGGAAAGACCCCAATTGATTCAATTTGAGTATTCTGGGTCCTAAATTGAAGTATTTGCATGCTAGGAAGTGAGTTAGAAGCTTAGGAACCGGAACCAAATTGATGGAATTTATCCAGGTTGGAAAAAGTGTAGGAAAATGTGGTTGTTAAGGTTTAAGGGTGTTGTGGAATGATTTGGGGTGCATTGAAAGGTTGAAGGGTAATTATAAAATTGTTAAAAAATTATTGGAATGTACGAGGGATAAAAACCCGAGTACTCACCGTCTCACCAGAACCCAATTCGGGGAAAAAGAGACACTTTTCCAATTTTAAGCGTGTCCGGATATGTGTATGCATATGCAGGTAAGGTGTTGAAAGTTAACTCGGTAAATGGAAATTTTAGACAAGTAGAATTTATGACTCTCTTGAGTCATAAATTCAAGACTTGGGTAATGGGAATTTTATATGGACACATAGAGGTGAAATTGGGTAACCTTGCATTCCCAACTCAAGGCTTCCGAATAGTGTGATTAAGAGAGGGTTGGACACGAATAGAAACATGCTAGGTGTCCTAAAACTAGTTGGGGGCATTTCCAAGCCAACAACTAGTCTATGGAATTAATTAGAGAGAACATGAGCACTAGCGTTGCATGTACACGATAGTGGTTGCATTCTCAAGTTTCTGAATCTCTCAAGTATATGTGTATAGGGCACCATACTGTGAGTGGACTTTCGGGCGCACCGAGAGCCGATCAGAGGGGCCAACCAGGTGAGGGGCTTTCCTATCCCTGTCCTATAGGGTTGACTGCGGATATGGACATATGGTTTGCCTTCTTGCCTATTTGTAGGAATTACATGTTAGATAACATGCTATTGTTGTTCCTAAATTACAGTATATGTGAAAACATGCTATATGTGTGTTTGTGAATTGTAAAGGCGATGGTGGCTCAATGAGCCTTATATGAAAGGAAGGTCCTCGGGACCTATACGATATCGGGGGTAGGATCGAGTAAATATTATCTGAAGGATGTGGTTTTGTATGTAAGTCCTTAAAGAGAATAAACCTAGGTGACTTTGTTCTGAACCAAGAGCCCGAATTAGATACCACATGGAAATCTAGATTTGCCTGAGAAGAAGTAAAATGAACAAGTAGTGGTCCATAGGGGTCATTTATGGTACAATGCGGGAACTGAGTCTATCACTGGTGGTCCGGGTAGATTGAGTCTCTTGTCTTGAGTCAACCCATAGAAATACAGAGTATATGAGTACACCACATTGTGGCTATTGCCTTGGGTAAACCGAGATCAGATGAGTCGCCGGCTATGCTCCAAGTGAAGTCTTGGGGTCAGATTATTGTTCCAAGTATAGTCTTGGGACCAGGGGTTCCTAGAATGATCAACTAGGTTCCCATATTGCTCACGTGAGATATTGCCTTCGGGCCAGTTTATGATTACGGTTAATTGAATACGGGTGACCACATGGAATTATATGTTAAATCATGATATGATGCATGTGTGAATTTAAATGTATGTAAATCCATGCTTTAAATTCTTTATTGTGAATATGATATATGTGAATTGCCTGACAACCTAATAAATGAAAATTTAAACCCGTTATATGCGTATGTGTTTGTGATTGGCTCCTCTTCCCTAGTTGTAGTGGTACCCGCTACTGCACCAGGGATGAGAAAGCCTCTCACTGAGTCTGTTTGACTCACCCCAATGTTACATGTTACAGACACAGGTGGTATAGGCATCGGGAGCGCTTCCACTTCATCTCAGGGAGGCAGACAGACTTAGAGACCGCACGCATTGTTCGCATGGGTAGTATTGATATATGTATTTTGTCAGGATGTATATGTATATGATTCTTTTGGTATAGCATTGTTTTGTACAGTTGCTATATGCATATATGTATATGTCACACTCTAGAACTGTCGGCTTCATACAGGTTAAAAGATTAGTCTGGTTGTTGGGATCATAGGTTATGATATGATGAATATCATGTGTATATATATATATATATGAATGTGACTTCCGCATGTGAATAGGATAGATCACAGGCACTGAGCGTTTGGTCAATATGTAAATTTATATATATGTGTGACTGAATACTTGATTGTGTGAAAATAAGGCTTCCGCATGTGAATAGGATAGGTCACACGTATTGAGGCGTGTGATCAATATGTATATTTTATGCAGGTGTGTGATTGAATATATATGCTTGATTGTACACAGGAACTCTGCATGTGAATAGGATAGATCACTCGCCCTGAAGCGCGTGATCAATATGTATACTATATGTACGTGTGATTGACTATGTGTATATGTATAGACTGAAGCGACGTTGAGCGAGCCGTGGATTGCGTGCTACTTAGGTCACCGGATAGGGATGACCATATATACTATATATTGTTTGTATTAGAAATGGGTAGTTATGCATATATAAGAATGTCAATCAGGGATTAGAGGCTTACGGGATAGGAGAAATCCTACCTCCCGTGTCGGTCACGGACGCCCGATAGGGGGTCGTGACAATCAAGAGAGATGCACATTCGGGTCTGGTGATGTATAATATCAAATCGAAACAGAGAGAGAAAAAATAATAAAGATGGGACCTACATGTAGGACTCACCATGTGTGTTTCTTTCTCGACTAGATTCATTGAGATGCTTCATATATGAATTTTTATACAAAACTCGTTTAGAGTGTGGATATATATAGGGTTTAAATGAATATGTAAAAATAGTAAAAAAAATGAACATATATATACTCACTCATTGTTAGATTTTCTTAAATTTTATAATTTGAAAATAGAACAACTCATTATATCTCATAATTATATTGTTCTTTTATAAAACTTTTCTCTCTATATTTCATTTTTATTAGAGATAAATATAAGAAATTGTGCCTATATCTAACCCTTTATTTTTTTTCCATTATAAATATTTTTTTTATTAATTTCGTTTTATAAACCTTTTTTTTATGGGCGGTTTATGAGCCTTTGAAACTTTTCAAATAGATATAGAAATAAAACTTTCCGTATATATGATCAAACAATAATAATTGGAGTATAAATATAGAAATAAATTTGACCAAATAGATAGTCTTGGTCAAAATTTTTAATTATACACATTATTCAATAATCCTCTTTTTTATTTTCTTTTCCCTATAACCACCGTAGCTCTACACTACCGTTGTCATCTAGCCACCGTGTCATCATAAACGACCATCCTCTGTCAACCACCAATTTATACCGTCATTGAACTATCCATCCTTGTTAATTTGATTAATAAAAAAAGAATTTAGTGAGAATTTAGTGGCAGCTTCAATTAGAGAAGTGGTGATTTTGGAGATTGAAATGAAAATTTTGATGTTGAAAAGGGATGAAATTATGATTTTTGAAAAGATAAAAGACCAAAATGAATATTTGTTTATAAAACTATCAAATTCATTCAATTATATAATGTGGTAATAGTGTACCAATAAATATAATTGATTATTAGTAATTTAATAAAACAAACAAACAATTAATTAATTTAATTATTTTATTAAATTTTTTATTATTTATATTAAATTTTGGATAAAAATAACACAGGGTAGTTAAGTAATAACATAAACAAAGGGGTCAATTGTCACATTTATAACAACATGGGACACATTAATTTTAAACCAAACCACAAGATGGTAATGTAATACCCGACCGGTCAGACATCCATGTCGGCCTAGGGAAGGCGGTCATAGAAGAACCTACACTTTGTTCTGTGTGTGTAGTCTTTGATAATATGTTGTATTTTGTAAAACTACTGAATTGGCATTGTGTAATTGACTTGTATTTTATGTTGGATTAAATAGAATGCTTAAATGGAAATTGAAAGATATGTTTGGAATTGACAATGAGGCTTACAGGCTCGGGGGCCTTACCCTTAGTCTGTGCCAGTCAAGTGCCCTCAGATGGGGGTCGTGACAAAGATGGTATCAAAGCCTGGTTCTGAGGACACTGGGATTTTGTGATCAGAAGTTATTCAGAGTTTGGTTGATCAAGATAGTAGCACATGGTCCTAAGTGGATCAAGAATAGAATTAGAATCTAAGTATATGGTTGACCTGAGTAACTAACTGAACCTAGGCAGTTGGTGGATGTCAGGAAGAGACCAAGTACTTAGAAGTCAGGATGGGGTAGAGAACTCTCTAACTCATGTTCTTCAATTTCTTTACTTAAGCGATGTGGCTAGGTCTGGCCAACTCAGTTACATCTGGTCTTGTAAAGGAATTTAAGCACTATGTGGAATAAAGGAAAACTAAATTAATTTGAGGATTAGTTCAGTCACGACGTTAAGGAAGTAAGCCCTACTTAGTGATGAGGACTCAACGATCAAAATGAATGTAGGTTAAGATGTAAATTCTTTGTGTGAGTAGGTTGAGAAAAGTTATTAAATATATATGACTTCTTCTCGATCTTATTGTTTGGTACGTAGTAGCCACAACTGCTATGTTGGGTGTTTGATTGTTACCCTGTCACGTCTACGATGATGTGGCAAGGGAAGAATGCAATACTCGATGACTTGAGTATAGACCTAGGAAGAACGTAATTTCTTCATAACCTAGAATAAAGTTAGTTCTCAAATGAGAAATGACGTGTAGTTTGACTGAGTGCTCGAGCTAGTGAAATAGATATTCTATTAGAAAATAATCTTGTCTGTTTGTTTGGAAATACAAATTATCAAAGTATTGAATGTGTTACAAATTGCTGTGAATGAATGTGGTGTTCATTGTACTGTGTGAAGCACTTAGCACTCCCATGAGGGAAATGGGATTTGTGGTGTTTGTTATATGATGTGAGTGCACACCCATGACTGAGTAGCCTGACTTATTCTTGTAAGGAGTCATAAAAGGACAACATAAGTTAACTGGTAAAGTGCGTTTACCATTCCCTGGGTTTTAGAAGCCCCACATCTAACTGAAGCATCCATCAAATGATGGTATAAGTCTTGATTAATTGTGAAAAATGTTTGTTGTCATGGGTGAACTGTGAAGTTTCAATTCTGACCTTAATAGCTTTTAAAAAAAAAGTTTTCCTACTCATTCTTGATGGATTCCAATGATTCAAAAACCAATGGTAGCAAAGACACATATCTTTCTATTTTATATCTTGTATGCAAATTTTGATGGGTACATTTTTTAGAAATCACCTCGAAAATGTGCTGCTTTGTTTTCGTTCTTATTCCGTCATCGTGTGTTCATGGTTGTATAAATTTACATTCTTTAATTATGAGACTATATGTTGTTAGGTCTTTGTAGAGGATACCTCTAAGAATTTCCAGAGTTTAAGAATCTTTGATTTTAGTTTTTTTTCTGGGTGAAATAATTGCTGGTTTAGGAAGCTATTCTAAATTGTGTTTTATTCGATTCTCGGTGTATTTTCCCTGTGTAACTCAAATCCTGTTATGCCTGGCCTTCTGAGATTAATACTGGTTGTCTAGTTTTCTTGTTTCTATTAGTTGACACGTAACTTAGTGCTGGAAAATAGATTTTTATACTGTGGGAATGATGCTACCTTAGAGAAGGGCAAAAAAAAATCTGAGATTTTGAATTATAAACTGAACTTTGGTGACTCGAATTTTAAGAGCATTCTATAAACACTTTTTATAAAGTTGGGCTGCTACTGTAAGGACCTGAAAATATGAGGAAAATTGTAAGTAGAGTCCTGACATGTAAAAAAAACATTTAAAAGGAAACATAGAGGAACTTGTTTTTATTTTTCTTGTTTTTCTGTGTCCAAGCCTCGGGTTGGGAAAGGAAATATGATTATGAGTTCTCTATTGTATATAGAATGTCTGTTAGTCTAGTGTGGCATACTGAAAAACGTTTTGGACTGTGGAAAAGGACTTTTAAGTGGCAAAAGTTAGTTTTACACCATTTTGGGATTATGGATGCAAGTATGGTTTTTACTGCTGTTTTAACGAAATTTCTTGAAAAAAATTCATGTGTTCCATGAAGACATGCTGAGAACATACTTAGGTAAGTTGCATTAGAAGGATTGATGACTTAGATGCTTTATTTTTCCTCAAAACAAGTAAAGGAGTTCTGCAAGGACTGAAATGAAAACAACTCTATTTTCCACAAAAAATTGAGAGAAGAATTTTCTGATGAAAATTTTCCAATATAAAGCTGGTATTGAGTATAAAGACAATAGTTTGGAGGTGCAATCTCTTTTTATCATTGAAACGGCTTTGGAAATGGAATTTTCTTTTCAAAGATGGGTTGTTAAGGACTGTTTTGAGAAACCACTATTTTTTCTGTAGTAAGACTGTGAATTTGGCAGAATGTGTGCTGAAATTTATTTTTGATTTATATGAGTTACCCTTGCTTGTGTCAATTCAAATTTTGAGAATTGAATTATAGATTTGTATCAACTGTAATGAAGCAAAAACTCATAATTTCGTAACCAATGAATCTGTGTTTTCTTTGTAATACTAGTAGGTTAGATGCTCTAAAATACTAACAATATCAATAAAAACTGTTCGGAGGCAGTAAGGGACTTATTCTAGACTAGAGATTGGTTTTTTTTTAGTTGTGCGATTATTTTGGTATCACTTAAATTAGTTTTGAGAGGAGTGATTTCTAAAGGTAATTTTCTTTGAATATGGATAATTTTGTCAATAAATTTGCAAAATGGACTTAGCTTAGGCTTGGGAGGGATGTGGAGGATATATTGATGATTAGGGACCCATGTTTTGCACCCTAAGTTTTGGTATGAATACATAAGGACTTAATTGAAATTGCTCTGTTTTTCTGAGATTTTATTCAAAACAGTTTTTTTGAAACTTTTTGTTGCTGTTATACTATTGTTTTGAGTATATATATGCTGAGGTATGAATTCAAGGTTCCTTTTTCAACGTATAACATGTAAAAGTGGGATTTAGATAAAATTAGGGATTGATTTGTAAAAGTCCTGTTTACTTGATCTAAAACTGTGAAAAGAGCATTTTAGGTGCTAAATTATGTTTGTTATTCAATAACGTTGTGTGTGTAAATGAATTTTCAATTTGTAAACATGAGGAAATCAAAGCTGTCAGTCTTGGTTGAAAATTTAATTGCTACTAGTTTTTATCTTGCTAAGTTTCCACTATACTACTATCAAGTCTTATTTTTTTTAGCTTCATGTTGTATTGAGTTGCTTTGTTGATGGAATTTTGTAGTTAATGAATTTATTGAATGTTCACGAATTTGAATTTTTGAAATTTAGTAGTGTTAATACTTGAGACTCTGTTGTAGGATTAAGGCTGTTGTTAAGTAGAGAGTCATAGCTACCCATATCGTTTCATACCTGTCACTAAACCTTGAGTCTATGATTTAGAACCTGAATGTGCAACGGAAGCCTAAATGAGATTTAGGGAAAGTTAGGAACAAATTAGCGAAAGATTTCTAGAACTTTGAGAACCAAAGGGTAAGCTCTTAAATAGAAAGAAACTATAACAAAATTGAAAATCCTATATCCATTTTATAAATGAAACTCCTAAAAGCTTATAAGAGTAGGGGAAAAGTTTTAACTCTGTGAAGGTTAATAGGAATTTAGATAAGCAAAGGTTTAAATTTCGGGGACGAAATTTCTAAAGGAGGGCAGATTGTAATAACCCGTTCCCAAAGGTGCTTAAGAAAAATAATGAGACCACTTAATTAAATTAAAGGAAAAAAATAATGATAACTAAAGTAAATTTAAGTATTAAAATAGTAAAATTTTAAATAAATAATTAAAAAGTAATATTCCATTTCATAGCAAAAAAAAAAATTATCTAAATCCTTTTTCAAAAAAGAAAAGGAAGAAAAAGATTTAATTAGCTAAGATAAAATAATTGAGGACTAGTGTAAATTATAGGAAAAGAAAAATTAAAGTAAAATCTATGAATAAGAGAGTGACCAAATGAGTAATTAAATATAATTGGATAAATAGGTGAAATAAAATTTATAAAATTACACCAATTAAAATATAAATGGAAAATGAGAAAAAAAATAATCAAGTAACATTACAACATGGAAAATAGGGAGATTTAGGTATAATTAGATTAATAAACTAACTCAATTAGCAAATTTACTGTTAAGTGTAATTATAGACAAAAAAAAAAGAGAAATACTTACACATTAAGAAGAGATCTCATCCACTCAACAAAACTTGCCCACTAAGAATTGATCCCCACCATCCATCTCACTCTCAAAAGATACATTGCCTCTCAGACACATTAAAAAAAGAAAAAAAAAACAATGCCCATCCTCCTCCCATCCTTATCGTGACCGAGAAACATAGTGAGGGAAAGATAGAGAGATTGAGAGAACAACGAGGGAGAGAGTGAGGGCATCGAGAGAAAGGGGAAAGGATATTGCTGTCTTAGTAATGGACTAGAATCTGCTATTGGGTTGAATTTCTTGTTTCTTTTATGATATTGCTGTCTTAGTAATGGACTAGAATCTTTATTGGGTATTGATTGTAGCTAGCTTGTAGGATTCAATGTTCAAGAAAAGTAATAATCAATTTCATAAGGATGTAAGTGGACTTATAACACTAGAGTTAGACTAAACCATTTTGTGAAAATATATACCCAAGAATAGGGGAGATTAAGTAGATGTATGTTATAGTATCTGTGTATATATACAAATTGTCTGTGTTTGCATATGATTGCTGATTGTGCAGCGTAGTAGTGATGTACAAGATTACGTCACCACAACGTCTTGGTTGATTCAAACATGTTGAACGTGAGAAGACCGGTAAGTAAAAGCCGGCATTATATGTTATATGTTTACTTGTTGAGTGATGATATGAATTAAACTCCTGCATGCTTGTATCTATTAAATGCATGTGAGTGGTTGGGTGAGATATCTGTTTTTGTGTGGTCGCCAACAATGTATGTTAATTAACCGTAACCAGTTGTTTTTGCATGTGGTTGTGTATGACTCCCAATCCCAGCGCCATGGTACCCGCTTTGCGCCGGGGATGGGAGAGTTCTCACTGAGTCGCGTGGTTAAGACTCACACCTCATTTTTACTACGCAAAGACAGGTTAAGTACAGGTGGAAGAAGTCTCGGTGGAACGAGGGTTGAGCAACACTTTCCAAGACCCACAACTTGTTCATGTGGGTGAATAAATTGTAATTGTACTTTAATTTACTTTATCATTGTATCATAAAGTAAAGGGTCGACGTACCCAATTAGATTGTATTACTAAATCTAGAACTGTCAGCTTCACACACCTTAAAGATCAGGGTAAATTATTCTGCGATACAGGGAAAATTTGTTTTCAAAATATATATATATATATACATATATCTGTTGCATGTGAATAGGATAGGTAGCATCTTCAGATGTGTAGCCAGTACACAGGTTATATATATATTATGTGTGTTTTCCTATACCTATATCTTGAAGCGGCACTGGTCGTGGATTTGCTTGCCTAGGATAGGCCACCATTTCGGTGTAGCCATTATATTATAATGCATGTGAATGTATTTTCAATAATAGATATTCTATCAATTAGGTGATAAGGCTTACAGGCATAAGGGTTATTCCCTGTGTCTGTGCCGGTCACGGTCCTCTAAACGAGGCTCGTGACATTGGCAGAAATGTAAAACGTTAGGGGAACAATTGACAGAAAAAACGTTTTGCCACATAGGATGCCACATTAGCAAAATCTATTAAATATTTGACGGTGTTAGTGAAAAGGGTGACATTGGCAGAAACGTAAAATGTTAGGGGTACAATTGACAGCGAAAAAATATTAAGGGCGAAACTGACAAGACCCCCAAATGTTTGGGGTAGGAAAGGTACTTTTGCCTATATATATATATATACACGTTAGATGGGGTTTCGGCCATCTTTTTGGTTTTGCCTTTTGGATTTTTTGGTTTTACCTTTTGGATATATACAGAAGTGATTATTTGCCTTTTGAAAATTTTTTGCACACATGCACACGCAAAGTCAGTCTTTCTTCTTTTCTTCCCCATTTTTCTTCCACACTACACGCAAAGTTAGTCTTTCATCTTAAGCTGCTTGATTCACCTGCTTTGCCTCTCTATTAGACTGTTCCAGATTTGAAATCGAAGATTGAGGAGGCTAAGGTAAAGGAAGATGCTGAGAATGAAGAACCCAGTCAAGATGAGTTTGGTGATGAAGATGATGGGGTTACAGAAGAAGAAAAAAATGGAAATAATAAAAGAAAATTAATTATTTAATATTTAATGAAGGGCAAATTTGTCTTTTTACCTCACATTCTTTTACAAACTTTCAATTCCAAGTTTTCATATCAAGCACACTCTTTAATTCACATAATTCAATTCCAATTCTATCTCACCAATTCCAATTCCAACTCTAATTCCAATTCCAATTCCCAATTTTTTTTTCCAACCGATTGCAGCCCAATGGAAAACCAGCCGAGTCGAGCCGAGCTTAGCTTTAGATGTTTAAGCTCAGCTCGTTTAAAATAAGACGAGCTCGAACTTTTAAACAAACAAAAAATTATGATCAAGCTTTGCTCGTTTAATTAACCGAGTTGTTCAGAAGCTTAACGAGCCGAGCTAAGTAATTATCAACTTTCATAGAATATACATGCACATAAGAAAATTAACTTATATCTTATATTAATTTATAGATTTTATTAATTTATAGATTTTATCATTTTATATGTTTTATTGATTATAGCACACTCTACCTAATAGGAAAAGGTTTTGATCGTTGTTGTTATTATATATATTTTATTGATTAAAAGATATTTTAACACAATAATATAACAAATTTAATATATATACATGTGTAGAATAAGTGTTCATTATATATTTAAATATAATAATACATGTAAAATAGAGAAAAAAATAATTTTATATTATTTTATTCTTAAACGGGCCGAGTCTTAAATGTTCAAGCTCGATTTGTTTAACTAAACGAGCTTATTTTTATGTTCAGGCTCGGCTTGTTTAGAAAACGAACAAGCCCGATCAGGCTCTTATACACGTTTCATTTACACCCCTAATAAAAACATTTAGAGTCAAAATATAAAGCTACAGCATCTCTACAATCTACATTAGTAACAAAACCACATAAAGGATGACTAGACTCTAAAGAGCATCGAACGGTCAAGTGCACGCTAAGCAATAAGATAAAATTTCAATGCACCTACAATATGTTTCATCACTACTACAATTGCTATAAATACATACTCATATTAAAAGCACAAGTTTTCAACACCACACACAAATCTTCTGTCTCTCTCTTGTCATTTCTTCTTATTCATCCACACTAGTTCAGTTCCACATTTTCTATCTTCCTTATTATTTTTTTTTTATGAAAATTGTATCTTCCCTCTCCATTTCATCGCTGCTTCTTCTTCTTCTCATTCATCTTTTCTTAGATTTGGCCAAACTTATAAAAATTACTGATTTTTAAATGACTTCTTTTTAAATAGAGTTTAAAAAAGTGCTGTGAGAAAGAAGCAGTTTGTGTTCGACAAACTGAGTTGAGAAGTACTTTTCAAAAACGATTTGAGTTTGGTAAATTTGTATTATACTTTTGAGTGTAAAATTATCGAGAAGGGTATATATATTTTAGTGTTATTAATATTATTAAATAGATAAATTATATAAATATTTATCATTATTAAGTTTTATTATGCAAATAAATATAAAATAATAATTACTTTATTGATTTTCCTTAATGTCACTATTACACTCTAAAAATGTTTTTCAAAATTAAAAATTTATTCATTTTTGTTGGAATCTCATTCAATTACCTTCTATTTATATATTTGAGTTTTTTACCTTTTCACTTTTTTTAAAATTGTTTCACGCTTTTATATTCTTTACTTCTATTCTATAAGTATTACTAACTGTGTCTTCAATTCTTATATCTATCTCTTCTTTCATTTCTTTTATACATCTTTTCCAATACATATGTTTCCTTCTGTCCTTCTTTGTTACTTTATCATTTTCTCTTCTTCTCCTCCTTCTCCATCATCATCTTTTAGACTATATATATCCTCTTTCTTCCATGACAGTTATATCTAAACATTAATCTATTTTCTTAAATGATTATATACATTCTTTAATCACCTTACTCTCTAAACAGAGATTCTAAGAGAGAGAGACAGACGCAGAACGAAATAGAAATAGCATCCTTCTACTTTTTTGTCCTTCTTCTAAGGAGAGGTAAGCACTTAGTAGAAAATGATGACTACTAGAGAACATTATTGGAATCGACTGTGTCACGACCCCCGTTCGGGGAGCACGCGACCGGCACAGACCGAAGGTGGGACCCCCTGTCTGTAAGCCTACTATCTTTGAACTTAACTAATCATGCATGAATCAGATATCAATATGAAAACTATAATTCTTACAAATCATAAATAAACCTTTATATACGTGCATGATCCTGCCTCTAGACTAATGGAACTGACATCTAGATTATTACAATAACATTTAGAAAATACAAATCATACTAACACCCACATGAACAAAAATGCAGGTCTTGGTAGTCGAATCATTGCTTAGGCGAGGCTTGTCACTTGTCCTAAACCTGTCTGAAAAATGTTAACAACGAGGGGTGAGTCATACGACTCAGTGAGAGACTAACCCATCCTAGGCGTAGTAGCGGGCACCACTACGACAGGGGAAGGGTGACAATCACAATTCACATGCAAACTATATTAAAACAATCACATATCAGCATATCATAGATATAACTTTCACCTCATTCACAAATACACATGGTACAATTCTTATACATCCATCTTGAAACATAATTGCCAACAATGCACAAGTCTCCAATCACACAATGGAGATTTCAACCCAGAACTATTACTGTTACAACGCAATCAACCACATCATATCCCAATTCAGTCCAAACAAATTCAATCTTAATCAATTCCTCACAATTCATGGGCGGGAGTGTTGGCCACATAGATTTAACTTCTTGAACACTTTAGTACGAAATAAGAAGAGAGTTTTAAAAGCATTGTTTTAAAGAAACGACTTCAGGCTTTACACTCGTTGTTTAATACAGTACCCAGAGGTTTATTCAGTCATGCAAAAATATTTAAGGAAAAATAATGTAAAGTATAGTTAAATAAGTTTCAATAAAGGGAAAAGGGTTGGAAAAATACCTCCGGGTTTTAAATAAAACAAGTTTTAAAATTTTGTTTGAAACTCAAAAAAATAAACATTTGGGAAATACTCATACTACCTTAAGGAAATTACGTTGAATAGAGGTAGTCCTTGAAAATCTTGTATCTTAACTTTAAACATGGAAATTATATAAATTTTCATCTTGTAAAGTTTTCTAATGAAAATGAGTACTTACTTTCGAAATCACTATATGACCAACATCCCCTTATCATATCTAAACTTATTATATCAATAAGGGGAAAACATGGTTCAGACTCTCTACTTCTCATGCTCCCCCTTCATATCAAACAAATGACCCTCTTGCATAAGGATCCAAACCAAACATACAAATTATTGTTTGAGCCCACACGTTTGCTACCCACCAGGCCACATGGTAGTCACAACACGATGTCTCAAACTTGGCCATTCAACAAGGCCAAGCACATGGTTCAACCTAGTTACTTCCCATGACCTGCGTACCTTGCCATATTTAAAGGTCGGGTACATGGTTCACTCTCGGTCCTTCCCAAGTCTTTCATCCCTTTTCATATGCACACACATCCATAAGGTCGGACACATGGTTCATCCATGATACTTCCCATGTCCTTCATCCCTTTACAATCATATTCTCAATCATAAAAGTAAAGTCAATGGGGTCCACACCCAAACTCATTCAAATTCCAATCATAATGACAAACAAGCTTCATTGGCCAATTCATAAAGGTTCACATCATAAAACCACAATTCAATTATAAGTCAATTCATATCCATACATAGCTCATATCAAGGGTCTATATACCGCATTAGCTCAGTCACATTAATTCTCATTTACCATAATCATCTTACTCTAGATCAAGTCTCATGACCAATCAAATTCATTCACAATCCATAATTTACATTCACATACAATCATATACAAATCGACCAAATTCTCATATCATATAATTCATATATTTCAAACATCCCATCAATGGCTAAGATAAGAAAGTCCCTCACCTTGGCCGCTTCACTTAGCATTCCCTTTGAGCATTCTCGTCTCCAAGGAAGTACTTGAACCCTATCACATACAACCAATTCAATCCATATAAAATTTCATACAATTTCCTAGTTTCTCTACTTATGACTTGCACTTATCCAAACACCCAAGTTCACTTACTTAGTCTATGGTCATCATTTGGTATTCTCTTTTAGTTCAACTCAACTAATGCATAAATAAACAAGTTTACAAACTTGTTCACTCTCCAACCTCCATCAATGGAGAATTTGCCAAATATGAAAAGTTCTCATGTTCACCAAATGTTCACATATCATTATTCCAATTATTGGGCATTCTTACGAATCATTTAGAATACCTAAATAATTCATTTGAAGTCCATACATGCCATCAAGTTTAAGAAAATTTATAAATTTCATAAATTTTGCCAAAATTCGTAGGTTAGAAACCCTAGGGTAGAAATCTCCATAGAACTCAATATTTGGGTGATCTCTATGTTCAAAAATGATCCTAAGGTGATATATTATTGATAGGTAACTCATTCCCATCAAGAAACCTATGATTTAAGAGGTGAAAACAAGATTTTGATGCTTACCTTTGGGGAAGTCCGAATTTGGAAATCCATGGAGGTTGCCCAAGCTTGTTAATGCTTAACAATGGTGGAGGGAGCTTGATGAGGCATGGAATTGGTGAGAGGAAGCAAGAAATATGGTGGAAAGTGAAGGATTTATCCACTTGTTGCTTGCCCTAAGAGAGAAAATGTGAAGAAGAGATAAAGGGAATGAAGAGTAGCGTGGTTCTTGCTGAAAGGAGAAAAATATGCTCACTTAAGTAGGGTTTGGAATTTAAGGGTAATTTGGACATTTGACAACTTTTGGGGTATGGTAAAATAAATTTTTGATGAGACTTTCTTATTTAGATTTATTTTTGGGTAAGAATAGCAAAATTTAGAAATTTTTGGGTAATCATAGGCCTATTAAAAATATCTGTCACTGAGGCTTTAGCAGATGAGAATTTTCTACCCAGTACAATTTTTATTTTTGAAAAATTCTCAAATTTAAACTATAAGCTCGAAATAATTCATATGATTCATATTTAACCCAATTTATATTTTTTCTATTTGAATTTATTATTTATTTTAATTTCTTAAATTCTCAAATCTAAAGCAATTAAAATCTTAATAATAACCCAAAAAATCTTATTTCATTCAAAAAAATTATTTTTATTTTATTTAGTCAAAATGTCCAATCTCAACATCAAAATTCTATCAATTTCATATTATTCCATAATTTCTTAATTATGATTATATATATATATATATATATATATATATATATACATATTTCTATTTATTTACTTGTTTATATATTATTTATTTGTTTTTTTTACATTCCAACTCCAAATGATGACCATTCTAAGTCTTACTATATATTTGACTTGATTTCAAAAATACCCCTCGGGTATTATAGACTGGCTCATAACTATCAGTGCCAGAAGCCTCAGAACTATCACTGCCAAGAGCTGGAGGTTGATTCTCAAAACTATTAGTGCGAGGAGCTTGAGGTTGATTATAAGAAGTTTCAATAGTATCAGTCTCAGAACTATCAATGCAAAGAGCTTAAGGTTAATTATCAGAAGTCTCGTTAGCATTAACAGAAGGTTGGCTTTCTAACCATACTTCACACCAAAATATCAAATATTTAGCAAGAAAAACACCAACTCCACATCCCCAAATTATTTTATAAATATTTTTTTTTTCAGTATAAAGAGAAGAAACGTGAGCTCTAGAAACATTGTTACTAGAGCTTCACATTTTATTAAAAGTTTTAACGAAAATCCTATAAAAAAGATGTATAGGATATAAATAGCATGTGCTACTACAATGTATAAATCTATGTTATATGTGGCATTTTTGTGTTCAATGAAATAGTATTCTACAAAACATGTAGTTAACCAACCTAAACTTTCAAAGCTATTTCTTGAAAATTTATATACATATATATATATATACACCAAGTGTAGATGGTTGCTCTAGTTCTTACATAATAAAAGAAGATATAGAAAGAAAATGAACTATATAGAATACTATGCTATATTCTATATAGTTCATTTTCTAAATCTTTTTTATTATGTAAGATATATACACCAAGTGTAGATGGTTGCTCTAGTTCTTACGTAATAAAAAAAGATATAGAAAGAAAATGAACTATATAGAATACTATGCTATATTCTATATAGTTCATTTTCTAAATCTTTTTTATTATGTAAGAACTAGAGCAACCATCTACACTTGGTGTAGATATATATATGATTTAAATAAATATCTTTGAAATTTTAGGTTGCTTAGTTACATTTCTTGTAGGATACTACTTCACTGAACACGAAAAAAGCTATAGATAACATAGATACCTACATTTTAGTAACACATAGTGTTTTAATCCTATATATCTTTTTTATAGGATTTTCGTTGAAACTTTTAATAAACTATTAAGCTTTAGTAACAATATTTCTAGAGCTCACGTTTCATCACTTTTTATACTGGAAAAAAATCATTTATAAAATAATTTGGGAATGCGGAGTTGGCGTTTTTCTTGCAAAATACTTGATATGTTGGTGTGAAGTATGGTTAGAAAACCAACATTCTGCTAATACTAATAAGACTTCTGAGAATCAATCTCCTCCTTGTACTGGTAGGAATCTTGTCACGACCCCCTATCGGACGTCCGTGACCGACACGGGAGGTAGGATTTCTCCTATCCCGTAAGCCTCTAATCCATGATTGACACTTTTATGTATGCATAACTACCCGTTTCTAATACAAACAATATAGAGTATATATGGTCATCCCTAACCGGTGACCTAAGTAGCACGCAATCCACGGCTCGCTCAACGCCGCTTCAGTCTATACATATACACATAGTCAATCACACGTACATATAATATACATATTGATCACGCGCTTCAGGGCGGATGATCTATACTATTCACATGCAGAATTCCTGTGTACAGTCAAGTATATATATTCAATCACACACCTGCATATAATTTACATATTGATCACGCGCCTCAATGCGTGTGACCTATCCTATTCACATGCGGAAGCTGTATTTTCATACCATCAAGTATTCAGTCACACATATATATAAATTTACATATTGACCACACGCTCAGTGCGTGTGATCTATCCTATTCACATGCGGAAGTCACATCATATATATATACACACATGATATTCAGTATATCATAACCTATATTCCCAACCACAAGACCAATATTTAATCTGTATGAAGCCGACAATTCTAGAGTGTGACATATACATATATGCATATAGCAACTGTACAAAACAATGCTATACCAAAAGAATCATATATATATACATCCTGACCAAATACATATATCAATACTACCCACGCGAACAATGCGTGCGGTCTCTAAGTTTGTCCGCCTCCCTGAGATGAAGTGGAAGCGCTCCCGATGCCTATACCACCTGTGTCTGTAACATGTAACATTGGGATGAGTCAAACAGACTCAGTGAGAGGCTTTCCCATCCCTGGTGTAGTAGCGGGTACTACTACAATTGGGGAAGAGGAGCCAATCACAAACACATACGCATATAACGGGTTTAAATTTTCATATATTAGGTGGTCAGGCGATTAACATATATCATATTCACAATAAAGAATTTAAAGCATGGATTTACATACACTTAAATTCACACATACATCATATCATGATTTAACATATAATTCCATGTGGTCACCCGTATTCAATTAACCGTAATCATAAACTGGCCCGAAGGCAATATCTCTGTTAGGAGAGAATCTGGCCCGAAGGCAATATCTCCGTTAGGAGAGAATCTGGCCCAAAGGCAATATCTCACGTGAGCAATATGGGAACCTAGTTGATCATTCTAGGAACCCCTGGTCTCAAGACTATACTTGGAACAATACTTTGACCCCAAGACTTCACTTGGAGCATAGCCGACGACTCATCTGACCTCGATTTACCCAAGGCAATAGCCACAAAGTGGTGCACTCAAATACTTGTATCTCTATGAGTTTGACTCAAGACAAGGGACTCAATCTACTCGGACCACCCGTGATAGACTCGGTTCCCGCGTTGTACCATAAATGACCTCTATGGACCACTACTTGTTCATTTTACTTCTTCTTAGGCAATAGATTTCCAAGTGGTTTCTAATTCGGACTCTTGATTCAGAACAAAGCCACCTAGGTCTATTCTCTTTAAGGACTTACATACAAAACCACCCTTTCAGATAATAATCAATGAGGTTTGTCTCTAGTACCACAAGACCCTCACAAATCAAATAGACTCGATCCTACCCCTGATATCGTATAGGTCCCGAGGACCTTCTTTCCATATAAGGCTCTTTGAGCCACCATTGCTTTTACAGTTCACATATACACATACAGCACGTTAACACATATATTACAATTTAGGAACAACAATAGCATGTTATCTAACATGTAATTCCTACAAATAGGCAAGAAGGCAAACCATATATCCATATTCGCAGTCAACCCTATAGGGCAAGGATAGGAAAGCCCCTCACCTGGTTGGCCCCTCGGATCGGCTCTCGGTGTGCCCGAAGGTCCACTCACTTTATGGTGCCCTATACACATATACTTGAGAGATTCAGAAGCTTGAAAATTCAACCACTATCATGTACATGCAACGCTAGTGCTCATGTTCTCTCTAATTAATTCCACAGACTAGTTGTTGGCTTGGAAATGCCCTCAACTAGTTTTAGGACACCTAGCATGCTTCTAATCGTGTCCAATCTTTTCTTAATCACACTATTCGGAAACGTTGAATTTGGGAATGCAAGGTTACCCCATTTCCACCTCTATGTGTCCATGCGAAGTTTCCATTGCGCAAATCTTGAATTTATGGCTTAAGAGAGTCATAAATCCTATTTGTCTAAGACTTCCATTTACTAAAATAACTTTCAATACTTTACCTACGCATGAATACACATATCCGGATACGCGTAAAATTAGGAAAGTGTCTCTTTTTCCCCGAATCGGGTTCCGGGTGAGACGGGAATTACTTGGGTTTTACTCCCTCGTACATTCCAATAATTTTTAACAATTATATAATTATCATTCAACCTTTCAATGCATCCCAAATCATTCCACAACACCCTTAAACCATAACAACCACATTTTCCTACACTTTTTCCAACCCGGATAAATTCCATCAATTTGGTTCCGGTACCTAAGCTTCCAACTCACTTCCTAACATGCATATACTTCAGTTTAGGACCCAGAACACTTAGATTGAATCAATTGGGGTCTTTCCAAAAATCCCTAAAATTGATAAAATTGGGGTTTGAGAGTTTCAGGACTTCTCACCTCGATTCAATCGGTTAGAAGGACGATATGGAGTAGAGGAGACTCCCAGCTACCTTCCCCGGTGAAGAGATGGCGTTTTCCGTCCAGTTTTCCGGCGAGAAAGCTTTCTCCCTCTTGTTTCTCTCTCTAGCCCGAACTCTCTCTCTCTAGCACAACGAAGGCGACTATGGCTCCGGTGGACGAGACTCCGGCCACCACCGTGCTCAGCCCGTGCGTCCGGCCACCTTCCCGTCGAGCTTCCTCCAGCAATGCCCAGCCTCTCTCTCCCTCTCGTGCGTTTTCTTTCCTCCGCCTCTCCCTCACGCGTTGGCCCTCTCCACTCACGGTTCCTCTTTTCTTTCTTTTCCTTAATTCTTTCTTATCACACACACACACACACACATATATATATATATATATTAAATTAATATATATGTATATATCACTTAAAAAAACAATCTGGTTCCTTTTCTCTCTTTTTATATATATATATGTATATTTATATAATTAAAATATATGTGTATTCCTATCAGAAAAGAAAATCTGATGTCATAATAAAATAAAAAAATATTTTTCACTCTTACATTAATTAATTTAATTTAATTTCCGATGCTAGTTAAAAATATTCCCGGGTAATACAATCTTCCCCCCTTAAGAAATTCGGTCCTTGAATTTCAAACAAACTACTAACCTTAGTCTCGAAATAGATGAGGATACGTCCTGCGCATTTCACCCTCGACCTCCCATGTAACCTCTTCGGTGGAGTGGTTTCTCCACAGAACTTTAACCAATGGAATCTCTTTCGTTCTGAGTTTCTTCAACTGCCGATCTAAGATTTCCACTGGCTCCTCTTCATAGTCATATTTTCGGTTAGTTGCACGTCTTGCGATTGGATCACGTGCGAGGGATCGGGAAGGTACTTCCGAAGCATTGAAACATGAAAGACAAGGTGTACCCCATCCAATTCCGTAGGCAATTCCAACCGATACGCTACATTCCCAACTCGTTCTAAGATTTCAAACGGTCCGATATACCGAGGACTCAACTTCCCCTTCTTACCGAACCGCATCACGCCTCTCATCGGTGATATTCTCAAGGACACCTGATCGCCAACGGCAAACTCCAGTTCCCTCCTTCGATTGTCTGCATAAGACTTTTGCCTACTCTGAGCCATCAGCAATCTCTCCCTTATACACTTTACTTTCTGCAAGGCATCTTGTAGCAATTCCGGGCCGACTATGCTAGCTTCTCCGACCTCGAACCACCCAATCGGGGATCTGCATCTACGGCCGTATAGAGCCTCGAAAGGTGCCATTTGGATACTTGCTTGATAACTGTTATTGTACGCAAACTCAGCCAAGGGTAAATACAGTTCCCAACTTCCGCCGAAATCCATAATACACGCCCGAAGCATGTCCTCAAGAATCTGAATGGTTCTTCTTGAGCGCCCGTCGGTCTGTGGGTGGAACGCAGTACTCAGATCAACTCTAGTTCCCAACACTTCCTGCAATGACTTCCAAAACCTGGAAGTGAACTGTGGACCTCTATCAGATATTATGGACACTGGCACACCGTGCAATCTAACGATTTCTAATAGGTAAATCTGTGCATATTGACTCACTCCGTAAGTGGTCTTAACTGGCAGAAAGTGTGCGAACTTAGTCATGCGGTCCACTATTACCCAAACCGAATCAAATCCCCGTTGTGATCTTGGCAACCCTGTTACAAAGTCCATCGTTATCCCCTCCCATTTCCACTCAGGTATCTCTATCTGTTGTAATGTTCCGGCGGGTTTCTGGTGTTCAACCTTGACTTGCTGACACACTAAACACATGGCTACATAGTTTGCGACATCCTTTTTCATGTCATTCCACAAATACAACTGTTTCAGGTCATGATACATTTTATTAGCTCCCGGATGGATTGTATATGTTGTTCGATGTGCTTCTTCAAGGATTCTTTCTTTCAAGTTATCAACCATGGGGACACACAACCGTCCCTCCAACCGAAGTATCCCAAAATCATCTATAGAGAATCGAACGTCATCCCCTTTCCCTTTAGTTACGGTATCCCTGATTTGCTTGAGGTCGGTATCTTCCTCTTGTCTAGCCTTCACCTCTTCTACCAAAGAGGACTTAGCTTGCAAATGGGCTAAAAGTGAGTTAGAACTTCCAATCTCAAACTGATTTCCAGTTTGCTCTATCTCGTGTAGTTCTCTAATCAACGGTCTTCTTCCTTCACTTATATGAGCAAGACTGCCCATGGATTTCTGACTCAGAGCATCGGCTACCACATTAGCCTTTCCTGGATGATACAAGATCGTGCAGTCGTAGTCTTTCAACAACTCTAACCATCGACGTTGTCTCAAGTTCAAGTCTTTCTGCTCGAAAATGTATTTGAGGCTTTTGTGGTCTGTATAAATTTCACAAGTCTCACCATATAAGTAGTGTCTCCATATTTTCAGAGCGAATACTACAGCCGCCATTTCGAGGTCATAAGTCGGGTAGTTCTTCTTATGCTTCCTCAGTTGTCGCGATGCATACGCAATCACCTTGCCGTGCTGCATCAAGACACACCCTAACCCGATCCTCGACGCATCACAGTATACCACATACCGTCCTGTGCCTTTAGGTAATGTTAGCACCGGAGCGATAGTGAGACTGTCTTTCAGCTTCTAAAAACTCTGCTCACACTTGTCATCCCATACAAACTTCATCCTTCCTGAGTCAACTTAGTCATAGGTGCAGCAACCTTAGAGAAGTCCTACACAACTCTCCTATAATATCCAGCCAAACCTAGAAAACTGCGAATTTCTATGACTGAGGTAGGCTGAGACCAATTCTTCACTGCCTCCACCTTGCTCGGATCAACGTGGATTCCTTTTGAAGATACCACGTGACCGAGAAATGCAACCTTATCAAGCCAAAACTCGCATTTTGAAAACTTAGCATACAATTTCTCCTCTCTCAGCCTCTGTAATGCTAGTCTCAAATGCTCTGCATGTTCCTCAGCATTCTTGGGATAAACTAGAATGTCATTTATGAATACAATGACAAACTAGTCTAGAAATGGCTTGAAACCCAATTTATCATGTCCATAAAAGCTGCTGGTGCATTGGTTAGCCCGAACGACATGACTAGAAACTCATAATGGCCGTATCGGGTTCGAAAAGCAGTCTTGGGCACATCTTCTTTTCTAATCTTTAGCTGATGATGCCCTGATCGCCGATCGATCTTCGAAAACCTCTTAGCACCTTGCAACTGGTCGAACAGATCATCGATTCTTGGAAGTGGGTATTGATTGCGGACCGTTACCTTATCCAACTTTCGGTAATCGATGCCCAATGTTAAAGTTCCATCCTTCTTCTTCACGAATAGAACTAGTGCACCACAAGGTGAAAAACTAGGTCTGGTGAAACCCTTATCAAATAATTCCTATAACTGCGTGTGTAGCTCCTTCAACTCACTTAGATCCTGTATTCCTACTTGGAATATTTGATCCGTTAACTCCAGCATGAACCTTTCTGGACATGCTCTACTCCCCTTGACCAAACGGGATCCGCTTCCACGGTTTGACTCTTTCCTTTCTAACGGTGCGGCATATGTTCACGAACATATACCACCTCTTGCAAGTGTGTCACCCGTTGGGTTCCAATCGCCCCCAACGGTAACATACCTGTTTTATCATTTGGCTCGCATCCCCCGATGCTCGCCCGACTCCGTTCCTGTATTCACTCTCTTCTTTTCATTTTGCACCTACGTGGTACTCTTTCTTCGAGTATTTCTCAATACTCGTTATTCACTACATTCTTCTTCTCGATTAATCGCCCTTACGGTTAATTTTTCCTTTATGGTACCCCTATGGCCATTTATACGTTTGGTTTGTCCACTCAGTCTCCACCCATACACGGGCTTCAGATTAACGGATTTACGGTTCACCAACCTGTGGAGCTAGCTTACCTAGCTATGTCCACTACGATCTGTGTAATATACATGCACTTACGGTAGTAGTTGGTTCTCCACCTCCTACTTGACTCTCATCCTATGGGGTCCTATAGGCTTCTGCTCTTCCCCCCTTATGGGACTACTTATCCCCGTATACTTTCTCTCCCATCGGGCTTCCATGAGTGCCTTTGGGGTTTATCTCTCGCTTTATCTCGTTCGAGAGCTATCTATCGCAATAGCACTCACTTTCTTATCTCTGGACGGTACCCGAAGGTCTACGCCCGTTTCCACTTCTAGACCTGCTCCGGTCTAATACTTTCAGGTCCATTATCACCATACGGCCCCTTAGTTGGTAACCCTTGGGTTTACCTGTATACTTCCTTGGCACTTTAGCACTCTCTAGTGCTTTTCGATGTCCACTTAACTTTAATCACTCCAAGCGAGTGATTTCTCAATTACACCTACCGTCCTTATACAGCTTACCTGTAAAAGGATTGTTGTTTGGTAGGGTATTGGTCACATGAGTTAGTCTTCTTAGGCACCCTGTGGGTTTTGAAATTAATTCAAATTTATTTCTTAGAAAGTGACGCCTAAGGTTTTCGTAAATGGTTAGGGTTTAACCAATTGGAATGACACAAATTGAGAAAGAGTTTTCATGAAAATTTGCCTTCCAATGGTTATCCCTTGTATTTTCGAGAAAAATTTTAGGGTCTTTCAGAAGCTCTCATCCGGAAAGACCAAAAAGACTTTTACAGAAAAATTATGTGATCAATATCCCACTCTTTGTGCTCTTCCTTAAGCACCCAAGAGAGTTTGGTTGGGCTTAATCCCTTCCTTTCCCCCTTGTTTGCTTAAGGAACTAGTAGTTCATGGATGAGCGCAGGGTTGGACTAGGCTCCTTCCCTGTGCCTTACCATTTACTCTATTTCCGGCTCGGCATATGGTCACGCCCTACATGTTTACATATGCCTCTACTTCTTAACATCTATTTCTACGGCATGTGGTTCGGCACTTTTCCCTTCCACATACCGTATCCTGATTTTCCAGTCCGTAGATTTCTACTTCTACACTGTGGCATACACCACCCCTTTTTTGTTTACTTTACAAACCATTTCTAGCCTAGACTACCATTCATGGTACTATTCTACTTGCATTCTCTACTATGGTCAAATAACTCGTGCCTATACCATAGCACACAATGCGCGCTAACAGAGCAGACGCATCGTCTCTTTTAACAACTGCAAAACAATTACACATTGTAGCGCATTCCTGCCTACAATGCAACCAAATGTGTCTGTGTCTACGTAGCATCCTTCATGGATGTCTCCTTTCCCTATTATGGCGTGCTAAGGTTCCTAGGGTCACTACCACCCCACTTTATGCCTTAGTGCATCGCTGTACCGCACAAGAACGTCACCTAATAAGAGTTTTCATAATCCATCATAGATTAAGAAAGAAATGAAAGAAAGGCTGACACAATTTTCCTGGGTACTTCCACAGGTGCCTTTTTACTCCCACGTTGTGCCCGGGTACACAAAGAGGGGTAAACCGACACCCGATCATACCTATGGCTTCATACAGTTTAAAGAAAACCTGCCTTTGATACCAAGTTTGTCACGACCCCCTATCGGATGTCCGTGACCGGCACGGGAGGTAGGATTTCTCCTATCCCGTAAGCCTCTAATCCCTGATTGACACTTTTATGTATGCATAACTACCCGTTTCTAATACAAACAATATAGAGTATATATGGTCATCCCTAACCGGTGACCTAAGTAGCACGCAATCCACGGCTCGCTGAATGCCGCTTCAGTCTATACATATACACATAGTCAATCTCACGTACATATAATATACATATTGATCACGTGCTTCAGGGCGGGTGATCTATCCTATTCACATGCAGAATTCCTGTGTACAGTCAAGTATATATATTCAATCACACACCTGCATATAATTTACATATTGATCACGCGCCTCAATGCGTGTGACCTATCCTATTCACATGCGGAAGCTGTATTTTCATACCATCAAGTATTCAGTCACACATATATATAAATTTACATATTGACCACACGCTCAGTGTGTGTGATCTATCCTATTCACATGCGGAAGTCACATTCATATATATATATATACACATGATATTCAGCATATCATAACCAATATTCCCAACCACAAGACTAATCTTTAATCTGTATGAAGCCGACAGTTCTAGAGTGTGACATATACATATATGCATATAGCAACTGTACAAAACAATGCTATACCAAAAGAATCATATACATATACATCTTGACCAAATACATATATCAATACTACCCACGCGAACAATGCGTGCGGTCTCTAAGTCTGTCCGCCTCCCTGAGATGAAGTGGAAGCGCTCCCGATGCCTATACCACCTGTGTCGGTAACATGTAACATTGGGGTGAGTCAAACAGACTCAGTGAGAGGCTTTCCCATCCCTGGTGTAGTAGCGGGTACTACTACAACTGGGGAAGAGGAGCCAATCACAAACACATACGCATATAACAGGTTTAAATTTTCATATATTAGGTGGTCAGGCAATTAATATATATCATATTCACAATAAAGAATTTAAAGCATGGATTTACATACATTTAAATCCACACATACATCATATCATGATTTAACATATAATTCCATGTGGTCACCCGTATTCAATTAACCGTAATCATAAACTGGCCCGAAGGCAATATCTCCGTTAGGAGAGAATCTGGCCCGAAGGCAATATCTCACGTGAGCAATATGGGAACCTAGTTGATCATTCTAGGAACCCCTGGTCCCAAGACTATACTTGGAACAATAGTCTGACCCCAAGACTTCACTTGGAGCATAGCCGGCGACTCATCTGACCTCGGTTTACCCAAGGCAATAGCCACATATATTTTGTGATAGGAATACACATATATTTTATATATATGTATATATATATATATATATATATATATATATATATATATATATGTATATATGTATATTTATATAATTAAAATATATGTGTATTCCTATCACAAAAGAAAATCTGATGTCATAATAAAATAAAAAAATATTTTCCACTCTTACATTAATTAATTTAATTTAATTTCCGATGCTAGTTAAAAATATTCCTGGGTATTACAAATCTTATGACATATTCAACTATTGAAAGTTCTGAGAATCAACCATTGACCTCTAACTCTTGGCACTGCTAGTTCTGAGAATGAAAGTAGTGAGAATCCTCAAGGTTAACTTGGAAGGGTAGAGCCATTTGCAGTGTCTTTAGGGTTTAGGGTTTAGGGTTTAGGAGAAGGGAATGACGCACTATGTGTTTAATGTTTTGGATGTACTCCCTCTTATACAGGATTAGACATTTTCTCATCCACCCTCACATTTCTGTCAAATTATTTATGTTTTTTATTTTTCAGAGTTGCTTATGAATTTAATTTTCATTTTAATAACTGTAATTTTGTTTTTAATTTTCACTAGTAGCATTTGTTGAGAATTGCATTTTGGGGACCAAAATTTTTGTCATTTAGTGATAATGTGAATAGAAATTGTAATTGTCAATTAGAATGGAGTAATTGTGTTAGTGTGCAAAAATTTATAAATTATTTGTATGTTTTTAGTTATCCAATATTATTTTATTTATCTCTTCCATTATGTTTAATGATTTTGTGCTTCACAATTAGAGAAAATGTTTCCAAATGAACATTAATACAACAAAAATTTAGTTTCTTTTTCAAAAAGCTTTCTACATATTTTATTTTAATTAAATTTATAATAAATATGTAATGAAGCCATGAGTCCCTTACTTTGTGTCATTTTTTAATTTTCATTGGTCTTTAAATTAGTTTTTAAAAAAATTATTAGCATAATTTTTTAAATTTAAAAATACACAAGATCATTCGTATAGCATTGAACTTAATGGAATATATACTCTCTTCCTTCCATGCAAGGAATGTTGAGCGCCAAACAGAAAGGCCCCCATCCGTTGGATTAGGATTTCTCTTCATCCTACGCTCATAACGGAAGCCACTGTAAAAACACGCCGATTTTCAAAAAGAAAACAAAAGGATGAAAGGAGGAATCATAGGAGGTTTTCGTCCCATAAAGCAAGATCCGGTGAACAGTGTGAAGTGCTCACTTAAGACCTGTTAGATGAAATTGTTACAGACATAAATCTCAATTTTTATTTAACAGTCTGTATGATGTACTTTATACACTTTACACTTTCTGGACCTCACTAGATTCAATTTTCACAAAGCACAAGCAGACAAAAACTCTCTCAAGCCACACCACCATGTGATATGCCAATTTGTAAAAGACAAGACACAAAATAGTTATATTCCTGAATTGTCGGTAAAAAATTGTAGAAAAAGTGAAAAATGGAAATAAGGCCTAAAAGTTCTATGGTTTTAACATAGAAAGGAGTGTAATTTAATTCTATTAATTTTTTGTTTTCAATTAATTTTTTACATATTTTATTATAATGAAGGTGGAGACAAAGATACTTTAAGATTAAAAAAAGAAAAAGAAAAGGAAGGGCACCATAGGTCAGAGAAGGCTCAAAACAAAATAACAAAATGATCAAACAATTAACCACCCGAAAACTAGACAGAATACATAAGCAGATCTTTTTTCAGAAGAGAGACAAGACTGGGAGGAATCTCGTTCAGCAGCAAAAATCCTTTATCACAGGAGAGGCCATACTTTGCCAAGCTGTCAGCACAAGAATTCGAGAATGGATCTTATGCTGTACAGCATAGAAAAGTAATGAGAGAGAGTGACACATAAATAGGTCCCACACATAAGTGTGACCCATATGTGAGACCCATAATGTGTCACCCTCTCTCCTTACTTTTTTATGTTGTACAGCATAGGATCCATTCTCCAAGTGTAATATCCGAGATATTAATTTTTATTATTATCATTATTATTAATTTATTTTTCTTTGGAAAAGAAAAATAAATTAAATTAAAAATTTGAAATAAAAGGAAGAAGGGAAAAATAGGGGATATATATATAATTTTTCTAGGACCTAAAAGAAATGATGTTTAAAGGAGTGGGAGAAAAAGGGGAATTACACACAAAAAAAATTTATTTATTATTAATGTTAAAATTGAGGCCAAACCGTGACCAGCCAACATACAAATCAGAACAAAAAAAGAAAAAGAAATAGAAAGCAGTAGCAAAACGCATGGGGCAGAAGCACGCACGAGAAGAAGCACGGAAGGAAGGGGAGCCACGGGGAGAACGGCACCGGCCGTATTCTCGCCGGAGAAGGTGACCGGAGTCTTCTCTCAACACTCACTAGCGTTCTAGCCGATTGATTCAAAGTGAGAAAGCCCCAATCCTCCAAAACCCCAATTTCTTCAATTTTGGGTATTTTGCAAATTCTTAAATTTCTTCCAATCGGGGCATTCCGGGGTTAAATTTAAGCTTAGTGGGTATTATTGAAAGCTTAGTGAGGTTCAGAATCGAAGTGAAACCATAGGATTTGACCGGGTATGAAAATCATGGAAATTGGGTTAGGAAATTGCTCTAAAATTCAAAATTGATAGTTTGATGCATGATTAGGCTTAGATTGGAGTAGTATAAGTGTTGTAATTGCTGGAAATAGACAAGGGAATAAAGCCCGAGTATTTACCGTCTCAACCGGAACCCAATACGGTGAAAAAGATGTGAAATACTAAGCCACCGTACAGTAAGGAGTTGTGCGGTGGGTTGGACACCTTGGTCTAGTCCGTGGTGGACACCTAACACCCGCTAAATTGGTTCCAAGGCTCTAATTATACCCAATTATATTTTTATATATAATTAAAGAGGTAGTAATTAAGCTTTTACTCGGCGAATAAGGGAGACGGTGGAATGAGTAAGCTAAAGCCTATTTTGAATAGTGAATATAATTCTTTTATTAGTTAAATACCCATATGATCACATGAAGGGAAATTTAGACAAGTGGGAATCTCTAACCTAAGCAATTAGAGGTTCTAAATGGCTCGAAAGTGTGAAAGTCGAATATGAGACATTCTGAACTTTCAGAAAGAGCAAATAAGACGACGTAACGAACTAAATAATTAGTTCTTGGAAAATATCTAGAGGGTGCATGAGCATTAGCATGACGCGTGCATGGTAGATGCTTAGTTACGCTTTCTAAATTGCTTAAGTACATGTGTATAGGGCACCACAGAGTGATTGGAGCTTCAGGCACTCTGAGGACTGATCAGGAGGGCCAACGAGGTGAGGGGCTCTCCAATCCCTGCCGCACAGGGTTGGATGACAACGTGCAAATGTGATTTGCCTTATTTTATGTAGTTATCATATGAAATGTCTATCTGAATGTATTTACGTTACGCGCATATGATTAGTGAGTAAACAGTGGACGTGCAAACTGTTTATATGTTCATTCTCAAGTGAATATGCAATATTGTGGCTCACCGAGCCTTATATGATACCGTGGGTAGGATTGAGTCAGAATTTCATATGTGAGGGTTCATTAATATTAGAAACCCATTTAAATTGATCATCGGGTAAAGGTTTTAACCGTATGGTACATTGAGGAAAATGAACCTAGGCTGTTAATTGTGAGCGAGAGGGTTGCATAATTGAAAAGGGGGAAAACTAGGCCTAACTAACAAAAACGTGTAATATTCAGTTAGTCACTAAGAGGGCATCTTTCAAGGTTAAATTGTTAGTTGAACTTGTTAGGTTAGTTCAGGTAGATCGAGTCGATTATCCTGGTCGGACAGAGAGGATTCAATTAACAGTAAACATGCCACTTAGTGGCCATTACCTTGGTTTAACCGAGGTCAGACATGTTGCCGGCTATTACTCTAAGCATGCCTTGGAGTCAGAAAGTTCCTAGTGTGATCAACCAGGTTCGTACATGAAATTGCCTTCGGGCCAATATTTCTCTTAGCGTAATGCGGGAGACAGAAAGTGAGTGCCTACGTGCACAAGTATATGTTAACTATGGAACCATGTGTCATATGTTTATGATTGATTTACATGCGGATTAATAAATATGTTAGAAGTATGAAATAGGATTTTAAATTGTGTATATGATTTACTGATTGCCTGATCATGTTAAAGATCATAATACGAATCTGTTTCATGCGCATGTGGTTGTGGTTGTTCCCTTCCCCCAACTGTAGTGGTACCCGCTGCTACGCCAGGGATGGGGGAGCTTCTCACTGAGTCTGTTCGACTCACCCCCTGTTTACATGTTTCAGATACAGGTGGTTCAGGAATCGGGAACGCGTCCACTTCTTCTCAAGGAGGCGGACAACTTTGAAGACCGCACGCTTTGTTGGCGTCGGTAGTTGTTTTGGTTATGTATATATGATGTGTATAAATATATATATATAACTTCCGCATGTGAATAGGATAGATCACACGCATTGAGGCGTGTGATCAATATGTAAATTATATGTATGTGTGGCTGAGTACCTGTTTGTGTGAAAATATGGCTTCCGCATGTGAATAGGATAGATCACACGCATTGAGGCGTGTGATCAATATGTAAACTATATGCAAATGTGTGATTGAATATATGTATGACTGTATACAGGACTTCTGCATGTGAATAGGATAGATCACCCGCCCTAAAGTGCGTGATCAATATGTATATTATATGTACGTGTTAATGAATATGTGTATATGTATAGACTGAAGCGGCGTTGAGCGAGCCGTGGATTGCAAACTACTTAGGTCACCAGAAGGGATGATCATTTATGTTATATATTGTATGTATTAGAAAAGGGTAGTTATGAACATATAAAAATGTCAATCAGGGATTAGAGGCTTGCGGGATAGGAGAAATCCTACCTCCCGTGCCGGTCACGGACGTCCGATAGGGGGTCGTGACACCAAGAATTCATGGCTCTAGCTACAAAAGACAACTTAACCACCCAAATCCTTTTAAGAAGCTCTCTTATACTTGAAATAGTAGGGTGCAGGTTAATATCTTGTGTGTTTATGTCCATCAATTGGTTCAAAACAAGCTTGGAATCACTTTTAAGGATGACCTTTTTAAACCCAGGTCCCACGCCATTTCAAGACCTTTTAAGAAGCTCTCTGGTGAATGGTTAAATGGTTTTATCATGAATTTAGGTGGAGACAGATATTTTCTGTTCATTTTTATGTATGAGTTGCAAAAATATCTTTATATGTTTTTTATTTATTTTTAATTTATAAAATTTTAAATTTATACGAGAGATTTTTTTAATAAGTGTTTCTATTCAGAACACTAACAAAATAATGACATTAAAAAAAATTTAATCGTAAACTTAAGATTAAATTGAAAAAATATATATCCTCATAAATTTAGACTTCATATAGCTATATTAAGATGTAGAGTTACGTTGCTCCCTTATTTTGATGTCACGTTTTTTTTTCACTAATTAAGTATCTATTTTGCAAATTACAATTAAAATAAAATATATGAAAAATTGTGTTTATTGGTTATTGTTTCTTTTCATTTTGTAGCTTCTGTATTGTAGCAGATTAGTTATGTATTTTACTTTTGCTTTATTAGCAATGCACGTGTCCTTCACGTGCTTCAGTTAGTAATTTAGAATTAGAATTTTTCTTTTATGGATTCTGTTATAGTTTTGCTTTTCTCTCTCTTTTTCTCCTCTCTCCTATTCATCTTTCTCCCAAACCACACACAATTTGAGTTAATAAAATTGAAACTAAAAAAAATCTGGATACTGACGTGTCTCTTTTCTTAAAAATATTTTTTTGCATTCTTGAAAAAAATATAATTTTTTCTTTCACTCTAACCAACATATTACAACTAGAAATATATTATTTTAATTCATTGATACTTATTACGAGATAGAAGTATGAAACTTAAATATTTTATTTTAATTTCAAAAACTATAATTTAAGTGGTCATATATATATATATATATATATATATATATAAATTATAAAATATTTTAACCAATATGAATGAAATTAAAATTTTAAGTTTTTTCTTATTTTTCAAATAAGACAAGCATTTAAAAAAAATGAAAAGTTAGCAAAACACTAGTTTAATATATATATATATATATATATATATATATATATATATATATATATATATATCACTTAAGCAGCTATGGAGGAAGGCGTTGGAAGAGAAACCAAGAAGTTATGGCGAATCTCCCCTCTGATTCGGTGAGATGATTTTCGAATCTCCCCACTGCAGCGTATCCTTTCATTCTCGTGTAACTTATATGTGGAAAGTGTAAAGTATATAAAATATAGATTTAGACCGTTAAATAAAAATAAAAATTCATATTTATACTCTAATAAGTAATAATCACTCATAATGTATATTTTATCAGATCTACACTTTAACAAATTCGATTCCCTTGCTTCTCTCTGAAGCTTGCCCTGCCATTTCCTTTTGTGTTCTGTCGTATTGCTCTCTCGTGACCCCTGCCTCACTTTTTACCACAACCCTTAGACGTGTGAAGCTCTCATTTGCACAATCTTTCTTATACTTTTTTTCCCAAATATTTTTATGATATGTTATACTTACAAATTTTTTTAGAAATTTATTTTGACTAATTTTTTACTTAAGAAGTCATTCTCATTTTTATTACATTCAACATTCACGTAACAAAATGTATCCCAATTGTTCAAGAGTTAGCCTTGGATGGTTCTTGATATAATATATTCAATTTATCATAAAAATAAATAAATAAATGGAGAAAGGTAAAAGTGTAAAATATGAAAAATTGATTGTGACTACACCTCCCTCTACCATACCCTTCCTCTGGGTCTGTGTCGTCATTCATGATTATCCTTTTGTTTCACCTTTGTAGTATGTATTACTCTGGGACATTACTATTAATCCCACCTTTTGGATAGTTTTGTCTATGCTCATGCATTTGTTAAAAAAATATTTTATATTTGAATTCTCATTAATTGTTTAAAATATTTAATAGGCAACGTCCAAAAGACTAAATAGTTGACATATTTGCAATTTTGAGGAAAAAATAGTATTTTTTTAAAGTTCAAGAACTAAATAATAGTTTGACCAATAATTCAAAGACTAAAAAGTAATTTGCTTCTTTTATTAATATAACATATCCTTTCTAAAAAAAAGATATGGTGATCATTAAGCAATGGAAATGTTAAGATGAATCATATTCATAAGAAAGCTAAAACACTGCATGACTTCTGGTGCATCTCTTAATACTTGTCTGACTGTTTTTACTTTTTAGTCTAATGTTAAGACTCATTCTAGTACCTTGTTGTATTGTACACATAAAGTTAGATTGTTTAGACACAAAATATGGAAGGCCATATAAATACAAGACAAGAAAATGGGTTGAAATAATAAAATATCTTCTTTCCAAGACCATAAAAGAAAAAGGAAAAAAAGGAATAAACAAAAAAACAAAATTGAACCAGACTGAGCATAATATTCTGTTGTAATTTTGGCTTTTCCCACACACCATCTCATGTATAAGAGAAGCTAGAAACAAAAGCTAGCTACTGTTCCAACGAGAACTGACAGCTACAAGGTCATTCTGAATAAAAAGATTACAAAAGCTGAGACAAGCATCATAAATTGACAGCTCATGGTGAGAGGCGTGGTGGGCTAGGGTATCTGCAACACAATTGCCTTCTTTATCCAACATGTATTTGGTGCATTGAATGAGGTTACTCCAGACAAGTTTTCTCCAGACCTTGAATGAGGTTACTATTTTTATGATATGTTATACTTTTAGAATTTTTTTTTAAAAAATAATTTTGACTAAACTTTTACTTAAAAAACTATTATTGTTTGAGGCAAAATACTATTTAGTCCCTAAATTGTTGGTCAAACTATTACTTAGTCCCCAAATTTGACAAAATACTATTTAGTCCCCGAATTTATAACTATGTCAACTATTTAGTCCTCAAAAACTTGACAAAAATACTATTTAATCACTGAATTTGTAACTCTGTCAACTATAACGGGTAACAGTCAGGATACTAAATAGTTGACAGAGTTGCAAATTCGATGATTAAATAGTATTTTTGCCAAGTTTGGGGACTAAATAGTTGATATAATTACAAATTTGAGAACTAAATAGTATTTTGTCAAATTCGGGGACTAAATAGTTGACATAGTTAAAAATTTCAGGGACTAAATAGTATTTTTGATAAATTCGAGGACTAAATAGTAATTTGACCAACAATTCAAGGACTAAATAGTATTTTGCCTCATTCTTGCTTTTATTATCATTCCCATTATATTCAATATTCATGTAATCAAACGTGTGTGGTTGATGAGTTTAGGGATGTTCAACGGATTGGATTGGATTGGATGAAACAATTTTTCCAACCAATCCAATTTGGATTGATGATGAAAACATCATCCAATCAATCCAGTAAAAATGCTTCATCCAATCCAGTCCAATCCAGATTAGATTGGATTGGATTGGTTGATCGGTTTTCTATGTAAAAAAAAATGGAAAACCACATATATTTTTTCAAGTCCCAAGTCCTAATATGAAGACTTAAAGACTATGTAATACCCCGGAAAATTTTGAGGATTAAAGAATGATTTATTTCGGGGTTAGGAATTTAAAACTTTAAAAAGAATATAAAAAAATATGAATGTTAAAAGAAACTGGAAAGGGAATTTTTTTTAAGATTGAAATACCCAAGAAAATTTTTCGAAGTTTAAAATAAAATAAAAGGGAAAGAAAAGAAGTAGAAAATAATTTTAGGATTTAATTCAGGAACTAAGAAATTGAAAACCTGAATTAAATAGGGAAGAGGGATAAAATTGGAATTTATTTTTCAACCTTACTTATTTATTATTATTATTTTTATATATTAGAAAATAAAAGAAAATAAAAAAAATTTAATTGGAAAGAGGAGGGATTAAATTAGGGATATTTTTCAAACCCTTCTTTAATATAATAAGTATTATTATTTAGTTAATGTATTATTTAATTATTTTTATTGATTTCAAAAAAAAATATTTTTATTATTATTATTATTATTATATATATATATATATATATATATATATATTAATTTAATTAATTAAGTTAAAAAGGGAGTGGGGAACCGTGAGAAAAAGGATAAGAAGAGGAAACAAATAAAAAGAAAGGATAGTAAAAGGGAAAGAGAGGGACACGAGTAAGAGAAGTAAACAGAGAAAGAAAGAAAGAAAAAGACGAAAAGGAGAGAAGAGAGAAGAAGAGGCGTGGAAGGAGAAGAAGAAGGAGAGTTGGGATTTTGCCGGAAAAGTGGCCGGAGAAGAGCTAGCCGACGCCGGGAAAAGTTACCGGAGCTCGGTTCAACATCTCCTACACCTTCCACCAATCGAATTAAAGGTTGGTAACCCCAATTTCATTCGAAACCCCCAATTTCTCCATTTTTAGGGATTTCTTCGATCCACCTTCGATTGGATTGTTTCGAGGGTAGATTGAGACCTAGAAATTGTTCTTGAACACTTAGTTGGGGTATGAATCAAGAATATATTCTCGGATTTGCTCAGATTCAAATTTGGAAGGATTTGGGGTTGAAATTATAATTATTTTCAAATTGGGGAAAATTGTTGATAATTAGGATTGAGCTTGGATTTGAGTAAATAGGCTTTGATTGGTATTATTAAAATTATATAGTTGGAATATTTGCTGAACAAGACCCGTGAAGAGCTGGCCCGAGGTTACTAAGGTTGAACCTTGACGTTAACGTACTGGGTCCATGCTCGGGTTGTCCAAATACACTTTAAGGGTGACGTTGAGAGTTTTAAATCTCCTCTCTTCGATCTTAAACACCCGAGGATAATTATGAATATTTATTAAGAATTATTTTAGGTACCTTATTGTTTCTCAAGGATGGAAACTTACGGAGCAATGAAGTCCAAATTCTAAAATGGTAATTTTATTCCTTCATATTTATTAGGAAGCCTTAAGTAGGATGAATTAGAGGTGTATTGAGGTTTAGAAACTAGATTTCTTAGAACCCGAGTAAAAATACAAGTTGAAACAAAATGCTTAGATCTTCCTAAAATTAGGATTCCTTCCAATCAAGTTAGAAAAGCTTCCTTAGATGTGAATACAAGTTAGATAGAGGTCTAATACTCAAATCCAAGTATGTGAAACACTCAAGTAGAGTGTTATATGCGAGTAAGTCAAGTGTCCGAGGAAGGATACACATAAGTCGGGATAGAGAAGTCCAATAAGACCAAGAGCTTGACTTTGTGGCAACCATGGACTACACATGACAGTAATGGAGAGATAAATAACAAGTTAAGCTAAGTAATAACCTTAATGAAGTAAATGTTGTTCTTATAGGAACACCGACACGCAGTAGAGTGCAACAGGAACTCCGAGGAGACTAAAGTTACAGGAGAAGATTGCTTGGAAGGTTGGCCAAGGTGAGGGTTCTTCCATCTCTACTCCTAGGGTTGTATGCTTATGTGGATTACATGAGTAAGTATATTCTCTGCTTGTCTGGTATGTGTTAGCTAGAGGTATAGAATGATAAAAGAATAAAGGAACTAGAAAATAGGTTGTGGAAAATGGCTTGGATAGTTAGACATAAGAATAGAGTGTAATTGTTTGCTATGATTGGTGTGTTACAAATCTAACTCATACACTCCGGAGGCATGATGAGTATTTTATTAAATCTTTTCCCACGACGGTGGCAAGAGTCTTTGTACAGAAGGACTGAGCTTTTATTTTGAAAACTCGTCACGACGGTGACTTAAATTATAATCATGCAAAAGGAGTTATTGGTGGGTTTCGGATTTGGTTATGCTAGCGATGTGAGACATCGACTAGAACAACGTCAGATGGCACTTGAGACCTCAGTTTTATTATCACCATGACGATCGTCATTGCCCTATCCTGGCAATAGGGTCAGAAAGGTTTTATATTGCTATGACAATAGCTTGAGGCTCAGAGAGTGCATCTGGACGGGTATATGAGTTATATCCTGTTAAGGATACTCGTCCATATTAACAAGGAGAAGAATTGTTGATCCTTCGGGAAAGATACAAAGAATCCTATTAATATGTGAGACTAAGGTAAGGAGACACGGGAGGAACCTACGAGTGAACCGTGAGCCTAACCTAGTAAAAGAGAAATCATCCTGTGGAGTTGGTCCAGGGTGTATCAGTGGCCATGCTTCGAGACGTCGTGTCGTGCCCGCCATGTGGCCTGGTTGGGTAATGGACGAGTGGGCTCAAGCTATTGCCCCGCAGAAAGGGGTCAGGACGTGCCACGTGGTGGCTACGTATCAGTTGTTTGATATATAGAGTTGATTGTGTTTGATTAATAGAATTGTCACGAGGTGACTAGTACCCAAGTGAATAAGTTAAGTATTGTTTGATTAACAGAATTGTTAGGAGGTGACCAATACCCAAGTGAATGGGTTAAGTATGCTTGGCCACGTGGTGGCCAGTAACCCGAGTGCACGGGTTCGAAGTAGAAAAGCCACGTAGTGGCTAGTAGATACCCTAGAGTAGGGGAGATTAAGTAGATGTATGTTATAGTATCTCTGTATATATACAAATTGTTTGTGTTTGCAAATAATTACTGATTGTGCAATGTAGTGGTGACGTACAGGATTACATCACCACAACGTCTTGTTTGATTCAAACATGCTGAACGTGAGAAGACCGGTAAGTAAAAGCCGGCACTATATGTTACATGTTTACTTGCTGATTGAAGACGTGGAAATAAACTGCTGCATGTCTACAATTATTAAATGCATGTGAGTGTTTGGTGAAATTTTTGTTGTTGTGTGATCACCAAGAATTTATGCTAATTAACAGTAACTGGTTGTTTTTGCATGTGGTTGTGTATGACTCCCAAACCCAGCGCTATAGTACCCACCTTGCGCCGGGGATGGGAGAGTCCTCACTGAGTCGCGTGGTTAAGACTCACACCTCATTTTTACTACACAGAGACAGGTTAAGTACAGGTGGAAGAAGTCTCGATGGAGCGAGGAACGAACAAAACTTTCCAAGACCCACAACTTGTTCATGTGGGTGAATGAATTGAAATTGTAATTTAATTTACTTTATCATGTATCATAAAGTAAAGGGTAGACGTACCCAACTATATTGTATCACTAAATTTAGAACTGTTAGCTTCACACACCTTAAAGATCAGGATCTGTTAGATTACGATGCAGGGAAAACTTGTTTCCAAAATATATATATACATATATCTGTTGCATGCGAATAGGATAGGCAGCATCTTCGGATGTGTAGCCAGTACACAAATGATACGAGCAGAGGAGGTGCAACTAGAGCTAGCGTAATCATGGAATCATTGAAGGAGTTTAAGGAAGAGACTTGGACAAATCAAATAGAAATATACCCTTCAATAATTTCTGAAAACGTCATTTGCACCAAGGGGGCTGAAAATGGAGCTTCACAACATGTATTGGGCTTGAAAACATTAATTTGGAGAGCTTGGACCAAGTACTACACATGTGGAGGCTTATTTAAGCCTAAATCTTCTTATTTTGGGCTTCAAAAACTTATTATAATTTGGGTTAATTATTTGTGCGAAAATCATTATATTTAGGCCCAATTATTTAATGTCCATTAGTGATTTAAGTTACTTATTTCAGAATTAATGTTTTAATTAGATTGGGCTTAAGTATGATTGTTAGAAAGACCCAATAGTTTTATTTTAAACATTGTTTTTGTGTTTGGGCTTTAGTTTATGTTATGTCAGGTTAGCCCATTAGTTAATTAGGGTTTTCCTTGCTTTAAGATTTTAGGGTTTTCTTTCTTGGAGTATAAATACTCCTTTAACTCTTTTGTATGGGAGATTTGAGTTTAGAATTTTAATAGAAAGCTTTGTGCTTTTTTCTTCTGTTTGGCTGAAAGAAGAGTCCAGAAGAGACGGTAGCTTTTCTTGTTTTGTGGCACCAAGAATTTATTCTTATCAAGGTAATCTCTTGTAGCGAATTCATTCTTGATTTTAAATCAACCGATTATTTGTGTTTCCATTTCCATTGTCAATTGGGGGTTCAATAGGTTGGGGGTTTGTTTCTGTCTTCTTGTTCTGACCTTATTGTGTGTTCGGGGTTTCGGGTTCTCTATAACCTTAGGGTTCCACATCAACAGGTTATATATTATGTGTGTTTTCCTATATCTATATCCTGAAGCGGCACTGGCCGTGGATTTGCTTGTCTAGGATAGGCTACCATTTCGGTGTAGCCAAGGTATTATACTGCATGTGAATGTATTTTCAAAAATAGATATTCTGTCAATTAGGTGATAAGGCTTACAGGAATAGGGATATTCCCTGTGTCTGTGCCGGTCACGGTCCTCTAAACGGGGGTCGTGACAGACTACTAAACTAAAATTAATAATTCAAGCACAATCTAAACAAAATATAGACTTAAAGAGTACAAATTAAAATTAATAATTCAAACACAATACTAATATTTAAATAGTACAATCAAATTTAACAATCTATTGCTTTCCAATTCTAAAAATTTGCAGGAGTGATACTTCCAAGTCGATCATATTAACTGCAAATATATAACAAATATTTTAATATATATTGCAAACATATATAAACCAATCAATTAGAACAAAAAAAAAAAACTAAATTACCTTAATCTTGCAACTAACTAGGGCATCGTCTAATTAATTTGAACATACAAATAAAAAAATATTAGAAGGTAAATTTTATATATATATATATATATATTATTAAAATATTAATAAATGGATTGGATGAATTGGATTGGATTGGATGACACCTATGCTCATCCAACAACCGATCCAATCCGATCGATTTTGCCCCTAAGCCATCCAATTAATCCCATCAAAGATCGGATAACGTTGGATAGGATTGGATTGGATCGGTTGACATTGGATCGGATTGGATTTGAACACCCCTAGATGAGTTAGCCTTGGATGGTTCTTGATATAATATATCCAATTTCCCATAAAAATAAATAAATAAATGGAGAAAGGTAAAAGTGTAAAACATTAAGTTGATTTTGACTACTCCTCCCTCCATCATATTAGAAAAGTGGGCAAGTAAATAACTTCTCATTATTTAATTAATTATTTTAAATTATGATAATAGTTCTAATCTAAAAATTTAAAAACTATCAAATATCATAATTATATTTTAAAAAATTAAGAATAAATTGCATGCACATACGCGCATGCGAAGCCTCTAGTATATATATCTATATCTATATATCTATATATCTATATATATATATATATATGGCTTTGGAGTTTTTGGTGTCACAAAAGTAAAGTGTGACACCAAAAAAATAACTACCTTAATCCCACTTTCTTTCACTAAAATAAAAATTTAAAGAAAATATTATTGTAGGATGTGGTTGAAGAGTATATGTTCAGTTAGTTACTAAAAATATGGAGAAGTGCATAACTTCCCATTACTTCATTTCTTATTTTAAATTATAATAAAAATTATATTTAAAAATTTAAAAACTATCAAATATTATAATTTGATATTATTTTAAAATATAATAATAATAATAATATTATTAATTTTATATTATATTCTTAAAAAAAGAATAAATTGCATTTACATGCACGTATGTGCATGTGAAGCCTCTAGTCTATATCTATATCTATATCTATATCTATATCTATATCTATATCTATATCTATATATATATATATATATGGCTTTGGAGTTTTTGGTGTCACACAAGCAAAGTGTGACACCAAAAAAATAACTTCCCCCTCAACTTCCCAATAAATAACCAACTTCTCAATAAATCTATATCTATATTTGTAGCTATTGTAATATCCGAGATATTTAGATTTAATTATTTTCATTAATATTTAATTTATTTTTTTCAGAAAGAAAAATAAATTAAATTAAAGAATTAAAGAGTTAAAATAAAATAAAGGAGAAAATAATAGGGAATAAATGTAATTTTTCTAGGACCTAAAAGGAATAGGGATAAAAAAAAGAGATGGCGGAAAATATATATATATATATATATATATATATATATTATAATAATAATAATTATTATTATTATTATTATTTACTAAGCAATAAAAGAAAAATAATAAGAATATAATAAAATATATGAGGGGGGCCAACCGTGACCCCCTCCCATTACAATTAGGCAACAAAAAAACAAGAGGGCAGAAGCAAGCAGTCAACTCACTCACACAAAACGCAAGACATAACAAATAGGAAAAAAAAATAGAAGCACGAAGCAGACGTGAGAAGCAGAAGAAATCGAGGACCACGCGTGAAGAAGAGGAGAGCACGAGACGGTGGGTTTGACCGGATTTCTCGCCCGAGATCATGCGCCGGCGCCGGAGAAGGTGACCGGAGTCCTCTTTCATCACCACCAAGCTCCCCATCCGATTGAATCAAGGTATGGAAGACCCAATCCTTCAAAACCCCACTTTCTCCAATTTTGGGTATTTTAGGAATTCTTCAAATACTTCCAATTGGGGCATTCCAGGGTTTAATTTGTGCTTAGTGGGTGTTATTGAATGCTTGGGGAGGTTCAGAATCGAAGCTAAACCGTAAGAATTTATCGGGTATGGAAATTAGGAAAATTTAGCTAGAAAATTCCTATAAATTGAATTATTGCTAGTTGGATGCATGTATAGGCTTGGATTGGAGTAGTATAGGTGTTCTAATTGCTGGAAATAGACAAGGGAATAAAGCCCGAGTATTTACCGTTTCAATCGGAACCCAATCCGGTGAAAAAAAGAGGCGAAATACTAAGCCACCGTACATTAAGGAGTTGTGCGGTGGATTGAACACCTTGGTCTAGTCCGTGGGGGACACCTAAGACCCGTTAAATTGGTTCCAAGGCTCTAATAATGCCCAATTATATTTTTATATATAATTAAAGAGGTAGTAATTAAGCTTTTACTCAGCGAATAAGGGAGACGGTGGAACGAGTAAGCTAGAGCCTCTTTTGAACCGTGAATTTAATTCTTTTATTAGTTAAATACCCATATGAACACATGAAGGGAAATTTAGACAAGTGGAAATCTCTAAACCTAAGCAATTAGAGGTTCTAAATGGCTCGAAAGTGTGAAAGTCGAATATGGGGCATTCTGGACTTTCAGAAAGAGCAAATAAGACGACGTAACGAATTAAATAATTAGTTCTTGGAAAATAGGTAAAGGGTGCATAAGCATTAGCATGACATGTGCATGTTAGATGCTTAGTTACGCGTTCTAAATTTCTTAAATATAATGTGTATAGGGCACCACAGAGTGATTAGAGCTTCAGGCACTCCGATTACTGATCAGGAGGGCCAACGAGGTGAGGGGCTCTCCCATCCCTGCCCCACAGGGTTGGATGACTACCTGTAAAATGTGGTTTGCTCTATTTTGTGCAAATTGATATATGGAATATATTTGTGTTATGCGTGTATGATTTGCAAGTAAGTAGTCAACGTGCAATAGTATATGTGCTTATATGATTAAACACAAGGTGTATATGTGCTATTGTGGCTCACCGAGCCTTATATGATACCGTGGGTAGGATTGAGTCGGAATTTCATATGTGAGAGTTTATTAATATTAGGAACCCACTTAAATTGATCATCGTGCAAAGGTTTTGACCGTATGGTACATTGAGGAAAATGAACCTAGGTTGTTAAGTGTGAGTGAGAGTGATGCATAATTGAAAAGGGCAAAACTAGGCCTAACTAGTAATCACGTATAATATTCAACTAGTTCTCATAGGGCGTCTTTCAAGGTTAAATATGTTAGTTGATTATGTATACATGTTGTGATGTATAAATATACATATATGAATCCTTTTTGGGCGTGGCATATGTACGTTTACATCTGCTATGTATATATATATGTCATACTTGAATTCTAGCATTGTCGACTTCATACAGATTAAAGTTAGGTCTTGGTATTGGGACTTTAGGCTATGATATAGCGTATATCATGTATATGTATATATGACTTCCGCATGCAACTAGGATAGATCACACGCCTTGAGGCGTGTGATCAATATGTAAATTTTATATATATGTGTGACTTAATACGTGATTGTATGAAAATATGGCTTCCGCATGTGAATAGGATAGATCACACGCATTGAGGCGTGTGATCAATTTGTAAACTATATGCAAACGTGTGATTGAATATGTGTATGACTGTATACAGAACTTCTGCATGTGAATAGGATAGATCACCTGCCCCGAAGCGCGTGATCAATATGTATACTATATGTACGTGTGAATGAATATGTGTATATATATAGACTGAAGCGGCGCTGAGCGAGCCGTGGATTACAAACTGTTTAGGTCATCAGAAATGGATGACCATATGTATTATATATTGTTTGTATTAGAAATGGGTAGATATACACATATTAAAGTGTCAATCAGGGATTAGAGGCTTGCGGGATAGGGGAAATCCTACCTCCCTTGCCGGTCACGGACGTTCGATAGGGGGTCGTGACAAACTTGGTATCAAAGCCTGGTTATCTTTAAACTGTATTAAGCCATAGGTATGACCGGGAGTCGGTATATGCCTCGTTGTTAACCCGAGCACAATGTGGGATTAAAAAGGCACTTGTGGAAGTACCCAGGAAATTGTGTCAGCCTTTCTTCCTATTTTCTTTGATATGAAATATCATCGATATACGTGTACTTATTAGGTGTGGTCCTTGTGGAGTATTGGGATGCCACCTATCACGAGACAGACTAGGGGGTGGACGGAGAACTCCTATTGAAATTGATCGAGAATCAGTTCGGGAGGAGGGAATGCCCACCCGAGGCCAAGGTAGAGGCCGTACCCGAGACCGAGGTAGAGGTCGTGCTCGTGGTCAAGGAAGAGCACAAGTGAGAGAAGAAGAGAGGAGACAGTCACTGGAACCTCATGTTGAGACAGGTGCACCTTCTGTGGCAGAAATGCTCACGGCAGGATTTCAAGAATTAAGAGAAGAGATGACGAGACAAATACAGAGGGAAGTACGCCGGTTAGTAGTTGGCGAGGATGAAGAAGAGAAAGTTCCTAGCAATCAGGAGATAGAGGTTGTTGAGGAAGAGGACAGAGAATGGCAACAACCGCAGATAGCGCCTCGTGAGCCGCGGATAGGACCAAAAAAGCTGCCAATTTCAAAATTTCTGAAGCTTCATCCACCCACTTTCTGCGGAACTAGTGAGAAAGAGGATCCGCATTTTTTTATCAGAGATGTGGTTAGAATTGAGCACATGCTGAGGTGCTCAGGGCATGAGTTAGTGGAGATGGCTTCATTTCAGCTGAGGGGAGCCGCTAGAGTATGGATAGGGTCCGTACAGACGAGGTATTCAAGAAGGGTGGCACCGATGACCTGGGAAGATTTTCAGAGGGAATTCATGGGTCGGTTTCTATCTGAAGGCACTAAAGATGCAGAGCGTCAGCAATTCGAGGAGTTGTGGATGACGCCTAACATAACCATGACGGAGTATGAGTTACTTTTTACGGAACTGGCTCAATTCTCACCTGAGTTAGTTCTTGATGAAGAGGCGAGGATCAAGAGATTCATACATCGTCTCACGGAGCCGTTGTTTACTGCTTTGCTACCCCAGAGAAGACAGTTTGAGACTTTAGGTCAAGCCACAGACTGTGCCAGAATGATTGAAACCAGGAAGAGGTACGAGACGGCGGTTGATCCCAAAGTCAAGTTGATTACGGGCAGTGATAACCAAGGAGGTGGAAGTAAGAAAAGGAAGACAACAGGTGGAGGTGCAGGATACTCAGGTTCCGCAGGAGGACAATCCTCAACTACCACCCATGAAACAGGTACAAGAGGTAATATTCAAGGGGGACAGAGAGTGCAAAGGGGTGGAAATGCCGGTAGACCAAGACCCCAGTGTGCGACTTGTGGTAGGTATCATTTTGGAGTGTGTCGGAGACTGACATGGGGATGCTACCACTGCGGCCAGGTGGGCCATATGGCTAGAGATGTCCAAAGAGAAAAGAGGGTACAAGTGTGAGAAGTAATACGATGCCAAGGGGTACACCTATTCTAGCCCCACCAGTAAGAACCGTACCACCACATCCAGCAAGTACAGGTGCAGCTAGAGGTCGTGGTGCAGGATCTAGTGGCAGAGGGCCAGGGGCAGTAGGTGGAGGACAAGCGCGGGTATTTGCACTTTCTCAGCAAGACGCTCATGCTTCAAATGCAGTTGTGACAGGTACCTTTATTGTTTGCTCTCTTGAAGCAAGAGTCTTATTTGATTCTGGCTCCACTCATTCCTATGTGTCGCATGCATTTGCTTCTAAATTCAAAAAAAGTCCGTCTAGAATGAAAGAAATAGTACTGGTCTCTACTCCAATGGGAGAATCGATACAAGTAGAGTATGTGCACAAGTCTTGCATTGTGGAGGTCGTTAGTCATGAGACTGTGGTAGACCTTCGGTTGTTGTGTATGGTTGATCTTGATGTGATCCTCGGAATGGATTGGTTGTCGTCTTGCCATGCGGTTGTGGAATGCAGGGCTAAATGTTTGAAATTTAATATGCCAAACGAGGAGCCTTTTGTGATACGGGGTGACGGAGTCGCACCGTATCCAAGCTTGATCTCGGCTTTGAAGGCATCCAAATTACTTGCAAAGGGATGCAAAGGGTATTTGGCCTTGGTCCAAGATACCACGAAAGCAGTACTTTCACCGACTCAAGTACCGGTAGTGCGAGAGTTCTTGGATGTATTTCCAGAAGAATTGCCAGGGTTGCCGCCCGATCGTGAGATTGAATTTGAAATTGAGCTGCAACCTGGCACTCAACCTCTCTCCACACCACCTTATCAGATGGTTCCGAAAGAATTAAAGGAGCTACATATACAATTGCAAGAATTGCTTGACAAGGGTTTTATAAGACCCTGTTTCTCTCCATGTGGTGCACCGGTCCTTTTTGTAAAGAAGAAGGATGGATCTTTGCGGTTGTGTATCGATTACTGAAAGTTAAACAAGGTGACGATCCGTAATCAATACCCACTACCGAGGATAGATGACCTATTTGATCAATTGCAGGGTGCGAAGCGATTTTCTAAGATTGATTTGCGATCTGGGTACCATCAATTAAAGATTTGAGAATCAGATATACCTAAGACCGCATTCCGTACCCGATATGGACATTACGAGTTCTTGGTGATGTCTTTCGGATTAACTAATGCTCCTGCAGCGTTCATAGACATGATGAACAGGGTCTTTAAACCATTTCTGGACCGATTTGTCATTGTCTTCATTGATGACATCTTGGTTTATTCTAAGAACTCTGAAGAACATGCAGAACACTTGAGATTAGCATTGCAGAAGTTGAGAGAGCAGAAATTTTATGCCAAGTTCTCAAAGTGTGAATTCTGGCTAGACAGAGTTGCCTTTTTGGGTCACGTGGTACCATCAGAGGGAATCCATGTCGATCCAAGTAAGGTAGAAGCGATGAAGAATTGGTCCCAGCCTACCTCAGTTACTGAAATTTGCAGTTTCTTGGGCTTGGCTGGATATTATAGAAGATTTGTGCAGGACTTCTCTAAGGTTGCTGCACCTATGACTAAGTTGACTCAGAAGGGAGTGAAGTTCATATGGGATGATAAGTGTGAGCAGAGTTTTCAGAAACTGAAAGACAACCTCACTACCACTCCGGTGTTGGCATTACCTGAAGGCACATGAGGCTATGTGGTATACTGTGATGCGTCGAGGATCGGGTTAGGGTGTGTCTTGATGCAGCATGGCAAGGTGATTGCGTATGCATCGCGACAACTGAGGAGACATGAGAAGAACTACCTGACTCACGACCTTGAGATGGCTACTGTAGTGTTCGCTTTGAAAATATGGAGACATTACCTGTACGGTGAGACGTGTGAAATTTATACATACCACAAAAGCCTCAAATACATTTTCGAGCAGAAAGACTTGAACTTGAGACAACGTCGATGGTTAGAGTTGTTGAAGGACTACGACTGCACGATCTTGTATCATCCAGGAAAGGCTAATGTGGTAGCCGATGCTCTGAGCCGAAAATCCATGGGCAGTCTTGCTCATATAAGTGAAGAAAGGAGACCATTGAATAGAGAACTGCACGAGCTAGAAAAAATGGGAAATCAGTTTGAGATCGGGAATTCTAACTCACTTTTAGCTCATTTACAAGCTAAGTCCTCTCTGGTAGAAGAAGTGAAGGCCAGACAGGATGAAGATACCGACCTCAAGCAAATCAAGGATACTGTAACTAATGAGAAGGGGGACGATGTCCGATTCTCTATTGATGATATCGGGATACTTCGATTGGAGGGACGGTTATGTGTCCATATGGTTGATAACTTAAAAGAAAGAATCCTTGAAGAAGCACACCGGACAGCTTATACAATCCATCCGGGAGCTAATAAAATGTATCACGATTTGAAACAGCTGTATTGGTGGAATGGCATGAAGAGGGATGTTGCAAACTATGTAGCCAGGTGTTTAGTGTGTCAGCAAGTCAAGTCTGAACACCAGAAGCCCGCCGGAACATTACAGCAGATAAAAAATACCTGAGTGGAAATGAGAGAGGATAACTATGGATTTTGTAACTGGGTTTCCAAGATCACAACATGGATTTGATTCGGTTTGGGTGATAGTGGATCGCATGACTAAGTCCGCGCACTTTCTGCCAGTAAGACCACTGACGGAGTGAGTCAATATGCACAGATTTATCTATCAAAAATCGTTAGATTGCACGGTGTGCCAGTGTCCATAATATTTGATAGAGGGCCACAGTTCACTTCCAGGTTTTGGAAGTTATTGCAGGAAGTGTTGGGAACTAGAGTTGATTTGAGTACTGCGTTTCACCCACAGACCGACGGGCAATCAGAAAGAACCATTCAGACTCTTGAGGACATGCTTCGGGCGTGTATTATGGATTTCAGCGGAAGTTGGGAAAGGTATTTACCTTTGTCTGAGTTTGCTTACAATAACAGTTATCAAGGGAGTATCCAGATGGCACCTTTTGAGGCTCTATACGGTCGTAGGTGCAGATCCCCGATTGGGTGGTTCGAGGTCAGAGAAGCTAGTCTAATTGGCCCAGAATTGTTACAGGATGCCTTGCAAAAGGTGAAATGCATAAGGGAAAGATTGTTAACGGCTCAGAGTAGACAAAAGTCATATGCAGACAATCGAAGGAGAGAACTCGAATTCGCCATCGGTGAACAGGTGTTTTTGAGGGTATCATCGATGAGAGATGTAATGCGGTTTGGTAAGAAGGGGAAGCTAAGTCCTCGGTACATCGGACCGATTGAAATCCTAGAATGAGTTGGGAATGTGGCATATCGGTTGGAATTGCCTACGGAATTGGAGGGGGTACACCCTGTCTTTCATGCATCGATGCTTCGAAAGTATCTTCCCGATCCCTCGCACGTAATCCAATCGCAAGACGTGCAACTAACCGAAAATCTGACGTATGAAGAGGAGTAAGTGGAAATCTTAGATCGACAGTTGAAGAAACTCATAACGAAAGAGATTCCATTGGTTAAAGTTCTGTGGAGAAATCACTCGACCAAAGAAGCTACATGGGAGGTCGAGGGTGAAATGCGCAGGACGTATCCTCATCTGTTTCGAGACTAAGGTTAGTATTTTCTTTGAAATTCAGGGACCGAATTTCTTAAGGGGGAAGATTGTAATATCTGACATATTTAGATTTAATTATTTTCATTAATATTTAATTTATTTTTTCTTTCAGAAAGAAAAATAAATTAAATTAAAGAATTAAAGAGTTAAAATAAAATAAAGGAGAAAATAATAGGGAATATATGTAATTTTTCTAGCACCTAAAAGGATTAGGGATAAAAAAAAAGAGATGGGGAAAAAGAAAATAAAATAACTAAATAAATATATATATATATATATATATATATTTTATAATAATAATAATTATTATTATTATTATTTACTAAGCAATAAAAGAAAAAAAATAATAATATAATAAAATATATGGGGGGCTAACCGTGACCCTCTCCCATTACAATTAGGCAACAAAACAAATAATATATATATATATATAAAATATGTTAAAATGGGGGTCAAAACCGTGACCCCCATTCCATAAAAAAAAACAAGAACACAAAACGCACACTCACCCACTTTCACTAACACACATATGTAATAAAAAAATAAATAAATAAATAAGAGGGCAGAAGCAAGCAGCCAACTCACTCACACAAAACGCAAGATATAACAAATAGAAAAAAATATATATAAGCACGAAGCAGACGTGAGAAGCAGAAGAAACCGAGGACCACGCGTGAAGAAGAGGAGAGCACGAGACGGTGGGTTTGGCCGGATTTCTTGCCCGAGATCGTGCGCGGGCGCCGGAGAAGGTGACCGGAGTCCTCTTTTATCATCACCAAGCTCCCCATCCGATTGAATCAAGGTATGGAAGCCCCAATCCTTCAAAACCCCAATTTCTCAAATTTTGGGTATTTTAGGAATTCTTCAAATACTTCTAATCGGGACATTCCGGGGTTTAATTTGAGCTTAGTGGGTGTTATTGAATGCTTGGGGAGGTTCAAAATCGAATCTAAACCGTAGGAATTTACTGGGTATGGAAATTAGGAAAATTTAGCTAGAAAATTCCTATAAGTTGAATTATTGCTAGTTGGATGCATGTATAGGCTTGGATTGGAGTAGTATAGGTGTTCTAATTGCTGGAAATAGACAAGGGAATAAAGCCCGAGTATTTACCGTTTCAACTAGAACCCAATCCGGTGAAAAGAAGAGGCGAAATACTAAGCCACCGTACAGTAAGGACCTGTGCGGTGGATTGGACACTTTGGTCTAGTCCGTGGGGGACACCTAAGACCCGCTAAATTGGTTCCAAGGCTCTAATTATACCCAATTATATTTTTATATATAATTAAAGAGGTAGTAATCAAGCTTTTACTCAGCGAATAAGAGAGACAATGAAATGAGTAAAGCTAGAGCCTCTTTTGAACCGTGAATTTAATTCTTTTATTAGTTAAATACCCATATGAACACATGAAGGGAAATTTAGACAAGTGGAAATCTCTAAACCTAAGCAATTAGAGGTTCTAAATGGCTCGAAAGTGTGAAAGTCGAATATGGGGCATTCTGGACTTTCAGAAAGAGCAAATAAGACGACGTAACGAACTAAATAATTAGTTCTTGTAAAATAGCTAGAGGGTACATAAGCATTAGCATGACACGTGCATGGTAGATGCTTATTTACGCGTTCCAAATTTCTTAAATATAATGTGTATAGGGCACCATAGAGTGATTGGAGCTTTAGGCACTCCGAGTACTGATAAGGAGGGCCAACAAGGTGAGGGGCGCTCCCATCCCTGCCCCACAGGGTTGGATGACTACATGGAAAATGTGGTTTGCTCTATTTTGTGCAAATTGATATATGAAATATATTTATATGAATAAATTTGCGTTACGCGTGTATGATTTTCAAGTAAGTAGTCAACGTGCAATAGTATATGTGCTTATATGATTAATCATAAGGTGTATATGTGCTATTGTGGCTCACCGAGCCTTATATAATACCGTGGGTAGGATTGAGTCAGAATTTCATATGTTAGAGTTTATTAATATTAGGAACCCACTTAAATTGATCATCGTGCAAAGGTTTTGACCGTATGGTACATTGAGGAAAATGAACCTAGGTAGTTAAGTGTGAGTGAGAGTGATGCATAATTGAAAAGGGGGAAACTAGGCCTAACTAATAATCACGTATAATATTCAACTAGTTCTCATAGGGCGTCTTTCAAGGTTAAATATGTTAGTTGAGTTTGTTTAGGTTGTCCGGGTAGATCGAGTCAGTCATCCTGATCGGAGAGACAGGATTATGAGGTCAGTAATTATGCCACATAGTGGCCATTACCTTGGTTAAAATTGAGGTTAGAGAAGTTGCCGGCTATTACTCTAAGCATGCCTTGGAGTCAGAAAGTTCCTGGTGTGATCAACCAGGTTCGTACATGAAATTGCTTTCGGGCCAGTATTTCTCTTAGCGTAATGCGGGAGAGAGAAAGTGAGTGCCTACGTGCACAAGTATATGTTAACTATGGAACCATATGTTATATGTTTATGATTGGTTTACATGCGGATTAATAAATATGTTAGGAGCATGAATTAGGATTTTAATTGTGAATATGATACACTAATTGCCTAATCACGTTAAAGGTCACAATATAAATCTGTTTCATGCGTATGCGGTTGTGGTTGCTCCCTTTCCCCTGCTGTAGTAGTACACGCTGTTACGCCAAGGATGGGGGAGCTTCTCACTGAGTCTGTTCGACTCACCCCCCCTGTTTACATGTTTCAGATACATGTGGTTCAGGAGTCGGGAACGCGTCCACTTCTTCTCAAGGAGGCGGACAACTCTGAAGACCGCACGCTTTGTTCGCGTCGGTAGTTATTTTGATTATGTATACATGTTGTGATGTATAAATATACATATATGAATCCTTTTTGGGCATGGCGTATGTACATTTACATCTGCTGTGTATATATATATGTCACACTTGAATTCTAGCATTGTCGGCTTCATACATATTAAAGTTAGGTCTTGGTATTGGGACTTTAGGCTATGATATAGCGTATATCATGTATATGTATATATGACTTCCGCATGCGACTAGGATAGATCACACGCCTTGAGGGTGTGATCAATATGTAAATTATATATATATATATATATATATATATATATATATATATATATATATGTGTGTGTGTGTGTGTGTGTGTGTGTGTGACTGAATACCTGATTGTATAAAAATATGGCTTCCGCATGTGAATAGGATAGATCACACGCATTGAGACGTGTGATCAATATTTAAACTATATGCAAGTGTGTGATTGAATATGTGTATGACTGTATACAGGACTTCTGCATGTGAATAGGATAGATCACCCGCCCTGAAGCGCGTGATCAATATGTATACTATATGTACGTGTAAATGAATATGTGTATATATATAGACTGAAGCGGCGCTAAGCGAGCCGTGGATTTCAAGCTGCTTGGGTCACCGGAAATGGATGACTATATGTATTATATATTGTTTGTATTAGAAATGGGTACATATACACATATTAAAGTGTAAATCAGGGATAAGAGGTTTGCGGGATATGAGAAATCCTACCTCCTGTGCCGGTCACGGACGTCCGATAGGGGGTCGTGACAGCTATATTTTATAATTAATAAATACAAAAAAAATAATATGATTGGAGCATGTGGGAGAGGAAAAACAAGTATGATAGGTGGTTACTAAAAAAATGGAGATGTGCATAACTTCTCATTTTTTATTTTATTTTATTTTAGATTATGATAAAAATTCTATTTAAAAATTTTAAAATTATCAAATATTTAATTTTAATGATTTTAAAATATAATAACTATTTTATATTATATTTTTAAAAAATTTAATAATAAATTACATGTATGCACGTAGGTGCATGCGAAGCCTCTAGTATATATATGACTTTGGAGTTTTTGGTGTCACACAAGCAATGTGTTGTCTGCTTTTCCTATGTGGGATTAATGGAATCTGGTTCAGAGATTAGGGTTTTCACAGAAAAGGTGGCATTGAAATCACTTTGTTTGGTGGAAAATTTTTGTTTGGAGGAACAGAAAAGGGTTTGGATGAAGTAGAGAGGAGGGAAGATTCGAATGCGACTTGAGGTGAGGGAACTCATTCTGTCGTTCTGTAATTGTTAAAACCCCCTGAAAGAAAGAGTAGGGAAAAAAAATGGGAACATTAAACAAGAATGTTACCCTTTATATCATATAAACAACTCCCTTAACTTCAATAAAACCCAAGCAGATTTTGGACAAGAATTCAAAACTAAACAAGATTCTTATAAGAACTGAACACAGATTAACAACTAAAATCCCCATCACAATGAGAAACCGAAACAGCCATAGCAAAAAATCAATTATAAAAGCAATGTTTGAAAACCTTGACTGGTCATCAAACTGGCTAAAGGACTCAGGTCACTGGGTCACTAAAAACTCGAATGGACTGGTCAAATTAAAAAAATTAATATATATATGAAAAACACATAATAAGTCATTATAATTGAAATTCAAGGCAGATTAATAAGTCTGAAATACACATATATAACACATAATTTCATAAAAAAACACATAATAAGTCTTAAACACTTAAATTTTGATGCCACACACTACATGAAATTTAAATAACAAACACCAACACATTAAGTAAGTCATAACTCAAAACACATCAACCAATCCAAAAGCTTGCTAATTAGTTGACTAAGAAAATCCAATACTAAATTTTTCAAATTTCCAGTTGATTTATTAGTGCAGAGACATATAAGTTCTTAACATAAAACGAATACATATTTTATGAGGCACATGAATAAAATGAGAAACCATAACTGCATGTGTTAATGGCAAAGCTAAGTGTCATGAACAGGGAAACAAGTATGTAGATGTAGTGGGTTATGGAACATTTGATGCTTCCCATCATCACGGATATGCAGTTTAAGAAATGTGGGATGAAAAATATAACTAATGTCCTAGTATATATATGATCATATGTTATGAACTCATTAAATATCTTTTGTATTATTATTATTATTATTATTACCATTCTTGGCTAGTGTGTGATTGATGATGATAGCGTTTGGTGGCGACACGGCAAGGCAAGGATTCGAAATTTCAAACCCTGTAACAGAGCAAGGAGCAACCGAGAAAGCAGCGTTTGGTGGAGCCGTGGTGGCCCGCAATCCTACTTCTGAATTTCGAACCCTAATTCCCTCCCAACGCAGCGTTCTGGTTCTGGTCTTTTTTCTTTTTTGTTAAAACTAGTATGACCCGAGTGCAATGCACTGCAATATTATAATTTATAGGCATACATGATATTATAAAATATAAAGATGTATAAAAATATAAATTTTAAAAAGTATTATTTTTAAAATAATATTTTTTGCAAATATACAGTATAAAAGATATAAAAATATATAAATATAAAAGAGTAGCTACGGGTCGTAATTATGAATAAATTATAATAATGTTCTTAAACCAAATTAAAATTAAGGTAGATAATTGAAAACTTGTATAACTTAATTACTTAATTATTAGGATTAGCTTCTAATTGTATAGGTTAGTTTCCTTTTGTATTTCTTTTAAGCATGTGTCTCACGTGAGTTAGTTCGTTAGTTAGGTGCAACCGGTTTCCTTTTCCGCCTAAGTAGGTTAGCTTGTTTGTAAAGCTTCCTCTCTGTTTTTATATTCAGCCAATCTCAGTTAATAATATTCATTCGCATTATTCAGCTTATCCTACTGATCCCAAATCGTATATGGCATCAGAGCGAAGGTTTGAAAGGCGGATCAAGATTGATTTTGAGTGTTGATTCTCAAGATCCACGGGAAGAACAGAATTCTTGGAGCTGAGCTCATTGATTGAACATATTCTTTGATTCAGAAACAACTATGGCAACGCCTTCGGACAATTCATCTGGAAACGAGAAGAATGACCAGCCATCACAATTGGGAAAGAATCCCATCTGGACTCTCACGATTGGAGACCAACCTGGAGTGGCGCTGGTAACTTCTCCCTTGATAGGATCGAATTATATTGCTTGGAGTATAGCCTTTCGTACTGCTCTTGAAGCAGAACGAAAAATCGGTTTCATAAATGGAACTGTACAGAAACCCACAGGTGCAGCAGAATATGAGGTGTGGAAGCCGATAGACTCAATGGTGAAGTCTTGGCTTACTAGTTCCATCTCTAAAGAGATTTCAGAATCTCTCATCCATTGTGACACTACTTTTGCTCTGTGGAAAGAACTTGAAGAACGTTTTGGCACTAGTTGTGGCCCCCAACTCTATCACGTTCAGAGAGAGATGGTTACCACTGAACAAGGGACAGACACTATAACAAAATACGGGAACCGTCTTCATAGATGGTGGGACGAATGGACAAGGCTCTCCCCTAGTCCAAGATGTCATTGCAGAAAATGCACGTGTGAAGTAAATAAAAGATTGGAAGAAAAGGAGTCTTCCAGCAGGCTAATGCAGTTCCTCATGGGACTCAATCAATCTTTCGATCCTCTCAGAGGACAAATCCTAAATTTGGACCCCATGCCTCTTGTGAATCGTGCATACAATATGGCGATACAATTGGAAAGACAAAGGGAAGTCAACCTCACCTATGGTGGAACCAATGCTGGTGCAAGTGTTCCAGCAGAATCAGAGATGGTGATGGCTGCGAAAGGAGCAAGAAATGAGGGATACAAGAGAAGGGAAACAAAAGAAGAAAAATATTCGAAATATTGTGAACATTGTCATATGAATGGGCACATGAAGGAGGCATGTTTCAAGCTTCAAGGCTATCCGGATTGGTATAAGGAACTAAAGAAGAGGAATGGAAATAACAAGAAGCCATCTAACATGGCAGCAAATGTTGCAGACTCACCACTGGAAGATCCACCTGTGGAAAAGACAGAACAAGGAAATCAAATGGCAGTTCTTTCAATGCTAATGAAGGAGCTGTCAAAGGTGATGAAGGGAGGGTCAAGTGAATCTATAAACTTTACACAGCTAGGTAACTTTGCAGGTAACATGAATAATTCTATTGAAACTTGTAAGTGCACATGGATTATAGACACGAGTGCTTCATTCCATATATGCCACACAAAATCACTCATGCATGATATGAAAACTCTGAACAAACCTTTGAAAATGCATTTACCTACTGGACATGCTGTCGATGTTTTGGAAATAGGTTCAGTGCTGCTTAGAACTGGAATGGAAATCACTAACGTCTTGTATATTCCTAGTTTTAAGTATAATCTGCTATCTGTAAGTAAACTAGCCAAAGATTTAAATATGATTGCGGTTTTTAATTCACAACAATGTCTCATACAAGACCTGAAGATTAGAAGAACACTAGCAAAGGGAAAAGTATATGGAAACCTTTACCTTCTAGATACTAGGAATTCTAGAATAGAAGCTAGTTCTAAACAACATTGTAATTCTGTTACTTCATGTAAAACGTGTACTTGGCATAATCGTTTAGGGCATTGCCCTTTTACTATGTTGAAACAGATTGAAGAAATAAAAGTGAGTGCTGAAAATTTTCCTACTGCATGTGATGTTTGCCATTTTGCTAAACAACAGAGAAATTCCTTTCCTAAAAGTATTACTAGATCCAATTGTATCTTTGATTTGATTCATGTGGATTTGTGGGGACCCTATAAAGAAAAATGTATTTTCACAAATGCCACATACTTTCTCACGATAGTTGATGATCATAGTAGAGTTACCTGGGTTTTTCTCATTCAACATAAGCATATGGTTCCACTATTACTTGGTAACTTCATAACCATGATACAAAACCAATATGGGGAAAACCATTAAGGCAATTAGGACAGATAGAGGAACTGAATTCATAAACTCACAATGTGATTTGATTCTAAAAGAAAAAGGAATAGAGCATAAAAAAACTTGCAGCTACACACCTCAACAAAATGGGGTTGTGGAACGCAAGCACAAACACATCTTACAAATAGCTAGAGCGCTTATGTTTCAATCCAACATACCAAAGAAGTTTTGGGGGGAAGCCATAATGACATCAGTGTACATAATTAATAGATTACCCTCCACCACTTTGAAAGGGAAAACACCTTATGAAACACTAATGGGAAGAAGGGCAGATAATAATAGATTGAGGACTTTTGGATCCTTATGCTATATCACTAACACAACTCCACACAAGGATAAGTTTGAGAGTAGAGCCTATAAATGTGTCTTCTTGGGTTATGCATCAGGATACAAAGCCTATAAGGTCTATGACATGGAAAATGATAAGTTGCACATATCAAGAGATATTGTTTTCTTCGAAGATCTCTTCCCCTTTCAGGAAAAACATAAAGACACAGAACTTACTCCTTCCACCATTGTGGCAAGTAGTGGAAACAGTGAGGTACCACAGGGAAAAGATGAATGGGTTGATGACCAGCTCCATGAGCAGAATGATGAAGTCATAGAAGGAGTCAATGAAAATGCCTCTGACATCAACTCGGATGCAGAAGAAGACTTAATGGAAGACATACAAATAGAGAATCAGCAGGTTGCAGTGCATCCTGTGAGAAGCAGTGGCAGAGAAAGGAGGGAACCACAGTGGTTGAAAGATTATGTCTGTCAATTTGCTGACCAATAGGTTTTTTTAGCTAGACTTAGTGAGCTGACAGAACCTCACTCTTATAAAGAAGCAATTAAAGATAAAGAATGGGAAAGGGCAATGAAAAATGAACTAGAGGCCTTAGAAGTTAATCGCACTTGGGATATTGTTGAACTACCAAAAGGCAAGAAGCCAATAATATCAAGGTGGGTCTATAAGATAAAACACAAGGCTGATGGGACAGTGGATAGGTTTAAAGCTAGGCTTATTGCAAAGGGATATAGTCAAACTTTAGAAATAGACTATTATGAGAGTTTTTCACCAGTGGAAAAATTGGTGATAGTAAGAGTTTTTTTTGCCATTGCTGCCAACTTGAGGTGGTTTATACACCAATTAGATGTAATATCTGAGATATTTAATTTAATAATAATAATTATTATTATTTAATTTATTTTTCTTTTTGAAAGAAAAATAAATTATTTAAAGAATTAAAGAGTTAAAATAGAATAAAGAAGAAAGTAATAGGGAATATTTATAATTTTTCTAGGACCTAAAAGAAAAGTGGAATTAAAAGGATGGGAAAATTTGGATTTTTATACAACTTAGTTTTTTTTTTAATTTATTTTAGCTAAATAATATGTTAAAATGGGGGCCAAAACCGTGACCCCCATTCCTCTAATACAGCACGCAGAAAAAAAGAGCAGAAGAAACAGAAGCAAACGCACGCACACGGACCACGAGCAACGGACCTGAGAAGCAAAAGAAGAAGGGGCACGGTGGTTTGGCGCCGGAATCACACCGGTGAAGTGGCTCCGACGCCGGCGACGGTGACCGAGCACTCCCACAGCATCCATCCAACCTTCTATCCAATTGAATCAAGGTAAGAAAGCCCCAATCCCTCAAAACCCCAATTTCTCCAATTTTAGGGATTTTAGGAATTCTTCAAATACTTCCGATTGGGACATTCCGGGGTTAAATTAGAGCTTAGTAGGTGTTGTTGAATGCTTAGGGAGGTTCAGAATAGAAGCTAAATCGTAGGAATTGACCGGGTATGGAAGTCATGGAAATTGGGTTAGAAAATTGCTCTAAATTCGAATTTTGCTGGTTTGATTCGAATCTCTAACCTAAGCTCGTAGGAATTGACCGTATGAACACATGGAGCCTTATAGGTCGCAATATTATTATTATTATTTAATTTATTTTTCTTTTTGAAAGAAAAATAAATTAAATTAAAGAATTAAAGAGTTAAAATAGAATAAAGAAGAAAGTAATAGGGAATATTTATAAGTTTTCTAGGATCTAAAAGAAAAGTGGAATTAAAAGGATGGAAAAAATTTGGATTTTTATACAACTTAGTTTTTTTTAGCTAAATAATATGTTAAAATGGGGGCCAAAACCGTGACCCCATTCCTTTAATACAACACGCAAAAAATAAAAAAAAGAGCAGAAGAAACAGAAGCAAACGCACGCACACGGACCATGAGCAACGGACCCGAGAAGCAAGAGAAGAAGGGGCACGGTGGTTTGGCACCGGAATCATGCCAGTGAAGGGGTTCCGGCGCCGGTGACGGTGACCGAGCACTCCCACAGCATCCATCCAACCTTCTATCCGATTGAATCAAGGTAAGAAAGCCCCAATCCCTCAAAACCCCAATTTCTCCAATTTTAGGGATTTTAGGAATTCTTCAAATACTTCCGATTGGGACATTCCGGGGTTAAATTAGAGCTTAGTAGGTGTTGTTGAATGCTTAGGGAGGTTCAGAATAGAAGCTAAATCGTAGGAATTTGACCGGGTATGGAAGTCATGGAAATTGGGTTAGAAAATTGCTCTAAATTTGAATTTTGCTAGTTTGATTCATAAATAGGCTTGGATTGAGTAGTATAGGTGTTATAGTTGCTGGAAAAATAGAAAGGAATAAAGCCCGAGTATTTACCATCTCAACCGGAGCCCAATCCGATGAAAAAGAGGCAATATACCAAGCCACCGTACAGTAAGGAGCTGTGCTGTGGGCGGGACACCTTGACCTACTCCGTGGTGGACACCTAAGAACAACTAAATTGGTTCCAAGGCTCTACTTATACATGATTATATTTTTATATATAATTATAAAGGTAGTTGTTAAGCTTTTACTCGGCGAATAAGGGAGATGGTGGAATGAGTAAGCTAAGGCATCTTTTGAGCCGTGAATTTATTGCCTTATTAGTTAGAAGTCCGTATGAACACATGGAGTGGAATTTAGATAAATGGGAATCTCCAACCTAAGCTCTTAGAGGTTCTAAGTGGCTCGAATGTGTGAAAGTCAAGTATAAGACAGCATAGACTTTCAAAAGAGCAAATAAGACGACGTAACGAACTAAATATCTAGTTCTTGGAAATAGTTAGAGGGTGCATGAGCATTAGCATGACACGTATATGGTAGATGCTTATTTATACGTTTCTAAATTGCTTAAGTACATGTGTATAGGGCACCACAGAGTGATTGGAGCTTCAGGTACTCCGAGGACTGATCAGGAGGGCCAGCGAGGTGAGGGGCTCTCCCATACCTGCCCTACAGGGTTGGATGACTACGTGAAAATGCGGTTTGCTCTATTTTGTGCAATTGTTATATGAAATATGTGTATCTGAATGAATTTGCGTTACGCGTATATTAGCAAGTAAGCAATGAACGTGCAAACTGTTTATGTGTTTATATGTCTATTCTCAAGTGAATATGTGATATCGTGGCTCATTGACCTTTATATGTTACCGTGGGTAAGACTGAGTCGGAATTTCATATGTGAGGGTTCATTAATAATAGAAACCAATTAAATTGATCATCGTTGTAAAGATCTTGACCGTATGGTACCTTGAGGAAACTGAACCTAGGTTGTTAAGTGTGAGTGAGAGTGTTGCATAATTGAAAAGGGGGAAACTAGGCCTAACTAATAAACACGTATAATATTCAATCATTTTTTCATAGGTCGTCTTTCAAGGTTAAACATGTTAGTTGAACTTGTTTAGGTTAGTCCGGGTAGATCAAGTCGGTCATCCTGGTCGGACAGACAGGATTTTGTCATCAGTAAGCATGCCACATAGTGGCCATTACCTTGGTTTAACCGAGGTTCGACAAGTTGCCCGCTATTATTCTAAGCGTGCCTTGGAGTCAGAAAGTTCCTAGTGTGATCAACTAGGTTCGAACAAGAGATTGCCTTCGGGCCAGTAGTTCTCTTAGCATAATGCGGGAGACAGAAAGTGAATGCCTACGAGTATAAATATGTGTGACTTATAAGAACATATGATATATATATTGTGATTTATGTACGTGCGGAGTAATAAATATGTTAGGAGCATGAATTAGGATTTTAATTGTAAATATGATAGATTGACTGCCTGATCATATTAAGGGTCGCAATATAAATCCGTTCCATGCGCATGTGGTTGTGGTTGCTCCCTTCCCCCAGCTGTAGTGGTACCCGCTACTACGCCAGGGAAGGGGGAGCTCCTCACTGAGTCTGTTCGACTCACCCCCCTTGTTTATATGTTTCAGATACAGGTGGTTCAGGCGTCGGGAACGCGTCCACTTCTTCTTAAGGAGGCGGACAGAATTGAAGACCGCACGCTTAGTCCGCGTCGGTAGTTATTTTGGTTATGTACATATGTTGTGATGTATATATATATAAATCCTTTTTGGGCGTAGCTTTTGTACGTATACAATTGCTGTGTATATATATATTATACTCGAATTCTAGCATTGTCGGCTTCATACAGATTAAAGTTAGGTCTTGGTGTTGGGAATATAAGCTATAATATGGTATATATAGGCATGTGATCAATATGTAAATTATATATATGTGTGGCTGAATACCTGTTTGTATGAAAATATGACTTCCGCATGTGACTAGGATAGATCGCATGCATTGAGGCGTGTGATCAATATGTATACTATAATGCAAGTGTGTGATTGAATATATGTATGACTGGATACAGGGCTTCTGCATGTGAATAGGATAGATCACCCGCACTGAAGCGCGTGATCAATATGTAAACTATATGTACGTGTGCGTGAATATGTGTATATATATAGACTGAAGCGGCGTTGAGCGAGCCGTGGATTGCACGCTACTTAGGTCACCGGAATTGGATGGCCATATATATTATATATTGTTTGTATTAGAAATGGGTAGTTATGAACATGTGGAAATGTTAATAAGGAATTAGAGGCTTACAGGATAGGAGAAATCCTACCTCCCGTGCCGGTCATGGACGTTCGATAAGGGATCATGACTTTAGACATCAATAACGCATTCTTACATGGGTTTCTAGATGAAGAAGTATACATGTATGCACCAGAGGGGTATGACAAGGTAAAAGAAAGACAAGTATGTAGGTTGAGGAGGTCTCTATATGGGTTAAAATAGGCCTCGAGACAGTGGAATAATGAATTCACAAAGAAATTGATTGGATATGGTTTTTCTCAATCTAGTAATGATCACTACTTGTTCACTAAAACTGCTGAAACAGGATCCTTTTTGGTCCTACTGGTTTATGTAGATGATGTGCTGATAAGAGGTAGTTGTGAACTAGAAATAGTGAAAGTTAAGAAATATCTTAATAAGGCCTTTACCATAAAAGACTTAGGGGTGGAAAGGTACTTTCTTGGTATTGAAATTACACATGGCTATGATGAAATTTTTCTGTCTCAGAGTAAGTATGCAGGAGATATAGTTGCTGATATGGGACTACAACAAGCAAAAGAGGTTCCTACTCCAATGGTGAAAGGGCAGAAGTTCAAGGATACTTCTCCTCTTCTTCAAGACCCTGAAAGATATAGAAGGTTGGTGGGGCGTCTGCTCTATCTAAATATGACTAGGCCAGACTTGACTTATGTTGTACAACAGCTTAGTCAATTCGTTGGATCACCTTTAGAGAGCCACTGGAATGCTGTTATTCATCTGGTTAGGTACTTGAAGGGAACGAAGCATCTGGGGATCAAGTATGTAAGGGATTCCATTGTTAACCAAATGGAAGCTTTCAGTGATAGTGACTAGGCAGCGTGTCCTATCACACGGAAATCTCTAACAGGTTTCTGCATCTTTTTGGGAGATAATCTCGTTTCTTGGAAGACTAAGAAACAAGTGATAGTTTCAAGGTCCTCATGTGAGGCAGAGTACAGAAGTTTAGGGTCAACGGTATGTGAGCTGTTGTGGATTAGTTATCTCTTGAAAGATTTTCAGGTAGAGGCAGCCAAACCAATCACGCTTTGGTGTGATAACAAGTTTGCCATCCACATTACTTCAAACTCGGTGTTTCACGAAAGAACGAAACACATAGAAATAGATTGCCACATTGTTAGACAAAGGTATAAAGAAGGCTTCATCAAGCTTCAGCATCTCCCAACCAGCCAACAGTTAGCGGATTTTTTCACCAAATCGCTAGCACAATATTAGTTTGACGTTTTTAGGTCCAAGTTGGGCATGCATACTTCAAGAATTGCCAACTTGAAGGGGGGGGGGGTGAAAACTTGTATAACTTAATTACTTAATTATTAGGATTAGTTTCTGATTGTATAGGTTAGTTTCCTTTTGTATTTTTTTTAAGCATGTATCTCACGTAAGTTAGTTCGTTAGTTAGGTGCAACCGATTTCCTTTTCCGCCTAAGTAGGTTAGCTTGTTTTTTAAGCTTCCTCTTTGTATTTATATTCAGCCAATCTTAGTTAATAATATTCATTCGCATTATTCAGCTTATCCTACTGATCCCAAATCGTATAATAATGGTCTTAAACAAAATCAAGAAGAAAAAAGAACGCACCTTCTTAAAAAACTGATTTTGATAGTCTTTTTTCAGAAAAAGGAGTAGACAATAAAGAAATATATATTAAGAGGGAACCCAATACAATTAAAGATGCCCCATTTTTAGATAAACAATAAAAGAGGAAATATGAAACAGAGAAGTAAAGCCAATAAAACATCAAGAGGTAATGGTTTTGAGGAACGATTTTATCTACAACCTAGCATGGTACCTGCAAATGTCCTTTGCAATCAATGTGGAGTTTAGGTTCTTCTTCTTCTTCTTTTACTGGACTCGCTTTCAACATACCCTTGACATCCACTCTTTGACATTTTAGAACTGCTGCAAAATCATCAATGAAAGGGGAAAAAAGTAAGACTTGAGAAATGCAGAAACATGATGATATATATTAACTTTAAACATTGCTTGCCGTTGAAATCAGAGTGTTGATGGATTAGTGGGTAGTTACTTGTATTGAGGGAGTAGTGGGTGAGAAGATAGAGTATTTTTTATTATAAAAGTAAAAGAAATTGAGCAGTGGCTATAAATGGGAGAGTTTTTTTTTGTTGTAATACTGAGTAGTGGGTAGTTATTTGTATTGAGGGAGTAGTGGGTGAGAAGATGTGGTATTTTTTAAAAAAATAAAAGAAACTGAGTAGTGGCTACAAATGGGAGAGTTTTTTTTTAAATACAGTTAATTGTAAGATTGTAGTACTGACTTAACTTCTTGTAGTATTAATACACAGAGACCCTTGAGTTTTGAGCCATGGACACATATACCCTTTAAGTTTCAAAACCTTATAGACACACCTCATAAAACTTTCAATTTGGAGCACCTAGCACCCGTTTGTCAGACTTCTATCCACATTCAGCTATTATCTACCATGTAAACACATTTTGTAAGGGTATAGTAGTTCTTCCACGTAAGCACATTTTGCGAAGGTATTTTAATCGTTATATGCTATTTTAAGCACATTTTGTAAGGGTATTTTAATAATTATAATGCTATTTTAGCCATTTTAGTCATTCGATTTGGAGCGGCTAAAATATGAAATGATTAAATTATTCCTACAAAATGTGTTTATGTGGTAAATTACGGCTGAATGTGGACAGAAGGGTGCTAGGTGCCCCAAATTGAATATTTAGGAGGTCTATTGTCACGACCCCCACCCGAGGGCATGTGACCGGCACATACTTAGGGTAGAACCCCCAAGCCTGTAAGCCTATATGTTAATTCTAAAACCTGTCTATCGATTTGATATTTAAGTGTTCCATTTAATCCATCACAGATTACGATTTAAATCAATTTCACAATACTGATTCAGCAATTTTACAAAGTCCCAAAATCTGCCTCTAGGCTAATGGAGCTGACATCTAAAGGTGAATGAATTTTTACAAATTACAAAGTATTATCAAAGCAAGGACCTACATGAACCAAGTGAAGCTTCATCTATTGCCACCTTCACTGGACCACGGTGGATGCCTTACCTATACCTGTCTCTGAAAAATGTAAAACCACGAGGGGTGAGTCATACGACTCAGTGAGGGGCAAACCCATCCTAGACGTGGTAGAAGGGTACCACCACGAAAGGGACAGGAGTGTCACACATAAGGAATTACGTTATCATTTATTAGATAGCAACAAAACATTTCTCTACAACTATCCAAGGTCTATGTACCAATCATACTTACACATACACACCTTTCATGAGAGTCATATACACATTCAAGACATAAACCACTCAAGTGGTGTCCGTACATCAATTTCAAGAACAATCTTTAGATCTAAGTTCAAATAAGAGCAATCCAAGAATCAACAAATAGTTGGAAGTAATGTTGTCCACATAGGGTTAAAATCTGCTTGGGCACCATTTAATGAAAGAAAGCTTTTATGAATGATAAAGTTTTAAAAGAATTTAATTTGCAAATCGGTGTCCAAGGTTTTCCAAGTAATACAAGAGAATGAACCCCCGATTTAGTTTTAAAAATGGATAAGAAATGCATTTTTTTAAGGAAGAGGGTTCATATGGTAAAGAAAAAAAACTATGAGACCAACATTAACTTTTCACACAAATTTCTTCACAGAAACAAACAAGGGATGAGGTTCAATTAGGTTCCTTCCCTCCTCCCTTGCTTACCTATAGGTTCTTAGCAAATGGGTTGGTTAAGTGGTTCAACAAGGTTGCTTCCCACCACCTTCCCAATCTTATAATTCTATTGGCTCCGCATGGTTCAACCTCGTTTCTTCCCATGCTCGCCTTTGTACATTAAAACAAGGTTAGTTCCATGGTTCAACCTTGTTCCTTCCCATGGACCACCCCATGCCACATTCACACATGGTGTATGGTTCAACCTTGTTCCTTCTCATACACCACCTTAAATCATAGCTCATGATTGGTCACATGGTTCTACCTTTGCTCCTTCCCATGTTCTCAACCATGCAACATTCACACAAGGTGTATGGTTCACCCATGGTCCTTCCCATACACCCAAGAAAACAACATTCACACTTAATCAAAATCCTTAGATTCTTGCAAAAATCATGCTAATGAGTCTAACAAACATTCTAACTCAATACAATTCTCAATTCACAGAGAAGCAAATAACTTATTCTTCTCATTCACAACAATAATCATGACCTATACACTCAATTAACCAATTCAATCGTAACTCCTAAAATAAAACTCATACACAAGGTCAAGTTTCATTAAAAATCATCCATGAGTACAAGCATACATTTAGAAGTCCACAATTTTCATGTCTATATCAATCATTACAACTATCCATGAATTCCGCATACACAAAAAGAAATACACACATATACCCTTTTGCAAAATGCACGTTGGTTTCAACTTCTTGGAAGCCAAATCTTAATCTAAATGCATTATAATACAAATGCATCAATTTAATATCTAAGCATAAACTGATTCAACCTCATTCACAGTTTTTTTCTTTTTAACGTTTACTAGTTCAAAAACACTTTCCATTTAAACATGGCATTACAAATTAAACTCTACAACCAATATCCATAACAAGTTTTCTTACACTCATTAATCAATACCAACAGTTGTATTTTAATTTCATAAATTCCAGAGTCATAGAGATTAGCCATAATTGAGAATTTCCACACAGATTCCACAAACCAACCCAAAACAAAACACACGATGAACCAATAAGCTTTAAGCAATTCAAACTTCATCCAAATATTTTTCTATAAATTTCTGGAAGTTCTTTAAGATGTATATTAACATATATAAAAATTTTAGAGTCTCAGGTTATCCCAATAATTTATTATAATTCCAAGAAAATACAAACATCAAAACAAAGTCAAGAACGCAACAGCCACCTTTCGAAGGCCTTTTCTCAGAATCTAACCGCTGGTTTTTCCATTAAAGGTACAAATTGGAAAGCAATGGATGTTAGCTTTACCTGGGATTTTGAATCACTCAGATCGGCCCCGTAATGAAAGAGAAAAATACAAATGAATGAACAAAGGTCAGATTCACGTCAGCAGAAAAACTCAACAAACATGTTCAACGGTTTTGAGACTTAAATCTTCACAAAAATGGATGTTCAGAAAGGTGTGATTCTTGAAAAAAAAACAGGGAAGGGCAACCACATTACCTTGCACACGATTTCTCCCCGAAAATCTAAGAAAAGAAGAAGAACACAACCGCCCTTTGATTCTAGGCTTCTTGGTTTGGCTAGAGAAGAAATCCTTCTTCTTCGATTTCTCTTGCTCCTCAAGCTCTTTGTCTCTTCATCTCTACCTTCTATTTGCTCTCTGGTTTCTCTCCTTCCCACTCTCGGTCTCACTCTCGGCTCTCTCTAGTTCACTCCGCTTCTTTCTCTTTCTCGGTCTTTCTCTCTTTTCCTCTCTCTCTTGGTCATGGTAAGAAGAAGAAGAATAGAATGGGTATGTTTTGGGTAAGAGATGACTTAATGGGTAAGGACTTTTGGAATTTTTTTTTGTTATTATTTTCTTGTGAGACTTAGTAAGAAAGGCTTGAAAAGATAAGAATGTGTGAATCATCATTTTGGATGAGACTCCATGTGCTACCATTGTTGGGTGGGAATAAAAGAAATATATTTTTAATTTATCTATTTATTTTATTTACCAAAGAAGAGTGTAGGGGTCTAGTGTAGGAAAACTACTTTTATTTGTCTAGAAACTCACAAACATTTTCTCTCTCTCTCTCTATCTCTCTCTCTTGTGTGTCATAGGTAAAAGTGGAGTATAGGATAAAACAAATCTCATACCTATTATTTAATGTTATATTGTCTTCTACAATACATTTTTTTTTAATTTAATTGAATGTGAATACCTTTCTATATATAAAGTTTTTTTTTTTCTAAATTAAGCTTTTCTCTAACTTAATTTCTTATTCCTAATTTATTTATTCTCAATTTAATATTTGGTCTTTAATTTAACTATTGTGCTATTAACTTTGAATTTCCTTCAATTATTGTTTGTTATTTTATTTAATATTTTCACCGTTAATATTAAATTTCCCAATTTAATATAATTATCTTTCATTTATATAATTTATTCAAATTTACTCTATTTATTGATTAATCTTTTACTTTGACTTAATTAATTCGTCTAATTTTTTTTTCACTTAAGCATCTTTGGGAGCGGGATATTACATCTATCTACAAAATTTTGAAACTCAAGGAGTGTATTTGCCCGTGGCCCAAAACTCACAGAATTTTAGTGCATTTTAGCTTTTTTTTTTCAAATACTATCGAGTCGTGGGTCAATGGGTTAGTGGATTTTGCAAAAAATGTTGGGTCAACTGCATAACGGTTTGTAAGAGCGACTTAGATTGGTCTGGTACCTGATTCATTGATTTTGATCTGAGTTTTTTTACATTGTTCCACTGAATAAAAGTTTTATTTTCAAGGAGATTAAAACACTATTTTGGTTCCTCATAGATGTTTTTTTGTTTTTGTTAATTTAATCCCTCACATATCAGTATAGACCCAAAAAAAATTTCACACAAATAAGAACCTACTGTGAATGGTTTAGGAACAACCTTTATTATGGACTAAAAAGTTAGTCCCTAATCCACTCATAGTAAATCTCGATTTATGTTCATGCCTGCCCTTTTTGCTAACACCGTTAACATCCTTGACGAAATTTTTTGATGCGGATAACGAATGGGTATTTTTTGCCACGTCATTTAGGGGTATGCAGAACCGATCCAAACCGAACCAACCGATCCGATCCAAACCAACTACATAATCGGATGGATTGGTTTATTTTCTTGACAACCGATTTGGTTTGGTTCGGTTGATGAATGAGGCCCGATTTCAACCGAACCGAACTAACCGATTATGATTTTTTAAAAATATTAAAAATATTTTATGATGTTGATTTTTATGGTTTTATGGTGTTGGGTTGTAATTTTAAGTTTGTAATGCTTGAATATTATACTAGTAACTTTAGTTTGTTGGTTTTCATTTAGCTGAAAAATTGCATTCTGCAACAATTAATAATCACTTATTTTATGAAATAAGCATGCACAAACAGCACCATTTTTTACAGCACTTTTAAAGAAACTCCATTTAAAAAGAAGTCATTTGAAAATCAGCAATTTTTATAAGCATGCACAAACGGGCCCTAAGCTTGCACAAACAGGCTCTAATAACTTTAGTTTGTAGGTTTTCATGGTTATGAATAGCTATTTTTATTTTTAGGGTTTAAATTGAAGAGAAGAAATAGTAAAAAAAAAATTAATTTTGTCCAAAAATCGATCAAACCGAACTGAACCAAACTGACTATGTCCAAAGAGCGGATTGGATTGGATGACTTTTTTAGTCATTCGATTATATCAGTTCGGTTGTCTAAATCGTCCAAATTGAACCAATCCGCACGTTTGCTCACCCTTAACGTTATTGTCCACCTCACATTTAACTTTTTTATTTTTATTAAAAATAAAATAAGCTTAATCTAAATGAAAAACCAAAATGAATGAAATTATAAAATATTTTAACCAAAATGAATAAAATTAAAATTTTAAGTTTTTTCTTATTTTTCAAATAAGAAAAGCATCTCAAAAAAAAATTAACAAAAGTGCAAAACACTAATTTAATATATATATTAAATGGATTGTTGGTTTTGCTAAGAACTTGGGAAAAGGTAATATTCTTCTAGCAGAACTGTGGGGAATCCGTACTGGGTTACAACTTGCATGGGACAATGGACTTTCTAATGTCACTGTTGAGTCGGATTTATTAGTTGCTATCAACATGATTTGGAACGTGATACTTGCTTACATACCTAGGAATGGAAACAGGTTTGCAGACACAATGGCTAAACATGCTCATCAACTTCCCTTTAGAGATGTTTTGTACAGTAGCTTTTCAGGATAACTTTTTGTATCAGCCTACCTTTTGTGGGGTTGAGGGCTAGTTTGTAGCCTCCTTCTTTTCTTATCAATATATATATATATATATATATAAGTTAAGTAGGTAGGTAGCGTGATATAAGTGATAATCAAGAGAAACGGTTTACATTAATTCAAACCATAACCATAAAGTTGTATGTAATATGAAGCTACGGAGGAAGGAATTGGGAGAGAAACAACAAGTTATGGCAAGATTCAGTGAGATGCTTTTCAAAATCTCCCCTCTGTAGCGTTTGTCACGACCCCCGTTTAGAGGACCGTGACTGGCACAAACACAGGAAATATCCCTCTGCCTATAAGCCTTATCACCTAAATGACATAATATCTATTATTGAAAATACGTCCACATGCAGTATAATACCATGGCTACATCGGAAATGGTGGCCTATCCTAGGCAAGAAAATCCACGGCCAGTGCCGCTTCAGGATATAGATATAGGAAAACACACATAATATATATAACCTGTGTACCGGCTACACATCCGAAGATACTGCCTATCCTATTCACATGCAACAGATATATGTATATATATATATATATATATATATATATATATATATTGAAACAAATTTTCCCTGTATCGCAGTAAAATAAATCCTGATCTTTATGGTGTGTGAAGCTGACAGTTCTAGATTTAGTGATACAATCTAATTGGGTACATCTACCATTTACTTTATAATACATAATAAAGTAAATTAACTTAAAATTACAATTTATTCACCCACATGAACAAGTTGTGGGTGTTGGAAAGTTTTGTTCGTTCCTCGCTCCACCGAGACTTCTTCCACCTGTACTTAACCTGCCTCTGCGAAGTAAAAATGAGGTGTGAGTCTTAACCACGCGACTCAGTGAGGACTCTCCCATCCCCGGCGCAAGGAGGGTACCATGGCGCTGGGATTGGGAGTCATACACAACCACATGCAAAAACAACTGGTTACTGTTAAATTGCATACATTCTAGGCGACCACACAACAACAGATATCTCACTCAATCATTCACATGCATTTATAGATACAAGCACACAACAATTTAATTCACATCATCACTCAACAAAGTAAACATATAACATATAGTACCAGCTTTTACTTATCGGTGTTCTCACGTTCAACATGTTTGAATCAACCAACGTTGTGGGGACGTAATCCTGTACGTCACTACTATGCTGCACAATCAGCAATCAAATGCAAACACAGATAATTTGTACATACACACAGATGCTAAACATACATCTACTTAATCTCCCCAACTCTGGGGTATCTACTAGCCACTGCGTGGCTTTCCTACTTCGAACCCGTGCACTCGGGTTGCTGGCCACCAAGTGGAAAAACATACTTAACCCATTGACGTGGGTACTGGTCACCTCGTGAAAATTCAGTTAACCAAACACAATCAACTTCTATCTATCAAACAATTGACGCATAGCCACCACGTGGCACGTCCTGACCCCCTGCTGCGGGGCAATAGCTTGAGCCCAATCGTCCATTACCCAACCATGCCACATGGAGGGCACGGCACGACGTCTTGAAGCATGGCCACTGACACACCCTGGACCAACCCCACAGGATAATTTCTCTTCTGCAAGATCAGGCTCACGGTTCACCCGTAGTTCCTCCTGTGTCTCCTTATCTTGGTTTCACATATTAATAGGATTCTTTGTATCTTTCCCGAAGAATCAACAATTCCCCTCCTTATTAATATGTACAAGTATCCTCAACAGGATATAACTCATATGCCCGTCCAGATGCACGCTCTGAGCCTCAAGCTATCGTCATAGCAAAATAAATCATTTCTGACCCTATTACCAGGATAGGGCAATGACCATCGTCATGGTGATTATAAAACTGAGGTCTCAAGTGCCACCGGACGTTGTTCTAGTCGATGTCTCACATCGCTAGCATAACCAAATCCGAAACCCACCAATAACTCCCTTTGCATGATTTTAATTTAAGTCACCGTCGTGACGATTTTTCAAAATAAAAGTTTAGTCCTTCTGTACAAGGACTCTTGCCACCGTCGTAGGAAAGATTTAAAAAAATACTCATCATGCCTCCAGAGTGTATGAGTTGGATTTGTAACACACTAATCATAGCAAACAATTACTCTCTACTTCTATGTCTTCCTATCTAAGCTACTTTCCACAACCTATTTTCGAGTTCCTTCATTCTTTTAACATTTTATACCTCTAGCTAACACATACCAGACAAGTAGAGAATGTACATACTCATGTAATCCACAAAAGCATGCAACCTTAGGAGCAGAGATGGAAGAACCCTCACCTTGGCCAACCTTCCATGCAATCCTCTCCTGTAACTTTAGTCTCCTCGGAGTTCCTGTTGCACTCTATTGCGTGTCGTTGTCCCTATAAGAACAACACTTACTTCATTAAAGTTTTTACTTAGCTTAACTTGTTATTTATCTCTCCATTACTCTCCCATGTAGTCCATGGTTGCCACAAAGTCAAGCTCTTGGTCTTATCAGACTTCTCTATCCCGGCTTATGCGTATCCTTCCTCGGACACTTGACTTACTCACATATAACACTCTACTTGAGTGTTTCACATACTTGGATTTGAGTATTAGACCTCTATCTACTTGTATTCGCATATAAGGAAGCTTATCAACATTGGTTGGATGGAATCCTTATTTTAGGAAGGTCTAAACATTATGATTTAACTTGTGTTCTTACTCGGGTTCTAAGAAATCAAGTTTCTAAACCTCAATACACCTCCATTTCACCCTACTTAAGGCTTCCTAATAATTATGAAGGAATAAAATTACCATTTTAGAATTTGGACTTCATTGTTCCGTAAGATTCCATCCTTGAGAAACAAGAAGGTACCTAAAATAATTCTTAATAAATATTCATAATTATCCTCGAGTGTTTAAGATCGAAGAGAGGAGGTTTAAAACTCTCAACGTCACCCTTAAGTGTATTTGGGCAAATCGAGCAGGGACCCGACACGTTAACTTCCAAGTTCAACCTTAATAACCTCGGGCCAGCTCTTCACGGGTCTTGTTCAGCTAATATTTCCACAATATAATTTCAATAGGACTAATCCAAGCCTATTTACTCAAATCCAAGGTCAATTCCTAAGCTATCAACAATTTCCCCAATTTGGAAATAATTATAATTTCAATAATATCAATCCAAGCCTATTTACTCAAATCCAAGCTCAATCCTAATTATCAATAATTTTCCCCAATTTGGAAATAATTATAATTTCAATAATATCAATCCAAGCCTATTTACTCAAATCCAAGCTCAATCCTAATTATCAACAATTTTCTCCAATTTAAAAATAATTATAATTTCAACCCCAAATCCTTCCAAATTCGAATTTGGGCAAATCCCAGAATATAATCTTGATTCCTACCCCAACTAAGTGTTCAAGAACACTTTCTAGGTCTCAATCTACCCTCGAAACAACTCAATCGAAGGTGAATCGAAGAAATCCCTAAAAATAGAGAAATTGAGGGTTTCGAATGAAATTGGAGTTACCAACCTTGATTCGATTGGTGGGAGGTGTGGAAGAGGTTGGAGTCGAGCTCCGGTGGTTGTGGCCGGCGTCAGACCGCTCTCCTCCGGCGAGTTTTCCTCCTTCCCCCTCTCCTTTCTCTTCTCCCCATTTTCTCTCTCTTCCCTCTTCTTCTCGGCTTCACGCGTCTCTCCCCCTCTCTCTTTTTTTTTCTTTCCTTTTGTTCCTTTAATTAACCCCACGACTACTCTCTCCCTCTCTTTTCCTTTTTCTTTCTTGTCTTTTCCTTTTTATCCATCTACCTAACCCACGGCACTTTACCCCAAATAAAATAAAATAATTAATTAATTAATTAATAAAAAGTAATATAATTAATTAATAAAATAATTAATAATTAAATAAACAATAACAAATATGTATTTTTAATTCCTATTTAATTCAGGTTTCCAATTCCTTAGGTCCTGAATTAAATCCTAAAAATTATTTTCTACTTCTTTCTTTCATCTTTTATTTTATTTTTAAACTTTGAAGAATTTTCTTGGGTATTACAATCTTTGAAAAAAAAATTTCCTTTCCGGTTTCTTTTTAACTTTCATATTTTTTATATATTCTTTTTTTTAAGGTTTTAATTCCTATCCCAGAATAAATCATTCTTAAATCTTCGAAATTTTAAATAAATAATTCTTTAATCCTCGAAATTTTTCGGGGTATTACAGCGTTAGCGTATCCTTTTCCATTCTCGTGCCACCTTAGCTCTATATTTGAATCCAATTAAATTAAAGCTGTGTCGTTTCTTGTTGAGTCCTGCAAGATATCTTCATCCAATTTTAACCAAGTCAAAATTCACTTTCTCTTTAATAATGTTCTTGTTTCCTTGTTCACAACTATTATTAATTCTATCTGCACCCTCTGAGCCTTATAGTAAGTCTTGTTTTATTAATATTAGGTATCCTTTCTACCAAAAAAAAGAAAGAATATTGTGATCAATAAAAAAGCTAACACTGCATGGCTTCTAGTGCTTCTTTAACACTTGTCTCACTGTTTTTAGTGAATTTTTTAGACTGATACTGTCACGACCCCCGTTTAGAGGACCGTGACCGGTACATACACAGGGAATATCCCTCTGGCTGTAAGCCTTATCACCTAATTGACAAAATATCTATTATTGAAAATACATCCACATGCAGTATAATACCATGGCTACACCAAAATGGTGGCCTATCCTAGGCAAGAAAATCCACGGCCAATGCCGCTCCAGGATATAGATATAGGAAAACGCACATAATATATATAACCTGTGTACCGGCTACACATCCGAAGATGCTGTCTATCCTATTCACATGCAACAGATATATGTATATATATATATATATGTATATATATATATATATGTATATATATATATATATATATGTGTGTGTATTTTGAAAACAAATTTTCCCTGTATCGCAATAAAATAAATCTTGATCTTTAAGATGTGTGAAGCTGATAGTTCTAGATTTAGTAATACAATCTAATTGGGTACGTCTACCATTTACTTTATGACACAATAATAAAGTAAATTAAATTACAAATTATACTTTATTCACCCACATGAACAATTTGTGGGTCTTGGAAAGTGTTGCTCAACCCTCGTTCCACCGAGACTTTTTCCACCTGTACTTAACCTGTCTCTGTGTAGTAAAAATGAGGTGTAAGTCTTAACCACGCGACTCAGTGAGGACTCTCCCATCCCCGGCGCAAGGTGGGTACCATAGCGCTGAATTTGGGAGTCATACACAACCACATGCAAAAACAACTACTTACTGTTAGTTAGCATACATTCTTGGTGATCACACAACAACAGAAATTTCACGCAAACACTCACATGCATTTAACAGATATAAGCATGCAGCAGTTTGTTCCACATCATCAATCATCAAGTAATCACATAACATATAGTGCTGGCATTTACTTACCGGTCTTCTCACGTTCAGCATGTTCGAATCAAACAAGACGTTGTGGTGATGTAATCGTGTACGTCACCACTACACTGCGCAATCAGCAATTATATGCAAACCCAGACAATTTGTACATACACACAGATGCTAAATATACATCTACTTAATCTCCCCAACTCTGGGGTATCTAGTAGCCACTACATGGCTTTTCTACTTCGAACCGGTGCACTCGGGCTACTGGCCACCACGTGGCAAATATACTTAACCCATTCACTCGGGTACTGGTCACCTCGTGACAATTTTGTTAATCAAACAATACTTAACCCATTCACTTGGGTACTAGTCACCTCGTGACAATTCTATTAATAAAAAACAATCAACTTCTATCTATCAAACAACTGATCCGTAGCCACCAAGTGGTACGTCCTGACCCCTTGCTGCGGGGCAATAGCTTGAGCTCACTCGTCCATTACCCAACCAGGCCACATTGCGGGCACGGCACGACTAGGATGATTTCTCATTTACTAGGTTAGGCTCACGGTTCACCCGTAGGTTCCTCCCGTGTCTCCTTACCTTAGTCTCACATATTAATAGGATTCTTTGTATCTTTCCCGAAGGATCAACAATTCTTCTCCTTATTAATATGGACGAGTATCCTTAATAGGATATAACTCATATACCCGTCCAAATGCACTCTCTGAGGCTCAAGCTATCGTCATAGCAATCTAAAACCTTTCTGACCCTATTGCCAGGATAGGGCAATGACCATCGTCATGGCGATTATAAAACTTAGGTCTCAAGTGCCATCTGACGTTGTTCTAGTCAATGTCTCAAATCGCTAGCATAACCAAATCCGAAACCCACCAACAACTCCCTTTTTGCATGATTATAATTTAAGTCACCGTCGTGACGAGTTTTCAAAATAAAAGTTTAGTCCTTCCGTACAAGGACTCTTGCCACCGTCGTGGAAATGATTTAATAAAATATTCATCATTCCTCCGAAGCGTATGAGTTGGACTTGTAACACACCAATCATAGCACACAATTACACTCTACTCTTATTTTTTCCTGTCCAAGCTACTTTCCACAACCTATTTTCTAGTTCTTTTATTCTTTTAGCATTCTACCTCTAGCTAACACATACCAGACAAGCAGAGAATATACATACTCATGTAATCCACATAAGCATACAACCCTAGGAGCAGAGATGGAAGAACCCTCACCTTGGCCAACCTTCCATGCAATCCTCTCTTGTAACTTAAGTCTCCTCGGAGTTCCTGTTGCACTCAATCGTGTGTCGTTGTTCCTATAAGAACAACATTTACTTCATTAAGGTTATTACTTAGCTTAACTTGTTATTTATCTCTCCATTACTCTCACGTGTAGTCCATGGTTGCCACAGAGTCACGCTCTTGGTCTTATTGGACTTCTCTATCCCGACTTATGTGTATCCTTCCTCGGACACTTGACTTACTCGCATATAACACTCTACTTGAGTGTTTCACATACTTGGATTTGAGTACTAGACCTCTATCTAACTTGTATTTGCATCTAAGGAAGCTTATCTAGCTTGGTTGGAAGGAATCCAAATTCTAGGAACGTCTAAGCATTTTAATTCAACTTTTGTTTCTACTTGGGTTCTAGAAAATCTAGTTTCTAAACCTCAATATACCTCCATTTCATCCTACTTAAGGTTTCCTAATAATTATGAGGGAATAAAATTACCATTTTAGAATTCGGTCACCTCCCCAAGTGCCAAATTTTTATGTTTTTCTTAAATATATGGAACAAATGAGAATAATTGAACAATGATACTTATCAAAGGAACACCTCAAACTCTTCTCGTTCATCCAATCACATTATTCATATGAATACAGTTTATATGTTGATACGGCTCAAATTAATTACACATTAGACAAGTTAATGCTCTTTACGTCAATTCAAAATTAATAATTAACATTGTATTTTTCTTAATAACTAAAATTCATTATATTTGAATATGCAACCCTTTTTATTTATTTATTATTGTTTTTACAAGCTCAAATCTTTTATGGAAAGAAAACGTAATAGTGGAGACTTTATCCTATACTCTCCTTGAGAAACAAGAAGGTACCTAAAATAATCCTTGATTATTAGTAGCATACTTAGAGTTATTCTAGGGTGTTTAAGATTGAAAATGAGAGATTTAAAACTCTCAACGTCACCCTTAAAGTGTATTTGGGCAACCCGAGCAGGGACCCGGCACGTTAACATCAAGGTTCAACCTTAGTAACCTCGGGCCAGCTCTTCACGGGTCTTGTTCAACTAATATTCCAACAATATAATTCCAATAATATCAATCCAAGCCTATTTACTAAAATCCAAGCTCAATCCTAATTATCACAATTTCCTCAATTTGAAAATAATTATAATTTCAACCTCAAATCCTTCCAAATTCATTTTTGGGCAAATCCGAGAATATAATCTTGATTCCTACCCCAACTAAGTGTTCAAGAACACTTTCTAGGTCTCAATCTACCCTCGAAACAACTCAATCGAAGGTGAATCGAAGAAATCCCTAAAAATGGAGAAATTGAGGGTTTCAAATGAAATTGGGGTTACCAACGTTTAATTCGATTGGTGGGAGGTGTGGAAGTTGTTGTAGTCGAACTCCGGTGGTCGTTTCCGGCGTCGGACCACCCTTCTCCGACTGATTTTTGGCGACCCGTAGTCCTTACCCTCCTCCTTTCTTCTTCCTCTCCGTCCATTTCTTCCTCTCTCCATCCGTTTTCTTTCTTTCTTTTTCTTGTGCTCCCTCTCTCTTGTCTCTTTCTCTCTTTCTTTTAATTCTTTTCCTTGCTTCTTCTTTTTATTCTTTCTTTCTAATGCACGGCTCTTTTTGTTTTTGTTTTTTTATATAATTATAATAATAATAAATAAATAATAATAAATAGTTATAATTAAAATAAATAAATATTTAACTAAATATAATTAAAATAAAATAATTAAATAATAAATAAATATTATGAAAAATAAATTAATTTATAATTAAATAATTAATAACTAATATGTAGTTTTAATTTAATCCCTTTCCCTATTTAATTCAGGTTTCCAATTACTTAGGTCCTGAATTAAATCCTAAAAATTATTTTCTACTTCTCTTCTCTCTCTTTTATTTAACTTTAAACTTCAAAAAATTTTCTCGGGTATCACAATCTTAAAAAAATTCATTTCCGGTTTCTTTTAAGTTTCATTTTTTTATAATCTTTTTAAGGTTTTAATTCCTAGCCCCGGAATAAATTATTTTTAAATCCTCGAAATTTTAAATAACTCATTCTTTATTGCTCGAAATTTTTCCGGGTTATTACAGATACTAGTACCTCTTTGTTTTACAGATATAAAGTTAGATTGTTTAGAGGCAAAATATAGAAGGCATACAAATACAAGACAATAAAATGAGAGGAAATAATGAAATATCTTCTTCTCATGACCATTAAAGAAAATGAAAAACAAAGAAATAAACAAGACAACAAAATTGATACAGCATAATTTTTCGAATCCTCCGATTCCTCTTTTTTCCTCCTCTCTCCCATTCATCTTTCTCCCACACAATAAAATCTATGTCCAAAGAGCGGATTGAATTGGATGACTTTTTTAGTCATCCGATTATATCGGTTCGGTTGTCTAAATCGTCCAAATTGAACCAATTCGCACGTTTGCTCACTCCTAGCGTTATTGTCCACCTCATTTTCCACCTCACATTTAACTTTTTTATTTTTATTAAAAATAAAATAAGCTTAATCTAAATGAAAAACCAAAATGAATGAAATTATAAAATATTTTAACCAAAATGAATATAATTAAAATTTTATGTTTTTTCTTATTTTTCAAATAAGAAAAGCATCTCAAGAAAAAAGTTAGCAAAAGTGCAAAACACTAATTTAATATATATATATATATATATATATATATATATATATTAAATGGATTGTTCGTTTTTCAAAGAACTTGGGAAAAGATAATATTCTTCTAGCAGAACTGTGGGGAATCCGTACTGGGTTACAGCTTGCATGGGACAATGGACTTTCTAATGTAATTAAATACCTAGGAATGGAAACAGGTTTGCAGACACAATGGCTAAACATGCTCATCAGCTTCCCTTTGGAGATGTTGTGTATGTTAGGCCCTGACTTTTGTACACTAGCTTTTCAGGATGACATTTTGTATCAGTCTATCTTTTGGGTAGCTTTATCTATGCTCCTTCCTTTACTTCTGTCCTTTCCTAATAATATTTTTGATGCTTTTGTCTGTATCTATATATAATATATGTACTCAACTTAGCAAAATAACATCTTTTTTTTCATAATTAAAGAATTGTGGAGCCATCACTTATTTGTTCTCATATTTGAACAACCATATGTATTTGATTCTTAATCATCAATTAAAACTAATTAAAAAATAATTTAACCTATTTCTTTTGAAGAAATTAATAATATAATTTTGATTTTTAAGTAAGAGTAATAAACTTATTTATGAGTTCATAGTAATTTAGAATAAAAAAATTATAAGAAGCAATATTAAAATCTCAAACGAATCTTTTATGAATCAGCAGTGAGGTGCACTTTCTTTATCTTTAGATGAATACTAAATAAAACAAAAGAAACAAAAAGGTAAGCAAATCTCTTACTGGCTCAAGAATCAGGATTGCTTACATGTTTTGCGGACAAATGAGAAAAGGGAATTTGCTTTATTGGGAGTTTGATGAGCTTTTTGCTAATCCCATTTTTGTGCTCTGAAAGCTTCACTTTCCTGTCTCAGAGGGAGCTGAAGATTCTGGCATATTGAATTATTGTATATTTGTTATTTGTATTTGTTAGTTTTTTATTTTTATTTCTTAGTTTCCTGCTTTGTTAGAATAAGTCAATGGGGCCTTCTTTACGCAGAAACGAAACGGGAAAAGGAAAAAGAAAGAGAATGTATTTATTGTGTTATTAATAAAAGTTGAGAATAGAAATAAAATGGGAATGTATTAAAATTACCACTTTATTGGTTATATTAAAATAATAAAAAGAAAAGAAAGTTACGATTGTATCAAATTAAATGGTATAATAAACATTTTGTATTTTTTCTTTTTTTAATTATATACACTTTTCAAAATGAAAATAAAAGAAAAAGTGAATAACACATGAGACTTACATGTTTTTTTCCATCAACTTTTCCTATCCTTTCCTAAAGAACAGATCAACTTTCTTTCTGTTTTAGTTTAGGCTCGTGAGTGGCACCTGGGCTATTTTAGGAGCCTTTCCTTTTGTATATATGTCAGACACAATCGGAAGGCCAGAGCATTGTTCAATTGTCTTAAATTCAAATAAATCTCAAACAATCTTTTGGATAAATGCGTGAGCTCATTAATTAGAATAGCTTATATACAAAAGAGGAAAAAAAAAAGGAAAACACTGGCCACTGACCATGTGCCTACTATAAAGGCTAACACCAAAAAAGAAAGAAAACAAGTCTAAACTAGTAACTTACTAAAAACAAAAGAACAACAGCAGATAGGAGAAAACAATAAAACCAAAATACAATACAATGAAATAACCTATACTCTTCTTGATAATTTTATACTAAAAAATACTTTTTTTTTGGTAATATAAGAAAACTAGCAAAGGCTAGCAACAAAGGAACAACCTAGCCAAGCCTACGAGGGAGACAAGACTTCCTAATGTCATCATGTAGAATAAAACTACAAAAGCTATGACCATGATTTGCCAAGACATCTGCAAGTTTTCCGATACAAGTTTTCCAAACATAAACCGTGAAAAAAATTTTAGGTATATATAACTTCATTCACATGAAAAAAATTTTAAATATGCTATCATGAGAATAAATTAGTCAAAACAACCTACCTTAAAAATAGACGAAAATACTATTTTAGTCCCTCACTGATGTCCCATTTATCAATTCAATCCCTTACAAATAAGCATTGTCAATTTGATCCTTCACAGATCATATCATTGTCAATGTGATCCTTTCGTTAACTCACCGTTCGATATTTAACATGATGACATGTTTGGTTAAATTGTGTTTAAGCAAAATTTAATTTCACTAAGTATAAATTAAATTTTTTTTTTTAAAAAAAACTCCACGTTGCTCACCCAAATCTGTTTTACTAAACCAAATCGGATGCCCTAAGTGGAACATAGCAACACGTAAAAGTTGAACCCAGTAGCACATCAAATTGGGTTAGTAAAACATACTTGGGTGAGCAAAATGGAATTCTTTTAAAATAAAAAATAATGTAATTCATGCTTAATCAGATTAAATTTTGTTTAGTCTCAATTTAATCAGACACGTTATCAAATTTGTTAAATATTTAATGGAGAGTTAATTAAAAGGTCACATTAACAATGGTTTGATCTATTATGGACCAAATTGATAAAGCTCATTTGTAAGTGACCATATTGACAAACAATACATTTGTGAGGGACCAAAATAATGTTTTAGTCCTTAAAAATAGTAGAAAATTGATCCTAACATACAAACTCACTCATAAATAATATATAACACATATTTAGAAATAATAGGCAATGTTTTAAAACCCGGACCGAACTGGATCGGCCGATCGGACCGGTTGAACCGAAAACCGGCCGTTCAACTGGTCCGGATTTAGCTATAAACCCGTTTTTGAGTTGGCCCAGATTGGACCGATCAAAATCGGTGACCCGCCAATTTAACTGGGAACCGGACTGAATTTTGATGGTTGACCTGTTTTTTTAAAAAATTACTTTTTTAAGGGTTAGACTTGATATGTTGGGCCAAACTTGATTATATACATTATATGTTTTACAATTTTAAATCTAGTATAATTATGGAACAACTAATATAGTGTGTAAATGACATAAATATTTTAATTAATATTATTTGATCTTATTATTATTTTTTATATAGTTGAATCATATAAATTACTTATTATATTTAAAATTCATGTATAAAAATATAATTTTTGTAATATTAAATATATATATATATATATATATATATTGATATAAAAATGATTCAAATATTATTATTTTCATATTTATAATGTCAACCGATTCGACCACCGGTGGAACCAGTTAGCCCGTAACCTGAAAGATTTTTCGGTTCAATGACCGGTCTGATTTTTAAAACATTGATAATAGGGTTAAGAAATGAGAAATGGGTTATTGAGTAACCCATGGGTTGAGCCAACCCAACTCATATATAGATGGGCCAAATTTTAACCCAACCCATATGACCCATTTATTTAAATGGTTGGGTTGGGTTGGGTTGAAATGTAGTTGGGTTGAGTTGAATTAGTGGATTTGGGTTCAAATTGCCACCCCAATAAACATCTTATCAATTTTAAACAAAAGCTAGAAGAGCATTTATGAAAGTTAGTATATAACCATCGACTCTGGTGTAAGGTATGTGGTATTGTTATATTTGGTTTTGATCGGTTAGGTCCCAATCCAAAGGAAACGCTACCTTAGCAATAGAATATGATTGCTTGGAAGAGAGAAAGAAGAGGAAATCTACACAAATTATGTCTTTTAATAATACTAGTATTGTGCCCTGTCACGACCCCAAATCGGGAGTACGTGACTGGCACGTGAATAGATTCTTACCTCTAAACCCATAAGCTTTATCCTGTTCACATGACTATAACTACCCTGCTATACAAACAATATATATATCATACTAGTGGCCACACCTCACTGGTGGCCTAATTAACCTGCAATCCGCGGTTTGCTCAATACCGCTTTAGCTCAACTCAGTGTATAGATATATTTATCAGCACTCATAATGTAAGTGTTAATATCATATTGACCGTATGTCTCAATACGTACGATCTATCCTATTCACATGCAGCAAGCACACATAATATATATATCCATATCATATTGACCGTACACCTCAATGCGTACGATCTATCCTATTCACATGCAGAAATTTATATACTCAAACATATATCCTAGTTTATCCCCAAATGGACCCTGTCTTTAAATACATGTGAAGCCGACAATTCTAGAGTAGGTACATATCAAAAGCTGTAAATATATATACACAACCCTTACAACTTATAATATGTACAACCGATGTCACGACCCCCTACCGGAAGTCCGTGACTAGCACGGGAGGTAGGATTTCTCCTATCCCGTAAGCCTTTAATCCCTGATTGACATTTCTGTATGTGCATAACTACCCATTTCTAATACAAACAATATATAGTATTTATGGTCATCCCTAACCGGTGACCTAAGTAGCACGCAATCCACGGCTCGCTCAACGCCACTTCAGTCTATACATATACACATAATCAATCACACGTACATATTGTATACATATTGATCACGCGCCTCAAGGCGGGTGATCTATCCTATTCACATGCAGAATCCCTGTATACAATCAAGCATATATATTCAATCACACACCTGCATATAATTTACATATTGATCACACGCCTCAATACGTGTGACCTATCCTATTCACATGCGGAAGCTGTATTTTCATACAATCAAGTATTCAGTCACACATATATATAAATTTACATATTGACCACACGCTCAGTGCGTGTGACCTATCCTATTCACATGCGGGAGTCACATTCATATATATATATATACACATGATATTCAGCATATCATAACCTATATTCCCAACCACAAGACCAATCTTTAATCTGTATGAAACCGACAATTCTACAATGTGACATATACATATATGCATATAGCAACTGTACAAAACAATGCTATACCAAAATGAATCATATACATGTACATCCTGACAAAATACATATATCAATACTACCCACGCGAACAATGCGTGCGGTCTCTAAGTCTGTCCGCCTCCCTGAGATGAAGTGGAAGCGCTCCCGATGCCTATACCACCTGTGTCTGTAACATTTAACATTGGGGTGAGTCAAACAGACTCAGTGAGAGGCTTTCCCATCCCTGGTGTAGTAGCGGGTACCACTACAAATGGGGAAGAAGAGCCAATCACAAACACATACGCATATAACGGGTTTAAATTTTCATATATTAGGTGGTCAAGCAATTAATATATATCATATTCACAATAAAGAATTTAAAGCATGGATTTACATACATTTAAATTCACAAATACATCATATCATGATTTAACATATAATTCCATGTGGTCACCCGTATTCAATTAACCGTAATCATAAACTGGCCCGAAGGCAATATCTCCGTTAGGAGAGAATCTGGCCCGAAGGCAATATCTCCGTTAGGAGGGAATCTGGCCCGAAGGCAATATCTCACGTGAGCAATATGGGAACCTAGTTGATCATTCTAGGAACCCCTGGTCCCAAGACTTTACTTGGAACAATAGTCTAACCCCAAGACTTCACTTGGAGCAATAGCCGGCGACTCATCTGACCTCGGTTTACCCAAGGCAATAGCCACAATGTGGTGTACTCATATACTCTGTATTTCTGTGGGTTGACTCAAGACAAGAGACTCAATCTACCCGGACCACCCGTGATAGACTCGGTTCCCGCGTTGTACCATAAATGACCCCTATGGACCACAACTTGTTCATTTTACTTCTTCTTAGGCAAATCTAGATTTCCATGTGATTTCTAATTCGGACTCTTGGTTCAGAACAAAGTCACCTAGGTTTATTCTCTTTAAGGACTTACATACAAAACCACACCCTTCAGATAATATTTACTCGATCCTACCCCCGATATCGCATAGGTCCCGAGGACCTTCTTTTCCATATAAGCCTCCTTGAGCCACCATTGCTTTTACAATTCACATACACACATATAGCACGTTTTCATATATACTATAATTTAGGAACAACAATAGCATGTTATCTAACATTTAGATTTATTTAGATTTATTTGTGGGTAAAAATGGGAGTTTTTTTAAAATTTTTGGATAGTCATAAGCCTACTAAGAATATCTGATAAAAAAGCTTCAACCAGATATGAAATTTCTACCAAGTAAAATTTTAACACGATAAATTTTCAAATTTACACTATATATTTTAACTAAATTATATTTTTTTATTAATTTTTCTATATATTTTAATTTCTTAAATTCTAAATTTTAAGGCTATTAAAATCTTAACATTAATCCAAAAATCTTATTTCTTTCTTACAAAATTTATTTGTATTTCTTTAGTTAAAATGTCTGGGCTCAATGTCACAAATCTATCAATTTCATATTATTCCATTAATTTTTAAATAAGTTTATTTACCTATATATATAAATATATATACACACACATCATTATTATTTATTTACTTGTTTATTTATTATTATTATTATTTTGGGTTATTACAAAATCCCTATTTTAATTTCCCATGTCTTGATTTAACTGGATTTTATTTTCTTATTATCTTTTCTCCTTTTCTACTTATATTTTAATTAGTGTAATTTATGAATTATATTTCACCCATTTAACTTACATCTAATTACCCATTTGAGCATTTCCTTTATTCTTAAATTTTACTTTATTTCTTTACTCTAATTAATTATATTTAAATTTTGCTATTTTATTAATTTCATCTTTATTTTAAATTATATTTGAGTCCCTATTTGAGACATTAATAATTTCTCTCTGTATTTTACTATTTAGTTCCATCTAAATATTAGACCCTAATTACTTCACTAAATTTTTTATTACTTTTTGCATTATCTATCATCGTGGTTCTCTATCTTGGACAACCACCCCGAGGCCGGAGCCGCAACTGCAGAGGAGGAGGATTCCTTTGATACAGCCCAGGATTAGTGGGCTGGATTTTACCTTTTTATTTTCTGTTATTATATTGTTCTTGATTTTGGATGGTATATATTTTGTCTTCGTTATTTTCATTCCAATTTTAACAAGTCAACCCTTTCACCCTAAGTTGTCATAGCTATTGTTTCTTACATATACCCTAGATTACTTTGATTTTTTTGCATATGATTATTTATTTATTCTAAACTTTTAATTTTTTTAATTTAATATTTCTGTTGATAACCTCCATGCATACTAGGAGTATTGTCCAAACATTAAAGACAATATAACGATTAAGTGTGGGGGAGAATCTTGCAAAGCAGAAATATTTATTTTGCCTAATTTTATTAATTTTTGTGCTTATATTCAATTTTAAAAAAATTTTAAAATAGGTTTATTTTAATCATTAACCTAGGTCAAAAATTTATCTTGAACTTCTTGTCTGATCCTTTCTTTTCTCTGATCTCAGCATGTTTAAATCAAAATTCACACATGAATTTTTACCTGTTAGTTTAAAAATTTAGGAAGGGACACTTGTCAGGAATATCTAGAGTTGAAAATTTAAAAAATTAAAAATAAATACAAAAAATAGGAAGAAAAATAATAATTTAGTTAAAATGTGGTTATAGGAATTATAGTGACACCATAGTTTAAATTTGAAAATTTTTCGAGATACTTTTGGTATGCATATGACTATCAAAAAATTTTGAATCTTTCCTATTTTTATCCACAAATAAATCTAGAAAAAAAATATACTCAAAATTTTATTTTACCATACCTCAAAAGATGTTAAATACCCTTATTACCTTAGGCTATGTTCTTTAACAAGATTTTGTTAATAGAAAAAGGTTTCTTCTAACCAAATAAACCACATTTTTTGCAATGTAATGAAATTATGTTTTTGTCCTTAATTTTTTATTTCCGCTTTTAATGTAAGGGTAAATTAGCCATTTTATTCACTTTTATTCCATTGACATCACATCACATTGATAGTACTGAACTTCAGTACATCCCTCGAATTAGTTGGTTCCTAAACCATTCAAGGTGGGTCTTTATTAATATGAATTTATATTAATATTAATAAATGATTTTACATGATTGGAGGGATGTGTGCCGAACTTCAATAATACAGTACCACTGAACTTTTATCCTACATTGACATGACATTTCCATTATGTCATCTTTTTTCATTCTCATTCTTATTGCCTCTTCTTTCCTTACAAAACAACGCACACTTAAATCCCTAAGCCAAAATATCACCCTTCACTTTCTCTTGTGCGTACAGTGCGTGCGGTCCTTCTCCATTTCATTTTCTTCTTCCTCCTCTGAAAGCTAAAGCCTTCCTCAACATCTCAAATCCCATTTCCAATCAATCTTTAATGTTCTGCACCTTTTATTTATCTAGTCATCACAAATTTTGAGGGCCGCCACCAATTTGGATTGTTGAAGGCAACAAAGACCTTCTACGAAACACAGAAAAAAAGAAAGAAAAAGACGGTAGTTGTAGCTGTTGCGTTTTGTCTACAATGAAGAGGTGTTGAGGTAGAATATTGGGGGTTTAGGTATGTAGTCTTTATAACTTCTACTTTTGATGTTCAACATTTTTCTTAAGGTCTATTAGATGGATTTAGAGCTTAAAATTTGTTGGAAATTTGTCACAATGATACAACTAAGTTAGTTTAGATTTAGTCATAATATAGAAGTCCAAATGGAACCATTAGGGAACTTAACTTTAATTATTAAATAAAATGAGTAGTTGAATATGAGGATAATAGTTTGTGGTCATGGGATGGAAAATTTAGAAGTATTGATTTAGGGTGAAATATTTATATATATGTAAAATAAAATTTAAAAATGAGTTATCATTGATAGTATATCACCTTATGATTCTTTTTGAGCATGGAAAACATTCTAATAATGATTTCTATGGGGACTTTCACCCTATGGTTCATGACATGCGAAATTTTGAAAAATTAATGAAATTTATGGATTCTCTTGGAATTGTTGATATGTATGAACTTTAAATGATTTGTTTAGGCATTCTAAATAATTTGGAAGGATGTCCAATGGTTAGGTTGGTGGTATGTGAACCATTGGTGGAAGTTAGAATTTTTCTTATTTGGCAAAATTTCCATTGATGGAGCTTGAAAGTGAACAAGGTTATAAAATTAATTAATTATGCATTAAATTGTGCTAAATTTAGAGAGAATATCAAATGATGACCATAGGCTAGTTGTAGGATATTGATTAGCTTAGGAAATGAAAATGGTGTAGTTAGAAAAGTACTTTTTAAAAGTCTTATCCAATGTATATATATTGTGGTGACAAAATTTATCCTTTGAAAGAGGTCTTCGAGGTGGAAATATATGAGAGATTGAGATTCCGTTCTTTTGTTGGAAACATTAATGGAAATGGAAAAAAAAGTGATGGGCCCCACCTGGATCTTACCATTTAGTGGAAAAGAGATTTTTATTTTGGAATTTCTGCCTATTAAAAAAACAAAATGTTTATCTTGCACATTGATTTGACATAATCATAACTTTTTTTTACTATTTTAATATAAGGGGTAAAGTGTTAATTTTTATACATTTACATTCCATTTCTATTTCTAAATTCTTACTAACAAACACTATAAAATCATTCTCATTCCTTTTCCCTTTTTCTTTTCCTTTATGCGTAAATAACATACCCTGAGGTTATGTTTCTTTGTAAGAAATGGTAATAGAAAAAGAGAGGGAGGAAAGTCTTCGAAAAGTCTTCTCCCTCCTCTTTTCTTCCTACTAAACAAACCTTCTTTTTTTGCAATATGATGAAATTTTGTTTTTGCCCTTACTTTTTTTATCCATTTTTATTCCATTATCACTTTTAATGTAAGGGTAAAATGACACTTTTATTCCATTCACATCACATCATATCACATTGACATAACATTTTCATTCCCTTCAAGATTTCTATTTCCTTTCCGACTTCTTCCACTTTTCTCCTTACTAAAAACACCCTGAAGCTCCCCCATATTTGGCAAAGATTTTAAGTATTTTTTTTAGGAAAAAACTTAGGTCCATTTCCTTATGTCCATTTCATCAAGTTCCTCAATATAAATATGACACGTGGCAAAAAGTGTTTAAATGACCAATCACAATAGAGAGAGAATATAGAAGACCACCTTTTATATGACCAATCATAGAAGAAAGAGGGTGTAAATACACTATATGATTGGTGAAACTTGATGAAATGGACATAAGAAAATGGACCTAAGTTTTTTTTCTTTTTTTTATGGAACTTCTTCAAAAATTCATTAAATCAAAATGTTACTCATAAAAGCGCAAATCTTTAAATAAAGATTTGTTACAAATCTTCAAAAAATGGAGGGTTTGTGAAATTAACTTCAGAATCTTGTAGGAATTGGCTACTTAATCATCTTTCCTTTTGATATTTTTATTTCTATTAACCTTTTAATAAAAGATAAAATCATCATTTTATTGTAATTCCACTCATTCCTCACTTTCTATTTTATTTTATACCAAATATTGTCACGACCCCAAATAGGGAGTACGTGACCGGTACGGGAATAGATTTTTACCTCTAAACCCGTAAGCCTTATCCTGTAAACATGATTATAACTACCCTGCTATACAATCAATATATATTTATCATACTAGTGGCCACACCTCACTGGTGGCCTAATTAACCTGCAATCCATGGTTCGCTCAATACCGTTTCAGCTCAATCCAATGTATAGATATATTCATCAGCACTCATAATGTAAATATTAATATCATATTGACCGTACGTCTCAATACGTACGATCTATCCTATTCACATGCAGCAAGCACACATAATATATATCCATATCATATTGACCGTAAGCCTCAATGCGTACGATCTATCCTATTCACATGCAGAAGTTTATATACTCAAACATATATCCTAGTCTTTCCCAAACTGGACCCTGTCTTTAAGTACATGTGAAGCCGACAAGTCTAGAGTGAACGTACTTCAAAGCTGTAAATATTTACAACGCTTACAACTTTAAAATAAGTACAACAAAATAAATCAAAATAACCCAAAAGGAGTCCACCCACGCGAACAAGTGCGTAAGGATGGTCTGATGTCCGTATCACTGTCCGGACGTCGATGCCTGCCCGATCCCTGTATCTGAAACATTGAAGTAGAGGGAGTGAGTCAAACAGACTCAGTGAGAAGCTTCCCATCCTCGGCGTAGCGGCGGGTACCACTACAGCTGGGGAAAGGGAAACACCCACAATCACATGCGCATGAAACTCCAGTTTATCAAATGTTATATTACAATCAAGCAATATTAATATAACATTAAAATCAAAGATAAACCTATGGATCATGTTTTTCTATCATGCTTCTCATAATCAAACAGTCATAATTAAGATATCATATGAAAACTGTAAATCAATCAACTGACCCTAGTGCCAGGCTAGGGCAATGGCCTCAACGGGCAAATTTTTCTTAATCTTTAACTGACCCTAGTGCCAGGCTAGGGCAATGGCTTCAACGGGCAAATCTGTTAGTCTTTTACTGACCCTAGTACCAGGCTAGGGCAATGGCCTCAACGGGCGAATGCTTTACTCTTTAACTGACCCTAGTGCTAGGCTAGGGCAATGGCCTCAACGGGCAATCTTTTCTGACTTGTTTCTCTTCCCGAGCCTTCAGCTGGGATTCTGACTCTATCTACCCATTACTATCCTAGACTGACTTTACCTAGGTAGTGTGAACCTCCCTATGACTCACTAATCAATTTATGAGATCGTTTTGATCCTTATGTAATACCCAAACCCTTGATTAGATCATAACCTAGCTCTAAGGTCGTTCCTAAGTTCAATTACCATAAAACGTCGACGTCTACTAACAACTTCTATACAATTTCTTTAATGAGTTTCTAATTAATAGGGTAAACCAATCTTGGACTCAATCAACAACTTACCCCCTTGCTTTTACTGTTCGGCGTATCTCATGTCATCACATGGATACCCTTCAGTACCTCTTTACCTGTAGTCAAACACACATATACAAATACTTTCATATATAACAGTTTAGGAACAACAATAGCATGTTAACTGCTAAATAATTCTTACAAATAGGCAAGTAGGCAACCACATATCCACATCCTCAATCAACCCTGTAGGGCAAGGATGGGAAACCCCTCACCTGGACGGCTTCCTTGCGTTTGTACTGGAGTAACTCCCGCTCCGGATGAATCGTGGTTCCCTAGCAATTGCATTCACGTGGTTAACAATCTTAACTATATGCAACTCATATGCGTATGATATGCTCGTGCCTAAAAATGCACCTAGACGTCGCCAAGAACCGACTTCTTGGTCTTATCCGTCTTCCCTCTCTTCCATGAGAGTCTCAAGTGCTACATATTTGGTTTCGTATAATTACCGCTCACCTTGAATTAATTTTAGAGCCTTGGATTTGAGTTACTAAACCTCGATATGCTTCTAAATTATCCTACTTAAGGTTTCCTAATAATTACGAAAGAATTAAATTTCCATTTTAAATTTTTTGGACTTTATTGTTCCGCAATTTTCCATCCTTGAGAAACAAGAAAGGACCTAAAATAATTCTTGATGCTTGATAGCATATTTAGAATTTCTCTAGGGTGTTTAAGATTGAAAAGAAGAGGTTTGGAGCCCTCAATATCACCCTTAAAGTGTAATTGGGCAATCCGAGCAGGGACCCAGCACGTTAATGTCAAGGTTCCACATTAGTAACCTCGGGCCAGCTCTTCACGGGTCTTATACAGCTAATACTTCAACAATATAATTTCAGTAATTTCAATCCAAGCCTATTTACTCAAATCCAAGCTCAATCCTAATTATCACAATTTTCCCAATTTATGAATAATTAGAATTTCAACCCCAAATCCTTTCAAATTCGAATTCGGCTAAACCCGAGAGTATAGTCTCGATTCTTACCCCAACTAAGTGTTCAAGAACACTTCCTAGGTCTCAATCTACCCTTGAAACAACCCAATCGAAGGTGGATCGAAGAAATCCCTAAAAATGAAGAAATTGGGGGTTTCAAATGAAATTAGGGTTACCAACCTTTGATTCGATTGGTGGAAGGTGTAGGAGACGTCGTACCCGAACCCCGATGATTTTTTCCGACGTCAACTAGCTCTTCCCGGTCACTTTCCGGTACACCCCAAACCCTTTCTTCTTCCTTCCTCCGCCTTGCCCTCTCCCTCTCTGTCGACTTTCTCTCTCTCTTCCTCTCTTCTCTTTCTTATTCTTTCTTTCTTTAATCCTTTCTTTTCTTTTTAAAGTGACCCACGGCACCCACCTCCAACATTTAATTAAAACTAATATATATATATATATATATATATATATATATATAAAATAAATCACTAATAATAAAAATAAATAAATACTTAAATAATAAAATAACTAATAATTAATCACTAATAATAATAATTATAATAAATAAAAGGTGAAAAAATATCCCCAATTAAATCCCTCCTCTTTCTAATAAATTTTATTTTCTCTTATACCCCAAATTTAAATACCCAAAAATATTCCCTACTCTCTTTTTCCCATTTAATTCAGGTTTCCAATTCCTTAGATCTTGAATTAAGTTCAGAAATTATTTTTTACTTTATTTCTTTTCCTTTCATTTCATTTTAAACTTCGAAAAAAATTTTCGGGTGTTACAAATATAATAATTCTCTTTCCTATTTTCACTTCTATTCCCATTTTCATTCCCATACTTACCATTTTTTTTTCTGATAACCAATTAACAATATATTTTTAAAAGTCCTATCCAATATTATATATATATATATATATATATTTGCAACATTATATAATAGCTTTATAATGAACTTGAATAACTTGTTCAAAATGATACAATAAATTATCAACGGCACTTGGCTTTCTTCAATATAATTTCATCACTAATTTTCTTTTGACGGGAGTGGAAAGCCTAGCAGAAGCTTTCTCTTTTTTTTTTGCATTCGTTTTTCAATCAGCTACTTTATGTAAATTTACTCGGCCCACCCTATTTTTCTTATTTTTTTATTATTGTCGTTACATTTCATAAATAAGGTAGATATTCAGTCTCCCAATTTTTGTGATAATTTTCTTCCATATTTATTTCTGAGTTTTTTAGTTCTCTCTCGTGAGAGTGTAGTCTTCCATTGTTAGATCGATTCAGATCTAGTAAGTGGAGTTTGTTTTTTTTCTTTTGTGAATTTTTTTGACAATCAAGTGGTTCTGGATTTAAGGTTTGTTATAATCATATCTAAAATCTACGAATCATCTATGTTAAAAAATTTTCGCTCGTTCATCGTGTTGTTGGAAGAGCCTAGAACAATTTCAACTTTGAAAATTACTCAGATCTAATTTGCAGGAGGTATAAGAGTAACAACTTTGTTGGCAACACTAAAGACAGTGAACTTTTTCATTCTGAAGAAATAGGATTAGTTGAGCTTATACTTTGTTTACTTCCTTTAACAATTGTTAGGGTTTATATTTTCCAGTATTATTAGATTGGAGTTTTATAAATTATTGTAAGTGTCGTTTGACTTTTTCTAATATAATGGAATTTTATTTCTTTATATATATAATTTTATCATTGCAACTAATAATATTGCAAGAATCTTCCCTTGGCATTCACAAAGTTTGTGTAATTTCTTTGGGATTCTTCACAAAATATTCTTATACTCTAGTTTATAGTATAGATTTTCAATCAATAGATGGTCAATTAGAGTAAGAAATACTGCATTTCTCTTAAGAAATGTTTTTGGTTCGAGTCTTATATATAAAAAAATTCCAGCTAAGTTATACCTTGCTGTATAAAATCTCAAATTACTTGGGTTAGATTAGTCTGAACTTAATAAATTTTTTGATATTGATGATTTAAAAAAAAACAATAAAAAGATAGATTGCTTCGTTATTATCATCATCATATTACTTATCTATATATCTATATATATATATAAAGGAATATCCCTAGCCCATTCTCTTGACAAATAGGATAGAGGACACATTTGCTCACTTGACACATCATCAACACAACTTTTACTCCCATGCATTTAGTCCACATGTCAGGCCATTTTATAAATGCTAAATTTTTATTGGTCCACATAATTTATAATAATCCAGCTGGATTTTTCTGTCTTCTATGTAGACCCATTCCAATTGAATCGGTTTAATTCAATGCAATTAAATGGGAAGAATCACGAATTCTTTAATGGTACAAATTGGTCAATAGAATTATCAATTAATTTGCACCGAAATCATGCATAAATTGATCAATTCGTTTTCAATGCAGATCCAAAATTGATCAACTTTTACTATATAAATATGTAGTTCTATTTTAATACTAATCCCAAGGTATCATATTTCCTCAATGACTCTCTTCTTATTGTGCAGAAGTATACCTTCAACGATTTATGTTAAGCCTTATCATATTTCCTTTGTTAAGCCTTATCATTAATATGTAGAATTGTTCGCACGGGTCACCACCGAGAGCATTTTTTATCAACTTTTACCATCTTATTCTTTTTGAATTATAAGATTCATTTGTTTAGCAAGTTTTTTGACAAGACACCAGCCTCCTACTTAGCAAGTTTTGATCTCAAGCCCAAGGTTCTTGAAGGCCAGGATACTTACCAATTTCAGCTACATTGGCAAGAAGCACTGACTTTACATAACCAACAAATATGATACTGAACCCACAATGAAGGATTTCAGTCTACTAAAACACCCTCTTCGACATGAAAAGAACAACCGTGTGTGTCACGACCCCCTACCGGGCGCCCGTGACTGGCACGGGAGGTAGGATTTCTCCTATCCCGTAAGCCTCTAATCCCTGATTGACATTCTTATATATGCGTAACTACCCATTTCTAATACAAACAATATAGTATTTATATGGTCATCCATATCCGATGACCTAAGCAGCACACAATCCACGGCTCGCTCAACGCCGCTTCAGTCTATACATATACACATAATCAATCACACGTACATATAATATACATATTGATCACACGCTTAAAGGCGGGTGATCTATCCTATTCACATGCAGAATCCCTGTGTACAGTCAAGCATATATATTCAATCACACACCTGCATAAAATATACTTATTGATCACACGCCTCAATGCGTGTGACCTATCCTATTCACATGCGGAAGCTGTATTTTCACACAATCAAGTATTCAGTCACACATATATATAAGTTTACATATTGATCACACGCTCAGTGCGAGTGGTCTATCCTATTCACATGCGGAAGTCACATCCATATATATATATACACATGATATTCATCATATCATAACCTATGATCCCAACAACCAGACCAATCTTTAATCTGTATGAAGCCGACAGTTCTAGAGTATGACATATACATATATGCATATAGCTGCTGTACAAAATAATGATATACCAAAAGAATCATATACATATACATCCTGTCAAAATACATATAGTAGTACTACCCACGCGAACAATGCGTGCGGTCTCTAAGTCTGCCCGCCTCCCTGAGATGAAGTGGAAGCGCTCCCGATGCCTAGACCACCTGTGTCTGTAACATTTAATATTGGGGTGAGTCAAACAGACTCAGTGAGAGGCTTTCCCATCCCTGGAGTAGTAGCGGGTACCACTACAACTGGGGAAGAGGAGCCAATCACAAACACATACGCATATAACGGATTAAATTTCCATATATTAAGTGATCAGGCAATTAGCTTATATCATATTCACAATAAAGAATTTAAAGCATGGATTTACATACATTTAAATTCACACATACATCATATCATGATTTAACATATAATTCCATGTGGTCCTCTGTATTCAAGTAATCATAATCATAAACTGGCCCGAAGGCAATATCTCTGTTAGGAGAGAATCTGGCCCGAAGGCAATATCTCACGTGAGCAATATGGGAACCTAGTTGATTATTCTAGGAACCCCTGGTCCCAAGACTATACTTGGAACAATAGTCTGACCCCAAGACTTCACTTGGAGCAATAGCCGGCGACTCATCTGACCTCGGTTTACCCAAGGCAATAGTCACAATGTGGTGTACTCATATACTCTGTATTTCTGTGGGTTGAGTCAAGACAAGAGACTCAATCTACCCGGACCACCCGTGATAGACTCGGTTTCCGCGTTGTACCATAAATGACCCCTATGGACCACTACTTGTTCATTTTACTTCTTCTTAGGCAAATTTAGATTTCCTAGTGGTTTCTAATTCGGACTCTTGGTTCAGAACAAGGTCACCTAGGTTTATTCTCTTTAAGGGCTTACTTACAAAACCACACCCTTCAGATAATATTTACTCGATCCTACCCCCGATGTCGTATAGGTCACGAGGACCTTCTTTTCATATAAGGCTCCTTGAGCCACCATTGCTTTTACAATTCACATACACACATATAGCACATTTTCACATATACTGTAATTTAGGAACAACAATAGCATGATATCTAACATGTAATTCCTACAAATAGGCAAGAAGGCAAACCATATATCCATATCCACAGTCAACCCTATAGGGCAAGGATAGGAAAGCCCCTCACCTGGTTGGCCCCTCTGATCGGCTCTCGGTACGCCCGAAAGTCCACTCACAGTATGGTGCCCTATACACATATACTTGAGAGATTCAGAAACTTGCAATTTCAACCACTATAGTGTACATGCAACGCTAATGCTCATGTTCTTTCTAATTAATTCCATAGGCTAGTTGTTGGCTTGGAAATGCCCTCAACTAGTTTTAGGAACACCTAGCATGCTTCTATTCGTGTTCAGCCCTTTCTTAATCACACTAGTCGGAAGCTCTGACTTAGGAATGCAAGGTTACCTAATTCCACCTCTATGTGGTCCATATAAACTTCCATTACCCAAGTCTTGAATTTATGTCCCAAGAGAATCATAGATCATACTTTTCCAAGCTTTCCATTAATCAAAATAACCTTGAACACTTCACCTACACATGAATACGTATACCCGAATACGCGTAAAATTAGAAAATTGTCTCTTTTTCCCCGAACGGGGTTCCAGGTGAGACGAGAATTACTCGGGTTTTTATTCCTCGTACATTCCAATAATTTTTAACAATTTTTCTAATTATTATTCACCTTTCAATGCACCCCAAGTCATTCCACAACACCCTTAAACCTTAACAACCACATTTTCCTACACTTTTTTCAACCCGGATAAATTCCATCAATTTGGTTCCGGTTCCTAAGCTTCCAACTCACTTCCTAACATGCATATACTTCAATTTAGGACCTAGAACATTCAGATTGAATCAATTGGGGTCTTTCCAAAAATCCCTAAAATTGATAAAATTGGGGTTTGAGAGTTTCGGGACTTCTCACCTCGATTCAACCGGTTAGAAGGACGATACGAAGTAGAGGAGACTCCCGGCTACCTTCCCTGGTGAAGAAACGGCGTTTTCCGGCGAGAAAGCTCTCCCCCTTTGCTTTCTCTCTCTAACCCGAGCTCTCTCTCTCCTCCAGCCACTACGATGGCGTCTTCCGGCTCCGGTGGACGTCCGGCCACCACCACGCGTTGCTCTGACTGCACGAAGACGGAGCTCCGTGCGTTTTCCGTCCGCTCTCCACTTCTCTCGGCTCTCTCCCGTTTGCTCAACCCTCTCTCTTTCTCGTTTTGGCCCTCACGTCTGCTTCTTTCTTATTTCTTCATTTCCTTCTTATCACATATATACATATATATTAAATTAATATATATGTATATATATCCCAAAAAGAAACAATCTGGTCCCTTTTTCTCTTTTTTTTTTATTTCTTTTCTTTAATCCTTTCATTTTTATAATATATATATATATAATAATAATAATAATAATAATAATAATAATTTAATACACATACATTTCATAAAGGAGGAACCAATCTGACATTATAATAATTTAAAATAAAATAATTATATAAAAAAAATATAATTAGGATTTACTTTATTTATATAAAAAAATATATAGGTAGTAGGATAATGGGTATTTTCATCTCATTTTTTTCCACTTTTATTTTAAAAATTTTAATTTAATAAATGATGCCAGTTAAATTATCCTCGGGTATTACAGTGTGCCCTTAAATCTAATCTTGATACATAGGATTAGAGGATGCTTTGCTCAACTAACACCTCACTAAATTAACTTTCATTCTCTGGCCTCGAATCCACGTAGGATTAAAATCTCCACATGTACAATCTGTGTTATTGTGATTACTATTGATCTTGAGCAGTTAATGAGCATTTAATCAAATTATGACAAATATGACAAAATTCCAACTTTATTGTTTACTAGCATCAATTACTATTAAATTCGTTGAATTCAAGGTTTACATAACATGTATATAGGTTTAATTGTAACTTTGTCATTCCCTGATTTTCTTTTTTGTCAAAATACATCTATTTATTTCCGGAATTTTTGACTATTTAATTATCCTCCATTGATTACATAATCAATTATATATTCACGGTCAGGAATTTAGTATATATACCATTTTAATATAAATTGATTATTTATTTTATTATTTTTGGGAATCATATATTGGATCTTACCATTGCATTGACACCTTTTTTATTTAATTTGAATGATAAACGCTTACGGTCAACTGTATTCTTTTATTGTCTTCAAATTATTGATTCTTTAATTGAATTTAATTGACACTGTTATTGTTGACTGCTATATGTAGGGATGATTATGGGTAGTATTTGGGTAGTGTACTATATTTTTCAGACCCGGACTCAGATTGAACGGGTATGAAAATCAATCCCCATCTCCGGATCCAAAACAATAATCAAATCCACATATCCAGACCCAGACCCAGACCCAGACCCATACAAATTTTAATTAAATTATTATTATAAAATTTATTTATCAACTTTTTCATCTCTAATCAAATTTTTTATTATTCAGACTTCATTTAAATTTAGGTTTTTATATTGCTTCACATTCTACAATTATTGGAAATCTCAAAGTCTACTTTCATTATTGCCATGAATAATGTCATTTACGATTTATATAAGGAAACCAGTTTAATTTCCACCCTTTTAATTTTTTTGCGATTCTGATTCTAATTATGTATTCTAATGTATTTCTCATCATATTAAATGCAATTAACTATATTTTTTGGCTATAAATAATATTGTTTCAAAAATCTAAGAGCATCAGTATATCGAGCACAATTCGTTCATTGAGCAATTTGGAGTGATTTTCTTTCTCTACAGGTTTCTCCCATATATTTACATTTCTTTTCATTTGCCATTTAGTTGATCCATTTCCGTAGCTATTTGGTTGCACAGAAATAATTATTTCACAAATAAAATCAAATTGCGTCACTTACAAGTGCATTCCTTTTCCAAATCTTTAAAATATTGTTCATCCGATTGCATCCTATTATTCCACCATAGGGGATGCAACCTTTTATTTAATTAATTGATTTCATTTTAGTATTTAGCAGTTGTAATGTGACTTACTTTTTAATGTCATGTTTGTCAAGGCAATGGAAGACTTATTCTCTAACTCTGCTCGCTTTCCTCCTGAAATCATGTGCAAAATTATTGGTGGAATTGGACCTGAAAGTTCTTATATGTCATACTGAGGGTCGTGAACCTAACAAAACATCAAATATTGTATACAAGGAAGTTTTTCAAAATGTGAATGAAACTCCGTGATGTAAACTAAATTCCTCTCAATACAAAATTGTTACACACCAAATCTAAAACTTTATTCTCTTTTCATGTATTGAGTGCATCCAAATATGTCGTGTTCTCAAATCTAAACATATATTCAACCTTCATCGACCAGTTAATCTTGATACTTTAAAATTATATTTTCAAATAGTGTAATTATAGTTTGAGTTAACTATTTTCGGTTGCCTATATATATTATAATATCAAATTCATATATGTATTGCTTCCATATACGTGTAAGTTTGCTAACAACCGTTAAATTATGTTATACAAATATATTTGGTGGCCATCTTCAAGTCTTAATGCAATCAACTTTTTAACATTACTTTCCTAAGAAATTTATAGATTTCCCGTGCATGTGCACGAGCCAAAAACTAGTTATTATATATTAGCAAAGAAAAATACGTACTAATCAAGGGAATATAGTAGATATGGCAAAATACGTACTAATTAAGGGAAAAGTACCAGTATTCCACTAAGGTCAGAGAATACCTCCCAACTTCTTTGACGATTTAAAGGAGGATTTATATATTACCCACCAATAACACCCTCACAATAGTCATAAGATTCTAACTCTCGTCCTTATAGGATAAGAATTCAAATTTGCCACTTCTCATTAGCAGAGAGGTGAAACTCGACTTATATATACATACATCTTGTCAATTTTCACACTATCTTGGAGCACGATCATGTCATTCTCATTAACCACACCTCAATCCTTCTTTTTTTTTTAAATAAGACGAATAATTGGCTTCCTCCCCTTTCTCTTTTAAATTTTCTTTTTGCTGCATTAAATTAAAGAAAAAACTAATATTATGAGGCTTAACATATCCAAAAAGATAATATTATTAATATTGTAATTTTTTTCGATTAATGTTACTCATACCTTTATCTTGGTGACCAATATTTTTCTACTCACATCCAAAGCATCAAGTCTTCCATACTGTGAAAAAATTTCTCAAACATCATTTTTTCATGCCATTAATTAAATAAGAAATTGATAATACTAGAATTCATAAAAAATGAGTATTTTCAACAACTTATATTTTGATGGTCAGTATTAATTATTGAAAAAAGATATCTTTTTTGAAAATTAAAATTTAGCCGTCAAAATAAGTATATTTTTTCAACAATTAAACTTTGGTTGTCAAAATAAATTGTTGAAAAAAAGTCAGTGATAATATTTTTTACGGTCAACAATTGTCGATATATGTCAATAATATTATTTTTGACAATATATTTGTTAACGGTGGCTGTTGAGAAAAGTGTTGTAAAAAAGGAATAGCGACAATTGTTTATCGTCAAAAATACTATAATTGTCTATTTTCAACAACTTAATTATTGCAACGGCCAAAATTTAATTGTTGAAATTGAAAAGTTTTTTTTCAACAATTAAATTGTCCTCAAAATATAGGTCGTTGAGAATACTCATATTTCTTGTAGTGAATAAATAAAAAAATTAATTAAAATGAAGCAATTATTTGGTATGTATTTGTATTTGTTCATACCTTGAAATCCAAATAAAGTTGTATTTCTATTTGTTCATGAGTAAATTTTACACGAGTTTAAAGTTTCTTTAAAAGATAAACAATTATTGTACCAAAACATGTATTTTATTATCCAAATTAATTTGAATTTAGATGTCATGAGTAAATTTTGTAGATAACTAGAATATGATATATGGCCAACCAAACAAGTTATAAGCATTCCTTTAAGTGAAAAAATTAATTCTTGTATCCAAACAGGTTTTTTTATATCCATATTTGAATTTAGGTAATGAGTAAATCTTATAGATAATTGCAGAATACGATATATGCCTAACCAAACAAGTTATGACTTGTGAGCCTTCCTTTAGTTTAAGTGGACAAAGCAATTCTTGTATCCAAATATTTTTTCTATTATCTGAATTTAAATTTAAATCTCATGAATAAATTTTATAGATAACACAGAAGAATATGATATATGCCAACCAAACAAGATGTTATCCTTCCGTTTACTGATAAAACCATTCTCGTACCCTGTTTTTTATTATCTGGACTAGTTTTGCACGTAATGGTTTTGTTTTACTTATATGCCAACCAAACAAGATGTTATCCTTCCGTTTACTGATAAAACCATTCTCGTACCCTGTTTTTTGTTATCTGGACTAGTTTTGCACGTAATGGTTTTGTTTTACTTGTTTCTATGGTATTTCTATGATATATGCCAACCAAACAAGATGTTATCCTTCCGTTTACTATAAAACCATTTCTGTACCCTGTTTTTCGTTATCTGGACTTGTTTGGCAAGTAATGGTTTTGTTGTACTTGTTTCTGATCTATGATGTTTAATGTGACTCAAGCATTAGGAAATTGGGATGCTAATTTGACAGATGTAGCCTGTAAACCTCGCTGGACACGCTTTGTATCAGCAAGATATAAATGCACATCTCCTTCTCAGCTTCATCTATAAATAACTCCCCCTTCCATTCACTCTTCACAATCACATACCGAAACCCTTCATCGACAACTTCCATAAATTCTTTTTATCACTCCAATCCCTAATTCCTCTCGAGAAGTTCTAATATCTTCTATTTAGTAGATGTTCCTATTTCCTAGTCCTCATGGTTTTTATTTTTAGTTGATTTGCTTTTTACATTCAAGAATAAGAGAAAAACACGATGCAGTATCGTATTAGCTAAGAATGGAGAAATATCACCTTACCAAATAAAAAGATCTTATTTAGTGTCATGTCATCAATATTTACTCACATTCCAAACATTATTTATCATATTTTACTCACCATCCAAACAGCGTAACAGCGTTAACTTTTGCCGTTAAATGATGAAGTGTCTTGCTTATGTGGCACATCCTCTCTCTTACGTTCATATTTGAATGACGTGGCATGACAAATCACTGCCAGGTCACTCCACGTTGCCACATCATCATCTTCATCTCATCCCCACCTGGCCAGAAATGTTATGCAGGTAGATTTCCACCATTGGATGATTGCGGTTTCTTTAGAACATCCCAAGCTGATGAAGGTGAGCACCATTAGAGGAATGACCAAAGTGATGCATCTCCACTTCCTGATCCGCATTTGATATCTCATTCCTATCCACAACAAAACGCACAAAAGGCACACACACCCCATTGAAATACACATTCCTCAACATTATGATCATCTTTTACTCATATTTCAAAGAGTACGTCCATCCCAGACAATTCTTCCATAACTGTATACATCACTCTTCATATAGTTGTTATCGTCTACAGGTAATTTTTTAGTTACAAGTTTTATTATTTTCTTATTTATTTAATGGTGTTGGATATATTGGGGCCTTCGGGACTAAATATCCGCCCATGTGGGAGTCCGATCGGGTCGAGTGAGGATCCGTTGGAAAGCCTGCAGAGAGACGAAGAGAACGAAACGAAAATGACTCTCATCGAAGGTCACACGAGCCCGTACTCGTGGCCCAAAGTGGGCTAGGTGATCATGATGGAAGTGAATATTTTGTTCACATTCCAAGTCCCACATTGCTTGCGTCAATGATGTGAGCTCTCTCATCCTCCTATAAATAGGAGTGACTCCACCCCTTTCAAGTTGCTCATTCCATGTGTTGGAAAGGAGGGTCCCGTTTGAGAAACCCCACTTAGTATAATATTTCTCTTTCTCTCTTGAGTCCTCTTCCGCGCATCAGTCGTGGACATGTGGCTCTACCTCTCGTAGGTAGAGTCCTCCGTTTGGTGCGGCCCTATTCGGTGTTCGTCGTTTGGAGGTCAGCCCTGGGGAGTAGAGGCACTGGCAAGATCTGAGGTTTTAGCGATGACGTCCAGGTTAGTAGCTTCCGCAATATATATTTTTGCCTGGATTTATTTTCGGTTTTTCTTTTAGGTCCCTGGGTCGGGTCGGATCATGTGGATCCGGGCCTTTCCCCACAAATGGAATGGGAAAATGATGTTTGAGAAATTTTTTTACAATATTGGGATTGATGCCTTGGCAGTGAGTAAAAAAACATGTGCATATAAGATAGAGGTATGTGTAACTTGAATAATTATTACGGTATTAATGTTGTTATTATATTTTTGGATATGTTAAGCCTGAATTTATTATTATTTTCTTTAATTTAATACAACATAAACAAATATCTCAAAGAGAAAGAGGTGGGCACTGCTGGTTCATCCTATGGTGAAATCCTCCGTCTGATATTAATTTTTTGTTTGCCAATTTTGGGTCTTATTTATTCGCCCCTAGTTAGGACTTGATCCTTTCATTGACCAAGAAAGAGATGGAGGCTAATGATTGAGGTGTGACTAATGAGAATAAGATAACGATACTCTAGAAAGAGATAGTGAAAATTGATCTTATATATATACAAGTCAAGTTTCAGCTCATTTCTTCTTGTCATATCTAGGCTACGTTTTGGTAGAAATTTACGGATGAGAAGGAAATGGATGTAAAGTATTGTAGAGTAAAGGAAAGTACTGTAGAGAAAAGTAAGGAGAGAGATAGAGAGAAAAATTAGGAGACATAAAAAAAGTATGATGAACATTATGTTGGATATGTAAAAAATATTATGTAAAGTTTTTTTTGCCAATAATACATAATATGATGGTGGTGATTTAATCATTGGTATTTGAAAGTTTATTAGGTTCAATATAATATGACCCAAGCTAGCTGTGATTTTATGTAATGAGACAAAGTTCTTTTAGCAAGAATTTGTTCATATTTAAGACTCAAATCAAAGATATTACTTAAAAGAAATACAATATTTACTATTCTAACTAAGCACCTATTGATTGAAGATCTATACTATAAACACATGTAGATTGTTTGTGAAGCTATTTGTAACAACGAAGGCAACAAAAGTAATTACATTGTTTTGGACATTCCATGTTAAATACTAACTTCATTGACAAAAAATATTGTGTAATTATAATTTTGAAGGGGAAAGAGTGGTGAGTGTAATTTCATCAAACCTCAAAAGATTCTAGCATAATTACTCTATTTAATTATGTAAATAATAAAATTGTTTTAAAATGAGTAAAATTATTTCGGGAAAAAAAACCTTTTTTTTTGGTAAAGGAAAAAAAAACCATTTTTATATATACATCTTCATTGATAATTTTACTCATCATGGCATAAAAGGTTTACAATAAAAAACCTAATTAAAATGTACTTTTACGTATATATTGTATATATTGTGGTGACAAAATTTATCTTTTGATAGAGGTGGAAATGTATATGAGAATGAGCTCCCGTTTTTTGCCGGAAATAGCAATAAAAAGAAAAAAAAGTGGTGAGGTCCACCTAAATTCCAGCACTCAATGGAAAGGAAATTTTTATTTTGGAAATCTTGCCTTTAAGGAAAACAAAATGTTCATTATGCCCCTTAATTTGATACAATCATAACTTTTTTTTAGTATTTTAATATAAAGGGTAAAGTGTTAATTTTAATACATTCTGATTCCATTTCCATTCCCAAATTTTTACTAACAAACACTATAAACTCATTCTCATTCCTTTCCCCTTTCCCTTTTTGCGTAAAGAACGTAACGTACCCTGAGGCTATGTTTCTTTGTAAGAAATGATAATGGAAAAAGGGAGGGTTTTGTTCCTACCAAACAAACCCCAATTTTAATAATGTGATGAAATTATGTTTTTGCCCATAGTTTTTTACCCATTTTTATTCCATTCCCACTTTTAATGTAAGTGTAAAATGACACTTTTATTCTATTCACATCACATCACATTGACATGACAGGCACGGTTGGTAGGCAGAAAGGGAAAGGAAAAGGGAAAGGGAAAGCAAGAAGGAAAGGGAAAGGGAATGGGTTTGTTGTGTTTGGTAGTAAAAATTTGGAATGGAAATGGAACCTTGTGGTCGTGGGTTCGTGCCCCACGGTGGGCGCCACTGTAACTGTCATTTTTGGCTCAGACAATTGTAATATGAATTTAGGACCGCAAGGGGTCTTAACCTTGGGGGACTTGTCCTTAGGTGATGCACCTAGGTGCCTACGTACCATTCTGGAGGGATCAAAGTCCACGTAGTTCGTCATGGTGACGTCTATTGGAGCCGTTAGGCAAGGTTGTTACTTGTATTGAGCCGTGTGCAGCTAAGACGTGTCTAAGGTACTCCGGGCGGGCGAGCTGCTCTGTTGGAAGCCTTGTAAGCGGTGTGCTCCGAGAAGGAGGTGAGCCGGTCGGAGGTTGATCCAGACGGAAGGCCAACGGCGGGGCTCAAGGAGATGAAAGTACACGCGAAGTGTAACTAAGGGGTGATGTGTAATGATCCTTCAGGTTGTATGTGATTCTGTCCAGAGTTGATCCTCTTTTAGTCCCCCGAGTGAGGGTCTATTTATACTTGTGTGGGGAGATCGTGCCCGACCCAGGACCTCGTGGGACGTGGGACGTGGGTCGTCCTATGAGACTTTGTGGAGATCCCACGTCTGGTTGAGGGGAAACTCTGTGTAGTGACATGGGCCAGGGCCATGTAACTGGTGGATGGATGGTACCACGTGTCTCCAGCGGGTGCTAGGGCCGTGCTTCTAGAACGCCAGTGCCACGTGTCCCAAGGCAGAATATTCCGAAGTTACATAAGTCCCCCAAGTCTACGGGTGTCAGGCGCCCGTGGCCTTAAGTTCCTTTTGCCTGCAGGACACTTAGGAATTTCGCTGCCTTTACTTGCGGGATAGCTCGATCGCTTTGGAGTGTGGTAGCTGGTCGTCCGACTCATGAAGTTGGCCTTCTCGCATTGGTCAGTGGGAAAGGAGGTGTCTTGGAAAGGACACGCGTCCCGTTTTGGGTGGTTGGCCTCTTGGCTTCCTCAGCAAGTTTCAGGACCGTCTCTGCAGGAAGTACGCGACTTACCGAGGTGGAGTCATCATTGCTCAGAGGGGCCTTTCCCAAAATACCCTTTGAGGGTTAGTGAAGAGAATCCAAATGTCATGGGCTGCTTTGGTCATTTTCCGAAGAGCTCTCCTCTGGTCAGTGGCTGGCCGCTGACGGTGGCTTCCTTGCAGAGGGCTGTTTGTTGAGCGACCGGGCTTTGTTGCCAGTGCCACGTGTTAGGGCTTGAATGGGTGCTTCTGTCATTAAAGCGTTTTGCCCCCGTTTCTCCCTCATTAATGCGAGTTCGTTTCCGAGGGTAGCCATCATTAGCCCGGGTGGAGAGTTTCGCGAAAAGACCCTCGAGTGTTTTGAAGCGACTCTTGGGTTTGCGGGGGCTTTTCGGTCTTTGCGTCTCCTTTTTCCTGGCTATGTATCCCGTCCTTTGCTTCTTCCCACGTGTGCGGTTGAAGCAAGCGGTTGCAACTGGGTTTGATTGCAGAGGATAAGAGGTTTTATCCGTTGTGGGATTCGAGGGGTCGAAGTTTTTGAATCGTCGCGCCTCTGGGTGTCCTATAAATGCCCAATGTTTGAATGTTCGTGACTTTACATTTGCATTCACCTTTCTCCATTGCCTTTGTTCCTTGCTTTTTTGATCCCCGCTTCTCATTGAATTGCATTTTCGTGATGGCCGGAGGAGGTGACGATTACAACTACTACCCATTTGATTTCACTGATTTGGAAGATCTTCCTTCCTCTGCCCCTCCTCCTCCTCCTCCTCTGGTCCAGACTCGTGATACTTGCCGGAGCGGGGGGAGGAAGAATGGTCAGCAGGGCCTGTCACCGGGGGTTGCTGCTGATGTCTCAGTTGTGGTACCTGCCATGGTGCCTATTGGTGGTGAGAGGGGAAGACGACTTCCTGTGCCTCCGTCCTCCAAAGGGGAGCATCGTCAAGAGGTTCTTCCGAGGGAGAGGAGGAAGAAGGACGCGGGAATGTCGACGCGAGCGGACCTCGAGAAGGTGGAAGGAGGGGAACGTCTCCGGCGGAGCCGGCCGAAAGCAGGGAAGGTGGTCCCAAGAGGCGTCCTGTTGGGGCTGACTTGCGACCATCTCCGCAGGTCATACGGCGGAGTACTAACCGGGAGGATGCCCAGGCAAAGGCTCCGGCGGGGGATGTTGTTCCTGTTTCTGCCCCTGTTCCTACATCTATTACCACTTCTGCTTCCGTCCTTCAATCACCCATGAATGGGTGAATCAGCCTCCTGCTAAGAGGGCCAGGGTGGTCGTTGAGGAGCCTGTCCGAGATTCTTCAGCACCTCAGACTGCGACAGGTGATCCTGCGGCTGTGGAGGTCGTTGGGTCTGGTGATGCGGCCGTGGAGGCCAGAGTTCCCTCAGACGGAGGGAATGTAGTGGTGAGTTAAGCGGCTGCCACGAGAGATCTTTTTCCTAGGTCGAGTGCTGGCCCTTTTGAACCCCTTGGGCCACCGGAGGGGGGATTGGCTTTTGAGTTGGTGGCATTGGGCACACGCTTCCCCGTGGAGATGCGGGAGAGGGAGGCCAGGGGGCTAGACACTTTGCCCCTGAATATTACTGTTCGAGGCTTCAGCCGGGTTGCTGAGGCGTTGGTCGACTTCCATCAAGCTGGACTTGAGTGGGAGAAGCGTGTGGTAAGTTCCCTTGTCTTGGTGTTTCTGTCGTTTTGTGATAGGTTTGTATTCCTGACTCTGCTGTATATGTGCGCGCTTCTTGCAGGAGGAGATTCGTCGCGACCGAGATCAATTTTCTGTTTTTGCGGCCTCTAGGAGTCGGGCTCTGGAGGTCTCCCAGAAGCGGTTGGCGGACGTGCGGGAGCAGCTATCTGCCAAGGAGCTGGAGTGTGAGGGTCAATGACGGGAAGTTAAGTCCTTGACTAAGGAGGTCGCCCGTCTCAGGGCCGAAGATGGTCACCCATCCGGAGTTGCGTTTCTCCGCTCGGAGTTGGAGAGGGCTCGTAGGGAGTTGGTCGTCCGTCGGGATGACGCTGAAAGTCGCCAGCAGGAGCTGCATTCGCTCCGTGAGGCTCTGCGGGATGCGAAGGCTCGTGCTGCTGAGAGTCTTTCTGGTCAGTTGGCGGCTGAGGGCAAGGTTGCCGACGTCGCTGATCGTCAGGAGGAGCTATCCGCACAGAGGATGTATGGCATGTTCCTGGCGGTTGAGCAGGTCGAGCGTCTCCGTGGGGAGAGATTCCCAGCGGAGTGTGTGGCTCCCTTGCATCCTTCCCTGGAGTTTTTTTAGGGTGAGCTTCGCGGTCGGGCAGAAACGGACCCTCCGTTGAATCTGGCTTATATTCGTCAACTGACGGATCGCTTGGTGGATCACCAAGTGTTGTCCCAAATTGGCGGGCGAGCTCCAGGGATTGGACCTACTTCTCAGCAGCTGGCTGAGGCGACCAGGCGGGGGTCGTCAGGAGGTGTTGGCCACGTGGAGTCGGCCAGGGCCGAGACTTATGTAGATCTTGGGGATGCCCAAGATTCGGTTTATGTAATTTTTGTGGTGTTTACCCTTTGTAAATGGGCGGACGCCTTCTCATTTTTGTATTAATGAGAATGATTTTTGTGAAGAGCTTTTCCTACTTTCCTTTTTACTTCAGGGTAAAAAGTTGTACGTGTTTGCAGTTTCTCTTTTCGTGGTTATCTCTTTACGTCTGGGTAAAAAGATTTTTTGCATGAGCACCGTGTGATCAGGACGGTTTGTATGCGTGTTGCTAGCGTGGTTCGTCGAACGTTCGTTTTGTGGTTTTCGCACCAAAGTGGTTAGTTTACCGTGCTTTTGGGGAGGTTTTAGCTTGGCCCTAGGGGCGCTTAGCGTTTCTTGAGCGATTGAGCCCGTCGTCCATGATAGGACTTACGCGAGTACTTTGTAGAGTTTAAGTCTTGTCTCTAATTGAAAAAGGAGTGCTTTCAATAATAAACAAAATGAGTACATTCGTGCAGCCTTAGTCGGGCTAGCCTGGGCCAGGCTGAAGGTAAGCAAAATGTTTACATTTGGATTGCCTAAGTCAGGCGAGCCTTGGCCAGGCTGGAAATCCTAAATTCAAAGTAGAGACGCATATGACTTGACTTAAAGATGAAATGCAAAGTGCATTCGGAGTCTTAGGCGGAGGTAAGGTCCGGGCGGGTGGACTCTGGTTTCTTTCCTCCCGAGGCTAAAGAGTCCCCCGAGTGAGGGTCTATTTATACTTGTGTGGGGAAATCGTGCTCGACCCACGACCTCGTAGGACGTGGGACGTGGGTCGTCCCACGAGGCTTTGTGGAGATCCCACGTCTGGTTGAGGGGAAGCTCCGTGTAGTGACGTGGTCAAGGGCCACGTAATTGGTGGATGGGTGGTGCCACCTGTCTCCAGCGGGTGCTGGGGCCGTGCTTCTAGAACGTCAGTGCCACGTGTCCCAAGGCAGAATATTCCGAAGTTACAAGAATGTATTAAAATTACCACTTTGCCCCTTATATTAAAATAATAAAAAGAAAAGAAAGTTATGATTGTGTCAAATCAAAGGGTATAATAGACATTTTGTATTTTCTTTTTTCTTTTTTAATTTTAAGTGGAGGAAAGAAAAAAGTAAAAGTGGGTACCGGGCCCCACCCACTTTATATATTCCATTCCCGAGCTTATTCTGCGAAGCGAACAGGACGGACAATTTCATTCTCATTTCGATTCCTTCCTTTTTTCTCCTTACTAAACACATCCTAAAAGCTCCCCATATTTGGCAGAGATTTGAAGTATATTTTTTAATGGAAATTCTTCAAAAATTCAATAAATCAAAATGTCATATCTCTGTCTTGGGGATCTCTATCAGCAAAGTTCACAGCAGCTCAGAGAGACCCTTACTCTCTTTCGGTCTAAGGAAACCTCCATCGAGTGGCTTGCTCGCCCGGAGTACCTTACACATGTCCTAGCCACACACGACCACCTACAGGTAACTATCCTGCCTAATGGCCTACGGACGTTAACACAGCAAACTACGTGGACTTTGATCCCTTCTCAAGGGTATGTAGGCACCTAGGTCATCAGCTAAGGACAAGTCCCCCAAGGTTAAGACCCCTTGCGGTCCTTATTTCTAACTTAAAATTGTCTGAACAAAAAATGACAGTTACAATAACAATTCTCATTCCCATTTTCATTCCCATACTTACCAATTTTCTTTTTCTGATAACCAATTAACAATAGATTTTTAAAGTCCTATCCAATATAATATTATATATATATATATATATATATATATGCAACATTATATAATAGCTTTATAATAAACTTGAATAACTTGTTCAAAATTGATACAATAAATTATCAACGCCATTTGAGTTTCTTCAATATAATTTCATCACTGCAACTAATAATGTTGCAAGAATCTTCCCTTGGCATTAATAAATTTGGTGAAATTTTGTTGGGATTCTTCAAAAAAATTTCTAATACTCTTGTTTATAGTATAGATCTTCAATTAATAGATAGCCCGTTAGAGTACAAGATACTACATTTCTCTTAAGTAATATTTTTAGTTCGAGATTTATTTATAAAAAAAATTCTTACTAAATTATATCTCGCTATATAAAATCTCAACTTACACGAGTCAGATTAGTCTGACCTTAATAAACTTTTGGATATTGATGATTTAAAAAAAATAAAAAGATAGATTGCTTTGTTATTACCATCATCATTTAACTTATTATTATATATTGCCAAAGAAAAATACGTACTAATTAAGGGAAATATAGTAGATATGGCAAGAGAGGTGAAACTTATTTTTTGTGAAAAAAAAGCTTAGGTGAGGGTAAGTACAAGTATTCCATCAGGGTCAGAGAATATCTCCCAACCTCTTTGACGATTTAAGGGAGGATTTACATATTACCCACTAATAAGGCCCTCATAATAATCATAAGGTTAAAACTCTCGCCCTTATAGGATAAGAACTCAAATTTTAATCAACTGTAACACTGATAGAGAGGTGAAACTTGACTTATATATACATACATACATATTGTCAATTTTCACACTATCTTTCATGGACCACGATCATCTCATTCTCATTAATTGGCTTCCACCCATTTCTCTTTTAAATTTTCTTTTTGCTGCATTGAATTAAAGAAAAAACTAATATTATGAAGCTTAACATATCCAAAAAGATAATATTATTAATATTGTAATTTTTATTCAAATAAAGTTACTCAAACCTTTATCTTTGAGACCAATATTTTTCTACTCACTTCCAAAGCATCAAGTCTTCCGTAGTTTGAAAAAATTCCTCCAACATCAATTTTATAGATAATTACAAAATACGATATATGCCTAACCAAACAAGTTGTGATTTGTGAGCCTTCCGTTAGTTTAAGTGGACAAAGCAATTCTTGTATCCAAACATATTTTCTATCATCTGAATTTAAACTTAAATCTCATGAATAAATTTTATAGATAACATAGAGGAATATGATATATGCCAACCAAACAAAATGTTATCCTTTCATTTACTGATAAAACCATTCCCATACCCTATTTTTGTTATCTGGTATTGGATTACATATAATAGTTTTCTTGTACTTGTTTTTATGATGTTTCATGTGATTCAAGAAACTGGGATGATAATTTGACAGCTGTAGCCAGTAAACCTTTAGATATGATCAGCAAGACCCTCTGTTTGCTTCATCTATAAATAACTCTCCATTCCATTCACTCTTCACAATCACATATACTTATCAAAACCCTCAGTCTACAATTTTCATAAATTCTTCTTATCACCTCAATCCCTAATTAAGTTTCATTTCCTCTTGAGAAGTTCTAATATCTTCTATTTATTAATTAGACATTCCTTTTCCTCATGGTTTTTTTATTTAGTTGATAAGCATTTTACATTCAAGAATACGAGAAAAACACCGCCAATATTATTGTATTGAAAGAGAATGGAGAAATATCATCCTACAAAAAAAAGGATTTTTTTAGGGCTAAAGTACTATTTTTATCCTCAATGTTTGCATGAAGTTTAATTTAATGTTGGTCCTCAATATTTCAAAAGTTTAATGTTGGTCCTCAAAGTTGTCTTTTGGTCAATTTTGGTCCTCGAGCATAACACCATTAACTTTTGCCGTTAAATGATGAAGTGTCATGCTTATTTGGCTCACCCTCTCTCCTACGTGTGATATTTTATGAAGTGGCATGACACATCACTACCATGTCACTCCATGTTGCCACATCATCATCTTCTCTCCTTCATCACCATCTTCATCTCATCCCCTCTCTCTCTTTACATCATCATCATCATCTTCCCCACCACCACTACCCCACCTGGCCAGCTAATGTTATGCAGGTAGATTTCCACCATTGGATGATTGTTGTTTCTTGAGAACATCCCAAGCTGATGAAGGTAAGAACCATTAGAGGAATGACCAAAGTGATGCATCTCCACTTCTTGATCCGCATTTAATATCTCATTCCTATCCACAACAAAGAAAGAGATGGAGGCCAATGATTGAGGTGTGACTAATGAGAATAAGATAACGATACTCTAGAAAAAGATAGTGAAAATTGATCATATATATATATATATACAAGTCAAGTTTCAGCTCCTTTCCTCTTGTCATATCTAGGCTACGTCTTGTCATATCTAGGCTATGTTTGGTAGAAATTTACGGATGAGAAGGAAAGGGATGTAAAGTACTATTGAGTAAAGTACTGTAGAGTAAAAGAAAGTATTGTAGAGAAAACTGAGGAGAGAGATAGAGAGAAAAATTAGGAGATATAAAAAGTATGATGAAAATTGCGTTTGATATATAAAAAATAGTATGTAAAGTTTTTTTGGAAACCGTGAAAATACATGAATTCCACTCTTTGGGTTTCTTACGAAACATAGCCTATATTTCCCTTGATTAGTATGTCTTTTTTTTCCCAATAATACATAATATGATGGTGGTGATTTAATCATTAGTATTCGAAAGTTTATTAGGTTCAATATAATATAATCCAAGCTAGTTGTAATTTTATAAATGAGACAAAGTCTTTTTAGCAGGAATTTTTTCATATTTAAGACTCAAATCAAAGACATTACTTAAAAGAAATATAACATTTACTATTCTAAGTGACCACTATTGATTGAAGATCTATACAATAAAGACATATCATAGACACATATGTAGGTTGATGTGAAGCTATTTGTAACAATGAAGACAACAAAGTAATTATATTGTTTTGGACATTCCATGTTAAATACTAACTTCATTGACAAAAAAAAAATTGTGTAATTATAATTTTGAAGCGGAAAGAGTGGTGAGTGTAATTTCATCAAACCTCAAAAGATCCTAGCATAATTTACTCTATTTAATTATGTAAATAATAAAATTGTTTTAAAATGAGTAAAATTATTTCGGAAAAAAAAACCATTTTTTTATATACATCTTCATCGATAATTTTACACATCATGGCATAAAAGGTTTACTTTAAAAAACCTAATTAAAATGTACTTTTACGTATATATTGTGGTGACAAAATTTATCTTCTGATAGAGGTCTTGAAGGTGGAAATGTATATGAGACTGATGGTAAGTTCTTTACGCAGAAACGGAAAGGGAAAGGGAAAGAAAAATGGAATATATTTATTGTGTTTGTTAGTAAAAGTTGAGAATAGAAAAAATGGGAATATATTAAAATTATCACTTTACCCCTTATATTAAAATAATAAAAAGAAAAGAAAGTTATGGTTGTGTCAAATCAAAGGGTATAATAGACATTTTGTATTTTGTATTTTTTTTAATTATATACATTTTTCAAGATAAAAATAAAAAAGTGTGTAATACCCCGAAAAATTTTGAGGATTAAAATGATTTATTTAAAATTTCGAGGATTAAAGAATGATTTATTTCGGGGCTAGGAATTTAGAACTTTAAAAAGAATATAAAAATAAATAAATAAATAAATATGAAAGTTAAAAGAAACCGGAAAGGAATGTTTTTTCGAAGTTTAAAATAAAATAAAAAGGGAAAGAAAAAAAGTAAAAAATAATTTTTGAAATTTAATTCAAGACCTAAGAAATTGGAATTCTGAATTAAATAGGGAAAGAGATTAAATTAAATATATATTAGTTATTATTTATTTAATTATTAATTTATTTATTTTTAAATTATATTTATTTATTTATTTATTTTATTATATATATATATATATATATCTATTATATTATTATTATTATTATTATTATTTATTGGGGGGGGTGGGGGGTTGACGTAGGTATAAGATATAAGTAAAGAAGAATTAAAAGAAAAGAAAGAAAAAGAAAGAGAAAAATAGAGGAGGTGTGCGTGAGAGAAAGAAAAACCGAGAGACATGGAGGAAGAGAGAGACGGACGGAGAAGAAGACGGGAAGGACCATGGTTCACCGAAAATTCACCGAGAACTCGTCGGAGAAGAGCTAGCTGACGCCGGGAAAAGTCACCGGAGCTCGGTTATAACATCTTCCACACCTCCCACCAATCGAATCAAGGTTGGTAACCCCAATTTCATTCGAAACACTCAGTTTTTCCATTTTTAGGAATTCCTTCTATTGAGTTGTTTCGAGGGTAGATTGAGACCTAGAAAGTGTTCTTGAACACTTAGTTGGGGTAGGAATCGAGATTTTGTTCTCGGATTTGTCCAAATTCGAATTTGGAGTTGAAATTATAATTATTTTCGAATTGGGGAAATTGTAATAATTAGGATTGAGCTTGGATTTGAGTAAATAGGCTTGGATTGATATTATTGAAATTTTATATGGTTGAAATAGTAGCTGGACAATACCCATGAAGAGCTGGCCCGAGGTTACTATGGTTGAACCTTGACGTTAACGTGCCAGGTCCCTGCTCGGTTTGCCCAAATACACTTTAAGGGTGATGTTGAGGGCTCCAAACCTCTTCTTTTCAATCTTAAACACCATAGAATAATTCTAAATATGCTGTCAAGCATCAAGAATTATTTTAGGTACCATCGTGTTTCTCAAGGAGGGAAACTTGCGGAACAATGAAGTCCAAATTCTAAAATGGCAATTTTATTCCTTCATAATTATTAGGAAGCCTTAAGTAGGGTGAATTAGAGGTGTATTGAGGTTTAGAAACTAGTTTTCTTAGAACCCAAGTAGAAATACAAGTTGAATTAAAATGCTTATGTCACGACCCCCGTTTAGAGGACCGTGACCGGCAAAGACACAGGGAATATCCCTATGCCTGTAAGCCTTATCACCTAATTGACAGAATAACTATTATTGAAAAAATACATTCACATGCATTATAATACCATGGCTACACCGAAATGGTGGCCTATCCTAGGCAAGCAAATCCACAGCTAGTGCCGCTTCAGGATATAGATATAGGAAAACACACATAATATATAACATGTGTACTGGCTACACATCCGAAGATGCTGCCTATCCAATTCACATGCAACAGATATATGTATATATATAGATGTATATATTTTGAAAACAAATTTTCCCTGTATCGCAGTAAAATAAATCCTGATCTTTAAGGTGTGTGAAGCTGACAGTTCTAGATTTAGTGATACAATCTAATTGGGTACGTCTACCCTTTACTTTATAATACATAATAAAGTAAATTAACTTAAAATTACAATTTATTCACCCACATGAACAAGTTGTGGGTCTTGGAAAGTTTTGTTCGTTCCTCGTTCCACTGAGATTTCTTCCACCTGTACTTAACCTGTCTCTGTGTAGTAAAAATGAGGTGTGAGTCTTAACCACGCGACTCAGTGAGGACTCTCCCATCCCCGGCGCAAGGTGGGTACCATGGCGCTGGGATTGGGAGTCATACACAACCACATGCAAAAACAACTGGTTACTGTTAATTTGCATACATTCTTGGCGACCATACAACAACAAATATCTCACCCAACCACTCACATGCATTTACAGATACAAGCACGCAACAATTTAATTCACATCATCCCTCAACAAGTAAACATATAACATTTAGTGCCGGCTTTTACTTACCGGTCTTCTCACGTTCAACATGTTTGAATCAACCAAGATGTTGTGGTGACGTAATCCTGTACGTCACTACTACGCTGCACAATCAGTAGTCATATGCAAACACAGATAATTTGTACATACATACAGATGTTAAACATACATCTACTTAATCTCCCCAACTCTGGGGTATCTACTAGCCACTACGTGGCTTTCCCACTTTGAACCCGTGCACTCAGGTTGCTGGCCACCACGTGGCAAATATACTTAACTTATTCACTCGGGAACTGGTCATCTCGTGACAATTCTGTTAATCAATCAATACCTAACCCATTCACTTGGGTACTAGTCACCTCGTGACAAATCTATTAATCAAACACAATCAACTTATATCTATCAAAAAACTGATACGTAGCCACCACGTGGCACGTCCTGACCCCTTACTGCGGGGCAATAGCTTGAGCCCAATCGTCCATTACCCAACCAGGCCACATGGCGGGCACGACACGACGTCTCGAAGCATGGCCACTAACACACCTTGGACCAACTCCACAGGATGATTTCTCTTTTACTAGGCTAGGTTCACGGTTCACCCGTAGGTTCCTCCCGTGTCTCCTTTCCTTAGTCTCACATATTAATAGGATTCTTTGTATCTTTCCCGAAGGACCAACAATTCTTCTCCTTATTAATATGTACAACAGTACAAGTATCCTCAATAGGATATAACTCATATACCCGTCCAGATGCACTCTCTGAGCCTCAAGCTATCGTCATAGCAATATAAATCCTTTCTGGCCCTATTACCAGGATAGGGCAATGACCATCGTCATGGAGATTATAAAACTGAGGTCTGAAGTGCCATTTGATGTTGTTCTAGTCGATGTCTCACATCGCTAGCATAACCAAATCTGAAACCCACCAATAACTCCCTTTGCATGATTTTAATTTAAGTCACCGTCGTGACGAGTTTTCAAAATAAAGTTTAGCCCTTCCGTACAAGGACTCTTGCCACCGTCGTCGAAAAGATTTAATAAAATACTCATCATGCCTCCGGAGTGTATGAGTTGGATTTGTAACACACCAATCATAGCAAACAATTATACTCTACTCCTATGTCTTCCTATCCAAGCTATCTTCCACAACTTATTTTCTAGTTCTTTCATTCTTTCAGCATTCTATATCTCTAGCTAACATATACCAAACAAGCAGAGAATATACATACTCATGTAATCCACATAAGCATACAACCCTAGGAGCAGAGATGGAAGAACCCTCACCTTGGCCAACCTTCCATGCAATCCTCTCCTGTAACTTTAGTCTCCTCGGAGTTCCTGTTGCACTCTTTTGCGTGCCGTTGTTCCTATAAGAACAACATTCACTTTATTAAGATTATTACTTAGCTTAACTTGTCATTTATCTCTCCATTACTCTCACGTGTAGTCCATGGTTGCCACTGAGTCATGCTCTTGGTCTTATCAGACTTCTCTATCCCGGCTTATGCGTATCCTTCCTCGGACACTTGACTTACTCACATATAACACTCTACTTGAGTGTTTCACATACTTGGATTTGAGTATTAGACCTCTATCTACTTGTACTCGCATCTAAGGAAGCTTATCTAGCTTGATTGGATGGAATCCTAATTTTATGAAGGTCTAAGCATTTTGATTCAACTTGTGTTTTAGGAAATATAGTTCCTAAACCTCAATACACCTCTAATTCACCCTACTTAAGGCTTCCTAATAATTATGAAGGAATAAAATTACCATTTTAGAATTTGGACTTCATTGTTCTGCAAGTTTCCATCCTTGAGAAACAAGAAGGTACCTAAAATAATTCTTAATAAATATTCATAATTATCCTCGGGTGTTTAAGATCGAAGAGAGGAGGTTTAAAACTCTCAACGTCACTCTTAAATGTATTTGGGCAAATCGAGTAGGGACCCGGCACGTTAACGTTAAGGTTCAACCTTAGTAACCTCATGCCACCTCTTCACGGGTCTTGTTTAGCTAATAATTCAACAATATAATTTCAATAATTCCAATCCAAGCCTATTTACTCAAATCCAAGCTCAATCCTAATTATCAATAATTACCCCAATTTATGAATATTTAGAATTTTGAACCCCAAACCCTTTCAAATTCGAATTCGGCTAAACCCGAGGGTATAACCTCGATTCTTACCCCAACTAAGTGTTCAAGAACACTTCATAGTTCTCAATCTACCTTCGAAACAACTCAATCGAAGGTGGATCGAAGAAATCCCTAAAAATGAAGAAATTGGAGTTTTCGAATGAAATTGGGGTTACCAACCTTTGATTCGATTGGTGGAAAGTGAATGAAACGTCGTACCCGAGCTCTAGTGACTTTTCTGGCGTCGGCTAGCTCTCCCCGGTCACTTTTCCGGCGAACCCCAACCCTTCCTCTTCTTCTTCCTCACGCCTCTCCTCCTCTCTCTCTCTCTCTCTCTCTCTCTCTCTTCTTTCTCCCTCTTTCTTTGTTTCTAACTATTCGTCTCTTTCTTTCCTTCAATATGCTTTTTCCTTTCTTTCTTTTATGAATTCACGCATACCCCCTCCCCTTTTTTTTTAAAAAAATAATTAACTAAAATTAAAATAATATATATATTTATATATAATAATAAAATGAATAAATAAATAAATAATAAAATAACTAATAATTAATAATTTACTAAATATAATTAAAACTTATTTTTGGTTTAATTTCCTACTTCTTTTTCTTTTCTTTATTTTCCAATATATAATAATAATATTAAATAAGTAAGGCTGAAAAATATTTTCAATTTTATCCATTTTCCCTATTTAATTCAGGTTTCCAATTTCTTAGGTCTTGAATTAAATCCTAAAAATTATTTTCTACTTCGTTTTCCTTCCCTTTTCTTTTATTTTAAAATTCGAAAAATTTTCTTGGGTATTACAATCTTTGAAAAAAAAATTTCCTTTCCGATTTCTTTTTAACTTTCATACTTTTTCTATATTCTTTTTTTTTTAAGGTTTTAATTCCTAGCCCCGAAATGAATCATTCTTAAATCCTCGAATTTTTTTGGGGTATTACATTCTTCCCCCCTTAAGAAATTTGGTACCCGAATTTCATCTCCTTCGTGGGGTTGTTGGCTTGTTGCCATACCTTGGCTCAATTTCACCTATGGTTCCTCTCAATGTGGAAGTTTTACCCTACAGTTTCATCTTTCTTTATGTGATTGTTTGTATTCTTAGTTTCATAGTTAACCACCCCTCCGCGAGGTGTTAACCGACAGGCTCCATCTGTCGTCGCATCCTTCCCCGAGGATACCTAACTTTCCTAATTTCAATTCACTTTGCGCTACTAATTTTGCAATGGAGTGTCTGGCACGCACCACATGCCATGCTCCATTTTAGTCCTCCGAGGAGTTAAGTATTGTCTTCTCTAGTGAGGCTTACCTTAACTCAATCTGCTTGTCCGACTAACTACCTTTGTAGTGACTTCTTATATCCGTCTTGGAACACGCCAAGACACTAGCTATTTGCATAGCACACTAGGTTTTATTTCTATAAACTACTCCCCTACCTCAGAGTCCCCGTACCTAAGTATCCTCTACTACCAAGCAGCTACCCTTCTGCCAGTATTCCCCCGATATATTCTTTGTAAACGACTTCTCCAGAAAAGTCCGTTTACATCTTACTACACCCTTTACTCTACATTTAGACTTTCCGCTTACACGGCATACACCCTACGTAGGTGTTTATACCTTGTGCCATCAGTGTACCCAACCCTTCCGAGGTTGTTACACTCACTACCAACTCGGTTTACCCTACTCCTGTCCCACCGAAGTCAAATGCCATGACATTAGCACCACTATGTATTACGCTTACCGTTTCTCCATCAAACGGTAAAGGATCTTACATTTATGACTCGTGTTTCCCTTTCCTTTTCGGACTCCTACACTTACCCTTAGTGGTTTCCATAACCACTTCAGGTTACTCCCTGTCGACATCCTATGTTTGACTGACTTAGACTCTTCTCTAACTACTACTTGTAGTCATTTCTGTTTATGATGGAAACTCACCAGTCTCCTCCTTACCATCATACTCATTACTCTGCCTCAAGCTCAATTCAGTCTTCACACCCGAAGGCCTCGCTTAACACGACTATGACTGTGGATTTATACCATCCTCAGGTTAGTCCACTTAGAGTTGCACATCCTATGCTAACTCTACTCGTTGGGTTTCCGTTGGCTTTTACCCTAATTTGGCCCACTCGGACTCCAGAACTCACTTAGATCTTGTATTCCTACTTGGAATATTTGATCAATTAACTCCAGCATGAACCCTTTCAGACACGCTCTACTCCCCTTGATCAAACGGGATTCGCTCCCACGGTTTGACTTTTTCCTTTCTTACGGTGTGGCATATGTTCACGAACATATACCGCCTCTTGCAAGTGTGTTATCCATTGGGTTCCAATCGCCCCCATCGGTAGCATACCTATTTATCATTTTGGTTCGCATCCCCAGATGCTTACCCGACTGTTCCCGTATTCACTCTCTTCTTTTCCATTTCGTACCTACATGGTAGTCTTTCTTCGAGTATTTCTCAATACTCATTACTCGCTAAATTCTCCTTCTCGATTAACCATCCTTACGGTTAATTTTCCCTTTACGGCACCCACATGGCCATTTATACATTTGGTTTGTCCACTCAGTCTCCACCCATACACGGGCTTCAGACTAACAGATTTATGGTTCACCAACCTGTGGAACTAGCTTACCTAGCTATGACCACTACAATCTGTGTATTATACATACACTTACAGTAGTAGTTGGTTCTCCACCTCCTACTTGCCTCTTATCCTATGGGGTCCTATAGGCTTCCGCTCTTCCCCCCTTATGGGACTACTTATCCTTGTCTACCTTCTCTCCCCTCGGGCCTCCACGAGTCCCTTTGGGATTTACCTCTCACGTTATCTCGTTCGAGAGCTATCTACCGCAACAACACTCATTTTCTCATCCCCGGATGGTACCCGAAGGTCTACACCCATTTCTACTTCTAGACATGCTCCGGTCTAATGTTTTTGGGTCCATAATCACCCTATGGCCCCTTAATTTCTAACCCTTAGGTTTATCTGTATACTCCCTTGGCACTTTAGGACTCTCTGGTGCTTTTCGATATCTACTTAACTTTAATCACTCGAAGCGAGTGATTTCTCAACTACATCTTCCATCCTTATACAGCTTACCTATAAAAGGACTATTGTTTGGTAGGGTATTGATCACATGAGTTAGTTTTTCTTAAGCACTCTGCGGTTTTAAAAATTAATTCAAGTTTATTTCTTAGAAAATGACGCCAAAGGTTTTCATAAATGGTTAGGGTTTAACCAATTGGAATGACACAATTGAGAAAAAGTTTTCATGAAAAATTTGCCTTCCAATGGTTATCCTTAGTATTTTCAAGAAAAGTTTGAGGGTCCTTTAGAATTTCTCATCCGGAAAGACCAAAAGGATTTTTACAAAAATTTCTCATGTGATCAATATCCTATTCTCTATGCTCTTCCTTAAGTAACCCAAGGGAGTTTGGTTGGGCTTAATCCCTTCTTTTCCCCTTGTTTGCTTAAGGAACTAGCAATTCATAGATCGAGCGCAGGGTTGGACTAGGGTCCTTCCCTTTGCCTTGCCATTTACTCTGTTTCTGGCTCGCCATATGGTCACACTCTACACGTTTACATATGCCTCTACTTCTTAACATCTATCTCTACGGCATATGGTTTGACCACTTTTCCCTTCCATATACCGTATCCTGATTTTCTAGTCCGTAGACTTCTACTTCCATACTGTGACATACACCACCTCTTTTCTGTTTACTTTCTAGGAAGGACAACTCACTTCCTTCAGCCATAGCATACCGCACAGTCGTGATCCATTCACTTGGTCATCTTCCTGTCAGTCTCATGCCTCATGGCCCTGTTTATTCTTATCTGTAAACTTTCCATTTCAATCGCCCCATGGGCTTACTTTCTTTTCTACATGCCAAGTGATGAACGCGGCCTTGTCGCAAGGCCGACACCAATCAAATTAATACTAGAAAGTGCAGCTAGTGGCACAACCTAGGTCGAATCTCTCTCGCGGAGCCTATGGACTCTATGGACAAATATGCTCAATTAACACAAAAAGGGAAGTCTTTGAGGCAATTTAACAAACATTTGGTGTGCAATGAAACTAAATGGAATTAAATGCAACTAAATGAAACTAGAACTAACACTTTTTGGGATTTTCAATATTTTTAAAGCTAAAGTAAATTGAGGTGAATGAAATGAGATGAATATGCTTTGTTGGAGAATGCTTTGGGCTATCCTTGCTATTAAAAAGTATGGAGTTAATCAATGAAAGGCCATTTCCTAAAGTAGTTTAGTGACCACTAAACCTAGGTAATTTAATTAGAGGATGCAATTAACCAACCGGACAATAAACAAGCCTAATCAAATACCATCAATGAAGCAAATGAGGAATTTAACATAAACTAGAATTCAACTCAACAATTACCATTGTCATTAGAGTGACTCCCACAATGAATTAAAAATTACAATAAGATTCAACCAAATCCAATGTAATCAAAACCCACAATGGGAGAATCAAAATACAAATCACAAGTCTATATAAATTCCTAATGTCCAACTACAACCTAGTTGAGTTCCACAACCATGGAGCCACAATCAATACAAACTCATCAATATCAACAAGATAAACATGAATCCATAAAGAAAAGTAGTAGGAAAACAAGAAAAACTCCCTATTGGATACCATAGCTCAAGCCCTAATCATTCTCCTCCAAAGCACAAGAGGTTTAGCCACTCATGGATGGGAGAAATGCTTCACCAAGCTCCTCCAACCCTTGCTTAGCCATGGATGATGATGGAGGTTGCTGGAATTTGGTCTGAATGGGTGTGGAGAGTGGAGAAGATGAAGAGAGTGTGGCTGGAAATGTGAGAGGAACTTGAGAGAATGAGAGCTTGTGTGTTGAATGTGTGTAAAAATCGTGGGTTTCTCTCCAAATTAGGTTAAGGGCCTCTAAAACCTCAGAATATTCGCTCTAATCTGACCTAGTATGCTCCCCTTGTGGTAAAACACTGAGAAAGTGGGCCCACCATCCGTTTCAGCTCTTAAAATCGCGAGAAAATCGTGCAGAACTGGTGTACCCTCTGGCAGTGGGTGGATTACCTAAAACACGCGTTTTGCTCTGAAACTGAAGTCCACCCGCTGGCAGCTTGCAAGGCTACCCGCTGGCAGCTGGTGGAACAGTAGAACAGGCCCAAAAATGCCTCTAAGCCTCAAATCTTGTACCGACTTCGCTTTCCAGCTTCTTTCTCGACCTCTAGCACTTGAATCCTTGCTATTCCTCAAGCTAGTTGACCTACAAATCAACCAAAACAATTGTGAGGCCCTCAAGTTAATAAAACTAGAGAATTATCACAATTTATTCAATAAAAATATGGAATTAGCAAGATTGTGAATTAAGTCCTTAAGTGCCCTTGAATAACATTAAATCATGCATAATGATTCTTTAAACTCAACAAAAGCTTGTCAAATGCCAAAAGATACAAGGGTAAATATTGGTATTATCAACTCCCCCACACTTAGACCTTTGCACTCCTGAGCAAAGCAATCAGTCAAAAATGCAGTCAAGGGGTATGTAGGAAGCAACAAAATAACCAACCAAATCAAGATGCAAAAAAACTAAGCAAGAAACCATGTTCTTGGTTCATGCAACAAAAGCAAAACAACTATGCATAGCAATTAACTAGAACATGCAAATGACCGATGACTCAAGTGTTTCGCTCTACTCACTAATGTTGGATATTTTCTCTCTAATCTTACTTACTTATCACTTTGCCATAGGCTTGAGAGAGATCTAGATCTCCACTAAGATGCATTAGCTCAACAAATCATGAGGTCTTAATGGCTTGTAATGATGGATGCATGGTCATGGTGAAAAGTGTTTACAAAGAAGGAAATTATGCAAAACTAAACATTTTGAATTGACTCCTAATTAAATGATTACTTGGGTTCCAAAAGAGTCTAACCAAACAATCATCTTCCAACCACCAAGAAATTTGCCTAAGATCCTTATTGCTTTCGGTTGCAACTCTTTTATTCATCATCTTTTTTTTTATTGCTTTTCTTTCTTTTGTATTTCCCTTTCTTTTTTTTTCTAATTTTTTTCTAAATAAATAAATGTATAATTTATTTATTTATTTATTTATTCTTTCTTTTCAAGCTTTTTGCTTGATTAGATCAATTAGACAATTTCAACCCAGGAAGATGAGTGGTCAGAAACTAAGAAACCTAAAGTCAAACATTTAATTAAAAGTCATAGTGCAAAATGTCTAGAAAAGCAAGAATTAAGCTCAAAGGGGGTGACTATGGGTAGCAAAAGAAGTGGTTTGTGTATGGAATATAGGTGAGTGAAACAAACGCCTCAATCATTTTTATTTAACTAACGCATGTCAAGCTTCAACAAGATTTCAATTAAGTTCTAGAAAGTAAACAATTAAGCAGACAACACACAAGTATATGCAAGAAAAACAGAAGTGTTTGGCTCAAAATCTTCCAACAAGGCTTGGTTACTCTCACATCGATCAATGCATGCCTAATTAATTACTCACATTAATGACTTGCTTAAGTTGAGAATTAGAGAGCACCAATCTCTTGAAAAATTGTTTCTTATTCTTGAAATGATTGTGCATTCTGCGGGCTCCTGACACACAACTTGAAAGCATTTTCTAAAATGTTTAAACAGGCACAAAAGTTAAGTGTGGTTCCCAAAAAAAAAATTTCAAAACATTTGAGTAGATATCAAAAAGTGATTATGGAATTCCTGATTAACATCATTAATCCCAAAAGTCTTCAACAAAAACGAACATTGAATCTACTCAGTTGATAATATCCATGAATAAAAGGACTTAAAACCTGTGCATTTACATTTATATTCGCATCCACAAGAATAGAAGCTGAAAAACTAAATTCACAAGGAGTTAAAAAACACAATCATGAAATAGGAATATAAATCTGATGTCAATATTTACAATAATCACAAGGTAACCTGCCCATTCAACAATTCAAAAAGCAATCATTCTTCACAAACTTCTCCCCCACACTTGCAACAAGCATTGTCCTCAATGCAGAAAGATAGGACAAGGATGCGCAAGCACGAGGGTCCACAAGCATAAAAACAATCAATTAATTGCAAAAAGAGGAGAAGAGGGGCGAGCAAAGTAAGCTAAACAGCTACACAGCTAAGAATGCATGAAATTATAATGCTCTAGAAGTTAAATGAGCCATCAGTAGCTCAACAGCAAAAGTAATAACCAGCATAAATAGAATCCATGAGTGAAAAGGAAAAGTAGCAGAAAAGTCAAACGAAACACAAAAGAAATAAAAGCAGATAAGACTAGCAAGCAGTTGGCTCAGATCCGAGCTCTATCACGGCCCTCTCGCAGCTCTCTAAAATTGTCCCGGACTTCGACCTGAAAGGATGTGAAGCTAGCTTGCAAAGTGTGGATGTCATCCCGAAGAGTGTGGACGTCATCCCTAAGGGCACGCTGCTCAGAGATCAGGAAGTCTAGCTTTTGGTCAGAGGTCTGCATCATTGGCTCTGAAGCTTGCGAAGGGGTCCGACTCGAAGAGGCTTCATCACGGCGCCGCCTGACATTCCTGGCTGGCGCGGGAGGTCTAATAACTGGAGGTCTTCCAAATCCCAATCTACTGTAATCTCTGGTGTTGGCAGGATCGAACTCTAAGTCAGAATCAAGCTGCGGAACACCTGCTCTCTTGTACATTTGAGATATGAGATGTGGAAATAACAGAATTTGTCCCTTCACTCCCTTCACTGAAGCCTTCTTGAGCGAGTCAAAAATCAGCCCGGCCATATCAACTCTCTCATTCTTAATGAATAAGTAAATAAGGTGTGCTTGTTGAGAGGGTATGTCAGTACCATGGCTGGAAGGAAGAATGTTGTGACATATAAAAAGCAGCCATGCTCTAGCAGCCGGGCACATGGAAGAGCGTTGCAAATAGATCTGAGATCCTCCATACTTAGCATCCCAATCGGAATTGTCCTGAATGAGCATCTCTCTAATTTCAGCGTGCGGGAAAGGAGCATCACCACTGTTAAAAGCTGTCTGTTGGCTCTTGTAAGCACAATTCTGCACAACAGGTAGTCCAAAAAATTGCCGGATGCCAGCCAATGTGAATGTGGTAACCCTCGTGCCGCGGTAGGTCGGGTTGTTCATGCTGCGCTTGAGCTTGGCATTAATGTAGAAATGTTGCACAAACTGCTCATTATCAGCTACTTGTACCCGATTGAGAGATGTGAGGTTGGCGGCGCATAATTGATCAAAGAATGCATTGCCTTCCGTCTCAGGAAAATGAAATTCTTGATGGAGGGATCTATTTTCAACCTCCTCTTGTATTTCTTCAAAAGTCAGCTCTTCGCCGGACATGCTTGCTAATCAACACAAACAAATAAAATCAAGAAAAACACAAGCAATTTAAAAGAGAAATCAGTTAACATAGAAGCCAGCAAGACTACGCTAACCAACCTAGACGCTCACACTAAAACCAATTAAAACTAATTAAAGAAAAGGAAAAACTAAGCATACTAAGAAAGAAATAAAACTATTGAATAAAAGGAAAACTAAATTAATTAAAAACAAGGTGTGAGAGCTAAATTGAAGAGTAATCATGAGGGTCCATACTGATTTTTAAGACTAAGAAATAACTAGCCTAGACTAAAAACAACTAAACTAAAGGTAAAAACTAGTAAGAGACTAAAATATTACATATTTACTATTTCTAAACAAGACTAGGGTATGTATGAACTAATTCTAGATAAAATAATTAGAAATTAATTAAAAAGAGAACTTAAACTAGAATTATTGACTACCTAAGTACTAATGTGACTAAAAAAAAAACAAAAAGCAATTACCCTATCTACTAAATCAAGATAAAAATTATTTACAACCTAAGTGAAAATCAAGATTAAATTATTTATCAACTAATACTAATGCTACGCATACTAAAATATTCACTAATTGGAAGAAAAATTCAGATTAATAATTTATTAGGACTAAAAATTTAGAAAATAAAAATAAAAAGGAAATTAAATTAAATTAATATGGAATAGGCAAACTAAATGAAAATTGTGAAATAAAATAAATATAAATAAAAAATGAAAAGAAAATTACCTAGTGGGAGAAATTGAAATCTGGACTTGAGGTGGAAGAGAAGTGGGGGATGGGTTAGGTTTGGTGGAGGGTGGGGAAGGTGGAGAGGGAATGGTGGGGGTTCGGGTTTTAGTGTGGGTTGGGGTATGGTTTGGTGGGTTTGGTGGCTGAGAAGGGGGGTGGGGACGGATTGGAGGGTTTGAGAAAGGTGGGAGGGGGTTCAGTTTTGGGGAAGGGATAAAGGGTAGAGGTTTTGGTGAGGGTTTGGCAGAAAGGAGAGGGAGGGAAGGTTTTGAGGTGCTAGGGTTTGGTGGCTCCGGTTTTGGGGGTGGAAGAGGGGAAGAAAGGGGAGGGATTTCCGGCGAGAATCTCGCCGGAAAGTATGGTGGAGGTGGGTTACGATTTAGTGAGGAGGGTGATTCGGTTTTGGGTTGGGAAAGAAGAGAGGAAGAGGGAGAAAGGGGACGAAGAGGAAGGGGCTCGGGGTTGGAGTGGAGAGGGAGAGCTGGTTCGGTTTTGGAGGAGGCTGGGGTTTGAAGGAGTGGCTATGGAGGTTTGGGTTGTGGGGATGAAGAAGAGAGGTTAGAGAGAGAGAAGGAAGATGGAATGTTGAAAAGTGAAGAAAGAGAGGGAAAGGGGTGGGTTAGGGTTTCAGAAAAAAAATTGAAATTCAAAATTAAAAATTAAATAAAATAACATAAACATAATAATATTAATTAATAATTTTAATTTTTTTTTACGTGCCCAGACTTACCCACTGGCAGCGGGCGAAAGACCACCCGCTGGCAGCGGGTAAGTCAGAGGCGATCATGAAGAAGGGAAAACAGGGGAAAACAGGGGACACTTACCTGTAGCTCCCGCTGGCAGCGAGCAAAGGCTACCCGCTGGCAGCGGGTACTACAGAGACATGCCTAAAATTGGGCATTTTGACCCCTAATTTCATCTCTTCATTCCATTCATTCCTGTACCCAACTAAAGACTCCTAAAAAAACATAAAAATCAATCTATTCCTACTCCTAGAACCTAATGTGCTGGCTTCCATCCATCAAAAAGCAAACCTCATACATCAAAATTCATGCATTCAACAACAAAGGGAGTGTTTAACCACACAACTAAACAAACACACAAAGCACAAACTAAAAGCAACAAAATACACAAAAGCATAATTAAACCACAAAGAACAATGTCACAATCTACTACCTATTGGAAAATCTCTTCCCCCACACTCATCTCAAGCAATCCATAAGAGCAACAAATTAAATGCAAGATGAGAAAAGGAAAGAGATGACCTGGCCCCTCATGGGGGCTTGGAGTTTTCCTTGAACAATTTCAGCAAGTGACCATTGACCAAGTGCACGGCGCCAGTTGAATCTTCCATTATCTCCACGCTCCATAAGGAAAGACCTTGGTCACTGTGAATGGTCCATCCCAACGTGTTTTCATCATTCCTTGCTTGAACTTGAATCTTGCTTTGAATTTTAAAACTTTATCTCCAACACTAAAGCATTTTCTAAGAATGCCTTTGTCATGAATTTTCTTTGTCTTCTCCTTGTACAACATGGCATTTTCATATGCTTCAGCCCTCATTTCATCAAGCTCTTGCAATTGGAGTTTTCTTTCTTCTCCCGCAGCTTCCATATCTAAGTTGCATTTTCGCACCGCCCAGTATGCCTTATGCTCTAATTCAACCGGCAAATGACAAGCTTTACCGAAGACTAGGCGATAAGGGGACATGCCTATTGGAGTTTTGTAGGCTGTACGATATGCCCAAAGAGCTTCTTCAAGTCAGGAACTCCAATCCTTTCGGGAGGGTTGCACAACCCTTTCAAGAATCTTCTTAACTTCCCTGTTAGACACCTCTGCCTAACCATTGGTTTGTGGGTGGTAAGGTGTGGAAACTTTATGTCGGACACCATGCTTAGCTAATAGGCTATTGAAAAGCCTATTGCAAAAGTGGGTGCCCTGATCACTAATGATGGCTCTAGGGATCCCAAACCTACACAAAATATTAGACTTGACAAAATTAGCTACAGTTTGAGCATCATCCTTCCTAGTGGGTACAGCCTCTATCCACTTAGAAACATAGTCAACTGCCAATAAAATGTAAGTAAACCCGTTTGATGGGGGAAAAGGTCCCATAAAATCTATGCCCCAAACATAAAAAATTTCACAAAATAGTATAGGTTGTTGTGGCATTTCTTGTTTCCATCCCAAACCCCCAAAACGTTGGCACTTATCACAAGTTTTACAAAAATTGACAGAATCCTTAACTAAAGTTGGCCAATAAAACCCACAGTCTAAGACTTTCCTAGAGGTTTTCTTTCCACCAAAATGCCCCCCACAAGCCAAGGTATGACAGGCAGTTAAGATGCTCTCTTGTTCTTCCTCTGGTATGCACCTTCGAATGACTTGATCAGCACATAGTCTCCAAAGATGTGGCGCATCCCAAGCATAGAATTTGGCATCTCCCTTTAGCTTTTGTACTTGAAAAGTAGACATAGAAGGGGGTGTCACTCCACTAATGAGAAAATTCACTATATGAGCATACCAAGGCTCATGACGAGCTATGGTACACAACAAAGAATCTGGAAAAGCATCAAAAGTAGAGTTAGAAGAGTCCACTCCCTTTGTGTCCTCAGATAAGCGACTCAAATGGTTAGCTACATGGTTTTCAGCTCCTGGTCTATCCTTAATCTCTATGTCAAATTCTTGCAAGAGAAGGGCCCATCTAAGTAGCCTGGGCTTGGAATGAGGTTTGGAGAAAAGATACTTCACTGCAGCATGGTCAGAAAAAACTACAACCTTGAAATTAAGCAAGTAAGGTCTAAATTTCTCCAAGGCAAAGACAACGGCAAACAATTCCTTTTCAGTGGTGGTATAATTAATTTGTGCCGGGTCTAGTGTCTTGGAGGCATATGCAATCACTCGAGAAACTCTGTTCTCCTTTTGCCCTAGCATGGCTCCAACAGCAAAATTAGAAGCATCACATGAAATCTCAAAATGTAATTGCCAATTAGGAGCAGAAAGTATTGGGGGAGAGACAAGTCTAGATTTCAGTTCATCAAAAGCAGACCTACATGCTTCATTAAAATCAAACTCTGCATCTTTTTGAAGTAATTGAGATAATGGATATGCAATTTTGCTAAAATCCTTAATGAACCTCTTATAGAACCCTGCATGACCCAAAAATGATCTAATCTCCTTAACACATGTGGGGTATGGGAGGGAGGAGATTACTTCTATTTTTGCTTTATCCACTTCAATCCCTTTTTCAGAAATTAAATGCCCTAAAACAATTCCTTAATCAACCATAAAATGACACTTTTCATAATTTAGCACAAGACCCTTTTCAGAACATCTAGCAAGAATTTTATCTAAGCTGTCTAAACATGCATCAAATGACTCTCCATAAACTGTAAAATCATCCATAAATACATCCATGCATTGTTCAAGAAAATCAGAAAAAATAGACATCATACAACGCTGAAATGTACCAGGAGCATTACATAAACCGAAAGGCATTCTCCTATATGCAAATGTACCAAAGGGGCAAGTAAAAGTGGTCTTTTCTTGGTCCTCCGGAGCAATGGGTACCTGAAAATAACCAGAGAAGCCATCAAGGAAACAATAATAAGACTTGCCAGCAAGCCTCTCAAGCATCTGGTCAATAAAGGGTAAAGGGAAATGGTCCTTTCTAGTGGCGTCATTTAATTTTCTATAGTCAATACACATGCGCCACGAATTCTGGACTCTAGTGGGAATCAACTCATCCTTCTCATTTTCACTATTGTGATCCCACTCTTCTTTGGAACAACCTGCACAGGGCTAACCCATTTACTATCAGAAATTGGGTATATAATACCCGCACTCAAAAGCTTAGTGACCTCTTTCTTGACCACATCTAAAATCAAAGGATTCAACCTCCTTTGGGGTTGCCGCTTGGGCTGCGACCCCTCCTCTAGTAGAATTCTATGTGTACAAATTGTAGGACTAATCCCTGGTATATCTGTTAAAGTCCACCCTATTGCTCTTTTATGTTTTCTCAAAAGGTTTAAGAGCTTCCCTTCATTCTCGTCAGATAACCCATTAGCAATGATCACTGGTAATTGATTATTTGACTCTAAGAAAACATACTTTAGATTTTAAGGGAGCTCTTTAAGCTCTAGAGTGGGAGGCTGAATTATAGAAGGAACTAATTTTTGCACATCTAAAGTGGCAAGAGTACTTCCCTTCAAAATTTCATTTTTACCACTTGCCTCAACTTCCATGCATTCAAACCTTGGTAGAATGTTCCCTTCTTCGGTTGATTCAGCTTCAACTGCGATTTCCTTTCTTTTACTATGTTGCCCTTGGAATAGGTGAGAAGGTGGAGAAGCAGAAAGGGGGTCTTCACATGGCAGAATGTATTGAACTTTGTTTTGGATCACTTTCCCTGTTTCATTGCTTGACTCACCTGAAAACTCAATGAATAACTTTCTCAAAGGGCCATCATAACTGCTCAAAGAAGAAAGAGAATCCAAAGAATAACTAGTGACAGAAAATGTATCAGATTGTGGGGTACTACGTGTACAATCAACTGACATGCAGTTAAGACATGAGGGATCACCTCCACAAGAGCAAGTAGATGGAAAAGAATATAAAGAAGAGAATGAAGCAAGACTGTCATCATCAGCATGCAAAAGTTCAGTGAATGAAAAATAACCATCAGAAAATGCATCAACAGTAGATTCAGAATTATCATCATCAAGCTTATAACCTACTTGTTCATCTTCCATGATTATATCTGTTGCACTGACCCCAAGTAAAGAATAGTCCTCATATGGATGCTTCATAGCCTCATACATATTAAAATTAACTTTATGATCTCCCACTTCCATAGAGATCGTTCCTTCTTTCATGCTAATCACAGTGTTAGCAGTCCTCAAGAAGGGACGACCTAAAATGAGAGTGGAATCCTGAGACACTCCCGCAGCCATATCAAGAACATAGAAATCAGCTGGAATAAGCAAATCTTTCATTTGGACCAAAAGGTCCTCTATAATCCCATCAGGTCGCCTAATGGACCTATCAGCTAATTGTAAGGTTACTGTAGTGGGTTGAAGTGTTTTAACACCTAGGGCCTGATAAACAGATTTAGGCATGACATTTATAGCAGCCCCTAGATCAAGTAATGCACCCCCTATAGTAACCTTACCAATAGTACAAGGGATTGTGAAAGACCTCGGGTCTTGACACTTGACCGGGATTTGGGGTTTGAAAAGAGCAGAAACATTAGAGCTCACTTGAACTCTCTCATTTGGTCTAAATCTTCTCTTGTTTGTACAAAGCTCTTTCAAAACTTTTGCATATTTAGGCACTTTTCTTACCAACTCTAACAAAGGAATATTAACTTCTAACTTGGTAAATAAATTCAGTGCCTCTTCATCAGTTTTAACTTCCTTGACTTTCTTACTTAGCAAATATGAATTAGGAAAGGGAAGATCACTTATACTTACCTCCTTACCTTTTTGGGTGGAGATGGCTTTGTTAATTGCTTCTTCCTTCTCCTTTTGTTCCTCTTTTTCTTTTGGTTCCTCTTGTTGCTCCTTCTTCTTTTCTTCAACTTTTTCCCGCAGTCTAGTCTCTTTGGAGCTCTCAGAAAGCTTGAGTGGTGACAGAGGAGGACTTTCACAAACAATTTCTTCAATTTGTTCATCACCTTCCTTGTCTTCAAATCTGACTTTTCTGCCGCTTCTAAGGCTTATGGCATTCAGTGACTTGGGATTGATCACTGTGTTAGAAGGCGTCGCTCCGCTTGATCTTGCTTGTTCATCACTCTTCTTGTTAGACAGCTGAGTGACAAATGAGTTCAGGTTGTCATGCTTTACTTCCATTTGTTCAAACTTGTTCATGATATTAGTGAAGCATGAGTCAACGTGTGAGGCGACGGCCTTGATTTTATCATCAGTGATACTCCGCTCTTGGTCAAATTTTGCACCAATATCTGAGAACCCTTTCACTAGAAGCTGTTTAATCTCATCATTGCTTGAAGACGGTGCAGCTTGACTAATGGGAACCATGGTATTGGTGGTGTTCTGTTTTGGTGCTTGGCTAGGTGAAGCCCCTTGAAAATTTGAGTATTGACCACCATAAGAATTTCCTCCTCTAGAAGGGTAGTTCCCTTGACTTTGCCCACTGCTAAACCCTTGAGTATTTTGATTACCGCTATTCCCATATCTGAAGTTAGGGTGATCTCTCCAACCAGGATTGTATGTATTGGAGTAAGAGTCCCTTTGTTGGTATTGCCCAGGCCGTGCTTGATACATTGCATTCACATCTTCATATTAACCAGGGCAATCTGCTGATATGTGCATAGGGAATCGCAGAATGTACAACTAGCGCCTACCATAGCAAGCTGTTGAGTGGGTGATCTTGGAGATTGGATGCTCAGTCCATCCACCCTCTTGGTTAGTGCAGACAGTTCATGTACCACTTTCACCAACAATGGATCTCGATCTGCTGGAGATATCTCTTTTAGTGCTCGAGTATCCCTCGTGGTAATGTTTTGCCTACTCAAGGCGAGCTTCTTGATCAACTCCATTGCTTCATCAGGGGGCATGTCTTCTATGGACCCATTAGCAGCTGCATTGAGCATTTTTGCATCTTCATCAGTTAACCCATAAACAAAAGCTTGGACCAGGTGCTCCAGTGGCATTTGATGGTTTGGACATTTTGCTACCATATCCTAAACACGTGTCCAATGTCCATAGAATGTTTCACCCTCTTCTTGCCTTGAAGATACAATTTATTTTCTTGTTCCGACGACTTTGTTTAAAGGATAATATTTTTCAATAAAGTGCTTCTTCAATTTATCCCATGTTTGGTAAGCATCTGAGGTGTACCTTGGCAGACTCATATACCAAACCTTTGCCTTCCCTTCCAGAGTGAAATGGAAAACCTTCCACATGACTTCTTCAAGTTTAGCCCCCACGGGCTTCATCGTCATGCAATGCATGTGGAGAGAGCTTATATGTGTATACGGATTCTCACCTGGAAGACCATGAAATTTTGGAAGTGAGTGCACAGGAGAACCTTTAATTTCAAAATCAGTAGTAAAAGTAGGAGTAGCACCAACCAAAGATTCGAAATTATCATCAAATTGATTCAATTGTTTAATGGACTTTTTAGGTTGATCTACCCCATTATTACCTTCTTCATTCCTTTCCCTATTGTCCATCCAATTATCCCTATTATCCTCTTCGGCCATTTCTTCTATTTCTAGTTCTCTTTCCCTTTCTTGGTTAGCCTTAATTACTTCTTTTTTGAGTTTTCTTATTTTCCTAAGAGTTCTTTCAATTTCTAAATCCATGGGAATTAGGTCTCCTCTAGAACTTCTTAGCATACACTAAACAAACCAACAAAAGAAAGGAAACACACAGAAAAATAGTAAAACAAATAAAACAGACCAGAAAACCAGAAACAGAGCAACACAGAATGAAAAACAGTGCAGTTCACTACTTCACCCGCTACCAGCGGGTGGGTTCACTCGCTGCCAGCGGGTAAGATAGAAACATAAGCGATTCTGCACTGTTAAAGCAGAAAAACAGGGCAGATTCGAAAAACCAGCAAAAATCCAACTGAAAATGCTTCAAAATGACTATTTAAGCCTAAAAATAAATGCTAAATCAACTATAAACTACTGAGAAACAATAAAAACAAACAAAAACACAATTAAATGCAATTAAACTAAGTAATTCCTTGCCAAAAGAAAATAGGACAGCTATGAAAAATTTAACAAAAACCAGCAAAAACACTTACTAAAAAATCACAATAAGCCTAGAAACAAACACTAAAATGAAAAGACACAACTTAAAACACAAAAAACAATAACAAAACACAATCTAACTATGTGATTCCCAAAGAAATCACGCAAAAACAACCCAATTCGTGAGAATCTAGCACAATTGCACAAAGAACCAAAATGGCTCCCCGGCAACGGCGTCAAATTGATGAACGCGGCCTTGTAGCGAGGCTGGCACCAATCAAATTAATACTAGAAAGTGCAGCTAGTGGCACAACCTAGGTCGAATCTCTCTCGCGGAGCCTATGGACTCTATGGACAAATATGCTCAATTATCACAAAAAGGGAAGTCTTTGAGGCAATTTAACAAACATTTGGTGTGCAATGAAACTAAATGGAATTAAATGCAACTAAATGAAACTAGAACTAACACTTTTTGGGATTTTCAATATTTTTAAAGCTAAAGTAAATTGAGGTGAATGAAATGAGATGAATATGCTTTGTTGGAGAATGCTTTGGGCTATCCTTGCTATCAAAAAGTATGGAGTTAATCAATGAAAGGTCATTTCCTAAAGTAGTTTAGTGACCACTAAACCTAGGTAATTTAATTAGAGAATGCAATTAACCAACCGGACAATTAACAAGCCTAATCAATTACCATCAATGAAGCAAATGGGGAATTTAATATAGATAAGAATTCAACTCAACAAATACCATTGTCATTAGAGTAACTTCCACAATGAATCAAAACTACAATAAGATTTAACCAAATCCAATGTAATCTAAACCCACAATGGGAGAATCAAAATACAAATCACAAGTCTATATAAATTCCTAATGTCCAACTACAACCTAGTTGAGTTCCACAACCATGGAGCCACAATCAATACAAACTCATCAATATCAACAAGATAAACATGAATCCATAAAGAGAAGTAGTAGGAAAACAAGAAAAACTCCCTATTGGATGCCATAGCTCAAGCCCTAATCATCCTCCTCCAAAGCACAAGAAGTTTAGCCACTCATGGATGGGAGAAATGCTTCGCCAAGCTCCTCCAACCCTTGCTTAGCCATGGATGATGATGGAGGTTGCTGGAATTTGGTCTGAATGGGTGTGGAGAGTGGAGAAGATGAAGAGAGTGTGGCTGGAAATGTGAGAGGAACTTGAGAGAATGAGAGCTTGGGTGATGAATGTGTGTAAAAATCATGGGTTGCTCTCCAAATTAGGTTAAGGGCTCCTAAAACATCAGAACATTCGCTCTAATCCGACCTAGTATGCTCCCCTTGTGGTAAAACACTGAGAAAGTGGGCCCACCATCCGTTTCAGCTCTTAAAATCGCGAGAAAATCGTGCAGAACTGGTGTACCCGCTGGCAGCGGGTGGATTACTTAAAACATGCGTTTTCCTCTGAAACTGAAGTCCACCTGCTAGCAGCTTGCAAGGCTACCCGCTGGCAGCGGGTGGAACAGTAGAACAGGCCCAAAAATGCCTCTAAGCCTCAAATCTTGCACCGGCTTCGCTTTCCAGCTTCTTTTTCGACCTCTAGCACTTGAATACTTGTTATTCCTCAAGCTAGTTGACCTATAAATCAACCAAAATAATTGTGAGGCTCTCAAGTTAATAAAACTAGAGAATTATCACAATTTATTCAATAAAATTATGGAATTAGCAAGATTGTGAGGTAAGTCCTTAAGTGCCCTTGAATAACATTAAATCATGCATAATGACTCTTTAAACTCAACAAAAGCTTGTCAAATGCCAAAAGATACAAGGGTAAATATTTGTATTATCAACCGCCGTCGCTCGGGGGTCGCCGGTGCAGGCGGAGGTCCGGCAACCTTCGCCACCGCGGGTTGCCGGGGACGGCGGAGGTCCGGCAACTTCCGCCGCCGGTAACGGGAGATGACCGGCGCCGCCTCTGATGGCGGTGCCGGCAGATGTCCGGCCACCGCCCGAAAGTTCTTCGGTGATCGCCGCCGCCGCCAGTGGTCGGTCGATGGTAGGCTGGCACCGGGCCGTCGTTGACTACCGGAGGTCAACGGTTGATCGTTGACTGGTCAACGCTCACCGTTGACCAGCCTCGCGAAGTTCTCTTTCGCGCATAATTTCTCTGTTTTAGCTCCGATTTCGACGATATTTGAGTCGTTTTTCTCGTTTTAGCGTGACGAATCCAAATATGGGGAGAAATTAGGGTGAATTAGAGTCTAAAGAGCAGCTATGACCATCTCTTGACTCATTCACATACACAACGAGAAACAAAATTCAAGCGGTTTGTGATCGTTTAAATAACATTAAGCGTTTTTACTCGAGTGGGAGCTATGGGTAGCATGTGGCAAACCCATAACTCGATGTAAATGCTTATCCACATGGGAATTTAAATTGTAAGTGACTATTTAAATAATCGTAAGCGTTGTAATCAAGAGGAAGTTCAAGGTCGTGCCTGTGGCGACTCGATGTTCTTCTTGATCGCTTACATAGTGGGAATCCAAAAGGGATTTTGAATAGTATGTGACTATTCTATGAAAATTGTTGAGTCAAGCAGAGAAAAGTGTACATATATAGGCTCTCTGTGTGATGAGGGTGGTTGACCCTACTTCTCGAATGCAGAGACTGACTATATCTACACTCGTCTTACGTTGATTACAATTTTCAAGAGTTGTGTGTTGTGTAATAAGGAGCTGTGTAATTAGTGTTAGCGTTTAGGATTGACTATAGTGTTACTGCAAAATTTGTAAATGTGGATCACATTATCGAGATTGTTTTGGTGACACTATGGCCATCAAACTGAGGTAACTTACAATCAAGTTTGATGACTCCAAGATGCGCTTTGATAGTGAAGACGCATTTAAGGGAGAAATCAAACATGATTTGCGTGTATGAGCAAACCTGAAAACTCCCCACTAGCAAACAGTAAGTTCAAACTGTTGATAGATCTCTTCCCTCCTATTGGGAGTGCATGTAGGTCATTCTGACCTTCACTAATACCATCAATTTTCTTGATGATATTAAACACCACCTAGTGCTCAAGGATTGGTGGCACAAGGCTGCGAAATCCATCAAGCACGTAGCCTAAGTGTCTAAAGTTTCTTAGAGCTATAGGCTCCAAGAATAAGGACAATGTGTCCAAGTGATGTGGTGCTAGGAAGAGAAAGGTTGAGTGTAAGGTAAGTAGCCTCAGTTCGAAGGAAAAGCAAGAGAGGAAAAGAGATTTTGGCCAAGGTCAAATGTTGCTTGTGCCAACCCATACGGCACTATGCGCAAAAGTTGTTTGCAGCAATCATTTTCCTCTCACCCATGAACATTGGTTCATGGAGTTCTATCCTCTGCCCAATGGGAGTAGAAGTATCTTCATGGGAACAAAGCATTATTAAAGTTAAGAGGTTGAGCAGCTACAAAATGAAGTTGCGTAGTGACCACTCTTTATCTTTATATATGTTTTGTGTTATAGATACTGAAAGGAACTTATTATGAGCTGCTTTTCTGTCAGAAGAACTTAGGATATAATGTGATCTACATATTTATCATGACTCCTTAGTGTTAGTTCTGATTTTATGACAATGGTTGTGTTGTGATACACATTGAATTACATTCCCGTAATTCAACTAGTTGCTTTGATGTGTCTTCCTCTGTGGATGATACACCTATTTGGCAAGTGCGTGTGGGACACAATTACGTATTAGCAAAGGAGAATTTGAGAGGACAAATTCCCGATGCTAGTTTGTAAACATTGCCTTACAGACAAAGAAACCTGAAAACCATTCAGTCATGAAAACAGAAAACCTGCTTTCATCAAATTAGTCCACTCGGACGTTAGCGGTCCAATAAGCGTAAGGGTGAGGCAAGCGGCCTAGTATTTTCTCACAGCTACGTGATGAAATTGGGATAGTTAGACAACTAACTATTCCACACACTCCACGGCAAAATGAGTTGCTCCTGGAGTTGGTTAAGTGGATAATGACTCAAGTGAACGTTCCCATTGGGGAGATGTTTTGCCAACAGTCACTTTCGTACTTAACCAAATGCCCTTCCAAATTATGTGAGTAACTCCTTATGAGTTCTAGTTAGGTAAAAGACCTGATTAGAGTATGTTGAAACCATGAGGGTATACAACACACTTGATCCTTCATATGAGTATGGGAAGCTTGACCCTAGAGGCAAGTAGCGTGTCTTGGTAAGATAGCTTGGTCACTCAAAATGATACGTCTTCATTAGCGAGAATGAAGCCATTTAGGTCACATAATTTAAGTCTAAGGATGTAATGGTCCTTAAGATAAACTTTTCTAGAGCAAGGGAGACGGATTTTGGGATGTGCCACAACACGTTTAGAGGAGCGTATAGACGCATCTCCAGTTGATGAGTCCAGTGGGAGTAATGCTTACGAGGAGCATGTCTTCCACAAAGCACAATCCAAGGGGAGTACTAGAGGAGTACTAAATTATCAAGTAGAGCCTTTGATAGTTCAAAAGGCTCTCTCCGGCCCTACTAGTAAAAGTTGGACTAAAACGATGGAAGAAGAAAAGACGAAGTCTATAAGGACATACCAAGTATAAGGCTTGGTGGATTTGCCCCGCGTCACAAGGCATTTTGAGAACAAGTGTGCTCTCAAAAGTTAAGGGAGGCAAATTGGTCAATCGACCACTACTAGGCACATTAAGCAGTGAAGAAGTACACACAACAAGAAGGTATCGACTGTGACGAAACCTTCTCATTTGTTGTGTGGTCAGAGTCTGATTCTAGCTTTGGTCACCAGTTTAAGTCAGGGAGTACATCGATTAGGATGTCAAGACCACTTTATTGAATGGCAAACTAGGTGAAGGGATCTACGTGCACAAGCACATAGGTCTCATGGCAAAAGGCCAGTAGCGCAGAGTATGCCGACTCTAAGGATCTGTCAAGATCTCACATATTCATCTAGACTCGTTGTAATTGACCACTTAGTCCATTTCAAGAAAGCTGAGAGTATTTCATTACCCTCGCGCTATATGTAGAAGACATATGGCTAGCTAGAAATGACACAGAGGCTGCTTTAGCCAATTAAAGATGACTATCCTTTCATCTTTAAGATAAAGGAATTGGGTTAGGCAGTGGGAGTCAAGATTCATGGAGAATGCTCCAAGAATTGACTCACTATGTCACAAGAATCCTATGAAGAAGAGATTCTTGGTCGATTCCAATTGAGGGGACCTGAACCCGAGTGATGTGCTAGTAGCAAGAGGCAAGAGTTTGAGTCTTGCTACACATCTTTAGACTAAGTCAGAGATGGAGTCATTGGATAGTATTTTGATACATGTGGTTGGTAGCTTGAAGTACAATTAGGATTGTACTCGCTCCAACGTGCTTTTTTGTAGTCGGCTTTGTGAGCCGTTATCAGTCAAACCTGGGTCAGACACACTGTTTAGAGTGTTCTGAGGTACTTGTAGGACGCTACTGACAATCTGTTGTTTTCATCATATTAGTGACCCGCAAACGGCGAGCCAAACATTGATGTCGATTGGGTAAGAGACTTGGATGAGAGGACATCCACGTTTTGGTGTGCTTTGCTAAGCACTGGAACCATCCTGCAGAGAAGCAAGTAAGGATTATGCATTTCTCTGTCCACTAGGGACATGGAGTTCATTGCATTATCATCAGCAGTACAGGGCAGTTTGGATTGGAAGATCTAAAGTCACTTATAGATCGCAGAAAGAGCTGTTGACCTAGTGACATTGATCTCATCAAGTCAAACAGCTATGGTTTACACCAAAGAAAGCCTAAGTACCACAAGAGAACGCAAGATAACTTTGTATGAGACATCGTTACACAGTAGTTAACTACCCTGTTGTGTCAGTCTAAGCATCAAGTGACCGGAAAGAGGGTCCTCACAGTATGACCTGTGATAGAGCATTGGCTCTATACCCTCACGGACCCGCATTGGTGGGTTGGCTGTATAGAGATACAAGCCGTAAAACTAGTGTTTTAGATACACAAGATTGCTTAGAACCAGGGTGATTTAACATAGTTTATGTCATGAGGACAAGCTTTGTGAAAGCTTTATTTCTTGATCATAAGTAAAGTGTAATGCCTAGGCTTACCTTTATTTTGTGTGGATCAAGAAATAGAAGTACTTATTACACAATATATAAAGTATGTCCTACAGGCTTGGGAGGTTGGCTCTCTCACACGAGCAACCGCCTTGGACACGCAAGTGTGGGCCAAGAGAGACTGGGGTGCTTTTTCCTTGAACACCAAAATGGGATATAGTGTGAATATCCAGAGGCAGCTGAAAAGCACCGAGTGTTGGACAGGAAAATGCCACTGAGAATTGATAAGTCGCCCTAGTAAGTGTACTAGGATGAGATCTGCTAAGATATGAGGTCTTATGATCGAATTATGAATCCCCGCTATTCATAATGCCTGTAGCCAGACATGAGTGCTCCACTTGGCGCTATGTGAAGCGAGCGAAGTGTGGTAGCAAACTCAAGTCAGATTCTAAGTGAGTCTGGACTAAGGTCTGTGTGGTGTAAGTGATTGAGGGTCAAAATCGACATACGCTTGAGAACACCACAACGTGCGTTTCATACCGCATGTGCTTTAAGTACCGCAAGGGAAGCATGTGAATGAATCCCTGCTTCAATGCTGTGTGAGTCCCTGAAAGGATGCATCAATCCTTTCAAAGGGTACCCTTATGTACTTTGACTCTATCATGAAGAGATAAGGTAGTGCTTGCTACTTTGATATCTTTCCAAGAGGCTATGGAAAAATACGGCCCGATGGAAGACTGTTAGGAAAGCAGCTATCTTTGATTGAACTGATAAGAGTCGAAAGGAAGATTGTGTTGACATATACATGTGTGATAGTATCCTGAGGTCGACCCATTATGTGATCCCTTTGAGGTTCTCATGGATGTGGATACCTATCGCAACTGAGTGTGGCTGAAGTCCTAGTCTTATTGTAGACTTAGAGGGATTGGACTAGCCATGTATATGAACACGTCTAGGGAACCCATGGCACTATTTTTCGATGAGACATGTGGTCACATCATCAGACACTTGGGTTGTAGCATCACTTATGGTTGGGCCCTAACAGGCTTCTAGTATAAGGCTCCCACATATCGTGCCAAGCGGCCACGACTGACACGGAGTATGAAAGAAGACAACGAGAGAAAGAGAAAAAGAGAAGTCCTTTGTGATAAGGATAGTCATGGGCCTCCCACCATGTGCGAGTGGGAGTATGTTGGATATATTGGGGTCTTCGGGACTAAATATCCGCCCATGTGGGAGTCCGATAGGGGTCGAGTGAGGATCCGTTGGAAAGCTCACAGAGAGACGAAGAGAACGAAACGAAAATGACTCTCATCGGAGGCCACACGAGCCCCTACTCGTGGCCCAAAGTGGGCTAGGTGATCATGATGGAAGCATGATATTTTGTTCACATTCCAAGTCCCACATTGCTTGCGTCAATGATGGGAGCTCTCTCATCCTCCTATAAATAGGAGTGACTCCACACCTTTCTCGTTGCTCATTCCATGTGTTGGAAAAGGGGGTCCCGTTTGGGAAACCCCACTCAGTATAATTTTCTCTTTCTCTTGAGTCCTCTTCCGCGCATCAGTCGTGGACATGTGGCTCAACCTCTCGTAGGTAGAGTCCTCTGTTTGGCGTGGCCCTTTTCGGTGTTCGTCGTTTGAAGGTCAGCCCTGGTGGAGCAGAGGCACTGGCAAGATCCGAGGGTTTAGTGATGGCATCCAGGTTAGTAGCTTCCGCAATATTTATTTTTGCCTAGATTTATTTTCGGTTTTTCTTTTAGGTCCCTGGGTCGGGTCGGGTCATGTGGATCCAGGCCATTCCCTACATAAACAATTCCTACAAGATTCTTAAGGTAATTTCACAAACCCTCCAATTTTTGAGGATTTGTAACAAACCTTTATTTAAAGATTTGCGTGTCTGTGAGTGACATTTTGATTTAATGAATTTTTGAAGAATTTTCATTAAAAAAAACTTAAAATCTCTGTCAAATATGGGGAGCTTTTAGGGTGTGTTTAGTAAGGAGAAAAAAAGGAGGGAATCGAAATGGGAATGAAAATGTCATGTCAATGTGATGTGATGTGAATGGAATAAAAGTGTCATTTTACACTTACATTAAAAGTGGAAATGGAATAAAATTGGGTAAAAAAGTATGGGCAAAAACATATTTTCACCACATTATAAAAAGTGGGGTTTGTTTGGTAGGAATAAAACCCTCCCTTTTTCCATTATCATTTCTTACAAAGAAACATAGCCTCAGGGTACGTTCTTTACGCAAAAAGGGAAATGGGAAAGGAATGAGAATGGGTTTATAGTGTTTGTTAGTAAAATTTGGGAATGGGAATGGAATGAAAATGTATTAAAATTAACACTTTTAAAATAGTAAAAAAAAAAGTTATGATTATATCAAATTAAGGGGCATAATGAACATTTTGTTTTCTTTAAAGGCAAGATTTCCAAAATAAAAATTTCTTTTCCATTGAGTGGTGGAATCTAGGTGGACCTCACCACTTTTTTTTTTCCTTTTCATTGCTATTTCCGGCAAAAAAAGGGGAGCTCATTCTCATATACACGTCCACCTCTATCAAAAGATAAATTTTGTCACCACAATATATACGTAAAAGTACATTTTAATTAGGTTTTTTTAATGTAAACCTTTTATGCCATGATGAGTAAAATTATCAATGAAGATGTATATATAAAAATGGAATTTTTTTCCTTTACCAAAAAAAAAAAGGTTTTTTTCCGAAATAATTTTACTCATTTTAAAACAATTTTATTATTTACATAATTAAATAGAGTAATTATGCTAGAATCTTTTGAGGTTTGATGAAATTACACTCACCACTCTTTCCCCTTCAAAATTATTATTACACAAATTTTTTTGTCAATGAAGTTAGTATTTAACATGGAATGTCCAAAACAATATAATTACTTTGTTGTCGTCGTTGTTACGAATAGCTTCACAAACAACCTACATGTGTCTATAGTATAGATCTTCAATCAATAGGTGCTTATTTAGAATAGTAAATATTGTATTTCTTTTAAGTAATATCTTTGATTTAAGTCTTAAATATGAAAAAATTCTTGCTAGAAGAACTTTGTCTCACTACATAAAATCACAGCTAGCTTGGGTCATATTATATTGAACCTAATAAACTTTCGAATACCAATGATTATATCACCACCATCATATTATGTATTATTGGCCAAAAAAAAGGACATACTAATCGAGAGAAATATAGGCTACGTTTCCTAAGAAACCCAAAGAGTGGAATTCATGTATTTTCACGTTTCTCAAAAAAAACTTTACATAATATTTTTTACATATCAAACACAATTTTCATCATACTTTTTATGTCTCCTAATTTTTCTCTCTTTCTCTCTCCTCACTTTTCTCTACAATACTTTTCTTTACTCTACAATACTTTCAATCCATTTCCTTCTTATTGTAAATTTCTACCAAACGTACCCTAGATATGACAAGAAGAAATGAGCTGAAACTTGACTTGTATATATATATGATCAATTTTCACTATCTTTTTCTAGAGTATCGTTATCTTATTCTCATTAGTCACACCTCAATCATTGGCCTCCATCTGTTTCTTGGTCAATGAAAGGATCAAGTCCTAACTAGGGGCGAATAAATAAGACCCCAAATTGGCAAACAAAAAATTAATATCAGACGGAGGAATTCCCCATAGGATGAACCAGCAGTGCCCACCTCTTTCTCTTTGAGATATTTGTTTATGCTGTATTAAATTAAAGAAAATAAAATAAATTGAGGCTTAACATATCCAAAAATATAATAACAACATTAATACCGTAATAATTTTTCAAGTTACACATACCTCTATCTTATATGCACATGTTTTTTTTACTCACTTCCAAGGCATCAATCCCAATACTGTAAAAAAATTTCTCAAACATCATTTTCTCATTCCATTAATTAAATAAGAAAATAATAATACTTGTAACTAAAAAATTACCTTTAGACAATAACAACTATATGAAGAGTGATGTATACAGTTATGGAAGAATTGTCTGGGATGGACGTACTCTTTGGAATATGAGTAAAAGATGATCATAATGTTGAGGAATGTGTATTTCAATGGGGTGTGTGTGCCTTTTGTTCGTTTTGTTGTGGATAGGAATGAGATATCAAATGCGGATCAGGAAGTGGAGATGCATCACTTTGATACAACAATTATTGTGAGGGATGAAAGCATTGTTTGGATGGTGAGTAAAATATGATAATAATGTTTGGAATGTGAGTAAATATTGATGACATGACACTAAATAAGATCTTTTTATTTGGTAAGGTGATATTTCTCCATTCTTAGCTAATACGATACTACATCGTGTTTTTCTCATATTCTTGAATGTAAAAAGCAAATCAACTAAAAATAAAAACCATGAGGACTAGGAAATAGTAATGTCTAATAAATAGAAGATATTAGAACTTCTCGAGAGGAAATCAAACTTAATTAGGGATTGGAGTGATAAGAAGAATTTATGGAAGTTGTAGATGAAGGGTTTTGGTAAGTATATATGATTGTGAAGAGTGAGTGGAAGGGGGAGTTATTTATAGATGAAGCTGAGAAGGAGATGTGCATTTATATCTTGCTGATACAAAGCATGTCCAATGAGGTTTACAGGCTACATCTGTCAAATTAGCATCCCAATTTCGTAACGCTTGAATCACATGAACATCATAGAAACAAGTACAACAAAACCATTACCTGCAAAACAAGTCAAGATAACAAAAAACAGGGTACGAAAATGGTTTTATAATAGTAAACAGAAGGATAACATCATATATCATAGAAACAAGTACAACAAAACCATTATGTGCAAAACTAGTCCAGATAACAAAAATCAGGGTATGGGAATGGTTTTATCAGTAAACGGAAGGATAACATCTTGTTTGGTTGGCATATATCATATTCTACTGTGTTATCTATAAAATTTATTCATGAGATTTAAATTTAAATTCAGATAATAGAAAAAATGTTTGGATACAAGAATTGCTTAGTCCACTTAAACTAAAGGAAGGCTCACAAGTGATAACTTGTTTGGTTAGGCATATATCGTATTCTGCAATTATTAATAAGATTTACTCATAACCTAAATTCAAATATGGATATAAAAAAACCTGTTTGGAAACAAGAATTACTTTTTTCACTTAAAGGAATGCTTATAACTTGTTTGGTTGGCCATATATCATATTCCAGTTATCTACAAAATTTACTCATGACATCTAAATTCAAATTAATTTGGATAATAAAATACATGTTTGGGTACAATAATTGTTTCTCTTTTAAAGAAAGGCTTACAACTTAACTAAAGAAACTTGAAACTCGGATAAAATTTACTCATGAACAAATAGAAATACAACTTTATTTGGATTTCAAGGTATGAACAAATACAAATACATACCAACTAATTGCTTCATTTTATTTAATTTTTTTATTTATTCACTACAAGAAATATGAGTATTCTCAACAACCTATATTTTGAGGACAATTTAATTGTTGAAAAAAGAACCTTCTCGTTTTCAACAATCAAATTTTGGCCGTTGCAATAATTGAGTTGTTGAAAAAAGACAATTATAGTATTTTTTACGATAAACAATTATCGGTAATACTTTTTTACAACACTTTTCTCAAAAGCCACCGTTAACAAATATATTGTCAAAAATAATATTATTGACATATATCGACAATTGTTTATCGTTAAAAATACTATCACTGAATTTTTTTCAACAATTTATTTTGACGGCCAAAATTTAATTGTTGAAAAACATATACTTATTTCGACGGCTAAATTTTAATTTTCGAAAAAGATATCTTTTTCAATAATTAATAGTGACTATCAAAATATAAATTTTTGAAAATACTCATTTTTTTGAATTCTAGTATTATTAATTTCTTATTTAATTAATGGCATGAAATTTTTTCACACTATGGAAGACTTGATGCTTTGAAAATGAGTAGAAAAATATTGATCGCCAAGATAAAGGTATGAGTAACTTTATTTGAATAAAAATTACAATATTAATAATATTATCTTTTTGGATATGTTAAGTCTCATAATATTAGTTTTTTCTTTAATTTAATGTAGCAGAAAGAAAATTTAAAAGAGAAAGTGGAGGAAGCCAATTATTGATGTCATTTAAAAAAAAGAATTGAGGTGTGGTTAATGAGAATGAGATGATCGTGCTTCAAGATAGTGTGAAAATTGACAATACTTATATATACATAAGTCAAGTTTCACCTCTCTGCTAATGAAAATGAGATGATCGTGCTCCAAGAACCTTATGACTATTGTGAGGGCTTTATTGTTGGGTAATATATAATCCTCCCTTAAATCGTGAAAGAGGTTGGGAGGTATTCTCTGACCTTAGTGAAATACCGGTACTTACCCTCACCTAAACTTTTTTTTCACCAAAAAAAAGTTTCACCTCTCTTTCCATATCTACTATATTACCCTTAATTAGTACGTATTGTTCTTTGCCAATATATAATAATAAGTAATATGATGATGGTAATAACGAAGCAATCTATCTTTTTATTGTTTTTTTAAATCATCAATATCCAAAATTTTATTAAGTTCAGACTAATCTAACCCGAGTAAGTTAAGATTTTATACAGCAAGGTATAACTTAGCTAAAATTTTTTTATATAAAAGATTCGAACCAAAGATATTACTTTAGAGAAATGCAGTATTTCTTACTCTAATTGACTATTTACTGATTGAAAATCTATACTATAAACTAGAGTATTATAATATTTTGTGAAGAATCCAAAAGAAATTACACAAAATTTATTAATGCGAAGGGAAGATTCTTGCAATATTATTAGTTGCAGTGATGAAAATATATTGAAGAAAGCCAAGTGGCGTTGATAATTTATTGTATCAATTTAAAACAAGTTATTCAAGTTTATTAATTATTATAAAGCTATTATATAATGTTGCAAATATATATATATTATTGGATAGGACTTTTAAAAATATATTGTTAATTGGTTATCAGAAAAAAAAATGGTAAGTATGGGAATGAAAATGGGAATATAAGTGAAAATGGGAATGAGAATAATTATATTCGGTATAAAATAAAATAGAAAGTGAGAAAAGAGTGGAATTGGAGTAAAATGAATTTTATATTTTATTAAAAAATTAATAGAATTAAAAATATAAAAAAGGAGAGATGATTAAGTAGACAATTCCTACAAGATTCTTAAGGTAATTTCACAAACCCTCCATTTTTTTAGGGTTTGTAACAAACCTTTATTTAAAGATTTGTGCTTTTGTGAGTGACATTTTGATTTAATGAATTTTTGAAGAATTTCTATTAAAAAAATATTTAAAATCTCTGCTAAATATGGGGAGCTTCAGGGTGTGTTTAGTATGGAGAAAAGAGCAGGGAATCTGAATGGAAATGTCATGTCATGTCAAAGTGATGTTATGTGAACGGAATGAAAGTGTCATTTTACCCTTACATTAGAGGTGAGAATGGAATGAAAGTGATGTTATGTCGAGCGCAGGATTGGACTAGGCTCCTTCCCTGTGCCTTACCATTTACTATGTTTCCAGCTCGACATATGGTCACGCTCTACACGTTTACATATGCCCCTACTTCTTAACATCTATCTCTATGGCATATGGTTCGGCCACTTTGTCCTTCCATATACCGTATCCTGATTTTCTAGTCCGTAGACTTCTACTTCTATAGTGTGGCATACGCCACCTCCTTTCTGTTTACTTTCTCTGAAGGACAACTGACTTCTTTCAGCCATAGCATATCGCCCAGTCGTGACCCATTCACGTGGTCATCTTCCTGTCAGTCTCATGCCCCCTGACCCTGTTTATTCTTGTCTGTAAACTTTCCATTTCAATCGCCCCATGGGCTTAATTTCTTTTCTACATGCCAAGCGTGTCTTCTTTTTCACTTTACAAACCATTCCTAGCCTGAACTACCATTCACTGCATATTTCTATTCTACTTGCATTCCATACTATAATCAAACAACTTGCGCCTTTACCATAGTGCACAACGCGCCGCTAACAGAGCAGACGCATCGTCTCATTTGACATCTACAACAATCACACATTGTAGCGCATTCCTGCCTACAATTCAACCAAATGTGTCTGTGTCTAGGTAGCATCCTCCATGGATGTCTCCTTTCCCTATTATGGCGTCCTAAGGTTCCCAGGGTCAGTGCCACCCCTCCTTACGCCTTAGTGCTCATCAGCACTTGTGTATTGTACAGGTTATATGCTTTGCATAGAATTTCACATACAAATTCTATGCCTCAAGCGATGACTCGAAAGAATTTATGACTCAACGTCCTAAGCAACCTCACAAGTGCCCGTCGGAACCACCGTTACGTCCGGATTCGTAATGGATAGCCCAACTGACACCCAAGACTACTAGTTAGTTTCACACTCTTAAAGAACAATCAGGCTCTGATACCAAGTTTGTCACGACCCCCGTTTAGAGGATCGTGACCGGCACAGACACAGGGAATATCCCTCTGCCTGTAAGCCTTATCACCTAATTGACAGAATATCTATTATTGAAAATACATCCACATGCAATATAATACCATGGCTACACCGAAATGGTGGCCTATCCTAGGCAAGCAAATCCACGGCCAGTGCCGCTTCAAGATATAGATATAGGAAAACACACATAGTATATATATAACCTGTGTACTGGCTACACATCCGAAGATACTGCCTATCCTATTCACATGCAACAGATATATATATACATTTTGAAAACAAATTTTCCCTGTATCGCAGTAAAGTAAATCTTGATCTTTAAGGTGTGTGAAGCTGACAGTTCTAGATTTAATAATACAATCTAATTGGGTACGTCTACCCTTTACTTTATGACACAATAATAAAGTAAATTAAATTACAATTTCACTTTATTCACCCACATGAACAAGTCGTGGGTCTTGGAAAAGTGTTGCTCAACCCTCGTTCCATCGAGACTTCTTCCACCTGTACTTAACCTGTCTCTGTGTAGTAAAAATGAGGTGTGAGTCTTAACCACGCAACTCAGTGAGGACTCTCCCATCCCCGGCGCAAGGCGGGTACCTTACCGCTGGGACTGGGAGTCATACACAACCACATGCACAAACAACTAGTTACTGTGAGTTAGCATGCATTCTTGGTGATCACACAATAATAGAAATTTCACCCAAACACCCACATGCATTTAACAGATATAAGCATGCAGCAGTTTATTCCACGTCATCAATCAGCAAGTAACATGTAACACATAGTGCCGTCTTTTACCTACCGGTCTTCTCACGTTCAACATGTTTGAATCAACAAGACACGTGGTGACGTAGTCCTGTACGTTACCACTACGCTGCACAATCAACAGTTATATACAACCACAGACAATTTATACATACACACAGATGCTAAACATACATCTACTTAATCTCCCTAACCCTGGGGTATTTACTAGCCACTACGTGGCTTTTCTACTTCAAACCCGTGCACTTGGGCTACTGGCCACCACGTGGCAAAACATACTTAACCCATTCACTTGGCTACAGGTCACCTCGTGACAATTCTGTTAATCAAACACAATCAACTTCTATCTATCAAACAACTGACGCATAGCCACCACGTGGCACGTCCTGACCCCTTACTGCGGGGCAATAGCTTGAGCCCACTCGTCCATTACCCAACCAGGCCACATGGCGGGCACGACACGACGTCTCGAAGCATGGCCACTGACACACCCTGGACCAACTCCACAGGATGATTTCTCTTTTACTAGGCTAGGCTCATGGTTCACTCGTACCCGTGTCTCCTCACCTTAGTCTCACATATTAATAGGATTCTTTGTATCTTTCCCGAAGGATCAACAATTCTTCTCCTTATTAATATGTACAAATATCCTCAACAGGATATAACTCATATACCCGTCCAGATGCACTCTCTAAGCCTCAAGCTATCGTCATAGCAATATAAATCCTTTCTGACCCTATTGCCAGGATAGGGCAATGACCATCATCATGGTGATTATAAAACTGAGGTCTCAAGTGCCATCTGACGTTGTTCTAGTCGATGTCTCACATTGCTAACATAACCAAATCCAAAACCCACCAATAACTCCCTTTGCATGATTTTAATTTAAGTCACCGTCGTGACGAGTTTTCAAAATAAATTTTAGCCCTTCTGTACAAGGAGTCTTGCCACCGTTGTGGAAAAGATTTAATAAAATACTCATCATGCCTCCGGAGTGTATGAGTTGGATTTGTAACACACCAATCATAACAAAAAATTATACTCTACTCTTATGTCTTCCTATCCAAGCTAATTTCCACAACCTATTTTCTAGTTCTTTCATTCTTTTAGCATTCTATACCTCTAGCTAACACATACCAGACAAGCAGAGAATATACGTACTCATGTAATTCACATAAGCATACAACCCTAGGAGCAGAGATGGAAGAACCCTCACCTTGGCCAACCTTCCATGCAATTCTCTCCTGTTACTTTAGTCTCCTCGGAGTTCCTGTTGCACTCTATTGCGTGTCGTTGTTCCTATAAGAACAACATTTACTTCATTAAGATTATTACTTAACTTAACTCGTTATTTATCTCTCCATTACTCTCATATGTAGTCCATGGTTGCCACAGAGTCAAACTCTTGGTCTTATCGGACTTCTCTATCCCGACTTATGAGTATCCTTCCTCGGACACTTGACTTACTCGAATATAACACTCTACTTGAGTGTTTCACATACTTGGATTTGAGTATTAGACATCTATCTAAATTGTATTCACATCTAAGGAAGCTTTTCTAGCTTGGTTGGAATGAATCCTAATTTTATGAAGATCTAAGCATTTTGATTCAACTTGTGATCCTACTTGGCTTCTAAGAAATCTAGTTTCTAAACCTCAATATACCTCAAATTTATCCTATTTAAGGTTTCCTAAATATTTATGAGGGAAGAAGGTTGAAATTTTAGAAATTGGATTTCATTGTTCCGCAAGCTTCCACTCTTGGGGAAACAAGAAAGTATCTAAATTAATTCTTGAGGCTTGAAAGCATATTTATAATTATTCTAGGGTGTTTAAGATTGAAAAGATGAAGTTTAAAACTCCGAACAACACCCTTAAAGTGTATTTGGGCAACCCGAATAGGGACCCGATACGTTAACGTCGAGATTCAACCTTAGTAACCTCGGGCCAGCTCCTCACAGGTCTTGTTCAGCTAATATTTTCACAATATAATTTCAATAGGACCAATCCAAGCCTATTTAATCAAATCCAAGGTCAATTCCTAAGCTATCAACAATTTCCCCAATTTGGAAATAATTATAATTTCAATAATATCAATCCAAGCCTATTTACTCAAATCCAAGCTCAATCCTAATTATCAACAATTTCTCCAATTCATGAATAATTAGAATTTTAATCCCAAACCCTTCCAAATTCGAATTTGGGAAAATCCGGAAATATAATCTCGATTCTTACCCCAACTAAGTGTTCAAGAACACTTTCTAGGTCTCAATCTACCCTCGAAACAACTCAATCAAAGATCAATCGAAGAAATTTCGAATGAAATTGGGGTAACCAACCTTGCTTCGATTGGTGGGAGGTGTGGAAGATGTTGGAGTCGAGCTCCGGTGGACGTGGCCGGCGTTGGACGGCTCTCTCCGGCGAGTTCCTCCCTCCTCCCCTTCTTCATCTCTCTTCTCGTATGCCCCTCTCTCTCTCTCTTCCCTCTTCTTTCTCTTCCCTTTCTTCTTCTCGCGTGCTCCCTCTCCTTTCTTTTTTTTTCTCTTTTTATTCTTTTTAAAGTCTTCCTACGGCAACCTCTCCCTCCATATTATTATTATTATTTATTATTTTAAATCAATAAATAATAATAATAATAATAAACTAATTATAATAAATAAATAAATATATAAAATAATTAATAATTAAATAATACATAAATAAATAGTATAAAATAAATTAATTAATTAATAATTAAATAAATAATATTAATATGTCTTTTTCAATTGCTCTATTTTCTGAGATTTTATTCAAAATAGTTAGAAATTGCACACCAGCTCTGAAAGCATCCACTTTTGTAAATAGGACTTTTACAAATCAATCCCTAATTTTACCTAAATCACACTTTTACATGTTAAACGTTGAAAACGGAACCCTGAATTCATACCTCAGCATATATATACTCAAAACAATAGTATAACAGCAAAAAAAAAGTTTCAAAAAAACTATTTTGAATAAAATCTCAGAAAATAGAGCAATTTCAATTAAGTACCTATGTATTCATACCAAAACTTAAGGTGCAAAACATGGGTCCCTAATCATCAATATATCCTCCACATCTCTCCCAAGCCTAAGCTAACACCTCTCAAAACTAATTCAAGTGATACCAAAATAATCGCACAACTCAAAAAAACCGATTTCTAGCCTAGAATAAGTCCCTTACTGCCTCCGAACAGTTTTTTATTGGTGTTGTTAGTATTTTAGAGCATCTAACCTACTAGTATTACAAAGAAAACACAGATTCATTGGTTACGAAATTATGAGTTTTTGCTTCATTACAGTTCATACAAAGCTATAATTCAATTCTCAAAATATGAATTAACACAAGCAAAGGTATCTCATATAAATCAAAATAAATTTCAGCACACATTCTGCCAAATTCACAGTCTTACTATAGAAAAATAGTGGTTTCTCAAAACAGTCCTTAATAACCCATCTCTCAAAAGAAAATTCCATTTCCAAAGCCGTTTGAATGATAATAAGAGATTGCACCTCCAAACTAGTGTCTTTATACTCAATACCAGCTTTATATTGGAAAATTTTCATCAGAAAATTCTTCTATCGATTTTTTTGTGGAAAATAGAGTTATTTTCATTTCAGTCCCTGTAGAACTCCTTTATTTGTTTCAAGGAAAAATAAAGCATCTAAGTCATCAATCATTCTAATGCAACTTACCCAAGTATGTTCTCAGCACGTATTCATAGAACAAATGAATTTTATTTTCAAGAAATTTAGTTAAAACAGCAGTAAAAACCATACTTGCATCCATAATCCCAAAATGGTATATACAATTGAGAGCTCAATCATATTTCCTTTCCCAACCCGAGGCTTGGACATAGAGAAACCAGAAAAATAAAAACAAGTTCCTCTATGTTTCCTTTCAAATGTTTTTTTTTTACAGAATTGAATAAAACACAATTTAGAATAGCTTCCTAAACCAGCAATTATTTCACCCAGAAAAAAAAAACTAAAATCAAAGATTCTTAAACTCTAGAAATGCTTAGAGGTATCCTCTACAAAGACCTAACAACATATAGTCTCATAATTAAAGAATGGAAAGTTATACGGCCATGAACACACGATGACGGAATAAGAACGAAAATAGAGCAGCACATTTTCGAGGTGATTTCTAAACAATGTACCCATCAAAATTTGCATACAAGATATAAAATAGAAAGGTATGCGTCTTTGCTACCATTGGCTTTTGAATCATTTGAATCCATCAAGAATGAGTCGGAAAACTTTTTTTTTAAAGCTATTAAGGTCATAATCGAAACTTCACAAATCACCCATGACAACAAACATTTTTCACAATAAATCAAGACTTATACCATCATTTGATGGATGCTTCACTTAGATGTGGGGCTTCTAAAAGCCAGGGAAGGGTAAACGCACTTTACCAGTTAACTTATGTTATCCTTTTATGACTCCTTACAAGAATAAGTCAGGCTACTCAGTCATGGATGTGCACTCACATCTTATAACAAACACCACAAATCCCATTTCCCTCATGGGAGTGCTAAGTGCTTCACACAGTACAATGAATACCACATTCATTCACAATATGCTCAATTTAAATGATAAGAAAAATGAGCAGTTATCACATATTATGGAAAGGAAAATTCTCATACCAAATATTTCACAATCTAGATAGTTATTCAAGCAAATAGGTAACATTATATCCTAAGAGAGAATATCCATATCACAGTCACTGGAACCACTACTCAATCTGAGCATATGGCGTCTCTCTAACCTTAGTCTATGTCACGAAGAAACTACGTTCTTCTGACGCCTATACTCATATCATAGAGTATCATGTCCTTCCCCGCCACATCATCGCAGGCATGATGGGGTAACAATCTTGCACCGAATGTAACAGTCATAACTACTATGTACCAAACAATAAGATCGAGAAGAAGTCATTCATATATTGAATGACTCTACTCAACATGCTCACACAAGGCGCTTACGTTTAACTTATATTCATTTTGATTGTTGAGTTTTAGTCACTAAGTAGGGTTTACTTCCCTAATGTCGTGACTCAACTTTTCCCCAAATTAATCTAGTTTCCCTTAATTCCTATTAGTACTTAAATTCCTTTACAAGATCAGATATAACTAAGTTGGTCAGACCTAGTCACATCGATTAAGTAATGAAATTCAAGGACATGAATTAGAGTTCTCTACCCCATCCTAACTTCTAAGTACTTGGTCTCTTCCTGACGTCCACCAACTCCCTAGGTTCAGTTAGTAATTCAGGTCAACCATATACTAAGATTTTAATTCTATTCAGGATCCATCTAGGACCCTATGGTCCTATATTGATCAACTAAACTCCGAACAACTTTAGAACACAAAATCTCTAGTGTTCTCGGAACCTGGCTCTGATACCATCTTTGTCATGACCCCCACCCAAGGGCACGTGACCGGCACAGACTAAGGGTAAAGCCCCCGAGCCTATAAGCCTCATTTGTCAATCCCAAACCTATCTTTCAATTGTCATTTAAGCATTCCATTTAATCCAACATAAAATACAAGTCAATTACACAATGTCAATTCAGTAGTTTTACAAAATACAACATATTATCAAAGACTACACCAACAAAACAAAGTGTAGGTTCTTCTATGATCGCCTTCCCTAGGCCGACATGATGTCTGACCGGTCCCTGTCTCTGAAAAATGTAAACAACGAGGGGTGAGTCATACGACTCAATGAGAGACAAGCCCATCCTAGACGTGGTAGAAGGGTGCCACCACGAAGGGGAAGGGAATGTCACACATAAGCAGTTACATTGTCATTTATTAGATAACAACACAAAATTTTTCAACAACTAACCAAAGTCCATGTACCAATCATACTTACATAAACACACCATTCACATAAGTCGTTTACACATCCAAAACATAAACCACTCAAGTGGTGTCCATACATCAATTTCAAGAAAAAAATCATAGATTTAGACGCAAATTCGACCAATCCAAGATGCACAAATATTTGGGGATAATATTGGCCACATAGAGTTAAGATCACTTGGACGCCATCTAGTGAAAGAAAGTTTTAAGAATGATATAGCTTTAAAAGAAAAGAATTAGTTTACAAACTGGAGTCCAAGGTTTGTCAAGTATTAAAGAGAACGAATCCCCTATTTAGTTTTCAAAGGGATGAGGAATGTATTATATAAAGAAAAGGGTTCCTATGGTTTAAAAAGGAAATAACTATGTGACCAACATTACCTATTCACACAATTTCTTTCCCACAAGCAAACAAAGAATGAGGTTCAACTAAGTTCCTTCCCTCCTCGCTTGCTCACTTATCGGTTCATAACAAATGGGTTGGTTAAGTGGTTCAACTAGGTTCCTTCCCACCACCTTCCCAATTTTTACAATTTTAACGGCGCATGGTTCAACCCCGTTCCTTCCTATGCCCGCCGTTGTACATCAACACAAGGTGAGTGCCATGGTTCAACCTTGTTCCTTCCCATGGACTACCCCATGCCATATTCACATATGGTGTATGGTTCACCCATGGTCCTTCCCATACACCACCTTAGTATCTTAACTCATGAGATTGGTCACATGGTTCTGCCTTTGCTCCTTCCCATGTTCTCAACCATGCAACATTCACACATGGTGTATGGTTCACCCAAGGTCCTTCCCATACACCATCTTAGTACCCTAACTCAATACTTAATACAAACAGTGCACAATTTCCTACACACAGTCATCATCATACAGCACACATCAATCAAAGAGATAATTTGCAAATTAATTCACTCATCCTATCAAGAATCCTTATTCATGCACAAGCTCACATTCAATCTACAAACTTCACGTCTATATCAAGCATTAACAACCATCCATGAGTACAAATATACATTAAGAAATTCACAATTTCGATTACACAATTATGTCATCCAATCAACCCTTTAGGGGCTAAGATGAGAGAGTCCCTCACCTTGGCGACTCCCTTGATTATACTCTTGAGTGTCTTTGCCTCCAAGGAGTTCTTTGGTTATTTGACAATTCTTATAGCAGCTAAAACTTCTTCTCTGATTAAAAAAAAAAAACAATTTCTCATAACCAATTGGGAAATATTCTCTAAAATTCACTATTCTAGTTTTTCTCAAGTAATTTCTCAAATTAAGTTTCTATCTTTCCAACATCTTCTCCTTTAATTAAATCTATCTTTATGTGATCCCAACAACATAATTATTAACTCAGAACCCATTTTGAAGCAAAGAATTCAGAGAAAAATAAGATTCGAATGAAAATTCACACAATGCTTTTACAAACACCAGTTCACTTTCATATGTATACCAGCAAGGTTTAAACATGATAAACTTCACCAATTTAAAGGAGTTATAAGTTTCTGAAAGCATCTTTGTATGTCCTCTAACACTAAAAAAAATTAAGCTTATGGAGAAAACAATTAAGAGAGTAAAATAGTAAAGAATTCAAATACCCTAGAAACAGAGGTAAGTGCAGAACAGCCACATTTCGAGCTCCTTTATAGAAAATCTAACCGTTGGATCATGCATGTAATGGACAATCTAAAAAGCTTGGGATGTTAGATTTCACCCAGCTTTGGAATCATATGAATCCAATGAGAAACGAATTCAGAAAACGAAATTAAAGCAGACATGTTCAGATCAAAATCTGATAAAAACATCAACAATGTTTTTTTAGACTTCTCTCAAGACTTAAACCACAAAAGTGGATGCTTTCAGAGCTGGTGTGCAATTTCTAAACCTAGGGAAGGGTTGACTATATTACCTTGCTCTTCCTTGGTCAGAAATTCGAGGAAGAAGGATGATTTTCCACTGCTAGCTCACAATTTGCCTAGGTCGAACTCAGCAAGATGATGTTCTTGCTTCTCGGTCTCTTCTTCCTTCTACTCAGCTCTAAACCCAGTTTTGATTCTTCCGAATTCTCTCTCTAACTTCAGCTTCCTCCATCTCTCGTTTCCCCCATCTCACTCCCTTTCCTCGGTTTCCCTCTTTTCGTTCTTACTCATACAAGAGCAACAACGCATCACCGAAACGATAGAAACCCACCGTTGGTCACTCATGTTGCAGCTGCTGGTGATGTTCCCCCTTCCTCCCGATGGTTTTCTTTTCGTTCATCTCTATCTCTCTCTCAATCGAATCCTTCTCTCTTTCTCAATCTCTCTATCTTTCCCTCACTATGTTTCTCGGTCACGATAAAGATGGGCATTGTGTGTGTGTGTGTCTGTGTTTTTTTTTTTTGTGTGTGAGAGGCAATGTATCTTTTGAGAGTGAGATGGATGATGGGGATAAATTCTTAGTGGGCGAGTTTTGTTGAGTGGATGAAATCTCTTCTTAGCGTGTAAGTATTTCTTTTTTTTTGTCTATAATTACACTTAATAGTAAATTTGCTGATTGAATTAGTTTATTAATCTAATTATACCTAAATCTCCCTATTTTCCTTGTCGTAATGTTACTTGATTATTTTTTTTCTCATTTTCCACTTATATTTTAATTGGTGTAATTTTATAAATTTTATTTCACCTATTTATCCAATTGTATTTAATTACCCGTTTGGGCACTCTCTTATTCATAGATTTTACTTAAATTTTTTTTCCTATAATTTGCACTAATCCTCAATTATTTTATCTTAGCTAAGTAAATCTTTTTCTTCCTTTTTTTTTTTTTGAAAAAGGATTTAGATAATTTTTTTTTGAAATGGAATATATATTTTTTTAATTATTTATCTAAAATTTCACTATTTTAATACTTAAATTTACTTTAGTTATTATTTTTTTTCTTTAACTTAATTAAGTTATCTCATTATTTTACTTAAACGCCTCTGGGAACGGGATATTACACATCATCATCATCATCTTCCCCACCACCACTACCCCACCTGGCCAGAAATGTTATGCAGGTAGATTTCCACCATTGGATGATTGTGGTTTCTTGAGCACATCCCAAGTTGATGAAGGTGAGCACCATTAGAGGAATGACCAAAGTGATGCATCTCCACTTCGTGATTCGCATTTGATATCTCATTCCTATCCACAACAAAACGCACAATTTCATTTTTTTTGTAAAGGTTGAATAGAGTTCTATTGAAACTTTTAGTTTGATATTTGTAATTTTGGTGTACTGAGTACATTTTGTAGTTGTTTGATTTTTTAGAGTTTGTATTCTTATACTTCTTGTTGGATATGTTGTATAACTGCATTTCAGTATCATAAATGTGATTTAAGCTAGTTAAAACTGTATACCTGTTGAAACTCAAGAGATTGGGAAATGCATCCTCAAAAGCTAGCTCGTAAAGGGGAAGAACGAAGCTCCTTAAGTACTCTATTGAGTATATTACTCTATCAGATGTAGGACTTAACTTATATCTTCAATACTTCCAGTGCAACTGGTCCTTTTTTTCTTTAGTTGTGACTTGTAATTTTTTCTTTAATCTTGGGCTTGTGTTCTTTTTTGAGTCTTAAAGGCCTCTTTTTTTTCGTGCTTGTACTATTTTTTTAACCTTAGAGGACACATTTTTTTATTGGATTTTTTTTCATATCTTGAACTTTGGATCATCATGGCCATTGAGCTATAATACCATGTTGAAACTCAAGAGACTTGGGAATAGCACTGTCAAAACAGGCTTTGGTCCGCGGGCTAGCCCAGACCACCCGCTAAACGAACAAGCTTGGGGAAGAGAAAATAAGTTCGTTAAACGGGTCGGCCTGCAAAAATAAATATAATATTAAAAAAATTCAAACATTAATATAAATTAGTTTAAAATAAGTATAAATATATAATTTTAGGATGCTTTTATGTGTTATTTAACTGTTTCTATTTTATAATGTAAATAAAAAAATTAATTGATGATATAATTAAATAAAAATTTAGTGAAAATCAAGATAATACAAAATTTAAAACAAAAACATTAATTTAAACATATTATTTTATCATAATAAATTTAATTGGCTTTAATTTTGTTATATAAAATGAAAAAAAAAATTAACAATATCACTTTTATTTAATTTTAAAAACATTTAAAAATAATTTTAAAAAATATTTAAAAATTAAGAAAAAAAATGGTCCGCGAGCTAGACCGTTTAGCCCGTGAGCCACTATGGGCGGGCTTGAGTATCATGGTTGAAAATTGTTTAATAAGCGGGTCGGTCCGCCACGGCCCGTTTAATCACGGGCCAGCTCGTTTGACAGTACTACTTGGGGAACTCACCTTCAAAAGCTAACTCGTAAGTGGGAAGAACCAAGCTCCTTAATACTCCATTGAGTATCTTACTCTATCAGATATGGAACTTAACTTATATCTCTAATAATGCCCATTATAGAACTCTTTCAAATGCTTTTTTTTTTTCATTTTGCATTCAAAATACTTAAATTCTAGTTAGTCTTATAGAGTTCTTTCATTTGTGGTTCAAGTTATGCTATGTATGGTGTAAAATTCAAATAGTAGAGTCTATAATTCTTACAGTTCTCAAAAAAAAGAAATTTACATCATAATTTTTACATACCAAACACACTTTTTATCATACTTTTTCTCTCTCCGAATTTTTCTTTCTATCTCTCTCCTCACTTCTCTCTGCAATACTTTCTTTTACTCTACAGTACTTTATCCCTTTTCTTACCATCCGTGCATTTCCACCAAAAGTAGTCATAGTCTCCTGAACTTTTCAGATCAACCTGTAGTTACCATGAAAACCATGTCAAAATTGCTTCAAACAATGATTGTGTTCTCCTTAAAGATTAAATTACCTTTTTTTTTTAGGAAAGGACTAATATTGGAGATACAAAGATTCATAATTTAATGGAGTAATTAAGTAGTTTGATGGGGAGGAGGTTCCCCAAGTCACTTGAACTTAAACATAGTATCAATGTATAATATCCTTATAATCTATGTAGGGAAAGGCCCGGATCCACATGACCCGACCCGACCCAGGGACCTAAATGAAAAACCAATAATAAATCCAGGCAAAAATAAATATTGCGGAAGCTACTAACCTGGACGTCATTGCTAAAACCTTGGATCTTGCCAGTGCCTCTGCTCCACCAGGGCTGACCTCCAATCGACGAACACCGAAAAGGGCCGCGCCAAACGGAGGACTCTACCTACGAGAGGTAGAGTCACATGTCCACAACTGATGCGCGGAAGAGGACTCAAGAGAAAGAGAAAACTTATACTGAGTGGGGTTCCCAAACGGGACCCCCTTTCCAACACATGGAATGAGCAACTAGAAAGGGGTGGAGTCACTCCTATTTATAGGAGGATGAGAGAGCTCCCATCATTGACGCAAGCAATGTGGGACTTGGAATATGAACAAAATATTCACTTCCATCATGATCACCTAGCCCACTTTGGGCCACGAGTACGGGCTCGTGTGACCTCCGATGAGAATCATTTTTGTTTCGTTCTCTTCGTCTCTTTGTAAGCTTTCCAACGGATCCTCACTTGACCCGATCGGACTCCAACATAGGCAGATATTTAGTCCCGAAGACCCCAATATATCCAACATACTCCCACTCGCACATGGTGGGAGGCTCATGACTATCCTTATCACAAATGACTTCTCTATTTCTCTTTCTCTCGTTGTCTTCTTTCATACTCCGTTTCAGTCGTGACCGCTTGGCACAATATGTGGGAGCCTTATACTAAAAGCCTGTTAGGGACCAGCTATATGTGATGCTATAACCCAAGTGTCTGATGATGTGACCACATGTCTCACCGAAAAATAGTGCCATGGGTTCCCTAGACGTGTTCATATACATGGCTAGTCCAATCCCTCTAAGTCTACAATAAGACTAGGACTTCAGCCACACTCAGTTGCGATAGGTATCCACATCCATGAGAACCTCAAAGGGATCACATAATGGGTCGACCTCAGGATACTATCACACATCCATATGTCAACACAATCTTCCTTTCGACCTCTTATCAGTTCAATCAAAGATAGCTGCTTTCCTGACAGTCTTCCATCGGGCCGTATTTTTCCATAGCCTCTTGGAAAGGTATCAAAGTAGCATGTACTACCTCATCTCTTCATGACAGAGTCAAAGTGCATAAGGGTACCATTTGAAAGGATTGATGCATCCTTTCAGGGACTCACACATCATTGAAGCAGGGATTCTTTCACATGCTTCCCTTGCGGTTCTTAAAGCACATGCGGTATGAAACGCACGTTGTGGTGTTCTCGAACGTATGTCGATTTTGATCCTCAATCACTTACACCACACAGACCTTAGTCTAGACTCACTTAGAATCTGACCTGAGTTTGCTACCACACTTCGCTCGCTTCACAAAGCGCCAACTGGAGCACTCACGTCTGGCTACAGGCATTATGAATAGCGGGAATTCATAATTCGATCATAAGACCTCATCATCTTAGCGGATCTCATCCTAGTTCACTTACTAGGGCGACTTATCAGTTCTCAGTGGTGTTTCCCTGTCCAACACTCGGCGCTTTTCAGCTGCCTCTGGATATTCACACTATATCCCATTTTGGTGTTCAAGGAAAAAGCACCCAAGTCTCATCTTGGCCCACGCCACCTGCGTGTCCAAGGCGGTTGCTCGTGTGAGAGAGCCAACCTCCAAAGCCTGTACGACATACTTTATATATTGTGTAATAAGTACTTCTACTTCTTGATCCACACAAAATAAAGGTAAGCCTAGGCATTACACTTTACTTATGATCAAGAAATAAAGCTTTCACAAAGCTTGTCCTCATGACATAAACTATGTTAAATCACCCTGGTTCTAAGCAATCTTGTGTATCTAAAACACTAGTTTTACAGCTTGTATCTCTATACAGCCAACCCATCAATGCGGGTCCGTGAGGGTATAGAGCCAATGCTCTATCACATGTCATACTGTGAGAACCCTCTCTCCGGTCACTTGATGCTTAGACTGACACAACAGGGAAGTTAACTACTGTGTAACGATGTCTCATACAACGTTGTGTTGCGTTCTCTTGTGGTGCTTAGGCTTTCTTTGGTGTAAACCATAGCTGTTTGACTTGAAGAGATCAATGTCACTAGGTTAACAGCTTTGTCTGTGATCTATAAGTGACTTTAGATCTTCCAATCTAAACTGCCCTATACTGCTGATAATCATGCAATGACCTCCATGTCCCTAGTGGACAGAGAAATGCATAATCCTTACTTGCCTCTCTATAAGATGGTTTCAGTGCTTAGCAAAGCACACCAAGACGTGGATGTCCTCTCATCCAAGTCTCTTGCCCAATCGATATCAATGTGTGGCCCGCCGTTTGCGGATCACTAATATGATGAAAACAACCGATTGTCAGTAGCGCCCTACAAGTACCTCAAAACACTCTAAACAGTGTGTTTGACCTAGGTTTGACTGAGCGAGTATAATCCTCATTATACTTCAAGCTACCAACTACATTTATGAAAAGTCTATCCAATGACTCCATCTCTGACTTAGTCTAAAGACGTGTAGCAAGACTCAAACACTTGCCTCTAGCTACTAGCACATCACTCGGGTTCAGGTCCCCTCAATTGGAATCCACCAAGAATCTCTTCTTCATAGGATCTTGTGACATAGTGAGTCAATTCTTGGAGCATTCTCCATGAATCTTGACTCCCACTCGCACAACCCAATTCCTTTATCTTAAAGATGAAAGGATAGCCATCTTTAATTGGCTAAAGCAGCCTATGTGTCATTTCTAGCTAGTTATATGTCTTCTACATATAGCATGAGGGTAATGAAATACTCTCAACTTTCTTGAAATGGACTAAGTGGTCAATTACCACGAGTCTAGATGAATATGTGAGATCTTGACAGATCCTCGGAGTCAGCATACTATGCGCTCCTGGCCTTTTGCCATGAGACCTATGTGCTTTTGCATATAGATCCCTTCACCTAGTTTGCCATACAATAAAGTGGTCATGACATCCTAATCGATGTACTCCCAGACTTAAACTGGTGACCAAAGCTAGAATCAAACTTTGATCACACAAGTCTTATACTTGGTATGTCCTTATAGACTTCATCTTTTCTTCTTCCATCGTCTTAGTCCAACTTTTACTAGTAGGGCCGGAGAGAGCCTTTTGAACTATCAAAGCTCTACTTGATAATTTAGTACTCATCTAGTACTCCTCTTGGATTGTGCTTTGTGGAGATATGCTCCTCATAAGCATTACTCCCACTGGACTCAGCAACTGGAGATGCGTCTATACGCTCCTCTCAACGTGTTGTAGGTCCACCTTCTTTCAATAAAGATGCACATCCCAAAATCCGTCTCCCTTGCTCTAGAAAAGTTTGTCTTAAGGACCACTACATCCTTAGACTCAAATTATGTGACCGGAGTGTCTTCATTCTCACTAATGAACTTGCCTCTAGGGTCAAGCTTCCTATACTCACAGGAAGGATCAAGTATGTTGTATACCCTTATGGTCTCAGCATACTCTAATAAGGTCTTTTACCTAACTAAAACTCATCAGGAATCATTCACATAATTTGAAAGGGCATATGGTTAAGTATGAAAGTGATCGTTGGTAAAGCATCTCCCCAATGGGAACGTTCACCTGAATCATTATCAACTTAACCAACTCCAGGAGCAACTCATTTTGCTGTGGAGTTTGTGGAATAGTTAGTTGTCTAACAATTCCAATTTCATCACGTAACTGTGAGAAAATACTAGGCCACTTGCCTTGCCCCCACGCTTATTGGACCACTGATGTCCGAGTGGACTAATTTGATGAAAGCGGGTTTTCTGATTTCATGACTGAATGGTTCTCAGGTTGCTTTATCTGTAAGGCAACATTTACAAACTAGCTTTGGGAATTTGTCCTCACAAATTCTCCTTTGCTAATACGTAATTGCGTCCCACACGCACTTGCCAAATAGGTGTATCAACCACAGAGGAAGACACAGCAAAAGGTTGCTTTATCTGTAAGGCAACGTTTACAAACTAGCATTGGGAATTTGTCCTCACAAATTCTCCTTTGCTAATACGTAATTGCGTCCCACACGCACTTGCCAAATAGGTGTATCAACCACAGAGGAAGACACAGCAAAGCAACTAGTTGAATTACCAGAATGTAATTCAAAGTGTATCACAACACAACTATTGTCATAAAATCAGAACTAACTCTACGGAGTCATGATAAACATGTAGATCATATTATATCTTAAGTTTTCTCACGGAAAAACATCTAATAATGAGTTCCGTTCAGTATCTAGAACACAAAACATTTATAAAGATAAAGAGTGGCCACTACGCAACTTCGTTTTTATAGTTGCCCAACCTCTTAACTTCAATAATTCTTTGTTCCCACGAGGATACTTCTACTCCCATTGGGTAGAGGACAGAACTCCATGAACCAATGTTCATGGGTGAGAGGAAAATGATTGCTGCAAATAATTTTTGCGCATATTGCCTTATGGAATGACACAAGCAACATTTGACCTTGGCCAAAATCTCTTTTCCTTTCTTGCTTTCCCTTTGAACTGAGGCTACTTACCTTACACTTACCCTTTCTCTTCCTAGCACCACATCTCTTGGACCCATTGTCCTTGTTCTTGGAGCCTAGAGCTCTAAGTAACTTTAGCCACTTAGGCTACGTGCTCAATAGATTTTGCAACCTTATGCCAACAATCCTAGAGCACTAGGTGGTGTTTAATATCATCAAGAAACTTGATGATATTAGTGGAGGTCGGAATGACATATATGCACTCCCAATAGGAGGGAAGAGATCTGGCAACAGTTTGAACTCACTATTTACCAGTGGGGGTGTTCAGGCTTACTCACACTCCCAAATTATGTTTGATTTCTCCTTTAGATGCGTCTTCATGCTCTTGTCAGAGCGCATCTTGGAGGAATCAAACTTGATTGTAAGCTGCCTCAGTTTGGTGGCCACAATGTCACCAAAGCGATATCTCTAATGTGATCTACATTTACAAGTTTTGTAGTTACACTATCAGTCAATCCTAGACACTAACACTAATTACACAGCTCCTTATTACACAACACACAACTCTTGAAAATTGTAATCAACGCAAGACGAGTGTAGATATAGTCAGTCTCTGCATTCGAGAAGTAGGGTCAACCAACCTCATCACACAGAGAGCCTATATATGTAAACTTTTCTCTGCTTGACTCAACAATTTTCATAGAATAGTCACATACTATTCAAAATCCCTTTTGGATTCCCACTATGTAAGCGATCAAGAAGAACATCGAGTCACCACAGGCACGACCTCGAACTTCCACTTGATTACAACGCTTACGATCATTTAAATAGTCACTTACTATTTAAATTCCCACGTGGATAAGCATTTACATCGAGTTATGGGTTTTCCACATGCTGCCCCTAGCTCCCACTCAAGTAAAACACTTAAGGTAATTTAAACGATCACAAATCGCTTAAATCTTCTCTCTCGTTGTGTATGTGAATGAGTCAAGAGATGGTCATATCCACTCTTTAGACTCGAATTCACCCTAATTTCTCCCCATATTTGGATTCGTCTCACTTAAACGAGAAAAATGACTCAAAAATCGTCGATATCGGAGCTAAAACAGAGAAATTATGCGCGACAGAAAATTTCGCGACGATGGTCAACGGTCAACGTTGACCACGCCGGCGGTCAACGGACGGCCGGCACCGGATCACCGCCGGCACTCACGGCGGCAGCGCTTGTCGCTGGAGACTCTCCGGGGACCAGCGGCGACGGCGGTCGCCGGAGACTCTTCGGGCGGCGACCCTCGGCGGCGGAGGTCGCCGGACCTCCGCCGTCACCGGCGACCCGCGGGCGGCGACGGTCACCGAACCTCCGCCGGCGGCTGCGCCGCTCGCTGGTGAACCACCGTCAACGGCTGCCGGACCTTCGCTGGGCAGCCACCGTCGACAACCTGCTTTACCGGTCAATCTCTTCAGTCAACGTTCCCCATCCCCAAAACAGTAGCATACATTCACAGATATATATCTATTTCGTAGGATACACATACCTTAAATAATATATATATATATATATATATATATATGCATGCAAATTAGGGTCTTTAATTTTGAAAGGGGAACCTAAACATGTTTCTAGGTTTTAGGGTATGGATTAACAATCAATATTGAATTAATAAATTAACAAATAATTTAAATTCAAAATATCATAGGACCCTACCCTACAATATATGATTTTCACATGTTTTAAATTAAAATTAAAACATATAATTAAAACTGGGAACTTAGTCATGTTCCTAAGTTTTAAATTAAAAATCATTCAAGACCTAAACATGTTCCTAACCCTTTTCAGTTCATCAATCCCTGGAGAATAGAGCCCTTAGCATAAACCTGACTCTGATACCAATGTAGGAAAAGGCCCGGATCCACATGACCCGACCCGACCCAGGGAGCTAAATGAAAAACCGAAAATAAAACCAGGCAAAAATAAATATTGCGGAAGCTACTAACCTGGACGCCATTGCTAAAACCTTGGATCTTGCCAGTGCCTCTGCTCCACCAGGGCTGACCTCCAATCGACGAACACCGAAAAGGGCCGCGCCAAACGGAGGACTCTACCAACGAGAGGTAGAGCCACATGTCCACGACTGATGCGCGGAAGAGGACTCAAGAGAAAGAGAAAACTTATACTGAGTGGGGTTCCCAAATGGGACCCCCCTTTCCAACACATGGAATGAGCAACTAGAAAGGGGTGGAGTCACTCCTATTTATAGGAGGATGAGAGAGCTCCCATCATTGGCGCAAGCAATGTGGGACTTGGAATATGAACAAAATATTCACTTCCATCATGATCACCTAGCCCACTTTGGGCCACGAGTACGGGCTCGTGTGACCTCCGATGAGAGTCATTTTCGTTTCGTTCTCTTCGTCTCTCTGTAAGCTTTCCATCGAATCTGCACTTGACCCGATCGGACTCCAACGTGGGCGGATATTTAGTCCCGAAGACCCCAATATATCCAACAATTTATGACAATATAAAGTTTAAATTATGAAAAAAAAAGTTCACTGGAAATATTAAAATATTGTGTCATCTAAGATTCAAAGAAGTACAATTTAGACATAAAGAGAAAGACAAATTAGCTTAACGCCTTACTCGATGGGAAGTAATAAAAATATATAATTCCACATTTGATCCAGTTAAGATGTGCAATAAAATATTTAAGTACATAATTTAATTTTTCCCCTAAACAATTAGCTTTGGAGAAAACCTTCCTTAAGTCACATTGAGTTTCAACAACTACACCTTGTTACATTAAGTAAATCTTTAATAGTATTTGCAAAGGTCAAAAGTTGGAGAGAGATCCGTGTACATGGATTATTTGGTTTGAGGTAAAATCTATAAGGGCCAAATTACTATTTTGGTCCTCAACGTTTGCACGAAGTTTAATATTAGTCCTCAACGTTTTAAAAAGTTATTTTAGGTCCTCAACATTTCTTTTTTGGTCAAAATTGGTCCTCTAGCATAACTCACGTCTGGTTTTGCCGTTAAATGCGGACGTGGAAGGCATACGTGGCACACCCTCTCTCCTACGTGTCATATTTAAATGACATGGCACCCTCTATCACTCCAACTCAGCAAAACGACGCCGTTTTATCATATGTGAGGGAATAGAAGATGAATCAAAACGATGTCGTTTTGCTGAGTTTGAGTGACAGAAGGTGCCATATTATTTAAATATGACACGTAGGAGAGAGGGTGTGTGCCACACAAGCCTTCTACGTCAGCATTTAACGGCAAAACCAGGCGTGAGTTATGCTAGAGGACCAATTTTGGCAAGAAAAAAAATATTTTGAGGACCTAAAACAACTTTTTGAAACGTTGAGGACCAATATTAAACTTCGTACAAACGTTGAGAATCAAAATAATAGTTTGACCAGAGTGTTTGATATATTAGTGAATTTTTCAACAACTAACAACTTGTTATTTGATTAGTGAATATTTCCCTTTGATGCTTCTTCTGCACATTTAGTAGAATATCTTTCATGGAATTAGCACATACGGCACAACAGTAGATGTCCAAAATTCAACTAAGCCTCCCTAAATTAGATGGTCGTCATTGGATTTTTTTTTAACTGAAATGGCTGATGGCCGCGATTTATAGGTTTTCGGCTCACTCTATGCATGGTTTTTCAATCTTTTCATGGGTAATTCAGGCATTTGATACAAGGGTAGGTATAATTTGAGAGAAAATCTGACAATTTTGTCCTTATTTTATGTGTAAATGAGTTTAGTAGCCTTTAGAAATTTTCACATATGAATGAAAGTTTAAGGGGTCTTTCAGTCTTTGTATTTTACTCATTTTTCAATATTTAAATTAATAATTTTTGTATTTCAAATATAATAAAACTAAATAAATAAATAAGAGGTTATGGAGGGAACTTTTTTTTACTCTTTTTGTGAAGACTAATATAAGGTATCTCTCTAGTGGTATTGAATTTGAGACTCATACCAATTGATTGGAGGGGTTAAAACTTAAAAGTGAAGACCTCTTAATTAACAACAATAATATATATATATATATATATATATATATTTTGAAACTCAAACTCATATGATTTCTTTTTGTGATAGTGAAGCAATTATCATATCAATAAACTAGTTCCGAGACCGAAATCAGCTCTTTTATCCGTTTTTTTTATACTTTAGTATGTTATGCCAGATTTTTTGCATTGTTTTCTTAATCTTTTTTACTTAAATTTAGAAAATAGTACATTTCTAAAAAATGAAAGATATAGATACAAAAATTAAAAAAAAATTACAAATTGGGATCCACCATTGAAAATGAATAAAAATTTCCTACAAATTTGGAAAATTGTACATTTTCTTCGATTTAAAATGTTAGTTCCTAATTCATTTATGGTGGGTCTCGATTTGTGAAGGGTTTTTAATTTTTTGTCTCAAATTTAGAGGATTCAAAATAAAACAAGTGAATAAAACGATGTAAAAGGATAGCTGCATTCACAAGATCTCGAACTTAGAACTTTGCTTAAGCGATATTAAGCCGCTTACCATTTGAACCAACCTCTTATTGGTATATACACAATATACTAATAAATAACTAATAAGTTTTATCTAATAAGTGCGACACTTGTTAAAGTTTTTTTTCATTGGTTGAACGAGAATTCTACAATATACCCATGATACTTTTTTTGGGCCTAAGACTCTTGATACTCACTTAACGAAAAAAAGTACAAATTTGAAAAAAAAAATTTAAAAGTTGCAAAGAATTTGTGAAGGGGAAGGATAATGGAGGATTAAGGCTTAATCTTCCATTATCTTCCCCTCCAATTCTCAACTTTCCAAACAAGGGGAAGATGATGGGCCTCCTACTAAGACCACATATGCTAGAAGAAAATACAAGAAGGATGGGCCTTCTATTGAGAAGTCCATCATAGGGGCAGAATGGTAACCGTCTGACCCTTTTATGCGCCTACCACAATCATATGGGAACAACTTGGATTTTAGGTACAAGTGTGAGGAGAGCCCTGCCTTTTATTTTGTGGCTCTATTATCCATCTATCAATATATTCAGAAGCATTTCAGTTCATTTCTCTTTCTGTTTTTGGTATTGCCTTTATTGCTGTTACGTTATTGTTGTTGTTTTCTGGGATTTGAGTAGGAGTTCCTATCATTTTGGTATCAGAGCGATGCTTTTCGAGGCATGGTTAGTACGAGAATGGAGGGAAGAGTGGATTTTGTTGAGACGGAGATGGGCGTGATGAAGGGAACCATGGATGTGATGCAAAAAGACATTACCGAATTGAAGGCGTGTTTCCTTGAAATTAAGGAATCACTGGGAAGGATGGAGAAGGGAGCTGGGAAGGATAGAGAGGATTGCCAATCCGAAGGTTCAGGCTCACATGGAGATGGAAACCGTGAGAGAGAGGATGAGACTCATGGAGATGGGAACTGAGAGAGGGGGAATGAGGATATGGGTGAGAAGGAAGTCAGTAAGTATCAACGATTGGAGCTTCCAATCTTTGATGGGGATGAAGCCATTAGTTGGCTCTTTCGGGCTGAACGTTACTTTTCGCTCAATCGAATGAAGGAGACCGAGAAGCTAGAAGTAGTGGCGGTATGTATGGAGGGGCGAGCTCTAAATTGGCTTCAATGGTTGGAGACTCGGATGGTTGTCCAATCTTGGTCCGAGTTCAAGAGAAAATTCCTACGGCAACTTCATCAGTCTCAACAAGGTAATAATTATAAGATGCTAATGGCTTTGAAGCAAGAGGGGACGGTGGTTGAATACAGAGAAGAGTTTGAGCAGTTCTCGGCGCCGTTGAAGGATGCTCTAGAGGAAATGTTGATTGGGGCTTATCAGAATGGGCTTAAGGAAGAGGTTAGGACTGAGTTGAGAATGATCAAAGCCCAATCACTATTGGAGGTGATGGACTTGTCTTACAAAATTGAGGAGAAGAATCGGGTTTTATCTAAGTGAAGAGAGGTGATTGATAAGGCTAAGGTAATTAGGGTGATCCAATCCACAAACACGAAGTGGGCTTCAGCTAGGCCCAACCCAAGCAAACCCCCAACCCAACCCGAGGCAAGTAACACACTGAGTAATGTTACTCAGCCTAATCGCAATGCTGAGATGAATCGCACAGAGGGGAAGAAGGCGTCCTCAAGCACCGCGAGTACGAGGAGAAGCAAAGTCCGGTGGTTGACACCAGAGGAAGTGGCAGAAAAACGAAGGCTGGGCGAGTGCTTTACCTGTGACGAGAAGTACAACCCTACACATAAATAAAAACAAGTAGCTCAATATTCTTATCCTGTCGAGTCTGATAGATGATGGAGAGGGAGAAATCTTGTTGGAGGAGTTCGACTCAAAAGGAGAAGAGGAGGAAACCGGTGGCTCTCTATGGTCATATGGTGAAGGGGAGGGGTATGTGTAAAGAGGTGCAAGTAGAGATACAAGGCACTATGGTAAAGAAAATTTTCTACCTCTTTGACCTTGGAGGGGTGAATATGATTATGGGTATTGAGTGGTTGGAGTCTTCAGGGGAAGTGAGGGTCAACTGGCGACAATTAACAATGAAGTACAGGGAAGGAGACACGTTGGTGTGTTTGAAGGGAGATGCCTCTTTAGCCAAGACAGAGGTATCATACAGGGCTGTTTTGAAATCTGTTAGTAGAGGAGGACAAGGATTTGTTCTGGAGTTGGGAAAAGTGGAAGCTCAAGCCGAAGCTGAATCTGAGAAACCAAAGATCTTTAGTGACATACAGTAGATTCTGGATGATTACAAAACAGCGTGTGAGCCACTTAAAGATCTTCCACCGAAGAGGACAAGGGATCATGCGATAGCGGTAAAAGAGGACGCAGTGCCACCTAACATTAGACCCTACTGGTACCCCCACTCCCAAAAGGAAGAAATAGAGAAGCTTGTTAATGAGATGTTAGAGGTAGGCATAATTCGTCCAAGTAGCAGTCCTTTCGCCATCCCGGTCCTACTAGTGAAGAAGAAAGATAACAGCTGGCGTTTTTGTGTGGATTACCGAGCTTTAAACAAGGTTACAGTACCCGATAAGTTCCCAATATTGGCTATTGATGAGTTACTAGATGACCGTCTTCTCAAAACTGGACTTGAAGTCGAGCTACCACCAAATACGAATCAAGGCTGGAGATAAGGAAAAGACAGCTTTTAGAACACATGAGGGGCATTATGAATATATGGTAATGCCGTTTGGCTTGACCAACGCCCCCTCGACCTTTCAATTCTTGATGAATGAAATTTTCAAGGAGCACTTGAGGAAGTTCATACTAGTCTTCTTTGATGATATATTAATATACAACCTGGATGTAGAGACGCACTTGAAACATTTGAGGTTGGCTTTGGATATTTTGAATAGCAACCAACTTGTCATTAACGTCAATAAGTGTGAATTCTACCAAAGCAAGCTTGAATATCTCAGCTATATCATTTTGGCAGGGGGAGTACAAGCTGATTCTAGCAAGATATAGAGCATGATGAATTGGCCGGTACCTAAAGATTTGAAAGGTTTGAGGGGATTTTGGGGCTTACCGGTTATTATAGGAGATTTGTGAAAAATTACATTAAAATAGTCGCACCGCTCACTAATTTGCTGAAGAAAGATGCCTTCAAGTGGAGTGAGGAGGCCTAGAAAGCCTTTGAGGGGCTTAAGACAGCCATGACTAGAGTGCCTGTCTTAGCCATGCCAGACTTTTCACAGCCCTTTGAATTGGAGACTGATGCTTCGGGAACAGGCCTAGGGGTAGTCTTAATGCAGAATAAGAGGCATATTGCTTATTTCAGTTAGATGCTTTCCCATCGGACTCAGAAGAGCTCGGTGTATGAAAGAGAGTTAATGGCCATTGTCTTTGCAGTTAAGAAGTGGCGGCACTACTTACTTGGGCATAAATTTGTGATCAGGAGAGATAAAAAAGCACTGAAGTACTTGCTAGAGCAGTGCATCATTGACCCGGACCAACAAAAATGGGCTTCGAAATTGATGGGGTACAATTTTGAGATACAGTACAAGCCAAGAGTGGACAATAAGGCGGCTGGTGCCTTATCCAGGAAAGGTGAAATACTTGAACTCAAGGCTTTCTCCGTTTGGCAATATGAAGAATTTGATGAATGGGAGAAAGAGGTTCAAAATGATACCCAGTTAATGAAGATCAAGCAGCAATTAATCTCTGGGGAGAAACCACCTACGGGGTATGCCTTACAGAATGGTTTCCTGGTTTATCATGGACGGTTGGTAATTACTAAGGGATCCCTTCGAGCAGCACAATTGATACAAGAGTTTCACTCCTCTCCCTTAGGAGGCCACTTCGGGTATTTGAGAACTTACAAGCGTCTGATGGAGAATGTTTATTGGGAGCATGTTAATCAAGATTGCGATCTAGATCGTAAGATCGTTTAAGATCGCGATCTTGTATCGTACTTTCGATCTGGATCATACATAGGATCGAAAAATTTCAGGATCGGGATAAGATCGCGATCTTGATCGTAAGATCGTATAAGTTAAATTTTTTTAAAAATAAACAACCCAAAATGCAGCTTTAGTCCTAGATGTTTATGGCTATGAATTTTGATATTTTGTTTGTTGAATTGATGTATAGATATTTTCACTTTGGTGACTTATTAACTAATTTATGAAAATATCATTAAATTGTGATCATTTTATATAGAATATATTTATTTAAAATATATATTACTAAATATATATTACTATATCCGAGCAATCAAAGACATGTACGATGGAGTCACGACTTGTGTGAGAACACAAGGTAGTGTTACGAAGGATTTTCCTATAACCATAGGACTACATCAAGGTTCAGCTTTGAGCCCTTACCTCTTCAATTTGGTATTGGATGTGCTCACTGAACATATACAAGAGGCAGTACCAAGGTGTATGCTTTTTGCTGACGATATAGTCTTGGTTGGAGATTCCAAAGAACAAGTAAATGAAAAATTAGAGAGATGGAGACAAGCTTTGGAGACATATGGATTTCGCATAAGTCGAAGCAAAACGGAGTATATGAAATGTAAATTTAGTGGTAGGGACGCTGATTCTAGGAGTGAGGTGAAACTTGGAGATCACCCCATGCGGGAAGTCACAAGTTTTAAGTATTTGGGAACAATAATACAAAATAATGGAGAAATAGAGGAAGATGTAAACCATAGGATTCAGGCAGGATGAATGAAATGGAGGAAGGCATCAGGTGTTATTTGTGATAAGAAAGTACCGCTTAAGCTTATGGGGAAATTTTATCGCACCGCAATAAGACCAGCTTTACTGTATGGTACTGAATGTTGGGCGATAAAAAGCCAACATGAGCACAAATTCAACGTGGCAGAAATGAGAATGTTGCGCTGGATGAGTGGTTACACTAGAATGGATAGGATTAGGAAGGATTATATTAGAGAGAAAGTGGGGATAGCACCTATTGTCAAAAAATTAGTCGAAACACGCCTTAGGTGGTTTGGTCATGTACAAAGGCGGCCGGAAGAGGCTTCGGTACGTAGAGTTGACCAAATGGAAGATAACCTAATAACTAGAGGTAGGGGAAGACCAAAGAAAACAATAGGAGAAACGATTAAGAGGGATCTAGCCATAAATAACTTAACCATAGAAATGTGCAAAGACAGAACATGTTGGCGTCACTTGATCCATATAGCCGACCCTACCTAGTGGGAAAAGGCTTTGATTGTTGTATTGTTGTTGATAGGATCTTACGATCCTTGATCTGATCTTACGATTCAATCTATCTTATGCCTCTCCCGATCTTACTTAAAATCTTGATCTTGATTACCTTGATTGGGAGGGCATGAAAAGGGATGTGCAGGAGTATGTAGCCAAGTGTGAGACGTACCAGAAGAATAAGTATCAAGCAATGAGCCCGACAAGACTGATACAACCTCTACCCATTCCTCAACAAGTTTGGGAAGACATCAGTATGGACTTCATTGCACGGCTGCCAAAATCTTACCATCAAGACACGATAATGGTGGTAGTGGACAGCTTAACCAAGTATGCTCACTTTATTCCTTTTGTAGAATGAGATAATTCTGTGTGTATTATTATGAAAAAAGGATAGGAATTTATACAAGAGGAGAAAACCTATTCTAGGAAATAAAGGATAATTACAATAAATACAATATATCTCTAATTGATACACATAATCCTAAATATTCACAATACTAATCTAGAAGATTCTCAACACTCCCCCTCAAACTGGAGCATATAAATCATAGGCACCAAGCTTGTCACATAGGTATTTTATTCGAGGTCCTCTAAGAGACTTGGTGAAGATATCTGCCAACTGATCATTTGAATTGACAAATCGAATAGCAAGACACCCTGATTGAATTTTTTCTCTAATAAAGTGACAGTCAATCTCAATATGTTTGGTCCTCTCATGGAATACTAGATTTGAGGCAATGTGCATAGTTGCTTGGTTATCACATACCAGTTCCATTTTACCAATGTCTCCAAATTTCATCTCCTGAAGAAGTTGTGTCAACCATAGGAGGTCACAAGTTGCTAACGCCATAGCACGATACTCAACCTCTGCACTAGACCTTGCAACTACATTTTGTTTCTTGCTTTTCCAAGAGACTAGGTTCCCACCAAAGAGAACACAGTATCCGGATGTGGATCGCCTATCATCTGGTGAACTAGCCCAATCCGCATATGTAAAGCCAATGATTTGGGAGTTCCCCTTGTCCTCATATAATAGTCCCTGGCCTGGTGCTCCCTTAATATATCGAAGAATTCAAACAACTGCATTCCAATGACTATCACATGGTGATTGTAGGAACTGGCTAACTACACTCACAGCAAACGATATATCTGGACGAGTGATAGTGAGATAATTGAGTTTTCCCACTAGTCTTCAATATCTCTCAAGTTTGTTTATCAGCTCCCCCTGTCCTGGATAGAGTTTGACATTTGGATCCATTGGAGTCTCAACTGGTTTGCAGTTTAGCATGTCTGTCTCTTCTAATAAGTCAAGTGCATACTTCCGTTGTGAAATAGTCACACCAGAACTAGATTGGGCAACCTCTATTCCCAGAAAATATTTAAGCCTCCCCAAATCTTTAGTTTGGAAGTGGTTGCTCAGATGTTGTTTAAGCTGAGCAATGCCTAAATCATCATTGCCTGTAATAACAATGTCATCCACATAGACAACTAAATATAAGCACTTGCCATTTGAAGTATGGCGAAAGAAAATTGAGTGATCAGCTTCACTATGAGTCATTCCAAAATCTTGAACCACATAACTAAATCGACCAAACCAAGCTCTTGGTGACTGCTTGAGTCCATAAAGAGAACGACGAAGTTGTACTTTCCCATACTCCCCCTAAGCAACAAAACCAGGTGGTTGCTTCATATAAACTTGTTCTTCCAAGTCTCCATTGAGGAAGGCATTCTTAATATCCAGCTGATGAAGTGGCCAATGATTAATAGCTGCAATGGATAGAAAAACACAAACAGAAGCAATTTTGAACAGGAGAAAATGTATCACCATAGTCCAATCCAAAAATCTGAGTATACCCTTTAGCCACTAAACGAGCTTTCAGACATTCGATTTTGCCATAAGGACCAACTTTAACTGTATAAATCCACCGGCAACCAACTGGGGATTTTCCAAGAGGAAGTGAAACCAAGTCCCATGTACCATTGGAATGTAAGGCAATCATCTCATCAAGCATGGGTTGCCTCCAACCTGGATGTTCAAGAGTTGCATCTGTAGTCTTAGGGATAGAAACAGAATCCAAAGAAGATACAAACGCAAAATATGGAGTAGATAAACGATGATAGCTTAAGAAATTATAAACAGGGTGAGGATTGCGAGTGGAACGAGTATCTTTATGAATGGCAATCGGAGGGCTAGCAGGTGGCGGGTGGACTGGAGTAGCGGGTGTGTCAGACGAAGGCAGTGAGTTAGGAAGAGTAGTTGTCGGCTCAGGGTGGGGACGACGATGATATGTCAGGAGAAGATGAGGTGTGTCCTGGGGTAAGGCCTCTGGAAAAGGAAGAGAAGGAACAGGAAGGACTTCGATCACAGAGGGACTTGCAGGCGTAGAAGATACAAAGAATGGGGAAGACTCAAAGAAGGCCACATCAGGGGAGGTGAAACAACGTCGAGTGGCTGGACAATAACAACGATAGCCCTTTTGGAGTCGAGCATAACCGAGAAAAACACACTTGACGGATTTCGCTACAAGTTTATCTTTCCCTCGGGTCAAATCATGCACAAGCAAACACAACCAAAAACACGAGGAGGAAGATGATAAAGGGGGTCGTTAGGAAATAACAAAGAATGAGGGATTTGATCATGCAAGACAGAAGAAGGCATGCGATTAATCAAATAACACGCAGTGAGAACAGCGTCACTCCAAAAATTAGTAGGAACATTATGATGAATAAGCAAAGTGCGAGCTGTTTCAATAAGATGACAATTCTTATGCTCAGCAATCCCATTTTGTTGTGGGATATAAGAACAAGATGTCTGATGTAAAATACCCTGAGAACTCATAAAGTTTTTAAAGGATGTAGACAAATATTCTTTGGCATTATCAAAACGTAAGATAGAGACAGAAGTATGAAACTGAGTTTTGATTTCAACACAAAAATCTTGAAAAATTTTAAATACTTCAGTACGACTTTTCATCAAATATAACCAAGTACAACGAGAATAGTCATCAATGAAGGTTACAAAATATTGAAAACCAGAAATTGAAGGCACACGACTAGGACCCCAAACATCAAAATGAACAAGTTGAAAAGGAGAAGTAGACCGACTACTAAGACTACTAGAGAAAGAACTACGTGTTTGTTTACCCAACTGACATGACTCACAGGGAAGGGAAGACAAGGTAGAAAGAGAGGCATCCATTTTGCGAAGTTTGGAGAGGCTTGGATGTCCCAGACGGTGGTGAAGGAGAGATGGAGAGAAACTGGTCACGCACGCAATAGGGAGTGGAGGTGAAAGGTGGTAAAAGCCTTGCGACTCACGCCCTGTGCCAATCATCTGACCCGTACTCCGATCCTAGATAGAAACACAGTTATTAGCAAAGGTAATGGAACAATTGTGCGAGTGAGTCAATTTACTAACAGAAATAAGATTGTAAGGAGATTCAGGAACATAAAGAACAGAATAAACAAAGAGGGAAGGAAGTATTTGGGCTTTACCAATTCCTGTAGCAGCAGTTTTAGAAACATTTGCCAAAGTAACTAAAGGAAGGGAAGATGAACTAAAAAGATGGGTAAACAAGAATTTATTACCAGAAATATGTTCGGAGGCACTCGAGTCAAGAACCCATGGTCCAATGTCAGGGGAGCAAGCAAGGCAAGCAGTTACATTACCAGTTTGCGCAATTGAGGCAGTTACAGATGACTGTTTGCCTTGTTGGTACTTGAGGTACTCTTTGTAATCATCACCAGCTAAAGTAAGACTCGGAAGAGTGAACATTAGATGTCTCAGATTGAGCAATGTTGACAGGGTGAGAAGGTCGACCATGGAGTTGATAGCAACGATCACGGGTATGTCCCAACTTGTTGCAATACGTACACTGGGGACGTTTGCGACCATTATTGTGTCCACTGCCTCCTCCACCTTTGTCACCAGTGTGAGATACCAAGGCTGAAGAGTCAATAACTGAAGAAACAGTATGATTTTCAGTCGAGGCTCGTGAGGAAGAAATACGCATCAAACGACCAATAACATCATCAAATGTGGGAACCGTGGAACCTCCCAAAATTTGATCTTTAATACCTTCGAGGTTAGGGTTTAAATGAATCAAAGTCAAGACCATGAAGAATTTATCCCATTGTGCGTCCTGAGCAGTAATTGACGACGTGGAAGGCATTAAGGATCTAAACTCATGTTTGAGAGCCTCCATCTTGCTTGCATAGGTGGTAGTTTCCGACGTCTGGTGTTGAAGCTTAACCAGGTTGGATAAAACATCATAGTAACGTCGAATATCATTATTATAAACTGTGGCTGCCTTGTTCCATACACAATAGCACGTCTCATATGCCTGATAGGTGGACAGGAGTTGAGGATCAAAAAAGTGCCAATCCGTCGGAAAAAAGTGTCACGCGCCGGCGCGTGGCAGCTCCGGTGAACTGTCGAACGGCGCGTGGCGGAGGACGATGACGGGGAAACTGGGTTTTGACGGTCGGAGGCTCTTGAGCACGGTGGCCCGGCGCGTGTTCCAAGAAGACGCCGGGAAACGGTTAGATTTGAGGGTGGCCGAGATTGACAATGGTGGAAGAGGAATTAGGGTTCAAGGCTGGAAAGAAACACAGCCGTGAATGCTATTCAGGATTGAACCTGCTTCGATACCATGTAGAATGAGATAATTCTGTGTGTATTATTATGAAAAAAGGATAGGAATTTATATAAGAGGAGAAAACCTATTTCAGGAAATAAAGGATAATTACAATAAATACAATATATCTCTAATTGATATACATAATCCTAGATATTCACAATACTAATCTAGAAGATTCTCAACACCTTTGACACACCCTTTCACAGCCAAAGAGGTGGCGGAGAGGTTCACTAAGGAGATAATACGCCTGCATGGGTTTCCAAAATCAATTGTGTCTGACCGACACCGAGTATTCATTAGTCACTTTTGGAAGGAATTGTTAAAGTTATCGGGCACAACTCTTAATTACAGTTCAGGGTATCACCCGGAGACAGATGGGCAGACGGAGGTGGTCAATAGAACACTTGAAACTTATCTGAAGTGTTTTGTGGGCAACAAGCCCAAACAATGGAGCGAATGGCTTATTTGGGCAAAATACTGGTTCAACACTACTTACAATGCGTCCACAGGAACTACCCCCTTCAGAGCTTTATATGGGAGAGATCCACCTACCCTGTTCAAGATGGAGGATTGTGATTCGATCGTGGAGCAAGTCAATGAGCATATCAAGGAGAGGAATTTGACGTTGAATTAGCTGAAAGATCACTTGTTAAAATCTCAAGAGAAGATGAAATACTATGCCAATCAACATAGGCGCAATGAGAAGTTTAAGGTGGGTGATTTGGTATACCTCAAGCTAAAACCTTACAAGCTGACGTCTTTGGCCAAGAAGGTATGTGAGAAGCTAATTCCTCAGTTTTACGGACCCTACAAAGTGAAGGCAAAATATGGGGAAGTGGCTTATAGGCTGGCGTTGCCGACGACAGCAAGGATCCACCCAGTTATTCATGTTTCACAGTTGAAAAAGGCTGTCCACTCAACCACCCCTACTCAAGACATTCCATCCTTTCTTACCGAGGAATTGGAACTCCAAGTGCAGCCTGAGGAAGTCAAGAAATCAAGGAAGCTCACCAATGGCGAGGTTGAAGTGTTGCTAAAGTGGGAAGGATTGTCGGATTTTGAATGTACTTGGGAGAACTATGATGTCATCAAGGAGCAGTTCCCTCAATTTCACCTTGAGGACAAGGTGAAGCTCTTAGGGGAAGGTAATGATAGGCCTCCTACTAAGGCCACATATGCTAGAAGAAAATACAAGGATGGGCCTTCTATTGAGAAGTCCACCATAGGGGCAGAATAGTCAATTCTGCCACCAGGTAACTGTCTCTGGCCCTTTTATGCGCCTGCCACAATCATTTGGGGACAGCTTGGATTTTAGGTAGAAGTGTGAGGAGAGCCCTGCCTCTCGAATGTTAGGGGAGCCTTTATTTTATGCCATTGTTGCCTTTTATTTCCTTAGCTAAGCAATTATGCTACTGTCAGTGTAAAGGGGTCCTATTTTGTGGTTCTATTATCCATCTATCAATATATTCAAAAGCATTTCAGTTCATTTCTCTTTCTGTTTCTGGTATTGCTTTTACTGTTGTTACGTTATTGTTGTTGTTTTCTAGGATTTGAGTAGGAGTTCCTATCAAGATATCTTACTTCTCTCCCCTTCCCGTCCCTAATCCCAAATCCAAACATACCCTTAGGGATTAAGGAGGAGAAGGGAAGGAGAGACTTTCAAGATATCTTCCCCTTGTTTGGAAAGATGAAAATTGGAATGGAAGATCAATCCTTAATCCTCCATTATCCTTCCCCTTCACAAATTCAATATACCCCAAATTGGGGTATTCTAGAGGAGGTATCAACACCCAAACAAGGAGAGGACATATGAAAGGTTACCCTTCCCCTCCCCTCCCTTCTCTAATCACTTCCCTTCCCTTCTTAATTCCCAAACAAACCCAAACGGTATGATTGGATTGAGGATTAAGGAGGGGAAGGGGAGAGAAGTAACATATCTCCCCCTCGTTTGGATAGTTGAGAATTGGAGGAGCAGATAATGGAAGATTAATTCTTAATCCTCCATGATCCTTCTCCTTCACAAATTCAAAATACCTCAAATTGGGGTATTATGAAGGTGCTACCAACATCCAAACAAGGGGGAGAGTAAGAGAAGATTAATCCCCCCTCCCCTTCCCCTCTCCTTCAATCTCTTCCCTTCCCTCCCCCTCCTAATTGCCAAACAAACCGTAAGATAAATAGCTCCACAAAGAATTATGAAAGATATCTAACTTGAATCATATTGCCATATATATACATGCATGACTTTCACAGACTCTTATATCACCAGGAAGAACAATACATATGAATACATCTTAAATATTTAATCATGCTTTTAATTTTAAAGCACGATCTTTAATTCTCACTCTAGTTCTAGACTCAACAAATATGATTAGAGAGACTATGAGGAAAATAAAACAACCTAGGACCACCTAAAACCAGGTTGGGCCTCTAGAAACATAGGAGTTAGAAAGATTGTTTCTAATTTTTAAATACGGTATATCAAATTTGATAGATGACCAGCTATATATATATATTTTTTGGTCAAATAGGTGACTAGCTATATACCAATGAAGGATCAACAAAAATAATGACTCAAGGGTACTATTTAATCATACAAACTAAATTAACCTTTATTGAAAATTAATTAACGAATAGATCAATATTTTGCACGCCACTGCAAATTTATATATATACTCTCTACATAAGATGGAAGCACTAACTAATTAAGAATATTGGTGACCACTGACCAGAATGTTCATAATTAAAAAGTTGTTTTTAATTGACATTTTTTATTGTCATGTATTGCTGGTGTGATCAATTATAAGCTGCCACTTCATAATGTAATGCATTATTATTTGGTATAAGTGTGGTGGACAGTGGATAAAGAAAGTCCTTTTTCATTTAAGATATAGTTTTTAATTTACTGGATAGCATAGTTTAAGCTTTAACTCTAATGATTGCATAGCTTGGGCTGCTGGAAATAGAAAGGATAATAGTAACTCAAATGCAAGCACATTGCAATTTTATTAACAATCGGGAAAGTAACATTAAGAAAAAATAATAATGGATAACCAAGTCACTAGCCTACTAAATAAAACCCTTATATTCTCCAAACCACTGATATAAGTTAATCATGATGGGCAGAAAGTGCATGTATACAAAAGTACTTAACTTTTTTTCTTTCTTTTTTTTTTTGATAGAAAAAACTTTTTTTCTTTCTTAGTTCATTGTATATTTTTTGGGCCAATTTAGTTCATTGTATAACAGTGTAGGACAAAAGAGGCCCAACCTGGTTGAAAACAGATTTAACGCTTGGCTCTTCTGTGCATTAATATGCTAGACTGTTTTTTTCCATTGTTTTCTTCACTTTTTTATTTAAATTTGAGAAATTATAATTTTTTTTAAGAAAAATATCTAAAGTATGAAAGATATAAATACAAAAGAAAAAATTAAAAACTTCACATGAATCGAAATTTACCATGAATGGAAGGTAGCCCCTAAACCATTCATGGTAGATCCTGATTTAGGTGGTCCTAGGTTTACAGGTTGCAAACAAATCACAGTTGGCCACTAATCTGATTAGAGAGACTGTGTGGAAATACCAACAAAACAACCACAAGCAACAAACAACATCAGCAAAATGGAGTATTTACATCATTGGACCTTCCATTTCTTCAAATTGACAGTATATATAGCTTCATTTAATAATGTTTGGATGAACAGTAAGTGTACGAGCTGACACATATAGCTTTTAACAGAGAATTGAAAAACGACACAGTATAGCACACTAGAACAAGAAATGTAATCTTATTGTATACAGATAATAAAACTGAACATTCATAGACTCTGCCAAATATGCAAAATAAAAGTAACAATTAACAAACAATCCAAAAACTATATAAAATTCAGTCAAGCAAGCATCATTATTTAAGACATATATCTTTCAAAATTAATAGTTAAGATTAAAAAAAGAAGACAATTAACAGACAGTCATGTCAAGTTGAAGAAAAGAACGATTCATTGCTTTGCATTCACCCACAAAACACAAGCCAACAGTACTAGAACATCACAACTTGTCAAGGACACAAGACAAAACGACGATGCAGCTAGAGAATTATGATTAATTGTACCTGAAAATAATGGAATGAGTAATAATTAATTGTCGCGTAAGGAGCCGCAAGAGAGTTCAGATCAGTTGATACAAAATTCAAATTGATACAAGCAAAATCAGAACAACAGGTTCCAAATCACGTTTTAGTGAAAAACTAACAAGACGAAACCGAATTCAGATCAGTTTGCCACAAGAGTGTGTAGAGGCAATGGAGAATTGAAATAACATGAAAACGAACTTACTATGGAGTTTCTTGTACATCTCCATATTAGACCATTAACAAGTTCACAGAAAAGAAATCAAAGCAAAGAGCACATCGTTATACTTTTCACCAAGTAACAAAGACTTAACAATCGCATAGCATCAGTCTAGGTATGCAACTACCAACCTGGAACCAGACGGACATTCTCTTCGGCTCAATCACAGTGATGTATGGGAACGTTGCTGGTGGAGGCCTTCACCGTAAGCTCCATGGTGGCCTTCGGGACCGTTGCTGCTCGCCGACAGCGCTGCAAGGGCGACGCAACGACGGTGCGTGAAGGTGAAGAAGCGTTTGATTCGATTGGGGTTTTTCTGAAGAGGTAAACTAATTTTTTTATTGCAACCATAAAATTACAAAATAAAAAAAAAGAACAGAGTGAAAAGAGAGAAATGAATGTGCTCAACTTTGCAGTGTAATTTCCAGTAAAGAGATAAGAAATTACATTCGAGTTAAGCAGAAACTCCCACGAGTCGAAAGACTTCACCAGATACAGCTTGATGAGAAGTAAGACGGTATAATAATGAACACAAAAATAATAATAAAAGGTGGGTTTGATATGTATAAAATATAGGGAAAGGAAGAGGGAATGAGAATGCATTTGCTGTTTGGTAGTAAAAATTGGGAATGGAAATAGAATGAGAATTGTAACTACGGAATATTTCGTCTTGGGACACGTGGCATTGACCTTCTGGAAGCCCGGCCTCAGCACCTGTTACACACGTGGCACCACTCATCTATCAGTTACGTGGCCCTTACCCATGTCACCTCACGGAGCATCCCTCAACCAGACGTGGGAACTCTACAAACCACGTGGGACGACCCACGTCCCACGAGGTCGTGGGTCGAACACGACCTCCCCACACTCGAGTATAAATAGACCCTCACCCGGGGGATTACAAGCACAATCTGAAGGATTACAGCACCTAACCTACGATATCTCACACATACTCTCGGTAACATGAGCACCCTCAGATACTTCACGCAATCCCATTGCACATTACGAGCTCCGCCGTAAACCCTGCCTGGACCAGCCTCCGACAAGCTCACCTCCGTCTCGGAGTGCACCATTTACGGGGCTTCCAGCAGCCACCCCCAGAGACATGTGCTCTCTCCCACTAAGGTAACCTCCTAAGAACGGCTCACCCGCCCGGAGTACCTTAGGCACGTCTTAGCCGCACACGGCTCAAGACAGGTAACCACCTCGCCTAACGGCTCCTATAGACGTCAGCATGACGAACTACGTAGGCTTTGATCCCTCCCGTAGGGTACGTAGGCACCTAGGTGCATCACCTAAGAACAAGTCCCCCAAGGTTAAGACCCCTTGCGATCCTAATTACAAATCACAATTGTCTGAGCCAAAAACAACAGTCACAGGAATGTATTAAAATTACCACTTTGTCCTTTATATTAAAATAAAAAAAAAGTTATGATTATGTCAAATCAAAGGGTATAATAGATATTTTGTATTTTTTTTCTTTTTTTAAAAAAAGTTGATGGAAATGAAAAAGTGAAAAAGTAGCCGGGACCCAGTGGGCTCCACCCATTCTTTCCTCATTTCCATCCTTATTTCTACCTAAAGAATACCACCATAATGTAAAATTTTTTTCAGAATTGTGAAAGATTATAATTTTACGGTTTGCTATCCTTAGCAAATGAACCCTAAGCATAAACAACCCCTTACACATGAGGATGCCAAAAAAAGTGATGAACATGTGAGCTCAAGTTCATGTATTCTTACATGAACCCGTCACATGTCATCTTTTAATTGTAGGTAATCAAAACCCTATAATGCTCCAAAGAGTGGAGCATTTCATGATACCGACCATCATAAAAAAATTAAATAAATTATACTTTTTATTTAGAATACATAAAAATTCCTTTAAAAGTTATAAAATTACAAAATTACTTAATTTACAAAAAAATATTTATAAAAATACCTCAAAAAGTTATAAAATCATTTGAGTCTTTGTCATTGTTCTCATCTTTATCAATTTCTTCATATACTTCTGTATTGTTTTGAAACTCATCATCATGATTTCCATCAAACTCAAATTCATTGACATCAAAATTTATTTCGCTATCCATCAATGCAAATAATTGTGAATTTTTAGTAATCGTCTAAAAAAAGCATAAGAAAATATAATGAGTATGGTTTATTTTACATATATGTTCAGTAAATTATAGTAGCTAGTCTTGTAAATAAAAAAAATTGAGAGAAAAATTGCATACTTGACGTACAGTGAAATAAGAATGATGACGCACAGTGAGCACTTTGAACAAAAATTGCAACTTTCTTAATTCTGAGTTATGACTTTATATATACTATATATATATATATATTGAAATTTAAAAAAATAAAGAGATAAAATAATTTCAATCTCTTATATTTTATAAATTGTATAAGAGATATTAATATTATCTTATTTTTGTTTGATTTAAAAACAACTAACATATCCCTTCTAAATTTTTTGGGGTATTTCTATAAATATTTTGTATACATTGGGTAATTCTGTAATTTTATAACTTTTAAGGATATATTTATGTATTTTAAACAGAAAGTATAATTTATTTAGTTTTTTATAGTGGTGTACCATGATATACTCCACTCTTTAGAGCATTATAGGGTTTTCATTACCTACATTTTATATAATAATGAGTTTTTTAGAAATCCTATTGGAAGGTAATATGTGACGGGTTCATGTGAGCCAATGTGATCATCACTGTGCCAAAAATGCTTCTAGCACCCAGACTTATTTGACAAGTTTTGAGTAATGGGCTCATTGTAGTGTAATAGGTGGTCCACTCTTCTTCAATTTTGGCCTTCTTTACCTTGAGCTCAATTGGGCTCAATTGGGCTACTTGTTTCTCATCTATTCATAACAATACCCACCATTTTAAGAACAACCTTATCCTCAATGTTGATGATAGATGTCAAAGCTCCAAACCAAAGGTTCACAATTAAGACCCATGATAGCAAAAAATGAATTGAGATAGAGAAAGTTGCAGGAAAACTATAACCATATTCTTCCATTTGGTATATAGAAGAACAAGAAATCTACCACCAAGATCAAAAGGAAAAATCATGGTTCTATCAAGAAAAATAACATTCTTTGCATCCTCGATGCAAGATTCAACACCAAGACTCCAACAAACCAAAATGACACTAGCTTATAAAGCATACTCACAAAACATGAAGCGTTGGTTGGCGACCATTAAAATTGCTGTACCAGTGCCGATTTCCACAACCTAAATCCAAGTAGTAACTTTGTCCATCATTATTTCAGCAACAAGTATTGAACTTAGAAACAAATTATTAGGTAGACTTGTTGTGGCCCATGAGTGTGACCCCTCATGATGTGTTGCAAAAATAAGAGAGAAAAATTCTACAGAGGCAAAAATTATCTTTCCATGATGAACTTTGAATGGCCAATCCTAATTATCAAGGTAATCAAAATCGATATTTTAAGTGGGATCGGAAGAAACATAAGATAGATTGGATCGCAAAATCGAATCGAAGATTGTAAGATTCTATCAATTTTAAAAAAATAATTAATCTATATATTTAGTAGTATAATTTTTTTTGTAAACATAAAATGATAAAAAATATATATCATAATATTTCTATACATTACTTCATAAGTCAAGGTTATTATTATATTATTTCTCAAACAACACCCAAAGACATCACGCGAACACCAAAACCCAAAACTATAAGCCATTATTTTATGGCATAAGAGAGAAAGGTTGTTAGACTTAGCATGTGGTCATAGGTCCCCACTTTCAAAAGCTATTCTTTTATTTCAAAATACTCAATGACCCAAAACAAAAAGTTAAAACCCACACACAACTCCGAAAGACCAAAACAGAAAAGAAAAAGCAAGACAAGACGAGCAGAAGCTGCAAAAGAACAGAGCAATGCCGTTTGGCAGCCAAGAGTCCTAGAGCAAGAATATGAAGGTGTGAAATCACCAAAAAAGAGAAAGTAAAGACAAAATCAAACCTAGAGAATGTAGACGCAGGAGTTGAAGAAGGGACGAAGAGGAGACGCACGAGAGTAAGTAGTAAACTAACAGTGATGGTCAAGAAAACAATATGTAATGAAGTTTAAGAAAGGGTTTTTGTTTAACCTTTAGATTAAACACTGCGTTCTCAGCTTTTTTTGCTTTCTTCCTGGATCGAACTAGATCGAACGATTATGCAATTCTATGTTCCAAATCGTGATCCCGTCGTGATCCTGTTCATTTCCGATTTTTTTCACAATTTGGATCGAAAACATGGCATAAAACCTTGGAAAACCTTGGACGATCTTACAATCAAGATCGCGATTTTGATTACCTTGCTGATGGAAAACCTTGGAAATACTACTCTAGGAAGAAGAAAAGGAATCAACTGCACCTAGGAAATAATAGAGTTGATAATTGCACCATGCTTTAATTATTTTGGAATTTGTTATCATACTTTTTATTATTTTGGACTTGTTGTTGCTTTTATTACTTGGGTAGTTGTAATCTTTATTACTATTGACTTTGACTCTCCATATATATCTAGCCCTCACTATCATGTATTTTCAGACGTGATTATTAGAAAGAATTTTCCGATTTGTTCTTTTCTCTCTTCAATTCTCCTTCTCCCTCCTTCTTCCCTTTCTCCCTCCTTCTTTCTTTCTCCCCTACACCTTTTCTATTCTACTCAGTCCTACATCAAGTGGTACCAGAGCCTAAACACTTTCCATCCACGTTCACCGCCTCACCTTGCCGGAAAACATCCTAAACAGTTGTCAGAAACCAAAAACGTTACTTTGAAGACCGAAACACCTACCTCTAGTTACCAAACCCGAGAAGTGACCACACCATAAAACCACAACCTCCATAACGGCCTATCCCCAAAGTCCAGTCACTGGAGCCGTCGTCACACGCCGGAGAAGTTCCCGATGAGTGGGTTTCACGCGCCCCACGTTCATGCAGGCGCCAGACGCAGCAAACTCTGTTTTTAGAGCCGTTTTCAGCCATTTTCGCCCTTGTTTCGTGCCAGCCTTCAACCTTTGACATAGGAGCATCATTGGAGGGTAATTGGGGAAAATTTTAAATTATTTTGGCTCCCTAAATTCCTCAAGTAAGGCACTTAAACTCTTCTTGAAATTTTGTTTCTAGTGGCTAATTTGGTGTAGCTTTTGCAAGTTATTAGTAGCATGTTTCTTTTATTTTAGTGTCTTGCATGATATAGTTGCTTTGAAAAAAATAGTGTTACTTAGCAGATAATATATTTTATTATTGCTTAAATAGTCTATCTTTCTAATCTCAGCATTACCTCTTGCACTATTTCTCGTATGACCATTCGCGATTTATATAATACCCAAGAAAAATTGACCCAAGAATTCTCTTCCTTGAATATTACCATGGAAAGCTTTACCCAAGAAATCCAAAAACGCATGGACAATCTTGAATTGACTTGTAAAAATGATAGAGAGAAATCAAACCGTCGTTATGAGGAACTATTGGGTGCTGTCCAGTTGATTAGTAGACAATTAGGTGGGAAAAATGGCACAGGTCTAGTTGAGGATCACACTCAGGGTAGAGCAGATGTCAATCTCAATATAGGTAATGTGTCAAACCGTAGCTTTCCCTTGGTGGGTGCCGAAAGAAGTCACCAATATTCTGTAGGCCCCAATGTTAGAACTACTAGGGACCCCCCGTCTAGACCACCTCTACAACAACCTGAATTTGGGGAAGATCAATTAGATGAATGAGACTCTATTGGTCATCATGTTAGTCATTATGATTTACCCCTTAGCATGCTCGGGAAGGGTATAGAAGAGTACCTAATGACTATAATGACATCACCAGAAAAGTCAAAGTTGAAGCCCTTGAGTATGATGGAAAATTAGACCCAAATGTCTTTTTAGATTGGTTGTCTAGCCTTGACAACTACTTTGATTGGTACAACATGAATGACATTCAATGTGTCTGCTTTGCAAGGATAAAGTTGGTAGGACCCGCCAAGAAATATTGGCAAACTGTTCAAAGAAACCTAGAGCGTCTACGTTAACCTCATATTGAGGTTTGGGCTGAAATGAAGATGAAAATAAAAGAAAAATATTTTCCCACTCATATTGTCACGACCCCCGTTTAGAGGACCGTGACCGGCACAGACACAGGGAATATCCCTATGCCTATAAGCCTTATCACCTAATTGACAGAATATCTATTATTGAAAATACATCCACATGCAATATAATACCATGGCTACACTGAAATGGTGGCCTATCCTAGGCAAGCAAATCCACGGCCAGTGCCGCTCCAGGATATAGATATAGGAAAATACACATAATATATAACCTGTGTACTGGTGCTGCCTCTCCTATTCACATGCAACAGTTATATGTATATATATATCTTTTAAAAACAAATTTTCCCTGTATCGCAGTAAAATAAATCCTGATCTTTAAGGTGTGTGAAGCTGACAGTTCTAGATTTAGTGGTACAATCTAATTGGGTACGTCTACCCTTTACTTTATGATACAACAATAAAGTAAATTAAATTACGATTACACTTTATTGACCCACGTGAACAAGTTGTGGGTCTTGGAAAGTGTTGCTCAACCCTCGTTCCACCGAGACTTCTTCCACTTGTACTTAACCTGTCTCTGTGTAGTAAAAATGAGGTGTGAGTCTTAACCACGCGACTCAGTGAGGATTCTCCCATCCCCGGCGCAAGGTGGGTACCATAGTGCTGGGTTTGGGAGTCATACACAATCACACACAAAAACAACTAGTTATTGTTGTTAGCATACATTCTTGGTGATCACACAACAACAAAAATTTCACCCAAACACTCACATGCATTTAATAACTGTAAACATGCAACAGTTTATTCCACGTCATCAATCAGCAAGTAAACATGTAACATATAGTGCCGGATTTTACCTACCGGTCTTCTCACGTTTCAGCATGTCTGAATCAAACAAGACGTGTGGTTGCATAATCCTGTACGTTACCACTACGCTGCACAATCAGCAATTATGTGCAAACACAGATAATTTATACATACACACAGATGCTAAACATGCATCTACTTAATCTCCCAAACTCTGGGGTATCTACTAGCCACTACGTGGCTTTCCCGCTTCGAACCCGTGCACTTGGGTTGTTGGCCACCATGTGGCAAAACATTCCTTAACCCATTCACTTGGGTACTGGTCACCTCGTAACAATTTTGTTAACCAAACACAATCAACTTCTATCTATCAAACAACTGACGCATAGCCACCACGTGGCACGTCCTGACCCCTTTACGGTGGGGCAATAACTTAAGCCCACTCGTCCATTACCCAACCAGGCCACAATGGTGGGCACGGCACGACGTCTCAAAGCCTGGCCACTGATACACCCTAGACCATCTCAGCAGGATGATTTCTCTTCTGCAAGATCAGGCTCATGATTCACCCGTAGGTTCCTCCCGTATCTCCTTATCTTGGTCTCACATATTAATAGGATTCTTTGTATCTTTCCCGAAGGATCAACAATTCTTCTTCTTATTAATATGGACGAGTATCCTTAACAGGATATAACTCATATACCCGTCAAGATGCACTCTTTGAGCCTCAAGCTATCGTCATAGCAATATAAAACCTTTCTGACCCTATTGCTAGGATCGGGCAATGACCATCGTCATGATGATTATAAAAACCGAGGTCTCAAGTGCCATCTGACGTTGTTCTAGTCGATGTCTCACATCGCTAGCATAACCAAATCCGAAACCCACCAATAACTCCCTTTGCATGATTATAATTTTAAGTCACCGTTGTGACGAGTTTTCAAAATAAAAGTTTAGTCCTTCCGTACAAGGACTCTTGCCACCGTCGTGGAAAAGATTTAATAAAATACTCATCATGCCTCCGGAGTGTATGAGTTGGATTTGTAACACACCAATCATAGCAAACAATTACTCTCTACTCCTATGTCTTCCTATCTATGCTACTTTCCACAACCTATTTTCTAGTTCCTTTATTCTTTTAACGTTCTATACCTCTAGCTAACACATACCAGACAAGCAGAGAATGTACATACTCATGTAATCCACGCAAGCATACAACCCTAGGAGCAGAGATGGAAGAACCCTCACCTTGGACAACCTTTCATGCACTCCTCTCCAGTAACTTTAGTCTCCTCGGAGTTCTTGTTGCACCCTATTGCGTGCTGTTGTTCCTATAAGAACAACATTTGCTTTATTAAGGTTATTACTTAACGTAACTTGTTATTTATCTCTCCATTACTCTCTCATGTAATCCATGGTTGCCACAAAGTCGAGCTCTTGGTCATATTGGACTTCTTTATCCCAACTTATGCGTATCCTTCCTCGGACACTTGAGTTACTCGAATATAACACTCTACTTGAGTGTTTTACATACTTGGATTTGAGTCTTAGACCTCTATCTAACTTGTATTCACATCGAAGGAAGCTTATCTAGCTTAGTTGGAAGGAATCCTAATTTTAGGAAGGTCTAAGCATTTTGATCCCACTTGTGTTCTTACTTGGGTTCTAAGAAATCTAGTTTCTAAACCCCAATATACCTCTGATTTATCGTACTTAAGGTTTCCTAAATATTTATGAGGGGAGAAGGTTGAAATTTTAGAAATTGGATTTCATTGTTCCGCAAGCTTCCACTCTTGGGAAACAAGAAAGTACCTAAATTAATTCTTGATGCTTGATAGCATATTTAGAATTATCCTTGGGTGTTTAAGATTGAAAAGAAGAGGTTTGGAGCCCTCAACATCACCCTTAAAGTGTATTTGGGCAACCCGAGCAGAGACCCGGGACGTTAACGTCAAGGTTCAACCTTAGTAACCTCGGGCCAGCTCTTCACGGGTCTTGTTCAGCTAATATTTCAACTACATAATTTTAATAATATCAATCTAAGTCTATTTACTTAAATCCAAGCTCAATCCGAATTATCAACAATTTCCCCAATTCATTAATAATTATAATTTTAACCCCAAACCCTTCCAAATTCGAATTTGGGCAAATCCGGAAATATAATCTCGATTCCTACCCCAACTAAGTGTTCAAGAACACTTTCTAGGTCTCAATCTACCCTCGAAACAACTCAATCGAAGGTCAATCGAAGAAATCCCTAAAAATGGAGAAATTGAGGATTTCGAATGAAATTGGGGTTACCAACCTTGATTTGATTGGTGGGAGGTGTGGAAGATGTTGGAGTCGAGCTCCAGTGGTCGTGGCCAGCGTCGGACCGCTCTCTCCGGCGAGTTTTCCGGCGACGTTTACTCCCTCTTCCCCCTTCTTCTTCCCGTCCACTCCTCCCTCTCTCTCTCTCTATCTCTCGTCTTCTCTCTCCCTCACGGTCCCCTCTCTTTCTCTTTTCTTTTTCTTTGTTTTACTCCCTTATGCTTTCCTTTATATATATATATATATATATATACATATTTTTTTTCCTGCATACCTAACCCCACGGCAAACCCCCCCCCCCATTTTTTTTAAAAAATAAAATAATTATAAATAAAATATATATAATAATTAAATAAATAATAAATAAATAAATAAAATTAAAAATTAATTAATTAATAAATAAATAACTAATATGTATTTTTATTTTCTTTTTTTTTTGAAATAGATAATAAGATAAATAATAATCACTTAAAAATAATAAATATATATTTTTAATTTAATTTCCATTCCCTATTTAATTCAGGTTTCCAATTTCTTAGGTCCCTTATTAAATCCCAAAAATTATTTTCTACTTCTTTTCTTTCCCTTTTTATTTTATTTTAAACCTCGAAAAATTTTCTCGGGTATTACAATCTTCGAAAAAAATTTCTTTCCGGTTTCTTTTAACTTTCATTTTTCTATATTCTTTTTAAAGTTTTAAATTCCTAACCCCGAAATAAATCATTCTTTAATCCTCGAAATTTTCTGGGGTATTACAATTATAGGAGTCAATTAATGAACCAACTGCTTAACCTCAAGGAAATTGCTAATGTAACTGATTGCATGACCCGCTTTGATGAGCTTATGCTCAGATGTGACATCCAAGAAGAACAATGGGTAACGGTCACCAGGTTTGTTAATGAACTTCGCGCTGAGATTCAAAGGGAACTCAGGTTGAATTTTCCTGAGTCCGCAGAAGAAGCTGACCATAGGGCCCATGAAGTTGAATCTTTGTCTCGGTACACATCTGCTAGACGTTTCACTTCTGTTGGTCCTGTATCCCAACTTAAGTCTACTTTTGTGTACCCTTCCAATCAACTCTTAAGTCCTCAAAATGAATCTATAGGGTCTAGCTCTCGCTCTAGTGGTTCCCCAGGAGAATGTTTTCGTTACCATGCTAAGGGCCATATTGCATCCAGGTGTCCATATCGGGCATTAATCATAGAAAACAAGTCTGGTGTTCTTGAGGAGACAATATACACTGATATTGTGGAACCTCTTGAGTGCCCTTCTGATGTTGGTGAGGAGATTATAGCTGAGGGACCTAGCCAAAGTTTTGGTTCCCTTAATCTTATGAGATGCCTCTTGTTAAATCCAATACCACAGGACTCCTGGAAAAGAACTAGTATCTTTCACACCTTTGTGAAATGTTGATATAAGGTGAGAAAACTAGTCATTGATGGAGGTAGTTCTAGGAATATTTTTTCAACCTTAGGAGTGGCTAGACTTGGGCTGAAGATAGAGCCTCATCCTGAGCCTTTTAGGGTAGCTTGGGTTGACAAAACCTCCTTACCTATAACTCGACAATGTCGTGTTCCCATTCAATTAGGAGAGTATCAAGAGGATGTTTTATGTGATGTTCTTCCAATGGATGTTGCTCATGTCTTATTAGGCAGATCATGGCTATATGATCATAATGTTAATAACTACAGGAGAGAAAATACTCATGCTTTCAAACATGGAGAACAAACCATTTTGTTGCAACCTGGCAAGCCTGAAATTGAGCCTACGACATCCCTCAAGTCCAAAGGTCATAAAACTAAGGATGACAATATTCACTTCTTGTCTCATAGGCAATTTAAGGATGAAAGCAAAGAGATCAGTGTTATGCTTGCATTAGTTCCTGAAATCTCTGTTAGGATAACTTCTGTAGGCAGTTGTGAGGTGCCTTGTGAGATATCTCAGCTTTTAAAGGAATTCCAGGATATTTCCCCAGATGAACTTCCATTAGAGCTCCCACCCATAAGAGACATTCAACATGCTATCGATTTAGTTCCTGGTTCTTAGCTTCCTAACCTTCCGCACTATAGGATGAACCTAAACGATAGGGAAGAACTCAATAGACAAGTTAAAGAGTTGCTTGAAAAGGGATATATCCAACATAGCTTGAGCCCATGTGCTGTACCAACTCTTTTGACTCCTAAGAAAGATGGTTCTTGGAGGATGTGTGTTGATAGCAAAGCAATTAATAAGATCATTGTCAAGTATAGGTTTCTTATTCTTAGGCTTGAAGATATGCTTGATCTGGTAGCAGGGTCTCATTGGTTTTCGAAGAATGATCTTATGAGTGGCTACCATCATATTAGGATTAGACCTATGGATGAGTGGAAGACTACCTTTAAGACACATGATGGGTTATATGAATGGGTAGTCATGCCTTTTAGTCTTTCTAATACCCCTAGTACCTTTATGAGAGTTATGACCCATGTCCTTAGACCTTACCTAGGTAAATTCTTGGTTTTTTTATGACATTTTGATTTACAACCAGTCTAGCGAAGACCATTTATCCCACCTTCGTGAGGTTTTTCTCACGCTTCATCAAGAAAAGTTCTATGTCAATATGCCAAAGTGTTCATTCTTGCAGAATCAAGTTGTCTTCCTTGGTTTCATAGTTTTTGAAAAGGGTTTATCTACTGACCCTGAGAAGGTCAAGGTTATTAAGCAATGGCCTGAGCCGAAATCTAAAACTGATGTCCAAAGCTTCCATGGATTAGCTTCTTTCTATAGGCGTTTCATTAGGGATTTCAGTACCATCATGGCTCTTATCACTGATTGTTTAAAGAAGGATAAATTTCAATGCACTCCTGCTGCTTCTCTAGCTTTTGGTTCTATCAAGAAGAAGCTTTCTGAGTCCCCAGTCTTGCCTCTACCCAACTTTGCCAAACCTTTTGAGGTTACTTGTGATACTTCTGGGGTAGGAATTGGGGGTGTCCTTAGTCAAGAAGGTTATCCCATAGCCTTCTTTAGTGAAAAACTTAATGAGGCCAAACAAAAGTACTCCATATATGATAAAGAGTTCTATGCCCTTGTTAGAACCCTTAAGCATTGGAAGTTCTATCTGTTACCTCAAGAGTTTTTTCTATACTCTGATCACCAAGCCCTTAAGTTTCTTCAATCTCAAAGACATTTGAACTGTAGGCAAGTAGAGTGGGTCGAGTTCCTTCAAGAATTCAACTTTGTAGTTAAGCATTGTTCTGGAGTTGAAAATAAGGTTGCTGATGCTTTGAGCAGAATGCTCAATGTTTTAAATTCTATTAGTGTTAGCATTGTGGGATTTGATAAGTTAAAAGATGAGTATGCCTCATGTGTCATGTCCTGACTTTAGGATCATTTTCCAAGAAATTAGCAATGGTAATCGCCATGATCATCAGGACTTCATCATTAAGGATGGTCATTTGTTTCGAGGAACTAGGTTGTGTATTCCTCACACATCCATAAGGGACTTTCTCATTTGGGAATTACATGCTGGAGGGTTGGCTAATCATTTTGGAAGGGATAAAACCATCGCCATAATTGAAGATAGATTTTACTAGCCTTTCTTGAAACGTGATGTTACTAGAGTCTTGTCCCAATGTCGTACTTGTCAGACTTCAAAGGCCAAGAAACAAGACATAGGGTTGTATACTCCTTTGGCTGTTCCTCATGAGCCTTGGAAAGATCTTAGCATGGACTTTGTCCTAGGTTTACCCCGCACTGCCCGCGGCCAGGATTCTGTTTTAGTTGTTGTGGATAGGTTCTCTAAGATGGCTCATTTTGTTCCCTACAGTAAAACCTCTAATACTTCTCACATAGATAAATTGTTCTTTCGTGAGATTGTACATTTACATGGGTTACCTACTACCATTGTGTCTGATAGGGATGTCAAATTTATTAGTTACTTTTGGAAGACTCTTTGGAAACTTTTTGGCACACAATTAAAGTTTTCCTCTACCTTTCACCCTCAAACTGATGGTCAAATTGAGGTTACTAATCGTAGTTTGGGTGACTTGTTAAGAGGTTTAGTAGGAGATAAACCTGGGAATTGGGATTTGGTTTTACCCACAGCTAAGTTTGCATATAATAATTCTGTTAACAGGTTCACAAGTAAGAGTCCTTTTGAGATTGTCCATGGCTTCACCCCTCGCCAGCCCATTGACTTAATGCCGATTCCTTTGCATACCCGTACTTCTCAATCTGCTGAATCTTTTGCTCATCTCATCCATGAATTGCATATTGAGATTAGGCGTAAGCTTGCATTAAGTAATGACAAATATAAATTGTCTGCTAATGTTCATCGACGTTTTCAAAGTTTTAATGTGGGTGATTATGTTATGGCTCGAATTCGTCCTGAGCGTTATGCTAGACACTCTTTTAAAAAGTTACATGCTCGTGCTTTTGGTTTATTTCGAATTTCTCGAAAACTTGGGCCTAATGCCTACTTGCTTTAGTTACCACCTGATATGGCCATTAGTCCAGTTTTCAATGTTGAGGATCTATTTCCTTACCGAGGCACTTTTAAGCCTCCCCCATTACTTTATGATGGTTTTATAGGTGCCCAGCCTATTCAGGCTCCCATACCCACTCTTCCGGCCATTCCACCTTCTGTTGAAGCAATTGATGCCATTTTGGATGATAAGATAATTCTTTCTTCTCATGGTTCTATCCACCGCTACCTTGTTCATTGGAAAGGATGCTCTGACTTGGATGCTACATGGATCACTGAAGATGAATTTTCCCGCCTTGGCCCTGCTTTGCTGGAGTCTTACAAGCGTTTTTCCTCTCCAGAGGAGAGTTCTTTTCAGCAGGAGAAATGATGGAAAACCTTGGAAATACTACTCTAGGAAGAAAAAAAGGAATTAACTGCACCTAGGAAATAATAGAGTTGATAATTAAACCATGCTTTTCTTATTTTGGAATTTGTTGTCATACTTTTATTATTTTGGAATTGTTGTAGCTTTTATTACTTGGGTAGTTGCAATCTTTATTATTGTTGACTTGGGCTCTCTATATATATCTAGCCCTTAGTATCTTGTATTTTCAGACTTGATTATTAGAAAGAATTTTCAAATTTGTTCTTTTCCCTCCATTTCTCCTTCTCCCTCCTTCTTCCCTTTCTCCCCTACACCTTTTCTATTCTACTCAGTCCTACATCACTTGCTCATTATACTTGATTGTACCATCATTAAGAAATACAGTCCTACATCACTTGCTCATTATACTTGAATGTACCATCATTAAGAAATTCTTTTTCATCACAGTAATACCAACAATCATTTTGGCATTCCAAGGCTTCCAATAGTGTGCTAATTTTGTAGTGGCAAAAGCATCTTTTTCCAATACCTCCATTAGTGCCAAATACTATCTCTAGATTGACCATTTTGTGAAGTTCCTTTTATCTTGACAAGAACAGTTTTGTCGCCACTAGTAATGAAGCCATTGGTGTTTAAAGGAATTATAATTGAGGAAATATGAAGCCCATAATCAAAGATAGTATGTATCTCATAGGCATCAAATTTTTCCTGATGAATAAAAATTAGTGCAAGTTCAAGTGATCCCAAATCAATAGTGATAACTTTCCTTATTGCTACATATAAGCCCCCTTCAATCATTAAAGTACCTAACCTTCCCTTTCTTCTAATCTCCCCTTCATAACAAGGGTACTTCAAGATAAAAGAAACAAGAAGCAGGGTGGAGTGTTTTGACTTCAACACCTTATTTGTGATCATTCCAGCCTGGGTAACTCCAGCATGTGCAACTCCCATTATGGTGATAGTCCATGGTGTACTTGTCAACTCTTCAAAGGATCTACACCCTTGCTTTAATTTTCTTATTTTCATGTTCCACGTAAGTAAAGCACTACAATGTTGGATGCACTGCATATTCATGAAGTAACTCTCCACAACACTTGTTTGTACTGTCCATACAAGTCATATACTGATAAAATTTCCAGATAAAACTGCAAGTTTTCATCAAAACAAATAGCCTCTTTCCCTCATCTATTAAACCTCCATGAAAACAAGCACTAAGAATGTTAATGGATATAACTTCATTAGGTTATGTTCCATTCCTTAAGATACATATGTAAAGCTCCCATGAAGTCAATGTTGGATGCATCATCAAGTGATTCACATAGCCAAAATCATTTATGGTGGTTGTCCAAGAAGCTACACAATTATAACTACTAAGCATTTCATCAAACACTTTAAATAGGCATCATTACTTTGACTGCACTTGAAATACCTCTTAGCAAGAACACAACAGTATGGACAATCGAGCATAAAGTATAGCTGTATAGAAGAGCATCGGGGTCAAACACATGAACACCAATCAATTTATCTATTTCCCATGTCCAGATTAAAAAACCAAATGCAATTCTACTTTGTATGGAAAGAGAGGCAACATATATTCTTGACCGGTTTTCGCATTCATCTTGATGATATAAAAATTCCTCAAGAAATGAAAGTAATATATCATCATGAATAGATGTATATTGTTTGAGTTTTGGTACCTCAAACGCGACTAGTTGCATTGTGCTTTGATCTTCCTTTGCAATAAGAAATGGTGTTGGTAGAGGATATGATAGATGACATTGATTCTCTTCTATAATAGAATGTGACTCATGGAATTTAGAAGAAGTAGATTTCATATATGCTATATTTATAAACTCATGTTGCATTTGGCAATTCACGACGTCGAATTCCTCCTCACTTCCAGTCTCTTTAACAGATTGGATAGCTTCTTCGGTAAGACATTCTTGTTGTGAATCGGTGCCAATTTCTTCCTGCTCATCATCTTCAGCTACCATCCCACCAATTTCGACATCGACAAGAATGTTGGGCACAGATGATAGTTTTTCTCTTCTACTCTTTGTATCGTAGCATCATCCTATTGCGCTGCTTTCAACTTTCCTTGCATAGTGCTTCCCACGCCACTTTTAACCAGTGAGCGAGAAGATCCAGACAGACCTTCGTCTTCCTCCAGAATTCCCTCACCTTGCATATGTTTCCACATCCTTTGAAGCATATCCCGGACATCAATCAACACCTCCATATTGGCATCAAGCTTCACTTCTATTCTGTTTTGCAATTCAATTCTAGCACCTTGTAGCTCCGTCAAACGAGTTCCATTGGCCATCACAACCACTCTCAACAAGAGCACCAAATGTTGCAACCAGAAAATTACAGAATCAGAAAAAGAACAAAGTGGAAAGAGAGAACTGAATTTGTTGAATGTTGCGGTGTAATTTCAAGTAAAGGGAGAAGAAATTAAACAATCGAAGCTCCTTATTTGAGTCAAGGAGAAACTCCCACAAGTCCAAAGACTTAACCAAATACCATCTTGATGAAAAGAAAGCATGAACAACCCCTTATACATGAGGATACCAAAAACGCTTCCAGCACTTAGACTTCTTTGGCTTCTGCTTTGAGTAATGGGCTCATTGTAGTGTAATAGGTGGGCCACTCTTCTTCAGTTTTGGCCTTCTTTTCCTTGAGCTCAATTGGGCTACTTGTTTCGCCTCTATTCCTAACAATTATTGTCAAATTACTGTTTAGTTTGTGAATTTTGGAGATAGACTTTTTGGTCCCTAAATTTACACTCTCATAAACTATTTAGTCCCTGAGACATTACTCAATAAGTCACCGTGTGATGTGGCCATTATGTGCTGATGTGTCAATGTTAATTTGTCACCATTTTGCCACCTTACCTTGCCACATCATTTGAATATTTAAAAGTAATACTAAATAATAGTTGATCGTCCTCGCCAGCTTGGAGCGACGTTTTCTGCTTGTTGCGAGCTTAATCAATTAAAATTTATAAATTAAGTAATGCAGCATAGCAGCACAACCTAGGTCAATCTCAAAGAATCAACAAAGTCGATGAGTATTGCGCTCAACACAAAAGAGTGAAAATTACCATTGGAGACTTTTATCGAACACCTTATGTGTGTGATTTTAGATAAGCAAAAGTAAACGTATGCGGAATTAAAGGCAAAATGTAAATGGGGTTGGGGATGATGCAAATAGATGATCAATGGGAGAATCTACTTGAGCTATCATAGATAACTATTCATTCTAATATGTATGATTATGAACCTTTTCAAATATTTCTATAGCATACTCTATACTTCGGTATGGTAGTCGAGAATATCGCCACGGGACCCGGTGCGATTACCATATTTCCTTATGAGTATCATCGTCATTAAGCAAATAGTGAATTTAATATTGGATCCTTAGGGCATCACTGCTGTGAAGACCACGCCTTCCGGCGGGCTTCGTGGAGTTGCGACCAAGTTTTTCATAAAACTTGGAAAAAGAATAGTTGGTTTAAAAGTGTGATAAAAGTGGGTTTTAAAAAGAATTGGGTTCGAGAGTCCGTTTGAGATGAGGGGAAGGTGTTAGGCACCCCTCTTCCCCTATCCAAAGACGGTTACCCCAAAAAACTAATACTTAAATCGTTTTGGCCTTTAAAAGAGAGTTGGAAAAGAATACAACACACAAAACATAGAGAAAATGTAAGAATGGACTTGACCTAGGATAAGAGCCTAGGGCCTACGTACCCTCAAAGAGAGATCAAAGTCCATGTAGTTCGTGGGGCATGCATGTGTGTGGGTGTGGGGATGCTCATCAAGAAAAAGGCTCAGATGGAATCCCAATGCAATATGCCTAAAAAGACAAAGGCCTTCTAGGCAACTATCTATCATGCATTTGACAGAACAAATCAAACAAGGTGAGGAAAAGTGTGTGTGTGAGGCTCATTAGGCAGCGCACCCAGATGACGTGAAAACTAGTGCTCCAACAGAAGCAAAGGCTCCTTGGTGGCACTAGGGCTACACATTTTGAGGTAAAAGATAATTTGAATAAAATAACATAAAGAAAAAAAAGGAAAAAAGGCAGAGGACGCTTTTCTGCCTCTGAAAGGGGATGGGTCGCGACGTGTAACGGGATACGTCACGACCCACAGCCTCGGGTCAGGAGCCCGAGGTCAGGCGAAATGCTATGGGTCGCGACGTATAACATGATACGTTGTGACCCATTGCCTCAGGTCAGGGTCCCGAGGTCAGTGATGACATGGGGATCGCAACGTATAACAGGATACATCGCGACCTTTGCATCTTCTCCAACAAACAGCTGGCAATCGGTGCTCAAACGGTCGCGACCCACTAATAGAAAAATAGAAAAGAAAGATTTAATATTTGGGGTTCTAGTCCCCAAATCTAGGACGTGGAGGGGATCTTGTCAACCTTCAGAGTGGCTTAGGGCCTGGCTCTGGTCCTAATAGATCCAAAAGGTTTAAGAAAAGTAGTAGGTGAAAGAAAAAGAATGCAAGTTAGGAGTGTGTAAAAAAAGTAGGAGAAAACCTTACCAATCTCCTTGCAATCTAGCAGCCCTTCGGAGCTTTAAATTTTGGTCCGATCAACTGAGGCAGGTGACCGCACCGGCTATATTCCGGGAAACAAAATCCGGCCATTTATGACGCGTACATCGTGACCTAAAAGTCACTCGCAACGTACACGTGTTTTTTTTATCTGATTGGATTTTGTCATAAATGCAAAGGGGGTCGCGACGTAGAGATTCATACGTCGCGACGCCCCCTGACCTGGCGCTCGACCCACAAGCTTTACATTTTTTCTCTCTTTCTCTTTCTTTCCTTTTTTCCTTTTCTCCTTCTATCATTTATTTATTATTTTTGCTCATATTTATTATTTTTTTCTTTTGTGTTTGATTGCACTTTTGGTGTCGGACAAAATAGGGTGTCCACAACTGCATAGGCAAACACCATACTTTTGCAAGTTCCCATCATTGTCTATTGGCTAGGATGAATTGGTTTCAATTGTCCACATCATAAAACGAAGAGGAATTCTTTGGAATTACAAATCATAATGATCCATTAAACTCTCATAACATTCACTCGATTCTCACGAAGAGCAATCACAGAAAATGACTGTTTATATATATAGATTGAAGATTAACATAGATCAAGCTTACATTAATTCCCCAATTACCTAAAGAGCCTAGCCACTCATGGAGACACTAAGAAAGTTCTCCAAGAATGGTTGGGTGGTTAACAACAAAAAAAACAAAAAAAGTAAAAGGGAAGAAGAGAAGTTCCTAATTCTTAAAGCTACTCTAATGACATTTACAATGTATTGTGGTGGTGTGTGAATGGTGTGTATAAGTGTTGGAGATTCTCTATTTATAGGCATTTTGAGGTTCATGAGCCTTGGCAATAAAGAATATTTCCTTGTAGCATCCCTAATAGAAGATGACAAGCTATCCTCCCCCAAGATTCCATAGGGGAGGATAGCTTGTCTTCTTCTATTGCATCAAGAATTAATTCTTATAAAGGTAATCACTTGGCGAATTCGCTCTTGATTTTAAAACAATCGATTATTTCCATTTTCATTTGCGTTGTCAATTGGGGGTTCAATAGGTTGGGGGTTTCTTTCCTTCTACTCATTCTATCCATATTGTGTGTCATGTGTTTTGGGTTCTGTATAGCCTTGGAGTTTCGCATCACTTGGTACCAGAGCCGTGGATTGGGATAAATTCTTATTTATCTCATTTATTTGTTTTGTTCTTATTATTCGAAAAAAAAACAAAAAAAAATTGATCTGAATTTGTATCACTTATGCTTTTGGTTTGTGTTTCTATTGAAAAAATCTGAACGTCATTTTTTCATAGCCTTGTTCGGCCACTTTTCCATCGAGTTTATCGATGCGTAGTAGGTCATTTTTAGTGTTCAGAATCTCATCTTTCATCTCGATATGAAATCACACGAATATGACTTCTCTACGTCAAGCTATAGCTATATTTAAAGAGAACGTTTTTTCTGGACAGCTTGCACTGAAATTGATAAATTTCATATTTATTGTTGTTTCTAGATATTTTTGGCTTTGTATCTTGAGATTTTTGGGTTGATTGCAGTATTTAAAAAAATTAGAAAAAAAAATAATAGTGAAAAAAGAAGAAGAAAAGAGGAAAAAGTCCTAAATTGTAAATTGTTAAGTTCTTGGAATATCTCTTGTTTGAAATGAATTGATTCAAATTGCTAGAATTACATTTAGAATTGGGATGGGCATTTCTTTTTCATTGTTTGCTTCTTCTTCTTTTTTTAATTAGTTGTCTAAAATCTTTTTAATTAGTTGTCTAAAATCAAATTGAGTTTCTCTTTGAGAGGTTTCCAACTCCGCGTTTTTGCATTAGTTTTGTCTTTCTTTCTACTCTAAGTTTCTAATTTTTGCATGTTGTGTTTTTGCCTATATTACATTATAATTAACAAATTGCTTCTTGTTAATTGATATATTATTCTGAGTGACATACTTACCTTCACCACGAGTGCTCAATTTCTGTTTGTTTTCTTTTGGTGTATTTGCATCTAGATTTGAAGTGTACTTTCCTTGATTAGGTTTTCATTGCTTTTCTATTTGCTCAAGTGTTTTTATCTTGTATGAGAATTGATTATGAAGTGCAAATGAGGACAGAGGGCTTGAATGGTAAAAGGCTAGAGTGTTGGGAGCTTAAAAAGATGGAAAAAACCATTACTTGTGTGAAACACGAGTGGAGAGATACCTGTTGAGTGAAACACGTGAGAAATATTAAATTGTGAGAATTTTTTCTACTAACTATTTTCCTGCAGCTACTATAACATGCCTTATAAGGAAATTTTAGATGGATTACAAAGAATTAGGATTGAATGACTAATATGATAAGACAATTTGTTGAGCAATCTAAGAGTCATTCTAGAGATGCTAGAAGAACTGATTTGCAAAGGCGGGAGGAAAAACATGTGGCATAAAGAGTAGAACCTTGAATTTCACTAAAAAGAGAAATCCTACTTTTAGAGGAATGAATGCTAGTGATGCATATCTGAAGTGTGAGAAAGAGGTTGAAAAGATATTTGCAGGTCATAACTACTCTGAAGAAAAGAAAGTTAGACAAGCTTATTTTACATTTGTTGACTATGCAAATATTTGGTGGGCTGAATTAGAGAAGTTAATGAGGCCATATGTTGAAAATCCTATTGCTACATGGGATCAAATGAAAAGGGTGATGAGAAAAAGATTTGCTTCGTCTTACTTTCAGATCTATTGTTGAGGATTATCCAAAGAAATTGAATTTTGACAATGGTGATAAACAAGTTAAATCTGACTTGGAGGTTTGTGTGGATAATCAGGAGTATGTTGAATGTGTTGAATGCTCAAATGTTGATAGTACTATTGATCTGGAAATTAAAGAGGCAATTGTGTTGATATCTCATAAAGAAAGTAGATGATGATCAATTAAAAATCATGATATCTTCAAATGGGGATTTGGGTAGTGAGGAAATTGAAAAAATGAGGGAAAAAAGACCATGAAAGAAAAGAAACAAATTGGAGGCCCAATGCAGAGTGAAAATCTTGATGAAAATGAAAAAGATCTTAAGAGAGCATACTTAGTAATTGAATAACCTACTGTGATTCCAATTCAATAAAACTCATTGATTTCTACTGATAGTGACCTAGATTTGTTTAGTTATGATGTATCTTTGTTGTAGGTACTAGAAGATGAGTTTGCAGAAGAAATAACTAGAGATTTATCACCTTTAGTTCCTATTGAAAAAGAAGAACATATTGATTTTGTGTTTGGAGAAAGATTTAATTTTAAGGAGGAGACAAATGAGCTTTGGCAACGAAAGAAATTCAAATGAGAGCTTGGTTTAAAGTGGGAACATAGTTCAGAACATACATTTAATTCTTTTAATATAAACTTATGTTCTTTACCTATACTGAGGATATCTAACAGTTTTAATTTTGATATTGAATGTCATGCTTTTAATATGAGTTTTGGAGATATTTTGAAGCAGGGTGAAATTATACTTTCCTCCTTGGCAACAAATAGAGCAATGAAAAAATGTGGTGCTTAATGATTGTATTTGGGAGCAATTGAAAGGGGAGAGATCTTCATACTTTTGGAACCACAAACAAGATGCTAAGGAAGGTGGTTCTTTTCAAGTGCCAAAAAGAATTAGAAGTAATGCCTACAAGATTAAACTTCAAGGTAAGTATCATAAGCTTCACATTTTAATTTAAAGTTTCTAATTCTACCTTTTACATGGTTTTAGATTCAAGGACGAATCTTTTCAAGGAAGGAGGGCATGATATGAGCAGAGGAGGCACAACTACAGCGAGAATAATCATGGAGTCTTTGAAGGAGCTTATTGAAGAGACTTGGACAAATCAAATAACAATTGGGCCATCAATTGTTGTACAAAACGTCATTTACACGAGTATGGATCCTCTAGAGTACTTCACAAGGTAGAGTATGAGAGAGATAGAAATAAACCCATACACTTAGTTGTTTGTGTGTGAGGTTTCTCTCTCTATTTATTCCTATCTCTCTCCTACTCTACCATGTAGAGTATTTTAGAGGATCCATTTTGCATTTACACCAAATTGGCTGAAAATGGGGCTTCACAACATGTATTGGGTTTGAAATCATCAATTTGGAGAGCTTGGACCAAGTACTACTATATATGTGGAGACTTATTTAAGCCTAAATCATCATATTTTGGGCTTAAAATTCTTATTATAATTTAGGTTGTATTTTTGTGTGAAAAACACTAAAGGCTTTATTATTTAAAACCCATTAATGATTTAAGACACTTAATTCAGATTTAATATTTTAACTAGATTGGGCTTAAGTATGATTGTTAGAAAGACCCAATAGTTTTATTTTAAACATTATTTTTTGTTTGGGCTTTAGTTAATGTTATATTAGGAGAGCCCATTAGTTATTTTAGGGTTTCCTTTTTTTGAGTATGAATACTCCTTTTCTATCTTGTATTGAGATAAAGATTTTATTTGAATCAAAAGAACTTTGTGTTTTCTTCTTGGCTTGCCGAAAGGAGATTCCATGGGGGAGGATAACTTGTCTTCTTCTATTGCATCAATAATTAATTTTTATCAAGGTAAACACTAGTGGTGAATTCTTTCTTGATTTTTAAATCAACTGATTATTTACGTTTTCATTTGCGTTGTCAATTGGGGATTTCATTCCTTCTACTCGTTTTGTCCTTATTGTGTGTTCGGGGTTTTGGGTTCTCTATAACCTTGGGATTCTGCAACATTTGTACAATTAGCATTTTAAGCCCAAAATATGATGATTTAGGCTTAAATAAGTCTCCACATGTATAATACTTGGTCCAAACTCTCCAAATTAATGTTTCCAAGCCCAATACATTTGCAAAGCTCCTTTTTCAACCAACTTGGTGTAAATGACGTTTTCAACAACAATTGATGGTTTGATTAATATTTTATTTGTCCAAGTCTCTTCTATAAACTCCTTAAAAAATTCCATAACTATCTTAACTCTACTTGTGCCTCCTTTGCTCGTATCACCCAGAGTCAGAAGTAGAAAGGGATTGAAAGTATTAATCTATAACATTGATGAACAAATATCTAACACTACCAACAATGTAGTTTATAAAGAAGTGTTCCAAAATTTAATACATGTATTTATTTTTACAAAAGTTTATTTTTGTTATATTATAGAATCATTATTGAAATTGAACATTACCATTTCTCTTTTTTTTTTCTTGGATGCAAGAAGACCAAAGATTGGAAGTTTTATCATTCTTTAGAACATGATATTTTTGTTGAAACATTTCTGTCAATTTTGTGTGATGAATTTGTTTTATGTTAATGATTACAATAACAAGGTCAATATATATGATCATTTTATATTCATATAAGAAAATAAATATGGTATAACTTTAATAAACAGTGTAACTACGAAATATTCCACTTTTGGACACGTGGCATTAAGCTTCTAGAAGCCTAGCAGCAGCGAACGCTAGTGGCACGTGGCACCAATCATGTGCTACTTATGTGGTCCTTGCCCACGTCACTTCACAGAATGCCCACTTAACCAGACGTGGGAACTCCCTAAACATCATGGGGCGACCCACGTCCCACAATGTCGTGGGTCGAGCACGACCTCCCCACACTCAGTATAAATAGACCCTCACTCGGGGGACTAAGGATACGCAACCTCAAGGACTACAACACCGGATCTAGGATACCTCAGATATTCCCAATGACCTGAGTACCCTCAGACACCTCACACATATCCTCCACGCATTCCAAGCTCCGTCGTAGGCCACGTCAGGTCCGACCACCGGCAAGCTCTTCCGTCCCTGGAGCATACCACCACTTGGGCTTCCAGCAGCCCTCAGAGACCCGAGCTCTCCTACACTAAGGCAACCTCCTAAGAGTGGCTCGCCCGCCCGGAGTACCTTAGGCACGTCTTAGCCGCAAACGGCCTAATACAGGTAACTACCTTGCCTAACGGCTCCTATAGACGTCATCATGACGAACTACGTGGACTTTGATCCCTCCCGAAGGGTACGTAGGCGCCTTGGTGCATCACCTAAGGACATGTCCCCCAAGATTAAGACCCCTTGCGGTCCTTAATTCCAAATCACAATTGTCTGAACCGAAAACGACAGTTACAGTGGCACCCACTACGCTCTTCCTCAGACCCCAATGCCTTGCGCACTCTGTCGCTAAACGGCAATTCTTTTTTTCAGGGAGTAGGAGTATACACCTAACACTCAAAAACCCGCATTTCTTGTCTTGTTTACAGGACATAGTACAGGATAGACTACAACATGACCAACTCGAACGCCCCCACAGCCACGACCGACGCAAGCGCTCTAAGGCGCAGCACTAGAAATAAGTAAGGAACAACTGAAGCGGTCACGACCGAAGCAGGCGATTCGAACGCGACTCAGCCTCAAAACACCTCAATGATGCAGGTAGCTGCTGCAGAAACCGTGGTCCAGAACCCGGCGCCCGGAGAGGAAACTTGCCCCCAACACCCTTTATGGCATGCCACATGTTCCTTGCCCCACAATCGACAGTCAAGAAACGGCGGAGCCAACATGGAACCCGCGAGACGTAGAGCTCACCCGCCTCGAGGCAGAAATAGCTGCCCTACGCCAACAACAATGGTAGGAGAACAAGAACCTCACCCAAGCAAAGGTAGGCGCCCAACTACCACTTGTGCCACACAGCGCAACGGCAGGGACCTCCAGCGACCCTACCAACCTGCCCGCAATACAGTTCAGGACCTTACCAATGGAATTCGCGCGACTGTCGCTAACTGCACCAGCGCCCCCAGCGGTGATCCCGCCTGGACCAGCAATGATCGCCGGACAAGCAGCACGACCCCCTACGAGCTATCCGTGATCGCCAGTGCCAAACTACCCTCTGGTATCCTACCTCCACATGCCATGGGCAGAAGCTTACAACCCGTACGCCACCTGCGATGCAAATGCTTACCAGTGGCCCGGTTTCGACTTCCAAGGAAAGGGGAGACATCCTTTCACCCAACAAATCATGAACGAGCACGTGTCCATGGGCTTCAAGATGCCTTTCCACATAGAACCTTACGGCGAAGAGACTGATCCACGGGATCACCTTAACAGATTCAACTCAGCTATGTTGATATTAGGTATGACGGACAACCAACAATGCCGAGTCTTCTCATCGACCCTGAAAGAGGCAGCCCTGAGGTGGTTTTCGTTGCTACCCACCAATTCGATCCACAGCTTCAAACAGTTGGCGCAAAACTTCCTCACGCAGTTCGCCAGTAGCAGGGAATACTAGAAGAACGAGGACTCTTTCATTGGTTTCCACCAAGAGGTAGGAGAAACCCTACAAGCCTTTCTGGCATGTTTCACCAAACTCTTGCTCAAAGTCCGAGGCCGCCAGGACGCCGTTGCCATCTTTCTCATAAAACAAGGTCTTCGATGTTCGCAGTTCTATGGGGAACTCAACAGATGCCCTGTCTCCACCTTACAGGAGTTGATGGACCGCGCAGAATGGTTCAACCAAGAGGAGAATGCGCAAATCGCCAAAGACAAGATGAGGAAATTCCTGATAAGTAGGGCTGACATGGAACGAGTAGAAAATAAGAAGGAGAAAACGACAACAGAAAGCCATGCTCCCAAGGAGAAAAACAATAGGAAGAGGTCACCTCCTCGACCACGAACGCCTCCTAGAGGACGGTTCACGAGCTACACCCCCTTAACAAATCCCACGTTGGGGTCCTGGAAGAGATTTATCACTCAGACATGCTCAGCTTTCCTCCTCAGGTCAAGAGGCGAAAAACGGGAAAACCAGTAGACAAGTCTAAATACTGCTAGTTCCACAAGGATTACGGGCACGAAACTAACGATTGCATCCACCTAAAGGATCAAATCGAAGACCTAATCCACAAGGACAGCTAGATCGATACATCAAGGAGGAAAGCAGAGCTAACGCCGAGCATCCACGAGAGGCCAACGATCAGACACCAACTCGCGGGGTCATCAATGTCATCGCAGGCGGTCTGCAGAGAGGAACTTCCTCGTTGCCACAAAACAAGAAAAGGGTGGAACGCTCCATACTCGCCTTCGACTACGCCCCAAAGCACAAGAAGAGGAGCGAGCCCAAAGGAGATCCCATCACATTCGATCTCACCAACCTAGAGGGACAAGTCCATGACGACCCCATGGTGGTGACTGCCATAATCGCCAACTACGAAGTTAAGAGAGTCTTGATCGTCCAAGGATCCTCGGCAGACGTCCTGTACTTCGACACTTTCAAAAAACTTGGGTTGAACGAAGTCAGCATAAGGCCATTCCCCGGCACACTTATAGGGTTCTCAAGAGCCTAGGTTCCAGCAGAAGGAATCATCACCGCTCGGACAACCATGGGCACCCTACCAAAGGTCGCAAGCCTCGATGTAGACTTCATCATCGTCTCAGCACTGCCAGCGTACAATGCAATCTTAGGGCGACCGTCCCTAAACAAACTTAGGGCTGTAGTGTCCACCGCACAGCTCACAATGAAGTTCGCAACACCCCACGGAGTTGGAGAAATCATGGCGGACCAGAAATTGGCGCGAGCATGTTACGCAGCAAGCCTAACGAAGACCGTCAAGGTCGCCCGCCTTGGTCCCCGAGAAACACGTGAGGAACCCCCCGACGGTAAAGAGTAAGGAGGAAAGAAGCTGGAGTCCGCCCGCCCGGACCAAACCTCCGCCTAAACTCTGAACACACTTTGCGATCTCATACCACCTTTAAGTCAAGTCACACATGTCTCTTTATTTCAAATTTAGGATTTGCTTCAGCCTGACTAAGGCCTGCCTGACCTAGGCATCTTGAATGTAATCATCTTGTTTACTTTCAGCCTGACTAAGGTTAGCCCGAATGAGGCTGCACGAATGTAACCATTTTGTCTATTATTATTGAAGTATTCCCTTTCAACAAGACACAAGACTTCAAATCTGCAAAGTACTCGCATAAGTCCTGCCAAAGGACAACGGGTCGACCGCCCAAAGAAACGCTGAGCGCCTCCTTAGCCTAGCTAATATTCCCCCAGCAGCACAGTAAAAACCCCTTGGGCACGAAAACACAAAACAAACGTTCAACTAAACCATGCTAGCAAACCGCATACAAACCGTCTTGATCACACGGTACTCATGGATCAAGCCTTTTTACCCAGATGTAAAGAGACAACAATGAGAAGAGAAATTGTACTCACACACAACTTTTTACCTAGAAGTAAAAAGAGAGGCAGCAAAAGCTCTTTAAATTCTCATCAAATTCTCATTCAACGTAAAAAATTGAGAGGGCGTCCGCCCATTACAAAGGGTAAACACCCTAAAAATACATAAACCTATTCTTGGGCATCCCCAAGATCTACAACGACCTTGGCCCCCAGAGGCCCAACGTCACCAACTACCACTGGCGGCTCCCGCAGGTTCGCCTCAGCCAGCTGCTGAGAAGTAGCTCCAATCCTGGGAACACGCCCGCCAATGTGAGACAGCACCTGGTGGTCCATCGGTCGATCAACCAACTGATGAAGATAGGCAAGGTTCAAGGGTGGATCCGCATCCGTCCGACCGTGAAGCTCACCATCAAAAAGCTCCAAAGAAGGATGCAGAGCAACCACCCATTCCGCTGAAAACCTCTACCCACGGAGACGCTCAAGTTGCTCGACTGCCAGAAGCATGTCGTACATCCTCTGTGCCAATAACTCTCCCTGGAGATCAGCAGCGTTGCCAATCTTCTCTTCAGCCGCCAGTCAGCTGAAAAAGTTCTCGGAAGCACGAGTCTCCGCACTCCGTAAAGCTTAACGGAGAGAATGCAGGTCTTGTCGACGCCTCTCGGCATCCTCCCGGCGGACGACCGGCTCCTTGCGGGTCTTCTCCAACTCCTAGCAAAGAAGCACGACCTCGGAAGGATGCCCAGCTTCAGCCCTAAGACGGGCCACCTCGTGAGTCAAGGACTTAACCTCACGTCCTTGGCCCTCACACTTTAACTCCTTCATGAACAGCTGCTCGCGCGCGTCCACCACCCTCTTCTTATAGACCTCCAGGGCTTGGCTCCTGGCGATCGCGATGTTAGAAGCTCGGTCCCTATCAGTGCGGGCTTCCTCCTGCAGGAAAACAAAAAGTCAGGACACAAAGGAGAACCTAAAATCAAGTAAAGCGTCGGGGTCTAGGAAGCTTACCACATATTTCTCCCACACAAGGCCAGCATGGTGGAAGTTAGCTTGCGCCTCAGCAACCCTGCCGAAGCCTCGAACAACCAGATTCATGGGGGAAGTGTCCAGCATCCTAGCATCCCTCTCCCCCATCTCCACAGGAAAGCACCTACCCAAGGCCACCAGTTCAAATGCAGATCTTTCTTCCGGTGGCCCGACGGGTTTAGAAGGGCCGACGCTCGACCCCGAAACAACATTCTTTGTGGCAGCCGCTTGACTCACCACTACATTCCCTCTATCTGAGAGGGCTCCAGCCTCCACGGCCACATCACCAAACTCCACAAATCTGGCTGAAATCTCAGCCACGGGCTCGCCCGCCAGAACCTGAGTCGCGACAGAATCTCCAGCAGGCTCCTCAACCGCCACCTTGGCCCTCTTAACAGCAGGCTGATCGACCCCATCAACGGGGCTCAGGACGGTAGGATGAGTTGATAGAATCACCCTCATGGGTGACTGACGAACAGGAGCAGAAGTGGGAACAGAGGTCAGAACAGCGCCTCCCGCCAAAGCCTCCACTTGCAAACCCCCTGGTCAGAACTCCGCTGCATCGCCTGCGAGGACAACCGCGACTCCGCATCGGAAGGCCGTTTCTTAAACCCTCCTTCTCTGCTCTTGGGCAACTCTGCTGCAGAGGCTCCTTTCCTTTCCCCCTCCCGGGGTCCGCTCACGCCGCCTCTTCCATCCTTCTTCCCTTTCTCCCTTTGAAGACCTTCCTGCCGGCGGTCTTTATCGGAAGACGGTGGTACGGGAAGCCGTCCTTCCCTCCCACTTCCAACAGGTACCACGGCAGGGACATCCACCACCGCCTCTGAAGAAAGACTCTGATGGCTAAATGTCTTCCCCCTACTCCGACCAACGTCACGAGTACGACTAAGCGGTGGAGGAGAATAAGGGAGATCCTCTAAGTCAGTGAAATCGAAGGGATAAAAGCTATCGCCATCACCAGTCATGGCGAAATCCCGGCGAGAACAGAAAGCAAAAAAGAAAAAGGGGCAAGAATCAGTGAGAGCAAAGCGAAGGCAGGGGAACGGAGAGAGGTAAGAATGCAAAATCACGAACTTTCAAATGCTGGATACTTATAGGGTACCCAGAGGCGTGACGATTCAAAAACCTCAGCCCCCTCGTATCCCACAACGGATAAAAATAATTATCCTCTACAACCAGGCTCAGCTCCAACCATCCACCTCGACAAACACGTGGAGAAGGAGAACGGCTCAGATTCACAGCCAGGGCAACAGAGACACAAAGACTGAAAAGCCCTCGGAAACCCAAAAGTCACCCGGAGACGCTAGGGGGCCTTTTCAGAAAAAGTCTTCAGCTCGGCTAATGATGGCTGCCCTCGAAAACGAACCCGCATTTAATGAAGGGGAAACGGCGGCAAAACACCCAACGTCAGTGGTACCCATTTAAACTCTGACGCGTGTCATCTGAAGTAGTCTGCTCCTTTAAACAGATAACCCTCAGCAAAACTTCTTGTCCAGTCACCAACCGCGGACGAGCTCGATCGAGGGAGAACATCTCGAAATGACCAAACGGCCCCTGACCTTTGGATTTATTCCGTTTACCGACAAAGGGTACCCCGGGATATTCTCCTCTGAGTAATGATGACTCCTCCTCGGTAAGTAGCGTACTTTCTGCAGAGACGGCTCCAAAACTTGCTGATGAAGTCAAGCAGCCAGCCATTCGAAACAAGACACGTGTCCCCTTCAAAGCGTCTCCCCTTCCACAGAACAAAACGAAGGAATCTATTTTGCGAGTCGGATGATCACCTCAAATGACCATGACCTCACGCGGATGGGCCCTCCCGTGTTCGGAAACAACGAAAATTCCTAAGTAGCTTACAGACAAGAGAACTGAAGTCCACGGGCGCCCGACACTGGTAGACTTGGGGGACTTATGTAACTACGAAATATTCCACCTTGGGACACATGGCACTAAGCTTCTAGAAGCCTAGCAGCAGCGCACGCTAGCGGCATGTGGCACCACTCATCTGCTACTTACGTGGTCCTTGCCCATGTCACTTCACAGAACACCAACTTAACTAGATGTGGGAACTCCCTAAACATCGTGGGGCGACCCACGTCCCACGATATCATGGGTCGAGCACGACCTCCCAACACTAAGTATAAATAGACCCTCACCTGGGGGACTAAGGATACGCAACCTCAAGGACTACAACACCAGATCTAAGATACCTCAGATATTCCCAGTGACCTGAGTACCCTCAGAAACCTCACACATATCCTCCACGCATTCCGAGCTCCGCCGTAGGCCCCGTTAGGTCTGACCACCGGCAAGCTCTTCTCCGTCCCCGGAGCATAACACCACTTGGGCTTCCAGCAGCTCTTAGAGACCCGAGCTCTCCCACACTAAGGCAACCTCCTAAGAGCGGCTCGCCCGCTTGGAGTCCCTTAAGCACGTCTTAGCCGCACACGACCTAATACAGGTAACTACCTTGCCTAATGGCTCCTATAGACATCATCATGACGAACTACGTGGACTTTGATCCCTCCCGAAGGGTACGTAGGCACCTAGGTGCATCACCTAAGGACAAGTCCCCCAAGATTAAGACCCTTTGCAGTCCTTAATTCCAAATCACAATTGTCTGAACAAAAAATGACAGTTACAAACAATATTGCTAAGCACGGGCCACACACTAGTATTAATAATAAGTAACTTCTTATCCATCATTTTAATATCAAATGACGATCAAACTGATTAGGATTTAATTTTTTAGAGACTAAATTGAATATTTTATTTATTAGAGACTAAATTAATTAGAGAACATGCATTTTAGACTAAATTAATTTACTCTTAATAATATAATGCTTGAATGATCAACATTATCTTAATTTGTAATCGTTGTTATTCCTTTCTAATTGCCGATTGTATATTTGCATAATTACTATAAATATTAAAATTGTGTATCATCCTTGTACAAGGGTAATGCTAAATTTTTCGATATTATTCGACAAATTCATATACAATTTACGGTGCGTTTGGTATAATTTGGCCAAATTACTCTTTTGGTCCTCAACGTTTGCACGAAATTTAATATTGGTCTTCAACGTTTTAAAAAGTTATTTTAGGTCCTCAACGTTTTTCTTTTTGTCAAAATTGGTCCTCCAGCATAACTCCATCTATATTTTTTGTTAAATGCTGACGTGGAAGGCTTATGTGGCACACCCTCTCTCCTACGTGTCATATTTAAATGACTTGGCACCCTCTCTCACTCCAACTCAGCAAAACGATGTCATTTTGTATCACTTCTCTCTCACTCCAACTTAGCAAAACGACGTCATTTTGTCGAGTTGGAGTGAGAGAGGATGTCATGTCATCCAAATATGACACGTAGGAGAGAGGGTGTGCCACATAAGCCTTCCACGTCAGCATTTAACAAAAAAACCAGACGGAGTTACGCTGGAGGACCAATTTTGACAAAAAGAAAAACGTTGAGGACCTAAAATAACTTTTTGAACTGTTGAGGACCAAAATTAAACTTCGTGCAAACGTTGAGGACCAAAAGAGTAATTTGGCCATATAATTTTGAGAATCTTAGTCTCGGGAATCACATTCCTGAGATTATAATTATCGGGAATCATAAAAACTGTTTGGTTCAATTTTTACATTCCTATGACTATTTTACAAGAGTTTCAGGAATGTTATAAACTTGTGTTTGGTTCAACTTTCATAATCCCGGGAATGTTTACTAACTTTCCAAATATGCCCTTCACTTGTTTTCTAAATAGTAACTTATCATTCAATAAATAATTTGTACAACTATTTCAACTTATATCATACTAATACTTTTAATTTAAAAAATATTTTAACTTACAAAATTCATAGTTCATGGAGTGTCTCTTATAAAATTCATATATTCTTCCCTTGATTTTCTTTAAATTTGTCTCATTTGAAGTTATCATGCTAAACTTTATTATTGTATTATATTATATTATATTATACATATACACACATGTACAAGTTTGAACAACAATATATATATATATATATATATATATAATGCATGAAAAATATATAATTAATTAGAAGTATTATTGGAAAATTAAAAAAGATGCCTAACAAAGAAGAGAAACAACCTATCGAAAAAAAAAAGAGAGAAACAATGGTTTAAATGATGAGTGATAATTTTATTAAAGTAAACATGAGTTGTTGTATGCTGATTTATTTGCCCACAGGTAGAATTAGTAGTACGTAATTCATGTCATTGTATGACTTGCATTGGTATACTAATTTAGCGTGATGATATATTCCTCTATTATAAATATGATTAATTGTTTAAATTTTCCTGTAGCAACTTCATCTCTTTTATTTGGTGAAACTTCTGAAAAGATTGTTTTGTCTGGTGATAATTATAAGGCTAGCACTTTGATGGCACAATTATCATCCATGAAATAAACCGGCACCAAAGCTGTGCGTGAGCACATTATGCAAATGCGGGACATAGCTGCACAACTTAAGTCCCTGGATATTGATATTACTGATTGTTTCTTGGTGTCGTTGATCCTTAACTCTCTTTCTTCTCGATTTAGACGTTTTAAAATCACTTATAACACGCAGAAAGAGAATTGGTCAATTAATGAACTATTGTCCATGTGTGTTCAAGAGGAAGGAATGTTGAACTCTAAGAAGGGCGAGGGATCTAATGAGGTTCACATTGTGACAAACACCAACATGCAAGGCCATAAAGGGAAAAACAAGAAGAATGAACTTACTGCTCGTTCTGAAATGAATAAGGATGTTATTCGTTGTTTCTTCTGTAAGAAGAAAGGACATGTTAGAAAGATTTGTCCTAAACGTGAGGCCTGACTAATTAAGAAAGGTAATATCTTATCCTTTGTGTGTTTTGAATATAATTTTGTTGATATTTGTGATGCAGGGTTTTCTAAACCAAAGGAAACCTAGTCCTGGTGAACAGCTGGTTTTTCCTAGAAATCAGATTGGTTCACATGTCGAAGCGATTGGGACCTATAGAGTAGTTTTGAGTACTGGCTTTGTATTAGATTTTGAACAAACTTTTTATGTTCCAAGTTTTTCGAGAAACTTAATTTCTATTTCCAGACTTATTCCTTTGGGTTTTTTCTTTAAATATTAATGGTTTTTCTTTTGACTTATTGAAAAATGGTGTTTCTGTTGGAAAATTTTCCTTGGATAATGGTCTGTATAAGATTCATATAAATAGTAATGTTGCTAGTAGCTTAGTAACTGTGCATGGTAATTCTGGTATTAAACGAAGCATCATGAATGAGAAATCCTCTATGTTGTGGCACAAAAGGTTAGGACACATATCTATTGAAAGAATCAAAAGGTTAGAGAAAGATAGTATTCTTAAATCCTTAGATTTTTCTGACCTAGATTCATGTGTGGACTACATTAAGGGTAAGCAGACCAATGTGTCATACAAAGGTGCAAAGAGGAGTTCTGATTTATTAGAGATAATACACACTGACATTTGCAGTCCAGATATAAGTTCTAATGATCCAAAATATTTTATTTCTTTTATTGATGACTACTCACATTATATGTATTTGTATATGCTTTATAATAAAAGTGAAGCACTTGATGTATTCAAAATCTATAAAGCAGAGGTGGAGAATCAATGTGGTAAACACATTAAGATTGTGAGGTCTGATAAAGGTGGTGAATATTTTGGAAGGTACACTCAGAGTGGACAACCACGTAGTCCATTTGCTAAATTCCTTCAAGAGCAAGGTATAGTACCACAATATACCATGCCTGGCTCACCTGACATGAATGGTGTAGCTGAAAGAAGGAATAACACATTATTGGACATGGTGAGGAGTATGGTGAGTAACTCTAAACTTCCTATATTCTTGTGGAGAGAAGCCTTAAACACAAATGTATATATTCAAAATAGGATTCCAACAAAAGCTGTTTCGAAAACACCTTTTGAAATTTGGAAATGTTGGAAACCTAGTTTGAATCATATATGTGTTTGGGGTTGTCCTGCTGAGATTAGAGTACTGTACAATCCACATGAAAAGAAGTTAGACCCTAGGACTATTTTTGCATATTTTGTTGGTTATGCTGAAAGGTCTAAAGGGTATAAGTTTTATTGTCCTACTCATAATTTAAAGTTTGTAGAATCTAGAAATGCAAAGTTTCTTGAGAATGACACAATTAGTTGAAGTGATCAATTTCATGACTTAGTTAATGAGAATGATCATGAGCTAATTCCCACTACTAGTGGTCAAGGTGAAAATATAGTTCTTATTAGAGAACATATTGTTGTTCCACATATCCCAAGTGATCATATGGAAAGAAATTATGATATTTTAGAAGAGGCACCTCATAATGCTCAAGAGGAACCTCAAGAAGAATTCCATATAGAACAACACCAGCCTCCATTAAGAAAATCACAAAGGGCCAAGAAGCCTCCTATTTCTAATGACTACATGGTGTACTTATTAGAATCTGATTATGATATCAATATAGAATATGACCCTATAACGTTTTTGCAAGCTATAAATTGTAGTAATTCCAAATTCTGGTATGATGCTTTGATGATGAGATGAAATCTATGGAACATAATGATGTCTGGGATCTTGTAGAATTGCCTAATCGGGCTAAGCCAGTTGGTTGTAAATGGGTCTTTAAAACCAAAAAGATTCACTAGGCAATATAGAAGCATTAGTGGCCCATGTGCGAAGCATTCAAATGCATGTATGGATTTTCATCTGCATAACTAGAGAATTTAGGAAGTGAGCAAACTAGTGCACTTTTAATTTCAAATTCAACAGTAAATTTAGGAAATGCACCATGCAATTGCTCATAATTAAAATCATGTTGAGTCAACTCTCTAATTGTTTTTTTTCTATTGGTGTTATTCTCACCCAATTGCTCATTTCTATTCTCAATCATATTCCCACCAAGATTTTCATTTATATTCAAATTCATTCCTCTTTGAAAACAAGTTAAAAACTCTATAAACTACCTAAGCTAACTAGGAATTACAAGGGGAAAACAACCTGAAAAGAAATCACTAAAGAAACAAAACAAAAATACGAAACAGAGTAGGAGAATTCACCACTTCTGGTTGTCATGCTGGCAATGTGAATGACAAAGGAAAAATAAGCAAAACAGCCCTGCACGCTGGCAGAGTGCAGAGTCTAGCACCTTGGCAACGTGCACGACATAAGCAAGAAAAAAACTGATCTGTTGCAAAATTCAGCAAAATACTCATAAAAATTCAATAGAAAAAGCTTCAAATGGAAGCTACGTGAGGAACTAAAACACTAAAATGAAGTCTAACTAACCTATAATTACTAACTACAATCCACATCAAGAAAGAAATCAAAGAAAATTTCTTAAGAAAACAATAAAAACAAGCAAAAAGAGAGGAACACAATCAAGAAAACAAAAATAGAGAAAAATGCACCTAGAATACTTTCAGATGCAAAAAATAGAACTAAAACAAGCTTCAAATGAAAATAAACTATCTAAACACACTAAGAAAAGTCTAAAAACAAAGAAAAAAACAAATAAAATATTCTCAAACAAAGATAAGAAACACCAAAACTAGACCCGATTCGCACTAGTGGTGCACTCCAGGTTGATTCTCTCAAGGAGCCTCTTATGAGGCACTATGACGAACAATGCAAACTAATAACAAATATGGGTTTGTTTTTCGCATTTCATCGAACACCTTGTGTGCACTAATTGTAAAGGCAACAAATGTAAATATCTTTTTGGTATTTTTGGATATAATGAAAGCAAGATAAAAGGGATAAGTGCAAGGAAGATAAAATGGCCTATTAGAGATTCAATCCGGCTAGTAACATTAATCCAACATATTCGAGAGTTCACACAAAACCGTTCAATTATAATTCTCACTTCATGTGAACCATACAACCCAAGTTAATTAGCAACCTAATTAACCTAAACAAGCAATGGTTACCATTCGATTATCGCTTCATATGACAATTCAATTCAAAGTAATTAACTAAAACTAACTAATCAACCCAATTAAGCAATGGTAATCAATGTATAGATATGGGTTCCACTCAATGGTTAACCAACCATCTCATTGAGCATTCAAGAATCAATTATAATTAAACCTAATTACAATCATCCATAAATCAAAGTTACTAATCCCATATCCGAACTAACACAATCCAATCCATAAATATATTACAACCATAATCCATAGCTCAATACAAATCCATGAAAACCTAGCTAAAATCAACATGAAAATGTAAAGAGAAAATGGAAGAGAAAGAAAGAACTCCTTATATTCCGGTAGTGAATTTTTTTCCTCCAAATCCTTTCGATTTAACCTGCATATCAACCATAGTTCAATTGTAAAATCTCTCAAGAAAATTGGATAATCAAACATATGGTAAAATATGAGAAATATCACAATTTACGCAATAAAGTTCAGATTTAAATAGAATTCACTTTAATCCTCACATTACCCTAGATTATCATTTAAGCATGCTAAATGACTCAGTAAATGCTATAAAAACATGCCAAATAGCATGAAATAGTAGGGTAAACATGGGTGTTATCAATATACCACAAGGTTAGTGGGAGTAAAATTATCTTCTTCGTCTTATATGTAGATGATATTTTGCTTGCATCTAGTGACTTGGGATTGTTACATGAGGTGAAATAATTTCTTTTCAAGAATTTTGATATGAAGGATATGGGTGAGGCATCATATGTCATAGGCATAAAGATCCATAGAGATAGGTCTCAAGGCATTTTGGGACTATCACAAGAAACCTATATTAACAAAGTTCTTGAAAGATTTCGAATGAAAGATTATTCACCTAGTGTGGCACCCATCATGAAAGGAGACAAATTTAGCTTATCTCAATGTCCTCAAAATAATCTTGAAAGAAAAGAGATGGAGAACATTCCTTATGCTTCTGCAGTTGGAAGTTTGATGTATGTCCAAGTCTATACAAGACCAGACATAGCATTTGTGGTGGGAATGTTGGGAAGATATCAAAGTAATTCTGGTTTTGATAATTGGAAATCAGTGAAGAAAGTCTTGAGGTACTTACAAGGTATTAAAGACTATATGCAGACTTATAGGAGATTTGACATTTTGGAAGTGGTTGGTTACTCTGATTCAGACATGATAGGATGCGTTGACACAAAAAAGTCAACATTTAGTTATATTTTCTTATTTGTTGAAGGAGCAATTTCATTGTCACGACCCCATTTCGGAAGTCCGTGACCGGCACGGGAGGTAGGATTTCTCCTGTCCCATAAGCCTCTAACCCCTGATTAATATTTATACATGTTCATATCTACCATTTTCTAATACAATCAATATATAATATATATATATATATATATATATATGTGGCCATCATTTCTGGCGACCTAAGTAGTCTGCAATCCACGGTTCGCTCAGAACCGCTTTAGTCTATATATATACATATATTCATCCACACATATATATAGTTTACATATTGATCCCACGCTTCAGTGCGTGCGATCTATCCTAGTCACATGCAGAAGTCATATATCCATGAATACATATATTCAGCCCCACATACATATAGTTTACATATTGATCACACGCCTCAATGCGTGCGATCTATCCTAGTCACATGCGGAAGTCATATATCCAAACAAACATATATTCAGCCACACATACATATAATTTACATATTGATCACACGACTCAATGCGTGTGATCTATCCTAGTCATATGCGGAAGTCATATATATATATATGATATATTTAATATCATAGCCTAGTTCTCAAATACCAAGACCTATCTTTAACCTGTACGAAGCCGACAATACTAGGGTATGACATGTATATATACAGCAGTTGTATATGTACAAAAGCTACGCCCAAAATGATTTATATATATACACATCAAGACCTAAACACATAACCAAAATAAACTACCCACGCGGACAAAGCGTGCGGTCTTCAGATTTGTCCGCCTCCTTGAGAAGAAGTGGACGCGTTCCCGACACCTGAATCACCTGTATCTAAAACAGTTAAATAAGGGGGGTGAGTCAACAGACTCAGTGAGAAGCTCCCCCATCCCTGGCGTAGCAGCGGGTACCACTACGGCTGGGGAAAGGGAGCAAATCACAAACACATGCGCATAAAACAAATTTCATTGTAATATTTAAGGTGATCATCCAATCAACGCATCATATTCACAACGATAATTCTAATTCATGCTCCTATCAAACATTTCATTCCGTACGTATATCACTTGTAAACATAACAATCATTTCCAAAAGAAACATATCATACAAATTCATATGCCTATGTCTGTATACATTCGCTATTTTCTCTCTGCCGCTTTCTGCTAAGAGAAATACTGGCCCGAAGGCAATCTCATGTTTGAACCTAGTTGATCACACTAGGAACATTTTGACTCCACTATGTGGCATGCTCACTGGCAATATAATTCCGTCTGACCGATTTAGAATGACCGACTCGATCTACCCGAACTATCCTAGACGAGCACGACCTAAGTGTTTAATCTTAAATGATACCCTATAAACAACTACTTGATTATTATACTTGTTTCTTAGTTAGGCCTAGTTTCTCCTTTTCAGATTATGCAACACTCTTATTCACACATGACAACCTAAGTTCAGTTTCCTTAACATGTCATACGGACAAGATCTTTTCAGTAATGATCACTTTAGTTGGTTTCTAATATTACTGGACCCTCACATATAGAATTTTGACTCAGTCTTACCCACGGTAACATACAAGGTTTGGAGAATCATATTAACACATATGCACTTAAGGCTAAATAGATAAACACATATATAGTTTGCATGTTCACTACTTACTTGGCAACCATACACGCGTAACGTAATATAAACGGATAACTATATTTCATATAACAACCGTATAAAATAGAGCAAACCACTTATTCACGTAGTCATCCAACCTTGTTGGCCCTCCTGATCAGTCCTCGGAGTACTTGAAGCTTCAACTTCCCGGTGGTGCCCTATACACATGTGTTTAAGCAATTAAAAACTTGTAACTAAGCATTTATCATGCACATGCCATGCTAATGCTCATGTACCCTCTAGACATTTCCAAGAACTAGATACTTGGTTCGTTATGTCGTCTTATTTGCCCTTTTTTGAAAGTCTATAAGGTTTTTGTACTCGACTTTCACGTATTCGAATCATTTAGAACCTCTAAAAGCTTTGGATTAGAGATACTAATTTAACTAGATTACATTTCATGAGTTCGTAAGAACTTTTAACTAATAAAGGAATATCTTTATGGCTCAAAAGAGTCATTAGCTCACTCATTCAACAATTTCCCTTATTTGCCGAGTAAAAATTTAATCACGACCTCTTTAATTATAAAAATACATAATCAGGCGTAAGAGGAGTTTTGGAACCAATTTAGTTGTTCTTAGGTGTCCACCACGGGCTAGGCCGAGGTGTCCAGCCCACAGCACAGTTTCTTGCTATACTGTGGCTTGGTATATTACCTCTTTTTCACCGGATTTGGCTCCGGTTGCGACGGTAATTACTCGGGCTTTATTCCCTTGTATATTTCCAACAATTATAATACTTATACTCCAATCCAAGCATATTCATGCATCAAAACAATAAATTCGAAATTTAGAGGAATTCCTAACCCATTTCCCATAATTTCCAAAACCGGCCAATTCCTACGATTTAGCTTTGATTCTCAACCTCCCTAAGCACTCAAGAACACTTACTAAGCTCGAATTTATCCCCGGAATATCCCAAATGGAGGTGAATGAAGATTTCCGAAAATCCCTAAAATTGGAAGAAATTGGGGTTTTGAGAGTTAGGGCTTTTTACCTTGTTTCAATCGGATGGAATGCTTGATAGGTGTCTTAGGAGTGTTCCGGCCACCGCCTCCGGCGTGAAACCGGCCGTTCCCCTCCGTCTCCTTGCTCCCTCTCCCTCTCGTGCTCCTTCTCGGTCCGCCTCTCTCTCTCGTCTCAATCCCTTTTCTTTTTGCTGCTAATGAAATGGGAAGGCACGGTTTTGAGCACCCAATTAAAAAAAAATAGGCTGAAAATATTATTTGTATTTAAACCCCTTTTTGCTCCCACTTTTTAAATCCCATTTTTCACTTAGGTCCCCTTCTTCCTAAAGAAAATAACCCTTATTTCCTTATTCTTCATCTTATTCCAATTTTTAATAAAATTTTATTTTTCTTTTAGAAAGAAAAATAAAATCATAATAATAATTATAAATAAAAAATAAAAAAAATTCTCATATATTACATTCATGGAAAAGTGTAAAACAGTCTTTGACTGCTACATCAGCCATGGAAGCTGAATTCATATATTGTTTTGAGGCAAGTTCGCAAGGTTTGTGGTTAAACAATTTCATTGCTTAGCTTGAAATTGTTGATTCAATTTCTAGGCTTATTAAGATGTATTGTGATAATACAGCTGCTCTATTTCTCGCTAAAAATAACAAAAGTGGCCGTCGAAGTTAACACATTGACATAAAGTTTTTAGCCTTGAAAGAAAATATAAAAGCTGGTCATGTAATCATAGAACACATAAGTACTAAGTATATGTTGGTCGATCCTCTAAAAAGGATGCATCCGAAAGTGTTTAGGAATCATGTGTCGCATATGGAACTTAGGCCTCAGTTGTCTTTATTGGACTAGTTGAGCTAAGTTATATTTATGAAATTCATATTTTTATTTTGTTTATTTTCTTGAATTTGTGTATATAAATTATGAAGAGGACTTACTGCTATGATCCTTGTAATGTATTTTGATGATTTGTTATGTCTTTGGAACATGTCATTTGGACCAAGTGGGAGAATGTAAGTGTAACCGTTTTAATAAAAGCAAATAATAGTCCTTCATGACCATTCATGCAATGTAAATCTCCATAATTGGTGTAACTACGGAATATTCCACCTAAGGACACGTGGCACTGACGTTCTAAAAGCACGGCCCCAGCACCCGCTGGAAACACGTGGCACCACTCATCTATCTGTTACGTGGCCCTCACCCACGTCACCACACAGAGCTTCCCCTCAACCAGATGTGGGATCTCCACAAGCCCCGTGGGACGACCCACGTCCCACGAGGTCATGGGTCGAGCACGATCTCCCCACACTCAAGTATAAGTGGACCCCCACTCGGGGGACTAGGCAAGCAATCTAGTCTCAACAGAATTACACACAACCTGAAGGATTATCGTACATCATCTCCGATATTCCACACTCTCTCGGTACTTGAGCACCCTCAGATACCCCACCCACGCAAGTCCTTTCCACACCTCGAGCTCTGTCGCTGGCCCCCATTCCAGCTAACCTCTGGCCAGCTCATCTCCTCCTCGGAGCACACCGTTAACAGGGCTTCCAGCAGCCCTCAGAGACCATAGCTCTCTCCCACTAAGGAAACCTCTTAAGAGCGGCTCGCCCGCCCGGAGTACCTTAGGCATATCTTAGCCGCACATGGCCCAATACAGGTAATAGCCTTGCCTAACGGCTCTGATAGACGTCACCATGATGAACTACGTAGACTTTGATCCCTCTCGAAGGGTACGTAGGCACTTAGGTTAAGACCCCTTGCGGTCCTAATTTCAAATTACAATTGTCTGAGCAAAAACGACAGTTACAGTGGCGCCCACCGCGGTCTTATTCAGACCACAATGCCTTGCGCACTCTGCCGCTAAACGGCATTTCTTTTTCGGGGAGTAGGAGTATACACCTAACGCTCAGAAACCCGTATTTGTTTTTGTTTTGATCTTCAATACATATACAAGACACTCACATGGCAGGCACGAGCGATTCCTCGAAACCCTTTTACGACCGACCGGATGGCGCTCCAAGCGACCGTTACAAGCGACATAAGACGCAACTCGTAATCTTAACGGTGCTGATGACACGATCGAGATGAATAAGCCGCTGGTCATCACGGCCAATATCTCAGGGTTCAACGTAGACATGTACTAATAGACCCCGGGGCTGTCACCGACATACTCTTCACCAAAACTTTGGAAGAAATGGCCTACCAGGAGGATCAACTAACACCAGACGAAGAAACTTTTGTCGACTTCTCCAGTCAGGTCGTTAAGACACAAGGAACCCTCACAACATGGCTCGCCCTGGGTTTCCAACCTAAGGTGGTTCATACTCAAGTGAGGTTCGCCATATCGGCGGCACCATCAACATATAACGCAATTCTAGGTCGACCAACCCTGAGCAAGCTTCGAGTCATCGTATCCACAGGGCATATGATGATGAAGTTTCCTACGCCGGCTGGCATTGCAGAAATACGGGCAGATCCGGAAGCCCAAGTATGTTGTGCGACCAACCGACCCACTACTAGCGGAGGCGAGGGCCACACTGCGAACCCCCCTGAGATAGTGGACCTGCGAGATGAAATCCCTGGAGCCAGGCCACAGCCTACGAAGGACCTCGTGAACATCTGCATAGACCAGGCGAACGGCCGGGAAGTCCGCGTAGGAGCTCTCCTCGACCTGACGGCCCAAAAGAAGTTCCAGGAGTTGCTCACCCGATATCGGGATGTATTTACCTGGAGCGCCGCAGACATGCCAAGGATAGATCCTATGCTCATATGCCATTCCCTCAACATCAGAGACGGGCCCAGTTTGATCCAGAATAAACGACATTTCGATGAAGAAAGGCAGCAAGCAATCAATGAAGAGGTGCAAAAGCTCCTTGACGCCGGCTTCATACGCGAATCGCAGTACCCCGAGTGGCTGTCGAACGTGGTGATGGTCAAAAAAGCGAATGGGAAATGGCGAATGTGCGTAGATTTTACCAATCTAAACAAAGCCTGCCCAAAGGACGCTTACCCACTCCCGAACATAGATAAACTGGTCGATGGGACGGCCGGGCATCGGATGCTGAGTTTCTTGGACGCCTTCTCCGGGTACAACCAGATCCAGATGAACTCAAAGGACCGGGAAAATACCTCCTTCATCACAGATAAAGGCGTCTACTGCTACAGAGTCATTTCCCGAGATGGACATCATTTTCCGAGAACAAATAGGTCGGAACCTCGAGGTCTACGTCAACGACATGGTAGTCAAATCCACGGAGCTCGAACAACACCTGGCGCATCTCGAAGAGCTCTTCTCGGTTTTGTGGACGCACCAAATGAAGGTGAATCCAAAAAAATGCACTTTCGGCGTATCAGTGGGTAAATTCCTGGGATTCATGATCACACAGCGAGGAATCGAAGCCAACCCTGAGAAATGTGCAACCATTCTGAACATGGAACCACCACGAACGGTGACAGTGGTACAGAGGTTGAACGGAAGGTTAACGGCCCTCAATAGATGCTTATCAAGAATGGTCGATCGATGCCTTCCCTTCTACAAAATTCTAAAGACACCACCACCACCAGCGTTCCAATGGACTGAGCAATGCGAGAAGTCCTTTCAGGACGTTAAAGCCTACTTAGCTAAACCTCCGGTGTTAGCCAAGGCGGTCAAAGGAGAAACTCTCGTGCTTTACCTAGCTAGCACCGACCGCGCTGTGAGCTCAGCACTAATAAGGGACGAAGGAGTCGAACAGTTCCCAGTCTATTACACAAGCCACGCCTTGCAGGGAGCCCAACTTCGGTACCAATGGGTGGAGAAGCTCGTACTTGCTCTTGTCCACTCAACCAGAAGACTTCAACCCTACTTCCAACAACACACAATCATGGTCCGAACTGACCAACCCCTGCGGCAAATACTACAAAAGGCAGACTTAGCAGGGCGAATGAAAAATTGGGCGGTCGAGCTGTCCGAGTTTGACATTGAATACGAGCCCCGTCGGGCGATCGAAGCCCAAGCTTTGGCAGACTTCGTCGCCGAAATGACTCCGTCAGAATGCCTTCAGGGGGACGCCCCAACTTCAAATCACGACGAGTCAATTGAGCCACAGCCAGAAAAATCCCCATGGCTAGTCTACGAAGACGGCTCTTCGACTAGGAAATTCGCGGGCGCCGGCATCATCGCAGAGAGCCCCGACGGAATCAAAGTGGAACAAGCTCTGCGCTTCACGTTCCCTGCCTCCAACAATCAAGCTGAATATGAAGCACTCATAGCCGGGCTAGCGCTAGCTTATGACCTGGGCGCCTCAAAGGTCAAGCTATTCAGCGATTCACAACCAAATGGAGACTTTGAGGCAAAGGACCCCACTATCAACAAATACGTGGAGCGTGCCAAACAAGAAATTAGCAGGTTCAAATCCGTCCTGATCACACGGATCCCCCGGAACCAGAACACCCAAGCTGATGCCCTCTCCAAACTAGCCACCACACCGAGCCAATCGGGACTTAAGGCGGTCTTGCGAACCACACTTCGCACCCCAAGCATAAGCCCAGACGTGTTGCCGATCACAGTCGACAATTCCTGGATGGCCCCTATCAGGGCATATATAACGGCAGGCACCCTATCCACAGACAAAGAACTCGCCCGAAAAATCAGGAGGCAAGCGGCTCGATACATTGTTTGGCGGAACGATCTATACAAAAAGGGATTTTCATCCACACACCTTCGGTGTATCTCGGCTGAAGAAGCAAGCTACGTGATACAAAAAATCCATGAAGGCATATGCGGCACACATCAGTCCGCAGGAGCCCTCCCAAAACGAGCTCTGCGCTCTGAATTTTATTGGCCAACAATGAGAGGCGGCTCAAAAGCTCTAGTCGCTGCATTTATACACTAGCCACCAGGTGAGCTAAAGCCCATCGACTCCCCATGGCCCTTCGACACGTGGGGCATGGATATCCTGGGCCCCCTCCCTCAGGGCACGCTCCAGAGAAAATTCCTCATCGTGGTTGTCGACTACTTCACCAAGTGGATCGAAGCCGAACCCTTGGCCACCATTGGATCCCAAAACGTTCAAAACTTCCTCTAGCGAAACATCGTCACCCGCTTCGGTCCCCCGCACACGCTGATCACCGACAACGGACGATAATTCGTTAGCGAGAAGTTTGAGGATTTCTGCAAAGAATGGAGCATCGACCACAGAACCACTTCAGTCGAGTACCCGGCGACCAAAGGGCAAACGGAAAGAGCAAACCGTATCATCCTCGAAGGGCTATGAAAGCGATTAACGGACACCAAAGAAGGATGGTTAGACGAGCTCCCATCGGTCTTGTGGTCATATAGAACCACAGTACACACGCCACAGGAGAAACACCTTTTGCTCTAACGTACTGGCAGGAAGCAAACGTCCCAGCCGACATCAGAGTTCCCTCAGATCGGGTGCTCAACTACTCTGATTCAAATCCGGAGAGCCTATTGGTCAGCCTCGACGCGGTCGAAGAACGAAGGGAAGCGGCAACACTCAGAAACATTGCGTACAAACAGCTGCTGGCGCAAAAATACAACCGGGGCGTCCGACCCCGTAAATTTGAAAGAGGTGACTTGGTCATGCGTACAGCGATAAACAATAGGCGCGACTGCCTGCACGGCAAGCTCGCCCCTAATTGGGAAGGCCCGTATAGGGTTATTGGCATCGCCTCGCACAACGTATACAAGTTAGCACACCTAACAGGCGAACACGTCCCAAACACTTGGAACGCCAGCAGCCTTAAGAAATATTTTGCTATGTCTTAGTCAATAATGTTTCTTTGCGCCTTAGTCCAAAGGCCAAGCTCGCAGGCACTTCACTACGTCTTAGTCCGAAGACGAATGCCTCTTACCTTGTCTTAGTCCCAAGACAAATGTACTACTAACTCGTCTCAGTTTCGAGACAGTTATGCTATGTGTTTAAAAGAATATGAAATGCAATACGATTGACCAACTCTCGTGCTCAAAATTTATTTATATTCACATAAAGGGACTGTCGTCCCAAAATTACAAGGGGTCTATCGCCCCAAAATTACAAAACTACAAAAACAGCAATCTAAAATTAAGCATCCTCTGGTAAACACGGGGACCCATCCGACCGTGGTGGATCCCTTCGAGGATTCGGAGGCACCTCGTAATCCTCGATCCTCAAAGGAGAATCCCCTCAAGCGCGAACACAAAATTCCCCACCGATATTCTCCCAGGAAGGATGCATCTTGGCCCTAACATCCGGAGGAACTAAGATGCCGATCAAGTCCTCCAGCTGGGCTATGCCGTTGTGCATCCCATAATTCGCAAAACGCAGAATGTCCTGACGACGGACCCGCAGGGCCCTAGCCTTCCCTTCCTGAAGCTCGCACTCCAACTCCTCCACCCGCGCAACCAGCCGAGTGTTCTCCTCCAATAGCTCCTCGATAACCTCCTGCACAAGGATTACAAGAGGATCTGCCACGGCCAACAGAGTACAAAAGAAATTAAAGGCAAAGCGTCCTACCCCCTCAAGCTCCCGTTGATATGCGAAGCCCGCCAGGCGGCTTAGCAACCGCATGGTCTCCGTGGTCAAACGCTCTAAAGCATAATCGTCCCCATAATCAAGAGGATAATGCTGACGAGCCTGGATGACCCGCTCCGCCTCAAACGGGATCAATTTCCCTCTAAAAGAGATACCCTCACCTAGAAGCCGGACGGACATCTCTTCGGGGGGTACAGGGGTATAAGGAACCTTCCTATGGTTGAGACGAGTCAAGCTGGTCTCATCCACCTGATTCGGAGCCACGACACCTTTTCCCGTAGGGTCTCTGACCTCCTCGGCACCCTCGTCTGCTCCCGTATGTGGAACGACAGCAGTCATCAACTCCGACCGCTCACGTTTCTGGCTCCGAGAACTCGGCGGAGGATTCAGCCTCCCCTGGATCCCGCCTAAAGGCAGCCCTGCGAGAAGAAAGCATCCGAGGCCTAGTTAGAAGACAAAAAGAAGGGATACAAATTCACCAACATTGACTTACCCAGAGTTGTGCCCGACACCATGGCCCCCTTCAGAAATTTGAAGGCCGTTTCCTCGTACTCCTCCCGGTCGTACCGAATCCGGAGAACAGGATTAGACCAGTTGAGCGGGAAACGCGGGCGCCAGTCAAACGAACAAACCCAAGGCAGGCAAAAGCCTTTCTTGGGAACCACCTTGAAGAAATATGACCTCCAGGCGTGGTTGTTCCCCGGTAGGTCGGTGATGGTGAAGCCTTTGACGCGCGACTGAAAACACACCCATCCATGCGCCTCACGGACGAGGTAGAGGGACAGAAACACACTTGGGAGAACCTCCAACCTGTGCGAGCGACAGAACCTGTCGAAAACACTTAGTATTGACCAAGCATTCTGGGTCAATTAAACAGGACAAACATTCAGCAGATTGAGCATGGCCTCCACAAAACCAGAGAATGGAGGAATAAAAGCAGCGTTGTAGGGAACACAAAGGGGATGAACAAAGCCAACACCGTCGCTCCAGAGAATCGTTTCCCCCTCCCCCATTGGCCTTATCCCATTGCCCTCTAGGAGAAAAGGAGCGAAATGTTCCTCCCACACCTTTTGGATGCCGACCCCCGGCAGCACCCGCGAAACCTCACCAGCGTCTGCTACCGACACATTCACCGTTGAGCCCGATTCCAGCTCTGCGGAGTACCAGCCCACAGAGGCAGACGGAGGAGGAGTTTCCAGTGTTCCATCCTCCCTCGAGAGAATCTCTCGAAGATTCGTGGAGTCCTGCAACATAATGAGAGCATCCACTCTCTCCCTGACTCCTTCCATGGCCACCAACAGGAGGGACTGCTCAAAGTCCAGATCCCGGGAAGAGCACACAGAAGCGGCAGCACTAGCGGAAGCCATTTGTCGAAGTGAAGGAGAATTGAAAATCACAAGGTCTAAGGATTGGGAAGGAGAAGATTCGCAGAACAATGGGAAATCTCCCGCTCTCAACGTATAAAAGAGGCCCAGCAGACGCCTCGCAGCCCAAGAGGCGTGAAAAAGAAGCGACTCCGAAACCAAAGGGAATGACCAAACGGCCCCTGACCTTTGGATTTCCCGACCAGCCCTCGAAGGGCATTTCGGGAAATACCCCTCTAAGCATTGATGACTCTACCTCGGTAAGTCGCGTACTTCCTGCAGAGATGGCTCAAAAACTTGCTGAGGAAGCCAAGCAGCCAGCCATCAAAAACGAGACGTGTGTCCTCCCCAAGACGTCTCCTTTTCCACGAAACGATGCGAGGGAGCCAACTTCGCGAGTCGGACGGCCAGCTCCCATAACCGCGACTCTAAGCGGATGAGCTATCCCACGTGTAAAGGCAATGAAAATTCCAAAGTGTCTTTCAGGCAAAGGAACTTAATTCCACAGGCGCCCGACACCCGTAGACTTGGGGGACTTATGTAACTACGGAATATTCCACCTAAGGACACGTGGCATCGACGTTCTAGAAGCACGGCCCCAGCACCCGCTAGAAACACGTGGCACCACTCATCTATCTGTTACGTGGCCCTCGCCCACGTCACCAAACAGAGCTTCCCCTCAACCAGATGTGGGATCTCCACAAGCCCCATGGGACGACCCACGTCCCACGAGGTCAAGGGTCGAGCACGATCTCTCCACACTCAAGTATAAATGGACCCCCACTCGGGGGACTAGGCAAGCAATCTAGTCTCAACAGAATTACACACAACCTGAAGTTTTATCGTACATCATCTCCGATATTCCACGCTCTCTCGGTACTTGAGCACCCTCAGATACCCCATGCAAGTCCTTTCCACACCTCGAGCTCCGTCGCTGGCCCCCATTTCGGCCAACCTCCGGCCAGCTCGTCTCCTCCTCGGAGCACACCGTTAACAGGGCTTCCAGCAGCCCTCAGAGACCATAGCTCTCTCCCACTAAGGCAACCTCCTAAGAGCGGCTGGCCCGCCGGAGTACCTTAGGCACGTCTAAGCCGCACACGGCCCAATACAGGTAACAACCTTGCCTAATGGCTCTGATAGACGTCACCATGACGAACTACGTGAACTTTGATCCCTCCCAAAGGGTACGTAGGCACCTAGGTGCATCACCTAAGGACAAGTCCCCCAAGGTTAAGACCCCTTACGATCCTAATTTCAAATTACAATTGTCTGGGCCAAAAACGACAGTTACAATTGGTTTTAATGTGGAGGTTTCAAAAATTAATGGATGGTTACAATTTGGACTCTATAAAAAGGGACACTCTCTTTGATGGGAAGATGTGCATTTCCTTGTTAGTTCTTTGTGAGTGGGTTCCTGACCAGAGATTACTGTGTCCGGCTTCCATCACGTCTGGTAATTTATCGGTCGAAAAATCTGCTTACTAATTTCCTGAGACAGCTATGGCGGGAGCTTAGTGAAATTTACTATATATTATTATCTTGTAAGGCATATATTTTATTGTGGAATCTTACATCTGCTTCTAGCCAAATGCAAAAGCTAAAATTTAAATATTTTTGGACAAATTAACTATCCTGGCTAAAACTTTCTATTTCCCATTTTGTCCTCCTTATATACCTAGGTTTGAGACATGTAAATTAAAGCAAAAACTATTTGTAAATATTAATTATTTGGTCAAAACACCATTCTGGTCCTCTGTCTTTCACCCAAGTTCTATATTGGTCCTTTATCTTTCAAAAGTTCTAAATTGGTCCTTTATGTTTCACACAAGTTCTATATTGGTCCTTGATGTTTTATTAAAATTCTATATTGGTCCTTTATGTTTCATTAAAGTTCTATATTGATCATTTATGTTTCATTAAAGTACTACATTAGTCCTTTAATTAAAGTTCCATATTGGTCCTCTCAGGATGATTTCATTTTGGCTTAAACGACGTTGTTTGGGTGTTTTTGGTATGTCTAAGGCCACATCAACTATCTGATACACGTAAGAGAGATTATGTGTTCACCTCGGCATGCCACATCAGCACTTAATGGAAGAAATGGACGGAATTGGATGGAAGGACCAATATAGAACTTCTGAGAAAGATAAAGGACCAATATAGAACTTCTGAAAGATAAAGGACCAATATAGAACTTCTGAAAGATAAAGGACCAACATAGAATTTGGGTGAAAGATAGAGGAGCAAAATGGAGGGTTTTGACCTAATTATTTTAAGGCATAAATGTAAATAAAACATGAAGTATTTGTAAATATTAATTATTTTGAGACATATAAATTAAAGTAGCTAGGAAGCAACATTTGTAAATATTAATTATCTTGAGAAATCTTTTTTTAGGGAAGATATCTAAATTAACCTATAAAGTATTTGTATATATTAATGCGATTGACTAATCTTTTATTAATTTAATAAAGTAATTCATAATTTAAATTTATTTGTTTAAAATTTAACAAAAAAAATTATATTAATTTCTCTTTTAAAATATCAATAAGATTTTAAATCTATTCATGCCATTCTTGGTAATTTTACAGTCAAAAGTATTATTTTTACAAATTTGCCGAACACAAACTAATTTTGAGTTACTATTTAAAGTAGTTTTTAACTCAATTTGTCAAACACAAGCTTCTTTTCTCTAGTAGTTTTAAAAATAAATACTTTTAAAAGTAATTTGCTAAACAGGCGCTTAGTTACGTTCTAAGCAAATTTAAATTGGGTTGCTCATTTTACAAAGCATTACAATATATATATGTGTATATATATATATATATATACACATTGATAAAAACAGCATGTATTAATGTATTATGGCATAACAGATTTCAATCGATCAAAACACTATTTTGATCATTTATGTTTCACTCAAGTTCCGTTTTGGTCTTCTATGTTTAAAAGTTTAAAATCAGTCCTCTATGTTTTTAAGTTGGTCCAAAATGGTCCTTTTGCCTATGGATCCTATGCTGGGCAGCATAGGATCCATTCTCCACCGTTAGCGTCTTCTGTTAAATGTTGATCTAGAATGTTGATATGAACCTGGAATGCTGACGAGAGTTTTGGTCCACGTTTGGTTAGTAGGAAATGAAAATGGGAATGGGAATAAGAATGTTTTTTTTTGTTGTGTGTGAATGGGAATGAGAATGTTTAAGACCATGTTTGGTTAGTAGAAAATGAGAACGAGAATGGAAATAAAAAATGAATGAAAGTTGAGTAAAATAACAATTTTAGTCTTACATTAAAAAGTTAATAATAAAAGATAAAAAAGAAACATGTTCACATGGTAGTAAAAAATAAGAGGGGTAAAATTGATATTTTGTTTCAATTTCCTAAAGCAATAATGCAAACAATGGAAGATGTAGAATACAGTGGGACAAAAGGGTAAAATTTTAATTAAATAGAAAGATAAGGGGGAAATGGAAATGAGAATTAGCATTCTAAGCTTTGTTTAAAGTTCAAACACCACGAGTAAGTATACTTTTGTGTTGTTGGGACAATATTCGTCCATATTATAAGTTAATTGGTTTTGATAATGTTTTTACAAAAATACGATTTTAATATTTGAGAGATCCTAATTTAATTGATAAATTGTTAACTTGAATATTTTATATCAATCAATTAATATAAATGGAGATCTCGGGCTGATGTGATAAAGTAATGAAAAAGGAAGGTTTTAGTCATTAAAGTTGAACTTGCACTTAAAGCTGATTGAATAGTGAATCAATGACTAAATGTTTTAGGAAAGATTTTATCAATCATTTAATTCTTGATCAATAATAATAATTTGTTTTTTGATGGCATATAAAATGATTTTGCATTCATGAATACTTTCTTACATGTTTTATATGCAAATAAATCAAAGGTGAATTGAAAAAGAAAGATTTGGTCATTAAGCTGATATTGTATTAAAGGCTGATTGAGCAATGTATTATTGACTAAATATTTTAGGAAAGAAATCAAAATGGTTATGCCATGAATAAATGATTAATTTTGGATTCTGAACCTTTAAGGAATTTTTTTTATTTGAATATACATTGTCCTTAAAAGTGTTTATTGCTAACAAATCCAAGAAAGGAAATTAGCTTGATTTCAGGAAAGTGGATATGAAGCAGATTGATTCACCATTAACCTACTTTCCATATTGGGAGCTACCAGTAGGTTGTCAAGCATTGACTCGAACCAAAATGAAAGATATCTTTGTCAATCAAGATAGCATTGAAGATGGGATTAAAGGCCAACTTAAATGAAGATGATTTGCTGCATTGAAGAGCTCTCCAACGTTCAAAAGCTTGAAGCCTATTTAAACTTAAGACTTGGACAATTGCACTTCAAGAGATTGATCTACAAGCCTTAGTGTTCCAAGAGAGTGTGATTCAGCCTTCAAGCATTTATCTGAATTTATTTGTCTCATAGTGAGAAGTTGGAGTCTGTATCCCTTTCATTTCACTTCTTAATCTCTTACCTTTCTATCTAGAGTCCGGGTAGGTGTCACGACCCCCGTTTAGCGGGCCATGACCGGCACAGACACAGGAAATACCCTTATGCCTGTAAGCCTTATCACCTAATTAACAGAATATCTATTATTGAAAATACCTTCACATGCATTATAATATCATGGCTACACCAAAATGGTGGCCTATCCTAGGCAAGAAAATCCACGGCCAGTGCTGTTTCAAGATATAGGTATAGGAAAACACATATAATATATATAACATGTGTACTGGCTACACATCCGAAGATGCTGCCTATCCTATCCACATGCAACAGATATATGTATATATATATTTTTTGAAAACAAATTTTCCCTGTATCGCAGTATAATTTATCCTGATCTTTAAGGTGTGTGAAGCTGACAGTTCTAGATCTAGTAATACAATCTAATTGGGTACGTCTACTCTTTACTTTATGATACAATGAAAAGTAAATTAAATTATAGTTACAATTTATTCACCCACAAGAACAAGTTGTGGGTCTTGGAAAGTTTTGCTTGTTCCTCGTTCCACCAAGACTTCTTCCACCCGTACTTAACCTGTCTCTATGTAGTAAAAATGAGGTGTGAGTCTTAACCACGCGACTCAGTGAGAACTCTCCCATCCCCGGCGCAAGATGGGTACCATAGCGCTGGGTTTGGGAGTCATACACAACCACATGCAAAAACAACTAGTTACTGTTGTTAGCATACATTCTTGGTGATCACACAACAACAGAAGTTTCACCCAAACACTCACATGCATTTAATAACTGTAAACATGCAGTAGTTTATTCCACGTCATCAATCAGTAAGTAAACTTGTAACATATAGTGCCGGCTTTTACCTACCGGTCTTCTCACGTTTAAGCATGTCTGACTCAAACAAGACGTGTGGTGACGTAATCCTGTACGTTACCACTACGCTGCACAATCAGTAATTATATGCAAACACAGATAATTTGTACATACACACAGATGCTAAACATACATCTACTTAATCTCCCCAACTCTGGGGTATCTACTAGCCACTACATGGCTTTCCCGCTTCGAACCCGTGCACTCGGGTTGTTGGCCACCAAGTGGCAAAACATAGCTTAACCCATTCACTTGGATACTGGCCACCTCATAACAATTCTGTTAACCAAACACAATCAACTTCTATCTATTAAACAACTTACGCATAGCCACCACGTGGCACGTCCTGACCCCTTTACTGCGGGACAATAGCTTGAGCCCACTCGTCAATTACCCAACCATGCCACAATGGCGGGCACGGCACGACGTCTCAAAGCCTGGCGACTGATACACCCTGGACCATCTCAATAGGATGATTTCTCTTCTGCAAGATCAGGCTGACGGTTCACCCGTAGGTTCCTCCCGTGTCTCCTTATCTTGGTCTCACATATTAACAGGATTCTTTGTATCTTTTCTGAAGGATCAACAATTCCTCTCCTTATTAATATGTACAAGTATCCTCATCAGGATATAACTCATATACCCATCCAGATGCACTCTCTGAGCTCAAGCTATCGTCATAGCAATATAAAACCTTTCTGACCCTATTGCCAGGATAGGGCAATGACCATCGTCATGGTGATTATAAAACTGAGGTCTCAAGTGCCATATGACGTTATTATAGTCGATGTCTCACATCGCTAGCATAACCAAATCCGAAACCCACCAATAACTCCCTTTGTATGATTATAATTTAAGTCACCGTCGTGACGAGTTTTCAAAATAAAAGTTTAGTCCTTCAGTATAAGGACTCTTGCCACCGTTGTGAAAAAGATTTAATAAAATACTCATCATGCCTCCGGAGTGTATGAGTTAGATTTGTAACACACCAATCATAGCAAACAATTACTCTCTACTCCTATGTCTTCCTATCTAAGCTACTTTCTACAACCTATTTTCTAGTTCCCTTATTCTTTTAACATCCTATACCTCTAGCTATCACATACCAGACAAGCAGAGAATGTACATACTCATGTAATCCACATAAGCATACAACCCTAGGAGCAGAGATGGAAGAACCCCCACCTTGGCCAACCTTCCATGCAATCCTCTCCTGTGACTTTAGTCTCCTCGGAGTTCCTGTTGCACTCTATTGCGTACCGTTGTTCCTATAAGAACAACATTTACTTCATTAAAGTTATTACTTAGCTTAACTTGTCATTTATCTCTCCATTACTCTCACACGTAGTCCATGGTTGCCACAGAGTCAAGCTCTTGGTCTTATCGAACTTCTCTATCCCGACTTATGCGTATCCTTCCTCGGACACTTGACTTACTCGAATATAACACTCTACTTGAGTGTTTCACATACTTGGATTTGAGTATTAGACCTCTATCTAACTTGTATTCGCATCTACAGAAGCTTATCTAGCTTGGTTGGATGGAATCCTAATTTTAGGAAGGTCTAAGCATTTTGATTCAACTTGTGTTCTTACTCGAGTTCTAAGAAGTTTAGTTTCTAAACCTCAATACACCTCTAATTCATCCTACTTCAAGCTTCCTAATAATTATGAAGGAATAAAGTTGACAATCTAGAATTTGGACTTCATTGTTCCGCAAGTTTCCATCCTTGAGAAACAAGAAGATACCTAAAATAATCCTTGATTATTGGTAGCATACTTAGAATTATTCTAGGGTGTTTAAGATTGAAAAGAAGAGGTTTTGAGCCCTCAACATCACCCTTAAAGTGTATTTGGGCAAACCGAGCAGGGACCCAGCACGTTAATGCCAAGGTCCGGCCTTAGTAACCTCGGGCCAGCTCTTCACGAGTCTTGTTCAGCTAATATTCCAACTATATAATTTTAATAATATCAATCCAAGCCTATTTACTCAAATCCAAGCTCAATCCTAATTATCAACAATTTTCACAAATTTATGAATAATTAGAATTTTAACCCCAAATCCTTCCAAATTTGAATTTGGGCAAATCCGAGAATATAATCTCGATTCCTACCCCAACTAAGTGTTCAAGAACACTTTCTAGGTCTCAATCTACCCTCGAAACAACTCAATCGAAGAAATCCCCAAAAGTGGAGAAATTGAGGGTTTAGAATGAAATTTGGGTTACCAACCTTGATTCGATTGGTGGGAGGTATGGAAGATGTTGTAACCGAGGTCCGGTGACTTTTCCCGGCGTTGGCTAGCTCTTCTCCGGCGAGTTTTCGGCGGTTTCCTCCTTCCCCTTCTCCCTTCTTCTTCCTTCACGACTCTCTCTCTCTCTCTCTACCATTTTTCTATTTCTCCCTTCTCTCTCTCGTGCTCTCTCTCTCACGTTTCTCCTTTTTCTTTCTTTTATTCTCTTTTTATTTCCTTTGTTTCTTCTCTCTTTTTCCTTTTCTTATTATTAATTGTTTTACTTTTTCTTTCTTTCCTTTTTTTTTTGTTTCTCGGTGACTCCCACTCCCTTTTCTTTTCTCTTTTTTTATTCTTTCTTTCCTTTAATTTTCCTTTCTTTGTTTCTTTCTTTTTTTTCTCAAACCCCACACATCCCCCATTTAATAAATAATAATAATAAAAAATAATTATTATAATAAACAAATAAATAAATATAATTAAAAATAAATTAATTAATAAATAAATAACTAATATGTATTTTATTTTCTTTTCTTTTTTTATTTTTGAAATAGATAATAAGATAAATAATAATCACTTAAAAATAATAAAGATATATTTTTAATTTAATTTCCTTTCCCTATTTAATTCAGGTTTCCAATTTCTTAGGTCCCAAATTAAATCCCAAAATTTTTTTCTACTTCTTTTATTTCCCTTTTTATTTTATTTAAACCTCGAAAAATTTTCTCGGGTATTACAATCTTCGAAAAAATTTCTTTCCGGTTTCTTTTAACTTCCATTTTTTTATATTCTTTTTAAAGTTTTAAATTCCTAACCACGAAATAAATCATTCTTTAATCCGAAAAACTTTTAAATAAATCATTCTTTAATCCTTGAAAATTTTTCGGGGTATTACAGTAGGAACCTAGGACAGGGAGGTTAATTGATCAGTGGGCTATTGGTTAGGTTTTAGTTTTGGGAGTTTTGTAATTCACAGATTGTTTGTAAAAGCACTTGTGCTGAGCCTTCGACTGAGGTTTCCTGGGTTAGGTGGTAAAAGCCATAGACGCTAATCCTATTTTTAAGGGTTACTTGGGTTAGGTAGTAAAAGCCATTGTAGCTTATCCCTTAGTGTTTTGAAGGTTGTCTCGTTGTAATTCACATTTCCCAAGCTAGTGAAGTAACTTCTCCTACTTCTTTAGTAAGAGCGAGTGAGAGGATGTAGGATATTTGATCCGAACCTCTCACTATAATAATTGCTTGTGTTCATTATTCATTTACTGCCTTTAACATTAACCTAAATTGTTTTTCAAATTAACCAGAACTGAACTTTTTATAAAAGTAGCCTTATTTGAAAAACTGGGCATATTTTCCATTAACCAAAGTTTCAGTAGCCTAAATTTTTAAAAGCCAATATTTTTGTAAATTAACCAATTCAACCCCCCTTCTTGGTTCTTTGAATTGGTATCAGAGGAGGTCTCTGTGTTTTTAGGTTTAACCACCTCAGAGAAATCCACTAACCAAGATGTCCACATTTATTGAAGGTCAATCTACCCAAAGACCTTCGTTCTTCAATGGGAAAAACTATAGTTACTAGAAGAATAGAATGAAGAACTAGATCCAAGGAACAGATATGAAAATCTGGAAAATTATTGAAAATGGACCAGTTGCTATAACCAAATTGGTTGATGATAAAATTGTCCCTAAATCAGAAGATGAATAGACGGATGCTGATATTGTTATAGTTGAACGTAATTGTAGAGCTAAAACTTTTCTTTTTTGTGCAGTAAATGAAGAAGAATACAACAAGCTCTCTGCATGTGAAACAACCAAAGAAATTTAGGAGAAAAGGAGCTAACCTATGAAGGAACCTCATGTGTAAAGAAGACTCGCATTGACAAGCTGATGAGAGAATATGAAAACCTTCGAATGCAGCCTGATGAACCTATTGAATAGGATCTTGAAAAAATTAGCAAAATCCTCAATGGTTTAGCAGCTCTTGGGAGAAAGCTGAATACAGAGGATGTGAACAGAAAAATTCTTCGGTCCCTGTCCGAACCATGGGATGCAAAGGTAGCTGCTTTATCAGAAAGTGAAAAAGTAGAAACCATGTCTTTTGATGAGCTAAGCGGAAACCTGATTGCTTGGGAAGGAAGCTACCTGAGACATCAACCCAGCAGCAAGAAAGAAAAAGCAGTAGCCTTGAAGGCTACTAATGAAGATCTCGTCACTAATGATGAAGATGAATTTTCTCTTCTCGCTAAAAGAATGTACAACATGTATAGAAAAAGATATGATGGCAAAAAAGAATCAACCTCCAGAAAGAGCAACCAAAAAGAAGAAGTAACTTGCTTCAAATGCAAGAAACCTGATCACATCAGGCCTAATTGCCCTCAACTCAGCAAGAGTGACAAAAAGAAAGACATGGCACATTCCTCATGGAGTGATAATGATTTTGGCTCAGACAGCGACAGAGAGGAAGCTGCCAATTTGTGCTTAATAGCAGACTCAGACTTTGATTCAGACAGTGAGGTAAATAATGAACCTTTTACTTATGATGAATTGTCTGATGCTTTTGAGATAGCCATGGAAGATGCTAGGAGAGTACGAAAAAAACATAGTGACTTACAAAAATTACATAAGCAGCTAATAAAAACATGTGATGAGCTAAAAGGAAAAAGAGACATTTTAATAGAAAAAGTAGATGAAATAGAAGATTCATCAGAGAGACTAATCATTGAGAATAATGAACTAGAGAAAGTGAGTTATAAAAATTAGAAGGAAATAGATGATCTCGAGAATAAACTAACAGAGTTAGAACAATCAAATGAGGAGTTAATGACCAAAAATAAAGAATTAGACGAAAAAGGAGATAGCCTAAAAAAAGATCTAGCTAAAAATAAAGAATTAGAGGAGTTATTGACTAAAAATAAAGAATTAGAAGAAAAAGTGATAGCCTAAAGAAAGATCTAGCAAAATTTCTTAAAGGTCAAGAAAATCTAAATAAATTGCTTGGATCTGGAAATTGCTGCTTTGATAAGACAAGATTAGGCTATGATCAAGGGAGCTTTGAAAAACCCTATGGAAAATTCTTTGCTGAACAGGAACCTCAACCTAGAAACACTAAGGTGTGCTATATTTGCAAACAAAGAGGTCATAAAGTAGGAACCTGTAAAAACAATAAGGTCATGGTTAAACAAGTTTGGGTGCTTAAAGGATTTGTAAATGCAACAAGGAATTATTTGACTAACCACTTCAGGACCCAATAGTCATTGGGTACCTAAGTTTAGTAACCTTGTAACAGGTGTGCCTCAAAGCCATAATGAAGAAGGAGCACTGGATTCTTGACTCAGGCTGCTCCAGACACATGACTGGTGATGCATCAAAGTTCTTGTCCTTGACTCACAAAAGAATGGGAACAGTAACCTTTGGTGATAATAATAAAGGTAGAATTATTGGCTATGGTAAGATAGGGGTTAATTCTACTTTATCAATTAATAATGTTTATTTGGTTGATGGTTTAAAACATAACCTCATAAGCATTAGCCAGTTTTGTGATAATGGTCACAAGGTAACTTTTCAATCCTCAAAATGCATGATTCATGAAAAGGATAGTGACAGCATATTAATTGAGGGAGTAAGGCATAATAATGTTTACATTCTTGATGACTTACCTTTTCCTTCTCTTAAGTGTTTAGCATCTACTATTGATGAAAGCTGGTTTTGGCACAAGAGGCTAGGTCATGCTAGCATGAGACGATTAACCAAACTTTCTAAGAAAACTTTGGTCAATGGTCTGCCCAGCCTAAGGTATGTAAATGATCATATATGTGAAGCTTGTCAATTAGGAAAGCAAAGTCAATCTTCCTTCAAACTAAAGGAGTATGTATGTATTGAAAGACCTTTACAACTGCTTCACATGTACCTATTTGGTCCTCTAAGAACCCGAAGCATGGGTGGTAAGTACTATGGTATGGTAATAGTAGATGATTACTCAAGATTTACCTGGGTTTTGTTCCTGGCTACAAAAAGTGACTGTTTTGAAAATTTTAAATCTTTTTGTAATCGGATTCAAAATGAGAAAGGAGAGGTTATCACAAGCATAAGAAGTGATCATGGAAAAGAATTTGAAAATCATTTCTTTGAAAAATTTTGCAATAAAAGAGGCATTAGCCTCAATTTTTCAGCTCCAAGAACACCTCAGCAAAATGGTGTTGTTGAGAGAAAGAATAGATCTCTTCTTGATATGGGTAGAACCATGCTCTGTGAAAATAATATCCCTAAGAATTTATGGGCTGAAGCGGTTAATACTGCTTGCTATATTCTAAATAGGACAACCATCAGGTCAATGTTAGGAAAAACACCATATGAGTTATGGAAAGGAAGAAAACCTAACATTAGCTACTTCAGGACTTTTGGATGCAAATGTTATATCTATAATAATAAAGAAAGCCTAGGGAAATTAGATGCTAGATCTGAAGAAGCTATCTTTGTTGGTTACTCCACTAATAGTAAAGCATATAGGGTGTTTAGTAAGAAATCTCTTATGGTAGAAGAAAGCATGCATGTTATATTTGATGAAACTAACCCTGTACTTGCGAGAGTTAGTCTGGAAGAGGGAGAACCTGAAACAGGTATCAGTAACCAAATAAGGCAGGAACCACAACCTCTGGAGGAACAGGAACTTGAGAGCAATGAGCCTGTCTCCGAGAATGATGACAACCATCAAACACATGAACCAGCAGCCTCCAGTCATCAGCCTATGGACAGAGGCAAATTACCTAGAGAATGGAGACACTCATCAACCTATCCAATGCAATATATTATGGGTGATCCTCAAGAAGGAATGAGAACCAGATCTTCCTTCAGGAGCATGAACCACATGGCCTTCATGTCTCAAGTTGAACCTAAGAAGGTTGATGAAGCTTTGCTAGATGATTGCTAGATCATAGCAATGCAAGAGGAGCTCAATCAATTCGAGAGAAATCAAGTCTGAACCCTAGTTCCTCCTCGTGAGAATAGCACCAAATGGATGTTGAAGAACAAACTTGATGAGGCAGGTAATGTGGTGAGAAATAAGGCTAGGTTGGTAGCTCAGGGCTATAACCAACATGAAGGTATTGACTTCAATGAGACTTTTGCACCAGTAGCCAGATTAGAATCCATTAGAATATTACTTGCATTTGCATGTGATGTGTGCCGAGCACAATCAAATTAATATAAGAAGTTAATTTCCTACTTTCACTTAACAAAAATTTACATATAGAATAAGTAGGGTCGAACCCACAGGGATTGGAAGATTTCTAGTGCTTTTTAATAATCAAAACGTAGTGAAAACAAGTTCAAATAACCAAGGGGGGTTTTGAAATTGATTAAGCATAATTGAAATGAGAATTAAAGTGAGAACAAATGAAATTGAATGTGATCAAGTCTTAAGAGTTCCTAAGGTTATGGCTAATCCTAACACTTCAATTATGTTTTTTTGGTTCTTTTCAATAGTCAAATTCAATATACCGATATTAATCTTATTCCCGAATATCGTTGTATGGTCTGTCGATCCTATACAAGCCCTAACTCAATACTAACCTTCTCATATGTCTATATAGAAAATCAAATATAGAGTTGCATTATTCGATCAAGCTAAATTCGACCCCGTTAGGCCCTCAGGTATATGTCTATCCTTCGGGCAAATCTAAGCAATTATCCGATTAATTAACCTAGATTTAACAGTATATTCAATTTTAGGACTAAATCTAGATGCCTCTTTCAAGGTCATCTAGATCCTCCAAATTAACCAAAGTGTTGGCCAGACAATCAGAGTTTAAGCATAAATTGAATAAATACCAAATACATTGAATTTAACTAGAAAAATTGTCAAACAAACATAATATCCGTGCTAGAACACCATAACCCTAGGATAGAAACGCCTAGCGAAGAAGAAGAAGAAGAAGAAGAAGAAGAAGAAGAAGAAGAGAAGAACTCCGTCTCCAAGCTCCAAACAGCTCTTAAATCGACTCTGAACCACCGAAAATTGCTCTCAGAATGTATCTTTCTCGAACCCTAGCAGACCTTCAACTCCAAACTTCCTTTTCGGCTCAGAATCCCCTTTCTCATGGTCTACAACGCGCTTTTTATAAGTGAAATCGCGAATTCTGTTTATGCCCCTGTTGTGATGCTGCTGCAGCATCATATAATGCTGTTGCAGCATTAACTCTCTGTTTCTGCATTGGTGATTTTTTTCTTAATTTGTTTAGAAATGCTGCTGCAGCACCATATAATGCTACTGTAGCAACAACTTTCTGTTTCTAATCTCTTTTTTTGCTTATGAATGCTGCTGCAGCACCACATAATGTTGCTGCAGCATCAACTTTCTGTTTCCAACCTCTTCAACACTTTCCATGATCGCTTCCAACATGCCAAACTTGCTTCATTTTGCTTTCCAAAGTTCCCTACATTTCCTAATTGCATTGAACCTTGTTGCATTACACCTTTCAACCCTGCAAATTAGATCATTGCATTAGTAATCAATCGGGAGTCATCAAAACTCTTTCAAATCAACTCAAATTAACTAATAACTCATCAAGATCATGCACTAGTCCACTAAACACCTAAATATCACAAAATACACTGAAACCTAACCATAATGCATCTAAAGGGCAATTTGAGCACTAGAAAAAGAGTGAAATGAACGCTAAAATAACTCTATTTTATAGAGTTACCAACACCCCCAAACTAAAGCTTTTGCTCGTCCTCGAGTAAAGTCAAATAAACTCATTTAAATGATTAGGTGCAAGTTATGACTTTCACACAATGTTCAAGAATGGCAAAGTTCTTCCCTCAGCTGCCACATTCTTCCTAGCAGTAAACAGAAATTCACATACTCCTGCTCAACAATGCAAAGATTCATAAATAGGGAACAATTTCATGCCTTCTAGAGTGTGTGTGTGTGTATAGCCTGAATTATCTCATACATGACTTGTTGGTCCAGTCTAACATCACCTAGAGTGTCTAATCATCCCATGTATAGGGCTTCATATGCTTGTCTTTCTATCATCTCTCCACTAATGTAGTCATCACATAAATTCAGGATCATTAGGACTTTTCAGGCTTGTAATGTGGCTAAGTTTTGGGCTCAAGACAATGAAAGGAATAGGATTCAACAAATTCAAGAGTTATAGCTAGTAACTTTTCATATCATTCATCAAAAATCCTTTTTTTATGTTACCTATAGCTGGTAACTTTTCTTTCTTGCCTTCACCTTTTCCTTCTTTTTTTTTTGAATAACATATGCTTTTACTAACCTCTTGAAGGGTGTGTTCTTTGTTTTTCGGGCTAGATAGGTAGACTCATGCAGCTATTTTGAAATTATCATGGTTTTTCTCTTTAGTCTCAAAAATAGGGTGCTAGGGAGTAAAGCTTACAAGTAGGCTTGAAAGGTTCAATCGCAGAAAGAACTGCCTAACTCATCTCCCTAGTTCATGCAATGCCTAAGATTTCGCCCCCAGGTAATATGAGACACGTTCTAGAGTCCTATGGTTAGAATAATCATTCAACCTAAGTTATGCTATTCCTTCCCTCTAAGCATGTAGTTAATTTAACTGGCTATCTTGTGCATGGGGATTTCTCCAGAAGAGTGTGTAAAACTGATCCCTATTCACAGAACTAAGTAATGCTGAATAAAAGTAGAGTTTTCCATTAATGGAAAATGAAAGAATTGTGGTTAATGTGCTCATTGGAGTGCCATCAATCTAGAACCCACAGGAAAGAATACAAGCACCACAATTAAAGCTCAAAGGAATTTTTTTTTCTTTTTCTCCCACCCCCAAACTTCAAAGATTGGCATTGTCCTCAATGTCTAAAACAAAACAATAATTCTCTGAGGAAAGGGAAAGAGGCTGGCTAGCATCAGTGCTAGTCATGAATGAGGTACCTGATTGAGCAATTAAAAGCATTTCATAGTATTTAGCATGTATTCCATTACAAAATCACAACCAGATAGCATAAGGATTATACAGTTATCCATTGCAAAAAAAAAAGGAATAAAGTGCAGTGATAAAAGAGATCAAATTAAAAGAGAAAATAAAAAAATAAAAGAAGATAACAACAAGAGAAAATAAAGAAAAATCCTAGGCTTCAAAAGCTAGAGGGTAGCCCTGGCCTCTAGAGCATCCACTCTCATTCTCAGCTGTCGGAATTTAGCCATCACCTCACGATGGTTTGCTGCAATTTGCTCTTGCTGTAATTGGTGATGTGCAACCGCCATGTTCTGCTGCTCCCGATGATTTCGATCTTGTCTCTCAAATAACTCCCTAATCCAGGGATCCTGAGGAGCTTCAAACTATCCATCCATAGGGGAAGGATGTTCCTCTTCATGTTGCCCTGAGGTGGAAGTTTCAGTCTCGTTCTGTGTTGAAGAAGAGGGTTCAGCTGCTTGACGATTACGGGTAGATGCGGCACCCCGGTAGAACTGCCTTAATTTTTTGCTCCTCCCTTGAAGAATAAGATCCGAAGTGATGGGACCTTTCAGCTTGATGGCCATGTCATCCTCGTTCCATACTACTTTGGCCTTTTTACAAAATGCAGCGATTAAGCAAGGGAAAAATAGTGTGGCCTATTTTTTTGGTGAGTGCTTCTTTGTGACTTCGAACGTTTGCCTCAGTATAATGCGGACTACATCAATGGGCTCACGTAGCTTGATGCAATATAAAAGGATTGCCGGGTCTTTATTTAAATTCCTGGAGTTTGAGGAGGGGAAGATGTGGTGGGTGATAAAATGCTGCCACATTGCGACGGACAAACTACAGTTGTTTAGTGTAAGGTTTACCTGCTTCCCTGACTTATTCTTCACCCATTCATCAGCATCTCTCGCATTCATGATTAATACATCTTGGATTTGAGTCAAATTAACTTTGTCTGGCTTTAAGTTGGACAACTGGCGATACGCACACTTCGTTGCTCCTAGTGGGGGTAAGTCAAGGATCTCTGAGATTGCTTTATGTGAGATGGGCACCATTTTTCCCCTAACAAAGACTTCCCCTGTCCTTTTATCTTTTAAATTGGCATAAAATTCTCGCACTATGGCTAGTATGCCTGGTTGTGCAGGTTCTTCAATGAATTTTTCCCATCCCTAAGCCTTCACGGTCGCTATCATCATGTTATCATCATTGTGATGTTCAAATAGTTCCATCCCCCGTTTAGATACTACAGTGACGGTCTTAGAATAGACATCTCTATAGAGCTTTTCAGCATCGCAGGTGGCGAACCGTCTTTCATCCCAAACTGGACTGGCAGGTTTCTTTCTTGGCCTAGATGCCATGCCTGCGAATAAAGAAGTGGAGATAATATGTTAGTTGACGATTAAGGGTTTTAAACAGGCTAAATGTGCCACCCCCAAACTTATTACTTAACACTGATCATGGTGGGGTGGTATAAGTGCTCAATAAGACTGAGAGTAAAGGTTAGTTGCAGTTCAAGCACACTGTATTCAAATAATTTGCTTGTTGATTCACAGGCCATTCTGTCACTCCCTCAAACAGCACCCCCAAACTAGTGAAATACATTCATCATAAGTAAAATTAGGTACTCACAAAACATTATTCCACTTTACTGACTTGAAGTATGCAAAATATCATCATTGAATCATGTATTGGGTACAAAAACTTTATGAGCACATTGTTTCATAATTTCCAATCAAACACAGCAGTTCAAGTTCAAGATCATAGTATCCATCAACATTAAAATGCTTATGAACCTTTAACCAATTTCTTGCTTCTCATAATTGGCATTTTAGAGCATAATGATAACAAAACAACGCATTCAGAGTGCAAACATTGTAAGATCAATAATTCAGAGTGACAGAGCATAACGCAAGCTTTACAATGCAAGTTCAAACAATTTGTGCTATAGCAATAGAACAGAGGTAAGAGAATAAGAAACTTACCTTAAGTAAAGATTTAAGCCAAACAACCAAAAATAAGTGACGAAGAAATCGAGTAAGCCCCCAAACTTTGCTATAGCGCTAAGGAGTAGCGGTAGTGTGTGTGAGCAAAGGTGATTGGGGGGGGGCTTGGTTGGTTTTGTACGATAATGGTGTAGGGTTTCTTATGGGGTGGTCAAAAATTGAGAGAGACTAAGAAAGGGAGGGGGTTTCGATGATGAGAGAAGGGAAAAAAAGAGAGATAGAAGGGTAGGGCTCGATAGTTTTAAATTGGAGCTGCAGCACCAATTATCGGGTCTTTTTACTAAAATGCACCAGTTCCTTCCAAAAATTGGCGCGGCACTCGGGATCTTTACCCGGATATACCTGTTCTTTCCAGATATGGCGCTGCCGTGCCAACTCTCGGGCTTTTTTATCCAGATATATCTGTTCTTTCCCAAAATGGCGCTGCAGCGCCAATTCTCGGGAATCAGTGTGTTTTTATCAATAAATAAATAAATTCTTACCTCATTTCCCTGCTGTCAACATTACTTGAGCCTCCACATTTGATTTTCACCAACTTTGTTACCCTTTTTCTTCTAAATGCTAATTTTCTTCATCTTAAGATGCATCTTTCAAATCTCCAAAATTTCTCACTCTTTTCTCCAGCTTTTTTTTTTTGAACTCTTCTCTTTTAGATACTACAAAAGGACATAAAAAACACAAAACTTTATGAAATGCAATCAAACATGGAAAACTAGTAAAAGCAAAATACCAGCAAACTAAAAATTCCTAAACTCGTTGGGTTTCCTTTCAACAAGCGCTAAGTTTATAGTCTTCAACCAGACTTCTTCCTCCTAGCTTCCATATGATGGTTCAAGAAGAACCATAGAGTTGGCCCTTTCAATTACTTCTCCAAAATAATGCTTAAGCCTTTGCCCATTGGCTAAGAAGGTGTTGTTTGTCTTCTCGTCCTTCACTTCAATTGCTCCATATGGAGTAACTTTAGTGATCACAAAAGGTCCAAACCACCTTGATTTCAATTTTCCAGGAAAAAGCTTCAGCCGAGAGTTGTACAGCAACACTCTTTGGCCAGGTTCAAAAGTTCGCTCCATAATATGCGAATCATGCCACTTCTTGGTCTATTCCTTGTAAATGCGGGCATTCTCATAAGATTGGTGTCTAAACTCCTCCATTTTAGCTAATTGAAAGGCCCGCTTGTCACCAGCTGCCTTCAAGTCAAAATTTAACTTCTTCACATCCTAATAGGCATTATGCTCTGACTCAAGTGGTAGATGACATGCATTTCCAAACACCAACCTATATGGAGACATTCCAATGGGAGCCTTGTAGGCGGTTCTATATGCCCATAGAGCATCATCAAGCTTTTGAGACCAATCCTTCCTATTAGGAGAGACGGTCTTTTCCAGAATTGCCTTGATTTCTCTATTAGAAATTTCAACTTGGCCACTAGTTTGAGGATGATAGCTAGTGGAAATCTTGTGCCTTACCCCATACTTGGCCAAAAGAGCATCAAACCACTTATTGTAGAAGTGGGTCCCCCCATCGCTTATGATTGCACGAGGGGTTCCAAATCGAGTAAAGATGTGAGATTTAAGAAATTTTAGCACAACCTTGGCATCATTGGTAGATGATGCAATTGCTTCCACCCATTTAGAAACATAATCAACAGCCACTATGATGCACTGATTGCCATAAGATGAAACAAATGGACCCATGAAGTCTATCCCCCAAACATCAAATAATTCGACATCAAATAATACACCGACACGCATAATAGTAAGCATCCTTAATCGAAGTTGGCCAATAGAAACCGGATTGAAGAACCTTTGCAGCAGTTCCAAGATAGCAATGAAGAAGGGATTAAATGCCAACTTAAATGAAGATGATTTGCTGCATTGAAGAGCTCTCCAACGTTCAAAAGCTTCAAGCCTATATAAACTCAAGACTTGGACAATTGTACTTCAAGAGATTGATCTACAAGCCTTAGTGTTCCAAGAGAGTGTGATTCAGCCTTCAAGCATTCATCTGAATTTATTTGTCTCTTAGTGAGAAGTTGGAGTCTGTATCCCTTTCATTTCACTTCTTAATATCTTCCCTTTCTGTCTAGAATCCGGGTAGGAACCTAAGACAGGGAGGTTAATTGATCAGTGTGCTATTGGTTAGGTTTTAGTCTTGGGAGTGTTGTAATTCACGGATTGGTTGTAAAAGCACTTGTGCTGAGCCTTCGGCTGAGGTTGCCTGGGTTAGGTGGTAAAAGCCCTAGAGGCTGATCCTGTCTTTAAGGGTTACCTGGGTTAGGTAGTAAAAGCCATTGTGGCTTATCCTTTGGTGTTTTGAAGGTTGCCTGGTTGTAATTCACATTTCCCAAGCTAGTGAAGTAACTCCTCCTACTTGTTTAGTAAGAGGGAGTGAGAGGAAGTAGGATATTTGATCCAAACCTCTCGCTATATTAATTGCTTGTGTTCTTTATTTATTTACTGCATTTAACATTAACCTAAACTGTTTTTCAAATTAACCAGAACTGAAATTTTTATAAAAGTAGCCATATTTGAAAAACTGAGCATATTTTCCATTAACCAAAGTTTCAGTAGTCTAAATTTTTAAAAGCCAATATTTTTGTAGATTAACCAATTCAACCCTCCTTCTTGGTTCTTTCATGTGTGAATAAGCAATCCCACATCAAACTCAGCCAGAGAGGATTGCAAGATTGGTGGGTAGGACATTACCAAAGGACCCTAGCCAAATTCTTGGATGGCTCTGTTCTTTCTTTGGTTTAACTGAATTAAAGTTGCAAATGGGATTTAAGTGGGGACTCATAATGCAATTTTTGTCCTTATATAAATAAGACAATTCCATGATATAAGGTTAAGGATTACATTATTGAATTTCAATAAAAACCAAACTCACAATACATTAAGGAGCTTATTCTTGTCCTATTGTGCCCAGGAATCTTCTAAATTTATAATTAAAGTAATGAAATAGTTGAAAAAAACATGATGGACCAGAAGTCCCACATATTTAAATACATAACCAGAACTCACCGCCCTTCCATCCATTCATGATAAAGACACAGAACACCCTATAGAGCATAAGATGAACAAGACCGAAAACCATTTCCATTAACCCAAGGACGAGAAAATGATAAAAGAGTGAAAATCAACAAACCCCTAACTAACAAGCCACAATCCCACAAACCCACATAACACAAAACCAACGAGCAAGACCGAAACCATTTTTCCCGAAATAAAAACTACGAAGTGTCGATTTCAGCATAGACCGAACCATCACTACAAGAAAAAACAGGATTAGCTAGGGAAAAATCCGTAGCTAATTAGCTAGGGATTAGCTACGAATTTTTCCCTAGCTAATATTTGGACGCTAATTGCTAGGGATTTTTTTTGTAGCTAATCCTTAGCTAAATTCCCTAGCTAAGCCGTAGCTATTCCCTAGCTAAATTCCCTAGCTAATCCGTAGCAATTCCCTGGCTAATTTGCCCCCTCCAAAAATTGTCGCCGGCGACCTCTTCCACCGGCCTCCAGCGACCCCCTCCAACGACAGCTGCCGGCGACCCCTTCCGACGACGGCCTCTGGCGACCCCCTCCGACGACGGCCACCGGCGACCTCCTCCAATGCCGGCCGGCGGCCCCCTTCGGCGACCGCTTTATATTTTTGAAAAGTGGTCCTAGGAGGACTCAAAGACAGAACATCATGGATGGTAACATTTAGACCAACCACTAAGCTATTTATCACTTTTTGATTTATTAATGTAAAACATTTTATATATACACATATAATAAATTAGCTAGGGATTTTTCCCTAGCTAATCCGTAGCTAATTAGCTAGGGATTTTTCCCAAGCTAATTAGCTAGGGATTTCCCTAGCTAATTAGCTTGGGATTAGCTAGAGTTTTTTTTCCTAGCTAATTAGCTAGGGATTAGCTAGGAAAATCCATAGCAAATCCCTAACTAAATTTTCCCGCCTTTTCGCGCCAAAATTTTTTACCAAATTAGCTAGGGATTTTATCCCTAGCTAATTAGCTATGGATTAGCTAGGGAAATTTTCCCTAGCTAATTTCTGTAGCTAAATCAGCATTTTCTTGTAGTGAATTTCCATTAACCCAAGGACGAGAAATGCATAATGTAGATGTGTTCGAGCAACGTCAAATAGTAGTGGCCGAGTGTATGGGTGTGTCCGATTTGAGTAGACACTCTTCGATCGATCTAACTGAACGTCAACTATTGTTCCCGAAACATGAACTATGAAGTGTCGATTTCAGCATAGAAACAAAAACAAACTTCCATTAAAGATGTGAAAGGGCCAAAGTGTCGATTTTAGCATAAAATATATTGATTTTAGCAGAGAAAGTAAAAGAAACCCAAGTTTCATGGCTGAATGGGAAACGAAAAGTTACCTGAGAGAATGTCAAATGTTGATCTGTGGATTTGAGCTGAAACTTCCATTAGAGATGAGAAAGGGGCAAACTGTTTACCAAAACAAAGAAAAGGGGAAAGTGTCGCACGGCCAGGAGGGAAATGAAAAGAAAAATAAAGGACGTAAGTGCAGCGCCTAGTTAAAAAAATTGGGGTTTTATTGTGGTCTTCTAACATCGGTCAAGTTCTCTGTGCAGTAACAATGGTTATATATGAACCGTACGCAGTTAAGTTTTGGGTTTCTCTAAATTTAGGCATGGTTGTTATAACCATAACTAGATGACCGTGGTTAAAACCATGATTTTTGGGGGGATTACATTCCATTCCATTTAGGGATTTGAACATTCCCCTAAGTAATTTTTTTTGGCCAATGAACATTCGCCTAAGTATGAGAATAGGTGAAGTCATGGAAAGAATAAAACATGTACTAAATATGACTATGTCCAATCTTTTCTCGATTCCCTGGCACTTTCTTTTTTTGATTAGAAAAGAAAGCCACCAGGGCAAAACAAAAACACACTACCTACAACTAACCAATCTAGGCAAAGTAACACCAACCAAATCCCTACTCAACAAATCCTTACAACCATCAATAGGATTAACAAAAAAAATGACTCCCTACAGAACAACTATGAGCAAAGCCAGCCATCTAGTCAGCCACCATATTCGCTTCCCGATACACATGCTTCAATCTGATTCACCAATCCCTGCTACAGCACTTACGAATCCTCTCCACAATATTAAAGCAATAGTGCTCCTTCAAACACCCATTCAACACCAAATCAATATCAACTTTAGAATCAGCTTCAACAATAACCTTTCTAAAACCTTTCTCCCAAGCCAACTCCATACCTGACAAGATGCCCCAAATCTCAGCTTCAAGAGAACTACAACTACCAATATTCCTGGCCATACCCCAAAGCCAAGACCGCATAGCATCACGAAAAACTCTACCACAAGCAGCAAGCAAATTATCACCTTTACATGAACCATCAACATTCACTTTAGCCCAATCATCATTCGGACTTTGCCAAGCCACCAAAATTTCCTCCTTCTTCCCCACCTTATTACCAACATTAAGAGCACAGTTATTGCCACTTATCATAAACTCCTTCACTCTCACCCCCACTTCCCAGAATAACTCAGAAGCAAAAATAGAACCACCATCAAAGACAAGAGCATTCCTATGAAGCCAAATCCTCCTAGAACAAACCCCAAAACACAACTTCCAATCTAACCCATATCTACCCAAATTCTCCTTCAAATTAAACAGTAACCAGTCATGGAGATTGAGATTAAAAAACTCATCCCAATACTTAGGATCAACCAGCATATAGCAAAGATCCCTAACCTTGGAATAATATCTGACCGCATGAATAACAGTCTCAGAATGACACTTACACCTCGGACACATTAAATCATCAGTCCTCTTCCTTCTAAATCTAGCATAGTTAGTAAGAAGTCTATCCTTCCCCATCAACCACATAAAAGTTCTAACTTTTGGTGGCCCTTTCCAGCTCCAGATACTCCTCCAAAGAGGATCAACATCCAGCTCCACCTCACCCCTCTTAGCCAAATAAGCCGACTTAATAGAGAACTCCCCATTATTATTCCATCTCCACACAACAATATCCTCCCCATTATTATCATCCGGAGGACAAACAGCCACAATTTTATGGACAATATCTTCAGGAAGCCATTCATAAAGAAGCTCCAGATTCCAATCACCATCCCTACAAAACTCCTTCACACTACTCCTCAAAAAATACCCATCAACCTCCTTCAATGCATAGTTCTTAAGAGCAGAGAGATTCTGCACCCAAACATCCTCCCAAAACTTAACCTTTCTACCATCACCTACCTTCCACTTGATACCTTCTTCAACATTACCCCAAGCTTTACAAATACCATGCCAAATATTAGAACTATTCCCTCTCTTCTTGAATCTAGGAATAGTATCCAAACCGCAGTTATATTTCCCTCTCAAAACAGCAACCCATAAATCCTCTCTTTTTTTAACCAAACCCTAACCAACCTTCGTCATAAAGGCATTATTCATCTCCTTAATATTTCTCAACCCCAAACCACCAACCTTCTTGGGCTTACAAACATTCTCCCAATCAACCAGGTGAGGTCTATTCCTCTCTCTATTCGACCCCCAAAGAAACTTACGATTCAGCTTCTCCAAATCATTACAAGTACTATTCGGCAAATCACAAGCCTGCATGCAATACACCGGGGAAGCAGATAAAACAGCTTGAACAAGAGTGAGACGTCCCACTAAAGATAACTGTTTCGCCTTCCAAATAGATAACCTCTTTTGAACTTTTTCCACAATTAAATGGTAGGTTTTCTTGGACACCCTTTCATGATGTAAAGGAAATCCAAGATACTTACCAAGATCACAAGTAAAACAAATCCCAAGCACTCACTTATCTCCTTCGCCACATTATGATTAATATTCTTGTTGAAAAAAACTCTAGACTTTTTAGCACTCACCCTTTGGCCCGAACACGAACAAAAATTTCCAAGGCACCTCTTCATCACATTAGCTTGATGAATAGAAGCTTCCCCCAAAAGAACCATATAATCCGCAAAAAACAAATGAGTAAGCTTTGGACCACCCCTAGATAACACCACAGGCTTCCACACCTTCTCCACACTAGCATACTCAATCATATGGGCCAATCTTTCAACACATAACACAAACAGATACGGAGACAAAGGATCCCCTTGCTTAATCCCCTAGAAGCACCAAACTCTCTAGTGTGCTCTCCATTCCACAAAATCTGGAACCTACTAGATTTAACACACTCCATAATCAAACAAATTCAAGCCCCCATCCTTAAGAGTATCCTCCAAAAAGCCCCAACTCACTCTATCATAGGCCGCCTCAAGATCAATCTTGACAGCCATCATCCCCTTCTTCCCTTTCTTCCTCTTCGTAGAATCGATAACTTCCTGAGCAATAATCACATTATCCACCCCTTGTCTTCCCGCCACAAAACTACATTGATTAGGAGCAATAACCTTCATCATCACTCTCTTCATCCTAGTTGCAATAATCTTCGTGAAAATCTTGTAAATGACATTACATAAACTAATAGGTCTGAATTGCTTCATACAATCAGGCTTATCAGTCTTCGGGATCAACACTAAAAAAGTCTGATTAATAGTCCGAACCACCTCTGGATTATCAAAAACCCTTTTCACCAAATCACAAGTAGATTTGCTCACCTTCTCCCACTGACTTTGAAAGAATAAAGCTTGCAAACCATTCGGGCCAGGAGCCTTCAAAGATCCCATACTAAAAATAGCCGTCTTGATTTCTTCATCAGAAACCCTCCCATTAATCATCTCAAGATCCTCTTGGCTCAAACTAGGAAATTTGTTCTCCAAAGGAAACTCACTACCATTACTACCTTCATCTTTAAAGAGTGTTTCATAAAAATTAACAGCCATATCCATTAAACCCTTCTTGTAATTGTCGTTTTTGGCTCAGACAATTGTAATTTGCAATTAGGACCACATGGGGTCTTAACCATGGGGGACTTGTCCTTAGGTGATGCACCTAGGTGCCTACATACCCTTCGTAAGGGATCAAAGTCCACGTAGTTCATAATGGTGACGTCTATAGGAGCCGTTAGGCGAGGCGATTACCTGTATCGGGCCGTTTGCGGCTAAGACGTGTCTAAGGTACTCCGGGCGGGTGATCTGCTCTTCGGAGGTTGCATTAATGGGAGAGAGCTCGGGTCTCTGAGGGCTGTTGGAATCCCTGTAAGTGGTAGACTCCGGGATGGAGGTGAGCTTGCCAGTGGCTGGCCTAGATGGAGCCTACGACGGAGCTCGGGATGCGTGGAGGATTTGTGTGAGGTATCTGAGGGTGTTCAGGTTACCAAGAGTATGTCAGGGATCTTAGATTAGGTGTCGTAGTCCTTCGGGTTGCGTATATCTAGTCCCCCGGGTGAGGGTCTATTTATACTTGAGTGTGGGGAGGTCGTGCTCAACCCACAATCTCGTGGGGCATGGGTCGTCCCACGATGCTTAAGGAGTTCCCACGTCTGGTTAAGGGGACGTTCCGTGAAGTGACGTGGGCAGGGGCCACGTAACTGGTAGATGAGTGGTGCCACGTGTCGCTAGCGGGTGCTGTTGCTAGGCTTCTAGAAGCTTAGTGCCACGTGTCCCAAGGTGGAATATTCCGTAGTTACACTCCTCATCACTCACCCACTCGCCATCATCATTCTTTAACATATTAATTTTGTTCCTTCTTCTCCTCACAACCGTCAAAGCATGAAAAAATTTAGTATTCCTATCACCATAACTCAGCCAGTTCACCTAGACTTCTGGCACCATAAAATTTCCTCTTGTTCAAGTGCTTTCTCATAATCCTTCCAAATCTTCCACTGAAGATCCCTTAAACTCCTATCCTCCCTACTAGCAAGCTTCCTTTCAATTCCTTCCAATCTGCCCAAAAGCTCTCTCTTTCTCCTAAAAATATTCCCAAAAATCTCCTTATTACATTTTTGAACTTTCTCAACAAAATCTCTTGAAGCAACAGACCAATCATCATTCTGATTCCAAGCCTCCTCCATAAAACTATTAAAGGTCAAATGCCCATTTTGGTCCTCTATGTTTTACTCAAGTTTTAAATTGGTCCTCTATCTTTCAAAAGTTTTATATTGGTCCTTTATGTTTCCCAAACGTTTTATATTTGTCCTTCAGGTTTCATTAAAGTTCTATATTGGTCCTTTATGTTTCATTGAAGTTCTATATTAGTCCTTTATGTTTCATTGAAGTTTTATATTAGTCCTTTATGTTTCATTAGAGTTTCATATTGGTCCTCTCAGCATGATTTTATTATTGGCATAAACGACGTCGTTTGGTTATTTTTTGTGTGTCTAAGGCCACATCAGCTATCTGACAAACGTATGAGAGATTATGTGTCCACCTCGGCATGCCACGTCAGCAGTTAACTTAAGAAATTGACGGATTTGGATGAAACGACCAATTTAGAACTTCTGGGAAACATAAAGGACTAATTTAAAACTTTTGAAACATAAAGGACTAATTTGAAACTTGAGTGAAACATAGAGGACCAAAATGAACCTTTGACCAACTAATAAGTCTACTATATGTCAACCAGGAAGCCAAAAAGCGAAAAGGACGGTTCTTCTTTTTCCCGTCCTTACCATTATACATCTTCAAGAAAACTGGTCTGTGATCAGACTTTCTACAAAAAAGATGATAAACCGCTGCACTCTGAAAATTTTGACTCCACTCCAAATTAGCAAAAATTCTATGAATCCTCTCCTTCAATCCACCCCTCTCCCAAGTAAACTTGACCCCATTATATCCAAGGCCAATAAGATCGCAATCCTCAACCCAACTATTAAAACTCTCCATACTCTTCCAATTGAAACCCTTACCACCCACCTTCTCATCACTACTAAGATACGCATTAAAATCTCCACCAATCATCCACGAACCAACAATACCTCTACTAATACTTCTCAATTCCTCCCAGAGTTCCTCCCTCTTATAACAATCAGGACTAGCATAAACACAGGTACAAAAAAAATTCTTGATTAAGACCGAACTTGATCTTAATATGAACAAACTGATGATGATCCTTTATAACTTCCACACTCATCACCTCCTTCTTCCAAAGGACCCAGATGCCACCACTATAACCCACAGGATCTCTTTTAAAACACCCATCCATACCAATTTTTCTAATAGTCTCATCCGCCTCAACACCACTCCTCTTAGTCTCCAAGACAACCATCAAATCAACATCATTGACACTAATCAAATCCTTAATCAATAGAGGAAACGTCTTACTACCTATCCCTCTACTATTCCAAAACATGACGTTCATCATTAAACACCTTTATTATGCAGGCCCAAAGCCTGAGAACCTTCACCTTTGCCAGACACAACTTCATAAAACAACACATTTTCATGAACAGTAACACCTTTACTCTTACCTCTATCAGGTGGTTTATCCTTACTCCCACCACCTTTAGAGGTACTATTAATAAGGTTTGAAAGAACTTTAGAAACCATAGGATCCTTACTCCTCTTTCCCTCCTCCTCGTTTAATTCCTTCAAAGTCCTTCTGTTCCCACTACTAAACTTATAATCAGTCCCACTTCTGTTCCCACTATCCTTCTCTCCTCTCTTGGACACCTTATTCACCTTCGTCATCACCTTATCCCCACTGCTTCCTTTTTGTTTCACATGTTCCTTCCCAACATTCTCCTTCCCTAACCACCACCAGTGAAGCATGTTATTCCCTCCCTTATCCTGCTGCTGGTCATTTCCCACATACTCCAAAACACTATCAGACACCATAGTCTCTCCATCCACGGTCTCAGTAGCATGAGCCCTATCCAAACCTTCCTTCTGATCATGCTTCTCAACAACATGCTCCTCCTCAGTCTCCATCTCCTCCAAATTATCCTCAGACTCATCAAGCACATTAAATCTAGAACCATTCCCATAACTCTTTCTACTATCCACCTTACTATTTGTTATAGCCTCTCCTCTGTAATCCCTTTCATTCCCCTATCTACCTCTCTGAAAACGTCTACCCGGATTAACAGCACACATCCAAGGGCCATAATTGCCCTCTTCAACATTATCAACCCCAACGACCTTTTCACACCTATTCCCCATAGGTATCTCCCCTTCCTTCCCTTCATCCTCCTTACTCTTATTAGGACAAAGATCTTTATGATGACCGTAAGTCCCACAATTAAAAAAAATCAAATGCAATCCCTCATACTCCACTCTCCTAATTCTATTTCTTATTATGACCTTAGAAATCAATTTCAGGGACAAATCAATTCCAATACAAATTCTGGTAAACTTACCTCTCTCCGGAGTAAGCCCTTCTTCCGACGGTTCCAGCACATTGTTCAGCGTATGCACATCAATCTTCAACGTTCTCCCAAGTTTTTTGCCCAATCTCCACAAAAACGTCTTGTTATAATACTCAATAGGAAGCTCAAGCACTCTAACCCAAACTGCCAACCTCTTACAAGTCTCAAAATTAGGATCAAACTACGCTCTCCACCTGCGAACCATCAAATAATGCCCAGCCACCATCCACGGATCATTACTCAAAGCATAACAGTAATCCCCAACCTCAGCAAATTTAACCAGGAAATACTCTTTCCCAAGATCCAGCATAGTAATCTGCCCTTTAGGGCTCCACATTTTCAGCAAACAATTCGTAAGAAATTGAAATCCCACAGACCTCCCCAACAATTTCACAATGAGCGATTGACGCCAAGGCTTACACCACGCACTCCTTTCTAGGTTCGAAATCTCCACCGTAGGGCAATAAGGATCATCATCATGACTATCCCCTCTCACCTCATCCTCATCCATATCCTCCGAATCACTTTCAGAACCAATCACATCATCAAGGTACACACCTCCATTCCCATTGAATCTCATAAGAGAATCCCTATACGATCTCACCGCCCGCGCTATCTCATTCTCCTTCAACAAGATTTCAAGAATTTTCTCCCCATCAATTGGCGGAGCCTCTTCCAAAACCGACGGATTCAACACTCCCTCCATCTCCATCAGATCCTCATTCGAGGATTTAGCCCTCTTCACACTTCTCTCACGCTGATCTTCTTCCTCCTTCCCAGGTTCTCTCGCGTTCTCCGTCTCAGCCATATTTCACACTATTTTCCCAGATTTTGCTTTTTGGCTGATAAGTCTCTTTGCTGCCTGGCCTTGTGTTACACTATTTTCCCTGGCACTTTCTTAGTAACAAGTTATACAACACATTTGTATGGAACACTAAACACGTGCAATGTGCAAAGTGTGTACATTCAATTAGCTTTTGATAAAAATACATATCAAATTATTTGCTAAAAATACAATATATTCTGTATCATATATATATACTTTATTTCATTAAAACTCTAATTGAAAAATAAAAACTTTTTATTGCACGAATGACAAAGGAAAGAGAAAACATGGGCTTCTTATTAGCTAGCAACAACGGTTAATACTTATTACTTAATAGATTAAGGGCCGATTTGGATAAGCTAATAAAAAAGTATTTTTTAATGGAGCTTTTGAAAATAAAGCTTTAAGCAAAAGTAAAAGTTATTTCGTGTTTGGATGTCATAATTAAAAGTAGTTTGTAAAATAATAAATATTTGGATGTAAAATTAAAAAAGTACTTTTTATTAGTAAATTAAATTTAGATTTATGTCATAATTATTTGACACAAAATCATTAAAAAATTAAAAATTAAACACCTAACTAAATAATAAAAAATTTTAATGACGTCGTCTTAGTATTTAATTTATAATGGGGTCTCTTATTTCTTCCATTTGCCTAATGTCTTCTTGTATAGGCTCCTCCCATTCAACTTGAAATCTTTCTCTATCATCATTACAATTTTGTTTCATATCTTCAAACTCATTAATATTTCCAATGTCATGAAGAAGACTCAAATCATCATTTGTTCTTCTTATATAGTTGTGAAGCGCAAAACATGCCCATATAATAGCAAACTGAGTTTTGAGCTTAAAATTGGTCATGTTTTCCAATATCCTTCATCTAGCTTTGCAAACTCCAAAAGTTCTTTCAATAACACTTCTCAAACTTGAATGATAATAATTAAATACTTCATTTTGTGATCTAAAATTGGGAGCCAACCTAAATTGAGGAAGATGATACCTTGTATTTCTATATGGCCCTAAGAAACCTTTGAAGGTAGGGTATCCAGAATCAACAAAATAAAATTTACCTACAAATGGATAGGAATATGAGTTCCAACAATAGCAGGAACATGGATAGGAATATGAGTTTCATCAATAGCCCCTATGCAATCCTTTAAGTAAGGCCAATATCTCTCATCATTTTCAAGATAACTAGTAGCATCTCTAAACATAGGATCAGCAGGTCTAATAATGTCATTTCGTAATTTTCTAACAACTTTTAAAACACGATAAAATTGTTGATGAATCGTTTCTCCAGAATGTTGAAATCTTTCCTCCACATTCCTATACGTAGCTACATGACCAATCATGTATAAAAATAATGCCACCCCCTCGTCTCGACCAACATTTTTTATAGGTTTCAAATTATATTTCTGACTCAGGTTGTCACGACCCCAAATCGGGAGTACGTGACCGGCACGGGAATAGATTTTTACCTCTAAACCCGTAAGCCTTACCCTATAAACATAATTATAACTACCCTGCTATACAATCAATATATATATATATCATAATAGTGGCCAAACCTCACTGGTGGCCTAATTAACCTGCAATCCACGGTTCGCTCAATACCGCTTCAGCTCAGCACAGTGTATAGATATATATCAACACTCATAATTTAAATATTCATATCATATTGACCGTACGTCTCAATACGTACGATCTATCCTATTCACATGCAGCAAGCACACATAATATATATATCCATACCATATTGACCGTACGCCTCAATGCATACGATCTATCCTATTCACATGCAGCAGTTACATACTCATACATATATCCTAGTTTATCCCCAAACTGGACCCTATCTTTAAATACATGTGAAGCCGACAAGTCTAGAGTAGGTACATATCGAAAGCTGTAAATATATATACACAACCCTTACAACTTATAATATGTACAACCAAAAGAGTCAAAATAACAAAAGGTGTCCACCCACGCGAACTAGTGCGTAAAGGATGGTCTGATGTCCGTATCACTGTCCGGACTTCGATGCTTGCCCGATACCTGTATCATAAAAATTGAAGCAGAGGGAGTGAGTCAAACAGAATCAGTGAGAAGCTTCCCATCCTCGGCGTAGCGGCGGGTACCACTACAGCTGGGGAAAGGGAAACACCCACAATCACATGCGCATGAAAATCTAGTTTATCAAATGTTATATTACGATCAGGCAATATTAATATAACATAAAATCAAAGATAAACCTACTGATCATGTTCCTCTATCATGCTTCTCATAAACAAGCAATCACTTTTAACATATCATCTAAAAAGCATAAATCACTCCACTGGTCCATGTATCTCACAATGGACAATGACCTCAACAGCATGTCTTTTAATCTTTAACTGACCCTAGTGCCAGGCTAGGGCAATGGCCTCAATGGGCAATTTCTTTTAATCTTTAACTGACCCTAGTGTCAGGCTAGGGCAGTGACCTCAACGGGAAAATCTTCTAATCTTTAACTGACCCTAGTGCGAGGCTAGGGCAATGGCCTCAACGGGCAATTTCTTTTAATCTTTAACTGATCCTATTGCCAGGCTAGGGCAATGGCCTCAACAAGAAATTTCTTTTAATCTTTAACTGACCCTAGTACCAGGCTAGGGCAATGGCCTCAACGGGCAAATCTTATCTGACTTGTTTCTCTTCCCGAGCTTTCAGCTGGGATTCTGACTCTATGTACCCATTACTATCCTAAACTGACTTTACCTAGGTAGTGTGAACCTCCCTATGACTCACTAATTAATTTGTGAGATCTTTTTTTTATTCCTTATCTAATATCCAAACCCTTGATTAGATCATAACATAGCTCTAAGGCCTTTCCTAAGTTCTATTACCATAAAACGTTGACGTTTACAACAATTTTTTTACGATTTCTTTAATGAGTTTCTACTTAATAGGGTAAACCAAACCTTGGACTCAATCAACAACTTACCCCCTTGCTTGTACTGTTCGGCGTATCTCATGTCATCACTTGGATACCCTTCAATACCTCTTTGCCTGTAGTCAAACACACATATACAAATACTTTCATATATAACAGTTTAGGAACAACAATAGCATGTTAACCACTAAATAATTCGTACAAATAGGCAATTAGGAAAACCACATATCCACGTCCTCAATCAACCCTATAGGGCAAGGATGGGAAACCCCTCACCTGGACGGCTTCCTTGTGCTTGTCCTGGAGTAACTCCCGCTCCGGACGAGCCGTGGTTTCCTAACGAATGCATTCATGTGGTTAACATCTCAAACTATATGCAATTCATATGCATATGACATGCTCGTGCCTAAAAATGCATCTAGGCGTCGCCAAGAACCGAGTTCTTGGTCTTATCCGTCTTCCGTCTCTTCCATGAGAGTCTCAAGTGCTACACACTTGGTTTTGTATAATTATCGTTCACCTTGAATTGATTTCGGAGCCTTGGATTTGAGTTACTAAACCTCGATATGCTTCTAAATTGTCCTACTTAAGGTTTCCTAATAATTACGAAGGAATTAAATTGCCATTTTAAAATTTGGACTTTATTATTCCGCAAGTTTCCATCCTTGAGAAACAAGAAAGTACCTAAAATAATTCTTGATGCTTGATAGCATATTTAGAATTATTCTAGGATGTTTAAGATTGAAAAGAAGAGGTTTGGAGCCCTCAACATCACCCTTAAAGTGTATTTGGGCAATCCGAGCAGGGACCCGGCACGTTAATGTCAAGGTTCAACCTTAGTAACCTCGGGCCAGCTCTTCACGGGTCTTGTTCAGCTATTATTTCAACAATATAATTTCAATAATTCCAATCCAAGCCTATTTACTCAAATCAAATCTCAATCCTAATTATCAATAATTTCCCCAATTCTGGCCAAAAAAAAAGAATTTCAACCCCAAATCCTCCAAATTTGAATTCGGTCAAACCCGAGGATATAGTCACGGTTCTTACCCCAACTAAGTGTTCAAGAACACTTCCTAGGTCTCAATCAACCCTCGAAATAACTCAATCGAAGGTGAATCGAAGAAATCCCTAAAAATGGAGAAATTGAGGGTTTCGAATGAAATTAGGGTTATCAACCTATGATTCGATTGGTGGGAGGTGTAGGAGACGTCGTACCCGAGCTCCGGTGACTTTTTCCGGCGTCGGCTAGCTCTCCCCGGTCACTTTTCCGGCGAAACTCACCTCTCCTTCTTCTCCTTCCACGCCTCTTCTCCCTCTCTCTCTTCTTTCTCTCTTTCTTTCTTCTTCTTTCTTTCAATCCCGTGGCCTCCTGTCTCTCTATTTTCTTTCCTTTAATTTCTTTCCTCTTCTTATTCTTTTTCTCACGGCACCCCACTCCCCTTTTTAACATAATTAATTAAAATAATATATATATATATATATATATATATATATAATAATAATAATAATAATAATAATAATAATAAAATAATTAATTAATTAATTAATACATTAACTAAATAATTATTATTATTATATTAAAGAAGAGTTTCAAAACATATCCCCAATTTAATCCCTCCTCTTTCCAATTAAAATTTTTTTCTTTAATTTTATAATATATAAAAATAATAATATTAAATAAGTAAGGCTGAAAACTAAATTCCAATTTTATCCATTTTCCCTATTTAATTCAGGTTTCCAATTTCTTAGGTCCTGAATTAAATTCTAAAAATTATTTTCTACTTCCTTTCTTTCCCTTTTATTTTGTTTTGAACTTCGAAAAATTTCTCGGCTATTACACAAATTTTCTTTTCAAATGGCATTTTTGGAAGCCCAAGCACCATTTCTTTTGTATTTAATAATTTTAGGCCATAAAAATTGAAATGGCCATATCTCAAATGGCATAATATGGATTCATCCACATTTTCACATTTCATAGCATATTGCCCAAGTGGCATAATTAAAGGAAAAATTTTGTTAGGGGCCATTTTAACAGTAGTTATATGTTGCCCCTTATTTTTATCAAATATAATGCATTTATCATCATCAAAAATCAACTTTTAGCCTCTTTTAATTAATTGGCCAACACTCAATAAATTTTATGCAAGGCCCAGTACGTAAAAGACATCATGAATAAATTTTTGTTGGCCATTTCCAGTTTTTACGGCAATAATGCCTTTTCCATGCACCTCTTGAAATTTTCCATCACCAAGTGTAACTTGGGATTTTATAGTTTCATCTAATTTGACAAAGCAATTTTTATTGCTTGTCATGTGGTTAGAACAACCACTATCAAGATACCACACATCCCTTGATTCTTGATGAGTAGAAAATGCAGAATAAAATATTTGATCAAGGGATTGGTCTTTTTCTGTAAAATTAGCTTCCTCTTTCTGCCAGTACCAACAATCTTTTTCAAAGTGAGTGTGCCTTGTGCACCTCTTGCATTTGTATCGGCAGTCTTTTGTATCATGATTATTTTTCTTGCAAAGATTGCAATAGGAGTCACTTTTCTCTTTAGTGCTCCCTTAATTTTTATAATTCTTTCTCCCCCTTCCACAATAATTAAATGATCATCTATTTTGAGGATTTTGACCATGGTCATTTCTTTTATCTCCATTATTTTTAGATACATTTATTTTTGACTCAAAAGCTTGCTCTAGTGGTTTTTCACATTTTTGCATTCTCTCTTCATGTGCTCGAAGAGATCCTTCTAGTTCCACTAGAGTGAGCTTTGTCATATCCTTGGCTTCTTCAATAGTAGCCACCACATGATCAAATTTTGCAGGAAGGCTTCTTAAAATTTTTTGAACAATTTTCTTATCTTTTATCGTGTCCCCGTCGCTTCTAATTTGATTGACAATATTAGAGACATGAGAGAAGAATGCTTGAATTGATTCGCCTTCCTTCATTAATAAAGTTCCAAAATCTTTCCATAAAGATTGAAGTTTAATAGTAATTACCTTATCTGAGCCCTTGTATTGGCCTTTTAATATCTCCCAAGCCTCTTTTGCAGTTTTTGCATTCATGATTCTTGGGAAAATGGTATTACTTACTCCTTGTTGAATGAGTGATAATCCCTTGGCATCCTTCTGCATGCTTTGCTTGTACTCCTTCAGCCTTCCAGCAGCCTATGTTGATTGCTCTTCAGGAGTAGCTTGGAATGCTACTTCGATTGCTCCTCACAAGTCTTGTGAGATGAATATTGTTTTCATTTTGATGCTCCAGAATTCATAGCCTTCTCCATCAAATATTGGGATTAAGGTTTAGGTATAATTGGAGATTGTTGAGGCCATAGGAATTGATTGTTGAGACAAGTAACTATTATATTAGGGTGGCTAAATTAGATATAAGATTGGACCTGGCTCTGATGCCACTGATGGAATTAATTGATGGTAGAATGGGTATCTCGGCCAAGGATGGATTAAATAAATATATAGAAATATTGTAATTATAGGGAGAGATGTTGAAGTATGATGTGGGACGTGTAGGACACTTTACTGAATGTTTGCTTCTTTCACTCTCTAAACTTCACTTTACACACACACACACAACACATATATATCATTCATATGTCGGTTGATGGAGGGATTCAAATTTTTCTACATGCTTCTACATGGTTCTAAATGTCATTATTACATCTCCAATTTTAGCCTCCTGTCATAGTTGTGCCGCCGCCTTCATCAGAGATTTGATTTGAATTTCATATCTTTATGTGACTAGATTTTTCTAGATTATTAATTGTCATTTTTTTGTTCAGACAATTCTAAATCGGAAATTAGGACCGCAAGGGGTCGTATCCTTGGGGGACTTGTCCTTAGGTGATGACCTAGGTGCCTACGTACCCTTGTGTAGGGATCAAAGTCTATGTAGTTCAAAGAGTATTCATCCATAGGAGCTGTTAGACAGGAGCATTACCTGTAAGAGCCGTGTGCGGCTCAGACGTGTGTGGAATGCTCCAGGTGGGTGGGCCAACTGTTGGAGGTTTTCTTAGTGGAAGGAGAGAATAAGGGTCTCTCTGAGCTGCTTGGAGCCTCTGAACGGAGATAACCAGAGAGATAGATGGGCTCTAATCAGGTGTAGATGTAGAGGTAACAGCGTTTCGTACTTGGAGTATTCTGTCTTACTCATCATCTATATGTCGTTGTGTATTATCAGTTGTTTGTTCCATATCTCAAGTCCCCACAGTGAGGGTATTTATACTGAGAGTTGGGGGATCGTGGTCGACTCACGTTCTTGCTCGCCGTGGTCAGCCCACGTTGGCTGGGCGCGTCCCACGTCCCTAATATGAGAGTGTGTAGGGAGGACGTGGGTGCAGGCCACGTACAAGGCTGGCAAGTGGTGCCACGTGTTACTGGCTTGTGTACCTTCCCGTGTTCTAGAAGGCTAGTGCCACGGGTCCCAAGGTGGAATATTCTATAGTTACAATATATATATATATATATTTATTTATTTATATATATAACTTGACTCAAAATGTTAGGAAATTCAGCTCAAGAAGACAAGAAAACACAAGGAAAACAGGGCAAGTTTGGGTGACTTCGTTTTAATGCTAACCCAAAGAAATCATGGCAGAAAAACGCAAGGAAAATAGGGACTGAAACTAAGCAAGCTCAAGAAGAAATAAAACTCGGACCTTATGAGCAAAGTACTAAATGAAGCTTGAATGGAGAAGAATCGAGCGGCGGCACAACAGAATAGGAACGAGAGCAGGGTTTGGAAGATCAGAAAAGGAAGAAAAACGACGTTTATGTGCGTTTATTTGAGAAAGGAGCGAGCAGCGTTTCGAAAACGCGTATCGCGATAACTTGATCTTTTTCGTGTTTCTATCTCATCTACCGCCTTAGCTTTTTTATAAGAAGCCAAAAAAATGAGAGCTTCATAAAAAGGAGAAATGTGGCTTTTTCTAGTGCTTCTCCTTTTTTTTTGCAAGCCAATCCAAACACAATATTTTTATGTTAAAAGTACTTAAATTTAAAATAGAAGTACTTTAAAGAAAAAGGCCCATCCAAATGGGCACTAAGAGTAAATTACACTGCTATCTCGTGTCGGGATGCTCATCAAGCAAAGGCTCAGATGGCATCCTAGTACAATGTGCCTAAAGAGACAAAGGCCTCTGAGACCTACCTATCATATATTCACACTCAAGCAAGACAAGAAAAAGTGTGTGTGTGGGATTCATCAGGCAGTGCGCCCAGATGGCGTGAAAACTAGTGCTCCTATAGAAGCAAAGGCTCCTTGGTGGCACTAGGGTTACACATTTTGAGATTGAAAGTAATTTGAATAAAATAACATGAAGAAAAAGTGCAGAAAAGAGAGTAGAGCTTTTCTGCCTCTGAAAGGGAATGGGTCGCGACATATAATGAGATACGTCACGACCAAAGGCCTCTGGTCAGGGCCCGGGGTCAAGGAATATGTTGGGGGTCGCAACGTATAACATGATATGTCACGACCCACAGCCTCAGGTCAGGGTCACAAGGTCAGTGATGACATGGGTGTCGCAACATATAACAGGATACGTCTCGACCTATGCATCTTTTCTGAGCAAACAACAGGCAATCGGTGCTCAAACAAGCTTCTAGGTCGCGAACCCTACACCAGGGGGTCGCAACCCACTCACAAGAAAAAAAACAGAGAAGAAAAGTTTAAAAGTTTGTGGTTCTAGACCTCGGATCTAGGACGTGGAGGGGATCTTGTCAACCCTCGGAGTGGCTCAGGGCCTAGCTCCGGTCCTAATGGATCCAAAAGATTTAAGAAGAGTGGTGGTTGAAGATAAATGATGCAAGTTAAAAGTGTGGATAAGAGGGTAGGGGAAAAACCTTAGCAATCTCCTTGCAATCCGGCAGCCTTTAGGAGCTCAAAATCTCAGTCCAATCAACTGAGGCAAAGCCTCCTATTTATAGTGATCGCACCAGCTCTATTTTGGGAAACAAAATCTGGCCATTTATGTCACGTAGGTCGCGACCTAATAGTGAATGCACCGGCTCTATTCTGGGGAACAAAATTCGGCCATTTATGACGCGTAGCTCGCGACCTAATAGTGACCGCACCGGCTCTATTCTGGGAAACAAAATTCGACCATTTATGACGTGTAGGTCGCGACCTAAAAGTCAAGCGGGTCGCGACGTACCTGTGATTTGTTATCTGATTTGATTCGGTCATAAATGCAAAGGGGGCGCGACGTAGAGTTTCATACGTCGCGACGCCCTCTCAACTGCCGTTTGGGTGTCGCAACGTACAAACTTGTATGTCGCGACCAAGAAGCTTATATTTTTTCTCTCTTTCCCTTTCTTTCCTTTTCTTCTTTTTTTTCTTCTATCATTTCTTTTTATATTTCATTTCTTTTTATATTTTATTTTATTTATTATTATTATTATTGTTTATTTTCGCTCATATTTATTTTTTTCTTTCGCTTTTATCGCACTTTTGGTGACCGGACAAAATAGGGTGTCCACAATTGTCCAGGTTAAAAACTTTTTATCCTCCCTTTAATGTGAAAAGCCTTGGGGATTCGATAAACCAAATGGATTATTCGAAAAGTAAAAAATAAAGAAGGTGCAAAAGTACCAAAGTACAAGGGTACAATAATAAAGAAGGTGCAAAAGTACCAAAAAGGTTGAATATTTTTGCATAAGGAGTAAAGCCAAAAATGTGATAAAATGCCCATAAAATGCACTACTTATTGATATTCTTGAATATTCGCAAAACCCATGGAATATTGGATAGGTGTGTTTGATGTTTGTTGAGTGCTGCAGGCTTAACAAGAATCAATGGGAATATATACTCCAAGTATAGGAACCGAATCCAAAGCAAAAACTCCTAGCAAAGCCCAAAAAGAGAGCAAAACAAGAAAGGAGCGGAGCATTCCTCATGGCAAGCAATTTTACTCGCCACAACAAGCATGAAGAACTCGCTACAACGAGCAAAACAGCTCGCCACAGCGAGTACTGAGGCTGGCAAGGCTGATGACGTAGACAGCAACCTTATGAGCGAATTTAATAAGGATCGCAATCATCTAAGGAGTTGGAGATGCTTTTAAATTGGTTTAAATTGAAATATTAAATCCCATACAAATTAATAGTTATCTCCATCCTATTCCTACTCAAATTGGATGTCCCGGAGCAATATAAATAGGTGTCTCATAAGGTTGAAAAATATTCAGTGATTCCCACATATTAGTATAGTCTAGAGTGTAGAGAGAATATAAGTGGCTAACTTTTTCTTGGGTTTCCAAGAAGAATTAGTGTAGGCATGAGCCGATGACTCTTCATTTGGGTTTATTAATTTCATTATGCCTTTTGTATTTATCTTTTTCGTGTTTACAATTGTATTTTCTATGTTTCTTATGTCATTATCTTGCTACATTCTATCATGAACAAACGTGTACAACGATGCTAGATTCTTCATAACGAATTAGTAAAGACTTGATTTATATGGAAATGCACTTTGGTCTTGTGGTTTCTAGAATTCAATAGAATTCTATTCTTCAGGTTCTTGATTTCTTGTATCTCTTACTGCAATAATATTATATTAAATTGATTAACCGGTCGAGTATTAGTTTGTTTAATAATATCATAAAATCTTTTGATGCATGTTATTGATGTTCCCAGTCGGGGATAACATTCATAATTGTATAGGCTTCCGTAATACATGACTTCCATGAATAAGATAAATTTTGAATGAATTAATTATACCTGAATATTTTATGATTGGCTATGATTGCTGGTTCTATTATTCTTGGGATCCTGCTTCATATTATCTTTGACCCTTTAAACCATCGACTCCTTACTCATTCTGCGAATACCTGCTTGCTTGAGATACTAACCAATTGTAGGATTAATACGAAGATTCTGCGAGAGATTCGACCTATGGGTTGATCCTGCACTACTCTGAGGTTTTATTTGATCACAACCTGACAACCAGTTGGAATTTTGACTACGAAGAAATTCAGAGTTCTGGACGACGATCAAATTGGCGTCATTGCCGGAGAATCATTGATTGATCCTAAGGTTGGCTAATTATATCCAACAATTAGATACTCGCTTTTAATTTTCTTTCAATTTTATTTTTCTCTACTCTCCCTTTCTTTTACGTTTTCCTTATAAAAAAAATTTTACTTAACATTCTCCCTCCTTTCTTTTTAATATATATATATATAATGAAAACCTTTTTTTCTATACATGTTCTTTTTTAAAAAAAATAATAAATAATACTTTTTTTCTTTTTTTTCCATCCTTTTTTTTTCCTTAAAAAAATACTCGGGTCATCAAAAATTTTCTTTTCAAGTAATAATAAAAATCTATGGATAGATATTTTCACCCTATCCATGAATATGGGGGTGATTACTATCCCTATTAATATGAAAGAGTTTCAACCATGCACCAGCGAAGGTCTGAACATCTAATGGATAGTCTCAATGAAATTAAACAGTTATTTCTCAAAGGATTTGCGAATATATCCGTTAAATTCAAAGAGAACCGAGCTGAAGTGGATAGGCAAATGCCTTCTTGTTGGTAAAACGTGAATTCACGCTTCTCTAGTCTAAGCGAACAGCAAAAACAAATAGAAGAGAAGGAGGCTTGTCTTGAAATAGAAATCATGCAACTTTCCTATTCCATAAATGCCGCAAGTTTCATGAAAAACGTGGAAGATAAAGGTGTTACGTTTTCAATTGACTCGCCTCCTCCTGAGCGTAAAAAGAAAACCGTAAGGTTTAAACTTCAAGAACAGGAGGAGACCAAGGAAATTGAAAAAGCACCATGCGGCGAGACTACCATAGAAGGAAAGCTAGAGGCAAAGGAGGACCATTGTCCATCTTTGCTAGTCATTCCTTCATTCTAAAAGAAAATAGAACAACCTGAGACGCAAAAAGAAACACCCCTTGCCCCTTCCTTAGAAATTAATATTCTCTCTTTTACCCATAAGACAAATAATGTTTGTGATATAGGTATAGAGGATAGAAGCCCTAAAATTGAAACCATCTTGGATCAAGGTAAAGTAGATTTAGCAATAGGAATGTCCGAAGGGCAAGATAAACATAGGGAGGGGAATATTGAATGTTCCCTGAAAAGCAGGTTTCTCCTACTATTTCGAATATTGAAGGAGAACCTGCGCATTGGTAAGTCGAAGGGGAATACTAAAAGTTCCCTAAGTAGCAGGTTCCCCATAATTTATAGAATATTCAAAAAGAACCTGCGACTTGGAAAGGTAAAAGGGAACACTGAAAGTTCCCTGGAGCGAAGGTACCTACAACCGCTCTGACTTTTCAAAGAGAATATGAAATCGAATTGACTATCTGGCTGTTTCTTTCATCACTTTATCCTTAATTTTGGTAGCCCTTTAGGTAAGTGTGGGGGAGGAAACCTCTCAATAGTAGTAATTTTAAAATTTTGTTAGTTTTTTATTGAGTTTTTTTATTTCTTTTTATTATAACCCGAATGACTATGTATAATTGAATCATGAATGCTGTCTAACTAAAGGCTACTGATGGCCAATATTTTTGAATTATTATGAATATTTCTGCCTGCAGGTGTCAAACTCCTAAAACAAAATGAGAAGGTAAAGGAAAGGGGTGGACTAAATACCCCGATGAACATAGAATGCCTACTCCTAAAATGTAGGGGAAAACCATGAAACTATTTAATAATCATTCGGTAGTAGTTTTGGTTTTCTTGAATACATGCACAGGTAGCAATACATGAGTAAGCAGAGACAACATTTATTCTTTTTTAGTCATAAGTCTTTTTAGGGCAAGACAAGTGTTTCTTTCCCCAATTACCCAGTCAGCTATGCGTAACATATTAACGGTCAAATAAGTGTAGGGAGGGTGAAGAATTAACTTACCTAATAATTTTGTTTGAAAGTTCTGCAATTCGATAATTTTTTTTATTTGCATTTTTTCTCGAATCGATTTTATTTTATTGTTTTTGAAATTTTGCAAATTTTGGAATTTTAAAAACCCTATGACTGAGTCATCGCTACTTGACGCCGCAACATCTCTCTTTAAATTAATGCATATCTTTCTATCTGCTAAATTTGTCTAAGTACCCTTTCGTCTTAAAACTTCTTGTTCTTGAAGCATGCATTGAGGACAATGCTTGTTTGGGAGGGGGGGGGGGGAATCACTCTCTATAGAAATTTTAAGACTTCAGGGTCCTGTTAATTATTTCATTTCAGAATATGGGTGAATTTAAAACTTTTTCGAAATAAATAAATATATTAGGAATCAACCCTAGCAAGAAAATTTTTCAAAAATTAACTAATATGCTTTTCTTAAGATACTTTTCAAAAATCAATGAACCTCATTTAGACTTTCCAAACTGAACTTAGGAAATTTAGATCTAGAATGTTCTTGATTAAGTTAAGACTTTTAGGGCATTAACCCAACTAGAAAGTTTCTTATACCATGTAGGATATTCTTGTTTTCTTGAGCGAATTAACACATGCATGAGGAAGTTGGATGGATTATTGAAAGATCAATATGAGCGACCTAACCCTGTTAGAAGGATAAGCCCCAAACACTTATCTACACATATACATCTATTTCATGTTTTAACTGCTTAACTTGTTTTCTTTTAGAACTTGAAGTGAGTCTTAATTGAGGCTAACTAGCACACAAGAACCTGAGAAGATTGAGGCATTTGTCTCTTGTACCCAGTGCCCAAACACAAGTCTATATATATATATATATATATATATATATATATATATATATATATATATGCATATACATACCCCTATCACCCTGTTTTGAGGCTTACATAAGCAGATTCTCCTAGCATATTCTATTAATATTGATTGTTTAATTGTCTAGGTCAAAAACTTCTTATCCTCCCAGTAATGTGAAAAGCCTTGGGGATTCGATAAACCAAATAGTTTATTCGAGAAGTAAAAAAATGAAGAAGGAACAAAAGTACCAAAGTACAAGGGTAGAATAATAAAGAAGGTACAAAAGTACCAAAGTGCAATGGCACAAAAGTAAAACCCAAGGGCTTACATACGGTTAAAGGATGAGAAGAAAAACCTTAGTTTTCAAACTGTCAAGACTTAGTAATTATGCAAAAGAGGCTTCTACTCTTTCTTTCTTTAAATAGTGAAAAATATATAGCCTTCATCAGCAATGTTACAAGCCCAAAAGACCTCTTGACTAGGAAATTGTATGCATCAAACGGTGGAGATAGAGACCCTCTCCAAGGCTATGGTAAGAAACATGTAAGTATGTTATGAGTGAAATCTTACCCCAATATATTGGTGGGGGCAATGAGTGTATTGATAAATTGGTCCTAAATATTCCTGAAGAAATTCTCATGCAGGATTAATTTGCCGAAGTAATCCTAGGATCAAAATTTACTTGAGTACTTGTATGGTAGACTTTTATTTTTTATTGGGAGCACCAACCCTATAAGTTAGCTTGATCTTGAATGCTCTAGGTTTAGATCTTCTTTGTCCAAAAGTACAAAGGTTTAAATATGGGGGATTTGATCGCACCCAATATCAACGTAACTTTAGGATGTTAAATAGCACAAATTAAAGATAAATATATGTTATTTTGCACCAAAAAGATTGAATATTTTGACATAAGGAGTAAAGCCAAAAATGTGATAAAATACCCATAAAATGCACTATTTATTGATATTCTTGAATATCCGCAAAACCCATGGAATATTGGATATGTGCATTTGATGTTTGTTGAGTGCTGCAAGCTTAACAAGGATAAATGGGGAGATATACTCCAAGTATAGAAACTGGATCCCAAGCAAGAACTCGTAGCAAGGCCCACAAAGAGAGCAAAACAACAAAGGAACGGAGCATTCGTCACAGCAAGCAGTTTTACTCGCCACAGCAAGCATGAAGAACTCGCTGCATCGAGCAAAACAGCTCACCACAGAGAGTATAAAGGCTGGCAAAGCTGATGACATAGACAAAAACCTTATGAGCGAATTTAATAAGGATGCAAGTCATTTAAGGAGTTAGAGATACTTTTAAATTGATTTAAATTCAAATATTAAATGCCATACCACTTAATAGTTATCTCCATCCTATTCTACTCAAATTGGAGGTCTCGAAGCAATATAAATAAACGTCTCACAAGGTTGAAAAACATTAAGTGATTCTCACATATTAGTATAGTCTAGAGTGTAGAGAGAATATGAGCGGCTAAGTTCTTCTTGGGTTTCCAAGAAGAACTAGTGTAGGCATGAGCCGATGGCTCTCCATTATGGTTTATTAATTTCATTCTGCTTTTTGTATTTATCCTTTCCTAGTTTACGATTGTATTTGCTATGTTTCGTATGTCATTATCTTGCTACATTCAATCATAAACGAACGTGTACAAAGATGTTAGATTCTTCATAACGAATTAGTAAAAGACTTGATTTATATGGAAAATCACTTAGGTCTTATGGTTTCCGGAATTCAATACAATTCTATTCTTCGGGTTCTTGATTGCTTGTAACACTTATTGTCATAATATTTGATTAAATTGATTAACCCGGTTGGGCATTAGTTTGTTTAATAATATCATAAAATCTTTTGATGCATGTTATTGATGTTCCCGGTCAGGGAAAACATTCATAATTGGATAGGTTTCCGTAATACATGACTTCCATGAATAGGATAAATTTCTAATGAATTAATTATACCTGAATATTTTATGAATGACTATGATTGCTAGTTCTATTCTTCTTGGGATCCTGCTTCATATTATCTTTGACCCTTTAAACCATCGACTCCCTACTCATTCTGCGAATACCTGCTTGCTTGAGATACTAACCAATTGTAGGGTGTCGAACACCTTCCCCTCATCTCAAATGGACTCCCAAGCCTAATTATTTTTTTCGAAACCTACTTTTATTTAAAATTTGAATTCTTTTTCCTTTTTCAAGTTTTATGAAAAACTTGGTGGCGACTCCTCGATGTCTGCCCAAGTTGCAGACTTCACAATAGTCCATATAGAAATGATTTTATAGTTTAAATTCAATATTTTGTGATATGGAAGTTTAATATGACACATTGCTAAAAGCCTAAAACCATTTCTCTCGACCAACGTGGTGTGGCACAGATGATAAGGGGTCTATGTTCCGTTAACTATCGCCTCTCGGGTTCGATCCCTAGAGGGATGGGAATGGAGCATCATCTGTTGGGAGGGTCGCCCCCAGAAATGAGCTCGCAGTACCCGAGAGATTAGCCACCAGGCCCACTCTGGTGGATATTTGGTCGCCCCCAAAAACCATTTCTCTCAATTTTAGATTTAATTTGACCCCTAAAATCATTTTTATGTCCACTAGTTAAATTTAGATATATTATTTAATATAAAATTATGATGAATTCAATAAAAAATTGTAAAAAATAAAGGAGACTAAGTAATTATTTTAATTTTTATAAAAAACAAGAATTATATATACTGCTAATAATTTATTTGTTCTTTTTCTTAATTTTTATAAAAAAAATTGTTAATACAATAATAATTACATATTTTTTCCTAAATTTTATTTTCTAAAAATGATCATAACTGTTGTAACTCCATAATATTCCCTCTTATGGACACGTGGAACTGGCCTTCTAGAAGCTTAACCAGACCATGGATCAATGACACGTGGCACCACTCGATGGTCTCATACGTGGCCTTCACCCACGCTTCCCCACATACTCTCCCGCATTAGAGACGTGGGAGAAGCTCAAGGATCATGGGTCGAGCACTATGCACAAGAACGTAGGTCAACCACGTTCTTCCGTACATGAAATATAAATACCCCTCACTTGGGGGACTCAACTAAAGGAGAAGTGGTGGAAAACAACACCAAGCACAATCGACGAATAACAAAGCTCACTTGCTCTTACCCGAATTACTATTCAAAGACCCATGTTCTATCATGCTTTACATACGATATACCTCCATTAAGTGGCTCGCCTGTCCGAAGCAACACATACACATCCTAGCCGCACACGGCGATCACAGGTAACATTCCTGCCTAACAGCTCCTATGGACGTTCCCTCTTGGAACTACGTGAACTTTGATCCCTTAACAAGGGTACGTAGGCACCTAGGCCATCACCTAAGACAAGTCCCCCAAGGTTACGACCCCTTGCGGTCCTTAATTGCAACTATGAATTATCTGAACCAAAAATGACAGTTACATTGGCGCCCACCGCGGTCCTTCTCAAACCACAATGCCTTGCGCATTCTACCGCTAAACGGAAATATATTTTCGGGGAGTACGACTATACACTTAACACTCGGAAACCCATTTTTTTATTTTCTTAACAGGTAACTATCATGGCTGACTCAAATGCACCCATTGCCACGAGTGACGCAAGTGCTCCAAGACGCAGTACGCGAAACATACAAGGAACGACTAACACTAACACTACCACGGTAGATGCAGGAGTTTCAACCACAAATCAGCCGCAAAACACCACAACATCCCAGATGGTTAACGCGGAAAATGTTTCCCAAACACCAGCAACCAGGGACCAAGCATGCCGCCAACATCTTTACGGCAAGCCACACGTCCCATGTCCACTAGAAGCAGCTAAGGACCAATAAACCCAACGAGAATCACTCATGAAAGCGAAATAGCACAACTGGAAGCTAAAATAGCATGGACTCGTCAACGCGAACGAGAGATGTACGGAGAATCCCCTAGGCCATCACCACGCCGCCTCCACCACCAGTTATCCAACCAGGGCCAACAGTGGTCGCTGAACAAGCAATCTGTCAAACTGCAGACTACCTACGACCGCCTGTCCCAAACTACCCACTAGGATCTTACCTACATATGCCATGGGCAGTGCCTACAACCCATACGCTCCCTATGGCACATCCACGGTCTACCCATGCCAATATCACTAACCCAGATTCGACTTCCATGGGAGAAAGCAACACTCATTTACCCAGCAAGTCATGAATGAGCACGTCCTCATGGGCTTCAAGATGCCTCTCCACATAGAGCCCTATGGAGGAGAGACCGACCCATGGGACCACCTCAAGACCTTTAACTCGCCATGTCGATACTCGGTATGACAGATGGTCAACAATGCCGAGTCTTCTCGTCCACTTTGAAAGAAGCAGATCTAAGATGGTTTTCGCTACTGCCCACAAACTCAATCCACAGTTTCGAGCAGTTAGCTCATAAATTCCTCACTCATTTCGCCAGTAGAAAAGAATACCAGAAAAATAAAGACTCCTTCATAGGTTTCACCAAGAAGAAGAAGAAATGCTACAAGCCTTCCTAGCGCGGTTTGCCAAGCTCTTGCTCAAAGTCAGAGGCCTCCAAGATGCAGTCGCCATCTTCATTTTCAAACTAATGGACAGAGCAGAGTGGTTTATTCAAGAAGAAAACGTCCAGATCATGAAGGATAAGATGCAGAAATTCCTATTAAGTAGAGCTGATTTGGAGCAGTCAGAGAAGAAGAAAGAGAAAGGAACGACTGACAATCAAAGTCAAAAGAAAAAGAATAACAGAAAGCGCTCACCACCATGACCTCGTTCGCCCCCCGAGGGCGATTCACCAGTTATACACCCCTAAATAAATCTCACGTCGGAGTCCTGGAAGAAATCTATCACTCTAACATGCTCAGTTTCCCTCCTCAAATCAAGAGGCGAAAAATGGGGAAACCTGTGGACAAGTTCAAGCACTGCCAGTTCCACAAAGATTATGGCCATGAGACCAACGATTGCATACATCTCAAAGACCAGATCGAGGACTTGATACGAAAGGGGCAGCTAGGCAGATACATCAAGGATGAGGGTAGAGCAAGTGGAGAGTGATTAAAAGAAAATAGTGATCAAACACCCCCTCGCAGGGTCATTAACGTCATTGCAGGAGGATTACAGAGGGGGACTGCCTCACAACCTTAGAACAAGAAGAGGGTAGAATGCTCCACACTTGCCCTCGATTACGTCCCCAAAGGAGGAAAAACCCAAGGAAGATCCGATCACGTTCGACCTTTCAAACCTCCAAGGGCTAGTTCATGATGTCCCCGTGGTCATAACCATAGTCATAGCAAACCACGAGGTAAGGAAAGTCCTTCTAAACCAAGGATCCTCAGCGGACGTCCTCTACTTTGACACATTTAAGAAACTTGGTTTGAACGAGGTAAGCATGAGGCCATTCCCTGGCACACTCATTGGGTTCTCCAGAGCCCAAGTCCCTGCAAAGGGAGTCATATCAGTCCGCACATCTGTAGGCACTCTACCCAAGGTAGCAAGCCTTGACGTGGATTTCATCATCGTCTCGACACCTTCAGCATATAGTGTCATCCTAGGGCATCCGTCCCTAAACAAGCTCAAGGCTATTGTGTCCACGGCACCACTCACCATGAAAATCCCAACACCACACGGAGTCAGAGAAAACACGGCGGACCAGAAACTAGCGTGATCCTGCTACACAGCAAGCCTAACCAAGACCATCAAGGTCGCTCGCCCAGGGCCCCAAAGAACCTTGCCAAGAACCCCCAGAGGGAAAAGAGCCAAGAGAAAAACTTAAAGAATTTGTCCGCCCGGATAATACCTCCGCTTGAACTCTTTGTTGAACTTTGTGTTTCGCTCTCGAAACACTTCGATTAAGTATATGTAATACGTGTCTTTTTCATAATTTTGCAAGATAGGATTTACCATTCTTAGAACAAGCCCTTCAAGGGTCAGTAGGACTTCGAATGTAACCATTTTGTCTACTATCAATAGAAACTCCTTTTTTGAAAAAGACATGAGCCACACTAACTACAAACTAAGTTTGCAAAGTCAATTCGTAAAAAGCCCTTTTAAGGCAAAGGGGGACCAACTGCCCTCGAAGATTCTTGGAAAACTACTGAGATCACACAAAAGTTCCCCACGAGAGAAGGTGCCACTTGTCCAAGTAACATCTCAGGAACACAAAACAACCTCGCAAAGGTAGTTACTCCTCACGGAGTCCTAAACGAACGTTCGTACACCAACTATGCTAGCAGAACATAAAATCCATGCAAAACCATCTTGATCACACGGTACTTAATAATATCTTTTTACCCATAAGTGAAAAGAGAAAAATAATTCAAAGACAAAAGTCATTTCATTAATGTATCAAGTAAGACAATTACCTATTACACTTGGCATAAAAAAGACCCTACAAAATACAATCTACTCTTGGGCATCCCCAAGGTCAACATTAATCAGGGGCTCGCTGGGCTTCGGGTTGCCAACATTTCCCGACAACTCCCTTACCACGCTCTTAGCCATTATCTGAGAAGTAGATTCAATCTCTGGGACACATCCGATAGTCACAAAAAGAAGAAGATGACTTAAAGGACGCTCGGCCAGCCGACGAATATGAGCAATCCAGGGGAGTATTAGTTGCAAGTCGACCCCTGAGCTCTTCGTCAGAAAGCTCGAGGGAAGGATGTAGAGAGCTCACTCACTCAGAGGAAAACCTTTCCCCACGAAGACGCGTGAGTTGCTCGACCGCCAGCCGCATCCCGTGCATCGTTACTGCTAACATCTCCACTTGAAAATTAGTTGCGTCCCTAATCCTGCTCTCAGCATCTAGCCATTCCACCATATTCTCATTCGAGCGGACCTCGGTATTCCTCAAAGCCTCGGGAAGAGAATGTAGTTCCTGCAGACGCTTCTCCACATACTCCCGGAAAGCATCTAGCTCCTCGCGAGCCCTCTCCAAGTCCGACCGCAGAAGTTTGACCTCAGCAAACTAGCCAATTTCAGCCAAAAGGCGGGCAACCTCGTGAGTCAAAGACTTCAACTCATGACCCGTGCTCTCACACTCTCTCTGTCTTATCGCCAAGAGCTCGCACACCTCCTCGAGCTGTTGTTCCGAACATTCGAGAGCATTGTCCTTGGATTCAAGAATTGAAAGCAGCTTTTCTCGATCCGAGCAAATCCCATCCTACATGATGGAAAGAGTATTAGTTTGCAATTATTTTGCTAACATTTTACGCTCAAAAGCAAACAATTGAAATTTAAATACTTACCACTTGCGCCTGCCACATATTTCCAGCCTGGTGGAAGTCAGCAAAAGAATTGGCAGCACCTTCAAAAGCACGTAGGGTTAGGCCCATGGCACTTGTATCTCTTGTACCCTAGCGGCCCTCTCGGCCAAACTCACAAGAAAACTCCTGCCAAGGGTCACTAGGGCAAAAGGGGGCACCTCCCCCGGCGTACCCTCAGGCTCCAAAACAAAATTTTCTGGAGTCGCATCTCCATAAGCAATGGTAACCATTTGACTCACCACTACATTCCCTCCAGCAGCAAGGGCCCCAGCCTCCTTTTCAGTGGGAGCCTCAGCCCTCCTTTCAGCAGCAACATCGGTCTGGTCAATCACCCCCTCCACTCTAGCTCTCTTGCTCGCCGGTTCCTCAACATTCCCAACAGAACTTGAGACTACGGGCTCAGTAGAATGAGAAGAAGGAGAGCTAGGCAAAACCACCCTCAATGCAAAATGATGGGTTGACTCTGGAAGAGTACCCTCCACCGAAGCAACAACACTAGCAGTCACCGGAGCAGCCTTCAGCTGTCCTTTCAAAGACGGAGGAACATGGGAAGGAGGCCGGGAGTCTGATCCAACATGCTTCTTGGATCCTCCCTCTCTCTCTATTTCGGATTCCCTCCTTCTTTCCTCATTTCTTTCCCTTGGAGATCCTCTTTTCTCCGGAGACGATCCCTGGTGGTTTTGCCAGGGGAAGGAGAAACCTGCCTTCTCTTTGTTCTTCTACCTCCCTCGAATGCTCCAATGCAGACTTCGATAACCTTATCTCGGCCGGGAGAAAAATCCTTGCTCGATCTTTTTCCCTTACTTTGGCTATTATCTCTCTGGCTATTGTCTCGAGCACGACTCAGAGGAGGAGGAGAAATGCCTTCCAAATCATTGAAATCGAAGGGACACAATCCTGAAAATCAGAAAACCTTGAAATCAAAGAAAGAAGAAAGCACAATGTAGAAAATGAAGAACCAGGAGAGGGAAACAAACACTCACTTTCATTTTTGATGGCCATGGCGAAACTTTACCAGTAGAACGGAAAAAAATCCAAAAAAAACCTTGCAAACAAGGAAAGCTCTCGAAAATGGAGGATTTGAATCAAGGAAGTCGAAGGAACGCGGCAAGGGAGAACAACTTAGATTCAAAGCCTTAAAGTTGCATCAGGAAAAGACCCAAGTACCCCCCCGGAAGCCTGAAAGTCTTCCAAAAGACCCAAAGGGCATTTGCGAGAAATCCAAAGCTGAGGCTAATGATGGTGTCCCTTGGAAACACGCAAAAAATAAATAAAAGAAAAGCGGCTTCGCAGAAGATTGCGAGACAACTGAACCGACAATAGCCGTCCAGATCCTAACACGTGGAATCCTTGGCAACCCACTCCTTCGAAGTAATCTCCAGAGAAACTCATGTTCTCTCGAATGCACGTTCGACCGCCCTCATTCCTCTGATTAGCGGTCAATCTCACTCTACAAACAACTCATGGCGGGCGACCTTGCCCCCAATACTTTGCAAAAAGATAAGTTAAGTCCACGAGCGCCCAACACCCTTAGACTTGGGGGACTTATGTAACCCCATAATATTCCCTCCTATGGACACGTGGCACTAGCCTTCTAGAAGCTTAACCAGACCACGGATAAATGACACGTGGCACCACTCGATGGTCTGATACGTGGCCTTCACCCATGCTTCCCCACATACTCTCTCGCATTAGAGACGTGAGAGAAGCTCAAGGATCATGGGTCGAGCACTATGCACAAGAACGTGGGTCGACCACGTTCTTTCCTACATCAAGTATAAATACCCCTCACTTGGGGGACTCATCAACTAAAGGAGAAGTGGTGGGAAACAACACCAAGCACAATTGACATATAATAGAGCTCACTTGCTCTTACCCGAATTACTATTTAGAGACCGATGTTCTCTCATCCTTTAGATACGATATACCTCAATCAGGTGGCTCGCCTGCCCAAAGCAACACATACACGTCCTAGCCGCACACGGCGATCACAGGTAACATTCTTGCCTAACGGCTCCTATGGACGTTCCCTCTTCGAATTACGTGGACTTTGATCCCTTAATAAGGATACATAGGCACTTAGGTCATCACCTAAGGACAAGTCCCCCAATGTTACGACCCCTTGCGGTCCTTATTTGCAACTATGAATTGTCTGAACAAAAAATGACAGTTACTGTAAATATTAATAAACTAATTAAAGACAATAAGAAAAACAAAAAAGAAATAGTAAAACATTGCAAGGAAAATCTTTGCTGGGAAAATGGAAGCAAATTGGCACACCCACATTTTGTTTAGCCTCATTCATTAATAAGGGCAAATTGATCATAAAAGATATGTAGTATTTGAAGTTGAAAAATATTGACTTTTTAGACATATTTTTATTGCAAAATGGAGCTTTAAGTGAAAGTTTAATGACTTTCTATGAAATTACTTTTAAATATTAAGTAAAATTAAAGAACTGGAATACTAATTTAATAAAAAAATATTAATACGACTAAACACACCAAAGTTTTTTTAGTAACATTTTCTTTTTATATTAAACCTCTTATATTGCAAAAAAGTTAAACAATACTATGCAATAAGTTAGTTAAACCCTAACAATTGTTGAATTAAGTAAACAAAATGTAAGCTCAGATGATTCTATTTCTTCATGATGAAAAATCTCATCGTCCTTAGTGTTGCCAACAGAGTTGTTACTCTTATACCTCATGTATATCAGATATGAAGTAATTTTCAAAGTTGAAAGTGTCGTAGGCTAACATGATGAATGAGTGAAATTTTTTTAACATAGTCGATTCATAGATTTTAGATGTGATCATAACAAATCTTGAATCCAAAATCACCTAATTGTAAAAAGAATCACAAAGGAAAACAGATGCGCAGAATGAAATAAAACAAGTTCCACTTACTATATCATAATCGATCTAATAATGGGAGACTACACCCTCACAAGGGATGACTAAAATCCATAAGTAGATCTGAAAGAAAATCACCACCAAAATTGGGGGACTGAATATCTACCTTTTTAATGAAACGACGATAACAAAAGAAGAAGAAGAAAATAGGGATGGGTTGGCAACCCCTCCTGTTAGATCTATAAGAGGAAGCTGGTTGAAGAACGAACGCAGAGAAAAAAGAGAAAGCAGTTGCTAGGATTTTTAAAATATAATACACCAAATTTTTGTACAAATTAAAATGTTATTATAAAAAAAAAGGGAATGTTATACATCAATTCTTCATGCATGTACACATACCTAGCAAAAAAATAAGAGATATATAACTTCCGGACAAAAAATTTGAAATTTATTAATTCATAGAATGAAAGAAACAATTCATGAATTACACACAAATGATTTCAGTCACAAACTACACTACTAGAGTTAGCTGTCCATATTGGACAACCTACACATACACATGAAAATATCTTACAATATCACTATAACACTTCTTACTCCCATTAGATAGCCTTAAGCATCTAAATAAATGGGAAAAAAAAAACAAATTCATCTTAGCTACATTATTTTAGGTGCATTTGGAAAATAATTAAGGTATAGCTAGAGAGCTTAACTAACTTCTTGTCTAGCTAGTAATTAAATGTGTGGCATCACCAAATTTACGTAGCTCGAACAAGGGGTGAGTGAGGAATAGGTGAATGAGGAGACATCATGTGAGGTGACATAATTGTGTCATCAAACCTTCTTGAGGAAGAGAAGCTAAGCCTCAAATTGCTTTGCCAGCGCTTGACTTTCTTTGGTTTTTTCTCCGTTTCCCTGCCCACAAACGCTCTGATCCTCCTCAGAGCGATTTCCACGGTTTCGTCGTCGATGTTAGCGAAGCAAACCCTAAACCACCCCGGCTCGATGCAGTCGAAAGACGAGCCGGGAGACACGTTGAGCTTCACCTCATTGATAATGCTGCGCCATAGCATCATCTCTCCTTCAAACGTTTGATCCTTCAAGAGCTTCCTCAAGTCCATCCACACGAAGAGCCCCGCGTTGCTTGGCAAGCAAGTAATCCCCACTTTCTCAAGCCCCTTCGTGAAGAAACCGTGCCGCTTCGCCAACCTCCTCGAGCTCTCAGCCAGGAACTCCTCGACGAATTCCCCGTCATTGAGCATCGCGGCGAGCAAGTGCTGAGTTTGCGACGACACCAACCCGAAGCTCGACATTTTCCGGCCGCAGCTCACCACATTGTCGTTGTAGGAATAAACTATCCCTACTCTGAACCCGGGAAGGCCCAGGTCCTTAGACAAGCTATATATAACGTGGATGAGGTCAAGATTGCAGCACTCGAGTTCTTGTACGATTTCGGAGATGCTTACGAAGCTCGGAGAGCCGAACGCCGTGGCCGCGTAGATCTCATCGCAGACTAAATGGATATTCTTATCATTGATGAAGCTCACCAAGCTCTCTAGTGTCTCTCTGTGCAAGGTGGTGCCTAGAGGGTTTGATGGGTTTGTTATGATCAAACCCTTAATGTTGATGTTGTCTTCTTTGGCTTTCTTGTAAGCTTCTTCCAGTGCTTCTCTGGTTATGTTGAAGTTATTGGAGCTGTCACAGTGTACAGGAATGATTTGGATCCCAGTTCGCCAACACAAGTCACGAACAAATCTGCAATAGAATATTGCAATCTCTTAGGGTCAGAATTCATAAGTGTTTTTTGTTTTCTAAATAATGCACTTTTAAAAAAAAAAAATTTTGAGGTGTTTGGACATACTTTTTGTGGACTTATCAGATGTAGATGAGTTGTAAGAGAAAAAAAATTTTCTTAATTTTAAAGGAGAAGTTAAAATTTGAAATTTCTACTTCTGAGTTCTGACCAAAATCAAAAGTTAAAAATACTGCTGTGGTCATAGTAAGATTATCCTTCATTACTATTGTGGTCCATGCATTTCATTCAACGTGAGGCTAAATCTGATCAAGAGTATGTGTGTATTTGATATATTAAAATAATGGTATAGAGCAATTGACAAAATTTATCATTGTTTAATTTTTTATTTTAAAATTTAAGAAAATACAGATCTTACAATATAACAATTAAATAATAGTAAGGGACCTAGCATCTTCAAAGTATTTTTTTTTTTTTTGATAAGGCATCTTCAAAGTATTAGCTATATTATATTGTTGGTTGTTTGAACACATGGTGACCGTACAATAAAATTGTCAAGGTTAAACATTTCAACTTTCAAAGGTCAATGACAAGGGTCCAAAGAGCTGAATTATCAAGTGTCAAACTTGGTTTTGAATATATAACAAATTAGAAATTTCTCATGCATGCTTGTTGACTTCTTGAGGTCCCAGGTTTAAAGTTTTCTATATATCACTCTTGAATAGAAATTTACTTTTCGACCTAGTGTGATATTATATATATATATATATATATATATATATATATATATGCTATGGAGTGGCTCACTACTTATTTATTGTTAGATTTATCTAAAAATTTGTACTAATTTTTTTTTTAATTTAAAATAATATAAACTTCAAGATAAATTTAATAATTAAAAATTGACTAACTCACCATTTATAGGTATAATAATAGTGATATATATATATATATATATATATATATATATATATATATATATATATCACTATTATTATACCTATAAATGGTAGGATTGTATGGTTGATACCTACCCTTTCAATTCTTAATAAGTTACCCAAAAAAGGAAGCAAGTCATGTTCATACTTAGAAAAACATCATATTATAAAATTTTCTGATTGGTTTGAACTGTGAACACAAGCTTTCTTCACATTTAAAAACTACGTCCATTGGAACCACGTGACGAAGACTTCAATATAATATATATCACCTAAAGTCACACACGTTGGATCCAGGTAACACAGTCTCCAATATCAGCAAATTCTATAGTTTGTTTGGATGTTATTTAAAAAAAAAAAGTTAGAGGCAAAATACTATTTAGTCCCTGAATTGTTGGTCAAACTACTATTTAGTCCCCGAATTGTTCAAAAACACTATTTAGTCCCCGAATTGTTCACTCTGTCAACTATTTAGTCCCCGAGTTTGACAAAAATACTATTTAGTCCCCGAATTTATAATTATGTCAACTATTTAATCCCCAAACTTGACAAAAATACTATTTAATTACCAAATTTACAACTCTGCCAACTATAACGGGTAATAGTCAATAAACTAAATAGTTGACAGAGTTGCAAATTCGATGATTAAATAGTATTTTTGCCAAGTTTGAGGACTAAATAGTTGACATAGTTACAAATTCGGGGACTAAATAGTATTTTTGTCAAATTCGGGGACTAAATAGTTGACAGAGTGAACAATTCGGGGACTAAATAGTGTTTTTGAATAATTCGGGGACTAAATAGTAGTTTGACCAACAATTCAGGGACTAAATAGTATTTTGTCTCAAAAAGTTATTTTATAAATTTGATTTTGAGAATTTATACTAATATTAATTTCATGTATTTATATATATATTGTATTTATGAGAATTTTTTATTTCTTTATTTTTAAAAATTAGTATTTTAATACATCTTCTAATTGTTTTATATTTTTTAAATATTTCAAAAAGCATCTAATTAACTCTATCTGTTTTCATAAAATCCAAATTTCTATGTATATTAAGTTTGACTTTATGTCCCAAGTCCAAATAAAATAGGATTTCTGTAATCAATAATGTTTTAATGATATTGTTTAAGGATTCATTTCAACCAATAAAAGAGCTTAAAAAGTTATTCTTATCAACTTTTGTTTAAGACAATACATTTTCTTTTAATCACTTAGAGAAAACTTTAATTAGAATTCTAGAACACTTGTTAAATAAATCAATAAATTAATAAAATGATTATGTAGGTAATCAAGATAAATATAAAATTTTGTTAAAACTTTATAAGTGCTGATTCCAACCTAGAAAAGGATTTTGGTTGTTGTTAATAACTTTCAAAAAGCATGTCATGTTAGCTACGTACTCTTTATTAAAAAGTTATTAATATTTAAAAAAAAGACAAAATTAACTATTGCCACCTCTCTTTCCCTCTCCTTCTAACATTTCCTTGTCAAAACCATAAGTATAAAATAAAATAAGATGATTATGTTAGATATCCAACAATAAGTAAAAAATTTTGTTAAAATATTAGCCGACTCCAACCAAAAGAGGATTTTGCTTGTTGTTAATAACTTTCAAAAAGCACGTTAAGATATACCTTTTTGTCATGCTTGTATATATATATGTGTGTGTAGTTATAATCTCCACTTTTAATGCTTCAATGATGGGTGCGTAATATTGAACACATACATTGAATGAAACACAAAATAAAGTGAAAATATATGATGTAATTTGTTGCATCATGTGGCACAATTATTGTCATTAATGTGATTTAATTGTATTGCATGATACAACAAAATAGTAAGTGTCACAATCATATTTATTGAAATTGCATTGCATGATGTAAATATATAACAAGTTACATCATAAACTCACGAGGAGATAAAAGAGGGTACATACGCTGGATAGTAAGGCGAAGGAACCAGAAAAGCGTCTCCAGGATCAGCCAAACAGAACATGATGAGCTCATTTGCGCCCGTAGCTCCGCCACTCATCAATATACGGTCAGGATCAAATTTGACCCTACCACCTCTCGCTTTTGACATAAAATTCGCCACACCCTACAAATAATAATAATAATTATTATTATTATTATAATAAAAGAAGCTACATCACCAATTTTTCATCGGAATTAATAGTTTTCAATTTTATCCGACTTAATTAAAAAACAAAGATAAATAATAGTCAATGAAAAGTTCAAAATTAAATTAATTCAGTACAGTTCGCTTTTGTGCGACTCCTTTAAAATACACATTTTTGTTTTATTAGTAAAATAATAGGACTTTTACCGTTATATTAATAAATACTCATCGTGAATGAATTATGGACTAAATTGTTATTAATATTGACAAATAGCCTTATAATAAGGCTATTTGATGATGTTATTATATGTTAATAATAATAAATAATTTGGTCTTTAATTTATTCATGATAAGTCATTATTAATGTGAATCTCTATTGTTACTTCATAAATAAAATAAAAATGTGTATTTTAAAAGAATTGCATAAAAATTACATGAAAGAACTGCACTGAATAAGAGTTGATTGAGTTCTTTTGCCAATGCTTACATTTCTGAATTCTGGGAGTCCATGATAGTCCTGAAAGTTGGCAATATCTCTGAATTGGTTCACTCCTTCTGGAGTACAAATGGAGGCCTTGGGGTTGTTCCTTATCCATTCTTCAATCGAATCAACGCAGAGCTGGAGAAAAAAAAAATGAAATTGTAAGAAATGAGTCAATTTTTTTTAACAAACAGCTTCACCACACTCATATAGTGATTTGTGACTTCATGAAGTTCAAAAAACTATAACAAAATACTGTTTTGTCCTTGAAAAATTACATTTATTTCAATTTAATCTCTTAATTATAAAAATATATTAAATTTATCCATAAAAAAATTTTGTATTTCAATATTCTTCATGCATTTCATATTTGGACATTGATATGGAGAGGACAACCTCTTCCTTTCTCTCTCCTTTTCAAAGGAGAGAGAAAAAATATTTTAATATTTTAGTAATTTAAAAACTAAATTTGATATAAGTAAAACTTTTTAAAGACCATAACAAGAATTTACTCAAAAGTTAAAACGATAAATACCTGATTTTCTGCAAGACCCATCTGGATAACTCCATGGGGATTCTCTGTAGGGTGAAATGGATCCCTATCATATGCCTTCCACCCATCAAAATATGGAGAATTCTCTCCATGTTTGTCATTTGTAGCAATCTTGGACAGAAGCTGATGATGGCTCTCACTCCCAAAACCCATAATGTTTAGTTAGTAATTCAAATGTTCTTTTTGGAGAAGTTAATACAAATAAAAAAAAGGTCACACTCTATAGCTGAAGTAGAAATTAACAAACAATGGGGGTGTGTGTGTGTTGATGATCAATGAATGAATTGTGCTTGGAAAATGCAGAGAAGAGAAGGGTGTGAGGTGGGGAAGAGAGAAATTAAACATGGGAATTTATAGGCAGTATGAGTAAGACTTTTTGGATAGCATAATAGAGAAAAAAGGTTTAATCTGAAGGCAGAAAAAAGAAGCAAAAATGGATGAAAAGTCTGCTTCAAAATTTCAAACCTTAAGAAAACCGCAGTAAGAGGAATTCTTCTTCTTCTTCTATTTTTGCAAATTTAATTTTTGTGTGTATGTGTGTGTGTGTTAGTCAAATGAATCGAGCGCCATTGCTTGCGTGTGATACTATGATGTATGATCTCATGAGTTAATTACCACGTGTGGGCAAGTCCTTCATGTGTATGAGGCAAAACTAGATTTTCTTCCATTAAAGTGTCCCTAAGTTAGGTACATGTTCCTTTAATGAAGAGAACTAGTAAAACAAAAAATATTTAACAAATGGGAATTTCGTGCCCTCCAGAAGTTTCCTCAGAAGCTGCATACACATTCTTCTTTAAAACACTAAATAGAATTTTAGAACCTTTAACTAACCCAAAAAGATAGATAAGAGACGAAGTCCAAGACAATAAATTGAAAGGTAGAGTTTGATTGCAATTCTTAATCAACCATGTCGTAATCCTTATTTTTATACCATTGGACGTCAAGAATACCTTTATATATCTATATTTATATGGTTGTAGATCTTATTGTCAATAGTCTTTTAAAATAGTTATTTAATTAATTAAAAAATAAATAAAAATATGATCTGAAAAGATTATGAGAGAGAAAAAATAGGAGAATAATGGTAGTAGTAATTTTGTTTTTAAAAGATAATGATTGTGGTACTTATAAAAAAAAAATTTAATCTTTAATTATTATTTTATAATTAATAATAATTTATTTTATATTTTGTATTTTTTAATCTTTAATTCATGTGAATTCTCTAGTAAAATATATATTGTGTTGCCTACTACTAATTAATAAGGATTTACAGAAAATCTTTTCACAATAAAACATGCGTCTAACCATGAATTTCTACTGCGGAACCAAAAACTCCTTTGGGTTTCTTTAAATTAATTTGACTCAGACTCATTCACATTAGTGTCACAAGGGTCAATAGCTAGGTGAGAAGTCAGATTTTAAGTAAAGAATTCGATTGTGGAGAGTTTAATATTTTATTTTAAAAAAAAATTGAGTTCTAATATTATATGTATTTTAAAACTCATAATTAATATTTTATTTTTAATTATATGAATCTTGAAACCTATCAAAATTGAAGTTTCAAAACGTTTGAACATTTCATGTCATTTTGCTTGAATGAGAAAGGATTGATGAGTGGCACTAAGGTGATAAAATGAACATGAATCCAATATTGAGCAAGAAGATTAATTTTAAGATTTATCTGGTTGAAACTCAAGTGGCTTAGGAAACATACCCTCAAAAGATAGCTCATAAAAAGAAAGAACCAATCTCTTTAAGTATTCCATTGAGCATCTTATCTTATTAGGACTTTGTATATCTCTAATACTCTCCTTCAAGTCCAATTATTTTTTTTTAGTTGTAACTTGACTCATTTTTTTCATTATCCTAAGCTTGTGGTCTTTTGAGTTTATCAGAGTTCTCTTTTTTTTTTGGCGGCTTGTACTCTTTTTCATTGAACGTTAGAGGTCACTTTTTTTTTATCAGGATTTTTTTATTCACATTAGGCTGTGAAATCATTATACTGTAATATTATGTTGAAACTTAAGTAGCTTGGAGAACCTACCATCAAAAAATAACTCGTGTAACTGTCATTTTTGGCTCAGACAATTATAATATGAATTTAGGACCGCAAGGGGTCTTAACCTTGGGAGACTTGTCCTTAGGTGATGCACCTAGGTGCCTACGTACCCTTCTGGAGGAATCAAAGTCCACGTAGTTCGTCATGGTGACGTCTATCAGAGCCGTTAGGTAAGGTTGTTACCTGTATTGGGCCGTGTGCGGCTAAGACGTGTCTAAGGTACTCCGGGCGTGCGAGCCGCTCTGTGGGAGGTTGCCTTAGTGGGAGAGAGCTATGGTCTCTGAGGGCTGCTGGAAACCCTATAAACGGTGTGCTCCAAGGAGGAGGTGAGCCGGACGGAGGTTAGCCTAGATGGAAGGCCAACGGCGGGGCTCAAGGAGGTGAAAGTACTTGTGAGGTATATCTGAGGATGATGTGCGATAATCCTTCGAGTTGTAGGTAATTCTGTGGAGAGTTGATTGCTTGCTTAGTCCCCCGAGTGAGGGTCTATTTATACTTGTGTGGGGAGATCGTGCTCGACCCACGACCTCGTGGGACGTGGGTCGTCCCACGAGGCTCTGTGGAGATCCCACGTCTGGTTGAGGGGAAGCTCCGTGTAGTGACGTGGGCAAGGGTCACGTAATGGATGGATGAGTGGTGCCACGTGTCTCAACGGATGCTGGGACCGTGCTTCTAGAACGTCAGTGCCACGTGTCCCGAGGTAGAATATCCGAAGTTACAACTCGTAAGGAAAAAGAATCAAACTCATTAAATACTCTATTAAATATTTCATCCTATCAGATATTAAAATTTTATTTCTCTCCAATAAATCCAATCCAATTATCCAATCTTAACTCATAACCTCATTTCCCATTACATAGTAGTACACTCATATTGTCTCTCCAACACTCACCCTATGACAAGAGATAAAATAAATAAATAAAAAAGCTTACTAAATTTTTAAAAAGAATGAAAGAATTCAATTTCGAAATGAAATCCATACTAAACTTGGGTCATTGTACTAATCGCGCTAATTATATTAGAAACGTGTGTGTCGCCAATATATATATATATATATATATATATATATATGTCCTTTTCAAAATATACACTGAAAGAAGTAATAATGAGAGCAAATCTTCTAAAGTTGAAATTTTTTAAAGTTCTTGAAGTTGTCTCTTGCATGTTTTTTTAATTTTTAATTTTTTTATTTCTTAAACTTTGGGCCAATCAGAAATGAGTATTTAATCAACTTCAAAAACTTCATACAATTTTAACTTTAGAAGACAACTTTAAGAACTTCATACAATTTTAACTTTAAAAATTCAAACTCTGGTAATAATTTTTCAATCATGATACCTACTGAATTATGATTAAGAGCATTGATTAATTAACAAGCTTATATGTGTAATTAATTAGTGTCATAGAATTTTTTTTTTATGAATGAAAACATCTTTTTTTTTAATATTACCGCAACGAATAAAATTCTTCAGTGCATTTCTTCAATCATGTAATATCATTTGTTAATATTAATAAAAATTCATATTAATTAGGATCCACCTTGAATGATTAGAGATCAACTGATTGGAGGGATATACTGAAGTTCAATACTACCGTACTACTGAACATCTACTCTAAAAAACACGTGGAAAAAAAATAGTATTCTATAAAATAAGCTAATTACTTACTTGAGTTCAAAGCACTGTTTGAAAACCCGGACCGACCCAGCGGGTTGACCCGGAACCCGGTGACCCGGGCACCAAATCGGTCCGGGTGGTCCCTATGGACCGTTTTACAGTTGACCGGGAACGACCCGGATTGACCCGGGTTGACCCGGCGGGTTTTAGGCAAACCCAATGACCCGGTGACCCATGACCCGTTTTTTTTTTGTTTTGAAAAATATAGGATTGTTTGATAGTATTAATATTTTATTTTCTTAATCAACTAAATTGGCAAACTTTTGTATTGTTTAAAGTGTTAGAGTGATTTGAGTTACGACTTAATTGATGTGTTGATTTTTTATTTAAATTTCATTTTTGTGGAATCAAAAGTTAAATGTTTAAGACTTATTATGTGTTATTATTTTTATATTTTAGACATGTTATATTCAATTTCAGCTTTGAATTTCAATTATAATAACTATTTTGTGTTTTTCATAGAATCACAGTTATTTGGTTAATGTATGCATATGTATATATATTTTTAAATTTTTTTAAACTTTGACCGGGCTAACCGATTTTTTAGTGACCCAACGATTGAACCAGTGACCCGAACTCTTCACCGGGTTAATGACCGGTCCGAGTTTTTAAACATTGGCTCAAAGTACTCAATTTTCTGTAGTGGAGTTTGGTCTTCTATTGGGCTAAGTAAGCAAAAATAATAAAATAATGATAGGCTATTTCCTTGTCGTTGATGATGGATATTTGATTATATATATATATATATATATATATGATAGTGTCAATTAAAATACATGTGGATAGTTTCTTGGATAGACAGGTGGTGACCTAAAAAGACTTGAGACTTTTTGGACGGTATACCTGTACTCTGTAATACGAAAATAATAAGATTTTCTGTTTTTTGGCCGATCCGAAAATAGTAAGATTACCCGATCAATTTACACAAATATAGGTTACTGGATATGGTATTCTTACCGTTGTATTGCTAGAGATAGACAAGACGCTAGAGATAGACAAGACCTCGTGGGACGGCAACAAAACTGCCACCTTGTGTTCTATATGTTTAAGGGCTGGTCCACCACTCCTACCGTGTGAATTGGATTAATTTTTGGCCAAATTACTCTTTTGATCCTCAACGTTTGTACGAAATTTAATATTAGTCCTCAACGTTTCAAAAGGTTATTTTAGGTCCTCAACGTTTTTTTTTTGTCAAAATTGGTCTTCTAGCGTAACATCCGCCTGATTTTGCCATTGAATGCTGACGTGGAAGACTTATGTGGTACATCCTCTCTCCTACATGTCATATTTAAATGACATGGCATCCTCTCTCACTCCAACTCAGCAAAAGGACGCCGTTTTGATTCGAAACAGAACATTTAAATGAATCAAAACCGAGTCATTTTGCTGAGTTAGAGTGAGAGAGATCAAAACGGCGTCATTTTGCTGAGTTGAAGTGAGAGAGGATGCCATGTCATTTAAATATTACATAAGTCTTCCACGTCAGCATTAATGGCAAAACCATACGGATGTTACGCTAGAAGACCAATTTTGACCCAAAACAAACGTTGAGGACCTAAAATAACCTTTAAAAACGTTGAGGACCAAAAGAGTAATTTAGCCTTAATTTTTTATCCTTAAAAATTTTACTTGTCTCGATGGATAATTAGTTCTTGAATTACGAAAAGATTAAATTTAATCTTTAAATTATATCTTATATGCAATTTTGTTTCTCTTGAAAAAGTAAAAAAAAAAAAATGAAATTTAGGACAAAATTATGACACAATTTACTTTTTTTTTAAGATAAAAGTATTCACCGTCGAACAAAATGATTTTTAATCTCCTTGTTGAATTGTAGGCACTTCAAAGGATAGAACATAATATATTTTTTTAGGATTAATAAATTTAATATTTTATGATTCAAGGACTAAATTGAAACAAGCAGTAAGTAATCTTTTCATAGACCAAATAAATCATTTCCTATAATTTTTTGTATTTCTTTAAAAATAGTTTTACTTTTACTCACTAGATAAAAATAAGAGTTTACCCTTGATTTAGCTTAAAATTAGTTTGCTCAGAGTATAATATTTAACCCAGTAGGGGAGCTAAGAATTTTTTTTAGAGGCCGAGATAAATAAATTATAATATATGATAATTTTTTTAAAAAATGATTATTTATTTTATAAAATGAATATATATATATATATATATATAATAATAATAGTATATTATATTAAAATTAAATAAATTAATAGAGCTCCTAAAGCGTGCATCATTATTTTTATTTATGTAATGTTATATAAATTCAATTAAATAAATTAACGGCACTCGTAGGGCACGCACTATTGTTTTAATTTATATAATGTTACATAAATTATTCAATATTTATCATAGTATTATTTTAAAGTAGAATGCGTTAATTTATAAATTAATTACAAATGGTAAATTGAACAAAAATAAATTTGATTGACAATTTGTTAATAATGATAAATAAAAGTAATTTGTCATATTTAAAAAATTATATATAAGTTGAAATAACACTTGAACGTTGAAATTACACTTCAGTACTATCTATTCTTTTATTTTTTTATGGAATCTATTCATTTATTGTAAAGACTAAAATTTAAAAATTTATCTCTTAACTTTTTATGTTTTCAATATAGAATAGCTTCAAAGTCTATCATATCTTCAAATATAGTAGAGCTTGATTTTTTATTTTTGTGTTTCTTTATTTTTTTTTCTATAAAGGGGCCATAATTTTTTATCCAAGGGGGCCAATAAATTTTTTTTACCATGTACTACATGTATATTAATATCATCTTAGGGCGGTCATGGCACCCCGTAGCCCCCTTCTGCTTAGAGCCGTCAAAATGGGCTCAGCCCTATGAACTGACCCGTTAGGCACGATAAAATAATTAGGGCTGAATTAACAAATTTTTGGCCCGAATAAAAAATGAGTTGGTCGGGTCCGACCCTATAAAAGTAGGACCAAAGCAGACTAGGGTTAGCCCATTTTGTTTTTTTTAATAAATATATTTTTAAAATTTTTTATGATTATTGAAGATTACCAAGAATTATTTTAAATACAACTTTTTCTAATTAAAAATATATATAAACTGTACCGTACCACATATTTAATTTTATTATCAAGAGTATTGGCTCTTTTTGGGTACAGAAGTTATATATTTTTAATTACCCATTCTCATGGCATACCCATTCTCATCATGGTGCAGTTGTTTATGAAATATATTAGATCAAACTAGTTCCTATATTGGTATGTGGCTTTTTGGCTTGTTTCTGTATGTATTTTCTTCGGTGTATGGCGCAATTGTATGTGTACCATTTATCAGCGGTGGCAAAATGGGTCGGTTGTGTGGGTTTGGGTTGAGTCAAATTTGGGTTGGATCAAAAATGGGTTGAGTCGTAAATATGTCAAATTTTAAAGGAAAAAACTAAGGTAAAGTTCATTAGGTACTTGCTATGAAGTTCTCCAATCAAAAATTGTATTTTTATTCTCTCTCTTCTTGGATTGGTTATGCAATTTTCTATCTTTTATATTCTCTCTCTATCATGATTGGTTATAAAAAATTTTTTGTCACGTGTCTAATTTTTATTGGAGAACTTCATAGCAAGCACCTAATGAACTTTACCTTAGTTTAGTCCAATTTTAAATGGGTTATAATAGGTTATGACTCATTAATTATGGGTCAAAACCATCAACCCATAAATTTTTTTTGTTATTTTATTTAATTTATTTTAATTTATTTGATCTATCAATCATTTTATTTTATGTATATTTATATTAATAAAGATAATAAAAATTAAATTTACCAAACAAAGAGTACAAAATTCAACACTGATACAATTTTCTATCAAACATAGAAAACAATAAAAATCAAATCCTATAATTACTTGTCAACAATTACTGATTTTTCTAGGGAATTTGACTCCAACATAGTTAGCATGAAAACAAACTAATCAAGTTAGCCATGGAATCGATAGTTAATCATGGACCATCACTTGGGTTGATAACAAGGGCGTAGCATATCTTTTAATGCTCGATCCTATAATATGAAGGGATGCAATCCTGAGGTTTCTTTCCCATGTGGTTGATGCAACTAATAGCATAGGCACATAGAATACTAGTGAGCATCCACTTGCGGCATCCACACTCTCTTCTTGATAGATCAACTGCAAACTTTGCAATCGGCCCCTTCACTTCATATTTCTTTTCCCTAGCCCATCTTGATAGCCACTTACCTGATTCTTGGAACTCCTTATCAAGCCTCTTTTGGATTTTAGGAAGCACAGCTTGTGATTGTAATTTTTCAGCATGTTTCCTATTCTTAGCCCATTTCTCCATCAAGTAAACTTTTATATCATCTAACATGGTCACAATGGGCTTCTCTCTAGCCTTTAAAATAACCGCATTGAAGGTCTCACACATGTTGTTTAGAAGTTGGTCACACTTAGGCCTTAGTCTGAATGCCGACTTTGTCCAAAACCTTTGTGGAATCTCCTTGTGATGTTGGTATGCAGATTCGTTCACGTTCTTAATCTCCATTATTGCCCTCTCCCATTCTTGTGGGTAAGTAGTCTTCAAGTGTAGACCAGGAAGTTTCTTTCTGAACTTGTATAAATGACGCACGCAGAATCTCTGATCAACTCCGGGGAGTAACTCATATAGTGCAGGAATCAAACCCTACAAAAAGAATAGTGACACCAACATTAGGGGCTAATTTGATAATATGACAGAAATTTTGAGGGTTATTTTGACAACTTGACAGAAACTTTAGAGGCTTATTTGACAGTGGCATAAACTTTAAGGTCTAATTTAACAATTTAATAGAATTGATATAAATTGTAAATCATAGTTTATGTAACGAACACAAACCATTTGTTGCTCAGATATAAAGGTATATGACTTGCTGCCACTCCAATATCTCCAATGAGCAATGACAAGAACCAACACCATTAATCCTTGGTTTCAGCTTCAACAACTGCAAATGCAATTGGCAACATTTGGTCATTCGGGTCTCTTCCTATAGCTGCCAACAATTGTCCCTAAATGGTGTCTTCACAAAACAACCATCCAGACCTATGATGGTCCTATATACCATGCTACTTTTCTTACACGCATCAAGACAAATATACAACCTTTCAAACTGACGAGGACCTAGTGTGCAATTTTTTGTAGTAGAAAGTCTTTGAACTTTGAGCTTCACATTGGAACATGGGTTTGATGTTTTGATCTCTTCACAAAAGTCATACAACCTTTGAAATTGCTTTGTAAATGACCCGTCGATATATTCACTTGCACCAATCCTAGCTCTACCTGCTTTGGATATGGAACAATTAACGGTGCACTTTTCTTGGGTCTTATAAATAATGTCCATCAATTTCATCTTTGGGTTGTCTTTCACCTTCTTCCTCAACCTCTTACTAGGCCATTTAGAGCTCACGAGTTTCACATCTTGTGTACTACTGCATTCATGATGATAAAAAATGCTCCTCAATTGCCAAGTATCTTCATTAGTCAACCTCTTTGCATAAGCTTCCCACGCATATTCCTCCCCCACACATTTCACTCTTACCCTTTTTCCTATTGGACTTTAGAAAGTATAGGTCAAGACCACGATCTACAGCATATATGTTAACGGCTTCGTTGAATTCTTCTTGCAAGATAAATAGAGTGGCCACATCCCATTTGTATTCATTCATATCTCTCAACAACTTGTGATGGGGATAGTACGAATTGTTAGGCAATTCATCCTCTTCCTCATCATTATCTATATTGTTTAAGGACTCACTTTCATATTCATCATCGCTTAGGCCTCGCAGCCCCGTACCCTTGTCATCTTCCTGAGGACTTGGTTGGTTCACTTGCCTTTTTCTCTTTTTGTTGCATTTCTTTTTTTTTTTCACCTTTTATCTTCCCATGATCTCTCTTCTTCTTGGTGGGTACTGTATCATCACCATGTTCTTCTACTGTTGCCTCGAGTTCTTGTTGTCACGACCCCCGTTTAGAGGACCGTGACCGGCACAGACACATGGAATACCCCTATGCCTTTAAGCCTTATCACCTGATTGACAGAATATCTATTATTGAAAATACATTCACATGCAGTATAATACCATGGCTACACCGAAATGGTGGCCTATCCTAGGCAAGCAAATCCACGGCCAGTGCCGCTTCAGGATATAGATATAGAAAATACACATAATATATATAACATGTGTACTGGCTACACATCCGAAGATGCTGCCTATCCTATTCACATGCAACAGATATATGTATGTATGTATATATATATATATATATATATATATATATATATATATATATTTTGAAAACAAGTTTTCCCTGTATCGCAAGATAACTAATCCTGATCTTTAAGGTGTGCGAAGCTGACAGTTCTAGATTTAGTAATACAATCTAATTGGGTACGTCTACCGTTTACTTTATGCTACAACGATAAAGTAAATTAAATTACAATTACAATTTATTCACCCACATGAACAAGTTGTGGGTCTTGGAAAGTTTTGCTCATCCCTCGTTCAACCGAGACTTCTTTCACCTGTACTTAACCTGTCTCTGTGTAGTAAAAATGAGGTGTGAGTCTTAACCACGCGATTCAGTGAGAACTCTCCCATCCCCGGCGCAAAGCGGGTACCATAGCACTGGGAATGGGAGTCATACACAACCACATGCAAAAACAACTGGTTACTGTTAATTAGCATACATTCTTGGTGATCACACAACAACAGATATTCCACCCAACCACTCACATGCATTTAACAGATATAAGCATGCAGCAGTTTATTCCACATCATCAATCAACAAGTAAACATGTAACATATAGTGCCGGCTTCTACTTACCGGTCTTCTCACGTTCAGCATGTTTGAATCAATCAAGACGTTGTGGTGACATAATCCTATACGTCACTACTACGCTGCACAATCAGCAATCATATGCAAACACAAACAATTTGTATATACACACAGATACTATAACACACATTTACTTAATCTCCCCCACTCTGGGGTATCTACTAGCCACTACGTGGCTTTTTTACTTCAAACCCGTGCACTCGGGTTACTGGCCACCACGTGGCAAAGCATACTTAACCCATTCACTTGGGTACTAGTCACCTCATGACAATTCTGTTAATCAAACAATACTTAACCCATTCACTTGGGTATTGGTCACCTCGTGACACTTCTGTTAATCAAACACAATCAACCTCTATCTATCAAGCAACTGATCCATAGCTGCCAAGTGGCACGTTCTGACACCTCACTGCGAGGCAATAGCTTGAGCCCACTCGTCCATTACCCAACCAGACCACATTGGCGGGCACGACACGATGTCTCGAAGCATGGCCGCTGACACACCCTGGGCCAACTCCACAAGATGATTTCTCTTTTCTAGGTTAGGCTCACGGTTCACCCGTAGGTTCCTCCCATGTCTCCTTACCTTAGTCTCACATATTAATAGGATTCTTTGTATCTTTCCCGAAGAATCAACAATTCCTCTCCTTAATATGGACAAGTATATTCAACAGGATATAACTCATATACCCGTCTAGATGCACTCTCTGAATCTCAAGCTATCGTCATAGCAATATAAATCCTTTCTGACCCTATTGCCAGGATGGGGCAATGACCATCATCATGGTGATTATAAAACTGAGGTCTCAAGTGCCATCTGATGTTGTTCTAGTTGATGTATCACATCGCTAGCATAATCAAATACTCATCATGCCTCCGGAGTGTACGAGTTGGATTTGTAACACACCAATCATAGCAAACAATTACACTCTACTCCTATGTCTTCCTATCCAAGTAACTTTCCACAATCTATTTTCTAGTTCTTTTATTCTCTTAGCATTCTATACCTCTAGCTAACACATATCAGACAAGCAGAGAATATACATACTCATGTAATCCACATAAGCATGCAACCCTAGGAGCAGAGATGGAAGAACCCTCACCTTGGCCAACCTTCCATGCAATCTTCTCCTGTAACTTTAGTCTCCTCGGAGTTCCTGTTGCACTTTACTGCGTGCCGTTGTTCCTATAAGAACATTTTCTTTATTAAGGTTATTACTTAGCCTAAGTTGTTATTTATCTCTCCATTACTCTCATATGCAGTCCATTGTTGCCACAGAGTCAAGCTCTTGGTCTTATTGGACTTCTCTATCCCAACTTATGCGTATCCTTCCTTGGACACTTGACTTACTCGCATATAACACTCTACTTGAGTGTTTCACATACTTGGATTTGAGTATTAGACCTCTATCTCAATTGTATTTACATCTAAGGAAGCTTATCTAGCTTGGTTGAAAGGAATCCTAACTTTAGGAAGGTGTAAGCATTTTGATGGAACTTGTGATCCTACTTGGGTTCTAAGAAATCTAGTTTCTAAACCTCAATATACCTCCAATTTATCCTACTTAAGGTTTCCTAAAGGTTGTGAAGGAATAAGATTGAAATTCACGAAGTTAGACTTAATTTGTTCCGCAAGTTTCCATTCTTGAGAAACAAGAAGGTACTTGGAGTGATTTAAATCCTCAAAAACATGTTTAGAAGTGTTCTAGGGTGTTTAAGATTGAAAAGAAGAGGTTTGGAGCCCTCAACATCACCCTTAAAGTATATTTGGGCAACCCGAGCAGGGACCCGATACGTTAACGTCAAGGTTCAACCTTAGTAACCTCGGGCCAGCTCTTCATAGGTCTTCTTCAGCTAATATTTCAACCATATAATTTTAATAATGTCAATCCAAGCCTATTTACTCAAATCCAAGCTCAATCCTAATTATCAACAATTTCCCCAAATTGAAAATAATTATAATTTCAACCCCAAATCCTTCCAAATTCGAATTTCGGCAAATCCGAGAACAAAATCTCGATTCCTACCCCAACTAAGTGTTCAATAACACTTTCTAGGTCTCAATCCACCCTTGAAACAACTCAATCAAAGGTGAATTGAAGAAATCCCTTAAAATGAAGAAATTGAGGGTTTAGAATGAAATTGGGGTTACCGACCTTGATTCGATTGGTGGGAGGTGTGGAAGATGTTGTAACCGAGCTTCGGTGACTTTTCCCGGCGTCGGCTAGCTCTTCTCCGGCGAGTTCCTGGCAGATTTCCGGTGAACTGTGGTCCTTCCCGTCTTCTTCTCCGTCCGACTCTGTCTTCCTCCCTATCTCTCGATTTTTCTTTCTCTCCCTCGTGCCTCTCTCTCTTTCTTCTCTTCTTCTTTCTTCTTTCTTCTTTCTTTTCCTTTCTATTTTCTCTTAAAGAAAATACATGGCACCCACCCCAATTAACTAAAAATAAAAAAATAAAAAATATAATTAAAATAAAATAAATAATTAATAAAATAGCTAATAATTAATTAAATAAATAAATTTAATTAAAAATAAATTAATTAATAATTAAATAAATAATAACTAATATGTATTTTTAATTTACTCCTTTTCCCTATTTAATTCAGGTTTCTAATTTCTTAGGTCCCGAATTAAATCCCAAAAATTATTTTCTACTTCTTTTCTTTCCCTTTTATTTTATTTTAAACCTCAAGAAAATTTTCGGGTATTACAATCCTTGAAAAAAAATTCCTTTCCGGTTTCTTTTAACTTTCATATTATTTTTTTCTATATTCTTTTTAAAGTTTTAAATTTCCTAACCCCGAAATAAATCATTCTTTGATCCTCAAAATTTTAAATAAATCATTCTTTAATCCTCAAAATTTTCTGGGGTATTACACTTGTACTGCTACATGAGGTTCTTCAAACAACCCACCGTCAAACAACCCATCTTCTTCTTCACTATCATTGAACCTTATATTCAATGCACTGTCCTTGCTCTCATATTGAATGTTGTCCTCATCAATCTATTAATAAGTTTAATGCAAAATGAACTAGTATAATACTATGATCAACAAATTATATCTTCATTTAATAAGTTTTAAGATATTCCTAATTGCCTAAACAAATTATAGTGAAAATGACTGTAATTTTTTTTCTTCACAACATACAAATAATCTAGCTACGTCATGCGCACAAATTTGTTAAAACATTGCAATATGAAATAAATACAAGTTAGCACTACTAAACAAGTCAAGAAAAATACAACCAAAAGTTAGAAATTTTTTACAACCATGTGACTTCAAATAGATAATAATACATAAGATAAAAAAAACTACTACATAAGATGATAAGAAAACTAATACATGGACTTCAAATAAAATAAGACAAGACCAAATAGAAATATAGTTAAATACCTAATTAAATGTACTAATTCTTGGTATTCTTGATTTGCTGTAATATAAGTTGAATATTGAAATAGGTGCGTTTAATGTTTGTTAAGTGTTGCAGGCCTAACAATGATCAATAGTTGAAAGCATTCCAAGTTTGGGACCAGAATATGACCTGGAGATAGTAGCTGGGCAAGATTAGAAATGCTAATATGCAGAGAAGCATAGCAGCTCGCCACAACGAGCATAATTGACTCGCCACAGCGAAGGAGACAATCATTTGCCACGGCGAGCACTGGCCAATTAGCCACAACGAAGAAGCCCTCCATTCGCCATTGCGAGCAAGATATCATTTTCCGCGGCGAGAACCTGATGACATGGAAAGTGATGCAAGCTATAACTTAATGGACGAATTAATCAAGGGTCCCAATCATCCAAAAATTCAAATAAGCATTCAAACGAATTCAAATTCAAAGTTTAAATTAGAAATAGTTTAAATACATTATCTTTGAATATTTTATTAAAATCCTAGTCTCATTAAGATTTATGAGAGCATCTATAAACAGAGGCTCCATTCAGTTGTAAACACATCTCAGTCTTCACAACTATACCTTGAGTTAAAGGCGATCTTGTGAGTCATGAGTGGCTAAGTCCCCTTGGATTTCCAAGAGAGGATTGATCTAGGCATGAGCTTATGAGCTCAACTAGGGATTCTCTTGTTTCTTTCTTGTGTATTTACCCTTTGATTAACATGAGTGTATTTACTTGATTCTGTATAGAACACCCTGCTAGCTTTACCCATGAATGAACATGTACATAGATGCTAGATTCCTCATGATATACTTAGTAGGATTATCTTTATGGAACTGTACTTGGGGAATCTAGGTTCCACGATCATGGCCTAGAGTCCAATATGATTATATTTATCCTTATATTTATGATTAGCACGCATCTCTTATCACGATAGTATTTATTTTAATTAATTATGTTCCCGTTTGGGAGTTAATTTATCTAAATAATATAATAAAATCTTAATAGTATATGTTATTGTGTTCCCATTCGGGGGAATAACATTATTTTCTAGATAAATGATCGTCACTTTAATTCAAATTACTCTGAATCGAGGTTCCAATTGGTCGTCATGGTTGTGATCAAATAAAAACCTCAGGTAGCACAAGGTATAACCCAAGGGTCGAATCTCTCACAAAATCTTCGTATTGAACCTACAATTGGTTAGTAACTAGAACCAGCAGGTATTCACATAATGAATAGGGATACGATGGGCATAAAATATATAGAATGAAACAGGTTCCCAAGAAGAATAGAACTTAGCAATAACAACCAATCAAAAGATATTTAGGTTTAATTAATTCATTCTTAAATTCATCCTATTCAAAATTGCTTTCTTTCTATTTATACATGTGCAGTTATACAAGAAAACTACTAAACGAATAATCATTAGTCATTTTCATGGTTCCCCCCCTCCACAGACACACACTTTAGGATCAAGCATTCTATGTTCAAGTGTAGAGGGTATTTAGTCGACCCCTTTCCTTTTACCTGTTTATCTCTGTTTTAGGGGTTGGACACCTGCATACAAAAATATTTATAGCAATTCAAAATATTGACCATCAGTAGCCTTCAGTTAGACAACATTCATCATTCAGTTATATATAGTCATTCAGGTTATGTTAAAAAAATAAAATAAAAAGAAACAAAAGACTCAATCTAACAAAATTTTAAAATTACTACGACTGGGAGGTTTCCTCCCTCACACTTATCTTAGAGGGCTACCAAAATTAACGATAAGGTGATGAAAGAAACAACCAGATGGTCAATCCGATTTTAGATTCTCTTTGAAAAGTTGGAGCAGTAATAGGTACCTACGCTCCAGGGAACATTCAGTATTCCCTTTTGAAATAACCAAGAATGGGGGTTGAATTGGTTATTGTTTAAAAATCAATAGTTTAAAAAATTTGGCTAATGAAAACCTTTGGTTGATAAAATCAGGTTAATCTTGGGAGAGGTCTTGGGGGCTTGTCAACCTCATTCCCCTTTTCAGAATCATTAGTAATTAAACATATTTAAAGCCATAAATAATTCAAATGCATACTTGCCTAAATAGTTTAATATTTGAATTAATTATATATTTCAAGATTGATTCCTTCCTTAAGTAGCTGGTCAACGAATCACATCTTTAATACAACAGTAACCAAACTTTCCCCTTTTCATACCTCAAGATTTCTTTGACTAACTGGGATAAACAAAATCGTATTTTTGTTGATGACACATTATCAAAACAATATGAATGTGATAGTGTGACACATGGTCCCAACATTCTGCCCCTTTTTGATAATGGCAAAAATGCGATTTTGATCAAGTAAGCAAGTGAAAGTTTGGTTACTGTTGTATTAAAGATGTGATTCGTTGACCATCTACTTAAGGAAGGAATCAATCTTGAAATATATAATTAATTCAAATATTAAACTATTTAGGCAAGTCTACAGTTGAATTATTTATGGCTTTAAATATGTTTCATTGAACATGCAAATGCAATTAATATTCTAATAGTTTCTAGTCTAGCTACTGGAGCAAAGGTTTCATCATAGTCAATACCTTCTTGTTGATTATAGCCTTGAGCTACTAACCTGCTTTGTTTCTTACAACGTTCCCTTCTTCACCAAGCTTGTTCTTGAATACCCATTTGGTTCTAATTACTGATTGCTCTTCTAGAGTGGGAACCAGATTCCAGACTTTGTTTCTTTCAAACTGATTTAGCTCCTCTTGCATTGCCACGATCCAACAATCATCAAGTAGAGCTTCATCAACCTTTTTAGGTTCAGTTTGAGACATGAACGCTGTATGATTCATACACATGAGGGCCATATTATTCATGTTAAGGATCATCGAGTTCTTCTTCCTTCTTGTGGATCTCCTATGATGAATTTCATTGGATAGGTTGAGGAATGTCTCCATTCTCTTCGCATTTTCCTCTATCCAAAGGTTGCTGGCTGGAAACGGGTGATACAGGAGTTTGCTCATTGTCATCATTCTCAGTGATGGATCTGTTTTATTCAAGCTCTTGTTCTTCCTGAGACTGTGATTCCTCAGTTGCATGGTTACTATTACTTGTTTCAAGATCTCCCTCTTCAACACTAATTCTTGCAAGAGCAGGGTTAGTTTCATCAAGTACAACATGCATGCTTTCTTCTACTATAAGTGTTTTCTTGTTATAAACTCTGTAGGCTTTACTATTTAGGGAGTACCCAACAAAAATTACTTCTTCAGACCTAGCGTCCAGTTTTCCTAGATTATCTTTGTTATTATAGATATAGCATTTACATCCGAAGGCTTTGAAGAATCCTATCCTTTCAATAACTTATAAGGAGTTTTTCCTAGTATTGACCTAATGGTGGTTCTGTTCAGAATGAAACATGCAGTACTGACTGCTTCTGCCCAAAGATTCTTAGGAAGATTGTTTTCACAGAGCATGGTTCTAGCCATATCAAGAAGTATCTATTTTTCCCATTAACAACACCATTTTGTTGTGGTGTTCTTGGTGCTGAGAAATTGTGGCTGATGCCTCTTTCTTTGCAAAAATTTTCGAAAAGATTGTTTTCAAATTCTTTCCCATGATCACTTTTAATGCTTGTGATAACTTCCTCTTTTTCATTTTGAACTTGATTACAAATGGTTTTAAAGTTTTCAAAGCAATCACTTTTTGAGGTTAGAAACAGGACCTAAGTAAACCTTGAAAAATCATATACTATTACCATGCCAAAGTACTTACCTCCCATACTTCTAGTTCTTAGAGGACCAAATAGGTCCATATGAATGAGTTGGAGAGGTCTCTCAGTTGAGACAAACTCGTTTGATTTGAAGGAGGATCTTGTCTGTTTTCCAAGCTGGGAAGCCTCACAGATGTGATCTTTTACAAATTTCAAGCTTGGAAGTCCATTGACCAGGTTTCCTTTAGAGAGCTTGGATAGACGTCTCATACTAGCATGACCTAGTCTTTTGTGCCAGAGCCAACTTTCATCAATAGTGGAGGCTAAACACTTAAGAGAAGCAAGGGGTGAGTCATCCAGAATATATACATTGTTATGTCGAACTCCTTCAATTAGAATATTATCACTATCTTTTTCATGAACCATGCATTTAGTGGATTGGAAGGTTACCTTATTACCTTTATCACAGAATTGACTAATGCTAATTAGGCTATGTTTTAATCCATCAACCATATAGACATTATCAATTGATAAAGAAGAATTTATCGACACCTTACCAAAACCTATGATCCTTCCTTTGTTGTAGTCTCCAAAGGTTACTGTTCCCATTCTTTTATGAGTCAGGGACAGGAAATTTAATTTGATGCAACACCTGTCATATGCCTGGAGCAACCTGAGTCCAAAATCCAGTGCTCCTTCTTCATTTTAGCATTGAGACAGACCTGTTTCAATGAGATTGATTTTAGGTACCTACTGTCTGTTGGGTCCTGAAGTGGTTAGTCAAATAGTTTGATGCATGAATTAACCCTTTTAGTATGCAGATTTTCTTAACTATGACTCTTTTGTTTTTGCATGTTCCTGCTTTATGTCCTCCTTGTTTGTAAATGTAACAGACTCTAGTATTTCTTGGTTTAGGTTCCTGCTTTGCGAAAAATTTCTTGTAAGGTTTTTTAAAGATTTCCTGTTGATAACCTAATCCTGTTTTATCAAAGCATCCTTTACCTTTTCCTAGAAGTTTGTTTAGGTTTTCTAGGATTGCGATCTTACTTTCTAACTCTTCTTTTTCTACTCTTATCAGGTTACCTGTTTCTTCTAGTTTATTAGTTTTATTAGTTATATCTTCTGAGATCCCTCCATTTCTTTTACCTTCTCGTTTAGCTTATCTCTTTCTTCTTTAAGCTCATCAAGTATACTTATTAGCTCCTTGTGAGTATTCTGTAGGTCATTATATTTTTTACGTGCTCTTGCATCCTCCATGATAATTTCTACAGCATCAGATAACTCTTCATAAGAAAAAGGTTTATTCGTTACCTCATCTTCTGAGTCGGAATCAGAATTAGCCATAAGACACATGTTGACAGCCTCTTCTCGATCATTGTCAGATTCAAAATCATTGTCACTCCAGGAGGAGTTTGCCACATCTTTCCTCTTTTCGCTTTTGCTGTTTAAAGGATAATTAGGTCTGATGTGACTAGGCTTTTTGCATTTGAAGCAGGTTACTTCCTCCTTGTGGTTACTCCTTTTAGAGGTTGACTCTTTTCTTCCTTCATCAAACCTTTTTCTATACATGTCGTACACCTTTTTTGCAAGAAGTGCTATATCATCATCATCAGAAGAGAGTTCTTCTTTAGTGAGCTTTAAGGCCACTGCTTTCTCTTTCTTGCGTTGATGACACAAAAAGCTACCTTCCTAAGCTATTAGGTTTCCTCTTAGCTCATCAAAGGACATTGTTTCTGCTTTGTCACTCTCAGATAGTGCAGCTACCTTTGCATGCCATGGCTTTGTTAGTGACCTGAGGATCTTTCTATTGACATCTTCTGTGTTTAGTTTAGTTTTCTTCCAAGAGCTGCAAGGCCATTAAGAACTTTGCCTATTCTTTCGAGGGCTTCCTCGATAAGCTCATCTTGCTCCATTCGGAAATCTTCATATTCCCTCATTAGTTTGTTAATTCGAGACTTCCTCACGCCTGAGGTTCCTTCATAGGTTAGCTCCATATTTTCCCATATTTCTTTGGCTGTCTCACATGCTGAGAGCTTGTTGTATTCATCTTCATTCACAAGGAAATTATCAACTAGAAAATCATTTGCAAGTAACACTAATGAAAAACTAAAGGATGTAATACACTGAAAGCTCCGTAATGGAGTTCACAGTGAGAGCACTCAGAACATGACATCAGACGGAGGAACACAAAACACATGATTTTCCTCCAATGAAATAAAAAATACTAATCTCAATGGTAAAGTCAACTAGATGCATATAATGGGACATGCTTTCATGTTATTTATACAGAGTTTTGAAACAATATGAACACTGCTTCCTCCTTTTCTCGGGGCATAAAAAAACTATAGGCTAAAACTTGTTCTAATTAATCTAGTCGAACATTATTGTAGTTGCCATCCTCAACTATTCTGAGCTACCTAAATTGGCAATTGATCTGATATATGAATGCCATTATGACGTGACCATCATCATCATAGAACCTTCACAAGTTGCCTGAATAGTTGCATTAAAAGTTGAAAATTCTTCTGTCCCTTGTATGGTGATTTAGCTTAAAGCAGTGAAGTTTTTGATGTCTCTTAGACATTTCTAGAAACAGATCTACTTCATTACTGCTGCTATATGGAAAAACATATGTCTATATATTCGTTGGACTCAACAGAGTAAGCAAAAACATAATTAATTTCATTAATACTTAATTTGAACATGCCATCAGTATTATATCCCTTTCCTACAAATAAACCATTCTTATAAACTATTACATGATCAGATTCTATTACAATCTTGAAGCCTTTGTTTGAAAGCAAACTAGCAAACACCAGATTCTTCCTCACTTCTAGAACATGATACACGTTCATGAAAGTCAACTTCTTTCCAGAAGTAAAATCAAGTTCCATGGTCCTTTTTCCAAGAACTTCAACAGTGAATTGATCTCCCATAAGAACCTTGTCTGGTTCAACAGTCTAAGTCTTGAATAGGCTCTTATTATTGCATATATGAACCGTTGCTCCAGAATCCAAAAACCACTCATGATTTTTTGTTGCAATAGTAGCCCTATTCAATTCTGTTATCACAGCTAGCATCTCTTGGACAGGACTTTCTATTAGATTTTCTTTCTCAGAATTTCCAGAATTCCCATAATTTTTAGTGTTGAAATTCTTTCCTCCTTTCTTAAATCTGCATCCATGAATGACATGGTCTTTCTTTCCACAGTGGAAACATATAAGATCTTTTTTCTTCTTGAAAGATCTTTTTGAAACGTTCAAATTTTTGTTGTTGCCATAAGGATTCTTCTTACTAATAAAATTAATAGTAGAGTTTGAAGAAAGAAAATGTGCTTCACAAGCATGAGTTTCGGTTTCAATTTGAAAATGAGTTCGAAATTGATCTAGAGTAAATTTTTTAGAAGAATGCAACATTTTCTTTCTATAGTCATTCCAAGAAGCAGATAATTTAGACAATATTGCACCAATTTGTAATGCATCAGGAATCATAACTTCAAGATCTCTTAATTTTGAAACCAGAACTTGTAGTTCATAAATCAGATCCATAATAGGTTTCGAATCTACCATCTTGAATTAAAAATGTTGCAATGCAAGAAACTTATCAATACCTTGTTTTTCATTCTGATATGTAGTTTGTAGGGCGTTCCACATCTATTTGGCAGTTTTCAGTGTAGAGTACAAATAATACAAACGATCTGTGAGAGTGTTCAAAATGACCCACAACAAAGAAACTCATCATCACATAAAATGAGATAAAATTCCCATAAATAGAACTATTTATTGATATTCTTGATTATCCGTAAAATATGTTGAATATTGGTTAGGTGCGTTTGATGTTTGTTAAGTGCTGTAGGCTTAACAGGGATCAATGGGAAGGTATACACCAAGTGCAAGAACCGGAACCTAAGGAAGAACTCGTAGCAAGCCCCTAGAAGAGATCAAGTCAATAGAAGAACGGAACATTCGCCATGGCAAGAAAAAAAAACTCGCCAGGGCGAGTCTTCCTTGCTCGCTGTAATAAATAAAAAGCTTCTCTTTTGCTTCGTTCAGAAGAGCAAGATTTTTTCTTTTTTTCAATAAAGAACACAGACATGAATCACCAGTTTTCTACCGGATCCAATTTTGTTTTCTACCTTGTTGGAATTGCTGTGTGAACTGGAAATACAAATTCAGCAGTGTATACTCAAATCACTCAATCATGAATCACCCATCACACACCCAGGAAAACTGGAAAAAGAGATTTTATGCTGTGGAAGAACATTCTTAGTTATCTAGAGTCATCACTCATCACTCATCACTCATCATTATCATGTAAACTAATTTTGGGTTAACAATTACAATTTCAATTTCACAGTGCCAATTGCCCATTAAGCTACACAAAAGGGTACAGAGTATGTATTGTAGCAACAAATAGCTATGCCACAGGAGCAAATCCCAAAATCCTCTTTTCAGAGCACATATATACCCAAAAGAGATTGTGGTAATGACACAGTACTCTGCAAGTTTATTGGCTTACTGTAAAATCTCTAGTCATCACTCATCGGTCATAGCACTCATATAATCTCTTAATATAACAGATAGATTGATAAGGGAAATTCATAGGAGAAACACAATCATGCTTTGATTTTATTAATTTTGAAGAACCTATAGCGAAAGACTTGACAGATTTCTAAAAATAAAAAAACCCTTCTTTAATTTAATGAGATGGGAACTTTGGAAGTAACCGCTGATTTGAGCCAAAGACCCAAGTTAGCTTTCCCTTAAAAAATAGAACAAAAAAAAAATTAATACCGTCATAAAGCATCAACTTCATTAATTGGATAGAGACCAAAGTAGTGAACAATTCGTTAGCTAGAAATCACATTACAAAATCACAATGGCAGGAAACTTGAAGAACAGAGAAATATCGTCCTTTTGAGTTTTGAAGAGACAAAGGGGTATGAGCAACTTGGAACTGAAGTTGTTCCCATTTTTGCCGCTGGAAAGCGTCTTTTCTGCATTTGGCAATCTCTCCATAATATGTTGCTGCAGAGGCATCCATGCGACGCTTCCATCGCCCATGGAAAGTTCACCTCTTGTCAGAAGCTCGAATGAAGTAGGAATCCACCAAGGGGGGAGGCACAAATGAAGAGGGTTCAGATATCAAGGGGGGAGGCACAAATGAAGTAGGAACCCACCAAAACAGAGACAAATCTTAACATTTTCCGAACAGAAATCGAAAGCCTTGTTGTACAAATAATAAAAAAAAATCGAAACCTACTTGCCTTTTCAATGAAAATGCCAGATGCCAACGCTCGACCCTCTCTTGATAACAATCCAGTCCCACGACGATGTCCGGCGGCGGCGGTGGCGATAGCTCCGATTCGACACCTCAAGTACCACGAAGTCGTCCACTCCTCTGCCCTCTACTTCTATCGTCTGCTATTGGGAATGGGCATTTGTTCAGGAAAAAAAATATATATTTCTTTTAGTGGTAAATTTGTAAATTTACCACATTATTTTTCTTTTCCCTTTCTATTTCCATTCCCAAATATTTACTACCAAACACAGCAAACGCATTCCCTTTCCCTTTCCTTTTCCCTTTCCCTTTCTGGCTAAAGAACATACCCTTAGGAAAAATGTAAAAGAAGGAGAGAGAAGAGAAAAGGAAAATTGAAAGAAAAATTAAAAGCGAGTACATGCTTGTTGGAGATAATTAACCAACCTTAGAATCAATCGATGATTCCCCAACAACGGTGCCAATTTGATCGTCACTTTAATTCGAATTACTTTGAATCGAGGTTACAACTGGTAGACACGGTTTGAATCAAATAAAAACCTCAGGTAGCATAAGATGTACCCCAAGGGTCGAATCTCCCGCGGAATCTTTGTATTGAACGTACAATTGGTTGGTAACTAAAACCAACAGGTATTGACATAATGAGTAGGGATACGATGGGTATAAAATATATAGAATGAAACAGGTTCCCAAGAAGAATAGAACTTAGCAATCACAGCCAATCAAAAGATATTTATGTTTAATTAATTCATTCTTAAATTCATCCTATTCATCAAAGTCATGCATTACGAAAGCCTATCTAATGATAATTTTATCCCCGACTGGGAACATCAATAACATGAATCAAGAGATTTTATGATTTACCTAATGATCAATTGCCTAACCTGGAACAATTTATTCAAATAAATATTATCGCAATTAGAAGATGTACACAATCAAGAACCCAATAAATAGATATATATCCGAATCTCAAGAAATAGAAATTCCAAGTGCTCAACAACATAATCAATGATTACCGACCCGATATGAATGATTTAGCATACTAAGTACATGCCCATTAATGGAAGAATCTAATAAACTAATGACATGTGATTAGGACGCAAAATACAATCTATAAATTGAAAAGGATGAAATACAAAAGATGAATCAATTAACAAACCCTAATGAAGAGCCATTGACTCATGCTCCAAGAAGAACTTAACCGCTCATAATCTCTCTCTAAACTATTATAATCTCTAAGGTAAACCATGAATGAATTCCAACTTGACGAAACATCTATTTATAATGCTCCGGGAGTCTTAGTTTGATTCAGATTGGGATGGAGCTAGCAGATAATTGATACGCTGTTTGACTTTTGAATTTAAATCAATTTAAATGCTTCTCTAACTCTTTGTATGACTAGATCCCTTCTTATTTTCGTTCATTAAGTTGTTGTTCATGTCATCTGCCACATCGGCTATGTTACTCGCTGAGACAAGTAAAACTTACTCGCCAGGGCGAGTCTTCCTTGCTCGCTGTGGCGAGTTTTTTTTTTCTTGCCATGGCGAATGTTCCGTTCTTCTATTGACTTGATCTCTTCTAGGGGCTTGCTACGAGTTCTTCCTTAGGTTCCGGTTCTTGCACTTGGTGTATACCTTCCCATTGATCCCTGTTAAGCCTACAACACTTAACAAACATCAAACGCACCTAACCAATATTCAACATATTTTACGGATAATCAAGAATATCAATAAATAGTTCTATTTATGGGAATTTTATCTCATTTTATGTGATGATGAGTTTCTTTGTTGTGGGTCATTTTGAACACTCTCACAGATCGTTTGTATTATTTGTACTCTACACTGAAAACTGCCAAATAGATGTGGAACGCCCTACAAACTACATATCAGAATGAAAAACAAGGTATTGATAAGTTTCTTGCATTGCAACATTTTTAATTCAAGATGGTAGATTCGAAACCTATTATGGATCTGATTTATGAACTACAAGTTCTGGTTTCAAAATTAAGAGATCTTGAAGTTATGATTCCTGATGCATTACAAATTGGTGCAATATTGTCTAAATTATCTGCTTCTTGGAATGACTATAGAAAGAAAATGTTGCATTCTTCTAAAAAATTTACTCTAGATCAATTTCGAACTCATTTTCAAATTGAAACCGAAACTCATGCTTGTGAAGCACATTTTCTTTCTTCAAACTCTACTATTAATTTTATTAGTAAGAAGAATCCTTATGGCAACAACAAAAATTTGAACGTTTCAAAAAGATCTTTCAAGAAGAAAAAAGATCTTATATGTTTCCACTGTGGAAAGAAAGACCATGTCATTCATGGATGCAGATTTAAGAAAGGAGGAAAGAATTTCAACACTAAAAATTATGGGAATTCTGGAAATTCTGAGAAAGAAAATCTAATAGAAAGTCCTGTCCAAGAGATGCTAGCTGTGATAACAGAATTGAATAGGGCTACTATTGCAACAAAAAATCATGAGTGGTTTTTGGATTCTGGAGCAACGGTTCATATATGCAATAATAAGAGCCTATTCAAGACTTAGACTGTTGAACCAGACAAGGTTCTTATGGGAGATCAATTCACTGTTGAAGTTCTTGGAAAAAGGACCATGGAACTTGATTTTACTTCTGGAAAGAAGTTGACTTTCATGAACGTGTATCATGTTCTAGAAGTGAGGAAGAATCTGGTGTTTGCTAGTTTGCTTTCAAACAAAGGCTTCAAGATTGTAATAGAATCTGATCATGTAATAGTTTATAAGAACGGTTTATTTGTAGGAAAGGGATATAATACTGATGGCATGTTCAAATTAAGTATTAATGAAATTAATTATGTTTTTGCTTAATCTGATCATGAAATTAATTATTCAAAGAATATATGTGAACCTAGGTTCACATATGTCTAAGTAGATAGACATATGTGAACCTAGAATAATTATCTATAAAAGTGTTAAAATATCTACTTAGAACTAAGGATGAAGCTTTTCAAAAATTCAAAGAATATAAATCTGTTGGGGAAAATCAGAAGGATAGGAAAATTAAAATACTTCGAAGTGATAGAGGAAGAGAACATTTTCCTAATGAGTTTAATCAGTTTTGTGAAGAGAATGGTTTAATACAACGAAAAAGTGCTTCATACACTCCACAACAAAATGGATTAGCTGAAAGAAAAAATAGAACTTTAGTAGAGATGACTAATGCTATGTTATTAAATACTCATTTACCACATAATTTATGGGGAGAAGCATTATTAACTGTGTAACTACGGAATATTCTGCCTAGGGACACGTGGCACTAAACATCCAGAAGCTTAGCGACAACATACGCCAACGATACGTGGCACCACTCGCCTACCAATTACGTGACCATTGCCGACGTCTCTCTGCGAAGGCTCCCGTCCAAGAGACATGGGAGACCCCCTGAGCGTCATGGGACGACCCACGTCCCGCAAGAACGTGGGTCGAGCAAGTCCTCCCCACATTTAGTATAAAAAGACCCTCACCCAGTGTAATACCCCGGAAAATTTTGAGGATTAAAGAATGATTTATTTACAATTTTGAGGACTTAATAATGATTTATTTTGGGGTTAAGAATTTAAAACTTTAAGAAGAATATAGGAAAAAGTATGAAAGTTAAAAGAAACTGGAAAGAAATTTTTTTTCAAAGATTATAATACCCGAGAGAATTTTTCGAGGTTTAAAATAAAATAAAAAGTGGAGAAAAAGAAGTAGAAAATAATTTTTTTAGGATTTAATTCGAGACCTAAGAAATTGGGAACCTGAATTAAATAGGGAAAGGGATTAAATTAAAAATACATATTAGTTATTATTTATTTAATTATTATAATTATTAATTATTAGTTATCTTATTATTTAATTATTTATTTAATTTTATTATATATATATATATATATATTATTATTATTATTATTATTAAATTGGGGTGGGGGAATGCGTGGGTTAGTTAAGAAAAGAAAAAGAAAGAAAATAAAAGAAAGAAAAAGAGAGATGAGAGAGCTTAGGCGGGAGAAAGAAAGAAGAAAAAGAGAGAGAGGGGAAGAACGGAAGAGAAGAGGAAGGAGAGAGGGAAGGAGGAAATGTTGCCGGAGAGAGCCGTCTGACGCCGGCCACGACCATTGGAGCTTAACTCCAACATCTTCCACAACTCCCACCAATCGAATCAAGGAACAACGACGCGCAATAGAATGCAACAGGAACTCCGAGGAGACTAAAGTTACAGGAGAGGATTGCATGAAAGGTTGGCCAAGGTGAGGGTTCTTCCATCTCTACTCCTAGGGTTGTATGCTTATGTGGATTACATGAGTATGTATATTCTCTGCTTGTCTGGTATGTGTTAGCTAGAGATATAGAATGCTAAAAGAATGAAAGAACTAGAAAATAGGTTGTGGAAAGTAGCTTGGATAGGAAGACATAGGAGTAGAGTATAATTGTTTGCTATGATTGGTGTGTTACAAATCTAACTCATACACTCCGGAGGCATGATGAGTATTTTATTAAATCTTTTCCACTGCGGTGGCAAGAGTCCTTGTACGGAAGGGCTAAACTTTATTTTGAAAACTCATCACAACGGTGACTTAAATTAAAATCATGCAAGGGGAGTTATTGGTGGGTGTCGGATTTGGTTATGCTAGCGATGTGAGACATCAACTAGAACAACGTCAGATGGCACTTGAGACCTCAGTTTTATAATCACCATGACGATGGTCATTGCCCTATCCTGACAATAGGGTCAGAAAGGTTTTATATTGCTATGACGATAGCTTGAGGCTCAGAGAGTGCATCTGGACGGGTATATGAGTTATATCCTGTTGAGGATCCTTGTACATATTAATAAGGAGAAGAATTGTTAATCCTTCGGGAAATATACAAAGAATCCAATTAATATGTGAGACTAAGGTAAGGAGACACGGGAGGAACCTACGGGTGAACCGTGAGCCTAACCTAGTAAAAGAGAAATCATCCTGTGGAGTTGGTCCAGGGTGTGTCAGTGGCTATGCTTCGAGACGTCGTGCCGTGCTCACCATGTGGCCTGGTTGGGTAATGGACGAGTGGGCTCAAGCTATTGCCCCGCAGCAAGGGGTCAGGACGTGCCACGTGGTAGCTACGTATCAGTTGTTTGATAGATAAAAATTGATTGTGTTTGATTAATAGAATTGTCACGAGGTGACTAGTACCCAAGTGAATGGGTTAAGTATTGTTTCATTAACAGAATTCTCACGAGGTGACTAGTACCCAAGTGAATGGGTTAAGTATGCTTTGCCACGTGGTGGCCAGCAACCCGAGTGCACGAGTTCGAGGTAGAAAAGCCATGTAGTGGCTAGTAAATACCCCAGAGTGGGGGAAGTTAAGTAGATGTATGTTATAGTATATGTGTGTACTTAAAGAATTGTCGGTGTTTGTATATTATTGCTGATTGTGCAGCAGAGTGGTGACGTACAGGATTACGTCATCACAACGTCTTGTTTGATTCAGATATGCTGAACGTGAGAAGACCGGTAAGTAAAAGCCGACACTATATGTTACGTGTTTAATTGCTAATTGATGACGTGGAATAAACTGTTGCATGTTTACAGTTATTAAATGCATGTGAGTGTTTGGGTGAAATTTCTATTGTTGTGTGATCACCAAGAGTGTATGCTAACAACAGTAACTAGTTGTTTTTGCATGTGGTTGTGTATGACTCCCAAACCCAGCGCTATGGTACCCACCTTGCGCCTGGGATGGGAGAGTCCTCACTAAGTCGCGTGGTTAAGACTCACACCTCATTTTTACTACACAGAGACATATTAAGTACAGGTGGAAGAAGTCTCGGTGGAACGAGGGACAAGCAAAACTTTCCAAGACCCACAACTTGTTCATGTGGGTGAATAAATTGTAACTGTAATTTAATTTACTTTATCATTATATCATAAAGTAAAGGGTAGACGTACCCAATTAGATTGTATTACTAGATCTAGAACTGTCAGCTTCACACACTTTAAAGATCAAGATAAATTATTCTGCGATACAGGGAAAATCTGTTTTCAATATATACATATATCTGTTGCATGTGAATAGGATAGGCAGCATCTTCGGATGTGTAGCCAATACACATGTTATATATATTATGTGTGTTTTCCTATATCTATATCCTGAAGCGGCACTGGCCGTGGATTTTCTTGCCTAGGATAGGCCACCATTTCGGTGTAGCCATGGTATTATACTGCATGTGGATGTATTGTCAATAATAGATATTCTGTCAATTAGGTGATAAGGCTTACAGCATAGGAGTATTCCCTGTGTCTGTGCCGGTCACGGTCCTCTAAACGGGGGTCGTGACACCCAGGGGACTTAAGGATGAGAATCTGAACATTAGGAGAACATCACCTGTAACCATTTAGGCAGACATTCTGAAGGCACTCAAACATCCTCTTGCCCAATTCACATCACACATCCTAAGCTCTGCCCATAGCACCGTCAAGTCCCGCCACCGGCAGACACATCTCCGTCTCGGAGTATTCGACCAACAGAGCTCCTAACATCTCTCAGAGACTCAAGCTCTCTCATACTCTAAGGCAACCTCCCTCGTGCGGCTCGCCCGCCCGGAGTACCTTACGCACGTCTTAGCCGCACACGGCCCAATGCAGGTAATCACCTCGCCTAACGGCTCTTATAGACGTCACCATGACGAACAACGTGGACTTTGATCCCTTCCTAAGGGTACGTAGGCACCTAGGTCCTCACCTAAGGACAAGTCCCCCAAGGTTACGACCCCTTGCAGTCCTTAATTGCAAATAACAATTGTCTGAACAAAAAACGACAGTTACAAACTGCATGTCATATAATTAATAGAGTACCTTCCAAAAGTATGCATATTTCTCCATATGAACTTTGGAATAATAGGAAACCAAATTTAAATTATTTCAGAATGTGAGGGTGTATTTCATTTTATAAAGTTCCTAATCATCAAAGATCAAAGTTAGGACCTAGAGGCATCAAAAGCATTTTTGTTGGATATACACAGCATTCAAAAGCTTATAGACTTCTAGATTTAAATTCAAAATGTCATTATAGAATCCATACATGTAAAGTTTATTGAAAATAAGTTTGTGAATGACTCTATAAATGAATCAATGTCTGAACAAACTAAAAGTACTGATGGATGTAAATTGTCACAATCTGTTTTACTTCTAACAAAGGAGATAGTGACAATGTTCCAATGGAACCTAGACAGAGTCAAGGAACTAGAAAAGAAAAAGATATTGGCCCAAATTTTATTTCTTCACAATCTATTATTTTTCTTCTACAAGGTAATAGAACTGATGTCTGTAACAAAATACCTATTGTGTTATTGATCGCTCATGAATTCAAATCACTCCGAATCGAGGTTCCAGCCGGTTGTCACGGTTGTGATCAAATAAAACCTCAGAGTAGCATAGGGCCAACCCTAGGGTCGAACCTTTCGCGGAATCTTCGTATTAACCTACAATTGGTTAGTATCTCAAGCAAGTAGGTATTTGCAGAATAAGTAGGGAGTCAATGGTTCAAGGGGTTAAGAATAATATGAAGCAGGATCCCAAGAATAATAGAACTCAACAATCATAGCCAATAAAAAAATATTTAGGTATATATAATTCATTCGAAATTTATGCTATTCATGAAAGTCATGTATTACGAAAGTCTACCTAAATATTCATGTTATCCCCGATCGAAAACATCAATAACATGTGTCAAGAGATTTTATGATATTATTAAACAAACAAATGCCCAACCGGGTTAATTAATTTAATCTAATATTATCGCAATAAAAGATACTAGCATCTTTGTACACGTTCGTTCATGATTGAATGTAGCAAGATAATGACATATGAAATATAGCAAATACAATTGTAAACTCGTAAAGAATAAATACAAAAGAAGAAAGAAATTAATAAACCATAATGAAGATCATCGGCTCATGGCTACACTAGTTCTTCTTGGAAATCGAAGAAGAACTTAGCCGCTCATATTCTCTCTACACTCTAAACTATACTAATATGTGGGAATCACTAAATGCCTTTTCAACCTTGTGAGACGCCTATTTATATTGCTTCGGGACCTCCAATTTGATTAGGAATAGGATGGAGATAACTATTAGTTGGTATGGAATTTAATATTTGAATTGAAACTAATTTAAAAGATCTCAAACTCCTTTGATGACTGAGATCCTCATTAAATTCGCTCATAAGGTTGCTTCCACGTCATTAGCCTCTTTCCATGCTGCATACTCGTTGTGGCCAACATTTGGCTCGCCACAACAAGCTACTTGATCACTCGCTGGTGTGAGCTATTTTACTCGCCACAGCAAGTGGTCTTCTGCTTGTTGTGGAGAGCTGATTTGCTTCCTGTAGTGAGTACTCTATTCCTTTCTTGATTTGCTTCCTTTCTAAGCCTTACTACGAGTTCTTGCTTTGGATCCGGTTCCTATTCTTGGACTATGTCTTCCCATTGAACCTTGTTAAGCGTTCATTACTCAACAAACATCAAATGCACATATCCAATATTCCATGGGTTTTGCGGATAATCAAGAATATCAATAAATAGTACATTTTATAGGCATTTTATCACATTTTTGGCTCTACTCCTAATGTCAAAATATTCAATCTTTTTGGTGCAAAATCATATATTTTTATTTATAATTTATGCTATTTAGCACACTAAAGTTAGGTTGATTTTGGGTGTGATCAGTTACATATTGAAAATGATCCAAAGAATTTTTTAGAAGCAATGTCTTCTAGAGATGCAGCTTTTTGGAAAGAGCCTATGAATGATGAAATGGATCAATTATGTCCAATAATGCATGGGTTTTAGTTGATCTACCTTTTGGATCAAAATCCATAGGTTGCAAATGGGTATTTAGACGTAAATATAATACAGATGGTCCTATTCAAACTTTTAAAGCAAGAATGTAGTAAGAATAACATCCATTAGAGTAGTTTTATCTTTAACATCCATCTATAATTTATATATACATCAAATGGATATTAAGAAAACCTTCTTGAATGGAGAATTAAGTAAAGAAATATATATGAGACAACCATAAGGTTTTATTCTTCCTGGTAATGAAAATAAAGTTTGTAAGTTGGTGAAGTCTCTTTATGGCTTGAAACAAGTACCAAAACATTGGCATGAGAATTTTGATAGTGCTGTGCTATCAAATGGTTTCATACATAATAATGCTGACAAATGTATTTATTCCAAATTCACAAATGAATATGGAGTTATCATTTGTCTTTATGTTGATGATATGCTCATTTTCGGTACAAATATGTATGAAATTACTAACACTAAGAAGTATTTATCTTCTGTCTTCAAGATGAAAAACTTGAATGAAGTAGATACTATCTTAGGAATTAATGTTAGGAGAGACAACCAAAGAGTAACTTTAAATCAAACTCATTACATAGAAAAAATACTTGACAACTTTAAACATTTGGGAACTGAGGAGTTCAATACTCCTTATGATTCTAGTGTCAAGGTAACTAAAAATTCTGGACGAGCAATATCACAATTAGAGTATGCTATTGAAATAGGTAGTTTAATGTATGCAATGCATTGTACTAGGCCTAATATTGCATTTGCTATTTGTAAACTTTCAAGGTTTACTAGCAATCCAAGTAATGATCATTGGAAAGCAATCATTATATTACTTGGATATCTCAAAAGAACAAAATGTTTGAGGATTTGTTATTCAGAGTTTCCAATTGTATTATAAGGATATTCTGATGCAAGTTGGATAACAAGTGTGAATGATAATTATTCTACCTCTGGGTGGATTTTTACATTGGGAGGTGGTGCCATTAGTTGGCCATCAAAGAAACAAACTTGTATTTCCCATTCAACAATGGAATCTGAGTTCATTGCATTAGTAGCTGCTGGGAAAGAAGCAAAATGGGTGAGGAACATGTTATTAGATATAAGGTTGTGGCCACAATATATACCAACCATTCCTATCTTTTGTGACAGTGAGTCTACAATGTCTATAGCTCGCAATAAAATATACAATGGGAAATTAAGACAAATAAGTTTAAGACATTCCTATATAAGAGAGTTAGTCACGAATGGGACTATGACAATAGTGTATGTGAGATCAAACGAGAATTTGGTTGAACCACTTACCAAAGCACTACCTAATGATGCAATACAACAAACATGTGAAGGAATGGGGCTAATACCCTTGAAATAAAACTCAAATATTGGGAACCCAACTTTGAGTTAGTATACACTCTAAAAATAAAAGTTCAATGGGTAATAACAAATTATTTGTGTTGCTTTACGCAATATAAATGTGTTTTAAAGCCCTATTAAAACTTGTATTGTATTTATTATTAAGTTACCAAAGTCTATGGTAATTCCTTTTGTGCATGTTTTTACGAAGAAAGGATCACAGTGGTCTTAATGGATTTGTTAGATGTCTAAAGTAATAGATACATAAAAGACAAGTTCACCTATGTGAATAGAACTAGTGCCGCTTCAAACAAGATTCATACAGGGATGATCTTGTAAATATTCATGAAGTCAGAATTTGCACATGGCCATAAAAGTGCAAAAGAAAGCTATTGGAACTTCAAATAATAATGTTATGTGTGTGATATTTTTAGTTTTGAAATTAAAAGTTGTGGTTCAAATCATAAGATACCAATAACTTGTTCAAAACCTTAAAGTATTTTCACTAATATAAAGTTCAAATCAAATTAAGACATTCATATGGATGACATTATGATATTACAAACTAGTGGAGGATTGTTGAGTAGTTTGTAATATAGGGATGAAAAAGTCCCAAATTGGGCAAGTCGAAGAGTACTTCATTGTATATATAGAAGGGTATGAATTATACAATTAAATAAATTATATATATATATATGTATAAGTTAATGTGTAGAACATATTAATATATATATATATATATATATATATATATATATATATATATAAATACTCGGACTTGGACTTGGGGCTTGGGCTTCGGGCCGGGCTTGAATATCCAATCAGATTAATATTTTATTTTAAAAACAAAAGAAATTATTTTTAAAATTTAAATGAAGTAATTGTTTTCAAAACAGACAAATATGTTTGTTGGAAGTGTTTGTTCAAACAGAGAGGCATGTCTGTTTAAAGTACCCATTCACTCTCTATAAATTGAGAGATTCCAGGGCTTTGTTGTTTCCAGAAAGAGATGTCCTGTTGAATCTCTTATAGCACAGGCATAATCTCTTAAAAGAAAGTGATTAATTCACGCCTCAAAACTCATACTCTTATCTTCCTTCATACTCTATTTCTAACAAATAGTGAAATAGAGCAGCTGGGAGATTGAACAACGATGCATCTTTATAATGGCCCTGTACTTTATATGGGAGATGAGGAACCGGAAGAATTTTGCAAATGAGCCCATTAAGTTAAATGGGCCATGGGCAAAGGTTAAGAGGCAATGGGATGAGGTTTGCGTGGCAGGTAATGGGGTTGTAGTTGAGGCTGAAATCCCTGCAAACATAAAATGGTAGAAGCCTTTAACACCCTTGATCGTTACTTTTTCACGAATTCGAATTTCTTTGAATCGAGGTTGAAACCGATCGTCACAGTTGTGATCAAATAAAAACCTCAAAGTAGCACAAGGCCAACCCAAGGGTCGAATCTCTCGTAGAATCTTCGTATTAACCTGCAATTGGTTAGTATATCAAGCAAGCAGGTATTCGCAGAATCAGTAGGGAGTTGATGGTTTTAAAGGGTCAAGATAATATGAAAAAGGATCCCAAGAAGAATAGAACCAAGAAATCATGGCCAATATGAAGTTATTCAGGTTTAATTAATTCATTCTGAAATTCATCCTATTTAAGATAGTTATGCATTACGAAAGCCTATCTAATGATAATGTTATCCCTGACCGGGAACATCAATACATCAAGAGATTTTATAACATACTCAATGATCAACTGCTTAACCAAGAACAATTAATTGAACAAATATAATCTGAAGTAGAAGATGCATACAACCAAGAACCCAATAAATAAATATGCATTTCAATTTCAAGAACAAGAAATTCCATGTGCCTTAACCACATAGTCACCCGATATGAATGATCTAGCATACTAAGTACATGCCCATTCATGGAAGAATCTAATAAACTAATGACATGCGATTAGGAAGCAAAACACAATTTATAAATAAAAAAGGATGAAATACAAAAGACGAATGAATCAACAAATCCTAATGAAGAGCCATCGGCTCATGCCTACACTAATTCTTCTTGGAAACCCAAGAAGAACATAGCCGCTCATATTCTCTCTACACTATAGACTATACTAATATGTTAGAATCACTGAATGCCTTTTCAACCTTGTGAGATGTCTATTTATATTGCTCTGGGACCTCCAATTTGATTAGAAATAGGATAGAGATAACTATTAATTAGTATGGAATTTAATATTTTAATTCATTCCAATTTAAAAGCACCTCCAAATTCTTTGATGACTGGGATCCTCATTAAATTCGCTCATAAGGTTGCTAACACATCATTAGCCCCTTTCCATGCTGCACAACTTGCTGTGGCCATAATTTGACTCGCCACAGCGAGCTGCTTGGTCATTCGCTGTGGCGAGCTATTCCACTCGCTACAGCGGATGGTCTTCTGCTTGTTGTGGTGAGCTAATTTGCTTGCTGCAGTGAGTACTCAGTTCCTTTCTTGATTTCCTTCCTTTCCAGGCCTTGCAACGAGTTCTTGCTTTGGAAGCGGTTCCTATACTTGGAGCATATCTTCCCATTGATCCTTGTTAAACCTAAAACACTTAAAAAACATCAAACGCACCTATCCAATATTCCATGCGTTTTGCAGATAATCAAGAATATCAATAAATAGTGCATTTCATGAGCATTTTATCACATTTTTGGCTTTACTCCTTATGTCAAAATATTCAACCTTTTTGGTGCAAAATCACATGTTTTTATCTATAATTTGTAATATTTAACACCCTAAAGTTAGGTTGATTTTGGGTGCAATCAATTTCCCACACTTAAACCTTTGTACTCCTGGACAAAGAAGATCTAAATCTAGAGCATTCAAGATCAAGCTAAAAGGGTTGGTCCTCCCAATCGGAAATAAAAATCTACCATGCAAGTACTTAAGTAAATTTTGATACTATGATCACTTCGGCCAATTAATCATCCATGAGAATTTCTTCAAGAATATTTAGGACCAATTTATCAATACGCTCATTGCCTCACCAATGTATTGGGTAAGATTTCACTCTTAACATACTTACCTGTTTCTTACCATAGGCTTCAAGAAGGTCTCTATCTCCACTGTTTGTTGCACACAAGTTTCTAGTTAAGGGGTCTTTTGGGCTTGTAACATTGTGATGGAGGCTATATATTTTTCACTGTTTAAAGAAAGAAAGGGCAGAAACCTTGTTTTGCATAAATACTAACTCTTGACTGTATGAAAACTAAGGTTTTTCTTCTTACCCTTCAACCTTATATATTCCCTCGGGTTTTACTTTTGTGCCTTTGCACTTTGGTACTTTTGTACCATCTTTTTCTTTTTTACTTTTCGAATAAACCATTTGGTTTATCGAATCCCAAGGGTCTTTCTACGTTACTGGGAGGACAAGAAGTTTTTGACATGGACAATCAATATTAATAAAATATGTTGGGAGAATATGCTTTTGTAAGGCTCAAAGCAGGGTGATAGGGGCATGCATTATATATATATATATATATAAGCTTGTGTTTGGGCACTGGGTACAAGAGACAGATGCCTCCATCTTCACAGGTTCTTGTGTGCTAGTCACCCTCAATTAAGACCCATTGCAAGTTCTAGAAGAAAATAAGTTAAGCAGTTAAAACACTCAAATGGATGTACATGTGTAGATCAGTGTTTGGGGCTTATCTTTCCAACAGGGTAAGATCACTCAGATGACTCTTTCAATAATCCATCCAACTTCCTCATGCATGTGTTAATTCGCTCAAGCAAACAAGAATATCCTTCATGGTAAAAAGAAATTTCTACTTAGGTTAACGCCCTAAAAGTTTTACTAAATCAAGAACTTCTAGTTCTAAATTTTCTAAATTCTGTTTGGAAAGCCTAAATGAGGTTCATTGATTTTCGAAAAGTATCTTTTAAGAAAAACAAATTAGTTAATTTTCGAATTGATGCCTAAAATATTAATTTTTGAAAAATTCACCCATTTAAAATTAGAATAACGAGGGGATATAAATGGAATATTTTGTCTAAAATAAATATTAGAAATAGTTTAGGCACATGAGCAATATAAATGGCATTGATGAACTTTAAAAGTAATTTAATGAATAATAAATGAGTAAAATTGAGATTGGAACGTTAAATAATTTACATTAAAAATATATTAAGGTAAATAGAATATTTTAATCAATATTAAACTGGCCTACCACCATTATTTATTAATAAAGAAAGATAAAAAGTAAATATTACATTAGTCAAATTTAAAATTTTTAAAAAATGAAATAATATTAATAAAAACTGTATAAATTTGTCCATAAAATTATTAGAATTTGAAAACTGAGGATATAAATCAAAGATTAGCTTTAAAAAATATATTAGTTACAGTTTTAAAACACGAAAATAATTACTGGAATTTTTCCTTTTTTAAAGTAGTTATTGTAATATCCGAGATAATTAAATTTAATTACTATCATTATTATTTAATTTATTTTTCTTTTTGAAAGAAAAATAAATTAAATTAAATAATTAAAGAGTTAAAATAAAATAAAGAAGAAGGTAATAGGGAATATATGTAATTATTCTAAGACCTAAAAAAAAAGGAGGATTTAAAAGGATGGGGAAAAAAGATGATATAACAAGTAAATAAGTTTTTTTAATTAATAAAAAAATAAAATAAAATAAAATATATATAAACAAATATATATATATTCCCTTGTTAATTAGAAGGGAGACGGTGGAATGAGTAAGCTAAGGCCTCTCTTGAGCCGTGGATTTATTCCCTTGTTAATTAGAAGTCCGTATGAACATATGAAGTGGAATTTAGATAAATGGAAATCTCTAACCTAAGCATTTAGAAATTCCAAGTGGCTCGAGTGGGTGAAAGCCGGTATAAGACATTACGGACTTTCAAAAAGAGAAATTAAGACGATGTAACGAACTAAATAGTTAGTTCTTGGAAATAGTTAGAGGGTGCATGAGCATTTGCATGACACATACATGTTAGATGCTTCTTTACATGTTTTTAAATTGCTTAAATATATATGTGTATAGGGCACCACAGGGTAATTGGAGCTCCAGGCACTCCGAGGACTGATCAGGAGGACCAACGAGGTGAGGGGCTCTCCCATCCCTATCCCACAGGGTTGGATGACTACGTGGAAATGTGGTTTGCTCTATTTTGTGCAAATTGATATATGAAACATGTCTATCTGAATGTATTTACATTACGCATATATGATTAGTGAGTAAACAGTGGACGTGCAAACTGTTTATATGTTCATTCTCAAGTGAATATGCGATATTGTGGCTCACCGAACCTTATATGATACCGTGGATAGGATTGAGTCAGAATTTCATATGTGAGGGTTCTTTAATATTAGAAACCCATTTAAATTGATCATCGTGCAAAGGTTTTAACCGTATGGTACATTGAGGAAAATGAACATAGGTTGTTAAATGTGAGTGAGAGTGTTGCATAATTGAAAAGGGGGAAATCTAGGCCTAACTAAAGAACACGTATGGTATTCAGTTAGTTACAAATAGGGCGTCTTTCTAGGTTAAATTTTTTAGTTGAGTTTGTTTAGTTTGTCTAGGTAGATCGAGTCGGTCATCCTGATCGGACAGACATGATTATGACGTCAGTAAGTATGCTACATAGCGGCCATTTCCTTGGTTTAAACTGAGATCAGACAAGTTTCCGGCTTTTACTCTAAGCGTGCCTTGGAGTCAGAAAGTTCCTAGTGTGATCAACTAGGTTCGAACATAAGATTTCCTTCGGGCCAGCATTTCTCTTAGCGTAATGCGAGAGACAGAAAGCGAGTGCCTACGTGCACAAGTATGTGTTGACTATGAAACCAAATGATGTATGTTGAGATTGATTTATATTGTTGCTCGCCCAAACGAAACGGTGCAAGTGTACACCGCCAACAAGTAATATAATGATAAGTAGAGTATCGTCCACAGGGAACTGAGATAAAATAAATTAAGTACTAATGCATTCATATGCAACCTAAGCCAAGCAACCGAAATTGAGTGTTTTAATTAAAAACAAGTGAACAACGCAATAAGCAAATTAGTGCGAAAATAACTCAAGAGTGTAAATGAGATTAAAAGCTCTTAGGATTGTAGTTACACCTAGCACTTCACTTATGGAATTTTACCCTTTTTCACTACTTAAATCAATGATTTGGTGTTAGTCTTAGCCCTACTTTCATTATATGAATCTTCCAATCCTATATAAATTCTACCTCTCAAATCTAACTCCTCATATGCCTATGGAAGTATAAATTTAAGAGATGCATTAAATTCAAGCGAAATTTGACTCCTCAAGGCCCTTGGGTATATGCCTATCCTTTGGGCTAATCAAGTTAATCAAGAACAATCAACATAGAACAAGAGGTATTCAACTCAAGGACTAAATTTAGGAGTCCTCTTCCAAGGAAACCCCAAATCCTCTAATTTCCCTAAGTGGTGGCCAAACAACTAGGGTTCATCAAGCACAAAGTTGAATAAACACCAAAATGCATTAAATCAAGTAATCAAAGTAGCAAATCCATAAGTTTACATGCTAGGGTACCACAACCCTAAGATAAGAAAAGCCTAGCCGATCATATTCAAGGAAATTACAAGCTTAAAACCAGAAAAATTAGTAAACATCAAAGCAAAGAGAAGAAGAGAAGAAAACTCTTGTATCCAAGACTCCAATCCACTCCTTCTTCACTTGAATCCACTTAGGACAACTTGAAGCTTGAGTTTCCCTTCCTATTTTTGCACCTCTCCAGCTCCTAAACTCTCCAAATGGTTGAATGTTCGAACCCTAAGTGAAAAAGCCTTTTAAAACAGCAAGAAAATCGGGTTCCAAAAATGCCCCCTGCGACGTTGTGCTGCAGCACATTGATTATGTGCTGCAGTGCATGCTCTCTGATCTGCTTGTGCTACAGCACACGGGTATGTGCTGCAGCACACCGCTTCTGTCTCTTTGTGCTGCAGCACACGGGTTTGTGCTGTAGCACACTTCCTTTGCTTGTTTCCCTTGATACTTTACCTTCAAATATGCCCCAACTTGAATTATTCTTCTCCAAAATGGCCCTAAGCACAAAAGTAAAATACAAATAAGTCCCCAAACTCCATTAACTTCAACAAAACACTCACAAATAAAAACAAGACAAGCTAAAATCACATAAATTAACATGTACAAGCCTAAGAACATAAAAACACTCTAAAATGCAATTAATTGTGGCTCAAAGACAATGAAATCCTCCTAAAATCCATGAAACACTAACCTAAATAACTCTATTTCATAGAGTTATCATATATGCGGATTAATAAATATGTTAGGAGCATGAATTATGATTTTATTTGTGAATATGATACATTGATTGTCTGATCATGTTAAAGATCACAATATAAATCTGTTTCATGCGTATGTGGTAGTGGTTGCTCCCTTCCCACAGCTGTAGTGGTACACGCTGCTATGCCAGGGATGGGGGAGCTCCTCACTAAGTCTGTTCGACTCACCCCCTGTTTACATGTTTCAGATACAGGTGGTTCAGGAGTCGGGATCGCGTCCACTTCTTCTCAAGGAGGCGGGCAACTCTGAAGACCGCACGCTTAGTCCGCGTAGGTAGTGTATTTTGGATTATATAGATATGTCGTGATGTATATATATATATATATATAAATCCTTTTGAATGTTGCTTTGTACATATGCAAACTGCTGTATATATATATGTCCTACTCTAGTTATGTGACTGAATACCTGATTGTATGAAAATATGGCTTCCGCATGTGAATAAGAAAGATCACACGCATTGAGGCGTGTGATCAATATGTAAACTATATGCAAGCGTGTGATTGAATATATGTATGACTGTACACAGGATTTCTGCATGTGAATAGGATAGATCACCCGCCCTGAAGCGCGTGATCAATATGTATACTATATGTACGTGTGAGTGATTTTGTGTATATGTATAGACTGAAGCGGCGTTGAGCGAGCCGTGGATTTCACGCTACTTAGGTCACTAGATGTGGATGGCCATAAATACTATATATTGTTTGTATTAGAAATGGGTAGTTATAAATATGTGAAAATGTCAATCAGGGATTAGAGGCTTATGGGATAGGAGAAATCCTACTTCCCTGCCGGTCACGGACTTCCGATAGGGGGTCGTGACAAACTTGGTATCAGAGCCAGGTTATCTTTAAACTATATGAAGCCATAGGTATGATCGGGTGTCAGTTTATGCCTCGTTGTGAACCCGGGCACAACGTGGGAGTAAAAAGGCACTTGTGGAAGTACCCAGGAAAATGAGTCAGCCCTTTCTTTCTACTCTCTTTGATATGAAATATCATTGATATACGTGTACTTATTAGGTGTGGTCCTTGTGTCAGTATATGGATGCCACCGATCACAATTTCAAAATTTCTGAAGCTTCATCCACCCACTTTCTGCGGGACTAGTGAGAAAGAGGATCCGCAGTACTTTGTGAGAGACGTAGTCAGAATTGGGCACAAGCTGAGGTGCTCAGGGCATGAGTTGGTGGAGTTGGCTTCATTTCAACTAAGGGGAGCTGCCAGAGTATGGATAGAGTCCGTACAGACCAGGTATTCAAGAAGGCTGGCACCGATGACCTGGGAAGATTTTCAGAGGGAATTCCTGGGTTGGTTTCTATTTGAAGGCACCAAAGATGCAAAGCGTCAGCAATTCGAGGAGTTGTGGATGACGCCTAACATGACCGTGACGGAGTATGAATTACTTTTTATAGAACTGGCTCAATTCTCAGCTGAGTTGGTTCCTGATGAAGAGGCGAGGATCAAGAGGTTCATACACCGTCTCACGGAGCCATTATTTATTGCTTTGTTACCCCAGAGAAGACAATTTGAGACTTTAGCTCAAGCAGCAGACTGTGCCAGAATGATTGAAACCAGGAAGAGGTACGGGACTTTTGTTGATCCCAAAGTTAAGTTAATTACAGGCAGTGATAACCAAGGAGGTGGAAGTAAGAAGAGGAAGACAACAGGTGGAGGAGCAGGATATTCAGGGTTCGCAGGAGGACAATCCTCAACTACCACCCATGAAACAGGTACAAGAGGTAATTTTCAAGGTGGACAGAGAGTGCTAGGGGGTGGAAATGCCAGTAAAACAAGACCCCAGTTTGCGTCTTGCGGCAGGTATCATTTTGGAATATGTCAGAGACTAACAGGTGGGTGTTACAACTGCGGCCAGGTGGGCCATATGGCGAAAGAGTGTCCAAAGAGAAAAGAGGGCACAAGTGTGAGAAGTAATCCGACGCCAAGGGGTACACCTATTTCAGCCCCACCAGTAAGGACCGTACCACCACAAACAACAAGTACAAGTGCAGCTAGAGGTCGTGGTGCAGGATCTAGTGGCAGAGGGCCAGGGGCAGTAGGTGGAGGAAAAGCGCGGGTATTTGCACTTTCTCAACAGGACGCTCATGCATCGAATGCGGTTGTGACAGGTACCCTTATTGTTTGCTCTCCTGAGGCACGAGTTCTGTTTGATTTCGGCTCTACTCATTCTTATGTGTCGCATGCATTTGCTTCTAAGTTCAAGAAAAGTCCGTCTAGAATGAAAGAAACAGTACTGGTCTCTACTCCAATGGGAGAATCGGTACAAGTAGAGTATGTGCACAAGTCTTGCATAGTGGAGGTCGATGGACATGAGACTGTGGTAGACCTTCGGTTGTTGTGTATGGTTAATCTTGATGTAATCCTCAGAATGGATTGGTTGTCGTCTTGCCATGCGGTTGTGGATTGCAGGGCTAAATGTTTGAAGTTTAATATGCCAAACGAGGAGCCTTTTGTGATACGGGGTGACGGAGCTGCACCGTATCCAAGCTTGATCTCGGCTTTGAAGGCATCCAAGTTAATTGCAAAGGGATGTAAGGGGTATTTGGCTTTGGTCAAGGATACTACGAAATCAGTACTTTCACCGACTCTAGTACAGGTAGTGCAAGAGTTCTTGGATGTGTTTCCAGAAGAACTGCCGGGGTTGCCGCCCGATCGTGAGATTGAATTTGAAATAGAGCTGCAACCTAGCACCCAGCCTATCTCCACACCACCTTATCGGATGGCTCCGATAGAGCTGAAGGAGCTACATACACAATTGCAAGAATTGCTTGACAAGGGTTTTATAAGACCCAGATTCTCTCCTTGGGGTGCACCGGTTCTTTTTGTGAAGAAGAAGGACGGATCTTTGCGGTTGTGTATCGATTACCGGAAGTTAGACAAGGTTACAATCCGCAATCAATACCCACTGCCGAGGATAGATGACTTATTTGATCAGTTGCAGGGCACAAAGCGGTTTTTCAAGATTGATTTGCGATCTGGGTAACTTCAATTAAAGATTCGGGAATCAGACATACCTAAGACCGCATTCCGGACCCGATACGGACATTATGAGTTCTTGGTGATGTCTTTCGGATTAACTAATGCTCCTGCAACGTTCATGGACATGATGAACAGGATCTTCAAACCATTTCTGGACCGATTTGTCATTGTCTTCATTGATGACATCTTGGTTTACTCTAAGAATTCTGAAGAACATGTAGAACATTTAAGATTAGCCTTGCAGATGTTGAGAGAAGAGAAACTGTATGCCAAGTTCTCCAAGTGTGAATTCTGGCTTGACAGAGTTGCCTTTTTGGGTCACGTGGTATCATCAGAGGGAATCCACGTTGATCCAAGTAAGGTAGAAGCGGTCAAGAATTGGTCCCAGCATACCTCTGTTACTGAAATTCGCAGTTTCTTGGGCTTGGCTAGATATTATAGAAGATTTGTGCAGGACTTCTCTAAGGTTGTTGCACCTATGACTAAATTAACACAGAAGGGGGTGAAGTTCATATGTGATGATAAGTGTGAGTGGAGTTTTCAGAAGTTGAAAGATAGCCTCACTACCGCTCCGATGCTGGCATTACCTGAAGGCACATGAGGGTATGTGGTGTATTGTGATGCCTCGAGGATCGAGTTAGGGTGTGTATTGATGCAGCACGGCAAGGTGATTGCGTATACCCGACTCACGACCTTGAGATGGCTGCTGTAGTGTTCGCTTTGAAAATATGGAGACATTACCTGTACGGTGAGACATGTGAAATTTATATAGACCACAAAAGCGTCAAATACATTTTCGAGCAGAAGGACTTGAACTTGAGACAACGTCGATGGTTAGAGTTGTTGAAGGACTACGACTGCATGATCTTGTATCATCCAAGAAAGGCTAATGTGGTTGCCGATGCTCTGAGTCGGAAATCCATGGGCAGTCTTGCTCATATAAGTGAAGAAAGAAGACCGCTGATCAGAGAGTTGCACGAGCTAGAACAAACGGGGAACCAGTTTGAGATTGGAAGTTCTAACTCACTTTTAGCTCATTTGCAAGCTAAGTCCTCTCTGGTAGAAGAGGTGAAAGCTAGACAGGATGAAGATACCGTCCTCAAGCAAATCAAGGATACTGTAACCAAAGAAAAGGGGGACGACATCTGATTCTCTATTGATCATTTCGGAGTACTTCGGTTGAAGGGACGGTTGTGTGTTCCCATGGTTGATAACTTGAAAGAAAGAATCCTTGAAGAAGCACATCGGACAGCTTATAGAATCCATCCGGGAGCTAATAAAATGTATCAGGACCTGAGACAGCTATATTGGTGGAATGGCATGAAGAGGGATGTTGCAAACTATGTAGCTAGATGTTTAGTGTGTCAGCAAGTCAAGGCTGAACACCAGAAGCCCGCCGGAACATTACAACAGATAGAAATACCTTAGTGGAAATGGGAGAGGATAACGATGGATTTTGTAACAGGGTTGCCAAGATCAGAATGTGGATTTGATTCGGTTTAGGTGATAGTGGATTGCATGACTAAGTCCGCACACTTTCTGCCAGTTAAGACCACTTACGGAGTGAGTCAATGTGCGCAGATTTATCTATCAGAAATCGTTAGATTGCACTGTGTGCCAGTGTCCATAATATCTAATAGAGGGCCACAGTTCACTTCCAGGTTTTGGAAGTCATTGCAGGAAGTGTTGGGAACGAGAGTTGATTTGAGTACTGCGTTCCAGCCACAGACCGACGGGCAATCGGAAAGAACCATTCAGATTCTTGAAGACATGCTTCGGGCGTGTATTATGGATTTCGACGGAAGTTGGGAAAGGTATTTACCTTTGGCTGAGTTTGCATACAATAACAATTATCAAGCGAGTATCCAAATGGCACCTTTCGAGGCTCTATACGGTCGTAGGTGCAGATCCCCGATTGGGTGGTTTGAGGTTGGAGAGGCTAGTCTAATCGGCCCAGAATTGTTACAAGATGCCTTGCAAAAGGTGAAGTGTATAAGAGAGAGATTGCTGACGGCTCAGAGTAGGCAGAAGTCCTATGCAGATAATCGAAGGAGAGAACTCGAATTTGCCATTGGTGAACAGGTGTTCTTGAGGGTATCACCGATGAGAGGCATAATGTGGTTCGGTAAAAAGGGGAAGCTAAGTCCTCGGTATATCAGACCGTTTAAAATCCTAGAACGAGTTAGGAATGTAGCGTTTCGGTTAGAATGGCCTACAGAATTGGAGGGAGTACATCCTGTCTTTCATGTATCAATGCTTTGGAAATATCTTCCCGATCCCTCGCACGTGATTCAATCGCAAGACGTGCAACTAACCGAAAATCTGACATATGAAGAGGAGCCAATGGAAATCTTAGATTGGCAGTTGAGGAAACTCAAAACGAAAGAGATTCCATTGGGTAAAGTTCTGTGGAGATTCAGGGACCGAATTTCTTAAGGGGGGAAGATTGTAATATCCGAGATATTTAAATTTAATTACTATCATTATTATTTAATTTATTTTTCTTTTTGAAAGAAAAATAAATTAAATTAAATAATTAAAGAGTTAAAGTAAAATAAAGAAGAAGGTAATAGGGAATATATGTAATTATTCTAGGACCTAAAAGAAAAGACGATTTAAAAGGGTGGGGGAAAAAGAGGATATAACAAGTAAATAAGTTTTTCTAATTAATAAAAAAAATAAAATAAATATAAAGTAAAGTAAAAAATGAAAAGCAAAACAAATAATATATATATATATATATATATATATATATATATATATATAATAATAATAATAATAATAATAATAATAATAAAATATATGGGGGGGGGGGGGCAACCGTGACCCCCTCCCATTTACACACACACAAATAAAATAATAATTTACATATATTATTAAGTAAATGGGGGGTCAAAACCGTGACCCCCCATTCAATAAAAACACACACCAATTAAAAAAATAAAACGCACAAGCAGCAAGCAGGACGTGAAGCAACGAGCACCCACGTGTGAACTAAACCGAGAAAGAGAGATGAGAGCTCGAGACGGAGCTTGGGCGTCGGAATCTCACCGAAAATTGCATCTGACGCTGGTGGCGGTAACCGAAGCTCTATTTCAACACCCAGAAGCTCCCCATCCGATTGAATCAAGGTATGAAAGCCCCAATCCTTCAAGACCCCTATTTCTCCAATTTTGGGTATTGTAGGAATTCTTCAATTTCTTCCGATCGGGGCATTCCGGGGTTAAAGTTGAGCTTAGTGGGTGTTCTTGAAAGCTTAGTGAGGTCCGGAATCGACGTTAAACTGTAGGAATTGACCGGGTATGGAAATTAGTAAAATTGGGTTAGGAAATTGCTCTAAAATTCGAAATTTATAGTTTGATGCATGTTTAGGCTTGGATTGGAGTAGTATAAGTGTAACTGTCATTTTTGGCTCAGACAATTGTAATGTGAATTTAGAACCGCAAGGGGTTTTAACCTTGGGGGACTTGTCCTTAGGTGATGCACCTAGGTGCCTACGTACCCTTCTGGAGGGATCAAAGTCCACGTAGTTCGTCATGGTGATGTCTATCTGAGCCGTTAGGCAAAGTTGTTACCTGTATTAGGCCATGTGCGGCTAAGACGTGCCTAAGGTACTCCGGGTGGGCGAGCCGCTTTGTGGGAGGTTGCCTTAGTGGGAGAGAGCTATGGTCTCTGAGGGCTGCTAGAAGCCCTGTAAGCAGTGTGCTCCAAGGAGGAGGTGAGCCAGTCGAAGGTTGGCCTAGACGGAAGGCCAACGGCGGGGCTCAAGGAGGTGAAAGTACTTGTGAGGTGTATCTGGGGGTAATGTGCGATAATCCTTCGGGTTCTATGTAATTCTGTGGAGATTTGATTGCCTCCTTAGTCCCCCGAGTGAGGGTTTATTTATACTTGCGTGTGGCGAGATCGTGCTCGACCCACGACCTCGTGGGACGTGGGTCATCCCACGTCTGGTTGAGGGGAAGCTCCGTGTGGTCACGTGGGCGAGGGCCACGTAATGGATGGATGAGTGGTGCCACGTGTCTCCAGCGGGTGCTGAGTCCGTGCTTCTAGAATGTCAGTGCCACGTGTTCCAAGGTGGAATATTCCAAAGTTACATAAGTCCCCCAAGTCTACGGGTGTCAGGCGCCCGTGGACTTAAGTTCCTTTGCTTGTAAGACAATTGGGAATTTTCGCTGCCTCTATTCGTGGAATAGCTCGACCGCTTGGAGTCGCGGGTATGGGAGCTGGCCGTCCGGCTCATGAAGTTGGCCCTCTCGCATTGTTCCGTAGGAAAGGAGGTGTCTTGGAGAGGACATGCGTCGCGTTTTGGGAGGCTGGCCGCTTGGCTTCCTCAGCAAGTTTCTGACCCGTCTCTGCAGGAAGTACGCGACTTACCGAGGTAGGGTCATCATTGCTCAGAGGGGCCTTTCCCAAAATACCCTTTGAGGGCTAGTAAGGGGAGTGCTAAGGTCAGGGGCTGCTTTGTCATTCCCCTTGGCTTCGGAGTCACTTTGTTTTCGTGCCCCTTAGGCTGCGAAGCGTCTGCTGGGCCTCCTTTGTACGCTGAGAGTGAGAGATTTCCCATTATTCTATGAATCTTCTTCCTAATCCTTAGACCCTGTGATCTTCGACTCTCCGCCGCCTCGACAACTGCTTCTACTAGTGCCGCTGCTTCTGTGTGTTCTTCCCGGGATCCGAACTTTGAGCAATCCCTTCTGTCGGTGGCCATGGACGGAGTCAGGGAGAGAGTAGATGCTCTCATTATGTCGCGGGACTCCACGAACCTTCGGGAGATTCTCTCAGGGGAGGATGGAGAACTGGCAACTCCTCTTCCGTCTGCCTCCGCGGGCTGGTATTCTGTGGAGCCGGAACCTGGTTCTACGGTGAACGTGTCTGCGGCGGATGCTGGCGAATTGTCACGGGTGCAACCGGGGGCTGGCATCCGAAAGGTGTGGGAAGAAAGTTTCGCTCCTTCTTTCTCATAGGGCTACGAGATAAGGCCAATGGGGGAGGGGGAAATGATTCTCTGGAGCGACGGTGCTGGCTTCGTTCTTCCTCTTTGCGTTCCCTACAATGCCGCTTTTATTCATCCGTTCTCCGGCTTTGTGGAGGCCATGCTCAACCTGCTGAATGTTAGCTCTACACAATTGACCCAGAATGCTTGGTCAATTCTCAGTGTTTTCGACAGGTTCTGTTGGTCACACAGGCTGGAGACTCTCCCGAGTGTGTTTCTGTCTCTCTACCACGTCCACGAGGCGAATGGATGGGTGTGTTTTTAGTCACGCATCAAAGGCTTCACCATTAACGACCTACCGGGAAACAACCATGCTTGGAGGTCGTACTTCTTCAAGGTGGTTCCCATAAAAGGGTTTTGCCCCCCATGGATTTGTTCGTCCGACTGGCGCCCGCGCTTTCCGCTAAAGTGGTCTAATCCTGTTCTCCGGATTTGGTACGACCGGGAGGAATACGAGGAGACGCCCTTAGGATTTCTGAAGGGGGCTGCAGTGTCGGGCAAAGCTTTGGGTAAGTCCGCGTAGGTGAATTTGTGTTCCTTCTCTTATCTGTCCATTAGCCTTTGAATGTCTTCTTTCCGCAGGGCTGACTCTAGGCGGCATTCAAGGGAGGCTGAATCCTCCGCCGAGTTCTCGGAGCCGGAAGCGCGAGCGGTCAGAGTTGGTGACTGTTGCCGGTGGGGCAGATGAGGACGCTGCCGGTGGGGCAGATGAGGACGCCAAGGCGAGCAAGGATCCCATAGGAGCGGAGAAAGGTGTCAATGCGTCGAATCAGGTGGGTGATACCAGCTTGACTCGTGTTGACCGTAGGAAGGTTCCCTATATCCCTATACCCCCCGAAGAGATGCCCGTCCATCTTCTAGGTGAGGGTATCTCTTTTAGAGGGAAACTGATCCCGTTTGAGGCGGAGCGGGTCATCCTGGCTTGTCAGCATTATCCTCTCGATTATGGGGACGATTATGCTTTAGAGCATATGACCAGGGGGACCATGCTATTGCTAAGCCGTCTGGCGGGCTTTGCACATCAACGAGAGCATGAGGGGGTAGGACACTTTTCCCTCGGGTTTCTCGATGCTTCGTTGGTAGTGATTGACGCTCTTGTAATCCTTGTGCAGGAAGTTATCGAGGAGTTGCTGGAGGAGAACGCTCGTCTTGAAGCGCGGGTGAAGGAGCTAGAGGGTGAGCTTCGCAAAGGGGAGGCCAGTGCCCTGCAAGTCCATCGTCAGGATTTTCTGCGTTTCGCAAATTACGGGATGCAGAACGGCATAGCCCAACTGGAGGATTTGATGGGCATCTCTGTTCCTTCGGATGTTAGGGCCAGGATGCATCCTTCCTGGGAGAATATTGGCGGGGAGTTCCGTGTTTGCGCTCGAGGGGATTCTCCTTTGAGGATCGAGGACTATGAGGTGCCTCCGAATCCTCGAAGGGATCCTCCGCGGTCGGGCGAGCCTCCGCGTTCCACAGAGGGTGCTTGATTTTGGGCTGCTGTACTTGCAGTTTGTAATTTTGGGGCGATAGTCCCCTTGTAAATTTGGGGTGATAGTCCCCTTATGTGAATACAAAGAAATTTTGAGTACGAGAGTCGGTCAATCGTATTGCATTTCAAATTCTTTTAAACACATAGCGTAACTGCCTCTGGACTGAGACGAGTTAGTAGTACATTTGCCTTGGGACTAAGACACACATCGAGTAACTGTCTCGGGACTGAGACGAGCTAGTAGTACATTTGTCTTGGGACTAAGACAAGGCAAGAGGCATTCGTCTTAGGACTAAGACGTAGTGAAGTGCCTGCGAGCTCGACCTTTGGACTAAGGCGTAAAGAAACATTATTGACTAAGGAGTAGCAAAATATTTCTTGAGGCTGCTGGCGTTCCAAGTGTTTGGGACATGTTCACCTGTTAGGTGTGCTAACTTGTACGCGTTGTGCGAGGCGATGGCAATAACCCTTTACGAGCCTTCCCAATTAGGGGCGAGCTTGCCGTGTAGGCGGTCGCGCCTATTGTTTATCGTTGTACACATGACCAAGTCGCCTCTTTCGAACGTACGAGGTCGGACGCCCCGGTTGTATTTTTGCGCCAGCAGCTGTTTGTACGCAATATTTCTGAGTTTCGCCGCTTCCCTTCGTTCTTCGACTGCGTCGGGGCTGAGCAATAGGCTCCTTGGATTTGAATCGGAGTAATTGAGCACTCGATCTGAGGGAACTCCGATGTCGGCTGGGACGATTGCTTCCTGCCCGTACGCCAGAGCAAAGGGAGTTTCTCCTGTGGCCATGTGTACCGTGGTTCTATATGACCACAAGATCGATGGGAGTTCATCCACCCAAACTTCTTTAGCGTCTGTTAATCGCTTTCGTAGCCCTTCGAGGATGATACGGTTTGCCCTTTCCGTTTGCCCATTGGACGCCGGGTACTCGACGGAAGTGGTTATGTGGTCGATGCTCCATTCTTTGCAGAAATCTTCGAACTTCTCGCTGACAAATTGTCGCCCGTTGTCGGTGATTAGCATGTGAGGGGGACCAAACCGGATGACGATGTTTCGCCAGAGGAAGTTTTGAACATTTTGGGATCCAATGGTGGCCAGAGGTTCAGGTTCGATCCACTTGGTGAAGTAGTCGACAACTACGATAAGGAATTTTCTCTGGAGCGTGCCTTGAGGGAGGGGGCCTAGGATATCCATGCCCCAAGTGTCGAAGGGCCATGGGGAGTCGATGGGCTTTAGCTCACCTGGTGGTTAGTGTATAAATGCAGCGTGGCGCTGGCATTGGTCACAGTGAGCGACTAGAGCTTTTGAATCAGCTCTCATCGTTGGCCAATAAAATTCGGAGCGCAGGGCTCGCTTTCAGAGGGCTCTTGCGGACTGATGTGTGCCGCATATGCCCTCATGGATTTCTTGTAGCACGTAGCTGGCTTCTTCAGCCGAGATACACCGAAGATGTGGGGATGAAAATCCCTTTTTGTATAGGTTGTTCCCCCAGAAAAAATATCGAGCCGCTTGCCTCCTGATTTTTCGGGCGAGTTCTTTGTCTGTGGGCAGGGCGCCTGCCGTTATGTATGCCCTGATAGGGGCCATCCAGGAGTTGTCGACTATGATCGAAAACACGTCTGGGTTTATGCTTGGGGTGCAAAGCGTGGTTCGCAAGACCGTCTTAACTCCCGATTGGCTCGGTGTGGTGGCTAGTTTGGAAAAGGGCGTAAGCCTGGGTGTTCTGGTTCCGGAGGATCCGTGTGATCAAGACGGATTTGAACCTGCTGATTTCATGCTTGGCACGCTCCACGTATTTGATGATAGTGGGGTCCTTTGCCTCAAAGTCTCCATTAAGTTGTTCGACCACTAGTTGTGAGTCACTGAATAGCTTGACCCTTGAGGCACCTAGGTCGTAAGCTAGCGCTAGTCCAGCTATGAGTGCTTCATATTCAGCTTGATTGTTGGAGGCAGGGAACGTGAAGCGCAAGGCTTGTTCCACTTTGATTCCGTCGGGGCTTTCTGCAATAATGCCGGCGCCCACGGATTTCCCTGTCGAGGAGCCGTCTACATAGACTAGCCATGGGGATTTTTCTGGCTATGGCTCAATTGACTCGTTGTGATCTTAAGCTGAGGCATCCCTCTAAAGGCGTTCTGACGGAGTCATTTCGGCGACGAAGTCTGCCAATGCTTGGGCTTTGATCGCCCGACGGGGCTCGTATTGAATGTCGAACTCAGAGAGCTCGATCGCCCAGTTTGTCATTCGCCCTATCAGGTATGACTTTTGTAGTATTTGCCGCAGGGGTTGGTTGGTTCGGACCATGATTGTGTGTTGTTGGAAGTAGGGTCGAAGTCTTCTAGCCGAGTGAACGAGAGCAAGTACAAGCTTCTCCACCCGTTGGTACCGAAGTTGGGCTCCTTGCAAGGCATGGCTTGCATAATAGATAGAGAACTGCTCAACTCCTTCCTCCCTTATTAGTACTGAGCTTACAGCATGGTCAGTGGTAGCTAAGTAAAGTACGAGAGTTTCTCCTTTGATTGCCTTGGCAAGCACTAGAGGCTTAGCCAAGTAGGCTTTGAGGTCCTAGAAGGACTTCTTGCATTGCTTAGTCCATCGGATGACTGCGCATCGGTCGGTCATCCTAGATAAGAATCTGTTGAGGGCTGCCAACCTTCCGTTCAGCCTCTACACTTCTTTCACCGTTCGTGGTGGTTCCATGTTGAGGATGACTGCGCACTTCTCGGGGTTGGCTTCAATTCCTCGTTGGGTGATCATGAATCCCAGGAATTTTCCCGCCGACACACCGAAAGTGCATTTTGTTGGATTTAACTTCATTTGATGTACCCATAAGACCAAGAAGAGCTCTTCGAGGTGTGCCAGGTGTTGTTCGAGCTCCATGGATTTGACTACCATGTCGTCGACGTAGACCTCGAGGTTTCGACCTATTTGTTCCCGGAAGATGATGTCCATCATCCTTTGATAGGTGGCCCCTGCATTCTTCAGTCCGAAGGGCATGACCCTGTAGCAGTAGACGCCTTTGTCTGTGATGAAGGAGGTTTTTTCCTGGTCCTTTGGGTTCATCTGGATCTGGTTGTACCCGGAGAAGGCGTCCAAGAAGCTCAGCATCTTGTGTCCGGCCGTCCCATCGACTAATTTGTCTATGATCGGGAGAGGGTAAGCGTCCTTTGGGCAGGCTTTGTTCAGATTGGTAAAATCTACACACATTCGCCACTTCCCATTCGCCTTTTTGACCATCACCACGTTTGACAGCCACTCGGGGTACTGTGATTCGCGTATGAAGCTGGCGTCAAGGAGCTTCTGAACTTCCTCGTCGATTTCTCGCTGCCTTTCTTCACCGAAATGCCGCTTCTTCTGCATCACCCCGGGTCCTTCTCTGATGTTGAGGGAATGACATATGAGAGCGGGATCGATTCCTGACATATCCATGGCACTCAAAGCGAATACATCCTGGTACCGGGTGAGCAATTCCTGAAGCTTCTCTCGGGCCGTCGAGTCGAGGAGGGTCCCCATGCGGACATCTCGTCTGTTTGCCTGGTCTATGCAGATGCCCACGAGGTCCTCTGTAGGCTGTGGTCTGGCTCGGGGATCTCATCTCGCAGGTCTACTATCTCAGAAGGGTTTGTGGCATTAACGTCGTTGGCGGTTACAAGTTGCGTCTTATGTCGCTTGTGACGGTCGCTTGGAGCGTCATCCGGGCGGTCGCGTGCAGACTTCAAGGAATTGCTCGTGTCTTCCTTATGAGTTTCTTGTATCTATATTGGAGATCAAAATAAAAAAAAGTACGGGTTTCTGAGTGTTAGGTGGATATTCCTACTCCCCGAAAAAGGAAATGCCGTTTAGCGGCAGAGTGCGCAAGGCATAGTGGTCTGAATAAGACCGCGGTGGGTGCCACTGTAACTGTCATTTTTGGCTCAGACAATTGTAATGTAAATTTAGGACCGCAAGGGGTCTTAACCTTGGGGGACTTGTCCTTAGGTGATGCACCTAGGTGCTTACGTACCCTTCTGGAGTGATCAAAGTCCACGTAGTTCGTCATGGTGACGTCTATCGGAGCCGTTAGGCAAGGTTGTTACCTGTATTGGGCCGTGTGCGGCTAAGACGTGCCTAAGGTACTCCGGGCGGGCGAGCCGCTCTGTGGGAGATTGCCTTAGTAGGAGAGAGCTATGGTATCTGAGGGCTGCTAGAAGCCCTGTAAGCGGTGTGCTCTAAGGAGGAGGTGAGCCGGTCGGAGGTTGGCCTAGACGGAAGGCCAACGACGGGGCTCAAGGAGGTGAAATTACTTGAGGTGTATCTGGGGGTGTTGTGCGATAATCCTTCGGGTTGTATGTAATTCTGCAGAGAGTTGATTGCCTCCTTAGTCCCCCGAGTGAGGGTCTATTTATACTTGCGTGTGGGGAGATCGTGCTCGACCCACGACCTCGTGGGACGTGAGTCGTCCCACGAGGCTTTGTGGAGATCCCACGTCTGGTTGAGGGGAAGCTCCATGTGGTGACGTGGGCGAGGGCCACGTAATGGATGGATGAGTGGTGCCACGTGTCTCTAGCGGGTGCTAGAGCCATGCTTCTAGAACGTCAGTGCCACGTGTCCCAAGGTGGAATATTCCGAAGTTACAATAAGTGTTGTAGTTGCTGGAAATAGACAAGGGAATGAAGCCCGAGTATTTACTGTCTCAACCGGAACCCAATCCGGTGAAGAAGAGGCAAAATACTAAGCCACCGTACAGTAAGGAGCTGTGCAGTGGGTTGAACACATCAGTCTAGTCCGTGGTGGACACCTAAGACCAAGTAAATTGGGTCCAAGGCCTTTCTTATACCGATTATATTTTATATATATAATTAAAGAGGTAATATTCAAGCTTTTACTTGGCGAATAAGGGAGACGGTGGAATGAGTAAGCTAAGGCCTCTCTTGATCCGTGGATTTATTCCCTTGTTAATTAGAAGTCCGTATGAACATATGAAGTGGAATTTAGATAAATGGAAATCTCTAACCTAAGCATTTAGAGATTCTAAGTAACTCGAGTGGGTGAAAGCCAGTATAAGACAGTACGGACTTTCAAAAAGAGAAATTAAGACGACGTAACGAACTAAATAGTTAGTTCTTGGAAATAGTTAGAGGGTGCATCAGCATTAGCATGACACGTACATGTTAGATGCTTCTTTACACGTTTTCAAATTGCTTAAATATATATATGTGTATAGGGCACCACAGGGTAATTGGAGCTCCAGGCACTCCGAGGACTGATCAGGAGGACCAACGAGGTGAGGGGCTCTCCCATCCCTATCCCACAGGGTTGCTCCCTTCCCCCAGCTATAGTGGTACCCGCTGCTAGGTTGTTAAATGTGAGTGAGAGTGTTGCATAATTGAAACGGGGGAAATCTACGCCTAACTAAAGAACACGTATGATATTCAGTTAGTGACAAATAGGGCGTCTTTCAAGGTTAAATTTGTTAGTTGAGTTTGTTTAGTTTGTCTGGGTAGATCGAGTCGGTCATACTAATCGGACAGACAAGATTGTGACGTCAGTAAGTATGCCACATAGTGGCCATTACCTTGGTTTAAACTGAGGTCAGACAAGTTGCCGGCTATTACTCTAAGGGTGCCTTGGAGTCAGAAAGTTCCTAGTGTGATCAACTAGGTTCGAACATAAGATTGCCTTCGGGCCAGTATTTCTCTTAGCGTAATGCGGGAGACAGAAAGTGAGTGCCTACGTGCACAAGTATGTGTTAACTATGAAACCAAATGATGTATGTTGAGATTGATTTATATGCGGATTAATAAATATGTTAGGAGCATGAATTAGGATTTTCTTTGTGAATATGATACATTGATTGCCTGATCATGTTAAAGATCACAATATAAATCCGTTTCATGCGTATGTGGTTGTGGTTGCTCCCTTCCCCCAGCTATAGTGGTACCCGCTGCTACGTCAGGGATGGGGGAGCTCCTCACTGAGTCTGTTCGACTCATCCCCTGTTTACATGTTTCAGATACAGGTGGTTCAAGAGTCGGGAACGCGTCCACTTCTTCTCAAGGAGGCGGACAACTCTGAAGACCGCACGCTTAGTCCGCGTGGGTAGTGTATTTTGGATTATATAGATATGTCGTGATGTATATATATATATATATAAATCCTTTTGGATGTTTCTTTGTACATATGTAAACTATTGTATATATATATGTCCTACTCTAGTTATGTCGGCTTCATACAGATTAAAGTTAGGTCTTGGTATTGGGACTTTAGGTTATGATATAGCATATATCATGTATATATATATGACTTCCGCATGCGACTAGGATAGATCACACGCCTTGAGGGGTGTGATCAATATGTAAATTATATATATATATATATATGTGTGACTGAATACCTGATTGTATGAAAATATGGCTTCCGTATGTGAATAAGATAGATCACACGCATTGAGGCGTGTGATCAACATGTAAACTATATGTAAGCGTGTGATTGAATATATGTATGACTGTACACAGGATTTCTGCATGTGAATAGGATAGATCACCCGCCCTGAAGCACGTGATCAATATGTATACTATATGTACGTGTGAGTGATTATGTGTATATGTATAAACTGAAGCGGCGTTGAGCGAGCCGTGGATTGCACGCTACTTAGGTCACCGGATGTGGATGGCCATAAATACTATATATTCTTTGTATTAGAAATGGGTAGTTATAAATATGTGAAAATGTCAATCAGGGATTAGAGGCTTACGGGATAGGAGAAATCCTACTTCCCGTGCCGGTCACGGACGTCCGATAGGGGGTCGTGACAATTATGGTTATAATTAATGGGAAAAACTGAGATCCTATATAGAAAATATCAATCATGATGAGTTTTGAAATGAGGCTGAGTGACATATGTAAAATGACATATGTAACATGAGCCCTAGGATTTGAAATTGGATTGATTAGGTGTCACAAGAGCAAATAATGTACACAAACATGTGGCAAGATTTTAGTTAGTGTGTACATTGCTTTAGTATATTATATGAATATTAATATTTATTTTATAAAAAATATTAAAAAGCAATTTCACTTTTAAATGTATTTAAATAAATTCTAAATTATCGTAGTTATTTTATAAAAAAATATTATTAAATAATATTTCTCAAAACTATAATACGTATTTTATAAAATTATAATCTCTAATATTAAATTTACCGTTATAAATAAGTATAAATAATTTAATATCTTTATAAAATTGTGCATGCCTATATAATCTTATCAACTAATTCAATTAATATATACAATAAATATATGTAATATATCATATTATTTTTTTCCATATCAGCACACTAAAAAAATCATTATTTATTTCATCAATAAATATCAAATTTCAAATCTAACTTTTATTATTCAACTTCTCTTTTGTTCATTCATCAAACTGATATATATATATATAGGGGTCTTAATTGAATATGATTATCATAAACTATTCTATAAATAGTAAGCTACAAAGAAAATTTGATTAAACTAATAAATTTGATTTTGGAATTTTAATTGTAGGTTTGTACAAACAACAATGAATAAGAGGATGAAGAAATTTGATGATGAAATTAAATTCAATATAAACAAACTTTAAAGTAAAATAGTGATGATAGTATATTTAAAATTTTTAACATTGATTTAATATTAGATTATATAATTTTAATTTCAAATTAATTGATTTATATATAATTGTAATTTACTGGAGAACTAAGAAAATAAATTAAGAATTAAAAGTAAATCTAAAGTTATAGGATTATTTTAGCCTAAACTAATAATAATTACTAGAGGTTCCACATGCACGTACGTGCATGTTATTTATTTTTAAAATTTTAAAATATAATATAAGATTATTATAAATATATATTGTAACTGTCGTTTTTGGTTTAGACAATTCATAACGTTAAATAAGGACCGCAAGGGGTCTTAACCTTGGGGGACTTGTCCTTAGGTGAAGACCTAGGTGCCTACGTACCCTTGTGTAGGGATCAAAGTCCACGTAGTTCGAAGAGAGAACGTTCTTGGTCACCGTTAGGCAGGAATGTTACCTATAATGGCCGTGTGCGGCTAGGACTTGTGCGTGTATTCTCCGGGCGGGCGAGCCACCTGTTGGAGGTATCTCGTAGGTAGAAGGAGAGAGCAAGGGTCTCTAAATGCTGCTTAGAGCACGAGGATGTGTATATCCTGTCAGTGGAGTGAATGTGGACTGATGTTTGTTAGGTGGACTTCAGGTAAGGATGATATCGTGGTATGCTTTTAGTGTTGTGAGTACTATTTATTGCTCCTGTGTTCCCCGGGTGAGCGATATTTATACTCGGAGTATTTATACTCGTAGACTTAAGTTGCCTTTTGCAGAATATTGGGAGCGAGGTCGCCCGCCATGAATTGTTTGTGGAGGCAGATTGACCGCTAATCATAGGAAATGGTGCAGTGAAGCGTGCACTTGCGTTTCTCTGGACTTTGCCAAGGATGCCAAGTGTCCGAATCTGAACGATCATTCGCTTGACTTTCTTAGCAAGTTTCTCGAGCCGTCTCTACAGAAACACTCGCGTATTTCCGAAGAGACGTCATCATTGAAAGGAAGGTGACTTTCCGGAGATGCCCTTGGAAGGCTTCGAGGGCATTTGAAAGATCAGGGGCTTTCTGGACTTTTTTCCTCACGCCTCTTGGCCTTCCAATCTCTGTGCCTCTTTGTTCGACACCATGTGCTTTTTATTTGAGGTGTAGTTCTCAATTCTTCGTGACTTCTCTTTTTCTTGGAAATTCGCTCCTATTAATCTTGCTCATCATTTTTGTCAAATGGCTTCCTCCAGCGCTAGCTACTGCCTCTCATCCTCAGGTATTGGAGCCATATTTTGATCAGGCCCTTCTTACTGTGGCAATGGACAAGATCAAGAAGAGTGTTGAGGCTCTCATTATGCTGCGAGATTCTACGGACCTTCGGGGAGTCCTAGTTAGAGGGGGAGAAGACCCTGCGTTAGTTATAGTTCCTTCTCTTGTTTCGGGTACGTGGTATGCGGCTGATACCAAACCTAGGTCTCTTGACGGCTTTTCTGGAGGTGGAGAGGGATAATGAATCGTTGCTACCGCCGGGTCCAAATATTGAGAAAATTTGGGGGGAGCGGTTCGCTCCTTCTTTACCTGAGAACTACGAGATTCAGGCCATGGAGAAAGGAGAGACCATTACCTGGAGCAATGGCATGAGTTTCATCCTTCCTCTTTGCGTTCCCTACAATGCCTCGATGATTCCTCCCATCTGCGGTTTCATGGAGGCTATGCTCAATCTTCTGAATGTCTGCCCTCCCCAACTGACGGCTAATGCCTGGTTCTAACTTAGCGTTTTCGAGTGGGTGTGTTGGGCAAATAATTTTGAGGCTTTGCCCAACGTCTTCCTTTCTCTCTATGCTGTGTGCGAGTCGCGCGGTTGGGTGTGATTTCAGGCTTATGCCAAGGAGTTCACTATTACCGACTTGCCGAACAACAATCATGAATGGAGATCATATTTCATCAAAGTTGTTCCCAAGAAAGGTGTGTGTCCGCCTTGGATACGTTCTGAGGACTGGCGTCCACGTTTTCCCCTTAAGTGGTCCCATCCTACCCTCCGGGTGCCGCACGACCGGGAGGATTATGAGAACAATATTTTCGGTGCCTAAGGGGGTCCAAGGTCGCCGGAAAGGATTATGATAAGTCCTTTGGCAACGCGTTGCTTCGTTCTGTATTGTTACCAAGAAAAAGAAAGAGAAGGAGAAAACTTATATAAAAAAAATTTAAAGAAAAATTGAAAGGAAAAACCTAAGATGGGAAATAGAAAATTTTTTTTAAGAAAATTAAAAGAGAATACTTACTTGGATGGAGATACGTAACCAACCTTTGGATCAATCAGATGATTTCCCAGCAATGGCGCTAATTTGATCGCTCACTTTTCACGAATGCGAATTACTTCGAATCGAGGTTCCAACCGATCGTCATGGTTATAATCAAATAAAAACCTCAAGTAGCACAAGATGCAACCCAAGGGTCGAATCTCTCGCAGAATCTTCGTATTAATCTGCAGTTGGTTAGTATCTCAAGCAAGTAGGTATTTGCCGAATGAGTAGAGAGTTGATGGGCGTAGAATATTATAAAACAGGATCCCAAGAAGAATAGAACCAGGAAATCATGGCCAACCAGAAACTATTTGTGTATGATTAATTCATTCATAATATATCCTATTCATGATAATCATGCATTACGAAAGCCTATCTAATTACGAATGTTATCCCCGACTGGGAACATCAATAACATGCATCAAGAGATTTTGGAAGCCAGAAGTCATAAATACTTTTCCATAAACAAACTAATGCCAAACTAGGTTAATCAATTTAATATAATATTATCGCATTAAGAGATTCAAGCAATCAAGAATCCGAAGAATAGAATTATATTGAATTCTGGAAGCAGAAGTCATAAATACTTTTCCATATAAATCACACCTTTACTAATTTGTTATAAAGAATCTAGCACTTTGTACAGGTTCGTTCATGGTTGACTATAGCAAGATAATGACATACGAAACATAGAAAATATAATCATAACTTCGGAAAGGATAAATACAAACGCCAAATGAAATTAATAAACCATAATGAAGAGCCATCGGCTCATGCCACGCTAGTTCTTGAAAACCCAGGAAGATCTTAGCCGCTCATATCCTCTTTACACTCCAGACTATACTAAAGTATGTGAATCACTTAATTTATAGATGCCTTTGTTACCTTGTGAGACGTCTATTTATAATACCTCCGGGACCTCCAATCTAAGTAGGAATATGATGGAGATAAGTACTAATTGATATGGGATTTAATATTTAAATTCAAATAAATTTAAAACCATCTCCAACTCCTTATTTACTAGAGGTCCTTTAAAATTTTTCATTGGTCACTTGTCCACATTAGCATGCCTTGTACGCTGGAGTACTCGCTGTGGCGAGTAATAGGGCTCGCCATAGCAAGCTGTGTTGCTCCACTCACTGTGGCGAGCTGCTTTACTCGCTGCAGTGAGCTCTGCACTATGGTTTCGCTCTTTTCTTGTTCTATTTTCTTCTTGGGTCTTGTTATGAGTTCTAGCATTCATTTCGGTCCTTGTACTTGAAGTATGTCTTCCCATTGATCCCTGTTAAGCCTGCAGCACTCAACAAACATCAAATGCACCTATCCAATATTCCACGAATTTTGCGAGAAATCAAGAATATCAATAAATAATGCATTTTATGGTATTTTATCACATTTTTGCTCTTCTCCTTATGTCAAATTGTTCAACCTTTTTGGTGCAAAATCATATGTTTTAATCTATAACTTATGTTATTTAGCATACTAAAGCGATCAGGACTGCGTTACGTGGGATACGTAGGGTTATATGAGGAGGAGAGGGAGAATGGGATGTTGGAATGTAGAAGACAATCTCAGGGAGTTATTGTGAAAGCGGGAGAATTACTCTTAGATTGTTGTTGTGTCTAGGGTTGAGTGCAAGAGGAGCCTTTTAGTGAATTGGCGAGCTTATGTGCCGAAGGCCCATGGAGTGATAGACTAGGCAAACATGATAGAATGACATGTGCACTCCTTAAAGGGCTAATCAATTTTGGTATTATCAATAATAATAACTAGAGGCTTAGCTTGCACGTTATTTGTTTTTTAATTTTTAAAATATAATATCAACTTTTTATTATTATATTTTAAAATAATATTTAAATAATGAAAAGTTATTTACTTTATTTTTTTTAATAATTACCCTACCCATTATTGCTTTTTTCCCTCTCCCATCTTATCTCATCAAATCTCACCACATCATATCATATATTCTATTTTATTTTTAAATTATGAAATAGATATTTTGTGACATACAAAAAAAGGATGACATCGACCAACTTGGTGTGGCACGAATGGTAAGGGATTTGTGTTTTCTTAACTATCGCTTTTCATGTTTGATCCTTGGAGGGTCGCCCCTAGTAAAGGGCCCTGCAGTATGTAACACCCGTTTAATTCTAAGATTTAATTAAATTAGATTAATTAAAGAGATGGTTGTTAATGTTGTGTTTTAATTTAAAATGCTTGTGTATGACATTGATTGATTCATTAATTGCATATAGTTGCATTATATTGAGAGTTAGGACTAAATTGAAAGAAAAAGTCAAAGTTGAGGACTAAAATGAAAAGTGAATTAGGAAGTGGGGAAAGTGTTAAATTGATAGAAAAGATGAAGAAATGAGGAATTGAGTGAAAAATGATTTATTAGATAGATGAGAAATTAAATTGGCAAGAAAGGTAGAAATTGGGACTTTAGTGAAAAGAAATAGAACTTTATGGGGTGAAAGAAAACAAGAATAGATAGTTGAGGGGGGGAAAGAGCCATTTTCCCCAAATCAACATTTTAAACCCTCCCCACCCTCTCTTAGTGGACACCCTCACTCCCAAAATAGACAAGGAAGAGCTTCCAAACCCTAGGAGAGCCCAAAGGGAGAAACTTGGAGATTTTAGGTGGTGGGTGGCCGGAATTCGGTGGCCGGTGACCGAAGCAACACTCAAGTGACCTTCTCAAGCTTCATCTTCATCTATATTCATCCATCAAAGGTAGGTGAAGCAATCTTCCTCCATTCTTGATGTTGTTTTTGAAGCTCATTGAAACATTTCTTCACTTTGATGATAATGGAGGCATAAACTTGCATTCTTAGTTTTTCAACATTATTGGATGTTTTAATTGTTAGTTGTGCTGAGATTTTGTTGCGTTAGAGATTTGAGTTTAGAGTTTGAGTTAGTTCATCATGTTCTTCTAAAAACACCAATCTTTGATGGTATAAGACACAAGAAATTCGTGGAACATGTTTATTGTCAAAATCTGAGTTTTTGAATTTGACCTTACTCTGTTTAAACGTGTTTTCTGAATTCTTTACTTGATGGATTTAAGTGATTCCAAGGCCATATGAAATCTAACATCCTAAGCTTTCTAAATTGTATTTTGCCAAAAATTTCCAACGGTTAGATCTTCTGAAAATTTTCTCGAAAGTCTGCGGTTCTGTTTTCTAAACTGATGCAGAGTTTTTGTATGAATGGCTACTGTTTTTAAATTAATGCTCTTAAATGGCTCATATCCTTGCTGAAATGAATTGATAATCAGAATATGTTATGTCTAAGGTTGATTTAGGAAGAAGAATCAAATCATTTTGTTAAGTATGGAAGGAGATATGACTATTTTAATGAAGCTTGCCAAATGTTGTATGCTGTTTTGAATCTGACATTGCTCTATTTAAATGTGTTTTCTGAATTGGTTACTTGATGGATTCGAGTGATTCCAAACCCATATGAAAGCTAACATCCCAATCTTTCTAAGTTTTATTTTTACTGAAAATTCCAATGGTTAGATTTTCTGGGCATTGCCTCGAAAGTTAGTGGTTCTGTTTACACACCACCAAGATTCTAGTTTTGAAAAGTTGTCATTTCTTCCTTAATTTGAATGGTTTCTTTCCCTTCAACTAAAATGAGTTTAATACTCATTATTATCCTTTTTTAAGACTCAATTCTTCCCCTATTTCAATTGAACTTTGTTCCCTCATAGCTAATGAGTTTTATATCTTTTGGAATTATTCCTAGGACTCAACCTTTTACTTATTTGATATTTCAAATGAATTTCCTTCTTCCACTTCAAGTGACCTTCACTCTCTCCTTCAATTTCTTTAAATGAGTTTAACCAACTTTTAAGTGTCATTTCAAAGCTCAAACAACATCCTAGATAAAGATTAACATGATGAAAATTATGGTAACATTGATCATTGGATTTTTAAAAAGGGAATTAGAGCAAGAATGATAGAGAAATGAGGGGAGTAGTTCTAGTGCAATTCTAGGGAGAGTGAAGCTTATGTTTGGATGACTAGTGGTTGGTATGGGACAGTCATTGGTTGTCCCACGGGGAAGACTTAATTAAATTATTTTTGAAAATCGTGTTTATTGCAAATTCTAACTTAGTGAACTCTCATGGCCATTTAGAGGGTCACGTACTTAGAATTAGGCATAATCATGGCTTAGGCTTCAGTACCCTATTGATTGTATTAGTGACTAGCGTACTGGGGAAATGATCCACCATAGAGGGTGGTGATTCCATAGCCTCATGGCTCGAACAAGAATGGGAAACGGTCGTCGAGATACGATGATCCTGGTTATTAGGATACATTAGCCAAATCCTATAATTTGGGGCAGGTGTGATCTATCTTTTGATGAAGGTAGTGATCCCATGAGATGAACCAATATGGAAGGGAGTCATTCGGGATACGATGGCTCGGATCATTGGGATACAGTGGTAACCTTCTATTTGGGTAATGGCCATTCGGGATACGATGGTCAGGGTCTTTGGGATACATGGGTCCAGTTAGTACTCGGATCCGGCTGAGGGACGCCTCAGATTGTACTAGAGTTGTGACAAGCTACCACAAAGAGAATTGTTTTCATTCATGTGTGCTGTAGGGGTACGTGGAGTTGTTTGCTGGGCGGCACTCTCGATGACTCTTGTTTTCTCTTTGATTTGACATTGATGTGTCATTATATGTTGCCCTTAATTCCATATATGTATAAGATGGATCATGTTACAAGATGAGGTATGATTTTTTTGAAATTCTCTATATCTCTTATCTGTACAGCCGTAGTAAGCTCAGCACATATGTTTTAGTCATGGCTGGATAAGCATGACGTAAGGTAAAGGAAAGTTATGTTACATCCAAAAGTTAAAGTTTCCATATTTTATAAAGAATTAGAATGCAATGATTTTCCGTAAAGAGTACGGTGGTACATGCTAGTAGTTTTCAAACTTGGATTGCTATACCTACTGAGATTTATTCTCACTCAGTGCTGGCATGTATCAGATGAATAGGTGACTGATGGGGATTGGGGCTTGAGGTAGATGGGTACGGGCCCCTAGTAGTTTTAGCTATTTTGACATGCATCATAGGAACTTCTAACAAATAGACTTTATGAGATTTGTAATTGTTCTGACATGGTCTTTTTGGAGGGAACCTGAGTGGCAGAATTGTTGCCTCCGGCTCCCAAGATTGACTAACTTATATATATATATACTATTATCACACCATATATATATATATACTTATGTAAAAGATGGTCGTGCATGTGTATGAACGTTTTAAATTGTTGCCTGGTTTTATATTTTTCTTCCGCTATAAGAATAAGGATAGAACCCGAGAGTGATGACCCGAACCACAATGAATATTTTGTAATAAGTTGGTAAAAGTTTTTAAAATTACTCGGGTAGAGGAATTAGTAACACACTTATCCTATGTAATTATATTTATATATATTATTAATCCACTAAAAATGGACCCTAGGATAAGAGGGTGTTACACAGTACCTGAGGATTAGTCATCAAACCCGCTATAGTGAATATCCCGATCATAGACAAAAGAAAAGATGACAAAAAAAAAGAAGAAGCAACAATCATTTTAATATAGATAATAATAATAAATTAATAATAATAATGATTAATCTAATATGGTACATGTTAGAGTTTCACCTAATTAGTCAATAGAATTTTTAAATATTAAAAATGATTTTTTTAATTAAATTTTTACATATTTCATGTTACTAAATATTTTATTAATTAATTAAAAAAATATAACATGTACCGCATAACATGTTATGTTCATATCATATATATATATATATATATATATATATATATATATATATAGGAGCTTGTCAATTCATAAGCAGCTGAATGGCTTTTTGAGTATTTGACTTTGAGGAGAAGAGAGTAGAAAGTGGTCAAATAAGAAATTCTTAGGTCAAACATTCGAACTCACTCAAATTGGACTCGGTTTTCAAAGGAGCCCTACGCCATCTGGCTGCCTTCCGTTTCTCTGCGCCTCCTCCCATCAACAACACATGGGCAGCGCAGCCAACATGATTTAGTGCTTATCAACCCAAAAAAAACAAAAATCTTTTGCTTCTATTCAAATACAAAGTCTCATTAAATGTCAATTTGTTTTTTTTCATTGTTCGAAAAATTGTTTTAGAAAATTTTCTTTATAACATTTAGTATTATTATTATGTAATTTTATACATGCTATTAATACAAATATTTTATCTTCTACATTTTTTAATTATTTTATATTTTTCTTCTTCAAAATACATCTCTTATTTTTATATTTAATAGAAAATTGTAATTCAGACATGGTTTTAATTAAAAAAAAAAAGTTAAAACCCCATTTTTATCCTCTATGTTTAACCCAAATTTTAAATTAGTTGTTTGTGTTTCAAAAGGTCCAGTTCAATCCTCTATGTTTGGAAGTTGTTCCAAATAAGCCCTTTTGCTTGACATTGTTAGTGTTCTCCTTTAAATGATGACGTAGATAGCTAATTTGGACAAAATCTCTCTCCTATGTGTCCTTTTAATCATTGAAACTGACGTGGATAATTAATGTGGACAAAATGCTCCATTAAAAACGACGTGTGTTTAGGGTTCATGGTGTGTCCTCATTCACATCAGTTTAAAAGGACATGTAGGAGAAAGATTTAGTCCACATCAACTGTCAACGTAATCATGTAATGGAGAACACGAACGGTGTCAAGCAAAATGGCTTATTTGAAACAATTCGCAAACACAAAGGACTAATTTGAAAATTTTAAAAATATAAAGGACTGATTTGAAACTGGATGAAACATAGAGGATCAAAATAGAATTTTGTATGTACACTTTGCCTTTGACATTGGTTGAGACGAGACTTGTAGTTCCACTGTTTTAATCTTTTTTTGGGGAAATTGTAAATATTCTTTCACCTATCACTCACTTACATATACTCCCCTCAACTATAATTTATGAAAAATATCTTATATTTTAACATGCTTAAAAATAACTTCATTTAACACTTTCTCATTAACATTGCTATGCATTTTCTTTTGAAAAAACTTACATATATGTTCGGTGGCGACTGTTTTCGTTGCCACCATAGGTCTTCAATGGCAGCATTTTTGTCGCCAATAAAGGACTTTTGGTGGCGACTATTATTTTGTCACCACCAAATACTCTTCAATGGAAACATTAAAATCTCCACGAAAGGAACTTCGGTAGCGGAATTTCAAATGTCGCCACCAAAGCTATGTCAGTGGCAATATATATTGTCACCACCCAAAGGCTTCAATGGCAACTTCTATGAAGACCCTTCTGCGACATAAGAAATGACGCCACTGAAGATCTTGGATGGCACTATTAGAAGTCACCATCAAAGATAACGAAGTTTAATTTATTATATTTAGCCAACAACCTTGCTGAGACTACAAAGTCTAGGTCTTTGGCGGCCACAAAAGTCGTCGCTGAAGACCTTGTTTTTGTAGTGTACCATTCATCTTGGAGCTACCAAAATGTATCATGATTAAAAAAAAAATTCTGGTGGCAAGGAAAGAAAGTAGATATTACAATCTTTGTATCTAGATGTTTAACATATCAAAAAGTGAAAGTTGAACAACATAGGCCAGTTGGACTATTGCAACCACTATAATACATTTTTAAGGACGTTTCAATTTTTTTTTTATAGTTTGACCCCACATTAGTGAAAATTTTTACCATGCAATTGCAAAGGCAACAATTTATGAAACCCATTATGTGTATATATTTACACAATTAACAGATAAGGTTTCCACCAAAACTTAGTATTTTCAACTATATTCACAAAACTGTTTATTATATTTCCCCTTACAGGTCCATAATTATAACAAACCAAGAAAACTCGTTATGCATAAAAAAACTTATTCAACCAAATGTCCTTAATTTTACTATACTGATATAGGATTCAAACACTATCAATGTAATTTACTAATTATGTCGGATCATATTGTCAATATCACACCGATAGGGTCCATCCACTACCAATATGATTTACCCAGCATAAAATTACAATATTTATTTATTTATGAAATTAAATCTATTCAAATTGATAATTAGGAAACTTTTAATTAGTCTCATGACTGTTTAACTTTTAATTACAAGTTAGAAAATTATTTTATTGATCGTACCCAAAATCAACCTAACTTTAGTGTGCTAAATAGCATAAATTATAGATAAAAATATATGATTTTGCACCAAAAAGGTGGAATAATTTGACATAAGGAGTAGAGCCACAGAGGTGATAGAATGCCCATAAAATGCACTATTTATTGATTTTTTTATTATCCGCAAAATCCGTGGAATATTAGATAAGTGTATTTGATGTTTGTTGATTGCTGCAGGCTTAATAGCGATCAATGGGAAGACATACTCCAAGTACAAGGACCAGAACCAAAACAAGAATTAGTAGTAAGGCCCAAAATAAGAGCAAAACAAGAAAGAAGCGGAGCACTCGCCAAAACGAGCATAACATTCGCCACAACGAGTATGCAGCGTGTCAAGGCATGCTGACGTGGATAAGTGACCAGTGACGAATTTTAAAGGACTTCTAGATAAACAAAGAGTTGGAGATAGTTTTAAATTGGTTTGAATTTAAATATTAAATCTCATACCAATTAATACTTATCTCCATCCTATTCCTACTCAGATTGGAGGTCCCGGGAGCAATATAATAGACGTCTCGCAAATGCATTCAAGACCATTCAAAATCCATTCAGTGATTCCCACATATTATAGATTCGGTAGAGAGAATATGAGCGGCTAAGAACAAGCATAGGTAAAAGCCGATGGCTCTTCATTAGGGTTTGTTAATTTCATTCAGGTTTTGTATTTATCCTCTCCGAGTTTACGATTGTATTTGCTACGTTTCGTATGTCATTAATCTTGCTACATTCAACCATGAACGAACGTGTTTCCATATTCTAGATTCCTCATAACGAATTAGTAAAGGTTTGATTTATACGAAAGGGTACCTAGGTTTTCTGGCTTTCGGAATTCAATACAATTCTATTCTTCGGGTTCTTAATTACTTGTATCTCTTATTGCGATAATATTAGATTAAATTGATTGACCCGGTCGGGCATTAGTTTGTTTAATAATATCATAGAATCTCTTGATGCATGTTATTCATGTTCCCAGTCGGGGATAACATGAATATTTAGATAGACTTTCGTAATTCACGATTTTCAAGAATAGGATAAATTTTGAATGAATCAATCGTACCTGAATAACTTCTTATTGGCTATGGTTGCTGAGCTCTATTCTTCTTGGGATCATATTTTATAATATTTTATATCCATTAACTCCCTACTCATTCTGCAAAAGCCTACTTGCTTTGAGATACTAACCAATTGCAGGTTCATACGAGGATTCCGCGAGAGATTCGACCCTTGGGTTGCACCCTATGCTGCTTGAGGTTTTTATTTGAGCACAACCGTGACGACCGGTTGGAACCTCGATTTGAAGCAATTCGAAGTTGCAAAAAACGAGATGATCAAATTGGTGCTGTTGTTGGGGAATCATCGAATTAACCTGAAGTTCAGTTACATCTCCAACAAACAGGTATTTTTTCCCATTGGATTTTTTTTTTCAATTCTTTTATCTTCTTCCTCCCACTCTTGTCCCTGCCTTCCGTCTTTTTCTTTATTTTTCGAATTTTCTTTATTTTTTTTCTGCTTCTGCTCACCACAGCAAGCTACTTTCTGCTCTCGACCACACTCGCCACAGCAAGTGTGGCAACATAAAGGACCATTCTCTAGTTTATGACATGGACATCTAAAGGAGACTTGTTTCCCTTAGACCAAGAGATCGACCAAACCTTAACTAAACTTAGGAGAGAGAAAAGAAGGGAAGAAATCCCCAACATAACCATGGGTGATCATGGGGATGGAATTGTTGATGAAAGGGTCACCCTTAAAGACCTAAATAAAGCTGACTCCTCCTATGACATATCTCAAAACCTAGTATCGGTTTAAGGGACCACTGCGAAACTCCCTGCCAAAATTTCATGGATTGGTAGGTGATAATCCCTATGTGCACTTAAAGATTCTACACATGCACTGCACAACACTTAAACCCTTAGAGACTAAAGTGGATGTCATGTGGAAGGTGTTCTGAATGACACTACAAAGGAAGGCTATGGAGTGGTTCTTACACTTACCAACTCAATCCTCTGAAGCCTTACTCTCTTGGGACTCCCTCTGGAGTGCTTTTCTCGAAAAGTACTTTCCATTTAATAAGGTTTCAGCCACTAGGAAAGAAATCACTTCTATTAAGCAAGAGATAGATGAAAATTACGATGATTATTGGGTCCGCCTTCAGCACTTAATGACCAAATGTCCCAATCATCGTCTCCCCCTAGCCCAATTGGTAAATAGCTTTATAGATGGCCTGAACGCTGCGAACTCTGACATATTAGTGGTCGCAACTAATTATGCACTAGAAGACCTCACCTTTGTCGAGGCCTGGGACCTAATAAAAAAATGTGCATTGACTAAAAAGAGAAGATCCCCCAAAGACGTACATCTAGTGGAAGAATTAGAGCATAACCCAAATCCTACACTAGCTCAGATTACTAGGGACATAGCTAAATTGACCCAAGTAGTCAAGGCCTTACAAGGCCCACATTAGCAAACAGAGCATCTAGCTCTAGTAGTCGCAAGCTGCAGTGTGTGTGAATCCATGATGCACACAGCCAACGACTGCCCACATAAAGTGAAAGAGGTCAATACTATGTTCCAACAAAGACCGGGATGTATCCTGTGCGAGACCCATTCTCAAACACATACAACCCCGGATGGCGATACCATCCAAATTTTAGGTGGAGGGACCCCCGGCATACCAACCAAGGAAATAGGGTACGAAACTTCCAAAGAGATCCCCCTAACCAATTAGTAAAATCCAACCCCACCACCCTAGCAAACACTAAACAAAGAAGTCTAGGTTATGAGGTAAGAGAGCTCAAGCAAATAACAGAAAAATGAATTTTATAATTCTGAGAACAAATAGCCCAAGAGCATAACATAAGCAACTCCCAATTACAGACATTTTTCACCCAATTCGATGCTAAATTCAATGACTTAGCATCAAAGGTGAACACCTCAAACACTAAGAGCGACAACATAGCTAAATTCGTAAAGGGTTATCCAACAACATGAGTGAACATTAGGCACAAATTGGAGGAACTATCCCCTCAAACACTAAAATAAACCCTAAAGCCAATGAATGCCATCACCTTGTGAAGTGGCAAAGGCTATGAGGGACCAACATTGCCTATCACTCAAGAGGAAGAGGACAATGATGATTTCGAAACAACATGCTTCCTAGGAGTAGAAAGTGAGAGCAGAACAGAAAAAAAAAACTATTAAAGAAAATGGTTTTTGTCCACATTTAGCACATTTTTATTTCTTATTATCATCATTAACACTTTTCGAATCTATGCCAAACGCACTGTTCACGTCCCAATTCGCCGTCCCTAACGACAAGTTGGTGTTTTTTTATGTCAATTTGCCGTCCCAAACGGCGAATTGAAAGTCAATGCCAATGCCCCCGAATTCGCCGTTAGGGAGAGCGAATTGGAATTTCGTGGCAGCCAAGCCTACATGGCTTGCTGACGTGCCCAATTCGCCCTCCCTAACAGCGAATTGGGCTTGTGGGAGGCAACAAAATGACCACTCTCTAAGCGTTGCAGGCCGCAGAGATTCTGGGAGCCCAATTCGTCGTTGCTAAGGGCGAATTTGGCTCCCAGAATTTGTTATAAATACCCCTCCCACCTTCACCTTCACCATTCCTCCCACTCACTCCCTCTCTCTCACACTCACTCACTCACCACCATTCTTCTTATCATCATTATATTTAATTCGCTCACCATCACATTAGAATGGTAGTACTCTGAGTAATGGACAAATTTAGCTGGAGCACGTTGTCCTCACTCTTCCAAATTTCTCAACTTTGCCTTCTTCTTTCACGGTAGTTTATAAATTCTAATAGTCAATTATAATTGTAAATATTACTATTTATTAATTTTTAGTAACCAATATTAATAGTAAATATTCTTAAATAATATTAAGATTTAATTATGACCTAGAAAAAATGGTTTTATTCACAATGAATTTTTAGTAATAAGTGATAAATATTATTGTAACTACGGAATATTTCTCCTAGGGACACGTGGCACTAAGCTTCCAGAAGCTTAGCAGTGTCCCGCATTAGAGACACGTGGCACCTCCCATATGCCCCTTACGTGGCCAGCATCCACGTCTTTCCACGGGGACTCCCGTCCAAGAGACGTGGGAATCCCCCCAAGCATCATGGGAGGACCCACGTCCCACGAGAACTTGGTTCGAGCACGTCCTCCCCTCACACACTATAAAAGGACCTCACCTGGGGGACTTAAGGGGATCAAAACATGAAGGTAACATCAGGAAACTATAACGCATAAGACCAAGCACAAGTACTATGAAGATATGGAAGCTACTCTCTGTCTGTTCAACACCTACGTCTACTTATCGTATTTGGATCTTATCCTACGACTCTACGGAACTCCGGCTACCCCCCGGTCAACATCCGGCACATCTCCGCCCTGGAAATCTCTACAAGCAGAGCGCCCAACCGCTTTAAGAGACCTTTGCTCTCTCACAACTAAGACAACCTCCTACGAGTGGCTCGCTCGCCCAATGTACCTTACACACGTCTTAGCCGCACACGGCCCAACGCAGTTAACCACATAGCCCAACGAATCCTATAGACATCACCATGACGAACTACGTGGACTTTGATCCCTTCCTAAGGGTACGTAGACACCTAGGTCTTCACCTAAGGACAAGTCCCCCAAGGTTACGACCCCTTGCGGTCCTAATTCGCAAAGTAAAATTGTTTGAACCAAAAACGACAGTAACATTGGCGCCCACCGCGGTCTTCTTAGACCACAAAGCCTTGTGCACTCTGCCACTAAACGACATTTATTTTTCGGGGAGTAGGAGTACCCACCTAACGCTCATAAACCCGCATTCTTTACTTTTTCAATGCAGGATATATTAGAAGATGGCCGACTAAAATGTCCCCACAACCACGACCAACGCAAGCGCTCTAAGACGCAGCACAAGAAACAGGCAGGGGACGGCCGAAACGGTCACAACCGAGGTAGGTGGTTCGAGTACAACCCAACCCCAAAACACCTCAACAACGCAGGTAGCTATTGCAGAGACCATGGTACATACACCAGCACCCAGAGAGGAAGCATGCCCCCAACATCCTTATGGGATGCCATACAATCCTTGCCCTCCAATCGGCAATCAAGAAATGGCAGAGCCGACAAGGACCTCGCCGGAGGTAGAGCTAGCTTGACTTGAGGCGGAGATAGCGACTATACGTCAGCAACAACGAGAAGAGGACATAAACTGTCCCTAAGCAAGCATAGGCATCCAATTGCCGGCAGCGCTACATAGCGCCCTCGCAGGACCTTCAACCAACCCTACCGGTTGGCCCACAATACAATTTGGGACTCTACCCATGGAGTTCGCAAGGTTATCCCTGAGAGCGCCAGCTCTCCTGCCAACAATGCCGCCTGGACCAGCAATGGTCGCCAGGCAAGCAGTGTGCCCGCCCACGGATTAACCGCGGCCACCAGTCCCAAACTACTCGCTGGGATCTTATCTCCAAATGCCCTGGGCAGGAGCTTACAACCCGTACGCCCCCTACGGCATGTCCACTCATTCAAGACAATACCAGTGGCCCGATTTTGACTTCCAAGGAAAAGGGAGACACGCTTTCACCCAGCAGGTCATGAATGAGCACATACCCATGGGCTTCAAGATACCGTTCCACATAGAACCCTATGGCAGAGAGACCGATCCACGAGATCACATTAACACCTTCAACTCGGCTATGTTAATATTGGGCATGACGGACGGTCAGTAGTGCCGAGTCTTGTCCTCGACCTTGAAGGAGGCAGCTCTGAGGTGGTTCTCGCTGCTACCTACCAATTTGATCCATAGCTTCGAGCAACTGGCGCAAAAGTTCCTCACTCAATTCGCCAGCAGCAAGGAATACCAAAAGAACTAAGAATCCTTTATCGGCTTTCACCAAGAAGAAGGAGAAACCCTACAAGCCTTCTTGGCTTGCTTCACCAAACTCTTGCTTTAGGTTAGAGGTCTCCAGGACGCCATCGTGATCTTCGTCATCAAGCAGGGCCTTCGATGTTCCCAGTTCTACGGAGAACTCAACAGATACCCCGTTTCTACCTTACAGGAATTGATGGACCACGCCGAATGGTTCATCCAAGAAGAAAATGCACAAATCACCAAAGACAAAATGAGGAAGTTCCTGATCAGTAGATCCGACATGGAGCAAGCAGAAAAGAAAAAGGAGAAAGCGGCAGCGGAGAACCAGAACTCTAAGGAGAAAAATAGCAGGAAATGCTCGCCACCACAACCTCGAACGCCTCCAAGAGGACGAGGTTGAATTTCAGCTGAGTGGGTAACTTCTCTGCACCCATCTCTAGAACTTTTCGATGGTGAGCTCCGGGGTCGGATGGAGACTGACTCTCCACTGAACCTTACTTATCTTCGTCAGTTAGCTGACCGCCCGATGGATCATCAAGTCCTTTCTCACATCGGTGGTCGTGTTCCTGAGATTGGATCTACTTCTTAGCCGCTAGCTGAGGCAATTTGGCAAGAGCCAGTGGGGAATGTTGGCAACGTTGAGCCTGCAATGGTCGAGGCCATCATAGATCTTGGGGATGCCCAAGGGTAGGTTTATGTAGGATTTTTGGGTTTTACCCTTTGTAATAGGCGGATGCCTTTCCTATTTTTTATATTAATGAGAATTTATATTGAGTTTCACTGTCTCTCTTTTTACTTCTGGGCAAAAAGCTTTCGCGCGAGTATAGTTTCTCTTTTTTGGTTATCTCTTTACTTCTGGGTAAAGAGATATTGGTTTCTCTTTATATTGAAAAGTTCTAGAGATGGGTGCAGAGAAGCTACCCACTCAGCTGAAAACCTCTCTCCTCGAAGGCGCTCAAGTTGCTCGACTGCTAGAATCATGCCATACATCCACTGTGCCAGCAACTCTCCCTGGAGGTTAGCGACGTCAGCAATCTTATCCTCAGCCTTCAACAAACCGACAAGATTATCGTTAGCGCAAGCCTTAGCACCCTTCAAATTTTCACGAAGAGAGTGCAGCTCGTGCCGGCGTTTCTCGGCATCCTCCCGACAGGCGATCAACTCCTTGCGAGCCCTCTCCAGCTCAGACTGCAGAAGCCTGACGTCGGAAGGCTGTGCGCCTTCAGCCTGAAGACGAGCCACCTCGTGAGTCAAAGACCTTATCTCATGACCTTGGTCCTCACACTACAACTCATTCGCAGACAATCGCGCACGCGCGTCTGCCAAATTTATCTTAGCGACCTCCAGAGCTGAGCCCCTAGCGGTCACTATTTCAGAAAGTCGGTCCCTGTCAGAACGGGCTTCATCCTACAGAAAATAAATGAGTCAACGCACAAAAAATACAAAAAAGAAGAAGAACCTAAAAACAACGAAGCATCAGAACGAGGAGACTTACCACTCGTTTCTCCCACGCAATGCCAGCATGGTGGAAGCCATGAACAGCAAGATTCATAGGGGTGGTATCTAACCCCCTAGCACGTCTCTCTCCCATCTTCGCGAGAAAGCGCCTGCCCAAGGCCACCAACTCAAAGGAAGGTTCGTCCTCCAACGGCTCGATAGGCTCAGAAGGGCTAACGTTCAACCCCAAAGAAACATCTTCCGTGGTGGCCATTTGACTCACCACTACATTCCCCTCCACCAGAGAGGGCCCCGGCTTCCACGGCCGCCTCGCCAACCTTGGCCCCTTCAGCTGGCGCCTCAGCTATGGACTCATCTGCAGCGGGCCTCCCTTCCACAGGTGGCTCACCCACGAGTTCCTCGACCGCCCACCGAGCTTTCTTGCTGACAGGTTCATCAGCCGCATCAGCAGAACTTGGGGCCACGGAGCGAGTAGACAGAATCGCCTTCATAGGTGATTGACGAACAAGCACAGGGGGAGGAAAGGTACCCTCTGCTGAAATCACCGCCCGCTGGGTCAGATCTCTGCTGGACAACCTAGGACGACAACCACAAAAATGCACCGGAAGGTTGTTTCTTGAACCCTCCTTCCTTGTTCTTGGGCTCCACCACCGCAACCTCCTGTCTCTCTCTCTCCCGGGAACCGCCATCATCTCCTCTCCCATCTTTCCTCCTTTTTTTCCCTTGGGGATCCTCTATCCGGCGGGTTTTATCAGAAGGCGGCGGTACAAGCAATCACGCATCCCTCCTACCCCACCAGGAGTCACGGTGGATGCTTCACAACGGCCCTTGAAAGAAGCTCCTTACCTGCTTTCTTCCTCTTACTCTGACCACTGTCTCAAGCACGGGTAAGAGGAGGAGGAGGAGGAAGAGAGGAAGATCCTCCAAGCCAGTGAAATGAAAAGGAAAAAAGCTATCATCACCGGCCATGGCAAAATCTAAGCAAAATCACAATATAAGCAGAGAGCAAATGAAAGAAACAGGGTGCGAGAACCAGAGATAGACAAGGTAGGAAAAAGCGTTGAAGAGCAGTAGAAGGCAAAGAGAGAAGGTAAGATAACAAACTTTCAAACGCCGGGTATTTATAGGGAGCACAAAGGCGCGACGATTCGAAAATCTTCGCCCCCTCGTATCCTACAACGAATAAAAAATTATTATCCAGTACACCTACACCAGGCTACAACCACCTGCCCTGGCCAAACAAGTGGGGACAATGAACGACCCAGATCCGTTAACTAGAGGTGCAAAGATTGAAAAGGCCCAAGAAACCCAAGAGTCACTTAAAGACACCGAAGGGCCTTTTCGGAAAATCCTCAATCGAGGCTAATGATGACAACTCTCAGAAACACACCCACATTAAATGAAGGAAAACGACTGTAAATCACTCTAGGCCAGGGAAATCAATCAGACCTCAACACGTGGCGCTGATCACAACCCACTCTTCCAAAAGGCAACTCTCTGCAAGATTTCTTGCCAACCATTGGCTGCAGACGAGCCGGACCAGGGAAAAGCTCCTCGAATGACCAAAAAGCCCCTGAACTTTGAGCTCTCTCCGCACACCCTCAAAGGGTACTCTGGGAAATTCCCATTTCAGCAATGATGGCACTTCCTCGGAAAGTCGCACACTTTCTGTAGAGACGGCTCAAAAACTTGCTGAGGAAGCCAGGCAGTCAGCCACCTGGATCAAGACGCGTAGCACCTTCAACGTCTCTACTACCTCAGAGTAAACCAAGAGACACGCTAAGTTTTGCAAGTCGGATGACCACCCGAGATGGCCAAGCCCACTTGCGGACGGGCTATGTTCGACAAAGAATAGCAGGAGAAATTTTTCCTAAGTAGCTTACTAGCAGAGAACTTAAGTCCACGGGCGCCCGACACCCGTAGACTTGGGGGACTTATGTAACTACGGAATATTTCCCCTAGGGACACGTGGCACTAAGCTTCCAGAAGCTTAGCGGTGTCCCGCATCAGAGACACGTGGCACCTTCCATCTGCCCCTTACATGGCCAACATCCACGTCTTAGCCGCACACGAGAACGTGGGTCGAGCATGTCTTCCCCTCACATACTATAAAAGGACCTCACCTGGGGGACTTAAGGGGATCAAAACCTGAAGGTAACATCAGGAAACTATAACGCATAAGAGCAAGCACGAGTACTCTGAAGATAAGGAAGCTACTCTCTGTCTATTCAACACCTACGTCTACTTATCGTATCTAGAGCTTATCCTACGACTCTACGAAACTCCGACTACCCCTTGGTCAACATCCGGCACATCTCCACCCCATAGATCTCTACAAGCAGAGCGCCTGACCGCTCTAAGAGACCTTTGCTCTCTCACAACTAAGGCAACCTCCTACGAGTGGCTCGCCTGCCCGGAGTACCTTACACACGTCTTAGCCGCACACGGACCTACGCAGGTAACCACCTAGCCCAACGGCTCCTATAGACGTCACCATGACGACTCCTATAGACGGCACCTAGGTCTTCACCTAAGGACAAGTTCCCCAAGGTTATGACCCCTTGCGGTCCTAATTCGCAAAGTAAAATTATCTGAACCAAAATGGATAGTTACAATTATTATATTTAAGAAAATATTTAGTAGTTAATTTTGACTTAGGAAAAAATATTTAGTAAATATTTATATAAGTAAATAAAATTTATATCTCAAATTAATATTGGTTAATAAATTTTAATAGTTAATATTAATAGTAAATATTCGTAAATAATAGTAACAATTAATTATGACCTATAAAAAATGTTTTTATTAATAAATAATAATAGTGAACAATAATTCACTTTCAGTAGTAAGTAATAGTGTATTTTCTTATATGCGCAGCGGGTTTTGGCCTCCAATTTCGATTCGCGTTTGGATTTTAATGCTTGGAATGCAGTAACGATAAACCAAATACGAACAAGGAGGGGTAGGGACCAGTGGAGGATCTAACACCCGAGCAATGGATGAGTTCAGCCGGGGCATGTTGTCCTCAAGAACCTATTCCTCGCCACCTCAGAGGAAGGCTTGCCAAGGAACTGTTAGAGGATGAAGAATTCTTAAGATCAGTACCAAACAATGCGCGATGACAGTGCGTCTAACCGACAGTAAGCCTAATTTGAGGGATTAGCATCCCCCTTTCACTACAAATATAAACGGGTATGAAATGCGGGCGTCATTGGTGTTGGCAAGTTGAATGTTGCACAGTGAAATTGCAATTGACCAATTCCCATTGGAGCTTTTATTTTTGTCTATGTATTTTGGTGTTGGACCATACATGAAACGGGGTGGAAATGCAGGACGATGTTACTTGCATTTTAATTATTGTATCTTTCTAGACTGTTAAATTAGTAATATTAATTTGCTTTAGTCAATGAAATGATAATAATGATTTCGTCATTCATTAATTTAATAGAAGATCAAATCAATTAATTGAAATTAAAAATTAGACTGCTAGTCACATATCAAATCAATTAACCGAAGATAAAATCATTTAACAGAAGACAAAAATTTGAATAAAATTAAATTTGCAAATCAATCGTGATGGCCGAAGTAGTGACTGCCAGTCTCGCATCACCTCGGCCTACGTTGACGCACCCCTCGTCGCACCAATGGCTGCACACCATCATCCTCATCGTCATCCTCCCGAGGGCGACGATGCTATGCAAAAGTGCTTGGCCCCGACAATGACTCACCCTGTGTTTGCGAAATTGATAGAGGAGGGGTACGTAAGAAGGCACCCACTACGTCAAATTCGTGAGGCTTTGGCTCTGGAAGCTCATCATCATCATCATCATCTTGATGGTCATCGCTGACGACCTCGTGACCAGCAGGTCCATCATCTTCTGCCCGCTGGATGAGAATTGGGACTAGTGGATGCGAGTCACTCATCTTCTTGGGCTTGGACCTCGAAGAATCACGACCATTGAGCGGACCGTACAGAAATATGGGCGCCCTAGTTGGCTCGTGGTCTCCAGCACCCTCTGGGTCCATATGACGTTCAGGCTCTGCATGTGCCTGCAGATGTGCGCGATCTCGTCCGCAGGTATCGGCTGTTTGTACACTCGATCCGCGATAACACCATACGTCTCGCCCTGTTCTAAACAAAAGTAACAACGCATTACATCAATAACAGAAACTCAAAAGAACTTAAAATGTAGTAACAAAAACAATAAAAACTAACATTCACGATTGATCTGGCACCGACAGGATGGACCCACTTGCGCGTGATTTCCTTGTACCAACGCATGTAGCAGGAATGACTTGCTAGCAGAACCGTTGTCTTAAGTGCGTCTACCAAGCGATTCCAATGTTGCTCGCACATCTGTACCCATGGAAGCTGGCGGTTCGGCCAATGCACAATCATCTTATTTGTCAGCTTCAGAGTGTGCTGAAGGTCCAAGTATGCCAACTTCTCGGGTATATCCTGACGCATGCCATATTGCCACATGACCTTATCTGCCTGCTACCACTCAAGTATGTGGAAGCAGAGGAGTGGAACATGCGCACGCCCTAAATCCCTCGCATGCAGGCAATAACTGGGGATCTCCCCATTCAGTTCTGGGCCAATATATGGTTTCCACTCAACCTCCAAAATCCAATGATTTTTTATTAAGAAATGTTCCCACGTACAAAATATATACAAGAAAGCAAAAGTATACTCAAGAAAGGGTCAACATACATTGGCCGCGGACATGTTGTCCATCTTCAAAACGTACTCCGTGACGTTGTGCATGCACAACTCCTTCGTGCTAGTACGATAATTGCTCCACTTGTGAAAAGTAAAAAATTGTGTTACGACATATTTTAAAAGATAAACAAATATAAACCACAACACATTCAAACCACATACCTAGCACTAAGTGCAGCAGGAACAGGGTACTGCGTAGCCTCGTCCTCGACGCTCATCAGGCGGGGCTTGCGTGCAGTCAACCTCGATGCGAGGGAGGGAAATCTGTCCCCAAGCCCACTCAAGCAGAAGGTGGGTGCACCCACCCATGTTCTCGCAGTCCCACATCGTCCCACATCGTCGCCTCGCATATCTCATGAAACAAATAGGCTAAGACCGTAGAACCCCAGCTATACCTCCCGGCTTCCTCAAGATTCCGTAGCAGAGGAAGACAAATATGGGAAACCATGTTCTCGGAGGTGTCCGGCATAAAAAAACCACCGAGGCGGCGAAATATGTACGCCCGTACTATCTGGTGCAGCTCCTCATTTAAGACATCACCCTCAGGGCCATCATCCAGGGGGATGTTTTCCTTCAGCCAGGAAATTCTCAGCCTCTGATCGCGAAGCCCTGGCTTCCCTGGAGTCTTCCCAATCAACTCCTGGCAAACCTGGGCCTAGCTGTGGTTCGTACTATCTATGACCTCCTTCCCGTCAATGGGGAGGCCCAGCTGGATGGCCACGTCCTCTAGAGTGATCATCGTCTCCCCAATGCTGAAAGGTGTGGCTCTCTGGCCTCCACCACATAATCAAGGTGGTTACCATGTGCCAGTGGTACGGGAAGAAGCCAGCTCGAGATGCATCATAAAAATCGGACGATATCAGAAGTAGAACAAATGCTGGTGGCGGGTAACCGTAAGTTGCGGACTATATTCGTCGTGGACGCACTATCGGTGTATCCTGAAAAAAAATGGCGATCAGTAAACAATCACTCAATTCAAATCGCTAAATAACACCGTAGATAAGAAGTACTTACATGTCCTTGCCATAATGCCCTGTGGCGAGGCTGCAAGTAAAGGATAGACGGATCTATCGGATTGGGTCTGATGTGCCTGGCTGACTCTCTAATTGGATCCATCTAACAATAATTAAAGAAATCAATAACAAAAATATATTTTCAATAAAAAATTGCATATATTTACCAACCATAATTACCAACAAATAAACCCAAACAAATTGTATATTTACCAACAAATAAACCATAACAAATTGTATATGTACCAACAAATCAAAATCATTTATAATTATATATATAAATATATAATTAATTATTAATATATAATTATATATTAATATATATATATATATATTAATAAAATATATATATATATACACACATATGAGAGAGAGGAGGGACTTACCGGTAACGGCGGCGGCGGCGGGAGTGGAGAGGTTGAGGGACTCAGAGGGAGGGTGAGAGTAAGAGATTGAGAGGGAGAGAGTGAAGGATTGAGAGAGTGAGAGAAGAGGAACAGAAGCAGGAAGGAGGAAGGAGGAAGAGAGGGGACAAGTCAAAGAGAAAATACAGATACCGAGGGCGAATTAGGAATGGGGACACAATTACTGTCCCCAATTCGCCATTAGCGAACGGCGAATTGGTGGTAGTAAATTCAAATTTGAAATGGCCTTGCCCAAGTCGCCGTTAGGGAGGGTGAATTGGGCACGTCAGCAAGCCACGTAGGCTTGGCTGCCATGAAATTCCAATTTGCTCTCCCTAACGGTGAATTGCGAGGCATTGGCGTTGACTTTCAATTTGCCGTTAGGGACGGCGAATTGGGACGTGAACAGTGCGTTTGGCATAGATTGAAAAATAAGATTTGAAAAATGATAATGATGACAATAAGAAATAAAAATGTGCTAAATGTGGACAAAAACCAAAGAAAATGAAAAACCTCCACCTCCGGGAAGAGAAAAAGGGCGAGGAAATAGACAAAACCCCTAGAGATATTGAAAAACTACCCTTCCCCCGTTCCTTTTTTATGCATGATAAAAAGACTAACAATAATTTCAAATAGGACGAGGAAATCCTTGAGCTCTTAGATAAAGTAGAAGTAAATATGCCCCTGATAGAATTAAATAAGAAGGTACCTAAGTATGCCAAGGTTCTTAAACAACTCTACACAAACAAAAGAAAATTTAAGCCTAGTATAAAAGTGCCAGTAAGTTCAAATGTATCTGCTCTCTTCAAGCCTAGCATACTGGAAAAGTGCCAAGATTAGGATCCTTCACAATACCATGTACGATTGGAAAAATGCCAATCAAACAAGCATTACTTGACTTAGGAGCCGCAATAAACATGATGCCCAAAACCATATATCAGGCATTAAGCGTCAAAATCGTGCAGCCAACTTCGGTTGTATTGCAGGTCGTTGATAAATCTCTAGTCCACCCTAAAGGAATAATAGAGGACTTATTAGTACAAGTCAAAGGGCTCTGGATCCATGCAGACTTCTACGTCTTAGATATTGAGTCATCACCCCGAGACTCCACATTAATTTTGGGACATCCCTTCCTTATGAGTTCCAACACAACAATTGGCATGAAAGAAGGTACGATATGTATGGAAGTTGGAGAAGATAAAATTGATTTCAAACTATACGAGGGAATAACACAATCATCTGACAACTACGAAGTCAATATGATAGAAAGTATCACTAGCATCAATCATACTTCTACCCCTGGAATAATATAACTGTCGATTTGGCCAATAAGGGTCCAACTAACATTTTAGGAAATGAGGCACCCAAAGCAAAATACAGTGTCACACCACCCCGAGGCTGCTTTAAGTGTGTGTGTGTGGGGGGGTGAATTTCTCCTAGAAATCTTAAGACTTCAGGGTCCTGCTAATTATTTAGTTTCGGATAATTGGGTAAATTTTAAAATATTTTTTCAAAAATAGATTAATATCTTAGGAATTAAACCTAGCATGTAGCAGTTAGAAAATTTGTCAAAAATTAACTAATATACTTTTCTTAAAAGATATTTTTCAAAAATCAACAAACCTCACTTAGACTTTCCAAACTGAGCTTAGGAAATTTAAAACTAGAAAGTTAATGATTTAGTAAAGCTTTTAGGGTGTTAACCCAATTAGAAATATCTAATACCATAAAAGATATTATTGTTTGCTTGAGCGGGTTAAAACATGCCTGAGGGAGTTGAAAGATTATTGAAAGACCAATCTGAGTGACATAACCCTGTTGGAAGGATAAGCCCAAACAACTGCTTAACTTTTTTTCTTTTAGAACTTGCAGTTGGTCTTAATTGAGGCTATGCTAGCATGCAAGGACTTGGGTAGATGGAGGCATTCATTTCTTGTACCCAATGCTATATATATATATATATATATATATATGCAAATGCATACCCCTATTACCCTATTTTAAGCCATACATAAGCAGATTCTCCTAGTGTATTTAATTAATATTGATTGATTGATTGTCCAGGTCAAAGAACTTATTGTATGAAAAGCCTTTGGGATTCGATAACTCAAATGGTTTATTCGAAAAGTAAAAAAGTAAAGTTACAAAAGTACCAAAGTACAAGGGTACAATAATAAAGAAGGTACAAAAGTACCAAAGTGCAAGGGCACAACAGTAAACCCAAGGGCATACATAAAGTTGAAGGACGAGAAGAAAAACCTTATTTTTCAAATGATCAAGACTTAGTATTTATGCAAGGGAGGATTCTGCTCTTTATTTCTTTAAACAGTAAAAATATATAATCTCCATTAGCAATGTTACAAGCCCAAAAGGCCTATTGACTAGGCATTTGTGTGCACTAAATGGTAGAGATATAGACCTTCTACAAGCCTATGGTAAGAAATGAGTAAGTATGTTATGAGTAAAATCTTATCCCAAATATTGGTGAGGTTATGAGCGTATTGTAATATTGGTCCTAGATAATCTTGAAGAAATCCTTATGCATGATTAACTTGCCGAAGTTATCTTAGGATCAAAATTTACTTGAATGCTTGCAGGGTAGATTTTAATTATTTATTGGGAACACCAGCCCTATAAGTTAGCTTGATCTTGAATGGTCGAGATTTGGATTTTCTTTATCTAAGAATACAAAGGTTTAAGTGTGGAGGTTTGATCGCACCCAAAATCAACCTAACTTTAGTGTGCTAAATAGCATAGATTATAGATAAAAACGTATGATTTAACCAAAAAGGTGGAATAATTTGACATAAGGAGTAAAGCCAAAAAGGTGATAAAATGCCCATAAAAATGCACTATTTATTGAGATTCTTTATTATCTGCAAAATCCATGGAATATTGGATAGGTGGGTTCAATGTTTATTGAGTGTTGCAGGCTTAACAGGGATTAATGGGAAGACATACTCCAAGTACAAGGACCAGAACCAAAGCATGAACTAGTAGCAAGACCCAAAAGAAGAAAAAACAAGAAAGAAGCGGAGCACTCGCCATGGCAAGCACAACAGCTCGCCACAACGAGCATGGATGCATAGCTCGTTGCAGCGAGCATAACACTTGCCACAACTAGTATGCAACGCGTCAAGGCATGCTGGCATGGTAAGTGACTAGTGACAAATTTTAAAGGACTTATAGATAAACAAGGAGTTGGAGATGGTTTCAAATTGGTTTGAATTTAAATATTAAATCCCATACCAATTAATATTTATCTCAATCTTATTCCTACATAGATTGGAGGTCGCGGGAGCAATATAAATAGTCATCTCGTAAAGGCATCGAAGACCATTCTGAATCCATTCAGTGATTCTCACATATTATAGATTAGATAGAGAGAATATGAGCGGCTAAGTTCTTCTTGGGTTTCCAAGAAGAACTAGTGTAGGTATGAGCCGATGGCTCTTCATTAGGGTTTGTTAATTTCATTCTGCTATTGTATTTATCTTCTCCAAGTTTGCGATTGTATTTGCTACGTTTCGTATGTCATTAATCTTGCTACATTCAACCATGAACGAACGTGTATCCATATGCTAGATTCCTCATAATGAATTAGTAAAGGTTTGATTTATACGAAAGGGTACTTAGGTTTTCTGTCTTCCGAAATTCAATACAATTCTATTATTCGGGTTCTTGATTGCTTGTATCTCTTATTGCGCTAATATTAAATTAGATTGATTGACCCGGTTGGGCATTAGTTTGTTTAATAATATCATAGAATCTCTTGATGCATGTTATTCATGTTCTGTTTGGGGATAACATGAATATTTAGATAGGCTTTCGTAATGCATGACTTTCAAGAATAGGATAAATTTTGAATGAATTAATCATACCTGAATATCTTCTGATTGGCTATGATTGCTGAGCTTTGCTCTTCTTGGATCCTATTTTATAATATTTGATATCCATCAACTCCCTACTCATTATGCAAATACCTACTTGCTTTGAGATACTAACCAATTGCAGGTTCATACGAGGATTCCGTGAGAGATGTTGGGAGCATATTTCTTCCCAGGTTGTTGGTGTTTGGGAAACATTCTCTATGTTAGTTACTTGGGATACTGTGGTGTTTTGTGGCTGACTTGCGGTCGAAGTTCCTGCCTCCACTGTGGTAGTGTTGGTGTCAGTTGTTCCCTGTCTGTTTCACGTACAGCGCCTCGGAACACTTGGGTCAATCGTGGCAGTGGGTGCACTCATGTCGGCCATTCGTGAAAGTTACCTATTGAGAGATTCAAGAAAACATTGGTTTTTTAAGTGTTAGGTATATACTCCTACTCCCTTTAAAAGAAATAAAAGAAATGTCAACCCTCACAAGTGAGAGGTATTTATACTTGGTGAAGGGAGGAACGTGGGGGGGGGGGGGGGGGTCGTGCTCGTCCCATGTTCTTGATCTTCCCCCACGCCTCTCTTACGAGAGAGTCTGGGAGAATCGTGGGTAAGGGACATGTACGAGGCCATCAAGTAGTGCCACGTGTCACTAATCCGAAGTCCGGTTATGCTTCTAGAAGACTAGTGCCACGTGCACGTAGGAGGGAATATTCTGGAATTACAAGTACCATAATTAATACTATGCAGATTAACATTACTATTTGTACAATTAGTATCTAACTTATAAAGTTTATCAACTAAAGTACCTTTAGCAACAATATTTGAATTTAAAGAAATACTAATCAATCCATTTCCAAATGAACAAATATAACCAGAATTGTCCAAACAAGAAATAGAAATAAGGTTAGGTCTAAAAGATGGTACAACAAAAGTATCTTTTAAATTCATATACAAGCCATTACAAACATGAATCCTAAATCTCCTCTGGCTTTAACAGCTACTAGGTTGCCATTTCCAACATAGATGTATCTCTCATAATCATTTGGCATCCGACTCCTTAGGCAGCGCTGCATAGAGACACTAGTGTGTGAGCAATAGAACCTGAATCTACCCACCAAGTGTCAATAGGTACCACAGCTAAATTAACTTCAAAATAAACGAAGTTGAGAAGCGTACCTTTCTTTACTTGTCAGTCAGCAAACTTGGGACAATCCTTCTTAACATGCCCATGCTTTCTACAAAAGAAACAGGTACGACCTGTATACTGTTTCTTCTGGGCATTCTTACTGGATTCCCCATTATTTGTAGTTCCTTTATCATTCCTTTTCCTCTTCTTGGAGGCTTTGACACCAGAGGATGATGCTATGAGAGCACTCTCCACCTTGTTTTGCTTGTGCCTCTCTTCCTCTTGCACACATTGAGCAATCAATTCATTAAGGCTCCACTTTTCCTTTTGGGTATTGTAGGAAACCATGAATTGATCAAATTGTGTAGAAATTGAGTTCAAAATCAGGTGCACTAGAAAGTCATCAGACAATTCCAACTTAAGGCCCTTGAGTTTTGTAACAAGGTTGGACATCTCCATGATGTACTCCTTAATCAATGTGTGGATGAATGCTCATCAGGAAGCGTGCCTAGATGGCGTGAATACTAGTGCTCCTATAGAAGCAAAGGCTCCTTGGTGGCACTAGGTTACACATGTTTATGTAAAGTAAATTATACATTTCTTATTTTCTTATAAAATACTAAAAAAAAGCCCCTAAAAGTCAGGGGTTGCGACCCATAAAAGGATGGGTCACGACCCTCGGCCTCGATCCACAACCCCGAGGCCGTGAAAAAGTCAGGGGGTCGCGACGTATAAAACAATACGTCGCGACCCTTTACTTCTGAACAAGGGGGTCGCGACGCATAAAGGGATACGTCGCGACCCACATAAAAATTTCTCAAAAAAAAAACAACATAGGGGTGCACAAATGCAAGCAGGGGTTCACGACCCATTTACGTAGACAGAAGCTGATTTGAAAATTGGGGTCCTAACCATCGAATCTAGGACATGGAGGGGATCTAGGTCAACCCTCGGAGTGGCTCAAGGCCTGGCTCCAGTCCTTATGGACCAAAAAACTTAAAAGAAAAGGGATGACTTGAGTAGAGAGAGTGGAAATCAAAAGTATGGGCTAAATAAAATAAAGGGGAGGTTTACCTAGTCCATAGTAATCCGGTAGCCTTTCGGAATCAAGGATCTCCTTCCAGTCAACTGAGGCCAAGCCTACTATTTATAGTGACCGCACTGACTTTATTCCGGGAAACAAAAGCCAGCCATTTATGGCACAGGGGTCGCGACGTACACAATTATACGTCGCGACGGGCGCCTAATTTCGGATCTGATTGGATTCGGCCATCAATACATTGGGGGTCGCGACGTAGTAATTTATACATCATGACGACCTCCTGATTTCGGTTGGATTCTGCCATAAAAGCATTGGGGGTCGCGATGTAGCAATTCATACATCGCGATGGGCCCTTAATTTCATATCTGATTAGATCTGTCATAAGTGCTTTGGGCATCATGACGTATAAGGTCCTACATCAGGACGGTAATAGCTTTTGGGGTAGTGACGTACAAGTTTATATGTCGTGACCCTCAATTTTAAATTTCTCATATTTTTTCTTCTATTTCCTTCTTTCCTTTCTTTCATTTTCACTTTACCCTTATCTATTTTTCTACTTCTATTTTATCATTTACTATTTTTGGTGCAATTTGGGGTCGGAAAATATGTAGTGTCCAGATGCGGCAAATCAGTCAGAGATTTTCTCTAGGAAACCCTTAGCATCAGTATTCTCTAGAATGCCTCCCCTCAAGGATCCCTGAATAGAATGTTGCATGATCATGAGGCACATGCGGTTAGAACGCTCCCATTTCTCATGTGCAGTTCTCTCAACATTGGTACTAGTGTCTGTGAGAGCTGCAGGGCGTTCTAGTCTAAAGGCATGGTCCAGATGTAAGCAACCAAGCACAATCATGACGCGCTCTTTCCAGATCTTAAAATTAGTCCCATTTAGCACAGGTATTCCATTTTTAGCAACAGACAAACCAACAACTAAATAAAACAGAAAACATATATAAATCTCACACATAACCATAGCATGTGCAAATATATAGCTACAGTATTTACACATAATTAAAAATTTTTAAATGGTCTTAATTGAGTTGCCTAAGATATCATTACTATTTAGTCTTTGGACAATTAAATACTAACATATAAATGGCACACTCACAAATAAATCAAGAATATTTGACTAATACCAAATCGGCATAGTAATATAATTTTCTTTGGTATAACCTATTACTAGCATGATTTTACCAAAATTAATCAATTCATTTATGATTTTTCAAAATCTGTCCAAAATAAATTCCTTTGGATAATTATTTCACATAGATATAACCTATTTCTTGTACTAAATATAATAAATTTTATATAACAAACACTACTTTAGTAGCATATAATACAAAATGATTCATTTTAAAACAAGTGTAACTACGGAATATTCCCCCTTGGGACACGTGGCACTCGCCTTCTAGAAGGGCTGCAGAAGCTCACACCAATGACACGTGGTACCACTCGTTCACCTCCTACGTGGCCGGTACCCATGTCTCTCCTCTTAAGCTCCCACAACAGATACGTGGGAAGCCTTCGTACGTCGTGGGATGACCCACGTCGAGCAGGAACGTGGTCAACCACGTCCTCTTACACACTTAGTATAAAAATGCCCTCACTCGAGGGACTCAGAGGGACAGACTCGAAAAAGACAATGAAGCAAGACTTAACCTTCCAAATACGATACACCTCCTAGTCAACCTTAGAGCTTGGTTCACCGCATCCCAAGCTCCACCATCAACCAGCACATCTCTACCCCGGAGATCTACATCAGCAAAGCTTCTAACAGCTCAAAGAGACCCTTGCTCTCTCCCAATCTAAGGCAACCTCCAACAAGTGGCTCGCCCGCACGGAGTACCTTACACACGACCTAGCCGCACATGGCCATCCATAGGTAATCGCCTTGCCTCACGGCTCTTATGGACGTATCCATAGCGAACTACATGGACTTTAATCCCTTCACAAGGGTACGTAGGCACCTAGGTTCTCACCTAAGGACAAGTCCCCCAAGGTTATGAGCCCTTGCAGTCCTTATTCTGCATTATGAATTGTCTGAACAAAAAATGACAACTACATTGGCACCCACCACAGTCTTTCTCAGACCACAATGCCTTGAGCACTCTGCCGCTAAACGGCATTTCTTTTTCGGGGAGTAGGAGTATCTGCCTAACACTCATAAACCCATTTTATCCACATTACTCGTATGGCCAGCACCAACAGATCCTTCAAGTCAATACACGACCGAGAGAATGTCACCAACACCGACCAAAGCAAGCGGCAAAAAACACAAATCGTGGCCTTTGGAGGGTTGAGCAATGCGATAGAGACGGATGAACCAATAGCTGTTACGGCCAACATCTCGGGATACGATGTCAAGCGAATATTGATAGACCTCAGGTCAGCTGCCGGCGTACTCTTTATAAAAACCTTGGAAAAAAATGCACGATTGGGAGGATTAGCTGACACCAGACATAGGAACTCTTGTTGACTTTTCAGGACAAGTTGTTGAGACGCGAGGGACCTTGACAACGTGGCTCACCCTGGGCGTATCACCAAAGGTCACTCATACGAGGGTTAGGTTCACCGTATCAGCAACCTCGTCAATATACAACGCCATCTTGGGTCGCCCGACCCTTAACCGACTCAAAGTAGTCATATCCACAGCTCATTTGGCGATAAAATTCCCCACAACAAAGGGAATACGGGAAATACAAGCAGACCAAGGAGAAGCCCACGTGTGCTACTCAATAGACCTTCCCGGAGGAGACAAGACTGAGAATCATATTGGAAGCTCTCCCGAGATAGTAGATCTATGCGATGAAATCCCTGGAGCTCGATCGCAGCTTATGGAAGATCTCATATGTGTTTGCGTAGACCAAACAAATAACAAGGAAATCCAAATAAGAGTCCTCCTCGACCAAATAGCCCGAAGGCAGTTCCAGGAGCTACTCACCAGGCACAGGAACGTATTTTCCTAGAGCGCCGTGAACATGCCAGGAATAGATCCAACACTCATATGTCATTCCCTTAATACAAAAGACGGTCCCGACGTCATCCAAAAAAAAAACGACACTTTGGTGAAGAGAGGCAGCAGGCAATCAAGGAAAGAAGTGCAGAAACTTCTAGATGCTGGGTTCACGTGAATCGCAATATCCAGACTCACTCCAGAACATAGTCATGGTAAAAAAAGGCAAATGGAAAATTGCGAATGTGCATAGAATTCACAAATATGAACAAAGCTTGTCCAGAAGACGCTTACCCGCTCCCCAACATAGACAAGCTAGTAGATGGAACAGCAGGACACCGGATGTTGAGCTTCCTGGACGCCTTCTTAGGGTATAACCAGATCCAGATGAACCCAAAAGATCAAGGGAAGACCTCCTTCATCACAGACAGGGGTTTCTAGTGCTACAAGGTCATGCCTTTCGGACTAAAAAACGCGGGCGCCACCTACCAAAGGATGATGGACATAATCTTCAAAGAACAGATTGGTCGCAATATTGAAGTCTACGTCGACGTCATGGTGGTTAAATCCATGGAGGTCAAGCAACACCTGGCGCACTTGGAAGAACTCTTCCTAGTCATTCGAAAGCACAAAATGAACCGGAACTCGACCAAATGCGCTTTCGGCGTATCAGCAGGAAAATTCTTAGGCTTCATGATTACACAAAGGGGAAGCGAAGCTAACCCTGAAAAGTGCAGATCCATCCTTAACATGGAGCCACCACGATCAATTAACCACGTGCATAGGCTAAATGGAAGGTTAGTAGCTCTCAACAGATTCCTATCAAGAATGGCCGACTGTTGCCTTCCTTTCTACAAGATCCTGAAGATGGCACCAGCATTCCAATGGACCAAGCAGTGCAAAAAAATCCTTCTAGGACCTTAAAACTTACTTGGCTAAACCTCTAGTGCTAGCAAAACCCATAAAGGAGGATACCCTCGTGCTATATCTAGCCACCACCGATCATGCTGTAAGCTTGGCGCTAATAAGAGAAGAAGGGACCGAACAATTCCCGGTAAATTACACAAGCCACGCCTTACAGGGAGCCCAACTCAGGTACCAGCGAGTGGAGAAACTTGTAATCGCCCTCATTCACTCGGAAAGGAGGCTTCGACCCAACTTCCAACAGCACACGATCGTAGTCCAAATCAACCAATCCCTGCGGCAGATACTGCAAAAGCCTGACTTAGCAGGGCGAATGACAAACTGGGCCGTTGAACTTTCCGAGTTCGACATCAAATGTGAGCCTCGATGGGCGATCAAAGCCCAATCATTGGCAGACTTCGTTGCCAAAATGACTCCGTCAGAACGCCATCAAGGGGACGCCCCGGCTTCAAACAATGACGAGACTCTTGAGCCATAGCTCGAAAAATCTCCACGGCTAGTCTTTATAGACGGCTCCTCGACCAGGAAATCCACGGGCGCCGGCATCATAGCAGTAAGCCCTGACGGAATCTAGGTGGAAGAAGCACTGCGCTTCATGTTCCCCGCCTCCAATAATCAAGTTGAATATGAAGCACTCATAGCCGGACTAGCGCTAGCTCACGTCCTAGTCGCCTCAAAGGTCAAGCTATTCAGCGACTCGCAATTAGTGGTTGGACATCTCAATGGAGACTTTGAGGCAAAGGATGCTACTATCGTCAAACACGTAGAACGTGCCAGACAAGAAATCAGCAGGTTCGAATCCGTCTTGATCACATGGATACCCCGAAACTAGAACACCCAAGTCGCTGCTCTCTCCAAATTGGCCACCACGCCAAATCAGTCGGTACTTAAAACAGTCCTGCGAACAACTCCTCACGCCCCTAGCATAACTCCTGACATACTGCCAATATCGATCGATGACTCCTGGATGGCTTCGATAAAAGCATATCTAATAGAAGGCGCCCTGCCTGCAGATAAGGAGCTAGCCCAAAAAATAAGGAGGCAAGCAGCCCGATACTTTGTGTAGGGCGAAGATCTGTACAAAAAGGGATTTTCATCCCTGCACCTCATATGCAACTCAGCCGAAGACGCCAACTATGTGCTACAAGAAATCCACGAGGGCGTGTGTGGTACCCACCTGTCCGCGCGAGCACTCTACAAGCAAACATTACGTTAAGGATTTTATTGGCCCACAATGAGGGTAGACTCGGAGACTTTGGTCACCAATTGCGAGCAATGCCAGCGGCACGCCGGGTTCATACACCAACCACCCGGCGAGCTAAAGCCCATTGAGTCCCCTTGGCCGTTCGATACTTGGGGCATGGACATACTCGGTCCTCTCCCACAAGGTACATTACAGAGAAGTTCCTCATAGTGGCGGTCGACTACTTCACAAAGTGGATCTAAGCTGAGCCCTTGGCCACCATCGACTCCCAGAGTGTCTAAAATTTCCTTTGGTTGAACATCATAACTAGGTTCGGCCTGCCACACGTGCTGATTACTGATAACAGATAACAGTTCACCAGCGAGAAGTTCAAGGACTTTTTTAAAGAGTGGCACGTTGACCATAGGACAACCTCAGTTGAGTATCCAACGACCAACAGACAAACCAAGAGGGAAAACTGAATCATCCTCGAGGGATTGTGAAAATGCTTGAAAGATGCCAAAGAAAACTGGGTAGACGTGCTCCCCCCAGTCTTATGGTCCTACCGGAGGACAATACACTTGACAATAGGAGAAACTCCTTTCACTTTGACATACGGGTAAGAAGCAATAGTCCCCGCCAACATTGGGGTACCCTCATATTGAGTACTAAACTACTCTGACTCAAACTCAAAACATTTGCTCATCAGCCTAGATGAAGCCGAAGAGCGCAGGGAAGCTGTAGCGCTAAAAAACGTCGCCTACAAATAGCCACTTGCACGAAAATATAATCGGGGCGTCCGACCACGAGAATTCAAGAAAGGTGACCTAGTCATGAGAACAGCGATAAACAATAGGCGCGACCACCTACACGGTAAGCTTGCACCCAACTGGGAAGGCCCATACAGGGTCATTAGAATCGCTTCTCACAACGCATATAAGTTAGCCCACTTAACATGAGAGCATATACCCAATACCTGGAATGCTAGCAGCCTCAAAAAGTACTTCACTATGTCTTAGTCCGAAGACAAGTTCACCATGTACTTCACTATGTCTTAGTCCAAAGACAAGTTCACTATGTACTTTTCCATGTCCTGATCGAAAGACAGATGTAACACCGTCAATTTAACAAAAATACAGAATGCAATACAATTGACCATCTCTCGTAATTGAAATTTTTGTTGCTATAAAAAATATATAATTACATACCTAATGCCCCAACAATAGAAAATATGACTACGTGAGGCCTACCACGAAGTCTAAACTAAAAGGCATCCTCATTAGAAAGATGCGACTGCTCGTCCGACCGCGGGGGGTCTCTTCGAGGATTCGGGGCAACATCATAATCCTTTATCCTCAACGGAGGGTCACCTCTAACGCAGGCACAGAACTCTCCCCCGATGTTCTCCCAAAAAGGGTGCATCCTCGCCCTAACCTTCAGAGGAATGGAAATACCCATCAGGTCCTCCAACTGCGCCATGCCATTCTGCATCCCCTAATTGGCAAAACGCAGAAAATCCAGACAATGGACCCTCAAAGAGTTAGCCTTGCTTTTCGCCAGCTCGTCCTCCAGTTCCTTCACCCGGGTGGTCAATTGGGAGTTCTCATCCATCAAGCCCTCTACCACCTCCTGCATAAACACTTAAAAGTGAGACACCTTACAGTGAGACTACTAAAGCTAGGAAAAAGAGGCCTACCCCTCCGTCTCCCGCTGGTAAGCGAAACCCGCCAGACGGCTGAGCAGTAACATAGTCACCTAGGTCATACGCTCTAAAGCATAGTCATCCCCATAATCCAGCGGGTAATGTTGACGAGCTAGTATGACCCGCTCAGCCTCATAGGGAATCAATTTCCCTATAAAGGAGACACCCTCGCCCAAAAATCGATCGGGTATCTTCTCGGGGGTATGGGACGACTCAAGTTATCCTCACCCACTTGGTTCGCGATATCGGTACTAGCACCATCAGCGCCTCCATTCGCATTTTGAAGCGTAATAGCGGCACTTGTAGAAGTCGCTCGCCCGCCCTTCCGACTCTGAGGACTCGGCGGAGGAGTCACCCTTCCTTGTATGCCTCCTAGAGTTAATCCTGAAAACAAAAGGGAAATACTCAATGGACCCAAACGATGCAAAGAGAAACAACTCACAACAAAAAAGGCAAGGACTTACCAAGGGCAGCACCTGTAACCACCGCTCCCCTCAAATATTCAAAAGCTGTCTCCTCATACTGCTCTCGATCGTACTGTATCCAGAGAGTAGGATTAGACCACTAAAGGGAAGCGGGGACGCCAGTCTTCAGGCCGCACCCAAGGAGGACAAACACCCTTCTTGGGTACAACCTTGAAGAAATACAACCGCCAAGCATGGTTGTTGCTCGACAGGTCCGAAATAGTGAACTCCTTGGCACGCGATTGAAAGCACACCCACCCGTGTGCCTTGCGGATGACATAAAGAAAAAGGAAGACGTTGGGCAAAGCCTTCAGCCTGTTCCCCCGACAAACCCTATCAAAAACACTGAGTATGGACCATGCGTTTGCTGTTAATTGTGTGGGGCAAATATTTAGTATGTTGAGCATAGCTTCCACAAAGCCGAAAAGAGGGGGGAATAAAGGCGGCATTATAGGGGACGCAGAGAGGGAGGACAAAGCTAACGCCGTCGCTCCAAACGATGGTCTCCCCCTCCCCCATCGGCCTGATTTCGTAGTCCTCGGGGAGAGAAGGAGCAAAACGTTCCCTCCATATCTTTTCAATGCCGTGGTCTGGAAACACTCACAACTCTACCTTAGCGTCCACAGTTGGAATATTGGTCGTGAACTCAGATTCAGGATCAGCGGAATACTATTCCTCAGAAGCTGCCGGAGGAATCGTCACCAGGCCTTCACCCTACTTGGATAAAACCTCTCGGAGATCCACTGAATCTCGCAGCAGAATGAGATTTTCCACTCTCTCCCTGACTCCTTCCATGGCAACCAGCAGCAGAGACTGCTCGAATTCAGGGTCCGCTGAGGAAGACGCAGAAATAGCAGCACTTGAAGAAGCCATTACGAAAACAAAAACCGAAAAAAGAGAGAACGTTTGTACAGATATTGGAAGGAAGAGAATTGCTGGGTGAAACAATGACGCTCTTCGTTCCCAATAAAAAGCTACCCAAGAGGCACTTCAAAGCCCAACCAAAAGGCGCAAAAGCATAAAGGCTCTGAAAGATGGGGAGAATGTCCAAAATACCCCTGGCCTTTGGGTTTCCTCCGCATACACCCAAAGGGCACCTTTGGAAATTCCTCTCTATACAATGATGACCTCTCCTCGAAAAGACGCATACCTTCCTGCAGAGATGGCTCAAGAAACTTGCTGAGGAAACCAAGCAGTTAGCCACCCAGATCAAGATTCGTGGCACCCTTGACATCCTTGCTTTTTCAAAGGAAATCAGGAAGAGACAAGCAAAACCCCATTAACCAGACGGCCGACCAAGATGGCCATACCAATTTGCGGATGGGCTCGTTTGGCCAAAGACAGCTAGTGGGAAATTTTCTTTAAGTAGCTTGCTGAAAGAAACTTAAGTCCACGGGCGCCCGACACCCGTAGACTTGGGGGACTTATGTAACTACGAAGTATTCCCCTTGGGACAAGTAGTACTCGCCTTCTAGAAGGGCTGAAGAAGCTCACAGTAATGACACGTGACACCACTCGTTCACCTCCTACGTGGTCGGTACCCACGTCTCTCCTCTTAAGCTCCTGCACCAGATACGTGGGAAGCCTTCATACGTCATGGGACGACCCACATCGAGCAGGAATGTGAGTTGACCACTTCCTCCTACACACTTAGTATAGAAAGGCTCTCACTCGAGGGACAAACTCGAAAAAGACATTGAAGCAAGACTTAACCTTCCAAATATGATACACCTACTGGTCAACCTTAGAGCTTGGTTCACCACATCCCAAGCTCCACCATTAACCAGCACATCTCCGTCCCGGAGATCTCCATCAGTAAAGCTCATAGAGACCCTTGCTCTCTCCCAATCTAAGGCAACCTCCAACGAGTGGCTCGCCCGCCTGGAGTACCTTACACACGTCCTAACCGCACACGGCCATCCACAGGTAATCGCCTTGCCTCACGGCTCTTATGGACATATCCATAGCGAACTACGTGGACTTTGATCCCTTCACAAGGGTACGTAGGCACCTAGGTTCTGACCTAAGGACAAATCCCCCAAGGTTATGACCCCTTGCGGTCCTTATTCTGCATTATGAATTATTTGAACCAAAAATGACAGTTACAACAAGAAATATAAATAAATTTTATATTTAAAAGAAAATATTATTAATAAATATACAAATATATTAATAACTCAGTCATGACATAACCATCTACCAAAATAGATTGCACAAAATCGAAGGTGCAACTTTAATTCATTAATAAATTATATATTTAATCCAAATTACATAAATTCAAATTTTGAATATATGAATTTATGAAAGGAAAACTTAAATAAAAAAACGTTGGATCTGTAAACCAAATTGTTCAATGCTTATATAAATAATGTAGCATCTTGATCCATGTGTGTATATATATATATATATATATATATATATATAAAGAACCAAAACATAATAGAGACATATTCATTAAAATCAACATATATACGGACTCAAATTTAGAAAAAACTAACATGATTTCATATAATCAACCGCAAGACCTTATTGCAAAAGAAAAAAACCAACGCAGTCTCATTTATGAATTCTCAAATTTCATATATATATATATCAGTAAAAGAAAACCAAATTGCCCAAAGCTTCATCCACTTATAAAAACTTAAGATTATATATAATATATATAATTATTACAATGGAACAATCCAAAAACCAAGCCAATTTCAGATAATCAAACACAATGAAATCATATTCAAGAAAATTTGATCCAAATGAAGCCAAAGTGCGAAAAAATTTAGAAATAGATGAAACGTGCGGTTACTGTATTCATCAGAAAAAAATTTTCTAGTACAATTTCATGTTGATCCAATCACAAGTATATAAAAAATAATTGTGATTAATTTGAAGTTAATTTTTGTAAATAAACGGTCTTGGATATCACTTGATAGAATTTACAGTAACAACAAAATCAGAGTTTAAATAAGAATGAATTCATAAACCAAAAGAATTCCATAAATCGAATGCGAAAGCGTAAAGACTGTAAATTCATAGATCTGGTCAAAGATCTAACTCTAAGAATTAATCACAATAGAAGATGTAACTGTTGTTTTTGGTTCAGACAATTCGTAATGTCAAATAAGGACCGCAAGGGGTCGTAATCTTGGGGGACTTGTCCTTAGGTGAAGACCTAGGTGTCTACGTACCCTTGAGTAGGATTAAAGTCCACGTAGTTTGATGAGGAGACATCCATGGTGGCCGTTAGGCAGGAGTTTTACCTGTAAAGGTCGTGTGCGACTAAGACATGAATGTGTTCTCCGGGGGGACGAGCCACCTGTTAGAGATACCTCGTGGGTAGAGGAAGAGAGAGAGAGCAAGGGTCTCTGAGTATTGCTTAGAGCAAGAGGATGCGTGGATCCTGTTGACGGAGAGAGGGAGAGCTTATGTCTGTTATATCTCTCGTATGTATTTAGTGCTTAATCGCTTGTCTGATGTCTATCGAAAGGTGTGTATTCCGTCTGTCTGTCTTCCCGGTACTCCCTCGGGTGAGGGGTATTTGTACTTGGAGTAGGGGAGAACGTGGTCGAAAGATAAGTTAGGTAAAATATTTATAAAACAGCTTATCGGACCTTTCATCCGAAGGTAACAATGGCGACCGCCTCATAGGGCCTAGGTACACATCAAAACGAGGATGTCGTACCTGCATTAAAATGGTGTATGCAAACTAGAGGAACACATTTAATTTATAAAAACCAAATTATATTTACGAACATAAACACAAAAAGGAGGTATATAGTTTGAGTCGATCAACCCATATCTACGACCGCTAGGTCCATTTAATCTAATAATGAATCCTAAATTCGTCGACCGATGGGATCTAGAACCATGAACGGAGATTGATAAACTGAAAACATACTAAATAGGGTTAATTATACTTTAGTGGCCTGTGGTTTAGCCTGACTTAAATTAGGTGTTCTGTGGTTTTATTTTTGTCAATTAGGTATTTTGAGGTTTGTACCATTAGCAACTTAGTGCACCATGGTTTAGTCCGTTAAACTTTTAACAAAAATACCCCATGTGCCATGCACATGCTCCTAAAAACCCCTCAAATTCTTCTATCTTCTCTGTTTTTGGATCTAAAGTTTGAATTCATAAAACTTCTCACAAAATTAAACCTAACATTATCTAAGAGAAATAAAAAATCACAAATTCATCAACCATGAAACATACAAAACATCAAAATAAATTATGAAGCGAATATTTAACCGTTATAATTTTGACATAAGAATACAATTTACTCAATGAATAATCACTAATCAAAATGGACATACAGTACAATATCCAGCAACCGGAAGAGATTAAATCGCAAGATTTTATTCAATTAATCTAATAAGAAAACTCAAATTCCATCCATTATAGTTGAAATTGATTATTAAAATCCCATACCAGTAATGCGTGTTCAATCGAGTGTATGATACCATGAACCCTAATGATAAATTATTATAAATGCTAACGATAAATTATTATAAATAATTTGACTTTCAATTGTATCCGATCCTTAAGTTCTCAATTCTCAAGTTGGCAATTACTTTCAACTGATCTTTTAGGGTATAACGATAAATTATTATAAATAATTATTAATTTATTCTGAGATTCGTTCTTGGTTTTATGTTCGATGGTTGATAAATTTGTGAGTTTATGAGTTCTTCTTAAATTAGTTAGGTTAAATTTTGACAGAGATTTTGTGAATTCAGACTTTAGATTCAAAAAATGGAAGAGAGAGAAATTTTGAGGGTTTTCCAAAGGTCATGTGCGTGGCACATGAGACATTTTCGTTAAAAGTTTAACGGATTAAACCACAGACACTAAATTGTTAGTGGTACAAATCTTAGGGCACTTGATTGACAAAAATGAAACCACAGGATACCTAATTGAAATTAAGCCACTAAAGTTTAATTTACCCTACTAAATAAATTCCCTAAAGATAAAGCTCATAGCTCAAACTAATTACATAGAAGACCCTGAGGATAACCTAGTAGGCTTAGCTACTCATGTTCTAGGAACACAAGGCTAAGTCTAAAAACTAGGATACAACCTAGGATACCTAACTGTGATTTCTCTTCTCATATTTATAGGAGTTACATAGAGAATCCTAGTCTGATTAAAACAAGGAAAGATAATAGTATTTTACTAAAGATAATAATACATCTCTAAATATAATAATATATCTTCCTATTTTATTTTATATTACGAATTCGGACTCTATTTGAATTCTCCGAAGCTGCTCTGACTTGAAATTCGAAATTCAAACTTCCACCTGTTATTTTTCTTAGCTCGTCGTGGCGAGCAACCGTTGTCCCACGGTTGACTTTTTTTGCTTCTTCTCGTTTTCGGTTTGGTCCCTGCTGCACTTTCCTGTCTTCAATCCAGTCCCTTGCTCGAATTCTTAGTGATTAAGTGGCCTGGATAGACCTAAAATCATCTGAAGATATTTGTAATAATACTTGATATATTATAAATAATTATAAATACAACTTTATCAAAAAAATATGTGTTAAAACCCATTTTTACCACTTTCCTAAGATTGACACCTATCTACATAAATTATTGTCTTTTACTGTGATATTTCTAACTATTAATAACAATATTAAGCAAAATTACACTCGTTAGCATGTCTAATTTAGGTGTCATCACCAGTCCAACTTCGTTAATTTCTCCCGGTAAGTGCTGACATGGCCTGCTTTGTTGGATATACTCTCTCTCCTATGTGGCACTTTTTGCTGACGTAGCATATGACTTATTCCTTTTTTTTTCTTACTTTCCCTTAAAATGGACCCCATACACGAACCTTGAGTAGCCATGAGACCAAGCCACAACCCTTTCAAGTCAAACCCCATGACCAGCATTCCCAAAAGATAAAAGCATCCCAAATTAATATTCACCCCCAATTTTGGCATCGTCATCCCCCTCAAAACGCCACACACGGTGGTTTGTGACAGCACCCAAATTCATCACTGATTTTAGTGCTCAAATGGCATATATTATAATGTTTAATCATACATTTTGAATATAATTATGCCCAATTTCTCATGAAGGGTGTCGTCGCTATTTCTTGCCAATTTTGTGTTTTTAGCACAATATTAATGCAATTCCTAAAGGATGACTTTCTACCAAACTTTCATGCAATGTTCCGTGTGTTTTAGGGACTCCTCAAGGACTTGGAAGCAAGGAATAAAGAAAAAGGGACAAAAAAGAACAAGGAAAAGCAGGCCAAGATAGCTCAAAGCAAGAGAACTTAGAGCAGAAGGAATGCTAACAGCTAGTCGCCTACAACAAGCAACACAACTTGCAATAAGCGAGCCACTATCTGAGGGCAACTTAAGTAACACTGGTTCGCTTGCAGACAAAGAGAAGTCTGCATATGACATGATTTGAGCCAATTTAGGCCCATTTTGAAGCCAAAACCCTAACCTCTTGCCTATAAATAGAGGAGGTTAAGGTAGTGATAAGTCCCTATTTTGAATAATACTTTCTATCTTATTTTAGGGTTTTTATTATATTTTGTTGGGCTTAAATGCATTCATTGTGAAAAAATTAGTTAAAGAGTGATTGCATGAAAATAATATTAAAATGATTAAATTGTTATGTTTTTGTGATTGCTTTTTAATAAAATTATTTTGGGATGAATTATTTTACATTGAACTTATTTTTGCTTTGTAGGTTATCTTAATTTTTGGAGAAATGTCAAAGAAATAATTCAGCCCAAGTGAAGAAGCCCGATATCCAAATCCACTACCCAAAATCCAAGCCCAATATCCAATACCCATCACCCCAAATCCGAACCCATGACCATTCTTCTTGCTTCACGTCACTCCAATAAAAAAGGATTCCCTAATTTTCTTTTCTTGCCAGGCGGCCACTTTCCAATTTTCTGTGCTCTGTTCACGCCTCACTGCCTCCCCACATTTCATCTTTTCTCACCATCACCAACTCCACTCCTTCAAGCCACACACATCATCACACCTCACCACACCTCCTCACCCATCCATTCCATTCACTTCTCCTTTTACCCACTTCCATTCACGCTTCTTCTTCTTCAACTCCTCTATCCCATCACCATCCATCATCATCATCGCCTCATCTCATTTCCATTTCTTGTTACCATGGTTGAAGTGAGGGAGTTCTCCATTTTATTTTATATGTGGGGCTAATAATTTTGCTTTTTGGAGGTGGAGTCTACGGCTTGAGTTCCTAATCTATAAAGGGGAGTTATTTTATCTAATTACTTATTTGTGAATTGTATATTTGATTTCCTAGTTTTAGGATTTATATTTATGCAATTTGGGAACTTAGATTTTTGATAAATTATCTATGTGTATTGAGAAATTATGGTTTAGATTGGATATTGCAACTTTATTACCCATATGTGCATTGATGATGCTTAAATTTATTGTGATAGCCTCCCATAGTAGGATTCATGATTAATTAATGCATCTATGTTTGTGATGATATTCCAAGCGATATAACAAAATGGGTGTGAACCAATTGAGCATATGATGGTGATTGATGTTGTTGTGGTAGCCTCTTATAGTAGGAATCATAACATGTTAATTCATCTAATTTTGTGACGGTTGTCCAAACAACATAAAGAATGGAACAAGTTGTTATTGCCCAATTTTTATCATACATTAAGTGGTTCTTAATTGTGTCTTTTGAATTGGTTGCTAGCTATGAAAGTAGGAATAATCACTAAAAAAGAACACAAGACTCAAGTGGTAACTTGGGGTTTATTTCCTTAAGACTTAATGAAGAATTAACTCCCATATCAATTTGAACTATGATAGCTATATAATTTCATTTCCAAGAGCTTTTTAAATATTAATTCCAACTTCTTTATAATTTGCACAATAAAAAAATATCAAAAATAGTAATTTAGGTTCTCTTTAGTTTACTTTCACTGCTTTTCTCATTTAGTATATAGCTAAAAAAATTCAAGACATCACTTTAATTTCTTAATTGCATGTTTGTGACACTTAGTTTAGCTTAGGATCTTAAATAAAGGCTTCTTGAGTAAATACGATCCGGATTGCACTGCTATATTACATTTTAATTGGGTTAATTTAGTTAACTTTGAGACGGGTGCGATCAAATTTCGGCACCGTTGTCGGGGAGCCAATTTATTTGGTTCTTAGGTTAGCTAAGTGTTCAATTTTAAGTTGCCTATTAAATTTCGTTTTTCTTGTTTTAAGTTTTTTAGAATATATATATATATATTTAGTTTTGCTTTTATCCAAAATAAAAAAATAAAAATATTTTTAGTTTGTATTTCTATTTTCATATCTTTCTCTCTTTTTGTATTTTTCTCATTTTTGCTTGGCGCATTTTGTTGTTTTTTTATTACTATTGTGTTTTTTGCATTAATGTTCTCATCTTTATTGAAATGAAAGAACACATTTTTTGTACCCCTTCTTTTTGTTCATGTGGAGATGACATGTCATGCATTATTTGTCAAGAAATTAATAAATGGCTTTCCACTCCACAAGATTGTACTTTTTCTTCTTTAGCAAGTGATGATAGTCCTGAGAAAGGTTTGCTTTGTGATTGTGCAAATATTCAAGCTTTGATGGAAGTTGAATTGGTGGTTGGATGCGACTCTATGAGTACACTTAAAAATAAAAGTGACCTCATTCTAACTACTTCATCCTCTCTTGCAATTAAAGAACAACAAAAGCAAACTAATAATGAGAAGCCACTTGCTAATTTTTCTAAACCTATCATTTTTCCACACACCTTAAGATACTTACATGATTTTATTTTTGATTGTGACATAGGTGTGAAGGAGAACCCCAAGTCTGTTGTTGCCATAGATGAACCTAGAGTTGATTCAACACTTGGAAAGACTAAGGAGCAAGTTGAAACTAGAGAGGGGATTACTCTTTGTTCCCTAGAACTACCTCACTTAGCTCCGTCACTTATATACCAGGAGAATTTCAAGCCTCCTTGAATCTAAGGTTGTCTCTTTCCCCCTTATCTATTTACATATTTGGAGCTTTAATGTATAAGATAAGTGTGGGGGAAGACCACTCCACTAGTTTATGTAGTTTAATTGTCTCATTTGTTGATGTACACTTTGCTCCCCACTTTTGTTTTGTTGAATTATGTTGCATTGGGGACAATGCAATTGTTTAACTATGGGGGAAGGGATTGGTTGTGAATATTTTGTTGTATTGTGCATCAAGGTCATTCATGGGTAAAATTTGAAAATTTTCAAAGAAAGTGAACGCACATTTGAATTTTTGTACCTATTTTCTTTGAAGGTGCACATTTCTAGCACTACTAGAAAAACATTGTTTAGTGCTTGCCAAATCAGTCACAAATCAGTGAAACCAGTCACTAAATTGAGGTTTAGTGACTGATGGCGGCGGTTGGTATTTCGCTAGTCACTAATAAATTTGTGAACACATAGTCAGCTGTCATAAAATTAGTGACTGACTGAGCGGTCACAATTCGGTTAGACATTATCCAACCCTCTTGCAATAACAATCTGGTCACAAAACCACTGTCACAATTCACTCACGAAATTTGTGACTGACACGCGGTCAGAATTTAGTTAGAAATTTTGGGGACCCTCTCAGTCACAAATCGGTCACAAGGCTTGTGACTGACATGCAGTCACAAAATATAGAATCCCCTCAATCACAATTCAGAAACAAGATGCTGTTATAGTTTGGTCAAAATTTTTGTGGCTGAATCTATCCCTAGTCACTAATTTGTCATAAATAACCATTTAACAATAAATAATATTTGAAAATGATATAAAACACTAATATATATATATATATATATATATATATAGTAACACCTAACAATGCTTGTATCTTAAACATACAAGTCAACAAATCTCATGAGAACAAAATCCAAGTCTAAAACAATCTCATGAGAAACAAAATACAAGTCTAAAATAATCTCATGAGAAACAAAATACAAGTCTAAAACAATCTCGTGAGTATACATAATTAAAAGATATTAACTATCTCTACTCAGGTATATTAGAGCCACTAGTAGGTGGATCATTATATGGAGTGCTCATCCCATTTTTGATTAAGAGTTGGGGCACAAGTGCTTCAAGGTCATGTATCTTCCTTTGCATCTCTTCCTTCTCCTGCTTGTCCTATGCAGCCTTCTCTGCCTCTTGATGCATCTCTTCCATTTGTTCAATGTTATCTTCATTATTATTAGGGACATGGCTTGAAGCTTAGGATGGTATAGATTGAGCAATTTGACCACTAGTTATGGAACCCTCTAACCCAAACCCATAAATTCTTCCTTTTATTGGACCAACTACAACTTTGTTCCAAAGTGATGTCTCTTGCTCAATTGTTATAGATCCACCAGGTTGAACATTGACATCTTCCTCATTTGATGTGACACCAACAGACTCTTTGATCTCACTCTCAAATTTCTCCTAAAAATCATGTTTAGAACATTAAAAAAAACCTTCAACCACAATATTTAGCACATAAAATGACAACACAGAATATTCAGCACTAGTGTACATAAACCATTCCACTGACAGTAAAATTACAGCCCAAAAAATCACAAATGCAAGGCAAAACAGAAAAATGGCAGCACAAAATAATTGAAAGAGATTAACTACAATTTAATTTATAAAGTCTACATCTATTTATCTTAAAATTTATAATAATGTTCAAAAGCACCAATGAGTTGAGTTACAACAGAATTGCACACCAAATGTCACTACTCCATGCACGTGTGATGAGAACAAAGATTAACCACAACAAAAACCACTAAGAGTCAAAAAATAAAAAAGGAAGAATATGAATCTACTATCATCACCAATTTGATAATAGAATATGAATTAGCCATTTTTTTCATTAATATGAAATTTTACAGCTCCTAAGTAAGAATATGTCATCACATTCATCTAATAAACTTGTTAAGATTGTTGCGCAAGTACAAAATACAAGTGTCAAAACCAAAGCAATCAATCTGAAGCAAAGAACGTGATCTAGATAATAAAATACAATTGTAGTTCCAACTTCTCACAGAATCCAACCATAATTTGTTTCACTAAATAATTGAGGGCATGAAGTTATGGCATTCAAAAATTAATTAAATCTAGCTATATTTCAAAGGTCTTCATAGTTAAAAATTTACCACAAATTCAAGCGAATGTTTCTAATAAAAATCTGAACACCCAATCAAAACAGATAAGTTTTCACATTTAGGAGACACTGATTTAAATTCTCATGATATATAGTCAACAATTAAACAGGTCAAGCCAATCCAGATCAACCAAGCCCAGAAAAATCAACAAGATTCAGCTTACAAATCAAGACAATCTATATCACATCACATCATACTCAACTTACAAATCAAAGTTCTTACTCATACTACTTTGGATTTCTTATCAAAAAAGTTTTCACTCCCTTTGCTCTTATGGGTGATCAAAAATAATTTTGATGGACGACGAGTTTCTCTCCCTGATATTGCCTCCTATAGTCATACAGCGATAATATTAAAAATGAAGGTTAAATAAAAAAATAAATTTTAAACAAAAGATATATAAAGGAAGAACATATTTTCTCTTATGCTCTGAATAAGGAATCGACCCTCCAGCATGACATGATATTCCATGTCCATCCTTGTTACTCAATCTATTCTTTGAGTAGGTTGCAGATTTTTTCAAGTATTTTGGGTTTAACCATATTTTTTTAAGCGCATCCCAGTTATAATTATTAATCCATGAGGGTTGTATATTTTTTTCTTTTAAGTCCTTCCTAACTTTGAAAGTGATATACTTCAATCTATTTGGTCCAATGACATCCTCATAAAGCCTCTTGATCTCGACATAAAATCTTTCCTCCCAAATGTATTTTTTCTACATTATAAATGGAGAATAAATTAAACAAATTAGTAGTGGACTTATTTAAACAACAATGAAAGTAGACAAATCAACATTTGTCACATATGTGCAAAAAATAAGATTATTGAACATAGTGTTATACACTAAGAAGGAAGAAAGAAAATGAAAATATACCTCTAATTCAACAAACCATCGATCTTTTACATCATGCGATGTACCTTCTCATGTAGCCCAAGGGCCATGAAAGTACTTCTTAATTGTTTTGGTCAATTCACGTATAGAACTGTGTGGATGATACCTATGAAAAAAAATTAAATATTATTAAAATGTACTATAAAGAAGCAAATTAGTATAAAATTTTAGACATACGAATCATAGAGCAGTTCCAAGTAAGTGTGTCCATGTACAAATTTTCGAGGTTGGCTTCTAACTTGAATATATGCATTTTCTTGTTGCGAATTAGTCAAACTAAGTCCTTCACTCTCAAGATGATCATTTTCAGCCATATCACTAGGAGGACGATTAACAACGGGTGATTGCTCAATAGGTGGTTGCACAATGAGTACTTGTTCATTAGGCGGTTGCACAATGGGTACTTGCTCTGTGGGCACTTGCTCCATTGCTGGACATTGCACAAATTCAATTCTCTTATTTCTCCCTACTTTAAGGTATCCCCCTCTACCAACTCCAGTGGATCTAACCTTTGTAACATCCTGAAATTTAAAGCAAAAGTTTGACTGATTTTCTTGTTTTGACTTTCATGTTTTAAATGTTTGTATGCTTGATTGTGTTTTTAAATAGGGCAAGAAACCCTAGATAGGAAGGGAAAAGTTTAGAGTTGAGGAAAAGTGCTAGAGAAAACCCTAACACAAACCCTAGGGACTAAATTGAAAGGAAAACTTAGTTTTAGCCCTAGTGAGTTAAACTGAGTAAGAAAGACCTATTTGACCCAAGATAAATGACCTGGAACACTCTAGGGACACCCTAGGATCTAAATGAGGGAACCCAACCCCAAAAAAAGTCCTGAATTTCCATATTTCTCCAATAGAAATTCAGGAACTAAAATGAAAGAAATGGAAAATTTCAAATAAGACACCCTATCTTACTTAGAGCTCAAGGAAGCCCAATTCAACCACCCAAATAAGACACTCAAACCCTTCCTTTTAAGTACCAGCCACATGTCTTAAGTGAGAATTAAGGAGCCTCAGTAGGTTACACATCATAAAACAAAAATAATAAGAAATAAACACCTAATAAAAATCACTAGGGGTGTTTAGTATTGTTGCGGTTTTCAGTTTCCAGTTTTATTTTGAAAAAAAAAACTGAAAATTTGTTTGGCTAAATGAGTTTTATTTTTAATTTTGGACTTAATATTAAAATACAAAATAAGAAACCACAAAATGTGGTTTCCACAAATTTCATTTCAGGTTTTTTTACAACCACCACCACTCACCACCACCAGCAACCACCACTCACCACCACCAGCAACCATCACCCACCGCCACGACCACCCACCACCTGCCACCACGACCAAGACCACCACCAACCACCACCCACTACCACATGCCACCACCATAAACCACGTCCACCACCGACCACTAAGACCACTTGCCACCACCACTCACCACTACCAACAACTATCACCCACCACCACGACCACCCACCACCAACAACACGCACTACCTACCACCACCGCCTAATGATTGTGTGAAAATACGGCTTCCGCATGTGAATAGGATAGGTCACACGCATTGAGGCGTGTGATCAATATGTATATTTTATGCAGGTGTGTGATTGAATATATATGCTTGATTGTACACAGGGATTCTGCATATATAAGAATATATATGCTTGACTGTAGTTACGCATATATAAGAATGTCAATCAGGAATTAGAGGCTTACGGGATAGGAGAAATCCTACCTCCCGTGCCGGTCACGGGCGCCCGGTAGGGGGTCGTGACCACATGCCACCACCATAAACCACGTCCACCACCGACCACTAAGACCACTTGCCACCACCACTCACCACTACCAACAACTATCACCCACCACCACGACCACCCACCACCACTTGTAATACCCGGGAATATTTTAACTAGCGTCATTAATTAAATTAAATTAATTAATTTAAAAGTTGAAAATGGATAGGAGCACCCACTATCCTACTACTTATTAATTTGTAGATACAAGTTATTTTAAGTTATAACTATCTCAACTTTTAATATTATTATATTACATCAGATTTTTTTAATAAGTATATATATATATATATATATATATATTAACTAATTAAATATATATATATATATATATATATATATAATATAAGTGAGAATAAGAAAAAGAAAGAGAAAACAAACCATTGAGGGAAGACGCACAAGAGACACGGAAAAAAGGGAAGAGAGCAGCTTGAGGCAAAGCATGAACGGGAGCTTGTGCACGGAGGAAGAGAAGCGTGGTGGTGGCCGGACGCACGCATGGTGGCCGGAGTCGCCGCCCACTGGAGCCGGAGAACGCCACCGTGTGCTAGAGAGAGAGAGAGCTCGGGTTAGAGAGAGAAACAAGAGGAAGAGAGCTTTCTCGCCGAAAAACGCCGTCTCTTCACCGGGGAAGATAGCTGGGAGTCTCCTCTACTCCATATCGTCCTTCTAACCGGTTGAATCGAGGTGAGAAGTCCCGAAACTCTCAAACCCCAATTTTATCAATTTTAGGGATTTTTGGAAAGACCCCAATTGATTCAATCTGAGTGCTCTAGGTCCTAAATTGAAGTATTTGCATGTTAGGAAGTGAGTCGAAAGCTTAGGAACCAGAACCAAATTAATGGAATTTATCCAGGTTCGAAAAAGTGTAGGAAAATGTGATTGTTAAGGTTTAAGGGTGTTGTGGAATGACTTGGGGTGCATTGAAAGGTTAAATAATAATTATATAATTATTAAAAATTGTTGGAATGTACGAGAGATTAAAACCCGAGTAATTCCCGTCTCACCCAGAACCCCGTTCAGGGAAAAAGAGACAATTTTCTAATTTTACGCGTATTCGGGTATACGTATTCATGTGTAGGTGAAGTGTTCAAGGTTATTTTGATAAATGGAAATTTTGGACAAGTAGAATTTATGACTCTTGGGCCATAAATTTAAGGCTTGGGTAATGGGAACTTCACATGGACACATAGAGGTGGAATTGGGTAACCTTGCATTCCCAAATTCAAAGTTTCCGAATAGCGTGACTAAGAGAGGGTTGGACACGAATTAGAAACATGCTAGGTGTTCTGAAAACTAGTTGGGGGCATTCCAAGCCAACAACTAGTCTATGGAATTAATTAGAAAGAACATGAGCATTAGCGTTACATGTACACGATAGTGGTTGAATTTTCAAGTCTCTGAATCTCTCAAGTATATGTGTATAGGGCACCATACTGTGAGTGGACTTTCGGGCGCACCGAGAGCCGATCAGAGGGGCCAACTAGGTGAGGGGCTTTCCTATCCTTGTCCTATAGGGTTGACTGCGGATATGGATATATGGTTTGCCTTCTTGCCTAATTGTAGGAATTACATATTAGATAACATGCTATTGTTGTTCCTAAATTGCAATTTATGTGATGACGTGCTGTATGTGTATATGTGAACTGTAAAAGCAATGGTGGCTCAAGGAGCCTTATATGGAAAGAAGGTCCTCGGGACCTATACGATATCGGGGGTAGGATCGAGTAAATAGTATCCGAAGGGTGTGGTTTTGTAAGTAAGTCCTTAAAGAGAATAAACCTAGGTGACCTTGTTCTGAACCAAGGTTCCGAAATAGAAACCACTTGGAAATCTAAATTTGCCTAAGAAGAAGTAAAATGAGCAAGTAGTGGTCCATAGGGGTCATTTATGGTACAACGTAGAAACCGAGTCTATCATGGGTGGTCCGGGTAGATCGAGTCTCTTGTCTTGAGTTAACCCACAGAAATACAGAGTATACGAGTACACCACCTTGTGGCTATTGCCTTGGGTAAACCGAGGTCAGATGTGTCGCGGCTATGCTCCAAGTGAAGTCTTGGGGTCAGACTAATGTTCCAAGTTAAGTCTTGGGGCCAGGGGTTCCTAGAATGATCAACTAGGTTCCCATACCACTCACGTGAGATATGCCTTCGGGCCAGATTCCCTCCTAACGGAGATATGCCTTCGGGCCAGATTCTCTCCTAACGGAGATATGCCTTCGGGTCAGTTTATGATTACGGTTATTTGAATATGGACATCCACTTGGAATTATATGTTAACCTATGATATGATGCATGCGTGAATTTAAATGTATGTAAATCCATGATTTAAATTCTTTATTGTGAATATGATATAAGTTAATTGCCTGACCACTAAATACATGGAAGTTCAAATCTGTTATATGCGTATGTGTTTGTGATTGGCTCCTCTTCCCCAGTTGTAGTGGTACCCGCTACTACACCAGGGATGGGAAAGCCTTTCACTGAGTCTGTTTGACTCACTCCAATTTTAAATGTTACAGACACAGGTGGTATAGGCATCGGGAGCGTTTCCACTTCGTCTCAGGGAGGCGGACAAACTTAGAGACCGCACGCATTGTTCGCGTGGGTAGTATTGATATATGTATTTTGTCAGGATGTATATGTATATGATTCTTTTGGTATAGCATTGTTTTGTACAGTTTCTATATGCGTATATGCGTATATGTATATGTCACACTCTAGAACTGTCGGCTTCATACAAATTAAAGATTGGTCTTGTTGATGGGGACATAGGTTGTGATATGATGAATATCATGTGTATATACATATATATGGATGTGACTCTTGCATGTGAATAAGATAGATCACACGCACTGAGCGTGTGGTCAATATGTAAACTTATATATATGTGTGACTGAATACTTGATTGTGTGAAAATACGGCTTCCGCATGTGAATAGGATAGGTCACACGCATTGAGGCGTGTGATCAATATGTATATTTTATGCAAGTGTGTGATTGAATATATATGCTTGACTGTACACAGGGATTCTGCATGTGAATAGGATAGATCACCCGCCTTTAAACGCGTGATCAATATGTATATTATATGTACGTGTGATTGATTATGTGTATATGTATAGACTGAAGCGGCGTTGAGCGATCCGTGGATTGGGTGCTACTTAGGTCATCGGATAGGGATGACCATATAAATACTATATTGTTTGTATTAGAAATGGGTAGTTACGCATATATAAGAATGTCAATCAGGAATTAGAGGCTTACGGGATAGGAGAAATCCTACCTCCCGTGCCGGTCACGGGCGCCCGGTAGGGGGTCGTGACAACATGCCACCACCATAAACCATGTCCACCACCGACCACTAAGCCAATTGCCACCACCACTCACCACTGCCAACAACTATCACCCACCACCACGACCACCCACCACCAACAACACGCACTACCTACCACCACTACCAACCATGGCCACCACTACCATTACCATCCATCAACCACCACCACGCACCATCGTCCATTGCCACCACTCACTACCCACCACAACCATCATACCCACCACCAACCACCACCACGTATCACCACCACGCACACCCACCATCAACCACCACCACGTATCAGCACCACACCCACCCACCACCAACCACCACCACGTCCCACCAACCACCACTATACCATCACTCACCATTCACCACGCACCATCACCCACCACTACCACCACCACTCATAACCCACCACCGCCACCACACCCACCACCACTAACTGCCGACCAACCACCACCGCCACCAGCACCCACCACCCACCACCCACCATGAATGTGCATGAATCTTCTTACTCCTAAAACATCCACGTAAGTATATTTTGAACTTCCATAAATATTTATTTTCTATTATTTTATTAATATAAAAAACTGAAGATATAGAACAAAACGAGACAATGAAGCCAAATGAACAGCCAAAACGTCCTAATACCCCAATCACTCAGCCTAATAGGTTTCTTGAGAAGGATTAATGAAGGTTTAGGGCTGGACACCTCACCAGCGCATGTAAAACATCATCATTCCATCACATATGCACTAAACCCATTTAATCTACAGAACCCGAGAGAGAGTGAGGCACCAGCTACCCTTCCTTCTACTCAATTAAGTCAAAAGCATCCATCTAGAGTTGATGGTATAAGACTTTGTGTCCAAGTTTTGCTTGCTGCCATTTCCAAACTCTATTTTGACAACATAACTTTAACTGAGCATAACTCCTTCGATTCTGAACCAAACTTTGCAAGTAAGGTGTCAAAAGAAATCTAATTAAACCCTCTTTAATAATCCCCAAGTGCATGTGTCATCCATGGCTGCTGTACAACAGTTCGTGATGAACTCTATTTTTGAGCAGTGAAATTGTGGGTTCTGATTATATGTTTTCTGGTGAGCTATGATTCGAATAATTGTAGGGCAAATAGCTGGCTATAAAATGAGCTAGAATGCATAAGTAAATGTGAATAATTAATATGGTTGGTTACTGAATCAGTGGTAAGGGTTAACAACTTAGAAATTGAGTTAAAATGGCTATTTGAATGTTTTTGTTTGAATGTTCTTGCAGTGAAACTACTGTAATTTAACTTGCTGTCAACTATATTGTTCTAAAATTGTTTGTTAGACTTCTGGACAAGTTAAGGTACTGGGAATTGTTGATTGAAATCTGTTAAAAAGAGTCAAAGGCTTAGAATGGGAAGAATGGAACCTTAGAAGCTTTCTGTTTTGAAATACCTTGCTACTAAACTGATAAAATGTTTGGTTTTTGGTTTATATACTGTGATTAGGTATTAAAAGTGGGTAGTTGATAAGAAGGACCTTAGTGCCCTGTGAATTCATGTTAGCAAGAATGAAAAGAATACCAAAAATAATGAAATTAGCCTAGAGGAGTAAAGGGAATCTGAACTTGAGGGAAACTCTTCAATTCTGGAAATTTGGGTAAGTAGGAGGCAGTAAGTTAAGTTGAGATCTTTGTGGTATAATGGAAATAAGAGAAGCTAAGCTTTGAGTACATTGAGCCCTTTAGAGGTTAAGTTGGTTAATGATAGGCAAACCTCCACTCGTAGGATCCATAGAGTTAAATCTTAATCTTTTAATGAAAAAGAGACACTACCGAGTATTAGTAAGTCTAAAATCAATCTTATTAGACCATATAAAAGGTCAGACAAGTCAGAGTTCACTTACCAATTAAAAAGGGCAAAGTTAGAAGCCCAAGTGCACTAAACTTGGGAATTTCACTTATAAAAGTTGGGTACTCTGGTTTAGGTTGCATATGGCAGCCACCCTACCCTCTAGACTCCTAAAAGAATGATTTCAGAATATGATTAAACTCATAAATGACTTGAACTGATCTTAGTGCACCTAGATTCATAATTCCTTAAGAATTACAAGAAATTGGCATTTTGCTGCATAAGATCAAAATCTATGTCACGACCCCCTATCGGACGTCCGTGACCGGCACGGGAGGTAGGATTTCTCCTATCCCATAAGCCTCTAATTCCTGATTAACATTTTCACATGTTCATAACTACTCATTTCTAATACAAAAAATATATAATATATATGGCCATCTAATTCCGGTGACCTAAGTAGCGTGCAATCCACGGCTCGCTCAACGCCGCTTCAGTCTATATATATACACATATTCACGCACACGTACATATAATTTACATATTGATCACGCGCTTCAGTGCGGGTGATCTATCCTATTCACATGCAGAAGCCCTGTATCCAGTCATACATATATTCAATCACACACATACAGATAGTTTACATATTGATCACACGCCTCAATGCGTGCGATCTATCCTAGTCACATGCGGAAGTTATATTTACATACAACATGTATTCAGCCACACATATATATAATGTACATATTGATCACACGTCTCAATGTGTGTGATCTATCCTAATCACATGCAGAAGTCACAGATATATATATATGATATACATACTATATCATAGCCTAAGTTCCCAATACCAAGACCTATCTTTAACCTGTATGAAGCCGACAATGCTAGAATTCGAGTATAGTATATATATATACACAGCAGTTGTATATGTACAAAAGGTACGCCCAAAAAGGATTTATATATATACATCATGACATATGCATAAAACCAAAATAACTACCAACGCGGACTAAGCGTGCGGTCTTCAGATATGTCCGCCTCCTTGAGAAGAAGTGGACGTGTTCCCGACGCCTGAACCACCTGTATCTGAAACATATAAACAGGGGGGTGAGTCGAACAGACTCAATGAGGAACTCCCCCATCCCTGGCATAGCAACGAGTGATCGATTTAATTGGTTTCTAATATTATTGAACCCTCACATATGAAATTCTGACGCAGTCTTACCCACAATAACAAATAAGGCTCGGTGAGCCACAATATCACATATTCACTTGAAAATAAACATATAAACACGTAAACAGTTTGCACGTCTACTATTTACTTGCTAATCATATATGCGTAACGCAAATACATTCAGATAGACATATTTCATAAAAAAATTTGCACAAAATAGAGCAAACCACATTTTCACGTAGTCATCCAACCCTGTGGGGCAGGGATGGGAGAGCCCCTCACCTCGTTGGCCCTCCTGATCAGTCCTCGGAGTGCCTGGAGCTCCAATTACCCTGTGGTGCCCTATACACATATATTTAAGAAATTTAGAAACGTGTAACTAAGCATCTAACATGCACGTGTCATGCTAATGCTCATGCACCCTCTAGATATTTCCAAGAACTAACTATTTAATTCGTTACGTCGTCTTATTTGCTCTTTTTGAAAGTCTATACTGTCTTATATCGGCTTTCACACATTCGAGCCACTTAGAACCTCTAAATGCTTAGGTTAGAGATTCCCATTTCTCTAAATTTCACTTCATGTGTTCATATGGGTATTTGACTAATAAAAGAATCTCTTTATGGCTCAAAAGAGGCCTTAGCTCACTCGTTCAACCGTTTCCCCTTATTTGCCGAGTTAGAGCTCAACCACTACCTCCTCAATTATATGTAAAAATATAATCGGGTATAAATAGAGCATTGGAACCAATTTAGCTGGTCTTAGGTGTCCACCACGGACTAGACCAAGGTGTCCAGCCCACAGCATGGTTCCCGACTACACTGTGGCTTGGTATATCGCCTCTTTTTCACCAGATTGGGTTCTGGTTGAGACGGTAAATACACGGGCTTTATTCCCTTGTCCATTTCCAGCAACTATAACACCTATACAACTCCAATCCAAGCCTAATCATGCATCAAACCAGCAAAATTCGAATTTAGCACAATTTCCTAACCCAATTTCCATACCCAGTCAATTCCTATGATTTCACTTCGATTCTGAAACTCACTAAGCTTTCAATAACACCCACTAAGCTCGAATTTAACCCTGGAATGTCCCAAATAGAAGAAATCAAAGAATTCCTAAAATACCTAAAATTGAAGAAATTGGGGTTTCAGAGATTTGGGGCTTTCTTACTTGATTTCAATCGGATGTGAAGCTTGTTGGGTGTTGAAGGAGGCTTCCGATCACCGTCTCCGGCACCGTCGTGGCCTTACCGGCGCATTTTCGGCCAAACCCTCCGTTTTCCCTTCCTCTTCTCCTTCTCGATGCTCTCGGGTCCGTTGTGCGTCGCTGCTTCTGTTTCTTATTATTTTTTTTCTTTGTTTCTTGCGTTTTGTGGCTCACGGTTTGGCCACTTTATTTTACTAATATTTACCTAAAAAAATAAAATAAATAGTAAGTATTTAAATCCTAATTCCTTCCCATCTTTTTAATCCCATTTTCTTTTAAGTCCTAAAATTAAATTTTAAAATCCCATTTCTTTCCCTTCTTCATTTTATTTTATTTTTAATTCTTTAACTTAATTTATTTTTCTTTCAAAAAGAAAAATAAATTAAATAATAATGATAATAATTGAATTAAATATTTCAGATATTACAATTTTCCCCCTTTAAGAAATTTGGTCCCTGAATTTCAAACAAAACACTAACCTTAGTCTTGAAACAAATGAGGATACGTGCTGCGCATTTCACCCTCGACCTCCCATGTAGCTTCTTCGGTCGAGTGGTTTCTCCACAGAAGTTTAACCAATGGAATTTCCTTTGTTCTGAGTTTCTTCAACTGTCGATCTAGGATTTCCACTGGCTCCTCTTCATATGTCAGATTTTCGGTTAGTTGCACGTCTTGCGATTGAATCACGTGCGAGGGATCGGGAAGATATTTCCGAAGCATCGATACATGAAACATAGGATGCACTCCCTCCAATTCCGTAGGCAATTCCAACCGATACGCCACATTCCCAACTCGTTCTAGGATTTCAAACGGTCTGATATACCGAGGACTTAACTTCCCCTTTTTACCGAACTGCATTACGCCTCTCATCGGTGATATCCTCAAGAACACATGTTCACCAATGGCAAATTCGAGTTCTCTCCTTCGATTGTCTACATAGGACTTCTGTCTACTCTGAGTCGTTAGCAACCTCTCTTTTATACACTTCACCTTTTGCAAGGCATCTTGTAACAATTCTGGGCAGATTAGACTAGCTTCTCCGACCTCGAACCACCCAATCGGGGATCTGCACCTACGACCGTACAGAGCCTCGAAAGGTGCCATTTGGATACTTGCTTGATAACTGTTATTGTATGCAAACTCAGCCAAAGGTAAATACCTCTCCCAACTTCCGCCAAAATCCATAATACACGCCCGAAGCATATCTTCAAGAATCTGAATGGTTCTTTCGGATTGCCCGTCGGTCTGTGGGTGGAACGCAGTACTCAAATCAACTCTCGTTCCCAACACTTCCTGCAATGACTTCCAAAACCTGGAAGTGAACTATGGCCCTCTATCAGATATTATGGACACTGGCACACCGTGCAATCTAACGATTTTTGATAGGTAAATCTGCGCATATTGACTCACTTCGTAAGTGGTCTTAACTGGTAGAAAGTGTGCAGACTTAGTCATGCAATCCACTATCACCCAAACTGAATCGAATCCACGTTGTGATCTTGGCAACCCTGTTACAAAATCCATCGTTATCCTCTCCCATTTCCACTCAGGTATTTCTATCTGTTGTAATATTCCGGCGGGCTTCTGGTGTTCAGCCTTGACTTGCTGACATACTAAACACCTGGCTACATAGTTTGCAACATCCCTCTTCATGCCATTCCACCAATACAGCTGTTTCAGGTCATGATACATTTTATTAGCTCCCGGATGGATTGTATAAGCTGTCTGGTGTGCTTCTTCAAGGATTCTCTCTTTCAAGTTATCAACCAGGGGAACACACAACCGTCCCTCCAACCGAAGTACTCCAAAATCATCAATAGAGAATCGGACGTCGTCCCCCTTCTCTTTAGTTACAATATCCCTGATTTTCTTGAGGTCGGTATCTTCATCCTGTCTAGCCTTCACCTCTTATACCAGAGAGGACTTATCTTGCAAATGAGCTAAAAGTGAGTTGGAACTTCCAATCTCAAACTGATTCCCCATTTTTTTAGCTCGTGCAGCTCTCTGATCAACGATCTTCTCTCTTCACTTATATGAGCAAGATTGCCCATGGATTTCCGGCTCAGAGCATCGGCTACCACATTGGTTTTTCCTGGATGATACAAGATTGTGCAGTCGTAGTCCTTCAACAACTCTAACCATCGATGTTGTCTCAAGTTCAAGTATTTATGCTCGAAGATGTATTTGAGGCTCTTGTGGTCTATATAAATTTCACAAGTCTCACCATATAAGTAATGCTTCCGTATTTTCAAAGCAAATACTACAGCAGCCATCTCGAGGTCGTGAGTCGGGTAATTCTTCTCATGTTTCCTCAATTGTCATGATGCATAGGCAATCACCTTGCCGTGCTGCATCAACACACACCCTAACCCGATCCTCGACACATCACAGTATACCACATACCCTCATGTGCCTTCAGGTAATGCCAACACCGGAGCGGTAATGAGACTGTCTTTCAGCTTCTGAAAACTCTACTCACACTTGTCATCCCATATGAACTTCACCCCCTTCTGAGTTAGCTTAGTCATAGGTGCAGTAACCTTAGAGAAATCCTGCACAAATCTTCTATAATATCGAGTCAAGCCCAAGAAACTGCGAATTTCAGTAACTGAGGTAGGCTGGGACCAATTCTTCACCGCCTCTACCTTACTTGGATCAATGTGGATTCCCTCAGATGATACCACGTGACCCAAAAAGACAACTTTGTCAAGCCATAATTCACACTTGGAGAACTTGGCATACAATTTCTCCTCTCTCAACTTCTGCAAGGCTAATCTTAAGTGTTCTTCATGTTCTTTAGAATTCTTAGAATAAACCAAGATGTCATCAATGAAGACAATGACAAATCGGTCCAGAAATGGTTTGAAGACCCTGTTCATCATGTCCATGAACGCTGCAGGAGTCACCAAGAACTCGTAATGTCCATATCGGGCCCGGAATGCGGTCTTAGGTATGTTTGATTCTCGAATCTTTAATTGATGATACCCAGATCGCAAATCAATCTTGGAAAATCGCTTTGCGCCCTGCAACTGATCAAATAAGTCATCTATCCTTAGCAGTGGGTATTGATTGCGGATCGTTACCTTGTTTAACTTTTGGTAATCGATACACAACCGCAAAGATTCGTCCTTCTTCTTCACAAAAAGGACCGGTGCACCCCAAGGAGTGAAACTAGGTCGGATAAAGCCCTTGTCGAGCAACTCCTGCAATTGTGTATGTAACTCCTTCAACTCTTTCGGAGACATCCTGTAAGGTGGTGTGGAGATAGGCTGGGTGTCAGGTTGTAGCTCAATTTCAAATTCAATCTCACAATCGGGCGGCAACCCCGACAAATCTTCTGGAAACACATCCAAGAACTCTCGTACTACCGGTACTTGAGTCGGTGAAAGTGCTGCTTTCGTGGTATCCTTGACCAAAGCCAAATACCCCTTACATCCCTTTGCAAGTAACTTGGATACCTTCAACGCCGAGATTAAGCTTGGATACGGTGCAGCTCCGTCACCCCGTATCACAAAAGGTTCTTCATTTGGCATATTGAACTTCAAACATTTAGCCCTGCAATCCACAACCGCATGGCAGGACGACAACCAATCCATACCGAGGATTACATCAAGATCAACCATACACAACAACCGAAAGTCTACCACAGTCTCATGACCGTCGACCTCCACAATGCAAGACTTGTGCACATATTCTACTTGTACCGATTCTCCCATTGGAGTAGAGATCAGTATTGTTTCTTTCATTCTAGATGGACTTTTCTTGAATTTAGAAGCAAATGCATGCGACACATAAGAATGAGTGGAGTCGGAATCAAACAGAACTCGTGCTTCAAGATAGCAAACAATAAGGGTACTTGTCACAACCGCATTCGATGCATGAACGTCCTGCTGAGAAAGTGCAAATACCCGCGCTTGTCCTCCACCTACTGCCCCTAGCCCTCTGCCACTAGATCCTGCACCACGACCTCTAGCTGCACCTGTACTTGCTGTCTGTGGTGGTACGATTCTTACTGGTGGGGCTGAAAGAGGTGTACACCTCGGCGTCGGATTACTTCTCACACTTGTACCTTCTTTTCTCTTTGGACACTCTCTAGCCATATGGCCCACCTGGCCGTAGTTGTAACACCCACCTGTCAGTTTCCAACACACTCCAAAATGATACCTGCCGCAAGTCGCACACTGGGGCCTTGTCTTAGCAGCATTTCCACCCCCTTGCACTCTTTGTCCCCCTTGAACATTACTTCTTATACCTGTTTCATGGGTAACGGTTAAGGATTGCCCTCCTGCGGACCCTGAATATCCTGCACCTCCACCTGTTGTCTTCCTCTTTTTACTCCCACCTCCTTGGTTATCACTGCCTGTAATTAACTTGACTTTGGGATCAACAGAAGTCCCGTACCTCTTCCTGGTTTCAATCATTCTGGCACAGTCTGCTGCTTGCGCTAAAGTCTCGAATTGCCTTCTCTGGGGTAACAAAGCAGTAAATAACGGCTCCGTGAGACGGTGTATGAACCTCTTGATCCTCGCCTCTTCATCTCGAACCAACTCAGGTGAGAATTGAGCCAATTCCGTAAAAAGTAATTCATACTCCGTCAAGGTCATGTTAGGCGTCATCCACAACTCCTCGAATTGCTGACGCTTTGCATCTTTGGTGCCTTCAGATAGAAACCGACCCAGGAATTCCCTCTGAAAATCTTCCCAGGTCATCAGTGCCACCCTTCTTGAATACCTCGTCTATACTGACTCTATCCATACTCTAGCAGCTCCCCTCAGCTGGAATGAAGCTAATTCCACTAACTCATGCCCTGAGCACCTCAGCATGTGCCCAATTCTGACCACATCTCTCACAAAGTATTGCGGATCCTCTTTCTCACTAGTTCCGCAGAAAGTGGGTGGATGAAGCTTCAGAAATTTTGAAATTGGCAGCCCTCTGGGTGCTACCCGTGGCTCACGAGGCACATCCTGCGGTTGTTGCCATTCTTTGTCTTCTTCCTCAACAACCTCCATCTCTTGATTTCTCGAAACTCTATCTTCTTCTTCCTCGCAAACTACTAACCGGCGTACTTCTCTCTGTATTTGCCTCGTCATCTCTTCTCTTAGTTCCTGAAATCCTGTCGTGAGCATTTCTGCCACAGAAGGTGCACCTGTCTCTACATGAGGTTCCGGTGACTATCTCCTCTCACTTTTTCTCTACCTCGGCCTCGGGTACGGCCTCTCCCTCGGCCTCGGGTGGGCATTCCCTCCTCCGGAACTGATTCTTGATCAATTTCAGCAGGAGTTCTCCCTCCACCCCTAGCCTGTCTCGTGATCGGTGGCATCCCTATACTGCACAAGGACCACACCTGATAAGTACACGTATATCGATTATATTTCATATCAAAGAGAATAGAAAGAAAGGGCTGACTCAATTTCCTGGGTATTTCCACAAGTGCCTTTTTACTCTCACGTTGTGCCCGGGTTCACAACGAGGCGTAAACTGACACCCGGTCATACTTATGGCTTCATACAGTTTAAAGTAAACTAGGCTCTGATACCAAGTTTGTCACGACCCCCTATCGGACGTCCGTGACCGGCATGGGAGGTAGGATTTATCCTATCCCGTAAGCCTCTAATTCCTTATTAACATTTTCACATGTTCATAACTACCCATTTCTAATACAGACAATATATAATATATATGGCCATCCAATTCTGGTGACCTAAGTAGGAAGCAATCCACGGCTCGCTCAACGCCGCTTCAGTCTATATATATACACATATTCACACACACGTGCATATAGTTTACATATTGATCACGCGCTTCAGTGCGGGTGATCTATCCTATTCACATGCAGAAGCCTTGTATCCAGTCATACATATATTCAATCACACACATACAGATAGTTTACATATTGATCACACACCTCAATGCGTGCGATCTATCCTAGTCACATGCGGAAGTTATATTTACATACAACATGTATTCAGCCACACATATATATAATGTACATATTGATCACACGTCTCAATGCGTGTGATCTATCCTAATCACATGCGGAAGTCACAGATATATATATGATATACATACTATATCATAGCCTAAGTTCCCAATACCAAGACCTATCTTTAACATGTATGAAGTCGACAATGCTACAATTCGAGTATAGTATATATATATATATATACAGAGCAGTTGTATACGTACAAAACCTACGCCCAAAAAGGATTTATATATATACATCACGACATATGCATAAAACCAAAATAACTACCGACGCGGACTAAGCGTGCGGTATTCAGATATGTCCGCCTCCTTGAGAAGAAGTGGACGTGTTCCCGACGCCTGAACCACCTGTATCTGAAACATATAAACAAGAGGGTGAGTCGAACAGACTCAGTGAGGAGCTCCCCCATCCCTGGCGTAGCAACGGGTACCACTACAGCTGAGGGAAGGGAGCAACCACAACCACATGCGCATGAAACGGATTCATATTGTGACCTTTAACATGATCAGGCAATCAATGTATCATATTCACAATTAAAATCCTAATTCATGCTCCTAACATATTTATTACTCTGCACGTACATAAATCACAATATATATATATATATATATATCATATGTTTTCATGGTTAACATCTACTTATACGCGTAGGCATTCACTTGCTGTCTCCCGCATTATGCGAAGAGAAATACTGGCCCTAAGGCAATCTCTTGTTCGAACCTAGTTGATCACACTAGGAACTTTCTTACTCCAAGGCACGCTTAGAGTAATAGCCGGCAACTTGTCTGACCCCGGTTAAACCAAGGTAATGGCTACTATGTGGCATACTTACTGATGACAAAATCCTGTCTGTCCGACCAGGATGACCGACTCGATCTACCTGGACTAACCTAACCAAGTTCAACTAACATGTTTAACCTTGAAAGACGCCTTACGAGAAACTAATTGAATATTATACGTGTTTATAAGTTAGGCCTAGTTTCACCCTTTTCAATTATGCAACGCTCTCACTCACACTAAACAACCTAGGTTCAGTTTCCTCAATGTACCATACGGTCAAGATCTTTATAATGATGATCGATTTAATTGGTTTCTAATATTATTGAACCCTCACATATGAAATTCTGACTCAGTCTTTCCCACGGTAACAAATAAGGGCCACAATATCATATATTCACTTGAAAATAAACATGTAAACACGTAAACAGTTTGCACGTCTAGTGTTTACTTGCTAATCATATATGCATAACGCAAATACATTTAGATAGACATATTTCATATAACAATTTGCACATAATAGAGCAAACCACATTTTCACGTAGTCATCCAACCCTGTGGGGCAGGGATGGGAGAGCCCCTAACCTTGTTGGTCCTCCTGATCAGTCCTCGGAGTGTCTGGAGCTCCAATTACCCTGTGGTGCCCTATACACATATAATTAAGAAATTTAGAAATGTGTAACTAAGTATCTAACATGCACGTGCCATGCTAATGCTCATGCACCCTCTAGAGATTTCCAAGAACTAACTATTTAGTTCGTTACGTCGTCTTATTTGCTCTTTTTGAAAGTCCATACTGTCTTATATCGGCTTTCACACATTCGAGCCACTTAGAACCTATAAATGCTTAGGTTAGAGATTTCCATTTGTCCAAATTTCACTTCATGTGTTCATATGGGTATTTAAGTAATAAAAGAATCTCTTTATGGCTCAAAAGAGGCCTTAGCTCACTCGTTCAACCGTTTCCCCTTATTGCAGAGTTAGAGCTCAACCACTACCTCCTCAATTATATGTAAAAATATAATCGGGTATAAATAGAGCCTTGAACCAATTTAGCTGGTCTTAGGTGTCCACCACGGACTAGACCGAGGTGTCTAGCCCACAGCATCGTTCCCGACTGCACTGTGGTTTGGTATATCGCCTCTTTTTCACCGGATTGGGTTCCGGTTGAGACGGTAAATACTCGGGCTTTATTCCCTTGTCCATTTCCAACAACTATAACACCTATACTACTCCAATCCAAGCCTAATCATGCATCAAACCAGCAAAATTCGAATTTAGCACAATTTCCTAACCCAATTTCCATGATTTCCATACCCAGTCAATTCCTATGATTTACCCACTAAGCTCGAATTTAACCCCGAAATGTCCCAAATATAAGAAATCGAAGAATTCCTAAAATACCTAAAATTGAAGAAGTTAGGGTTTGAGAGATTTGGAGCTTTCTTACTTGATTTCAATCGGATGTGAAGCTTGTTGGGTGTTGAAGGAGGCTTCCGATCACCGTCTCCAGCACCGGCGTGGCCTTACCGGCGCATTTCCGGCCAAACCCTCCGTTTTTGCTTCCTCTTCTCCTTCTCGGTGCTCTCGGGTCCGTTGTGCGTCGCTGCTTATGTTTCTTATTATTATTTTTCTTTGATTCTTGCGTTTTGTAGCTCACGATTTGGCCACTTTATTTTACTAATATTTACCTAAAAAAAATTAAAATAAATAGTAAGTATTTAAATCCTAATTCCTTCCCATCTTTTTAATCCCATTTTCTTTTAAGTCCTAGAAATAAATTTTAAAATCCCATTTCTTTCCCTTCTTCATTCTATTTTTTTTAATTCTTTAATTTAATTTATTTTTCTTTCAAAAAGAAAATTAAATTAACTAATAATGATAATAATTGAATTAAATATTTCGGATATTGCAATCTATATTGATAGGACTGTAAAAGTTTGTTGCACAAGTTATAAATGCCTCACAGTGATTGGGGTAAGCTCTTTTAGGTTCAACAGAAGCCAGAAAAGAAAATGGGTAGTGATAGGGACTAAATTGCAGAAAATTTACTATTTTCTTATTGTTGGCGAAAATTGGGCATTCTGAGTTGAGAATAAGTAACTAGTTGCTTCTTTATACTCCATATAGTATTTGGATACTTTTTAAAAGATTATTGGAGGAAATCAGAAAAGACACTAACTGAATTTTGACACTTGAGGGACCTTTTTATAGGAAATTTCAAAAGATAGGGTTTTTGGTGCAAAAGACTTATCTCTTATATGTTTTGGACTATGGAAAATGGTTGACCAATTCATATTTGACCTTTTGAAGCTTTTTGTAACTTTATTTGAGATAGTGAAAGTCTAGAATGGAAATTGAGTCTAAATAGGGACCTTTTTGAAAGAAAAACTGGAAATTTTCCAAAGTTCTTGTTTTGACTCAATTTCTGGTAAATTGATTTTGGAAATCCCTTTAATGTGTTAAGTGAATGATGAATGTCCAATGTATGTATTTGGAAGGGATTGAATTGTTGTAAATGCCCTGTAATTGCAATGATTTGAAAAAGGGGACTAGTTTGATATAATTGAGGTAATTGGGGGCCAAGATGTGAATTTCTTACTAGAGAAGTATGTTGAAATTGTTAATTGAACTATATATGTGTTTCTGATGAAATTTCATAGTGTTTGGATGCATGTATGAGAAATTATGGAAGTTGTTTGCTGTACAAGTAATGTTTGACTTGTGGTTGACTTTGTTTGACTTTATGTTGACTAAGTGTCAAAGTTGACCTGAATGATGCAATTTATTTAAGTGTGTGGCATCCAATTCTGGAAATGAGATTTAGCATGCAACTGTGAAAACTAATATGCCTGAGAGGGGCAAATGATTTTGGCATGCATTTAAAGTGATGGTTTTGCAACTGAATAAACATTACATGGGAAAATATATATTTTATATGATCTGTATGAAAAGGACACACTAGGCTGGCTAGGAATGCGTCCGAGGCATAACTGTCTAGCAAGTTGTGAGGAAATAATCCAGTCCAGGACTGGTGATCCTAAGGTTCTAACTTGTGCGCACACCAGGGGATGCCCTGGAATGTTAGGTAATTGTTTGTGCCTTATTGGCGGACTTTACTTGAAACTGGTAAGTCGATTTTGTCCTATTTCATTAGATTGCTTTGTGATGGTAAGGTAATGGTTTAGATCAGTTGTACAGGTCCTTGAGGGATCTGGTCTTTGGCATGACTGACCAAAGAGGTATGATGGTATAATGAGCATTCTTTTGAAAATAAACTATGTATTTGGCATGATTGCTCAATGTGAAGGAAATATGGTATGATTTTGCTATATTAAAGCATTTTCATTCGTGTTTTATATCCTGAACTCATGTCTGGAAATATCTTGTAATTGAGAATGAAATAAAGTTAAGAACTGCACTTATTTATTGTGTGATTGATAACTGTGAAGGAAGTTTTCTGTATTCTCTGTAATGCAGTTGAACCACTAATGAGTTCTGAAAATTGGTAATCTATGTTACTGGGATTATATATCTCATTACGTTAGTGTGTTCAGATGTCCAGGTACCACCTGCTACTTGAGATTGAAGTGGAGTGGATAGAAGTGCCACTCCTGTGCCACTTCCAGGTACTGAAGACAGTCAACATTGTCTTCTTCTTCCCCTCGGAGGACTTGATCATCCTTGGGATCTAGAAGGGATGACTGATGGGTAATTAGCAGTGGAGCTGACTTTTTGGCTGTGGCTTATGAGTCATACTTCTTTTTGGAATCTGGCCTATGTGCCTTACTAACTATTTAGGCATGTGTGCCACTACTTACTAGATTTGTATATGTATATATGTGGTAGACTTAGTATATATGTGGTAGGTAATGCATGGAGGCTAGGACCTCACCTTATCAGACTAGAATGTATGTATCATGTATGTATGCTAGAAATGATTCTGGAGAATGCGCGAGTGAGAAACAAGTAACTTCTAGTTTCTTAGGATTAAATAAACAAGCGAGAGTAAGCGATCCTTGGGATAGAACTTAACTTTTAATAGTCCTAGCTAAAAGAAAAAATTGGACCAGGAATTTAAGAGTTGAGTTAATTTAACCTAATTCCGCACTAAAAATCAATTAAGAAACTATGACGTTACAACCTTTCCTTTTCCTCTTGTCATACCTATAAAATTCAAGTTGAATGACATAATAAATATACAATATAATTCTTGAAAAAGAAACACAAGTTGAAAATATAACATTTATAAGAAATTCATAAAATTATTTCCATACCAAAATTATTTTGCCATATTATATGTTTGATCAATCATGATGTGTTTTCATCACTTTTAGTGTCACCATCACTACCATAATCAATTTGGTCCTCACTATCTTCATTTTCATCTTCAGTACTAGAGTCATCTATTTCAAATCCACCCTCTATATTATCTTGATCGTTAAACTCATCCATCTCAACAATATCTTCTTGATCATTAACATCATCATCGTCTATTTCAACCTCATCACCTACCTCTTCTTAAGGATCTTCATCATGATCATCATCTATTTAATATTGAATAGAGATTTCATCTTCTTGCTATGCTAGTTCTAGAGCATTTATGACACTCCTTGACTTTATTTTACAAACAACCAACCAATCAGTTCTATCTCTCTTTCTACTAGCATATTCAGCAAAATAAACTTGTTGAGATTTTTGCGCAAGTACAAAGGGCACATACTTTGAGAAATGTTATCTACGATTCATCTCAGATATACCATATCGATGATGAACTTTACACCCCATTTCCAACATAGGATCAAACCAATTACACTTGAACAACACAACTCTTGTTTTCTTTGACCCTATGCAAGGATATTGTAGCTCTATCACTTCTTCTAATACCATAATAGTCAACTTCAAACTCATTATAAGTGCTACCTTTAACGCATACACCACAATTCATAGTGGATCTTGTTGACTTATAAGCATGTGTATGAAACCTAAACCCATTAACATAATATTGAGGCCAAGTGCAAACTTCAGTAAATGGTCCACAAGCTAATTCTTTTATGCAACCATCAACCACATTGTTCTCTGGATCACGAACCTAGGCGCACAAGAAAACAATATCAAAGGACCAACCAAGCATATTGCCTTACATTACTAAATGGACATGTATTTATAAGAACTATAATTCTTTGAACTTACTTATTCATGTAACCACTTTACAAATTCAATATTTTCTTATCCTCTATCTCCTGCTCTATTATATGAGGAGTTATTTGCTTAAGCTATTCTTCATTGATCCTACATTCTAATTATAAACAAAATATTGAGTGATTAATAATTGATGTTCTTTTATAGATGAAGGAAAAGAAACTGTGTGAACATACTTAACAAATGGTTGAATTTTGTCACAGTTGAGGAGGACATAAATAACAGCAGCGTTGAATTCTTCTTCTTTCAAGTATCATTTTTCTCTTTCCCTGCCGGACGACCTGGGTGAGTGAATATAGATAGGCATCCATCAGAGCAATCTATTTCACCTTATTTAGCTTCGGTTCAAAATAATAAGAACAAAATGTAGATGTTTCTTCAAGAAGGTATGGTTCACAAATAGACCCTTCCACACGAGCTTTATTCTTAACCTTCTTTTTCAAATGATGTAAAAACCTATAGATTGATCTCGTTAGTAAGTATTCAATATAAGTTAAGTTCATAATTATTCACTGGCACGTATATATTTTGTAATGTACATCTCAAATGGATACATCCAACGATATTGAGCCGGTCCACCAACTCTTGCTTCATATGGTAGGTGAATAGGAAAGTGTTCCATAGAACCAAAGAAACCGGGAGAAAAAATCTTCTCCAATTTGCATAAAGTTACAACAATGTTCTTCTCAAGTTTTTGCATTTGTTCCTCTTGAATCATGGTGGAACAAATTTCTTTGAAGAATAAACTTATCTCAGTTAAAACATTCCAAATAGGCTCAGACAACAGATCTTTAAAAGCAATCAGTATCAATCTTTCCAAAAATACATGGCAATCATGACTTTACATTCTTGATAACTTACACTCTTATATATCAACACATTTTGACAAATTCGAAGCATATCCATCAGGCAACCTCAAATTTTTAACCCATTCGCACACTAACTTCCTATGATCCTTTGTTAAAGTATATGACGCTTTTGGCATTACTAACTTTCCATCCCCTTGAAGTTTCAATTCTAACTTCTTCCAATTACAATGAATAGCCAAGTCTCTTTTAGCATTTGCATTGTCCTTTGTCTTGCCCTTCACATCCATAACAGTATTGAATATACTATCAAACACATTCTTGTCAATATGCATAACATCAAGATTATGTCGAATTAAGTTTGTATTCCAATAAGGCAAGTCCCAAAATATAGAACCTTTAGTCCAATGAAGGTGGTGGCCATATCCAGGCAACTTGTCCTCATAATTAGTAATTTTCATCATCCTTGGTAAGGTACAAACTCTCTCCCATAAGTCATCACCAGAAAATCTTTGTGGGATGGGAGGTTTTTCAACACAACCTTTAAGAAATGAATTTTTGTCCAAGCGCATTGCGTTATGTAGTGGCAAAAATTGACGATGACAATTGTAACTGTCAATTTTGGTTCAGAAAATTCATAGTGTCAGATAAGGACCACAAGGGGTCGTTGCCTTGGGAGACTTGTCATTAGGTGAAGACCTAGGTTCTTACGTACCCTTGTGTAGGGATCAAAGTGCACATAGTTCGAACGGGGAACGTCCATGGTGGCCGTTAGGCAAAAGTGTAATTACCTGTAGTGCTGTGTGCGGCTAGGACGTGAATATGTTCTCTGGGCGAGCGAGCCACCTATTGGAGGTTTCCTTAGAGGAATGAGAGAATTTGAGTCTCTATGAGCTACTCAGAGCTTGAGGATAGAAGTATCCAACGAGGGCAGACAAGCACCGATAGCTTAACTTTGTAAGGTGATTGATCATGCTTATGGTGTTGTGAGATATTCTATGTGTATTTTGTCTTGCTTATGGAATGTCCTTCTTTAGTCCCCCGGATGAGGGGTATTTATACTCAGAGTAGGAGAGAACGTGGTCGACCCACGTTCTTGAGCCTTGAGCTCAACCCATGATCTGGAGAGTTAACTCACGTCTCCAATGCGAGAGAGCATGCGGGTGATTATAGGGAGAGCCCACGTCTGGGTCCATCGAGTGGTCCCAAGTGTCACTGATTTGAGGCCTGGTAAACCTTCTAGAAGGCCAGTGCCACATGTCCATAGGAGTGCATATTATGGAATTACATAAGTCCCCCAAGTCTATGGGTGTTAGGCGTCTGTGAACATAAGTTTCCTTTTGCAGAACATTGGAAGTGAGGTCGCCCACCATAAATTGTTCTAGAGCCAGATTGACCGCTACTCATAGGAGACAGGGCAGTCAAGCGTGTACTTGCGCTGCTCAAGAGTTTTTCAGGAGTGGGTAGGCAAGGATGCCACACGTCTGGATCTGGACGGCCATTCGCTTGACTTTCCCAGCAAGTTTCTCGATCCATTTCTGCAGGAACGTTCGCGTCTTTCCAAGGAGACGTCATCATTGCAGGGAAGGTGACATTCCGGAGATGCCCCTGGAAGGCTTCGAGGGGATTTGAAAGGTTAGGGGCTTTCTAGAATTTTTCCCTTTGCTCTCCTGAACCTTTTCCTCTTCGTGCCTTTGGCTTGGCTTCAATGTGCCTTTTATTCAGAGCGATATCCCTATTTTTCCAACTTCTGTAATTTTCTCTTCCAACCTTCCCCTTTAGCGTAACCGCCTCCTTGCATTTTATTCGGTTGTTCTAATAGCTTGTTCTAGTGCCACTAGCCCTCGAACCCAAATGGCAGAACCAGAGTTTGAACACGCTCTTCTCACTGCTGCCATGGATGGAGTTAAGGAGAGACTCGAGGCTCTCATTCTTCTGCGGGATTCAGTGGATCTTCATGGGATTTTAGCCAAGGAAGGTGAAGGTCCTGTTGTGATCCCTTCTTCAGTTTTGGAGGAATGGTATACGGCCGAACCCGAGCCAAGATCTACTAATAATATTGTTGTCGTTAAGGCGAAAGAGGAATCGTTGGAGTTGCCAAGTCCTGGCATTGAGAAATATGGAAAGAACGGTTTGCTCCTTCTCTTCCCGAGAATTACGAGATTAGAGCACTGGAGAAGGGGGAGACTATCACTTGGAGTGATGTCATAAGCTTCATTATCCCTCTCTGTGTCCCTTACAATGCTTCCATGATTTCGCCTTTCTCAGGTTTCGTGGAGGCTATGCTTAACATCGTGAATGTTTGCTCTGCCCAACTAATGGCTAACGCGTGCGCGAGGCATGCGGTTGGGTGAGCTTTCAATCATACCCGAAGGAGTTTACCATTTCCGACTACCGAACAACAATCATGAATGGCGGTCGTATTTCTTTAAGGTCGTTCCCAAGAAAGGTACGTGTCCTCCTTGGATACGCCTTAAGGATTGGCGTCCTCACTTTCTCCTTAAGTGGTCGAACCCGTCCTTTCGAGTGCGGTATGACCGGGAGGAGTATTAAGAAAATGCCTTTGGGTCCCTGAGGGGGTTGAAAGTCGCGGGCGCGACTTATGGTAAGTCCTTAATTTTGTTGACTTGCTGCTCCTTGCTATGCCTCTGCATCTTCTGAGTGTCTTTATCCCTTTTTCGTTATAGGATTAACCTTGGGCGGCATCCAAGGGAGATTGGACACTCCATCAGGCTCCCAAAGACGAAGCTGGAAACAAGGGCAGGTTAGGTCTCAAAGTTCTATTGCAGATGTTGGCGTAGGTGCTGAGAACTAGATTGGTGATGATGACAACCTAAATCGCCGTGGTCGCCGAAAGATTCCCTATACCCCCTGAGGAAATGCCCGTCAGGTTTCTGGGTGAAGGTGTCTCCTTTAAAGGGAAACTAATCCCTTTTGACGCTAAGCGGGTCATATTGGCTTACCAGCATTATCCCTTGGATTATGGTGATGATTATGCTTTAAAGCTTATGACCAAGGAGGCCATGTTGTTGCTTAGCCACCTGGCGGGCTTCTCTTACCAACGAAAAATAGAGGGGGTAGGCATTTTTTCATTTTGTTTCGCCTAGCTTTTGTTTAACGTCTGAAAAAGCTTGCAGGGAGTGGTGGAGAAGTTGCTCGACGAGAATACTCGAGCATCAAAGTGAAGGAGTTAGAGGCTGAGCTTGCCAAGAAGAATGCAAAGATCGCAAGGGATCATCGCTTAGACTTCATTCGTTTTGCCAATTATGGTATGCAGAATGGCATCACGTAATTAGAGGATTTTTTGGGCATCTTAGTTATTCCAGAGACAAGGGCAAAACTTCATCCTTCCAAGGAAAAAATTGGGGGTAAATTCCGTGTTCGTCTTCGCACTGATTCCCCATTGAGGATAGAGGAGTATACTATTACTCTGATTCCTCGCATGGGATGCTCAAGTGGTGACGGCAACCTCCCCGTAGTCAGGTGGGCAATTGAGCCCTTAAGATGCTGCCCCGGACGGAGATGCCTCTTAGATTATATTTTTTGTATCTTGAGGCGTTAGTCCTCGTCAATGTATATACTTCTGATGATTAAGAAAATAAAGATTTTGGCAAGTACGAGAGTTGATCAATCGCATTTTATTTGATGTTTTTGTTAATCATAACGAGTACATGGCCTAGGATAACAAACTTGTCTACGAACTAAGACATAGTGAAGTATTTTTTGAGACTACTAGCATTCCAAGTATTGGGTACATGCTTGTCCGAAAAATGGGCTAGTTTGTATGCGCCGTGAGAGGCAATCCTGAAAACCCTGTATGGGCCTTCCCAATTTGGTGCGAGTTTTCCATGAAAGCGGTCGTGCCTATTGTTGATTATTGTTCGCATAACCAGGTCGCCTTTTTTGAATTCTCGGGGGCAGACCCCTTGGTTGTATTTTCGTGCGAGGAGTTGCTTGTAAGTGGCCATTTTGAGTGCCGCAGCCTCACAGCGTTCCTCGGCTTCATCCAGAGTGATGAGCAAATTTTTCGAATTTGAGTCTGAGTAGTTTAGCACTCGATCTGAGGGGACTCCGATATCTGCGGGAACTATAGCTTTCTGCCCATAGGTTAGGGCGAATGGCGTTTCCCCTGTGGCTGAGTGAATTGTTGTTCGATAGGACCATAGGACTGAAGGGAGCTTATCTACCAATTCATCCTTTGCCTCTGTCAGGCGTTTTCTTAGTCCCTCAAGTATGATTCTATTGGCCCGCTCGGTTGTCCGTTGGTCGCCGGGTACTCAACCGAGGTCGTTCAATGGTCAATGTGCCATTCTATGCAAAAGTCTTTGAACTTTTTGTTGACGAATTGGCAACCGTTGTTGGTGATCAATATATGGGGAGGGCCAAATCTGGACATGATATTTCGCCAGAGGAAATTTTGGACATTTTGGGACCCGATAGTGGCAAGTAGTTCAGCTTCGATCCATTTCGTGAAATAGTGTACTGCCACTATGAGGAATTTCCTCTACAATGTGCTTTACGGGAGAGGTCCGAGTATATCCATTCCCCAAGTGTCGAATGGCCACAGGGACTTGATGGGTTTTAGCTCCCCGGGAGGATGATGTATGAAGTCGGCGTGCCGTTGGCACTGGTCATAGTTTGTGACTAATTTTTTGGAGTCTGCCCTCATGCTGGGCCAGTAGAAACCCGAGCGAAGTGCTTATTTTCGGAGGGCACTCGCAGATTGATGGGTTCTGCTTACGCCTTCGTGCATTTCCTAGAGGACATAGTTAGCCTCTTCAGATGGAAGACACTTGAGGTGCGGGGATGAGAATCCCTTTTTGTACAAGTCTTTCCCCTAGATAAAATATTGAGCTACCTGTCTCCTTATCTTTCTGGCTAATCCCTTTTCTTCAGGTAATATGCCATCTGTTATCTACGCTTTTATGGGAGTCATGCAAGAGGCGTCGATTGCTATTGGTAATATATTTGGAGCTATGCTGGGTGCTTGTAGGGTCGTTCAGAGGACCATTTTGAGGCCCGATTGACTTGGCGTGGTGGATAGTTTGGAGAGGGTGTCAGCTTGGGTGTTTTGACTTCGCGGTATCTGTGTGATCTAAATGGATTCGAACCTGTTGGTTTCTTGTTTGGCGCACTCCACGTATTTGGAAATGGTAGGGTCTTTTGCCTCGAATTCTCCGTTAAGTTATCTAACCACCAGTTGTGAGTCGCTGAATAGCTTGACCTTTAAGGTGCCTAGGTCGTGAGCTAGCATTAGTCTGGCTATGAGTGCTTCATATTCAACTTGGTTGTTTGAGGCTGGAAACATGAAGCGCAGGGCTTGTTCCACCTTAAATCTGTCGGGGCTCTTGGCTATGACTCTCACGCCCGTGGATTTCCCAGTCGAGGAGCTGTCTACATAGACTAGCCATGGGGATTTTTCTGGCTGTGGCTCGCGTGTCGCGTCAGTCTTGGTTTCTTCAGCCTGGGCGCCCCCCTTCTAGCATTCTGAAGGGGTCATTTTGGTGATGAAATCTGCTAGGGCTTGGGCTTTGATTGCCCGCCTTGGCTCGTATTTGATGTCGAACTCGGAGAGTTCTATGGCCCAATTTGTCATTCTCCTTGCTAAGTCTAGCTTATGTAGTATTTGTCGCAGGGGTTGGTCAGTTCGGACCATGATTGTGTGCTGTTGAAGATACGATCAGAGTCTTCGTGCTAAATGAACGAGGGCTAGCACTAGTTTCTCCACTCGTTGGTACCGTAATTGAGCTCCTTGCAGGGCGTGGCTCGTATAATACACTAGGTATTGTTCTACTCCTTCTTCCCTTATGAAGGCAGAGCTTACAACATGATTTGTGGTAGCTAAGTATAGTACCAGAGTTTCCCCTTTCTTGGTTTTCGCCAATATATTGGGGGCCTAGCCAAGTACGCTTTTAGGTCTTGAAAGGACTTTTCACATTGCTCTGTCCACTAGAATGTTGGTGTAGTTTTTAGGATCTTGTAGAAAGGGAGGCATCAGTCAGCCATCTTGGATAAGAATCTGTTGTGGGCCGCTAGCCTTTCGTTGAGCCTCTGTACGTCTTTGATCGACCAAGGAGGTTACATATTCAGGATGGTCACGCTCTTCTCTGGGTTGGCCTCCATTCCCCTCTTTGTGATTATGAAGCCCAGAAATTTCCTTGCTGATACTCCAAAGGCGCACTTTGTCGGATTCAGCGTCATTTGGTGTTTCCTTAGGACTAGGAAGATTTCCTCCAAATGCTGGAGGTGTTGCTCGACTTCTAGGGATTTCACCACCATGTCGTTGATGTAGACCTCAAGGTTTCGGCCAATCTGCTTTTTGAAGACTATATCCATCATCCTTTGGTAGGTGGCACCCGCATTCTTGAGTCCGAAAGGCATGACCTTGTAGCAAAATGCCCCCTGTCCGTGATGAAGGAAGTATTTTCCTGGTCTTGTGGGTTCATCTGAATCTGGTTGTAACCTGAGAAAGCATCCAAGAAACTTAGCAAACAGTGTCCTGTCATTCCATCTACCAATTTTTCGTTGTTGGGAAGTGGATATGCGTCCTTGGAGCAGGCTTTGTTCAGGTTGGTGAAGTCTATGCACATTCGCCATTTCCTGTTGGCCTTTTTAACCATGACTACATTGGAGAGCCACTCGGGATACTACGATTCTCGTATGAAACCGACGTTTAGCAGCTTGTGTACTTCTTCTTCGATCGCCTGCTACCTCTCCTCGTCGAAGTGCTACTTTCTCTGAATGACGCCATGACCACCTCTTATATTGAGAGAGTGACAGATGAGTGCTAGGTCTAGCCCTGGCATGTCCGCGACGCTCCAGGCAAACACATCCCTGTACTTTATGAGTAGGTTCTGAATTTATTCTTTGGTCACTTTGTCTAGGATGGCTCCTACCTGAATTTCCCTGTTATTTGCTTCGTCTATGCAAATATTGACGAGATCTTCGATGGGCTGTGGGCGAGCTCCTGGTATTTCCTCTTGCAAGTCCACCACCTCTGGGGTGCTCCTTTTGTCATAACCACGGGTTTCAGGTTTTTTCTCTTTTTTAGGGAGATCTGTCAGGTATCATGCGCAAGGTTCATTCTTGTCTGCTCGTAATTCTCCTATTCCTCCGTTCGTGGGGAATTTTATTGTCAGGTGGGCAGCAGACACGACGACCTTGAGTTTGTTGAGGGTCAGGTGACCCAATATTGCGTTGTATGCTGACGAAGCTGTTGACATAGTGAATCTAACCTCTGTGCGAACGACCATTGGGGGGACTCCTAAGGTGAGCCAAGTTGTGAAGGTTCTGCAGGTCTCAACGGCTCGACCTGAGAAATCAATAAGGGTTTTGGCGTTTGTCACCAACTGACTCTCGTATTTATGCATTTTTTCCAATGTTTTCGTGACCAAGGTATATCAATACCCTCTTGACCTTGTAGCCTGCGATACTAGTTGTGATGGTTATTGGTTCGTGGATTTTTGTTGTGCTATTTACTTCAACAAAGGCTGCGAGTTGTATCGTTTGCTTTGCTCACTGCTAACGACGTTATGTCGGTCGCGTGACAGCTTGGGGTGTCTGCTAGTGTTGGCCATACGAGTACTACCTGTAATGAGACTGTAGTGAAAAAGGGAAAATGGGTTTCTGAGTTAGGTGTATACTCCTACTCGCCAAAAAAAGAATGCCGTTTAGAGGTGAGATGCGCAAGGCATTGTGGTCTGAGTAAGACCGCGATGGGCGCCAATGTAACTGTCATTTTTTGTTCAGACAATTCATAGTGTCAAATAAAGACCACAAGGGGTCGTTGCCTTGGGGGAATTGTACTTAGGTGAAGACCTAGGTGCCTACGTACCCTTGTGTAGGGATCAAAGTCTACATAGTTCGAAGGGGGGACGTTCATGGTGGCCGTTAGGTAGGAGTGTTACCTGTAGTGCCGTGTGCGTGAATATGTTCTCCGGGTGGGCGAGCCATTATTTGAGGTTTCCTTAGAGGAATGAGAGAACTTGAGTCATTATGAGCTGCTTAGAGCTTGAGGATAGACGTATCCAACGAGAGCAAACGAGCACCGATAGCTTAACCTTGTAAGGTGATTAATTAGGTTTATGGTGTTGTGAGATGCTCTATGTGTATTTTGTCTTGCTTATGGAATGTCCTCCTTTAGTCCCCCGGGTGAGGGGTATTTATACTCGGAGTAGGAGAGAACATGGTCGACCCACATTCTTGAGCCTTGAGCTCGACCCACGATCTGGAGAGTTAACCCACATCTCCAATGCGGGAGAGCATGGGGGTGATTGTGGGGACAGGTCACGTCTGGGTCCATCGAACGGTGCCACATGTTACTGATATGAGGTCCGGTAAACCTTCTAGAAGGCTAGTGCCATGTGTCCATAGGAAGACATATTATGGAATTACAACAATAAAAAAAAGTTGTTTTTTGCCCCTTTCCCAAGTATAACGCTTTATTGTTCGCCATGAAAATTGGGCATGACATAGTGCCATGAGTGCTCCATCCAGAAAACTTACCATAAGCAGGGAGGTCGCTCATAGTCCATAACAAGGAAGCTCATCCAATCTCACCTCTAGAGAAAGAAGATGAAGTGAAAGAGAAAATGAATAAAAAAGAAATTGGAAAAGTAGAAAAAAAAAAGAGAGAGAAAAGAATGAGTCATATGCCACATCAACAAAAAGTGCCACATAGGAGAGAGAGAGAGAGTATATCCAACTAAGCAAGCCACGTCAGCACTTAATGGGAGAAATTAATGAAATTTGACAGAAGAATTGATTTATAACTAATTAAAAAGATATATGACTGATTTAGAACTTCTGAAAAAATAAAGGACCAATTTAGAACTAATGATAAAGATAAAAGACTAAACTGAAATTTTGACAAATTTTAAATTATTAGATACTTATCAATCAATAAAAATAATCTTAACATTAGCGAAACTCAAAAAATTATGGCTTAGATTATCGCCTTTTGGGAAGAAGAGACAAAAAGTAATTGAGAGTGAGAGGGTCACTTTAATTGTAGACCACTAAGTTTTTGTTTGGAAAAATGGGTGGATTTGATAGTTTTTAAACATATACGGAGAATAATCAAGAAACCTATCATTCTTTATGCAGAAAATAATCAATGATTAAATGACAAGAAGCCCATTAGATAAACATTAATGATGATTATCAAGATCGACCAATAAACTTTTGGGATTGTGAAAAATCAATAATCAATCATACAATATAGAGAAATGAAAGGGGCCAACAAATCCCATGAGGACCATGGCCCATTTTTTTCAATTTTCATTACATACTAAAATACAAATGGAAGGGAAATTTCAGTTTTAGGTCCCAATCAAATGGAATATAAAAAGAAATATTTCACTAAATGGTTTATATTTTGTGGAAAAATGCAAATGAGTTCCTTAATAAATTTTAGGTCAGTCGTAAATTGTTATTTAAATTTTTAGAATTAAGAGTAAATTAATGGTAAGTTTTTAAGAGATTACATTTTTTTTTTCTCAATGTAATATTTTAAAAATAAAGCTTTTCATTTATGGCATAGTAGCAATATTTCTCAATGGAAAATATGGTGAAATGGGTGGGTCATGGGAAATTATCATGTTTTTTGGGTTTGTGAAAAAAAATTTAGGTGTGAAAAGTCTATTATACCCTTTGATTTGACACAATCATATCATTCTTTTCTTTTTAATATTTTAATATAAGGGGTAAAATGGTAATTTTAATACATTTTCATTTCATTTCCATTGCCAAATATTACTACCAAACACATCAAACTCATTCCCATTTCCTTTCTTTTCTTTTCCCTTTCCTAAAGAAGCTACCATTAATCTTTCAAAGATGTTCTTCCAATCAAAATGGTCTCCTCTTTGCACAAATTTTATCCAATTAATAAATAAAAGTTTGTGTCTCCATTAATCTATGACAGGAAAATCTAAGGACACAAATTAAACAACATTAGAACGTTGAACAAATTAAACTAGTAATTCTTGTACCAAAAAATCTTCCTCTTGGTTCAATATTTTTTTTAAAAATGACTTATTTCCAAATAAATTTTTTTTTTCAAATGGAGCTTGAGAAAAAAAATACCGTGAGAAAGAAGCAATTTGTGTTTAACAAATTAAGTTAAAAATTACTTTTATTACCTCAGAAACATTTTATATTTAATAACTTCATATAAAAAAGTGCTTTTGATTGCAAAATTACTAAGAAGAACATGTATAAATTTAGGGTGTTACTAATATTATTAAATAGATAAATTATTATAAATATTTGTTATTGTTAATTTTTAAACAAATAAATATAAAATTTTAATTACTTTATTAATTTAATAAAATTTTAGTTAATTATATTAATATATTTATAAATACTTCATACTTTAGATATATATATTTTTTTTTTATAAAAAGCATTAAACCTCCATTATATTGTAGAAAAAGCCAAACAACACTTGCAATAATTTAGAAAACTCCAATCTAATAGTAATAATACTGAAGAATAAACTCTAACAATTGTTGAACTAAGTAAACAAAGTGTTATCTCAGCTGATCCTATTTCTTCAAGATGAAAAATTTCACCGTTCTTGGTGTTTCTAACAGAGTTGTTACTCTTATACCTCCTGTATATTAGATCTGAAGTAATCTTCAAAGTTAAAATTATCGTAGGCTTTTCTAACAACATGATGAACAAGTGAAAATTTTTTAACAAAAATTATTTGTAGATTTTAGATATGATTATAACAAACCTTGAATCCAAAATCATCTGATTGTCAAAAAAATTCACAAAAGAAAACAAATACACAAAAAAAAAAACAAGCTTCACTTACTAGATCTGAATGGATCTAACAATGAGAGACTACACTCTCACAAGGGAGGACTAAAAAACTCAGAAGAAAATCTAGAAGAAAATCACCATCAAAAATGGGGGCTGAATATCTACCTTATTTATGAAACGCAACGATAATAATAAAAGAAGAAGAAAAATAGGGAGGGGTTGCTAAAAGTTTGGCAACCCCTCTGGTTAGATCTGCAGGAATTAAGAAGCTGATTGAAGAACAAATGCAGACAGAAAAGAGAAAGCGGCTACTAGGGTTAGTTTACATTTTTTAAAAATTAAAGTAGAAGTTATGTTCCATACTTTAATTCATATATCTTAAAATAATTAATATTTACAATGGGACGATAACCTGGCTATAAAAATGAGGATAAAACGAGAAATATAAAATTTTAAAAAGAGTGGGTTTGTCCTAAAATGTTAAATTTTAGCTTAAGCTTTTAGCTAAAACAAAAAAATTCAATTTCTATCTTCTGCTTAAAGCTGAAAAACTACTTCTGCTGCAATTTAAAAACACTTCTCCGAAATTAGCAAAACACCTCAAAATTTAAAATTAAACACTTTTTAAAAAAAGTAAACCAGTTTGGTTCCAATATCAGAGTTACCAAACAGGTCCTTATATAGTGTGCGAAGTATATCTTACAACGCATGTTCACTATAACAATATACAGAAATTGGATCCAGTGCAATTCCCTTCCGTGCAATTCCGGTGCAATTCTTATAAAATATAAATTTTTACTTCATTTTTGAAGTACCAATACGGACTCACACTAATAATAATCTATTATGAATAGATTAGAGACCAAATTAATATCAATATTGACAAATATCATCACCTTAAATAGATTAGGGACCAAATTGTTATTAATATTAAAAAATAGTCTCACGAGGCTATTTAGTGATGATATTTATCAAAATTGATAATAATTTATTTCTAATCCATTCATAGTGGGTTATTGTTAGAGTAAATCCGTATTAGTACTTCAAAAATGATGTAAAAATGTGTATTTTATAGGAATTGCACCGAAATTGCACGAAAGGGAATTGCACTGGATCCAAACTCCAATATACAAGTCTTCTCCTTCCATTACTTGAACCTAATATAATAATTGGCTTATTCGGATTTTAAACCAAGAGGGAATTGGCTTATTCAGATTTTAAATTTTTCGAAAAAAACTTCCTTTTGGTTAGGACTTTTAGTTAATTTAAGACTCTTATGAAAATCGTTTTTTTAAGGAGTCAGAGTAAATGAAGGGTTGCACATACAATTTTGCTAGAGAGGTTCACTACCCAAGATTGCTTGAATAGCTACGTCATCTCCCTTTCTAACCAAACAGTTAGAAGGATTCTATTATCTCAACTCAATTCTTACAACCAAGTAACCCAAACCTTCTTTGGAAAAGTACACTTGCTTTTCCACTTCCCTCACAATAATATAGGACTCAACCCAGCAACTAACTTAGAACCTAATATAATAAGTTTCTCCATGAACCTTCCTCAATGATCAGCCTCCTCACTTGGCTTTTACCTCTAAGAAACTTAGTATATTAAATCCTCTCAAATTCAATCACAGGATTCAGACACAAGAACTTAATATTTGAAGTTCCTCAAGTAGGGTTTTACCACTATGACACTCCAAGTATTAATTCTTTTTCCAACCAGAATCCTCACCAAGACTCTAACTCTCAATCCACAAAAAATTTAATATAAAGAGTTTCCTCTTTGCAACCTTGTTTCACCTTGCAAGGATCAACCTCCTCAAGGCTGTTATTAAAAGAAACTTCGTATATTAACTTCTTCTAACAACATCAATCCTCAATAAGATTCACACAAGAACTTAATGGTTGAATATCTTTTTGCAACCTTGTTCACCCAACAAGAATCAACCCTTAGCTAGGCTTTTACACCCAAGATAGTTCAATCACTAAAGTCTTATCACAAGCAAGCAAGAGGAGAAGAAATAAATGCAGTCACCTAATGACTACTACAAATTACAGCACAAGGATTCACACAAAAATTCCACATATGAGTCACTCAGACTCTTCTTCACTCAGAAGATTTTTGCCACTCTTGAAAGCTTGGAACACTTAGTTCTATCCTTCAGCATCCTTCTTCACAGCCTTAAATAGACAGAGCAGGAAGCTAGCCGTTACTGAACCATTTTGAATCTCCTTCATCTCCTTCTTTCTTTATTAAATGCATGAGGCTCCTTGCATTTAATGCTCTTCCATTTTCAGTGCTGGATACACACACATAGAGAGAGAGAGAACCGATGGGAGAAGTGGAATCACTTTGGGGCAAAACCATCTCTTCACTTTACGCTTCTTAGGTTTGGGGGAGGATAAAGTCTATACTCCTTCTTTCTTCTTCATTACCTGCAACAACCAGCCCCTACCTACTCCACTTTTTGGTTAGAAAAGACATCCATGAAATGAGGAGAAAGTATGTAGCTTTTTCTTATATGTCCACGTGACACCCAAGACAAGAGACAAAATTGTTTAGCTTTAGCATGTTGATTTTGAATTTAAACCATGTGGGCCAATTTCTTTTCATTTTCAGACTTGGGCCTAATTATATACCTTGGCCAAACCATTTTAGACTTTTTATACAACATATCATATTTTAAGCTCAAAATAATCAAGTCCAAAATTATAAGCTCATAATACAAACAAAATTGCTTGACATATTCAAAATCAAATATAAGAATTAAATTAATAACTTTTTGTTCAACACTTGAGATGTGATCAGACCTTTCCCTCTTTGTATCATATCACTTAGAACAAAATATACTTGATCATGACCTCTAAAACTCTCTCAACTCATAGGCTCAGCTCTATAAAAATATAATATGAGCTAAAAAAATAAAAGTTCAATTTTTAAAAGAGCCCAAATAAAAATCATGTTGATATCATATTTTTTTTTCAAGCCCAACTCAAAACCTGAAATCCCGAAGTACCTTTTAGAAAAGAAATATATATATATATATGTGTGTGTGTGTGTGTGTGTGAGAGAGAGAGAAAAGAGTTCAACATAGTACATTTTTTAGTTTACTAAATCTTATATATTTTAAGTTTATATAATGAAAATATTATGCTATATTTTAATCTAACTTATGTTAATTAAAAATATATAATTAATTTTAATTATTTTTTAAAATTCAGGCTTTTCGAGACAAACTTTTATATTGTAAAAGCTGGAGCCCCCGAATGAATAATGAAAAAAAAGTTCAGGTTTATATTTTGAAAATATGTACATAAATAAAGCACTCCACCTTAATTTTTAATGAACTTGATGATTAAAATATTCATATTTGATGGGTGTCCATATATTTTATCTGTTGAGTTCAGGTCTGAGTTCGAATGAAAAGTGAATGAATATGGGTATGAGAATTTATCCATTCAAAATTACGGATATCCCGAGGCCCTTCCCACTATAGTAACATATATATAAGATTGTTGTCAGCCGAGTAGGTAATAGGTATATATTTTTAATATATATACATATATACTAATTAATATATATATATATAATGATGAGTTTATATTTAACAATTTGTGTTTGAAATGTACATATAGTGTTCGTAAGTTCCTACATTTTTTCTTTCAATTGACGACAATAATGACAAATATTATTTCCATTCAGTGTATCTATGAACATATCATATATTATCAAAGTCAAAATATATAGTAATTAAGCAAAAAATACTTGTTTTTTAGTTTACTAAGATCAGAACGTATATGATATATATATATAGCTAGCTGTTTTCCTCAAATTAAACATATATATTTTCAAAATTATATTTTTTTTAAAAGTATTTATTTAAATTTTTTTGGGTTTAGGTCTGAGTATAGGGATACCCATAAGATCAGAGGATGGAGATCAAGGTACCCTACTCATGAGCATTTCTACCTGCAATCAAGTCTAGTATGAAAGAGATGGAACTTACAATAGCAAAATGAAGGAAAAAAACATCTTCATTTGGATTCTAAGAGTGATATTTTGCTTTCTAACTTGGATGTGAAACTACTTAAACCCATTTGACATAGTTCTGAAAATTACTTATTTGTAAATGTGTAATAACCCTCATTTTTTTTGATAAAGTACAAGAACAAAAGGAAAAACGATACAAAGACGGCAAAACTTAAAACCTACAACCTAGACCTTGACTATTAGATCTAAGTAGACTCATATGAACTGCAGGGTCCCACAAAGGAGGGAAACCCACACTAACCTTAAAACCATGAAAGTTGGTAGTGATGTTGCAAATATCCTGTCCTAAGATTTGGCAATTATGGTAGTTTCTATAATCACCAAGAAGAAGGTTCTTAAGGACTAAATTGGGAACAAAGAGATTACAAAACTTAGGATGAGTACCATTTTGGTCCACCACTTGAATGCCTTTTCGAATTTCCGAGAGGAAAGACAGGAGACATTGTTTCCAGTCATTAACCCGAGTGACAAACCGGACAAGCAGTTGCTGATGCCAAGAAACCATTACTGAAATCTGGAACCAAGAAGTAGGCAGAGAATTTTCCTTGACAGACTTGTAAACGCAAACCACCATCCAATCCCAAGATCTTGGTAAATAGCTGAAAGCAGCATCCTGAGGGACTAACTGTTGGGTAGGACCAATAAATGCAGAAGAGCCATTTTGAGCAGCACTAAGCAATAGAGAATGGCATTCCACTATTCTCTTCCACACTCGATACACCTGAACGATACAATCAAAAGGTATAAAGTTCTTACCTTCCATAACACGTTGGTTACGGTAATACCATAGCGAGTGAAGAGTGAGACATATAAAACAAAGAACATCATGGTCAAGAGTCCTTGCGCCAGAGTTAACAAGTTCATGGATTAACCAACCAATAACATCACCATTTGGAAGCAAATTGGGACGCAAAGACAAATGAGTGCCAAACCAAACCGCTCGAGAAAAGTGGCAACATAACACATGGTTCAAATCCTCCTCTTCTTGACATATATCACAACGAGTGTCCACTGGGAGATGATGAGCTTTTAAGGTAACCAAAGTAGGCAAGTTATTACATAAAAGACGCCACATTAAAACAATAACACGCAAAGGAAGCTTTAAGCGCCACAAAACCTTCCACATCTTGGAATTAGCAGAATGAGAACCAGGGACTAGTGCTGAGGTATTACCCTGAAGAAGAAGGTGCGTATAAGAATCCTTCACGTTATAGTTACCATCCCTAGACAGCTTCCAAAACAGTCTATCCTGCACCAAAGTAATGGAAAGAGAAATCTTCGAAAATAATCTGAGCCACTTGAGGATCATACAAGAAAAGAGTAATTCTTGGTTCCAAGAATTAGAAGCATGCTTTATGAGGTCACTAACAACAGTAATGCCTTCATGATCTCGAAGCATTGGCCACCACAAAGGGTGGTTAATATGAATGTTGGTACCAGTACCAACTTGCCAACTAAGATGATCCAAAATAATAGACCCAGATTTGACTATACCCTTCCAAAGCGGGGATGCAGTAGAACGAGGGCAAATCACACTAGGTTGTGCATCATGAGAATACTTTTGAGACAGACAAAGACTAGATAAAGATTGATGCTGGGTGACAACCCTCCACAAATGCTTAGACAACAAAGATTTATTAAGAAGGTCCAGCTTTCTAAAGGATAATCCCCCCAAGATTTTTAGCTTACACAAAGAAGACCAGTTTTGAAGATGTATCTTTACTTTGTCTCCAGAAAACCCCCAAAAAAAATTCGCCATAACCTGCTCCAACATCCTACATTGTTGTAAGGTAAAACAATGATGGGACAGGGGGTAAATGAGCGAAGAACTTATAACGGAGTTCATAAGTGTCATTCGACCGGCCTGAGATAAACATTTAGATTCCCACAGTTGGAGCTTACTATGAATTTTATTTAAAACATCGTCAAAAGCTTCCTTTTTACTTGAATGATTGTCAACCCAAGTACCCAAGTATTTGCCTAGTTTTGAAGCAAAACGAAGTCCCATAGTTGCAGATACTTCTTGTTTAAGCCTGTAGGGAGTATTCGGGCTGAAAATAAGAAATGATTTACTTAAATGCATATGCTGACCTGATAACTCAGAATATTTGGAGAGAACCCATTGGACTGAAGCAATGTTATGAGAAGAAAATTGGAAGAACAAAACTGTATCATCAGCATGCATGAGGTGAGTGATAGTCGAGACACCTCTGCCTATTTTAATCCCCTTCCAAAGACCATTAACTTCCTCCCGAGCAATCATGCAAGAAAGGACATTGGCACAAAGAATGAAAAGATAGGGGAAAAAGGGTCCCCCTGACGGATGCCACAATAAGGATGAAAAGCTTTGGAAATGCACCATTGAGAACAAGATCGTAAGAAACTGTGGAAATACACTGCATGATAAGCTGTATCCAATGGTTGGGGAACTGCATTCAACGAAGAACAACTTCGACAAAAGGCCAAGAAAGCATATCATAAAATAACCCTCATTTTTTATTATGGGGCAGAAATATAATTTATGAGGGACTTATTTGAAAGGATATTTTTTATTATGGGGCAAAATAGTAATTTTCACCAAAAACCTCAGATTTTTCCCTCCCCACAATAGAAGGTTCGTGTGTCTTCTCCAGCCTCTTATTTCTTTTGTTCATTCTTCTATCACTGTAAAATGGAGGAGGTTTTGCGCATCTGTCGCTAGAGAGAGAGAGAGTCCTCCTTCTCTCTAAAAAGTTTATCACTTAATGTGGTTTCTTCAATCGTGCTCGTTTGCATTTAATAAAGTTCTACTTTTTCAAAGCTCATTACTCATAGCCGTGTGTGCGGATTGTGATATTGAGAATCTAAAATAATCTTTTATGCATATTTCTTAAGTCTTGCATGTTATTGTATTGGTTCGTTGTTCTTTAATCCTTTTCTCTTTTGTCTTTTAGTCAGTTCTGCTGTCTTTTCTCTGAATAAGAAAGGTCAGGTATTTTACTTTAATTAGTATATGTGCTCTGTCTATTTTATAGTACTTTGGTTATTTTATCTTCTTGTTCCTTTCATTTTATATACATACTTTCCATTAGAGTCTTCTCTTGAAAAAGCTTTCTTTTGGAAGTTTCCCTTGTGTTGTTTTTCTGTGTCCCTTGCTCTCTTTTTTCAAGAACAGCTGTTTGATTTTTTTCAAGTTCTTTTGTTATTTGGGCGTCTTCTACTTCAACAGTGCAAACTGGACTTTATTCAGGAAGCCCAATTTAACAATTCTTTTGTTATTTGAGCGTCTTCTACTTCAAAAGTGCAAGGAAGGGAATTGGTGACTCAATGGATCTCGAAATTCTTCCCTATGTCAGTAATGTTGGGCCTTATAGCCCAATATCAACATAAAAAAGAGCGTCTTCATGTAATGCTTAATGAGCCACCTAATCAAAATTCTTTGGGTTTAGTTTCAGCAAGACCTCTGCCTCAATTTCCTTCCTCTGCTAGGCCTATGAACTTCATCCCTTTTCATTGGTTCATCAGTTTCTCTTTGGCTGCCTTTCTTATTACTCATTGGGATTCACAGCAATTGCACAACACAGGCTCATCTCATCATTTGTCTTTTGCAAGTTCTCTTCTTCCTTTGAAGAGGCATCCATATCATAAGTGTTTATGCACTAAGGAGCAAGTTTGTCTGAAGCATGTTCGAAAATTTCCATTCTAATTCTAATGAACCATCTTTGAAGAAATTATGTCATTAACTTAATGTTCAGCATGAGGATGATTTCTCTATTCAAGGGGTTCATGTGGAGGCTGTAACAAATTAGCCTCCACTAGAAGCATGAGCATACTTTCTTGGAACTGTCGGGGATTGGGCTGCCCACGACAGTTAAACGTATGGAGCAGCTAATTACTGAGTATTCACCGCAGGTTGTTTTTGTTGCAGAGTCTTTACTCAGTCTTCGTCTAGCTTCAGAGATGTTTACAAAATGGGGTTTTGATAATAGTTGTGGCACCAATGTGGATGGTAGAAAAGGAGGTACTATTTTGGCATGGAAAAATTCAGTTAAGTGTGATATCATTGATGTTTCACCAAACTGGATTCATGTGTTACTACTAGATAGTATGAGTAATGAGTTCAATCTATCTTGTGTGTATGGTCCTCTTCATCTCTCATAGAGATCATACTTTTGGGAACATCTAAAAACTTTCTCAAAGCTTGTTCATCGTTCGTGGATTCTCCTAGGAGACTTAAATCAAGTGCTTTGTCTATCAGAAAAATTGAGCATGAATAGCGTTATCCCTGGAGTGGAAGACTTTCAAATTTTTTGCATGATGCCTGTTTAATTAACTTGCATCCTCAGGGAAATTGGTTTACATGGACCAATGGGAGAATTGGTGAAGATGTAGTTTAGGAAAGATTGGATAGAGCGTTATGTAATGTTGACTGGTTAAATGTTTATCCTCAAACTAGTGTTTTTTGTTTACCGTTGTATACTTCGGACCATAGTCCTTTTGTCGTTACTTTGTACGAAAACATTCCTCGCAAACCTCGCCCTTATCGCTTCGAGGCAATGTGGCTGATGGACGATTCTTGTAATCAAGTAGTCAATGATGCGTGGAATATATTTGAATCAGGCTCTTTGGCTTATCTTTTTGTGTTTAAATGTCGTAATGTTATGGCTAAGTTAAAGAAATGGAATAGAGAGGTTTTTGGTCATGTTCAATCAAAAATTGCAGATCTGCATCAACAAATTGTGGACCTACAGCAACATGTGGGAGACAGTACTAGTCAATCAAGTTCTTTTGCTACTGAGGTGTCACTTAGAAAAGAACTTGAAGGTCTGCTTGATAAGGAGGAGCTTCTATAGGCGCAAATATCTCGTCAAATGTGGTTGTTGCATGGAGATCAAAATATGAAATATTTCCATACCCTTGTTAAAAAAAGAAGGGTCAATAATTGTATTTCACGCATTAAATTGGATACTGGGCAATGGTCACAGTGCTATAAAGAGATGGAGAACGCAGTTGTGGATTATTTTTCTAACGTTTATGCTATTGATCAAGATGTTCCTATTATTTAGATTTGTCAATCACTTGAACATTTAAATATTCCTAAATTGACAAATCATGAGCATAATGATTTAATGGCTCCAGTCACTACTGAGGAAGTTGAGATAGCTCTTTTCAAAATGAAGCCAGACAAAGCTCCGGGTCCAGATGGTCTGCCTCCTTTGTTTTTTCAGACTTCTTGGCCTATCGTTGGAAATGATCTTATTCGGGTGGTTCAATCTTTTTTTGTTAGAGGCTTCTTACTGAAGGATCTCAATCGTACTTTCATTACACTCATTCCAAAGATTGATGTTCCTGAAAAGTTAAAAGATTTTCGGCCCATCAGCCTGTGCAATGTTGTTTATAAGGTCATTACCAAGGTGTTGGTTCTTCGTTTGCAAGAAATTATAGCTCGAGTGATCACAACATTCCAAAATGGTTTTGTCAAAGGTTGCTCCATTTCAGGTAATGTTTTTCTTGCTTCAGAGGTAATGACTTATATTCATAAAGCTAGGAAGCTTAAGACTTCTTGGTGTGCCTTTAAGATTGATATTCATAAAGCTTATGATAAGTTTTCGTGGAATTTTCTCGAGGCAGTTCTAGTTAGCATGTCTTTTCTGAGACATAATATTCAGATCATTATGCAGTGTGTGAAAATAGTTTCATATTCAATCTTGCTCAATGGTTAGTTAGTCGGATCTTTTCTTCCACAACGAGGTCTCAAGTAAGGGGATCCTTTATCTTCCTATTTATTTTTGCTCTGTCCCAATGTTCTCTCGTGCTCACTTCTAAAGGCATGGAATAATAAAGAGCTGGTTGGTGTTAGATTTGCTCGACAAGGACCTACGATTACTCATTTAATGTATGCTGATGATACAATTCTTTTCTTCAAGGCGGATGATTCAAATTGTGCAGTAATCAAAGCTGCTCTTGATATGTATGGAAATTTGGCAGGTCAATAGCTTAATTCAGATAAGTCTTTCCTCGTTTTCAGCCCTAATACTTCAAGAATCATTAAGGATTGTATTGGTCAACATTTGGGAGTTTCAATTTCAACAAAAATTGGTAAGTATTTGGGAACTTATGTTGATAATCGAATGTCAGACACTCAAAACTATCGAGCTTTAGTGGAGAAGGTCAATAATAGATTAGCAGGATGGAAGGCTCAAACTCTTTCGCAAGCAGGACGTTTGACTCTTATCAAAGCGATTATCCAGCCTCTTAATAATTATCAAATGTTTCATCTTGCTGTTCCAAAGAAATATTGTCATCAAATGGATGCTATTTGCTCGAACTTCTTTTGGGGATTTCGTAAAAACAAACCAGCTATGCATCTTCTTAATCAAAATAGAATCTTTGCTCCCAGAGATCGTGGAGGACTGGGCTTAAGGCATACAGATCTAGTCAACAATGCTCTTGCTACAAAGCAAATTTGGCGAATGGTTGAAAATCCAAAATCTTTGTTTGGACAATGGACTATTTCAAAGGACATTTGGAGCATAATGTTGTCAAAACCACTCAGCTAGGGAGGGTTTGGAAAGCTCTTGTGTTGTCACGAAATCTTTACTCGATAATCTCTGGTGGCAAGTGGGTAATGGTGAGAATATTTCTATAGGGTTACGATTTTGGTGGAAGCCTTATGTCAATCAACATCAAGTTTCTACTGTGCAAGATCGTTTGGATAACACTTCTCGCACATGGAAAAAGGATACTATTCAGAATATTTATAATGCAGCAGAGTTTTCGGAGATTTTTAATTTGCCAATTTCCTTTTGTAATTGTGAAGATCGTCTAATTTGGAAGGGTTCTTCCTCGGGCGCTTACATAGTTAAAGAAGGATATCATCCGTTATTTCTCCAGTCTGCTTCAAATACTCAGCTGGCTAATGATAAGTTTCTAAAACTTTGGAAGTTGTCAATTCTGCCAAAATTGCAGATGTTTTTATGGCGGATTAAGCAAGATGCTCTTCCGAATTTTTTAAATCACAAAAGGCATCATCTCCAAGTGGATACCACTTGTCAGTTGTGCACTGTTTCGGATGAGTCATTGGATTATTTGTTTCTCTAGTGTCCTTTTTCACGTGCTGTTTGGTTTGGTTCCCAAGCAAGGATTATTTGCGCTAATCTCCCTCTTAGGAGTCTTATTGAGTGGGTTGATGATTGGATTGAAGATATGGATTCTCAAGACTATGAGATTAGACACCAAGCAAAACATTTCTTTCTTCTTCTGTATAACATTTGGTATACACGTAATAAACACATTATGGAAGGTGCTCAGCTTGATCCTTTGCAGGTTATTCATAGATCTCATGTTCAATGGAATGAAATTTGAGATCTTCATTATGGGGGAAATCTTAATCGTTTACTTCTGACCTCTCCATCTTATAAAAAGATCAAGGGATGCAGAGTACTAACGAGGCAGGAGTTCCAGGTTAAGAATTGCGTGTTTCTTCTTAAACGGAAGAAGAAGCAGGTAACAAGTGTTGTAGCTTTCTTTTTTCTTAAAGGTAGTATTTCCAAAGTTTCTGTTTGGAATAAAGGAAGGACTCTAGGTTTTAATTCCTTCCTCTTAGAAGTTCTTCGTAGGTTTTTGTTGGCTAGTTCTCAGAATCAACAGTCCCTTGAAGCGGTGGTCTTTCAGAAGACTGGATATATTTCATTTCTGAAAGGCCGATTCCTTCACTACAACGAGGCAATAATTTCAAGAGATGTGGTGAATCTTCTTTCTTCTCAAAATGTACTGGTCGGCTTGCGGATGAAGTTCTTCAATAAGTCGCTAATTTTGATAGTTTTATGCCACAGTATGTTTTTTCAAGGGCTGGTCCTTTCTTTCTGTCTCTGTAAACTATTTTATTAATAATAAAAAAAACTTCTATCACTCTATTCCATTTTCTTTTGGGTTAATTTCTTCTTTCTTTCTCTTTTCCTCTCCATAAAATTTCATCACCATGCTTCCAACCACCACCGTCAACCTCCCTTCGCTGGAAATTTCTTCTACCTCCGGCCACCATTGTCGCAAGAAAACACCACCGTGGTGATTAATGTTCGTTCTCTCCCATCTCTAACTATTTTAGGGTATGTCTTTCTTACTTTTCTCACAATTTCTTGAAAAATCTTGATGATTTCTTCATTCCTATTTGTTCTAACATGATTAAGAAGTATTTTGAAGATGTGTTTGGGCCCAAAACTAGTTTTCAATTGCTTTTAAAATTTGCCTCTTGATACAGTGCGAAAATTTGGGAATTTTGTGGAAGAAAGTTGATTTTTGTTATTTGCTTTAAAGTAATAACTTGATTTAGCTTATTAAACCCCTATAACAACTTTTGGAGAGTACTCATAGTGAAAACTAAATATTTAAAGGAAGTATGAAATTTTACATAATATAAAGTATGATGATAAATAAGAGAAATTATTAGTATTGTTATATTTGCATATGAGATGTTTTGGTTGAAATATTGAGTTTTCATACTCATTATAATTATTTTAAACCTCCTGGATGTTAACTCAAGTCTTATTTGTGATTAAGTTAGTGATTTATGATATAAGGAGTTATCTAAACATGAGATTAGTTTTAGTGAAATCTGATTTTTTTTCCCTCTTATTAAGGAAGATTTTAAATGTATGATATATGTTAGTCATGTTATAGAACTATTGATGATACTCTCATAGTCATGGTCAAACTTGCGGAGTCATTAGACATGACTCCTAGGTACGTCACAGTTCTGGTGAGTGGATAATGCTTACTGTACTATCTTTCTTGCCTACCTTGTGTTTTTATTTTATAACTTAAGCCTGTTAGTCTAGTACGGGGAACAAACCAAGTTTATAAAATTTCCTCTCTCGTTTGACACCCTCACAATCAATTATTTTTTTCATGAGAACTATTTATAAGGTGATTGACATATTTGATGTATTTATGAGATTTTATCTTTTCTGCAATTTGGTTAAGATATAACTTGTCATCACCTTGATTTCAGATAAATTAATTTGCGTGAAATTCTCTGAAGGGTTTCTGTTGATAAATAATTGTTCGGAAATAGAAGTATGATTTATTATATGAAAATTCATGGTATGCACTTATCTTTCAGTTAGATATTTGTGAATTATGAATTACTAAATATTTTCGACATTCTGATTTTGAATATGAGATATATTTCAATTAGCTTATATTTATATTTATTTACATGATTTTGTTTGGGAAACCATGTGATATGGAACACTGCAGCTAACGCAGTATCGTTAGCCCTTGGTGCACCTTGGAACCCCAGCTAGCAGGGGTCTTGCTAGCCCCGTGTGCCGGCCAACACACATGGATTGGATATGTATTCGTCGTGAGCCTTATTGCTCATGTCTGTTCTGTTTGGTTCTATGGATCTGGTTTCCCTAACTGATTTTGATATAACATTGATAACTTTTGAAATAGTATTTTTACTTTGGTTTTGGAAAGCTTATATAATTATTTTTGTTGTTTATATATTAGTTCTGATTTCCCCACCTATGATTTTGATAATTCTTTAAGGAAATATTTCTATTTAGAAAGGATTAGTAAATTATTTTTTAAAACTTATTCATTACTATTGATCTATGAAATTTCCGTTGGAAATCATAACTATGAAATATTTATGAAAAACTCGTGCTTACAGGCTTGTTCCCTTCATGTTAAAGTAGGTATTATCTGCTCACTGAGTTGCAAAACTCACCCCTCTTATTTTGTTTTTCCCAAAACAGATTTAGCAGGTTTGTCAATGGCTTAGGCAAGTGTGATACTGTTATTTGGAGAGCCAAATATTGTCCGTGTGTGCGTGGATGGTGTCAATTTGTATTCATTGTGTTATTTCTCTCTAGTTGCTCCATAATTCCACACGCAGGTTTTCCGCTTTGGTTTAATTTGTAATTCATGTCTTGATAATAAAATGTTATTGAATTATTTGGAACTTACAAAATTGAGTAAATTATTCTAGTTGTAGGCTTATGGGTTTGGGGTCTTTTTCTTGAACTCCATGCCGGTCAGGAGCCTGATTTGGGGTCATGACAAAATGACTTCTTCTCAAATTGATTTATAGAAAAGTGCTGTAAGAAAAAGAATAATTTGTATTTGTTAAATTTAGTGTAATTGAGAAGCAATTTATGTTTATTAAACTTATATATAAAGTGCTTCTGTAAAATTACCAAAAAAATATTTATGATTTAAGATGTTATTAAATAGATAAATTAATTTAAATATTTATTATTGTTAATTTTTATCAATTAAAAAATATAAGTTATCATTATTTCTTTTTTTTTCTTTTGATAGGATAAGTTATCATTATTTCATTAATTTAATAAAATTTTAGTTAAATAAATTTTCAATTTTAATTAATTAAAATTTTTTATGTATGATTATTTTTATTAATTAATATTATTTAAATAAATAAATAAATAATAAGGTTTTAAGAAAATAAATAAAGATACAATGACAATTATAAAAGTTTAATGTTTATCAAAAAATAAAATAAAATTTTAGTTAGGGTATATTTGTTCTAAAATATTTAAATTTTACCTAGTACTTTAATATTTAAAAATTACTTTTGTTACTACTTAAAAATACTTCTCAACCCAAAAAAGTTTACCCAAACATTTCAAAATAAATATTTTTTTGGGAAAAAAAATTCTAATGCTCAAGAAACGCTTGTATATGTTGATTTTTTTAAAAAATTGCCTGTAATTCAAAAGTTTCACTATAACCAAAGAGTTCAACGACGACAAAAAAAATAAATAAATAACAAGTACATTTTTTTTCCCGCAAAGAGTGAAAACCTCTAAAAAAGGAAAATTCTAATATCAACACCCTACTAAACTCAACCCCTTCATGAGGTCCTCTGCTTTTCGCGCCATAATTACTAAAAATATATTTTTTTTAAAAAAAAATCAGAATCGTTTTCTGAAGTAGTGGGGGATGTGCTAATAGCCTAATAGATTAGTAATTGCCCCACAATTGGACCATAATTGAAGTAAACACATCACTATCTCAATCTCTCTTTTTCAGTATCTTTTTCAAGCATCCACTAACCAAATTAACTATTGATTTGGTCCAAGAAAAAAGAATAATTAACTATTGATTTCAGAAGGTAATAGCAAAACATTCAACATACTATTAGAGGGAATGATCATAGAACTACGGATTACATTTTTTTTTCCTACCAAAACAAATCCTCTAAATTGTATTACTATTTTTCTAAACATAACTAGTCTCAAAGACTCAACAAGACATCACCATAATATATACAAGAGCTCCTACCTTCTTTTGTTGTAGCCTATGATAGGCATCAAATATTTGAATCCACCACCACCAAATTAAGGAAGTTGATGTCAGATCATCTGAATTGAGTATTCTATGAAGAATTCAACGAAGTGCGTTGTTTTTACACATTAACTCTCGCTACTTGATTAATGTATAAAATAACCGTACTTCAGCACTTCATAGAATATTCACTTTCAGATGATCCTTTCTCATCCCCTTACCTTTGAATAGCTTGATATTTAACAAATGACACAAGCATTGGGATTCTCTTCCATGCTTTGAACATAGTAGTGCGAGGTCATTTGAGGATTATATGCCTTATAAGCCCTGACCATCTCTAAAATAGGGTCAGGAATGGGTGCTGGTGCTGGTGCTGGCTCTTTCTTTTTCTTCTCTTCCTCTTTCTTTGGTTCTTGCTTCTTCTCTTCTTCTTTCTTTGGTTCTTCCTTCTTTGGCTCTTCTTTCTTGGGCTCCTCCTTCTGCTTTGCCTCTTCTTTCTTTGGCTCTTCCTTCTTGGGCTCCTCTTTCTTCTCAGGCTCCTTTGCTGGTCCTACTGAGATGAGGTCAGTCTGCCAGTACTTGCGCAGTTTGCTCACCACACTTATCGGATCTACTGTTCCGATCACCGTCAATTTCTTCTCCTTCATGTCCATAGAGATGGCATCTATACCTATAAATAACATGATATCACAAGTTCATTATCTTTTCCCAGAAAATATTGAGGAGAAAAACCTCCAAGGAGAACAAGATGGAATAATTCTAATAGTTTATTTCAAGAGTTCTCATTCAATGTGAGTGAGATTTGATAGTAATTATGTGGTGCTAGTGTACCAAGAGCATTTCTGAAACATACAAGTACTGTATATAGAGATGTTAAAGAATCCCTTCACAAACACGAAACCCAATTTTAAAAATATTTGATATATATTATATCCCACCAACAAGTTGTTGACAAACTAACAGCTAAATAAAACCTTGTTTTTGGTCTTTAACCAAACAAACGAAAAAAAAAATCAAACCAAGAATTCAAGGATAAAAGCTCTAACAAAGAGTATGTGGAAATTGGAAATAACTAGAATATAAATTTAATAATTAATTAAGAATATGGAGATCACAAATTCCAAACATGAAAATCCAAAAATTTAGAGTATCTTAATTCTTAAATATGAATGTAAAGATGCAGATTGGCATAACATGTTTGCAAAATAGATAGGAGGCTGAATTAAAGAATTGGAGAAGATAAAATAATGAATAAACAAACATTGCTTTTGTACCTGAAAGTGTAGAGACAGATTTCAGGGCCTTCTGCTTTGCCTTGTCATCTTGCAAATCTAACTTGAGTACAAACTTCTGTAAAAAAACAACACACAAATGATTTAACTTTGACTCAAAAATAATCCTCAGGCAATATTGTTCTTGTAAACAATTCTACAGAAACAATTTTATCACTTATTTTATTTGTCATTGGTGAGTCCTTAACAACGGGGTACTCTCAGATCACGGTCCTCTCAAACTTGACGGAAACTTTGGAAGCAACCGGAAAGTACCTATGGTAGCAAACTCTCTACCAACCATGGAGAGACTCCTCAGGGGAAAGACAAAGCGATGGTTGGTGATTGACGTATTGGAGGTTAGAAGTTATTAAAAAGTGTACAGTTTTATCGGGAATGATTATTTTCAGGCGGTGGTGTGTCCGTACTCTTAAGGATTGGACGGGATGATGTTTGGACGAGTGACGGGCGACAGGCGGCGGCAACCCGTCCGTTCGATCGGGTGTAGTTTGGGTCGGATATTCTCGAGATGCCCTATCAATCATCTACGCCGCCGTCTAATGTGGAAAGTAAAAATTTATATGAATGTTATTGGTGAATACACAAATGACGAAGCGCAATCCATGCGCGCAAGTATTTCGCCTACCGAATAACATACATACAAAATCTTAATTAATTAACACATGAAACCAGAGATTTATCTTCCAATCAACCAGAAACTTTTGTCACTTCACATAGGCACAAAAAAGATCCACATATTCACTTAGATTCAATACAGATATATAAAGCAGATGACCAGATCTCTAAAAGGATGAAGAACAGATTAAAAAGCGAGAAGGAAAAAGTTAAGCAAAAAGTTGTAGGACAATCAGAAGAGATTAAAAAGCTGAGAAAAAGTTGATCAGCTTTAGAAGGAAAAAGAAAACAATAAAAAGAATCAAAATTAGGAAGTGGGAATTGTACCTTCATTTTTATTTGTTCTGCGGGAATCTGCAGATCAAGGGCAGACAGAAGAAAGAAAAGAAGCTTTTTAAGAGAATGAGAAGTGAGAGTTAGGAGAAGTAGGAGAGAGAGAGCACATAGAAATGAAATAATGCTTTGCTTAAGGACGATTGAAATAATAACTTTAACGCACTTGTTACCAGAATTCCGAATAAGAACAACCTATTTCAGACTAGGAGAGAGAAACTGTAAATTTAAAGGGTAATGTTACCGAGAGTTAGATAGTTACGGCTTGCTAATTTTTTACGATTGGTTCTATCTCGAGATTTAAGATATTTATTCTTTTTTAAATTTAAGATGATATAGATGGACAAAACATGTTGGCGTCGCTTGATCCATTCCGCCTATTGGGAAAAAGGCTTTTATTGTTGTTGTTGTAAATTTAAGATGATACAGATCTTGAGACAAATTCAACAGTAGAGAACTGGTTAGCCAAAGCTATCTAACTCTCCATAGTATTACCCAAATTTAAAAAAATTGTGCAAAACACAATCATGCCTAAAGAGAATTACCCAGGTTAAAACAGCTCGATCCAACCCATGCCAGCCTGTCGCCATTCATAATAATATAAATTATTCTATGCACTTTAATTTAGATTTAAATTGTCATTTATTTATTTTTATTCCAGATTTAAATCGTCATTAAATGTACTAGTAATAAATATATTATATACTATTACTTAAATATTAATAATAAGCCAATGAAAAAAAGTATTAATAATAAAATACAACAATCAAAGCCTTTTTTCATTAGGTGAGATCGACTATATAGATTAAACGATACCGACATATTTTATCTTTAAATATTAATAGTAAAATATTTAAAAAAATATGAACATTCAAAATAAATATTTCATTGTAGCGAGCTGGGATGCTTTGCTCGTTGTGGCGAGTTGTTTTGCTCGCCATAGCGAGCTCTAGACCTTGATTCCACTCCTTTTTTATTCGTTCTCCTTCTGGGTTTTGCTACGAGTTCTAGCTTTTATTCTGGCCCTTGCACTTAGAATATATCTTCCCATTTATCCTTATTAAACCTACAACACTCATCAAACATCAAACGCACCTATTCGATATAGATTTTACGGATAATCAGAAATATCAACTGTTGAACAAAAAATGATTAATTAAGATTTAGTTTTAGTTTGTCAAAAATTTTGTGTGTTTTTGGACTTGCTAATATTTGGCATTAAATGTGTTTTGATGCATGAATGGTCTTGGTCCAAATATAAGAAGAATAATTGAGCCCAAAAATAGATGATGCATATTTGACCCACATGACTCCAAGCCCAAAATAGAAAGGAAAAATACTTGGCCCATACATTTTGAATCTTGAATGTGTATCCTGTTTTTTTAAAGTCTCTCTGCCTCCTGGTGTACATCACGTGGGCATAAGAAAAATGTGTACTTAATCTCCCTATTTTATATAAGTTTTATCTAATATGAAAAGTTTATGAAGACACTAAAAGTAAGTAGACTTTTGTTCCATCAAGCCTTAAGGCATAAAGGAAAGAGAAGGAGATGTGCAAAATACACCAACTCCATCCATCCATCTGTTCTTTCTCTCTTCTCTGTACCTAGCACCAAAAATGAAAGAAGGTTTTTAATGCAAGGAGCCTCTTGCATTTAATGAAGAAAGAAGGAGAAGGAGTTCCAAATGAGCTTGAAGGCCAACAGCTAGTTCTCTCATATATTTAATGCAAAAGGTCGAAGCTGGTGGCAAGAACTTAGTGTTCAAGCATTCAAGAGAGCATTCGATTTTTTTGAGTAAAAAACCCTTGTCTATGTGACTCCTACTCGAGTATTCTTTGTGAACCTTGTACTGAGATTGTTACTAGTCATTAGGAGACTGCTATATTTATTTCTTTCTCTTGCTTGTGATAAGTATTTAAAGATTGAAGTATCTTAAGGTGCAAAAGCCAAGAAGTGGTTGATCCTTGTTGGTGAACAAGGTTACAAATAATTATTCAATCATTAAATACTTGGGTTAGTCATGTTGAGGACTAAGGTGAATGCAAGAACTTAATACACTGAGTATCCTTACTGTAAAAGCTGGTTGAGCTAATCCTTGTGGGTAGACAAGGTTGGTGGAAGGATCTCTTTATCATATTTCTAGTCCTATTCTTTTGTTAAGATATTCAACCTTTTGGGGTAAAATCACATATATTTTTCTATAATTTGTGTTATTTAATACCCTAAAGTTAGGTTGATTTTGAGTGTGATCACCACCCCTCGACACCCATCTCACGGTGGTTACCCCTTAAAGCTCTAAACCTAAATATTTTCGCCTCAATGGTCATTCAAAGATCGTCTCGAACCAAAGTGGGATTTTGGCACCTACCCTTTAGAGAAAGGGATCAGAGTCATGTAGTTCTTAGGCATGCGTGTGTGTGTGTGTGTGTGTGCGCAAAGGGTTTCATCAAGCGTCAATTCTCAGATGGACCCCAAGTGAGGTGAGGTTCATTAGATTAGTGTCCAGGCGGCCCCCTATCTACCTAACGAGACAAGGTTCATCAGATCATGGATCCAGGCAGCCTTGGTGCAAACCTGGCGAAAAATGGTGTTCCTCGGCGAATGTCATGGATGCTATAAAAATAAACAATAAATGGGTACAAGTTTCAAGAGGGGTCGCAACCTAAGGGATCTGGGGTCGCGACCCCTTTCGTAACTTGGCCACCAGAGCGATCTGGGGTACGAGGCCCATGGTCGCGACCAGGGGTTGAAACCCAGTGAACAAAAGTAAAAGAACACATAAATCTAAGGTACAGGATCCCTGGTTGTGACCTATGAAGTGGAGGTCGTGACCAAAGATTAAAATCTAATAAACAGAAACAAGAAAAAAACACAAAGAAATTAGGGGTACCGGATCCCTGGTCGTGACCTATGAAGTGGAGGTTGCGACTAGGGATTAAAACCCAATAAAAAGAAAAAAGAAAAAAAATCTGGGGTACCGGACCCCTGGTCGCGACCTATGAAGTGGAGGTTGCGACCAAGGATTAAAACCCAGTAAATAGAAACAAGAAAAAAAAACATAAAATATGGGCTACCTAACCCCTAGTAGCGACCTATGAAGTGGAGGTTGTGACCAGGGATTAAAACCCAAGAAACAAAAGTAAGAAACACGAAGGAAGAGGCATAGGGGTCGTGACCCAACAATTCAACACTCAGAATCAAGGCAACAATGCAAGACACATGTTTTAAAATTAAAGTTTAGCACCCCAGCCCAAGAATATAACCAATGGAACTCCAAATATACTTCCTACCTTCTCTGAGAATTTTTAGAATCAAGTAGTTTGGAATAGTTAAGGTATCTTCAAGCCTCTATTTTTTCCCCTTCCTTTTTCCTTTGCCAAGCCATCCCATTTATAACTGTGAATGCGACATAAATCGGGAATTAAACATCTCCAGGGATTGAGGCACTAATGTGAATTAGAATCACAGAGATTTGATTGAGGTCAATGAGGGGGGTCGCGACCTATATGGCGGTGGGTCGCAACCTTGGTTGGCATATTTTTAAAACCCTAGTCGCCCTTGGGGGGATCGCGACCTAGCCCCTGTTAAATAATATAAACATCCATGAAAATACACCAATTAAGTTGAATATCTCAACACAAGGAATAGATTAGAAATATGATAAAATTCCCAATAAAAGACACCAATTCTTGATATTCCTAATTATCCGCAAAACATGTTGAATATTGGATAGGTGTGTTTGATGTTTGTTGAGTGTTGCAGGCTTAACACGGATCAATTGAAAGAAGACACTCCAAGTGTGAGACGGAACCGGGGTTGGAACCAGTACCAATGCCAAGAAAAGGATCAAGACAATTAAAGAACGAAGTATTTGCTACAACCAACCAGAATTGGCTCGCCACAACAAGTAATCGCCTGCTCGCCGTGGCGAGCACAATACCATTTGCTGTAGTGAGAAGACCACTAATGACGTGGCAATGAAATGGTGAACCATTGATGATATGGTGGAGCACTGATGATGTGGCAACATAATTATGACATGGCGCTGACGTGGCAAAACATTTATGACATGGCAAGTGGATGCTGATGTGGCGATGATGCAGACAAGCAACTTAAATGGAGATTTAAGAGAAGACCCAGTCATCCAAGGATTTAAATAATATTTAAATTTAAATTCAAATTAGAATTAGTTTGAATTATTTTAGGATTAGAATCCTAGTCAAATTGGGGTCTCTGTGAGCACTATAAATAGAGGCTCCATTAAGTTGTAACTCACGCTCAGTCTTCACAAGTATACCTTGGGATATTTTATGAGTCATGAGTGGCTAGTTTTTCTTGGGTGTCCAAGAAGAACCGATGTAGGCATGAGCCATTGATTTCGCATTAGAATTTAGATAATTTTGTCTATGTATTCATGCTTTTCAATTTTTAGAATTATGTTTGCTTCGATTCATGTATTTTAATACTCTGTTATATTCACCATTAGAGCATGTACAAAGTTGCTAAGTTCTTCATTATGAATTAGTCAGTATTGATTATATGAAAGAGTACTAGGAAGTCCAAGTTCTTGGAATTCAATATAATTACATCTATTGAGTTCTTGATTTATCTACATATCTGAATTGCGATGTTATTCGTTTAATTATCCGTTCCTGGTTAGGATATAGCTTCTCTAATAATACATAAAATCTTGTGATGCATGTTATTGATGTACCCGTTGATCGCACCCAAAATCAACATAACTTTAGTGTGCTTAATAGTGTAAATTATATATGAAAACATATGACCAAAAAGGTTGAATATTCTTACATAAGGAGTAGAGACAAAAATGTGATAAAATGCCCACAAAAGCACTATTTATTGATGTTCTTGATTATCCGTAAAATATGTAGAAAATTGGATAGGTGTGTTTGATGTTTGTTGAGTGCTGCAGGCTTAACAGGGATCAATGGGAAGACATACTCCAAGAATAGGAACCGAACCTAAAGCAATGTGGACACCCCATTTTGTTCGACCACCCAAAAATAAAAAATTAGGGCAGGTCGCGACCTGTAAACAAACAGGTCGCGACCTGTTTGCTGAGTCAGCATTAGGTCGCGACCTAATGACATTAATGACTCAAATCTGCATCAAATCCAGATCTACCATAGGTCGCGACCCGTACCCCTATAGGTCGCGACTTATAGGTATTTATGACTCAGATCCAGATCAAATCCAGATCTGGCAAAGGTCACGACCCGTGCCCTTATAAGTTGCGACCTATAGGCATTTATAACTCAGATCTGAATTTCCTTTTATATGATCCTCCGGGATCACTATAAATAGAAAGTTGGACGACTATTGTCAGGACGGGGTTTTGAAGGGTCGAAACGCTGCTAAAATTGATAGGAGTTGGTAAGATCCTCTCCCTTCATTTTTTCTTCTCTTTTTTTTTTCTTTTGCATTCTTCACATTCAACCACCCTCTTTTCGAATCTTTTTTGATCCATTAGGATGGAGCCATGCCCTGAGCCACTCCAAGGGTTGACCAAGATCTTGTCCATGTCCTAGATCCAGGGTCCAGAACCCTAAAACTTTAATTTTTCTTCGATTTTGAAAGCGGGTCGCGACCTCTTGGTGTAAGGGTCGCGACCCTTTTCAACCTTTGCGAACCATTTGTTTGTTGTGTCATCTACCTGCTTGTTTCTCTGAAAAATCATGCATAGGTTGCGGCCCTCCTACAGTAGATCACGATCTATAAACTTCGCTATGCCCTCGAAACCCATGTCTGAGAGAACAAGTCGCGACCTACCTTCAAAGGCAAAAAAGCTTATGCTATTTATGTATATTATTGTATCCTAATATGTGTTACCCTAGTGCCACCAAGGAGCCTTTGATTCTATAGGAGCACTAGTTTACACACCCATCTAGGCATGCTACCTGATGAGCATCACACACTCACTTTTTCTTTGTTGTTTGAGTGAAAATGCATGGTAGATAGGTTTCGAGGAGCCTTTGCTTCTTTAGGCACATTGCACTGGGATGTCATTTGAGCCTTTGCTTGATGAGTGTCTCTCACTCACACACATGCGTGTGACACGAACTACATGGACTTTGATCCCTTTTGGAGGGTACGTAGGCTCTAAGCTCTTATCCTAGGTCAAGTCCATAATTGTTTTGTTTTATGTTTTTGTGTGCAATCCAACTCTTTTAGGGAAAAAATGATTTAAGTATTAGTTTTTGGAGTAACCGTCTTCGGACAGGGGAAGAGGGGTGCCTAACACCTTCCCCTCATCTCAAGCAGACTCCTAAGCTCAAACCAATTTTCAAACCCATTTTTATTATACTTTTGAACTTATTTTTCTTTTCCAAGTTTTATGGAAAATTTGGTGGCGACTCCGTGAAGCCCGCCGAAGGTGCGGTCTTCACAGTTGGCGACTCCACTGGGGACTTTAGAGAATCAAGCCCCTTTTCTTTACAAAATTAATATTTAAATTGGTTTGGCCTTTCATGTTGGATTTTTGTTTATTATTTGTTGTATTTGTTTTTTCTATGTTTTCTATAGTTTCCTCTTTAAAGTGGAAGGGAAGGGTAGTTAGGATGCTCTTATTCACAAGTGCACAAACTTTTATTTCTACATACCTTTCATTCGCTTCTATGCCCGAAGCAGTCCATAATAGTTAGTAGGGGTATGAGAAACTTTCCCTGTTGGGCTTCGACTTATAGAGTGTGACTTATCTACTTCGCTTAGATTGTTAAGTGCCTTAAGGGTTAATACGCACAGACTTTTCTGTGATAGGATCCTCTCTTAAGTCAAGGTCTTTGATGGGGGCAATCTAAGGGCCTTTTAGGGTTTCTAGATCCCAAGTTGAACCATGTATGAGTTGACCATAGGGCCCACATTCATAGGTCAGCCAATCTTTAAACCTTAAGAACCAAACTTTTAGGACACAAGGAGCGAACTCCCTCATTGCACGCATTGAATGGCATGCATTTTATTGCTTTCAGCATTGTATATAAATTTTCCTTATTTTCTACACTAATATTTTCTCTTTCTTTTTATCATAGTCATTCTTTAAAAAATAAAGAAAAAGAAAATTTGAAATGGCATCGAAACTTAACATGGCCTTTTGTTCACCCAAGAGTTTTGCTGTCATTGGGAGGCAACTCAAAGTCAAGATTCAAGCCAATTCAATGGATGATCTGATCAAGATGAGAGGGTGTTTTCCTAGAGAAGAGCGGGGGAAATTCCGTGGTCACTATGGTGACATTTTAGACCTCCTGGATATAAGGGTTGTTGGAGATGCACTTCAAGCACTCTTACAATTATGGGACAATCAATTGAGGGCCTTTGTGTTCCCAAACTTCATCTTGTCATTGGTGCCAGAAGAATATGTTGGACTCATGAAGGATTCACTCAGTCAACAAAGTCATGTATACAAGTTCTTTGGGTATGTACCTACACAACAAGATGTTGCTAGCTTGCTAGGGCTACCTCTAAAGGATGTCACCATCAAGAAAACATCGCAGGGGGAAATCCTATCCTCAAAGTTTCTCCTAGACCACATTGAGGCAATGAAGAGAAAAGGAGTCTGGAAAACATTTAGTCGAGCCCTAGCATTGGCTATCTATGGGTTAGTAATCTTCTCATCTTCTTTGGATGTCTTTAGTCTACCATCTACCAGCATTTTTATGGCAGTGGAGAAGCATAGGGTGAACCCCATGTCGGCCATATTGGTGGAAACTTTTGGGTTCCTCACCTACTGCCTAGCAGGGAAGGGGAAGAAACTACAATGATGTATCCAACTCCTCACTGTATGGCTAGCCAATCATATTTTTGAGAAAGGATATTCCTCTAGAGCCATTATTGACTTGGTCCACCACCCACTAAGAGATTTTGCCCACCGTGAAGGGTTTTGTCTATATAATCCCAATCCTTAAGACCCTACGGAGTTAGAAAGATGGGTAAGCTTCTTAGCACGAGCTAAAGAGCATGACATATGGTGGAAGCTAGTATGGTGACTCAAGAATGATGTATTGTATAGTTGTGATCAGTTTCTTAATGTACCCCTGGTTGGACCAAGAGTGGCAATTAACTACAACCCTCGAAAGAATTAATTCAACCACTTTTTTATTCTTTCAAGGGGTCTGATGCAGATCAGGGGAGAATAATTTCAAGGTCCTAGGACATAATTCTATTGAAAGGGAAGGCTGAGTTGGGAAGCAAAGGGTTAGCACCAACCTGCGACTTCAAGGCCTGGTTGAAAGAAAGGCTCAGTGAAAAGATCATAGGAAAGTTTGCCTCTCTAGATCCACTCCAAGGGAAGGATAAACTAAAAATTTAAAAGGCTTTAAAGCACAAGATAAATGAGCAAAAGGCACCATAGAAAATCTGGATGCCCAAAGGGAGAGGAAAGTAAGAGCAATCCGTGAAGCGGTAAAAGAATTCGTCATTGTGAAGAGGGACAGTGACAACGTCCAGAAAAATTCCCTAATCCTCATGGAGAACAAGAATCTTAAAGAGGAAAATCAAGAATTAAAGAATAGGGTTGTTGAAAAAGAACAAGAATAGGGAAGGCAACTGTCTGCTGAGGTTCAAGCCAGAGAATTGAGAGCTCAGGTGCTCGAGGCTCGTATCTCTGGGTTAGAATCCCGTAATCGTGATTTGCAAACAAAGATGCTCAATAATGATACTACCGCTAAGGAACAGCTAGAAGGGGGTTTATCTCCAGCTACAAGCAATGGGCTTAGCAATGGAGAAACTTCAAAAGAGGTGTGAAGCAAGAGCTCAAGTCATAGAGGATCTTGAGAAGGAAATAGAGCTGTGGAAAAATGAAGTGGTCAGAGTCCATGATAAGCTGGAGCAAATGGCATGACTTGTCAATTTATCAGTGCCTTCCTTTGTTGAAGCATTCAAGAGAGCTAAATGGAAAATCCACATGCCTCGATTCCCGCCAGAGTTAGAGAAGTTGCTGATCTTTGATCGAATTTTGATCAATCGTTGGAACGCGATGCTGAGGATGTAACAATGGGTGGATAAAAGGCTAGGATAGGTGTGCGATGAGCTTATGGCTTTCGCAACACAATTTTGTCAATTAGTTTCCACCATTGAATCTTGTATTTATGGACAGAAACTAGGAAGTTTCAAGTGCCATTTCAAATTAATAAAATGACTATTTTTTTATCTATTTGTTTTTCTCCATTGTTTTCATTTTTACTTATGCAAAAGATTATATTATTAATGTTAGTAATATGACGCCTAAGACAAATGTGACTGATGGACTAGAGAGCTCCCGTGCCCAGCTGGAGGCTAGAAGAAATGCTCTAGAAAAAGAAGAGCTAAAGCTGTTGAGAGAGGAAAACCAAATCCTCAAAATGGAAATAGCTGGATTAAGGCGCATAGCTGTGAAGAAAGGAAAAAGGGGAAAACCGCAAGAAAGGTTCAGAGGATGTGTACCAAGCCCACAATTCTCTTTGTGATTATTGCGAGATGTGTTGTTGGGCGGATTTGGAAAAACTATATTCGGAGGACAAAGCGTTGAAAGAAGCCACTAGGAAGTAGTAGTAGGATTACTCATGTAATTCAAAATATAAGAAAGAAATATATGGCTTCCATAGGAATAAATGTTAGTGGAAAAATGTCTTTGTAAGAATGACTTTCATATAAATAAAAGTATCCTTTTGTTTGACTCTCTCAGTGTACGCTTCCCAAATCCAATGTTCATTGGTCACGATAATTGCATGAGAAACTTTGTCTCCATAGCAAGTTTAGCAACCTTCACTTCCCATTGGGTATTCTAACCTATGGAGAGGTCAAAGAGAGGTAGAGGCACATAATTACTGGCTTTAATAAAATAATCAATTGAAGAATTTAAAATTAATGAAAACATTCTTTTGACAAGTATGTGACCAAGATTGTGCAACCTAACCATCAGTACTATACTCGTGCTCAAAAAGCTCAAATGGAGTCCCAAGCTACCGAATCTGCTGCCAAGATAGTTGAGATGGAGAAAGGTCTCAATGCCACCAATGCTCAAGTGGCCACTCTAAATGACAAGATTGATCAGATTATGACATTCTTGACTAAGAATAATCAGGATCAAGTCAAGCCTTCAGAAAAGACTGCCAAAGAAAAGAAGACGCCCCTACTGTGCTAGCAAGGGAAATACTAGCAGAAAATTCGCCAAAGAAAGATGAAGGCATTTCCATCAACTCCGCTGCTATGCTAGCTGCCCTAAAGGAACAAAAAGGGAAACAATCTCAAGAGGAGGAGACTGTCGAAGGGATGAGGGAACAAATTGCCAAAGAGGTAAGCCGAGCCCTCAAGATGGCCGCCAAGTCAGAAGATGAAGATGATGTCACTCTTTTTAATTCTCCAAGATTCAGGCACCACCCAAATTTAAAATTCAACATTTCAAGAAATATTATGGGTCCACCAACCCAGACCACCACGTCAAAGGGTATTGCGCAACAATGGCTCCTTAAGCATAGGCTGCTTGCAGAGGGTCACAACCCTTGTGACGATCGCTCAGAATTCTCTCCGTTCATATTTCCTCTCATCCCTCTTTTCTCAAATCCACTCCGATCGATTGGAAGAACGCTTCACAAGTGTCATTTTACTGATTTAGAATCTCCCATCAGCCCAAGAATCAACAGGTATAGCCACTTTAAATTTTTTGCCGCCACCGTTGTGCCTACATAGGTCGCGACCCCCTGGATTTCTTCATCTTCTCCATTTTTCTCCTTGAAACTTTATGCATGGGGCATGTTTAGAATATGGGTAGATTTTTTCCTTTCTACATCTGAAATTTCCTCCCCTTTTTAGGATCATGGACTGCCGCGGCAAGAGGCCTCGCACTGATCGTCCCTTCGTTTCCTCATCTTAGCAGTCCCCCCATGGCAGCAGCCCACACCTAGGCCAGCGGTGGACCCTTGGAAATTGCATGATGTAATCAAGAAGTGGCCTATGAACCCAGAGCGCACCATGGAGAACATGCAGGCCAACCCGTCCACTACTAGAAAAAAAACAGTTTTTTGACGGACCAAACCGTCAGAAATAACGTCACATCCGTCAGAACCATTCCATTTTCTGACGGACACAAGCCGTCAAACAAGCGGTCGGTTTTTTTGGCGTCAAAAAATATTTCTGACGGACACCATATCGGTCAGAAACGTTTCTGATGACTATTAATTGCCGTCAGAAATAGTTTTGATGAACAAAGTGTCGTCAAAAAAGTTCTGACAGATATAAGGTCCGTTAGAAATATTTTTACCGCCAAAAAGCTGACCGAATGTTTGACAGCTTATATCCGTAAAAAACCATCGTTATTTTGACGGAAGTAACTATCAGAAATAATATAAAACCCCGTCAGAATTACACAATTTTTTGACCGTCCAAAAAGCTATATTTCTGACGGATTTCATAAAATCCGTCAGAATTCATTAAAATACAAATTTTGTTTTCTGACGAATATTTATCCTTAAAGATGCCTCTCACAAATTTTATATTTATAAATTTTTAAATGACAAAATTATAAAAACATGAATACTATAAACAAACCATATGCATTAATTCCAAAAAGTGATTGCCAAGTATGGTATCTTATACAAAATAGTACTAAGCTACCAAAAAAAGTAGTATAATAAACTACCAAAATAAATAGTAATAAGCTACCAAAAAGTGGTTCACAAATATCAAGTGTCTTACAATGCAAAATAGTAGTAATTTTGTCAAACAAAATAAGATAAGCCAATAAGCTATAGATCTTTATTTGGGAGTGTAGAAGACCCAACCGATCTAACCAAAGGTTGTGATGGTGGTGAAGGAATAGGCATCCCATAACTAACTAGAAGTTGCTCCATTATTTGCTTCTTCATATCTTGCATTTCCTTTTGCATCTCTTGACGAACCTCTTCCCGTGTCATTTTTTCCACATCTTGCAAGTTCTCTTGACTAGTAGAATTAGACACATGTGGAGTAGATGGAGTGGTTTCAATACAAACTGTTGAAGCTAATGATCCAAGACCATAAATTCTTCCCTTAGATGGGCCACCAACAACCTTGGTCCAAATAGATAACTCTTTTTTGGTAGTGGTCTCAACGATATCTACATCATCATCATTGTTGTTGTCCTCTGATGCGTCATCAAATGACTCTCTCATCTGACTTTCAAACTTCTCCTGAAAGAAGGAATTCACAATATGACTGAGTACTTTAACCAAAAAGAAGGAATTCACAATATTATTCATTAATCTTAAATTCACACAAAAGGAAAGAATTCACAATATGTTTTTACACACTTAACTTAATTACACCATTTAAGCATTCAAAGAAGATGTCTCAAGTGAGGAGAAACTAAACCAGCAACCAACAACACATTTACACAGTTGCAAACATCACTTTAGAACTTAAAAGAAACAAATATATATTCTATATCAACATCAACATATTATAAATAGAAAATAAATACATGTCTAAGTTTGGTTTCAAAAACAGAGAACAAGGCCACAAATCCAATTGCCATTAACATTGAAGTGTTTGGCAAATTCAAAAACAGAAAAAAGGCCACAAATTCAATGAAGCAACTCAAGTTCTTAAAATCCTTTCAAATTTCAATCCGTTCCAATATAACACATTCCAGCAACTCAAGTCCCTCACAAATTCACAAGTTTGGGAAGAAAGCATCAATAACTCAAAAGAGAAGGAAAAGAAGCAGCATGGAATAAATAATAAAAAATATGGAACTCAAGCCATTATCGATGCAAGCTACTATTTTCTAGTTTCTTGTCCAAGTTTCAGCCACCTAGTTCAACTAATATCTAAAAAATGTAAATTTTGGTTTTTCAACTAATCATGACAGTAGTAGAAATAATACCAAAACAGCAACCATGACAATAACACAGCAGCAAATCAACCAAACAGTAATAGAAATAATGACAATAACACATCAACCAAACAACAGCAGAAATAATACCAGAAAAATTCAGAGACTTTATCGAAAGAGAAAAATTTAATCATAAAAATTCAATTCGTGTGCAACTAATTAAAAATAATAGACTCACAGCACCATTAGCACAACAGTACAATCATCAGCACCTATATTAAAAAACAGTAATTGAAAGAAAAAAATTAAAGACTTTACCCATGTTGCCTTTGATTTGCTGTCAACAAATTCTCCGGTCTTCTTACACTTATGGTGTAGGTTTCTTCCCTGTTGCCTCCTCCTAAAGTCAAACAAAAAAGAAAACGTTAAACATCCAAATAAAGTTGGGAAAAAAAATAGGAAAGGAAATATATTTACATATTTTCATAGAAGGGATCGCCAATTATGGCCTCAACGACTTAGTGGAGGTTACTCACAGGAGAGTAGAGCCCCTCGTTCACCACTACCACATAGCATACACTGGCACCAAATGCCCGACGTTCATCCTGAGAGAGGTCCTACTACCACCATTGTAGAAACATTCGCAGAGACATTCGGCTTGAGGATGGAGCCAATTGCGCGTTCGTCAACATCATGGCCGGAAGTCGCCCTTACCGCAAGGAGGCTATTGAGGAGGCCCTTACTTATTCGAGGCAGGGAAAATGGGAATAGAAGTCTTCCTTCACCCGGAATGGCACCCACAAGATGACGAAGAACTGGCAGAACTTCATAACTTCCAACATTATGCCAAGAAAACATAGTAGCTCCCTCAGGAACAAGCTGAATCTTCTGATATAGCTAATCATGCAGAGGGAGCCCATTTGTTTCCCTACCATCATGAACTAGGCTTTCCATGCCAACGTAAAGTATTACAACCTAAATCTATGTCCCAAATATATGCCCCATAACATCAGCTTCCCTCACTTTGTCACTGCGTTCTACTAGAAGTATGGTGTGCCGCCCTGAGGGATGGATTACAGTGAAGCTGCTACCTCCTGTTGTATAGAGGAGGATGAGGACATGGAAAATTTTTAGTCATCGCCTCTGCCGTCTCCATAGGTACATCTTGATATAGAGACCATATTCCATAATATCGAGAACATCCAGCTTCCTTCACAGTAGCAGCAGCAGTAGTTAGAGTAGCAACAGGACCCTCAAAGGGAGCGGGAGTTTCTGATCCACAATTGCTACATCTCTTGACCCATATCAGAGATGAGGGCCAGGCCAGAGACATAAATATTACAGGTCTGACTCGGAGGATGGACGTCATGGAGGTTAGAGTAGGAACCGAATATGCTTATGTGAAAGAGCTCTAGGCCGGCGTGAGGGCCACACTGCAGTACTTCAGGCTCACAACTGAGGTGGATAATTTGCCACCATTTCGTCCAGCCCAAGAGGACGAGGATGAGGAAGATGATGAGGGAGAGGACGAGGATTAGATCTTCGCCGCTGTGGCAGTCACTTTAGTGCCCCATAGGATTTCTTTAGTTTGGTTTCTTCTTTTAAGCTGGTGTGAACTTTTGTTGAAAACTTGCCTTTTTATCTGAAACTTGTCTTTTTATGTTTTGGGTTAGTATCGAAAAGTGATTTAACATATGACAAAACATGGTTTCCATTTTATATTTGCTATATTTCTTAATCAAAGTCCTAAAGAGACTATTCAAAAAAGAAAAAGAGCAAAGTGGGACTCTGTGGAGACCCCATTTTGTCCGACCACCCAAAAATGAAAAATTAGGGCAAGTGCTTTAAATAGATAGGTCGCAACCTATTTGCTGAGTCAGCATTAGGCCGCGACCCGTGCCCCAATAGGTTGCCACCTAATGACATTAATGACTCAGATCTGGATCAAATCTAGATCTGACATAGGTCGCGACCCGTACCCCTATAGGTCGCGACCTATAGGCATTTATGACTCAGATCCGGATCAAATCCAGATCTGCCATAGGTTGCAACCTATAGGCATTTATGACTCAAATCTAACTTTTCTTTTATATGATCCTCCGAGATCACTATAAATAGAAGATCGGACCACTATTATTAGGATGGAGTTTTGAAGGGCCGAAACACTACTAAAATTTCTAGGAGTTGGTAAGATCCTCTCCCTTCCTTTTTCTTCTCTCTTTTTTTCTTTGGCATTCTTCACATTCAACCACCCTCTTTTTGAATCTTTTTGGATCCATTAGGACGGAGTCAGGCCCTGAGCCACTCCAAGGGTTGACCAAGATCCCCACCATGTCTAAGAACCGGGGTCCAGAATCCCAAAACTTTAATTCTTTGATGATTTTGTAAACGGGTCGCGACCTCCTAGTGTAGGGGTCGCGACCATTTTCAACCTTTGCGAACCATTTGTTTGCTATGTCTTGTACCTGCTTGTTTCTCTGAAGAATCATGCATAGGTCGCGACCCCTCCTGCAGTAGGTTGCGACCTATAAACTTTGATCTACCCTCGGAACCCGTGTCCAAGACAGGAGGTCGTGACCTACCATCAAAGGAAGAAAAACTTGCTTTCTGCCTTCCTTATGCTGTTTATTTAAACTATTTTATCCTAATATGTGTTACCCTAGTGCCACCAAAGAGCCTTTACTTCTATAGGAGCACTAGTTTACACGCCATCTAGGCGCGCTGCCTGATGAGCATCACACACTCACTTTTCTTTGTTGTTTGAGTGAAAATGCATGGTAGATAGGTGCCGAGGATCCTTTGCTTCCTTAGGCACATTGCACTGGGATGCCATTTGAGCCTTTGCTTGATGAGCGTCCCACCCCCCCCACACACATGCGTGTCACACGAACTACGTGGACTTTGATCCCTCTTGGAGGGTACGTAGGCCCTAGTCTCTTATCCTAGGTCAAGTCCATCATTGTTTTCTTTTATGTTTTTTGTGTGCAATCCAACTCTTTTAAGGCCAAAATGATTTAAGTATTAGTTTTTGAGGTAATCGTCTTCGGACGGGGGAAGAGGGGTTCCAAACACCTTCCCCTCATCTCAAGCAGACTCCCGAGCTCAAACCATTTTTCAAACCCATTTTTATTACACTTTTGAACCTATTTTTGTTTTCCAAGTTTTATGGAAAACTAGGTGGCGACTCTGTGAAGCCCGCCAAAGGTGCGGTCTTCACAAGCAAGAACTAGTAGTAAGGCCCATAAAGAGAGTAAAAGAGGAAACGAACGGAGCACTCACCATGGCGAGCAAAATAGCTCGTTGTGGCGAGTCAAAACAGCTCGCCACAGTGAGCTAATCAACATGGCAAGGCAATGATGTGGCAGCAGCCTTAACGAGTGAATTTAATGAGAATCCCAATCATCAAATGAGTTAGAGATGCTTTCAACATGGTTTGAATTCAAATATTAAATTCCATACTAATTAATAGTTATCTCCATCCTATTCCTAATCAAATTGGAGGTTCCTGAGCAATATAAATAGACGTCTCGCAAGGTTGAAAAGACATTCAGTGATTCCCACATATTAGTATAGATTAGGGTAGAGGGAATATGAGCGGCTAAGTTGTTCTTGGGTTTCATGACTTTTGTTTCATAATATCATAAAATCTCTTGATGCATGTTATTGATGTTCCCGGTTGAGGATAGCATGAATATTTAGATAGACTTTTGTAATGCATGACTTTCATGAATAGGATAAATTTCTAATGAATTAATTATGCCTGGATATTTTTTTATTGGCTAAGATTGCTGAGTTCTATTCTTCTTGGGATCCTGCTTTATATTATTCTTAAACCCTTAAACCACTGACTCCCTACTCAATCGACGAATACCTACAAGCTTTAGACACTAACCGATTGTTGGATTAACACGAAGATTCCGCAAGAGATTCGACCCTTGGGTTGGCCCTGTGCTACTCTGAGGTTTTATTTGATCACAATCGTGACGGCCGGTTCGAACCTCAACTACGAAGAAATTTGGAGTAATTGAACGACGATCACCCGTACAGGAATAACATAATTACATAGATAGGCCTTCGTAATGCATAATTATCTTAAATAGTATAAATCTTAGAATGAGTTAGTTAAACTTGAAGATCTTTAGATTGGCTGGGATTGCTGAAATCATTTTTCTTGGAACCTATTGGATCTAGTATCTTATCTGCTCTTTTATTATTATTATCTTAGTATCTAATCATTTTTATCCCTTAGCGTATTTAGGGTTACTAACGATCAATCGTAGAATTTGTTCGAAGGTTCCGCGAGAGATTTGACCATTAGATTGTGCCATGTGCTACCACCTAAGGTTTATTTTATCACAATTGTGACAACTGGTCGAGACCTCATTCGAAGAAATTCGAAAGAGTTTTGGACACCGATTAAATTGGCGTCATTGTTGGGGAGTCTTCTACAGTTGATCATTTGTAACCCCAAGTAAGTTAAGTAATTTTTTTTCTTATCCTTTTTTTTAAAAAATGTCCTACTTCACGTTTTTCCTTCTTTTTTTCTAATATAATATATATATATATATATATACCAAGGAGAGCAGAGTCAAGAGGTATGGGGAGAGATAGGGGTGAGTGAAGTGGGGTAGTATGAATGTAGTGCAAATTTAAACCATGCAAACAAAAATATTTAAACTTGCAAAAAAGGAAATAAAAGCTTGAAATAAATGGGGACCTATGCCGGCGGTAGTCCGCACTGGTATAGGTATAGGAAAGGGAATGCAAGAAAAAATGAAGAAAATTGGATTGTATTCAAGAAAGAAAACTTACAAAGACTCTCCTTCTATAAGTATTCTCTCTATCTAACTCTCTAAATGTAGCCTATTTGTAACCTGCCTACAACTGAAGGCAAGAGGCCTTTAAATAGAAAGTTGAGGGAACAACCAGACAAAAGATTGAACAGGAAAAGCAGATTCCTGAATAGTAAAATTACAATAATTTTTTTTTTTCTACAGTGTTTGGACATGTGAACTAAAGTAGAAAGAGATTGACAGCTACAGGAGCCAGATTGACGGCCACCGAAAGATACCAACGAAAGCTAGAGAGGAACATGTTTGGCGTGCCGGACTACAGTAAAATTTCTTTACTCGTCGTCGCTAAGGTTGATGCCAAAACAGTCATCTTCATTACTCTGTAATGACCCAGATAAAGAGGAGTCATCAGAAGAGGTGTTTGATTTTGAAGCCGGAGACTTCGAAGGACCTGCTACTTCTTCAGTCTGGAGCAGCATAAGAATATTGTTGAGTTGTTGAGCCAGATCTTTTTTGTTAGTTGAAGAGGCTAAACAGGATTGGATTTTTGACTTCTGGTTGAGGAAGATGCATGTTTCCTTGTCTTCAGCCAGAAGGAATTTAGGGTTCTTTGCGAACCATTTTCTAATCAAGCCAGGGGAGACTCTCTCAGAACCTTCGAACTTTGGCCACCATTTGACAGAGGGTAGCCTTTGAAGCATGGGAGAATTGTTTGGGAAACGGGATTCTCCATACTTATATTGCCATTTAAATACCCAGGCTAAACCAAATTTTGAAAAGAAATGGAGATCCGCTGGGTGAGGATCATCAGAAAGATTGATTTTCTTAGAAAAACATTCAAAACCTATTGTCACGTTTTATGGGAAAATTTCTTGAATTGGACCGAAGTAGTTCCACCAAGAATTAAACCACTGCGAAAATTGGTAGTGAACACCATTTTTGAAAAGAATTAGCCAAGAACGACTAAATTTTTTGTTTTGATACCAAAAGGTGTTGAACCAGGCACTACGATAGTCCCAGTAATTGAAACCGATTGGATCAAAAGGCTGAGAAAACTTCGTAATTTTATTTAGGTCATTACCCCACTCAGTTGGGGAGATGACTTTAAGGATCTGGATGGTGGAGTAAGCATGAGCTCCTTTTTCAGAATTGTCAGGGAAGTGTTTGATGCTTGCAGACTTGGTGTCCACAAGAATGAATTCGTAGAATAATTGGGTTTTAGTTTTTAAAGGAGGGACAAAATGGAAGTTTAGGGGGAAAACCTTTGAGGCAAGAGTTTAAGGATTAATTGGGTAGAAAGAATTTTCTGTCTGGAATAAATCCATGGGTTTACTGGTCTTCTGGACATAAGAAGACTTTTGGGAAATGGTATTAGTTTGGCTCAAGGTAGGAGAAGAGATTCCTGCTTTAGAAGAAGATTTGGACTTATTGCTAATAGTTAAGGCCAGATTTTTGTTAAGATTTTCTTCTTCGCAATATCTGCCCAGGTTTTTGTAGGGAGCTTGGCAAGTTTTTGGTTGGATTGAAGAGCAAGCAGGGTTTCAATGGGGATTGCATAGTCACTAGGGCTTTGGATTGAATGAGCGGAAGGCTCAATTTTAGGTTTGAGGGCAGAAGGCCCTAAAGGTTTTTGGGTAGAAGACCCAAGGGTCGAAGACCCCAAGAAGAATTTTTCAGGTTGAACCTGAAGTGGGTTTTGCCCAGAGAGGGACTTTGAATCATCTGAAAGGGCAATTCCCTTTCCTTTATCTTTCTTTTTGGGGGGCATCTATTTTCCCTGTAAAAACTCCCTGGTTAGAAAATCTGGGAGAGAATTTGAGGTTCCTTTTAGATATTCAATATCAAAATCAAAGATACTAAGAATTGCTTGCCAACGGGCAAAAATTTGTTTTGATGCTAAATTCTTTACATCCTTTTTGAAAACGTCTTTAGCAGCTTTGCAATCGACTCTGACTAAAAACGTTTGATTTAGTAAATCACTTTGAAATTTATTAATGCTTAAAACAATGGCTAGCATTTCTTTTTTGATGGTGGAATAGTTCTGTTGGGTTCTATTCCAATGTTTCGATGTGTATGCAATGCAGACTTCTTTGTTATGAATTTTTTGTTTTAAAATGCCTCCATAACCAATATCGGAAGCATCAGTTTCAACAATTTTGAATGCATGAGGGTCAGGAAGATACATGCAAGGGAGATTGTGGACATACTTTTTTATTTGTCTGACTACGGAAGTATGATCATCTGTCCAAGGGGGGGATTTTTCTTTAACCTTTCATGAAGGGGCTTAATAATATTACTAAGATTTGGAATAAAATCGGCGACATAATTTATGCAACCTAAGAATCGTTGTAATTGATTTTTATCAAGAATTTGGTCTGGGAATTTATCAGCGAACTGAATTGCCCTATGAATTGGGGTAATTGTTCCTTGGTAAATAGCATGACCAAGAAACCTAATTTTTGTCTGGAACAGACTGATTTTGGATTGGGAGATGGCCAGGCCATTTCTTCTGATTACTCCTATGAAGATATGAAGATGCTTTATGTGCTGATCTATGGAATCAGAATAGATTAACACATCATCGATATATACAATGATGAATTTGGTGTAAGGATTGAAGATTTCATTCATAATTCTTTGAAATTCAGAGGGGGCATTTTTTAAACCAAAAGGCATGACATTCCATTCATACTGTCTGAAAGGGACAGTGAATGCTGTTTTATACCTATCTGATTCATGAATTTGGATTTGCCAAAATCCTGATTTCATATCAAATTTTGAAAACAACTTTGCTTGGAACAGTCTATTAAGAAGGTCCCTTTTGTTGGGAATTGGGTACCTTTTCCATTGGAGAGCGTCATTGAGGGGTTTGTAATTTATTACGAGTCTAGGTGTTCCTCTTTCTAGCTCAGCATTTTTATTGACATAGAAAGCAGAACAAGACCAGGGACTCTGGCTTTTCCTGATCAAATTTTTTGAAAGAAGATCCTTGATTTCCTTTTGACAGTGCTCTAAGAGCTCTTGATTCATTTGGATTGGCCTAGCTTTTGTAGGCATATTTCTTTCGTCAAAATCCTTTTCATAAGGTAAGGAGACCACATGTTTCTTTCTCTCCCAAAATGCATTAGGAAGATCAGAACAGATTGATTCTTCGATATAGGATTGAATTTCCTTGGCCTTTGTTTTTACTTCAGTTTTGGCCAGTTGGGACTCTATCATCTTATGGGAGATTTCCTCCTTAAGGAAATTGATTTGATTTTCTTTGTCTTGAATGTAATTTATAGTTTTGGTAAAGGGTGGTTTTGAAAATGGGAAAAGAATTCTTTTACCAAAATATTCAGTTTCGATTCCTTGTCTGGAGATGAAGAAGGGCATAATTTGGTCAATGAAGGGGGCTCCTAGAATGATATCACAGGCAAGATTTTTGACTATGATAAAAGGAGTAGAGATTGTCAAATGTTCATTTTTTACTAGAGCATCTGAAAGTTTGTAGGTGATATCTAATTTTGCTCCATTAGCACCATGGAGTGATTCGATGGTCTTCTCAAGGAATTTTGTTGGGATTATACCTTCCTTAATACAGTTTAAGGATGCCCCTGTATCAAAGAGAGCGGTGACATTGTAGACAGAATTGTTCTGGAGAACTAATTGGATAGGAATGTACCATTTCTGGATAGATACTCTGGTGATCAGATTTAGAAATGCATCGGGAAGTTCATTATCTTTCTTCTCAGTAGCTTCTTTATTGATTTCAGGAGTTTCTAGATTTTGGATTTGGCTGATAATCAAAGAATGTAAGCTTTGGGTGGTTTTTAATTCCTTAACTTCATTTTTTAAATTATTTATTTCCTTTTGAAGGTCTGTCATAGTTACAGGCCTAGATTTGCTATCGAAGCGTTTGATAATTTCAGTAAAATCATATCTTTTAGGTTGTTGGATTGGGGCACTGGTTGAAGTTTTATCTTCTTTTATCTTAAGGAGGAATTGGACCTTTTCTTCTTCAGTTTGTAAAGAGTTAAGAGCTTTTGAGAGAATATCCTCTTCAGTGTTTATGACATTGATAAGAAGAGGAACTTCCTCTTCTATTAAATTGGTTTCGCAATTTTGTTCTTCGGATGAAGAGGAGATATCATCTTCCAGGATATAGTTAATATCTTGGTCAGATTCCTCAACTTCTTCTTCAGAAGATGTTTGAGCCATAAGGCTGAAAATCTGTTCTTTGACTGGCTCTTCTAGGTCTAGCAATCTGATTTTTCTGTTTAGCCTGCAGTATCTAGCCATATGGCCTTCTTTACCGCACCTAAAACATTTGACTTTAGTTTTGGGTAAATCTATAGGATTTTTGGAAGAAACGTGTTTTGATAAGTTCCTAGGGTGCCTATTCCTAGGGGTTTTATAATAATTCTTTGTTTTTTGATAATCTTTGTGTTTGTGGTAATGGTTTTGACCCTTATGTTTTGATTTGGGCTTTTTACAAGGTTGGAATCCAAATTGTTCACAGAAGGACCCCAATTCTTTTCTGTTTTGGGCTTTCTCTTTGTTAAGCTGACGTTGGATTTTGTCATCTTGGCATATTTTGAGTGCTATTTTTTGGACTAGGGCAATTAATTGTCCATAGCTTAGGTTTTCGTAATGGATTTTGTTGTCTCCAGACAGGCTTCTTAATTTTTCTCTAACCTTATCTCCTAAAGAGGTAGGTAGGCCAGTAATGAATTTTTCTTTCCATAGAGGATGGTTACTATCTTCTCTAGTATAAACCCTGATTAGGAAAGTATCTTTGTACCATCTAAACTCTGCTAGGGTTTTGCACCTAAGGTTAGACAGTAATTCTGCAGATTTATCTCTCCATAAGGAGGGATCGCCTATAAAATCTTGGGTAATTTTATAGATAAGGGTATTGACAGCATCTGGTATTGGTTCATCATTGTTGGTTACAATTTCACCATCGCTTGTTGTTTTGATTGCCCCTAGGATTTGGGCCTTTTGTTCTTCTGAAAGATAAAAGTCCCACCATCCTTTGAGTTGGCCAGTGAATCCAGCTATGAGGATTTGAGCAATGGAATGTTCATCACAGTTGTGATAGATTGAATAGGCCGTACTGACCATGGTCATTTGTTGGAGAAGTTCCAAAATATTATTTTCAGCTAGCCCATCTATATTCCAAGCATAGATATGGCTTGCATCAAAATGTTTTGGGGAAAGACTCTTTTCTTCTAAAGCCATATCTGGATAGGTGGCTCTAGGGTAATAAAGTTTTGTGGAATGCTTCCAATTGGGAATAATGGCATTGATTTGGCTACAAGGGATTTCTCTGGGAAAATCAAGGTGATTAATTTCTAAAGGAATCTTGCTAGAGGAAGTTCCTGAAGCTAAAGTTTTAAGAGGAGCTTGAGGCGTGCCACCTGAGGCCACTGTTTTAAGTTTCTGGGGTGTATTAAGAATTAAACCTTTGAGTTTTTCATCAATTATTTGTGAAAGAGGTTTTTCTTTGGCTAGATTTATGTTTGACTCAAAAGGTTTGAATATTGGTTGTTGGTGTGTGATGGTTTTGGTGAGATTACCATACTATTTTGGCTGATCAAGGATCTGATCGGTAATTCTCTTTAGGCAGGCGTTTGTGTTTTCTCCTAAGGCCTGAAGGTAAGAATTTGTGTAATTATTCTGTTCCATGAGACTTGAGATGTCTTTAGAATCGATTTCTTTGGCTGTGTCTTTGGCTTTGAAGGGGGAGGCCACCACAGAGCTTTCATTAATTGTCATGTTGGGGACAAAGTAAGCTTGTGTAGGAGGTAATTCCGATTGGATAGAACCAGAATGTTTTGTTTGCCAAGTAACATTAATCCCGGCAGGTTGTATAGGAGTTTTAAAAGGATAATTAATTGTATGGTATACTGCATACGCATTAAACCATTCAAAGAAAGGAATATTGTCACGGACTTTGTTTAGAGATTTATAATATGTTTCTTGGATTGGTTTTCTAGCTTTTGGATCATAATTTTCCAAAAACCATTCTCTTTTCTCAGTGTTTTGTTCAGAATAGAAATCCTTCCTTAAGGACTCCTTATCTAATTGAAAGTCTTGGGTTATGACATTAATGGTATTTTCTACCATGTCAGAATATGTTGGAGATTGGACAGAGGTTTGATCTTCCTCATGGGGTGGTTGGTAAATTGGTCTTGGGAGATTAGATGATGTATCTAATCCTTGAAGATGAATTACAGAAGGAACCGTCCGTACTGTATGGGGAATCGAAGAGCAGGATTGCCTAGATGGTTCTATTGCAGTTCTAAAATTTTCACTAGATCTAACGGACCTAGTTCTAGACATGCTGAAGGAATTTCTCCTAAAGGATATTCCTACAGTTCCATTTACATCCTGTCTCACCTCCATATGAGTAGGAAGTAAAACGGGTGTAGGATCTGGCTGAGCAGGAGCTGCTCTTTGCATGATCCATTCTTCAGGGAGATCAACATCTTCCCATCTGATTGTTTGAGGAATCATGACGTTTGTTTTTGTAGCATCAGTAAGGAATAAAGTCGTATATCCTTTTTCTTGGGGAATAGATACTTTTGAAGCGGAAGAATTCATGACTTTGTATTTTATCCTGTATATGAGTGCAACAGGAATAGATCCTGGCTTCATATTAAGGCCATTTAGTTGGATGTTGAGTCTTAAGGCGTCTAAAATATTAGCATCACCTAAGGCCACTGTTCTGTTTGGGAAACAATTGAAATATACTGGTCCTGCATGCAGGCCTACTTCAACTGCTCCAAGAATCGAGTCTGAAAACTGGATGTGCCTGGCATCCCTTAAACAGACAAGAGCAGAAAATTTCAAGCCATCTCTGACTAGGGGTTTTAGGGCTACTTGTACACATCCGATGTGTAGGAATTTGTATTTCCTTTTGTGAAGGTTTAAAGATTTCTGTGACAATAAAGGGATATCCTCTTTGTCACCATCTATATTAATGGTTTCTTCAGCGGTCTTGATTATAAAATCAGAAATAGTGAAGAATTTTCCTTCGGGTTTGTAAAGATCCTTTTCATGGACCTTGGGAATGGTCCAATTGTCAAAATTTTGATTTAAATTTTCAAAATGAATTTCTTCTTTGAAAATTTGGTTTGAAGAGGTAATGGAAGAAGAACCTTCTTCAGAAACGGAAGAGGAGTCGGGAATAGAGGAACGTCTGGTGAACGATGAGAAAGTACGGCTAAGCATGGTTGTAATTATCCCCATGATATCATCACCTTCATTAGGTTCAGTAAAGATGCAGAGTGTGTTGGATGAATCTGAGTGGAAAATAAACAGAAAAACTCTTTTTTTTTTTTTTTGAAGACTAATCAACTAAACTTAGCCAAACAAAATGAACAGGCATCCAAGCAAGCGGCTTCTGGACATATTGCCACTATCCTCGTGGTCTTACCATCCATTGCCTTAGAAAAACGAATGAATAAACTGTTCATACCAAAGTTGCTATCAGTTTAGCTGGTAGTATTTTAAAACATGACTATATTGACAAGAAGCAGAGTTTAAAGTAATGTACATACAATACTCAGATCCATCCTCCACAACTCTTATATATATATATATATATATATATATATTGTTGTAAATGTATTGTGCTTTTGTGGATTTCTTTAGCACTCCCAAAACCTCCAAAAACCAATGAGTACATAACCCAAAATTTAATATGATTTATGGCAATATTGATTATGTATTATATGCATTCCTTAATGCTTTCTAACTTATGAATTGAAAGTTACACTTGTAGCCCTATAAATAGAGGGTGTGTATGCATTGGTTTGGTACACCTAAAAAAGTTTATCACTGAGTACATACTTCTTCTTCTTCTTCTTCTTCTTCTTTCCTTTACTCTTTTCATATAGTTTCATAATACGTTATCAGCACAGGCTCGAAGGTAGTTCTTCTAACAATCCATTTGATAGTTATACAAATTCATGTTTCAATTCATAATTTCTTGTTTGTATAGCTATACAAATTTTCCTTCTTGTTTTATATATCCAATTATTTTATTTATACAATGGACATAATTCTTTGATCATAGTTTATTTCATATATTTTTATGCTTTAATTTATTTTATTTATTGTTTCTTTGATCATAGTTTTTTTTTGCTTTATTTCATAGTTTAATTTGATCATAGTTATTTTATTACTCTTTGCTTTAGTTTATTGTTATATTTTATTTTATACTATGTTATCAATTTATTGTGATATTTTTCTTGTTGCTAATTAATTAATAATTTATTTGATTTATACTAACTTATTGACATAAATTGTATAAGTTTTGTTAATTTGTTATGAGTTCTTAATTTGATTATTATTAACTATCTTAATTTGATATGATTTAAATTGTTCATTTACTTGTTAATATGTTTTATAAATTATATATTATGTAGACCAAATAGTTTATTGTTTCACTTAATTTTATCTTATTTTTTGTATTTTAAGATTGTAACGTCATATCTCTAATTATTATTATTATTCTTGTTTTTCATTAATTAGCTTGCATCATGTCAAATCTTACCAAACTCGAGTTTGTAGCCCTTGACATATGTGACAAGAATTATTTGTCATGGGAACTAGATGATGAAATTCAGTTAGATGCTAAGGGTCTAGGTGAAACTATAAAAACTAGAAATGAGGCATCTAATCAAGATAAGGCAAAAGCAATGATATTTCTGCGTCATCATCTGCATGAAGGGCTGAAAGCAGAATATTTGACTGTTAAGGATCCACTTGAATTGTGGAAAAATCTTAAAGAAAGGTATGACCATCAGAAAACGGTAATAATCCCCAAAGCTTGTTATGATTGGATGCATTTACACCTCCAAGATTTTAAGATTGTGAGTGAATATAAGTCGGCAGTTTTCAAAATAAATTCTCAATTAAAATTGTATGGAGAAAAAATCACTAATGAGGACTTTTTAGAAAAAACCTTTTTAGTAGTTCATGCTTCTAATGTTTTATTACAACAACAATATCGTGAAAAAGGTTTTAAAAAATATGCCAAATTGATTTTCTGTCCTCTTGTGGTTGAACAAAATAACAAGCTGCTAATGAAAAATCATGAAGCCCGTCCAACTGGATTTGCTCCATTCCTTGAAGCGAATGTAGCAAAATATGATAATTCTGAAAGAGGAAATAATAATTCCCGTGGTCGTGGTCGTGGCCGCGGCCGTGGACGTGGGCGTGTTAAAGGACAAAATAATTACCATAATCATGATATTCATAAACAAGAGAACAATAAAGGTTCTCAAAATAGCTCTTCTAAGAGTAAAGACAATATATGCTATCATTGTGGCAGGAAAGGACATTGGTCACGTGTCTACCGCATACCTGAGCATTTTGTCAAGCTCTATCAAGCTTCAATAAAGAAGGGAAAAAATGCTGAAGTTAATTTAACCCTTCAAAATGATGATGATGATGATGATGATGAAGCAAAAATGCAAAATAATGTGAAAGCCAATTTTGCCTATAAAGAATATGACTATAAAGGCCTCATTGACATTACACATCTAGATGTTGCTAATTTCTTTGAATATCATGATTGAAAAATGAAGTGTAGCTGATCTAATGTTTTCACCAATGTTTTATTTTTCCTCTTATATTTTAGTTATGTTTCGTCATTGTAATTTTAATTTTCTACGTTTCTTATAATGTATTTTTGTTTGTTTTCAACGAAGAATATGGATATTCCTCAGTCATCTGATGGATTTAAAATCAAAGAAGATATATGCCTTGTGGATTGTGCAACAACACACACTATATTAAAGGATAAGAAGTATTTTTCTTCTTTGGTTATGAAATAGGCAAACGTTAGCACAATATTTGGTAGTACAAAATTAATTGAAGGATATGAAAAAGCTAACTTATTATTACCCAAAGGAACAAAATTGAATATAAATGAAGCATTATTTTGCAGTAAGTCTCAAAGAAATTTATTAAGTTTCAAAGACATTCGACAAAATGGCTATCACATTGAAACCACAACTGATGGCAATATGGAATGTCTTTGTATCACTGCAATTGTAGTGGGTAAGAAATGTATCTTGGAAAAATTATCCACTTTTTCCTCTGGTTTGTACTACACAAAATATTAGCATGATTGAGACGCTTGCTATAGTAAACCAAAAGTTTACTAATCCAATTACTTTTATTATTTGGCATGACCGTTTAGGCCATCCCGGTTCAATAATGATGCGAAGAATAATAGAGAATTCAAATGGACATCCATTAAAGAACCAGAAGATTCTTTTATCTAATGAGTTTTCTTGTGCTGCTTGTTCTCAAGGGAAATTAATTATAAGACCATCATCATCAAAAGTTGGGATTGAATGCCCCACATTTATGGAATGCATTCATGGAGACATATGTGGACCTGTAGCTTCACCTTGTGGACCATTTCGATATTTTATGGTATTAGTAGATGTCTGTATTAAATGGTCACATGTTTGTCTATTGTCAACACATAATGTGGCTTTTGCAAGATTACTTGCTCAAATAATAAGATTGTGGGACCAATTTCCAGATTATCCTATCAAGACAATTCGTCTTGATAATGTTGGTGAATTTACATCCCAAGCTTTTAAAGATTATTGTATGTCAATTGGGATAAGTGTGGAGCATCCCGTTGCTCATGTACACACACAAAATGGTCTTGCAAAATCATTCATTAAACTCCTTCAGTTAATTGCTAGACCATTACGTATGAGAACAAAACTCTCTATCAATGCATGGGGACATGTTATACTGCACGCTGTAGCACTCATAAGAATTAGACCAACACCATATAATAAGTTCTCCAATTGGCTTTGGGTCAGGAGACAAATATTTATCATTTAAGGACCTTTGGGTGTGCAGTCTATGTTCTAATTGCTCCACCACAACGCACCAAAATGGGTCCTTAAAGAAGGTTGGGAATATACGTCGGGTATGAATCCCCTTCAATGACTAAATATCTAGAACCCAAGACGGGTGATATGTTCACGACACGATTTGTCATTGTCATTTTGATGAAAATAATTTCCCAACATTATGGGAGAAAAGAAACAGCTGGAAAATCAAATTACATGGAATGCATAATTATTGCATCAGTTTGATCCTCGTACAAAGCAATGTGAACTTGAAGTTCAAAGAATAATTCATCTGTAAAATATTACAAATCAATTTCTAGATGCATTCACTTACCCAAAGAAAGTGACAAAGTCACATATTTTAGCTGAAAGTTCTCCAATTCGCATTGAGGTCCCTGAAGGACAACCAAATACCATTGCGAATGAACATAAAACACGCCTGAAGCATGGTAAACCAATCGGTTCCGAAGATAAGAATCCTCGAAAAAGAAGAGGAGTAAATAAAGAAAATGGCCAAGACGAGGAAATTGATTTTTTGAATGATAAGGAAGACATAACTGATAAAAAATCTCCAGAAGAGATTCAGGTACCTGAAAGTAAAGAAAATAATGAGATCTAAATCAGTTATGTTGATACTAGAAAAATATGGAACTGATGTGAAACTATTGTCGACAACATTTTTTCATATAATATAGCGCTAGAACTTGTAAATGAAAATGAGGATCATGAACCAAAATTCGTCGAAGAATGTCGACGTAGAAAAGATTGGCCAAATTGGAATAGTGCTATCCAAACTGAGTTAAACTCACTTGCGAAGCGTGAAGTTTTTGGACCTGTCGTCCGAACACTTGATGGTGTAAAACCAGTCGGGTACAAATGGGTCTTTGTGCAAAAAAGAAATAAGAAGAAGGAAATTGTGCGATACAAAGCCCGACTTGTAGCACAAGGTTTTATGCAAAGACCTAGAATTGATTATGAGGAGACTTACTCTCCTGTGGTGGATGCAATTACTTATAGATATTTAATTAGTCTGGCTGTTTGTAAAAGGCTTGATATGTGCCTAATGGATGTTGTTATAGCCTACTTATATGGATCACTCGATAATGCTATATACATAAAAATTCCTGAAGGATTTAAGATACTTGAAACAAATAATTTCAGTGATCGAGGAATATATTCAATTAAGTTGCAAAGATCATTATATGGATTAAAACAATCTGGGCGCATGTGGTATAATCGTCTTAGTGAGTATCTGCTGCAAAAGGAATACAAAAATGATTGTATTAGTCCATGTGTATTTATAAAAAGATCAGGATCTAAATTTGTTGTCATTGCAGTATATGTTAATGATTTGAACATAGTCAGAACTCCTAAAAGTATTTCAGAAGCAGCAAAGGTCTTAAAAGAAGAGCTAGATCACTTGAAGTGACAAATGATCCTAGAACGATTTTACATGGATAAGGCACATCCATTAAGTACCCTTATGGTGGTTAGATCACTTGAAGTGACAAATGATCCTTTTCGTCCTCGCGAGAATGATGAAGAACTTCTTGGTCCAGAAGTACCATATCTTAGTGCCATAAGAGCACTAACGTATCTTGCTAATAACACTCGACCTGATATAGCATTCGCTCTAAGTTTATTAGCAAGATTTAGTTCTTCTCCAACTAAGAGACATTGGAACAGAGTTAAACATATATTCAGATATCTCCGAGGGACACTTGACATGGGATTATTTTATTCAAATGAGTCTAAGTCTCCATTAGTTGGATATGCAAATGCCGGATACTTATCAAATCATCATAAAGGCCAATCTCAAACTAGCTATTTGTTTATATTTGGTGATACTACAATATCTTGGTGCTCAACAAAACGAACTATAGCACCTACTTCATTAAATCTTGCACAGTTGCTTGCAATTCATGAAGCCAGTCGAGAATGTGGATGGTTGAGATCCATGACTGAACATATTCAGGAATCATGTGGTTTATTACTAAATGAAAAGGCCCCAACTACATTGTATGAAGACAATGCTGCTTGCATTGCCCAACTAAAAGGAGGATACATCAAAGTAGACCGGACTAAGCATATCTCACCAAAGTTCTTCTTTACTCATGATCTTCACAAAGATGGTGAAATTGATATTCAACAAATTCACTCAAGTGATAATCTAGCAAATCTGTTCACTAAGGCATTACCAACCGCAACATTTGAGAAGCTAGTTTACAAACCTGGAATGCGCCGATTAAGAGAACTTTAATCATGATACAACGAGGGGAAGATAGCGCTACAATCTTTTTCCCTTTGCCATGGTTTTGTTCCACTAGGTTTTTCTCGTAAAGGTTTTTAATGAGGTAGCTTATAATGGATGTATTATTATAATTGTACTCTTTTTCTTTCACTAGGTTTTTGTCCCACAGAGTTTTTTCCTAGTAAGGTTTCAATGAGCCACAATTTTACACATCCAAGGGGGAGTGTTCTAAATGTATTGTGCTTTTGCGGATGTCTTTAGGACTCCCAAAACCTCCAAAAGTCAATGAGTCCATAACCCCAAATTCAATATGATTTATACCATTATTGATTATGTATTATATACATTCCTTAATGCTTTGAAACTTATGAATTGAAGGTTACCCTTGTAGCCCTATAAATAGAGGGAGTGTATGCAATGGTTTGGTACACATAAAAAAGTTGATCATTGAGTACATACTTCTTTTTCTCTTCTCTTCTTCTTCTTCTCTCCTTTATTCTTTTCATATAGTTTCATAATATATATATATATATATATATATATATATTTCAAATCCCTTTTTCCTTTTCAACGTCTTTTTTTTAAAGAAAAAAAATTCCTTTCTTTTTTCTGGATTTCCTTTCTTTCCTTTTTATTTTCTTTTCTTCTTTTTCTCTCCCAAAGATAAGAATACCTGGGCAACTCGATGCTTGTGTTCAACGTGGCGAGTAAACAAGGGTTTCTGGACCCCTTGCTGCAGCAAGTGGCACAACATAAAAAAGGCACTCACCACAGCGAGCAACTAGACTTTGTTGAGTCACTCGCCACCAGCCACACTGCATTGAACAACGCAGGATTTTTTGCTGTTCGCCACCTTATCACTGACTTTTCATGAATTCGAATTTCTTCAAACTGAGATTTCAATCAGTCGTCAAGGTTGTGATAAAATAAAAACCTCAAGTAGTACAGGGTGCAACTCAAAGGTCGAATCTCTCATGGAATCGTCGTATGAACCTGCAATTGGTTAGTATTTAAAGCAAGTAGGTATTTGCAGAATGAGTAGAGAGTTGATGGGTGTAGAATATTATAAAACAAGATCCCAAGAAGAATAGAACTCAGCAATCATAGCCAATCAGAAAATATTCAGGTTTGATTAATTCATTTGAATTTTATCCTATTCATGAAAGTCATGTATTACGAAAGCCTATCTAAATATTCATGTTATCCCCAACCGGGAAGATCAATAACATGCATCAAGAGATTCTATGATATTATTAAAAAAACTAATGCCCAATTGGGTCAATCAATTAAATCTAATATTGTCGCAATAAGATATACAAGAAATCAAGAACCCGAAGAACATAATTGTATTGAATTCCGGTAACCATAAGACCTAAGTACCTTTCCGTATAAATCAAGTATTTACTAATTCGTTATGAGGAATCTATCATATTTATACACGTTTGATCATGGTTGAATGTAGCAAGATAATGACATACGAAACATAGCAAATACAATCCTAAACTCAGAAAGGAAAAATACAAACGCCGAATAAAATTAATAAACCCTAATGAACTTAGCCACTCATATTCTCTCTAACCTATACTAATATGTGGGAATCACTGAATTGTTGGATGCCTTTGTCACCTTGTGAGACATCTATTTATAAGACCTTCGGGACCTCTAATCTGATTAGGAATAGAATGGAGATAAGTATTAATTGGTATGAGATTTAATATTTAAATTCAAACGAATTTAAAACCATCTCCAACTATGTCATCTAGAAGTCCTTTAAAATTCGATCATAAGGTTGCTACTATGTCATCTGCCCTCTCTATGGTGCACACTCACTGTGGTGAGTAATATGGCTCACCATAGCAAACTGTGTTTCTTTGCTCGTTGCAGCAAGCTCTGCACTCTCGCTCCGCTCCTTTCTTGTTCTATTTTCTTCTTGGGTCTTGCTATGAGTTCTAGCTTTCATTTCGGTCTTTGTACTTGGAGTATGTCTTCCCATTGATACTTGTTAAGCCTACAGCACTCAACAAATATCAAACGCACCTATCCAATATTCCACGAATTTTGTGGATAATCAAGAATATCAATAAATAGTGCATTTTATGGGCATTTTATCACATTTTTTGCTCTACTCCTTATGTTAAATTATTCAACCTTTTTGGTGCAAAATCATATCTTTTTATCTATAATTTATGCTATTTAGCACAGTAAAGTTAGGTTGATTTTAGGTGCGATTAGACCCCCACACTTAACCTTTGTACTCCTAAACAAAGAAAATCTAAATCTAGAGCATTCAAGATCAATCTAACTTAAAGGGTTAGTGCTTCCAATCAGAAATAAGGATCTACCATACAAGTACTCAAGTAAATTTTGATCCTAGGATCACTTCGGCAATTTAATCATGCATAAGAATTTCTTCAAGATTATTTAGGACCAATATAACAATACGCTCTTAAACTCACCAATATTTGAGGTAATATTTCACTCATAACATACTTACTCGCTTCTTACCATATGTTTGTAGAAGGTCTATATCTCCATTGTTTAGTGCACACAAGTTCCTAGTCAGGTGATCTTTTAGGCTTGTAACATTTCTTATGGAGGCCAAGTATTTTATCTTGTTTCACAAAAAGAAAGAAATTGAAAGTTCCAAGGTAATCTAGAAATCCCCATGTATTGCCCCATATTAAGGATATAATTCCAACCTTCAACCTTTTTCACTAATCTTGAGAATCTTTATGCTTGTATGCTTTTTCTTAATTTTTCTTTTCTTTTCCTTGCATCAAGCATCTCACTGTTTCTTTTTCTTTCTTTTCACTTTCTTTCATAAGTCCTTTAGACTTACTAGATTCTCTACTAAAACATAAGGGAGGTCAAAATTTAAAAATATTGGCACTACCTTGGTTCTTCTCCTTACCCATGGTAGTTGCTTATTTAGGCTCAAAATGGGTGACTAGGAATAATTGTGTTTGAGCTACTATTTGGGCACAGGGTTATAGAAAGAACTACCTCTATCGTCCCAAGTCCTTGTGTGCTAGCACAACCTCAAATAAGACCAACTGCAAGTTCTACAAGAAAACAAGTTAAGAAGTTAAAACACTCAATAGATGTATATGTGTAGATCAGTGTTTGGGCTTATCTCCACCCCAGAGATTCCCACCAACAGAGCTCCAAACAGCTTCAATAGACTCTTGCTCTCTCATAGTCTAAGGCAACCTCCTACGAATGGCTCGCCCGCCCGGAGTACTTTATACACGTCTTAGTCGCACACGGCCCCATACAGGTAATCACCGCACCTAACGACTCCTATAGACGTCATCGTGACGAACTACGTGGACTTTGATCCATTCACAAGGGTACGTAGGCACCTAGGTTCCCACCTAAGGACAAGTCCCCCAAGGTTATGACCCCTTGCGGTCCTTATTTGCAAATTAGAGTTGTCTGAACCAAAAACGAGAGTTACATTGGCGCCCACCGCGGTCTTCCTCAGACCACCATGCCTTGCGCACTCTACAGCTGAATGGCATTTTTTTTTTCGGGTAGTAGGAGTATCTGCCTGACACTCAGAAACCCGCAGTCTTTATTTTCCATACATGATAGTACTCGCATGGCCAACACCAACAGATCCTCCAAGTCACTACACGACCGACAAAATGACATCAACAGTGGCCAACACAAGCGACAAAAAACACAGCTCGTGGTCTTTGTAGGCGCAAGAAATGCGACAGAGATGAACGAACCATTGGCCGCGCTGACCAACATCTCTGGATATGATGTCAAACGAGTATTAATAGACCCCGGATCAGCTGTTGACATAATTTTCATGAAATCCTTGGAAAAAATGCACGATTACAAGGATCAGCTAACGCCAGACGAAGGAATCTTGTCGACTTCTTAGGACGACCCGTTAAGACGCGAGGAACCTTCATAACATGGCTTGCCCTGGGCGCGCCACCAAAGGTTGCCCGCGCGAAGGTTAGGTTCATCGTGTCGGTAGCCTCGTCAATATACAACGCTGTCTTGGGTCGACCGACCCTTAGCCAACTCAAAGTAGTCATATAATAAAATTCCCCACAATAGAGGGAATAGGGGAAGTACAGGCAGACCCAGGAGAAGCCCATCCGTGCTATTTGACAGACCGCCCCGAGGGAGACAAGGCTAAGAATCATATCGGGAGCACTCCCGAGATAGTAGACCTACGCGATGAAATCCCCAGAGCCCGAACGCAGCCTATGGAAGATCTTGTAAGTATTTGTGTAGACCAAGCAAATAATAGGGAGATCCGAATAGGAGCCCTCCTTCACCAAACAGCCCAAAAGAAGTTCCAGGAGTTACTTACCAGGTACAAGGACGTATTTGCCTGGAGCGTCACGGACATGCCGGGAATAGATCCCACACTCATATGTCATTCCCTCAACACTAAAGATGGTCCCATCGTCATCCAGAAAAAACAACACTTTGGCGAAGAGAGGCAGTGGGCAATCAACAGAGAAGTGCAGAAACTTATAGACGTTGGGTTCATACGCGAATCACAGTACCTAGACTAGCTCCCAAGCGTGATCATGGTCAAAATGGCGAATGTGCGTGGACTTCACGAATCTGAACAAAGCCTGCCCAAAAGACGCCTATCCGTTCCCCAACATAAACAAACTAGTGGGCGGAACGACCAGGCACCGAATGATGAGTTTTCTGGATGCCTTTCTGGGGTACAACCAAATCCAGGTGAACCCGAAAGATCAAGAAAAAACCTCCTTCATCACAGACAAGGGTGTCTACTGTTATAAGGTCATGCCTTTTGGACTAAAAAACGCGGGCACCACCTACCAAAGGATGATGGACATAATCTTCAGAGATCAGATCGGTCGCAATCTCGAAGTCTACTTCAACGATATGGTAGTCAAATCCATAGAATTTGAACAACACCTAGCGCACTTGGAAGAAATCTTCCACGTCTTGCGGACGCACAAAATAAAGCTAAACCCGACCAAATTCGCCTTCGACATATCAGCGGGAAAATTCATAGGATTCATGATCACACAAAGGGGAATCGAGGCTAATCCCGAGAATTGCGCAACTGTCCTCAACGGGAGGTTGGCAACCCTCAATAGATTCCTATCAAGGATGGCCGACTGATGCCTTCCCTTCTACAAAATCCCGAAGACAGCACCAGCGTTCCAATGGACCAAGCAGTGTGAAAAGTCTTTCCAGGACCGCAAAGTTTACTTGGCTAAACCTCCTGTGCTAGCAAAAGCCGTTAAAGGGGAGACCCTCGTACTATATCTAGCCACCACCGATCTTGCTGTAAGCTCGGCGCTGATAAGAGAAGGGGCCGAACAATTCCCAATTTACTACACAAGCCATGCCTTGCAGGGAGCCCAACTCAGGTACCAACTAGTGGAGAAGCTCGTGCTTGCTCTTGTCCAATCGGCCCGGAGGCTTCGGCCTTACTTCCAACAGCCCACGATCATGGTCCGAACCGACCAGCTCCTGCGGCAGATACTGCAAAAACCAGACTTAGAAGGGCGAATGACAAACTGGACCGTCGAACTCTTCGAATTTCACATTAAATATGAGCCCTGGCGGGCGATCAAAGCCCAAACATTGGCAGACTTCATCGCCGAAATGACTCCGTCAGAATGCCATCAAGGGGACGCCCCGGCTTCAAACCATGATGAGACCATCGAGCCACAGCCAGAAAAATCCCCATGGCTAGTCTACGTAGACGGCTCCTCGATCAAGAAATCTACGGGCGCCGACATCATAGCAGAGAGCCCCGACGGAATCAAGGTGGAACAAGCCCTGCGCTTCATGTTCCCCACCTCCAACAACCAAGCTGAATATGAAGCACTCATAGCCAGACTAGCGCTAGCTCACGACCTAGGCACCTCAAAGGTCAAGCTATTCAGCGACTCACAATTGGTGGTCAGACAAATCAATTAAGACTTTGAGGAGAAAGACGCTACTATGATCAAATACGTAGAGCGTGCCAAACAAGAAATCAGTAGGTTCGAATCCATCTTGATCACACGGATACCCCGAAACCAGAACACCCAAGTTGACGTCCTCTCCAAACTGGCCACCACACCGAGCCAATCGGGACTTAAAACGGTCTTGCGAACAACGCTTCGCACCCCCAGCATAAATCCAGACGTGCTGCCAATAGCAGTTGAGGGTTCCTGGATGGTTCTAATAAAAGCATACCTAGTGGAAGGTGCCCTGCCTACGGATAAGGAGCTAGCTCGAAAAATAAGAAGGCAAGCAGCTCGATACTTTGTCTGGGGAGAAGACCTATACAAAAACGTGTTTTCATCCCCACACCTCCGGTGCATCTCAACCGAAGAAGTTAGATATGTGCTACAAGAAATCAACGAAGGCGTATGCGGTACCCACCAGTCTATAGGAGCACTCTGCAAGCGGGCATTGCGATCCGAATTTTATTAGCCCACAGTGAGGGCAGACTCAAAGACTTTGGTCACCAACTGCGACCAGTGTCAGTGGCACGCCTCATTCATACGCCAACCACCCGGTGAATTAATGCCCATCAAATCTCCATGGCCATCCGATACTTCGGGTATAGACATACTCGGCACTCTCCCTCAAGGTACACTCCAAAGGAAGTTCCTCATAGTGGCGGTCGACTATTTCATGAAATGGATCGAGGCTGAACCTCTGGCCACCATTGGCTCCCAAAACGTCCAAAACTTCCTCTAGCAAAACATCATACCCTGGTTCGGCTTGCCTCACACATTGATTACTGACAATGGACGACAATTCATCAGCAAAAAAATCAAGGATTTTTGCAAGGAATGGTGCATCGACCACAGAACCACCTCAGTCGAATATCTAGCGACTAATGGCAAACAGAAAGAGCAAATTACATCATCCTCGAGGGACTATGAAAACGCTTGGCGAAGGCAAAAGAAAATTGGGTGGACGAGTTCCCCTTGGTCCTATGGTCCTACCGAACGACAATACACTCGGTAACAGGAGAAACTCCTTTTGCTTTAACATCTGCGCAGGAAGAGATAGTTCCCGCCGACGTTGGGGTCCCCTCAGATCGAGTGCTAAGTTACTCTGATTCAAACCCGGAAATTTTATTAATCAGCCTGGATACTGTCGAAGAACGCAGGGAAGTTGCGTCGCTAAAAAACGTCTCCTACAAGTAGCTACTCGCTCGAAAATACAATTGGGGCGTCCAACCTCAAAAATTAGAAAAAGGTGACTTGGTTATGCGAACAATGATAAATAATAGGCGCGACCGCCTGCACGACAAGCTCGCACCTAATTGGGAATGCCCATACAGGGTCATTGGAATTGCGTCTCATAACGCATACAAGTTAGCACACCTGACGGGAGAACACATCCCCAATACCTGGAACGCTAGCAGCCTCAAGAAATATTTCACTATGTCGTAGTCTAAAGACAAGTTCACAGTTTCGAAAGTACTACACTATGTCTTAGTCCAAAGACAAGTCCGAATACGTGGGTATGTCACGAAGTCCGAATCAAGAGGAATCCTCGCTTGAAGGAAGCGGTTGCTCATCCGACTGCGGGGGGTCCCTTCGAGGACTTGGAGCCACGTCATACTCCTCTATCCTTAATGGAGGATCTCCTCGAACGCGGGCACGAAACTCTTTCCCAATGTCCTCCCAGGAAGGGTGCATTCTCGCCCTGATCTCCAGAGGAATAGAAATGACCATCAAGTCCTCTAACTGCACCATGCCATTCTGCATCCCGTAGTTAGCAAAGCGCAAGAAATCCAGGCGACGAACCCTCAAAGAGTCGGCCTTACTTTTCGCCAGCTCGTCCTCAAACTCTTTCACCCGGGCGGTCAGTTGGCCATTCTCACCCATCAGGGCCTCAACTACTTCCTGCAAAAAACCTCACAAAATAAGCCACCTTACCAAAAATATATACTGAAGCCAGAGAAAAGTGGCCTACCCCCTCTATCTCCCGCTGATAAGCAAAGCTCGCCAGACGGCTTAGTAAAAGCATCGTCCCTTTGGTCATACGCTCTAAAGCAATCCAGCAGATAATGCTGACGAGCTAATATGACCCGCTCCGCTTCAAAGGGAATCAACTTCCCTCTAAAGGAGACACCCTTGCCCAGGAATCAAATGGGCATCTCCTCGGGGGTACGAGAGTATAGGGAACCCTTCTACGGCCATGACGATTTAAGCTGGCCTCACCCATCTGATTCATGACGTTAGCATTGACACCCTCGGTGCCCTCATCCGCATCAGCACCCTCGTCCACATCCGAAGGCGGAATGACAGCATTCGTAGGCGTCAACCATCTGCACTTTCGACTCCAAGAACTCAGCGGGGGATTTAGCCTCCCTTGAATGCCACCTAGGGTTAATCCTGAAAATAGAAAAATAATCAATACTTAGTGAGCCCAAAAAAGCACAAAAGACGTGACTTACTATCAAAATTCAGAGACTTGCCCAAAGTGGCACCTATGACCACAGTCCCCCTTAAAAATTTCAAAGCTGTCTCTTCATACTCCTCTCGATCCTACCGAATCCGGAGAGTAGGATTAGACCACTTGAGGGGGAAGCGTGGGTGCCAATCTCTATGTCGAACCCAAGGAAGGCAAACACCCTTCTTGGGCACCACCTTGAAGAAGTATGACCGCCAAGCATGATTATTGCCCGGCAGGTCTGAGATAGTAAACTCCTTGGCAAGAGATTGAAAACACACCCATCCGTGTGCCTCACGGACGGCGTAGAGAGCAAGAAACACATTGGGTAGAGCCTCTAGTTTGTTCGCCCGGCAAACCCTGTTGAAAACACTAAGTATAGACCACGTGTTTTGAGTTAACTGAGTGGGGAAAACATTCAGCAAGTTAAGCATGGCTTCCACGAAGCCGAAAAAAGGGGGAACAAAGGCGGCATTGTAGGGGACGCAGAGGAGGAGAACAAAACTAACGCCGTCACTCCAAAGAATAGTCTCTCCCTCCCCTATCGGCCTTATTTTGTAATCCTTGGGGAAAGAATGAGCAAAGCGTTCCCTCCATATTTTCTCGATGCCAAGATCCGGCACCACTCGCGATTCTACCCTGACATCCACAACCGAAATATTGGCCGTGGACCCAAGTTCAGGTTCAGTAGTTACCATCCCACAAAAATCGCCGGAGGAGGCAACACCGGGTCTTCACCCTCCTTGGATAATACCCCCCGAAGGTCCACTGAATCTCGTTGCAAAACGAGACTATCCACTTTCTCCCTTACCCCCTCCATGGCAACCAGTAGCAAAGACTGCTCGAATTTAGGGTCCACGGAGGCGGTAACGCTTGAAGAAGCCATTGCGAGAAACTAAAACCAGAGGAAAAAATTGCTCGAATGAGGATTAGAAGGAAGAAGGCTGCAGACTAAAGAGAATAATGCTTTCTGTTCTCAGTAAAAAGGGGCCTAAGAGACACTTTGGAGCTCAACCAAAAGGCGTGAAAACGGAAAGACTCTAAAACTAAAGAGAATGACCAAAAGGCCCCTGACCTTTGAGTTTCCTTCGCACACCCCAGAGGGCACTTCCGGAAAATCCCTCTACGCAATGATGAAACCTCTTCAAAAAGACGCGTACTTTCTACAGAGACGACTCAAAAAACTTGCTGAGGAAGTCAAGCAGTTAGCCACCCAGATCAAGACGTGTGGCATCTTCGACACCTCTACTCTCTGAGTAAATCTAGAGATACACAAAGCCTCACTAATTGAACGACCAACCAAGATGGCCAGACCCACTTGCGGATGGGCTCGTTTTGACAAAAGGCAATAAGCAACAAGCGAAAATTTTCCTAAGTAGCTTGCTGAAAGGGAACTTAAGTCCACGGGCGCCCGACACCTGTAGACTTTGGGGACTTATGTAACTACGAAATATTTTGCCTAGGGACACGTGGCATTGGGCTTCCAGAAGCTCCACGGTTGCGTGCACTAGTTACACGTGGCACCACTCATCTATCCCCTTCGTGGCCGATACCCACGTCTCTCCTCCTGGGCTCCCATCCGAGGGACGTGGGAAGCCTCCAAGCATTGTGGGACAACCCACGTCCAGCAAGAATGTGGGTCGATCACGTTATCCTCCATACTTGGTATAAAAGGCCCTCACCCGGGGGACTCAGGGACATCAGAACAAGAGGCAAGTAACACAGACTCTGGTTATACAGAAACTAGACTTATCTTCCCTTATACAATACATCTCCTAGTCAACTCAAGAGCTTAGCCCACGGCACCTCCAAGCTCTGACCATCAATGGGCATATCTCCACCCTGAAGATTCCCACCAACAGAGCTCCAGACAACTCTAAGAGACTCTTGCTCTCTCATAGTCTAAGGCAACCTCCTACGAGTGGCTCACCCGACCGGAGTACCTTATGCACGTCTTAGCCGCACACAACCCCATACAGGTAATCACCGCACCTAACGGCTCCTATAGACGTCATCATGACTAACTACGTGGACTTTGATCCCTTCACAAGGGTACGTAGACACCTAGGTTCCTACCTAAGGACAAGTCCCCCAAGGTTATGACCTCTTGCGGTCCTTATTTGCAAATCAGAATTGTCTGAACCAAAAAAGACAGTTACATATATATATATATATATATATATATATATATATATATATGTATATATTATTAACTTTAAAAAAAAAGAAGAAGAAAGAAACAGAAGGGCGTAGAAGGGTAAAAGGCTTTTGGAATATATATATATATACACACACACACACACACTAGTAGAGAGGAGGAAAAAGTGATTTCTTTTTATTAAAGAAAGAAAAAGAAAATTAAAAGCGAATACTTACTTGGTTGAGATACATAACCAACCTATGGACCAATCCAATGATTCCCCAACAACGGCGCCAATTTGATCGCTCATTTTTCACGAATTCAAATTTCTTCGAACTCAGGTTTCAACCGGTCGCCACGATTGTGATCAAATAAAAACCTCAAGTAGCACAGGGTGGAACTCAAGGGTCGAATCTCTCGCAGAATCTTCGTATGAACCTACAATTGGTTAGTGTAACTGTCTTTTTGGTTCGGACAATTCATGATGTCAAATAAGGACCGCAAGGGGTCGTAGCCTTGGGGGACTTTTCCTTAGGTGAAGACCTAGGTGCCTACGTACCCTTGTGTAGGGATCAAAGTCCTAGTAGTTCGATGAGGGGACGTCCATGGTTGCCATTAGGCTGGAGTGTACCTGTAATGGCCGTGTGCGGCTAGGACGTGAATTTGTTCTCCGAGCAGGCGATCCACCTGTTGGAGGTACCTTGTAGGTATAGATAGAGAGCAAGGGTCTCTGTGTGCTGTTAAGAGCAAGAGGATGTGTGTCTCTTGTCAATGGAGTGAATATGGGCTGATGTATGTTAGACTTCAGGTAACGATGATCTTGTGGTCTGCTTTTAGTATTGTGAGCACTGCCTTGATCGCTTCTAGGTTGCGTAGGTTCTCTCCTTTTGTCTTCCGAGTGAGGGATATTTATACTTGGAGTAGGGGAGAATGTGATCGACCCATGTTCTTGAGCCTTGAGCTCAACCCACGATCTAGAGAGTTTACCTACGTCTCCAATGCGGGTGATTGTGGGGAGAGGCCACGTCTGGGTCCATCGAGCAGTGCCACATGTCACTGATCCGAGGTCCGGTAAACATTCTAGAAGGCCACTGCCACGTGTCTGAAGGAGGGCATAATATAGAATTACATAAATCCCCCAAGTCTAAGGGTGCTGGGCGCCCGTGGACTTAAGTTGTCTTTTGCATAATATTGTTAGCGGGGTCATCCGTCATGAATTGTTCGTAGAGCCAGATTGACCGCTAGTCATAGGATATGGGGCGGTTGAGTGTGCACTTGCGTTGCTCTGGAGTTTTTAAGGAGTGGGTAGCCAAGGATGCCACATGTCCGAATCTGGACGGTCATTCGCTTGACTTCCTTAGCAAGTTTCTCAAGCCGTCTCTGCATAAACGTTCGCGTCATTTCAAGGAGATGTAATTATTGCAGGGAAGATGAATTTCCAGAGATGCCCTTGGAAGGCTTCGAGGGGATTTGAAAGGTCAGGGGCTTTCTCGACTTTTTCCCTCTGCTCTTCTAAACCTTTTCCTCTTCGCGCCTTTTGGCTTAACTTCAATGTGCCTTTTATTCAGAGTGCCATCCCCATTTTTCCAATTTTTGTAATTTTCTCATCCAACCTTCCCCTTTAGTGTAACCGAAAATTAAATTAAGGTGATTTTTTTTCAAAAAAAAAATTATCCTAGGTAGTGAGCCTAGTATGTATCATTTAGAAAAAATTTTCGAAATTTAACTAAGATGCTTTTCTTAAATGACTGGACTTAGGAAATTTAGAATTAGAAAAATTCTTGATTTAGTAAGATTTTTAGGGCGTTAACCTAATTTGAAATTTCCTTTTACCATGTAGGATATTCTTGTTTGCTTGAGAAAATTAACACATGCCTGAGAGAGTTAGAAGGATCATTGAAAGACCAATATGAGTGACCTAACCTTGTTGGAAGGATTAAGCCCAAACACTGATCTACATGTTCACATCAATTGAGTGTTTTAACTGGTTAACTTGTTTTCTTCTAGAACTTGTAGTGGGTTATAATTGAGGTTGACCAGTACACAATAACTTGGGAGGGTTGAGGCATTCGTTCTGTAACCCTATGTCCAAACACAAACCCAAACAAATTTATCCCTAGTCACCCACTTTGAGCCTAAACAGGCAAGTCCATGGGTAAGGAAAATTCCAAGGTATTGCCAATCATTTAAATTCTAACCTCCCTTCATGTTTTGATTAGTAGAGAATCTAATAAGTCCAAAAAGGACTTATGAAAAAAAGGAAAAAAAAGTGAGAGGCTTTATGCAAAGAAAAAGAAAAGTAAAGAAAAAAATCAAGAAAAGCATAAAAGCCAAAGATTCTCAGGATAGTGTAAAAGGTTGAAGGTTGGAATCATGTATCTTAGGGCAATACAATGGAGAATTCCAAATTACCCATGAACTTGCAATTTTCTTTCTTTAGATTGGGACAAAAATATTTGGCCTCCATCAGCAACGTTACAAGCCCAAAAAGACCTCTTGATTAGGAACTTGTGTGCAACAATAGTGGAGATAGAGACCCTCTTCAAGCCTACGGTAAGGAACATGTAAGTATGTTATGAGTGAAGTCTTACCCCAAATTATGGTGAGGCTATAAGTGAATAGATGAATTGGTCCTAAATGATCCTGAAGAAATTCTCTGGCATGATTAATTGGCCGAAGTGATCCTAGGATCAAAATGTACTTGAGTACTTGCAGGGTAAATCTTTATTTCTAATTGGGAGCACTAACCCTTTAAGTTTAGCTTCATCTTGAATGCTCTTAGTTTAAATCTTATTTGTCTAAGAGTACAAAGGTTTAAGTGTAGGGGATTTGATCGCACCCAAAATAATCAACCTAACTTTAGGGTGTAAAATAGAAGTTAAATAATATAAATATCCATGAAAATACACCAATTAGGTTGAATATCTCAACACAAGGAATAGATTGGAAATATAATAAAATGCCTAATAAAAGACACTAAATTCTTGATTATCCGCAAAACATGTTGAATATTGGATAGGTGTGTTTGATATTTGTTGAGTGTTGCAGGCTTAACAAAGATCAACGGGAAGAAGACATTCCAAGTGTGAGACCGAAACCAGAGCTAGAACTAGTAGCAAGGCCAAGAAAGGGATCAAGACAATCAAGGACGGAGCCATTCGCTGCAGCCAACCAGAACTAGCTCGACACAGCGAGTGAAGGCCTACTTGTCGTGGTGAGCATAAAACCACTCGCCGAAGCAAATGCACATTGATGACGTGGCAATGATGCAGGCAACAACTTAATGAGCGATTTTAAGATAGAGTCCATTCATTCGAAGAAGCGGAGAAGCGTTCAAACACATTCAAAATCAAAAGTTAAACCTAGAATCACTTATCCGCTATCTCCATCCTAAACCTATTCAAATTGGGACTCCCAGAGCATTATAAATACAAGCTTCATCAAGTTGACAAGGAACAGAAGAATTACACCATCAATACTTAGAAGAGAGAGCTTGTGAGATCATGAGCAGCTAAGTTCTTTTTAGGTTCCAAGAAGAACTAGTGTAGGCATGAGGCGATGGTTTCGCATTAGGGTTTAGATAATTTTGTCTATGTATTCGTTCTTTTCGATTCTTATAATTATGTTTGCTTCAATTCATGTATTCAATATCTTGCAATATTCACCGTGTTAGAGCATGTACAAAGTTGCTTGGTTCTTCATTACGAATTAGTAGGTATTGTTTATATGGAAAAGTACTAGGAGTTCCAAGTTCTTGGAATTTAAGATAATTACATCTATTGAGTTCTTGATTTATTTGCATATCTTAATTACGATATTATTCGTTTAATTATCCGTTCCTGGTTAGGATATAGTTTTGCCAAAAATATCATAAAATCTTGTGATGCATGTTATCGATGTACCTATTCAGGAATAACATAATTACATAGATAGGCTTTCGTAATGCATGATTATCTTGAATTGGATAAATCATAGAATGAATTAGTTAAACCTGAAGATCTTTTGATTGGCTATGATCGTTGAACTCATCTCTTCTTGGGAATTGTTTGGTATAAATCTTTGACCCTTTTTGCTATAATCATTTGCCCTTTTCATTCTACAACTACCTGTTTTGTTTGGGATTACTATCCAATTCCAGGATCAATCCGAAGATTTCGCGAGAGATTCGACTCTTGGGTTACACCCTGTGCTACCCTAAGGTTTTTATTTTATCACAATCGTGATGACCGGTCAAGACCTTGACTCAAAGAAATTCGAATGAGTTTTTGACACCAATCAGGGATATGTTATAACCTAGGTTTGGGAAAACCCTGAACCAAACCTAGGTTTAAATTTCCCAAACCCATTCCTTCCTCCCAACACCCCAACCAAACAAGCCTAAATAATGGAAATAAGTAGTTGAAAGGAGCTTTTGGAAATAGTGAATCAAATTTAGTGAACAATGTCAATCCCCATCCAATTAGTTGGAAATTTTCTTGGGCATCAAGTAGATTATGGAAATATAATGAGTGTTGTACCTCTCTGCATTTCTTCTGGTTAAACCACCTACCCTCTGGTCGCACCCAAAATCATCACTGATTTTTGTGCTCATATGGCATATATTATATTTTTTTTAATCATGCATTATACATATAGTTGTCCCTTATTTATGATGAAGGGTGTTGACGTTATTTCTTGCTAAAAATGTGCTTTTAATGTTTTTTTTATTACAAGTCCTTTGAGGAATACTTTTTGGTGGACATTGATGCAAAGTTCTATGTTGTCTAGGTGTTCCTCAAGGACCAAAAGGCAAGGAATAAAGGAAGGAGGGACTAAAAGATAATTCTGGGTGTTGAAGTTATTTCTTGCCATTTTCCTTGTCACGGCAAATGTACGCACTCGTCGGGCGATGAATAAAGCAAAACATTCAAAATTTCAAAGAAAATAATAAAATGCATGGAATGCTACTACTATTTTCTCACTCCTACTCTTAAGTAGAAATTTTTTGTATGTTTTTATTTTATTTTTTTAAAAGTAAATTTCGGAAGACATAAAATTAAAAATTAATCAAAAAGAATTTAACAATAAAATAGCGATTGCCCGACCAGAGAGGTTTCCTCTCCCACACTTATCCTGAAAAGAGTACCAAAATTTAGGATGATGTGAGGAAAGACTTTAGATTCTCCTTAAAAATTCAGAGCGTCAGTAGATATCTGCGCTCTAAGGAACTTTCAGTATTCCCTTTTTCCATACCAATTCATAGGTTCTTGAAAATTTGGAACATGAGAAGAGACCTGTATTTTAGGGAACTTTTAGTATTCCCTTCTATCTTACCAATGCACGGGTTCTCCTTGAATATTAGGGACAATAGGAGAAACCTACTTTTTAGGGAACATTTAGTATTCCCTTCCCTCTGTTTAGCTTGCCCTTCAGTCTTCCCTATTGGTAAGTCTACTCCACCTTAGTTTGAGGTGGTTGCAAATGTAGGACTTTTATCCTTTATACTTGTATCACAGAAATTATTTAGTTTAAAAGTTAAAAGAAGGAATATCAATATTTAAAGAAGGGGCAAGGGTTGTTTCTTTTTTGAGCTTAGGTTGTCATGGCTTCTCTTCGTGCGAAGGAAGTGATGGCATAGATGGAAATTGATCCTCCTTTCCCTCCAGGCTTGCTTCTATGGTAGCCTCATTGCATAGTGCCATTTTAGCTTCCTTGGCCTCTTCCTCTCCTTGGAGTTTAAATCAAAAGGTTTTCTTTTTACGCGCGGGAGGATGTGAAATAACTGGAAACTTAACACCCTCATCTTTTATATTCATCATGGAAGTTTTAACACCTGTAGGATAGGCGAGTTGCATAACTCGTGAGTTGAGACACTCATACTTTTCCCTAATTTTCTAATCCTTATGCTTAGAGTAGAGAAGTGTGACTATATGTCTCCCACTAGAGCATTTATTCGCCTATCCGTTTCAGCTTATTTCTCATTAAATTTAGCGAATATATCCGCAAATCCTTTGACAACCAATTGCTTAAGGTCATAGCCTAATGGTGGTGGTTGTTGGTAGGGATCATCATGTCAGGAGGGTTTGGTACCCCAATTTATTTTGGAGTTTCCCAAGGAAAATTGGGGTCCCCTGGTGATTGCCTTCCCTCCATTTATAGTTCAGTTGATGATCCCATTCCTCCAATAGTTTGCAACGACTACCCATTTAATGTCCGGATCCTTGTTGGTGTATGGTTGGAGCTCCATGAAAAGAACATCTAGACAACCAAGTTTTTTTTTAAATAAAAAAGAAGAAGACAATCTGTTTTGCGCTGCTTGCTGTGGCGAGTAACTTAGAAAGTCCTAGTTGCTTGTTGCAGCGAGGTTGGTGGCGAGTGGCTCAGAAAGTAGGTACCACTCGCTATGGTGAGTAACAGTCAAGCTCTACGCCACTCGCTGAGGCAAAGGATGGTGGCGAGGGATCTAGAAAATCCAGTTTGCTTGCTGCAGCGAGCAGTGGCAGAGAGCTACCCAAATGTTCTATCCTTCATAGAGAGAGAAAGAGAGAGAGAGAGAGAGGAAAAAAGAAAATAAAAGAATTTTTTTAAAAAAAAAGAAAAAAGAAAAATACTTAGCTTAATTAAGGGTTACAGGCAATAAATTGTAGAACTGAAGATGACTCCCCGGCAAATGCACCAATTTGATCACGTCTCCGAATGGTTGTCATAATCGAGATCAAATAATTACCTTACCTACGCAGTATAGGGCGCAACCAAAGGTCGAATCACTCGCAGAGCCTCTAGTCAAAGCTCTACAATTGATCGTTAGTGACTCAAGTTAAGCTAAATACTAAGGGCCCGTTTGGATAGGCTTTTTTCAAGAAAGAGTACTTTTATTTTAAATATAAGTACTTACCATAAATCACTAATGATAGAAAGGAGTTACAATATGATAGATAAAATCACTAAAATCCAACAGGTTCCTTAAAGGATGACTTTGAACAATCCTAGCCATCTAATGATTTTTGGGAGTTCTTTTAGCTTTGTTAGTTAAATTACTAATATTTCATAGGCAACCGCTTCAACCTAGGTTCAAGTCGGAAAAACTAATCCCCGGCCGGGCAACAATTAATTTAATCTTAATTTTACCGCATGAAGATATTTAAATTATTCTTTTTATGTACAGGATCCAACTCAACACCGACCGGTTATCTTTGGAGGATCCTAGTGTAGGTTAAGTGTCCATCCCAAAACTTAAAACTTAAGCCTAATGGATTATTATAAGGCACATAGATAAAAATAATAACATATAATTATATTCGGATTCTAGCACGACCATGAAATCCAGAATCCCTAAGTACATGTTCCTAAAGGCTAAGCCCAACCGGGTCTCACAATATAAATCTAGTAAAATATAAATATACCAAACTTGAACAAGAAAATCAATAAATACTCCCTAAATTAAGCTCATAAGCTCATGCCTAAATCAATCCTCCTTGGAAACCAAGGGGATTTAGCCACTCATGAATCACATAATATCCTTAAGTCAGGGTTTGACTGTGAAGCCTAAGATACCTTTAGAAACTTTTGGAGCTTCTATTTATAGTGTGATTACAGGAATCCTATTGACACTAAAACTAATCTAGATTACAATCAGAATTGTAATTTAAATTAATTCTAATTCTAAAATACAATTTAAATCTTGGATATTATAGGATATTCACTTGAATTCCTGCCTGCTTAGTAAGCAGGGTCGATCCCACAGGGATTAGATAATTCCAAATTCTTTTTAAATAACCAAAACTCAAATGGAAAAGAAATAAAAGAAAATTAATGGGGGTGTTTGTGATGAAAACTGAATAAAAAAAATAAAATAAATAAAATAGAGAAAACGTTAACAAAGAAGGAATAAATTAGTAAAATAAATTCTAGTCAGGGGTCTCCAATTCTAGAATTAATGTTGGTTGTTCATCGACCTAATTTGAGAAAAAAATCATGATATGTTTGGCTTAATAATTAAAATTAAATTCCAACTGTAACTACGAAATATTCCGCCTTGGGACACGTGGCACTGACGTTCTAGAAGCACGGCCTCGGCACCCGCTAGAGACACGTGGCACCACCCATATATCAGTTACGTGGCCCCTGCCCACGTCATCTCACGGGCATCCCCTCAACCAGACGTGGGAACTCCACAAGCTTCCTCGTCCCACGAAGTCGTGGGTCGAGCACGATCTCCCCACACTCGAGTATAAATAGATCTTCACTCGAGACGAATCAATCGGGACAGAGGAATCAAACTCAACAGAACAAGACGCAACCTGAAGGATTACTACACCTTCTCTGATACGAGCACAAAAGGCAATGGTAGAGCTAGAATAATCATGGAGTCACTAAAGGAGCTTATAGGAGTGACTTGGACAAACCAAATAGCAATTGGGCCATCAATTGTTGTTGGCAACATCATTTACACCAAGTGGGCTGAAAATGGAGCTTTGCAACATGTATTGGGATTGGAAACATTAATTTGGAGAGCTTGGACTAAGTACTATACATGTCAAGACTTATTTAAGCCTAAATCATTGTATTTTTCGCTTAAAATGCTTATTTTAATTTGGGTTAATTATTTGTGCGAAAATAATTATATTTAGGTTTTATTACTTAAAGGCCATTAGTGATTTAAGACAATTATTTCATATTTAATTTTTTAATTAGTTTGGACTTAATGTTTAAGGTCCAATAGGGTTTACTTTATTTTTGGCTTAAGTATGATTTGTTTGAAAGAGTGAAAGACCCATTAGTTTCTTTTAGGGTTGTATTTGTTAGGATTTTTTCTTGGAGTATAAATACTCTTTATTTTCTATTGTAAAGGACAATGTTGAATTAATTTTGATTGAATGTGTTTTCTTCATGAAAACTTCTATGTGTGTGTGCAAGTGAGGATGAATTTCTTTGCTTGTTGCATCAAGAGATTGAATCTACTTATCAAAGGTTAGTTTATCTTTGCGGCGTTTATTCATTCTCTTTCTTTTAGCTCTATTATCTGAGTTTCTAAGAACGGGTTTCTTAGGGGTTCAGTAGGGCGGGTGTTTATTCTAAGGTTTTGCTTGATTCAAAGCGTGTGTTGGCGTTTTAGTCTCGATCATAGGCTGGGGTTCCGCATCATTTGGCATCAAAGCTTGACATTAGATAAATTCCTATTTATCTTTAAATTTTAGTTAACTAGTAGTGTTTTTTTCCTTTAATTTTGTTTTGTTCTTCCAAAACAAAAACAAAAAAAAACAAAAAAGTATTGATCTTGTTTTGTTTTTTTAATATTGTTCATTTGTTCTAGTGTTGAAAAAATAGAGAGAGAAGAAAGTGGTGCACAAAAAAACTCAAAAAAAAGGAAAAGAAAGTAGTGCACAAAAAAAAAAGTTGACCTACAAGTTTGATTGCTCTTTCTATTTTATCAAATATTTGATCTCTAAGTTTGGTTGTTTCCTATTTTATTAAAAAAAATTATTGTTCTTGCTTGATTGTCACCTTTCATTGTTTCCTTGATTTTGAAGCTTTGGTTTTGTTCTCTTGGGCATATAAAAGTATTTTTTTTATTTGGGTTTAAATTTTTTTAATCAACTTTGGGCTTACCCTTTCGGTTGGACCAATTCTTTTTTTCAATCTTGTCAATTTTTTTTTTTTTGCAATCTGAGTTTTCAATTTTTTTTCTTAGCCCAATTTGCCTAAGTAGCATTTGCATTATGTTACTTATCTTGAATTTCTCACATAACATACATCCTTACTCGTGTATTATTTCTGTTTCTTTTGTTGATCACTTTAATTTGCCTATAGAATTACATTGTTTTCCATTGTTGTTTAGGCTTATCCTTGTATTCTTATAAATTACTACTTGGGTGAATTTACCTTTAATTGAGTGGATTGGTTCTGAAGTCCAACTTGCAAAGGTAATCTTGAGTGGTAAAAGGCATATAAATGTGAGACTGTAAGAGGGTAAAAGTCATAATTGAGTGCAAACACGAGTGTCACATTTTGTTTGAGTGTAAACATGTGAGAGAGTGAATTGGTGAGGCTATTTTATTTGCTAAAATTTTCTTGTAGATTTCTAAATGAATAATAGCAAAGAAAGAGATGGACTTGAACAAGGAGCGACTGTTTATACCATGAATGCTATGATGGAGTCAAAGTTAAGTAAAGTGAATGATCAAATAAAAAGATTAGAGCAAAATTGTCTTGGAAATACTAGAAGCATTGCAAATGGAGTTGCTGATTTTAATAAATTGTTTGAGAAAATGTTTGAAGATGGTAATTTGAAAATGAGGGAAGAAAGACATGATATGAAGAGTAAAAGCTTGAATTCTACTAAAAAGAGAATTCCTACTTTTAGAGGAATCAATGATGGCGCTGAATATCTGAAGTGGGAGAAAGAGGTTGAAAAGATATTTTCGCGTCATAACTACTATGAAGAAAAGAAAGTTAGACTAGCTTATTTTGCATTTGTTGACTATGCAATTATTTAGTGGGATGGATTAGAGAAGTTAAGGAATCTATATGCTGAAGATCCTATTGCCACATGGGATGAGATGAAAAGGGTGATGAGAACAAGATTTGCTTCTTCTCACTTTGAGAAGTTATCTATTGTAGAGGATTATCCAAAGATGTTGGATTTTTACGAAAGTGAAAAAGAAGTTAAATCTCACTTTGAGGTTTCTGAGCATAATGAGTATGTTGAGAGTGTTGAATCTCTAATTGTTGGGGATTTGGGTAGTGAGAAAATTGAAACAAATGAGGGAAAAGAGGCTGATAAAGAAAAGAAAGAAATTAATGGCCCAATGGAGAGTAAAAATCAGAGTGAAGAGAGGGAATGCTTTGATGAAAAAGAAGATATCAAAAGAGAACACTTACAAATATTTCAAGAAAATTCACTGATTTGTGTTTACACTTACCCATATTTTTGTAGTAATGTTTCTTTGTTGCAGGTACATGAAGATGAGTTTGCAGAAGAAATAACCGAAGAGTTATCACCTTTAGTTCCTATGAACAAGATCATATTGATTTTGTGTTTGGAGAAAGATTTAATTTCAATGAGAGAAATGAACTTTGGCAAAAAAAGCAATTCAAAGCAGAGTTTGGTTTAAAGTGGGAACATAGTTTAGAATCTCCATTTATTTCTTTGACTAGAAACTTATGTTCTTCACCTATACCTTTTCTATCTAATTGTTTTAATTTTGATATTGATTGTCATGCTTTTAAGATGGATTTTGGAGTTATTTTGAATCAGGATGAAATTATAGACTTTCCTCATTGGCAACAAATAGAGCGATGGAAATGTGTTTTGTTTGCACCTAATGATTGGATTTGGGAGAAATTAAAAGCAAAAATTGTCCAAAATTCTGGAGCAACATAATTGATGCTAGGGTTGATGGTCCTTTTCAAGTACCAAAAAGACCTAAAAGTGATGCTTACAAGATTAGTCTTCAAGGAGAGTATATTAAGCTTCATATTCTCAAGGTTTCTAATTTTTCTTCTCAAATGGTTTCATATTCGAGGACGAATCTTTTCGAGGAAAGAGGGAATAATACGAGCACAAAAGGCAATGGTAGAGTTAGAATAATAATGGAGTCACTAAAGAAGCTTATAGGAGTGACTTGGACAAACCAAATAGCAATTGGGCCATCAATTGTTGTTGGCAACATCATTTACACCAAGTGGGCTAAAAATGGAGCTTTGCAACATGTATTGGGATTGGAAACATTAATTTGGAGAGCTTGGACTAAGTACTATACATGTGGAGACTTATTTAAGCCTAAATCATTATTTTTTGGCTTAAAATGCTTATTTTAATTTGGGTTAATTATTTGTGTGAAAATCATTATATTTAGGTTTTATTATTTAAAGGCCATTAGTGATTTAAGACAATTATTTCATATTTAATGTTTTAATTAGTTTGGACTTAATGTTTAAAGGTCCAATAGGGTTTACTTTATTTTGGGCTTAAGTATGAGTTGTTTGAAAGAGTGAAAGACCCATTAGTTTCTTTTAGGGTTTTATTTGTTTGGGTTTTCTCTTGGAGTATAAATACTCTTTATTTTCTATTGTAAAGGACAATGTTGAATGAATTTTGATTGAGTGTGTTTTCTTCATCAAAACTTCTATGTGTGTGTGCAAGTGAGGATGGATTTCTTTGCTTGTTGCATCAAGAGATTGAATCTACTTATCAAATGTTAGTTTATCTTTGTGGCGTTTATTCATTCTCTTTCTTTCAGCTCTATTATCTGCGTTTCTAAGAACGGGTTTCTTAAGGGTTCAGTAGGGCGGGTGTTTATTCTAAGGTTTTGCTTGATTCAAAGCGTGTGTTGGCGTTTTAGTCTCGATCATAGGCTGGGGTTCCGCATCATTCTCTATGATATTCACACACTCTCTCGGTGATCTGAGCACCCTCAGACACTTTACGCAATCTCTACACATCGCGAGCTCTGCCGCAGGCCCCCATTCCGGCCAATCTCCGGCAGGCTCACCTCCCTCTCGGAGTGCACCATTTACGGGGCTTCCAGCAGCCCCCAGAGACTCTAGCTCTCTCTCACTAAGGCAACCTCCTAAGAGTGGCTCGCCCGCCCGGAGTACCTTAGGCACATCTTAGCCGCACACGGCTTGATACATGTAATCACCTTGCCTAACAGCTCTTATAGACGTCAGCAAGACGAACTACGTGGACTTTGATCACTCCGAAGGGTACGTAGGCACCTAGGTGCATCACCTAAGGACAAGTCCCCCAAAGTTAAGACCCCTTGCGGTCCTAATTTCAAATTACAATTGTCTGAGCCAAAAACAACAGTTACACCAACTATTAAAGCCATTCCAAATATAGAGGTTAAGGAATGTCCGTTAGCCCACCCTAATCAATTAATTAACAAACCATGTAATGTACCTGGAAATAATTAATTCATCAACAACATTAAGACTTTGAATAGATATCCTACCAAAAAAAAGACTTTGAACAGATATACCAAACAAAGAATATAGAGAATTGAAACGCTCGAATTCAACATAGCCTGATTTATAGTTCCATAATGTAAAGTAATTATAATGTATAATTGATTTCACATTGTTTACTACATAGATTAATTCCCTAAACAATTACGGATTTCGGAAATCAATTAACAATCATCAATATAAAAACCAGTGGCCAAGTAGTTCATACATCAAAGAAAATATACATTTAGAAATAAGAAAATATCATGAAGGAAGATAGAAAAGAAATCATAATTCCTAGTCGCACAATCCATTAAGAGTTCTAGAATTGATCACCTAACTAGAAAGAAAAGAAATTAGTCACTCATGAGTATTGAGAAACTCTAAAAATTATCAAAAGTCTTCAAGCTTCCAAGTAAAAAACGTTCCTCCTCAATTCTCACGCTCCCCCTCCTTCTTCTCTACCGCAGACATCACGTCCGCAAAAACAAAACCTAACCTTCTTAATTCAAACCAGCATATATATATATATATATATATATATATATATATATATATATATATATATATATATATATATATATATATGCATTTTCTTCCTTTATGTGTCACAACCCTCCATCCAAAGCCAAATCTAGTTGTATTTAAAAGCCCAACCTCAATGGACACTTTTTCCCTTTTTATATTATGTGGCCCTTAAACTAAAGTTTGACTCCAATAAACAAAATAATAAGACCCAAAAATTAAACCAACTTAGTAAATTAAGCTAGAACAAGAATACTCAATAAAACATACTCATTCTTACACAAAACAAGTAAAAAAAGAACTTAAAAGAAAATGAAATGACTCCAGAAAATTCAACCTAACAAATTCCCCGACACTTACACCATGCTTGCCCTCAAGCATGAATTAAAAATAAGCATCCCCAAAACAGTTTCCAACCAGCAATTGCATTTTATTTGTTGAGCAAACAATACCTAAAGTCTCTACCTTTCAAGTATGAAATACAATCATGAAAAATAGCAAAAATACTCAAAAGAAGAGAGAGATATTTTCAAGCAAATTCAACATGTCAACCTATTAAGCTTCAACCATCCTAGAAATTTGAAAATTTTAGTAAGAATTGCACACAAAATTGAATCAATTCAAGTGAAGAATCCAAGTGAGAACCATTTGAAAACATGCTATCCTACCTTTTAAGACCCCATTTTCACTCTTTTTTTCTTTTCTTTCTTTTCTACTCTGCTCATGAGTATTATCAGCTAGAGAAGCAGAATTATTAAATTTTGACTTTGGGTATCATCTACCTACCCGTCTTATAGTCTATGTGAAGTCCAACCCCTAAGATGCCTTTGACAATGCTCATAGTTGTTACCAACCTTCTTTTATAATTTCAATTCAACCTTCTTTACATGCTTGCATTATTATGTATTAATACCAAGTCCCACATTGCTTAGTTTGTGTGAGGAGTGGGTGAGGAGCTTATATAAATAGGTGTGAGTTATATAGGTTTCAACACACATAAGAATATTAGCCTATAACCATTGGGTGTATTGGATTTTGGGTATTTTTATGTATTGAGGAGGGTTTGCAATTTTTCCATTCAAAAATTACAAGTAGTAAAGTTTGTCCCAGTGGGGTCGTGGTAGTAGGTCTCGAGGCACTGAACCACGTTAAAATTTTTGTGTGTTCTTCTTTCTCTTTTCCTTATATTTTTTGTGCGAGGCACAACAAGTGATATCAGAGCTTTGGTTCCGGCCTAGGGAGGAAAAAGGGAGAAAGAGCAAGAGGAAGGAGTCGTCATCATCCAGTCAGCGCCATGTCAGCAATTTGGGGAGAGGTTGGTTCTGGCTTATTTTCTCATTTTTTTTTCAAGTCAGATTTTCTTTTGAATTTGGGTTTTTGTGGTGTTGGTTGGTTGGTCGTGTGAGTGGAAGTATTTAGCCAAGAGTTAGGTTAAATATAATGAACACCCTGAAGTTTGAAGTTCCGTTGTTTGATGGGAGAATGGATTTTACACTGTGGCAATGCACGATTCAAGATTATTTGGTCCAACAGGGTCTTGACTTAGCTTTGCAGTTTGAGAAACCAAGTGAAATGAAAGAGTCAGATTGGAGTACAATTCAAAAAAGGCCGTTAGTACAATTCAGTTGGCACAAACCCCACAGATAAAAGTGATTGTGCTGAAGGAGACATCACCGAAGAAGTTGTGGGACACGTTGGAGAGCAAGTTTGCGTCGAAGACATTGACCAATCGATTGATGATGAAGATGGAAGAGGGAGGTAATGTGACTGATCACATTAAAAAATTTAATGAGATGGTATCTAGACTGTTGAATGCAGGGGAGACTATTAAGGATGAAGAGCAAGCGCTGCTTCTCTTGGCTTCACTACCAAAATCCTTCAAGCCTCTAGTCCAGTCAATGCTAGCAGGAAATAGCACATTGAATCTAGATGAAGTGATGAGTACCTTGAAGGAGAGTCAGAGGATGATGGGCGGTGAAGAGTCTTTCAGGGACAGTCATATACTAGCAGTGGATAGTGATAGGAAGAAGAAGGGTGATCAACTTGGAAAAAATTCTCGATCGAGAGACATGAGCATTATTGAGTGCCATTACTGTGGATAGTTGGGTCACATATAGATGAGATGTCCAGACTTCAGGGAGGACTTGCAGAGCATGAAGGAGAAAAGAGGCAGATCAAATGGAGCTTCTTTTGCTAATGTGGTTTCTTATGAAGATGAGTTCATCTGAGGATGTTAGAGAATTTTGCAGCAAGGAAGAATTGCTGTAGAAACTAAATAAAAAAAATAGGAGAGTTTAGTTTTTTTTTAGAGAGAAACAATGTAGGAGTTTGTATTAAGGGGGGATTTATTATGTATTAATACCAAGTCCCACATTGCTTAGTTTGTGTGAGGAGCGAGTGAGGAGCTTATATAAATTGGTGTGAATTATATAGGTTTCAACACACATAAGAATACTAGCCTATAACCATTGGGTGTATTGGGTTTTGGGTATTTTTATGTATTGAGGAGGGTTTGTAATTTTTCCGTTCAAAAATTACAAGTAGTAAAGTTTGTCCCAGTGGGGTCGTGATAGTAGGTCTTGAGGCACCGAACCACGTTAAAATTTTTGTGTGTTCTTCTTTCTATTTTCCTTATATTTTTTGTGCGGGGCTCAACAAGTGTTATCAGAGCTTTGGTTCCGGTCTAGGGAGGAAGAAGGGAGAAAGAGCAAGAGGAAGGAGTCGTCATCATCCAGTCAGCGCCACGTCAGCAATTTGGAGAGAGGTTGGTTCTGGCTTATTTTCTCTTTTTTCTCAAGTCAGATTTTCTTTTGAATTTGGGTTGTTTGTGGTGCTGGTTGGTTGGCCGTGTGAGTGGAAGTATTTAGCCAAGAGTTGGGTTAAATATAGTGTGCGTTTGGATTAGCTTATTTTTAAAATAAAGCACTTTAAATTTGAATTTAAGTACTTTGATTTAAAAAATAAGATGTTTGGATTGGGCTTTAAAAAAATAAGAGAAGCTAAAAAAAAAGTTAAAATATTACTTTTTTATGAAGCTTCATTTTGCAGCTTTAGAAAAAAGAGGTTGAGGTAGAGGAAAATAAAAACACGGAGAAGCACAAATTTTATTTTATTGGACAAAAATAACCTTACCAAATATATAAAATTACATACCCTACCCTTTCTCTTTTTAACCTGCATAGTCTTCTTCTACCTTCAGCAGTCAATACAAGACATGGGTCTCCCAAGTGACTCTGGTTTGAATCTTCCAGCTGCCCAATTGCTCCTTCGTGGGAAGGATGTATTAATCTCGAAAACATCCTCCTCCTCCTTCTTCTTCTTGTTCTCCCACAGAACCCAAATACCCAAAATCGAATTTTTATTGCAGAAAAAGAAGGAAGAAAAGATCCAGATTAATACCCATTTCCTAATAGAACACGAAGAAGACAAAATCGAAAGGCTCACTGGGGTAGATAAACAAGAAGTTGAACTTGAGAAATAGTTTGTGACTTGTGAGAATGAAGATTATTGTATTGGTCGACGCTTATTATCTTGTTTTGCCGCTATGAAAATGTAGAGATGTCATATGAGTGGCCATCAAAAGAGAATTATATCATGATCTACATCCAAACGTTATTTGTATTATAAAAAGTACTTTTAATTATGACATCCAAACGCAAATAGCTTATTTTTAAAATGAAAGCTCTACTATTAAAAGATGAAAAAAATAAGTACTTCTTTTCAAAGCCAATCCAAACACACCTATAATGAACACCCTGAAGTTTGAAGTTCCGTTGTTTGATGGGAGAACGGATTTTACACTGTGGCAATGCACGATTCAAGATTATTTGGTCCAGCAGGGTCTTGACTTAGCTTTGCAGTATGAGAAACCAAGTGAAATGAAAGAGTCAGATTGGAGTACAATTCAGAAAAAGGCTGTTAGTACAATTCGGTTGGCACTAACCCCACAGATAAAAGTGACTGTGCTGAAGGAGACATCACCGAAGAAGTTGTGGGACACATTGGAGAGCAAGTTTGCATCGAAGACATTGACCAATTGATTGTTGATGAAGATGGAAGAGGGAGGTAATGTGACTGATCACATTAAAAAATTTAATGAGATGGTATCTAGACTGTTGAATGCAGGGGAGACTATTAAGGATGAAGAGCAAGCGCTGCTTCTCTTGGCTTCACTACCAAAATCCTTCAAGCCTCTAGTCCAGTCAATGCTAGCAGGAAAGAGCACATTGAATCTAGATGAAGTGATGAGTACCTTGAAGGAGAGTCAGAGGATGATGGGTGGTGAAGAGTCTTTCTGGGACAGTCATATACTAGCAGTGGATAGTGACAGGAAGAAGAAGGGTGATCAACTTGGAAGAAATTCTCGATCAAGAGACATGAGCACTGTTGAGTGCCATTACTGTGGACAGTTGGGTCACATACAGATGAGATGTCCAGACTTCAGGGAGGACTTGCAGAGCATGAAGGAGAAAAGAGGCAGATCAAAGGGAGCTTCTTTTGCTAATGTGGTTTCTTATGAAGATGAGTTAATCTGAGGATGTTAGAGAATTCTGCAGCAAGGGAGAATTGCTGTAGAAACTAAATAAAAAAAAAATAGGAGAGTTTAGTTTTTTTTTTAGAGAGAAACAATGTAGGAGTTTGTATTAAGGGAGGATTTATTATGTATTAATACCAAGTCCCACATTGCTTACTTTGTGTGAGGAGTGGGTGAGGAGCTTATATAAATAGGTGTGAGTTATATAGGTTTCAACACACATAAGAATACTAGCCTATAACCATTGGGTGTATTGGGTTTTGGGTATTTTTATGTATTGAGGAGGGTTTGTAATTTTTTCCGTTCAAAAATTACAAGTAGTAAAGTTTGTCCCAGTGGGGTCGTGGTAGTAGGTCTTGAGGCACCGAACCACGTTAAAATTTTTGTGTGTTCTTCTTTCTCTTTTCCTTATATTTTTTGTGCGGGACCCAACATGCATAACATAAAAGAAAAATAAAAGAAGGTTTGTGTGATTATAATTTCAGTTACTTAATTAAAACAATTTTAAACGTGAAATTTACCAAAACAAACAAAAGACTAGGATAAAAGAAGGTTAAATTGAAATTATAGTCACACATTTCTTTCTCATATTTTAACTCTCTAATTCAATTGAACAAGTGTGTTATTTACATGCTCGCATATCATATATAAAAGACAAATACAGCCAATGAATATCACTTTTACTCAACAAAATCAACTGCAAATGCAAGAATAAATTATTTGGAAATTCATAAGTCAAATAATCACTCATGCTTTAAGGTCCAAACAAGAGTGTGTGTGCTATTTACATGCTAGCATAACATAAAAAGAAAAATATAGCCAATCACTTTTACTCAACAAAATCAATTGCAAATGCAAGACTAAATTAAATTATTTGGGAATTCATAAATCAAATCATCACTCATGCTTTAAGGTCCAAACAAGAGTACGTGTGCAAGATAATTGTTCAAAACTAAAGCAAAAAGTAAAAACAAAACTAGATTAATCTAAAGTAAACCTATAATCTACAAAAAAACAAAATTTTTCAGGAATGAGAGCAAATCACAGTAGCAAGAATCATAATATCAACCTCCCCCACACTTAAACCTAGCATTGTCCTCAATGCTAGCATTGTCTTTTGGAATTGTTGAAGCATTCCCTATTCTCAACTCATGTTCTATAAGAGGTATGTCCTTTAATTTGAGGCTTTCATGATCAAAAGATGAAGTAGGGTATTGTGCTCTTGCAAAAATAGATCAATGGAAAATATGAGAAACAAACAAACACACACACACACACACACACACACACACACACATATATATATATATATAATGAAATCAAAAGTGATGACTCTCAGATACAACAAGGTTCAATAAAAAAAATAGGAACAGAGTGGAAAGCAAAATGGAAGATGTGGAAGACTGAACAGTAGGTGAAATTTGTGTTGACGGTGGAGACAAGGGGGAACCGGCGGAAACTCATCGGTTAGAGGCAAATAGGTGATGCGAAGGGGTGGTTGAAGGCAGTGTCCAAATGTGGTGGCTAGGGTTTGAGGAAGATGGAAGATGAGAGAGATGGAGAGAGTGTGAAAAATGTAAATGATAAAAAATGAAAGGGGGTTAAGGTAAAGGGAAAACAAATTAAAACTTAAAAGAAAAAAGTAAATAAATCTGGTTTAAAAATGAGAGGGGGCGTTTGGTATTATTATGGTTTTCTGTTTTCTGTTTTATTTTGAAAAAAAAAACTGAAACCTTGTTTGGCTGAATGAGTTTTATTTTCAAATTTGGACTTAATATGAAAACATAAAACACCATATAGGAAACCACAAAATGTGGTTTCCACAAATTTCATTTCAGTTTTTTTTTTCAATCACCACCCACCACCATGACCACCCACCACACCACCACCAACCACGTCTACCACCACAAACCACATCTACCACCACCACCACCACTCACCACCACCACCCACCACATGCCGCCGCCACCACCCACCACCATGACCACCTACCACCACCACTCAACACCACCATCAATCACCACCCACAACCGCGACCACCCACGACCTGCCACCACCACCAACCACGTCTACCACTCACCACCACGACTTGCCACCACCACCAACCACGTCCACCACCACCACCACTTGCCACCACCACGACCACCCACCACCATCAACCACCACCACCAACCACCACCCACCACCATGATCACCACCATCAATCACCACCCACCACCATGACTACCCACCACCTGCCACTACCACCAACCACGTCCACCACCACCACCACTCACCACCACCAGCAACCACCACCCACCACCACAACCACCCATCACCACCACCACTCACCACCACCAGCAACCACCACCCACCACCACCATTAACCACCACCCACCACCACCACCACCAACCACCTGCCACCACCACCACCACCACCACCCACCACCACCATCAACCACCACCCACCACCTGCCACCACCACCAACCACTCGTCACCACCACTAACCACCACCCACCACCATCAACTGCCGACCAACCACCACCGCTACCAACACCCACCACCTACCATGAATGTGCATGAATCTTTTTACTCCCAAAACATCCACGTAAGTATATTTTGAACTTCCATAAATATTTATTTTCTGTTCTTTTATTAATATAGAAAACTGAAGATATATATAAAACAAGAAACAGAAAATAGAAAACAAAACACAAAAAAATAGAACACATATTTCAGTTTTCAAAAAATAGAAATATAAAAACTGGCAGTAATACCAAACACCCCCTAAGTTTTTTTTTAAGAAAAAAAAAACTTTTGGCTTCTAAAAGAAAGCCCATTAAAACAAATGCATTTTTTTTTTCATAACCTAAGTGCACATTAAAGCCCAAATCTGAAATAAACTGACATTTGCTTCATAAAGCCATGGAAGTATTAAGTTCATCTCAAGGAAGAAGATGATGGTGCTCTCTCATAAGGCATGGGCACGCCTTATTGTTCAGGAAAAAAAAACCAAGAAAAATCAAAATTAATTTGGAAAAAAATAACAAAAACAAATGACTCAGGTCCGACGGACCCGACTTCGCCGAAAACTTATCTCCTCCGTATCTTGGCCATTCGAACTCCCTTTTCCACAAATTATGTCGATTTCATCGATTTTTTGAGCTCTACACAATGGTGTAGGTTTTGAAGCATAAAAACATCATTTTATTGAACCCAATTTCAAACCCGAAAAGCATACAATGAGATCATCGTTATATGAAATCTACCTAAGCCCATATTCACTACATTGACAAGATACACACATCCTCTTGCTCTAAGCAGCATTCAGAGACCCTTGGTCTCTCTCTCTACCTACGAGGTACCTCCAAAAGGTGGCTCGCCCGCCTGGAGAAAAAATTCACGTCCTAGCCTCACACGGCCATTATAGGTAACATTACTGCCTAACGGCTACCATGGACGTCCCCTCTTTGAACTACGTGGACTTTGATCCCTACACAAGGGTACGTAGGCACCTAGGTCTTCACCTAAGGACAAGTCCCCCAAAGGTTACGACCTCTTGCGGTCCTTATTTGACATTATGAATTGTGTGAACCAAAAACAATAGTTACAATTACTATTATTATTTGAGTCATGGATTTGAGTGGGTTCAATCCATCAAGGGTGGACCCACATTCATAGTTAAACCAACAAAATAAATATATCCTACTATAATATGAACTGATAGAGCACAGTGTAATCATGGTCGATCCCATAGAGATTGGGTGATTCCAAATTCTTTTTAAATAACCAAAACTCAAATGGAAAAGAAATAAAGGAAAATAATTGGGGGTGTTTCTAATGGAAATTGAATAAACAAAAATAAAATAAATAATGCAATAAAAGTGAGCAAATGCAATAATTGTTACAATAATAAATTATTATTCTTATCAGGATCATAGGCAAATCATAGAACACTCATACAATATAATTTAAATATGCGTACCTCTTGATGTCATAGTGGAATAGAACGTGATCAATCGTTCACGTAGAAGCCGGCCTTCCTCTCCTTATCTCCTTATAGATGACAGCCCTAATGGGGAGGCTAGGTCAAAAGTTAGATTGGAGAGAGGACTCAGCCTTGTATTTGTAGAGGGTTAACAATTACCTACCCATCATAGATAGTTAACCCAAAGCCCTACACTTACCACATTACATTATTATTAGGCTCAAGGCCCGATCTACAAGGTGAGACCAAAACCCATTAATCACATTAATTTTTCAGGTATCATGGTCATAATTTAGGCTATACATCCAACCAGTATTTCTAATAAAACAAAATATCAATTAATTAAGCCCAAATAGAAAATTATAAAATAATTTTCTAACATTCTCCCACTTGGGCGTCATTAATTGGGTTTCAAGTTATTTCAAAACAGTTTTGAAAACGACTCTCTGGTTGAATAAACAAACGTGGCCACTAGCTTAGCCCAAATAAAATCACCTCAACATGATCAATATTCGAATAAGATGGTAGCTTAGAACTAAGGACAAGCATACACTGTAAAACCGTGCATTTCACCCTTAATTACATAAACTATTTCTCTTATCAATCAATCACAATAATGTAACTCTGTAGATGCACATTCATGCATATATAATGTGTGATTCCTTCTATGCATGTGTGCAAGAGTCATCATCATATTTCTCCAAGAAATATGACATCTTCCTAAGAAGATTTTCAAATTATTTATTTTAAAATAATTCACATCTCCATGAAGAGACACATGTTCCTTTAAGAAACACAACACATGTTCCTTTATGAAACACCAATTTTATAATTAACTCTTTCATGATGAGCCACTTTCTCCAAGAAAGCCATATATATTTTCAATCTTGAAATAAGAATGAATGAAATGAACAAATATAATAATTCTCAAGGCATTCATTTCATGAAAAAAAAAATCAAGTCCACAATGTTTATGCGTGATAACAAAATGTAGTGAAATAAACATCAAACAAAAAGTAAAATAGCTCCCACTAAACAATAACATCAAAAGAATTGAGAACACCCATGTCCTCTACATGTTTCTTAAATACAACAGGCGTAAGCCCTTTGGTTATTGGATCAGCAATCATGGACTCAATGTCAATCTGCTCAATCAAGATATCACCATCTCTTACCATATCTCTCACTGAAAGATATTTAATTGCTATATGTTTTGAACCAGAACTCACTTTGTTGTTTTTGGAGAACAACACAGTTGCTCTATTGTCACAGAAAATTTTTATTGGCTCAGATATAGAATCAACAATTTTTAGCCCAGTAATAAATTTCTTAAGCCACATAGCTTGAGTTGTTACGCCATAGCAAGCAACAAATTCAGCCTGCATAGTAGAAGATGCCGTTAATGTTTGTTTCACACTTTTCCAAGATACTGCCCCACCTGCCAATTTAAAAATATACCCTGAAGTTGACTTTCTATCATCAGGGCATCCAGCAAAATCTGAATCAGAATACCCAAGGATTTCCAAATCATCAACCTTTCTATAAATCAGCATATAGTCATTTGTTCTTTGCAAGTATCTCAAAACCTTTTTAACTGCAACCCAATGTCCCCTACCAGGATTTGACAGATATCTACCAAGTGCACTAACAACAAATGACAAGTCAGGTCTCGTGCAAACTTGAGCATACATTAGGCTTCCAACTGCACTAGGATATGGAATAATTTCCATCTCTTCTTTCTCAATGTCATTCCTGGGGCATTGAACTTGACTAAATAAGTCACCTTTAGTGACTGAGACATCTCCAGGCTTACAATTATACATATGAAACCTCTCTAAAACACGATCAACATATGCCTTTTGAGACAATCCTATGAAGTTTCTGGATCTGTCCCTACGAATTTCAATTCCCAAAACAAAGGATGCTTCCCCAAGATCCTTCATATCAAAATATCGAGATAGCAATGCTTTAGTTTCATGAAGTAATTTCACATCATTGTTGGCAAGCAAGATGTCATCTACATAGAGGACCAGGAATATGAACTTACTCCCACTGATTTTGAGATATATACATTGATCTACTTTATTCTCAACAAAACCCAAGGAAGTGACTACCTGATTAATCACAAGATTTAATTTAATTAATTGTTATTAATTTAAAAGAATCAATAATTCAAATAAATAATAAGTTCTAACCTGATCAAATTTTAAATACCATTTCCTTGAGGCTTGTTTTAGACCATAGATGGATTTCTTTAGTTTACACACCAAGTGTTCTTGATTTGTTGCAACAAAACCTTTCGGTTGTTGCATATAAACTTCTTCATAAAGTTCTCCATTCAAAAAAGTTGTCTTTACATCCATCTGATGGAGTTCTAGATCATAATGTGCCACCAAGGCCATAATGATTCTGAAGGAATCTTTACAAGAAACAGGAGAGAAGGTTTCCTTGTAATCAATCCCTTCCTTTTGAGTGAACCCCTTTGCCACAAGTCTGGCCTTAAATCATTCCACATTTTCGTGTGCATCCCTTTTAGTTTTAAACACTCATTTACATCCAATGGGTTTAAAACCTTCAGGAATTTCAACAAGCTCCCACACTTCATTGTCAAACATAGATTGAATTTCTTCATTCATGGCTTCAAGCCACTTATCTGATTGAAGACAAGTCACTGCTTGCTCATAGGTAGTAGGGTCAACAACATCGCCAATGTCATAGTCATGCTCCCCTAAATAAATCAAATAGTCATTTGAAATTGCAGGTCTCCACAACCTATCAGATCGTCTAACAGGGGGAGGAGGAGCAGCAGCAATAGGTTGCTCTTCTTCTACAAGAATTTATGTCTCATCACCTGTAGGGTTTTCTACAGAATTGTCATGAACTTGTTCATCTTGAATTATCTCATCCACTTGAGTTTCTGCTCTTTCTCTCCCAAGAGGTATGGGTATTATAACATTCCCCATCTCTCTTGTGATTTCCTGTTCATTCTCTAATGTTATTGATGCACCATGAGAGAAATCACTATCAACAATATCATCTTCTAAGAACTTTGCAGACATTGCCTCAACTATCTTGCTTCCATGGGTAGGATAGTAAAATCTATAGCCTTTAGACACACTGGGATAACCTATGAAATAACAACGAGTAGTTTTAGGACTTAATTTTGATGTTGTCGGGTCATAAAGTTTTACTTCTACTGGTGATGGTGACTTTGTCGCGAGGCCAACACCAATTAATAACCAGAAATAATGCATTATAGTGGTGCAATCCGGGTCGATTCTCTCAAGGAGCCTCCTATGGGGGACAACGACAAACAATGCAAACTAAGAACAAATTTTGGTTCGTTGTAGTATTTCATCAAACACCTTGTGTGCGGTAATTGTAAAGACAATAAATGTAATGATATTTTTGGGGTTTTTTGGATATAATGAAAGCAATATAAAATGGATAAAAGCAAGGAAGATAAAATGGTCTATTGGAGATTCAATCTGGGTAGTAACATCAATACAACATAATCGAGAGTTCATACAAAACCATTCAATTATAATTAACCAATTATAATTCTCGCTTCATGTGAACCATACAACCCAAGTTAATTAGCAACCTAATTAACCTAAACAAGCAATGGTTACCATTCGATTATCGCTTCATATGACAATTCAATTCAAGATAACTAACTAAAACTAGCCAATCAACCCAATTAACCAATGGTAATCAATGTCTAGATATGGGTTCCACTCAATGGTTAACCAACCATCTCATTGAGCATTCAAGTATCAATTATAATTAAACCTAATTACAATCATCCATAAATCAAAGTTACTAATCACATATCTAAACTAACAAAATCCAATCCACAAAGATATTACAACCATAATCCTTAGCTCAATGCAAATCCATGAAAATCTAGATAAAATCAACATGAAAATGTAAAGAGAAAGTGGAAAAGAAAGAAAGAACTCCCTATATGTGTCTCAATGCCCTAGCCTTCATGAAATCTCCTCTAGCCCAAGAAGCTTAGCCCTCCATGTTGGTGAAGGAAGCTCTACCAAGCTCCAGTCCTCCAATGGCAGCCATGGATGAAGGTGAAAACAAGAAAAGTGGGGAAGAAGAAGAATGGAGAGGGATGAGAGAAAAGAGATGGAAAATGTTGGGGGATGATGGAATTATGATGGAATAGGGTCTTTTTCAGCTTATAAGTCATTTTAAGGTTGATTGGACGAGTTGGGCCCAACCCGGAATGGCCCAAAACGGATTTTCTGTTGAAATTCGCGCATCAGATCTGGTGTACCCGCTGGCAGCGGGTAACACAGTAAATGTGCTTTTTTTCCTCTCTGCATGTTAAGCCGTGGGCACGGGTTATGACGCTGAAGTTGATATCCTTGCTAATCTTCTTTTGTATGGCCTAAAAAGCATCCAAAAGCAATTGTGAAAGTCCCAAAGATGATCAACCAAATGCACAAGAATTAAAAATATGGAATTATCACAATTTAAATATTAAAATCAAAGAATTAGCAAGATTGCAATTTAGTCCCTAATTACCCGAAAATAATGTCTACGCAAGCTATATGACTCAATAAGTTCTATAAAATCATGCCAAATAACATCAAATAGTAGGGTAAATATGGGTGTTATAAACTTCCCCACACTTAGAACTTTGCACTCCTGGGCAAAGCATTAGACAAAAGTCAGTCATGGAATGTACAGGGCACAATGGAATTCTAATCATAACCAGATACGAATGCAACCAATCAATTGATCTCATTCTCAATCAAACAACAATGGCATAAATAAGCATGTATAATAGTTAATAAGAATGCACAACTGATCAAAGAATATATTGACTTTCACTCCTCACCAATATTGGGTTATTTCACTCAATCTACTTGTGTCGAACTCAACCATAAGCTTGTAATGTTTCTAAAGTCTCTACTACGAATGCATTACTAGGAAAGATCAAGAGGCCTTTAGGCTTGTATTGTTGCATGAATGGCTAAAAATGGAAGTGGTGTATACGAGAAGAATAAACAAGAACCTAGCATTTAATAATGATAAATTTTCAACTGAACACACTCCTATTCACAAACTATCTAATTTTCCACTCTCAATCTACTAGGAAATGCCTTATTTGGGATCTTTATTTTCCATTTTTTTTCTATTTTTTTTTTCTTATTTTCTTTTGCTCATTTATGCTTTTTCACACATTTTCTTTTTCTATTATTCATTTTCTTTTTTCAAGATCCATGCATGACATTCTAATCAAGAGAGTGAAAAATTAAACACAATGATGTGAATAAGTGAGTGTCTGATTAGAATAAAATATATATGAAAATGCTTTGGTAATTGCTAACATGTAAGCTCAAAGTGGGGTGCAATAGATAAAAGTGTACGGTTTGTGTTTGGGCACGAGTAATGAAATGAGTACCTCTATCACTTCTAACTGAACAATGCATGTAAAGCTTCAACTCATAATCAGAACAAGTTCTAGAGAATACAATCACAAGAAAATATCACTCAATAATGGACAATAAACACAGTGTATAGGCTCAATAACTTCCAAAGTGGCATTGGCACTCACAATGATCAGTAGCACACCTTATCGACTTTAAACATAGTTAAATTGCTAATATTGAAAATTGAGAGTGAAAATCAATTAACAAGTTGCAATTCGATCAAGAGATGGATTTGAAAACCAGTAAAACCTAATACAAAACTTGAAAGTACTCTATCCAACAGCTAAGTCATGTGCCAAAATTGAAATGTGGGAGAATTTCTCTCAAAACTCTTTGAAATAAGTTAGAAAATTTTCAAGATTTCACAATTTTGAACTTGAGATGAACACATAATTGCAATAATCTATGCAAATATATACCTCTCCCCCACACTTGAAGTATGCATTGTCCTCAATGCTTAAAGCATACAATGTTCTTCAAGTGCAGAAAAAAAAAGAGACACTAACATCACAAACATATATACCAACATCAGCATATCACAAGTCCAATCAGAACAGTGAAATCATGACCAGAAATCCGAGCATTTAGATAGGGAAATCTAAAAACAAAAACTAATATAAACTACTAACAAAAGAGAAACAACAAAAATCCTACTTGTGTGGTTCCCCCCCCCCCCCACACTTATCTCACAGCATAATCAACTAATAAAACATATCAAAACTGTGAACAGAAGATAAGAGTTGGAAGGAAACAACCTGGCCCTTCAAGGGGGCTTAAAATTCTCTTTGAAGAATTTCAACTGGTGATAGTAGGCTGCGTGCATAGTTCCCTTCTTGTCATAGAATAACTCCACAGCCCTGTAATGATGAACTTTTGCAACGGTGAAAGGTCCAGCACACTTCATCTTTCTTGTTCCATCCTTTGCACCCCTACGTTCTACTATCTTCATCACCTTATCGCTAGCTTTAATAAACTTTTTCTTGGCCCAATTATCAGGTGGCTTCTTTAATTGCACGTCAAGCTTCCCAGGAATGGGATCAAGCTCATACTGATCTAGCTTAGTCACCGGAGCAACATGCTCACATCTCACACTCTTTCCTGCATCACAAGTAGAAACAAAATCAACTAAATGCTCATAAGCTTGAGAAGGATTAATAAAATGAGAGGATAGAGAAGGGTTAGAATTTGTCATCTCAGTGCTTGGCTCTGTCAACTCATCAGATAGCAAAATAGCTGGAGTGTGGTCATTTTTCTCTTCAACCTTACTCCTGGCTTCCAATCCAGTTCTTGTCACAGCCTGAACACCTAAAACATCACTACACGAGCCCTTCTCGGCCTCACAATCATAAATCAAAGAAGAAGAATTTAAAACGGGAGAATGTCAAATGAAAGCATGTAAATTATGCAATGGAGGACTAGGAGGACCAACTCCATGAACATATAATGGATTATCATATGAGGGAAGATCAAAATTATGCAATGGATTACTATACTGCGTATCCACTGCTTTTACACCAAAATTATTATCCTCGCATGGGTGTTTCATCATCTCATACATGCTAAAATTTTCTTTTTCATTACCCACCTCCATAGAAATAGTACCTTCTTTCATGCTAATTGTGGTATTAGTAGTCCTCAAGAAAGGCCTTCCCAAAATGAGGGTGGAGTCATGAGACGATGAACCATCCATATCCAACACATAAAAATCTGCAGGAATTAATAAACCCCAACTTGCACCAATAAGTCCTCTACTATCCCATCTGGTTTTCTAATAGTTTTATCAGCTAAACAAAGAATCACATGAGTAGGATGTAATGTCTTTAAACCTAAGGACTTATACACAGATTTTGACATTAATAGCTACGCCTAGGTCTAAAAGAGTTGCACCTATAGTGACTCTACCTATTATGCAAGGAATAGTAAACGACCCTGGATGAGGACATTTCACAGGAATTTGGGGTCTAAATAATGCAGATACATTGTAACTAATTTGAACCCTATCTTTTGGCCTAAATTCTCTTTTAGTTGTACACAAGTCCTTAAGGCAGTTTGCATACTTAGGCACTTTCTTAACTAAGTCAAGCAAGGGAATATTCACTTCAACTTTGCTAAACAAGTTTAGAATCTCCTTATCATTTTTATTTTCATGCTTTTTCTCACACAGAAGATAAGAGTTAGGAAAAGGCAGATCATGAAAATTTACCTCATTACCTTTTTTTTCGAGAATTCCTTGCTTGCTAGACTCTTCTTTGTCCTTGCTTATAGTGGGTTCGCTCCTTTTCTTCAATATTCCTCTTTCTTTTATCGCTTGCTCTTCTTGAAGTGGCTTCTTCATTGGATTGTCAGACCTTTCAGTGGTCTTGGCTTTCTTCATTAGCTCATTCTCCTTTGAGATTTCACTTTGCTTGGATGAAAGAGAAGGAGGGTCACATTCTATGGTCTCCTCTACCTCATCATCTTCTTCTTCTTCAGCAAATGTGACATGGTTACCACTCCTAAGGGTAATTGCATTAAGTGCTTTGGGATAGGTATTGTGGATTGAAGGTGTACTACCACTTGCCTTCTCTTGGAGATCCTGCACACTCTTTGTCAATTAGGAGACAAACTCACTCAAGCTATCATGGTTAGTCTTCATCTGATCCACCTTAGGGAATACAGTGGATAGGTGTGTCTCACATTGCTTCCCAAAGTCAACTATTCGATTTTCCATGGTAGTCATTTGATTCTTCATGAAGGCTTCAAGGCTTACCATTCCCTCTAAGAGTAGTTGCACATCATTTTTCTTAGGACAGGAATCTTGCTCATATGGTGTAATCATGGTGGGACTGTCATCTTGAGAGCTGGATGAGTGGACTTGCAAGCTCGAATTGGCTCCTTGAAACGCAAAATTACATTAACTATTATTTCCCCCACACTTAGAATTTGAGTAAGAGTAGGGTACCAAAGATTGAGATTGCCCAGGCCTTTTCTAAAATGAGGTTGAAACTTCTTGAAATCTACTTAGGCAATTGTTAGTCAAATGCATCGGAGAGCCACAGTATGAATAGCTTACATTGCCCATGGCAAGTTGTTGAGGTTGAGTTTGTTGAGTTGAAAGTCTCTCAACTGCTGCAAAAAGTTTTGCCAAATCTCTTACCACTACTTGTAACAATGGATTTTCCTGTATGGATTCCGCTTCCCTCAATGATACAGTGTCCCTACTTACTGCATGTTGTTGGCTTAAGGCTATTCGCTTCATTAAATCCCACGCCTCCTCGGGCATTAAGTCTTCCACAGAACCACTTGCAGCTGTAGCTAAAGTTTGAGCATCATGTGGCAAGAGCCCATTGTTGAAAGATTGCACCAAGTGCTCTAGCCAAATTTGATGGTTTGGACACTTCGAGATCAAGTCCTAATAACGGCTCCAAAATTCAAAGAAAGTCTCACCAATGTTTTGTTGTGCAGATGTAATTTCCAGTCTTGCGGCTGTGGCTCTAGTTGATGGAAAGTACTTCTCAAGGAAGGCCCTCTTCAGGGTCTCCCAAGACTGATATGTGTTCTCCATGCAGCTAGGTAACCTCATATACCACTCCCTTGCTTTCCTTTCTAAGGTCAAATGGAAAACCTTCAGCATAACATCATCAACCTGTGCTCCAACCGATTTCATTGTCATACAATGCATGTGCAAATCATTCAAATGCATGTATGAATTTTCATCTGCATAACCAAAGATAGGAAGTGAGCGAACTAGTGCACTTTTAATTTCAAAATCAACAGTAAATTTAGGAAATACACCACACAATTGCTCATAATTAAAATCATGTTGAGTCAATTCCCTAATTGTTTTCTTTTTATTGGTGTTATTCTCACCCAATTGCTCATTTCTATTTTCAATAATATTCCCACCAATATTTTCATTTACATTCAAATTCATTCCTCTTTGAAAACAAGTTAAAAACTATCTAAACTACCTAAGCTAACTAGGAATTATAAGGGGAAAACAACCTAAAAAGAAAGCACTAAAGAAACAACACGATAATATAAAACAGGCTTGCACGTTGGCAAGGTGCAGAGTCTTGCACCCTGGCAGCGTGCAAGACAGAAGCAAGAAAAAAAATTGATCTGATGCGAATTCAGCAGAAAACTCACAAAAATTCAATAGAAAAAGCTTCAAATGAAAGATATGTAAGGCACTAAAACACTAAAATGAAGGGTAACTAATCTATAATCACTAACTACAATCCAAATCAAGAAAGAAATCAAAGAAAAATTCCTAAGGAAACAATAAAAACTAGCAAAAAGATTAACACAATCAAGAGAAGAAAAATAGAGAAAAAGGCACCTAGAATACTTCAAGATGCAAAGAGTGGAACTAGACAAGCTTCAAATGAAAATAAACTACCTGAACACACTAAATACTAAAAACAAAGAAAAACAAAATATTCTCAGACAAAGATAAGAAATACCAAAACTAGACCCAATTCGCACTAGTTGGCAAAATTAACCGTAGAGCCAAAGAGGCTCCCTGGCAACGGCGCCAAATTGATGGTGGCTTTGTCGTGAGGCCAACACCAATTAATAACCGGAAATAATGCACTATAGTTGTGCAATCCGGGTCGATTCTCTCAAGGAGCCTCCTATGAGGGACAACGGCAAACAATACAAACTAAGAACAATTTTGGGTTCGTTGTGGCATTTCATCAAACACCTTGTGTGTGGTAATTGTAAAGACAATAAATGTAAAGATATTTTTGGGGTTTTTTGGATATAATGAAAGCAATATAAAATGGATAAAAGCGAGGAAGACAAAATAGTCTATTGGAGATTCAATCCCGGTAGTAACATCAATGCAACATAATCGAGAGTTCATATAAAACCATTCAATTATAATTAACCAATTATAATTCTTGCTTCGTGTGAACCATACAACCCAAGTTAATTAGCAACCTAATTAACCTAAACAAGCAATGGTTACCATTCGATTATCACTTCATATGACAATTCAATTCAAGCTAACTAACTAAAACTAGCTAATCAACCCAATTAAGCAATGGTAATCAATGTCTAGATATGGGTTCCACTCAATGGTTAACCAACCATCTCATTGAGCATTCAATAATCAATTATAATTAAACCTAATTACAATCATCCATAAATCAAAGTTACTAATCACATATCTAAACTAACAAAATCCAATCCACAAAGATATTATAACCATAATCCTTAGCTCAATACAAATCCATGAAAATCTAGATAAAATCAACATGAAAATGTAAAGAGAAAGTGGAAAAGAAAGAAAGAACTCCCTATATGTGTCTCAATGCCCTAGCCTTCATGAAATCTCCTCTAGCCCAAGAAGCTTAGCCCTCCATGTTGGTGAAGGAAGCTCTACCAAGCTCCAGTCCTCCAATGGCAGCCATGGATGAAGGTGAAAACAAGAAAAGTGGGGAAGAAGAAGAATGGAGAGGGGTGAGAGAAAATAGATGGAAAATGTTGGGGATGATGGAATTATGATGGAATAGGGTCTTTTTCAGCTTATAAGTCATTTTAGGGTTGATTGGACGAGTTGGGCCCGACCCGGAATGGCCCAAAATGGATTTTATGTTGAAATTCGTGCATCAAATCTGGTGTACCCGCTGGCAGCGGGTAACACAGTAAATGTGCTTTATTTCTTCTCTACATGTTAAGCTGTGGGCACGGGTTATGATGCTGAAGTTGATATCCTTGCTAATCTTCTTTTGTATGGCCTAAAAAGCATCCAAAAGCAATTGTGAAAGTCCCAAAGATGATCAACCAAATGCACAAGAATTAAAACTATGGAATTATCACAATTTAAATATTAAAACCAAAGAATTAGCAAGATTGCAATTTAGTCCCTAATTACCCAAAAATAATGTCTATGCAAGCTATATGGCTCAATAAATTCTATAAACTCATGCCAAATAACATCAAATAGTAGGGTAAATATGGGTGTTATCAGCTGGACACCCCCATACTTGAAGGTGATTTAAACTAGGTTTCCATCCCTTGAATAATTCAAAAGGAGTTTTAGGAATTGATTTTGAAGGCACCCTATTTAAGAGGTACATTGCTGTCAAAAGAGCTTCCCCCCAAAGAGATTGAGGTAAATTAGTTCTACTCATCATGGATCTCACCATATTCATCAAAGTGTGATTTCGGCTTTCTGCCACATCATTTTGTTCAGGGGTACCGGGCATGGTGAATTGTAAAACAACTCCACATTCTTGCAAAAATTTGGCAAAAGGTCCCATCAATTGCCCTTTTTCACCATGCATACCATAATATTCTCTACCACGATCAGATCTCACAATTTTAATTACTTTATCACATTGTTTTTCTACCTCAGCTTAAAAGACTTTAAATTTTTCCAGTGATTGGGACTTATCACTAATTAGGTAGACATAGCCAAAACATGAAAAATCATCAATAAATGTGATAAAATATTTATGCCCACATAGACTTGATTTTAAAGGCCCACAAATATCAGTGTGAATTATCTCTAGAAGTTCTTTACTACGTGTTGTTTACTTCTTTTTGGTTTTAGTCATTTTTCCTCTAATACAATCAATGCAATTTCCATCATTTGATAGGTCAAGGGAAGGCAGACATTCATCTTTAATCAATCTATTAATTCTTTCTTTTGAAATATGACCTAAACGTATATGCCCTAGGGAATAGGAATTTTCTTTCATTAGAGTTCTTTTAACTCCAAAACTTTGCACATGTAAGGTAGTGAATTGATTAGAATCCATGTTCAATTTATATAAACCATCACATTTAATTTCATTACCAACAACTCAAGAGTCATAAAACAATTCAAAAGATCATTTATTAAAATTTAATGAAAAATCACAATCATCAAATCTAGACAATGAAATTAAATTTCGTCTCATGGACGGTACAAAAAGAGTTTCTTTTAAATGCAAAACAAAACCAGAATCTAAAATCAATTCAACTAATCCTACGAATTCTACTTCAACTTGAAGACCATTCCCTACATAAAGTTTCACTTCATCCTTCCTTGGCTTTCGTTTGTTCTTGAACCCCTGCAAGGAATTAGTAACATGAGTAGATGCTCCAGAATCAATCCACCATGAATTCAAAGGAACATCTAACATACTGGATTCAGAACAAACTAAAGCCAGAGGATTACCTTCATTATTACCCTTCTTTAATGAATTATTGTAGAAAAAACAGTCTGCCTTCCTATGACCTTTCTTCTTGCAATGCCAACACGTCACTGTCTTCTTAATTGTGAGATTTGGTGCATTGTGAATTTGAACGGGTTTTTTTTCTCAATTTTCCTTTCAAAATTGCCATTACCCTTATTTTTGTCATTTTTATAACCATTTTTCTTTTGGTGTGACTGACTGACTAACTAAATTCACACTTCCCTCAATACTGAGTTTCATGCGCTCTTCTTCTTGAGCACAAATGGATATCATGGTGTTCACATCCCAAACTTCTTTTTGAGCAACATATGAGGTTTTAAGGAAGTTAAATTTCGAAGGTAGAGAATTAAGGGCATGGTTTATAAGAAAACTATCAGTAACAGGGCTATTGAGGTCACCAAGCCTACTAACAATATTTACCATCTTCAGCATATATTCTTTAACCCCACCTACCCCATCATATTTCATACTGATGAATTTTTCCATCAGTTGCAAAGCCTCAGCCTTACCAGATATTACATACCTTTCCCCTAAGGAAGCAAAGAAAGTCTTGGCATTATCTGATGCTGGCACTACCCTCACAAGACTCTTAGAGATAGACCTCTTAATTATCGTCAAGGCCAACTTGTTAGCCTTTTCCCATTTCTCATAAGACTGCCTCTGCTCAGCAGTGCTTGGTTCAGTTAATGCCGAAGAGGCATCAACCCTAATAGCAATATCAATAGCCATAAGGGTAAGAGTCAATTCAACATCTTCTTTCCATCTCTTATAATTGTTTCCAGTCAGGGTTTCAATCGTAGTAGTTTGATTATTCATGGAAAGAGAACAGTGAGCTGAAAAATAGTAGAAGAAGAAATAAGATAACAAAACATGCAAAATTCAATTAGCAAGTTTATACATTAGATACCCATGACACACAATCACAAACTACCATGTAGGTGAAGAAAGTGACATGTAATCAAGAATCTAAATAACAAGCAACTAATTCAAAATGGATTCCAAAAATTCAACACCTGCGGGCAAAAGAATTTTAATCCAAATTACAAATCAATTGCTCCATGATACCCAAATAATTCATATAATTACTCCCTGTAGGTGAGTAATATATACAAATTAATTTGGACATCAAGATTTATCCCCAATTTATTTAGAAAATAATAATTTATCAAAGATTACATTAATTTAACGGGTAGGTCACTGCGGTGACAACTAACCGTCTCATCAACAATCTTTACAGGGGATCATATTGCCCGTTTCAATTTCTTCAACTAACATTAAATCTCTCACTAGATAATTATTTTAGTTTTCTTTAATCTCAATTATTTGTACAGGAGAATAAAATTAAATAAGCATCAATCTCATATAAGAAGAGCAATATACATAGAAATTAATATTTATCATAAAATAAAATTTCCATACTCTTCAAACATTATCAAAATAATTATTCAGCCTCACAAAATATGAAATAGATATATTTTTTTTATTATTATTATTATTATTAATATCAATAATAATAGGAAACGTGAGTCGCGTGAATCAATATGATGATGAAGCCACATTGAATTACATTGTGTAATTCAATGTCAGCACGTTTCACAATGCAACCACGTACAGGATTTCTGAAGAAAGAAAGAAAATAAAAACGCAGTATAATGCTAAAACTAAACTGTGCGCATGACCGAGTAATGCATACTGTACGCAAAATTTTTTTTTCTTTCTTCTAATTGTGAGTGATAACACGATACTGTGATTAAATCTTATGCATTATAATATTAGAAAACAAAAGAAAATAAATCATATAGGTTCTAGATTTAATTGCTTAACCAGGCTCGGATACCACATGTTAGAATAATAAACTATTATTCTTATCAGGATCATAGGCAAATCATAGAACACTCATACAGTATAATTTAAATATGCGTACCTCTTGATGCCGTAGCGGAATAGAACGTGATCAATCATTCACGTAGAGGCCAGTCTTCCTCTCCTTATCTCTTTATAGATGACTGTCCTAATAGGGAGGCTAGGTCAAAAGTTAGATTAGAGAGGGGAATCAGTCTTGTATTTATAGAGGGTTAACAATTATCTACTCATCATAGATAGTTAACCCAAAGCCCTACACTTGCCACATTACATTATTATTGGGCTCAAGGCCCGATCTACAAGGTGAGACCAAAACCCATTAATCACATTAATTTTTCAGGTATCATGGTCATAATTTAGGCTATACATCCAACCAATATTTCTAATAAAACAAAATATCAATTAATTAAGCCTAAATAGAAAATTATAAAATAATTTTCTAACAATAATATGTAGTCACGAGTTAACAATAACATTAACAAAGAGGGAATACATCAGTAAAATAAATTCCAGCTAGGAGTGTCCAATTCTAGAACTGATGTTGGTTGTTCATTGACCTAATTTATCAAGCAATTCATGGTAAGTTTGGCTTAACAATTAAAATTAAATTGCAACTATTAAATCTATTCTAAATATAGCGGTTAAGGAACATCCTTTAACTCACCTTAATCAATTAATTAACAAACCAAGTAACGTACCTGGAAATAATTAATTAATCAACAACATTAAGACTTTGAACAGATATACCAAATACAGAATATAGGGAAATGAAACGTTCGAATTCAACATAACTTGTTTTTTTAGATTAAATTCCCTAAACAATTACGGATTTAAGAAATTCAATTAGTAATCATTAATATAAAAACCAGTGGCCAAGTAGTTCATATACATCAATGAGAATATAAATTTAGAAACTAGAAAATATCATGAAGGAAGATAGAAAATAAACCTTAATTCCCAGTCTCACAATCCATTAAGAGTTCTAGAATTGTTCCCCTAGTTAGAAAGAAAAGAAATTAGCCGCTCATGTCTATTGAGAAACTCCCAAAATTATCAAAAGTCTTCAAGCTTCCAAGTAGAAAACATTCTTCTTCAATCCTCATGCTGCTCCTCCTTCTTCTCTGTGCCCCAGACATCATGTTTAAAAGAGGAGCAAAAACAAAACCTAACCTTCTTAATTCAAACCAACATACACACACACACACACACACACACACACACACACATATATATATATATATATATATATATATATATATATATATATATTCTACCTTTACGTCATAGCCCTCCATTCAAAGCCAAATCTAATTGTATTTAAAAGCCCAACCTTAATGGACACTTTTTTTTCTTTTTATATTATGTGGCTCTTCAACTAAAGTTTGACTCCAATAAACAAAATAAGAAGGTCCAACAAGCTGAGTGGTAATATGGGATCGGCATCCGCATGACGTGGCCACACGCGTCACTCATGACTCGGCGTAACCACCTAACCACCCAGATAATCGCACAACTACCCTGAGAGCTCCTATATATACACGCGAGAACCTCATTTCAAGCACTGGCATTCTGACACTCCTGTTAACACGCGTACATTCTCAAGTTTGTGATTCTCCTCGTCCACTCAAGCCTTCTTCTAAGGCAGTTCCCGCTTCCACGATTCTGGGAACACCACGACCAAACGAACCACATGGACTCTAATCCCACTCCTGGGTACGTAGGCGCTAGACTTATCTAACTCGAGTCCATCCCTTTTTCTCATTACCCTCTCTCCGGTCGACCTACGGGTCACCAAAATATCAGTGGCGCCTATTATGGTCTTACTCAGACCATACAAACAATTGGGAAGAATATACAAGAACCATGACAGGGGGTCCTCGGATCTTCAAGAAAGCATCAAGATGCTAATCAATCATGGAAATACGACTCAAGAACCAACAAGAAGTAGAAGGTTGAGGAGGGTGGAGTTACCGCTCTCGAATTCCTTCCTGCACCAGATGATGCAAATGCAAAGCCATACCCAATGGTAATTTCAGTCAACATCAATGGACACCTGGTGAAACGCACCCTCATAGACCAAGGATCATCCGTGGATGTGTTATACTAACCTCAGTGGACACTTTTTTTCTTTTTATATTATGTGGTCCTTCAACTAAAGTCTGACTTCAATAAACAAAATAAGAAGGTCCAAAAAGCTGAGTGGTAATACAGGACCCAGCATCCGCATGACGTGGCCACAACGCGTCACTCATGACTCGGCGTAACCACCTAAAAACTCAGAATAATCGCACAACTAACCTGAGAGATCCTATATATACACGCGAGAACCTCATTTCAAGCACAGGCATTCTTACACTCTTGTTAACATTCGTACATTCTCAAGTCTGCGATTCTCCTTGTCCACTCAAGCCATCTTCTAAGGCAGTTCCCGTCTCCACTGGGAACACCGGGACCAAGCGAAGCACGTGGACTCTGATCCCACTATTGGGTACGTAAGCGCTAGACTTATCTAACTCGAGTCCATCCTTTTTCCTGTTTCCCTCTCTCCGACCGACCTACGGGTCATCAAAATATCAGTAGCCCCATCGTGGTCTTACTCAAACCATACAAACAGTTGGGAAGAATATACAAGAACCATGACAGGGGGTCCTCGGATCTTCAAGAAAGCGTCAAGACCCTAATCAATCATGGAAATACGACTCAAGAACCAACAAGAAGCAACTGGTTGAGAAGGTTGGAGTTACCTCTCTCGAATTCCTTCCTGCACCAGACGATGCAAATGTAGAGTCATACCCAATGGTAATTTCAGTCACCCCTCTTGAGCTTTCAATTTTACATTTCTAAGCATTTTGTACTATGACTTTTAATTAAATGTTTGACTTTGGGTTTCATAGTTTCTGACCACTCATCTTCCTGGGTTGAGATTGTCTAATTGATCCAATCAAGCAAAAAGTATGAAAAGAAAAAAAATATATATATATATAAAGAGAAAAAAAAAAGGAATTTAAAAGAAAGAAAAGCAATAAAAAATTGATGAATAAAAGTGATGCAACCGAAAGCAATAAGGATCTTAGGCAAGTTTCTTGGTGGTTGGAAGATGATTGTTTAGTAATCATTTAATTGGAAGTCGACGCCGGGCATTTCAACGCCGGAAGTGGCGCAAAAGATGAGATGAGTGATGTCAGATTTGGGCCTTCCCCATTCCTTAATGGCCTTAGAAGCAGCCTTCTCTCCTAACTTGGCCACTTCCACCACCAGCATGTCCTGACGTGCATTTAGTGACGGTTCTTCGTAAGCGCATATGTTTGGGTTTTCTTTCAGCATCTCTTCAGTGAGGTGTATGTACCGCTTCTTGATCATCGACTTCTCACCTGTTAGTTAATATAATCAAGGACACACACATTATAAGATATATATTGCACGTAACAAAATAAAAATATAGATAGTAGAAGACTAGCTAGGTAGGCGTGCATGGAAATTAAAGTAGATAAATATATAGAATAAGATATCATTTATAAAATGCTCACAAATGCGTTTCAACTTGGCCTTGAGGCCAGGCATGTGGTTGATGTTGGTGACTCGGAAGTAATAATCAGTGAAGTCGTCTTGGTAAATACAGTTCGTCGGATTGGCTGTGCCTATGGCTAGGATGCTCAAGTCTGACATCACTCATCTCATCTCATCTCATCTTTTGGAATCCAAGTAATCATTTAATTGGAAATCAATTCAAAATGTTTAGTTTTGCATACTTTCCTTCTTTATAAACACTTTTCACCATGACCATGCATCCATCATTACAAGCCATTAAGACCTCATGATTTGTTGAGCTAACGCATTCTTAGCGGAGATTTATATCTCTCTCAAGCCTATGGTAAAGTGCTAAGTGAGTAAGATTAGAGAGAAAATGTCCAACACTAGTGAGTAGAGTGAAACACTTTAAGTCATCGATCTTTTGCATATTCTGGTTGATTGCTAAATATGACAGCCTTGCTTATGTTGTCTGAACCAAGAACATAATCTCTTGCTTAGTTGTTTTGCATCTTGCTTTGGTTGATCATTTTGTTGTTTCCTGCATATCTCTTGATTACACTTTTGATTGATTCTTTGCCCAGGAGTGCAAAGGTCTAAGTGCGGGGGAGTTGATAATACCCATATTTACCCTTGTATCTTTTGACATTTGACAAGCTTTTTTTGAGTTTAAAGAGTCATTATGCATGGTTTAGTGTTACTCAAGGGAACTTAGGGACTTAAATCACAATCTTGCTAATTCCATGATTTTATTGAATAAATTGTGATAATTCTCGAGTTTTATTAATTTGAGAACCTCACAATTGTTTTTTATTGAATTGTAGGTTAACTAGGTTGAGGAATAGCAAGGATTCAAGTGTTAGAGGTCAGTTAAGAAGTTGGAAAGCGAAGCCGAGGGCGAAAATTGAAGCTAGAATGAAGATGCAAAAATGTTGATTCCTACTACTGAGCTGCACGCTGCTAGGGTGCAATACTTGCACCCTGCCAGCGTGCAAATCCGGCTGAAAATGAAAACGCACAGTTTCATTAAAGCTGGCCAGCGTGCATAACTGCAGCAAAGTCAGAAATGCGGTTTTTTTAGCTAATCTAATTTTGGCCAAGTTTTTCAGCATTTTTGCCATATAGGGAGCATCTTAGGAAGGAATATTCTAAAGCTACACCCACTTAACCTAATTGGGAGACCATTACACACATTTCTAACACATTCATCACTCACACATACACTCTCACTTTCTTTCTTCTACGTTTTTCTCCACAACTCAGCCACCACTTCCATTTCTCTTCATCTTCTTCATTCTCCACCACTACCCACTCCACAAACCAGCAACTTCCATCACCATCCATGGCTAAGCAAGGGTTGGAGGAGCTTGCTGAAGCATTTGTCCCATCCATGAGTAGTTAAATCTCTTGTGCTTTGGAGGAGGAAGATTAGGGCTTAAGCTATGGCACTTAATAGGGAGTTCTTCTTGTTTTGCTTCTACTTCTCTTTATAGATTCATTTGTATGTTGTTGATATTGATGAGTTTGTATTGATTGTGGTTCCATGGTTGTGGAACTTAACTTGGTTGTAGTAAGATATTAGGGATTTATATAGACTTGTGATTTGTATTTTGATTCTCTCATTGTGGATTTTGATTACATGGGATTTGGTTGAATCTTATTGTAATTTTTGATTCATTGTGGAAGTCACTCTAATGACAATGGTATTTGTTGAGTTGAATTCAAGTCTATGTTAAATTCCCCATTTGCTTCATTGATGGTATTTGATTAGGCTTGTTAATTGTCCGGTTGGTTAATTGCATCCTCTAATTAATTTACCTAGGTTTAGTGATTATTAAACTACCTTAGAAAATGGTTTTTCATTGATTAACTCCACACTTTTTGATAGCAAGGATAGCCCAAAGCATACTCCAACAAAGCATATTCATCTCATTTGCATCACATCAATTTACTTTAGCTTTTAAAATATTGAAAATCCCAAAAAGTGTTAGTTATAGTTTCATTTAGTTGCATTTAATTCCATTTAGTTTCTTTGCACACCAAGTGTTTGTTAAATTGTCTCAAAGACATCCCTTTTTGTGTTAATTGTGCATATTTGTCCATAAAGTCCATAGGCTCCGCGAGAGAGAATCGACCTAGGTTGTGCCACTAGCTGCACATTCTAGCATTAATTTGATTGGTATCGACCTCGCGACAAGTCGCGTCATCAGTACTTTTGTGGTTGTATATTATTTCTGGACTAGGCAGGACACTCCTACAGTTAGATTGATCCTGAATGTTCTATGCTTAGATTTTCTTTGTCCAGGATACAATGGTTTAAGTGTGAGAGGTTTGATCGCAACCAAAATCAACCTAACTTTAAGATTCAAAATGGTTAATTAAATATATAAAATTATATGATTTTTCACTAATAAGGTTAATAATCATGAGATACTAAACCGAAAAAGTAGCTAATTCCAAAGATTTAAGCACAAAATATTGTGATTCTGATCATTCTTAAATCTCCATAATATTTTTTGCATGTTAGGACAGTTTTTATGCTTTGTTCAAGTGCTTCAGGCTTGACCCAACAAGAATAGCTAATATCTCCAAGTTAGGGACCAAAATGAAGTCAAAAAGTGAAAGTAGGGCAGAACTGAAAAAGGCCAAACGCATAGCAGAAGACAGCTTATCACAGTGACCATCAACTGGCTCACCACAACGAGGAGCAGCAAGCTTGCCACAGCAAGCAACCCTTAACTCGCCATGGCAAGTGGATGCTAGCATGGCACTCCGAATTCAATAGGCAAGAATTCTAATGAGGACTCATCTTATCCAAAGATTCAAATTATGAATTAGAATTTTATTTTATTTTAAATTAGAATATATTTAAAAATGTAATCATGATTATAATCTTGATAAATTATAGTCCCATTAGGAGTTATGTAATCACACTATAAATAGAAGCTCCAAAAGCTTCTAAAGGCATCTCAATCTTCACAGTTAAACCTATTAATAAGGATATATCCTTATTATGTGAGTCATAAGTGGCTAAATCCCCTGAGGATTGCTGAAATCATCCTTTAAAGAACCTATTGGCTTTTAGTAATTTCATCTATCATATTACAACTACTTTTTATAAATTGTTCTTAATACTTAGCTTAACTAGGGTTACTAACAATCAAACGTAGAGCTTTGACAATAGGCTCCATGAGAGATTCGACCCTTGGATAGGCCTTATACTGCATAACTGAAGCTTTGTTAGATCTTGATTGTGACGACTAGTCGGAGCCGTGATCACCACGCCGTCACCTTCGGGTGGCGAGCGGTCAATCCCTAAGCCAATGTAGATGTCCTTAAGAGCTTGTGTCTTAAATGAATCGAAAAAATGTGAGGGCATTGGACGCAAGAGTTCCTATCTTTTGATTGTATTTAAGAGCGATTGCCCTTCGGATTACATGCAAAGAGAAGAGGATGATTCCTTAGGCAAATGACACGTGTTGAAATGGGATTTGAGGTATCCAGATCTTGGGACTATAAGAATAATTCTCCAAAGATTAGGACAAAATTTGGGATCATGTGATCTCGAGTCTAAAAGAAGAAAAGGGTGATTCCCAGTCCACAAACAGGGGATTAAGACCAAATTCAGAACATCAGGATCCAAAGAAAAGAAAATTTTCCTAGGGGGTAAAAACAGAAATTTAGGATATCAAAATTCCAAGACTAGAGAGGAGAAAGAATGATTTTCTCATAGAAAAATAGGAAGCAAAAGTGAAAATCAAGATCTCGAAACTAGAAGGAGAGGAACAACTCTTTGGTCAGGGGTTTAAGATTGAATTTGAGATATCAGGATCCTGAGGCTAAAAAGGGAAGAATGATGAATTCCCAATCAAAAGACAGGGGGTTTAAACAGAATTCGAGACGTTAGGATCCTGAGACTAGAAAGAAAGAAGACATATTCTCCAATCGAAAAGGCCGATGATCAAAACAAAATTTCAGGATCGCAGGACCCCGAGACTTAAAGGGACAGAAAACAATCCCCTAGTCTAAGGATAGGGGATAAGAATCGGGAAGATGAATCTTAGAGATGAAATAGAAGGAGAAAAAAGGAACAGTCCCAAGGAATTAAGACAAAGTTTGAGACTCTAGAAGTGAGAAAAGAATGATTCTTTAGTCATCACCAGATAGGGAATGAGTATACAATTTGGGACGTCGAGATCCCAATACTAAAAGGAAGGGAGAATGATTCCCAAGTCAAAAGACAGAGGAGTAAAAAAACTTGGGATACTAGGGTCCCAAAAAGAGAATGATTCCCTTGTTCAAAGAAACAAAATTCGGGATGCTAGGATCTCTGAAACTAGGAAAGATGGAAAAAGGAATAATTCCTTGGTTGACCAATAAGGGGTTAAGATGGAATTTGTGATGCTAGGATTGCGAAACTATAAGGAGATGGGAATGATTTCCCAAGGGACTAAACGGAAACTTGGGATACTAGGATCCCGAAGGAAAGAGATGTTTCCCTAGGAGGAAAGGGGAATTTGAAATGAAAATTGGGACCCTGGGATCCCGAAGCTAGAGATAAAAAAGGATGATTACCAGTCAAAGGAGAGGGGTAATGAGCAAGTATGAATGATGTGGGATAAGGCCTTAGGCCTGTCACCCAAAAATGATGATCCACTAATGCAGGAAATGGGGTAATAAAGATAATATTAGGAGCTTGGATCCTAAAATGGATGAACTGAGATAAGGCTTAAGACCTATCATCGTTTAGAAGGTGGTTTCCTAGTGTAGGCAATGGGTTAGTAAAATGGGTCGTTAAGAGCTTGAGTCCTAAAACACTAGAGGGGGCATTCGGAACTTAGCTTTTGGATCCCCTTGGGGATGGAGAATCGAAAAAGAGGACATTGGGAGCTTGGGTCCCTAAGCCAATAATGATGTCATTAGAAACTTTGATCTAAGCAAATCAAAGAAAGCATCAGGAGCTTGGGTCCGTGAGCCAATAAAGGTGTCCTTAGGAACTTGAGTCTGAAGTGAATTAAAGAGGACATTGGGAGCTTGAGTCCTTAATAAGGTGCATGATTTCTTCCCCTCGGGAATAGTGTCACGACCCCCTATCGGACGTCCGTGACCGGCACGGAAAGTAGGATTTCCCCTATCCCGTAACCTCTAATCCCTGATTGACATTTTCACATGTTTATAACTACCCATTTCTAATACAAACAATATATAGTATTTATGGCCATCCATATCCGATGACCTAAGTAGCGTGCAATCCACGGCTCGCTCAACGCCGCTTCAGTTTATATATATACACATATACATTCACACATACATATAGTTTACATATTGATCACGCGCTTCAAGGCGGGTAATCTATCCTATCCACATGCAGAAGACCTGTATACAGCCATACATATATTCAATCACACGCTTGCATATAGTTTACATATTGATCACATGCCTCAATGCGTGTGATCTATCCTATTCACATGCGGAAGCCATATTTTCATGCAATCAGATATTCAGCCACACATACATATAATTTACATATTGATCACACACCTCAAGGTGTGTGATCTATCCTAGTCGCATGCGGAAGTCATATATACATATACATGATATACGTTATATCATAGCCTAAAGTCCCAACACCAAGACCTAACTTTAATCTGTATGAAGCCAACAATGCTAGAATTCAAGTGTGATATGTATATATACACAGCAGATGTAAACGTACAACGCTACGCCCAAAAAGGATTCATATATACATATACATCACAACATATATACAGAATCAAAATAACTACCGACGCGAACAAAGCGTGCGGTTTTCAGAGTTGTCCGCCTCCTTGAGAAGAAGTGGATGCGTTCCCGACTCTTGAACCACCTGTATCTGAAACATGTAAACAGGGGGTGAGTCGAACAGACTCAGTGAGAAGATCCCCCATCCTTAGCGTAGCAGCAGGTACCACTACAGCTGGGGAAAGGGAGCAACCACAACCACATGCGCATGAAATGGATTTATATTGTGATCTTTAACATGATCAAGCAATCAATAAATCATATTCACAATTAAAATCCTAATTCATGCTCCTAACATATTTATTAATCCACATGTAAATCAATCTCAACATATCTCATTTGGTTTCACAATTAATACATACTTGTGCACGTAGGCACTCAATTTCTATCTCTCGCATTACGCTAAGAGAAATACAGGCCCGAAGGCAATAACATATACGAACCTGGTTGATCACACCAGGAACTTTCTGACTCCAAGGCATGCTTAGAGTAATAGCCGGAAACTTGTCTGACCTCAGTTTTAACCAAGGTAATGGCCACTGTGTGGCATACTTGCTGACGTTATAATCCTGTCTGTCCGATCAGGATGACTGACTCGATCTACTCGGACAACCTAAACAAACTAACATATTTAACCTTGAAAGACGCCCTATGAGAAATAGTTGAATATTATACGTGATTACTAGTTAGGCCTAGTTTCCCCCTTTTCAATTATGCATCACTCTCACTCACACTTAACAACCAAGGTTCATTTTCCTCAATGTACCATACGGTCAACACCTTTGCACGATGATCAATTTAAGTGGGTTCCAAATATTAATAGACTCTCACATATAAAATTCCGACTCAATCCTACCCACGGTATCATATAAGGCTCGGTGAGCCACAATAGAACATATACACCTTGTGATTAATCATATAAGCACATATACTATTGCACGTTGACTACTTACTTACAAATCATGCACGCGTAACACAAATTTATTCATATAAATATATTCCATATATCAATTTGCACAAAATAGAGCAAACCACATTTTCCACGTAGTCATCCAACCCTGTGGGGCAGGGATGGGAGAGCCCCTCACCTCGTTAGCCCTCCTGATCAGTACTCGGAGTGCCTGAAGCTCCAATCACTCTGTGGTGCCCTATACACATTATATTTAAGAAATTTAGAACACGTAACTAAGCATCTACCATGCACGTGTCATGCTAATGCTTATGCACCCTCTAGCTATTTTCCAAGAACTAATTATTTAGTTCGTTAGTCGTCTTATTTGCTCTTTTTGAAAGTCCAGAATGCCCCATATTCGACTTTCATACTTTTGAGCCATTTAGAACCTCTAATTGCTTAGGTTAGAGATTTCCACTTGTCTAAATTTCCCTTCATGTGTTTATATGGGTATTTAACTAATAAAAGAATTAAGTTCACGGTTCAAAAGAGGCTCTAGCTTACTCATCCCACCGTCTCCCTTATTCTCCGAGAAAAAACTTAATTATTACCTCTTTAATTATATATAAAAAATATAATTGGGTATAATTAGAGCCTTGGAACCAATTTAGCGGGTCTTAGGTGTCCACTACGGACTAGACCAAAGTGTCCAACCCACCGCACAGCTCTTTACGGTACTGTGGCTTAGTATTTGGCCTCTTTTTCACCGGATTGGGTTCCGGTTGAGACGGTAAATACTCAGCCTTTATTCCCTTGACTATTTCCAGCATTTATAACACCTATACTACTCCAATCAAAGCCTAAACATGCATCAAACTATCAATTTCGAATTTATAGCAATTTTCTAGCTAAATTTTCCAAATTTTCATACCCAGTCAATTCCTACGGTTTAGCTTCGATTCTGAACCTCGCTAAGCTTTCAATAACACCCACTAAACTCAAATTTAACCTCGGAATGCCCCGATTGAAAGTATTTGAAGAATTCCTAAAATACCCAAAATTGGAGAAATTGGGGTTTTGAAGGATTGGGGCTTCCATACCTTGATTCCAATCGGATAGAAAGCTTGATGGGGATGAAGGAAGACTCCAGCCACCTTTTCCGGTCACCGGCGCAAGATCTCCGGTGAGAAACCGGCCGTTTCCTCCGTTCGTGGCCTCTTCTCTCTCGGCTCGTGCGTGCTCTCTCTCTCTCTCGCACGTCTTTGCTTCTGCTTAATTTTTTTAATGTGTGTGAGTGTGTTTTTTACTTGCTGCTTTCTTCTCTCTTTTTTTTATATATATTGTGTGGGTGAGTTAGTGAAAAGGGGGGTCACGTGGCCCCCCATATATATTCTATTTTATATATATATATATATATTATTATTATATATATGTATATTATATGTATATGTATATTTTTTTTATTACATATTATATATTTATATTATATATATTTTTTTATTTTATTAGAAAAACTTATTTACTTGTTATATCCTCTTTTTCCCTCATGCTTTTTAATCCTCTTTTCTTTTAGGTCCTAGAAAATTTATAAATATCCCATATTACTTTCTTCTTTATTCTATTTTTAACCCTATAATTCTTTAATTTAATTTATTTTTCTTTCTGAAAGAAAAATAAATTAATAATAATGATAATAATACAAATTAATATCTCGGATATTACAATATTCCCCCCTTAAGAAATTCGGTCCCTGAATTTCAAACAAAATACTAACCTTAGTCTTGAAACAGATGAGGATACGTCCTGCGCATTTCACCCTCGACCTCCCATGTAGCTTCTTCGGTCGATTGGTTTCTCCACAGAACTTTAACCAATGGAATCTCTTTCCTTCTGAGTTTCTTCAACTTCCGATCTAAGATTTCCACTGGCTCTTCTTCATACGTCAGATTTTCGGTTAGTTGCACGTCTTGTGATTGAATCATGTGCGAGGGATCGGGAAGATATTTCCGAAGCATTGATACATGAAAGACAGGATGTACTCCCCCCAATTTTGTAGGTAATTCCAATCGATACGCTACATTTCCAACTCGTTCTAGGATTTCAAACGGTCCGATATGCCGAGGACTCAGCTTCCCCTTCTTACCGAACCGCATCACACCTCTCATCAGTGATATTCTCAAGAACACCTGTTCACCAATGGCAAACTCAAGTTCTCTTCTTCGATTGTCTGCATACGACTTCTGTCTACTCTGAGCCGTTAACAATCTTTCTCTTATGCACTTCACCTTCTGCAAGGCATCTTGTAACAATTCTGGGCCGATTAGACTAGCATCTCCAACCTCGAACCACCCAATCGAGGATCTGCACCTACGACCGTACAGAGCCTCAAAAGGTGCCATTTGGATACTCGCTTGATAGCTGTTATTGTATGCAAACTCAGCCAAAGGTAAATAACTTTCCCAACTTCCGTCGAAATCCATAATACACCACTACAAGAAAACAGACATCTAGCCACGGTTAGAACAGGCATCTAACGACGGTTGTGACCGTGGCTAGAACTCTAGCGGCGGTTTCGCAACCGTCGCCAAATGATGCGTCGGGACCACTTCTAGCGACGGCTGAGGCAACCGTTGGAATAATCGTCGTTAGACATATTTTTTACTTAACGGCGTTTACAACCGTCGCTAGAGGACCAATTTCATCTCCCATTTTACACCTTTTTGGCGACGGTTGAAATCGTCGCTAGAGTTTATTAATTTAACGGCGGTTGAAACCGCCGTTAGATGACTTACTCTAACGACGGTTGCAACCGTCGCCATATTTATAATGTTTATTTGGCGACGGTTTCAACCGCCGTTAGAATCCTATTTTTTTAAAAAAAAAAAATCTTAGGTTTTTGTTTCTTTGTAACATTCATACTTAACCTACTCAAAAATTTACACACCAATAAATAAACTCCAACAACAATAACAATAAATAAATCAAATCTAATAGAATTTAAGATAAATTCAACACTACTAATAAAGTTTCATCTGCATATAAATTCAAAATGAAGTCTTGACAACATAATAGAATTTGAGATGACTTCAACACTACTAATAAAGTTTCAACTGTATATAAACTCAAAATAAATTCTTGGCAACATAATTCTCAATCTCAAAATATAACGGATGCATTAATAGCAATTAAAAAGTTTAGTACTAGCATCAAAATAAAACTAATTAAATATGACTAACATCAAAATAGAACTACATTAGTTGACAGTAGATGACTACATCAATATATAAGATCATGGATCATGATGACTAGCTCCAAATGTTCGTCAACATGATGCTTCTGCGCTGCCTACATTAGGTGCCTATAATTAGAAAAAGAAAGACAATTAGATTTTATTAAAAAAAAAGCAGGACAGCATAATCAGAGGACAACATAATCAGTCTATTGAAGCAAAGAATGTTAATTAAAATTAGTTTTGGCACCTAATTTTTTTTTATTGTTTGTAAATTTAATAATTAATATATGATTAGTAGCTCACTTGCCATGTATGTGAATCTTGTTAATATATTGAATGATGTTAAGTTTTAAGAAAAAAAAAATCAATAGTGACTTTACTGTGAATAAGATGTTAGAGCAATACTGGAGAATTTGGACTTTACTATGAATAAGATGTTAGAGATGCATAGGCCAAATAAACAAAATAAGAGATGCATATAAGCCAAATCAGTAGTTCAGTACCTTAAATAAATGAGAAAAATCAAGAGATATAAGTCTAACAAACACTAGGCAACACATCATAGAAAAATACGTCCCAAATATCCTATACAATTCATGTAAAAAAAGGCAGCAAAAGAGGGCCAAGATTGAGCATTTCATTTTAGTGTGAGTCCAAATTTCATTGAAGCAAAGTAAAAAAGCAATAAAAGAGGGCCAAGAAGTAAATAGAGTTGCGTTGTTCTTGGCTTAAGATAACAAATTAAACAAACAAACAAACAAACAAAAAGGTTTGTTTTGATTTAATAAAGTAAGACACTTGTTGGTTTAAGTACAACTTAAAGGAACCAAAGATCAACTTGGATTAGTCAAGTCTACAAAAGGCACCAGAATCTTGCAGAGAAAAAGCAGAGAGAGTCTAGCAAAACTAGAAAAACATTGGATTAGTCAACAAACTAATAAGATATACCAAAAAAGCATCAAGCATCAAGCATATTGATTAAGTAAAATTCCATTATAAAATATACGAACAAAGGTGCATATAGAAGGATGGATTGAATCAAGGGAGGAAAAGACGAGAGGAAAGTTACCTCACTTGAAGTGATTCCCTCTTTTAAGAAATCATATAGAAGGATGTCTCAGATTTACCCAGCTAGCCTTTAGCTGTCAACCTTTTGATTCCTCCAATGCTGCAGCAATAATGTATGTGTATGTGTGTTATGCTTCATGGATTAAAAAATTAAAATGGAGAATTAAGAAAGGAGGAAAAGGCATCATCCATTGCAGATTAATACAAGGCATTAGCAGGGTCCAAAAGTAATTTAATTAATGCATATATCTCGTTAAGTTAGCAACTAAAAACATTACAAAAAATAAAAAGGAAAGAACCTGAATATCAACAAAAAGGCAACAAAAAGGCAGACAATATATATCTAGTGAATGGAGCCAAGTAAAAATTTGGAAGTTCAATGGCTTGCTAATTTAGCTGGAGGTAGACCTTCATTTTTAATGCATGGTATGAAAAGTTCCGGCCCTCCCCTTTTTTCCTCTTCACCCATATGAATATCTTTTGCTATTTTACTTGTTTTCAAATTTGAACATTGCTTGGATCCTATTTCTTCCAGGTAGAAGCAATAAGAAATTATGGTTGTCCTAAAAAAAATTGACACTTAACCAAAATAGATAAATAAACAAACATAAAAATAACAAATATATTAACAATATGATAATCCATTAAGATTTGTTGTTAGGGTTTATGCCCAATGAAGAATTTCCCCATTCTTATGTTCCAGAGTAATACCAAAATTACATATTGAGCGTCCAAATTTCAAAAATCTTACAATGCCTATTCAAATTTCGAAAATCAAGAATGTTGAGCGTCCAATGTTGCTCTTAAAAACGCTGCACAATCCATTTTGGACCATCACTTTTGGACTTGAGGATTGGTAATGGCAACCCTTGAGTCAAGTCAATTGCGTTAATACTTAATGTAAACACAATTAGTTTTACTTTATCTAACATAACAATCAACACATTATATTAAACTTCTAAAATACCAATGATAAGATAAATAGGTCATAATTTATATTTCAAACTATTTAGTTACTGAATTTTACAATTCAATACTATATATAATTTAGGATTCGAAACTACTTTTTTCAGAACTAAGGAAAAAACAGTAAAAGAACCCTATAATTTGGAAGGGGCAAGAAAAAAAGCTAAGAGTGCTATTAGTGAATACTGTTATTACCAATTTTTTTTAGCAAAGTTTCCTATTTTAAGTTTTGATAAAAAATCCTCTAACCAAATTGCCCACACCAATCACGTTGACCACAGGTACTATTATTCTACCTTCTACAGACTACTATATCTCACATCCACTTACCCACCGCATCCAGCAGCTCCCTGAGGCCATTTCCCTTTTACTCTTTTTTTCTTTTTTGGGTATAAACCTTAGACACAATAGGTTCATAAGTCCCAAGCCTATCAATTCACCACCCAAGAAACAGAAAGTATACATGTTTACAAAATAAATCATCAGCAATCAACAGTGCATCGGCTGCCAAAGTAGCAGAAATAAAAACCAAATATGAACTAATATGGAGTTTGAGGTTTCAAACACGCTTTCGGAGTTAGTGAATAATATAATAGATTTAAAAAGGAAGGAAATTAGGAAAATAAACTAATATGATGTGAAATTACGGGTAAAGATATCACAAATAGCACTTGAGTGCAAAACACAAGGCTATACACAAATGCAAAACAGCCCAGATACAGTTTGTTAATAGAGTGGCAAAATCAGTAGCTTTATATATGTATAATACATGGAATCAACTATCAAATCATAACAGATTAATGGCAAAGCTAAGGAATAGTATCAAAATCCAGCACATCCAGTTGCAATACCCAAATACAAAACATTAAATCATAATCAAACATGGGATGGGAACTTACGAAGTCCCCTGCAATTTCAACATCAATTAATCGCCAAATTCATTCATATTTATATATAATTAATCAATTATACATAAAAGACTTACTTGCATAGTCGAAAGAGCATTTATTATCAGGAGTAAAGATGAAATGAAGAGAGCTGGTCCATCTATACTTGTACCAATGCCTTATCTGATCAGCCCACACACACAATTCTGATAACTCTCCTTTCACCTCTTCTGGCAACAAATGCGACACCGCTTCTGCTGCCTCTTCCTCTAATAGTGACTGCCACATTCAACATTACAAATTACAATCATCTAAATTCCAAAACCAAACAATTCATTCAATATATATATTTGGGTTCGTATCGTATTCGTACCTGTGCAATTTTGCAAGTCATCATATGACCTTCTTTGCTCCTCCCAAGGGCTCCATTCAAAACACAACATATTAACACAACACAATCCACCAAACCTCTCATCTTCCTATTCATTTAATTTCTTCTAATTTTTTTTCTCTTCTCAATCAGATCACCTATATATTCAGTTTCGCAATTCCTAATTATATATGCTTAGGTGATCAACAAGTTAAGGGGGTGGGGGGTTTTCAATGAGTGCAAGTTTTAAATATCAACTTTTTCATTAGTTTACCCCTCTGTTTTGACTTTAATTAAGCAATAGAACCTCATGTGCAGTTATATATATTACAAATTCCATTTCTTTCTTTCCATATATTACATGAGTTGACAAAAGGTTAAAACATTAAGCTTATACATGTAGACTGGAGATTTCTATTCTACACTTCTTATCTATAATTAATATCATATTGCTCCTCACGTCACGACTACATATATAGTAAACAAATATACAATCCTTTGCCATTCTAAAAGAAACTTATTGACTTAATGTTACAATCCTTTGCACTAGAAGGATTATAAAAGAAACTTCTAAAAGACCAAATGCCATTCTTACTGACTTAATGTTACTGGAATAACCTACCTATAATCCTTTGCTGCCATTCTTACTGACTTATTGTCCTTAAAAATTAAAATTTTTCTGAGCATAATACAATGGTTCCAAAGTAATAACAAGTTTCCAATCAACAAAACAAAAACTCTAAAACCCACAAAACACAAAATAAAGGGAAAGGTCGAAGTGTACCTGATTCTTGCAATGTGAAATGTTCTTCTCAGCAAAGTCAAATGCTATTCCTTTAGCAACTACAAGAGAGTAAGTTTAGGGCAAAGTGTCGATTTCACCAAAGAAAGGGGCAAAGTGGTTCCAACAAATTAGGGAAGATGAGAAAACGGATTGAGGATGAGAAACTTACTGTCAATTTGCAGAAAAAAAACGGGCAGATTCGATTCTCTGAGAAATGAAAGAAGCAAAGCAAAACGCTGGAGAGAATACCACGGCTGCAACGATTGGAAAGGGATGCTCGACCCTCTCGATCAGAATCTCCGCCGAGAGGTAGTCCGATACGGCGAGTTCGTCCAGGCCGCCTATCACTGCTTCCACTCCAACCCCGCCATGTCATCCGAGGAGCCCCCCATGCCCCGCCACGTGGTGCTCCGGACCGATCCTACCGCATCACCAAATCCCTATACGCCACCTCCTCCATCGGCTTGCCCAAGTGGGTGGATGACGTCGCTCCGGACCTCGGCTGGATGACGCAATGCTCCAGCTGGGTGGGATACGTGGATGTCTACGAGGACCGCAGGGAGATTGCCCGGATGGCTCTGCGCGAGAAGAAGCTTGGAGTTGGAAGCGTGGGTCTGCGTATTGTGGAAAAAGCCTCGTGGGTTTGGGTATTGTGGAAGAAGAGTGGATTGAGTGGAGATTGGAGGCTAGGTCTGAATGTGATTAGTGAAAAAAAAAAGTGGGAAAGAGAGGCGCCTAATTAAAAAGAGAAGGAGCACCAATTTTTTTTTCATTTTTACCTACGGTTAGAATGACCGTGGTTAGCATTTGCCTCATGCTGCATCTAACCATGGTTGATAACAACCGTGGTTAGCTAACCGCCGTTAAAATCCCTGATTTTTGTAGTGCACGCTCGAAGCATGTTTTTAAGGATCTGAATGGTTCTTTCTGATTGCCCGTCGGTCTGTGGGTGGAACGCAGTACTCAAATCAACTCTAGTTCCCAACACTTCCTGCAATGACTTCCAAAACCTGGAAGTGAACCGTGGCCCTCTATCAAATATTATGGATACTGGCACACCGTGCAATCTAACGATTTTTGATAGATAAATCTGTGCATATTGACTCACTCCGTAAGTGGTCTTAACTGGCAGAAAGTGCGCAGACTTAGTCATACGATCCACTATCACCCAAACCGAATCAAATCCACGTTGTGATATTGGCAACCCTGTTACAAAATTCATAGTTATCCTCTCCCATTTCCACTCAAGTATTTCTATCTGTTGTAACGTTCCGGTGGGCTTCTGGTGTTCATATAAGGCTCGGTGAGCCACAATAACACATATACACCTTGTGATTAATCATATAAGCACATATACTATTGCACATTGACTACTTACTTGCAAATCATGCATGCGTAACACAAATTTATTCATATAAATATATTCCATATATCAATTTGCACAAAATAGAGCAAACCACATTTTCCACGTAGTCATCCAACCCTGTGGGGCAAGGATGGGAGAGCCCCTCACCTCGTTAGCCCTCCTGATCAGTTCTCGGAGTGCCTGAAGCTCCAATCACTCTGTGGTGCCCTATACACATTATATTTAAGAAATTTTGAACGTGTAACTAAGCATCTACCATGCACGTGTCATGCTAATGCTTATGCACCCTCTAGCTATTTTCCAAGAACTAATTATTTAGTTCGTTACGTCGTCTTATTTGCTCTTTTTGAAAGTCCAAAATGCCCCATATTCGACTTTCACACTTTTGAGCCATTTAGAACCTCTAATTGCTTAGGTTAGAGATTTCCACTTGTCTAAATTTCCCTTCATGTGTTTATATGGGTATTTAACTAATAAAAGAATTAAGTTCACGGTTCAAAAGAGGCTCTAGCTTACTTATCCCACCGTCTCCCTTATTTTTCGATAAAAAACTTAATTATTACCTCTTTAATTATATATAAAAAATATAATTGGGTATAATTAAAGCCTTGGAACCAATTTAGCAGGTCTTAGGTGTCCACTACGGACTAGATCAAAGTGTCCAACCCACCGCACAACTCTTTACGGTACTGTGGCTTAGTATTTTGCCTCTTTTTCACCGGATTGGGTTCTGGTTGAAACGGTAAATACTCGGGCTTTATTCCCATGACTATTTCCAGCATTTATAACTCCTATACTACTCCAATCAAAGCCCAAACATGCATCAAACTATCAATTTCGAATTTATAGTAATTTTCTAGCTAAATTTTCCAAATTTCCATACCCGGTCAATTCCTACGGTTTAGCTTCGATTCTGAACCTCACTAAGCTTTCAATAACACCCACTAAACTCAAATTTAACCCCGGAATGCCCCGATTGGAAGTATTTGAAGAATTCCTAAAATACCCAAAATTGGAGAAATTGGGGTTTTGAAGGATTGGGGCTTCCATACCTTGATTCCAATCGGATAGGAAGCTTGATGGGGATGAAGGAAGACTCCAACCACCTTTTCCGGTCACCGGCGCAAGATCTCCGACGAGAAACCAGCCGTTTCCTCCGTCCGTGGTCTCTTCTCTCTCGGCTCGTGCGCTCTCTCTCTCTCTCTCTCTCACTCACACACGTGGCCCCCCATATATATATTCTATTTTATATATATATATATATATATTTTTATTAAAAAAACTTATTTACTTGTTATATCTTCTTTTTCCCTCATGCTTTTTAATCCTCTTTTCTTTTAGGTCCTAGAAAATTTATAAATATCCCCTATTACTTTCTTCTTTATTATATTTTAACCCTATAATTCTTTAATTTAATTTATTTTTTCTTTCTGAAAGAAAAATAAATTAATAATAATGATAATAATACAAATTAATATCTCGAATATTACAAATAGAGAATCAGAGGGCGTTGGGAACTTAGGTCCTGTTTTGTTGCACGATTTCTTCCCTTCAGGGAGGGATAGAGAATCGAAGGGCGTTGGGGACTTGTGTCCATGATAAGGTGAACGATTTCTTTCCCTCGGGGATAGAAAATCGAAAGAGAGGGCATTGGAAACTTGGGTCCCCTATCCCTAATCTTGAGTTATGCCATTGTAATTTCTCCCCGAGGAGATAGGAGATCGGGACAAGATGCATCAAGAGCTTGGGTCCTTGAGCCAAAAGGTGATTCCCTAGTTTAAGATAGGGATTGAGTGATAGTTGGGTTGTTAGAAACCCGGAGCAAAGGGAAGGAAAATATGATTCTCCAATTGATCAGAAAGAGGAAGATGTATTCCCTAGTTGATGAGACGGGGAAGAGGATGATGATTGGGGTAAGTGGAACCCCATAACAAAATAGGAGAGAGTATGATTCCCTAGTTGATAGGACGGGGGACAAAAGATAGAAAGAATGGTTCCCTAGTAATCGAGATGAGGATTTTTTTTGACCTGAAATCGAGATTAAATGAAGAGAGAGAATAGATGATTCCCCAATCGAAGGATCTGGGATTAAGGTGGAATTCTGGATGTATGAAGGGTTAAACATGTTATTTTTGTCATCGTTTTGCTTTGAAACATGGTGAATTGACACATCTTCAACAACGAAAGATGTTTCTCCCTAACAGTGTCATGCCACGTAAGTCACAACCATTATCTAATTAATGGTATTAGTGAAAAGAACAAGATTGCTCGAAAAATGAAATGTTGAAGGCATAATTAATCGCAATCAAAGGGTAGGGGCATATTTGACCAAAAGCTCAAACGTTAGAGTACTAAATGGAACTTCATCCTTATTCCACTCGACTTGTCCAATGCCGGAAAGGGAACTGCCCAATGTTTGAAAAATCAGACCAGACAGTTCAGAACGAAAATCAGTAAATAAGTCTGTGGTCTAGTCTAGTTCATTCTATTATACCGTCCAACATGTGACTAGACTTTAACTCAATTGACCCATTGTGTGAACCGGACCGGGTCCTTTTATTTGTCAAAATTCAAATCTTGAGGTTACTGAATTTTGAATCGAGTGCCTTGAGAAAGCTAATTGGATGTTATAACCACTAGACCGAGAAATCTTTGTTAATTATTAAAGTCATTATTAGTTGTAACCACTAGCCCTGATTTTTAAACACTACCATGGTAACAAATCTCGGAGCATTTGAAAACTCGTGGGTCTTTGCCCTGGGAAATGCTCAAATTTTCATAAAATACCATCACAGTCATAACCCTCTCCATCAACGGTACTAACCAGTAGAAGAAGAAAGAAAGATCCCACCTAAGAGGAGGAAGAAGACGACGACGCTTTCAACTTTCAGCTGTTGCTACCACCTTCAGCGGTAGTCTCAGATCCCCAACGGCAATGTCCCACCGCAACAATCATACGCCATATCCTCTAGTGGTCACCCTCAACTGCATCGACGATTGCGCCTTGGAGCAGGATTCGCTTGCCGGCGTCGCGACCGTTGAGCATGTCCCTCTTAGTCGATTAGCCGACGGAAAGATCGAGTCGGCTTCCGCCGTGCTGCTTCATTCCCTTGCTTACCTGCCACGCGCTGCCCAGCGCCGGCTCCGTGCCTACCAGCTGATCCTTTGCCTCGGCTCCGCGGACCGCTCCGTCGATTCCACCCTAGCCAATGACCTTGGGCTTCGACTTGTCCACGTCGACACCTCCCGCGCCGAGGAGGTCGCCGACACCGTGATGGCCCTCTTCCTTGGCTTGCTGCGCCGTACTCACCTCCTCTCGCGACACGCCCTCTCGGCTTCGGGATGGCTCGGCTCGGTGCAGCCGCTGTGCCGGGGAATGAGGCGCTGCCGAGGGCTGGTATTGGGGATCGTAGGTAGATCTGCTTCGGCTCGGGCTTTGGCTACTCGCAGTTTGGCCTTCAAAATGAGCGTGCTTTATTTCGATGTTCAGCCGGTGTCGTCTCCTTCTTCAGTTACTCTCATTCTTGTGAATTGTTATTGCAGTGATCAGCTTAGTATTTTTCGTTTTATTTTTTCCCATCCAGATTTATTTCATTATTCAAAACGAAAAGCTCATTCTTTCGGAGCAGAGCTAGTTCCCAGTTTAATTTTCATGATTCGCATGACAATAATAAGATTTGATGATTAGTTTGCGTAAATCCTTTCAATAAACCTGTGAGATACTGTGCATTAACTTGGGATTTTTCCTCATTACCTTTTTTTTTTTGTCGCACAGCTGCCTGTACGGTGAAGTATTTGTACTGAACTCGTACTAGTCTTCATCTTACTTGAACAGTTGCCAACATTTTCTTCTATATACTTACTCTTGCCTTACGTTGTATTTGGAGTGTACAAATTTTAACTTGCCAAGTAATTAGAAACCACATTTAAGGTATTTGAACAAAAGATATTGAATAACTTCGAGATTTCTGTGTTTGATGTGTCATAGCCTACATTTAAATATTCATTTTTGTCATCTATTCCATATTCTTATTCTTATAGTTTCCGAGCACTTTGAAATTCAGAATGTATAGTTTGTTGTCTAACATACATGTGCATGCTAAGTACATATACAATTTAGCCAAGATTAGATGATTACTCATACAGTTATGAATTATGATTAATTAATTAATTTTTTGTGGGTGTTTTTTGCTGGTTTTATCTTCAAATTGACAGTGAATTTGTGCTTCATGGAATTGCTTTCAGTAATAACACTATCTGTTTCCTGTTATTGTATATGATCCAATCCTTGGAATTTCAAGTCTCCAGTTGTCAACCTAAAAACATTGCACTTGCACTTGCAGGAAAAAGGAAAAGTAGGTCGGTCTTCCATAAACTTTCCTCCCGCGGCACGGAGAATGGAAACTCTTAATGATTTACTTGCTGCAAGTGACCTTATATCACTTCACTGTGCTCTAACAAATGAAACAATTCAAATTATAAATGCTGAATGTCTACAACATGTAAAACCCGGTATATACACAAATATATTTGAATTTTATCCTTTCATAATATCCTTTATGATGGTCTTTGTTCTCTGAATGGATTCATAATCTTTCTAATTTTGTACAGGAGCTTTTCTTGTAAATACGGGTAGTACTCAGCTATTGGATGATTGTGCTGTGAAGCAACTCTTGATTGATGGAACCTTAGCTGGATGTGCTTTGGATGGTGCAGAAGGGCCCCAATGGATGGAAGCATGGGTATGGCAGCTGTAGGTTTTGAATTCTTTAATTTTTTAGGTTTCATATGGGCATCCATAAGCATTTACGCTACTGAATGAAATATCTCTCAATCTGGTTAATAGGAGAAATATGTTTAATGTTCACTTGTATATGTTTTCAATGAGCTAACATGCCTATAGATGATAATCAGCACCATGGCTGCTGTGGGTGCAGAGATGCTGTAAGAATTAAGATTCATAATTATTAACATTTGGCAGCCTTATTGAACAAAATAACCCTCCCTCCCTATCCTTTAGAAAAAAGGCAAAAGAATCAAGGTAAAACTAATCATAGTGGAAATGTTATAATCAATTGATTGTCCAAAAGAAAGATTCACTTCTAATTGAGTTCAGAATTTGATAATTGCTCATCTCAGCAATAACAGAATGGTGAAGCTGAATATAGCAACAACAAACAAAGCCTTTTCCCATTAGGTAGGGTAGGCTATATGGATCAAGCCACATGTTCTATCTTGTCCATGTTGAAGCTGTATATAACAACAACAACAAACAAAGCCTTTTCCCATTAGGTAGGGTAGGCTATATGGATCAAGTGACATGTTCTATCTTGGCTATAGTGAAGCTGTATAATAGAAATAAATAATTTGAATTACCCATTTGGGAGGGATAAGGAGCATATAACATTATGGCAATGTGCAATTCTAGCAACTTTGTGGTGTATTTGGTTGGAGCCGAATGCTAGAGTCTTTAACAATAAACACTCCCACATCACCTTCTTTTTGGATAGAATCACTTTCTTGACTTCATTGTGGGTTTCTTCTAATGGATTGTTTAGAGGGGTTTCCCTTATGGATCTCCAAAGGGATGGATAGTGTTTAGGTGTTTGAAAATACTAGGATAATAAACAGTAGCAGAAATATGAATTAAAATGCAAGAATCTCAACACTTCAATTCCAAAACAAGTTCATAGGTGTATAAATCCCAAATGCCATCACAATTCAATAATCTCTCCCTAAACTAACAAGTCCTAAAGGTATTTATAAATGGCAAGAATCTCAACACTTTAATTCCAAAACAAGTTCATAAATCCCAAATACCATCACAATTCAATAATCTCTTCCTTAACTAACAAGTCCTAAAGGTATTTATAAATGGCACCACTAAGAGAAACATAAATAGCATAAATTAAATAACTGATATGCAGTAAAATAAGGGAAATGCCTAAAATAATGGGAATGCCAAGAAAGTGCAGTAGTGGGGAAAATGGGTGAGTGGGATGCTAAAAGTAGTGGGAGAGTGGTTTAATCTACTTCACAACCCTATGATCAGACTTTCTTCCTCTTACGTGGTCCCCTCTCTGTGGAGGTAGCGGGATTAGTGGGATTGAGGCACTTTGGGGTTGTAACAGATTGGAAGGCTTATTGATTTAGCATCTTTTGTTTTTCTGTTTCTTTTTGTAAAGGATAACTTGTCCTCCTTCATATATTCACTTGTATCTTTTCTCTCCTTAATCATATTCTCATTTTTTATATTAAAAAAATTATAGTGTTCTGAAGTTGACAAACTTAATTCAGTTTGCTTGTATATACATATATGTGTGACCTCACACTTTCTGATTCATATCATGCGGTTTGATCCAATTTGGAGGCAAAATGATACTAATAGATGGAGAAATCATTCTGTGATTGGAGTCGGTGGGAGAATCACATGAATTGTGTGAGTGGTTTTAGAAATCATGAATCACATGGTGCGATTGATTTATTGGTGCTGGTTCCCGTCTAGTTGTAGGATCCGTGAATGACTTGACATAACCTGAAGATGAAAGGGCACATTCTGGACATTTTTGTTGTCATAAAACATACTAGTAAAGCCGACAGTTTTGTTTCCTATGTTGCATTAAAACTGAAATTTTAAACCCTTATTTCCATTGTTTACACTACCTTGACCATTATGGAACCCAATGACTTGGGAATCCTCTCCTGAAGCTTGCCATTGACGGGGAAGAACCAAGCAAGCACCCCAACGAGCATCACTAACTACTTGATGTGGGATTTGGGCAGCCCATACTATCCCAGACACCCCATATCCCAAGTCCCCGTTAGCTTACATATGAATTAGTCAAGAACATTTTGTTTCTTCAACACCTTGCCACCAAGGAACTCAGAATTCGTTGAGTTGTTTATTTGGATTCATTTTTACTTTATTGCTAAAGCCATAGCTTAAAAAACAATGTGAAGAATGACATATATTGGATACTTAGTGACAAAAAGAGTCTGAAATAATGCTGTGATGATTTCATTAGAAAGAATGATAGGTTTTTATACAAGAGGAATGGTCCTATTCTAGGAAAGAAGAATGATTACAATCCTAATCTAATCCCTAGACTTAAGGGTCAATGATACACAAGGATACACAAGGTATTCTAATTAATTACAAAATATTCTAATATTCTAATTAACACCCCCCTCAAGCTGATGAATGGATATCTTCCATGCCAAGCTTGTTGATTAAACTCTGAAAGTTGTTAGTACACAGGCCTTTGGTAAGCACATCTGCAAGTTGATCACTAGAAGAAACGTATGGAGTGCATATAAGGCTGCTATCTAACTTTTCTTTGATAAAATGTCGATCAATTTCAACATGTTTAGTACGATCATGTTGAACAGGATTATGAGCAATATTAATTGCTGACTTGTTGTCACAATAAAGCTTCATTGGTCCTTCCCAAGTAATACCCAAGTCGTCAAGGATAATCTTAAGCCGTATTAGTTCACATATACCAAGTGCTCTGAACTATGCTTCTGCACTCTATCTTGCAACCACATTCTGTTTTTTACTCCTCCAAGTTACAAGGTTTCCTCCAAAAAAGGTACAATACCCTGTAGTGGACCGTCTATCATTAAGTGATCCAGCATAATCTGCATCAATATAGGCTTCTAGAGTCAAGCTCTCTCCTTTCTTAAAGAGAATGCCCTTCCCTGGTGTACTTTTCAAGTATTGTTGAATTCTATGAACTGCCATTAAATGAGATTCTTTCGGATTATGCATAAACTGACTGACAATACTCACGGCATAAGCTATATCCAGTCTAGTGTGGGACAAATAGATTAGCTTACCCACAAGCCTTTGATATGATCCTTTATCAACCAATGCTTCTTCAGGTGCATCATACAGACGATGATTAGGCTCCATAGGAGTTAGAGCTGGTTTACAACACAATTTGCCTGTTTTGTCAACAACATATTTTTGTTAGGAAATAAAAATCCCACTCTGTGAATGAGCCACCTCAATACCAAGAAAGTATTTAAGTCTCCCAAGCTCCTTCATCTCAAACTCTTGCACCAATTGAGCTTTTGACAGCACAGTACCTTCAATATCATCTCCAGTGATTATAATATAATCAACATACACTAAGAGAATAGACACTCCCCCTGAAGAGGAACGTTGGACAAATAAGGTGTGATCACCCTGACTTTGCTTATAGCCCATACTTACCATAGCCTTGGTGAATCTCCCAAACCATGCGCTTGGTGATTGCTTGAGCCCATACAAGGCTTTTTTCAAACGAAAAACCATGCTTGACTTAGAATTTGAAGCAAATCCCGGAGGAATGTCCATGTAAATCTCCTCTTCCAACTCTCCATGCAAGAATGCATTCTTGACATCAAATTGTTGCAATCGCCATCCAAAATTAGCTGCAAGAGATAATAGTACTCTGACGGTATTCATCTTGGCCACTGGGGCAAATGTCTCCATGTAGTCTACACTGTATGTCTGAGTGTACCCTTTGGCTAAAAGATGAGCTTTGTATCTCTCCAAAGTGCCATCAGAGTTGTACTTCGTTGTAAAGACCCATCGACAACCAACTGGTTTTTTACCTTTTGACAAGAGAACAAGGTCCCACGTTTGGTTTTTCTCAAGAGCATCCATCTCAGCCTTAATAGCCTGCACCCAATTTTCATTCTGCAATGCTTCGGATAAAGTATTGGGAATAGGAATGGTATGAAGATTAGTCAAGAAAGCTTTATGGTTAGTGGACAAATTCTCAAAGTTAAGAAAAGAAGATATGGGATGATTAGTGCAAGATCTTTTACCCTTTCTTAAAGCAAAAGAAATATCATAATCATTAGATGGAGGATTAGATGGATTATTTACCTCAACATCTTGGAGCTCCGAAGACGATGATTGGACAAGCTCACTTGTAGGAGGTGACACTTTTCTCCGAGAGTAAACCTATAATGGACGAGCAAAATCCAAAGTTTGGTTGGGTTGCAAATTAGGATCAGGGTCAAGAAGGATTTGAGGTGGGTCAGCAATTTGTTGGGGCTGCAAAGCAGTGTCTTGTATTTGAGGGCACACGACAGGTAACTCAGGAAATGAGCTATTTTCAAAGATGGATTGGTCCTTCTGGGGAGGAGTCTGAGTGTTAGCGAAATAAGGGGTAAGTTCAGCAAAGGTAACATCAGCAGACACATAATATTTCCCAGTTCGAAGATGATAACACTTATAACCTTTTTGAGTCAATGAGTAACCAAGAAAGACACGCTTGAGAGCCCGAGGATCAAGCTTACTTCTTTGTGGAAGGTGAATGTGAACAAAGGCAACACAACCAAAGACTCCAGCTATTAGATTGTTTGAGGCATTAAAGGTTGGAAAAAATTCTGTGAGAACTTGCATAGGACTCTTAAGACCAAGAACTTGGGTGGGAAGTCTATTAATCATGTGGATTGCTAATAAAACGACTTCCCCCCAATGTTTTTGTGGAACATGGTTTTGAAGCAAAAGGGCTCGTGTGTTTGAAAGAAGATGACTATTTTTTCGTTTAGCAACCCCATTTTGTTGCAGTGTATGGACACAAGAAGACTCATGGATTATACCCTGTTTTTGGAAAAAGGACGAAAGAGATTGATTGAAAAAATCTTTCGCATTATCAGAACGGAATCTTTGTGTCCTTACCCCGAACTGGGTTTGAACCATATTATAAAATGTAGGAAATATAGTACTGACTTCAGACTTTTGTTTGAGCAAATAGATCCAAGTCACACGAGTATAGTCATCAATAAAAGACACAAACCAACGAGCTCCAGAAATATTAGAAACAGTTGATGGCCCCCATATATCACTATGAATCAAAGTAAAAGGAACAGAGGTTCTACTATTACTAATAGGAAAAGAGACACGTTTATGCTTAGCAAGTTCACAAACTTCGCAATGAAAATCCTCAATAGCTAATTGTCTAAACAAATAAGGGGAACGTAACTTTTAAAGTATGAAAAGATGGATGTCCAAGACGGAGGTGATAAAGCCAAATTTTGTCTTTATGGGTTTTAGGGGAAAGACTATGAAATGAATGGGGTGACAAACTTTGAACACTACGTCCCTTACTACTGGTTTCAAGATAATATAGACCATTTTGCTCCTTAGCATGTCCAATCATCCTCTTCATGCTCTGTTCCTGAAAAACACAATGGGCAGGATGAAAAATTGCACTACATCGAGAGTCAATGGTAAGCTTATGAACCGAAATAAGATTAGTGCAAAGTTTAGGAACATGAAGAACATCTTTAAGAGTGATGTGATCATTTAAACACACATTTCCTTGGTCAGCTACAGCAGTAACTGATCCGTCAGCTATGGTTATTTTTCGAGTGCTAGACATGGGATATAGGAGATGAATTTGTTGAAAGAATTGGTCATATGGTCAGAAGCCTCCGAATCAATGATCCAGGTATCACAATGGGCTTTATCCGAAACATTAAAAATAGAAGAAACATAAGGTGAAGGTTGAGAAGATATACCTGATAATACCAAAGATGAAATACCTATATTATGAGGCAAAATGTTCGAATCAGGAGTCGGAATGGTGACTCCAGTACTGTCGTCGACAACCGATGACGACGCCATGGCAGGGGATGGCCGAAAATACGCCGGAGAAGAGAATCGAAGTGCCAGCAACGGAAGACGGCGGCGCACGCGCTGGCGCGTGGGCGACGAGGCTGGCTGCTGTTCTGGGTTGCTGGAAAACGGGGTTAGGCCAACGGAAGGATTCTGAGGAGGATTCAAGGGCGCGTGGGACGAAAGGCAGCCATAAAAGAGTGGGCTTAGTGAGTTAGACTTCACTGCCTCTTTGGAAAAACTGATCGAGAGAAAAAAAAAAGGAGCACAGCAGCGGAAAAAATGGTCTATGCCTCTGATACCATGACAAAAAGAGTCTGAAATAATGTTGTGATGAGTTCATTAGAAAGAATGATAGGTTTTTATACAAGAGGAATGGTCCTATTCTAGGAAAGAAGAATGATTACAATCCTAATCTAATCCCTAGACTTAAGGGTCAATGATACACAAAGATACACAAGGTATTCTAATTAATTACAAAATATTCTAATATTCTAATTAACACTTAGTTGTGGTTACTCTTTTATTTTTTTTTTTCTATTAGCTTTACATATGACTAATTTAGCATAAAACTTTGTCGAATCTTTATTAGCTGACCCCACCTAGTGGGAAAAGGCTTTGATTGTTATTGTTGCTGCTTACATATGACTAAGTAACTTGTGATTTTGTTGTACCTTTGGCTTAGTTATTTTGCTAAACAACAAAACAACAACAAACAAAGCCTTTTCCCACTAGGTGGGATCGGCTATATGGATCAAGCGACGCCAACATATTCTATCTTTGCACATTTCTATGGTTAAGTTATTTATGGCTAGATCCCTCTTAATCGTTTCTCCTATTGTTTTCTTTGGTCTTCCCCTACCTGCTAATTGTTTTAAATTTATTATTTTGAGAATTTTGTTTAGATCTTGCTTTATTTTATGGTATTGAATGTTGGGCGATAAAAAGCCAGCATGAGCATAAATTCAATGTGGCAGAAATGAGAATGTTGCGTTGGATGAGTGGTCACACTTGAATGGATAGGATTAGGAATGAATGCATTAGAGAGAAAGTTGGGGTAGCACCTATTGTAGAGAAATTAATTGAAACACGCCTTAGGTGGTTTGGTCATGTATAAAGAAGGCCATTAAAGGCTCTTGTACGTAGAGTTGACTAGATGGAAGATAGCCCAATAACTAGAAGAAGGGGAAGACCAAAGAAAACAATAGGATAAACTATTAGTATTAGGATGGATTTAGCTATTAATAACCTAACCATAGAAATGAGTAAAGACAGAACACGTTGGCATCGTTTGATCCATATAACCGACTCTACCTAGTGAGAAAAAGGTTTTATTGTTGTTGTAGAATTTTCTTCAGATATATACATATACATCATTTTTATGATATATTTCAGGCTAGTTTTCATTTTATCTCTAAATTTTATGATTTGATATGCTCGTGAATCATATCACAATTTGATAACTACATAGTAACGTACTTGCCCTTTTGTCTGATTTAGGTGAAGGAGATGCCTAATGTGTTGATACTTCCGCGAAGTGCAGATTACAGTGAAGAAGTTTGGATGGAGATAAGGGAGAAAGCTATATCTATATTGCAGACATATTTCTTTGATGGTGTTATTCCTAAAAATGCTGTGTCTGATGAGGAAGAAGAGAGTGAAATAGGTGATGAAAATGGACAGTCTGATCAACAAGAGAAAGAAAATGCTCTGCAGATCTGTGTTAGGGAGACAACAGATGATATTCACTTAAGCCCTGAAAGCTCTCTTAAGAAAGGGGCCAATCAAGTGAAGGAGTCTTCTGCTCAACATCAGGTTTCTGGTTTGACTCATAGTAGCACTGCTCGATCTGAAGGAAGACGCAGTAGGTCAGGTAAAAAGGCCAAAAAGAGGCATACACGCCAAAAGGCCCAGCAAAAGTCAGAAGATCCTTCTGTGTTGGAGAAAGAAAGTACATCTCAGAGAGAAGAGGATACTGCTATGAGTGGCACAGATCAAGCTTTGAGCTCCAGTTCTCGGTGTCATTCCCCTGAAGGTTCAAGAAGTAGAAAAACTCCAATAGAATCTATGCAAGAATCAACTACAAACCAACTACTAAAGTCAAGCATGAGGTTTAGTGGAAAGTGTAGTGAAGTTCTGAGAGACGGATATATTATAGCACTATATGCAAAGGACCAGCCAACACTTCATGTTTCAAGGCAAAGAGTTAAAGGTGGAGGTTGGTTTCTAGATTCCATGTCAAATGTGTCAAAGAGAGACCCTGCTGCACAGTTCCTCATCATCTTCAGAAGCAAGGTTTGTTTCAAAGGAACTTAGTTTTAATGTGGACCTTATATTCCACCATGTTCCTTGAAAAGTAATTTAAAGTTGCATAAGCTGTATTAAATTTGATGCTGACTAGCTGATATATTGCATATCGATGCTTTTTCTTCAGGACACAATTGGTTTGCGATCTCTTGCTTCTGGTGGAAAGTTATTGCAGGTACCTACAGTAACACAAAGAGTCTCTTAAGCTACTAAGTTGCTTCTCTCAAAATCTTAATTGTTATATTCATTGAAGATTCTTTTGATTGTCTCAAAATCTAAATTTATTCTAGATGAGAGGAGCAACAATTATGGTATGTTATATGGCTTAGAATACTTCTCTAATACAATTTCTGCATTTGATTCTGCAGATTAATAGAAGAATGGAATTTGTATTTGCTAGTCATAGTTTTGATGTTTGGGAGAATTGGACGCTAGAAGGTTCCTTACAGGAATGTAGGCTGGTCAACTGTAGAAATTCATCAGTAAGTACTATTTTTTTCTTAAATCTGTTGCATGTCCTACATGAATTATCATGATTTAAGCCTATGTTATTTTCATACATATACTTTGACTTGAATAACTTACTCATTATGTTTAAAAGTTATAGGTGGAAACATAATTTTTTTTAATATAACGTATAATATTGATATTTAAAACATTCAATTATTATTTTTATTTTATTTTATCTGGAGCAGGCCTGATTGTATTAAAAAGAAAGTTGAGGTAGCACCTATTATAGAGAAATTAGTTGAAACACGCCTTAGGTGGTTTGGTCATGTACAAAGAAGACCGTTAGAGGCTCATGTACGTAGAGTTGACCAGATGAAAGATAGCTTAATAACTAGAGGTAGAAGACCAAAGAAAACAATAGGAGAAACTATTAGAGGAACTTAGCTATAAATAACCTAACCATAGAATGTGTAAAGACAAAACACATTAGCGTCGCTTGATCCATGGCTTTTGTGGAGGAGCAATGTATATCCAACCCTGTGCTTTGTGAAATATTAAAGCTTTTCAGATGCTTATGCTGATATGCTTATTGAAGCCGATAGTTTTATTTAATCAAATCTGCAAACAACTATTTCATTCTATGTCTGATTTTGCTCTAATTGATATGAATTGTAGGCTATTTTGGATATACGCATTGAGATTCTTGCAACAGTAGGCGAAGACGGAGTTTCTCGCTGGCTTGACTAGACTATTACGAGAGTTTGTGCCATAGTGTCTTGAGGTGTGTATTGATTCAGAAGAGGACAAGCTTGTATATCATTCATGTCCCATAACTAAAAGATCTTTCATTTGTTCTCTTAATGGAAGAAAGGAGTCTCTTTCATGGTGTAGAGTGTGTAGAGTGAGATGTTCTTTTGTTTCCACAAATTGATGGCCTTTCCTTTTTCAATATGTATTTTTTGACAAGTTTAATGATATATCATTTGTGTGATGGACCCGTGATTTTCTTTCGGAATTGGCTTTTCTTTCGAATTTGTTAGTCCTTGAAGAGGATCAAATGAAGTGCAAAATGTGTAAAGTGTATGAAGTGTATCATTTAAACCGTTAAATAAAAATCAGATTCGTGTCTTTACTGTAACAGTTTTATCCAACGGTTTATGTTGTGCATTTTATACACTTTACCGGATTTACACTTTAGCATATTTGGATCCATTAGCTAAATTAATATAAGTGTTATACATGCTTTATAACAAATATAAGTGGTATTAATAAAAAAGAAAGTGGTGTGACTACATGAATCCGATACTTTAATAAGACAATGGCATGATTCCCACCCCCAAGGAAATTTAAGCTGCAAATTTCGGCTTTAAAAGAAAAGTGATTTTTGTGTTTTTTTAATGCTTTTTATTAATATGTCTATTTAAACATTTAATTTATATACCATAAATACTTTTTGTATGGGTATATCATGAATACTTAATTTTAAAAAATATATTTTTTTATTAGAAAACCTAAACAACCACACTCTTAATAGGCTTCCTTCAAGACAGTACTTAATTTAAAATGTAAATCTATTTGGTTAAGTTTTTGCCGAAAGATAAATTGGTTTTGAGAATATTTTGATTAAATTGTGTTGCAAAAAGATAGCAGAAAAATGTTTCTTTGGATAATTGCTTTCTCACTCAAAATTGTTAATTATTTTAATGGCCTTTATGTTGTAAAACAAGAGCTTAGCAACAAAAGAGCATAAGATAAAGAATAACAAGAATACGATAAAGATGCAACAAAATCTTATTCATACCGTTACTTGTTTACAATACTCTCTATTTATAGGACTTTAGCCATAAAGTAACATTAAGAACATAATAATGTACCTTTAAGCACAGTAATTGGAAGGTTACACAATTCTCTTAAAGAGATCTTTATGGAGAGGTTACTAAGGATACAAAGAGACAAGTGACCATGTGTAGGGTTTAGGAAGAATCCAATGTTGAAAATATGGTCATCCACATATAAATACATATATTTATAATACTTCCCCTTGGATGACCACTCATCATGAACATGCCTCGTTAAAACCTTACTAAGAAAAATCCAGTGGGACAAAATCTTAGCTAAGGAAAAAGAGTACATAATTCATAATTAATTTTCTTCCCCTTAAGTCTTCAGGACTTCGTATGAATATGCCTCGTTAAGACCTTGCTAAGAAAAATTCAGTGGGACAAAATCTTAGCTAAGGAAAAAGAGTACATAATTCATACTTAAAATTTCTTCCCCTCGAGTTTACATCTTATCATGAATGTCTTTAAGACTTCTCATTTCAATGTTATACACATGCTTCTTGAAAACTTTAGTTGGCAAAGCTTTGGTAAAAAGATCAGCTATATTGTCGCTTGACTGAATTTTGCGAACATCAATATCACCTTTCTTTTGTAGCTCATGAGTATAGAAGAATTTAGGTGAAATGTGTTTAATCCTATCACACTTAATGAATCCATCTTTAATTTGTATGATACATGCTGTGTTATCTTCATACAATATTGTTGGTTCGGCATTGGTGGTAGACAACCCACATGCATCTTTAATATGATGAATCATTGTTCTCAACCATATACACTCATGGCTTGCTTCATGAATAGCCAATATCTCAGAATGATTTGATGGTGTAGCTGTGATGGTTTGTTTTACTGATCGCCATGAAATAGCAGTTCCCCCATATGTAAAGATGTAACCTGTTTGTGAACGAGCTTTGTGGGGATCAGAAAGATATCCAGCATCAACATATCCAATTAATTATGGCTTTCCTTTCTTTGGAAAAAATAAACCCAGATCAGATGTTCCACGAAGATATCGAAGAATATGTTTCACACCATTCCAATGTCTTTTTGTTGGTGCAGAACTAAACCTTGCTAATAAATTTACTGCAAAAGCTATGTCTGGTCTAGTAGAATTTGCAAGGTATAAAAGTGCTCCTATTGCGCTAAGATATGGTACTTTAGGACCAAGAAATTCTTCGTAATCTTCTCGTGGACGAAATGGATCTGTTTTTATATCAAGTGGACGAACAACCATCGGATAACTTAAATGATAAGATTTATCCATATTAAATTGTTTCAAAATCTTCTCAATGTAAGATGATTGATGAACAAGAATTCCACTTGGTATATGTTCAACTTGGAATCCCAGACAAAATTTTGTCTTCCCACGATCTTTCATTTCAAATTCTTTTTTTAAGTATTGTGCAGTTTTTGAAATCTCTTCTGAAGTTCCTACAATATTTATGTCATCAACATAAACTGCAACAATAGAAAATCCAGAATTTGTCTTCTTTATAAAACACAAGGACAAATAGGATCATTCTTATATCCTTCTTTCAATAAATACTCACTGAGACGGTTATACCACATTCTTCCAAATTGTTTCAATCCATATAAGGATCTTTGTAATTTGATGGAATACATATCTCGAGGTTTTGATTTATATGCTTCAGGCATCTTAAATCCTTCAGGGATTTTCATGTATATGTCATTATCTAATGACCCATATAAATATGCAGTTAATACATCCATCAAACGAATATCAAGTTCTTCGAAGGATACCATACCAATTAAAAATCAGAATGTAATTGTATCCATAACTGGAGAATAAGTCTCATTATAATCTATACCAGGTCTTTGTGAGAAACCTTGTGCCACAAGTCGTGCCTTATATCTCACAACTTCATTTTTCTCATTTCTTTTACGGACAAATACCCACCTATACCCAACAGGTTTAACATCTTCAGGTGTTCGGGTAACTGGTCCAAAAACTTCTCGTTTTGATAACGAGTCTAATTCGGCTTGTATAGCTTCTTTCCATTTTGGCCAATCATTTCGATGTCGACATTCTTCTACAGTTTTGGGTTCAGGTCCCTCATCATTGGTAATTTCAGAAGCAATTGCATATGCAAAAATATGATCAACAATAATTTCTTTTCTTTCCCACATTTTTCTATAATTTAATGAGATCTCATAATTTTCCGGTACCAGATCCACTTCTGGGGTTGAAACTACTTCTGGAGTTACCTTTTCAGAAATGTGGGGTTGTTGATTCATATTTGAAATATCCTGAATATATTGAAGAGTATTTTCTCTACTTTTTCTCTTTCTGAGAATGGTATCTTTTGCACCAATCGGTCTACCACGCTTCTGGCATATTTTAGATTCATTAGCTGCTGTACTAGTAGATTGTCCTGCATGGACATCTAATCGTGTTGGAATGTTTGCAGCTGGTATATGCGATTTAGTGACCCTCTTAGTATCCACAAAATTATCTGGTAATTGATTTGCAACATTTTGCAAATGAATAATTCTTTGAACTTCAAGTTCACATTGATTTGTGCGAGTATCATGAAAAGACAATATAGATGTATTCCAACTAATATCTTGTGCTTTTGCAACCTTATCTTTTTCTTCCCCTAAAAGTGGAAAAATTGATTCATTGAAAATACAATCTAAGAAACGTGCTCTAAAAAGTTCACCAGTTAAAGTTTCAAGATATCTAATAATAGACGGTGAATCAAAACCAACATAAATCCTGAGGCGACGATGAGGTCCCATTTTAGTACTATGAGGAGGTGCAATAGGAACATACACAGCATAACCAAAAGTTCTGAGATGAAATATATTTGGTTGTTGACCAAAGACAAGTTGTAATGGTGAAAATTTATGGTATGCAGTTGGTCTAATACGAACCAAAGATGCAGCATGTATTATAGCATGTCCCCAAGCAGTTGCAGGGAGCTTTGACTTCATAAGCAAAGGTCTAGCAATAAGTTGTAACCTTTTAATAAAAGATTCAGCTAAACCATTTTGTGTATGAGTATGAGCTACTGAATGTTCAACAGTAATTCCTATTGACATACAGTATTCATAAAATGCTTTTGAAGTAAACTCACCAGCGTTATCTAAACGTACTGTTTTAATAGAATGATCAGGAAAGTTTGCCCTTAATTTTATTATTTGAGCAAGTAATTTAGCAAAAGCTACATTACGAGTTGAAAGTAAACAAACATGTGACCATCGAGTAGAAGAATCAATTAAAACCATGAAATATTGAAATGGACCACATGATGGATGAATAGGACCACAAATATCTCCTTGTATACGTTGTAGAAAAGAAGGAGACTCAATGGGTAGTTTAAAAAGAGATGGTTTAACAATTAATTTGCCTTGAGCACAAGATTCACAAATGAAATCATTTGATAATAGGATCTTCTGGTCCTTTAGTGGGAGATTGGATCCGATGCAATTCTCTTCCGTGCAATTCCGGTGTAATTCCTTTAAAATGCACATTTTTACTTCATTTTTGAAGTACTAATATGGGCTTATACTAACAATAATCTACCATGAATAGATTAGAAACCAAATTATTATCAATATTGGCAAATATCATCACCTTAAATGAATTAGGGACCAAATTGTTATTGATAATGAAAAATAGTCTCACAAGGCTATTGAGTGATGATATTTGTCAAAATTAATAATAATTTCGTCCCTAATCCATTCATAAGGGGTTATTGTTTGAGTAAGTTCGTATTAGTGCTTCAAAAATGAAGTAAAAATATGCATTTTGAAGGAATTGCACCAAAATTGCACGGAAGGGAATTGCACTGGATCCAATTTCCTTTAGTGGATGTCCACATGTATTTTCTATGATACGCCGCATCATAATTAAGCCGAGATGACCAAGACGGTCATGCCAAAGTATAAAAGTCTTAGGGTCCGAGCACTTTTTGAGCATAAAATTTGATTCAACCATTTTTATTGTTGTAAAATACAACCCAGTAGAAAAAGCAAGAAGTTTCTCTAATACAAGCTTATGGCTTGATACGATAGAAGTAATGTTTAAATATTCTACATCACTTTCATTGTTTGTCTCAATGTGATACCCATTACGACAAATATCCTTAAAACTTAGTAGATTTCTTCTAGATCTACTAGAATATAACGCTTCATCAATTGTTAATTTTGTCCCTTTTAACAATAGAATTTGAGCTCTTCTAGAACCTTCTATAACATTTGCAGAATCAGATATTGTATTAACATTAATTTCAGCTAATGTTAATTCTTGAAAATATTTTTTATCTCGAAGAATTGTATGAGTTGTACCACTGTCCACAAGGCATATGTCATCCTCCATAATGCTGAATATAATTCCTTATCTAAAAATAAATTAAAATAATTTTAATACTTTGAAGTAAATAAAATTAAGGGAATAAAATTTCAATTTTATTGAAATTCAAACAAACGCAGAAAGTAAATTACACTTTAAAATGAAACACAAATACTTGAAATTAAAATGAAGTATAAACTAAAACTCTCTTAAATAAAGTAGTCATTTCCATCACAAATATTTCCATCACAAATTAAATGGTCAATTTTGCCATTAGGATCTTCAAAAAAATCAGCAACATCAAAATCCAGTTTCATTTGTGATCCATCAGAAATAGTAGGATTAATGGACTCAGAAAAATTCACTTCAGCTTGTTTTCCTTTCTGCTTATTAAGTAATGCTTTGTAAAGATCAACCAAATGTTTTGGAGTACGACAAACACGGGACCAGTGGCCTTTTGTGCCACATCTATAGTAAATATCTTCACCCCTTTGGGATTTAGTTTTTTCTAGATTTTCTTCATTTTTGGTCCCTTTCTTGTGCGTTTGAGCAGCACTATTATTCTCAAAATTTAAAGGAGAATTATTTTGACAAGTCCAAGTATTTTTCCTTCCACGACCTCATTTTCCACCACGGCCTCGTCCATGATCATGAGAAAAAGTCACATTCGCTTCTGAGAATTGAGTTTATCCAGTTGGACGGGATTGGTGATTCTTCATCAAAAGCTCATTGTTTTGCTCGGCCACAAGAAAACATGAAATTTCAGAATACTTATCCAACTTATCAGCCAATTCATCCATCTCTGTATTCACATCTCGATGCTCCATGGATTCGATCAATTTGTCCAGTTTTGCGTCGAGGTCCGTCCAAATATTAATGTCAGCCATCAAAGCAATGAAAGCACCAAATTGTTATGATCTTAATAACAATTAAGCAAATAGAGAAATTGATGGAATGAAAATTAATACTATCAGTTTGTATTATGGAATCTCAAGCAAAGTACAAGAGGAAAGTCAACTAGAATTATAAAATGAGAGCTATAAGGCATTCAGCTAGTACATATAGTAGCAGTAGCACTGTAGCAGTAACAGTAGCAGAAAAGCAGTAGCAGAGCAGAGGGAAAGAGACGTATCAGAAAGAAGAGAAGAGGCAGTACAGAGAGAAGCTTTCCAAAAATATTCCACACCCTAAATTCCCATTTTACTGCTCCTTTAATACCCAACACTCTATGGCATCTTTCAGATTTGATTGGGCCGTACTTTGGCCACATTGGGCCAGCCTCATTACAACTTAGTAAACCTACGCTCTCGATATTGCTACTGCAGGAGCACATTCGAGGTGTGGAAAGTAGAATATGTCTTCTCCAACATATCCTCATCAGTAATTTTCTCTCCACATAATTTTAATTGAGAGCTAATTTTAAATAAAGCCGAGTTATACTCACTTACAGTTTTAAAATCTTGCAAACGTAAGTGAATCCAATCATAGCGAGCTTTGGGAAGAATAACAGTTTTTTGGTGCTCATATCTTTCCTTCAAATTTTTCCAAAGGACTAACGGGTCCTTAACAGTGAGGTACTCACTTTTCAATTCTTCATGCAAATGATGGCGAAGGAAAATTATTGCCTTTGCGCGATCCTGCAGGGATGCTTGATTTGCTTCTTTGATAATCTCTCCAAGATTCATTGCACTTAGATGAATTTCAGCATCAAGAACCCATAACAGGTAATTTTTTCCAGAAATATCAAGTGCAATGAATTGAAGATTTGTGAGATTCGACATTGTGAATAAACTACACTTTAAAAATTAAGAGTTAGAATTCAAATGCTAAATATATATATTTATGAAAAATATATATTTGTTTATGTACCTTGATATGACGGAAACAAGTTTAGAGATCTTTCAACACACAAATTTTAGAGTCTCGTGCTGATAACGTGTTGTAAAACAAGAGCTTAGCAACAAAAGAGCATAAGATAAAGAATAACAAGAATATTAAAGATGCAACAAAATTTTATTCATACCATCACTTGTTTACAACAGTCTCTATTTATAGGACTTTAGCCATAAGGTAACATTAAGAACATAATAATGTACCTTTAAGCACACTAATTGGAAGGTTACACAAATCTCTTAAAGAGACCTTTATGGAGAGGTTACTAAGGATACAAAGAGACAAGTGACCATGTGTAGGGTTTAAGAAGAATCCAATGTTAAAAATGTGGTCATCTACATATAAATACATATATTTATAATATTTTAACTATTTTAATATACAATCTGATAATACCATAATTGATCACGTCTAATGAGGGTTACACATTGTGTGTAGCTACGGCATCACACATGTTGACTCACAATATCGAGTCATTAGTCTCTCATTATTACCTTTGGGGTGCGTTTGGTAAGAATGAGAATAGATTGAAATTATCATTTTGCCCCTTATATTAAAATATTTAAAAAATAAAAAGTTATGAAAGTGTTAAATCAAAAGGTATAATAAACATTATATATATATATATATATATATATATATATATATATATATATTCACGTTTCTCAATGTGAGAAACATTTTTTTCCCACTTGAGGTGGGCCCCACCCATTCCTTCACTTTTTTCCTTATTCTTAAAGGCTACCAAACGGAGCATTGGGGTCTTCTCCCTTTCTCTCGGCATGAGAAGTTCTTTCTTTCTCATGTAACACTCCATGCACCTCCAACTTATAGGTAACATTGCCTTCACACTCAATGAATACTCTACCCCCACAGCACACCACTGTCCAGAGCCACCCTTGACTCCTCCCTTGGTGACCTGTTCACTAACATACACATCTTAGCTGCACATGGTAATTATAATATCCCGCTCCCAAGATACTTGGTAAAGATTAGATTAATAAATCTTGAATAAGATATGAGATTTTATTAATAAATAATTAAAATAAAAACCTAAGTATTATATAGAAAGAAAGAAAAAGAGAGAAAGTGTGAGTTAAAAAGATTGCAAGGAATTCGCAGGAAGTCACTCATCTTAGTATTACTCTCATACAAGAAAAAAAAAACTATGTGTAGGATTCATTTTGACATAGTGAAATCTTTGGGTGAAATAAAGGATTTTAAGGGGTCTTTACCTTGGGAGATTTGTCATAAGGTGGAGACCTAGGTGTTAGAAAAATAATTTATATTTGGGCTCACATTAATTGTTTAAAATATTTTATTTAGTTTTTTTAAATAAATCGGATTGATAGGTGGTCCAATAAAAGGGAAGCCCAAAGTATAAAGCAATCACTTGGGCTAATAACACACATTATAATAAAGTCTAGTAGGCGGTTACGTGTAGGCCTTTTAAGATTTTACTGAAGCTCGTAATGGGAGGACCCAATAAGACACAATTATTTATCTTGGCTAGGTCCCCTCTCTAACCCTAACACAGTGAACCTCCCCATTGTAGTCGCTGCACGACCAGGGTAATAGAGAGGAAGACCTAGTTCTTCTTCAGATTGGACCATGGCATATCATGTACACATTTTGCTTCTATGAATCTTGTATTATTTTCAATGTCCTATAGACCATATATGCCTATTGATTCTTACAATTGGTAAGCTTACTATATGATTATAGGACTTGAAAATTGTTAAATTTTTTGTAAAATCGTGGTATTTTTCAGATCAGATATGACATGTTTGTCTAAATGAAGTCTATGACTTTTAATTATCTATGAATAATCTTCATTTCATATATTATATGCTTAATTTAATTTAGCATTTTGGGTGAAATTTCAGATCTGAGTTTTTCCCTAGGCGTATAATTTTTGAACATGCTAATGATATTTAATCCATATTTTGAAACCTTTAATCTGACTCACGACTTGGGATTTATTAAGAATCAATATTCTATTCTAGTAGACTAATTTTAATTGGATGGAGACAAACTAAAGTGACGCGATAATAGAATACGTGAATCTCTTATTATTGATTTCAAAGTGTCAAGTCTTAGTGTTCATGAACTTTGAATATACTCATATCTTGTGGTGATGATTCGGCCACATAAGTTTTATTTTATGGCTTAGAAATGCTAAAATGAGTTCAAAAAAGCTGATTCAATTGGGTTTTCAGACCCGTTTTACAGGATCCGTCGGGAGGAAGAAAAGGACTTGATGTCATTTTCGACGAAGCCCACTCTTGGGCCTTTAAGGAGGTGGCGCATGTGGCCACCTTCACCTCCGATGAAGGTGATTCTAACAGTATTTTTTTTATCTTATTTTTTTTTTATTTAATTTTTAGAGACCTATAAATATTTATTTTGAATTTCATGGTATATTTATTATATTCTCTAGCACAACATTAATAGATATATAAAATGCCTAAAATTGTTTAAATTTAAGTGAAATTTGTGTGCATATTTATTTTTTTAAGCTAGGTATCACTAGTATGTGATCCGACTAAGAACATAAAATTTTTTGAACGCCATTCCAACCTTGCATGGTGTGACTTGGTAAGGGCATCAATTTAATATTTATCAATATTATGCAATAAAAGTGTAAAAATTACATATTTAAATTCTTTAAGGGGTGCACAAATTATTGGTAAGTTTTTTTTAATTAAGCTGGTAATTAACGAATGACTAATTTTTATTATGCTTCCTAGACCTGATCACGGGCCGGGCTTTAAAAATACGGGTCGGGTTTTCGGGTTTTTTAACTAAAAATTTAAGCCCGGGCCCGGCCCGAGCCCGTTTTTTTAAAGTAAAAAATGGGCCAGGCTCGGCCCGTATTAAATGAAAAACGGGCCGGGCCGCCATATTTTGTACCATATTTTTTTTATAGTTTGTTTCATGTTTCATTTAAAATACAAAAAGATACTTTTTTTCTTAAAAATAGATAGTTAAAAGATTTTAATGTATTATATATATAAACATTTTATACGGATTGTATATAAAGATATACATATTTTGTATCCAAAATATATTATATATTCTGGAATCTAGATACAAAATATGTATATATATATACATATTTTGTATATATAACAAATTACCCACTCTAAGAGAGCTTGAATTTGCTCCTAATGGATTGTGTGAAGAAAATGGTACACGCACTCTAAGAAAATTAGTGTAATGCTAGTTAATTGGAAGTTGGAAGCTAGTCTCCCCTGTAAGATTGAATTTTTGAAATGTTCAAATATGTAAGATTGAATTAATCAAATACAAGATCTTGGACATCAAACATTAAAATATGTTATCAATTAGGTTGGTATTTATTCTATACTAGATTGAGTTTTTTTATTTATTTTAATGTATTATATATATAAAATAAGTATATATAATACGGACCGGGCTTTAAAAAAAGCCCGAGCCCGGCCCGTATTTTTACGGGCTTTTTTAAAAAACGGGCTTTCGGGCTCGGGTTCATATTTGTATTTTAGCGGGGCCGGGTGGGCTTTAAGGCCCGTGATTTCCTAGTCTAGAAATTTCATTTTAATTTTTTGGGTTGTTGATAATATATATCACTAAAGTGATTTATTCATCAAAATCCTAAAAATTGTTAAATTTCCTTGTTGATGGGAAGTGAGAGGCAATTTTTGTGAATTCTAGTCTGGGATAATTTTTATGAATTGTTGCGACTATTATCACTAAAGTGGTTGGTCATCAAAATTCATAAAGGAATAAAATCCCTTGTTGATAGAATTGGTTATTGAATTAATACATACAATTTCCTACCCAAAGTGAGTTATTATGTGTATTAATTTCAGGATAGCATGGGCATGCTTATGAGTATATATGATTTTAAAAATTAATCTACCAAAAGGGATTGAATTTTTTAAATTAAGTATTCTTATTGTTTTGGGATATAAATTTTAAGGATTTTTTTTTTCTGCCTAAAGGTGATTTAATTCCTTAAATTTTTATAGTCTTTATTTGCTTCATAAAAGGAAGGAAACAAATAGCATATTATTTTCTCTACCTAAAGGGGAGTCTATAATGATGCAAAAGATTTTTCCTTCAAGTTTAATTGCCTCACTAATTTACCATATTAATTATGTCCAAGTTATTACTTTCACTATGAACAACAATACATTGGGCTAAAAATGAATTATCTCATAATAATTAATATCTTATATTAATTATTAAAAGCTTCCGCAATATAGTTTTTCTGGTAAATCATAGATGTCATATATCATTTCGTTGACAATCTAATTATGTATGTCATGTTTCAAATCAGGGATGTAGTTATAGATTTCAATAAAATAAAACTATTTAGCGGTCTTGCTAAATATTAGGCCGTAATGCTTTTAAGCAACACCTATGATCGGTGTTAATTTAATTGCTTTGATTGATTCTGGAATAGGGATTTAACCTGTGGGATATTATTGACAATCATTTCCTCACTTTAAACTAATAGCTTAAAATGAGAAAAGGGGGAGAATGATTGCATATGTGCTTTTTATTTGCATCTCCTAGTTTTATTTTAATATGAAGTCAAAATTCGTTGGTCAAAAAGGAAATATTCTTATATTATAAAGTTATGATTGATAGAAGAATTTTAGAAATTCATAAAGTTAAAAAATGTAAGAATTTTAATTCATGCAATTGAGTTTCAATTATTAAACTTTATAAAGTTGTCATGAACAAATCAATGTCTTGAAAAGCTTGTTTATTGATATATAAAGGGCGTTTGAAAGGGCATTATTTGTCGCACGAATTATTTTGTGTGGCAATAAATATTAGAGATAATTAATGCCCATATGGTTAGTTTCAACTCTACGATATTTTAAAAGAACCAAACACGACCTAAATAGAACAAAAGATTTAAAAGGATAATATGCTATGATTGTGTAATATTGATTTTGATTTTTTTTTTTATTCTTCATAGAGTGCATAATCTCTTGGGCTATAATAATGTTGTCTATCTCGTGCCTTCCCGGAACGAAGCTACACTGATGAGGGGAGATAAGCTTCTTCATATGAATGTTCAATCTATTTGCAATGAGTTTAGTGATGACTTTGTAAACGACGTTACAAAGGCTAATTGGCCTAAATTGTTTTATATTTTCCGGGTCATCCACTTTGGGAATAAGAACAAGAAGGGTTTGGTTAATCTCTTCCACTCTACTTGGTGTCTCAACAATATCCTTAATAAGGCGCGTCACCGATTGGCCAATGGAACTCCAAAATTTTTGGAGGAAGTACGCATAGAGCCCATCACTCCTAGAAGCCTTGTGTGGGTTCATGTCAAAAAGGGCATCTCTAATTTCTTCTTCATTTACATGTCCACCAAGATCTCGAAGAGCCTCATTAGATAAAGATGGGAAGTTCCCGAGGTTCGGTCTCACCATAGTAACAAAGCTGTCTTTTTTGAATAGAGTATCATAGAAGTTAAAGACATGTTGTTTCAATTCTTCTTCATCCATCATCCAGTTTCCTAGATCGTCTCTGAGGGCTTCAATCCGATTTTTCTTCCTTCTTATTAGGGTGGACATATGAAAATACTTGGTGTTTTGGTCGCCAAAACAGAGCCAATTGCTTCTAGATTTTTGGAACCAAATTAATTCTTCTTGCATAAGAATGTCTTCATAGTCTTTCCAGAGTCTCCACTTTAACTTGATCAGACCTGGATCAAATTGATTATCCAGTTTCTTTTCAATCCCTTCAAGTCTTTTGACTAGTCTTCTTGTTTTGGCAAATACATTTCCAAAGGTATCTTTGTTCCAAGTTGTGACATTTTCGGTGAAATTGTTGACAGCTTCCCGCCAATCTCTTTCCTCTTTCCAGTTATCTTCAACTAATCTATTAAAATCTGAATGAGAAACCCAAGCAAGCTAGAAACGAAAGGGCTTAAACCCCCCCGCGGCATACTTCGAGAGCAACTTGTCTTAAGTAGGATATCTATTTTCCACTCAATATTTCCAAGAACACGATCAAGTTTCTCCATGAGTTCATTCCTTTTCTAGGTGAACGCTGGTCCTTTAGAACCAAGATCAAAGATATTGCAAGAGTTAATACAATCATTAAATCTGTTCATTCTTCTTATGTTGGGAGCACTTCCACCTCTTTTTTCATAGGGGTGTAGGTAACTGTTAAAGTCACCCAACACCACCCAAGGGTCATTGATATTAGTAGCAATGTGCTCTAGGCCTGTCCAGCAAAATTCCTTAATCCTATCACAAGGGTTAGCGTAAACAAAGTAACATATACATTATTCATAATATTAGACAAATTTAAACAACAATGAATATATTGAAAGTTAGATTATAAAATATTGATATTTAGGCTATCGTTCTTCCATAGGAGCCATATACCCCCTGAGAAGCCGTCAGCCTCAACTTTAATGAAATGCGGAAAACCACAATTTTTGATGACTTTGTCTGATTTGTCCCCACTTATCCTGGTTTCTAAAAGTGCAATCATAGTAAGTTTTTATGAGTGAAAATATCCTTAACAGGGCGAGGGAAAGATTTAGAGGCGGCACCTCTACAATTCCAAACCATAATATTCATAAATTATAAGTTATTAGTATAAACCTGGGTAGCCCCCAGATCCGAGAGAAGGGTGTTATATTCCCTTAAATTCTTTTCTGCCAGTTTCATTTGAAACAAGAGTTTCATCAAAATCCTTTTTGTTTTTGACTTTTGATTCATCAAAGTCCCTAGCGGGCTTTAGAGTTGTCTTATTCGACCCCTCCTTGGCCTTATGAGGAGAATTACTAACATTTCCCAAGGTTTAATTCCCTGAGATGAAGAAGTTACCAGGGTGTGTTCCTTTGCTTTCGAAAGCCGAAAGGTGACTCCTCGCCACCTTGCGGGGAGTGGTATTTGTTTGAGCTTGGGGGCTATACAAACAAACACATAATATATTTATAATATGGTCTATATTTTAAAAAAAAAACATATACTTATTTGAATGAAGATATAACACTTATGATAATCTTCACTTCGATCGAACAATAAACAAATGTTGTACTCCAAGCAAGCTTTTCAGCAACCTCAAATATTTACAAAAAAAAATATTCGGTATAAGGTTACTAAAAAAATTCTCCACAATCTGTTTGTAATTATTGTACATATATATATTTTTTCATTATCATAAATAATAAAAAAACAAAATATTACACCTGCTTCTTTCTTTATTTTTTTAATATTTTTGTATTTTATTAGCATAAATAATAACCAAAACATAAAAAATGTTACTTAGAGCTTATATTATATATATAAAAAATTCCCTTAAAATACAAAATGTGGTCCCTAGGTGATTTCAGCTAAAGAAAGTGGTCCAACAATTTGAGATTTGCACTTATGTATTTGTAAGAAAGTGGTGGTCCAACAATGTAAGAAAGAAGTTAAAAAGAAAGAATGAAGAAGTGTGAGATATTGGAGAAGAAGGAACGAAAATGAAAGAGGAAGCAAGGTGGCCCAAAGGCTACAATTTTTATAGCCAAAAAGGTCCCAACTAAGTTAATCCAATAGCTATAATTTTTTTAAATTCATTCATCTAACGGTCAGGGGCACCCTGACCAGATAGGTGTTTCGGCCACCACTCTTGGTGCCCGTGTCCAAACAAGCATGGGCACCAGGTGCCCGAAACACCTTTGCAACCTTTTCTGTAGGGGTGGCCAAAACACCTGCAACTCTATAAAAAAAATAAAAAATTAAGGAAGTGTTTGGTATTGTTGTAGTTTTCAGTTTTCAATTTTATTTTGAAAAAAAAAATGAAAACTTGATTGGCTGAGTGAGTTTTATTTTCAATTTTAGACTTAATATCAAAACATAAAAGACAATATAAGAAACCACAAAAATATGGTTTCCACAAATTTCATTTTAGTTTTTTTTTTCAACCACTACCCACCACCATCACCAACCACCACCTACCGCAACCACCACTCACCATCACCAGCAACCACAACCCACCACCAACACCATGCACCACCTGCCACCACCACCCGCCACCAACCATGCCCACCACCACGCGCCATCGCCCACCGCCACCACCACGCACACCCACCACCAACACCATGCACCACTTGCCACCACCACCAACCACGCCCACCACCACCATCTACCATCCACCAACCACCACCATGCACCATCACCCACCACCACCACTCACTACCCACCACTTACCACTACTCGCCACCACCATCACACCCACTATCACGTACCACCACCACCATTCACCACGCACCATCACCCACCACCACCCACCACTAACCGCCGACCAACCACCACCGCCACCAACATCCACCAGCCACCACCTATCATGAATGTGCATGAATCTTCTTACTCCCAAAACATTTACGTAAGTATATTTTGAACTTCTATAAATATTTATTTTCTGTTATTTTATTAACATAGAAAACTGAAGATATAAAACACAATACAAAAAATAGAAAATATAACACACAAAAATAAACCACAAATATCAATTTTTAAAAAACAGAAATATAAAAACTGACAGTAATACCAAACACCCTCTAAAAAGTTCATTTTGGGGTAAGTTTAAAGCTCGAGTCTATTTATCATATTTTGTTATGGGTCCATAACAATCTATTAGTCCTACAAATTCACCATTTTATTGCTTAATTAAATAAAGAAAGGGTAAAGTACCCTTGCTGCCCCCAAACTTTGCTGCAATGTTCATTCCTGCCTCCAAACTTTTTTTTGGTTCATGCCTACTCCCAAACTTTCAATTTTGTTCATGTCTGCCCTTTTTGCTAACACCGTTAACTTGCTTGACGGAATTTGCTGACGTATACGATGAATGTGCATCTCTTTTGTCACGTCATTGTCCACCTCACATTTAACTTTTTACTTTTATTAAAAAAAAGTAACATAATCCAAAAAAAAAAACCAAACTTTTACCTTAAAATATTTTTTTATTTGGATTAGGTTAATTTTTTTAATAAAAGTAAAAAGTTAAATGTGAGGTAGACAATGACGTGGCAAAAGAAATACACATTCATCGTCTACGTCAGCAAATTCTGTCAAAAAAGTTAACGGTGTTAGTAAAAAGGGTAGGCATGAACAAAATTGAAAGTTCAGGGGTAGGCATGAACAAAAAAAAAAGTTTAGGGACAGGAATGAACGTTGCAGTAAAGTTTGGGGACGGGAAGGTACTTTAACCATAAAGAAATTTAAAAAAAAAGAAAAAAAAGAAAGAAGGAAGGAAGGGTAAAATGCGTCTTCCCGTGCTGCCAAAAACAAGTGTGGGTTTAGCCATTAGTGAATGTGGGTTACCTTGTGTGAGATATTCGCCGGAGAACGCCGCCGCTGTGAGGATCGCCGGAGAACGCCGTTAAAGCAGCCGACACCGTGAACGTTGTTGGAGGACGCCGTGAATATTGCGGAGGATTTTCCGTCCTCGGCCTTTTGTTTCGATTTGCCCTAAAAAGGTACTCCATTCCTCCATTTTAGTCTCTAGTCGGTTCTGCTCGAGGAAAATAAACTAGAATCTAGAGAAAGAACCATACCCACCTCTCCTAAAAAAATTTAGTCATCTCCGTTCAATTTAATTATATTTATACATGCCTCTTATCAGCAACAATATAAATCGGTAATTTCATAATTCATATGATTGGATCCATGAAATCGAGGCAACGCACTTTGCTGATTGCAATCTGCCCTTTTTGCCGACTTTGGGCTGCCCCCATTCAATTCTCCCACACCTATTATCAAAGTTTCATATTTTCTTCTGTTAACCAAAGTACTTTTTTTTATTAATTTTAATTTCTGAGTTATAGTTCTTCACAATGCAACATTACTAATTATCCATTTTATGTTAGCTAGAAAAGTGAATGAAATTTCAATAGTCATTTCTTTCATTCCTTCCTCTTTTCTTGGGTTTATACTATATCTTACTTGATCCATTTTCAAATGCTTCTATGCTTTTGTGAGGATTGTCAGTTCCTCCTGACCATCTATTTTCATTTCTTCGACTGGAAGACTTTTTTCTCATTCCCACATTTTCCGTCCTTGCCAAATTCGTTTAAGTAAATTCATGAAGCGAAGTTAAACTAGATAAGTAAAATCGATTTACCTACTTTAATAAAATATTATTAAAAATATTTATTTTTATCAGAATTTTTTTTTTTGATAATAATAAAATTCATTAAATTATAGAAAAGTCCAACGGCACTTACAATAAATCAAACAATTACATCCTAACAATACAAAAGAAAGAATTCGTAAAAATTGTTGAATTAAAAGCGAATAAAGATCAACTGCTCCCATTTGTAAGATGAACTTGAAATAAAAAACTTCACTATTCTTGATGTTGTCAACAAAGTTTCCTGCATATCAAATCTGTAGTAATCTTCAAAGTTGAAAGTGCCTTGAAATTTTCTAAAAACATGATGAAGTAGAAGCTGTTTGACATAAAGATCTGTAGATTCGCAAAAAAACTTCCTACACAAACGTAAAAAAACAAAAACCAACTCTAGTTACCATATCTAAGAAGATCTAGTAATTAGAGAGTAAACTTTCACAAAGGAAGACAAAAACACAGAATAGATCTGGAAGAAAACACCACCAAAATAATAGGGACAATATAGATCTGAAAGATCTATTTATTTTAAGTACTAAAATCAAACAAAATAAAGAAAATAAGGAGGGGTTGCTAAACTTACAAAAATTTGCAAGTTATAGCAACCCCTCCTGCTAAGAAGAAGCTGCTAGTGTAATTTAGATGAAGAAGCAAAACGGCAATGCGGTCCAAAATTAATATAAATAGTAAATTTTAAAATAATAAAAATTCAAATGTAATTGATACATAAATATTGAATACAAATTCATTCAAACTATAGATTTCCATTCATAATTTATCCATTTATTAGGAAATTAATTAGTTATATTTAAATATTTATATTTTTTAATTTGGACAATGGAATACTATATTTTTAAAATAATTTTTGAATAGAGAATATTTTGGTAAGTGTGTATCAACGGAAAATAAGAGTGTTTAAAAATAATATTTTTCACGAGTTTACGATCGAGTTAACTCATTTTGCTTATGTGTAAACGTAAACTTGTAAGAGTTTAAAAGTTAACTCGAGAGTTCAACACGAGTTTAAATATTTCTGAGTTTGACACGAATTAACTTGTTTTGTCCATGTGAAAATGTAAACTCCTAAGAGTTTAAGTGTTAACTCGAGAGTTTAACAACGATGGTCCTGGGCTTGCTGAATTAGTGCATGTATACATGTGAAAATTATTAATTAATACCACTTTTTAAGCCAAAACTTGTATATTTATATATGATCCACACCGTGTTTGAATATGCCTTCTAAAATCTGTTCTCCACCAAAATGAAACTGTGACATGTGTGTATTTGTTTTCCGGACCATGTTATATTACCATAGTAATTTATTTCGTATATGATAAAAGAATTTTGTGGTACTTGCTATCAGTGATATGTATATATATATGATTTATAATTATAAGCATTGTGTTTGTACCATATTATATAGTATCAGTAGTTTTCTTTTGTTATGAATTAGTTGCCATCAAGGTGATATATGATAAAGTGCATTGTATAAGAAATAGTAACAACGTTAGTTTTGATGTTTGAATAAGTGATAAATTCTTGGAGATTAACAAATGGAAGTCAAAAGGAGAATTACAACCACTAAGCTTCACATCAACATTAGTAGGTGTCTTAATTTTTTTTTTGGTTCCCATAGGTATCCCCTATTGGAGGCAATCCTATTCGAGGCACTAGAGCCCCTATTGGAGGCAATCCTATTCGAGGTACTAGAGCTTGTGCATTTTGCACGAGTTATCTTTTTTTTTTTTATAGAAAAAAGAAATTGTATTAAAGAAAAAACGAAGTTTACAAACACGAGGACAAGCAGTCCTCAGGAATAGAAAATAAAAAGAAGAAGAAAACCAACAGAAGGAAACTAAGACATTATCTCAATAGGGCCTTCCAATCCCTTTGAATATCCATAATGGACATTCCTCTAAACAGACCATTCGACGAAGTCCATAAAGGAAAAAAAAATAATTCTATCCCACAACAAATGAGGTGAGAGGAATCTATTGTTAAAGACCCTAGCATTCCTTTCCAGCCAAAGACACCATAGCGTCGCCAAAACTGCACATTGCCAAAGAGCTTTATGCTCCTTATTCCTTCCAAACCCCACAAACTTGATACCCAAAAAAATACCGAGATTTGCCGGACATACCCAATTCTCTTCAAAGAGACCAAACAGCATATTCCACATAAACCTTGCCACTTCACAATGTAGAAAAAGATGGCTATTCGTCTCAGGCCTTCTAAAACACATGACACACACATCCGGTGACAACGCCTTATTGGGACGATGAGTCTGAAGCATATCGTTAGTGTTAATTCTATTAAGTGCCGCTGTCCATACAAAAGCTTTTACCTTATAAGGAGTCTTTATTTTCCAGAAAGATTTAAAGAGAAGATTAGGACTAGGGTTTGGGGTTTTAGTCAAGTATTTACAAAACAAAGAGCAAGTATATGAGCCCGAAGAGTCTAAACTCCAAATCCTGCTATCAGGAACCGAAGAGGCTCGAAAAGGAGCAAGAATATCTAATAACAAAATAACATCTTCTGTAAGTCTATCGTTAAGATTTCTAGAAAGGTGAAAGTTCCAAGAAATGTGTCCATCATGGTTTATTAAGAAATCAACAATTGGTGCATTGTGTAGAGAAGATAAGCCATATAAACGAGGAAAGAGTTGGATAAAAGTAGATTCACCAATCCAATGGTCCTCCCAAAAACGAAAACGAGTACCATCACCCACCCGAAGGGAAAGTAAAGGCGAGAAGGAATGATATACCTGAGATATAAATTTCTAAGGACTTGCATGAGTAGCTCTAATCCCAATGTTAGCGTCCCAACCATTCTGTTGAACACCATATTTGCTCTTTATCACCCGATGCCACAGGGAAGTAACTTCCAAAGGGAACCGCCAATGCCATTTAGCCACTAAAGAGATATTTTTAGACACCAAATTACCTAAACCCAATCCCCCATCCTATTTAGCCCTACAACAAATTTCCCAACTGACCAAATGATCTTTCTTACACTCACCCTTCCCCGACCACAAGAAATCTCTCATAATGTTCTCAATTCTACTTGCCACCTTAACTGGGATTTTAAATAGAGAAAGATAATACAATGGGATACTCGACAATGAAGCCTGAATTAACGTAATCCTGCCACCCAACGAGAAGTAGGCTCCTTTCCAACTCTCAAGCCTTTTTGAAATTCTATGAATCACAGGATCCCAGAAAGACTCAGCTCTTGGATTCCCGCCCAACGGTACTCCCAAGTAGGTTAGAGGCCACTGCGAAACCTCACAACCCCCATGCCAGCCAGATTCTCCACTAAACTATCTTCTACATTAATCCCCGCAATCCCACACTTATTGAGGTTAATACGAAGTCCTGATATAACTTCAAAGACCTGAAGCAAAGAAAACACGTTCTGAAAGTTTGCATTATCCTGTGGTAAAAAGAGAATGGTATCATCTGCAAACTGTAAGTGTGTAACCTCTAGATTATCATTACCTACCTTCAGGCCCTTTATTATCCCTCTCTCAGTTCCCCTAGACAACATACGACTCAATACATCCACAACCAATGTGAATAAGAACGGAGAGAGTGGATCCCCTTGCCTAACACCTCGAAACCCCTTAAACCATTGTTTTGGCTGACCATTAACTATAACAGCAAATGCAACAGAGGAGAGACAACCTTTAATCCAGCTTCTCCATCTATCCCCAAAACCCTTCCAACATAAGACTTTATCTAAAAAACCCCAATTTACCCTGTCATAAGCCTTCTCAAAGTCCAACTTAAACACCAAACCCTTACGTTTTCGTCGTCTTACATCCTCCACCACTTCATTGGCTACTAAGGCTGCATCCAGAATTTGCCTACTGCCCACAAACGCACTTTGGTTCTCCGAAATAGTATCTCCAAGAATCTCTCCTAGTCTTAGAGAAAGCACCTTAGTGATCACCTTGTAAACGCTAGAGACCAAGCTAATAGGCCTAAAATCCCTCACCTTAATGGATCTATCTTTCTTAGGGACAAGAGTAATAAAAGTCGAGTTCATGCTAGTATTGATCTTTCCATTATAGTAAAACTCATGAAACACTCTAATCAAATCCTCTTTCAAAATGGGCCAACAAGCCTGAAAGAAGGCCATGTTAAAACCATCTGGGCCCGGCGCTTTCTCCTTGTCCATTGTCCATATCGCTCTCCTTACTTCTTCCTCCTCGAAAGGCCTTTCTAACCACTCAGCCTTGACACCATCTATAGGGGACCAATCTAGCCCTTCAAGGAAGGGCCTCTCTGTGTTTTCCTCCGTGTACAACTCTTTATAAAACCTGGTAACTTCATCGGAAATTGAGTCAACATCCCTAACAATCCTCCCCCCGTCCATTTCCAATTCCTTAATCCAACTTCTTTTCCTTCTCCCATTTGCCACCTTATGAAAGTAGCTCGTATTCACATCCCCTTCCTTAACCCACTTAGTTCTACTCTTTTGACGCCAACTAATATCCTCCTTAATAATCACAGCATCAAGTTCATTCCTAAGAGCCAACCTACGAGTACTTTGATCCCCCGTTAAGCCCCCCTGACTTTCCAGCCTATCTAAAATCTCCATTTCTTTTAAAATCTCTCTCTTTTTAATTCTTATGTCGCCAAAAACTTCCTTATTCCAAATCTTAAGCTTCTCCTTCACATACTTTAGCTTCTTCATGAATCTAAATCCCTCCCAACCAGTAACTAAGCATTCCTCCCACCAAACCTTAACTTGATCCAAGAAAGAGGGATGTTGGAGCCACATGTTTTCAAAACGGAAAGGGGTTGGTCCCCATGTAACTCTACTTGATTCAAGAAGGAGAGGGAAGTGATCAGACACAGGTCGTACCAGGGTCTCCTGGATTAGATCTGAGAAACTATCCTCCCACACAGATGTAACCAAGAACCTATCTATTCGTGAAGACATTACCCTACCTCGATTGACCGACCATGTGAATTGGGCATTTGAGAGAGGGATGTCTCTCAGATCACACTCTCTAATAAAATCATCAAACCCTCTCATGCTAGTAGTGATCCTTGAGCCCCCTAACTTCTCCGTGGGGAAGCGAATTACATTAAAATCCCCTCCCACACACCAATGGGGACTACATAACCCATAAACAGAAGATAACTCCTCCCAAAGAGAAGACCTATTCCTAGGATTAGTGGGCCCATAGACATTAGTAAACCACCAACATCCTTTACCCTTGATGTTTAACAAGACTGACAAAGAAAAACACCCCTTTAGTTCATCTACTCTAGATGCTACCCTAGTATGCCACCCTATCAAAAGCCCTCCTGATAATCCCGAGGATGGCATAAATTCCCACTCCTTAAATCGACAATTCCAAATGCTTCGTAACAACAAACCATCCACTTCCTCTAATTTAGTCTCTTGCAGGAAGACAACATCAGGATCTACTTTGTCTAAAATTTCCTTAATCTTCCTACGTTTTATAGGATTTCCTAACCCATTAACATTCCAACTAACAATTTTCATATTTTACCTGACTTTCCCTTACCTTCTATTTTCCCTCCATAATTAATTGCGGTTTGTAACCTATGTAACTCCTTAATGGCTTTCTTTCTCCTTCTCATATACGTGTTAGGGGTCACCTGTAGTTTAACTACTTTGCCCGAGGCATCTAACAATTGAAACTCTAGTTTATCCAACAAGGCTTGTGGGTCTCGGCTGTCCCTCTCATCCCCTAATTGGCGTAAATGTATGGAATTGTCCTTTGGCGTATCACTATTCACGGGGCTTTGAACAGATACAACTTGGTGCTCCGCAGGATTAGGAAAAATACCTCTGTTGGGATTACTGCTAGCACATGCAAACCCTGCAAACTGTTCCACACACACGTCATTAGTTTTGGTGTAAGCTAAATCGGAAGTTGAAATTTGTTTTTGTGGAATATCAAGTAAGGGATTTGTTTGAACTTCGTTACTTAGAAGGTTAACACTAAAGTGCTCCGACCCCTTGTCCTTACAAAAGGCGACCTCACCATCATTGCTTGCCATGCGAAAAGATGGGGCGATCATATCGCCTTCACTCCCACCCATTTCCAAAAGGGAGGCCACCCCTTCGAGGCCATCATCAAGCCTCCTCTTCTGGTCTCTCTCTTGTTCTTCATACTCCTTCTCTAATTGCTCAATTAGGAGACCTTCTTCATTGTCGAAAAAAGAAATTATTGAAGCCTCATCAAGAAACTCCCCCTCTTCCGCCTCCGATGATGAAGAATCCGTCTCTGGTTCCAAACATTTTATTACACCAGAATTACTCGGGTCCCTAAGAGTAACATTAGTAATTTCTTGAACTTCCATTTTCGCCTTCCCTTTACAAGACACATCTCTATACACACTCTCTCCCTTCTTAAGTCCCTTCTCGCCCTTCCTTGCTAGTTCAGCGCCTCGTATATCTCCTAATATCACATTCACATCCTCCTCGGTTTGAACACCGACATTATGTTTCATACCATTAGTCTCCACCACAGTCTCTTGGACACTAAAGCCTTGTTGAACCTGGCTCTGTGCTCGTGGGACCCAGCGTAATAACCGTCCATCATGTTTAACTTGCGTGGATACTCGCGCCACTGTAGTAAGCGGCCTAGCAGCAATGCATTTCTTAACGGCCTCCTCTGTATCCCGTCTTTCTAATACCCACTGAACACTCCTCTTTCCCCCATCCTCTAAGAATATTCTGAGAATTCTTCTAAACGTAGGCTTGTTTCCTTGCTCCTTCTCCTTCACCCTAGGCGCTACCGTGATATTTTGACGACCCTCCCCATCACCAATGCTCTTATGGGCGTCCCCTCCAGATCCTCCATTGCGTATATTCTTCTTCACAGTCTCCGCATAAGACATTTGCTTCTCGACCCCAGATGACTTCACCACAGATATATTCCTCCCCATGTCCCTTGCAATCGGTGGGACTAGCAGTGAAACCAAGGCTTTGGTGAGTTGCCTCCATCCCACCCCTCTAGGACCCTCCGACACCATCACTGAAACCTTCCTTCCCCCTTTAAAATATTCAGTGATGCAAAAAAATTGTCCTCTCCTATTCGCCCCAACAAAAGCCACAAATAGCTTATCATGAACCCGGATTTGCCTAGACTGCAATCCGTTCCATCGACCGTCAACTAGTTCCTTAGCCGCCGACATCAACCAAAACGCAGCATCGCGACCCAATACCACCTTGGACAAGAACCGCTTACCCCTTTCATGTGTGCTCAGACGAAAAAAGGAGCCCGATTGTTCCAACGACAAATCGAACTCTTTTGCTTCAATGGCGAACCGTTTTAGACCCATGGCTATCTTTAACCCCTTGTTCAAACTCCAACCCACACAAACCAGAACAGAGAGTAGCTCTCAGACCTTGAAAATCCCAAAAAATCAGCAAACAGAGGCCAAAAAAACCAAATCCGGCCACTGTGACCGGAGAGCCACCGCGGACGGAGGTGGACGGCCGTCAGAAGTGACCAGAGGGGCCGGCCAACGCGTCACACAGAAGCTGTGAGCAACCAGAAGCGAAACCCATAGAAAAACGCAAACAGAAAGCAAAACGGACGTCACCAGAGCCACCCGTTAGCTCCGGCCACCGTTGACAGCTGCACGACCACCAAGAATGACCAGAGTGTTTAGTGCTTACCATCACAAATTGACAATCCATATCCTCCATTCCTCTTATAATATTTCCCATCCCACCTTTCTTTCAAATATTTTAGTATCTCATCTTATAAACTGAAAGTTAATTTGCACATATCTAAAACTTAAATGAAAGCTTTAACTCATAGCTAGCATACATTCATCTTGTATCGAATTATCGATTCTTGTAGCACTTTCCTCTACAATAGTGATTTCATAATTCTTACCAGAATGTTAATAATCTCTTTGTGATATGTGACAATTAGTAAAAATCCTTATTTGACTTGTGGATAACTGGATATGTCTTTGACTATCTTACATTCAAACTCTTCTATTGAAAGATTCTTAGCATTAGTTATTACCTTCATCATATATCATATATCATATATATATATATATATATATATATATGTAGCTTCCACATGTTGCGTCACTTGCGTGCTTCAATGATAATAAACCATGAAATTACTCTGATAGCTCAAAATTGGTAGAACTCATAAAAAACAACTTAGAAAGATTCAGGTGTTATTTGTTATTGAAAAGTACCATTCAAACTTAAGGAAAAATTTATGGCACAGTTATAAGATCTGCTTTGTTGTATGGTATTGAATGTTTTGTGATAAAAAATCAACATGGGCAAAAAATTTTAATGTCATACAAATGAGAAATTGCGTTGGATAAGTGGACACACTAGAAAGATAGGATTAGGCATAATTGCATTAGAGAGAAAGCTAGGGTAGGACCTAAAAGGCGAATAATGGATTTGTGACGGAAGTAAAAATTTTACAAGAATTATGGTCATAAATCACTCAATAACAAACCAGGGACGAAACAGTAGCTGCAAAATGCTACTGGTATATGGAATTAAATGCAAATGAGAAACTCCAAATGTTGCAACCCAAAGACACAGTAACACTAAGAATTTAGCAAGAAAATGAGAAAATTGACAGATTAGAAAGAGGAATGATGAATGAACTTGTATCAGATTCCAATGGAAGGAAAATATACAAGATAGTAGATCCCTTTCGAGTAGAGAGAAACTCCCAAGTCTTGAGACTATTTCCAAATGATCGAATGCCGCCGCTAATCTGTGAAGACCAATAGAATATATTCAATGCTTCCTTGCCCTTCTCTCTGTATCCGTCTTCCACTTAGGCTTCTATTGAACTAGATTGAATTAGGTTCTAAATTGGGCTCAAAGCATTCTATTACCAATGGGTTGTTGGACTCAATGTTGGGCTTGCTGGGCTTAGTCATCTTGGTCATAACAATACCCCGTCTTGAAAAACAACTTTGTCCTAAAGGTTGAGCTCATGTGTAAGACAAAAATTAGTGCAGCCACATATTGAAATACCATAGCTACATGAACAACCTTTCATCTCTCCACCTGGATCAGAGGTAAAAAATATGATTCTAAGAAGCTTCTTTAATTTCAGAATGCCACTTCTACATATGACAGATGTTACTTTCCACTCAAATTCCATTTTTGCAAAGTTAACCTCCATTTCTTTCTTGTCTCGCTTACCCATCACTACAAAAGTTCCTCCATCCAAGATCTCCTTAGCCATGGGAAGTTGATTTAGTGATAAACCAAATTTATCATTCCAGCCATGAATCAAAGTGTGACTCTGCTCAACCACCTCACTTTTTCCTCTCTTTAGTGAGACAATCACAAAAAAAAAAAAAACTTCAGATTCAAGCTCAAACATCATGCCACCTAAAATTATAATATCTCTACTTTTGTCTCTAACAAATATGGACATGACAATGTTGTCACTTATGCATTGATGCATAGGTACTAATACTATAAATACTTGTAGCTTCTCTTCCCACTTCCTAATAGCCTTAGGCTTTAGAACCCAATTATCACAATTTTCATGCTTCTCCATACTACCTGCACTTAATTGCTTCTCAAGTTCATAAAGAAAGCATGGTATATAATTGAGATAACCTAATTGTACTAAATCCAATTTGCCCATCAAAACAGATACCTCATTTGTAGTTAGGTTGGACTAAAGCCATTGCTTGTGTGATCTTGTCCCTAACACATCCAAGGACCCATTCTGCAATTTGAATTTAATGCCAGCAATGCTGAAATGTAAACTTCCATCATATACTTCTGCCACATCATCTGCAAGCCTCACTTTAGAACCATTCACTTGAGAAACCAGAACTGTCACACCCTCTTCTGCAATGAAAAGAAAATCCTTGTAATTATTATTACAAATGAGTCTTGTGTTTATAGTAATAGTTTACTTATTTTTCCGCTTTTGAAAACAAGAGAGGAAACTTGTGAAATCCACAGCTTGATGCCAACACATTTAAAACTTTTGCACAGTAAACTCATTAGCCATAATTCCCTCCCCATTCATTGGCTTATATAAACTTGAGAAGAAGTCAACCAATTCAATTTTCTCAAAATTGAATCCCGAGAATTCTTAAACAACTGCATTCTCGTTCACATATTGAAAAAATAATTCATCATTGCCAAATGTTTCAACAACAATATTACCAAACTGGTCTCTCTTTATTTTTACCAACTCCAGTATCATTTCAACTAAATCCCCTCTTATAATGAAGCATTGGTAGCCATTAGTAGTCATAACCATTTCTTCACTCACAAAGGAATGACTAGCAACAAGAATCCATCAATATTTGCCTCACAAAGGAACAAATTTCTCTGCCCAAACCGTTGAGTGTGGCATTTCCACAAACATGTGGAGGGAACAATGAACACCTCACCACCAAGATCATAAACAGAATTTTTTCTATCATTTTTCCATATCTTAAACTTCATATCAAACCAGCATAACGTCTCGATTTTAGAATTAGCGTTGCACTCAGAGTGATTTTCATCATTATCATCAAAATTTTCATCTAGCTCCACTTTTTCTTCAAAACAGCAAGTTTCATAGATTGAAGACAGCACACAGTTAAGGAGAGGGAAAGAGTTTCTTAACCTCGGTACCTCATATGTTAGATCTATTTAACATGGGAAGGAATGTTAAATGGTGTTTAATTTATTTGTGTTCATACCTAGCTGAGACTTGTTCCTCATTGTTTGTGGATTACTAGTGTTATCTTCATATGTGAATTCTATTTGAGTGATATAGAATTTAGTACCGAGTGAGGTAATCCAAACTATATGTAGTCATGAAAGAGATGAATGCAAGTGAGTGCATGAACTCTATAAATTATTAAAGTTAACTGTACAAGTTTAGTGCTGAATACATAGCATGAAGTGAATTTTACCTTGTGATGAATGATGATTTATTTTACCTGGTGAAAAAGAGTTTTCCACTGTGAACTGATATGCTACGTTTTTAGAAGAAATCCGGGATGTATAGCTGGTATCTCAATTGGACTCCCAAACCTATCTTTTGGTTTGTCGATCAGTTTTCAAATTAAGCCTTACCCATTTTTTTTCTTTGAAATTGTCTTCAAAACCCTTTTTCCATGCGACTTCTTTTCTTTTCAAAACCCGGCTCCATGCGATTAGGATTCATTTCCAATGCGGTTGTCACACCTAGCTTGCTGCCCAGTTTTAGGTGTTCAATGATATACGATTTGATTATAATGGGCCTGGGGTTCAGGTGACCTATAGTCCTATACTAGGAAGAAAAATGCCCAAGTTAGTGGGCTGAAAGCCTGGAACCAGGAATTTCAGTGGAAGAGAAGGGTAAGAAGGGCATTACCACTCCATAACTAACTCTGACAAGAGAAGGTTTATAGTGGGAGCGTAAGGAATATTTCGGTATTTTAGTGGAGAGAGCTTGAGCTCTCGAATGTCAGGCAATATCTTTATTTTTCTGCCATTTTAATTCTGTTCTTAGTGTGCTAAGGATTCTGTTATAGCTCTAGAGTTGTGTTTTGCTGTTGCTATTCCTCTGTTATTCTCTTGTATCCTGCCATTTTGCTACTGTTAATATCTTTGATACAGTGGTTCATTAATATATTGAGAGTCCTATCAGATTATAATTTGCATGAAAAATTAAACTCAAATGTTGCGAAAGTTTGCTGTTTTTCTTGGTATCCCTTAGAATGTTATGTTAGTTTGAGTTTGCATATGAGATTTGATATCAAAGCTGTCAAGACTTGCTGCCTTGTTTGGTGATTATTTAACATGTAAAATGACGTCAATTGCATGTGAATTTGATCTAAAATGCTGTTATATTTTTGCCACCTTGCATGGGTTGGTTTACTTGTGTTCCTCAATAATTTTCTGTTCAGTTCTCTCCAACAAAATATGCAAGCACTAGGACTTTCACTTCGAGATAACATTTCACCTGCCCCTAAATTCTTATCTAATGCCACTCCTCAAAGTCTTACATCATGGCCTTCAACCCAGAATCCCTCCAAGCTTGTGCTGGGACCAAGTTTGACTTGCAGATTTTACAAATCACTCGTGTGGATGAACCAAAAACCTGGTTGGAGTTATTGTCGCACTCTTAGGGTACGATGCAGCCATAATGGACAAAATGATGATGGGTTTTACATGAGAAGATGTGTAGAGCTTGCTAGGAAGGCCGTTGGGTTTACAAGCCCCAATCCAATGGTGGGATGTGTTATTGTAAAGGACGGGGAAGTTGTTGGTGAAGGGTTCCACCCTAAAGCTGGACAACCTCATGCAGAGGTACCTACATTTTTCTCTTTCTAATAATTTTTATTATGTTTTGTAGTAGAATGAAACCTCTCAGGTCCTTATAAACTGTGAACATTTATTTTCTTCCATTTTGTTAATAGAAAATCAATGTTCATATCTTAGTCCGTTTAGTTTGGATATGAGATTTTTAGGTGTTTGCTCTGAGAGATGCAGCTGATTTGGCTAAGAATGCTACTGCATATGTGAGTTTGGAACCTTGTAATCATTATGGGAGAACTCCACCTTGTACTGAAGCTCTAATTAAAGCCAAAGTGAAAAAAGTTGTGGTTGGAATGGTGGATCCAAATCCTATCGTGGCCTCCAAAGGACTTGATAGATTGAGAGATGCAGGAATTGAGGTTGTAGTGGGTGTAGAGGAAGAACTATGCAAGAGTCTCCTTGAGACCTATATTCATCGTATGTTGACTGGAAAACCTTTCCTTGCTTTAAGGTAATCTTATTCCGCCTCTATAAGTTCATACTTCTGGTTATTAGAAATTTAAGGTCTGTTTGAGAACAGTTTTCAAAAACTGTTTTGTGTTTTTTAAAACAAAAGAACAAAAAAAAAAATCTGTTTAGCAATTCGTTTTCAGTAAGTGTTCTTAAAAACTAAATATCATATTGGCATTTTTAAAGGTAAAAAAACCAGAACAAGTTTAATTTGGGAAAAACACAAAGAATAATTGAGAGAATTTTTTCTTTAATGGCAATTATGTAATTTAACATCTTTCTCCCATCATTAATAACAACTTTGAGAGAATTTTGTTTTCAAACCTGTTTCTTAAACAAATTAATCAAACAAGTTTCTTTTTTTTTTTTTTAATTTTGTTCTTCCAAAACTTGTTTGTAAAAACAGTTTGAAAACACAAAAAAAACAGTTGTCAAACAAGACCTTAGTATCTAAGACGTACATTTCATAACATAGCATGTTCCTGCCTAGCAGATATTCCCTTTCTGCCAGTGGGCAATTGTTGGACCTACTAGGAGACAGAGCCGTCCACGGAGGAGGATACTATTCGCGGTTACTACAAGAATATGATGCTGTGGTACTTTCTTCTTCCTTATTCAGTGGAAACTTCTCAATGCCATCATCCCAAGAACCTGGAGCCAATCAGCCAATTCGGATTATAATACAAAGAAATCCCAGTTCTTCTAGCCAAGTTCCTTTTGTGATCAATGAAGTTACTGGTAAAGAGATCATTTTTACAGATAATAGTACCGTAATAGCCACCGAAATGACTCAACAAGGAGTTGAATCTGTGGCTGTGGATCAGGTAAATCTAGATGTGGTTTTGGATTATTGTTATAAGCAAGGATTGTGTAGTGTTCTGTTGGATATGAGGGGAAATTTCTCTGAGTTTGAAGATCTTATCAAGGAGGGCATTGAGAAAAAATATATTAATAAATTTGTGGTGGAAATTTTGCCAGTTTGGAATGGATCCGTTAAGACGGAATCTCTAATACCATTGAAGAGTTTAGAGCAAGCCGTGAAAGTTGTAAATTTACAGTGCAAGGAGTCAAATCAGAGTGTTGTAATTGAGGGATATTTTAAATGAGTACACTATCATTATGGCAAAATACTTGTTGCATAAATTGAATCCTTGAAAGACCTTTTGCGAAACAAATTAAATTGATTATCCTGTGAGCTTTGTGAATTTTTGTAGAGTTGTGCCAATTTTTGTGAACGTTCAATTGTTTTAATTATAAACTATCTTGTCTAGTATTTTAAAAATTAGATTGATTATTGAACTAGCAGTGAAGGAATTAGAAAGTAGTTGAACATATATATATACACACTAAAAGTTTTGCATATTACCTTAATGTTAATTTTTTTTCTTTTAATTTTTAAAATATGATTTAAGATATAAAATATTATTATATTTTAAAATTATAACTTAAATAATGAAAATTTTCAGGTTAGGATGTTACACAGTTTCTTGAAAAATGTCGTCCTTAAACAGTTTGATTCACCATAGAATTGAGTATGGAATTGGAATTGCACAACTCCCAAAGAATTCAAAAGTTTGGTTCACTTACTGTGCATTAATCATGGATTCTATGTTTCTTTGTATGGGATGTGAGATCTAATTCTTGATTTTTTATGTGAAATTAGGCCATTTTTGTGGAACTGGGGTGAGAAGACATTTTGACCCTCCTCACTTCTGCCCCTCTGTTCTCTCTCTTCATCCCTCTTTTGCTTTGATTCATCTGCTTCCTTCTCTTTCTCTTTTGGTTCTGCTTCATCTGCTTCGATTCACCCATCTCAGTAAAAGAAAACAAAAAAATAAATTTCTCAAAACCCCAACTCATCAAGTGAAGCAGAGATGAAGTTAAAAAAATAGGATTTTTTTACTGCATGAGAAAGAAAAAATAATAATCTTTTTTTTTTCGCATGGGGAAGAAGATGAAGAATTGGGTTTGGATCTTTCCCATGCGCTATTTTTCTTCAATCGGAGGTTTCGGGGCGAGAGGTGTAAACGAAAAGGCGTTAGAAAGAAGGAGTATCACAGTTTCTTCATTTGAAGAAGGAAAAAGAAGTAGAGAGGAATTGAAGAGGTGACTTTGAGCTAATTGACTCATCAAAAGAGTGAAACACAAAGACAAACAACTTTTGCCTTTTTTTTTTAATGAAACAACTTTTGCTTGTAATTTGTTTTGCTTTTCGAATTATTGTAAGAAGAAGAAGAGTCTCACTCTTTCTTCATTTGAAGAAGAACAAAAAAAGGTAAAGAGAAATTGAATAGGGGACTTTGAGCTAATTGACCCACCAAAAGAGTGAAACACAAAGATAAACAACTTTGGCTTTTTTTTCTTTTTTTCATGAAACACCTTTTGCTTTTACTTTGTTTTGTTTTTTAAATTATTGTAAGAAGAAGAAGAGTCTCACTCTTTCTTCATTTGAAGAACAAAAAAAAAAAGTAAAGAAAAACTGAAGAGGGGACCTTGAGCTAATTGACCCACCAAAAGAGTAAAACATAAAGACAAATAACCTTTGATTTTTTTTTTTCATTTTTCTTTTACTTTGTTTTGCTTTTTGAATTATTGTAAGAAGAAGAAGAAGAGTCTCACTCTTTCTTCATTTGAAGAACAAAAAAAGGTAAAGAGAAATTAAAGAGGGGACCTTGAGCTAATTTACCCACCCAAAGAGTGAAACACAAAGACAAACAACTTTTGCTTTTTTTTCTTCTTTTTTTTTTCATGAAACAACTTTTGCTTAGAAGAAGAAGAGGAGGAGGAGGAAGAGGAAGAGGAAGAGGAAGAGGAGGAGGAGGAAGAAGAAGAAGAAGAAGAAGAAGAAGAGCTTATGGCTCACGCCTTACCGTTACTTTGTTTTGTTTTTTGAATTATTGTAAGAAGAAGAAGAGTCTCACTCTTTCTTGATTTGAAGAAGAACAAAAAAAAAGTAAAGAAAAACTGAAGAGGGAACCTTGAGCTAATTGACCCACCAAAAGAGTGAAACATAAAGACAAACAACCTTTGATTTTTTTTTCATTTTTCTTTTACTTTGTTTTGCTTTTTGAATTATTGTAAGAAGAAGAAGAAGAGTCTCACTCTTTCTTCATTTAAAGAACAAAAAAAGGTAAACAGAAATTAAAGAGGGGACCTTGAGCTAATTTACCCACCGAAAGAGTGAAACAAAAAGACAAACAACTTTTGCTTTTTTTTCTTCTTCTTTTTTTTTTCATGAAACAACTTTTGCTTAGAAGAAGAAGAGGAGGAGGAGGAGGAGGAGGAGGAAGAAGAAGAAGAAGAAGAAGAAGAGCTTATGGCTCACGCCTTACCGACTTAGCCTCAGTAGTTGTTTTCTTGAGGATGTTTTCTTTTTACCGTTGGAGATGTTTTATTTATTTTTTAATAATTATTTAATGAATAAAAGAAAATTAATTATTTAATATTTATTGAAGGACAAATTAGTCTTTTTACCTCACATCCTTTTACAAACTTTCAATTCTATCTTTTCATACCAGACACACTTTTCAATTCAAATAATTCAATTCCAATTCCAAATTTTTCTCCAACCAAACATAGCCTTAATCTTCCAAAATTCTCTTTACCTTGTAGCCGTCAATGTTTCTTGTTATTATCATCGGCTGTCGGGTCACTATTGTCGTCGACTAAGCATTCGAAAGAAATTTCTCCTTGCCACTCCAGGGATTTGTATGTGTGACAGGCGACGGCGACCTCGTTTCTTCTTTGGGAGGATGTTGTGTGAGGTAGTTTGATGCTTTTAACCCTTAATTGGGATTTAATAAATTAAGAATAATTGTTTGTATTATGAAACTATAAGAAAAAGAGTAAAAAAGATAAGGAGAAGACAACAAAAGAAGAAGAAGAAGAAATATGCTCAGTGATCAATTTTTAGGTGTATCAAACTATTGTATACACACCCTTTATTTATAGGGCTACAAGGGTAACCTCTAATTCATGAGTTACAAGTTACAACTTACAAGGAATTAAGGAATGCATATAATACATAATCAATATTGGCATAAATCCTATTCAATTTGGGGTTATGAAATCATTGACTTTTGAGGTTTTGGGAGTGCTAAAGACATCTACAAATCCATAATACATTTACAACACTCTCCTTTGGATATCTAAAATTGTGCCTCATTAAAACCTTACTAGGAAAAACCCTGTGGGGCAAAAACTAGTGAAGGAAAAAGAGTACACCAATAATAATAATACACCCATAATAAGCTGCCTCGTTAAAAACCTTTACCAGGAAAACCCAGTGGGACAAAACCATGGCGAAGGAAAAAGAGTGCAGTGTTATCTCTCTCTCATTGTAGCATCATTGAAGGTCCCTTAATCGGCGCATTCCAATTTTGTAAACTAACTTCTCAAATGTTGTGGTTGGTAATGCCTTATTGAAAAAATATGCTAGATTATCACTTGAGTGAATTTGTTGAACATCAATCTCACTATCTTTATGAAGATCGTGAGTAAAGAAGAATTTTGGTGAAATATGCTTAGTCCGGTCTCCTTTGATGTATCCTCCTTTTAGTTGGGCAATACAAGCAGCATTGTTTTCATAGAATGTAGTTGGGGCCTTTTTAATGAATAATAAATCACATTATTCCTAAATATGTTGAGTCATGGATCTCAACCATACACATTCTCGACTAGCTTCATGAATTGCGAACAACTCTGCACGATTTGATGAAGTAGCTGCAATAGTTTGTTTTGTTGAGCACCAAGATATAACAGTATCACCAAATGTAAACAAATAGCCAATTTGAGATCGGTCTTTATGAGAATTTGATAAGTATCCTGCATCTACATATCCAACTAATGGAGACTTGAACTCATCTGAATAAAGTAATCCCATGTCAAGTGTTCCTCGGAGATATCTAAATATATGTTTAACTCTGTTTCAATGCCTTTTAGTTGGTGAAGAACTGAATCTTGCTAATAAACTTACAATGAATGCTTTATCAGGTCGAGTGTTATTAACAAGATACATTAGTGCTCTCATAGCACTAAGATATGGTACTTCTGGACCAAGAAGTTCTTCATCATTCTCACGAGGACGAAAAGGGTCTTTTGTCACTTCAAGTGATCTAACCACCATGGGTGTACTTAATGGATATGCCTTGTCCATGTAAAATCGTTCTAGAATATTTTTGATATATGTTGATTAATGAACAAGTATTCCTCCTTCTAAATATTCAATTTGCAGCCCAAGACAATATTTTGTCTTTCCAAGATCTTTCATCTTAAACTTTCTTTTAAGAGCTTTGCTTCTTCTGAAATACCTTTAAGAGTTCCAATTATATTCAAATCATCAACATATATTGCGATGAAATCAAATTTAGATCTTGATCTTTTTATAAATACACATGGACTAATATAATCATTTTTGTATTCATTTTGTAGCTGATACTCACTAAGACGATTGTACCACATCGCCCAGATTGTTTTAATGCATATAATGACCTTTGCAATTTAATTGAATATATTCCTTGATCACTCAAATGATTTGTTTCAGGTATCTTAAATACGAATTGGAGCATTTTCAGCTGGAATATGTGACTTTGTCACTTTCTTTAGGTCAGTGAATGCATCTGGCAATTGATTTGCAATATTTTGCAAATGAATTAGGGCAAAAGTACCTTTCTTACCCCCAACGTTTGGGGGTCCTATCAGTTTTGCTCCTAACGTTTTTTCGCTGTCAATTGTACCCCTAACGTTTTACGTTTCTGCCAATGTCATCCTTTTCACTAACACTGTCCAATATTTAACAGTTTTTGCTGACGTGGCATCCTATGTGGCAAAACGTTTTTTTTTTCTGTCAATTGTACCCCTAACGTTTTACATTTCTGCCAATGTCACCCTTTTCACTAGCACCATCAAATATTTAATACTTTTTGCTTACGTGGCATCCTATGTGGCAAAAATATCTGACTTGGTATATTTTTTTCCACATCAGATTTCCTACTCATCTTTTCCCCCATCAAAGTTATGTCGTTTTGACCTCGGCCTATTCCTTCTAAAATATAACTCAAACGCACGCATTATTTTGCTCATAAAAACATCGGAGACGTTATTCATTCTCTATTTTAGGGTAACGTCTCCGACAAAGTAGAGAATGGGTAACGTCTCTGATGTTTTTGTCTACAAAATGGCACGTGTGTTTGAGTTATATTTTAAAAGGAATATGTGAGGCTAAAACGACACGGTTTTGATGGGAAAAAGATGAGTAAAAAATCTGGTGTGGAAAAAAATATGCCAAGTCAGATATTTTTGGCACATAGGATGCCACGTAAGCAAAAACTATTAAATATTTGATGGTGCTAGTGAAAAGGGTGACATTGGTAGAAATGTAAAACGTTAGGGATACAATTGACGGGAAAAAAACGTTTTGCCACATAGGATGCCACGTCAGCAAAAACTGTTAAATATTTGACAGTGTTAGTGAAAAGGGTGACATTGGCAGAAACGTAAAATGTTAGGGGTACAATTGATAGCGAAAAAACGTTAGGAGCGAAACTGACAAGACCCCGAAACGTTGGGGGTAGGAAAGGTACTTTTGCCATGAATTATTCTTTGAACTTCAAGTTCACATTGTTTTGTACGGAGGTCAAATTGATGCAATAATTGTGCATTCCATGTAACTTGTTTCTCCAGCTATTTCTGTTATACCCCTAATGCTGGGAAATTACTTTCATCAAAATGACAATCGGCAAATCGTGCCATGAACAAATTACCCGTCTGGGGTTCTAAATATTTAATGATTAAAGGGGATTCATACCCGACGTATATTCTCATCCTTCTTTGAGGACCCATTTCGGTGCGTTGTGGTGGAGCAATTAGAACATAGACCACACGTCCAAAGGTCCTTAAATGAGAAATATTTGGTTCCTGATCCAAAGGCAATTGCATATGGAAGAACTTATGATATGTTGTTGGTATAATGCGTAGTGCTGCAGCATGCAGAATGGCATGTCACCATGCATTAATTGAGAGTTTTGTTCTCATAAGTAATGGTCTAGCAATTAATTGAAGGCGTTAATGAATGATTCTACAAGACCATTTTGTGTGTGTAGATGAGCAACAAGATAATCCACACTTATCCTAATTGACATACAATAATCTTTAAAAGCTTGAGATGTAAATTCACTAGCATTATTAAGACAAATTGTCTTGATAGGATAATCTGAAAATTGGGCTCGCAATCTTATTATTTGAGCAAGTAGTCTTGCAAAGGCCACATTACGTGTTGACAATAGATAAACATGTGACCATATACTAGAGACACTTACTAATACCATAAAATACCGAAATGGTCCACAAGGTGGAGCTACAAGTCCACATATGTCTCCATGAATGCGTTCCAGAAATGTGGGGCATTCAATCCCAACTTTTGCTGGTGATGGTCTTATAATTAATTTCCCTTGAGAACAAGCAGCACAAGAGAACTCATTAAATAAAAGAATCTTTTGGTTCTTTAATGGATGTACATTTGAGTTCTCTATTATCCTTCGCATCATTATTGGACCGGGATGGCCTAACCGGTCATGCCAAATAATAAAAGTATTTGGATTAGTAAACTTCTGGTTTACTATAGCATTCGTCTCAATCCAATAGAAGAAAAATATTTTGTACTACCAGATATGTATTAACGTTTGTTTCTTTCATAATCAAAAAAGAAAAATATTTTTTATCTTTTAATATTGTGTGTGTTGTAGCACAATCCACAAGCCATATATCTTCTTTGATTTTAAATACAATAGAAGATTGAGGAATATCCATATTCTTCAGTGAAAACAAACAAAAATACATTATAAGAAACATAGAAAATTAAAAATTACAATGAAGAACATAACTAAAATCATAAAATACCGAAATGCGTTCTAGATGTGCGGCAGACACGTGACCAATGGCCTTTCATGCTACAACGATAGCAAACATTGTCTTCACTCTTGGAAGAGATATTTTGAGAAACCCTATTGTTCTCTTGTTTATGACCATCATGATTATGGTAATTATTTTGCCCCTTACCACGCCCACGCCCACGTCCGCGTCCATGGCCACGGCCATGACCACGACCACGGAAATTATTATTTCCTTTTCCAAAATTATCATATTTTGTTGCATTCGCGTCAGGGAATGGAGCAGATCCAGTTGAACGGGCTTCATGATTTTTCATCAACAACTCATTGTTTTGTTCAGCCACAAGAAGACAGGAAATCAATTCAACATATTTATTAAAACCTTTTTCACGATATTGTTGTTGTAATAACACATTAGAAGCATGGAATGTTGAAAAGGTTTTTTTTCTAATAAGTGTTCATCAGTTATTTTTCCTCCACACAATTTTAATTGAGAACTTATTTTAAAAACTGCTTAATTGTATTCACTCACCGTCTTAAAATCTTAGAGGCGTAAATGCATCCAATCATAATGAGGTTTAGGGAGTATTACCTTTTTTTAATGGTCATACCTCTCTTTAAGATTTTTCCACAATTCAAGTGGATTCTTAACAGTGAAATATCCTGCTTTTAGCCCTTCATGCAGATGATGACGAAGAGACACTACAACAAAACACAGATTTAAAACGGGAAAAAAATTTTTTTTTTTCATGAAATTTAGCCACGGAATAAATTCCATGGCTAATTTCAAGACATTACTGACGGACTTAGCCACGGATTGTACGCCATGAATTTACAATCCGTGGCTAATCCGTGGGTAAGTGGTTAATTTAGCCAGGGATTGTAAGTTCGTGGTTAAATCCGTGGGTAATTTTTTGAAATTAGCCACGGAATGGCTAAATCCGTGGGTAATATTTTGGAATTAGCCACAGACTTACAATCCGTGGGTAAGTGATCAATTAGCCACGAATTTTCAATCAGTGGGTAATCTGTGGGTAAGTGGTTTATAATTATAATTATAATTTTAATTTTCAATTCAAAAAATTACATATCTCTCTTCTAAAATAATACATAATATTACTATTGTTCAAACATTATAATTTATTGGAATCTTAATTTAATTATGATTTTATTTTATTTATTTGATAATAATGATTTTATTTTATTAAAAGTAACAAAATTATTCTTTTAAAAAATTATATTAATCATATTTATGTAAAACATTTTACATATTTGCTGAAGTATATAATACAACTAATGGATTTAACATAAGTTAAATTGCATCTAATTTTAAAATTAAAATGTTAATACAAGTGAAATACTAATTCTTTATATTATATGATTTTAGGGACTAAAATAACAAAAAAAAATCTCTATATCATATGTTAGAAAAGATGATAGATGGTTTAGTGGTTATTGCAATCATAACCATGCATCATCTCCCAGGTTCGAATCCTCCTTAGGCTAGACCGTTTTAAAAATATATAAGGAGTAGGTCGCCGGCGGCAGGTGGAGGATGTTGCCGGTGACCGATGTGGTTCCGTGGTGAATTATACACAGAAATGGTCTGTGGCTATTTCCTTACGGATCTCCCGTGAGATACTTCCGTGGCTATATGTTTCCCCACAAAAGCGTTCGTGGGAAATTTGTGGGTAATTCCCCATGGAAAATAATTTTACCCACGCTAATTTTACCCACGGAATTTCCTTAATTTACCCACGGATTTTTGTTGTAGTGAAATATCATTGCTTTTGCCTTATCTTGGTTAGATGCCTCATTTCCAATTTTTATTGTTTCACCTAGACCCTTAGCGTCTAAGTGAATTTCAGCATCTAATACCCATGGCAAATAATTCTTGCCAGATATGTTAAGGGCTACAAACTCAAGTTTGGTAAAATTTGACATGATGCAAGCTAATGAAAAATAATAATAATTAGAGATATGACGTTACAATGATAAAATACAAAAATAAGATAAAATTAAGTAAAACAATAAACTATTAGGTCTACAAAATATATAATTCATAAAACATATTAACAAGTGAATGAACAATTTAAATCATATGATATTAAGACAATAATAATCAAATTAAGAACAGATTAACAAAACTAATACAATTTATGTTAGTATGTTAGAATAAAGCAAATAAAAAGCAACAAGAAAAATATCATAACAAAGTGATCATAACATAGTGTAACTCCATAATATTTTCTCCTATGGACACGTGGCACTAGCCTTCTAGAAAGTTAATCGAACCACGGATCAGTGACACGTGGCACCACTCGATGGTCTCATACGTGGCCAACACCCAAGCTTCACCACATACTCTCCAGTTTTTGAGACGTGGGAGAAGTTCAAGGATCGCGGGTCGAGCACTATGCACAAGAACGTGGGTTGACCACGTTCTCCCCTACATCAAGTATAAATACCCTTCACTTGGGGGACTTATCAAGACATAACGTAATCATCGTCACCCAAAGTCTAATAGACAGACAATATAGCGCATTTACTTTCCCAAAATACACTCATTCTCTAGCTTTATACCACTATCCAGAGACACTTGTTCTCTCATAGTCTCATTCCTCTACAGGATAACTCCATCAGGTGGCTTGTCTGTCTAGAGCAATATACACGTCCTAGCCGCACACGGCCCCTACAGGTAACACTCTTGCCTAACGGCTCCTATGGACGTTCCCTCTTCAAACTACATGGACTTTGATCCCTTAACAAGGGTACGTAGGCACCTAGGTCATCACCTAAGGACAAGTCCCCCAAGATTACGACTCCTTGCAGTCATTATTTTCAATTATGAATTGTCTGAACCAGAAGTGACGGTTACATTGGCGCCCACCGCGATCCTTCTTAGACCACAATGCTTTGCGCATTCTGCCGCTAAACGGCATTTCTTTTCTGGGGAGTAGGAGTATACACCTAACACTCAGAAACCCATTTTTTTGTAAATCTCTTAACAGGTAGCTTCCATGAATGGCTGACTCAAATGCACCCGCTGCCACGATCGACGCGAGTGCTCCGAGATGCAGTATGTGAAATAAACAAGGAACAATCGACACCACTACAGTGGAGGTAGTAGTGTCAAAACGGGCGCGGGCCAGCCCGGCTCGCCCCATAAATGGGCGGGCTTGGAAATTAAAAATAGGTTCATTTAAAAAATAGGCCTAAATGGGTTGGCCTATTTAAGCCTGCAAGCTAAACGGGCTAGCCCATAGGCCCATGCGAGCCAGCCCGTAAAAAATTTTAAAAAATAAAAATTAATATATATTTGTTTAAAATATGTATATATATATATATATATATATAGATATTTTAGATACTTTTATGTGTTAAATAATAATTTAATTCTAATAATGTGTATAAATAATTTAAATAATAATTAAAATTAATAAAATATTAATTTAAAGTACAAAAATACTAATTTTTAAGTAAATATATAATTTTGTAATTAATTTTTTTAAAATATATATTAAAAAAGTGGCTTGTAGGCTAGTCCATTTAGCCCGCGGGCCAATATGGGCGGGCTTTGGCATCACTTTCCAAGCCCGTCTAATAAACGGGCCGGCCCAGCCCATTTAGTGCCAGCCCATTTTGACAGTACTAAGCGGAGGTAGGAACTTCGATCGCAAGTCAGTCACAAAACGTCATGGCATCCCAAGTGACTATCGCAGAAAACATTATCCAAACACCAACGATTGGGGAGGAAATATGCTCCCAACATCCTTACGGCATGCCACACAACGCATGCCCGCCTAGTAGCATTCAAGGACTGGTGGACCCAACGAGAACCATGCACGAAAACAAAATGGCCCGACTAGAAGCCGAGATAGCATTGATGCGACAACGCGAACAGAAAATGTACGGAGACCTCCCTCAAGCTGAGCAAGCTCAAGCAAGCACAGGCGCTCAAATACCAACAACATTGCACAGCACACCAACACCAGCCCTCACAGGTCCATCAAACATATTAGTACTAGAAATAGCCAATCTACCATCGGTGCCCTCCATACAATTCGGAACTCTCCCAATGGAGTTCGCTCGACTATCGTTCACCGCACCAGTTCCTCCACCAATCATTCAACCTGGACCGACAATGGTCACCGGACGAGCAATGCGTCCGCCTACTGACAATTCACGACCCCTTGTCCCAAACTATCTACCAGGCTCCTACCTGCACATGCCATGGGCAGGCGCCTACAATCCATACGCTCCCTATGAGACTTCTGCGGTCTACCCAGGCCAATATCACTGGCTCGGATTCGACTTCCAAGGAAAAGGGTGACACCACTTCACTCAGCAGGTCATGAATGACCACGTCCCCATGGGATTCAATATGTCTTTCCACATAGAGCTCTATGGAGGAGAGACCAACCCACAAGACCACCTCAACACCTTTAACTCAGCAATGTCGATACTCGGTATGACAGACAGAAAACAATGCCGAGTCTTCTCGTCCACTATGAAAGAAGCAGCCTTAAGATGGTTCTCGCTGCTACCCATAAACTCAATCCACAGTTACAAGCAGCTGGCTCAGAAATTCCTCACTCAGTTTGCCAGTAGTAAAGAGTACCAGAAAAACGATGATTCCTTCATTGGTTTCCATCAAGAAGAAGGAGAAACTTACAAGTCTTCCTGGCACAATTCACAAAGCTCTCGCTTCAAGTTAAGGGCTTCCAAGATGCGGTCGCCATCTTTGTTATCAAACAAGGCCTCAGGTGTTCTCAGTTCTATAGTAAGCTCAACAGATGCGCACCATTCACCTTGCAAGAACTGATGGACAGGGCAGAGTGATTCATTTAAGAGGAGAACACCTAGATAGCAAAAGACAAAACTCGGAAGTTCCTAGTAAGCAGAACTGACCTAGAGTGGTCAAAAAAGAAGAAAGGAAAAGGAATAACTGACAACCAGAGTTAAAAGGAGAAGAACAGCAGAAAGCGCTTGCCCTGGCGACCTCGTTCCCCTCCAGAGGACGATTCACCAGCTACACGCCTCTTAACAAGTCCCACGTTGGAGTCCTAGAAGAAATATAACATTTCGATATGCTCAGCTTCACTCCTCTGATCAAGAGACGGAAAAGGGAAAATCCCGTAGATAAGTCCAAATACTGCCAGTTACATAAGGACTATGGTCACGAGACCAACGATTACATACACCTCAAGGATCAAATTGAGGACTTAATATGAAAAGGACAACTGGGCAGGTAAATTAAGGACACATACTAATCCAACGTGTAACGTTCGAAGAACAATAGCGAACAAACCCCTCACGGGGTCATTAATGTCATCGCAAGAGGCTACTAAAGGGGACTGGCTCACAACCCCAAAGTAAGAAGAGGCTGGAGCGTTCCATACTCGCCCTCGACTACATCCCCAAGCAAAGGAAGAAAGACGAAGAGTCTATAGAAGATCTAATCACTTTTGACCCCTCGAAGTCTCGAACCTACAAGGGCCAACCCACGATGACGCCATGGTCATAACCGCGATCATAGCAAACTATGAGGTGGAGCAAGTCCTGATAGATCAAGGATCCTCGGCGGACGTCCTATATTTCGATACCTTCAAGAAACTTGGCTTAACTGAGGCAAGCATGAGGCCGTTCTCTGGCACACTCATCAGATTCTCTGGAGTTCGAGTCCTAGCAGAAGGAGTCATAACAGCCCGCACATCGGTAGGCACTCTACCTAGGGTAGCAAGCCTTGACATAGAATTCATCGTCGTCTCGGCACCCTCAGCATACAATGCTATTCTAGGACGACCGTCCTTGAACAAGCTCAGAGCTATTATTTCCACGGCAAAACTTAGCATGAAGTTCCCTACGTTGCACGAAATCGAAGAAATCACGGCAGACCGGAAACTGGTGCGAGCATGCTACGCAGCTAGCCTAACAAAGACTATCAAGGTCACTTACCATGGCACCAAAGAACCGCGCGAGAATCCCACGGAAGGCAAAGAGTCTGACGCAACAACTGAGAAGTCCACCCGCCCGGATAAAATCCCTGCTTGAACTCTTTTGACAAACTTTGCATTTCGCCCACTAGGCATTTTGGCTAATATTATCCTTGTCTTTTCAAATTCTATAGGTTCTCAAACTTTGTTTACAGTTAATCAAAACTTCCTTTTTCATAAAGGCATGAGTCATAACAAAGTTTGCAAAGTCAAAACTCGCGATAAAGCCCTTTTAAGACAAAAAGGGGTGTAGATACTTGGAAAACTACTAAGATCATGCAAAGATTTCCCATGAGACGGTACCACCTATCCAAGTAACCTCTCGGGAATCTAAAAACTTCGCATGGAGCCCTAAACGAATGTTCGTACGCCAACTATGCTAGCAAAATTACACAACTCATGCAGAATCGTCTTGATCACACGGTGCTTGTATAACAATCTTTTTACCCATAAGTAAAAAGAGAAAGAAAATATACAAGTAAGACAAAAGTCATTTCATTAATGTATCAAGTAAGGCAATTGCCTATTAAACTTGGCATAAAAAGACCCTACAACATACAATCTACTCTTGGTCATCCCCAATGTCAATATCAATTGAGGACTCCCTGGACTCGGGATTGCCAACATTTCCCGACGACTCCCTCACTGCATTCTCAACGACTGACTAAGAAGTAGCTCCAGTCTCGGGGACACGCCCGACCATCACGAAAAGAAGATGATTGCTTAAAGGATGCTCAGTCAACTCGCGGAGGTGGGCAAAGTCTACGGGCGGATCACTCGCAAGCCGACTCCTAAGTTTCCATCAAAGAGCTCCAAGGAAAAATGCATACAGCTCACCCACTCAGCGGAGAACCTCTCCCCACGATGACGCGTGAGTTGCTCGACCGCCAGCAGCATCCCATACATCCTTTCCGCTAACATCTCCGCTTGACGATTAGCTGCATCCCTAATCCTGCTCTCAGCTTCCAACCAGCCCACCATATTCTCATGTGTGCGGGCCTTAGTATTCCTCAAAGCCTCGCAAATAGAATGTAGCTCTTGTAGATGTTTCCACGCATCCTCCTGGCGAGCATTAAGCTCTCCGTGAGCCCTCTCCAAGTTTGACCGCAGAAGCTTGACCTAAATATTCTTTCTCCCTTATCGTCAAGAGCTCGTGCACCTCCTTGAGCTGCTGTCACGAATGCTCGAGGGCACTGTCCTTGGATTCGAGAATTGAAAGCAGATTTTCCTAATTCAAGTGAAGCCCATTCTACATGAAGCAAAGAGTATTACTTTGAAAATATTATGCTGGCATTTTATGCTCAAAAGCAGAAAGGTCAAATTTAAATACTCACCACTTAAGCCTGCCACATATTTCCAGCCTGATGAAAGTAGGGCAAAGAATTAGTGGCACCCTCAAAAGCTCGTAGAGTAATACCTATATGATTCATATCTATTGCCTTAGCAGCGCTCTCGTTTAGGTCTACAGGAAAACGCCTACCAAGGGCTACTAGAGCAAAGGGGGACACCTCCTCCCCCGACGGCCCTTGCACAGCTTGCGAAGGGTCCAGGACAAAATTTTCTGGAGCCGCATCTCCAGAAGCAGTGGTAACAATTTGACTCACCACTAAATTCTCAACAACAGGCTCATTGTGGCCGCCCGCTGCCGCTGAAGCACTCTTCTCAACGACGGTCAACCTTTCAGTTGGAGCATCAGCCTCTCTTTCAGTAGTAGCAACATCAGCCTGTTCGACTGCCCCCTCCAATCAAGCTTTCCTGTTCGCCAGCTCCTTGACGCTCCCAGCAGAATCCGAGACTAAGGGCTTAGTAGAACGAGAAGAATGAGAGCTCGAAAATGTCACCCTTAAGGGCGAGCGATGAGTTAGCTCTGGAGGTGAAAAAGTACCCTCCACCAGAGTAACCTTGCACTACACTATCAAAGACGGAGGAACCTGAGAATCCATTTCGAAACGCTTCTTGGGCCCCCTTCTCTCTCTTTAGGGTTTCCTTTTTCCTTCCTCCTCTCTTTCCTTGGAGATCCTCTTTCTGCTGAAAATGACCCTTGGTGGTGTTACCCGAGCCTTGCCTCCCCTCCACTCTCCTACCTCCTTTAGGTGCCCCAATGCGAACTCCAGTAACCCTCTCTCAGTTGGGAGAAGAACCCTGTCTTGGTCTATTTTCCCTACCCTGGTTACTGTTTTAGGGAGTATTACCGTTTTTTTTTATGGTCATACCTCTCTTTAAGATTTTTCCACAATTCAAGTGGATCCTTAACAATCAAATATTATGCTTTTAGCCCTTCATGCAGATGATGACGAAGAAATATCTTTGCTTTTGTCTTATCTTGGTTAGATGCCTCATTTCCAGTTTTTATTGTTTCACCTAGACCCTTAGCGTCTAAGTGAATTTTAGCTTCTAGTACCCATGACAAATAATTCTTGCCAGATATGTCAAGGGCTACAAACTCAAGTTTGGTAAGATTTGACATGATGTAAGCTAATGAAAAATAATAATAATAATAATTAGAGATATGATGTTACATAAATAAAATACAAAAATAAGATTAAATTAAGTAAAACAATAAACTATTAGGTCTACAAAATATATAATTCATAAAACATATTAACAAATCAATGAACAATTTAAATCATATGATATTAAGACAATAATAATCAAGTTAAGTATAGATTAACAGAACTAATTCAATTTATGTTAGTATAAAGCAAATAAATTATCAAATAATTAGCAACAAGAAGAATATCTGAACAAATTGATCATAAAATAGTGTAACTGCATAATATTTTCTCCTATGGGCACGTGGCACTGGCTTCTAGAAGGTTAACCGGACCACAGATCAGTGACACGTGGCACCAATCGATTGTCTCGTACGTGGCCAACACCCAAGCTTCCCCACATACTCTCCCGGATTAGAGACGTTGGAGAAGTTCAAGGATCATGGATCAAGCACTATGCACAAGAACGTGGGTCGACCACGTTCTCCCCTACATCAAGTATAAATACCCCTTACTTGGGGGACGTATCAAGACAGAACAAGAACGAAATCATCGTCACCCAAAGTCTAATCGACAGACAACAAAGTAGACTTACTTTCCCATAATACACTCATTCTCTAGCTTTATAGCACTATCCTGAGATCCTTGTTCTCTCATTCCTCTATAGGATACCTCCATCAAGTGGCTCGTCCGCCCGGAGCAATATACACGTCCTAGCCGCACACGGCCTCTACAAGTAACACTCCTGCCTAACGGCTCCTATGGACGTTCCCTCTTCGAACTACGTGGACTTTGACCCCTTAACAAGGGTATGTAGGCATCTAGGCCATCACCTAAGGACAAGTTCCCCAATGTTACAACCCCTTGCGATCCTTATTTTCAATTATGAATTGTCTGAGTTAGAAATGACAGTTACACATAGTATAAAATAAAATATAACAAAAAATAATAATATATAACTATAATCAAATAAAACTATGAAATAAAGCAAGAAAGCTATGATCAAAGAAATGTCCACTACATAAAATAAAATAATAGAATATATAAAACAAGAAGGAGAATTTCTATAGCCAAACAAGAAATTATAGATTGAAATATAATTTGTATAATTCTCAAATGAATTGTCAGAAGAAACTATAAGAAAAAGAAAAAGAGTAAGAAAAAGAGTAAAGAAGATAAGGAGAAGACAAAAGAAGAAGTATGCTCAATGATCAATTTTTAGGTGTATCAAACTATTACATGCACGCCCTCTATTTATAGGGCTATAAGGATAACCTCCAATTTATGAGTTACAAGGAATGAAGGAATGCATATAATACATAATCAATATTAGCATAAATACTATCCTTTTCATTTTTTTTTAACTTTTAATCAATTGAATTTGTTTAAACTTTCTCCCATGCCACTCAAATAATAATCACCCCAATACACTTTCCTCAAAATTTTGCATATATATATATATATATATATATATATAATATGTCAGGGGTTTTCTCTATTAAGTCAAGATTCTTGTATAACTACGGAATATTCTCCCTGGGGACAGGTGGCACTGGGCTTCTAGAAGGGCTTCAGGAGCTCACGCCAGTGACACGTGGCACACACACTCGCCTCCTACGTGACCGATACCCATGTTTCCCCTCTTAAGCTCCCGTCCAAGAAACATGGGAGGCCTTCAAACATCGTGAGATGACCCACGTCGAGCAGGAACGTGGGTCGACCATGTACCCCTACACTTGGTATAAAAAGGCCCTCACTCGGGGGACTCAAGGATAAGCAAGTAAACTCTAAATACACAGAAGTTAGATTTAGTCTTCCTAAACATAGTACACCTCCTCGTTAATCTTGGAGCTTGGTCCACCACATCCCAAGCTCCACCATCAATCGGCTTATCTCCGTCCTGGAGATCTCCATCAGCAAAGCTCCCAGCAGCTTCGAGAGACTTTCGCTCTCTCCCAGTCTAAGGCAACCTCCAACGAGTGGCTCGCCTGCCCGGAGTACCTTACACACGTCGTAGTCGCACACGGCTATTCACAAGTAATCACTTTACCTAACGGCTCTCACGAACGTTAACACGACGAACTACGTGGACTTTGATTCCTTTGCAAGGGTACGTAAGCAGTTAGTTTTCACCTAAGGACAAGTCCCCCAAGGTTACAACCCCTTGCGGTCCTTATTTTTAACTTAAAATTGTCTTAACAAAAAATGACAGTTACACCTTGTATTAGAGCTTTCATTTTTTTTTATTTCGTTGTATTATAGAAAAAAAATCTTATTTTGTTAAATTTGAATATTATGCCTTTATTATTCTTTTAATAACAAATTTGTTTTTTAGAAAAAGAAGATGAATAGAAAGAAAATGCGCCAAACAAAGTTATTGTTTGTTATTTTTTATTTTATATGAAAAAGAAAATAATAATACAGATTCTTAATTTTTCCTATATATTCTATTTTTTATATATTTTTAAAACACAAAAAAACATTACAAAATTATACTATAAAAAGTTGAAATGTAAAAATAATTTTTCATTAACAGGTTCGTATTTTATTTCCCTTTGAACTTTTCCTCCTTTCCTTCTCACTGTTTTTATTTTTTTGTAATATTATGGTCGCTACAAATTCACCATTTTATTGCCTAATTAAATAAAGAAAATTAAAAAAAAGAAGAAGGGTAAAATGCGTCTTCCCGTGCTGCCAAAAACAAGTGTGGGTTTAGCCATCAGTGAATGTGGGTTACCTTGCGTGGGATATTCGCCGGAGAACGCCGCCGCTGTGATGATCGCCGGAGAACGCCGTTAAAGCAGCCGTCACCGTGAACGTTGTTGGAGGACGCCGTGTACATTGCGGAGGATTTTCCGTCCTCGGCATATTGTTTCGATTTGCCCTAAAAAGGTACTCCATTCCTCCATTTTAGTCTCTAGTCGGTTCTGCTCTTGGGGAAAATAAACTAGAATCTAGAGAAAGAACCATACCCACCTCTGCTCAAAAAATTTAATCGACCTCCGTTCAATTTAATTATATTTATACATGCCTCTCATAAGCATCAATATAAATCGGTAATTTCATAATCCATATGATTGGATCAATGGAATCGAGGCAACGCACTACAATCTGCCCTTTTTGCCGACTTTGGGCTGCCCCATTCAATTCTCCCACACCGATTATCAAAGTTTCATATTTTCTTCTGTTAACCAAAGTACATTTTTTTTAAAAAAAATTTTAATTTCTGAGTTATAGTTCTTCATAATGCAACATTACTAATTATCCATTTTATGTTAGTTAGAAAAGTGAATGAAATTTCAATAGTCATTTCTTTGATAATTGATTCCTTCCTCTTTTATTGAGTTTATACTATTCCTTACTTGATCCATTTTCAAATGCTTCTATTAATTAATTCCACTTGCTATGTCAAAACTTGTATTTTTATATATGATCCACACCGTCTTTGAATATGCCTTCTAAAATCTGTTTTCCACCAAAATGAAACTGTGACATGTGTGTATTTGTTTTCCGGACCATGTTATATTACCATAGTAAACCATTTCGTATATGATTAAAGAATTTTGTGGTAGTTGCTATCAATGATATATATATATATATGATTTATAATTAAAAGCATTGTGTTTTTACCATATTATTTATATTATATAGTATCAATAGTTTTCTTTTGAGATGAATTAGTTGCCATCAAGGTGATATATGATAAAGTGCATTGCATACGAAACAGTAACAACGTTAGTTTTGATTTTTGAATAAGTGATAAATTCTTGGAGATTAACAAATGGAAGTCAAAGGAGAATTACATACACTAAGCTTCACATCAGCATTAGTAGGTGTCTTAAATTTTTTTTTGGTTCCCATAGGTATCTTCCTACTGGAGGCACTAGAGCTTGTACATTTTGCACAAGTTATCATATTCAGTGCTTACCATCACAAATTGACAATCCATATTCTCCATTTCTCTTATAATATTCCCATCCCACCTTTCTTTCAAATATTTTTGTGTCTCATCTTATAAACTGAAGGTTAATTTGCAATAAGCTTAATTAGTAGAAATCCTTATTTGACTTGTGGATATGTCTTTGACGATTCATGATCTTGCATTCAAACTCTTTTATTGAAAGATTTTTAGCATTAGTTATTCCATTCATCATATATATATATATATAGCTTCCATATGTTGCGTCACTTGCGTGCTTTAATGATAATAAACCATGAAATTACTTTGATTGCTGAAAATTGGTAGAACACATAACAAATAACTTAGAAAGATTCAGGTGTTATTTGTGATTGAAAAGTACCATTCAAACTTGAGGAAAATTTTATGGCACGGTTATAAGATCTGCTTTGTTGTATGGTATTGAATGTTGTGCGATAAAAAATCAACATAGGCAAAAAAATTTAATGTCATAGTGATAGGACCTTCCCAATAACACTGTATTTTATGATAAAACAGTAGCAGAAATAATAGAAACAGGGTGAAATAAGAGCACCCTCACTGTATTGCTCAATAACAGGAAAATAGCTAGCTCAAATATTCATAAACACAGCAGAATACCCAGAATAAGAAGATAAAATGCAGAAATGAAATTACAGAATTAAGGATAGAAAAAACCCAGAACATAAGCCTGACGTTCGAGAGGTCAGGTGCTCTCCCAAAGCTTCTGCCTACCTCACTACCATGCACTCACATCACTAAAAGGACCTCACCTCTGACAGAGTTGGTTACACTATCAATTACCGCTTTTGCCCTCAGTCATGTGCCGTTGGTCCTTTCTTTTCTGTCTAGTATAGGTATTCTGAATCTTGGGCCCATCACATAGAAATGAGAATATCGCGTTGGATGAATGGATACACTAGAAAGGATAGGATTAGGCATAATTGCATTAGAGAGAAAGCTAGGGTAGCACCTAAAAGGTGAGTAATGGATTTGTGACGGAAGTAAAAATTTTACTAGAGTTATGGTCATAAATCTGTCTCTAATTGGTGACACATTGTACCATGAAAAATACCAGTCACAATATATGTTGACACATTTTGAGCATGTTATGCTTATATGCTAAGAAAATATGTAGTTATTATCTGATTTGTTTCCATAAAGTGTTGCTTCTACCATTAGGAATATTCATCGAACATATACAAGAGGCAGCACCAAGGTGTATGTTTTTTGCTGATGATATAGTCGTGGATAGAGATTCCAAAGAAGAAGTAAACAAAAAATCAGAGACTTAGAGACAAGGTTTGGAGACATGGATTTCGCATAAGTTGAAGCAAAATGGGGTATATGGAATATGAATTTAGTGGTAGGGAAGCTGATTCTAGGAATGAGGTGAAACTAGGAGATCATTCCATATAAGAAGTCACAAGTTTCAAGTATTTGAGAATGATAATACAAAATAATGGAGAAATAGAGGAGGACGTAAACCATAGGATCCAAGAAGGATGGACGAAATGGAGGAGGGCTTCAGGTGTTATTTGTGATGGAAAAGTACCACTTAAGCTTAGGGAGAAATTTTATTGCACAACTATAAAACCAGCTTTATTGTATGATACTGAATATTGGGCGATAAAAAGTCAGCATGAGTATAAATTCAACGTGGCAGAAATGAGAATATTGCGTTCGATGAGTGGTCACACTAAGATGGATAGGATTAGGAATGATTACATTAGATAGAAAGTTGGGGTAGCACCTATTGTAGAAAAATTAGTTGAAACACGCCTTAGGTGGTTTGGTCATATACAAAGAAGACTGTTAGAGGCTTTTGTACGTAGGGTTGACCAGATGGAAGATAGCTCAATAACTAGAGGTAGGGGAAAACAACAAAAAAACAATAGGAGAAACTATTAGGATGGATTTAGTTAGTAATAACCTAACCATAGAAGCCGACCCCACCTAGTGGGAAAAGGCTTTGATGATTGTTGTTTTTATTGGGAGAAGCTGTAGTTAGCATTGGATGAGCATTATTCTTGCTTAGATTTGAAGTGTTAGTTTGGACTGCAAATGTTGATTAATATTGATGTTCATGGATATGGTTCCATTCCTCTTCTTTGCATTTGAGGTGTTAAGTACATTCTAATCACTTGGACAATTCTTGAAGTCATCTCATTCCAAATAATGGAGCAAAGTGACAGAGTTCCCAACAATTACCAAGTTCAACCTTTTTTTAACTGTCCCAAAAAGAATTGCTAATTTAATTTGTATTTGTGTTTAAATAAGATGCTAATTGAATGAGATCAACAATAATGACAACAACAAACAAAGCCTCTTCCCACTAGGTGGGGTTTACATGACTGCACATAATCACACTAAATTGCTTTTTTACTTTTGCTGTTTTCTTATTTGATTTCATGTTTACATCCATTTTCCTCTTTAGAGGTTGCTGTGTATGACTAAATCTCTTCCGGTGCATAAGGTGTGCTCTGGAACAACAAACTCCCTTTCTTGGTCTTCTTTGGGGGCTTGACTCCATTTTTTCTGAGTCATATTTTGGCGTAAGCCAATATCTTAGTTGAGATTCGGCTGGGATATTGAGATTAATCATGTTTTGATTTTTTTGTCCATTGCTAAGCCTAAGTGAGTATTTTAATAGTGGAATAAAATTTGTGTTGATTTTGTTATCATTGCGTTCAAGATTTGTTTGTGTAAGTGACATTATGATTATGACCAATGTGTTCCTTGCTAATGTTCTTTGTGTGCGTTCTATCCTATAATGATGAGTCATATTCTATTACTTGGCATGCTGTACTCTCATCTAGCTTAAAGATATCTATAAGTTACATTTGTAGTTAGTTTATTTTTAGCTTGTTTGTCCATCCCAGCTTTGTATTGTTGGTTCACAATTTAACATTTAACTTCCTTTCTTTCCATTGCATTGGGACTTCATCAGATCGCTTGGGGGAATAATTTGAGACTAGTGAAAATGCTTTGGGGAGAACAGGCACATAAAATTAACTCAAAGTTGAAAGGGATATTTACATTTCCCCCTAAGATATTAATTTGTATTTACTCATAAGAGGTTTAGCTAATACAACAGCAATAACATGCTTTCCTTCAATGAGTTGAGCAGTAAAGTAATGATAATATTTTTCTATCTTCGTTGTTCCTTTGTTATAATTTTCAGGTTTTGGACTTGGGTCTGAAGAGAAGATCCAAGAAGTGATTTCCGTTTGGTAAGCAAAGCTTAACTGCCATCAAATTAAGGGAGAAAAAATGAATCAGATAAGAGTTCGTCTTTGTACTTCCACCGTGACCACTGCATGGGGATTAGGGAAGAGGACTCTGTCGACTACATCGAAGGCCTTGCCTGGACTTGGTAACAGAAGAGTTGGCAAGAATTCCAAAGCTTCCAGTGAGTTGTGCAAGTTTATGGGCATCCCTGATCAATCTCGCTCTGAAACATCCTTGCTCATCTCCAAGTTTATCAAACTCTACAATTTTCGGGTTTATACTCTTTCCCTCTCTGACTATTTCTTTGTTTTTTACCTGAAGAATTTTGTTTTATTTTCTGTTATATTTTGGCCTCAGTGGCCTGAGACATACCAAGTGTTTGATGAATGTTCTGACTGACAGATACAACTTGCTTAACATTATTATTCAATCGTGTTTGTCCATATCTATATCTACTTAATGCCGGCCTGTAATTTTTTCTTTTCTTTTTTATTATGAAATGAGTTATATTTAGAGATGTTTGAGGGATTTGACTCGTTGCATTGTTTATCTACAGTTTAAGTTACAAATTACAATAGCTGAGTTGTTTTGTATATTCTAATGGATTTTTTCCTCAAATCTAATTTCATAATCTAGTAGACCTGGTTTATAAATTTTAACATTAACTTGCACAATTATGGATTCATACCTAGACTGAAAGTTGAGTAATTGATTAATCATCTGCTTCTAGCTTTATATTATGATATTTGATGCTTTCTTCATTTATTGTGGCTCTGGTTGTCAATGAGTTTTGAATCATTGGATTTTGCATTTTTTACCTACAAAAGGATGTCATTTTGGAAATAAGGACTGCTCCCATATTCTGCCCTAACATTTGAAAGGGGTCAAGATTCAAGAGGAGCATCTGTACATCTATTGTCTAATTACTGCCCTATTTGCTTATTAAGAAATGTGATTAAGCTTTAGGGTTTGTTTGGAAGAGGAAACATGGAGGGTAAGGGAAGTGCAAATTTTCTTTTGACAATTTCTTTGATAAATCTTCCCTTGTCAGCGGTTTCTTCAATTCAAGTATATTATAAGAGAAAAAGAAACAATATAAATTTCATTCTAAATCAAAGATATAAAAACAAAAATTTTGGGCCAGTTTGAATGCAGCTTTTGAAACATGCTTTTTTAAAAAAAGAAAAGCAGAAAAACAAAATTTGTTTGAATTATTGTTTTTTCTTTAACAACCAAAAATACAGAACAATTAGAAGATGTTCTCAACTCCAGTTTGTTAAAACAAAGAAAATGCAGAAAACAATTTTTTTTAAAAAAAAATTATTAGCATGCTACAATATTAACATAATTCTCAGAATTAGTTTATAAAACAGTTTTAAAGAATAAAAAACAAAATGGCATTCAAACTTACCCCTTCTCCTCCCTACCCCTTCATTTCTGTTCTCCCAAACAAACCCTTAGGAAAATTGTGGAGGGGCTTGCATTCCCATCGTTTATATGGTACATTACTCTCTTCGGACTTGATTATTATTGCCTCTCACTTTACTAACATATACCTTGCAGAGTCCTGGTATCAAGAAAGACAAGATTTGGGAGCAGAATTTGCAAACGTTATTACGAGGCAAAAGTAGTGTTGGTTTTCCTGAGATCGCAAAAATCCTATCCCCAGAATTTAGCCAGGGTGTCATGCATTTCAAGGACAAGAGTACGGACTCCTTTGCGGATAACACAAAGGGAAAAACCTCACAGAAGAAGGGAAGGTCCCCAAAGAAGTAGGACTTACATATGATGTGCCTCTCTTCTAGGGTCTAAAGTCAGTTATTTGAGACTTAAAGTTTTTGTATTTGCTTGTTCTGGATGCTAATACATACTACTTACCTCTTAGGACTCTACTCTTCTCAGTCTCAACTCTCAATCCTCTAGACCTTGTTTATTGCTTCAAGATTTATTTTTGTTGTTGCATGGAAGGGTGTGGTATGAGTAGGCCATAAAAATAATCGATTTTGTTCTTGGGCATCTCTATGCTTTCTGTTCTAGTCCTTGATCATTTTCTCTATTGGTCTCCTGGACTTTTATCTTCAATGATGGATAAATGACAGAAACATACTGTATGTCTGGATTCTAAATTTGGTTCATATCTCATCAAGTGGACGAAATACTTTTTGCGATCTTGCTTTAAAGAAATCAGTTTCAATTCTGTGTAAGATTGTAATGTCTGGATTCCCCGGAAGCTTTGTCATATATGCTGTTTTCTGTTTAAATATTGCATTATTTGTTATTAAATGGCACTGCATAGGATATTTAGGTATGTCCGAGATTTCAAAGTCCAAACTACATAGTACTAGTGACTCTTAGTGGCGTTTGGTATCCGTTAGTGTTTTAGTGGGAAGTGGAAATGGAAGTGGAAGTGGAAGTGGAAGTAAGTGATAAAAAACATGTTTGGTATGCAGGGAAATGGAAGTGGAATGTAAAGTAATATTATTTGGTAGAGTGGGAAGAAGATAGGGAAATAGAAGATAAAAGTATGAAGTACTCTTTTTGTCTTTATTTTTTTAAAAGTCACAGATTTTTTAAGGGCATTTTGGTCTTTAAACCAAACTTCACCTCACCTTCCCTCCACTTCTTCAAGGAAGCAACCTTCTCACTTAGTTAGGAAGCTTCAATTCACCTCACCACTTCCAAAATCATACCAAACACACTTTAATCTCACCTTCCCTCTAACCTCACCTTGGAAGCTATACCAAACGGGCCATTAGTTTTATTTTGTAGGTTGAGTTGTGACAGGTGATATCAGATTAATGAATTTTATTCACATTTGTGTTCACTTAACTGTTTGTTTTTAAAGCTGTGATGTGTATTGTTAACATGATGAAATATTTTTATAATATATCTCTCATCTTGTGTTGCTCCTAATTTTTCTCAATTTTTTAATCTACACTTTTATGTGGCATTTGGTACTTGGGGAGTAATTTTATGGGAAGTGGAATTAGATTAATAAAAGTGTTTGATATCTAAAGAAATAGAAGTGTATTCTAAAGAGTAATGTTGTCTGGTATGATAGGAATAATATAGGGAATTGAAAATGTGTGAAATGTTATTTTTGTCCTTCTGAGTAAGTATTGTTAAACGTGTGGGACGGTATTTTGGTTCAACAAAAGTTGCTTCTTAGCAACCTCTCATACTCCCCTCATCTCTCACATGGCAGCAAGTTTTCCTCTCGAGAGAGGTTTTTCACCTCTCAATTTCACATCAACAGCTAAATAACCTAAATCTCATCTCGCTTCGCCTCACCATTACTCAACAACTACTAAATGTGGCCTCTGTGTCTCTTAGTTTTATCGAAGTTCAAGTTTTATTTTTGACCAATATGAAAGTTTTAGTTTAGTTCTAATTTTTTGTATTTAAGAGGTATCAAATTTATTAATTTGAACCGTATAATTTAATGTGTCTTAGTAACATGATGAAATCTTTTTATAATTGACCAAAACCTTATTTTCGTTCCATATCTTTTCCACTTATTCTATATTGGTCTTTTATATTTAAAAAATTCTAAATCAATTATCTATCTTTACAACTTGTTTCAAATTGACTATTTTATATAACATCGTTAATTTGGTCTGTCAATTGTTATCGTGTCATGATGAAATTTTTTTAGAAATTATCTTTCACCCCTTTTTCTACCTCATCTTTCATTTCAATCTCTACAATCTTTATTTTTTTTAGTCTATGATTAAGGTATCCATTGAAGTAGGCTTGATGATTGATCTCTCTGGTACTATGAGCCCATTACACGGGCGACCCTTCCAACAGATAAAGCTCCATTTCCATCCCTCTAAAATCGAATTGTGAGGCAATAGTTAAGAGAATACAAACATATTATCATTTCTGCCACACTAAGTTGGTTCAATCTCCACACTCTATCTCAATTGTTTTTTCTCTCTTCACACGAATTCAATCTCCTCTTTTTCTTCAGTCTATGATATTGATCGGTTCTAACACAAAAAATCATAGCTGGGCATCTTAAGGGTTTGTTTGGCAATTAGGAGGGGAGGGAAGGGAAGAGATTAGAGGTAGGGGTGTGCAGAACCGAACCATCTGATCCAAATCGAACCGACCAAAACTGACTACATAATCGGATGGATTGAATAATTTTTTTGACAACCGATTTGGTTCGATTCGGTTGTTGGATGAGGCACAATTCCAACCGAACCAAACCAACCAACTATAATTTTTTTAAAAAAAATATTAAAAATATAAAATTACTTAATTAGTAATTACTAACCTAGGGTACCCCTCTCATTCAACCATTCTAATTAACATAGACGCCGCACCCTTTCTCTTCTACTTCTCACATCTTCAACTTCAACCTAGCTGCTTCTCTTCTCGTTCACCGTCTCTCGCCTCCTGCTTCATAGACGCCGCACCCTTGTTTGGGTGTTGATACCTCTATCAAAATATCCCAATTTGGAGTATTTTGAATTTGTGAAAGGGAAGGATAATGGAGGATTAAGGATTAATCTTTCATTATCTTCCCTTTCAATTTTCATCTTCCAAAAAAAGAAGAAGATATTTTAAAAATTTCTCATTCTCTTCCTTAATGCTTAATCCAAACATGCCTAAGAAAACAGCTTATGAAACTGTAGAAATAAAGTGGATGGACCACATAGCTTATGAAACTCTCTTCTTCATCGTCTACTGTTGTATCTTTGCTTTATGTGCACAACTTCACAAGATTCATCGCCGATGTAGGCAGGGGCCGGATTATAGACAATGATATTAATGCATGTTTATTAAAAATATTAATTAATTTATAAAGTTATATTAAAATTAAATTAAATAAATTAATAACGTGTCATGACGCGCGTCACTATTTTTTTTACGAAATGTTATATTAATTCTCATAAAGTATTATTTTATATCATGCATTTTATTACTCATTTTGAAATAAATTATTAAATTTTTTTTATTTCATACCAAATTTCTAATATATATATATATATATATCAACTAATAGTATATTATCATATTTTTATACACATAAATTTTAATCCTTTATGTTATGTTTGAAAATTTAAGGAATGATAAAATTGATGAAGTGATTATTAATGAAATAGAATGGAATGTTGTTTTGGAGTTTTAAGGAGAAAAATGAAGAACACTTGGTATTTTAAAATGTGAATTTATATAGAGCACATGTTAAGATTTCTCTTTATTGGTGATTGAAGTATTTAATAACTTAAAATCTGCGAAACTTCAACTAAAAAATAATTTTTAATATTAAAAAACTCTATTGACCAGTCGGTAGAAACCTTGACACGTGGTCTAAGGGTACATATTAGATAAACCCTTAAAATATTATGTCATTTCGTTTTATCTTAGATCCCAATTTGAAGGGGCACAAAATATGTATGGTATTTTGGATAGCCTAAAGACTTTGGAGGCTCTTCCTTTGTATTCAATTTTATCCATGTAAAAATATTAAAGGTCAAAACCCCAAATTGGTCCCTTATGTTTGCACAAAGTTTCATATTGGTCGTTTATGTTTCAAAAAGTTTAAATTGGTCCTTTATGTTTGCAAGAAGTTCCAAATTGATCCTTCCATCCACTTCCGTCAATTTCTCAAGTTAAGTACTTATGGGGCGTGCTTACGTGTCCATCGAAGTTGACATGTCATGCCACGTCATTGCTACATCAGCTCCACGTCATTGCCACATCAGCACCACGTCATCACATATGATAGTAGATGGTGACATGGCATGACACGTCAGTTTAAATGGACACGTAGGAGAGATTATATGTCCACCTCAGCATGCCATGTCAGCACTTAACGGAAGAAATAAACAGACTTGGACGGAAGGACCAATTTGGAACTTCTTGCAAACATAAATGACCAATTTAAACTTTTTGAAACATAAAGGACCAATATAAAACTTCGTGCAAACAGAAGGGATCAATTTGGGGTTTTGACCAATATTAAATATACATGGAACGGGGCCAAATGTAAAATTATATATATTTATACATATAATTAATAGCCCCCTTCCCTGGATGTGGGATCTATGCAATGCGATTCCCCGCTCCTCCTATGTACAAGAGGGAAATCCAATTCTGACTGCCTTTTGTGGAAGCGATTCATAAACATTGGAACATTCAATCCACATGGTACAAATGTGCACTACACTTGTTTCCTTGTGTATCCAAAAGGAGTGGAGAATGAAGGTCGTTGATATGAATCAAAAGGGCCAAGAGTCCAAATCAGTGGCAGACCCACAAGAAGGCAGAGAGCAGAGGGTTCGCAGGCCTCCTTATTGGGCCCAAGATTACACGTGAAGGCTAGAGCCAGCTGGCAGAGTTATTTACATCTAATAAGGATGAGGTGTAGGGCGTAGCGTGGCTTTGATGCTATATATTTCGGTTATGTTGCTTTTCTGTTTTTCAGCTTGATTTTGAATTAAGCCTTGTGCTTGGAGTTATTCTCCTGACTCGAAGAGGAGACTCATTCATGTATACTTGCCATTTCTGCTAAGGCAATTGATACGGAATTCATCCATCTATCACTTCTGACTTATCCATGTTCTATTTCTATTCTTGTTCTTATCATTTGGTGCTTTCATTGAGAGTAAGATGGCTGAGGGAACTGCAAAAAGGGAAAAAGGGCAAGAAGAATTGCAGAAAGGACAGAGTGAGATTGGGGAGCAGATGACCAAGATCCAAATGGAAATGAAGGGATATCAAGATTCCTTCGAAGGAAGAAGGAGATGATGAAGCGTCTGATGCTTCGGCTTCCTGAACCTGGCGAGGAAGAAGAGGAGGATGATCGGTCTAAGAAGATGGTACCCACAGATGAAAACGGGAATCCGAATTTCGATAAGAGCTTGAAATTTGATGTTCCTCATTACGGTGGAACTACTAATGTGGAGTATTGGATTTTTAAGCTACAGGAATTCTTTAAAGTATATACGATTCCGAAGGAACACTGGATTAAGGTCTCAGCCTTAAACATGGAGGGTTCAGCCTATGGAGGTTTTGTGTTGACTATAGAGCATTGAACGAGGCCACTGTGAAAGACAAGTTTCCAATACCAACCATTGATGAGATCATGGATGAGTTGCAAGGAGCCACCATTTTCTCCAAATTGGATCTGCGATCGGGATATCACCATATTAGAATGAAAGAAGAAGACATACACAAAACTGCCTTCCGAACTCACTTGGGACACTATGAATTTGTGGTCATGCCATTCGGTCTTACAAATGCTCCCGCCACTTTTGAAGCCACTATGAATAGAGTATTTCAGCCTTACCTCCGGAAGTTTGTGGCAGTGTTCTTCGATGACATACTAGTCTATAGCAGGGCCGTACCTGAACACACTCAACATTTGCAGTTAGTGTTGAAAATGATGAAGAAACATACTCTATTTGCTAAGCTTTCCAAATGTTCATTTGGACAAGACAAGATTGAGTATTTGGGCCACTACATCAGCAAGGTGGGGGTTCATGTGGACCCAAAGAAGATAGCTGCTATGGTGGATTGGCCATGCCCTATGAATGTTAAACAATTAAGAGGATTTTTGGGACTTACCGGGTACTATCGGAAATTTACAGAGGATATGCTTCGATTGCCCATCCTTTGACAGAATTGCTTAAAAAGAATCAATTCGGGTGGAATGAGGAAGCTGAGAAAGCATTTCAAGTTCTGAAGCAACAAATGACAAGGGCACCGGTGCTGGCTCTGCCAAATTTTCAGATGGATTTCGTGGTGGAAACTGATGCTTCTAACACGGGGATCGGGGTTGTGTTATCTCAACAAGGTCATCCTGTAGCTTATTTCAGCAAGAAATTGAGCAAGCGATTAAGTAAGGCTTCAGCATATGTCAGAGAATTATATGCCATTACACAAGCAGTCATGAAGGCATTACTTGTTGGGAAGGCGTTTCACTATCAAGACTGATCACAAGAGTTTAAAAGAGCTAATGCACCAAGTGGTTCAGACGCCTGAACAACAATTCTACCTGTCTAAACTCCTTGGGTTTGATTTTGAAATCACATATCGCATCGGCAAAACTAATTTGGTGGCGGATGCCTTATCAAGGCAAGAGGATGGGGATAACCTTGTGGAAACTGGAGGAAGTTGCTACGCCATCACCGAAGTCAAGAGCAGCATTGTGGCAGCTGTTCAGAAAGAGAATAAGGAGAATGATGAGTTACGGACACTTCAAGACTTGTTTCTCAAACAACAGTGTTCAAAATCATTCAATGTTAAGGATGGGATTCTCTTATATGATGGCCGGATTTACATACCTCAAGTACAGTATTTGAAGGATATGATTCTGCAAACTTTCCATGACTCTGTAATGGGAGGACACAGTGGAAAACTCAAAACTTATAAGGCTGTAGCTGAAATCTTTTATTGGAAGAATCTTCAACGAGAAGTGAAGGAGTATGTAGCAAGGTTTCAAGTCTACCAACAAACTAAGTATAGTACTGAGAAGAAACAGTGGCTCTTACAACCAATTCCTATACCTCAACAGCCGTGGCAAGAACTATCCATGGATTTCATTGTAGCGCTGCCGAATTCACACGGATACACAGCAATCATGGTGGTTGTTGACCATTATACTAAGGTGGCCCATTTAGGCCCACTTAAGCCCGATTTTTCGGCATCGACTACGGCTGAGCTATTTGTCAGTATGGTGGTCAAACTCCACGGGTTTCCAAAGAGCATTATATCTAACAGAGATCTAGTATTTTTGAGTAAATCTTGGAAGCAATTCATGTCCCAAAACGGAACTCACTTATACTACAACACTGCTTATCACCTAGAATCCGATGGATAGATTGAGGTGGTCAATAGATGCATCGAACAATACTTAAGGACCTTTACTTTTGACAATCCTAAACGTTGGCAAGAGTTATTACCATGGGTTGAGTTGTGGTATAACTCCACTTTTCACTCTTCCTTGGGTATGACACATTTTCAAGCAATGTATGGTACAAATCCTTCTCCACTTGTGGCATACACAAACGGAAATTGCTCGGTGCAAACGGTTGATGAGTGGTTGCAGCAGCGAGAAATGTTGCAAGAGAGGTTGAAAGACAACTTACATCGGGCTCAAGAAAAGATGAAAAGATGGACTGACTTGAAGAGGGAAGAGAAGACGTTTGAAGCAGGGCAGTGGGTATGAGTGAAGTTTCACCCTTATAAGCAAACTTCAGCCGCAAGAAGATTGAGTTTCAAGCTGGCTCGTCGGTTTTATGGACCTTATCAAATCAAGGGAAGGGTGGGAGTTGTAGCTTACCGATTGGATCTGCCAAGCCACAGTAAAGTTCACTCGGTTTTCCATCTGTCTCTGGGGACCTACCTACATCACAAGTTAAACTGCCCGAGACTAAAGAGCCGTACTCCAGCTATCCAACGGCTATAATAGCTCAAAGAAAAGTTGAAGTGGAGGGAACCTTACAACATCAAGTGTTGGTGGAGTGGGCTGGAAGCTCACGTGATGAAGCCACCTGGGAGGATTGGGCTACCTTATTAGAGGTCTTTCCAAGTATCAACCTTGAGGACAAGGTTATTCTTCAAGAAGGGGCTGATGATATGAATCAAAAGGGCCAAGAGTCCAAATCAGTGGCAGACCCACAAGAAGGCAGAGAGCAGAGGGTTCGCAGGCCTCCTTATTGGGCCCAAGATTACACGTGAAGGCTAGAGCCAGCTGGTAGAATTAGTTTCATCTAATAAGGATGAGGTATAGGGCGTAGCGTGGCTTTGATGCTATATATTTCGGTTATGTTGCTTTTTCAGCTTGATTTTGGATTTAGCCTTGTGCTTGGAGTTATTCTCCTGATCGAAGAGGAGACTCATTCATGTATACTTGCCATTTCTGCTAAGGCAATTGATACGAAATTCATCCATCTATCACTTCTGACTTATCCATTTTCTATTTCTATTCTTGTTCTTATCAGTCGTGAATCTCAAATGTTTGATGGTTTTGCTTATGAAGCATATGTTCCTATGTTGAAGCGATTGGGGATTCAGAGAGAGAGAGAGAGAGAGAGAGAAGGAAAGGGAGGAAATTGAGTAGGTGTAGAAAGAGAGAAAAAAATTTAATTCAAAGTATAATTGGATGAGTTAATCAATTTTCAATAAAGAAATGTTATTTAATTCAAACAAAAAATTAACTTGTCGAATGGCATCCCAATGCAGTAAAGTTCAATTAGAAATTTCATTCCTAGTCCGTGATTCCAAGCCAAAGATCGAACAAAAATTTAATAGATAACGTCAGAGGACTAAGCAAGAAGAAGGCTCCGGCCCCAGCCCCGGTTTGTTGTTTTAAGGTCGTAATCTTTGTTCTTACTCTTTACTTATTTTTATACTATTCTTATTTTTAATATAAAGATAAAATAATTATTTTATCAATTTTTATTCCATTCACTTCACATCGTCATTTCTTTCATCATTTTCATTTTTATTTTGATTCCCTCTAAAATGGTGGTGTTTGTGAAGTCCCACGTAACGATCGATGGCCTCGAGTGCGGGCCAGCTTGGAGTGGGATGGGCTCAGCCGCTCAAGGCTGCGTTGCAGTGGACATGGTGTTCTTATTGTGGAGTATGAATGTGAAAGTGGTATAGACTTAAGTTGTTTAATATTTAATTTTAAGCATATTTAAATTATAATCAATATATAAAATATAGAAGAAGCTTACTTTTGTTTCCATAAATTTTTATTAAATTACTATTTAATTCCTAAATAATAAAAATAAACAATTTGGTTCATAAATATTTGTCTCGAACTCTCCGTCAACTATTTAATTCATAGGACATATCTGTTATCTAACTGAATGATGTAACCATTATATATTAACATGTCATCGTTAATTGATCACACGTGTTGCCATATCATATTGCCACGTCATTTTGAGGAGGAAAATTTGAAAAAAATAAAAAGAAAATATACAAATTAGACAAAATTATTATTTTCTTTTCTTTCAAATTGAGGTTTAATACAAATTTTCTTATTCAAAATGACGTGACAATGTGACATAACATAGGTAGCAAGTTAAAGATAAGGTCCCTATTAGATAACGACTAACGTCTTAACAGAGATAAAAATTCAAAAACTAAATAATAGACTGACCAATTCGATGAATAAAATGTGAACTTCCTCTAAAATATAATATATTAATTTTTTTGGCCTAAAAATTATATTAATTAATTTATTATTATAAGTGAAAATTATATTAATTTATTAGGTTAAATTTGATGTTTATTTTCCAATGGATTTACATATTTCGTTCACTCTCCAAAAAACATCTTCTACAACAAAAAGTATATTTTTAAATTTTGCATCTAAGTGAATTGTGGAAATATGATAATCTCCTCCATGAATTATTAGAAACTAATCCGACATATTCACATTTTATTTGATCCTCAATTTCTAGTCCGAAACTAATAATGTAGAAAACCCTCATTTTTTACTATAAAAAATAGAGAAATTCGAGACTGAAAACCAATATCTTCTAATAATCAAATCAGTTTAATCTAATTTTGATTAATTTTAATTAGATCACTTATTGAGATTGACTTTGAATTTAGATTTACTCACCAATGTGAGAGAGTCTATGATGTAACTTGTTGCATGCATATAATACAATTTCGGCCGATAGGATTGTGACATGTGGATAAAATGACTTGAGATACAATGCAATTTCTCACATGTCACATTTTTATTGACTGAAATTATATTGCATGCGTATAACATCAGTTCTATTCCTTATATTTTAATTAATTAAAAATAAACATAAAAATATATTTGTACATTTATCTAATAAAATAGCATTAGTTGCAAGGGAAAGTTAAATATTCTCTCGAACAATTAAAAATAGTGTTCAAGAAATTGACAAAACAATTACTTTCCAACTTAATTTTCATTTAAAAAATTTCAAAATACGAAATTTAAAACTTGGCTAAGCAAGCTTAATCAACTTTTTAAAAGGTAATTTACAATTTAGCCTAGACCTGCGACAGCAGAAATCATACAGCCCATTTAGTTGGATACCTACTTTCAACTCCGTTATAGTTGGCATTTTAACCAATGTTGTAAGAACCGAACCGGACAAAGACTCGAACAAGTGTTCGATTCATGGTTTGATCGATTTAACCGGTTGAACCGTTGGTCGAACCGGATGACGCAATAAATAATAAATAATAAATATTCTTAATATATAAAATAACATCACTCAAATTTTAAGTTTCAATATACATAATTTTGAAGTTTTAAATTACATGACTTCTCAAAGTTTTAATTTTTAAGACTTATCAAGATTTGAAAGAACTTAATCAAACCAAATATGAAATTATTGATAATCATGACTTTTAAATTTTAATTTTCAAGATTTTTCTAATTTTAATTTTTAAGATTTCTCTAATTTCTTTTTTTATGTTATTTTTCCTTTTTATTTTTTTATTTTTTTTAAAAAATAAAATTGAACCGGTTGGACCACCGGTTGACCGGTCCAACTCCGGTTAAATCCGGTCCAAACCGGTCCAACTGAAAAAACGATTTTTTGGTCCAACCGACTCGCCTTTGTATTCGGTTGGCGGTTGAACCGGTCGGACCGTTCGGTCCGGTCCGGTTCTTACAACATTGATTTTAACAACTCATACTGGGTGGCTGGCACCACAGCAAAAACATAAAAATACAAAAAGAACCATCGCATTGACGTTCATATAGGCTACAGAACATGGTTTAAAACGTCACGAACACAAGTCGAATGATTTAGAAAATAATAATAATAATAATAATAGAAGAAAGAGCATGAGCAAATTGGAAGACAAACAAAATTGTGATTTGATCATCATCTTGATCATTCAAGTATCTGTTGTTTCTGAAATGATCTTCCCTCAAACTGGCAGCCGATAATCAGATCAAAGTCTACTTCCTGCTCAATGTATACGCACAATATTGTTACTTTTAAATGCAAAGATTTTTACACATTTTTCGTTTTAATCAAACATCTGGCATTCTAGAATCTGGATAAATGATAAAAAATTCTCACAAAGTATCTAGTGAATGCTATGACCATTTTACTTGAAACAATTAAGAAACAAAAGACCATTTTTTGTACTAACCTCCTTCTTTTGCCAGTTGGAACAATCAATCCTCTTTTCTCTAGGCTTTTATATCGATCCTTTACTAGGGTGCCACAACCCTTCATGCCAATCGTAATAAGAATGCTTAGTGACACATTTAAACAGGCAGGCAGGAATGCCAGAAAATAAAACTCGGCAAGAAAATAAATTTCGAAGCCATACCTTGAGCTTCCGCATGGATCCAGTTATCTCTTCAGTTAGTAGAACTTGAACAGGTGCAGGCTCAAATCTGTAATAAAAAATTCATATATTATTATTTATTAATCCAGATTCAAAAGTCATAACAATTGATTTTATTTATGTTTGATAACAAGAAATATCGCACATCAAACCAACACAAAAACTACACCAATACATTAAGGCCCATTTAAACAAAAGGCTGCTTACTTGTATTTTCCAAGACGAGGTGGACGTGCCTTCAGCCTCTCTTGTTTAGCCACAAGTCGCCTGAGATGTTTTTTCTGCTTCTCCTCGTCTTCCTTCTCAATTTCTTGAATGATCTCTGGTATGCTGTAATCAATATGACCTTATCATACCCTTTTCTTTTTCATGACTGTTTCTAAGGTTGAAATGAAAAGACAGTATTACCTGTCAATTTCTTTTGAAAATTCCTCCAACTTCTTTGCTTCTGCCTCTTTTTTAAATTGTTCTTTGCGCCTTGCTCTCTTATTCAACTCAACTCGGGTCACTCTTCTGGTTTTGGTTGGCCTGTCCCATATAAAATTCATCGGTTCATTTTTCTTCTTTGGTGTTCAGAAATTATTGGCTTCAGAAAAGAAATTTAATGGACACTTCTCCAGTGTGTAAATATAATATATTAAAAATGAATACATGCAACAAACAAGTATACAATGTTAACATTAACATATAAAATAAAGAACAGACACATCAGAAATCATAAACGTACTCCATGCATACAGAAATAAAAATAACTTACACAAGTAACAAATTTAATCAACATTAATAAGGCAGCTGACCAACATACGAACTGTTAATAACAAAAATGAAAAGAATTTTTTAAAAGAGCATAAATAGTGGAACTTCGCTTTTAACAGTGATAAACAGGTATCAGATGGTCTAAATTCAACATTGCACAATAAGTGCAAGCAGCGTACCAAAAGAAAAAATGAAGACAAACATGTCATTTGATTCGTAAGTTAATGCAATTTATCAAAATGTAATATAGGGAAAAACATTATCAGACTGATTAAAGCCAAGATGGCCTACCTTTTATCCAAGGCTGCATCTTCATTTTCATCATTATTCTCAAGATTTGCTTCGTCATTATCACTCCCATTATCCACATCAAGAAAATACATCTGAAAAGTAGCAAGTAATTTCAAGAGCTTGGCAAAGACTAGGATATATATATAAAGAAAAAAACAATTAACCCAATGGACTTCTGCATACCGGTGGTTTCGAACAAAAAAAATGGAAAAAAAAAACAATTAAGAGCACACAAAGAGTTCAAGAAAAAGATGAAGAGAAGATAATTTCTCCAAGTAAAAAGATACAATCACAGAAAGATTTTCAGGGTAGGAGCACAAAATATTTAATATAAAGTCACGTACCCGACATCTAAGATATGTCCCAAAAACAACTAACTCATAAATACATAAATGAAAAAACAAGACTCACATCTTCTTCCGGGATAGCTTCTCCGGGAACAGTTAATGGTACTGGTTCAGGTCCCAATTCATTTCTGTAGATTTTCTGCATTTCTTCTGCAACAGCACAAGCTAATGTATCCTGGTTTAACAATGCAACTTTAAATTATTTGTCAATACAACATTGAGGAAACAGAAAAATAAAGACTCCACTTCTCAAGAAAGAACCTGATGACTTTCAAATGAAGGATTGAATGAGCAACCAGGAGGATCAACTTCTACTGCTGGAATAAGAGAAGGCTTCGAAACCTGCTAGGCAGACAGCTATGAAATCAAAAAGCAGCTCAAATAAAATAAAACTACGCGATCCACTAACTGAATCTACATTGATTTGACACTTATAAGTTATAACTTACCTTTTTGACCTTGCTATTGTCCTCATCTGCAAAAGTAAAAAATTTAATCAAAACAGAAGACAACGGCACTTATTGTAAGTTGAAACATACATAAATTATTAAAATGTAATATACCTTTATCTCCCCATAGATCAAACGGGCCAGAAGCAGAGCTGGAATTGACCTGACATACATCATGAGATGGAAGAAATGTTAATTAAAATGTTCTAAAGAAGGTTTGTTGAAGAAGGGAGAAAAGAAGTACAACCCCTAATGGTAATTAGGGATTGGACAACTTACTGACCTTAAGATCATCTTGAGTGGCTTCTTTAGCGTTAGGGATTTCTTTACGATTTTTAGTTGACTTCTTCAAAGTAGAAGATGGCACTGGGATTACAAATTGGTTCTTCTGTAGCAAGCTGTCACAATGGAGTACTTTTTCCCTTTTCTTTTCAATCTTCCTCTTCACCGAAAGGTCTGGTGACATAATTTAGATAAGCTCAACGAAAATACTTATATTCAAACACAAATTAAAAGACAAATGAATATGAGCTAAAAATATCCAAAAAGGCATAATAAAGAAGAAACAAATTAACTGTAGCTCAAATTTATAAGCATTATACAGCTAATTACAATTCGTCATCTTCCACACTTTCAGGCAAAAATTACATGTCGTCCAACACCTCAAAATCAACTCTTAGACAAGATCAAAGCAATCAATTAAAAGTGATAAGGGTCAAAATCAGGACCCAAAATCAAAGCCAGAAAGGCATCTTATAGAGCCGACAGATCGACCCATACAATATTCCATTCCTCCAACAAAGCTAGTGTCAAGTTGTCTCTCACCCCTACCATAAATTTCTACCAAAACCACAGAAAAAAAAATGGAATGGAAATAGCATAGCGGAAGTTCATGCAAACTAAAAACATAAAATTTTCATAAAGACGATAAGCTTATCAACTCCAACACTACAAGCAGACAACACTCAAATAAGAAAAAAGTAAGAGGGAAGAGAATTAAATAAGAGGAATTGCCTTTGGACTTGTCGACATAGAAGAGAGCCTCGTCGGAAACGGATTTGAGAGAGCCACCAGAGAGAGCGTCCTTAGTTGATTTCTCGAAGAAATCTTCGATGTCTTCCGTACTGATGTTAGCCCTCCATGCTTTCTTACCCTTCCTTGAACCTTTCGCTTTCTTCCCCATTTTCCTCAAGTCCAAACGAACTTCTAACCTTCGGTGTGTATAGATTACTATGGAAATTTGCTGTATTCGATACAAGAAATATCTGTGGAAGTGGCGCGCCAAGAGAAGTATGCAAAGTGCAGCTCTCCGAACCCTAAAGACGATGAAGGAAGAGAAGACAAATAACGAAGAAGGCTAATAAGGTCTTTTTGGTTTTTTGGTCAGAGCCAATAAGGTCTTAACAAATCTGTCCCCTTCGGCTAGTCTTAATTTGAGCCCAAAATAATAAGCCCAGTAAAGAAAATTTTGTATCTTATTTTCTGGACCGCAATTAAGGTCCAATAAACGAGCTAATTTATTAATATATAATTTTAAAATAAAATATTTATCAAAATAAAATATATAAATCATATTTTTTAATATACACCATATTTAAACAAAAAAAAATTTAATATTACTTTTTTCTAACATTGAAAGAGGGGTGAAAGCCCTTTAAATTTTTTATATATGATGAACTATTGGATCCATCATATATAAGTGGGGTTTTGGGCATGGTAAATGGCAAAGTCCCACTTCTAAATATATATATATATGATCGACAATTTCCATCATATCATATCATATATATATATATATATATATATATATATATATATATATATATAAATTATTAATTTAATTTTTTTAATATAATAGATAAATATATATATTTATTTTATTATTAGATAGTTAAAAGTTTTTTTTTTATTTTATTAATTGTTCTTAACTCTCACGATATGCCTAGTTTAGGGCATCGTTAGGAAGATGATTTGAGAGTGGTGTGGAGTAGTTTGGGTTTATAAACCTTTGATTGGGAGTTTAAGTGAGTAATGGAGTGGAATAGTTTATGATGGTTTGAAAACCTTTCCAAACCATTCAACACCTCAATTTTCAAACTTCTCCAAATTGGAGGGTTTATGATGATTTGTGTTGTTTATAAAATTTAATTTCATTATTAACATTCTTTTATTTTACTTTTGTTCATTCATTATAAGGATAATGTTTTCTTCAACCAATAAGAGAGTTTTTAAATAATATATAATGTTTTCTTCAACCTAATTTAATTTGGAATGATTTTCAAACTATCTTAAAACTCTTCATATCATTTGGGAGTTTTGAAGAGAGTGTGGTGGAGTGGTTAGTAATGGAGTGGTTCGGAGTGGAGTGGGGTGGAATGGTTCAAACAAACTATTCCATTGATTGGGAGTTTAAAAAAAATAAAGTGGGTGGTTAATAATATTATCCTTATAATGAATAAACAAAAGTAGAATAAAAGAATATTAATAATGAAATTAAATTTTATAAACAACACAAATCATCCTAAACCCTCCAATTTGGAGGAGTTTGAAAATTGAGGTGTTGGATGGTTTGGAAAGGTTTTCAAACCATCGTAAATCATTCCACTTCATTATTCACTTAAACTCCCAACCAAGAGTTTATAAACACAAACCACTCCACACCGAAATTGGTTCCGGTGCAATTAGTTTTCGTGCAATTACTTCAAAATGCACATTTTTACTTTATTTGTGAAGTAATTTTAGGGACATACACTAATAAGGATCTACCATGAATGGATTAGGGATCAAATTTTTATCAATATTGACAAATAGCATCGTCTTATATATACTATTGTTGTAAAAATAAATATGGAAATATTTTGGCTTATATTTTGGGTTGAAATGGTTTTAAAACCATTTCATTATAATTATTTCTGAGCCAAATTATATTATGTATTAATGAATATCTTATGGAATTTAAGAGGTATGATAAATGCCATAAAATCTCATTACAATAATAATGTCATGTAAAAAGCTATTTTAAGCTTATATGTGATGAAGCATGAAAAGTGTTAGAGGTGTGTTTATAGAATGTTATATTCTATATTTTGTGAGATTTTCAATATCTCATGTGGACTTTTAAAGTCATGTGACAAATGAATTTTAGAAAATTTCCAAATAGATTTGGTGAAATATTTTGAGAAAATATTTTCAAACAATGAGAATTCATTTTATAGTGAATAAGTGTGCACACATATATACTTGTGAAAAATATTTTTCATAATTGTGGATTTTGTGATATTTTCACAAAAATGAATTTTCAAAATTCATATGCGATATTTAAATAGTGCCACAAGAATATTATTTATTTTTTGTGAACATTAAAATTTGTGAAATTCTTGTGAGAGGCACAAAACCCATCAATAGTGGGGGTCTATTATTTTGTGGATATCCAAAATGAGTTCACCAAAGGTTTGACGGTATATATATTATTTTTTATTAAAAATTGCAATGCAATTTTATAATGTGAAATTACATGATTCTTTCATGAAATTATTTTTATTGAGAATGTGACGGGAAATTCTATTGTGGATAAAGGCATATATACTATTATTTGTGATCAATTTATAAATTGATGATATCATGTCAAAGAGATAAAGATATGTCTAACCAATTTAAATTTGAGTAAGCCCAATTGGTGCTAATTCTTATAGTACAAAATGGTACATATAGATGATACTAATTTTTGTTACATAATTGAGTTTGAAAAGTTCCTTAAAAGGATTAATGTTTTATTTTATTGGCTAGTATTATTATTTGGTGGAAGAATATATTAAAAATAAATCTTGTGAATTTTGAAATACCCACCAATAATAATTATGAGATTTTTTGGAGCCAATAATATGTGATCACTTATTGTAATAAATATCGTCATGACTAGACTCTTTGAATTGTGTGTTTTTCTGAAACTATAACTATAGTCAAAGAATCTGGTTTGTATATCGAGGGGGATGAATCTATATAAGCCCGTGTGGATTAAAAGCAACCTATGATGGTTCAAAGGGACGAACGAATCATAGAGTGGCTGTTGAAATGCACATTTAAAAGAGTTTCAACTCTTAATTTATTCCTATGATGTAAGTGCATTTTCCTGTAATGATATGTGACGTTGAGTTTTTCAAAAATTCTTAATGAAGTATGTAGCTCTATAAGAGTGGGGTGCCTTAACCGCAGGAGCACCCTTAACAGAATTCACCTATTTGAATGTGATGGAGTGCGGCCGCTCCTATGAGAATATAAAAGGGCATATATTCTTGAAGCACATTCAAGAACCAGGGTGCGCACACGGCCGCATAATGTGCGGGCTAGGGCTCATATATTGCACTTGGATTATTATGTGCATGATATATGTCTTGTCTCCCTTAAGCAGTCATAGTTCAAGGCGAATACCACTATTGGCTCTGGATCAAGATATATATTTTTGCTAAATATAGATTCAAGGCAATTTAGCTATCTATATTATGCATAATAATCTGTCTCTACCCAAATGTAAAAACTAAAATATTAAAATTGTGTTACTTTATAATAATAAGTGGGGGGATTGTTGGATATTATTATAATTTATACACATTTTATTAAAATTAAAATTGAAAACTTATAAAAATCAAAGCTGAATGTTTTCATTCAATAGCATAACTTATACACATTATGTTGATAATAAAGATATAGACGAGTACTAGGCTGTTGTATTATGGAGGTAACGTGTTGAGTACCCCTGCATCGGGTGATATAACAAAATCAACTCGTAGGAAGCGTGAATTACCTTAAAGATAACGAGATACCCGTGCCTCAGTTCGGTACCACACATTTTATTATTTTTCTAACAAATTTACATTTCCCTATTTTTTGTGTTTATTCTTATTTTCAGGTTTGTCACGACCCCTGTTTAGCGGACCGTGACCGGCACAGACACAAGGAATACCCTTATGCCTGTAAGCCTTATCACCTAATTGACAGAATATATATTATTGAAAATACATTCACATGCATTATAATACCATGGCTACACCGAAAATGGTGGCCTATCCTAGGCAAGCAAATCCACGGTCAGTGCCGCTTCAGGATATAGATATAGGAAAACACACATAATATATAACCTGTGTACTACTGGCTACACATCCGAAGAAGCTGCCTATCCTATTCACATGCAACAGATATATGTATATATATATTTTGAAAACAAATTTTCCCTATATCGCAGTAAAATAAATCCTGATCTTTAAGGTGTGTGAAGCTGACAGTTCTAGATTAGTAATACAATCTAATTGGGTACGTCTACCCTTTACTTTATGATACATTAATAAAGTAAATTTAATTACAATTACACTTTATTCACCCACATGAACAAGTTGTGGGTCTTGGAAAATGTTGTTCAACCCTCGTTCCACCGAGACTTCTTCCACCTGTACTTAACCTGTCTCTGTGTAGTAAAAATGAGGTGTGAGTCTTAACCACGCGACTCAGTGAGAGCTCTCCCATCCCTGGCGCAAGGTGGGTACCATAGCGCTGGGTTTGGGAGTCATACACAACCACATGCAAAAACAACTAGTTACTGTTGTTAGCATACATTCTTGGTGATCACACAACAACATAAATTTCACCCAAACACTCACATGCATTTAATAGTTGTAAACATGCAGCAGTTTATTCCACGCCATCAATCAGCAATTAAACATATAACATATAGTGCCGACTTTTACCTACCGGTCTTCTCACGTTTCAGCATGTCTGAATCAAACAAGACGTGTGGTTGCGTAATCCTGTACGTTACCACTACGCTGCACAATCAGCAATTATATGCAAACACAGATAATTTATACATACACAAAGATGCTAAACATACATCTACTTAATCTCCCCAACTCTGGGGTATCTACTAGCCACTACATGGCTTTCCCACTTCGAACCCGTGCACTCGGGTTGCTGGCCACCACGTGGCAAATCATACCTAACCCATTCACTTGGGTACTGGTCACCTCGTGATAATTCTATTAATCAAACACAATCAACTTCTATCTATCAAACAACTGATACGTAGCCACCACGTGGCACGTCCTGACCCCTTGCTGCAGGGCAATAGCTTGAGCCCACTCGTCCATTACCCAACCAGGCCACATGGCGGACACGACACGACGTCTCGAAGCATGGCCACTGTCACACCATGGACCAACCCCACAGGATGATTTCTCTTTTTCTAGGTTGGGCTCACGGTTCACCCGGTAGGTTCCTCCCGTATCTCCTTACCTTAGTCTCACATATTAATAGGATTCTTTGTATCTTTCCCGAATGATCAACAATTCTTCTCCTTATTAATGTGTACAAGTATCCTCAACAGGATATAACTCATATACCCGTCCAGATGCACTCTCTAAGCCTCAAGCTATCGTCATAGCAATATAAATCCTTTCTGACCCTATTACCAGGATAGGGCAATGACCATCGTCATGGTGATTATAAAAACTGAGGTCTCAAGTGTCATCTGACGTTGTTCTAGTCGATGTCTCACATCGCTAGCATAACCAAATCCGAAACCCACCAATAACTCCCTTTGCATGATTATAATTTGAGTCACCGTCGTGACGAGTTTTCAAAATAAAAGTTTAGTCCTTCCGTACAAGGACTCTTGCCACCGTCGTGGAAAAGATTTAATAAAATACTCATCATGCCTCCGGAGTGTATGAGTTGGATTTGTAACACACCAATCATAGCAAACAATTACTCTATACTCCTATGTCTTCCTATCTAAGCTACTTTCTACAACCTATTTTCTAGTTCCTTTATTCTTTTAACATTCTATACCTCTAGCTAACACATACCAGACAAGCAGAGAATATACATACTCATGTAATCCACATAAGCATACAACCCTAGGAGCAGAGATGAAAGAGCCATCACCTTGGCCAACCTTCCATGCAATCCTCTCCTGTAACTTTAGTCTCCTCGGAGTTCCTGTTGCATTCTATTGCGTGTCGTTGTTCCTATAAGAACAACATTTATTTCATTAAGGTTATTACTTAGCTTAACTTGTTATTTATCTCTCCATTACTCTCACGTGTAGTCCATGGTTGCCACAGAGTCAAGCTCTTGGTCTTATTGGACTTCTCTATCCCAAGTTATGCGTATCCTTCCTCGAACACTTGACTTACTAGCATATAACACTCTACTTGAGTGTTTCACATACTTGGATTTGAGTATTAGACCTCTATCTAACTTGTATTCACATCTAAGGAAGCTTATCTAATTTGATTGGAAGGAATCCTAATTTTAGGAAGGTCTAAGCATTTTGTTTCACCTTGTTTTCTTACTCAGGTTCTAAGAAATCTAGTTTCTAAACCTCAATACACCTCTAATTCATCCTACTTAAGGCTTCCTAATAATTATGAAGGAATAAAATTACCATTTTAGAATTTGGACTTCATTGTTCCGCAAGTTTCCATCCTTGAGAAACAAGAAGGTACCAAAAATAATTCTTGATGTTTGATAGCATATTTAGAATTATTCTAGGGTGTTTAAGATTGAAAAGAAAATGTTTGGAGCCCTCAACATCACCCTTAAAGTGTATTTGGGCAACCCGAGCAGGGACCCGGTACGTTAACGTCAAGGTTCAACCTTAGTAACCTCGGGCCAGCTCTTCACGGGTCTTGTTCAACTAATATTCCAACCATATAATTTTAATAATACCAATTCAAGCCTATTTACTCAAATCCAAGTTCAATCCTAATTATCACAATTTCCCCAATTTGAAAATAATTATAATTTCAATCTCAAATCCTTCCAAATTCAAATTTGGGCAAATCCGAGAATGTAATCTTGATTCCTATCCCAACTAAGTGTTCAAGAACACTTCCTAGGTTTCAATCAACCCTCGAAACAACTCAATCGAAGGTCAATCGAAGAAATCCCTAAAAATATAAAAAATTGAGGGTTTAGAATGAAATTGGGGTTACCAACCTTGATTCGATTGGTGGGAGGTGTGGAAGAGGTTGTAACCGAGCTCCGGTTACTTTTCCCGGCGTCGGCTAGCTCTTCTCCGACGAGTTTCCGACGGTCCTCCTTCTTCCCCCTTCTTCTTCTCCGCTCATCCCTCTCTCTCTATTCTCGTCCTCCCTTCTCTCTCTCTCTTCTTCCTTTCTTTCTTTCTTTTCTCTTTCCTTTCTCACGTCTCCTTCTCTTTTTATTTCTTTCTTTTCTTCCTTTTTTTCTCTCTTTTTTTTCCTTTCTGAGTCCACGCCATCGTCTTTTTTTTAATAATTAATATGATTATAATAATTAAATAAACAAATAATAAATGAATAAATAAATATAATTAAAAATTAATTAATTAATAATAAAATACATAATAACTAATATGTATTTTTAATTTACTCCCTTTTTCTATTTAATTCAGGTTTCCAATTTTTTAGGTCCCGAATTAATCCCAAAAATTTATTTTTTACTTCTTTTTTTCCCTTTTATTTTATTTTAAACTTCGAAAAATTTCCTGGTTTCTTTCCGGTTTCCCTTAACTTTCATACTTTTCCTAAATTCTTTTTTTTTAGGTTTTAATTCCTTGCCCCGGAATAAATCATTCTTTAATCCTCGAAATTTTAAATAAATCATTCTTTAATCCTCAAAATTTTTCGGAGTATTACAAGGTTGCTACTCCAACACTTTGGTCCAAATAACATTTTCCATTGAACTTTCTAACCAAATGGATGATTTTTGTGAATTTTCAACTCTATTATTTTTAAGATTTACTCTCTTGAGTTGTTGGATTTGGAGGAGCCTAGTTAGAAACTTGGTCATTTAAAAAAAATTGAGTTGAAAATTCACAAAAATTATCTATTTGGATTGAAACTTCAAGAGAAAATGTTATTTGGAGTAAAGTGTAGGGTATTTTGATATGTCAAGGGAAGTCAATATAATATTTTAAGCGAGAAGGGGTTGTGTAATATCCGAATCTGTTAGAAGAGATCTATGTAATATACTCTAGTATTAATTGAAAGTATTATCTATCTATTAGTATAATTTTTTTGAGAATTTATTGTGCAATTCCTCTTTCTTACTCATTTAGTTTGTCATTTCACAACTTTCTTTTTCATTAGTGTACAATCAATTGGTACCTTTTTATTAATTAAAAACTCATGTAATAATTTTTTTTGCATTAAATGAACAATTACAACGAGTTAAGAAAGTACCAACTTACATTCCAATTAGGATCACGTGGGAAAGGAAAATAAGTTAGTATCATGCCAAAATTGGCATCTCAAACCATTATTAAAACAACTATAATATCATATGATATTCCGATAGCTATGAAATGGTTGGAGCACAGAAGAGGATGGTTGTTGACAGTGGATAGACTTGAACCGGAGGTGTTTCGGGTGTTTACGTACTCACAATGAGACCAAAGTTCATGCAGTTCATTGGGTGTGAGCTGCATCCAGGTCTAGTGACCAAAAGATGGGGGCAGGCTTCGTGAGCCGAAGGGCGGCCGGAGACGACCTAAATGTGAATGATGCAAGTGAGAACTCAGAGAGAGAAAGTTAATGATTGTCAAAAGTAATAGGTACCAATCGGATCAAGGAGTTGATCATTTTTATAGGCTTTGGGCTAGATATGTGACGTGTTATGGCTTAACATAGTGTCGAGCCAGGCCTTGTGATGACGCCAAATTGTTACATAATTAATTATGTCTTTTTCTATGATATTATTAATAATAATTGGTAATATTATATGATTAAGCGTCATTATTTGTATAAATAGGTTGACATGCATCTGGTGGTAATTATGTGATTTTATCATGTATTTTGTGATAAATCCTTGGTTTTTGGATAATTATTATTCAGGTTGAACCAAGACTATTACGAACGTATTTGGTTACTTTCATGTCAAACCAGGAAAGATAAACCATTAGGAATTTGGTGAAGAACTATTGTGAAAAGCAAGGAAATGTAGCAGGGTAAAAAAGAGAAGATAAAATGCATAGCATCATTTATTCAACGTGTTTGTCATTGCGGCGAAGAGGCATGCTCGCCGTGCCAAGCATAGCAGAATTAACATTCATTTATCCAGTTAGCGAATGTCTTGTGAGTTGAGTTAGGTCTAAATTTAAGATAGATTTTGAGTTGAATTCGAATTTGAATTCACCCACGGCCCTTCGTATCCTAGCGTAATGATCTAATTCCTCCAAGTGTCTATAAATTGGAAGCATGATGTCAACAAACAGACATCTCACCTTATCCCTTAATCTTTGTGTTCTCCTATAACATGAATGGCTAAGTTCTGTAGTTTGTCTTAGGATTCTTTTGTAAAAGGATTGAGCTATGACTTCTTAATTAGGGAAGTTCTTATCAGATATTACAACTTATCTACCTCTGGTTATGGACTTATGGTTTTGAAACATATCGGTTGACTAGTTTAGAATTTATAACTGGATTAAATGGGTCTAGCGGTTGCAGGCCTGAGTACATGGATTCGAATTATATACATACCTTTGTATATTTTGTTTTTAGTACAAAATATGTTCCTCTAATTCCCACACACTATCTTGATACGAGTATGTGAAGACCGCCCAGGAAATCAGGTAGGCGTCGGGAGTCGCTACCAAGTTTTTGTCCCTAAAACTTGGAAAAGGAATTCGAAAATAATTTTATTCAAAATGGGATAAAATGATTTAAGATGATTAAGGTTAGGGAGCTTGTTTAAGAAAAAGGTTAGTATTGTCAAAACGGGCTCAAGCCTGCAGGCTGGCCTGGTCCGCCCGTTAAATGGGCGGGTTTGGATAAGTAAAAAATGGCCCGTTTAAAAACGGGCCTAAATGAATCAGCTTGTTTAACCCGCGGGCTAAATAGGTAGGGCCCATTAGCTTACGGGCCTGCCCGTTTAATTTTTTTTTTAATGTTTTGTGCAATATTTCTAAAATTAATAATACAATTTCTATATTTATACATATAAAAATTTCAATATTTCTAATAAATTAAAAAAATTGTTCTTGTAATTTTTTTATTATATAAATATTATTTTATAAATTATAAATAACATAATAAAAATAAATAAATTTGGCCCGCGGGCCGCCTTGTTTAGCCTGTGGTCTTACATGGACGGGATTGGGCATCTAATAAGTGGCCCATCCCAGTCCGTTTAAGAAGCCCATCACGCTCGGCCTGTTTGACAGTGTTAGAAAAGGTAAAGATGTTAGCACCCCTCGTCACCCATCCAAATACGGTTACCCCGGAAATTAAAATACAAATTTATTTGACCAAAATGGATAGAATTCTATCAAACAACATACAAATTGGCTTGAACCAAGATGAAAACCTGAGCATACGTACCCTCCGAGAGGGATCAGAGCAATTTAAAAATCGGATCGGTCATTGAACTGAAAAATCTTTTGGATCACAGTCTAACTGGTTCACTACCGGTTGAACCGGTGGTCGAACCGGATGATGTCATAAATATAATAATTAAATATATTTAATATTAATAATATATTTTATGTTATAAAAATTATATTTTTATTCATGAACATTTATATATTTTATGTTATAAAACATTTATATTATTTACACTCCATATTAGTTGTTTTATAATTATATAAGATTCAAAATTATAAGATATACCTTGCATATAATCAAATGTAACACAAAATAAGAAGTCCAACCATTAAAAAAATACAACTTCTTATCCTATGGAATACATCCTTGATGACCCATCTCAAGGAATGAGAACAAGATCTTCATTTCGAAATGAGAACCATTTAGCATTTCTATCTCGAGTGGAACCAAAAACTATAGAAGAAGCATTGTTTGATGAATGTTGGATCCTTGGCATGCAAGACGAACTAAATCAATTTCAAAGAAATTAAGTTTGGGAGCTCGTTCCTATGCCAAGCAACGCCTCAGTCATTGGAACCAAATGGGTCTTCCGCAACAAGTTAGATGAGCAAGGTAAAGTTGTGAGAAACAAAGCTAGACTTGTCACCCAAGGTTTCAAACAACAAGAAGGTATTGATTTTGATGAAACATATGCTCCAGTTGCTAGATTATAGTCCATAAGAATGCTTCTTGCCTATGCTTCTCATAAAGGTTTTAAACCTTTTCAAATGGATGTTAAAAGTGCTTTCTTAAATGGTTTTATAAATGAGGAAGTATATGTTAGACAACCACCTGGTTTTGAAGAAGATAAATTTCCAAATCATGTTTTTAAACTTTCAAAAGCTTTATATGGCCTAAAACAAGCCCCTAGAGCATGGTATGAAAGACTAAATGATGCGAGCAGGGAAAGCACAAATAGTGCCCATAATTTATCTCCCGAAACAATTGTATTATTAAAAGCAAGAAGAGTCAAGAAAATCAAATTAAAGCCGCCAGATAATAGTAAAAACGTGAGTTACACATTTTGGGCTGAAAGTGGAGGCATCACTAAGTACATTCCTTCTTAAAAATGGATTTTCTATGGGAAAGATTGACACTACTTTATTTATCAAAAAGCATGAAATAATTATTTGATAGTTCAAATTTATGTAGATGACATTATTTTTGGTAGTACTAATGAAAATATGTGTAAAGATTTCCAATTATGTCCCCTTCTCCTAATCCTAACAGGAGTACTAATATTAATGTATCTACTTCCACTAACCAATTTGTATCAGATGCTGATGTACAGATTTCAGGTACAAATAGTTCTTCACAGCAGCATCATGCCAACTCAGAAGCTTCAGCCTCACATGATAGTGGTTCTCATTCTAGTGTTTCTCCTGCCATGAGTACCACTTCTCCTGCTTCACAGTCCACACCAACTCGTCCTCCAGTGACTAATCAACATTCTATGGTCACTCGGAGCAAAGCTGGAATTTTTAAACCTAAAGCATTCAATGTAGTCACCAAACCAGTAACTCTTCAAGAGGCTCTTGCTTCTAGTAAGTGGAAATTAGCTATGGATGAAGAATACAATGCCTTGCTTAAAAATCAAACCCGGAGCTTGGTTCCCCTACCTCAAGGACGAAAGCCAATAGGGTGCAAGTGGGTCTTTCGAATAAAAAAGCATTCAGATGGCACCATTAGCAAGTTCAAGGCCAGATTAGTTGCAAAAGGATTTCATCAAGCTGCAGGGTTTGATTTTTCTGAGACTTTCAGCCCTGTTGTCAAGCCTGTCACAATTGAGTTGTTCTCTCAATTGCTTTATCAAAAAAACTGGCCATTGCGACAATTAGATATCAACAATGCCTTTCTTAATGGCTTTCTTCGTGAAGAGATTTATATGTGCCAACCTCCAGGGTTTGAGAGAGGTGACCAGAATATGATTTGTAAACTTCATAAGTCTTTGTATGGTCTTAAGCAGGCACCAAGAGCATGGTTCTAGAGGCTGAGAAATTTGCTCCTAAACCTTGGTTTCATCTCAGCCAGAAGTGACAATTCTCTCTTTATAAAGAATTCAGCATCATCAATCATCTATATACTAATTTATGTAGATGACATAATTGTAACTGGTTCATCTGAAAGAGATGTCTCCTATCTCATAGCAAGGTTAAATGCAGAGTTTGCTTTAAAAGATTTGGGGCTTCTAAATTATTTTCTTGGGATCCAAGTTACCAAAACTCCTTTTTGCTATCACAATCTAGCTATGTTACAGACTTATTGGCTAAGGCCAATATGTTGAATTGTAAACCTTCTTCCACTCCAATGTCCACAGGTGCTAAACTCACTCGGTCAGGTTCAAAAGTGATGGACAATCCCTCTTTGTACAGGTCTATAGTGGGTGCGCTTCAATATGCAACCATTACTAGACCAGATATAGCATTCTCAGTCAATAAAGTTTGTCAATATATGCATCAACCATCTCAAGAGCATTGGAGTGCAGTGAAAAGAATTTTGAGATATCTAAAAGGAACATTAGAACTTGGTCTTACCTTCTCTAAATCATCTTATCTCAGTTTAAAGGCCATGTGTGATGCAGATTGGGGGTCAGACTTGGATGATAGGCGTTCAGCTTCTGGCTTCTGTGTTTTTCTTGGTGGAAATCTCATTTCTTGAATGTCCAAAAAGCAACCTACTATGTCAAGATCTTCAATAGAAGCTGAGTACCGCTCTCTTGCACTGGTCACAGTTGAAGTGTTATGGCCGTAGTCCATACTCAAAGAATTGCATTGTGCTGTTCAACCAGGCAGCTTAATCATATACTGTGATAACCTAAGTACAGTGCTACTATCAGCAAATCCGGTTCTTCATTCTCGCACAAAGCATATAGAACTGGATTTATTCTTTGTACGTGAAAAAGTGCAAAGTGGTCAACTTCAGGTGCATCATGTCCCCTCTGTTTACCAACTTGCTGATGTCCTAACAATGCCCCTCGCTCAAGCTCGCTTTGATTTACTGAGGTCCAAACTCAGGCTGATTCAACCATCCATGAGTTTGCAGGGGGATGATAAGAGAAATAGCCCAATTCATAATGAAAGTCCAACCCATAACAGCAGAGCCCACAATGCTACAGTTGTTAGCTAAGAGAGACAGCTCATAGGACACCTCACCAATTGAAGATTCTTTTCTGTTTTGCAAATATTGTGTATGAGCTGTCATTTAACTTTACCGTACTCATTCTAGATATTTCTTATTCATTTGTATATATGATGTAGTAATCTGTACCATTGTGCTCAGAGAAGCAATTAATACAAAATACAAATTCTCTCAAATTGGTTTATTATCCACGGAATCCACGGAATAATCCGTGGCTAAAATTAAAATTTCGTGGCTATTTCCCTATAGACTCTAAATTTCGTGAGTAATTTTTTAACCCACGCCAGTTTTAGCCACAGACTGTGTCCGTGCGTAAACTCATTTATCCACGGATCTGTGTTTTGTTGTAGTGACTTTTAATTGTTTTTTTTTTGTGACTTGTCTTATGATATGATTTTGGTAGGGAGTTTATGCAAAAAGAAGAATGTAGATGCATTAATTGATATTCAAAGTTGATTTTATAGTTCTATTGTAATATTTTTTTTGGTCTAGACCAGGGTTCTATTGTAATATTAAGTACTAAGTAATATAGCTTTTAGAAAATTTTTCCTTGATTTGCTTAAATATTTTTTTGTTGGAAGTAATAATGCTCGAGAAATTATTAAACATAAATATGTTAGTTCTTTAAATAGAAATTTGAATCTTAATTGGCCACATTTTGAGGAACTAGTTGCACAAGTGTCATCTTGTTTCTATGGTAATTAATCTCTGAAATTTGATCCTCACTTCAGCTGTATTCATTTTGGGCGGTACTTACTGAAGAGATGTTCAGTGGTACCGTAGTACTGAAGTTCAATGCGTCCCTCCAATCAATTGATCCCTAAATCATTCAAAGTGAGTCCTTATTAATGTGAATTTATATTAATATTAACAAATGACTTTATAAAATTGAAAAGATGTATTGAGCTTCAATAGTATGATACCACTAAACTTTTATCCGTAGTTATTGAGTAGACTATAATAATCGCTATGGCTATGTGAAAGTTACTTAGTTGAGAACTTGGGGTTATAATAAAATGTTGGATATGTTGGGTTCTTCGGGACTAAATATCTGCTCATGAGGGAGTCCGATCGGGTCAAGTGAGGATTCCTTGGAAAGCTCGCAGAGAGACGAAGAAAACGAAACGAAAATGACTTTCATCGGAGGTCACACGAGACCGTACTCGTGGCCCAAAGTGGGCTAGATAATCATGATTTTATAATGATTATTCTATTCTTTTCTTAAGTCTCACATCGGTTAAATCTATGATGGGAGCTCTCTCATCCTCATATAAATAGGAGTGACTCCACATAGAGGTGTCAAACGGGCCAACCTGACCCGTGTGGGTTGGCCCGTCACGGGTCACGGGCCAAACAGGCCAACCCGCACGGGTCAAGATTTTCATGGGTTGGGAAAATACCAACCCGGCTCGTATATGTGCGGGTTGCTGGTTAAACGAGCAAAACGAGTCAAATTTTTTTTAAATATCAATTTTTAAAAGTTTTTTTTATTTTCTAATTTTCAATAGGGTAAATGGGGGAATATGCTTATATGTTGATGTTCTAACTTCTAAGAAACCTTGGAGTTGGAGTTGAAATTTCCATATTGTGTGCAAAGGAAGTGATGCTTATATTATATGCTGATCTTCTAGTCAATAGTGTGCATAATTTTGCCCATCTTCACAACTGCGAATGCCATTTGATTTTGTTTTTGGAGTTGTGTTTGAAAATGAAAAATACAAGAAAGAAAGAATAATAGCTTAGCAAAGAAGGGTATATTATTTATTTGATTCCATGAATTCCCAAGAATATAATCAGAGTTTGTGAGTGTAGTGTGTGAGCCGTGAGGTGAGGTAAAGTTGGAGTTGGTAGACCAAAAAAATAAATTCATAAAAACAGATAATATAAATTAAGTAAAGCCAATACATCCAAATACAATAATACATCAAAATAATTAATTATAAAAAAATGGGTTACCCGCGAGTAACCCGTATAAGCCCGTATCCTAAACGGATCAAACGGGCCGGGTCCATTTACCCGCGGGCCATTTTTTCATCAGTCCAACCCGCCCAAATTTTCGAATGAACGGGTCTAACCCGCGGGTTGAAACCGTTTTGACAACTCCAACTCCACATCTTTTTAGTTGCTCATTCCATGTGTTGGAAAGGGGGTCCCGTTAGGGAAACCCCATTCAGTATATTTTTTCTCTCTCTCTTGAGTCATCTTACATGCATCAGTCGTGGATACGTGACTTTACCTCTCGTAGGTAAAGTCCTCCGTTTTCGGTGTTCGTCGTTTGGAGGTCAACTCTGGTGGAGCAGAGGCACTGGCAAGATCCGAGGTTTTAGTGATGGCGTCCAGGTTAGTAGCTTCCGCATTATTTTATATTTTCTTGGATTTATTTTCGGTTTTTCTTTTCGGTCCCTGGGTCGAGTTGAATCATGTGGATCCGGGTCTTTCCCTACATAAAATATCTTTTCTTTGCTAAAAATATTAATATCCTGGACGTCTAATGAACAATTGAAAGTTTACATGACTTTGTGCAATATGTGAGTAAATGTGTGTATTTTTAATTGAAATGTATCACTTACAACAAATATTACATAATTGATCTCCAATTCTTGAAATACCTACTTTTTATTTTATATATGCCAGCCTTTGTACGTGCTTCAAGGACTTCTTCTCACTTCGGTAATTAACTGTCTTCTATCTATCTACAATTGTATGGCAGATATATTTTTGGTTAATTTTTTTTGTTATTAGACTGGTTGTTATTACTAGATATAAGATAGCCCAATAATTAAAATAAAAAAAGACTAAAGAAAAACAATATAACATATTATTAAGACATATTTATAGTTAAATAACTTAACTATAAAAATGAGTTGATATTACCTTTTGTTTATATATATATATATTGTAATTACGGAATATTCCACCCTGCGACACGTGGCACCAAGCTTTTAGAAGCCTAGCAGCATCACACGCTAGCGGCACGTCATCTACTAGTTACGTGGCCCTTGCCCACGTCACTTTGCGGAACGTCCACTTAACCAGACTTGGGAACTCCCTAAGCATCGTGGGGCGACCTACGCCCCACGAGATCGTGGGCCGAACACGACCACCCCACACTCAGTATAAATAGACCCTCACCCAGGGGACTAAAGATACGCAATCTGAAGGCTCTATTCAGTCCAATCACAGGCAAGCTCACCTTGCATCCATCCTCTGCACATTCCGAGCTCCGCCGTAGGCTCTATTCAGTCCAATCACAGGCAAGCTCACCTCCGTCCCGAAGCATACCACCTATAGGGCTTCCAGTAGCCCTCAGAGACCCGAGCTCTCCCACACTAAGGAAACCTCCCAAGAGCAGCTCGCCTGCCCGGAGTACCTTAGACACGTCTTAGCTGCACACGGCCCAATAAAGGTAACTACCTTGCCTAACGACTCCTATAGACGTCATCATGACGAACTACGTGGACTTTGATCCCTTCCGAAGGGTACGTAGGCACCTAGGTGCGTCACCTAAGGGCAAGTCCCCCAAGGTTAAGACCCCCTGTGGTCCTAATTACAAATTACAATTGTCTGAACAAAAAACGACAGTTATATATATATATATATATATATATATATATATATATATATATATATATATCTATTTAGTTAACTTTACACGAAGGCTTTTATTTGTTATTGTTGCAAATAAGATATTATCTTTTTAGGCTGTTACTTTGCAATGTTCTATTAGTCATTAGTTTAATGCTAAAAGAAGCTCCAAATGAATACACATTTAATAACTCAAAAATTAATTAATATAATTTGAAATTCATAGTTATGTGGCCATGGGATATATATTGTAACTGTCATTTTTGGTTTAGATAATTTTCATTTGTAAATAAGGATCGCAAGGGGTCTTGACCTTGGGGGATTTGTCCTTAGGTGGGAACCTAGGTACCTACATACCCTTGTGAAGGGATCAAAGTCCACGTAGTCCGTTGTCATAACGTCCGTGAGAGCTGTTAGGCAAGGTAGTTACCTGTGTGGGACCGTGTGCAGCTAGGACGTGTTTAAGGTACTCCGGGCGGGCGAGCCACTCGTGGGAGGTTGGCTAGATTGTGAGAGAGCAAGAGTCTCTTAGAGCTGTTGGGAGCTTTGTTGGTGGAGGTCTTCGGGATGGAGGTACGTCTGCTAATGGCGGAGCTTGGTGATGCCGTAGGCTAAGCTCTTGAGTTAACTGAGAGATGTATTGCATAAGGAGAGCTAAGTCTAGCTTAGTTGTAATCAGAGTGTGTTACTTGCCTTTTTCCCTCTTGTTCTTGAGTCCCCCAAGTGAGGACCTTTTATACCAAGTGTGGAGGAGAACGTGGTCGACCCATGTTTGTCCAACGATACTTAGAGGTTTCCCACGTCCCTTGGATGTGAGCCTAGAAGGATAAACGTAGGTACCGGCCACGCAGGCAGTCAATGAGTGGTGCCACGTGTCATCGGTGTTAGCCACTATGAAGCTTGTGGAAGCCCAATGCCACGTGTCCCTAGGGGAAATATTCTGTAGTTACATATATAATGATGAAATAAATTTAAAATATATATTTTCAATAATAAAATTTTATTAGTTTTAATACTAGTTAACTTTTGAAATAAAATTGAGACTTCTAGTAAAAAAAAATTAAAATGGACTTAGGGCTATGTTTGGGAGTTTTATAGAGGGTGGAAGGGAGGGGTCATTAATGGAAAGGGGTGGAGAGGTGAGGAGTGGAATGGAATGGTATGGATAGAAATGTTGTTTGGAGTTTTAACAAAGAATTGGATGGATAGGAATGGAATGGAATGAGCCACACCCTTCCATCCCAGACCCCCCAAACCGAGGGTCTAAAAAATGAGGCTTTTGGACGGTCAAAGAGGGTTTGAGAGACCCTCCCCTTCCATCCCTCTCCATACTAAAAAAATCATCCAGACATACTTTTAATACTTTTTGACTCTCTTTTTCCTCCTCTTCCATCCTAAACCCTTCATCCAAATATAGCCTAAAAAATGGAACTTTTGGAGGATCAAGGAGGGTTTGAGAGACCCTTCCTCATACGTAAAAAAAACTTTCAAACATATTTTCAAGGCCAAATTACTCTTTTGGTCCTCAACGTTTGCACCAAGTTTAATATTGGTCCTCAACGTTTCAAAAAGTTATTTTAGGTCCTCAACGTTTTTTTTTGTCAAAATTGGTCCTCCATCGTAACTCCATCTGGTTTTTTTTTTGTTAAATGCTGACGTAGAAGGCTTATGTGGCACACCCTCTCTCCTACGTGTCATATTTGGATGATATGAGACCCTCTCTCACTCCAACTCAACAAAACGACGCCGTTTTGCATCACTTCTCTCTCACTCCAACTCAGCAAAACGGCATCGTTTTGCTGAGTTGGAGTGAGAGAGGGTCTCATATCATCCAAATATGACACGTAGGAGAGAGGGTGTGCCACATAAGCCTTCCACGTCAGCATTTAACAAAAAAACCAGATGGAGTTACGCTGGATGACCAATTTTGACAAAAAAAAACGTTGAGGACCTAAAATAACTTTTTGAAACGTTGATGAGCAATATTAAACTTGATGCAAACGTTAAGGACCAAAAGAGTAATTTGGCCCATTTTCAATCTATTTTAACCCTCCCTTTCCCTCCCCTTCCATCCTAAACCCCTCATCCAAACATAGCCTTAGATAATAGTTATATGAATTATCTTAAATTCATAATTGTTGAAGTCTCACATTGCTTAGTTAAAGGGCTAATAAGCTTTATATATAGGTTAAGGTAATCCTCTCCCCTTTAGAGCTCTTTTGGAGTGAGTTGGGCCTTTTAAGATGGTATTAGAGCAGATTTGAGCATGTGTGGATGGATGGCCTTACTATGGGCTGCCCTGGAGATAACTCATTGGCTTCACGCTCCTATGTCGGGCGTGAGGGGGGCGTGTTGAAGTCCCACATTGCTTAGTTAAATGGCTAATGAGCTGTATATATAGGCTAAGGTAATCCTCTCCCCTTGAGAACTCTTTTAGGGTGAGTTATGCCTCTTAAGAATAATTTAGGGCTTGGTTGGGAGTTTTGAAAAAAGTGGAGTGGGTGGTTATTAATGGAGTGGAGTGGAGTGAAATGGTTCAAATAAACTATTCTATTGATTGAGAGTTCTAAAAAAAAAAGAGGGTAGTGAACAATATTACCTTTATAATAAATGAACAAAAGAAGAATATAAGAATATTAATAATGGAATTAAATATTATAAACAATGCAAACTATCCTGAATCTCTCAATTTGGATGGTTTGGAAGGATTTTCAAACTAATCTAAATCATCCCACTCCATTACTCACTTAAACACTCAACCAATGGTTCATAAAGTCAAACTACTCCATACCACCCCACATTACTATCAAATCATCCTCCCAACCAAGCCCTTAAGTTTACACATATTTTAAATTCAAATTTTACATGATAAAAAATTTTTATCCGCTAGTCGCTAGAAATAGATATTTTGAAGTACTTGGACTCTACAAAAAAATTTCTTTTTTACTTTTGCTCATGAACTAGTATTTAAAATTATTATATAATTAGTTATAAATTTTAGATTAATAATATAAGACTTTTTTAAAAAAAAATTTATTAACTGAAAAATATAAATAACATAAAAATAGAATGAAAAATCTTATCCAAAACTCTACCTCATTAAAAGTAGTTCAAAATAACAAGAATACCCTAAAATTCCCAAATGCCATAGGTTGAATAATTTCTTTGCTTGTAGCTTCTGTTCTCCTCCCTTTTAGCCTCCATATTTTCTCCTTATGAAAATCGCCTTAGATTGGCTGATTCAATTGAAAAATTGGCCTGATCCACAACAATCACTAAATCGCTCTATTAAAAAAATTGGTCAAACCAATAAAAATCGGTGGTCGGGTTTGAATTTTTATAATCTTTAATCTAAACGATGTTGTCTTGTATGCTTTAAATAAAAGTGAAAGCTATACTCTTTTTTACGGTCCAAAATCCAAATAACCCAAAAGTTCTTGAAAGTGGATCTCTATATTTCAAGAGGATGCAGTTTCCCGGTAGTTAACAGCAAGACATCTTGTTTGACAATAATTTTTGTTTTGTGTTTTTAAAAACAATTTTTAAAATAACATTTAAAAACAAGTTTTTTTTTTATCTGTTTTTAAAGAACAAAAACAAAAAATTTGTTTGATATATTTGTTTCAAAAACAATTTAGGAAACAAAAGAATAAAAAAATTGTTTGATGAAACTATTCTAAAAAAAACAAGTTTTGTAAACAATTAATAATGATCTTAGTGTATGATTGATAATTATTAAGTTAAATTAGATTTTTAGTCCCTATAGTTTCATCAAAATTAGAATTTTGGTCCTTATAACTTAAATACTTTGAAATTTGGTCGTTGTAATTGCTAAACTTAAGGGAAAAAAAGTCATTTTCGTTAGTAACTCTTAGACAGTATATATTAATATATTTTATTGTTTCATATATTACCTAGATTTATGAAGAAAATACTGTTAAGATTATGTTCACTTGATTCTACATGTACCATACAACACATATTTACGAGTTTATATTTGTTTCAGCAGCAAAGAAAAAAAGTGTTAGGATGACATTCTAAACTTTTAGACAAAATCGAATGCATTCCAAACTTTTAGGACAAAATTGACAAAAAAAAGTTTCGGGACTAGATTGAAATTTTGTATAAGATTTGGGAACATAAAAAAAGGTTTAGGGACTAAATTGAAATTTATATAAAATTTGGGGACATACAAAATATTTAGGGACTAAATTAAAACCTGTAGGTTTCTTGTAGAAAAAAGTTTGGGGACTAAATTGAAAATTATAGGTTCTTATAAACTCATTTGTTTGATCTCCATGTTAAAAAAAATTAAAAATAAGAGTACAAAATAACTTTTAATTGTTTTTGTTTTTTGATTTTTAAAAACACAAATATGTTTTTTTAATTTTTAAAAACAATTATACAAAACAAACTTGTCAAACAATTTTTTTGTTTTTTTGTTTTTAAAAACATAAAACTGTTTTTAAAGATTGTTTGGCCGTTTTCTTCTTTTTCTGTTTTTTTTTTTTTTTGCCTTTCTTCTTTTTCTAAATATTGGTTTGGGACATATTTTTGAATCTTTTTTATTTGTTTTTGTAATATTTTTTTATAAGATAAAAATTTAGATGAGATGATGATGATTTTGTTCAGGTATGATCATTATTAGAGCTGTCAAAATAAACTAGTTCAACTTAGCCTTAACTCGCTTTGATTCTACTAGTATGAATTTGGATAAGAATATTAAGATATATATATTTAAAATAGTATTATTTTTTAAAATAATATTGTACATGTAAGATATAAAGTTTATAATTTAAATAGCTCGATAAAAACATCATAAATTATAAATTTTAACAAATATACCATAATATTTTCATATGAAATTTAATTTCAAAGCCGTTATGTTATTTTAGGATGTCAAAAATAAAATAATGAGAGATATAAAAAAATATAATAATTATTTATCTAGCGATCTACCTTAACGCTTAAATGCTTAATTGTTACTAGAGGCTTCGCATGCACGTACGTACATGTAATTTATTTTTTTAATTTTTTAAAAATATACTATAAAATTTAAATAATAACATATTGGATATTTGATATATAATTTTTGAATTTTTAAAATATAATATAGAAATTATGATTATATTTTAAAAAATAAATTAAATATTAGGAAATTATTTATTCTCCTAGTTTTTTTATAACTACCTATCATATCTATTTTCTCTCTCCCACATTCTCCCACCATCATATATTTTTTAATTAGAAAATGTCTATTTTGTGATCCCAATGATCAGAAGGGGTCATAGCCATATTAATATAGATAGATGAGATGAATATAAAAATTAAAATTTAAAATTCACGTATACCAATTTTTTCACTTTTTCTATAATCATTTTAAATTGGTCAAATTATTCTTTTGGTCCTCAACGTTTTTTTTTTGTCAAAATTGGTCCTCTAGCATAACATCCGTCTGGTTTTGCCATTAAATCTGACTTGGAAAGCTTATGTGGCACATTCTCTCTCCTACGTGTCATATTTAAATGACATGATACCTTCTCTCACTCCAATTCAGCAAAACGACGCCGTTTCCATGGACATGGCAATGGAAAATTGAATCAAAACGGCGTCGTTTTGTTGAGTTTGAGTGAGAGAGGGTGACATGTCATTTAAATATGACACGTAGGAGAGAGGGTGTGCCACATAAGCCTTCCACGTCAACATTTAATAGCAAAACCAGACAGATGTTACGTTAGAGGACCAATTTCGACAAAAAAAAACGTTGAGGACCAAAAATAACTTTTTGAAACGTTGAGGACCAATATTAAACTTCGTGCAAATGTTGAGGACCAAAAGAGTAAATTGACCTTTTAAATTTAACGTAACTGAAATTAAAAAAAAAAATCTGAACGGTCTAAAAACTAAAAAAGAAAACTCAATACCATACTAAAAACATAAATAAACGCAAATTATTATTCATCAATAGTGTAACTACAGAATATTTCACTTTGGGACACGTGGCACTAAGCTTTCATAAGCCTAGTGGCAGCACACGCCAGCAGCACGTGGCACCACTTATCTGCTACGTACGTGGCCCTTGCCCACGTCACAACGCGGGGACACCCACTCAACTAGACGTGGAAACTCTCTGGGCATCGTGGGACGACCCACGTCCAAACGAGAACGTGGGTCGAGCACGTCCTCCCTACACTCAGTATAAATAGACCTTCACCCGGGAGACTAAAGGATACGCAAGTTCAAGAACTATAGCATTAGATCCGAGACATCTCAAATACTTCCAGAGAGCATTACTCATAGCCATTCTCGCAGGCAACCTGAGCACCCTCAGACACCTTATGCACATCCTTCACACATCCTGAGCTCCGCCGTAAGCTCGATTAGGTCCGACCACCGGCAAGCTCATCTCCGTCCCCGACGCATCCAACCGATAAGGCTTCCAGCAGCTCTCAGAGACCCGAGCTCCATTAAGGCAACCTCCTAAGAGCGGCTCGCCCGCCCGGAGTACCTTAAGCACGTCTTAGCCGCACACGGCCCAATACTGGTAACTACCTTGCCTAACGGCTCCTATAGACGTCACCATGACTAACTACGTGGACTTTGATCCCTTCCGAAGGGTACGTAGGCACCTAGGTGCATCACCTAAGGACAAGTCCCACAAGGTTAAGAACCCTTGCAGTCCTCAATTGAAAATAACAATTGTCCGAACCAAAAAGACAGTTACAGTGGCGCCCTCTGCGGTCTTCCTCAGACCGCAATGCCTTGCGCACTCTGCCGCTGAAACGGCATTTCTTTTTCGGGGAGTAGGAGTATACACCTAACACTCAGAAACCCGTATTTTTTTTATCTTGTTCACAGGATACACTACAGGATGACCGACTCGAATGCCCCCACAGCCACGACCGATGCAAGCGCTCTAAGGCGCAGCGCAAGGAACAGGCAGGGAACGACCGAAGCGGTCAAGACTGAAGCAGGCGGTTCAAACACGACTCAACCCCAGAACGCCTCAATGACGCAGGTAGCCGTTGCAGAAACTGTGGTCCAGAACTCGACACCCGGAGAGGAAAGTTGCCCCCAACATCCTTATGACATGCCGCATGTTCCTTGCCCTACAATCGACAGTCAAGAAACAGCAGAGCCGACGAGGAACCTGCGAGAGGTAGAGCTCGCCCGCCTTGAGCAGAAATAGCAGCCCTACGCCAACAACAGTGGGAGGAGAACAAGAGCCTCGCCCAAGCAAGTGCAGGCGCCCAACTACCACTAGTGCCACACGGCGCGGTGGCAGGGGCCTCCAGCGACCCTACCAACCTACCCGCAATACAGTTCGGGACCTTACCAATGGAATTCGCACGACTATCGCTAACAGCACCAGCACCCTCAGCGAAAATCCCACCTGGACCAGCAATGATCGCCGAACAAGCAGTGCGTCCCGCTACGAGCTATCCGCGACCGCCAGTCCCAAACTACCCACCGGGATCCTACCTCCACATGCCTTGGGCAGGTGCCTACAACCCGTACACCCCTTGCGGCACAACTGCTTACCAGTGGCCCGGTTTCGACTTATAGGGAAAGGGGAAACATCCTTTTACCCAACAAATCATGAACGAGCACGTGCCCATGGGCTTTAAGATGCCTTTCCACATAGAACCCTATGGCGGAGAAACTGATCCACGAGATCGCATTAACACCTTCAACTCAGCTATGTCGATATTAGGTATGACGGATGGTCAACAATGCTGGGTCTTCTCGTCGACCCTGAAAGAGGCGGCCCTAAGGTGGTTTTCGCTGCTACCCACAAATTCGATCCACAGCTTCGAACAGTTGGCGCAAAACTTCCTTACACAGTTCGCCAGTAGCAAGGAATACCAAAAGAACGAGGACTCATTCATTGGTTTCCACCAAGAAGAAGGAGAAACCCTGCAAGCCTTTCTGGCCCGCTTTATCAAACTCTCACTCCAGGTCCAAGGTCTTCAAGACGCCGTCGCCATGTTTGTCATTAAACAAGGTCTCCGATGTTCGCAGTTTTATGAAGAACTCAACAGGTGCCACGTCTCCACCTTACAAGAGCTGATGGACCGCACAGAATGGTTCATCCAAGAAGAAAACACGCAAATCGCCAAAAACAAGATGAGGAAGTTCCTGATAAGCAAGTCCCACATGGAACGAGCGGAAAAGAAGAAGGAAAAAGCGGTAGCAGAAAGCCAAACCTCCAAGGAGAAAAACAACAGAAAGCGGTCGCCCCTGACCTTTGGATTTCTTCCGCTCACCCGCAAGGGACATCCCAGGAAATTCTCCTCTGAGCAATGATGACTCCTCATCGGTAAGTCGCGTACTTTCTGCAGAGACAGCTCAAAAACTTGCTGAGGAAGTCAAGCAGCCAGCCATTCGAAACAAGACACGTGGCACCCTCCAAACGTCTCCACTCCCATGGAGCAAAACGAAGGGACACCGTTTCACAAGTCGGACGACTAGCTTGTAATGACCATGCTCACTTGCGGACGGACTCTCCTTTACAAAGACAACGAAAATTCCTAAGTAGCTTACAGACAAGAGAACTTAAGTTCACGGGCGCCCGACACCCGTAGACTTGGGGGACTTATGTAACTACAGAATATTCCACCTTGAGACACGTGGCACTACTCTTCCAGAAGCCTACACGCCAGCAGCACGTGACACCACTTATCTGCCACTTATGTGGCTCTTGCCCACGTCACCTCGCGGGGACACCCACTCAACTAGACGTGGAAACTCCATGGGCATCGTGGGACGACCTAGGTCCCAACGAGATCATGGGTCGAGCACGTCCTCCCCACACTCAATATAAATAGACCCTCACCCGGGGAAATAAAGGATACGCAAATTCAAGGACTATAGCAATTGATCCGAGACATCTCAAATACTTCCAGAGAGCATTACTCATAGCCATTCTCGCAGGCATCTTGAGCACCCTTAGACACCTTACGCACATCCTTCACACATTTCGAGCTCTGCCGTAGGCTCCATCAGGTCCGACCATCGGCAAGCTCATCTCCATCCCCGGAGCATCCCATCGATAGGGCTTCTAGCAGCTCTCAGAGACCCGAGCTCTCTCCCATTAAGGCAACCTCCTAAGAGCGGTTCGCCCGTCCGGAGTACCTTAAGCATGTCTTAGCCGCACACGGCCCAATACAGGTAACTACCTTGCCTAGCGGCTTCTATAGACGTCACCATGACGAACTACGTGGACTTTGATCCCTTCCGAAGGGTACGTAGGCACCTAGGTACATCACCTAAGGACAAGTCCCCCGAGGTTAAGACCCCTTGCGATTCTCAATTGTAAATAACAATTGTCCGAACAAAAAACAATTACAAATAGAAATGATGAACAATATTGACAAATATATGGCTCTAAACATATAGCATATTGACGAATTTTTTTTTTAAAAAATTAATTATAAAATAGATGCGTTATATCAATCATCAATCATTTATACAAATGTAAATTTTGATAGAAGAAAGAAGAAGAAGAGTTATGTAAATCATATAGATATTACAAAAAGAAGAAGAAAACAGTAATAACGTGATTCTTTTGAAAATAAAAAATAAATTCAGACCTGTAAATGGTATAGGCTCCTCGATCACATGTGATGGAAAGAGATAAGAAAAAGGATGAAGAGAAAGAATTAATGATTTGGTTTATACAATTATCTGTTTTTTGTATCAATAAAAAGTATTGTTGTTATTTTTGAAAGAAGAAAATAGAACTATTTATTAAACGTCCTATTTGAGAGTAAAAAATTATCTGAAAATCAAAATATCATGGCTTTTTTTTTTTTTGAAAATAAAGAATTCTTACCTGTAAATGATTCAAATGCTTTATAAAAGGAAAATTTTCTTGAGGCTCCTCTATCATCTCTGAGTGTAAGAGATAAGAAAAATGATGAAGAGAAAAAGATTAATGGGATTGATGTTATCTTTGAAAGAAGGAGATAGAAATTCAAAAGAAATTTCACTAATGGAGTGTGCCAAATGACTATGGTTTAGCCAAATTAAGTCAGTTATACAAACTTCTGCCACAATTGCACGAACAAAAGACTCATTTTACGTGAGTAGTGGGTAATTAGGGAATCCGTTATTTGTTAAGACTATTTTTTTTAATTTTAATATACTATTTAAATATTATTTAATATTTACGTACTTAAAGTCTTAAGCAATTACCGCCGCAAGAAATTAGGATTTACATTTGCTGTATCAAAAATAGATAAAAGATTAAAAAATAATGCCTCAAACCAATATTTAGAAAAAGAAAAAAAAATTGCCAAACGACGTCGTGCTGTACCTGCGGGATAACTGCATCCTCTTGAAATGCCGAGAATCCGCTTCCAAGTTCCAAAAGGTCCCTACCCTAAACCAGAGGCACTAAAAAGCAGAGAGTACGAGAGGCAGAGTATCAAGCCGTTTCCGTGAAGTCCGAAGGGACTCGTGCCACTGCCTTGCCGTCGAACCCGTGCCGTTCTTTTCTCCTTCTTCAATTCCTGGTTTGTCAGTTTGTTTCATTCTTAGTTCTTACTTCTTTCTGCGTACTGCCTATATGCTTCCCCTCACTACGTAGTTTTACCTTTCTAACTAGTCGCACACTTAACTATATGGAATGGAAATTGGAATGACTTCTCCTGATTAATTCTGAATTGGAAATTAAATAATGGGTATGAATGATTACATTTGGGAGGGTAAAAGGTCAAGGCTAATGGTGGTTGTGTTTCTTGCGGTTGTGTTGAAGTTGATACAACACAGTGAGGGGATTGGGGAGCCAATGGAAACAAACAAACCAGGAATTGAAGATTGGTGTTGGATGAGTTGCTGGTTTGTTTTTCTGGTTTTCTTGTCAGTACTGTTACTGTGACTTCGGCTTTTCTTTCGGTTGGTTTCTGGTTAACTGATTTTGTGCTTCTTTTCTGTACTAAATTGTTAAGAACTTAAGATATCGTTCCTAATTTATATGGACTTTAAATTACATTTTGCCCAAGAATATTTTCTAGATTCAAAGAACCTTTATGGAACGTGCTTGCATGTTTTTGTTTTTCTTACGGTTCATTATTTATATGATTATAGGATCATGCTTAATATTGTTTTCTTGCATTGACAAACAGCCGACATATATATAATAAACTTAAATTAAAAATATTGTGCAAGTGTTGGTAATGGTGCCTTCGTGTTCCCCGTAAATTCATAATACACCGTAAACTCATGTGAAGTTAAAACAAGGCACAAACACACATGACACAAGAGAAAGCCATATATATATACACACTGATATTATCCACTATCTGCTATTTCTAGTAGTGATGATAGAGATCAGGTCATTGTAATCATTGTATGTTGAATTTATTGTATTGTATATTTGTATTTGTTTTGCTTGTGTAGGAATTAGAAAGAATGGATCCTAATAATGCTTCTAATGCTAATGCAAGTACTAATGCATTCTAGTTTTGTTTGTGTTGAGTACTAAGTATGTTGATCCTTGAACTTAGATGACTTTGATATGATATTGTGGTTATGTGTGCTACCCCTTGTCTTAATTTTAGTATTTTACTTTCGGTATAATGTTGTGGTTAAGCATATTTTGGTGGAGATGAACACATAAAGTATATACCTAATGTTAAATATGATATATTTTAATATATTAAATTAAAAATATATATTTAATTGCCACTGGTTCGACCAGTGAACCGTGAACCAGTGCTTCGGCTGGTTCAGTGGTTAGTCTGGTTTTAAAAACCATGCTTTTTCCTGCTCTTCCCACTTCATTTTCTCTCATTTCTCCCCCACCGGTGGCATAATTTCATTTACGGCCACCACCGTGTCCGTGGATTCCAGTTGGGCATCCACCACGGCCATCATATTTTGCTGCTGTTGGCAGCGTCTTTCAGCTGCAACCAGAGGAGAAACTTCCTCTGCTGGTGTGTTGAGAGTTGGAAAAAATGGTTCTAGTTGGGACTTCTTTCTTCCTATGAGTTAGTAGTTTGCACCCTTTGAAGATTTTATTGATTTGCATTTGTTTGGGTTAGTGTTAATTTTCAATTTCTTGTTGAAATTTTGAGAGAAAGAGTGAGATAGAGAAGAAGAGCAAGGGAGGTGTGAAATGAAATGTTAATTGTCATTGAATATAATTGAGTATTAAATAAATGGATGTAGGATTCATGTTGGAAGTGATTGATTCTTGTTGTTTAATAATTGGTTTTAGATTGTATAAATTTGCAAATTTTCACTATTTAAGAATTTACCCCAGATAACTAAACTTTAGAGTGTAGTCTTGAATTACCATTGGTAATTTTGAGGTTATGGAAAAGAAATTGGATATGGTGGGGGATTTAATTTATAAGATGGACTAGGAACTTTATATGGTTAAGTTTATCTAAATAATTTATGTGGAAATGGAATTAAAACATTTAGAGCACTTAAGCTTAACCTATGCCTTATAATGAATGAAGTATAGTAAAATTAAGAAAAGATGAAACTACTAGTAGCTATTGCATAATTGCATTAGAATAAACAATTAAAATAAATTGGAATACTTCTTAATGTTTAGATTGAAACTTGGTAGTTGATTTCTTCAGTAAATCCATAAATTGATGATTTAATCAAAATTATAAATTTTAGGTATTCCAAAAATAGTTGAAGTTAAAATGTTGGTAATCTTGGTAATATAGGAATTTTATATGAATACTTATAGTTTAGCAATTAGCAACACGAGCTAGCAGCCTTTGATTACCTTAGTTCTTACTTGTTACTTCTTAAATTCTAATTTCTAAGTTGATAGAAATTGGTCCAGTTCTGTTGGCTCTAGTAAAGATGATTAATGAATGATATCAAGTGGTTTTTTCCTTTGCATGAATATAGTTTTCTTTACTAAATAAAAAAGGAAGGGACAAGAACATGGATCCTTAGGACTTCAAAATTTCGAATAATTTAGATGGAAAGTTTAATTTTGAACATGGTTTTCTTTCAACCATGTAGGTAATAAGTGTAATTTTCTTTTCTTAGACAGTATGACTTAAAAGTGAAAAGTATATTCTTTTCTAAATACTGGTACCTCCTTTTCACCTATTGTATATCATCATTACTCATATGTTGTTCTGTGAGAAAATATCATATATTGTTATTTAGGAATCAAATAAAGGCTAAAGCTAAAATAATACTTTATTTTCTTTTCTCTTGTTTTGGTGATACAGCTTAATCTATTTATCAATAAAGAAAAGAAATGAAGAGAATGATAGCCATAGGGTTTGAGGGTTCAGCTAACAAAATTGGTGTTGGGGTTGTGACCTTAGATGGTACTATTCTCTCAAACCCACGTCACACCTACATTACTCCACCTGGCCAAGGATTCCTTCCTCGAGAGACTGCCCAACACCATCTCCAACACATTCTTCCCTTGGTCAAATCTGCTTTGAAAACAGCGCAAATTACTCCAGATGAGATTGACTGCATCTGTTATACCAAGGGTCCTGGCATGGGAGCACCATTACAAGTGGCTGCTATTGTTGTTCGTGTTCTTTCACAGCTTTGGAAGAAGCCAATTGTTGCAGTAAATCATTGTGTGGCACATATTGAAATGGGAAGGGTTGTAACTGGTGCTGATGATCCTGTTGTTTTGTATGTCAGTGGTGGGAACACTCAAGTTATTGCTTACAGTGAGGGACGTTACCGAATTTTTGGGGAGACCATTGATATTGCTGTAGGAAATTGCTTGGACCGGTTTGCCAGGGTTTTAACACTTTCCAATGATCCAAGCCCTGGATACAACATTGAGCAGGTGCTACTTTATTTAGTTTGTGACAAATGTATTTTGTATGTATTATATGGGTTATTTTCCTCTGACATTTGGCATGCCAGTAATGATGCTAAATTTTGTATAACTCCTAGAAGAAAAGAACTATATAATCCATTAAAGAGAATCACAAACTTAAAAATAAAAACTGATGTTGAATTGGCCGCAACTTCTGGAAGGCTTCTTTTGTGCTACTGGATACTCAGGTACGGCCAGCCTGCAATTGAAAAAGACGAGCTTGTTCATTTTGCCTGTGCCCAATTGTGGGGTAGGAAGAGGTGGGAGGCTTTGTTGCTAGGTCTCCTTTTGCATGAGTTGGATGCTGTGAATGATTTACCTAAAAAGTTAAAAATGAATATGTAAGAATTTTTTTATTTGGGTATCTTTGGTATATCAAGCTTTGTGCTTCTGTCACATAAATTACCATTTAGGATTTTGTTAAGCATGTTGTATTTTCTTTTCATGTTCCAATCCAGATTTTATTTGTTTCGTTTCTACTGTCCTGTGTCCATCTCTTATCTCTGCTGGATTTTGAGGAAAAAAACTGGATGAATACTCCCCAAACCATCTTATTTTATTTTTACTTTTTGAATGCTTTGTTTGTTATGTTGTTTTTGAATTTCTTTATCATTGCAAAGTATATTTGATTTCTATTTTCTTAAGTTTGATTGAACTTTGGTGAATATTGCTGTAATAAGTTGACGCTTCTCAACTTTCCTCTTATGGTTTTCTTATCTTCCAGCTTGCAAAAAAGGGAGACAAATTTATAGACATTCCTTATGTTGTCAAAGGCATGGATGTATCTTTTAGTGGAATATTGAGCTATATAGAAGCAACTGCTGATGAAAAGCTAAAGAATAACGAGTGCACACCTGCAGACTTGTGCTACTCTCTGCAGGTAAATTTTGTCTTGGTCCCTTCTGGTAACAATATTGGAGAGAAAATTTTGGAGCTTGAGAATTCTTATTATATTGCAGGAGACTTTGTTTGCCATGCTTGTGGAGATAACTGAGCGGGCTATGGCTCATTGTGACAAGAAAGATGTTCTCATAGTTGGCGGTGTTGGTTGCAACGAGCGTTTGCAAGAGATGATGAGAATAATGTGCTCAGAACGGGGTGGAAGGTTATTTGCCACTGATGATAGATATTGCATTGATAATGGTGCAATGATAGCATATACTGGCCTCCTTGCTTTTGCTCATGGCACATCAACTCCACTTGAAGAATCTACCTTCACCCAGCGTTTTCGGACAGATGAAGTGAAAGCAATCTGGAGAGAAGCTTATTTAGAAAAACAGAATGGTCTTGGAGAAAAAAGCGTTTGACTTGTCAAACTCAAGGTATTGTCTTATTTTTGTGACACAGTTAGACAATTAGTATAGAGTATAAAACATTATGGTTTTTATCATAAAAAAATTTCTTTATTCCGTAATCAAGTTTGGGTGTGAAATTTATATGGTGATGTGAGTTGGGTTTCAGATAGACTCCATTGATTATATAGAATTTTTCTCCAATCTCTGGATAATATAAATTTGCTTATATGTTACTGTTTAGATTGATTGTATGTTTAATTACCATCAGGTTGTAGCTAAAATTCAGTTTCAGTGAAACAATGGGGAAAAAAAGTCGAAGTACCTTAGATGCTCCTAAACTTTAGGGCCTCTGTCAATTAAGTTTTTAAATTTTATTTGTTTTTAATTGTGCTCCTGAACTTTCAAATTGTTCAAATTTCATGTAAATAATGAACGACAGATGCAACTATGATAGTCCTTGTGGCCCTCAATGCTGATTGTGATGTCAAATCACATATTTAGCTACAGTTTTTCGTCATTTTAGCCACAATAACACCTTTTATTTTGTAGTGACATAGTGATAAGTATGGCTAAATTGATGAAAAATTGTAGCTAGATCTAAATATATGATTTGACTTCACAATCAACACTAGAGGCTTCGAGGAGAGTTATATTTGCATGTGCCGTTAATTATTTACACGACATTTGGGTGAAGGGAAAAATTGGTTGTAAATTGAAAGTTTATGGGCATAATTGACGGCAAACAAAGTTTAGGGGAATAATTGACATAGACCCTAAAGTTTAGGGGCTACAAAAGTACTTTGGCCGAAAAATAAAATTGAAAACTGCATCTTTCATATTCTTGAGAATTTCTTTTGTTCTGATGTCACAGGTTCAAGTACTCAATTCACAGGTTCTGGCAAGCTAAACGGTACAGCCTCGAGGACATTAAAAATTTATCCAAATGGTAAACATTATGTAATATAAAAAATCTTCAATATGTTTGACATTATTATCATCATGTGAAGTTATTGTATTACTGTCATAGTAGTCTTCATGCCAAGATGTATTTGAGACTGGATCCTCTATAGTCACTACAGGTGCAGTTCTTTGTTTTAAAGCTTTTTCTCATTTGTTAATATGTTTGGGACTTTGGGCCATTATTTTTTTGTTTTTAAAACAGGTGTGAAGAAAGCTTTAAAACAAAGAACTATACCTGTAGTGGCTACAGAGGATCCACTCTCGATGTATTTTGGTCCTTGTTTTTATGCCAATGGCATTCAAAGCTTGACAGGAAGTTTTTGTTGTTGTGTTAGTTAATTAGGCAGTTTCATTTTTCATATTTCCATTATGTATTGAGCCTTCAGTTAAAGTTTATATCAGAATCACTGTATGTTCATTCAGTGGCAAGTGCTGACAAATAATGAACGGGGAAAAAGTAATGCAGGACACACTCAAATTATTTCATACTGTATGTCACAACTTTAGCGTCCAGATCATTAACTTTATAAGCAATCAGCAATCCTATGGCCTATACCGATGTGTCCTTTTGGATTTTGAATTTTTTTTATTAATGTTTTAAAAATTGGACTGGTCATTAAACCATCTAAGACACTGGTTCACTGTTCAGTAATTCAATCGTGGTCCAATTGATATTAATATTATATATTAATTTTATATTATAATTAAATATAATAATAAATATTTTACATAATTTTAATATATAAAATTATATCTAAAGGACCTAGGACAAGTCGAAATCAAAAACGTTTGAGGCTCGACTCAGGTTCGAGACTTGAGAGTTTATATACTTAGGAAACGAGATCAGAATCCTTATAATTCATAAAAGATGTTTTTCCAGATTATAAAGAACTTGAGAATACAAAGTTAGGTATCGCATGCAAATGTATTCTCTAGGGGCAACGGATCAAGTGCGTTGATTGAAGGGAGTCTTAGGGCTCTCCTTATATAGGGTGGCCAGATGTTTGTTGCGTGCTTAAGGTAGGAAAAGCAGTTAGAGATGAGCAATTTTCTAGAGGGACAAGGTTAGGATAGGGATGATACTTGATAGTGCCGACTGCCGACCAAGCAATATGAATGTCAAGCGCCAAGTGCGTCAATACCTAGCAGGGGTGGAACTAGACATTTTTAAATTTAATATTATATATGTATTATAATTATATAAAAGGGTTAACAGTTAACATGATATAAGGTAAAAAAATGCACTAAAGAGAATATATAACTAATATCATCAAAACACTCCAAAAAAAAATTATGGAATTTGTTTGCACCATACAGGTTGTGTGCCATCACTATTCCTCTATTTTTTTTTCTTAAGAAATGAAGTCAATATTTGTATTTTTAAACATCACTCAACCTTTCCATAAAAAAAAATCACTCAACCTAACAAAAATAAAACTAATAATGTAAAGAAAAAAAAACTAACAGAACTTATTGATACTATGATAAATAAAAAGACAAATTTAACTATGTAAATTTGTATATGTTGAGATTATAAATTAGTAGAACTTGAACAAATTACAAATGATTAGGCCAAAGAAAAGAATATGCACTTCTCTTGCAATATATTAAGTCAAAATCAAATACAAAGAATTAGACACAATCATCCCCTTCAATTAATTCCCTTTAGGAAAAATTACAAAATATAAAATAATAAATTTTCGATTATATATAGTCCCTTTAAAAAAAAAATTACAAAATTTAAAAAAATTATCAATGTGCTTTGGTTTTACTTTTACTTGTATCTCTAATCTGTCATATTACAAATCTAAAATATTTGGATATTCTATTCGTAATTTCATGTTTAAATATCCAATTCATAATCTACAAGCTCTTAATGACATTCATAAAAAAAGAAATATAAAATTTTTAGAAATGAGATGAGATAAAGAGTTGAAAAATTATGTTCATCTTCATGATTATATACACACAAAGTCATTGACGATGATTTGATAACATTAACATGAGTTTGGGAGGGGGAGGGGCCACCCTTATCCCTAGGATATCATAAGTTCCCCAAACATGAGAGTATAAATTGCTCTTGGACTTTTGAGAGGTCCATGAGTTCGATGAGCAATTTGCTTCGTGCTATGTAGGGGAAGCCCCTTAAGTCCTGGATAGGTAGGTGACTTGTTCAAGCACTTGCCTTTTCGTTTGAGTTTGAAAAAGGGTAGTTCTACTTCACCACGTGTTGACACGGTGTGGGATGTAATTTTGCGTCACTAGGGGCAAAAATGGCTTTTTGATGCACCTAGGATTTTGCATTTTAGCGCTTGAGGTTTTTATTCATCATTGTGGGGCTTTTTTTGAATTTTGCTTCACTTGTTTGAAGGTGTCTCTACTCTGTTACATTTTCGACGATTTCTGGATAGCATTTGCTTGTGCTAATCGTAAGCTTTTCAAAGGTGTTTTACCTTCTTGCTTCGGTAAGTCCCTCCTTTTCCTTGTTGAAGATTTTTTTGTTTGTGAGGTTTTTCTTACCCGTTTTCCATTTTATTTTCAGTATGATTTCTGCACTTCGGCTGACCCTTTTGTATTTTTTGCCTCGTCATGTCTTCAAGTAATTCCCAGTTCTTTTTGTGCTTTTTGATCAATTATATATATGGCGTGTTCTTTAGTATGAAGAGATGACGGTCCTCGGGCTTGGATTAAGGGTTCTGATGTTTCAGAGTCTCCTAATGAACTCTGATCTAGGTGGCGACGCGCTATCCGCCGATTAGCAGTTTTTTATGATGAGGGTACATCGTCTCCGACCACTGACTAGGATGCGGATATTCCTACTTTCAATCCTCTGGAGGATATTTTGGGCTTTAGAGGTCTTGGTGAAGGGGAGTTCTTGCCGACCTCCCTTCTCTTTCTCACTGATCGCACCTAAAATCAACCTAACTTTAGGGTGTTAAATAGCATAAATTATCGATAAAAATATATGATTTTACACAAAAAAAATGTTGAATATTTTGACATAAGGAGTAGAACAAAAAAATGTGATAAAATGCCCATAAAAAATACTATTTATTGATATTCTTGATTATTCGTAAAATATGTTGAATATTGGATAGATGTGTTTGATGTTTGTTAAGTGCTGCAGGCTTAACATGGATCAATGGGAAGATATACTCCAAGTGTACGAACTGGAACCAAAGTAAAAAAGCGTAGCAAGGCCTAAGAAGAGATCAAGTCAAGAGAAGAACGGAGCATTCGCCACGGCAAGAAGATTCACTTGCCACAGCAAGCAAAAGGACACTCGCCACGGTGAGTAAACATTACTCACCACAACGAGCATTCAGTCACTCGTTGTGGCGAGCCAATCTACTCGCTGCGGCGAGTGTGCATCATATGTGGCAGAATGACGTGGACAACAACTTAATGGACGAATATATCCAGTCATACTAGGCATGCTCTCTTCAGCGACGACCAGCTCTGTCGACAAAATATGAGCATCAAGCCGAACCGTGGCCAAGGCAGTGATCAATGGGCCTGGAAAGAAGATCACAAAGGAGATGTAAGGGTGAAAGGGGCGTATCGCTTCTTGATGAGACCAAGGTGGAGTGATCTTACAATTACTCAAGACACTTTCTTTCATGTTGAACCATCTTTTTGGAAGTCCTTATGGAAGCTTCCTTTACTCTCAAGATACAGAGTGTTCTTATGGAGGGTGTGCCTTGATATTGTGCAATTGTACAAGTGTTGGAGTTGAGGGGTATGGAGATTGGAGCGAAGTGCGTGTGGTGCAATTCAGAAGAGGAAAGTGCGTACCATGTCTTAGCTGAGTGTGATGGGATCAAGTCTGTTTGGGAAACCGCAAGATTTGATTGTAGTAGCAGATATGACCACGCCTCTTTTCTTGAATGCTTGAGTGTGGCTGCGAATGCTTGGAGCGCTGAACAGTGGTGCTGGGCCACGGTTTACCTATACTTAATTTGGGAAGAACGCAACAAGAGGAAATTCAATAATGAATGCACCAACTTAGAAAGGATGGGTACAAGAGTGGATCGGCTGATTGATGAAGTGCAAATTGCAAATAGAAGACCCACAAATATTGTCGAGGCCCCTGCTTCTTTCAAATGGGAGAAACCAGCTCGATCGGAGTTTAAGATTAACGTCGACAACGGTGTGGATTGTAATGGGAATGGTACTATTGGAGGAATTGCGCGTGACGATGAAGGCGTGGTGCAGGGAGTCTTTGTTGAAGTGGTGTATATCACTAATGATCCAATCCTCCTGAAAGCAATGGAAATTAGGCTTGGGGTGGAGATGGCTCGAGACTTGGGTATGGAGAGGATCACGGTTGAATGTGATGCACGTTTAGTGGTGGAGATGTTGGAGACTACTTGTAGTAACGATTCGGTTTTGAACTCAGTTTGTCGTGAGATCTTGGAAGTTATCGTGCAATTTCAATACGCCAAGGTTAGGTGGATACCAAGACTCTGCAATTCTGTAGCAGATTATTTAGTTAAGTTTATGAAAAATGCACCATGTAATAGTTTGTGGACTGAGTCAGTCTCGTTTTTATTTCTGATGCTTGTAGAAATAATCTTATTTGATGAATGAATTTGTCCAGGTATCGTCCTGGTTTCCTAAAAAAATTAATATCATAAAATCTCTTGATGCGTGTTATTGATGTTCCCGGTCGGGGATAACATTCTCATAGATAGGCTTTCGTAATGCACGACTTACATGAATAGGATGAACTTAAGAATGAATTAATTAAACCTAAATATCTTTTGATTGGCTGTGGTTGCTAAGTTCTATTCTTCTTGGGGATCGGTTTCATTCTATATATTTCATACCCATCATATCCTTACTCATTCTGCGAATACCTGCTGGCTTTAGATACTAACCAATTGTAGGGTTAATACAACGATTCTGTGAGAGATTCGACCCTTTGGTTGGCCTACTATGAGGTTTTTATTTGATCACAATCATGACGATCGATTGGAACCTCGACTACGAAGAAATTCAGAGTTGCTGTTATGGATGACAGATCACTTACGTCTTGGGTATATCTTTTGAGTATCAACATCGGAGCATGGTGAAGGTAGTGATTTTTATTTCAAGAGGGAGGTTATCTGACATATTTGCTAGAATGCATATCTGAGCATACTGAGCAAGGACTAGGTTGTGTGTATATTCATCGATTCCCAAAAAAGTACCTAGTGAGTTTCCAATTTTTATGAGGATCTTAGTTTTGAAGAACTCCACATGAGGGTTAGGCTCCATGTTCTTATCGATAAAAAAAAATGCCCATTTACGAACTTACTTCCATGGAGAAGAGCCTTCCATCTATCTTCCACACAGCCAAGGGTAACAATAAAGAAACTTGAACCAATGTTGGTTATTTTTTAGAACCATATGAAGTTTCCAAACCTTTATGAGTTTATTAGTTAAGGACATCTGATCAAGCACCAGGCCCCACAATCGAACATAAAAGAGTCTACCCAAGAAGAGCATATGCTTTTCCTTTCAGAATCTGGTTCCCCATCGCCCTTGGAGAGTAGTCTTCTATCTGGTTTCCATTGCCTTTGAGGAAAAATTTAGGTCTTCACCTTCCTTGAGCACTTTCACATTCTCAATTAGCTTCTCGAAAGCGTCCATTGGGTTGCATTTCTCGCCTACAAAATCAGTCGGTTGTGCACGCAACTGTATGTGACTTCTCTACCATCGGAATCATTTCCCTCACCTCCGTGAGTGCACTCGCTGTCTAAGGCACCCTTGGTTGCCTTTCTAGAGCCACCCTCGACTCTTCCTCCAATGACTCGCTCACCAAATTACATCATTTGCCCACAGGTCTCCTCCTACAGGTTCTCCTTGCCTAACAGTCGCCACTGACCCTTCACATACAAACTACGTGGATTTTAATATCTTGACAAGACACGTAGGCACATTAGGTCTTCACATAAGGGCAAGTCCCCCATGGCCACTACCCTATGTGATATAGCACTGTCAAAACGAGCTTTGACCCGCGGGCCAGCCCGGACCGCCCGCTAAATGGGCGGGCTTGGGGAGGAGAAAATAGGCCCGTTTAAAAAGGGCCTAAACGGGGTGGCCCGTTTAGTCCGCAAGCTAAACGGGCCGAGCGCTACAAGCACTGCTACTGTGTTTAACTAAGTATAAATAAATAATTTTAGGATGAATTTATGTATTATTTAACTATTTTTATTTTATAATTTAAATTAAAAAATTAATTCATGATACAATTAAATAAAACCTACAAGCACTGCTACTGTGTTTCATTCTTTCAAATTAATTTTATTATACATTAATTATTTTCACTTGGAACAAATTATTTAAATAAAATAATTAAGCTCAGATTAATCATTTCTTTAAAAAAAATATTATATACTATGTGTCTAGTATTTACGTGCACAGAACTACAAGTTTCACCCATGGTACCATGTTAAAAATTTTGATTTCAGCAAATTGTTTTATATATCCCACTTGTTCAAAATTGAATGTTTTATATAAAAGTTTAATTTGTTAAATAAAATAAAAAAGTAACATTACTTTTATTTTATTAAAATTTAATTTTAAAATATTTAAAAATAAATTTAAATAATATTAAATTAAAAAAAAAAGTGGCCCGCGGGCCACAATGGGCGGGCTTGTGTAGCATATTTAAGACCGTTTAATAAACGGGCCGGACCGTTTAATGGCTGGCCCGTGACGGGCCGGACCGGGCCGTTTGACAGTACTAATGTGATCCTACATTATTTTGTAAATCCCCCTTGACAAAAAATAGATTTAACAAATATTTTGTTGAACGTCAAATAAGCTTGCATATATGGAAACATGTCATTTTATCGTACTAGCATCTCAAATCCATCTACATGTCGTAGTAAGTACTTTATTTGACGTCAAATTTGAGAAGAATGTGAGGTAGAGTATTGAGATTTTTTTTTTCACGGAGGCAAATTTATTTATCATCCAATAAAGCACTTAACGACGCCACATCATCACTTAACAAGACATATCATCTATTTTATCAATAGTTAACGGCTTAAGGACTAACGAGTTGATTTTTGAGATATTGCAATGACAAAAAAAATTATATGTATAATCTTTTAAATATTAAATCGTTAAATTGCTAATATTTGTAATAAAAAATATATATGTACTACTCTGAATATATTTTAAGGGCTTAATTTATATATTTATATTTGAATTAAATAAAATATTAAATATTAAATTTCACTTTTCTTTTTAAATTTTTATTCTAACTAAAGTGGGACTGTGGGAGGGTAGGGCTGGCAATGGGCGGGTACCCATTTATTTTTGCACTATCCGCATTCGAATCCATTCAATATATCCAATATATACCCGTACCATAATCGAATCCGAAAATATGGTCATTTTTAATATCTGTACCCATATCCTATCTGATATCCGAAATACCCAAAACACCCGAAATATCCAAAATATCTGAAAAATATATTGAATACCCTATAATCAAGTAAACTACCCGATATCCATCTAATAAATAAATAATTATAGAAATAATATTTTAAAATTTAAAAAAATACATAATTGTTATAAATACAAGTAAAAAACAACAATTTTAATAATATTATATACACAAATTTATTTTATAATATATATTATATTTAATATTATATTTTATAATATATATTATTTGGATATTGGATATCGGGTACTTTATCCGCTCATTATTTTGGACGGATATAGGATATCCGAAGCCAATATCCGCACCCGTTCAATATCCAATGAATAGTTATATTTTACTATCCGTACCCTATCCGATATCTAATATCCATCAAATATCAGATAATTTTTTCAAACGTATATCATCAGATATCCATTTCTTAAATCCCCATTGCTATCCTAGGTATGCTAAGATGTACAATGATTCCTTACCGGTTACCAGGGAAGAACTAGGACCGCACTCTTCATGCATGTTTTCTCACTTCCCACCATAAACTAACATAGAAGCATTAGGTTGGATAAAGTATTTCCATGCTAATAGAATTTGGTATTTGTGATTCTGACTAGCTATTAAAGAGGCAATTATATATTGCTTTTCTAATATTATAGACATCATGAGTGCAACAGGACTCCTGTTTGTTTAGATTCCAAAGTTTCTAAATCATCAACTTGTTGGGATGTGACACTTAATAAAGTAATGACTCCTTTATTTCAAAATAAAGAATTCTCTTTGTTGTTGAACGTAATTGCAAATTTATATGAAGTTTAATATTTTTTTATTTGAAATAATGCTTGATATTTTTGTGACTTTTATAATGACAAAAGTATCTTTTTAGTTGATACTTAAATTAGAGGGTTTTTGTCAATTTTATTTATAATTTATGGTTTTGTCAATTGTATTCTTAAAATTTTAATTTATAAACAATTTTATCAGTTACCCTAACTCTATCTAAATAACTAATAAAAAATACAAAATTAGTAGTACACGTGGCTTCCAATTATAATGTCAAATTAAATTATATATTTTGTTATGTTGTTTCTTTGATTTACTTATTCATATTTATGAGTATGTCACTACAAAAGAAAGTTATATTGTGGCTAAATTATATTGATAAAACAAGTTGAATATATGACTTAGCATTATTATAGTCATTATTAGAGACCACGTAGACAGTCATATTTGTATTTATCGTTAGTCTTATACACAAATTAGAATGAAAAAAAAAACCAATATCATTACATATGAGAAACGTTATTTAAGAAAGTTACATATATTTTAACCTTGATAATATTATCTTTATAATTATTTATATATTATAAAAATTTAATAAATTAATTTGATTTTATAATTTATATTTTAATCGTATAAATAAATTAAGATAAAATATATAAATATTAATCGTTTCATCTATATAATTGATTCTACAGCATGAAAAAGAATGTTAGTAATTTATAACTTCTTCCCCAATTTAAATAAACGAAATAATTGCTTATATGACGTAGCTTCTTATGGCTGAGAACGTTTATGGATGTGGAAATCTTAATTAAAAAGTGGATGGCTAATTAAGTAGAAAAATGACAATAATGCTAAGGAGGAAAAGTGTGAACCTTGGAAAGAGAGAGATATTAGGTCAACGAACAAAACTTTAACATGTTCTTGTTTGATTTGATAAAGAAAATTTATATTAACAATCTCAAAAAAATCTCACGTATGGTGTAAATAAATATTAAAGAATTGATGAAGACTTGATTTAAGTGATAAGCAGTTTGATATTGTTTAAGCAAAGTTTTGAATTTGAGACCTTGTAAATGTAGCTATTCTCCTTGAGAGATCTTTCTATTATAGTCAGGTATCCAATGTAAATTGAGTCCAAATTAGCAATAAAAAATATTAAAGAGCAAAACTTTTATCTATGATGATGTCATGTAGCTTGATCTGAAGAACAATGATATCATTTTATAAGTTGAGTGATTGCTATGCAGACTAAGTACGACCAGTGATGAAAGGTGATCATGCTCAGATTAAAGCACACTTTAAATGGCCGTCTTTGAATTTAGTGGACCACTAAGCAAAGGCAATATAATATATAATTGGTCACATTCAAATACCTGATAATATTATATGTATATGTTGTAAATATTAATAGGTGGATGTCTATCTCTAAAACTCTAAAAAAATCACTCCAAATAAATGTGATTTCTATATATAACTCCAAATTGATTAGAAATTATTTTATTGATGATGAATTATATCACAATGTTCAAGTCTTGTTAAACTATAATTGAAGGTTATCTTTGTAATCATACAAATAGAGGGTGTTCACAAGAGTCGTATACACTAAGAAAAAGTTTATCGATATGATCATACTTTTTCTTTTCAACTTGTGTCTATTTCTTCTCCAGATTCGATCTGTTTAACTGTGGTGGAGCCTCCTATTTAAAGTGATCTCGAAGGATCATATAAAAGGAAAGTCAGATATTAATCATATAGTGACACTGGTCGCGACCTATAGCAGATTTTATCCGGATTTGAGTCATTAATGCCATTAGGTCATAACCTATTGGGGCACGGGTCGTGATCTAATGCTGACTCAGCAAGTAGGTTGCGACCTGCGCTGATTTTTCCACTTTTGGTGGTCGGACAAATTAAAATGGGTTGCCTTAAGATCCCTCATTTCTCTCCATCTTCTTCGATCATCTCTGTCCTTCACCCTCTCATACTAGAGGCACCCCCATCAAGTGAACTACGTGGACTCTGATCCCCATCTCGGGTACGTAGGTGCTAGACCTTTCTAGCTCGAGTCCTCTCCTTCTAGCCTCAAACCGTTTTCATTCCGGGCCTCCGGGTCACCGGAATATCATATATGAAACACATCATTTAAATTTAATACATTATCCTTTCATTGAAGCTCGAGTGCTCTTCTAGGGTTTGAATGAAACAAAAGCTTTTTCAGTGTGTCGTAGCGTTTCCATTCGCGTTTTCAACACAGGTATCATCTCTCTGCCCTCGTTGAGGTGTGGAAATGGATGAAAATAGGAGAGAAAATTCACAGCATCGTAGAGAGAAAAGGGTTGTGGTTTCCTGTGATGAAGATGACATTTACATGGGTTTGAAGGAATGTGAGAACTACTTCGTAGGTAAGACATTACAACCAAGATTATCAATAAGCCATCATTAGAGTCAGCTCTACAAAACATATGGGGGTCTCTAACGGATTCAAGGTGGAAGAGATTGGGACAAGAACATATCAATTTTTCTTCAGCAACGAGACAGAGATGGAGAAAGTGATGAATGGAGGCCCGTGGATATTTCAAAATAGTTGGCTCATTTTAGAACCATGGTAGAGAGACGTTGAGATACTGGAGAGAGGTTTTGAGAAGGTGCAAATATGGGGTTAGGTGTGGGGGCTCCTGCCACACTATAAGAAAAATGCTATGTCTTGTAAGATCAGGTCTATGTTTGGAACTGTGGTGGACAGTGGCGCTTTTATCTCTCAAACTGATCATAAGCACTTCTTAAAGGCAATGATCGGCATGCCCATTGAATGTCCTTTACATTATAGAGTTAATGTTGAGAGCAAGTCGGATGGCATGTTGTGGGTGGACCTGAAGTATGAGAGATTAGTGCAATTTTGCTATTATTGCAGTGTAGTGGGTCATGGGGAGGAGAACTATAAAAAGTAAGAGAAGGATGGTAATAATGGGAAAATCAACTCCATGGATGAAAGCGGAAGCGACCGAGTATTTGGTGTAATTGGATAAAAAAATTTGCACGTGAGAACAATGCTTGGAGGGATCAAGGTAGATGGTGTGGTGAACCGAGCATGACAAAGCAAACAGAATTTATTACTGACTTGCTATCAAAATTGCAAGTGGAAGAGGCAATTTGGCAAAACCCAGGAGAATGTAGAAGCTAAGATGGAGTTTTGATGGATGGGAGTTTAATGATCAATGGAGAGAAGGAAGATGTTGGGGTGGGACCCGAGAAGTGTAGGAATGAGAAATCGAGAACAGAGGTGATAGTTATGGATGTTGAAGAGAACAAAGATATAGGAAAGAACCAAGCTAGTACTATGAATGAAGATCATTGTCGAGTTTTTCGAGAAATTCATAATACAATGGCAATTTCAAAAGTGATGGGAGAACAAAAGGAGAATATTGACCCTAAAGATGTCTCAGGTAAACTGAGGAAATGGAAAAAGGAAGCTAGGAGATCGAGTGATAGTATGTAACTGAGGTGTGAGACGATGCATGGCAAACGAAAGCGGGATGATGGGACGATGGGAATGGAGAAATTGAATGAGGATGGTTTCATGAAGAAATGTAGGGAAGGGTATGAGATAAGTGGCATGGTGAACAATGAACAAGTGGTTGACCTTAATGAGATATCGACGGGACCTGGATGCTAGGCCTACCGGTTACAGTGAAAACATTATCGTGGAATTGCTGTGGACTTGGGAATCGACGGGCAGTTGGATCACTAAAGCTTCTTAGTTCTCCAAACAAACCCAAATTTTATTTTCTTATGTGAGACGAAGCTGACTGCTGGTGAGTCTAATTCTATGCAAACAACGCTTGGTTTTACTAATAGTATTTTTCAACCTTGTGATGGTAGGAAAGGTGAATTAATGCTTATGTGGCGGGAGACACAGGTAGTTACTCTATTGTCACTATCTAGATTCCATATAGATGTTATGGTGGAGGAAACGAATGGTGAAGGGTGGAGGCTCACTATCTTTTATGGTGAATCGAACGTACACTTGCGGTATGTAGGCTGAAGATGATGAAATCTCTAAAAAATCAGGTTGACAGACCTTGGTTAATGCTAGGGGACTTTAATGAGATAACGAGTTTAGAGGAACAACTTGGGGAGAATGCAAGGCCGGATGTTCAAATGCAACAGTTTAAAGAGGCTATCGATGTTTGTGAATTGATAGATATTAGATTTACCGGTTTTCCCTTTACATGGAATAATGGAAGGTATGGCACTAGTAACATCAAGGTACGCTTAGACAGGGGATTAGCCAATGTTTCATGAACTAATAAATTTCCTTTTGCTCAATTGTTTCACCTGTAGAAATTTTCACCAGATCATCTTCCCATTCTATGTGATCTCTTATGGCATCGGGACAATAAGGTGAACAGGGAGGTGAGACAGAGAGTGTTTCGCTTTAAGCAGGTGTGGTGTGAATACACTTAATGTAGAGAATTGGTTACTTCATATTGGCGTGGAAACTTGTCAGGCTTTATCATGAACAAACTCAATGGTAACCTAAGTTTCATCCAAAAACAATTGACAATCTGGAGTAAGGAGATGTTTGGTAGTACAAAGGAAGATTGAGAAACTTCAAAAGAAAATTACTGAAGAGGTGAGTTTGAGTAATACGGATTATGAGAGAGTGAGAAGATTATATTAGAGAAGGAATTAAATGAAGTTTTGAGGGATGAAGAGTTACATTGGAAGCAATGGGTAAAAGCCCATTGGCTAAGGGCTGGTGACAGAAGTACCAAGTTCTTCCACGCTACAGCATCTCATAGGGCAAAAAAGAACTTAATCAATAAGTTAAGGAGGGAAGATAGTAGTTGGGCCCTTGACCTGAGAGATTTACAAGAAGTAACTTTAAATTATTTTGAGGATATTTTTACTTCATCTCAACCTTGTGAGGTGAATAGGGTGGCTGATATGATCCCTTATAAAGTGACTGATGTTATGAATAGTGCTCTTCTAGATCCTTTTATTGCGAAAGAAGTAAAAGAGGCATTATTTAAGAGCTCCGAGGGTGGATGGATTTCCTGCCCTTTTTTTATCAGAAATACTAGGATATAATAGGGAGGGATGTCACAAGAGTGGCTCTTAATTTTTTGAACGAGGTATGTTTAAAGAAGAGAAAAATATGACCATGATTGTCCTTATCCCAGAAACGAAGGACCCAGAAGATCTCACCCAATTTAGACCTATCAGCCTTTGTAATGTTCTGTATAAAATTATTGCGAAATCTCTAACAAATCGGCTTAAAATTATTCTACCTGACATTATTTCTCTTAATCAGAGTGCCTTTGTTCCTAACCGACAAGTTACTGACAGTGTGTTCCTCTGATATGAGCTAGTGCATACTCTAAAAGGCAAAACATCAGGTAATAATGGTTCGATGGCAGTAAAACTAGATATATGAGCAAAGCATATGATATGATGGAGTGGGTATTTTTGTAGGAAGCGATGAGGAAGCTGGGTTTCCATGACAACTGGGTCAGTAAAATTATGAGGTGTGTATCCTCAATTATTTTCAAGGTTAATGTAGATGGAAGTGATTCAGAAGTTTATAATCCGCATCAGGGCCTTAAACAAGGTGACCCCCTCTCTCCGTACTTATTTCTTATTTGTGCATAAGGCCTTATTGCCATTTTTCATAGACGAGAGCAGGATAATTTAATATTTGGGGTTAAAGTGTCCCATCAAGCTCCCAGTATCACACATCTTTTCTTTGCAGATGCCAGCTTAACTTTCTTAAGAGCGGATAAGAATTGTAGGGAATTAAGAGTAATTCTTGAGCTATATGAAAATACCTCTAATAAAAAAAATTAATTTTATTAAATATGCTATTTATTTTACCCCAAATTGTCAGCAAGAATTAAAGATTTTTTTCACTGACAATCTTGGAATTCGCAATCAAGCTTAAATGAGCGATATCTAGGTTTGCCAACTTTGGTAGGAAGGAATAAAGGTAACTCTTTCAAACTGTGAAGGAACAGATTTGGGAAAAATTGCAGGAATGGAAGAATAAATTGCTTTCCAAGTTAGGAAAGAAAGTTTTAATTAAAGCAGTGGTGCACGCAATATACCAACCTATTCAATGAGTTTCTTCTTACTACCTAAGTTTCTCTGGAGGGAACTCACACATATGATGGCTAAATTTTGGTGGGTTACCACCTAATCCAGTCTAAGATTCATTGGTTGAGCTAGGAAAAACTCTCTATTGCAAAGAGTTTCGGTGGAATGGGATTTAAAGACCTCGAATATTTTAATAGAGCTTTGTTAGCAAAGCAATGTTGGTGTCTCTTGCATAATGATAACTCTTTGCTCTATCAAATACTCAAGGCGCGGTAATTTAACAACTCATACTTATACCATGGAACGTTGGGGAGAAATCCTTCTCTCACCTGTCGAGGCATAATTTCAAGGAGAGATTTAATTGCAGGAGACTTGATCAAGTGTATTGGCGATCACATTAGAACTTTGGTTTGGAATGACCCTTGGATCCCAAGTGTGATTCCGAATAGTCTTGTGAGACCGATGCATTTTGATGGAATGGTGGAGCGAGTATGTGACCTTCTTGATGATTATTTATCTTGGAATATTGATGTGCTTGAATCTTTATTCCTGATGGATGTATGTTTGAAGAACATGAGGATTGGGTCATGCAATCTAGTACTGGTGATCATTGGAATTGGTTAGTGGATCCTAAAGGAGGCTTCACAGTCAACCAATGCTATAACCACTACATGACGAACATATGGGAATCAATCAACTTGCCCCCTGGGCTGAGTTATCATGTTAGGGACGATTTTTGCAAGAATCTCTGGAAAATTCCTATTGCTCTAAATATAAATTGTTTCTTTGGAGAGTCTGTCATAATATTCTGCCTACAAGAGATACCCTTATTAGGAGAGGCATGAATGTGGAAATCAACTATGTGATGTGTGATCGGGAAGAAGAGAACATATTTCATGTCTCGGTGGATTGTCCTTCGATCCATCAGATTTGAGCAATGTAAAGATTTGACTTTGGCAGTAGGCAATATCATTCATCTGTGATTGAGTGGCTTGATGTCGAAGGTGCTGGATGGAGTGAAGAACAGATTGGATGTTGTACAATTGCTATGTACTTGATCTGGGACTTAAGGAATATAAAGAAGCATGAAGGTACCTCGCCAAATTTATTACAACTTTGGTACAAAGTGACATCGATTTGGGATGAGTTCGTAGCCATGCAATTGAGCCATAGGATTCTTATCGCAACTCAAATCAACTCAGGTGGAAGAGAGCTCTGGCGATGGTAATGAAGCTTAATACAGATGTATGTTTATGCCGAACGGTGATGGTATTTTGGGAGGACTGTTGAGAGTTGAAGATGGCTCCTGTGTGGCAGGTTTCACGAAATTTGTCGTTTCATCAGACAACATAATGATGCTTGAAACCGAGGCAATCAAACATTTGAACTGCCACTACAACTTGAAGTAACAAACCTGTTGGTGGAAAGTGCTGCTCTCATGGTGATTGAATTGCAGCAAAATTTAGTAGTTGTAACCACTCCTTTACATGCTTTATGTAGGAGTATTTTGAATCTTGCATGCTCTTTTGATTACATTAGTTTTAGTTGGGTGCCAAGACACTGCAATAAGGCAGCCCATGTGATTGCAACTCTAACTGGTCGTCACAATCAGGATCAAATAAACCTTAGATTACGCAGTATAATGCACAACCCTAAGGTCAAAGCTGTCGCAGAGCCTCTAATCAAAGCTCTACAATTGATCGTTAGTGACCCTAATTGAATGATAAAATCACTAAGAGGATGATTTCAAAAATCCTAGCCAATCTAATGATGTTAGGGAAATCTTGTTCTTATTTTTGTACTTGTTCGTTATTTAATTAAATTACTAAAGTTACTTAGGCGGCCGCTTCGGTTTAGATTCCATGAACAGAAACTAACTCCTAACCGTTAAACAATTAATTTATGCCTAAGTGAATCACATGAAGATATTTAAGTTATTTTTTATTTATAAGGTCTAACTCAATACTGACCGATCATCTTTGGAGGATTCTAACATAACTAAGTGTCCGACCAGAACTCAAGACTTAGCAAGTGGATAGAAATAAATCACATAAATAGAATCAAATAACATATAATTATATTCAGATTCTAGGCCACGATCGTGAAACCCATGATCTCTAAGTACATGTTCCTAAAGTTTAAGCCCAACCAGGTCTTTCTATAGGAATCTAGCAAAACAAAATTATATTTAACCTAGACAAGAAAATCAAGAAAAGTAAAAGATTCCCTAATTTGAGCTTATAGGCTCATGTCTAGATCAATCATCCATGGAAACGCATGGGGATTTAGCCACTCATGGCTAGCAGAAGTTCTTTAGGATTAAGGTTTGACTGTGAAGCTTTTGGAGCTTCTATTTATAATGTGTTTACAATAGTCTTAATGGAACAATAATTTCATCTAGATTTCATTGAGTTTAATACATTTAAATATATTTGATGACGGCCTTGTCGCGAGGCCAACACCAATTAATAACCGAAAATAATGCACTATAGTGGTGCAATCCGGGTCAATTCTCTCAAGGAGCCTCTTATGAGGGACCATGGCAAACAATGCAAACTAAGAACAAATCGAGATTTATTGTGGCATTTCCTTGAACACCTTGTGTGCACTAATTTTAAAGGTAACAAATGTAAATAGCTTTTTAATATTTTCGGATATAATAAAAGAAATAAAAGAGGGATAAAAGAAAATAAGATAAACTAGCCTATCGGAGATTCAATCCGGCTAACAACATCTGCACATCATAATCGGGAGTTCATTAACAAATCATTTAATTATAATTAACCAATTATAATTCTTGCTTCATGTAAACATGTAACCGAAGGTAATTAGGAACCTGGCTAATTAACCTAAACAAGCAATGGTTACCATTCAATTATCACTTCATATGGACGAGTTAAATCAAGATAATTAACTAAACCTAGCTAATCAATCCAACTAAGCAAAGGCAATGAAGTTTAGATATGAAATTCACTCAATAGTTTACCAACTATCTTATTGAGCATCCATGAATCGACTATAATTAAACCTAATTACAACATCCATGAATCAAAGTCACCAATCACATATCCAAACAAACATAATCTAATCCACAAGGGATTACAACCATAAATCCTTAGTCCAAAACAAATTCATAAAAACCTAGCTAAAATCTACATGAAAATGTAAAGAGAAAGTGGAAAAGAACGAGAACTCCCTATATGAGGCTTCAATGCTCCTAGCCTTAATGAAATCTCCTCTAGGCTATAGGAATCTCAATCAACCATGATGAAGATGATAGCTCCACGAAGCTCCACTCCGCCATAATCGGTCATCAATGGTTGAAAAATCAGAAAAATGGTGAAGAGAAGAAAATGGAGATGGAGAAGATGGAGAGGATGTTGGGCCCCGTACAAAAATATAAGGAAAAGAGAAAGAAGAACACACAAAAATTTTAACGTGGTTCGGTGCCTCAAGACCTACTACCACGACCCCCACTGGGACAAACTTTACTACTTGTAATTTTTGAACGGAAAAATTACAAACCCTCCTCAATACATAAAAATACACAAAACCCAATACACCCAATGGTTATAGGCTAGTATTCTTATGTGTGTTGAAACCTATATAACTCACACCTATTTATATAAGCTCCTCACCCACTCCTCACAAAAACTAAACGATGTGGGACTTTGGAATAAACACATCAAATCCTCCCTTAATCCAAAGTCCTACATTATTTCTCTCTAAAAAATACTAAACTCTCCTTTTTTTTTTATTTAGTTTCTACAGCGATCCTCCCTTGCTGCAGAATTCTCTAACATCCTCAGATTAACTCATCTTCATAAGAAACCACATTAGCAGAAGAAGCTCCCTTCGATCTGCCACTTTTCTCCTTCATGCTCTGCAAGTCCTCCCTAAAGTCTGGACATCTCATTTGCATGTGACCCAACTTTCCACAGTAATGGCACTCAACAGTGCTCATGTCTCTTGATCGAGAATTTCTTCCAAGTTGATCACCCTTCTTCTTCTTGTCACTATCCACTGCTAGTATATGACTGTCCCTGAAAGACTCTTCACCACCCATCATCCTCTGACTCTCCTTCAAGGTACTCGTCACTTCATCTAGATTCAGTGTGCTCTTTTCTGCTAGCATTGACTGGACTAGAGGCTTGAAGGATTTTGGTAGTGAAGCCAAGAGAAGCAGCGCTTGCTCTTCATCCTTAATAGTCTCCCCTGCATTCAACAGTCTAGATACCATCTCATTAAATTTGTTAATGTGATCAGTCACATTACCTTCCTCTTCCATCTTCAATGACTACAAATCCATCTTCTTCATCAATCGATTGGTCAATGTCTTTGACGCAAACTTGCTCTCCAACGTGTCCCACAACTTCTTCGGTGATGTCTCCTTCAGTACAATCACTTTTATCTGTGGGGCTAGTGCCAACCGAATTGTACTAACAGCCTTTTTTCTGAATTGTACTCCAATCTGACTCTTTTATTTCACTCGGTTTCTCATCCTGCAATGCTAAGTCAAGACCCTGTTGGACCAAATAATCTTGAATCGTGCATTGCCAAAGTGTAAAATCCGTTCTCCCATCAAACAACGAAACTTCAAACTTCAGGGTGTTCATTTTATTTAACCCAACTCTTGGCTAAATACTTCCACTCACACAGCCAACCAACCAGCACCACAAACATCCCAAATTCAAAAGAAAATCTGACTTAAAAAAAGAGAAAATAAGCCAGAATCAACCTCTCTCCAAATTGCTGACGTGGCGCTGATTGGATGATGACGACTCCTTCCTTTTGCTCTTTCTCCCTAGGCCGGAACCAAAGCTCTGATACCACTTGTTGGGCCCCGCACAAAAATATAAGGAAAAGAGAAAGAAGAACACACACAAATTTTAACGTGGTTCAGTGCCTCAAAACCTACTACCACAACCCCCACTGGGACAAACTTTACTACTTGTAATTTTTGAACGGAAAAATTACAAACCCTCCTCAATACATAAAAATACCCAAAACCCAATACACCCAATGGTTATAGGCTAGTATTCTTATGTGTGTTGAAACCTATATAACTCACACCTATTTATATAAGCTCCTCACCCACTCCTCACAAAAACTAAACGATGTGGGACTTTGGAATAAACACATCAAATCCTCCCTTAATCCAAAGTCCTACATTATTTCTCTCTAAAAAATACTAAACTCTCCTTTTTTTTTTATTTAGTTTCTACAGCGATCCTCCCTTGCTGCAGAATTCTCTAACATCCTCAGATTAACTCATCTTCATAAGAAACCACATTAGCAGAAGAAGCTCCCTTCGATCTGCCACTTTTCTCCTTCATGCTCTGCAAGTCCTCCCTAAAGTCTGGACATCTCATTTGCATGTGACCCAACTTTCCACAGTAATGGCACTCAACAGTGCTCATGTCTCTTGATCGAGAATTTCTTCCAAGTTGATCACCCTTCTTCTTCTTGTCACTATCCACTGCTAGTATATGACTGTCCCTGAAAGACTCTTCACCACCCATCATCCTCTGACTCTCCTTCAAGGTACTCGTCACTTCATCTAGATTCAGTGTGCTCTTTTCTGCTAGCATTGACTGGACTAGAGGCTTGAAGGATTTTGGTAGTGAAGCCAAGAGAAGCAGCGCTTGCTCTTCATCTTTAATAGTCTCCCCTGCATTCAACAGTCTAGATACCATCTCTTTAAATTTGTTAATGTGATCAGTCACATTACCTTCCTCTTCCATCTTCAATGACTACAAATCCATCTTCTTCATCAATCGATTGGTCAATGTCTTTGACGCAAACTTGCTCTCCAACGTGTCCCACAACTTCTTCGGTGATGTCTCCTTCAGTACAATCACTTTTATCTGTGGGGCTAGTGCCAACCGAATTGTACTAACAGCCTTTTTTCTGAATTGTACTCCAATCTGACTCTTTTATTTCACTCGGTTTCTCATCCTGCAATGCTAAGTCAAGACCCTGTTGGACCAAATAATCTTGAATCGTGCATTGCCAAAGTGTAAAATCCGTTCTCCCATCAAACAACGAAACTTCAAACTTCAGGGTGTTCATTTTATTTAACCCAACTCTTGGCTAAATACTTCCACTCACACAGCCAACCAACCAGCACCACAAACATCCCAAATTCAAAAGAAAATCTGACTTAAAAAAAGAGAAAATAAGCCAGAATCAACCTCTCTCCAAATTGCTGACGTGGCGCTGATTGGATGATGACGACTCCTTCCTTTTGCTCTTTCTCCCTAGGCCGGAACCAAAGCTCTGATACCACTTGTTGGGCCCCGCACAAAAATATAAGGAAAAGAGAAAGAAGAACACACACAAATTTTAACGTGGTTCAGTGCCTCAAAACCTACTACCACAACCCCCACTGGGACAAACTTTACTACTTGTAATTTTTGAACGGAAAAATTACAAACCCTCCTCAATACATAAAAATTACCCAAAACCCAATACATCCAATGGTTATAGGCTAGTATTCTTATGTGTGTTGAAACCTATATAACTCACACCTATTTATATAAGCTCCTCACTCACTCCTTACACAAACTAAGCGATGTGGGACTTTGGAATAAACACATCAGAGGAATGAGAGAAAAAAGATGGAAAAATGTTGAGGGATGAAGGAATGATGGTTGTTAGGGTTTTCCTTCAGATTATAGGTTATTTTAAGGCTAATTAAACGAGTTGGCCCGACCTGGAATGGCCCAAAATGGATCTGCTGCTAAAATTCGCACATCTAATGTTGCTTCTGATGTGCCCGCTTGATAACACCGATATTTACCCTACTATTTGATGCTATTTGGCATGATTTTATAGAATTTATTGAGCCATATAGCTTGCGTAGACATTATTTTCGGGTAATTAGGGACTAAATTGCAATCTTGCTAATTCTTTGGTTTTAATATTTAAATTGTGATAATTCTATAGTTTTAATTCTTGTGTTTTTGATTGATCATCCATAGGACTTTCACAATTGATTTTGGATGTTTTCTAGGTCATACAAAAGAAGGTTAGAAATGATAACAACTTCAGGGTAATATCCCGTACCTGCAACTTAAGAAGCAGAGCAGAAAAAACACCTATAATGTGTTACCCGCTGGCAGCGGGTACACCAGATTTGATGCGCGAATTTTAGTAGCAAATCCGTTTTGGACCATTCTGGGTCGGGCCCAACTCGTCCAATTAGCTCTAAAATGACCTATAAGCTGAAAAAAACCCTATTTCATCATAATTCCTTCACCCCCCAACATTTTTCATCTCTTTTCTCTCATCCCTCTCCATCTTCTCCATCTCCATTATTCTTCTTCCCCATTTTTCTTGTTTTCACCTTCATTCATGGCTGCCATTGGAGGGCTGGAGCTTGGTAGAGCTTCCTTCACCAACATGGAGAGCTAAGCTTCTTGGGCTAGAGGAGATTTCATGAAGGTTAGGGAATTGAGACACATATAGGGAGTTATTTCTTTCTCTTCCACTGTCTCTTTACATTTTCATGTTGATTTTATCTAGATTTTCATGGATTTGTATTAAGCTAAGGATTATGGTTGTAATCTCTTTGTGGATTGAATTGTGTTAGTTTGGATATGTGATTAGTAACTTTGATTCATGGATGATTATAATTAGGTTTTATTATAATTGATTCTTGAATGCTCAATGAGATGGTTGGTTAACCATTGAGTGGAACACATATCTAGACATTGATTACCATTGCTTAATTGGGTTGATTAGCTAGTTTTAGTTAATGACCTTGAATTGAATTGTCATATGAAGCGAATGGTAACCATTGCTTGTTTAGGTTAATAAGGTTGCAAATTAATTTGGGTTGTATGATTCACATGAAGCGAGAATTATAATTGGTTAATTATAATTAAATGGTTTTGTATGAACTCTCGATTATGTTAGATTGATGTTACTAGCTGGATTGAACCTCTAATATGCCATTTTATCTTCCTTGTACTTATCTCCTTTATCTTGCTTTCATTATATCCAAAAATACTAAAAAGATATTTACATTTGTTGCCTTTACAATTAGCGCACACAAGTTGTTTGATGAAATGCCACAACAAACTCTAATTTGTTCATAGTTTGCATTGTTTGCTATTGTCCCTCATTAGAGGCTCCTTGAGAGAATCGACCTAGATTGCACCACTATAATTCATTATTTCCGGTTATTAATTGGTGTTGGCCTCGCGACAAGGTCGCCATCACTGCTACTAGCGAGTAACACAATTAATGTGTTTTTTCTTGTCTAGATCTTAAGTCATGGGCATGGGTTATGACTCTGAAGTTAATATCCTTGCTAATCTTCTTTTATATGACCTAAAAACATCCAAGGCAACAATCAAAAGTACAAGAATTATCACAATTTAACTATTAAAAGCAAAGAATTAGAAAGATTGCAATTTAGTCCCTAGTTACCCTAAATTAACATCTATGCAAGCTATATGACTCAATAAATTTTATAAAATCATGCCAAATTACATCAAATAGTAGGGTAAATATGGGTGTTATCAATATTCAAATTCTAAAAATAAATTCTAATTCTAAAATACATTCAAAATTAATTCCTAATTCAAATCTTCGGATATGATAGGTCCTCATTTGAATTCCTCCTTGTCATTCGCGTTTTTGCCATGTCATCAGGTTCTTGTTCACCGTGGCGAGCCGGTTCCTACTCGCCACTTGGTTCCTGCTCTCTGTGACAAGCTGATTCCTGCTATGTGTTTTTCGCATTCTATTTATGCCCTGCTTTTATTTATTGGCTTCATTTTGGTCCATGACTTGGAAGATTTAGCTAGTTACTTCGGGTCAAGCCTGAAACACTTAACAAACATAAAAACACCTTTTCTAATATTCACGAAAATTCAAGAATTATTAGAATTAATATATTTTATGTTAAAAATGAGGGCATTAGCTACATTTCTAGTTTGTTTCCTATGTTAGGATAATTAACCTACTTAGTGCAAAACCATATATATATTTATATATTAATTAAACTATTTTTTACCCTAAAAATAGGTTAATTTTGGATGCGATTACCATCCTTTAGTTTCAAGATACAACTCATAACTATTGGTTAACTACTGGTGGGTGGAGTGATTGCCATGCAATCCGTTTTGAGTAATGCATTTACAAGATTATTTGGTCTTCAAAAAAAATTATAACATATTTTTATGAAACATAAATTTTTAATATTTACATATTAAAAATTTTAAACATATCTTTATAATATTAATATTTTTAATAGTTACATATTAATTTTTTTGGCTGAGTAGCAATTCTAGTTTGATTCAAAAGTTTGAGTGAAAGTGATGACACCAAAAGAAGATACGTTAACATGTGTCATTTTGCTTAATATTGTTGATAATAATGAGTAATATTATTGTAAAAGATGCTAATCTGTGTACATGAGTGTCAATATTATTTGATCTTGACTTTTGACGAGTCAGGGGCATTGTTCGATTTAAAAACGCCCATCAGAAAGTTGAGTCGAAGTCAAGTTATGACGTTGAATCTAGTCAAATCCAACAAATATATATATATATATATATATATATATATATATATATATATATATATATATATATATAGGCTAAAATGCATCGAGATCCTCTGAGTTTTGGATTATGGACACATAAACCCCCTAAGTTTCAAAATCTTGTAGACAGGCTCCTGAACTTTCAATTTGGAGCACATAGCACCCTTTCATCAGACTTCTGTCCACATTCAGTCATTATCTGTTACCTAAGCACATTTTGTGAGGGTATTTTAATCATTATAATGTTATTTTAGTAATTTAATTTAGAACCGCTAAAATATGAAATGACTAAAATATCCCTAAAAATGTGTTCACGTGATAAATAACGACTGAATAATGTGGATAGAAAAATGCTAAGTGCCCCAAATTAAAAGGTTATGAGGTATGTCTACGAGGTTTTGAAACTCATGTGGTATCTCTGATTCAAAACTCGGGGTTTCGGTGCATTTTACTCATATATATATATATGAAAATCCTTCATTTTAATTAATTTTTTTTGTAAAATCCTTTTGTTATCGTAATTATTAATTTAAATATCTTTAATTTAATCAATTATTCACACCTAAATTAAAAAACAAAATACCGATCAATTCAAACCGTTTGACCACATTTCCATTTTCCACAATAGAAAAAAAAAAAAAGGGATGGAAATACCAAACTGACCCATAACACTTGGTCTTAGTCTCGTACTTAAGCAGTTCAGCTTATGAATTCATTACACATATAAAGCTTGTGATACCAAAGTATAGCGGAATATTCTTATATACTTATATAAAGGAAATTCTCTTTCTGACATGGAATGCAAATACCAAAAATAATATAAATATTTAAAAGGAAGTCCTTACATGACCACGCACGGCCTAACATTAATTTAGGTGTCGTTTGAGACAGTGAGTGTTTTGGTGAGAAAATGAAATAAAAGTGAAAGTAAAAAAATAAAGTTGTTCTTGTTACTTTAATGAATGTTTAGTATGTTAAAGCTATAATAGTATATTTATACCCACTTCCATGGAACAATATGGGGGTTCCTTCTCTTAGTACACGTTTGGTATGCCTTCACCACAAGAAATGTGAGGTGAAGGTGAGCTGCTGCACGTTTGGTATGCTTTCAGCACAGGGAAGGTGAGGTGAAGGTCCCTCTGCAGAGGGAAGGTGAGGTGGGGTGAAGTTAATTTAAAGACCAAAATGTCTTTTAAAAATCTTCTATTTCCCTATCTTCTTCCAACCATACCAAACAATATTATTTTTACATTCCACTTCCATTTCTTTGCATACCAAACATACTTTTTATCACTTACTTCCACTTCTATTTCCCACTAAAACACTCACCGGCTACCAAACACCACCTTAATACTAGCATCAAACTTTCCTTCTATCATAGAACCAAACTCATCAAGATAGATGACTCACTTCCTATCAAATAAAAATAAGGGTAAACTACAGTTTGCCCCCCTGTGGTTTGGCCTAAATCCAGTTTGCCCTCCTGTGGTTTAAAATGCGACACTTAACTATCCTGTGGTTTAGCTTAAAATTAATGTGCCCCCTGTGGTTTAGAGTGTGACACTTGACCCCCCTGTGGTTTGTTATGTTATCACTTAACTACCTTCATCTATTTTCTATCCAAATTTTAGTCAAATTAATCATCATTTAATACTTTTAATATTTAAAATTTGTCATTCAACACTCTAGAACTATAAAATGATTCAAAAAAATTATAATTAATATAAAAATAAAATTATAGTTTTAAAAAATCAATAAAATAATTTAATATTTATTGTTTACTCCATTGATTATTTATATTTAGTTATTTATTCATTTTATTGTTATTTTTTATCTTTAAGGTTTTAGAATTATTAAATCAATCAAAATAAAATTGTAAAAAATAATATAATACAAATATATAACTAAATTTAAGTTTTTTTATTGCTCAAGTTCAGAACATACATACATGGATTGAATGTTAACATTATTGAGCTTAGAAACTCTAACATTAAACAATAATTTTCTTAGAAAAGTCTCCTTAGACTAGGAGTATAACAGTACTCTTGGATATAGTGGAGAGATTAGAGGAAAGAAAAAGTTTGAAGAAAACGCTAAAAAGAGTTGAAAATAAAATATTAGAGTTCATTATTATTTTAGAGATAAAATAAATATTTAATAAAATAATTAATTAATTCAATTATTTTTAGGTAATTTCTTTTATAAGTTATATTAAATATTAAATTTTGAAAAAAAATAATATAGGGTAGTTAAGTGATAATATAACAAACCATAGGGGGTCAAGTGTCACACTCTAAACCACAGGGAGGGCACATTAGTTTTAAGCAATGTTTTTAAAACCGGACCGGTCATTGAACCGGTCGAGGCACTGGTTCACGGTTCAATGGTCGAACCGTGGTTGAACCGTGGTCGAACCGGTGGCATTTAAAATATATATTTTTAATTAAATATACTAAAATATATCATAAAAAAATTATATATTTCATAATTATATGTTTCCATCTCGATCTAAACATGATAAGAAATATAACAAGTTGCAAATTACCACAATATCATATTAAACTCTTCAAATAAGTTCAAGGATCAACATATTTAAGTCTCAAATCTTATCACAAACCCAACAATAAATATTGAAATAGAACAATCCTTACAACTACAAGTCACAACAAATTTTCAATAAATATTAAATCATAAACAACACAAATTTTAAAAAAAAAAATGAACAACCGGTCGAACCGTCTAAACCACCGGTTCTTGACCGGTTCTGACCGGTTTTGACCGGTTCTTGACCGGTTTTATATCTGACCGGTTCATTGGTTATTACGGACCGGACTGGCTAGCGGTTTTCCGGTCCGACCGGCCGGTCCGGTCAGGTTTTCAAAACAATGGTTTTAAGCCAAACCACAGGGTAGTTAAGTGTCGTATTTTAAATCACATAGAGGCAAATTAAATTTAGGCAAAACCACAAGAGACAAATTATAGTTTACCCTAAAAATAAAGTAGTGACTAAACTCAGGTTCGAGCCCTTCCTTCGTACCAAACGAGATGTAAGGCTGGCTGACATGTTGCATCTTATAATTGATTCTGACATTAATTTTCAAAATCATAACTGACTAAGTGGGAAAAAGTTGATCACAAACAAAATACACTATTCTATTAAAAAAATTCAAGGCATTTATTTGTCTACCAATTTGAATTTGTTAATGTGCAAAAGTGCATATTAGCACTAGTGAATCTATTAATTTTTTGTTTGAATTCTAAAAAAAGATGAATTCAACATTAGCATTTCCAAATTCTTTGTCTACCCGACCTAAAGTTTTATTTAATTGATTATTGAAAAATTTAGGTAAAAATTATTTTTTTCTTAAATTTTAAACTCTCTAATTAACGATGTATTTTTTAAAAATGGGTTGAATATATAGATTAACTTATATTAATATGTTAAATTTTTTTGTTTGTTAATTTATTAATACTTAAATTAATATAAATTAGTTCTCTAATTATTTTCTTTAGTCTTTTATTAGTTAAATGCTCTTTCAACGAAAATGGATTCCGTGTCTGGCTCTTCTATGTATTAGTATGTTAAGTTCACTTTTTTTCATAATTTTCTTCATTTTTTTATTTAAAATTAAAAAATTATAAACTTTTTCTAAATAATAAAAATATTAATTAACAAAACCGACAACTTCATAGTTCATACCATATACATATACTTTTAATTAAGCAAATAAAGATGGGCCAATCCAACGTAATCTAAGAGGAAATGGCCCACATAGGCATGTGATTATACACCAAATCAACTCTTAATTGGAAAATTAAAAGTCGAGGACTTCTTTTTTGTCCGAAAAAGAAAAAAAAAATCCTCCGGAATTAATTTTGCTGCATTTAATTAGAATATTGGCATCCATGAGGATCCCAATCTGAGATTTTTCTAATAAATACAAAGGATCATTCAAATTGAATGGCTCAGATCACATCTAGGTCCTCTATACATGTCTTAGCCTACTATATAAAGCCCTATTACATTGTTTTCATCTCATCAAGCCTAGCCATTTCTCTTCTTCTTCTTCTACTATTTCATAACTAGGGTTTAGGGTATAAAATTTTTAACCCTAGTTTTGGAGCTTCCTGAACTCCAAGTCTAAAAGGAGGTGATGATGGGTAGACCTTGGCTGCTAGTTCATGGATACCTATGGCCTTCACAGATATTGAAAGTATGTGTAGGTTAAGGGTTTGTGTGAACTAGGAGATAAGGTTACCTTGATCCTTTTTGGTATTGGAGTGAAGGGAGCTCCAAATTGGGGGCTTTTTTTTTTTTTCCTTTGTTCTCTTTTGGTAAGGAAAAGATTTAGGCTGCATTTGGTATAGGGTAAAGTTTGATATTGTAATATAATGGCATGTATGGTTTTTTTTTTTCGCAGGTACCTTTTAATTGGAGGCGATTCTGCTCGAGCTAAAAAAAGTATTGTTTTTAAATAAAATATGTGTTTGTTATCCTTTTAGAGATCGATTAATGAGAATGTAAGGTAATTAAGGTTTCCCAAAGCCACATATCCAACCAAATCACACCACAAATCTTATGTAAAATTAAAGAGCTTTACTCAAGGAATCTATCGTAAAAGACCATATTATCCACCACCCCACTACTCCCACCCACACCCACCAACCACACCACCACCACTTTCTTTCTTTTTTAATATAATTTTTTTTTAATTTTAAAATATAATAATATGGATATTTTGGTCTTTTAAAAAATTTTACATTACAAACATTCTCTCCTATTTTATTTCATACCAAACTTTTTTTTATCATTACAATTACTTTACATCCCTACCTAATATACCAAACAAGCCCTAAAGTAAAGGGATAGCGCCTCAATTCAAGATAGATTCCGGACTTAAATAGCACTTACAGAAAATTTACAAGGCTTTCCTATCAAACCCTAGTAGTGACCAGGTATATATGTAAATGTAATTATGTATGAGTTTTGACATATCCCCAATTTTGGAAACATATGAATTTATCCCCAATTTTGAGACATGACTCTTTGGTCCGAAACGTTTCAAGCAATGGCACCAGAGGTTCAGGGTCCTATAATATTTCAGGTTAATGTATAAAAAAATATATATATTTGTCTCTCTTGTTTATATTTTCCCTTCGTTCAAGAAGACTGTGGGATATGTTAGTGATTTAATTATTTCTTTTGAGAACGTTATTGATTTAATTATCGGATTTATAAAGTAATTTTATTTATTTTTATTCGATTACTTTAAATATTACTTTTCTATTTTTCTTTTTTGGTTTTCTATATGTATGTCTTATTAGAGGTAATCTTGTTCGAGGCACTGGCAGACATTAAATGCAGACACCTCTTTCAGCGAAGATTCGAACCTAAATAAGGAATTAGTCTCTTCTACTAAATCCAACTTTCGTTGGTTTTAATATTTTTTTTTCTGAAACATGTATATATATACATTTGTTAATTATAATTACAAGGCACAACTAACATTGACTCTGAGATCCAATCGTGGAGCGATAAAAATGAAGCATTATCCAATCTCAAAAGAGGATTGCTTTCAATTTTGCAGTACTTGAAGAATTATTCATTAAAGTTACATTATTGATGGATGCTTTAGTCCGACATCCCATATATAGTTATTTTAATTTGTTGTTAGTTTGAGAAAAATATTTGTTCAGATTGTAGACCTCTCTTAACTAATTGACATTGCATTGTTGATTGCATTAGAGATATTGTAAATTGGGAACATTTTGAAAAAATAGGGGAAGCAATATTTGCCATAATGATGTTTCATTTTTGGAATCATTATGAAATTAAATTAGAATTTAATAATTAATTTAATCTTTGTGTTGCCTTTGGTCTTGCGGAATCCAAAATATTACCTTGTTTTCTCTGCCATAAATATTTTACTAGAAGAAGAAATATTAAGGATAGAAATTAAGAAGACGAATAGGGTGGTAAGATAAATGGTGTCACTTTTTAAGTGACGTATATATATATATAGAGGATATATTTTCCTTGATTTTGCAATGTTTGTAATTTTTTTTAACTCTTTAGATCTCATTAGTCATTAATTAGGTGTCAACTCAAATCAATATCAATACTATATATAAAAGAAGTTAAGTCAGTACTACAACTTGACAAATAATAACAGTTTCTTTTTTAAAAAAACAAAATTCAAATTCAGCTACTACTCACTTTCTATAGTAAAAAACAAATACCCTATTTTCCATCTACTACTCCATCTCTACTAAAACTTGACTGTCATTAAAAAAAAAAAAAGAACTGTTCTATTTTTAATCACTACTCAATTTCCTTTTTTTACAAAAAAATAATCTCATTTTTTCACCCACCACTCCATCTCTACAAATAAAATAATTGAGCAATTCAAAATAAAATTAAACACATTATTTATTAAGAGTTCAATTCTACTTTTGCATTGAAAGTGCATGAGACTAAAACATTGGTAAAGTTATTTTAAAATATAAAGATTTTAAATTGTTAATAAATCATTTAAATTTTTAATTTTATGTTCTAAAAGAAATTTTACTTAATAATTACAATATAGCAGTGCATCACACCGGGTTCAGTTAAAAAAAAATATGCGGATATTTTTATTATAGTGATCGAAGATGCCCAATAGTTTAAACTCTTTGTATAGATTATTTTTTATTATTTTTCAGTCGTTAATTTATTCATGATTCTATTATGTAAGTCTTTATTAATATATATTGATAAATAATAAGTAATAAATAAAGAAAAAAGATAGTATTAAAAATTCATAGTACAACTTTACTAAAATCATTTCAACCCATGTATGGATTAATGGGGTGAATGAAATTAACTATTCCTCTATTAAAATGTTGTCACTAATTTATTTGATTTTAGAGGAAATGATTACTTTGGTCTTCAAAAAATGCACTCAGTCTCAACTCTCAATTCAATGTTAAAAAAAGTTTAGTCAAAGAAAAATGCAATTTATTTTAATTTTGTTTCTCAAAGATAAAAATATCAAATTTAATCCTCAAAGATACTATATGTCTGAATTTAGTCCTTAGAAATTATTTTTCCTGTTAACACTACCAAAAATTAGTATTTATAACAATTTATATTTTAACGGCCATTATTAATTGATGAAAAATGATATTTTTTTCAACAATTAAATTTTGAAAGTTCGAAATTAATTATTGAAAAATTGAATAATAGTATTTTCGATAGTCAGTGACAATATTTGTGTTAACAACAGCTGTCGCAAAAAATATCATTGAGAAAAGTATATATTATCGACAATTATATATTAACCTTTGGAAATATCATTATTGTCTTTGTTCAACAATTTATTTCGATGGTCAAAATTTTATTGTTGAAAAAAAAACCTTTTTTCAACAATTAAATAGCTATCGAAATATATGTTATTGAAAATACTCAAGTTTCTTATAGCGTAAGTTAATGGAGAATTCCAAAAAGACTAAACTAAGACAAATTGTATAAACTAAATTTGACATTCATTTCCATCATTCAAAGACTAAATTGAGACAAATAATATCTTTTACAAACTAATTTTGATATTTTCATTTTTACGAAAAAAATTGAGATAGACTATATGTTTTGGAGACGCCAAAATTTTAATTTACTCTTAATTTTATATGAATTCACTACATAGTAACAATTAAGTGGCTAAAAAAAGTAATACTTTTTTTTTAAAAAAGGAAAGTAATAATTTTTTTTCTTTGAGAACCAGGACAATACCTGATTAGTGAATCTTGTGGTCCTTTATTTTCCTTAGGCACTTAAGTGAATCTTTAGAAAGAAAGTATGATGGAAAGGGAGAGGTTGAAGTCATCTCCCTCTTCTTTTCTTCCTAACAAACAAATTCCATTTTTTTAATGTGATGAAATTATATTTTTGTCCTTACTTTTTTACTAACTTTTATTCTATTATCACTTTTAATGTAAGGACAAAATTGTCATTTTACCCACTTATATTACATTTATATCACATCACATCATATTGACATGACATTTCTATTCCCTTATCTTTTCCCATTCTCATTCTCTCATCTTTTCTACCAAAAGAACATACCAATTTTTCGACCTGATGCCTTCTCATAGATGTCAAGGATATCCTTGAATTCCTAGCATTCATTCCTATCAGCTCTCAGAAAAATCAAACTATCATCTGCAAAAGCAAGTGATATATACTACAGCCATTACGTGGCACCTACACCCCATGAATAAGATTGTTGCTTTCACTTGCAATAAGTGGAGAGCTCAACCCTTCAGCACAAATAAGAAATAGGTATGGAGACAAGGGGTCACCCTGTTGAAGACCACGGTGTGGGAGAAAGCCATCCATATCACATCCTTTTACTCGAACCCAGAAACTAACTGAAGAGACACACTTTATAATTTTCTGTACCCATTCATTATGAAAGCCCAATTTAAGCATCGCTCTTTTCAAGAAAATCCATTCAACCTGTCATAAATCTTGCTCATGTCTAGCTTTGCAGCCATAAAGCCATCTTTACTCGATCGCTTACTCTTTAGAGCATGGATAAGCTCATATACTAAAAACACGTTGTCAATGATTTCTCGGTTAGGCACAAAAGCACTCTTATTAATAGAGATAATATCAGACAAGATGACCTTAAGAGCATTCACATTTTTCTTTATTTTTTTTACTAAGCTCTTAACACCTTAAAAATCTATATGTAACTGTCGTTTTTTGTTTAGACTATTCATAATGTTAAATAAGGACCGCAAGGAGTCGTAACCTTGGGGGATTTGTCCTTAGGTGAAGATTTAGGTGCCTACGTATCCTTGTGTAGGGATCAAAGTCCACGTAGTTCGAAGAGGGAACGTCCATGATTGCTATTAGGCAGGAGTGTTATCTGTAGTGGCCATGTGCGGCTAGGACGTGAATGTATTTTCTGAATGCAATTCTTAGAGCAAGAAGATGTGTGTATCATGTCAAGGGAATGAATATGGGCTGATATCTGTTAGATAGACTTCACGTCACGATGATATCATGGTATGCTTTTACTGTTGAGAGCACTGTTTCGATTGCTTCTTGGGTTTCGTCCCCTTTAGTCCCCCGGGGGAGGATATTTGTACTCGAAGTAGGGGAGAACGTGATCGACCCACGTTCTTGAGCCTTGAACTCGACCCACGATCTGGAGGATTTTTCCCACGTCTCTGGGAGTGTACGCGGGTGATTGTGAGGAGAGGCCACGTCTGGATCCATCGAAAGGTGCCACGTGCCACTGATCCGAGGTCCCGTAAATCTTCTGGATGGCCAATACCACGTGTCCATCGGAGGACATATTATGAAATTACACTATATATAATTTATATAAACTCAAAGTGGATAATAACATCATCAGCATCTTCGCTCTCCAAAATTGTAAAGTAAACATGAACCTAAGTTGGTGCTCTTTTAAATTAAATATACAATTATTCCTCTCACCACATATATAGGAGAACCAAGAGAACATCGTCCCACCACCCACGACCAGAAACCTTTCGGATTAAAAAAGTATAATTGCAATATAATATATTTCCTATTTGTCCCTTTATTGAAAAGAAAAAGGGCATAAATATGCTTTTAACAAAAAAAAATGTAATTAATGAATGAGACAGGACTACTCAAAATATAGTTTGATAAAGACTGAGTGATTAGTTTTCTTTGACATTTTGTATTTAGAACAAAGCTTCACAATGTTTTTAATAATATGTTTGAAATAAAAAGATAATAAAATTAAAACAGGTTAAATTTAAATAGTATACACATATATACTATGCTTCATATATACGCATATATTTGTTCTCTATTCATTCTTTTATTTCTTTTAAAAATAATATAAAATAATAATTATTAAATTTTAAAATTATCTTTTTTATAATATTTCTGTTGTCTTCTGAGTAAGTCTCACAAATTATTATTTTTTATAATATAGAGTATAAAATAAAATATTTGATGCAAGGAGAGAAGGCCAGGTAGAGGGAGTAGAGGTACATTATGAAAGTTATAACATATGAGTAGGGTGTTAATTAAATAATCTCCCATTATTTAATTTATTATTTTTGAAATATAATCATTATTGTTTAATATTATATTTTGAAATTAAATTAAAGAAAAAAATGACTTGCAAAAAAGTATATGCCAAGCCTAATTTAATTAATTCACTTAACATTAAGAAGAAAAGTATGTTTTAACCCACATTTTGTTCCCAAAATTTCCCAATATATAGTTGATTATCATTGTCTAATAATTTGTTCATTTCACTATAAATATTTCATTGCCAAATTTGATTGGGAAGAAATTACGGTGTGTTAAATCTGTTTTTGGTTAAGGGAATTTACAGAATAATAAAGGATTACATGAGGTTGTGACCATGGGAGACTTGCCCTTAAGTGCCTATTAGGCATGTGAAGGAATCAAAGTCAACACAATTCATATATAGAGCATCCATAGTGGTCGTTGAACCAAGAAGTTACCTAGGGAGGACGAGTCGTTGTCTAGGATGTAATGATATGAACATATCATTAGATAGGGAGCTTGATGGTGGCTCTAAAGAAACAACTGAGGGTGCGATGGTGGGTACACTCACGATGATTAGGGAAATGATCCCAATGGTAGAGAAGTCACGTAGTGTTATATATATATGATTGAGTGATGGAGGTCGAGAATAAGGGGGAGGATATTTCTAAAAAGTTATGAGAGATATACCGTCAACGTAACTCTTGGTAAATTGAGAAATATGGGGTCACGTCTAGAGTTTCCTGAGTGGCCATTATTTATAGTGCCGTATAATTGGTTTCATGGGCCCCTCTAGGAATGAGTCTTTTAACTATGTAAGTGTGACACGTGCGTATCATGTGTCAAAGCCAATTATAATAATAAGCGGTGAAATGGAAACATGAAGATCATGGTTAATTAAGATTAATTTCTTCCACTTGTTATTGTAAAGTTGGCTAAAGAATCAAAGGGAGATGAGTATATATCTATATATATATGGCTTTGGAGTTTTTGATGTCACACAAGCAAAGTGTGATACCAAACAAATAATTTTTCCACTAAAACAACTAATCAATAAATAACTTCTCAATAAATAACTTCTCATGATTTAATATATTATTTAAAATATAATTATTATATTATATTTTGAAAGTTAAAAAATTATCAAATATTTAACATTTTATTATTTTAAATCATAATAATAATTTTATATTATATTTTTTAAAAAAATAAAAACAAATTACATGCACGATATGTGCATGCGAAGTCTCTAGTATAGTAATAAGGGAGTACATGAGCAACTTAGATATAAATTTTTTATTTTTATTGAAAGAAGTGTTTATATTTAATCTCAAAGCCTACCTTAAATAGATTATCTTTAATAAAAAGATATTTTTGAAAAAAAAAAGTCGGCTAAAGATCACATTATATTCTATGAATAAATAGAAAACTTGTAGAAGTGGCTCTTAATTTTTTTTCTTTCTATCTCTCTTATTGAATGAATAAATAATGGACCTATATTAATAAAGTTAAATACATACAAGGCGCACATTTAAGCCAAAAACATAACACCCACTACAAAATCATTGAGTTTTCAAACTTTGTTAGTAATTTCACTTAAAAAAAGATGAGATATGAACAAAAATGCTAATACGACTGAAAAGTCTTTAGAGTTCTAAGTGAAATTATTAAAACATTCTTCACTAATTCTATGAACGAAAATACTAACGTGATTGAAAAGTATTAAAAAAAATAGTCGGATACTTAACTGAAATGGGTTATGTGCTTGAAGTTCAAATTAAAGGTCAAGAGGTTGAGTGCAAGATTTAAAAACTCATAAATGTTATGTAACTGTCGTTTTTGGTTCAGACAATTTTTATTTGCATTTAAGAACCGCAAGGGGTCGTAACCTTAGGGGACTTGTCCTTAGGTGAGGAACCTAGGTGCCTTGGGAAGGGATCAAAGTCCACGTAGTTCATCATGGTGACGTCTATAGGAGCCGTTAGGCAAGGTGGTTACCTGTATTGGACCGTGTGCGGCTAAGACGTGCTTAAGGTACTCCAGGCAGGCGAGCCGCTCTTAGGAGGTTGCCTTAGAGTATGAGAGAGCTTGAGTCTCTGAGAGCTGCTGGGAGCTCTGTTGGTGGGATGCTCCGGGATGGAGGTACTTCTGCCGGTGACTGGACCTAGCGGTGTGTAAGGCAAAGCTCGGGATTTTGTGATGGATATTGGGCAAGAGGATGCTTGAGGGTGCTCAAAATGCTTGTCTGGATGGTTACGGATAACGTTCTTCAGAGGTACTTCGGATGTCTTGGATCTCGTGTCCTTTAGTCCCCCGGGTGAGAATCTATTTATACTAAGTGTGGGTAGGACGTGCTCGACCCACATTCTCGTGGGACATGGGTTGTCCCACGATGTTCAAGGGGTCTCCACGTCTCCTGGACGGGAGCCCTTATGGAAAGATGTGGGCAAGGGACACGTAAGTAGTAGGTGAGTGGTGCCACGTGTCGCTAGTGTGTGCTACCGCTAGGCTTCTGGAAGCTTACTACCACGTGTCCCTAGGCAGAATATTTCGTAGTTACATAAGTCCCCCAAGCCTACGGGTGTCGAGCGCCCGTGGACTTATGTTCTCTGTTAGTAAGCCACTTAGGAAATTTTTGCCCGCTGTTTGGTTTTGGGGGAGAGCTCGTCCGCAAGTGGACTTAACCATGGTGATCGCCCGACTCACGGGGCTTCGCGTGAGTCCTGCTTTTACTCCGTGGGAGTGGAGACGTTTGAAGGTGTCACGCGTCGCGATGTAAGTGACTGGCTGCTTACTTCCTTAGCAAGTTCTCGAGTTGTCTCTGCAGAAAGTACGCGACTTACCGAGGAGAGGTCATCATTGTTCAGAGGAGAATTTCCCGAAGTGTCCCTTGGGGGTGTGCAGGGGAAATCCAAAGGTCAGGAGCCTTTTGGTTATTCCCTTCAGTTTCAGAGTTTTACCGTTTTCGCGCCTTTTGGTTAGACTACGAAGCGTATGTTGGGCCTCTTTAATTGCTGAGAGCGGAAGAGCCCTCACTCCTTTGTTTTGTTGTCTCCTTCCTCTTAGTTCAGGTTTTCAACGATTTCTCTCCTCCTAACCATTCACAAATGGCTTTGGCTAATGCTTCCGTGTGCTCTTCCATGGATCCGGATTTCGATCAATCCCTACTGTTGGTTGCCACAGAGGGAATTAGGGAGAGAGTGGATACTCTCATTATGCTGCGAGATTCTGTGGACCTCTGGGAGGTTCTGTCTGGAGAGGGTGAGAACCCGGTGGTGCTTCCTCCGACTATTTCCACGAATTGGTATTATGCCGAACCGGAGTCTGGTTCTACAGCCAACATTCTAGCGGTGGACGACGGTGTAGAATCGCGAGTGTTGCCGGGCCCCGGCATCGGGAAGATATGGAGGGAACGTTTAGCTCCTTCGTTCTTCCTCTCTGCATCCCCTATAACGCCGCCTTTATTCCTCATTTCTCTGGCTTCGTGGAAGCCATGCTTAACTTGCTGAATGTTTACCCCTCGCAATTGACTTAGAACGCGTGGTCGATACTCAATGTTTTTGACAGGGACTGTCGGTCAAACAAATTGGAAGCTCTTCCAAATGTATTTCTTTCTCTCTACTCCGTCCGCAAGGCACACGGATGGGTATGTTTTCAGTCGCCTGCCAAAGGTTTTACCATCGCTGATCTGCCGGGTAATAATCACGCCTGGTGGTCGTACTTCTTCAAGGTGGTACCCAAGAAGGGATTTTGCCCGCCTTGGGTTCGGCCTCTCGACTAGCGTCCGCGCTTCCCTCTTAAGTGGTCTAATCCTATTCTCCGGGTTCGGTATGACCAGGAGGATTATGAGGAGAGAAATTTAGAGTTTTTGAAGGGGGCCGTGGCCACAGGCGCTGATTTAGGTAAGCTTACTTTTCGATGGTGAACTGCGTCTTTTCCGTGCTCTTGGATTTTGCTTAAGTCTTGACTGTTTCCATTTTGCTTCTCATTTTGTAGGGCTGACCCTGGGTGGTATTCAGGGGAGGTTGGTTCCCCCGCCAGGTCGGAAACGTGGGCGGTGAGAACTTGCGAGAGCCGCCGTTCCATCTTCGAGAGAAGACGAGGGTGCTAGGTCGGACGAGGACCCTGAGGGAAGGAATGTGGAAGCCACTAATCAGGTGGGTGAAGCCAGCTTGAATCGTCATGGTCGCAGGAGGGTTCCTTATACTCCCATACCCCTCGAAGAGATGCCCGTTCATCTTCTGGGTAAGGGTATCTCTTTTAGAGGGAAGTTGATTCCCTTTGAGGCGGAGCGGGTCATACTAGCACGTCAGCATTGTCCACTTGATTAGGGGGATGACTATGCTTTAGAGCGTATGGCCAAGGAGACCATGCTGTTGCTAAGCCATCTTGCAGGCTTTCCTTATCAGCGGGAGGTCGAGGGGGTGGGACGCTTTCCTCTAACTTCCATGTCCTCTGTGTAAGGTGGTTGATCCTTCATGGTTTTGTGCAGAAAGTGGTGGAGGGATTGTTGGATGAGAATGTCCAACTGACCGCCCACGTCAAAGAATTGGAGGGCGAGCTGGCAGAGTGCAAGGCTAATTCCCTGCGGGTTCGTCGCCAAGATTTTTTGCGCTTTGCAAACTACGGGATGCAGAATGGCATAGTGCAGCTAGAAGATTTGATGGGCATCTCTGTTTCTCCAGAGGTCAAGGCGAAGATACATCCTTCCTGGGAGAACATTGGTGGAGAGTTCAACGTTCGTGCTCGAGGGGACTCTCCATTGAGGATAGAAGACTATGATGTAGCCCCTAATCCTCAAAGGGATCCTCCACCATCGGGCGAGCCGTCGCATCCTTCTAGTGGGGATGCCTCTTAATTTGGACTTCGCAGTGTCTGCATTGTTTTTGTATTTTCGGGGCGATAGTCCCCGTAAGTAAATATTTGTAGTAAGGAGAATTAGAATTTAAAGCACGAGAGTTGATCAATCGTATTATATTCTATATTCGTTTCAAATTTGTAGTACATCTGTCTTGGGACCAAGACAAATTAAAAAGGGGGAGTACATAGTAGATTCGCTTATGGACTAAAACAACGCGAAATGTTTGTTTGCGAAACTTGTCTTCGGACTAAGACATAGTAAAATATTTCTTGAGGCTGCTAGCATTCCAAGTATTTGGGACGTGCTCTCCCGTCAGGTGTACTAACTTGTATGCGTTGTGTGAAGCGATTCCGATAACCCTGTATGGGCCTTCCCAATTAGGCGCGAGCTTGCCGTGCAGGCCGTCGCGCCTATTGTTTATCGTTGTTCGCATGACCAAGTCACCTTTTTCGAATTTTCAAGGTCAGACGCCTCGGTTGTATTTTTGTGCAAGTAGCTGCTTGTAGGCGATGTTTTTTAGCGTCGCAGCTTCCATGCGTTCCTCGGCCGTGTCCAGGCTGACTAGCAGGTTTTCTGGGTTCAAATCGGAGTAATTCAACACCCGATCCGAGGGGACCCCGATATCGGCGGGAATTATCACTTCCTTCCTGTACGTTAGAGCAAAAGGAGTTTCTCCTGTTACCGAGTGTATCGTCGCCCGGTAGAACCATAGGACCGATGGGAGTTCGTCCACCCATCCTTTTTTTACGTCTATTAGGCACTTTCGCAGTCCCTCGAGGATGATGTGGTTTGCTCTTTCCGTTTGCCCGTGGGTCGTCGGGCATTCGATCGAGGTGGTTCTGTGATCGATGCTCTAATCCTTGCAGAAATCTTCAAATTTCTCACTGACGAATTGACATCCGTTGTCGGTGATCAACGTATGTGGTGGACCAAAACGGGTAATGATGTTCCGCCAGAGGAAGTTTTGATCGTTTTGGGAGCCAATGGTGGCCAAAGGCTCGGCCTCGATCCACTTCGTGAAATAGTCAATGACCACTATGAGGAATTCCCGTTGGAGTGTGCCCTGAGGGAGAGGGCCTAAGATGTCCATGCCCCAAGTTTCGAAGGGCCAGGGAGATTCGATGGGCTTTAGCTCACCGGGTGGCTGGTGTATGACTGTGGCGTGTCGCTGACATTGGTCACAATGGGTGACCAAAGCCTCTGAGTCGGCCCTCATTGTGGGCCAGTAAATTCCGGAGCGCAGAGCTCGCTTGCGGAGGGCTCCTGCGGACTGGTGCGTGCCGCATATGCCTTCATGGATTTCTTATAGCACATAGTTTGCTTCTTCGGTTGAGATGCATTGGAGATGCGGAGATGAGAATCCCTTTTTTGTATAGGTCGTTTCCCCAGACAAAGTACCGAGCTCCTTGTCTCCTTATTTTTTGGGCTAGCTTTTTCTCTGTAGGCAGGGTGCGCGCCGTTAGGTACGTTTTGATGGGAGCCATCCAGGAATTGTCAACTGCTATCGACAGTATGTTTGGGTTTATGTTGGGGGTGCAAAGCGTTGTTCGCAAGACCATTTTGAGTCCCAATTTGCTCGGTGCGGTGGCTAATTTGGAGAGGGCGTCAACTAGGGTGTTTTGGTTCCGGGGGATCTGTGTGATCAAGACGGATTCGAACCTGCTAATTTCTTGTTTGGCACGCTCTATGTATTTGATGATAGTAGCGTCTTTCGCCTCAAAGTCTCTATTGAGTTGTCCGACCACCAATTGTGAGTCGCTGAATAGCTTGACCTTTGAGGCGACTAGGTCGTAAGCTAGCGCTAGTCCGGCTCTAAGTGCTTCATATTCAGCTTGGTTGTTGGAGGCTGGGAACATGAATCGCAGGGCTTGTTCCACCTTGATTCCATCGGGTCTTTCTGCTATGATGTCGACGCCCGCGGATTTCTCGGTCGAGGAGCCGTCTACGTAGACTAGCCATGGGGATTTTTCTGGCTGTGGCTCAGTGATCTCGTCATGGTTTTAAGCTGGGGCGTCCACCTGAAGGCGTTCTGACGGAGTCATTTCAGCGATGAAGTCTGCCAATGCTTGGGCTTTGATCGCCCGTCGAGGCTTGTATTGGATGTCGAATTCTGATAGCTCGACGGCCCAATTTTTCATTCATCCTACTAAGTCTGGCTTTTGTAATATTTGTCGCAGGGGTTGGTTGGTTCGGACCATGATTGTGTGCTGCTGGAAGTAGGGTCGGAGCCTCCTGGCTGAGTGGACGAGGGCGAGTACGAGTTTCTCCACTTTCTGGTATCTGAGTTGGGCTTCCTGCAAGGCGTAGCTTTTGTAGTAAACTGGGAACTGCTCGACCCCTTCTTCTCTTATCAGCGCTGAGCTTACAGCGTGATCGGTGGCGGCTAAATATAGTATAAGGATTTCTCCTTTGACCGCTTTTGCTAACACTGGTGGTTTAGCTAGGTAAACCTTAAGGTCCTGAAAGGACTTTTTGCACTGCTCGGTCCATTGGAACGCTGGTGCTGTTTTCAGGATCTTGTAAAAAGGAAGGCATCGGTCGGCCATCCTTGATAAGAATCGATTGAGGGCTGCTAGTCTCCCGTTCAGCCTCTGCACTTCTTTCACCGTTCGAGGTGGCTCCATGTTGAGGATGACTGCGCATTTCTCAGGATTGGCCTTAATTCCCCTTTGTGTGATCAAGAATCCTAGGAATTTTCCTGCCGAACCGTCGAAGGCACTTTTGGTCGAGTTTAGCTTCATTTGGTGCGCCCGTAGGACTAGGAAGATTTCCTCCAAATGCGCCAGATGTTGTTCGAGCTCCATGGATTTGACTACCATGTCGTCGACGTAGACTTCGAGGTTTCGGCCTATCTGGTCTATGAAAACGATGTCCATCATCCTCTGGTAGGTGGCACCTGCGTTTTTCAGTCCGAAAGGTATGACTTTGTAGCAGTAGACGCCCTTATCTGTGATGAAGGAAGTTTTTTCCTAATCCTTTGGGTTCATCTGGATCTGGTTGGACCCTGAGAAGGTGTCCAGGAAACTCAGCATCCGGTGCCCGGCGGTTTCGTCTACTAGCTTGTCTATGTTAGGGAGCGGATAAGTGTCCTTTGGGCAGGCTTTGTTCAGATTCGTGAAATTTACGCACATCTGCCATTTCTCGTTTGCCTTTTTTACCATCACCACGTTTGATAACCAGTCAGGGTACTGCGACTCGCGTATGAAGCCAACATCGAGGAGCTTTTGCACTTCTTTGTTAATTGCGCATTGCCTTTCCTCGCTGAAGTGCCGCTTCTTCTGGATAACGTCGGGGCCGTCTCTGATATTAAGGGAATGACATATGAGTGTGTGGTCTATTCCTGACATGTCTGCGACGCTCCAAGCGAATACGTCCTTGTACTGGGTAAGTAGTTCTTGGAACCTTCTTCGGGCTGCCTGGCTGAGAAGGGCTCCTATGCGGATTTCCCTGTTATTTGCTTGGTCTATGCAAATATTTACAAGGTCTTCTGTGGGCTGTGGTCTGGCTCCGAGGATTTCATCGAGCAAGTCCACTATCTCAGGAGAGCTCTTGGTATTATTTTTGACCTTGTCTCTTGCGGATCGGTCGGTCGCGTAACATACATGGGCTCATTGGCTTGCTCGTATTTCTGCAACCCTGGCTAACGTGGGGAATTTTGTCATCATATGAGCTCTGGATATGACGAATCTGAGCTAGTTGAGGGTCGGTCGACCTAGGACGGCGTTGTATACTAACGGGGCTGTTGATATAGTGAACCTAACTTTCACGCAGGCAACCTTTGTCTGGCCTATTTTGTCTGGCCCCGAAAACTGCAAATAAAAAATAAAACAAAATAATAAATAAATAAAATAAAATAATGCAAAAATATTTTTTTTGTCAAAAAATAAGAAAAGATGAAAAGTGAGAGATGGTCTACTCTTAGATCTAATGGACCAAGCCCAAAAGACTTGTGAGAACCCTAGCTTATAAAAGAGTGAAGCCTAGGTCAAGAAGGGGGAGGAGGTGGCTAGGTTAAAGAAAGAGAGGAGGCTAGGTCAAAGAAAAAAGGAAGAGATCAAAGAGGAAAGAGGCAAGAGGAGGAGAAGGAGTCAAGAATGCATGGAGAAGGGAAGGGAAACCTAGAATGAAAGGTGGAAGAACCAATTGAGGGAGTACTCTTCACTTTGACACTTTTCTATTTTGGTTTAATGTGATTACTTGCCTTCTCCATTTTGTTTTTGGTTGTTTCGACATTTATAATTGCTTTCTTGTATTTTTCTCTTGTTTACCCATACCTTTAGAGTATCTCTGAATTTTTTCATGAATTTCGAAATCTTTTAATGGAGTCAAACAATTTTTGTGAAAACCTCTGCCCCAACTGATTTTGAGTTTGGGCAGTTGCCTTTAACATAAGATTTTGATTTCAATTTAACTCCAAATGGAGTGATCTATTTTTTTCTTGAAACTAGACATCTATAGCTTTTTGCACATAGTTTTTTTTTTCAAATTTCATTGGGTATTTTGCTCCCAGAAATTTTTATAAAATCAATTTTTTAAAAGACGTTTTAGAGTGACGTCCTGAATGTCACTCTATTTCGTGAAATTATGTCTCCATCTACAAAACTCCGTTTTAATTGATTTTTGTCCCTAAATCTTCTTCTTGGTCTCTGTAACAAAGGATAAAAATATCATGACCAAATTCATCCAGAATGATTTATGGCATATTTATTTATTCCAAAGTATCATTTCAAACAGCTTCCGGGTAACTGTGTTTTCAAGGATCATATCTTACAAATTACTTTTGATTTTGGGGCAAGGTCAGCGGGGCTGTGCAGGGGAGATCTAGAGGTTTCTTACCCTAGGTTTTGACAATTTTCTATATTTCGGAAGTGGTCCAATTTGATTTTTTATTTAATGTCTAGAATCAGAAAAATAAACGTTGAAAAGTTTTCTTTGTTTTTCTTAAAGAGAAAAATCTAAAAATATCATAGACGCTTTGTTTGTGTTTTTTAATCAACGTCTTTATTTATTTGTTCAACTGGTGTCACCAAGGAGCCTATGCTTCTACAGGAACACTGGTTTACACGCCATCTGGGCACGCTGCCTGATGAGCATCACACACCCACCTTGTTTGATTTGTTCTGTTAAATGTATGGTAGATAGGTGTCGACGGGCTCTTGCCTCTTTAGGCACATTGCACTGGGAGGTCATCTGAGTCTTTGCTTGATGACCCTCCCCCATCCACACACTTGCATGCTACAGGAACTACGTGGGCTTTGATCCCTCTTTGAGGGTACGTAGGCCCTAGGCTTTTATCCTAGGTTAAGCCCTCCCTCTTTCTTTCCTCATTTTCTCCCATGTTGTATATGTTTTCAAGGCCAAACAATTTCAATATTAATTTTTAGGGTAACCGTCTTCTGACGAGGGAAGAAGAGTGCCTAACACCTTCCCTTCATCTCAATCAGACTCCTGGACCCAACATTTTGTGAAAATTCATTTTACCCCACTTTTGAACTTATTTTTCTTTTTTCCAAATTTTGATTGAAAATTTGGTGGCGACTCCCGTCGAAGGCTCAGTCTTCACGGTTCTCTGAGTCTCAACGATTTGTCCAGAGAAGTCGACAAGGGCTCCTTCGTTTGGTGCCAGCTAGTCCATGCAGTTGGCCATTCCCTCCAAAGTTCTCACGAAGAGTATGTCAGCAGCTGATCCGGGGTCCACCAATGGCTCGTTCGTCCCAGTCACGTTGCCTGTGCCTTCAAAGGTCGCGAGCTACGCTTTATGTCGCTTACTCTGGTCGCTATTGATGTCATCCAGTCGATCGTGCGAAGACTTTGAGTATTTGCAGGTGTTGGCCATGCGAGTACCGTCTTGTATTGTAAAAGTAAAAATACATGAGTTTCTGAGTGTTAGGTGGATACTCCTACTCTCCGAAAAAGAAATGTCGTTTAGCGGCAAAGTGCGCAAGGCATTGTGGTCTGAGGAAGACCGCGGTGGGCGCCACTGTAATTGTCATTTTTGGTTCAGACAATTGTTATTTGCATTGAAGGACCGCAAGGGGTCGTAACCTTGGGGGACTTGTCCTTAGGTGAGGAACCTAGGTGCCTAGGTACCCTTGGGAAGGGATCAAAGTCCACGTAGTTCATCATGGTGACGTCTATAGGAGCCGTTAGGCAAGGTGATTACCTGTATTAGGCTGTGTGCGGCTAATACGTGCTTAATGTACTCCGGGCGGGCGAGCCGCTCTTAAGAGGTTGCCTTAGAGTATGAGAGAGCTTGAGTCTCTGAGAGCTGTTGGGAGCTCTGTTGGTGGGATGCTCTGGGACGGAGATGCGTGTGCCGGTTACCGGACCTGGCGGTGTGTAAGGCAGAGCTCGGGATGTGTGATGGATATTGGGCAAGAGGATGCTTGAGGGTGCTCAAAATGCTTATCTGGATGGTTACGGATAACGTTCTCCAGAGGTACTTCGGATGTCTTGGATCTCGTGTCCTTTAGTCCCCGGGTGAGGATCTATTTATATTAAGTGTAGGGAGGACGTGCTCGACCCACGTTCTCGTGGGACGTGGGTCATTCCACTCATGAAATTTCTGTGTATTTTAACTTTTTAATAAAAATTTACCCTTACGAATTAGTGGCTAATTTTTCATGCAATATTGACAATTGATAGATTAAGAGTCAAAATTTTCCCTTATCTCATATCTCTCTTACAACACAGAAATGCATCATTTTTCAATCGGAGATTATCAGGACCCTACACAATAGTAAATTACACATTAACCCTCCTTTGCCCGAGATATTTTATAACTTTTTTATATGGAACTTAGCATCAAGAAGTTGAATATTATCAGCATTGTTATACAGTGAGACAAAAGGATATTCCTCCAATGCAATGCAATGCAAATAAATTTTATGAACCGTTTGAAAATTGACCCGAGAATGATTCGAATTGATTTGGGTTGACCCGACGAGTTTTAGACAAATCCGGTAACTCATGAGTCATGACCCGGTTCTATTAAATTTTTTTTAAAAAAAAGAAACATTTGAAAAATAAAGGATTGTTTGATACTATTAATATTTTATTTTCTTAGTCAACTAAATTGACAAACATTGGATTGTTTAAAGTGTTAGAGTGGTTTGAGTTATGACTTAATTGATGTGTTGATTTTTTATTTAAATTTCATGTATGTGGGATCAAAAGTTTAGTGTTTACAAAGTTTTTTTTTTTTATGAAGTGTTTAAAGCTTATGTGTTATTATATGTGTATTTTAGACTTATTATATTCAATTTCAGCTTTGAATTTGAATTATAATAACTTGTTATGTGTTTTTCATATTTATTTAATTAATGTATGTATAGGTATATATATTTCTATTTTTATTTTAATTTAACTAGACTAATCGATTTTTTAATGACTTAACAGTTGAATCAGTGACCCGAATTTTTAACCGTGTTAATGACCGGTGCGAATTTTTGATTGAGACGAACATTCTCTATAAATATAATCAAACCCTAATCTATCGTTTAATGGTTAAGAAAAAGAAACTTCATTATATGTAAAAGTTTACATCAATATTAGACTTAACTAATTCCACTAAAGTACTTTGATTTTCAAGTTCACCCAATCAAACTGTTATGGCCACTACGTACGCAAGCACCGACATAATCAAACACTAGCTAACAGGCGCACCTAATTGATTTATACATATATTATATAAGAAAATTAAAAGGAAGAAAAGATTCACAATTTTATAATGCAAATTTAAAAGCTAAAATTTAGGGAAAATACATTTGATGTCTCTAAATTTTAGGATCTCAGGAATTATTCTCTTAAGTTTTATTTGTTATTAAGAGTGTTCTTAAATTTTTAAATTGCAACTAAGTTTATCACTCACCCAAATTTCACGTAAATATAATTAATGATATATAGATGAAAACGTGGTTATCATCGTGACATCTAAATAATATGCTAACTGTGATGTTAAATCATATATTTTGTTACAGTATTTTATCAATTTAATTAGTCACGATATAACACCATTTTTATTGTAGTGACACAGTGACAATCGTGGCTAAATTAACGAAATATCGTTGCTAAATTTTTTATTTGACATCACAATCAATGTTAGAATCTATGAGAAGAGCTACACTTAATTTGCATAAATCGTTAATTAATTACATAAAATTTAGGGGAAGGATAAAATTGTATACAAATTAAAAATTTAACACAATCGACAATGAAAAGTTTATTAACATAATTAATAGAACCTAAAATTTAGGAGCATCAAAATACTTTTTTCATAAAAATTATTACAATACATTTGCCAATCTTTAGGGATGAAGATCGAAATTTGAGATATGCTAATAAATAAATAATGGCCAAAAGTCTATTTTGGTCTTTTATGTTGCACTCAAGTTTTATATTGGTCCTTTATGTTGCACAGAAGTTTTAAATTGGTCATTTCGTCCAATTTCGTCAATTTCTTAAGTTAATTGCCGACGTATGAGAGATTATATGTCCATCTCAGCAAGCCACGTCAGCACTTAATAAAAGACATTGACGGAATTGAACGGAATGATCAATTTGAAACTTCTGTGTAACATAAATGACCAATTTAAACTTTTTAAAACATAAATGACCAATATAAAACTTTAGTACAATATAAATTAAAAGACCGAAATGGGCTTTTGACGATTAATAAATATATAAATTCGATGCTCATCTTCATATTGGACGGTCTAGCTAACATCACTAGACCCTTTTCTTGGCCTATATAAACTCAAGTTTGAAGCTTAATAGGGGCATACAAAGAATTGAATTTCAAAGTCATATCATACAATTAATAGTTTTAATTTGCATATATGAGGGATTAATTGGCATCTTGAATCCAAGTGTTTTAATTTTGGGGCTCTCTTTACTCCATGTCTGAAAGGAGGTGATGGGTATACCTTAGCTGCTACTTCATGGATACTTCTGTTCTTCGTAGCATATATATGTTCGTTAATTTTGTAAAGAAATTAAAGCTTTCGAAGTTCAAAGGTTTGCATGAGGTAGGAGATGGGGTTACCTTGATCCTTTTTGGTATTGGAGTGAAGGGAGCACCAAGAACTTATTCCCTTCACTATCCCACATCCAACCATCACTATTATTATCTGTGTATATCTGTATAAAGTAGAATATGTTAATTGTGGTGCTGACACGTGAATATTCTAGATGAGTTTTATTTTTTATTTTTTTTTTCATTTAAGATTTTCGTTTAATTATTTCTTGTAATTGCTTCTTATGTTTGACTATGTGTAATTTGATTGGTTAAAAGTTTGAATTTAATATTTCTTTTTCTTTTTCATTTAAAATAATAACATGTTTATGCTACTATCTACACGTGTTACTTTGTGGATCAAACTTAATTCAATAGTGAATTTTTAATTTTCTTTTTTATTTAAAAAATTATTAAAATTTCTTAATATGTGTGATATCATTACTCACCACTCTTCTCTATGTCAGATTTTTCAAATCACGCTCTCATAGAATATTTTCATCTATTATTCTTATATACAGTGTTTTTCATTTGAGCTCTTCCCTAAGTGGCAATTATAGTTCCACTCTTTCTTATGTTAGACTTTTTAATTTCTTAATTATGTTTATTTCAATATTTTAAATTCTATGTTGAAAGAATTCATTCTTTAATATTGTTGTTGACCAATAGATCGACCCATGTCTCTAATTGATGCACTATCTCCCTCTCTCTCTTTCCATTATTCTCTCCATATATATTCCTATCTTTTGTTCAAAATTGTGAAAGAAGGTTAATTTTCTATTCTCACTTTTTTTTCTTTTCATTCTCATTCCCTTTTTTTAGATTGATGCGATATTGGCGTTATTAATGAATTTTTGTCTAATGTTTATTTGTTCTTTGTTGTATTCTTCAATGTTTTTTTCTCTTTTAGAAGGTGGTGAAAGAATGATAAGGTGATAAATTTGTATATATATAGGATTTAAAGTTTCATTTCTCACTTTGTTTCTTCATTTTATTCTCTCCTTCCATTTTTGTTCCTTTTTTATTGATAGCGGAGCGGGGCATAAGAAGAGTTCGAACACTTTCAGTCGTTGTTTTGTATGGTGAAGTTAGAATTGCTGAAGTCAGATTGCCTATGAGAGTAAGAAAAGAATCTATATACATATATATATATATATATTAAAGCAGAACAATTCAAGGAGGTGCTGACACATAGGATCTGAAATGTAAAGATAAATTGACACATAGAATCACAGAAATTGACATATGGACTCCAAGGTGACATTTGAAATTTGTTTTAATTTCCATTTAAAAAATTCATAATCTTTGACTATATTAAATATTGCTTGATACGTGTGGCCCATTGGTGAATCCTCACCACTATCCTTGAATTTTAATTTTTTTAAATATGTTATCATTTATGAGGTGCTACATGTGTCACTTTCTGAGTGCTTTTGAGCTCAAATGTCAAATTTTCATTTCTTTTTCATTATTGAAAATTCTATTAAGATTTTTAATTGTGTGATGCCATTAGTAAAATTCACTCTTATCTAGGTCAGATTTTTGAATTCACAGTCTCCTAGACTATTTTTATCTATTATTCTTATCAACCATTTTTCATTTACACTACTCTTCCTCATTCCCCAAGTCAAAATTATAATTTCACCCTCTTAGATTTTTTAAATTTTAAATTAACTCTCTTTCATTATTTCAAATTTAAAATTGAAACTAGGAATAATTTAATGTTGCCATTAAAAATGACCAATACATGAAGTAATCTTCCTCTATGTCATGGAGCATGTCTCTCTCTTTCTCTCCTTCCTTTACTCTCTCTCTCTCTCTCTCTCTATTGTTGGATATGTTGGGTTCTTTGGGGCTAAATATCCGCCCATGGGGAGTTCGATTGGGTCGTGTGATGACCCGTTGGAAAGTTCGCAGAGAGACGAACAAAACAACACCAAGATGACTCTCATCGGAGATCACACGAGCCCGTACTCGTTACCCAAAGTGAGCTAGGTGATCATGGTTTTATCATGATGTTTTGTTCAATTTTCCAAGTCCCACATCTGACAAGTCAGAGATGGGAGCTCTCTCATCCTCCTATAAATAGGATGGGCTCTCCACCATTCAATTTGCTAATTACTCTCATATTTCTCAAGGAAACTCTTTTATTAGAGAACCATATACAGTTTTATTTCTTAAGTTTCTTTTTCGCGATCAGTCGTGGAAAACATTTTTGTCTCTAGTAGACAAAAATAATCGCTCGGTGGGTTTGAGGTTCGAGTTCGAGCAGGTCCCTCGGTGGGTTCCAGGTTTGTGGTTCATGTTTGAGTAGGTCCCTGGTGGAGCGGAGTCTCTAGCATAGGCATCCAGGTTGGTAATTTTTCCACTGCTATTTAATTATTTATTTCGGTCCCTGTGGGGCGGGTCTTGGGGACCCACATGTTAGAAAAAATATTTAATTTGTGGGCTCACATTAATTATTTAATGTATTTATTTTAGTTTTATAAATATACGGGTTGATAGGTGGTCCAATTAAAGGGAAGCCCAAAATATAAAGCAATTACTTGGGCTTTAGCACACATTATATTAAAAGTCTGGTAGGCGGCTATGTGTAGGCCTTTTAAGGTTTTACTGAAGCCCGTAATGGGAGGGCCCAGTAAGACACAATTATATATTGGCTAGGTCCCCTCTCTAACAATAACACAGTGAGTCTCCCCATTGTAGCCGCTGCACGACCAAGGTAATAGAGAGGAAGACCTAGTTCTTCTTCAGAATGAAACATGGAATATCAGGTACACGTTTCGGTTCCTTACTTGATTTTATTTCAATGTTCTATGAATCATATATGCCTATTGAATTCTTACAATTGGTATCAGAGCCTACTTATATGATTATAGGACTTGAAATTTGTTGAACTTTGACATAAACGTGATATTTTTCCTTGAATTTTTTGTGGAATCTGAGAATGTTTAAGCAATGTCTTCAAAATTCAAGGCTTAGAACATTGTTTCGAATCAAAGCCCTAAACTTTTGTGGATTGAAAATGCGTAAAATGTGTTTAGATGTATAGAGATTGAAATCACATCAAATCCACGAAAAAAAATGACAATTAATGTCAATATTTCTTGTAATGGGATGTCCAAACGCTTTAGAAATTTTGTTTCTAATCAAAAGCTTTTGAAAGTTTAGGCTCAAAACTCTCAAACCAATGTTCAATTTAGGGGAAAAGGTGAAACGAACGGCACGATCCTTTTTTTTCAAACGTGTTGACCTATCTGAGAAAGAAGACTCACGCTCGAGTTACCACTGCTAGAAGTTTGCAATTGTTATTATAAACACCACTATTGGTATTCAATTAATTGGCTATTCAAATGAATTGGTAGGAGTCGTTGAGAACATTCATTTGTGTTTTGAGTTTGGGTACATAATCTTTATTTTCTATTTCATAATCTGTATGATTATGGAAGTATTCATTTTATTTGGTTTCAACATAAAATGAATTTATTTTTATTTTGATTATATTTAGCATGAGAAAATCATGAAAGACTATTTAGCCAGTGTCTGAAACCTAAGATCAAATTGTATATCTATTTTTGGAAATTGGATCCAGTGCAATTCTCTTCCGTGCAATTCCGGTGCAATTCATATAAAATACACATTTTTACTTCAATTTTGAAGTACTAATACGTACTCGCACTAATAATAATCCACTATGAATAGATTAGAGACCAAATTAATATCAATATTGACAAATATCATCACCTTAAATGGATTAGGGACCAAATTGTTATTAATATTAAAAAATAGTCTCACGAGGCTATTTAGTGATGATATTTGCCAAAATTGATAATAATTTTATTCCTAATCCTTTCATAGTGGGTTATTGTTAGAGTAAATCCGTATTAGTACTTCAAAAATGATGTAAAAATGTGTATTTTATAGGAATTGCACCGAAATTGCACGGAAGAGAATTGCACTGGATCCAAACTCCTATTTTTGAGTTAGGTATCACTAGTGTGTGACCCGACTTTGAACATAAAAAATTTTTGAATGCGTTCTCAACCTTGGATGGTGTGAATTACTAAAGGCATCAACTTAGTATTTATTAAAATTGATGCAATGAATGTGTAAAAATACATATTTAAATTCCTTAAAGGGTGCATAAATTATTGTTAAAAATTTAATTAATGTATTGGCTAATTTTTATGGTGCTTCCTAGTCTGAAAATTTTATTTTAATTTTTGGGTTGTTGAGAATACACATCACTAGAGTGAATTATTCATCAAAATCCTAAAAATTGTTAAATTTTCTTGTTGATAGGAAGTGGGAGGCAATTTTATGAATTCTAGTCTGGGATAATTTCTATGAATTGTTGCGATTATTTCCACTAAAGTGGATGATCATCAAAATTCATAGAGATTTAAAATCCCCTGTTGATAGAATCGGTTATTAAATTAATATATATAATTTCCTGCCTAAAGGTGGTTATTATGTATATTAATTTTAGGATAGCTTAGAGCATATTGATGAGTATATATAATTTTGAAAAATTATTCTGCCTAAAGGTGATTAAATTTTCTGAATTGTATATTCTTATTGCCTTGGGATATAAATTTTAAAGAATTTCTTCTGCCTAAAGGTGATTTAATTCTTTAAATTTTTATAGTCTTTATTTTGCTTCATAAAAGGAAAGAAACAAATGGCATTTTATTTTCTCTGCCCAAAGGTGAGTCTATAATGATGCAAAGGGTGTTTCCTTCAAGTTTAATTGCCTCACTAATTTACCATATTAATTATGTGCCACCCTTAAAAGGATATCTGGCTCAGATTATAAGAAATGAAATATGGATACAAAGACATTGGGCCAAAAATGAATTATTCCATAATAATTAATATCTTATATTGATTATTAAAAGCTTCCGCAATATAGTTTCTCTGATCAATCATAAATGTCATATGTCATTTCGTTGACAATCTAATTATGTATGCCATGTTTCAAATTAAGGATATAATTATAGACTTCAATAAAATAAAACTATTTAAGGGTCTTGCTAAATATTAAGCCGTAAAGCTTTTAAGAAACACCTATGATTAGTGTTAATTTAATTGCTTTGATTGATCCTGGAATATGGATTCAACCTGTGGGATATCATTGATAATTATTTTCTCACTTTAAGCTGATAGCTTAAAATGAGAAAAGGGGGAGAATGATTGCATATGTACTTCTTGTTTGCATCTCCTAGTTTTATTTTAATATGAAGTTGAAATTAGTTGGTCAAAAGGAAAAGGTTCTTAGATTATAAAATTATGATTGATAGGAGAATTTTAGAAATTCATAAAGTTAGAAATGTAAGAATTTTAATTCTTGCAATTGAGTTTCAATCATTTAACTTTATAAAGCTGTGAAGAAGAAATCAATGTCTTGAAAGACTTATTTATTGATAAAAAAGGGAGTTTGAAAGGGCATTATTTATCGCACAAATTATTTTGTGACAATAAATATTAGACATAATTAATGCCCATATGATTAGTTTCAACTCTATGATATTCTAAAAGAACCAAACACGACCTAAATAGAACAAAAGATATAAAAGCGTAATATGCTATGATTGTATTATTGGTTTTGATTTTCCTAGTCTGAGAATATTATTTCGTAAAATTGTTGACTATGTTATCATCAAATTGATTCATACATCAAAGTTTTACAAGGTAGTTTAATTCTCTTTGTTGATAGGAAATCATAAATTTATCATTCCTAGTCTGGGATTTTTTTTACATTTCTTGGATTGTTGAGAATGTTTATCACTAAGGTAGTTCATTCATCAAAATTCATGAAATTGTTTAAATCTCTATGTTGATAGGAAGTAGGGCAATTTCATACATAAATTCTAGTCTGAAAAATTTTGCCTTTTTTGTGAATTGTTGAGGTTTTTATCACTAAAGTGATTTAACCACCAAAATTCTCAAATTGTGCAAATTTCTTGTTGATAGAATTTGATTGAATTATTGCATATAATTACCTGCCTAAAGGGGACGTTATGTGTATTAAGAGTCTTTTAGGTTACATTGGTATTTTAAATTTTGAAAGTTTTGTCTGCCCAAAGGTGACAAACCTTTCAAATTTGATATACGGTTAATGATCAGTTTATCCCCTACCAAAAGGTTAAGACCCATATAGTTGGAAGAACACATTCAGGTTTATGTGTGTTTGGAGGTCTTTTGATTTCTTAAGTTAGTGGGAGCTTTATGTACTTAAAGTTTATGAGTCTCATGATCTTTCGAATCAGTGAGAGTCTTGTGCACTTAAAGTTTAAGAGTCTCATAATCTTTCAAATCAGTGGGAGCTCTGTGCACATGAGTTTTGGAGAGTGCCTCCACATATGTTATCATTGGTATATTAATACCTTGCTTGTGCAAATAAAGGTGGATACAACATGTGCCTTAAGACATTTTGTTTGTCTTAAGAGTGACCGTTGTATCAGATAAAGTATTAAACACAACATGTGCCTTAAGACATTGTGCATGTCTTAAGAGTGACCGTTGTGTCTTATAGAGTATGATACAACATGTACCTTAAGACATCGTGTTTGTCTTAAGAGTGACCGTTGTATCTAATAAGATATTAGTTACAGCATGTGCCTTATGACATAGTGTTTGTCTTAAGAGTGACCGTTGTAAACTATGATACACAACATGTGCCTTAAAACATTGTGTATGTCCTTAAGAGTGACAGTTGTGTTGAAAGATGTATATAACATGTGCCTTAGGATTTTTGTCTTAAGAGTGACAGTTATATATGGTATGGTATGTCTCCAGTGGCACCAATTTGTATTCGCGAAATAAGGAATGAGACATACGGGCTTAATTTTTAAGCCAAGAGATTTCTCCTGCGGATTAAGCATAAAGGTATTGAGAAATCATACGGAGGACCGATAAGAAATAGTGTGTCGTAAATGACTTGAGAGCTATTTCTTACTACACTTTTAGACTTATGATCCATGTCGATATAGTTGTTAGTATGTGTGACCATGAATTGATCCTATGCTGCTAAAGGGCATAACGATTGCCATGATCCCATATTGATAGTTATGTTGGACCGGATTGGTACGTTGTGCTGTATTATTTGGACCATTTCACGCGCATAAAAGGTTTATTAGCCCCGACAGTCTTTTTCCTTGAATTTTTTGTGGAATCTGAGAATGTTGAAGCAATGTCTTCAAAATTCAAGGCTTAGAACATTGTTTCTCTCTCTCTCTCTCTCTCTCTCTCTCTCTCTCTCTCTCTCTCTCTCTCTCTCTCTCTATATATATATATATATATATATATATATATATATATATATATATTTCTAGCTTGTGTTCAAAATTGTGAATGAAGGATAATTTTCAATTATCACAATTTTGTTTTTCTTTCTCTTTGTCCTTTTTTTTGCTATTGATATGTTAATAATGTTTATATTTATTCTCTTTTGTATTTATATTTTTGCATGTCGATTCTTTTTGTTCATGCTTTCTTTGCTCTCTTTGTTGTATGATTTTAGGTTTTCTTCTCTCTTAGATGGTGGTGAAAGATGAAGAACGTTAATTTAAGGAGATGGTAAAAGAACGAGAATGTTGACCATATCATATTGTGCTAGAGGTATTTGTTTATTTCGGTTGAATTAAGTACCTCTTATTCTATATTCAATTAATTATTTTCTCTAATTCTATCATTAACTCACTTTCTTCATTTTTCAAGTTGAAGTTTCTCCTTTATAATTTTTTCTTCCATTAATCATTTAATTCTTTTGTTCATTAATATTTTATTCATTAATATTTTACTGATTAAAAGTTCTTACGTCTCTTTATTGTATGTTTCTTAAGTTTTCTTTTATTGTTTTCCTTAATATATATATATATAGTCTTACTGGTGTATTCATGGATTATTTTAGACACCTAAATGATGCTATCATACTTGAAGCTATGCCAATCAAGAGAGGAGTTGAAATAGCTCTGACTCAGAAAATCACGGTTCTGATGGTGGAGAGTGACGCAAGAATGATAATCAACATGCTGGATACACCTTATGCTCAAGCTTCACTTTTAAACTTTGTCTGTAGAGAGAGTATTGATCGAGTTCAATTGGATACCAAGGATGTTTGATGCGGCTGCTGATGCAATTACTAAGTTTAGAAAATGTAACAGATTCCCCTGTTCTTGATTTAAGGCACGAACAAAGATTTACAAAAAGAAATCACTGACTTGATCGAGTTTCATTTTGTTTTATTTTAAATTTTTTTAAGCTCCCATTCATGAAATAATTCATGATGTATCTATAAAAATGCTTTTGCAAATTAGAAATGTCATGGTATAATTACGTGCTAAATAATAGAAGAAAACCTTATAAAGTATGTTAAATTTTACAATAATAGCATTAGATAATAAAATTATTTAATCTTATATAATTAAAAAAATAGTATAAAAATTCTTAAAATTCATTATAAAATAATTTTATTTCTGATTAAAATATTGATAATCATCAAATTTAATACAAAATTTCATTTAGAACTTTAAAATTAAATTAAATTTTATAATTTAAAATTTAAAATATATGGATACAAGTACGGGTATGAGTACATGTGTGATAATCGGTACAGGGTACGATAAATTTATAAAATATATGGTACATATATGTCAATTTATAGTAAATAAATAAAAATACATGTAAAACTTTACTTTTAGCATGTATAATCAATCAGGCAAAAAAAAAAGCATGTATAATCAATCAAAATAAAAATATAAAATATTTAAAATTAGAAATTCTATAATAAAATTATTAAAAATTCATATCAATTTTAAGTTAAAATAAGGTTAACTTTGAAATTTCTTTATTTAATTTAAAAGTGATAGAAATGAAAGAGAAAAAAATTAGCAGGATGCCTTCAAAAAGGATAAGAAACAAGTCACAGGTCGAGTCTAGATTAATCTCGAAGAATGGACGGACAACTAAAAAAAGGAATAACAAATATAATATATATATATATATATATATATATATATATATATTGTAACTACGGAATATTCCACCTTGGGACACGTGGCATTAAGTTTCTAGAAACCTGGCCTCCGAGCATGGTAGCGATACGTGGCACCACTCATCTACTACTCACGTGGCCCTCACCCATGTCTCTTCACGAAGCACCCGCCTCATCAGACGTAGGAGCTCCTCGAGCATCGTGCGGCGACCCAAGATGCACCAGATCGTGGGTCGAGCACGCACTACAACAAAACATGAATTTACCCACGAAATATATTCGTGGGGAATCCGTGAGAAAATGGAGAAAAAAAATAAAATTTTTTTGTACAAAATTACCCACGGATTGTAAATCCGTGGCTAATTTCCGTGAGTAATTTGTTAATTAGCCACAGATTAATTTTCGTGGGCAATTTCTTAGAATTAGCCACGGATTGTAGCCACCGATTTACAATCCGTTCCGTGGGTAATTTTTATTATTTAAATTTTAGATGTATATATATAAAATATTTTATATTAAATAAACAAGTGATAAATGGCCTAGTGGTAATTCTAAATATTACCATGCAAGATGTGCTCTCTTCGAATCCTCAATGGACCATTTTTCAGAAAATAATGTGGACGCCGGAGGAGTTGCCGCCGGGCGGTGGTCGGTGACCGGAAGGGTTGCCGGAGGTGGCCAGTGGCGAGCGGGCGGCGGTGGCCGGGGCGGCCGATTTAATATATGAAATTACCCACGGAATAATCCATGGGTAAAATTAAAATTCCGTGGCTATTTCCCCACGGACCCTTCCATGGGGAAAAATAGCCACGGATGTGTCCGTGGGGAATTTCGCAAACTCAAAATTCCGTGGGTAATTTTTTACCCACGCCATTTTTACCTACCGACAAAGTCCGTGGGTAATTCCGTGGCTAAATTCATTTACCCCCGAAATAACACAGATTTACCCACGGATTTGTCCGTGGGTAAATCTGTGTTTTGTTGTAGTGACGACCTCCCCACACTCAGTATAAAATAGACCCTCACCCGGGGGAGTAAGGGATACTCAACCTGAAACACCATGACACCTAATCTAAGATCCCTCACATACTCTTGGTAACCTGAGCATCCTCAGACACCTTACACGAATCCTTCACACATCCTGAGCTCCGCCGTAGGCTCCACCCAGGCCAACCACCGGTAAGCTCACCTCTATCCCGGAGTCTGCCACTCACAGGGCTTCTAACAACCCTCAAAGACTCGAACTCTCTCCCACTAAGGCAACCTCCTAAGAGCGGGCCGCCCGTCCGGAGTACCTTAGACACGTCTTAGTTGCACACGACCCGATACAGGTAATCACCTCACCTAACGGCTATAGACGTCACCATGATGAACTACGTGGACTTTGATCCCTTCCGAAGGGTACGTAGGCACCTAGGTGCATCACCTAAGGACAAGTCCCCCATGGTTAAGACCCCATGCGGTCCTAATTACAAATTACAATTGTCTGAGCCAAAAACGACAGTTACATATATATATGTATATGCCTTAAAAAGGGATGGAAAACGCGACATGGGTCGAGCTGACAAAAAACAAAGAACAAATATAATTAAGAAGATAATTGCACGTCATTTTTAATGATAAAAGATTTCTCTGTAATCAATATACTTGTTTAAAAATTTGAAAAAACACACACACACAAACATATATAATATCTTATATTTAATTCTTTGTCAAATTGAAAACTATATTTTTTAGTCACTGGGCCAATGTCCTTAGCTCAAGATAACGAACAACACAGAAGATCCTTAACACATATACCAGTAAATTCAAGAAAACAAACCAAAAATATTTTATTTCACCTATGACATTTAGCAAACTTTAATATAATGTCTTTAATCTAATCAGACATTTAATAATATATTTTCTAGACTTTGAAATATAATTTTATTATTCGATGGTTATTTAGAATATTAAGAATTTTATGGTTTACCTTAGTAAAAAAATTATAATCTGTCTCTTCTAATGATTATTAGAATTTAGTATTTATCAATAAGTATAGTTCTATAAACATTATTATTTTTTAATTAAATTATATTCATATAAATTTAAAGGGATCGTGAAATTTTCACGGGTTTAAGACTAGTATAACTTTAAACTTTAAAAAATGAATAAGTGTAAGAAAAATGAATATAACATTAAATTTTAAAAAATGAATATTGGTGTCACTAAATGGTGAAAATATTTATATCTTTTGAAATTTGATTCAATCCATTCTTAAAGTTTTCTTTTAAAAATTTAATAGATTCGGCATAGGAATTTGTGTTTTTTTCTTAATATTTATATCTTACTTTCCATTTTTTAATGCTTATTTATCATTTTTATTTTTCTTTCACGTTTTTCCATATGTGCCAATAGCTTAAATGGCCTTAATTAACATCCCATTTAGTTGTATATTGTTAGGAATCTTGAAAATAAGTTTATTATTTTTTAATTTTAAAGATGAAAGATTATAATATGTATGAGTAAAAAAAATAAATAGCAAATTTTGGTTCCTATTTAAAGTTTAAATGAGTTTCCAGAAAAAGAAGTGATCATTGAATGATTTTTTCCATTCAGTTTCAAATTTTGAAAATGGAGAATAACATATTTATTAATTAATATAATATTCTTATAAATTGATATACATATAAATGCCTTAGCTTTATTAATTAACTAGAAATTCACCCGTCCACTGCACGGGTTACTCAACAGATTTTTTAAGAAAAAAAATTTGTAATAATATTCAATTAAAACTTAATTATTTATGTATTTTTGTTCAGATATTATTAATTATGAAAGAAGAAGATGTCAACATAATCAATACATTAAGAGAAAAAGATGATAACCTATATCAATTGAAATAATTAACATTAGATCAAAACAAATGAAATATTATTTCAAAATTCAATCTCAAACACCACTGCAATTATAATGTGAAAAGAAATTATTACAAATTCAAACAAAAAGAAAGAAATACAAATAAGAAGCTAATTTATAAAGTTTAAAAATTCTATTTAACATTCTGAAATATTTCTTTGTATACAACGTTTGTAGTTGTATTAATTGATGCACCATGCCGATTTTTGACCAATATCTTAATGCAGGACCGTGATCGTACACGTGAGAGAGTAACATACAGTTGACCATGACTAAAAATTATGAAAAAAATGCAAGACATCAATGACACAACTAATTACTTAGAAAATTTAAGCAACTTTTATAATAAAAAAATTATGAAAAAAGACAAAACTTAGAGGCACAAATAACTATTTAATTAACAATCATATAAATTAGTGCAAAATTCAAATTTCAGCCTCAAAATAAAATCCATATGTCTCGGCTTTTTAGTTTATCAAGTGCAGGTAAGAGCCTGTTTGTGCATGCTTATTTTTAAAAAAGAAGCACTTATTTTTTTAATAATCACTTATTTTTAAAAAGTGTACTGAAATTTTAGCTTTAAGCAGAATGCACTTTTTTATCTTTAAGCAGAAGCTAGAAATTGGAGCTTCTTTTTCTAGCTAGTAGCAGAAGCTGAAATTTAAATAATTTATGACAAAAATACCCTCAATAAAATTTAATGTTTTCCATTATACCCTTTATTATTTTAAACCTATACAACTACAATTTACAATCAGTCTTTTCAACGTTGCTTCTCCTCTTCCTTCACCATCTCACTTCATGTCTTCATCTTCTTCCTTTACCGTCTCACTAATAATAAATATTAAATAATATTTTAATATATTAATAAATATTAATTAACAAAAAACTAACCATAGGTAAGGCCCCTCTTTTTAGACCCAAGGCTCGCTGTGCGGGCCCACGTGGGCTTAGACGGACACACTAAAAATTAATATATTAAAAAATAAATTAACATTTTATTTTTATTTATTTAATAATAATTAACAAATTAAATATTGATATCTATTTATTTATTTAATAATATTAATAGCATCATAATTCATAATCTATACATGTCATTCTTAATAATTTTACAGTCAACAATCATGTCACCATTTTGACCCGTGCGATGCACGGAATATATCTATAAATATCTGTATATTATTTTAAAATAAATAAAGAAACTAACCAATTAAAGATACAATAATAAAAAAACTCATAAATAAAGTATAGCTTTGTTGTTAAAATTCTATTGATAATATAACATCTAAGGTGGAAGCTTATAGATGTGTTGCTTTTGGAATCAATTTCAAGGTCAATTATCATTCACACCTGTAATCAAATAAAAAAGATTAAAAATAAGTTCAGCTGAAAAACTATTTACATAATTGCATATCTAAAGTGATCACAATACGAAAGAACTCATTGATTATAACTCACAATGGATATATATAACTGAACCCATAAAATACCCGAATATAACTACCCTCCATAACAAATCAAAAAAATTTATGATTATCTATATTTTTTCTTAAAATGTGTTCCATAATCTACTACTTAAAAAAATATTATATATATATATATATATATATATATATATATATACACACATATATAGTTTAGCCTTATTTTTCTTTAGTATATGCATTTTATTCTTTTTTAGTAATTTTTTAGCTGATTAAAAAATAATAATATTGTTTTGAGCAGAAAAAAAATCTTGTCCAAACAGCAAAATTTTAAAAAATTATTTTCTTTTTGAAATAGATAAAATTTTACATAGTAGTAATGTCCATTAATTTATTACAGTTAATGAATCTCTCATTTGTATACATATCCATGAAGAACCAACAAATTACAAGTAAATAAAAAATTGAAAAATAAATTAAAGATAAAATAGTTTTCCATTTCTTATGAGCAGAGATCATAGGGGCTCGAGTTCATATATTTTTATATGAACTCGTCATATGTCAACTACCAATAGCATCTCCAAAAATAATCTCACAATTATATATCATATAAGCAATCAAAATACCATATGTTCGAAAAAGTGATCATGATTTCACGGTACCTCACTCTAAGAAATTAAATAAAGTATACTTTTTGTTTAAAATACATAAAAATTATCTTGAAAGTTATAAAATTATATAGAAATAGTCATTTACGTTTCAAAAATTCCAAATAAGTCATATATGTTTGCAAGTTGTTCCAAATAAGCTCTTTTGCTTGCCATCGTTAGTGTTCTCTGTTAAATGATGATGTGAACAGCTGATGTAGACAACTTTTCTCCTATGTATAATTTTAAACTGGTGTGAATAATATTGAGCCACGTAGAACTCAAAATAAACTAAAACAAAGATCATATATGTTCCTACAGTTACTAAAAACAAAGGCCAAATACACAAGAACTCAAAATAAACTAAAACAGAAGCAGATAGAAGAGAGATTTTGTCCACATCAGCTGCTTACATCATCATTTAACGGAGAACACTAACGATATCAAGTAAAATGACTTATTTAAAAAATACACGTTTCTAATAACAAAGTTTGTAATAAAAAATATAATAGCCTCGATATTAAATTCTGAGTATTCTTATAAGGGAAGAATGAATGAAAATGGTACCTTCACATTGCATAATAAGTAGTGCAGTGTCCTCCAAATTCAACTATAGAAATGAGAATAAAAAAACAATTTTTCCTATATTAATAAAAAAAGAAAGAAAAAGAAATCACAAGAAAGTGAAGACCATCTATGAATTTTCAAGCTCTCATATGGCCATACTCACTGTTTGATGGATTAAAGCCAAAATAAGCACCTACCAAATAAACTATAATACTCAAAATTTTGATCAATGTCACCCACGATCCAACGTATACATGCAATGACACAGAGTTAGTGGTGCATGAAAAATATGTTACCAAGTAATGTGAATAAGATTTATTATATGTCTCCCACTAATAAAATGAATTGCAGAAGCGCAGAGTAATGAGAGGAATGATAGAAATAGCACTTACACAGGAGCTATGGAAAAAGTAGACACCAAGTCAATGATAGGTATTGAATTTTGAGAATGAAAAAAATGAGCTAGCAACACATCTTATATATGAATATTTTGACAAAATTTGCGGAATCAATAATTTAATATAGTTAAACATATTAACAATTGGAAATTCAACTTTCAAAAATATGATATGATTGGTGTTGTATGATTTGAGTTTAACATTAATTTCGTACATTTAAAAAGATTATACAGATTTTGTGATTTATAAATATAAATTAATTATATACATGATTGATTGAGATTTTAATTAACAATTAAAAGATATAAGACCTGATATCGTGGAAGATAGTAGTTAGTACCATTGAATAATTGAATTAAATGATTTTAGATATGAATTAATTAGGAGAATGGTATTGATTGGTTGATAAAATATTCAAACGGCATTCATTAAGGAATTGTGTATAAAAACAAATTATATAGTTGAAGATATTCCATGAATGGTAAAAAAAATGATGATGTGGATTCAACAATCATGTCACCATTATTTTATAGTTTATTTTGATATTTTCAGTTTACAAAATATTTCAGTTAAGATACATTATTAATATATTATTAAATCTCTAAGCTAAATTTAATTTTGCATTTATATAAAGCTGATTACATCAGAAAATTTATAGCACATGTCAACAACAGATAGATTTTGATATTTTATTTTGATATTTTCAGTTTAGAAAATATTTCAGTTAAGATACATTATTAATATATTATCAAATCTCTGAGCTAAATTTAATTTTGCAGTTAAAATATTCTTTTATATACGGTCCAAAGAATGAAATATCTATTATTAATATATTTTGAAATTAATTATAAGGTTTAAGAAAAAGAAGAAATTAACTATAAGTAAATGATAATATTTCTCTATTACCATTATTTTATAGTTTATTTTGATATTTTCAGTTTACAAAATATTTCAGTTTAGATACATTATTAATATATTATTAAATCTCTAAGCTAAATTTAATTTTGCATTTATATAAAGCTGATTACATCAGAAAATTTATAGCACATGTCAACAACACGTCAACAATATATGTCAGATGATTAAAGATGTTTACACGCTGATTTGACAGTAATTGCATTAGCGCCTCTACCTTTAAGTATATATAATAGATAATAGATAATAGATAGATTTGAGTTTAACATTAATTTCGTACATTTAAAAAGATTATACAGATTTTGTGATTTATAAATATAAATTAATTATATACATGATTGATTGAGATTTTAATTAACAATTAAAAGATATAAGACCTGATATCGTGGAAGATAGTAGTTAGTACCATTGAATAATTGAATTAAATGATTTTAGATATGAATTAATTAGGAGAATGGTATTGATTGGTTGATAAAATATTCAAACGGCATTCATTAAGGAATTGTGTATAAAAACAAATTATATAGTTGAAGATATTCCATGAATGGTAAAAAAAAAATGATGATGTGGATTCAACAATCATGTCACCATTATTTTATAGTTTATTTTGATATTTTCAGTTTACAAAATATTTCAGTTAAGATACATTATTAATATATTATTAAATCTCTAAGCTAAATTTAATTTTGCATTTATATAAAGCTGATTACATCAGAAAATTTATAGCACATGTCAACAACAGATAGATTTTGATATTTTATTTTGATATTTTCAGTTTAGAAAATATTTCAGTTAAGATACATTATTAATATATTATCAAATCTCTGAGCTAAATTTAATTTTGCAGTTAGAATATTCTTTTATATACGGTCCAAAGAATGAAATATCTATTATTAATATATTTTGAAATTAATTATAAGGTTTAAGAAAAAGAATAAATTAACTATAAGTAAATGATAATATTTCTCTATTACCATTATTTTATAGTTTATTTTGATATTTTCAGTTTACAAAATATTTCAGTTTAGATACATTATTAATATATTATTAAATCTCTAAGCTAAATTTAATTTTGCATTTATATAAAGCTGATTACATCAGAAAATTTATAGCACATGTCAACAACACGTCAGCAATATACGTCAGATGATTAAAGATGTTTACACGCTGATTTGGCAGTAATTGCATTAGCGCCTCTACCTTTAAGTATATATAATAGATATATCATTCTTAAGTGTTTACATTTTATTTTAGTGATTATTCAAGAAATCATTAACGCATTGCTCTTGTTTGCAGGAATAAAAGATGCTAATTAACTTGTTTTGGAGCACTTGAGAAACTTGGGAAGGAATCGGAAGCATAGAGGATCGAAGTGGCATGTTGGAGGCAAGTTTTATGCACGCTATAGCGCCATTCAACGGCGCTATAGCGAAACAAAACAAAAGGGAAGTGCCATCCAACGGCGCTATAGCGCCATTCTGATATTTAAGCTGCTATGGACGGCGCTATAGCGCTGTGAAACGGTGCTATAGTGCCATGTCGGGGGCAAAGTTGCGAATTCACGTTTTATCGCCTATTTAAGCGACGTTTTGAGTTGTGATCGAGGATGGGAGGTCGTGAATCAAGTCTGGAGGTAAAGCTCTGCTAGGGTTTGAGAGAAACACATTCGAGGAAGCAATTTTGGTGATCCGTAGTCAAGCAAGGAGTCAATTTGAGCTTGGAAACGGAGTTCTTTCACTCTTCTTTTCTCTTCTCTTTGAATTTTTTGATGTTTAATTATGAGATTATGTTTTCTTCAATGACAATGTTAGGCTAGGCTTTTCTATCATAGGGTTATGGTGTTCTAGCATGGATATTATGTTTGTTTGACAATTTTTTATAGTTAAATTCAATGTATTCAGTATTTATTCAATTTATGCTTAAACTCTGATTGTCTGGCCAACACTTGGGGTAATTTGGAGGATTTAGGTGACCTTGAAAAAGGCATATAGATTTAGTCCTAGATTTGAATACCATTAGATCTAGGTTAATTAATTGGATAATTGCTTAGACTCGCCCGAAGGATAGACATATACCCGAAGGCCTAACGGAATCAAATTTAGCTTGATTGAATAATGCAACTCTATATTTTGATTTTCTACATAGACATATGAGAAAATTATGATTGAGTTAGGGCTTGTATAGAATCAACAGATCATACAACGATATTAGGGACTAAGATTAATATCGATATATTGAATTTGATTGTTGAAAAGAACCAAACAACATAATTGAAGTGTTAGGATTAACACTCTTTACACTCGTTTTCACTTGGGCTCATTTTAATTCTCATTTTAATTTTGTTTAACCAACTTCAAAACTCGCATTTGGTTACTTTAAACTTTCTTTCACTACGTTTTGGTTATTCAAAAAGCACTAGAAATCTCTCAATCCCTGTGGATTCGACCCTACTTGCTTTATATTCAAGTTTGTGTTTAATTGAAAGTAGGAAAATAAATTCTTATATTAATTTGATTGCGCTCGGCATGCATAAGTTGTTTCGGAATATTCTTTTAATTCTGGAAGTACAATTTATAATATGGACACTAGTCTTATGCATTTTTGTTTCGGCTCAAGGATTGTAACTACTTGCTTATTTTCATCTTGTGATTTGAAATTTGAATCACTGCAGAAAGTTTAAACATAATATTTATTTGAAGTATTTTTTTTGGGGAAGCCATCTAATATAGAACTCTGCAGCTAACGCAATATTGTTAGCCCTTGGTGCACATTGGAACCACAGCTAGCAGGAGTGTTGCTAGCCCCGTGTGTCGGCCAACACATGTGGATTGGATCTTCCTTCGTGAGCCTTGTTGCTCATGTTTGTTCTGATTGGTTCTGTGGATCTGGTTTCTCTAACTGGTTTTATATGATATTGATAAATTTTGAAATAGTACTATTACTTTGGTTTTTGGAAAGCCTATATATTATTATTGTTTTATATGTTAGTTTTGATTTTCATACCTATGATTTTGATAAGTCTTTGAGAAAATATTTCAATTCAGAAAGGATCAGTGAATTATTTTTTAAAACTCATTCATTATTATTGATTTATGAAATTTCCGTTGGAAACTATATTCGTGAAATATTTGCGAAAAATTTGTATTTGTAGGTTTGTTCCCTTCTTGTTATGGTGGATGTTATCTACTCATTGAGTTGCAAAACTTACCCGTCCTTATATTTGTTTTTCCAATCACAGATTTGGCAGGTTTGTTGATGGTCAACTATGATACTGTCAGTTGGAGAGTCACACATTGTCCGTGTGTGCGTGGACAACATCACTTTATTTTTTTCTAGAGTTGCTCCATAATTCCACAGGCAGGATCCTCACTTCAATAGGAATTGTAATTAATATTTTAATACTTAAAGGTTGTTGAATTATTTGAAATTTGAACGATTAGGTAAATAATGCTAGTGGTTAGGCTAATGGGTTCAAAAATTTTTCCTTAAATTCCATGCCGGTCATGAGTCGATTTGGGATCATGTCATTTTTAGTTATTAAATTGAAATTAATTGTATCTTTTAAGGACTAAAGTGAGACAAAGACAACATTTATTTTGAACTAAATTATTAATTTACCAATCTTCAATAAATATTTAATTACAAGATGCATACTCTCCACCCGTGAATCAGGATGCTCTGCTACGAATCTGTGAAATAGACAAGAAGCAAAGCTTTTTTTTTTTTCGTGAATAAGGAATCTGTACGCCTAAGTGGGACAACCTTTCATTATCTGTATAATCATCTCTTAATGAAAAAAAATATAGGAATCCTCTTGTTTTAATTATTAGGATTTATTCAGGGCACTTCTTCAGATTTTCTCTCATTAATTTATTGTCTTGAACTTGTTGAAAAATTAATAAAAATAATTTTTTAAATCCTCTTATTGATTAAATTAAATCCTTAAACAATGCCCTCAGAACACTTGTTGGCAAAAATTCTAATTATTATACTTTCACTTTTTTAATTGATGTGTGAAATGATTAGACAAATACAATAAGGGTTTAATTGTCTCTTCTCATTGGTTCTCCTGTTAATTGTGGTGCTGACACGTGGATACTCTAGATGAACTCTATTCTTTTTTTTGTCATTTAAGATTTTCGTTTAATTGTCTCTTCTCATTGGTTCTCATGTTTAGCTATGTGTAATTTGATTGGTTAAAAGTTTGAATTTAATATTTCTTTTTCTTTTTCATTTAAGATAATAACCTGTTTATGCTACTATGTACACGTGTTACTTTGTGGATCAAAGTTACCTCAATAGTGAATTTTCAATTTTCTTTTTGATTTAAAAAATTATTAAAATTTCTTGATATGTGTGATATCATTACTCACCACTCTTCACTATGTTAAATTTTTTAAATCACGCTCTCAGAGAACATTTTCATCTATTATTCTTATATACATTTTTTTTTCATTTGCATTCTTCCCCAAGTCGCAATTACAGTTCCACTCTTTCTTATGTTAGACTTTTTAATTTTTTTAATTATGTCTATTTCTAGAAATAATTCATTCTTTAACGTTGTTGTTAAAATTGACCAATAGATCAACTCATCTCTCTAATTGATGCACTATCTCTCTCTCTTTCCATTATTCTCTCTATATATTCCTATCTTGTGTTCAAAATTGTGAATGAAAATAATTAGTTTTCTATTCTCACTTTTTCTTCTTTTCATTCTCATTCCCTTTTCTTAGATTGATGCGATATTAATATTATTTATAATTTGTTGTCTAATGTTTCTTTGCTCTTTGTGGTATTCTTCAATGTTTTGTTCTCTTTTAGAAGGTGGTAAAAGAACAATAAGGTGATCAATTTGATAATATAGGATTTAAAGTTTCATTTCGCACTTTGTTTCTTTATTTTTTTCTCTCCTTCCATTTTTGTTCCTTTTTTATTGATAGCGGAACATAAGAAGAGTTCGAACCAGTGTTGTTTGGACCGGACCGGACGGTCCAACCGCTAACCGAATACAAAAGCGAGTTGATTGAAACAAAAAATCGTTTTTCTAGTTGGACTGGATTTAACTGGGGTCCAACTGGTCAATCGGGTTGAACCGTCCAACCGATGGTCCAACCGGTCCATTTTTATTAAAAAAATAAAAAATAACATCATAAAAGAAATTAGAAAAATCTTAAAAGTTTAAATTAGAAAAGTCTTGAAAATTAAAATTTAAGAAGTCATGATTATCATGAATTTCATGTTTAGTTTGCTCAAGTTCTTTCAAAGTTTGACAAGTCTTGAAAATTAAAATTTTGAGAAGTCATGTAATTTAAAACTTCAAAATTATGTATGCCGAAACCTAAAACTTGAGTGATGTCATTTTATATATTAAGAATAATTAATATTTATTATTTATTACGTCATCCAGTTCGACCGATTAAACTGATCAGACCATAAACTAAACACTTGTTCGAGTTTTTGTCCGATTCAATTCTTACAATATTAGTTCGAACACTATCTTCCATAACTCATTTTTTTGTATGAGAACCTTGGCAAACATATAAAGTTTGCATGCAAGGGAGTATGGAAACCTGTTCTATAGTTGTCATTAAGAGCCATTATGCAAATCTTATAGCTAAATGTTTTAGGAACAATAACGACCTGCAAGTAGTTGGTGCGGATCGGACATTCAGAACCTTAGGTGCGTTGTTTAGCAAGAATTGAGGAAGGAAATGTAAAATGAATGGGTGGGATTCACTTAATTTTATCTATTTTTTCATTTTTTCATTTCCATCAACTTTAAAAAAATACAGAAAAAAAATAGAACAAAAATCCTAGCAGTCGCTTTCTCTCTACGTTCGTTCTTCAACCAGTTTCTTTTTGCAGATCTAATCGGAATTTGGCAACCCCTCCCTATTTTTCTTCTTCTTTTGTTACCGTCGTTACGTTTCATAAATAAGGTAGATATTCATTCCTCCAATTTTGGTGGTGATTTTCTTCCAGATTTACTTCTGAGTTTTTTAGTCCTCTCTTGTGAGAGTGTAGTCTCTCATTGTTAGATCGATTCAGATCTAGTAAGTGGAGCTTGTTTTATTTTTGTGTGTATTTATTTTCTTTTGTGAATTTTTTTGACAATCAGGTGATTCTGGATTCAAGATTTGTTATAATCATATCTAAATCTACAAATCATCTATGTTAAAAAAAATTTACTCGTTCATCATGATGTTGGAAGAGCCTACAACAATTTCCACTTTGAAGATTACTTCAGATCTAATATGAAGGAGGTATAAGAGTAACAACTCTGTTGATAACACCAAAGACGGTGAGATTTTTCATTTTTATTTTCCTTTTCCTTTTCATTTTCATTTTCTGCCTAAAAAACGTGTCCTTATTTCTAAATTTAGGAATGTAAGGTTTTATAGGATTCATAGAAGTTGGAATATCTTTAGAGTTATGTCCCATGATTGTAATAGGTACTGTAAAAAAGGTTGGTTATGTGTGTAAGGTTATTTGGTAGTTAAAAAAAAAAAAAGGCCAATTACTCTTTTGGTCTTCAACGTTTGCACCAAGTTTAATATTAGTTTTCAACGTTCTAAAAAGTTATTTTAGATCCTCAACGTTTTTTTTTTGTCAAAATTGGTCCTCCAGCGTAACTCCGTCTGATTTTTTGTTAAATGCTGACGTGGAAGGCTTATGTGGCACACCCTCTCTCATACGTCTCATATTTGGATGATATGATACCCTCTCTCACTCCAATTCAGCAAAACGACGCCGTTTTGCATCACTTCTCTCTCACTCCAACTCAGCAAAACGGCGTCGTAGGAGAGAGGGAGTGCCACATAAGCCTTCCACGTCAGCATTTAACAAAAAAAACCAGACGGAGTTACGCTGGAGGACCAATTTTGACCCAAAAAAAACACGTTGAGGACCTAAAATAACTTTTTGAAACGTTGAGGACTAATATTAAACTTGGTGCAAATGTTGAGGACCAAAAGAGTAATTTAGCCAAAAAAAAAAAAGAAGAAGATTGCCTATGAGAGTAAGAAAAGAATATAACTTTAAACTTTAAAAAATGAATAAGTGTAAGCAAAATAAATATAACATTAAATTTTAAAAAATGAATATTGGTGTCATTAAATTGTGAAAATATTTATATCTTTTGAAATTTGATTCAATCCCTTCTTAAAATTTAGTAGATTCGGCATAGGAATTTATGTTTGTTCTTAATATTTATATCTTATTTTCCATTTTTTAATGTTTATTTTTCATTTTTATTTTTCTTTCACGTTTTTCCGTATGTGCTAATAGCTTAAATGACCTTAATTAACATCCCATTTAGTTGCATATTGTTAGGAACCTTGAAAATAAGTTTATTATTTTTGAATTTTAAAGATGAAAGATTATAATGTGTATGAGTATAAATACTTGGTTTATATGTTAAGGTTTAAATGAGTTTCTAGAAAAAGAAGTGATCATTGAATGATTTTTACCATTCAATTGGAGTTTCAAATTTTGAAAATGGAGAATAAGATATTTATTAATTAATATAATATTCTTATAAATTGTTATACATATAAATGCCTTAACTTTATTTAAGGTCAAATTACTCTTTTGGTCTTCAACGTTTGCACAAAGTTTAATATTGGTCCTCAACGTTTTAAAAAGTTATTTTAGATCCTCAACGTTTTGTTTTGGGTCAAAATTGGTCATCTATCGTAACATCTGTCTAGTTTTGCCATTAAATGCTGACGTGGAAGGCTTATGTGGTACACCCTCTCTCCTACGTGTCATATTTAAATGACATGGCATCCTCTCTCACTCCAACTCAGCAAAATAACACCGTTTTGCCTAGGGGTGGCAATGGGCGGGTACCCGCTCATTTGTTCACTATCCGAATCCGAATCCGAATCTGTCCATTACACCAATACCCGAACCCTAACCGAATTCCAAAAAAATTACATTTTCAATATCTGTATCCGAAACTACCCAATACCCGAAATACCCGAAACTACCCGATATCCGAAATACCCAAGAAAAATAACGGATATAGGATATTGGGTATCCTATAGTCAACTAAATTATCCGATATCCATTACCCAATATCCATCCATTAAATAAATTACTATAAAAAAGTTAAATTTTATAAAAAATAAAGATAATTTTTATAAATTAAAATTAATAATTCTAATTTTATTAATTCAATCATAAAATTTTATTTAATAAAATATATTTTATTTAATATTTAATATTATAATATATATATATATATATTATTTTATATTTAAATATATATATATATATATAATTATTAATATATATAAAATATTATATTTAATATTATAATTTATAATATATATATATATATAATTATTAATATATAAAAAATATTATATTTAATTAATATATTATATAAAAACGGATATCGGATATCGGATACCCTATCCGCCCATTCAATCGGACGGATATAGAGTATCCGAGGCTAATATATATCTTAATCCGACCAATACCTAATGGGTATTTCAAATATCCGATATCCGAAATACTCGATACCCGATATCCAATGGATATCGAATATTTTTTCGACGGATACCCGAAATATCCGTATTCATTGCCACCCCTAATCTTATTTATTATAATTAGCAAAAAGACCTTCAATCCAACAAAATATTTTAAATAACAATTTTCTAAATATCCAATAAAATGTTTTAAATAATCATGCAAGTAAGAAACTTGACAGAAATTGAATTGAGAACGGATATCTCTTTGACAAATCGTTTTCTTTTCATCATGTTGATTGGAAATTTGGAACCCTTCAGGCTTCAACAAATTAAACTACATTTGAAAGAGTCATAATTTGGACAAAGAAGGTAGCTTCGAGGAAACTTCCCCAAAATTGACGTAAAAAATTTATTCTTTAATTTTTTTTTAAAATCTAATATAAAATAATAATAATAATAATAAATTAGATTATTTGATATTTTCTATTTTTATAATACACTATAAAATATTTATTATTATATTTTAAAACAATAAATCAAATAATGGAAAATTTGTTGTAAAACAATGTTCTAAAACAAAAATTTAGGAGCAACAAGAACATAAGAGAAAGAGCTTAGAGAAAAGAAGAACATGAGAGGTTCCCTTGTTTACAATAGCCTCTATTTATAGGACTTTAGCCATAGGTAGCATTAAGAATACAATAATGTATATTTAAGCACACTAATTGGAAGGTTACACAATTCTCTTAATGGAGCTTTCATGGAGAAGTTACTAAGGATACAAAGAGACAAGTGATCATATGAAGGGTATAAGAAGAATCCAATGTTGAAAATGTGGTCACCCACATATAAATACATATATTTATAATACTTCCCCTTGGATGACCACTCATTGTGAACATGCCTCATTAAAACCTTGCTAAGAAAAACCCAGTGGGACAAAATCTTAGTAAAGGAAAAAGAGTACATAATTCATAATTAATTTTCTTCCCCTGATTTTATATTGTATAATATAAGTCTTCAGGACTTCGTATGAATATGCATCGTTAAAACCTTGCTAAGGAAAATCCAGTGGGACAAAAAAAAACTTAGCGAAGGAAAAAGAGTACATGATTCATAAATAATTTGCTTCCCCTCAAGTTTATATTTTATAATTAAAGTCTTCAAGATTCCGTATGAATATTCCTCGTTAAAACTTACTAAGAAAAACCCAGTGGGACAAAAGCTTAGCGAAGGAAAAAGAGTACAATATTCATAGTTATTTTTCTTCCCCTCAAGTTTATATAATTGTGTCATGAAAGTCTTCAGGACTTCATATTTCAATGTTGTATCCATGCTTCTTAAGAACTTGAGGTGAAATACTTTAATTAAAGGTCAGCTACATTATTGCTAAATTGAATTTTATCAATACCAATATCACATTTGTTTTGTAGTCTATCAATATCTTATGATGCATGCTGCATTTTCCTCATACAATATTATTGGTTGCAGGCAACCGACATGTTTCTTTAATGTGAGGAATCATGGTTCTCAACCAAATACGCATATAGATTGCTTCATGAATAACCAATATCTCCGAGTAATTTGATTATGTGGCTGTAACGATTTACTTCACTTACTGTCATGAAAGTTCCTCCATATGTAAAGATGTAATATTTTGAGACCGAGCTTTGCGGGGATCACAAAAATATTCAACCTTAACATATCCAATTAATTATGGTTTTCCTTCCTTTGAGAAGAGTAAACCGGGATAAGATATTCTTTGAAAATATCTAAACTTTGCTAACAAATTTATTGCAATGGCTATGCCTAGTTTAGTACAAAGTGTCCTTATTGTACTAAGGTATGGTACTTCAGGACCAATAAATTGTGTTTATCATCTTCTCATGGATGAAAATGGTATGTATTTAACTATTTATATCAAGTGGACGAATGATCATAGGGGAACTTAAATCCCAAACAAAATCTTGAATCCCAAGATTTTCATTCCAAATCCATTTCTCAAGTACTATGCAGGTTTTAAAATCTCTTCTGGAGTTCCTACAATATTTATGTCTTTAACATAAACTGCAATAATGAAAAATTTAGAGCTTGCCTTCTTTATAAATATAAGGACAAATATGATCATTTTCATAACCTTTTAATAAATACTCATTCAGACGATTATACTACATTCCTCTAAACTGTTTCAATCCATATAAGGATATTTGTAATTTGATGGAATATATATCTCAAGGTTCTGATTTATATGCTTCAGGCATCTTAAATCCTTCAAGGATTATAATGACCTATATAGCTACTACTTCCATCAAGTTTTTCAAAAGCTACCATATCAATTAAAAATGGTACAATTGTATCCATAATTAGATAATAAAATATCATAATGTGATCTACGCCAAGCCTTTGTGAGAAATTTTGTGCCAAAAGTCGTGCACAATTTGTATTTTTCTCATTTCGTTTACGAACAAATACCCATTCATACCATACAGGTTTAACATCTTCAGGTGTTTGGCTAATTGATCTAGAAATTCTCGTTTTGATAACGAGTCTAATTTGGCTTATATTGCCTTTTTTCTATTTTGGCCAATCATTTCGATATCGATATCATTTTGTAGTTTTGGGATCAGGTCCCTCATCATTAATAATTTCCGATGCGATTGCAATTGAAAATATAGTCAACAACAATTTCATTTGTTTCTCACATTTCTCTATAATTCAATGAGATCTCATGATTTTCCGGTACCGGATCCACTTCTGGGGATGAAACTACTTCAGGAGTTACTTTTTCAGAAATGTGGGGTTGTTGATTCATATTTGAAATATCCTGAATATCTTTGAGAGCATCTTCTTTACTTTTTCTCCTTCTGGGAATGATACCTTTTGCACTAACTGGTCTATCACGCTTCTGACGTATTTCAGATTCATTAGCTTTTGTACTAGCAGATTGTCCGCCAGGGACATCTAATCGTGCTAAAATATTTGCAGCTGATACATGCGATTTAATGACCCACTAAGTATTTGTGAAATTATCTGATAATTCATTTGCAACAATTTGCAAATAAATTATTCTTTGAACTTCAAGTTCACATTAATTTGTACGAGTATTATGGTATGATAATGTTGATGTATTTCAACTAATTATATTTTTCTTCCTCTATTCATAAGTTAAAAGTTCAATATATCTAATAATAGATCACGAATAAAAACCAACATAAATTTCAAGAGAAACATATAAAATACAACCAACAATTTTTAATACGGATCAAAGATGTAGCATGTATTATAGCATATCCCCAAGTAAATTTTAGAAACTTTGACTTCATAAGCATAGGTTTAGCAATAAGCTTTAACCATTCAATAAAAGGTTCAACTAAACCATTTTTTATGTCCATGAGCTACTAATAGTTCAACTATAATTCCTATTGGCATGTAATAGTCATAAAATGTTTTTATCTAAACAAGAAAGTATGCCCTTAATTGTATCATTTCAGCAAGTAATTTAGAAAATCTATATTACAAGTCAAAAGTCAACAAATTTATGACTATCGATCACATGCATCAATTAAAATGAAAAAATATTGAAATGAGCCACATGATAGATGAATATAACTATAGACATTTTTTTGAATATATTGTAGAAAATAAGGAGACTTGATGTGTAATATAGAAAATGATTATTTAATAATTAATTCACATTACACAAGATTCACAAAATAAATCAATTACTAATAGGATCTTCCGGTCCTTCAACAAATGTCCGTATGTAATTTGTATAATACGTCGCATGAAAAGTGAGTTTGGATGACCAAGTCGATCATGCCAAAGTATAAAAATCTTAGGGTCTGACCACTTTCAGTGCATAAAATTTGATTCGTCAAATTTTATATTTATTAGATATAACCTTAAAGAAAAGTAAAGAGTTTCTCTAATATAAGCTTCAGACTTGATATAGTAAAAATAATGTATGGATATTCTATATCTCGCTCATTTTTGTCTCAATGTGATAACCATTACGGTGGATATATTTCTTTGAAAATTGGTAGATTTCTTCTGGATCTACAAGAAATATATAATGTATCACCAATATTAAAAATTTATCTATTTGGCAATGAAATGTGAGCTCTTCCAGAGTCTTATATGACATTTGTAAAACTAGATATCTTATTAACATTAATTTCAGCTAATGTTAATTTTGTCACAAGAAATTGTATAAGTTGTGCTACTATCCACAAGACATATACCATCCTCTAAAACGTTGAATATAATTATTTATCTAAAAGCAAAATTAAAATAATTATAATACACTGAGGGAGCAAGTTATACTTAAAATTCAAATGAAACATATGTGATCCATAAATTTTTAAAGTGTAGTCATTTTTTGTCACTAATTAAATTATAAGTCTTCTAAAATTAAATAAAATTAGACACATCACAATTATTTTTCATTTGTGATCCATAAGAAATAGTAGGATTTACAAGCTCAGAAAATTTTGCTTTTATTTCAGTTTCCTTTATGTTTAGTTAAACATAATAAAATATAACATAATGTAAGACCAATAACATATACTACATTTGTAGCAAATGATGTTATCATTTCTTTGAGGTTTTTTTCTTTGAAATAGTTCATCCTCATTTTTGGTCTCGTTCTTATGCTTCAGTGTAGCACTTTTATTTTCATAATTTGATGGAAAATCATTTTCAATATTCCAAAATATATTTTCTTTCATGGTCTCATTTTGGACCACAACCTCATCCATGACCTCAAGAAAAAACCACGTTCACTTCAGGGAATGAAATTGATCCAATTGGACAAGATTTTTAATTATTCTTCATCAAAAACTCAAATCTCATTATTTTGCTCTTCCACAAGCAAACAAGAAACTAGCCCATAATATTTGATAAATTAATCTATGCTCTCGATATTGCTACTGCAGGAGCACATTCGAAGCATGAAAAGTAGAATATGTTTTTTCTAAACATATCTTCATTAATAATTTTCTTTTCTCATAACTTAATGAGAGAGCTAATTTTAGACATGGATGACATATATTCACTTACAGAATATACTGCACACGTAAGTGCATCCAATTAGAAAAAGCTTTAAGATGAATCATTGATCATTTTGGAACTCATATCTTTCCTTCAATTTGTTCCAAAGAACTACCGGTTCTTATTTTCATATCTAGTTTTTCATGCAAATGATAACGAATAAAAATCATTGCTTTTTGCGCATCCTTCAGGGATGCATAAATCCTTCAGGGATTTATGATTTTGTTCTTCTATAATATCTCAAAAATTCAATATTGCACTCAAATAAATAATGAAAAAAAAATGTCTCATGATAGATAATTTTTCTATACATATCAAGTGCAACAAATATAAATGTTATGAGATTTGATAAAACTTACATAATGAGAAGAAGAAATGAATTCTTGCTTACCATGATATGATGGAAACAAGTTTAAGCTCATTTCGACACGAAATTCTAGAGATTCGTGCTAATAACGTGTAGTAAAACAATGTTCTAAAACAAAAATTTAGGAGCAACAAGAACATAAGAGAAAGAGCTTAGAGAAACAAGAAGAACATAAGAGAGATGCATCAAATTCATTCATCCATTCCCTTGTTTACAATAGCCTCTATTTATAGGACTTTAGCCATAAGGTAGCATTAAGAATACAATAATTTATATTTAAGCATACTATTTTTTTTTTTGGCCAGAATATTTAAGCACACTAATTGGAAGGTTATTACACAATTATCTTAATGGGGCTTTCATGGAGAAGTTACTAAGGATACAAAGAGACAAGTGATGATATGGAGGGTTTAGGAAGAATCCAATGTTAAAAATGTAGTCATCCACATATAAATACATATATTTATAATATTATTTATTTATATCTCTATTTTTATAATAACTACTTATTATATGTACTTTCTCTCTCATATGTTTTCTTATCATATATATATATATATTGTATTTTTTACATAGTTTTCATAACCAGACTAGCCGATTCAACCAGTGAATCGGTCACTAGTGTAGTTCGAAAGAACTATAAAACTGTTCTCCCAAAAAGTCAGTCAACAATCGAGAAAATCGGTCAAAACCGGCCAAAAGTCAGTGAAAATTGGCTAGGAACCAATTTGCATGAAAATGAGGGGAAAATGAAGAAAAAAAGAAGAGGATAAAGAAGAAGAAAAAAAAAGTGAAAGAAACAAGTAAATTTTATTAGAAAATTTAAAAGAATGAAAAAGAAGAGAAAAAAAACGGATAAAAGTTTAAAGGTATCGTACTACTAAAGTTCGATATATCCCTCCAATCATGTAAAGTCATTTATTAAATTGGTCCTTTATGTTTCACTCAAGTTTCAAATTAGTCCTTTATGTTTCAGAAGTTTTAAATTGGTCCTTTATGTTTCCTAGAAGTTCTAAATTGGTCCTTCCGTCAAAATCCGTCAATTTCTTAAATTAACTGCTGACGTGGCGTGTCGAGGTGGACACATAATCTCTCCTACGTATATCAGATAGCTTATGTGGCCTTAGACACACCAAAAACACCAAAACGACGTCATTTAAGCCAAAAATAAAATCATGCTGAGAGTACCAATATGAAACTCTAATGAAACATAAAGGATTAATATAAAACTTCAATGAAACATAAAGGACCAATATAGAACTTCAATGAAACATAAATGACCAATATAGAACTTGAATGAAACATAAAGGACCAATATAGAACTTTCATGAAACCTGAAAGACAAATATAAAACTTTTGGAAAACATAAAGGACCAATATAAAACTTTTAAAAGATAAAGGACCAATTTAAAACTTGGATGAAACATAGAGGACCAAAATGGATATTTGACCAAAGTTTAAAAGTATCGTACTACTGAAGTTCGATATATCCCTCCAATCATGTAAAGTCATTTATTAATATTAATAGAAATTCACATTAATAATGACCCATCTTGAATGGTTTAGGAACAAATTGATTAGAGGGATGTATTAAAATTCAGTACTACTATATCACTGAATATCTACTGAAAAAACATAGAAGATAAGATACTAGAAAGAAGAATGAGACAATTAAGAGAATTAGCAGATAAACGAGAATGAAAAAAATATGGTTGAAGAACAAATTAAAAAAGAATATGGAGAGAATAAGAAGTGAATGAAAAAGGAAGCAGGAAAAAATAAAGAATTTATTTATATGTAAAGAATTTTTTAATATATTTTTATCATTTTTATAAAATTAATTTTTATTTACTGTAATAATATTTTTTATAATATGTATATGCAATTCATATATCTATATATCTATATAAATATTAAAAAGAAGAGGCATGAACATCTTCTTGCTAAATCATCTTTTATAATCTTTGCACTCTTGTCACATGTATCTTAATTGGCTCCAAATAGGATCCACATAGGCTCCACCTTAAAAACAAATTATTGATTAAATAATCAATCAATTAAATTAAAGGTATAAAATCAAATCCCTTAATTAGTGCAAGTCAACTTTTAAATCCTTATTATAACTTAATTTTAAATTTCTAATTCAAAATCTTATTTTTAAATAATATTTTTTAAAAAATTATAAAAATAAGATGTCACATGACTCAAAAAGATCAAAATTTTTATTTCTTTAAGTAAGTGTTAATTTATATATATATACATATATATATATATATATATATATATCAGTTTTTGCTTTTTAATTAACCAACAAAATCATGAAATTATATAAATTTTTAATTGAAATATAAGATGATTTCAAATTCTAATTTTAGATAAAAGATTGAAAACGTAAATTTTCTTATTTAAGTTATAAATTATTAAAAAAAATAAATTTTAAACATTTGCATCTATATCTATTCTAATATATAAAAAGAAGAGGCAAGAAGCCTTCACTTGCCACATAGACTTTGACAGCCTTTGCACCTCTCACATGTGGATCCTAATCATCGCCAAGTTGGAATCCAATTGGACATTTACCTGGAAATTAATTTCAAACCAAAAGAAAAAAAATCGATTTGATTTGCTAAGAATTAGGATAACTGAAGGATCTTATCAAAACAAATAAATATCCCTCAATTCATGGAATTCTAATTGAATCTTCAACCAATTCATGGAAAAAAAAATTGATTTGATAATGCACATTGTACATTGATTATTGATGATATAGTTGAGATTTTTTTATATTATTTTTTCTGGGTTTAGACTAACACAATAATTTTACAACTTAATTTTACTATTTTTTTCAGGGATTTAAAAATAATTTTTTTATAAAAATGTTGCAAAACCATTGTGATATATTCGTATCATTAATTGATTGTGAATCATATTTTGCATAAATAAAAATATATTATTATTAAAAATTGCATGTTTTATTTCAGGCCACATATTAATGATTATATTTATTAATGATGCAAATTGTGATTGTCAAGATTTAATAATACGAATATATACATGTATTTTGAATTATATTTCTAAATGTTTAATATTTTTTATTTTATTATAATGTCAAATCTCCTAGGTCTAAATCATACGATTTTAATAAATTAATAATTAATTTATTATATATTAATATGCTAAATCTCCCGTGATTATAAAATACAATCAATAGCCATGAAAGAAGGAATAATCATTAATTAATAATAATAGATAAAAGTCAAATACATGTTACAAAATCCTATTTTGAAAACGTAATTAAATTAAGTATATAAATTATAATAGATATAATGAATATTTGAAAACGTAATTCTAAAAATAATGTGGTCTATTTTCACCGGAGATATTGCATTATTATTTCACTGTGGAACATATTTAATGTATTATTAAAATAAACATCTTTTCCGGGTCTAGATTAATTGTCATATTTTGAATTACTATTTCTAAGTTAATTTTTTACAAAAAAATTAAATATAATGAATATTTGACATGATAGTAGCTTCTGTAACCTTTAATAGCGGTGAGATTTATGAGTAACATATACGATATTTGTTACGAACGATCGGTGATGAAGCTGCATCTATTATATATGATCCTAAGATAAAGAGTAACAAACATGAGCTTATACGATATTTGGCCTTTTTTTTTTAATATTTGAATTCTATATGTTTATAAACTTTTTATTAGAACTAATTATTTATGTTGATGTTATGATTTTATTTTTTCTAATATAGAAATATTATGTTTAAATTTTTAGTAGACATATAAACAAGAGTTTTTTCATGCACAGAGTAACATGCATGGCCCATTTGGTTACCAAAAAGAATTTTGAATGAATGAGAATGAGAATGTGAATGTCATTATCACGTTTGGTTAGCAACGAAAAGAAATAGAGAAATATTACCTCCGTAATGATTTTGTTGGTTGGCTGAAAAACAAGAAAAGAGAGATAATAATGTAAAATGCTCAAAATACCCATTTGAATAAAAAATACATCAATTTTTTTTTTTTAAAAAAATCTCATTTCCTTCTTTAAAAAATGTTTTCATAATAATTTTAATATTTTATAATGATATTATTTATTTATATAATAAAAATATTAGAATTTTATGTAAATTTAATTATATTATTTTTATAGTAAAAATAAAATAATTATGAGGGCATTTGAGTTTTTTTACCAATGAAATGTTTGGCCTTTTTTTTTTTATCTGAATTCTATATGTTTATAAAATTTTTATTAGAATTAATTATTTATGTTGATGTTATGATTTTATTTTCTGTAATATAGAAATATTATGTTTTAATTTTTAGTAGACATATAAACAAGAGGTTTTTCATGCACAGAGTTACATGCATGGCCCATTTGGTTACCAAAAAGAATTCTGAATGAATGAGAATAAGAATGGGAATGTCATTATCACGTTTGGTTAGCAACGAAAAAAAAAAGAGAAATATTACCTCCGTAATGATTTTGTTGGTTGGCTGAAAAACAATAAGAAAAGAGAGTTAATAATGTAAAATGCTCAAAATACCCATTTGAATAAAAAATACATCAATATTTTTTTAAAATCTCATTTCCTTCTTTAAAAAGTGTTTTCATAATAAATTTAATATTTTATAATGATATTATTTATTTATATAATAAAACTATTAGAATTTTATGTAAATTTAATTATATTATTTTTATAGTAAAAATAAAACAATTATGAGGGCATTTGAGTTTTTTTACATTTCATTGCATGAAATGTAAAAATATTTGCTAGCTTTGGCTAAGGTTTGGACTCTTCTCAAATGAGGAAGAGTTTCATTTAAAAATTAATTTATATATAATAAAACTATTAGAATTTTATGTAAATTTAATTATAATATTTTTATAGTAAAAATAAAATAATTATGAGGGCATTTGAGTTTTTTTACCAATGAAATGTTTGGCCTTTTTTTTATTTGAATTCTATATGTTTATAAACTTTTTATTAGAACTAATTATTTATGTTGATGTTATGATTTTATTTTCTATAATATAGAAATATTATGTTTTAATTTTTAATTAGTAGACATATAAACAATAGGTTTTTCATGCACAGAGTTACATGCATGGCCCATTTGTTTACCAAAAAGAATTTTGAATGAATGAAAATGAGAATGGGAATGTCATTATCACGTTTGGTTAGCAACGAAAAAAAAAGAGAAATATTACCTCCGTAATGATTTTGTTGGTTGGCTGAAAAATAATAAGAAAAGAGAGGTAATAATGTAAAATGCTCAAAATACCCATTAGAATAAAAAATACATCAATTTTTTTTAAATCTCATTTCCTTCTTTAAAAAATGTTTTCATAATAAATTTAATATTTTATAATGATATTATTTATTTATATAATAAAACTATTAGAATTTTATGTAAATTTAATTATATTTTTTATAGTAAAATAAAATAATCATGAGGGCATTTGAGTTTTTTTACATTTCATTGTATGAAATGTAAAAATATTTGCTAGCTTTGGCTAAGGTTTGGACTCTTCTCAAATGAGGAAGAGTTTCATTTAAAAATTAATTTATAAGCCATTAAATTTTGTTTGAAAAGATAAGCCATTAAAATTAAAATAAGGATATTTTTGTTTTCTTCTCTTTTATATATGTTTTTTAATTAAATAATGGGACAAATTTAAAAATAAATAAATGGAGAAGTTTTTTCTCTCTTGTGTATATATATTTTTAATGAAATCGTGGGGCAATTTTAAAAAAATTATATGGAACAATTTTTTATAGAGATTGGGCAATGGCTAAAAAATGTAATGAGCTATATTTGTAAAGATGGTGTAGTGGATAAAAGTTGGGGTATACATATTTTTTAAAAACAAATGAAAATTGAGTAGTGGTTGAATTTCAAACTCATAAATCAAATTTAAAATTATTTTACAAAAAATAAGGGGCAATTAATTCTGATTTAATTTATTATCATTTGATTTTATATATTTAATTTATGAAATAATAATATTTAAAAATCAGTTTATAAGTTATGAAAATTAAAATAAGGATATTTTTATTTTTTTCTCCCTCTTACTTATATATATATATATATATATTTATAGTTTTAAAATTATTTTACAAAATTTATGGGGCAATTAACTAATTTAATTTATTATTATTTGATTTATATATTTAATTTATGAAAAAAATAATATTTAAAAATCAGTTTATAAGCCATAAAAAATTAAAATAAGGATATTTTTATTTTTCTAAAAAATGGAACGTAGTTAGTTTATAGAGATTGGTTAGTGATTGAAAAATGTAATGAGGTGGTTATTTGTAGAGATGAAATAGTGGATAAAAAATGGGATATTTTATTAAAACATGGAAATTGAGTAGTGACTCAATTTGGATTTTTTTTTGAAAAAAAAAAGTAACCATTATATTATCTGTCAAGTTATAGTATTGACTTAACTTCTTTTGTATATAATATTGATATTGATATTGATATTGATATGACGATTTTTACATGAACATCTATAAATGCATCCCGTGCAAAGCACGGGTCACACGCTAGTAAATATTAAAAAGGAGAGGCATGGAACCTCTTCTTGCCAAATCATCTTTTATAATCTTTGCACTCTTGCCACATGTATCCTAATTGGCTCCAAATAGGATCCACATAGGCTCCACCTTAAAAACAAATTATTGATTAAATAATTAATCAATTAAATTAAAGGTATAAAATCAAATCCCTTAATTAGTGCAAGTCAACTTTTAAATCTTTATTATAACTTAATTTTAAATTTCTAATTCAAAATCTTATTTTTAAATAATATTTTTAAAAAAATTATAAAAATAGGATGTCACTTGACTCAAAAAGATCAAAATTTGTATTTCTTCAAGTAAGTGTTAATTTATATATATATATATATATCAGTTTTTGCTTTTTAATTAACCAACAAAATCATGAAATTACATAAATTTTTAATTGAAATATAAGATGATTTCAAATTCTAATTTCAGATAAAAGATTGAAAACGTGAATTTTCTTATTTCAGTTATAAATTATTAAAAAAAATAAATTTTAAACATTTGCATCTATATATCTATATAAATATTAAAAAGAAGAGTTATGGAACATCTTCTTGCCAAATCATCTTTTATAATCTTTGCACTCTCGTTACATGTATCCACATTGGCTCCAAATAGGATCCACATAGGCTCCATCTTAAAAACAAATTATTGATTAAATAATCAATTAATTAAATTAAAGGTATAAAATCAAATCCCTTAATTAGTGCAAGTCAACTTTTGAATTCTTATTATAACTTAATTTTAAATTTTTAATTCAAAATCTTATTTTTAAATAATATTTTTAAAAAAATTATAAAAATAGGATGTCACATGACTCAAAAAGATCAAAAGTTTTATTTCTTTAACTAAGTGTTAATTTATATATATATATATATATATATCAGTTTTTGCTTTTTAATTAACCAACAAAATCATGAAATTACTTAAATTTTTAATTGAAATATAAGATGATTTCAAATTCTAATTTTAGTTAAAAGATTGAAAACGTGAATTTTCTTATTTAAGTTATAAATTATTAAAAAAAATAAATTTTATACATTTGCATTTTAATATTATTAGTTTAATATTTTAAAATTATTTTTTATATTTGCCAAACGCTTATACAATATTTATTAAATTTTATAAATAATAAGTTTTTCTTATGTTTAAATTAAAATAACTTAATTTTTACATATTTAAAAATAATTACTGTAACTTAATTTTAAATTTCTTTTAAACATTTGTATTTTAATATTATTAATTTTTACATATTTAAAAATAATTGATTCCCCCTCATTAACATATTTAAATATTTAATAATTAATTTTTTATTCTGATTACATCATATTTAAAAGAATATTCTATCATATTTATTACTATTAACTTATATTTAAAACTTATCCTTCAATTAGGCATATTCTTAGGCTATTTAATCATCTTATCATAATTAAATTAGTTTTTCGAATGCAAGAGTCAAACTTTCAAGATGATAATAATCCTCATCAGAATCAAATCACGTTTATGAATTTGAAATTTGATTTGGCATCATGATCATAAATCTCTAGCAATAACGGCATTCTCCCTTCTTCCTTTCCTATATAATAGATGTATGCTTCTATCTAGGTTGTCACACATTAAATATTCAAGCTTGCACATTAGCTTCATCAGGAAGGAATTCAACTTTTGTTCACGTAAGAATCAATTCAGTACTTCTTCTTAAGCAGTTACTATTAGATGTTTTATTTTTTCAAAGATCTATTATGCAGTTGTTACAAATATATGCCGAATGCAACTTTTGCCATCCCATACCTTGAAGTTAATCGTGTTTGGTGAAATTTTATAATAATCCAACAAGATTCAAGGTACTTGCAAGAGCCATTCTTCCATATTTGTTTTGTTTATTTCTTATAATATTTTCTTAATCTATTTGTAAGTAAATATTTTGTGTGTGATGCCCTTACCATGCATCTTCCCGTTTTTGTTCTATGTATAGGTGTTGATGTGAAGAAGAATGTCATTGTTACCATTTCATTAGAAGGTATGTGTGGTGGAAAGTGGAATCAATTCTCCATCACTCATGATAATTAAGCAAGGCTTTACACAAACTAAATTATGATATTTTCTACCTCAAGTTGTGTTTTTTTCTTAAATATTATGTAATTGTTAGAAAAGTATATGCGATGACATGGTTAACTAACTTCATATAAAATGATTAGCCTAACATCTCTACATTCTATTTCAAATTGTTCCATAAGTGAATTATGTAACAGGTCGATATTATATTGCTGCTATTGACGACAACATTACGCCAGCTCAGAAAAATTAGTTTTAGTTTTTACAAAATTTCTGTTTTCCAACCTGGAGTTTGAAATTAGAAAAAAAATGGGGAGTCAAATTGTGCTGTATAATTCAGTTATTCTCCTTTTTCGTTGAAGTAAAAATCGATTCTTTTTTTTTTTTGGTTGTTGTTGAAGTATAAATCATAGATTTCAATTAGATCCAAATTGAAAATTGTTGTAATTAAATGTCTAAAAAATATTATTCAATGATATAATTTTAATATTAATGATGTTCTTCCCCGGTGAATATATTATGCTTAATTAAGATTAAGATACTAATTCAAAATTAAAAAAATGAATAAGTTTGAAAGTGATTTGTATCAGGCAAAAAAAAAAAATTGATCTGTATGATATTGATACTTAATAACAGTTTATCTTACTTTTTATTTTCAAATTTTTAACAAGTTAATGTATTATATAAATTAAAGAAAATCATAAATTTTAATTACATTATAATTACTAACTATTATAATCTAATGGAATTAATCTATTATTAATAGCATAATATTCTTACTTTAAATTGGAATGATCTTAAAATTGACGTTAATCATTCTTAATCTTCAGTTTTTTTACATCATTTTTTTATTTGTACATTTTTACTATATATATTTGTTATCAAAATTGGTCTACAAGTCAACCCTGCAGAGATTTTGTATAATTTATTTATTTATTTATTTCCTGTTTTTTCATTTGAATATAAATCATATCTTTCAATTAGATCGAAAATATTAATTATTATAATATAATGATTTTTTTTGAAAATAATTATTATTCAATGAAATAAATCTAATAGTAATGACTTATTATTCCGAAGATTAAGAATCCTCTTAATTAATTAAGATACTAATTCAACTAAGAATTTGTTTTTAAAAATTTTTGGTGATTGACCTTTGCTCATTATTAAATGATACAGTTATTAATATTTTAATTGCAATTAATTTAATCAATTCATTAATGTATTTAAAAGAATTGGAGTCATATTAACACCACCTAACATATTCAAACCAATTACTAATGTATTCATTCTTAATAATTTAATATATTCAATTCATAATTGTTTAATTTTTTGAATATTTTTTCTTTACGCAAATTTTTTAAAATATAATTATTTTAACTTCCTATTTTTTGAAATATAATTATTATTTTATATTGTATTGAGAATTTCATATCTATTATTTTTTATAAATGGCTTCTTCAAAGATGGTGGAAAAACATGAGCAATGAAGATTTTTTCTATCAATGGTTGCCCTTTTTTTTGTAGTAGGGTTTAGGGTTGAATTTTAAATGACTATAATTCATAATTATTAATTGTTAATGCTAAAAAAATTCTATAAAATTTAAATAGGGTTTTTCTTATTTCTTTTATCTATTGTTCTATTTTAATTTATTTTATAATTTTTTATACGTTTTTTTGCTCTTTGCTGTAGGGTTCTATGCTTTTATTATTTTTAAAAGACAGAGTAAGAACAATTAGGTGAAAATTTGAGACAGATTGTAGAATCACAACAACATTGAATATATATTTGTTAAAATTGATTATGATTTTGGTAATTTAGAAAAGTTTAAGATTATAAAAAAGTTAAGTAAAATTATAATTAAGTTAATAGTAATAATGACAAAAACTTCATTTTGGTCACTCAGATAATTGAGGGACTAAATTGATACTAATTGTAAATGTGTGGAACTAAATGGAGACTAAGCAAATGTTTCGAACTAAATTGATATAAATTGAAAATGTGGAGATCAAATAATTGAGACTGACCAAATGTTATGAACCAAAATGAGAAAAATACCAATAGAGACCAAATTTGATACCAATTGCAAAGTCGCGAACGAAGTTAAGATTGGCAAATGTTATGGACCAAAATGAGAAAAATGCAATAAGACTCTGGCAAATGTTATGAATCAAAATGAAAAAAATGCAAAATGTAAGAGGCCAAAATGGAGCTTCTGTCTAATTATAATACCTTAACATATTAAATGTCGATAGTTAAAGTTTGTAATTTTGAAAAATAATAAAAGACTATTTTTATTTGAAAATAAAAACTGTATACTGTAATAAAATTTTTTTAAATGATTATAATTCATAATTATTAATTGTTAAGGCCAAAAAAATTCTATAAAATTTAAATAGGATTCTCCTTATTTCTTTTATCTATTGTTTTTATAATTTCTTTTTTACTTTTTATATGTTTTTTTGTTCTTTATTGTATGCTTATATGTTTTTATTATTTTTAGAAGACGGTGTAAGAAAAAAGAGGTGAAAGTTTGAGAGAGATTGTAGAATAACAACAACCTTGAGTATATAAATTTGTTAAAGTTGATTATGATTTTGGCAATTTAGAAAAGTTTAAGATGCTAAAAAAGTTAACTAAAATTATAATTAAATTAATAGTAATAATGACAAAAACTTCATTTTGGTCACTCGGATAATGGAGGGACTAAATTAATATTAATTGTAAATGTGGGGAACAAAATTGAGACTAAGCAAACATTTGGAACTAAATTGATACAAATTGAACACATGGAGATCGAATAATTGAGACTGACCAAATGCTATGAACTAAAATGAAAAAAATACTAATAGGGACCAAATTTGATACCAATTGCAAAACTTAAGAGGCCAAAATGGAGCTTCTGTCTAATTGTAATACCTTAACATATTAAATCTCGATAGTTAAAGTTTGTAATTCTGAAAAGTAATAAAAGTATTTTTATTTGAAAATAAAAACTTTATAATATAATAATTTTTTTTAAATGATTATAATTCATAATTATTAATTGTTGAGGCCAAAACAATTTTATAAAATTTAAATAGGATTCTCCTTGTTTCTTTTATCTATTGTTCTTTTAAATTCTTTCATACTTTTCTGTACGTTTTTTTGCTCTTTTTTGTCTGCTTTTATGTTTTTATTATTTTTAGAAGACGATGTAAGAATAAAAAGGTGAAAGTTTGAAAGAGATTGTAGGATAACAACGTTGAGTATATATATTTATTAAAGTTTATTATAATTTTGACAATTCAAAAAAGTTAACTAAAATTGTAATTAACTTAATAGTAATAATGACAAAATTTATGTAAATACCTGGACATAACCCGTGCAGGGCACGGGTACAAAGACTAGTACTGTAAACAATATAATCATAAACTGCCTCTTAATAATAGAGTGCATGAATTAGACTATGGGGTGTATTCTTTTGTTGCTTGTCACGACCCCCTACCGGACGCCCGTGACCGGCACGGGAGGTAGGATTTCTCCTATCCCGTAAGCCTCTAATTCCTGATTGACATTCTTATATATGCGTAACTACCCATTTCTAATACAAACAATATAGTATTTATATGGCCATCCCTATCCGATGACCTAAGTAGCACACAATCCACGGCTCGCTCAACGCCGCTTCAGTCTATACATATACACATAATCAATCACACGTACGTATAATATACATATTGATCACGCGCTTAAAGGCGGGTGATCTATCCTATTCACATGCATAATCTCTGTGTACAGTCAAACATATATATTCAATCACACACCTGTATAAAATATACATATTGATCACACGCCTCAATGCGTGTGACCTATCCTATTCACATGCGGAAGCCGTATTTTCACACAATCAAATATTTAGTCACACATATATATAAGTTTACATATTGACCACACGCTCAGTGCGAGTGATCTATCCTATTCACATGCGGAAGTCACATCCATATATATATATATACACATGATATTCATCATATCATAACCTATAATCCCAACAACCAGACCAATCTTTAATCTGTATGAAGCCGACAATTCTAGAGTGTGACATATACATATATGCATATAGCAACTGTACAAAACAATGTTATACCAAAATGAATCATATACATATATATCCTGTCAAAATACATATAGCAGTACTACCCACGCGAACAATGCGTGCGGTCTTTAAGTCTGTTCGCCTCCCTGGGATGAAGTGGAAACGCTTCCGATGCCTATACCACCGGTGTCTGTAAAATGTAATATTGGGGTGAGTCAAACAAACTCAGTGAGAGGCTTTCCCATCCCTGGTGTAGTAGCGAGTACCACTACAACTGGGGAAGAGGAGCCAATCACAAACACATACGCATATAACGGGTTTAGGTTTTCATATATTAGGTGGTCAGGCAATTAACATATATTATATTCACAATAAAGAATTTAAAGCATGAATTTACATACATTTAAATTCACACATACATCATATCATGATTTAACATACAATTCCATGTGGTCCTCTGTATTCAAGTAATCATAATCATAAACTGGCCCGAAGGCAATATCTCCGTTAGGAGGGAATCTGGCCCAAAGGCAATATCTCACATGAGCAATATGGGAACCTAGTTGATCATTCTAGGAACCCCTGGTCCCAAGACTATACTTGGAACAATAGTCTGACCCCAAGGCTTCACTTGGAGCAATAGCCGGCGACTCATCTGACCTCGGTTTACCCAAGGCAATAGCCACAATGTGGTGTACTCATATACTCTGTATTTCTGTGGGTTGACTCAAGACAAGAGACTCAATCTACCCGGACCACCCGTGATACACTCGGTTCCCGCGTTGTACAATAAATGACCCCTATGGACCTCTACTTATTCATCTTACTTCTGATTAGGCAACCTAGACTTCCAAGTGGTTTCTAATTCGGACTCTTGATTCAAAACAAGTCACCTATGTTTATTTTCTTTAAGGATTTACATACAAACCACAATTTTCAGGTAATGATCGATGAGGTTTGTTTCTAGTATCACAAGACCCTCACAAATAAACTTGACTCGATCCTACCCTCGATATCATTCTAGGTCCCGAGGACCTTCTTTCCATATAAGGCTCCTTGAGCCACCATTTGCTTTTACAGTTCACATATACACGTACAACACGTTATCACATATATTACAATTTAGGAACAACAATAGCATGTTATCTAACATGTAATTCCTACAAATAGGCAAGAAGGCAAACCATATATCCATATCCGCAGTCAACCCTATAGGGCAAGGATAGGAAAGCCCCTCATTTGGTTGGCGCCTCTGATCGGCTCTCGGTGCGCCCGAAAGTTCACTCACAGTATGGTGCCCTATACACATATACTTGAGAGATTCAGAGACTTGAAAATTCAACCACTATCGTGTACATGTAACGCTAATGCTCATGTTCTTTCTAATTAATTCCATAGACTAGTTGTTGGCTTGGAAATGCCCTCAACTAGTTTTAGGACACCTAGCATGCTTCTATTCGTGTCCAACCCTTTCTTAATCACACTATTCGGAAGCTTTGACTTGGGAATGCAAGGTTACCCAATTCCACCTCTATGTGTCCATATGAACTTCCATTACCCAAGTCTTGAATTTATGGCTCAAGAGAATCATAAATCCCACTTGTCCAAGATTTCCACTTACCAAAATAGCCTTAAACACTTTACCTACACATGAATACACATACCCGAATACGCGTAAAATTAGAAAATTGTCTCTTTTTCCCCGTGTTGGGTTCCGGTGAGACGGTGAGTACTCGGGTTTTAATCCCTCGACTATTTCCAGCATTTATAACACTTATACTACTCCAATCCAAGCCTAAACATGCATCAAATTATCAATTTCGAATTTACAACAATTTCCTAACCCAATTTTTCCTAATTTCCATACCCGGTCAAATTCCTACGGTTTAACTTCGATTCTGAACCTCAATAAGCTTTCAATAATATCCACTAAGCTCAATTTAACCTCGGAATGCCTCGATTGGAAGTATTTGATGAATTCCTAAAATACCCAAAATTGGAGAAATTGGGGTTTTGAGAGTTTGGGACTTTCTTACTTGATTTCAATCGGTTAAAAAGCTTGACGGTGATGAAAGATGAGGTCCGTTCACCTTCTCCAGCAAAAATCCGGCCCAAAACCACCGTGCTCCACCTTCTCCCTCTCCTTCCCGATTTTTTTTTTCTCAGCTTTGTTTGTTTATTTTGCTTCTATTTCACGTGCAGCTTCTCCTTATTATTTTTTTGTTGTGTGAGTGTGTTGCTTTATTTTATATATCTATATATATATATATTTGTCTTATGTGAATTGGATGGGTGAGTGGGGGTCACGTTGCCCCCCCCATATATTTTATTTTATATATATATATATATATATATATTTGAAAAATGTATTTATATGTTATATATATATATTTTTTTTAGGTCCTAAAAAGAATACTTAGATTTCTTATTTTTCTTCCCTTAATTTTATTTTATCTTTAATTTAATTTATTTTTCTTTCTGAAAGAAAAATAAATTTAATAAAAATGAAAATAATCCAATCTAAATATCTCGGATATTACAATCTTCCTCCCTTAAGAAATTCGGTCCCTGAATTTCAAATAAAATACTAACCTTAGTCTCGAAATAGATGAGGATACGTCCTGCGCATTTCACCCTCGACCTCCCATGTAGCTTCTTCGGTCGAGTGGTTTCTCCACAGAACATAAACTAATGGAATCTCCTTCGTCCTGAGTTTCTTCAACTGCCGATCTAAGATTTCCACTAGCTCCTCTTCATACGTCATATTTTCGGTTAGTTGCACGTCTAGCGATTGGATCACGTGCGAGGGATCGGGAAGATACTTCCGAAGCATCGATACATGAAAGACAGGGTGTACCCCTTCCAATTCTGTAGGCAATTCCAACCAATACGCTACATTCCCAACTCGTTCTAAGATTTCAAACGGTCCAATATACCGAGGACTCAACTTCCCCTTCTTACCGAACCACATCACATCTCTCATCGGTGATATTCTCAAGAACACCTGATCACCAACGGCAAACTCCAGTTCTCTCCTTCGATTGTCAGCATAAGACTTTTGCCTACTTTGGGCCGTCAGCAATCTCTCACTTATACACTTTACTTTCTGCAAGGCATCCCTCCAATCATGTAGAGTCATTTGTTAATATTAATATAAATTCACATTAATAAAGACCCACCTTGAATGGTTTATGAACCAACTGATTGAAGGGATGTACTGAAGTTCAGTACTACGTACCACTGAACATCTACACGCTTTGTACATTGCACCACCTCCTTCCTTCTTGATTTTAAACTATGAATTACGAGAAAGCTAGTAAATGCCATTTACTGGATACTCTTTGTAATTCAAAATGCCCCAATCATTTTGAATATCTAATCGGTAGAAGTTTCTATCTCAAGTTCCATACTTATCTCTTATAAGCTTTCTATGTATATATATAGTTTCATGCTCTATCAAGCTCCACTCAATTAATTATTACACAATATATTTTCAATAAAGTTATTATATGGATGGGTCTCTAGTGTACAGGACACACAAAACTAGTACAGCCCAATGTAATACATGGGTCTCTAGTGTAACACATGTAAACTGATCGACAATAGCACCACATTTTTGCTGCAATCATTAATGAAGGTGGAAGAGAAGAGAGGACACAAATTATATATTAAAGGGAGACCAAAGAAACATGACATGGAAAAAAAATCAAATACTAAGTAGTATTTAAAATGATACTATATAATGAGTTCTGAATTACTAGGGTGAAATGAAAAAATTAAAGAAAGAGTCAAAACTCACGAGGCATTGGATGGCTTCTAGACCATTCAAATACACTAAGTATTTGTCATAGCATATATATAATCAACCGAAAAAAATATAGAAGAAATAAAAAAAAATTATTGGGTAAAATTACTCTAGTAGCCTAGCTCCTAAGTTTTACTCACTTTTTTATTTGATCCTTGTGGTTACAAGTTTGCAATTGATTCAGTATAGTCTAACATTGGGCAAATTATACTTTTAACGTGCTTTGGCTCAATTTCAATTAACTATGCTTTCACTCTGTTAGATTTTTAATGGAACTCACATGTGCCCATCACGTGAGCGGTAAAACACCCAAATCAACACTTCTGACCATGATTTCTTACACTTCTGAAAATTTTTCCACAAAGCAACAACTGTGAAATTGTGAAGAAAGTTTGACAAATACTTAGCCATGGTTGCCTTACCTATCCCACACACATGCTAACAGTTCAATACAATTACATTTTTCATCAATTCCAACAATACTTTGAATCAGTTCATATTCCTCTGATGTCACAAGGATACTGATCATTTAAACAAGCTTGATTCCAAAACAGATCATGGAATTGAATATGAACATAATGTCAAACAAAAGGAAAATTAGCTCCAGTTGAAGTTAAACATAAGAGTATACCATCACTCACTACTGCTCTTATGGTTGTATTTTTTGACACATATTTAAATCCTTCAAATATGTGTCAAAAATAACGAAAATGTTGGTAATGAGACCCAATTAGGGAAGAGACAATGGAGAGAGGTGAGTGTTAGAAAGCTCGACTTCTCTTCTCTCACTATTACAAAATAAAAAAAATAAAATAAAATATAAATATATCATGGTTTTGTTTCCTGCAGAGATAAGTGCCCATATATGTCAATATATATAAATATAGATCCTCTATAAGAATTTATATGGGCAATAGGAGAAACATACGATCAATTAAATTAAAATAAGAAAGATAAATAAAGAGTCCATCACATTACCATCTTCACTTTTTTTTTTTTTTACCAAAACAGACCCCAAAATAATATATATAAATATAACACTGCTACTAGAAAAAATTAATGGTCAAAACTCTAAATTGGTCCGTTATGTTTGCACGAAGTTTTATATTGGTCCTTTATGTTTCAAAAAATTTAAATTGGTCCTTTATGTTTGCAAGAAGTTCCAAATTGGTCCTTCCGTTCAAGTCCGTTTATTTATTCCGTTAAGTGCTGACGTGGACATATCATCTCTCCTACGTGTCCATTTAAGTTCCATTTAAGTTGACGTGTCATGACACGTCAGCGCCATGTCATTGACACGTCATCGCCACGTCATCATTCACTAAGGGCAATTAACTTAAGAAATTGACGGAAGTGAACGGAAGGACCAATTTGGAACTTCTTACAAACATAAAGGACCAATTTAAACTTTTTGAAACATAAAGGATCAATATGAAACTTCGTGCAAACATAAGTGACCAATTTGGAGTTTTGACCAAAATTAATTTAGTGGCCCAAAATTTGTCACTTATAATAAGCATAATACTTAGCTTCAAAATGATCAGCATATATATATATATATATATATATATATATATATATATATATATATATATATGTGGAATATGTTGTATCTTGTGCCTCCAAATTAGTAAAGTAATTTTGCAATAATATTTTATACTAAATTAAATATATATATTTTTTTGGCCTGTAAACTAAATATATTCAAAAGAAGGATGTGCTTATATATATATATCAATTATCATCTCTCATAAACGTACGTGAGATTTTCATAATCAGTCTACAGCTTCAATTCTATTTGTAAAGAAATGGGCGTATCTGTAAAGAATCTGACTCTTAACTCCGATTGCAGGTACCCACATACACTTCGGTTACTGGGTAGGGACTCCGAGTAAACCACACAGCAAATGCACAGAAAGTGATAGCCAGAGAGTAGAGAGTGAAGAGAGAGTTGGTTTGATCACACTTATCAGAATTGTAGGAATGTGTTGCACTTTTCTCTCAGTCACGTTAACTTATTACGTAACTAACTCTCTTTTTGAATTTAATAAACTAAAGGAGTAAATTACATTTCTAAACCCACATTTATATCTTATTTACATTTTTACCCCAATATCAATTGGGCTTGGGTCCAATCCACCAAGGGTGGACTGGCCCATATACTTACATCTCCCACCCACACTTGGTGGATTAGATGCCGTGGGTTAAATCTCTCAGCCTCCTTTCAATTTCATACTTAGTGATTTGTCGTGACCACGTGGGCATGACGTCTTCACTTAGGTACTTGTACTAGCAATCCTTTTTATAGGACCAGTACAAGTAACCTTCTCCTTCGTGTAGCTAGAATTTTAAATTATGCCTCAGATGTCCTAGATTTACTTACATCTCCCACTCACACTTGGTGGATTAGATGCCGTTGGTTAAATCTCTCAGCCTCCTTTCAATTTCATACTTAGTGATTTGCCGTGACCACGTGGGCATGACGTCTTCACTTAGGTACTTGTACTAGCAATCCTTTTTATAGGACCAGTACAAGTAACCTTCTCCTTCGTGTAGCTAGAATTTTAAATTATGCCTCAGATGTCCTAGATTTAACTATATACACTTTCATGTGGCAAAACTAATCCCTCTCGAATCAATGTATGATTCAGATTGCCTTCCTCATATGTCTAGTATCCACACTTATGACAACAAAATGTCATAAGAGACATGTCACAGACACTAGCATAGTTGTGTATATTTGAGTTAATCTTCCTTCCGCCCAAATAACACTTTAATATGAATCAGTCGCTTTCTTAGCATAGTACTTTAGATCGCATCTATCGTGACCATAGAAGAAATGCTAAAGTAGCAGACACTAAAACATATCTCCATGTTATTGTCAAAGTTCAAAGGACATCAATGGGAAAATTGTTCTTCCCTGGGACTCACACAACAATGAAGCAAGGATCTTTCACTTGCTTCCCTTTTGTGGTTCTCCCAGCTCATGTGGTATGAAACACATGCTACGACGTTACTCTTTTATTATAAGAGCATATGTCGTTTTATAATTATCATTAACACCGTACAGACTTAAGTATAGACACACTCAGTATCTAAACCAAAATTCTTCAACTCTGCTCACGTTTACGACGTCGACGTTGAAGATTTTGTTATCTGGCTACAGGTATTTTGGAAGTGGGGTTCCAAACTTCGATCTAGCTTTGTTTATGTGGATCTCATCTTGACTTGCTACACTTTAATCAAGGCAACATATAGTTTTTGTGCTTCTTCTCTACCATATCAGCACTTTTAGCTGTTTTATTGGTGAACACAAATGTCTCATCTTTGCACACTCCCTTTTAGTGTCAAAGGCGGTTGCTCGTGTGAGAGAGCCAACCTTTCAACCTGTACGACATACTAGACATTATATACTCCAAAAAATAAATACATAAAGTGATAATAGAAAATTAGAACATCATTCTTTATTTATGGATTCTGCATATTACACTTTACGCATGTCAATGGCTTGCATATGTTCTTTAAACACTCTTTCGCCTATTGGCTTTGTCAGGGGATCTGCTATAATACATTTTGTCGAAATGTATTGTACAGTTACAATCTTTTGTGCTATATAATCCCTAACAAAATTATATTTAATATCAATGTGCTTGGTCTTGCTGTGATACTTAAGGTCCTTAGTATAGGCTATGGCTGCAGTATTGTCACAATATAATAACATCGGATTGGTACTCTCATTTCCAAATCCAAGATGTTCTATAAATCTCTTCAGCCATAATGCCTCTTGTACGGATGAAGTGCATGCCACAAACTCGGCTTCCATTGAATGTAAGGCAATGCACGTTTGCTTCTTGCTGCTCCAGCATATGGCGTCGATGTTGAGTAAGAAGGTATAACCTGAAGTTGACCTTCGTTCTTCTTCATCTCCGCCTACGTCAACATCGGAGTACCCAACAAGGCGCAAATCACTTCCTTTATAGCACAATGCATAGTCAGAAGTGCCCTTAAGTATCTCAAGATCCTCTTCACTGCTTTCCAATGCTTTTCAGCAGAGTTAGATTGGAATCTGCTTACCAGTCCTACTGCATAGCAGATATCTGGTCTTGTACACATCATTGCATACATCAGACTGCCAACTGCACTGGCATATGGAACTCTTTCCATTTTCTTCTTGTCTGATTCGATTTTGGGACACATGTCAAGACTCAAGGCTAATCCAGTAGCTACAGGAGTACTCATAGGTTTGCAATCCTTCATGTTAAATTGCTCAAGAATCTTGTTGATGTAATTCTCTTGTGAAAGAGACAAGATTCTTTTCGAACGATTTCTTTGAATTTTAACTCCAAGTATGTACTCTGCTTCACCCATGTCTTTTATCTCAAAGTTCGATGAAAGCCATTCTTTTATGGTTGTTACAGAACCTAGACTATTGCCGGCTAATAGTATATCGTCTACATATAAGGATAAAATAACAAAATTACCCTCAAACCGCTTGATGTAGACGCAGTGGTCTTCCTCTATCATTTGGAAGTCATATGAGGTTACTGCTTTGTGAAACCTCAAATACCACTATCTGGATGATTGTTTTAATCCATAAATGGATCTTTTAAGTTTACAAACTTTTGACTCTTTTCCTTTTTCAATGAAACCTAATGGTTGTTCGATATAGATTTCTTCATCCAGATCACCATTCAAAAATGCGGTTTTTACATCCATCTGATGTAATTCTAGGTCTAAACTATTGACTATTGCCAGAATAAGTCTAATGGAGTTAAAACGCACAACAGGCGAGAACGTGTCATCGTAATCTATGCCTTCCTGTTGTGTGTAACCTTTTGCTACTAACCTAGCCTTATATTTGTCAATTGATCCATCAAATTTTCTTTTAATTTTGAGAACCCATTTGTTCCTAATGGCTTTACGCCCTTTTGGTAGATCAACTAACACCCAAACTTGGTTCTTTTTCATTGAGTCAATTTCTTCTTCCATCGCTTTCTTCCATTCTTCCTTGGCAGGACTTGACAAGGCTTCGTGTACAGAACGAGGTTCATCATCTCCCTCTGGAGTAACTAAGAAAGATTCACCTTCAATTTGAAAGAGTTGTTTGGGAACACTTTCCCTATTGCTCCTTCTAATAGGAGCAATCTCCTTATCTTTCTTTTCTTGTTCAGGTCTTGGTGTTGACCTTTCTTGGCTCCCACTCAGATTGACAATCCTAGATTATTCTGGTTTGTCAATTTGTTCTGCACTGTCTTGTTCTGGTCTCTTAAAAGGAAACAGTGCGGTCAACATCTTCTCAATTAGGAAATTCAGTTTCAATGAATCTTGCATCTCTTGATTCTATCTCAGTCACCGTACCATCTTCGTTTTCACCTATGAAAACGTATCCCTTTGATTGTTCTGAGTACCTGATAAAGATACATTTCTTTCCTCTGGGACCCAATTTTCCATACTTATGGGAATTTTCATGGATATACGCAGCTGACCCTCAAGGCCTTAAGATGCTTAAATATGGTTTGCGTTTCATCCATAACTCATAAGGTGTGGAAGCAACTGATGTTGAGGACACACGATTAAGTATGAAGGCTGCCGTTAATAAATCATCACCCCAATATGAAATTGGTAGGTTTTCTTGGGCCATCATTGACCTAACCATGTCTAGAAGAGTTCTGTTTCTTCTTTCGGCAACTCCATTTTGTTGTGGAGTGCCAGGGATAGTCAATTGCCTGATTATCCCTTTTTCTTCACAGAGTTGCTTAAACTGTTCAGACAAATATTCACGACCTCGATCAGTGCGTAATGCTTTGACTTTATTATCCATTTGATTTTCTACCTCGTTTAGGTATCGTCTAAAGCACGCTAGAGCTTCAGACTTATGCGAAATCAAATAAATACGACCATATCATGAATAGTCATCTATAAAGGTAATGAAATACCACGCTCCGTGTCTCATCCTCGCACTCATTAGACCGCAGATATCAGAATGGATTAATTGTAATAGATTTTCGGCTCTAGTTCTCTTACCGAAAGGTTTTCTTGTTGCCTTACCAGCTAGACAATTTTCACATAGTGACATTTCCATGTTTGGAATTGTACCTAACAGCCCTTCTTTGGCTAATTTAATCATTCTATTTTGATTAATGTGCCCTAGTCTAGCATGCCAAACATTTACATCAACATGATTAGAAGAAATAGCAAAGCATTCATTATCATAAAAGGAATCACCAATAATATCCAACATAAAGAACTTATCAAATAAGAAAGCTGAAACATAAAGAGTTTGGTTGCGTAAAATGTCAGCAACTTTGTCATGAAAGTTCACACTAAAACCATATTCTAAAAGACATATAACAGATATCAAGTTCCGTCGGATGTCAGGAGTATAGAGTACATCATGGAGAATGAAGGTCTTGCCACCATGCAAGGTAAATTTACAGTTGCCAATGCCTTGAACCTCAATTCTCGCGTTGTTTCCAATGTAAAGCCACTTGCTTTGATATGGAAACCAATGGTACTCCATAAAAGATCCTCGCTCCTTAGTTATGTGGTCTGTGGAGCCTGAATCAATAATCCAAGAAGAAGAAATAGGTTCTGTTAGACAAACAGTACTAGATACATAAGAAACATGTGAATTCACATAATTCACTAGTACCTTTTCGCTCTCAGTCTGTTTGGAACAGTCACGTGCGAAATGACCCATTTTCTAGCAGGCAAAGCATTTAACCTTCTTTAGGTCTCGCTTTTTGTTTCCACCTTTGTTTCCTTTCCTCTTGAATTGCTTCTTTCCCTTGTTGGGATGAGGACCGCCCTTCTTCCCTTTCTTGTGAAACTTTTTGCCCTTCTTGAAATTGGGCTTAGAATGGGAAGTACCGGCCTCCTCAGTGTAAAAAGCTTGTCCAGAGGCTTTGTACGCCTCTAATCTTTCATCCTCCAACTCAAGATGCTTAGCCACGTCGCTAAAAGTAACGATGTTCTCATTGTGTGTCAGATTCACTTTCATGTGCTCCCAACTAGTTGGGAGCGACCTGATGACAGGTTGTACCTGTTGCTCATCAGACAATACGTGTCCAGCCTCCTTAAGTTCTCTTATCATGTTCGCCATCTCTCGTAGATGTTGTTTCATGGGAGTATTTGGCTTGAACTTATAGGTATCGAACTTAATCGTTAACCTCCTCAGTTTAGTGGTAGAGGTACCACCAAACCTATCTTTCAGAGCTATCCATATAGCTTGGGCAGTCTTGTGCTTCTCAAATTCGCACATTAAGTCATCAGCCATCGCACTCAAAAGTGTGATCCTAGCAATGCTATTCTTCTTTTTCCAGTTTTGGTAAGCTTCACTGTCTCTCCTATGCTAAGCAGTATTCCCTACTTCTGGTTCGACCCAGACATTGGTCAAATGGTCAACAACATCTTGTTCCTCCAAGATGTATTGTACCTTCCAATGCCAAATGTCCCAATTATCCCCGTTTAGCTTTTCCCCCTTATTTAGCTCAGCTATAATGTTCTTTGTTGTCATCCTTAGTTCTGTGACAAATTGATCCCACATTATTCAACGATCTCTCTAACAGAGACACGTACCAATGAACATTTCAGTTTATATATATAGCACATAAAATATACAATGTCATGCCCTTATATTATTCTTGATCAGAAAACAATGACATTGCAAGACCCAAGATCAAGAGAATACGTTTGTATCTCCCATCACATAGATACAAGGAATAATCAGTATATTCTATCAAAAATTATATATAAGTGCCTTAAAAAAATGCATCTCTTAGAAGACTCATCTTCTAAAAGCTCCCACTTATATATATAAAAAATATATTTAATTCATACATGTAATCATAGAACAAGTAATTCTAAATAACTTCATTAAATAAAATAAATTGTTCATTAAAGATGAAAAAATTTACAATGCATGAATCATGTTCAATAGCATCAAATAATAAAAAAAATTACATCATAGTAAATAAGCTCGCAGGTAATCAATCACTGCTTCTCTTAATATCCTATGTCGGTGTGGTGCGTCAGCCACTTGGCATACCAAATCTATCGTAAAAAACCAGTATGTGTTGCTAGGAGGTCGGCCTCTAGGTTTGCCTCTAACCTTTACAGCTCTTATGTATTCCAATATGACTCTAAGGTAAAATTTAGTGTTTTCCTTATCGGTCATGTTTTTGATGTATTTGGCGAGTACGCCATTTATGCCTTTTATGTCTGTTAGTCTTGCTGCATCTCTCTCAGCTATATCCATAGCTAATGCAAGGGTTAAAGGTTGATTGACTTCTTCGCCTTCTTCTACCACAATTTCTTCTACCACTATTGGATTTAATGGATTGTTGTAATTTAATTGAGGTTCTATGCTGAGGGGTTCAAGTGGAAATAGTGTTTCCGACGTTGGTCCGGAAATCATCGTCTCTTCTGGATCTGGTTGAGGATCCTCTACAGGTTCCTCCTCGAGATCTTCCTCAGGATCCTCTTCAAGATCCTCCTCGGGATCTTCCTCTGGATCTTCCTCAGGATCCTCCTCGGGATGTTCATCTATTGGTACGTATTCAGGAATTTCCTCATTCAGGTATGAGAATTCCATCGCACTATAATCGGTGTTTTTAGTGCTACTAGAAGCCATTTGCCTCAATTTGACCTAGAAAAAATAATAATAAATTATTTTCATTTTTCTAGAATTTTTTTCACATAAAAAGGGTACTAGAAAAGCACTAAAATACACATAAACAGATCCCAAATCACCCCAAACATAGTCGAATTATATATCAAATTGAAGATCTCAATTTTACGGATTTTTAGAGACAGACGACACCTCAATCGAAGGTCGCACGCGCCCCAAGAAAAAAAAATTATTATTATTTTTTTATTAGGCGCTAGGGTCCCACGCGCCGCCGCATCGGCAGCCACTTGCTGGCGGCTACACGGCCACGTGGCCTCACGCACCACATGTCATTTCTATCCCTTTTTTTTGTTAAGTTAGGCAAAAAAAATATTTTTTTTGTTTCCGGGTCTGGGCCCCAAATTTTTTTTTTAAATCTAAAATGTATCGGGTCAGGCCCAAACTTTTTTTAAACCGGGTTAGGCCTTTTCTTTTTTGAATTTTTAAAATTTGTTTTTAGGCGGCGGATTTTGAACTGCTGCGCCAAGAAAACGGTTTTAGTGACGGTTTTCTAGCAGTGGTTTCCAAAACTGCTGCTAACCGTCATCTTCAACCTCAGCCTCTATTTTTCCAGAATCCGGCAATCGGAAACGATGGAGTTTGCCGGAAAACTTCGGACATCAATATCTCAGCTGTCCAAACTCTGTTTTTTGCAAATTTTATGTCGATTTCGCACAATTTTTCGTGCTCTACGCAATGGGAGCAATTTCGAAGCCTAAATATTTAATTTTCGTTAACCTAAATTTCGAACCCGAAACTTCGATTCACAATTAATTTGTCATTCGAAGTCCATTTTTCACAAATTTTATATGGACATTCTTGTTTTTTTCACCCTCTATACAATGAGACAAATTGCGAAACCTAACTTGTTAGTTTCAATAAACTCAATGTTACTCTATATTCATACATACATATATATGTTCATGGAGGATGGCATACATGCAATTTGAGAAACATGTGATTGCAAACAAATCATTTTCGCAGCGGAAGTAACCAGGCTTTGATGCCACTGTAGAGAAACGGGCGTACCAGTGAAGAATCAGTCCATACAACGTTTGCTTGAACTACTTTATCATTTCTACAAATCAAATCCGCTACACCATTGCAAATTCTAGGAACCCAATTAAAAATGACATCCTGAAAATTATGACAAAAACGTAGGACATCCCTGCACAAAGCATTGAGTGACGACACTTGGTCGCATGGCGTTTTCAGCATCTACATAACTAACAGTGCATCACCCTCCATAATCACTTTCTTACATCCCACCTTAAGAGCCAATTCTAACCCCTGTTTCACTGCCATTGCTTCCAGCTTTGTAGGATCATTTGGATAGCCCACCGAATAACACTCCCAGGCAACGACTATGTTCATCACGTAACAGTCCTCCCAAGACTCCTCCTCCATCCTTCTTCAACACTGCATCCACATTTATTTTGACAAAATTGCTCGCAGGCTTCTCCCATTCTAACAAGGCCGGGTGTCCACGATTGCTTTCACTGCTGCACAAAACCATCTGCGTCTCGTCCATCACTCTCTCTACCCGACTCCAAAGCTCTTCCACTCGGACCACTTCGTTGCAAAACTTCTTCTTGTTCCTCCGTTCCCACGCATAATAGGAAGCAATTGCCAAAGCTGAGATCTGTTCGTCTTTCCAGTCCCCTGCTTCCACCACAAGCCACTCTAAAGCATTCGCATGGAGAACTCTACTGCTATAATCATAATTTGCTTCCACCCACATATATTGTAAATCAGGGCAATCTATCACAGCATGGTATACATCCTCTGGAGCGTTATTACACATTGCGCAATTTTCATTTATTCTCAAACCTCTTTGTTCAAGGGCCTCAATAGTCGGTAAAATGCTCCAGCATACTCTCCACAAGAACACCTTATATTTCGATCCTATAGGTAGTTTCCACATCCGTTTCTAGAATTTTTTCACTCCTTCACTATCAATATCCAGTCCCGTCTCAAAACTGCTCCATTCCTCTAACATGGCGTTCCTATACCCTGTTTTAACCGAGTATACTCCTTTATTATCATGCTCCCATACCCACCTATCACCCCCTTGTTCCTTATCTGGTGGGATACTAACAATCTGATTACAAACCTCTTCATTAAACAAGTCACAGATCTTTTCTACATCCCACTCCACACCGTCCACCGTGAGTAAGTAACTCACCTTCTCCACTACCACCGTCGGGTTGCTTGGTTATGCAAGGACCATCGGCAAATCCGATGGAACCCAAGGGTCTTCCCATACACGAGTTGTTCGTCCATCACCGATTGATCTACGTAGGCCTTTTGCAAGTAGTGACCTTCCGGCCATTAAGCTCCGCCACGTCGTTGAAGGTCTATACCCCCGTTGGGCATTCATAAGGTTTCCAAATGGAAAGTATCGAGCCTTCAAGACATTAAATAGTAGGGAGTTCTCATTCTGCAGCAATCTCCAACATTGTTTTGCTAACAGAGCTTTGTTAAAAATCTCCAGGTCCTTGAAACCCATACCCCTTTTACTCTTTGGCATCGTTAATTTCTTCCAACTAAACCAATGGATACTTCTATTGTTGCGATTACTACCCCACCAAAATCTTGCCATCATTTGGGTTAGGTCATAACACAACCCTTTTGGTAATAGGAAACAACTCATTGAGTATGTAGGGATAGCTAAAGCCACTGCCTTAATTAAAATCTCCTTACCCGCTTTCGAAAGAAGTTTCTCTTTCCACCCTTGCAGTCTCTTCCATACTCTCTCATTTATTGATTTGAATGCATTGCCCCTATTTCGTCCAACCATGGTTGGGAGTCCCAGATATTTCTCATTGTATGCTACTCTTGGGACTTGTAACAAATTTTTTATGTTTGTTCTCATCTTTTCCCTGCAATTTGGGCTGAAAAAAATCGCTGACTTCTCATAATTAATTTTCTGACCGGATGCCCTTTCATACGTACAAAGCAAGTTCTTGAAGCTTCTACATTCGTCTACAGTTGCCCTTAGGAAAATTAAGCTGTCTTCAGCAAAAAACAAATGAGAAATACTCGGGGCTTGCCTCGCCACCCTCACCCCGTGAATATTACCCTCTGCCTCACTTGCTAATAGTAGGGAACTTAAACCCTCTGCACACATCAAGAACAAGTACGGTGACAACAGATCGCCTTGGCGAAGGCCTCTTTGGGGACTAAATAGAGTGGAGTCCTCGCCGTTCACCTTCACACAGAAGCTAACCGTAGAAATACACACCATAATCTTTTTCACCTACTCCTCATGGAACCCCAATTTTTTCATTATCTCCTCTAGAAAACCCCATTCTACTCTATCATACGCCTTACTCATGTCTAGTTTAACAGACATAGTACTCCTCCCTCCCGATCTATTGCCTTTTAGAGCATGAAGAAGCTCGTAAGCAAGCAAGACATTATCTGTGATTTGTCGATTAGGTACAAAGGCACTCTGATAAACAGAGATGACATCAGGAAGAACTAGTTTCAATCTGTTTGCCAGAGTTTTGGCAATAATTTTGTAGATGACGTTGCATAGACTTATCGGCCTGAACTGAGTCATGTCATCCGGGTCCTTTGACTTCGGGATCAGTACAATTCTGGTTATATTAATATTGGGGTCAAACACCCCATTGTTCAAGAAGTCTAGTACTGCATCTGTTACTTTCTCTCCAACAACCTCCCAGTAGCGTTGATAGAACAACGCTGGGAAACCATCCATGCCAGGAGCTTTTGTTGGGCCCATTTGGAATAGGGCTTCCTTGACCTCCTCCCTTGTGAACCTGGCAATGAGTGTGTTATTCATCTCATTTGACACCCTCCTCGGCACAGTATTAATTACTTCCTCACTATACTCTGGGTTAGAAGTGGTAAATAATTCCTCAAAATAGGCTGTGGCAATATCCTGTATCTCCTTCTGATCCTCCGCCCAACTCCCATCATACATTTTTAACCTGTTAATTCTATTCTTTTTTGCTTTGTTGGACGCTTGATTATGAAAGAATTTCGTGTTTCTGTCACCCTCCTTCAACCACTGTACACGTGATCTCTGTTTCCAGTACATCTCTTCCTCTGCCAGCACCTTATTCAACTCCTTCTATAGGCTTCTCACCTTCTGCATATCCGTTCTGTCTTTGGTAATCTCGCTCTGGATATCATTCTGAATGGCTTTGACTTTCTTGCCAAAGTTTCCAAACCTCATCTTACTCCATTTTGTTAATTCCTCCTGTATCATCCCCAGACCCCCACAAACATTCTCCATTACAGTGTTTGACCCATATTGGCCCCACTTCGATCTGATAATGTCCTCACATTCTCCATATCCACACCACAACTTCTCAAAATGGAAGCGCCTCTCCATGTTGGTTCCACTATCATTTTTGCAATTATGCCACTATAAATTGCATAATATTGGAAGGTGATCCGAGTCAAATTTTTTCAAATTGAATAGTTGAGCATATTTAAAATTGGAGATCCATTCTATGTTCGACAAACCCCGGTCAAGTCTTACTTTAACCTGTCTGTTCTCATCTCTGTTATTACACCATGTGAAGGGATAACCGATATATCCAATATCTCTTAGATTACAATAATCAATTCCTTCCCGAAATATCTGCATCTGTCTCTCCGACCGGTCATTCTCCCCCTCCTGCTCGGCACTACATATAATTTCATTAAAATCACCCATGACTAGCCATGGCACCCCATTATTCTCCTTCAAGCGTTTGAGCATATCCCACCCTTTGTATCTCAGATGGGTCACTGGTTCTCCGTATAAACCCGTCAACCTCCATTTTCTCCCGTCATCCTCTTCTATCGTAGCGTCAATGTGATATTTTGACATTGAATTCAGAACCAGATTGATATCGTCTTTCCACAGAAGCATTAGACCCCCACTTCGGCCGACACATGGATGCCATACACCGTTCCCAAATCCTAACCTCCGTTTTTTCTCCTCCGACTCACCAGCAGTTAATCTAGTCTCACTCAAAAATAGCACGTCCGGCTTCGCCTGACGAATGAGGAGTTTTGTGGATGTAACTGCATGTTGACTCCCCAAGCCGCGACAGTTCCACGCTATGATTTTCATTATTCTCGGCGGGCCTGTTGAGACAGACTGGCCGATATATTGGTTTGAATTTCACCTACACCCTCCTCACCTCTCCTCTTCTTTGAACCCGCCACTTCGTCCTTCCCATTCATCACCATATCCTCCAGAGCCACCTTCCTTTTACCCCCTGTCGCCATAGTACCATCCTTTTTTGGGCTTTGACCATTATTTCTCGCCATTCTCTTCCACATTTTCATATTTAATGACTTCACTTTTGGATCCAGATTCTCCTTTATATTTTCATGACTCTGTACTTCTGCAATCCCTTCCATGTTTTGTATTTCTGCCAAAACTCTTCCATCCTCTTCCTTCTCAAAGTTATATTGCTTTATATTTTCCTCCCCATCAAAACTCTGCAGACATGTCAACGGTGACCCCTCATCATTATTACTTTCCAAATTTGCTATCTCCATTTTGTTTGTCTTCACCGCCACATCCTCCACAATTTCCCTCCTTTTGCCATCATGATCTTCACATACTTCCATCCCTTTATTGCCTACCACCGCATTTGTATGCTCCCTTTCCTCCTTATCCCTCATAGACATATTAGCTAATCTCTCTAAGAGATCCTCTGTTTCAACTTTTCGAACCGTTCCAACCCTCCACCTACCTCTGTTTTGTCCTTTCTTGGTATAGTTGTGCCCAGCCATTCAATTTTCTTCCCCACACTGTTCGCTTTTAACCATGCACCCATCTCCTTTGGTTCGAAAACCTCACCCTTCTCCCGTGCAATCATTGAGGCCGTGCACTCCTCCTCTTCATGCCCAAATAAGCCACATGTACAGCAGAATTTCGGTATTTTCTCGTATTGAAGATCAACCAAAAAAAATTCCATCCTTGGAATTTCCCAAATTAACACCTTTTCTCAGAGGCTTTGTCAGATCAAACCACACCAACCCCTTCATAAATTGGCCCCCTGTATTTATATCTTCGAATATTCCCACCTCTAGCACCTCCCCTAATAGAGCACATATCTTCCTTGCCACCTTCTCTGTTCTACAGTGTAGTGGAGTTCCCCATAGTTGAACCCACATCTTAACCTTCAGAAATTCTGCCTCCGTCCCACTCAGACCCCTTTTCCATATTGACAGCAGAAACCACCGATTTCTGAATGTCCACGGGCCTCCATCAACAACCTTCTCCATCTCCCTTTCGTCTGAAAAATGAATCTGAAACACGTTCTGATCCAATTCTTCAATCTTGAAGCCTTTTGGATGGCTCCAAATATTTCGGAAGGCATTCTCGAGAGCCTGCCTGCTTGTCGGTTTCGCTGCCAAGACTCTTCCCATCAACGTGAACCTACAAGCCTCAACTCCACTGATAACATCATCTTCCTCATAAACCACCAGTAAATCATCGTCTCTCTCACCCGCCATCTCAGTACAGATAGCGTATACTTCCCACGGCAAACAGGCGTTCACCTGCAAACCACGGCCGTAGCCGAAAAGCAGTCCACGTCGACAAAACTGTTGAAACCCTGCCAGAAACCCTAGCAGACGTGAGTCAACGGAAAATTTTGTGAAATAAATTAAATTTATTGTAAAAATATATTATATTGGGACTAAAATGTTATAAAAATTACTCCTTATGCACAAATAAAATTTTCTCCAACAAATGACCAAATCTTTCACAATACACACGATGAGACCTTTAAAGCATTACACAAGACGACGCCGTATTGGGTGGACAGCTTGGACTAAAGGCTATACAAGTATGTACCTGTCAAAATTTTTTTAATTGACAAAATATAAACTAAATTATTATTAATTGTAAAATAATAAATAAAGACTAAAAAATGATTTTTTTAATAACTACTACAATCATTATTTTTTAAAAACAAAATTACCACTATCACTATTTTTTTATTTTTTTCTCTCCCATGATCTTCTCACATCATCTTTTTATTTTCTTTTTTAAAAAATTAAATGACTATTTTGGGAGACCATTAACGGGAAGGGTCCACGGTCATATAAATATAGGTAATATATAATTATTGCAGTTTTAAAATTTTTAATTTGGGCAAACTATATTTAAATTTACAATTAATTAGTTACTAAGTGTTTTATTCATAAGTACGTACAATATCCTTTTAAAGTAGATACGCACAAATTAAGAAAATTATTAGTTCACCTAAAGTAGATATTGTGAATAGGAGGGACTAATTATGTACTCCCTCTGGTTCACAATATCTGCTTCGTTGGGAGGTTTTTTATGTTTCAAAATATCTGCTGTTTTACAAAACCAAGAAAGCATTAATTATTTTCTTACAATTTTATCTCTAACAATACCTATTCCCAAGATAAAATTAATGGAAAAAGAGTAAGTAGGAGTAAATAATTATTAAGGGTAATTTAGTCTTTTTATTTCATAGTTTTCTAAATTTAAGTGAACTAATGATTTTTTTTGTCTGTGTGCACCGACCCAACGAAACAGATATTGTGAACCGTAAAGAGTAATTAATTAGTGGTAGTGCTACAACAATTAATAAAAACGAAGATTTTATTACTTCTTAACATAGAGCATAAAAAAAAATACAAGTAATACATATATGGGCACTTAAAATAAAAGATCTAAACTATAATGAATACAAGCAGGGGCTACAAACAACTCAGCTTCTCTATCATCAACTTATACTTATATTTGGAATTTGTTGTATCTTGTGCCAATCTTCTCCACTCCCTTTCTCACATCTCATCTTCAATATTGGACAATCACTTATATTCAAACACTCAAGTGAAGTGAGGTGTTGAATAACTTCAGGCAAACACATCAATGCTATGCACATATCAATTTCCAAAGTTCGAAGAGAGTTTAGAGCTTCCAACACTTGCTCTGGAATACACTCAAGCTCATCACAATAAAAAAAAACTAGTTTCTCCAAAGCAGGGAGTTGAGTTGGCAGCTTTGAGCATCTATAGATTCTCAAGGACTTAAGACCACACAAACTAGAAATTGACTCTACTAATTCTTCTTCGCAGCAACTTATTTCGAGCTCTTCAACAGATGGAAGGCATGACAAGGTGAGTTTAGGACAACTGGAAATGTACAAATCATGAAGATGTGGGAACATCTCCCCTCCTTCTCTTTTCAACAACCTCTCTAAGTTTGGTATGTCCCATAATTCGAGTGTTTTCAAAGATATGAAAGCTTTCACCTCCGCGCCATCATAACTAGGGGTGTGCAAAATCGATCCAAACCGAACCAATCGATCCGATCCAAACCAAACTGACCAAAACCGATTACATAATCGGATGGATTGGTTTATTTTTTTGACAACCGATTTGGTTCGGTTCGGTTGATGAATAAAGTCCAATCCCAACCGAACCAAACCAAACCAACCGATTATATTTTTTTAAAAATATTTAAAATATTTTATGATGTTGATTTTTATGATTTTATGATGTTGGATTGTAATTTTAAGTTTGTAATGTTGGAATATTGTACTAATAACTTTAGTTTGTTGATTTTCATGGTTAGGAATAGTTATTTTTATTTTTTAAGGTTTAAATTGAAGAGAAAAAAATAGTAATTTTTTTTTTAATTTTATCAAAAAACCGTTCAAACCGAACCAAACCAAACCGACTATAATCGGTTTGGTTCGGTTCGGTTTTTGTCCAAGGAGCGGATTGGATTGGATGACTTTTTTAATCATTGGATTGGATTGGTTCGGTTATCTAAATCGTCCAAACCGAACCAATCCGCCAGTTTGCTCACCCCTAATCATAACTTCCATCATCATCCATGTATTCCACACATGCCATATTCACTATGCAAAGTGTTTCTAGAGATGGTAGTTTACCAAGTGCTGGAAGTTGCACACAGTTGCTGCAGTCGTGAAGGATTAGAGAAACTAAATTATTGAGACATGAAACATCTTTCATCCAACTGGGAAAGCATGATCCTTTGTACCCATATACCTCTAACTTCTTGAGGTTTGAAAAAGGTTAAAGGGCTTCAATCACTTGTTCAACATCAACACCTACTGCTTTAATTTCACTTTCTTCACTATTGTCCCATGACAAGCTTAGAACTCGAAGCTCTTTTATTCCAATCAAATTGACCCCTTTAGCTTCATCTACACTACCAACACACTTAAGCCCTTTGATGCTTAGTTCTCTTTGACATAGGTTTAGGTCATGTAACTCTTTCAGGCTATGTCCTTCTTCAGATCTCACAATGAACAAATTTAATGTTCTTAAGCGAGATAGTTTCCCAATGCTTGGGGGCATACAGGATATTGCTGGACACTCTAAAATAATGAGATGTCTGAGATTTTGCAAGTTATTTAAGCCTTCTGGAAGAGAACGCAGCTCAAAGCAATTTATTAATTTCAAGATTTCCAATTTTCTCAAGCTACAAATTGACGTTGGAATGATATCTATATCCAATTCATGCAATTCCATGTACCTCAAATGTATTAGATAACATACTAATGGCAGTTTGGGTGAATTAGTGGATAATACCCTGAGTGAATGTACTTGAAACTTCTCGAAATCTAATTTTTCTTCTTTTGGCTGATCACAACGAAATATTTCAGAAAAAGATTTCATGCTGATAAAAAATGTTCGCAAGGACTCAAGATTTTTCATGTGTTTCTTGTTAAATGTAAGGCCATCACCAATGTACCTTATATGGTGTGTGCTTCTTGGTAAATTGGTTATGTCTCCACCCTTTATGACAGAACACTCTTTGCCCGTAACAGATTGGGCAAGATCATGGACTAAATCATGCATCTTGAATCTAATGCAACCTTCATCATCAGTCGTGACTTCTTGGAACAATGATTTGTGGTACAGTTCATTCCAAATTTCATTGCCAACATCCTCAATTTCCAACTTCTCTCGAGATGAAATGAACCCATTTGTCATCCAGAGATGAACCAATTCTTCCTTTTCGATAAGTTCGTCTTTGTGAAATATAGCACAAAAAGCAAAACACCGCCTCAAGGTTGGTGTTAAACTAAAGTAGCTCAGTCTTAAGGCGGGCAAAATAGATTTTTCATCTTGTAGGTTCCAAAGTTCACTTTCTTTAACTTCAAGCCACTGTTTTTTGTCACTCTTGGATTGCAAAAGACTTCCCAATGCTTGAGCTGCAAGTGGCAAACCTCCACACTTCTTCACAATCTCCCTTCCTATCTCTTCAACCTCATCACTCACCTCTGCATCATTGGGGAATGCACGTTGTTTGAATATTGACCAGCAATCATCCTCAGATAAACTCGACAAGTGATAAGTATGGTGAGTTCGCATGATGGATGCAACGTCCAATTCACGAGTGGTGACTAAAACTGAAGCACCTTTTGTTGCACATGGTAGCACAGATCTCAGTTGATTCCTTTTGTCTTGATTTTTGTTCCACACATCGTCTAGAACAAGCAAATAACTCTTACTCTGCAGTAGCTTCTCTCGTACTATATTTTGCAATGGATCCAGATCCTTGATGTTGCACTCTTGTTTTGTGATAGCTACCATGATAGATTGTAGAATCCCCTTATCACGGAAAAGTCATCAGAAACACAAATCCAAATTCTTAATGTGAAATGCTCACTTACCCTTTGGTCATTGTAGACCAACTGAGCAAGTGTTGTTTTTCCAAGTCCACCAAGCCCCACAATTGGATAAACAGAAAGGCCGCCAGACTCAGGGGTTTGCCTAAGAAGAAGCTCCACGATCTTGTCTTTATCACCATCTCTTCCATATATTTGTGGTTGTGCAATAATAGAGCTAGTTTGGCGCCATTCAAGAACATTTATTGGCCTTTCTCTTATCACTTGACGTTGAACAAAACAATATTTGTTCCCATCTTCAGAAATTTGATCTAATCTCTGTGTGATCTCCTTCAATCTCTTACAAATATGATAACGAAACCGTATGTTGTTTGGTTTGATAGAGGATAAGGAGAAACGGTTTGATCGGATGGAATATTCATCAAGCATATCGTCGAGCACGTGAGCTGCATCTTTAAGTTGTTGCAACCATATCTTGATGGATTCCTTTGTTATCTCCTTTTGCTCAGCATCTACAATCACAGCTTGAATCAATTTGAGAGAATTGGTTAGCCTCTGAACCTCTCCATTCACTCCCCAAAATGTAGCGAGTTCATCGCGGTCGAAAGAGCTCAAATTCTCAAGCACAACACCAAGTAAAGCCTCAGCCATTTTTTTTTAGAAATTCTCTGTATCGATGAGTGATTGCTAGAATGAAGAAACTAGATAGAAATAATTGAAGTGTGAGAATAGCCTTATAATGATATGCACGGCAGGAAAGTTGTATTGAATCGAGAATATTTAATAGTTAGGACTTAGGACAAAGAGAAGGTAGTTTCCAAGAAATTTCTGAGAAATAATTGAAGTATATATTGTTTTTTTTAAAAGAGAAAATGAGAAATCCACTTGTACTAGTGGGGATATCTTTTATAGCTTACCCTTATCTGTGTGCTAGTTTGATGTTCACCTGTGAATAGATTCTTTAAGCTAAAGAACAAATTATTTTTTCTACTATCTATATTAATTATATGACTTGATTTAATTTACACGTCTTCTTATATATATATATATATATATATATATATTTATATATTTTAATTACTGTTTTTCTTTTGTTATTTTTACTAACTAAATTATGGGTACTTTTTTACACAGAAATGAAAACAAAGAAAGGGAATACATTTATTGTGTTTGTTAGTAAAAATTGAGAATGAAAATGGAATGAGAATGTATTAAAATTACTATTTTACCTCTTATATTAAAATAATAAAAAAAAGTTATGAATGTGTCAAATCAAAGAGTATAATAGACATTTTGTATTTTTTTTCTTTTTTTTAATTATACACACTTTTTTTTTTAAAAAAAATGGGTAACATGTGGGACTTGCATGTTTTTTCCTTCCCCTTCTCCTTTGCCTAACAAACACAACCTATATTCAAAGAATGACGTTTTTACAAGGGTAGATCATTTGTTATTATTTTTTTCTATCATTCTTTATTATTAACCTAAAATAATATTTTTAATATTTTTTTACAATAAAAAAATTTAGGTACTTTAAAATTTATTTGTGATAAATAAATTTTAAAGTTTGAATCCTTTAAGTTTGAGAAATAGCAAATTTATTTAAAATAAATTAAAATATAGATACAAATAGAAAGGTAATCTCTAATCTATTCATAATTTGTCTCGGTTAGTGCAGGGTATTTGATTTTTTTATTTATATTTTAAAAAATGGTAAATTTGAAGCACCTAAAATTTGTTATTGTAAAAAAATGATCGAAAGATAATATTATAGGGTAATAGTAGAAAATGAGAAAAAAATGATCACAACATATTCATTTTCATGTGCTTAATTATATCATTTTTTTAATAAAAAATTTGGTAGAAAGAGAAAATACTCCCAAGTACTACGGGATATGGTGTTAGTGGCATGTTGGAGAGACTAACAGAGGCTCAATCCAAAGAATTACTATAAAAGCTTAAACCGCAAGTAATTTTACCCGATCGTAACTACTCAACTAACTCTTAGGTGTCGAGAAATCTTTCTAAGAAAGAATACCCACCAAGTGAAATTTTGGATAACTTAAGGGAATCAAACCCTTATCTATATGGGAAAATATTTTTAATCTGTGGGAAGAAAATTGAGGTAATATATATTTTTTGACCGGCAATAAAAGATTATATTTGCGTTGCTACAATGCCTTCCACACTTTCCGCAACGAATAAGTCTGTTGCTATAACTATTGCTTAAATAAATTATATTTAAACTCGTAGGTTTAAAATTTTTGTTTTTAACTTTTTTTTAAAAAAAATTATTTTGTATCTTGGCAATTTTTTTAAAGTTTTTTTCTTTTTACAAGCATTGAAATACATATACAAAATATATAATTATAGCTGATAAAGTATATTGAACCTCAATTTCAATTTGGTATTGAAATTTATTATAACCATACAAATTTTCTTGGTTCAATTTGACAAATGTGTTCTCTTTTCATATTAATTGAAACCCTAGACCAAACTACACGACCAACACTACAAGAAAAATTCATTTTTAGTGACAATTTTAATCGTCGCTAAAGAATTCTTGACCGTCGTTAAAGTTAGCGTTGGGAACAAAACCTAGCGACGCTTGACAAAACCTTCGGCATTGACCGTTGTTAAAGCTTGCGACGGTTAAAACCGTCGCTAATGTCTTTTAAATAGTTGTCAATTTATTAAAAAGAACGACGGTTTCAACCGTATCACTTGTTTTTTAAAAAATATATTTTTACTTTCCTGATACTATTAATTTTGAGTAAAACACTATTTTGGTCTTCCACAGATGCCTCCTTTGTCAATTTGGTCCCCCACAGATCGGTGTTATCAATTTGGTCCCCTACAGATCAAACTGTTAGCAATTTGGTCCTTCCGTTAATTAACTTGATAACATGTCAAGTTAAGTTGTGACTCAGTAATTTTTTTTATTTGACTAGGCATAAATTAATTTAGAGTAATTTATTTTTTATTTAAAAAACCTTTTAAATTAAAAAAAAGTAAAAAAAAAATCTTTGACATACCTAGGACACAAATATGCTTCTTTGCGTTAAAAGGAGGTATGTCAAATTTTTACTTCTTTTTTAATTTAAAAGGTTTTTTAAATAAAAAATAAATTACTCTAAATTAATTAATGCCTAGTCAGATAAAAAAATTGCTGAGTCACAATATAACTTAACATGTCATCAAGTTAATTAACAGAAGGACCAAATTGCTAACAGTTTGATCTGTGGGGGAACCAAATTGATAACACCGATCTGTGGGGGACTAAATTGACAAAGGAAGCATCTGTGGATGACCAAAACAGTATTTTACTCCTATTAATTTCCCTAAAAAAATATAAATTCTTATTCAACCAAAATAGTTTCATTTTTATTCAAGATGTCCTTAAAGTTTTACATCCGAAACATATCCATAATTTTAATTTCCCTAAAAGACATAATTATTCAACAAAAATAAATAAATTTCATTTGTACTCAACAACATGTACTTAAACTTTTACAACTAAAAAGATATCCAAATTACCAAGCCAAGTCAATATTTAACAAGTGTTGGTACTCAAAAGTTTTACAACAATCATCACTCCTTGCACATTAATATATTCTAACTTTGTTGTCCCAACTTCCAATTCATCACTCCTTGTACTCTGCAAGTGTCAAATGTCACAATTCATAAACCAGAAAAGCTAAATAGAAGTTAAGAGAAATGATGAGTCTATATATATAAATAAAAGCCACACCTACTTTTCTATCAAAGTGAAAAAGACAGGAGATATATTATTTTGAATGTATTTCTATTTTGTAGAAATATATAACAAAAACCAGTAAATATCACAACTCACAAATAACTTTTAATCCAGAATATAAAATTAAATTGCATCCCAGCCACAACAGTTCTAAGATTTGGCTCTTTTTTAAGGTTTATCTTGGATTACTCTACTTATTAAGTGCCAATAATTAACCCCTCCCAGCCCCTGATCAGAACAGAACCGAGTGATATTTTTCAAGCAACCCATAATTTCCTGCATTCTCTTGACTCTTTCCTCTATTTTCCCCTCTATGAAATTTAGTATCGTACTCCGAGACTGCCAAAATATCAATCAATAAGCAAGAGACTCTAATTCTAATTCTAATCTTGAAATTAATTAAATGAATTCATATATAAATATATATATATATATATATATATATATATATATATATATATATATATATATATATACTTTCAAGGCTTTCCAGTTTCCAGTATGCCGTGTGAATTTTGACCAATAGCAAGAGATTTTTTACCAATATCAATCAATAAGAAGAATTGAAGAGGCAATGCCATTGAATTTGCACTTACATGCCCTTCCATAACACTACATCAATTTCAATATAATATTATAAGTAGGAAAGAATTTAATTTGACAGCTTGGTTCATAGCATCACCTACCTCTTTTAGCAATTTGTCATATCAACTATTAAAAAATGTTCATAAAAGTAGGAAGAAACTTGGTTGACAAGGATATAAGTCCTGGAAGCTGAGAGCACACAAGGAAGAAACAAGGCAAATGAATAAATGTCAGCAAAACAGAAAACAAACTAATGGCAAGACCTAGGTAACTAGGCTAAAAGACTACTTCACAAGCCAAATCGATAACAGTATATGATCTTGATGTTAATTATACATGCTCCACAATTATAAAATGCAAGATCATACCATGTTTAGAACTTTTCATCGACATTCTTTAATTTCTTCTCTTGCTTCCACATATTACATACAAGTCCTAATCTGAAAAGACTAGAACATCAAAATGAAGATGACAAGTGTTGATCAAGGAAGAAGAAGAAGAAGAAGAAGAAAAGGATGAGATTTAATTTGTTTGAGATTACATAACAGCTTAATTACTAATTAACAATTTAATTAATATTACTCAAAGATACTAGCATTTATTAGTGGCCACAGCTACAAAATATCATATATCTGGCATTAACCCTTGCTTCCAACTAGCCAACTCAACATGTAATATCATGAAACCATAGAAATTGAAATTCTCACTAAATGGAAGACATACAAGATCTTTAGCATACCTCTACCTGCCCAGTATCCCAATACCTGTAAAATATTGAAAATTATACTTAGGCTGTGGACCAATATTAACAGTAACCACAACAAAGAGAAATCCAAAAGAAATTCAAACCATTCTAAAGATCAACAAGTCATAAGGACCAAATCACTCAACTGACAAATTAAACTTTAATATTCGAACATGCTTAATCAAGAAAACAAACTTGCGAAAACCTGATTATGAAACCCCATTCAGTTTCGGCCAGAACCATAAAACAAGCTGTAACTGTTGTTTTTGGTTCAGACAAATGTAGTTTGTAATTAGGACCGCAAGGGGTCTTAACCTTGGGGGACTTGTCCTTAGGTGATGCACCTAGGTGCCTACGTACCCTTCGGGAGGGATCAAAGTCCACGTAGTTCGTCATGGTGACGTCTATAGGAGCTGTTAGGCGAGGTGATTACCTATATCGGGCCGTGTGCGGCTAAGACGTGTCTAAGGTACTCCGGGCAGGCGAGCCGCTCTTAGGAGGTTGCCTTAGTAGGAGAGAGCTTAGGTCTCTGAGGACTGCTGGAAGCCCTGCAAGTGGTAGGCTTCGGGACGGAGGTGAGCTTGCCGGTGGTTGGCCTGAGTGGAGCTTGCGACGGAGCTCGGTATGTGTGGAGGATCTATGTGAGGAATCTGAGGGTGCTCAGGTTGCCGAGAGTATGTGAGGGATCTTAGATTAGGTGTCGTAATCCTTTAGGTTGCGTCCCTAGTCCCTCGGGTGAGGGTCTTATTTATACTGAGTGTGGGGAGGTTGTGCTCGACCCACGATCTCGTGCATCGTGGGTCGCCCCACGATGCTTGGGGAGCTCCCACGTCTAGTTAAGTGGGTGCTCCGTAAAGTGACGTGGGCAAGGGCCACGTAAGTAGTAGATGAGTGATCTCACGTGCCACTAGCATGCGCGGAGGCTAGGTTTCTAAAAGTTTAATGCCACGTGTCCCAAGGTGGAATATTCCGTAGTTACATAAGTCCCCCAAGTATACGGGTGTCGGGAGCCCGTGGACTTAAGTTCTCTTGTTCGTAAGCTACTTAGGAATTTTCACCATCTTTGAGCCTGGACAGGATCGTCCGCGCGAGGTCATGGTTACTCTGCGCTGATCGTCCGACTTGCAAAGTCAGTGTCCCTCGTTTTGTTCCGTGGAAGGGGAAACGTTTGAGAAGGTGACACGTGTCTTGCTTCGAGTGGCCAGCTGCTTGAATTCCTCAGCAAGGTTTCAAGCCATCTCTGCAGAAAGTACGCGACTTACCGAGGTGGAGTCATCATTGTTCAGAGGAGTATTTCCCGGAATACCCTTCGCGGATAAACGGAAGAAACCAAAAGGTCAGGGGTCGTTTAGTCATTTCGAGGTGCTCTCCTCTGATCAAGCTCGCTTGCGACTGGTGACTGGGCAAGGAGGAGAGTTGACTTTTGGAGGAGCGGACTGTTGCAGGTGCCGCACGTCGATATTTGATGGATGCTACTATCGTTGGATGCATTGCCGCCGTTTCCCTTTCATTAAATGCGGGTTCGTTTCCGAGGGTAGCCATCATTAGCTTGGGCAGAGGGTTCTCCACGTGTTCAATTGGAGTAGGCGATTGCAGCTTATGCTGGTTGTAGAGGATAATTATTTTTATCTGTTGCGGGATACGAGGGGGCCAATAGTTTGAATCGTTGCGCCTCTGAGTACCCTATAAGTATCCAACGTTTGAAAGTTTGTGATTTTTGCATTCACCTTTCTCCGTGCCCCTGCCTTTGCTTTGCCTTCTCTGATTATTCTTGCCCCTTCTTCTTTTTGTTTTCTGTTATCACCGGGATTTCACCATGGCTGGTGGTGACGACTATAGCTTCTACCCCTTCGACTTTACTGAATTAGAGGATCTCCCTTCTTCTCCTCCTCCTCTTAGCCGTACTCGTGACGTCGGTCGGAGAAGGGGGAAGAAATGCGGTCAACAGAGTCTTTCTCTGGAGGTAGCAGTGGACGTCCCTGCTGTAATACCTACTGGTGGTGATAGGGGAGGACGGCTTCCCGTACCACTGTCTTCCGAGAGAGACCGCCGGCCAGAGAGTCTTCAAAGGGAGAAGAGGAAGAAGGATGGAAGAAGTGGCGTGAGTGGGCCCCGAGAGGGGGAAAGGAAAGGAGCTTTTGCGGCGGAGTTGCCTAAGGGCAGAGAAGGAGGGTTCAAGAAACGGCCTTCTGGTGTGGAGTTGCGGTTGTCTTCGCAGGCAGTACGGCAGAGTCCTGACCAGGGGGATTTACAGGTAGAGGCTTTGGCGGAAGGTGCTGTTCTATCCTCTGTTTCTGCCTTTGTTCCCACTTCCACTTCTGTCTGTCAACCACCCATGAGGGTGATTGTATCAACTCGTCCTCCTATCTTGAGCCCTGTTGAGGGGGTCGATTAGTCTGCTGCTAAGAGGGCCAGGGTGGTCGTTGAGGAGTGTGTTGGAGATTCTACCGCGACTCGGGTTCCGGCGGGCGAGCCCGTGGCTGAGATTTCAGCCAGAGTTGCAGAGTCCGGTGATGTGGCCGTGGAGGCTGGAGCCCTCTCAGACAGAGGGAATGTAGTGGTGAGTCAAGCGGCTGTCACAAAAGATCTTGTCTCCGGGTCGAGCGTCGGCCCTTCTGAACCCCTTGGGCCACTGATGGAACGCGGCCTTGTCGCGAGGCCGGCACCAATAAAATTAATACTAGAAAGTGCAGCTAGTGGCACAACCTAGGTCGATTCTCTCTCGCGGAGCCTATGGACTCTATGGACAAATATGCTTAATTAACACAAATGGGGTGTCTTTGAGGCAATTTAACAAACACTTGGTGTGCAATGAAACTAAATGGAATTAAATGCAACTAAATGAAACTAGAACTAACACTTTTTGGGGTTTTCAATATTTTTAAAGCTAAAGTAAATTGAGATGAATGAAATGAGATGAATATGCTTTGTTGGAGAATGCTTTGGGCTATCCTTGCTATCAAAAAGTATGGAGTTAATCAATGAAAGGCCATTTCCTAAAGTAGTTTAGTGACCACTAAACCTAGGTAATTTAATTAGAGGATGCAATTAGCCAACCGGACAATTAACAAGCCTAATCAAATACCATCAATGAAGCAAATGAGGAATTTAACATAAACTAGAATTCAACTCAACAATTACCATTGTCATTAGAGTGACTTCCACAATGAATTAAAAATTACAATAAGATTCAACCAAATCCAATGTAATCAAAACCCACAATGGGAGAATCAAAATACAAATCACTAGTCTATTTAAATTCCTAATGTCCAACTACAACCTAGTTGAGTTCCACAATCATGGAGCCACAATCAATACAAACTCATCAATATCAACAAGATAAACATGAATCCATAAAGAGAAGTAGTAGGAAAACAAGAAAAACTCCCTATTGGATGCCATAGCTCAAGCCCTAATCATCCTCCTCCAAAGCACAAGAAGTTTAGCCACTCATGGATGGGAGAAATGCTCCACCAAGCTTCTCCAACCCTTGCTTAGCCATGGATGATGATGGAGGTTGCTGGAATTTGGTCTGAATAGGTGTGGAGAGTGGAGAAGATGAAGAGAAAATGGTGAGTGTGGCTGGAAATGTGTAGAGACTTGAGAGGATGAGAGCTTGTGTGATAATTGTGTGTAAATTCGTGGGTTTTTTCTCTTAATTAGGTTAAGGGCCTCTAAAACCTCAGAATATACCCTCTAATCCGACCTAGTATGCTCCCCTTGTGGTAAAACATTGAGAAAGTGGGCCCACCATCCGTTTCAGCTCTTAAAATCACGAGAAAGTCGTGCAGAACTGGTGTACCCGCTGGCAGCGGGTGGATTACTCGAAACGCACGTTTTGCTCTGAAACTGAAGTCCACCCGCTGGCAGCGGGTGGAACAGTAGAATAGGCCCAAAAATGCCTCTAAACCTCAAATCTTGTACCGGCTTCACTTTCCAGCTTCTTTCTCGACCTCTAGCACTTGAATCCTTGCTATTCCTCAAGCTAGTTGACCTACAAATCAACCAAAACAATTGTGAGGTCCTCAAGTTAATAAAACTAGAGAATTATCACAATTTATTCAATAAAAACATGGAATTAGCAAGATTGTGATTTAAGTCCTTAAGTGCCCTTGAATAACATTAAATCATGCATAATGACTCTTTAAACTCAACAAAAGCTTGTCAAATGCCAAAAGATACAAGGGTAAATATTGGTATTATCAACTCCCCCACACTTAGACCTTTGCACTCCTGAGCAAAGCAATCAGTCAAAAATGTAGCCAAGGGGTATGTAGGAAGCAACAAAATAACCAATCAAATCAAGATGCAAAACAACTAAGCAAGGAACCATGTTCTTGGTTCATGCAACAAAAGCAAAACAACTATGCATTGCAATGAACTAGAACATGCAAATGACCGATGACTCAAGTGTTTCGCTCTACTCACTAATGTTGGATATTTTCTCTCTAATCTTACTTACTTATCACTTTACCATAGGCTTGAGAGAGATCTAGATCTCCACTAAGATGCGTTAGCTCAACAAATCATGAGGTCTTAATGGCTTGTAATGATGGATGCATGGTCATGGAGAAAAGTGTTTACAAAGAAGGAAATTATGCAAGACTAAACATTTTGAATTGACTCCCAATTAAATGATTACTTGGGTTCCAAAAGAGTCTAACCAAACAATCATCTTCCAACCACCAAGAAATTTGTCTAAGATCCTTATTACTTTCGGTTGCAACTCTTTTATTCATCATCTCTTTTTTTTTTATTGCTTTTCTTTCTTTTGTATTTCCTTTTTTTTTCTTCTTTTCTTTTTTTTCTAAATAAATAAATGTATAATTCATTTATTTATTTATTTATTCTTTCTTTTCAAGCTTTTTGCTTGATTGGATCAATTAGACAATTTCAACCCAGGAAGATGAGTGGTCAGAAACTAAGAAACCTAAAGTCAAACATTTAATTAAAAGTCATAGTGCAAAATGTCTAGAAAAGCAAGAATTAAGCTCAAAGGGGGGGACTATGGGTAGCAAAAGAAGTGGTTTGTGTATGGAATATAGGTGAGTGAAACAAACGCCTCAATCATTTTTATTTAACTAACGCATGTCAAGTTTCAACAAGATTTCAATCAAGTTCTAGAAAGTAAACAAGTAAGCAGACAACACACAAGTATATGCAAGAAAAAAAAAAAAAAAGAAGTGTTTGGCTCAAAATCTTCCAACAAGGCTAGGTTACTCTCACATCGATCAATGCATGCCTAATTAATTACTCACATTAATGTCTTGCTTAAGTTGAGAATTAGAGAGCACCAATCTCTTGAAAAATTGTTTCTTATTCTTGAATTGATTTTGCATTCTGCGGGCTCCTGACACACTACTTGAAAGCATTTTCTAAAATGCTTAAACAGGCACAAAAGTTAAGTGTGGTTCCCAAAAAAAAAAAAAAATTTCAAAACATTTGAGTAGATATCAAAAAGTGATTATGGAATTCCTGATTAACATCATTAATCCCAAAAGTCTTCAACAAAAACGAAAATTGAATCTACTCAGTTGATAATATCCATGAACAAAAGGACTTAAAACCTGTGCATTTACATTTATATTCGCATCCACAAGAATAGAAGCTGAAAAACTAAATTCACAAGGAGTTAAAAACACAATCATGAAATAGGAATATAAATCTGATGTCAATATTTGCAATAATCACAAGGTAACCTGCCCATTCAGCAATTCAAAAAGCAATCATTCTTCAGAAACTTCTCCCCCACACTTGCAACAAGCATTGTCCTCAATGCAGAAAGATAGGACAAGGATGCGCAAGCACGAGGGTCCACAAGCATAAAAACAATCAGTTAATTGCAAAAAGAGGAGAAGAGGAGCGAGCAAGGCAAGCTAAACAGCTACACAGCGAAGAATGCATGAAATTATAATGTTCCAGAAGTTAAACGAGCCATCAGTAGCTCAACAGCAAAACTAATAACCAGCACAAATAGAATTCATGAGTAAGAAGGAAAAGTAGCAGAAAAATCAAATGAAACACAAAAGAAATAAAAGCAGATAAAACTAGCAAGCAGTTGGCTCAGAACCGAGCTCCATCACGGCCCTCTCGCAGCTCTCGAAAATTATCCCGGACCTCGACCTGAAAAGATGTGAAGCTAGCCTGCAAAGTGTGGATGTCATCCCGAAGGGTGTGGACGTCATCCCTAAGGGCACGCTGCTCGGAGATCAGGAGATCTAGCTTTTGGTCAGAGGTCTGCATCATTGGCTCTGAAGCTTGCGAAGGGGTCCGACTCGAAGAGGCTTCATCACGGCGCCGCCTGACATTCCTGGCTGGCGCGGGAGGTCTAATAACTGGATGTCTTCCAAATCCCAATCTACTGTAATCTCTGGTGTTGGCAGGATCGAACTCTAAATCAGAATCAAGCTGCGGAACACCTGCTCTCTTGTACATCTGAGAGATGAGATGTGGAAATAACAGAATTTGTCCCTTCACTCCCTTCACTGAAGCCTTCTTGAGCGAGTCAAAAATTAGCCCGGCCACATCAACTCTCTCATTCTTCATGAATAAGTAAATAAGGTGTGCTTGTTGAGAGGGTATGTCAGTACCATGGCTGGAAGGAAGAATGTTGTGACATATAAAAAGCAGCCATGTTCTAGCAGCCGGGCACAGGGAAGAGCGTTGCAAATAGATCTGAGATCCTCCATACTTAGCATCCCAATCGGAATTGTCCTGAATGAGCATCTCTCTAATTTCAGCGCGCGGAAAAGGAGCATCACCACTGTTAAAAGCTGACTGTTGGCTCTTGTAAGCACAATTCTGCACAACAGGCAGTCCAAAAAATTGCCGGATGCCAGCCAATGTGAATGTGGTAACCCTCGTGCCGCGGTAAGTCGGGTTGTTGATGCTGCGCTTGAGCTTGGCATTAATGTAGAAATGTTGCACAAATTGCTCATTATCAGCTACTTGTACCCGATTGAGAGATTGGAGGTTGGCGGCGCATAATTGATCAAAGAATGTATTGCCTTTCGTCTCAGGAAAATGAAATTCTTGGTGGAGGGATCGATTTTCAACCTCCTCTTGTATTTCTTCAAAAGTCAACTCTTCGCCGGACATGCTTGCTAAAAAAAAAACTAACAAATAAAAACAAGAAAAAAAACACAAACAATTTAAAAAGAAGAATCAGTCAACAAAGAAGCCAGCAAGACTACACTAACCAACCTAGACGCCCAACCAAATAAAACTAATTAGAGAAAAAGAAAAACTAAGTATACTAAAGAAAGAAATAAAACTATGGAAAATGAAAAGACAACCCAATTCGTGAGAATCTAGCACAATTGCACAAAGAACCAAAATGGCTCCCCGGCAACGGCGCCAAATTGATGGAACGCGGCCTTGTCGCGAGGCCGGCACCAATAAAATTAATACTAGAAAGTGCAGCTAGTGGCACAACCTAGGTCGATTCTCTCTCGCGGAGCCTATGGACTCTATGGACAAATATGCTTAATTAACACAAATGGGGTGTCTTTGAGGCAATTTAACAAACACTTGGTGTGCAATGAAACTAAATGGAATTAAATGCAACTAAATGAAACTAGAACTAACACTTTTTGGGGTTTTCAATATTTTTAAAGCTAAAGTAAATTGAGGTGAATGAAATGAGATGAATATGCTTTGTTGGAGAATGCTTTGGGCTATCCTTGCTATCAAAAAGTATGGAGTTAATCAATGAAAGGCCATTTCCTAAAGTAGTTTAGTGACCACTAAACCTAGGTAATTTAATTAGAGGATGCAATTAGCCAACCGGACAATTAACAAGCCTAATCAAATACCATCAATGAAGCAAATGAGGAATTTAACATAAACTAGAATTCAACTCAACAATTACCATTGTCATTAGAGTGACTTCCACAATGAATTAAAAATTACAATAAGATTCAACCAAATCCAATGTAATCAAAACCCACAATGGGAGAATCAAAATACAAATCACTAGTCTATTTAAATTCCTAATGTCCAACTACAACCTAGTTGAGTTCCACAATCATGGAGCCACAATCAATACAAACTCATCAATATCAACAAGATAAACATGAATCCATAAAGAGAAGTAGTAGGAAAACAAGAAAAACTCCCTATTGGATGCCATAGCTCAAGCCCTAATCATCCTCCTCCAAAGCACAAGAAGTTTAGCCACTCATGGATGGGAGAAATGCTCCACCAAGCTTCTCCAACCCTTGCTTAGCCATGGATGATGATGGAGGTTGCTGGAATTTGGTCTGAATAGGTGTGGAGAGTGGAGAAGATGAAGAGAAAATGGTGAGTGTGGCTGGAAATGTGTAGAGACTTGAGAGGATGAGAGCTTGTGTGATAATTGTGTGTAAATTCGTGGGTTTTTTCTCTTAATTAGGTTAAGGGCCTCTAAAACCTCAGAATATACCCTCTAATCCGACCTAGTATGCTCCCCTTGTGGTAAAACATTGAGAAAGTGGGCCCACCATCCGTTTCAGCTCTTAAAATCGCGAGAAAGTCGTGCAGAACTGGTGTACCCGCTGGCAGCGGGTGGATTACTCGAAACGCACGTTTTGCTCTGAAACTGAAGTCCACCCGCTGGCAGCTTGCAAGGCTACCCGCTGGCAGCGGGTGGAACAGTAGAATAGGCCCAAAAATGCCTCTAAACCTCAAATCTTGTACCGGCTTCACTTTCCAGCTTCTTTCTCGACCTCTAGCACTTGAATCCTTGCTATTCCTCAAGCTAGTTGACCTACAAATCAACCAAAACAATTGTGAGGTCCTCAAGTTAATAAAACTAGAGAATTATCACAATTTATTCAATAAAAACATGGAATTAGCAAGATTGTGATTTAAGTCCTTAAGTGCCCTTGAATAACATTAAATCATGCATAATGACTCTTTAAACTCAACAAAAGCTTGTCAAATGCCAAAAGATACAAGGGTAAATATTGGTATTATCAACTCCCCCACACTTAGACCTTTGCACTCCTGAGCAAAGCAATCAGTCAAAAATGTAGCCAAGGGGTATGTAGGAAGCAACAAAATAACCAATCAAATCAAGATGCAAAACAACTAAGCAAGGAACCATGTTCTTGGTTCATGCAACAAAAGCAAAACAACTATGCATTGCAATGAACTAGAACATGCAAATGACCGATGACTCAAGTGTTTCGCTCTACTCACTAATGTTGGATATTTTCTCTCTAATCTTACTTACTTATCACTTTACCATAGGCTTGAGAGAGATCTAGATCTCCACTAAGATGCGTTAGCTCAACAAATCATGAGGTCTTAATGGCTTGTAATGATGGATGCATGGTCATGGAGAAAAGTGTTTACAAAGAAGGAAATTATGCAAGACTAAACATTTTGAATTGACTCCCAATTAAATGATTACTTGGGTTCCAAAAGAGTCTAACCAAACAATCATCTTCCAACCACCAAGAAATTTGTCTAAGATCCTTATTACTTTCGGTTGCAACTCTTTTATTCATCATCTCTTTTTTTTTTATTGCTTTTCTTTCTTTTGTATTTCCTTTTTTTTTCTCTTCTTCTTTTTTCTAAATAAATAAATGTATAATTCATTTATTTATTTATTTATTCTTTCTTTTCAAGCTTTTTGCTTGATTGGATCAATTAGACAATTTCAACCCAGGAAGATGAGTGGTCAGAAACTAAGAAACCTAAAGTCAAACATTTAATTAAAAGTCATAGTGCAAAATGTCTAGAAAAGCAAGAATTAAGCTCAAAGGGGGGGGACTATGGGTAGCAAAAGAAGTGGTTTGTGTATGGAATATAGGTGAGTGAAACAAACGCCTCAATCATTTTTATTTAACTAACGCATGTCAAGCTTCAACAAGATTTCAATCAAGTTCTAGAAAGTAAACAAGTAAGCAGACAACACACAAGTATATGCAAGAAAAAAAAAAAAAGAAGTGTTTGGCTCAAAATCTTCCAACAAGGCTAGGTTACTCTCACATCGATCAATGCATGCCTAATTAATTACTCACATTAATGTCTTGCTTAAGTTGAGAATTAGAGAGCACCAATCTCTTGAAAAATTGTTTCTTATTCTTGAATTGATTTTGCATTCTGCGGGCTCCTGACACACTACTTGAAAGCATTTTCTAAAATGCTTAAACAGGCACAAAAGTTAAGTGTGGTTCCCAAAAAAAAAAAAAAATTTCAAAACATTTGAGTAGATATCAAAAAGTGATTATGGAATTCCTGATTAACATCATTAATCCCAAAAGTCTTCAACAAAAACGAAAATTGAATCTACTCAGTTGATAATATCCATGAACAAAAGGACTTAAAACCTGTGCATTTACATTTATATTCGCATCCACAAGAATAGAAGCTGAAAAACTAAATTCACAAGGAGTTAAAAACACAATCATGAAATAGGAATATAAATCTGATGTCAATATTTGCAATAATCACAAGGTAACCTGCCCATTCAGCAATTCAAAAAGCAATCATTCTTCAGAAACTTCTCCCCCACACTTGCAACAAGCATTGTCCTCAATGCAGAAAGATAGGACAAGGATGCGCAAGCACGAGGGTCCACAAGCATAAAAACAATCAGTTAATTGCAAAAAGAGGAGAAGAGGAGCGAGCAAGGCAAGCTAAACAGCTACACAGCGAAGAATGCATGAAATTATAATGTTCCAGAAGTTAAACGAGCCATCAGTAGCTCAACAGCAAAACTAATAACCAGCACAAATAGAATTCATGAGTAAGAAGGAAAAGTAGCAGAAAAATCAAATGAAACACAAAAGAAATAAAAGCAGATAAAACTAGCAAGCAGTTGGCTCAGAACCGAGCTCCATCACGGCCCTCTCGCAGCTCTCGAAAATTATCCCGGACCTCGACCTGAAAAGATGTGAAGCTAGCCTGCAAAGTGTGGATGTCATCCCGAAGGGTGTGGACGTCATCCCTAAGGGCACGCTGCTCGGAGATCAGGAGATCTAGCTTTTGGTCAGAGGTCTGCATCATTGGCTCTGAAGCTTGCGAAGGGGTCCGACTCGAAGAGGCTTCATCACGGCGCCGCCTGACATTCCTGGCTGGCGCGGGAGGTCTAATAACTGGATGTCTTCCAAATCCCAATCTACTGTAATCTCTGGTGTTGGCAGGATCGAACTCTAAATCAGAATCAAGCTGCGGAACACCTGCTCTCTTGTACATCTGAGAGATGAGATGTGGAAATAACAGAATTTGTCCCTTCACTCCCTTCACTGAAGCCTTCTTGAGCGAGTCAAAAATTAGCCCGGCCACATCAACTCTCTCATTCTTCATGAATAAGTAAATAAGGTGTGCTTGTTGAGAGGGTATGTCAGTACCATGGCTGGAAGGAAGAATGTTGTGACATATAAAAAGCAGCCATGTTCTAGCAGCCGGGCACAGGGAAGAGCGTTGCAAATAGATCTGAGATCCTCCATACTTAGCATCCCAATCGGAATTGTCCTGAATGAGCATCTCTCTAATTTCAGCGCGCGGAAAAGGAGCATCACCACTGTTAAAAGCTGACTGTTGGCTCTTGTAAGCACAATTCTGCACAACAGGCAGTCCAAAAAATTGCCGGATGCCAGCCAATGTGAATGTGGTAACCCTCGTGCCGCGGTAAGTCGGGTTGTTGATGCTGCGCTTGAGCTTGGCATTAATGTAGAAATGTTGCACAAATTGCTCATTATCAGCTACTTGTACCCGATTGAGAGATTGGAGGTTGGCGGCGCATAATTGATCAAAGAATGTATTGCCTTTCGTCTCAGGAAAATGAAATTCTTGGTGGAGGGATCGATTTTCAACCTCCTCTTGTATTTCTTCAAAAGTCAACTCTTCGCCGGACATGCTTGCTAAAAAAAAAACTAACAAATAAAAACAAGAAAAAAAAACACAAACAATTTAAAAAGAAGAATCAGTCAACAAAGAAGCCAGCAAGACTACACTAACCAACCTAGACGCCCAACCAAATAAAACTAATTAGAGAAAAAGAAAAACTAAGTATACTAAAGAAAGAAATAAAACTATGGAAAATGAAAAGACAACCCAATTCGTGAGAATCTAGCACAATTGCACAAAGAACCAAAATGGCTCCCCGGCAACGGCGCCAAATTGATGGAACGCGGCCTTGTCGCGAGGCCGGCACCAATAAAATTAATACTAGAAAGTGCAGCTAGTGGCACAACCTAGGTCGATTCTCTCTCGCGGAGCCTATGGACTCTATGGACAAATATGCTTAATTAACACAAATGGGGTGTCTTTGAGGCAATTTAACAAACACTTGGTGTGCAATGAAACTAAATGGAATTAAATGCAACTAAATGAAACTAGAACTAACACTTTTTGGGGTTTTCAATATTTTTAAAGCTAAAGTAAATTGAGGTGAATGAAATGAGATGAATATGCTTTGTTGGAGAATGCTTTGGGCTATCCTTGCTATCAAAAAGTATGGAGTTAATCAATGAAAGGCCATTTCCTAAAGTAGTTTAGTGACCACTAAACCTAGGTAATTTAATTAGAGGATGCAATTAGCCAACCGGACAATTAACAAGCCTAATCAAATACCATCAATGAAGCAAATGAGGAATTTAACATAAACTAGAATTCAACTCAACAATTACCATTGTCATTAGAGTGACTTCCACAATGAATTAAAAATTACAATAAGATTCAACCAAATCCAATGTAATCAAAACCCACAATGGGAGAATCAAAATACAAATCACTAGTCTATTTAAATTCCTAATGTCCAACTACAACCTAGTTGAGTTCCACAATCATGGAGCCACAATCAATACAAACTCATCAATATCAACAAGATAAACATGAATCCATAAAGAGAAGTAGTAGGAAAACAAGAAAAACTCCCTATTGGATGCCATAGCTCAAGCCCTAATCATCCTCCTCCAAAGCACAAGAAGTTTAGCCACTCATGGATGGGAGAAATGCTCCACCAAGCTTCTCCAACCCTTGCTTAGCCATGGATGATGATGGAGGTTGCTGGAATTTGGTCTGAATAGGTGTGGAGAGTGGAGAAGATGAAGAGAAAATGGTGAGTGTGGCTGGAAATGTGTAGAGACTTGAGAGGATGAGAGCTTGTGTGATAATTGTGTGTAAATTCGTGGGTTTTTTCTCTTAATTAGGTTAAGGGCCTCTAAAACCTCAGAATATACCCTCTAATCCGACCTAGTATGCTCCCCTTGTGGTAAAACATTGAGAAAGTGGGCCCACCATCCGTTTCAGCTCTTAAAATCGCGAGAAAGTCGTGCAGAACTGGTGTACCCGCTGGCAGCGGGTGGATTACTCGAAACGCACGTTTTGCTCTGAAACTGAAGTCCACCCGCTGGCAGCTTGCAAGGCTACCCGCTGGCAGCGGGTGGAACAGTAGAATAGGCCCAAAAATGCCTCTAAACCTCAAATCTTGTACCGGCTTCACTTTCCAGCTTCTTTCTCGACCTCTAGCACTTGAATCCTTGCTATTCCTCAAGCTAGTTGACCTACAAATCAACCAAAACAATTGTGAGGTCCTCAAGTTAATAAAACTAGAGAATTATCACAATTTATTCAATAAAAACATGGAATTAGCAAGATTGTGATTTAAGTCCTTAAGTGCCCTTGAATAACATTAAATCATGCATAATGACTCTTTAAACTCAACAAAAGCTTGTCAAATGCCAAAAGATACAAGGGTAAATATTGGTATTATCAGCCACCAGAGGGGGAACTACCTTTTGAGCTGGTGGCATTGGGCAGGCGCTTTCCTGTGGAGATGCGGGAGAGGGAAGCTAGGGGGCTGGACACTTCTCCCCTGAATCTTGTTGTTCGAGGCTTCAGCTGAGTTGCTGAGGCATTAGCTGACTTCCACCGAGCTGGCTTTGGGTGGGAGAAGCGTGTGGTGAGCTTCCTTATCCTGGTGTTCTGCTTATTTTGGTTTATCCTCTGTGTTTCTGACTTTGCCTTTTTCCAGGGGGAGAACCGTCTTGACCAGGACCAGTTTGCCGGTGTTGCGGCTTCCAATAGTCAGGCTTTGGAGGTGTCCCAGAAGAGGTTGACGGACGTGCGGGGGTAACTGTTCGCAAAGAAATTGGAGTGTGAGGATCAATGACGCGAGATTAAGTCCTTGACTCACAAGGTGGCCTGTCTTAGGGCTGAAGTTGAACATCCTTCCGAGGTTACGCTCCTTCACTCGGAATTGGAGAAGACTCGCAAGGAGCTGGCCGTCCGTCGGGACGATGCGGAGAGGCGTCAGCAGGAGCTGCATTCTCTCTGCGAGGCTTTACGGGCTGCGGAGGCTTGTGCTTCCGAGAACCTTTCCGGTTGGCTAGCGGCCGAAGAAAGGGTCGCCGATATTTCTGATCTCCAGGGAGAGTTGTCGCCGCAGAGGATGTATGGCATGCTTTTGGCCGTCGAGCAACTCGAGCATCTCCGTGGGGAGAGGTTTTCGGCTGAGTGGGTGGCTTCCTTGCATCCTTCTTTGGAGTTCTTTGATGGAGAGCTTCGCGGTCGAACGGAGGCAGATCCTCCGTTGAATCTTGCTTATCTTCGTCAGCTGATCGACCGCCTGGTGGAGCACCAGGTGTTGTCTCGAATCGACGAGCGAGCTCCAGGGATTGGACCTACTTCTTAGCAGTTAGCTAAAGCGACCAAGCAGCGGTTGTTTGAAGAGGTTGGCCGTGTGAAGCCTGCTGGGGCTAAGGCCTTCGTAGATCTTGGGGGATGCCCAAGAATAGGTTGATGTAGTTTTCAGGGTGTTTACCCTTTGTAATGGGCGGACGCCCTTTTATTTTTGGCATTTAATGAGAATTTTATAGAGTTTTTTGCTGCCTTTCTTTTTACTTCTGGGCAAAAAGTGCGTGATTGCAGTTTCTCTTTTCTTTTGTTATCCTTTTACGTCTAGGTAAAAAGATCTTTCGCACGAGTATCGTTTGATCAAGACGGTTTGTATGCATTTTGCTAACATGGTTTTGTCAAACGTTCGCTTTGTGTTTTTCGCACCCAAGGGGTTTTTACCGCGCTGCTGGGGGAAATATTAGCTTGACCTTGGAGGCGCTTAGCGTTTCTTAGGGCGGTCGGCCCATTGTCCTATGGTAGGACTTACGCGAGTATTTTGCAATTTTGAAGCCTTGTCTCTTGTCGAAAAGGAATACTTCAATAATATAAGACAAAATGGTTAAATTCGTGTAGCATTAGTCGGGCTAACCTTAGTCAGGCTGAAAGTAAACCAGATGATTACATTCGGATTGCCTAGGTCAGGCGAGCCTTAGTCATGCTGAAGTGAATCCTAAATTTAAAGTAGAGAGACATATGTGACTTGACTTAAAAGTTGTATAAGGGCGCAAAGTGTGTTTAGAACTTTTAGGCGGAGGTTTGGTCCGGGCGGGCGGACTCCAGTTTCTTTCCTCCTAGCTCTTTACCCTCGGGGGGTTCCTCGTGTGTTTCTCGGGACCAAGGCGGGTGACCTTGACGGTCTTGGTTAGGCTCGCTGCGTAGCATGCTCGCGCCAGTTTCTGGTCCGCCATTATTTCTCCAACCCCATGGGGTGTTGGGAATTTCATTGTGAGCTGTGCGGTGGACACTACAGCCCTGAGTCTGTTTAGGGATTGTCGCCCTAAGATTGCATTGTATGCTGATGGTGCTGAGACGATGATAAAGTCCAGATCGAGGCTCGCGACCTTTGGTTTGGTGCCCATGGTTGTTCAGGCAGTAATGATTCCTTCTGCTGGAACCTGGGCTTCTGAGAACCCTACGAGTGTGCTGGGGAATGGCTTTATGCTGGCTTCGTTCAACCCGAGTTTTTTGAACGTATCGAAGTAGAGGACGTCTACGGAGGATCCTTGGTTGATCAAGACTCTTTTAACTTCGTAGTTGGCGATTATGGCCGTCACCACCATGGGGTTGTCGTGTACTGGTCCCTCTAGGTTGGTGAGATTAAATATGATGGGATCTCCTTTGGGCTCGCTCCTCTTTTTGTGCTTTGGGGCGTAGTTGAGGGCAAGAATGGAGCATTACACTCTCTTCTTGCTTTCTAGTGAGGAGGAAGTTCCTCTCTGCAGGCCGCCTGCGATGACGTTGATGACCCCACGAGTAGGCGTCTGATCGTTGGCCTCTCGTGAATGTTTCGCGTTAGCCCTGCTTTCTTCCTTGATGTATCTGTCGAGTTGTCCCTTGCAGATTAGGTCTTTGGTCTGGTCCTTTAGGTGGATACATTCGTTGGTTTCGTGCCCGTAATCCTTGTGGAACTGGCAGTATTTGGACTTGTCCACTGGTCTTCCCGTCTTTCGCCTCTTGACCTGAGGGGGGAAGCTGAGCATGTCCAAGTGATAAATTTCTTCCAGTACCCCAACATGGGACTTGTTGAGGGGAGTGTAGCTAGTGAACCGCCCTCTAGGAGGCGTCCGTGGTCGAGGAGGTGATCTCTTCCTGTTGTTTTTCTCCTTGGGAGCTTGGCTTTCTGTCGCTGTTTTTTCCTTCTTCTTTGGCGATTTGCGCGTTCTCCTCTTGGATGAACCATTCCGCGCGGTCCATCAGTTCCTGTAAGGTGGAGATGGGGCACCTGTTGAGTTCCCCGTAGAACTGCGAACACCAGAGACCTTGTTTTATGACGAAGATGGCGACGACGTCCTGGAGGCCTCGAACTTAGAGCGAGAGCTTGGTAAAACGGGCCAGAAAGACTTGTAGGATTTCTCCTTCCTCTTGGTGGAAACCAATGAAGGAGTCTTCATTCTTTGGTATTCCTTGCTACTGGCGAACTGTGTAAGGAAGTTTTGCGCCAATTGTTCGATGCTGTGGATCGAGTTGGTGGGCAGCAACGAAAACCATCTTAGGGCGGCCTCTTTCAGGGTCGATGAGAAGACTCGGCACTGTTGGCCGTCCGTCATGCCTAATATCGACATAGCCGAGTTGAAGGTGTTCAGGTGATCCCGTGGGTCAGTTTCTCCGTCGTAAGGCTCTATGTGGAAAGGCATTTTGAAGCCCATGGGTACGTGCTCGTTCATGACTTGTTGGGTAAAAGGATGTCTCCCCTTTCACTGGAAGTCGAAAATGGGCCACTGGTAAGCATTTGCACCATAAGTGGCGTATGGGTTGTAGGCTCCTGCCCACGGCATGCGGAGGTAGGATCCCAGAGGGTAGTTTTGGACTGGCGGTCGCGGATAGCTCATAACAGGTCACGCTGCTTGTCCGGCGATCATAGTCGATCCAGGTGGGATCACTATTGGGGGCGCTGGTGCTGTCAGCGACAGTCGCGTGAATTCCATTGGTAAGGTCCCAAATTGTATTGTGGGCAGGTTGGTAGGGTCGCTGGAGGTCCCTGCGGTCGTGCCGTGTGGCACTAGTGGTAGTTGGGTGCTTGCATTCGCCGGGGCAAGGTTCCTGTTCTCTTCCCACTGCTATTGGCGTAGGGCCGCTACTTCTGCCTCGAGGCGGGCGATCTCTACGTCTCGCGGGTTCCTTGTTGGTTCCGTCATTTCTTGACCGCCGGTTGTGGGACAAGGAACATGCGGCATGCCATAAGGGTGTTGAGGGCAGGTTTCTTCTCCGGTCGCCAGGGTTTGGACCATGGTTTCTACGACGGCTACCTGTGTCATTGAGGTGTTTTGAGGCTGAGTCACATTTGGACCGCCTGTTTCGGTCGTGGCCGCTTCGGTTGTTCCCTGCCTGTTCCTTGTGCTGCACCTCAGAGCGCTTGCGTCGGTCGTGGCTGTGGGAGCGTTTAAGTTGGTCATCCTGTAGTATATCCTGTATATGAGACAAGAAATGCGGGTTTCTGATTGTTAGGCATATACTCCTACTCCCCGAAAGAAAAATGCCGTTTAGTGGCAAAGTACGCAAGGCATTGTAGTCTGAATTAGACCGTGGTGGGCGCCACTGTAATTGCCGTTTTTGGTAGACAATTGTAGTTTGTAATCAGGACCGCCAGGGGTCTTAACCTTGGGGGACTTGTCCTTAGGTGATGCACCTAGGTGCCTACGTACCCTTCGGGAGGGATCAAAGTCCACGTAGTTCGTCATGGTGACGTCTATAGGAGCCGTTAGGCGAGGTGATTACCTGTATCGGTTCGTGTGCGGCTAAGACGTGTCTGAGGTACTCCGGGCGGGCGAGCCGCTCTTAGGAGGTTGCCTTAGTAGGAGAGAGCTAAGGTCTTTGAGGAATGCTGGAAGCCCTGCAAGTGGTAGGCTCCAGGACGGAGGTGAGCTTGCCGGTGGCTGGCCTGAGTGGAGCAGGATGTGTGGAGGATCTGTGTGAGGAACCTGAGGGTGCTCAGGTTGCCGAGAGTATGTGAGGGATCTTAGATTAGGTGTCGTAATCCTTCAGGTTGCGTCCCTAGTCCCCCGGGTGAGGCTCATATTTATACTGAGTATGGGGAGGTTGTGCTCGACCCACGATCTCGTGCATCGTGGGTCGTCCCATGATGCTTAGGGAGCTCCCACGTTTAGTTAAGTGGGTGCTCTGTAAAGTGACGTGGGCAAGGGCCACGTAAGTAGTAGATGAGTGGTTTCACGTGCCACTAGCATGCGCAGAGGCTAGGTTTCTAGAAGCTTAATGCCACGTGTCCCAAGGTAGAATATTCCGTAGTTACACAAGCTATCAACACCGTGTAACACCGAAATATGCCATCAAAAACCTAAATCCACTCACAAAACGAGAAATAAACAGTAAACATCTGATAAATCAATATGGAGCATAACGCGCATTAGCTAGATTAAATGCTAGAATCTTTGAGTAATCTTAATTGAATTGTTAATTAGTATGATCTTGTTCCAAATAGTTCAAGATGCCCAAATTTGAGTTTGCTTGTTGAAACAACGCAAACAAAGTTTGGAAGATGCCCAAACTTGCTTTGAGAGCAAAACCAAGAAAAAAAAACAAAGTAAATTATGAAAGAAACTAAAGAACAATAACTCTGGAAACAAGAGGTAGAACACTCACATCTCTAGGAAAAAGCTGACAGGAACGCACGATCCTAGAGCAGTAATGAAATCAGCACGGTTACAGCCTTTACCACTGCCGTCCAATAGAAGGCACAACGACGATGAACTCCGATAGTGGTGGTGCTGTTAGATCGTGAAGGGGACTTCTCAAGCCTCTCGCGTTCTCCATTCACTACCTCGGCTTACGTACTCTCTGTCTCGGTGGCTAGCGTACTCTAGGGATTTAGGGAAGAAGTAAAAATAAAGAAGACAGAAGAGAGAAGGAAAGGCACACACAATTATACTTAGTAAGTTCAGACTTTAACTACGGTTATCGTAACCGCGCCCAATTTTAAAATTTTAAGCATTCTAGCCATGGTTATGTTAACGTGGCTAAATAGCCATGGTTAAAATTTACTTTGTTTGTAGTGCAAGAAGGTATTTTCGAAGAAACAATTCCCAGAAACTAATGTGTAGCAAGAAATTAAACTGGTATTGTTAGATGAAAACATGAACATTTATTTTTTTTATTGCGCCATATTTAATTTGTGACTGTGTTTAATTTTGCTTATAGAACGTAAGTGTGTTAATTTTTTATTATAAAACCGTGTTTAATTTTTTAAAAAACCAATATGTAATTGATTATTTACTGAAATTAATGACAAAGATGTCAAATTGTCAATCAGTAAATTATTAGGCGGATGTGGATATGAATGCTAAAAGATTAATTTTAAATTTGTATTAATGCTAAAAGATTTTTTAGGTTTAGTTTTTTTTTTTCAATCTCATTCTATTTATACTAATATCTGTAATTATTGAATTATAACAAATAAGATATACCATCAGTTGTTTCAACTCTATACCAGCATTTGTGCATTATGCTACTATAGAACATGTCTATACCATCAGTTGTGCATTTTGCTGCTATAGAACATGTCTATACCAGCCGTTATTCTGATGCTATAACAGCAGTTTTTACCTCTGCCGCCATGAAAAGAATTTATACCAACAATTTGTGTATTTGTTGGTATTACTCTATAATGGCAAGGATATAGCTACTGTTTGGATTTAGTAATAGTAGTTGTTACAACTGCAGGTGTAGGCTTTAGTGACAGTTTTTGTTATTTTTAGTGGCAGTTTTAACTGTTGCTATAATCCTATTTTCCAGTAGTAGTGTACATATTGGGCAGATACGGATTCAAATAGCGAAACAATAATTGGATACATTCCATTTTCATCCCTAATCTAAAACTTATATATATATATATATATATATATATAATAGTCACTAAAATCAATTGTTTTAGTTAACTTAAATATATATATGATTTTAGTAATTGATTTTATGTCTGTCATAAATAGTGATAATTAATTGTAATTTTTTAGTAGTGGGCGTTTGGCACAGTGACAACGCCTCTGATTTTCAGAGTGCGATTGATGAATCATGAAGCGGCGGGAAACAGAATCGAGCGTAAAAAAATATTATTGCAATTTAAAAAATTTTAATTTGGACAAACTATAAATTGACAATTAGCTACAACCGTTTGTTTAGCTTTTTTTAATAAAAATATTATTATTTTAAAATCAAGTATTTCTTTTTGGGTAAAAAAAATCAAGTAATTATAATATAAAAATATTCTGTTTGGATAAATTTATTAGAAAAACATTAAAAAAGCTTAAAAATTCCTTTCTTTTTTTTTATGAAACCTAATTTTTAAAAGCTGGTAGATGTGGGAGAAAATTAGTGATGTGTTGTAGCGGACAAAATTGCCCCCTTTTTCCCTTTTCTTAATTTTCCAAGTACTCTATGCGTTCCGCTTTGTTTAAATTTCAACATAGTGAACCTTTTTCTTTTGGCAATTTTACTGGGCTAAAGGTCTATTTTGCTCCTCAATGTTTGCATGAAGTTTAATGTTAGTCCTCAATGTTTCAAAAGTTTAATGTTAGTCCTCAAAGTTTTTTCTTTTGGTCGATTTTGGTCCTCGAGCGTAACACAGTTAACTTTTTGCCGTTGAATGATGACGTAACATGCTTATATGGCACACACACTCTCTCCTACATGTCATATTTTAATGACATGGCATGACACATCACTTCACGTCACCCCACATTGCCACATCATCATCTTCTCTCCTTCATCATCATCATTATCATCATCATCTGGGGTGACGTGGCAGTGATGTGTCATGCCACGTCATTAAAATATGACATGTAGGAGAGAGTGTGTGCCATATAAGTATGTCACGTCATCATTTAACAGCAAAAAGTTAACAACGTTACGCTTGAAGACCAAAATCGACCAAAAAATAAAACATTGAGGACCAACATTAAACTTTTAAAACATTGAGGACCAACATTAAACTTCATGCAAACATTGAGGACCAAAATAGTACTTTAGCCATTTTACTGTATATTCTATTAAGATTTTTTTTTAAAAAAAATTTCCCTTTACAAAAAGTTATGTCTAAAATACTTCATTTTTATCTTTATTTGACCTCAGACGAACTAAGGTCAAATTTATTTTCTTTTTAAAAAATTACACAGCCTAGTCCGTCCAGATGGTGGACGAACTAGGTTGTATATATAATATATTATATTATATATTTTAAAAATATAATATATATATTTATTTTATATAATAAATTAATAATAAATATGTATAATAAAAATAATAAAAATAATAAAAAATAAATATTTAAAAAATCAGACATGTAATAAAAAAATTTTAAATGATCAATTATAGTAAAAAATATATATAGAAGATCACAATTTACATAATCAATCATAGAAGAGAGAGTGCAAATGAAACATATGATTGGAGGAACCTTATGACAAAGATATAAAGAACATTACCTAAATTTGTGCCATATTTTTTTGCCAAAAACAAATTTTTTTCAGGTAAGATTTTTTATATCTTTGCCATGTTTTTCCAATCATATGTTTCATTTACACTATCTCTTCTATGATTGATCATGTAAAATGACCAATTTCTTATATCTTTTTATCTCATATTTTTCTAAGTTTAAGGTGAACTAATAATTTCTTTGGTCTGTGCATACCTACCTAACGAAGCAGATATTATGAACTATAGGGAGTAATAATTTTCTTGATCAGCGTGCACCCACCCAACGAAACAGATGATGTTGTAAACCGGAAAAAGTAATTAATTAGTGGTAGTGCTGCAACAATTAATAAAAACGAAGATTTTATTACTTCTTAACGTAGAGCGTACAAAAAAATAATACAAGTAATACATATATGGGCACTTAAAAAAAATCAAAACTATGATGAATACAAGCAGGGGCTACAAACAACTCAGCTTCTCTATCATCATTCTATATTTATATTTGGAATATGTTGTATCTTGTGCCAGTCTTGTCCACTCCCTTCCTTACATCTCTCTTCCAATATTGGACAATCACTTATAATCAAACACTCAAGTGAAGTGACGTGTTGAATAGCTTCAGGCAAACACTTCAATGCGCTGCACTTGCTAATACGCAAAATTCGAAGAGAGTTTAGAGCTTCCAACACTTGCTCTGGAATACACTCAAGCTCATCACAACCATACAAAACTAGTATCTCCAAAGCAGGGAGTTGAGTTGGCAGCTTTGAGCCTCCTGTGATATTCAACCACTTAAGCCCATGCAGATTAGAAAATGACTTTACTAATTCTTCTTCGCTGTAACCTAAGTTGAGCACTTCAACAGATGGAAGGCATGACAAGGTGAGTTTTGGACAACTAGAAATGTACAATTTATGAAGATGTGGGAACATCTCCCCTCCTTCTTTTTTCAACAACCTCTCTAACTTTGGCATGCCATATAATTCGAGTGTTTTCAAAGATATGAAAGCTTTCACCTCCACGCCATCATAACTTTCATCATCATCCATGTATTCCACACATGCCATATTCACTATGCAAAGTTTTTCTAGAGATGGTAGTTTACCAAGTGCTGGAAGTTGCACACAGTTGCTGCAATCTTGAAGCTTTAGATAAACTAAATTATTGAGACATGAATAATCTTTCATCCAATTGGGAAAGCATGATCCTTCGTACCCATATACCTCTAATTTCTTGAGGTTTGAATAAGGTTGAAGGGCTTCAATCACTTGCTCAGCTTCAACACCCACTGCTTTAATTTCACTTTCTGCACTATTGTCCCATGACAAGCTTAGAACTCGAAGCTCTTTTATTCCAATCAAATTGACGCCTTTAGCTTCATCTACACCACCAACACACTTTAGGCCTTAGATGCTTAGTTCTCTTTGACATAGGTTTAGGCCATGTAACTCTTTCAAGCTATGTCCTTCCTCAGATCTCACAATGAACAAATTTAATGTTCTTAAGCGAGATAGTTTCCCGATGCCTGGGGGCATACGAGATAAATATGGACACCATAAAATAATGAGATGTCTAAGATTCTGCAAGTTGGTTAAGCCTTCTGGAAGAGAACGCAGCTCAAAGCAATATATAAATTTCAAGATTTCCAATTTTCGCAAGCTACAAATTGACGTGGGAATGATATACATATCCAATTCATGCATTGCCAAGTACCTTAAATGTATTAGATAACATACTAATGGCAGTTTGGGTGAATTAGTGGATAATACCCTGAGTGAATGTACTTGAAACTTCTTCAAATCTAATTTTTCTTCTTTTGGCTGATCACAAATAAATATTTTAGAAAAAGATTTCATGCTGATAAAAAATGTTCGCAAGGACTCAACATTTTTCATGTCTTTCTTGTTAAATGCAAGGCCATCACCAACGTACCTTATATGGTGTGTGCTTCTGGGTAAATTGGTTATGTCACCACCCTTTATGAAATAACACTCTTTCCCCGTGACAGATTGGGCAAGATCATGGACTAAATCATGCATCTTGAATCTACTGCAACCATCATCATCAGTCGTGACTTCTTGGAACAATGATTTGTGGTACAGTTCATTCCAAATTTCATTACCAACATCCTCAATTTCCAACTTTTCTCGAGATGAAATGAACCCATTTGCCATCCAGAGATGAATCAATTCTTCCTTTTCGATAAGTTCATCTTTGTGAAATATAGCACAAAAAGCAAAACACCGCCTTAAGGTTGGTGTTAAACTAATGTAGCTCAGTCTTAAGGCGGGCAAAATAGATTTTTCATCTAGTAGGTTCCAAAGTTCACTTTCTTTAACTTCAAGCCACAGTTTTTTGTCACTCTTGAATCGCAAAAGGCTTCCCAATGCTTGAGCTGCAAGTGGCAAACCTCCACACTTCTTCACAATCTCCCTTCCTATCTCTTCAAGCTCTTCACTCACCTCTGCATCATTGGCGAATGCACGTTGTTTGAATATTGACCAGCAATCATCCTCAGATAAACTTGACAAGTGATAAGTATGGTGAGTTCGCACAATGGATGTAACTTCCAATTCACGAGTGGTGACTAAAACTGAAGCACCCTTTGTTCCACATGCTAGCACAGATCTCAGTTGATTCCATTTGTCTTGATTTTTGTTCCACACATCGTCTAGAACAAGCAAATAACGGTTACTCTGTAGCTTCTCTCATACTATATTTTGCAATGGATCCAGATCCTTGATGTTGCACTCTTGTTTTGTGATAACTACCATGATAGATTGCAAAATCCTTATCACGGAAAAGTCATCAGAAACACAGACCCAAATTCTTAAGGTACAAAAATGGTTGATTACCCTTGGATCGTTGAAGACCAACTGAGCAAGTGTTGTTTTTCCAAGTCCACCAAGCCCCACAATTAGATAAACAGAAAGGCCACCAGACTCAGGGGTTTGCCTAAGAAGAAGCTCCACGATCTTGTCTTTATCACCATCTCTTCCATATATTTGTGGTTGTGCAATAATAGAGCTAGTTTGACGCCATTCAGGAACTTGGATTAACCTTTCTCTTATCACTTCACGCTCAACAAAATCATAATCCTTCCTTTCTTTTGCAATTTGATCTAATCTCTGTGTGATCTCCTTCAATCTCTTATCAATATGATAACGAAACCGTATGTTGTTTGGTTTGATAGAGGATAAGGAGAAGCGGTGTGCTTGGCTTGAAGATCCAGAATTGTGTGGAAGTGATCGGATGGAATATTCATCAAGAATATCGTCGAGCACGTGAGCTGCATCTTTAAGTTTCTGCAGCCATATGTTGATGGATTCCTCTGTTATCTCCTTTTGTTCAGCATCTACAATCACAGCTTGAATCAATTTGAGAGAATTGGTTAGCCTCTGAATCTCTCCATTGACACCCCAGAATGTAGCGAATTCATCGCGGGCGAAAGAGCTCAAATTCTCAAGCACGACACCAAGTAAAGCCTCAGCCTTTTTTTTCTGATATTTTCTATATCGATGAGTGATTGCTAGAATGAAGAAACTAGATAGATATAATTGTAGGGTGAGAATAGCCTTATAATGATATGCACTGCAGGAAAGTTGTATTGAAACGAGAATAGTAGTATTGAGAATAGTCAATAGTTAGGACAAAGAGAAGGTAGTTTCCAAGAAATTTCTGAGAAATAATTGAAGTATAGATTGGTTTTTTTTTAAAAAAAAAGAGAAAATGAGAAATCCACTTGTACTAGTGGGTATATCTTTTATTGCTTACCCTTATCTGTGTGCTAGTTTTTTTTTTGGCCTGTGAATAGATTCTTTAAGCTAAAGAACAAATTACTTTTTCTATTATCTATATTATATGACTTGATTCAATTTACACGTCTTCTTATATATATATATATATATATATATATATTACTGCTTTTCTTTTGTTATTTTTACTAACTAAACTTTGTTCAATTTGCCATTTAAACTCAACAAAACTTGAATCAAAACGGCGTCATTTTGCTGAGTTGGAGTGAAAGAGGATGTCATGTCATTTAAATATGACACGTAGGAGAGAGGGTGTACCACATAAGCCTTTCACGTCAGCATTTAATGGCAAAATCAGACGGATGTTACGCTAGAGGACCAATTTTGACCTAAAAAAAAGTTGATGACCTAAAAAAAATTTTTGAAACGTTGAGGACCAATATTAAACTTCGTGCAAACATTGAGGACCAAAAAAGTAATTTGGCCCTTTATTTAATTTAATGTATATATTTTCTTTAATATTAATTAATTTTATTCCTATGTATCCGAAAGTGAGAATGACGTTATATATATATATAATCTTATGTGGGCCGAGGGTGCTCTTAAATTGAAAGCTGAATTAGAGAGCTTTTGGAGCTTATTTTCTCTACTTGGGCTATTTGTGAGTGAATGATACCTACTGTACACTTTTATTACCCGCCTTATGCATTTTGATAAGTTTTAGTCCATTAGACTAGTATGGGAAACAAACCCATTTTCGAAAGTTTTATTTCTCTTCTTTAATCTCGGACGGATGAATTTTGTACACTTAATTAATTCTTTGATCATTGTTTTCTGCACTCTTTTATGATATTATGCACAAGGTGATTGATGGACTCACTATAAATTAACTCATACTTGAAGTATTTCTATAAATATTACTCTATATAATCAGTTCTGAATTTTTGGTTATCTTCTTAAATTAGTTAAATTGTTCACACCTTGGATTAAATCTGAAATGATTCAATTGATGTGAACTTCGTTAAAAGGTTGGTTGTTTCAGAATATTCTTTTAATTCTGGAAGTACGATCTATAATATGGACAATAGTCTTATGCATTTCTGTTTCGGCTCAAGGATTGTGACTACTTGATTATTTTCATCTTGTGATTTGAAATGTGAGTCACTATAGAAAGTTTAAATATAATATTTTTTTGAAGTATTTTTTTTGGAAGTCATTTGATATAGAACCCTGCAGCTAACACAATATCGTTAGCCCTTGGTGCACCTTAGAACCCAGCTAGCAGGGGTGTTACTAGCCCCGTGTGCCGGCCAACACACGTGGATTAGATCTTCCTTCGTGAGCCTTGTCGCTCATGTCTGTTCTGATTGGTTCTGTGCATCTGATTCCCCTAAGTGGCTTTTTATGTGATATTGATAAGTTTTGACATAGTACTATTACTTTGGTTTTTGGAAAGCTTATATATTATTATTGTTTTATATGTTAATTTTGATTTTCGTACCTATGATTTTGATAAGGCTTTGAGAAAATATTTCAATTTAGAAAGGATCAGTAAATCATTTGAAAGCTCATTCATTATTATTGATTTATGAAATTTCCGTTGGAAACCATATTTGTGAAATATTTGCGAAAAAATTGTGCCCGCAGGTTTGTTCCCTTCATGGTATGGTGAATCTTATCTACTCCATTGAGTTGCAAAACTTTTTTTTTTCGTAGAAATTGAGTTGCAAAACTTACCCCTCCTTATATTTGTTTTTCCAATCACAGATTTGACAAGTTCGTTGATGGTAAACTATGATACTGTCAGTTAGAGAGCCACACATTGTCCGTGTGTGCGTGGACAGTATCACTTTGTTTTTCTCTAGAGTTGCTCCATAATTCCACAGGCAGGATCCCCACTTCAATAGGAATTGTATTTAATGTTTTAATGCTTAAAGGTTGTTGAATTATTTGAAGTTTGAATGCTTAGGTAAATAATTCTAGTAGTTAGGCTAATGGGTTCAGGAAATTTCCTCGAATTCCATGCCGGTCATGAGCCGATTTGGCGTCGTGTCATTTCTAGTTATTAAATTGAAATAAATTGTATCTTTTAAAAACTAATGTGAGACAAAATAAGTTTTTGGGACTAAATTATTATTTTACCAACCTGCAATAAATATTTAATTACAAGATGCATACTCTCCACCCGTGAATCAGGATGCTCTGCTATGAATTTGTGAAATAGATAAGAAGTAAAGCTTTTTTGTTTTGGCAAAAGTATTTTTCCTGCCCCCAACGTTTGGGAGTCCTGTCACTTTCGCCCCTAACATTTTTTCTTTGTCAATTGTACCCCTAACGTTTTGTATTTCTCCCAATGTCAGGCTTTTAGCTAACACCGTCAATTTTTATACAGTTTTTGATGACGTGGCATCCTATGTGGCCAACAATTCTGATTAGACTTAATTTTTTTCACATCAGCAATCAATAGTACTGAGTTTTTGGAGTCCATTTTACTGATGTAATGAGTATTTTGGTGTACTGGATTACTGATGTACTGAGTTTTTGGGGTCCATTATACCCCTAAAATGGGTTACTAATGTGAAAAAATTAAGTTCTGTCAGAATTGTTGGCCACATAGGATGCCACGTCATCAAAACCCGTCCAAAAATTGACGGTGTTAGCTAAAAGCTTGACATTGGGAGAAACACAAAACGTTAGGGGTACAATTGACAGCGAAAAAAATGTTAGGGGCCAAAGTAACAGGACCGCCAAACGTTGGGGGCAGGAAAGGTACTTTTGCCTTTTTTTTTGGACTAAACTAAGGTAAAGTTACTTAGGTGCTTGCTATAAAGTTCACCAATATAATTAAAACATGTGGCAAAACATTTTTGTATCACCAATCATGATAGAGAGAGAAAATAAAAAGCAATAAATGACGTAACCAATCAAATAGGAGAGAGAATATAAATAATGTTTATGATTGGTGAACTTTATAGCAAGCACCTAATTAATTTTACCTTAGTTTTTTCCTTCTTTTTTTCATGAATAAGTAATCTGTACGCCTAAGTTAGAGAACCTTTCATTATATGTATAATCATTTTTTAATGAAAAAAAAAATATAGGAATCCTCTTGTACGCCTAAGTTTTTTTTTTAATGAAAAAAAAGGCCAAAAGATTCTTTTGGTCCTCAACAATTGCACGGATTTTAATATTGGTCCTCAACGTTTTAAAATTTTATTTTAGGTTCTCAACATTTTTTTGGGTCAAAATTGATCCTCTAGTGTAATATTTGTCTGGTTTTGCCATTAAATGCTGACGTGAAAGACTTATGTGGCACACCCTCTCTCCTACGTGTCATAGGGGTGTACATGTGACGGGTAGGGCTGGGGTTTGACTGGACCCCAGACCCGACCCGGCTAGTGGCCAGGTCAGCCGAGTTTTTTTTTTTTTTGAAAATTTGAATTTGAGTCATGGAAAATAGAAAATGGACATGGGAAATAGAGAGTAGGCATAGAAAATGAGAAGAGTAATTAATACATGTTGACATTTTGAATAGATTTTTTTAATTTTAAATTGATTTATTACCTAGTTTTTAGGAATAGATTAATAAGATATTAAATAATAGATATGATATCATATTTTCAGCCATCAATTTTAATTTTTTTCATCTAATTATTGTTTATTTAAGTAAATATAAAAAAATGGAAGTACCCCGGGCCGGGCCGGGTCCAGCACTGTCACACCCGGGTCCCGGCCCGACCCGAGTATGGACCCAACCTGAGGTCTTTTTTTGTGACTGGGTCGGGTCGGGTCACCGAGCATTTTGTACACCCCTAACGTGTCATATTTAAATGACATGGCACCCTCTCTCACTCAAACTCAGCAAAACGACAACGTTTTGATTCATTTAAATGTTCTGTTTGGGTCATTTAAATGAATCAAAATAGCGTTGTTTTGTTGAGTTGGAGTGAGAGAGGGTGCCATGTCATTTAAATATGACACATAGGAGAGAAGGTGTGCCATATAAGCCTTTCACGTCAGCATTTAATGGCAAAACCAGACGGATGTTACGCTAGAAGACCAATTTTGACAAAAAAAAAAAACGTTGAGGACCAATATTAAACTTCATACAAACTCTAACTATGGAATATTCCACCCTGGGACACGTGGGATTAAGCTTCTTGAAACCGGGCCTCCCCGTATGCTAGTGACACATGGCACCACTCATCTACCACTTACGTGGCCCTCGCCCACGTCACTTCACAAGGCACCCACATAGCCAGACGTGGGAGCTCCTCGAGCATCGTGGGACAACCCACGATGCACCAGATCGTGGGTCGAGCACGACCTTCCCACACTCAGTATAAATAGACCCTCACCCGGGGGGACTGGATATACGCAATACGAAGGACTACGACACCTTAGCTCAGATCCCTCACACACTCTCGGTAACCTGAGTACTCTCAGACATCTCACACAAATCCTCCTGAGCTCTGCCGTAGGATCCGCCAAGGCCAACCTTCGGCAAGCTCACCTCCATCCCGTAAACTACCGCATATAGGGTTTCTAGCAGCCTTCAGAGACTCGAGCTCTCTCCCACTAAGGCAACCTCCTAAGAGCGGCTCACCCGCCCGGAGTACCTTAGACACGTCTTAGCCGCACACGGCCCGATACAGGTAAACTACCTTGCCAAACGGCTCCTATAGACATCACCATGACGAACTACGTGGACTTTGATCCCTTCCAAAGGCACGTAGGCACCTGGGTGCATCACCTAAGGACAAGTCCCCCATGGTTAAGACCCCATGCGGTCCTAATTACAAATTACAATTGTCTGAGCCAAAAACGACAGTTACAGTGGCGCCCACCGCGGTCTTATTTAGACCCTAATGCCTTGCGCACTTTGTCGCTAGACGACATTTCTTTTTCGGGGAGTAGGAGTATATACCTAACGCTCAGAAACCCACGCATTTTTTCCCATCATGTTTATAGGATATAATACGGCATGACCGACTCGAACGCCCCCGTAGCCACAACCGACGCAAGTGCTCTAAGGCGCAACGCAAGGAACCGACAGGGGACGACCGAAGCAGTCATGACCGAAGCAGGTGGATCAAACTCAACCCAGCCTCAAAGCGCCTCAATGACGCAGGTAGCTGTTGTGGAAACCGTGGTCCAAAACCCGGCACCTGGAGAGGAAACTTGCCTTCAACATCCGTATGGCATGCCACACGGTCCTTGCCCCACAACCAACGGTCGGGAAAGAACAGAGCTAACAAGAAACCCACGGGATGTAGAGATCGCCCGCCTCGAGGCAGAAGTAGCGGCCCTGCACCAACAGCAGTGGGAGGAAAACAGGAACCTCACCCCAGCAAATGCAAGCGCCCAACTACCACTAGTGCCACACGGCGCGACGGCGACGACCTCCAGCGACCCTACTAACTTGCCCGCAATACAATTCGGGACCTTACCAATGGAGTTCGCGCGACTATCGCTAACAGCACCAGCACCTCCAGCAGTGATCCCACCTGGACCAGCTATGATCGCCGGACAAGCAGCACGACCCACTACGAGCTATCCGCGACCACCAGTACCTAACTACCCTTCGGGATCCTACCTCCACATGCCGTGGGTGACAACCTACAACCCATACGCTGTTTGCGGCGCAAACGCTTACCAGTGGCCCGCGTTCGACTTCCAGGGAAACAGAAGACATCCTTTTACCCAACAAATCATGAATGAGCACGTTCCCATGGGCTTCAAAATGGCCTTCCACATATAACCTTATGGTGGAGAAACTGATCCACGGGATCACCTGAACACCTTCAACTCGGCTATGTCAATATTAGGTATGACGGACGGCCAACAGTGTCGGGTCTTCTCATCAACCCTGAAAGAGGTGGTTTTCGCTGCTGCCCACCAATTTGATCCATAGCTTCGAACAGTTGGCGCAAAACTTCCTTACACAGTTCGCCAACAGCAAGGAATACCAAAAGAATGAAGACTCCTTCATCGGTTTCCACTAAGAGGAAGGAGAAACCCTACAAGCCTTTCTGGCCTGTTTTACCAAACTCTCACTCCAAGTCCGAGGCCTCCAGGACGCCGTCACCATCTTCGTCATAAAACAAGGTCTTTGATGCTCGCAGTTCTACGGAGAGCTCAACAGATGCCCCGTCTCCACCTTGCAGGAGCTGATGGACCGTGCAGAATGGTTAATTGAAGAGGAGAACGCACAAATCGCCTAAGACAAGATGAGGAAGTTCCTGAAAAGCCAGGCCGACATGGAACGAGCGGAAAAGAAGAAGGAAAAAACGGCGACAGAAAGCCAAGCTCCCAAGGAGAAAAACAATAGGATGAGGTCACCTCCTTGACCACGAACGCCTCCTAGAGGACAGTTCAAAAGCTACACTCCCTTCAACAAATCCGATGTTAGGGTACCGGAAGAAATTTATCACTCAGACATGCTCAGTTTCCCCCCGCAGGTCAAGAGGCAAAAAACAGGAAAACCAGTAGACAAGTCCAAATACTGTCAATTCCATAAGGATTACGGGCACGAAACCAACGACAGCATCCACCTGAAGGATCAGATCGAAGACCTAATCCGAAAGGGACAGCTCAGCAGGTTCATCAAAGAAGAAAGCAGGGCTAACGCTGAACAACCACGAGAGGCCAACGATCAGACACCTACTCGAGGGGTCATCAACGTCATTGCAGGTGGCATATAGAGAGGAACTTCCTCGTCACCACAAAGCAAGAAAAGAGTGAAACGCTCCATTCTTGCCCTCGACTACGCTCCAAAACATAAAAAGAGGAGCGAGCCCAAGGGAGACCCCATCATATTCAATCTCACCATCCTAGAGGGACCAGTCCACGACGACCCCATGGTGGTGACGGCCATAATCGCCAACTACAGGGTCAAGAGAGTCTTGATCGACCAAGGATCCTCGGTAGACGTCCTCTACTTCGACACTTTCAAAAGACTCGGGTTAAACGAAGCTAGCGTAAGGCCATTCCCCGGCACACTCATAGGGTTCTCGAGAGCCCAGGTTCCAACAGAAGGAATCATCACCGCCCGAACAACCATGGGCACCCTACCGAAGGTCGCTAACCTTGATGTAGACTTCATCATCGTCTCGGCACCATCAGCATACAATGCAATTTTAGGGCGACTGTTCCTAAACAAACTCAGGGCTGTAGTGTCCACCGCACAGCTCACAATGAAATTCCCAACACCCCACGGGGTTTGTGAAATCATGGGGAACCAGAAACTGGCGCGAGCATGCTACACAGCGAGCCTAACCAAGACCGTCAAGGTCGCCCGCCTTGGTCCCCGAGAAACACGCGATGAACCCCCCGAGGATAAATGGGCAGGAGGAAAGAAACTAGAGTCTGCCCGTCCGGACCAGAGCTCCACCTAAAAATCCAAACACACTTTGCGTCCTCACTTTTAAGTCAAGTCATGCATGTCTCTCTATTTCAAGTTTAGGATTTACTTCAGCCTGACTAAAGCCCGCCTGACTTAGGCAATTTGATTGTAATCATCTTGTTTACTTTCAGCCTGACTGAGGTTAGCTCGACTGAGGCTACACGAATGTAACCATTTTGTCTATTATTATCGAAGTATTCCTTTTCGACAAGAGACAAGGCTTTCAATTTGCAAAGTACTCGCGTAAGTCCTACCCAAGGACAATGGGCCGACCGCCCTAAGAAACGCTAAGCGCCCCCAGGGCCAAGCTAACATTTCCCCCAATAGCGCGGTAAAAACCCCTTGGGTGCGAAAAACACAAAACGAAAGTTCGACAATACCAAGCTAGCAAACCGCATACAAACCGTCCGGATCATACGGTACTCACGCAAAAAAATCTTTTTACCCAGATGTAAAGAGATAACCACGAAAAGAGAGACTGCAATCACGCACGACCTTTTTGCCCATAAGTAAGAAGGGAAAGTTCTTTAAAAAATCATTATCATTAGATGCCAAAAATGAGAGGACGTCCGCCCATTACAAAGGGTAAAACACCCTGAAAAATACATAAACCTATTCTTGGGCATCCCCAAGATCTACGAAGGCCTTAGCCCTAGTAGGCACCGCATGGCCAACACCTTCCGACGGCCCCCGCCTGGTCGCTTCAGCTAGCTACTGAGAAGTAGGTCCAATCCCTGGAGCTCGCCCACCAATCCGAGACAACACCTGGTGCTCCACCAAGCGGTCGGTCAACTGACGAAGATAAGCAAGATTCAACGGAGGATCTGTTTCCATTCCACCGCGAAGCTCACAATCAAGAAACTCCAGGGAAGGATGCAAGGAAGCCACCCACTCTGCTGAGAACCTCTCCCCACGGAGACGTTCAAGTTGCCTGACAGCCAGGAGCATGCCATACATCCTCTGTGCCGACAACTCCCCCTGGAGATCAGCGACGTCGGCAACTTTGTCCTCGGCCACCAGCCGGCCAGAAAGGTTCTCAGAAGCGCGAGCCTCCACACTCCGCAAACCTTCACGGAGAGAATGCAGCTCCTGCCGATGCCTCTCAGCATCGTCCCGACGGACGGCCAACTCCTTGCGGGCCTTCTCCAACTTCGAGCGAAGGAGAGTAACCTCGGAAGGACGCCCAGCTTTAGCCTCGAGACGGAAAACATCTTGAGTCAAGGACTTAATCTCGCGTCCTTGATCCTCACACTCCAGCTTCTTGGCGGACAGCTGCCCACACACGCCTGCCAATCTCTTATGGGAGACCTCCAAAGCCTGACTCTTGGAGGACGCAACACCGGAAAATTGATCCCGGTCGAGACGGATCTCCCCCTGTAAAAAGGCAAAGTCAGAAACGCGAAGGTCAAACCAAAATAAGCATGACACCAGGATAAGGGAGCTCACCACACGCTTCTCCCACTCAAAACCAGCTTGGTGGATGTCAGCTAGGGCCTCAGCAACCCGGCTGAAACCTCGAACAGCAAGATTCAGGGGAGAAGTGTTCAGCCCCTTGGCTTCCCTCTCCCGCATCTCCACAGGGAAGCGTATGCGCAATGGCACAAGTTCAACAGGTAATCCCCCCTTCGGTGGCCCAAGGGGTTCAGAAGGGCCGACGCTCGACCCCGGGACGAGATCTTTTGTGATAGCTGCTTGACTAGCCACTACATTCCCTCTATCTGAGAGGGCTCCTGCCTCCACGGCCGCACCACCAGACTCTGCAAATTCCTCAGCCGCAGGTTTGCCCGCCGTGATCTGAGGCACGGGAGAGTCTCCAACAGACTCCTCAACGACCACCCTGGCCCTCTTAGTAGCAGACTGATCGACCCCCTCAACAGGACTCAGGACGGGAGGACGAGTTGACAGAATCACCCTCATGGGTGATTGATGAACAGGAGCGAAAGTGGGAACAGAGGTAGGAACCGAGGCAAGAACAGAGGCTGAGACAAAGGATGGAACAACACCTTCCGCCAGAGCCTCCACCTATAAATCCCCCCGGTTAGAACTCCGTTGTACCGCCTGCGAAGACAACCACAACTTCACACCGGAAGGCCGTTTCTTGAGCCCTCCTTCTCTGCCCTTGGACAACTCCCCCGCAGAGGCTCCTTTCTTTTCCCCCTCCCGGGGTCCACTCGCACCACCTCTTCCATCCTTCTTCCTCTTCTCCCTTTGAAGACCCTCCTGCCGGCGGTCTCTCTCAGAAGACGGAGGTACGGGAAGCCGTCCTTCCCTCTCACCACCAGCGGGTACCACAGTAGGGACATCAGCAGCTACCTCCAGAGAAAGACTCTGTTGACTGCTTTTCTTCCCCCTACTCTGATCAATATCCCGAGTACGGCTAAGAGGGGGAGAAGGAGGAGAAGAAGAAGGAAGATCCTCCAAATTAGTAAAGTCAAAGGGATAGAAGCTATAATCGTCACCACCAGCCATTGCAAAAGCTCGACAAAAAACAAAGAGCAGAAGGAAGGAGCAAGAATCAGAGAGAACAAAGCAAAGGCAGGGATAACAGAGGCAACGGAGAAAGGTGAATGCAAATGTAAAGTCACAAACTTTCAAACGCTGGACATTTATAAGATACCCAGAGGCGCGACGATTCAAAAACCATAGCCCCCTCGTATCCCGCAATGGATAAAATTTATTATCCCCCACAACCAGGTCCAGTTGCAACCGCTCACCTCAACCGAACACGTGGAGAGGAAGAACGGCCAAGATTCGACCCCAGGGCAACAGAAACCCAAAGACCGAAAAGCCCTCAAGAACCCAAGAGTCACCTCGAGACACCCAAGGGCCTTTTCAGAAGAGCACTCGGCTCAGGCTAATGATGGCTACCCTCGGAAACAAACCCGCATTTAATGACGGAGAAACGGTGGCAATAACACCCAACGCCAGAGGCACCCGTTTAAGATCTGACGCGTGGCACCTGCAGCAAGCCCAGTCCTTCAACAGACACCTCTCAGCAAGAAATCCCGTAAGCTACTAGCCACGAGCGAACTCAACCAGAGGAGAATCCTTCGAAAATGACCAAATGGGCCCTAACCTTCGGATTTCTCCCGCTTACCCACAAAGGGTATTCTGGGAAATGCCCCTCTGAGCAATAATGACTCCACCTCGGTAAGTCGCGTACTTTCTGCAGAGACGGCTCGAAAACTTGCCGAGGAAGCCAAGCAGCCAGCCACTCGAAGCAGGACACGTGTCACCTACCACACGCCTCCCCTTCCGTGGAAGGAAACGAAGGATACTGCCTTTGCGAGTCTGACGATCAGCACGGTGCAGCGCTGACCTTGCGCGGGCGAGCCCTCCCATGTTCAGAGACAATGAAAATTCCTAAGTGACTTACAGACAAGGGAACTTAAGTCCACGAGCGCTCGACACCCGTAGACTTGGGGGACTTATGTAACTACGGAATATTCCACCCTGGGACACGTGGCATTAAGCTTCTAGAAACCGGGCCTCCCCGTATGCTAGCGACACGTGGCACCACTCATCTACCACTTACGTGGCCCTCGCCCACGTCACTTCACAAGGCACCCACTTAACCAGACGTGGGAGCTCCTCGAGCATCGTGGGGCAACCCACGATGCATAAGATCATGGGTCGAGCACGACCTCCCCACACTCAGTATAAATAGACCCTCACCCAGAGGGACTTGATATACGCAATACGAAGGACTACGACACCTTAACTCATATCCCTCACACACTCTTGGTAACCTGAGTACTCTCAGACATCTCACACAAATCCTCCTGAGCTCCGCCATAGGATCCGCCAAGGCCAACCTTCAGCAAGCTCACCTCCATCCCGGAAACTACCACATATAGGGCTTCCAGCAGCCCTCAGAGACTCGAGCTCTCTCCTGCTAAGGAAACCTCCTAAGAGTGGCTCGCCCGCCCGAAGTATCTTAGACACGTCTTAGCCGCACACGGCCCAATACAGGTAAATTACCTTGCCAAACGGCTCCTATAGACGTCACCATGACGAACTACGTGGACTTTGATCCCTTCTGAAGGGTACGTAGGCACTTAGGTGCATCACCTAAGGACAAGTCCCCCATGGTTAAGACCCCATGCGGTCTTAATTACAAATTACAATTGTCTGAGCCAAAAACGACAGTTACACAAACATTGAGGACCAAAAGAGTAATTTGGCGTGAAAAAAAATAGGAATCCTCTTGTTTTAATTATTAGGATTTATCTAGGGCACTAGTTAAAATTTTCTCTCATTAATTGAGAGAGAATGTATTGTTTTGAACTTGGTGAAAAGTCAATAGGAATAATTTTTTAGACTCTCTCATTGATTAAAATAAATCCTTAAACAATACCCTCAGGACACTTGTTGGCAAAAACTCTAATTATTACACTTTCACTTTTTAATTGAAGTGTGAAATGATTAGACAAATAAAATAAGGGTTTATCTAACAACCTTGTTAAGATCTTTTATAATTGATTGAGAGAGAATTTATTTATTTAAATTAGTGAAAATTGAACAAAATTGATTTTTTAGGTTATCTATTTGGTTAAAAATAAACTTTAAACAATGTCTTTAGGATAATAGTTAACAAAACCTAAAAAGTAAATAGTAAATTATACTGCCCTCTCCTTTTATTTGAAAAATAACATTCCCCACTCTTCACACATGTTAATGACTAACATTTGAGTCCAAATTACAATTTTGATTGACTTTTTCATCCAAATTTATTGATTTATGTGCAGATTATCAATTCAACTTATTTTTACCATTTTACCCTCACTTTGTGATTGAAATATTATGCTTACTCAAATACTCCTTTGTGACCTCCAGCGTTGTTTTGGTTCCTATTTGTGATTAAATACTACTCATTTGTCAATGTTATTATTATTTTGTATTGTATTGTACTTTATTATTATTATTATTTATTACATTAAAATTTATTATAATTCTATATTAATTATTTAGTTAGTAATTTTTTATAATAGTGTCGACTATTATTTCATTAAATATATTTTCTAATTTTTTTTACAAAATGTTTAACAAGTAATTTTTGCAATTAGTCAGTAATTTTTTTTTATAATTTTGTATTTTTTATTAAAAAAAGTATAACTTGTATATATTTTTACAAATTTGATAACGAGTAATTTTTGTAATTATTATTTTTTTCTATAAATTGTTTTCTTATAACTTGTGTAATTTCATAATATTCCCTCCTATGGACACGTGTCACTAATCTTCTAGAAGCATAACGACACCTCTGATTAGTGACACGTGGCACCACTCAATGGCTTTGTACTTGCCCCTTACTCACGATTCTCCCAGACTCTCTTTCATAACAGAGATGTGGAAAAAGATCAGAAACATGGGTCGAGCACAATCCATAGGAACGTGGGGCGTTCCTCCCTTTACCAATTATAAATACTCCCACTTGGGGGACTCAACTAAGTTGAATCGACAGAACTCGGAGCTCACCCATTCTCTTGCTCTAATAACTATTTAGAGATCTCAGTTATCTTACCCTTCACCTACATATACTTCTAACAGGTGGCTCACCGCCCGGAGCAACTTACACACGTCCTAGCCGCACACGGCGACCACATGTAACACTCCTGGCTAACGGCCCTTATGGACGTTTCCTCTTCGAACTACGTGGACTTTGATCCCTTAACAAGGGTACGTAGGCACCTAGGTCATCACCTAAGGACAAGTACCCTAAGGTTACGACCCCTTGCGGTCCTTATTTTCAATTATGAATTGTATAAACCAAAATTGACAGATACATTGGTGCCCACCGTGGTCTTTCTCAGACCAAAATGCCTTGCGCATTCTGCCGCTAAACGACATTTCTTTTTCGGGAAGTAGGAGTATACTCAAGACTCAAAAAACCGATCTTTGTTTTTTCTCTTAACAGGTAGCTTTCACGAAAGACTGACTCAAATGCCCCAGCTGCCACAATCGATGCAAGGGTTCCGAGGCGTAGCATGCAAAACAGATAGGGAACAACTGACGCCAACACTACCACTCTGGAGGCAGGAACTTCGTTCACAAATCAGCCACAAAACGCCACAGCATCCCAAGTAATTAACGTAGAAAATGCTTCTCAAACACCAACAATTAGGGAAGAAATATGCCCCCAACACCATTACGGCATGCCATACATCCCGTGCCCACCTAGTAGCAGCCAACGACCAGTAGACCCAACAAGAACCGCTCATGAGAATTAAATAGCATAACTGGAAGTCGAGATAGCATGGATGCTTCAACGCGAACGAGAAATGTATGGAGGAACCCCTCAAGCGGAACAAGCTTAAGCAAACGCGAATACACCAATCCTCGCAGGACCACCGAACGTATTAGCACAAGGAACAACCAATCCGCCATCGGTACCCTCCATAGAATTCGGGACTCTATAAATGGAGTTCGCCCAACTATCGCTCACCGCGCCGCCTCCACCACCAATTCTCCAACCAGGAACGGTTGTCGCTGCACAAACAGTTTGCCCGCTTATGGACTAGCCGCAACCCCCTGTCCCAAACTATCCGCCAGGCACTTACCTGCACATGCCATGGGCAGGCGCTTGTAAACCTTATGCCCGCTATGGAGCATCTGCGGTCTACCTAGGTCAATATCACTAGCCCAGATTTGATTTCCAAGGGAGAGGACGACACCCCTTCACCCAGCAAGTCATGATTGAGCACGTCCCCATGAGATTCAAGATGTCTTTCCACATACAACCCTATGGACGAGAGACCGACCCACGAGACCACCTCAACACCTTTAACTCGGCAATGTCGATACTCTGCATGACTGACGGACAACAATGCCAAGTCTTCTCTTCCACCCTGAAAGAAGCAACCCTCAGATTGTTCTCACTACTGCCTATGAACTCAATTCACAATTTTAATTCCTCACTCAGTTTGCCAATAGCAAAGAATATCAGAAGAACAAAGACTCCTTTATAGGTTTCCACAAAGAAGGATAAACATTGCAAGCCTTCCTAGTGCGATTCACTAAGCTCTCGCTCCAAGTGAGAGGCCTCCAAGACGCAGTCACCATCTTCATTATAAAGCAAGGTCTCTGATGCTCGCAATTTTACGGCGTGCTCAACAGATGCCGGGTATCCACCTTGAAAGAATTTATGGACAGAGCAGAATGGTTCATTCAAGAAGAGAACGCCCAGATAGTGAAGGATAAAATGCAAAAATTCCTAGTGAGCATAGCTAACCTGGAACGATTAGAGAAGAAAAAAGAAAAAGGAACAGGTGATAACCAAAATCAGAAAGAAAAGAATAACAGAAAGTGCTCACCATCGCGACCTCGTTCGCGCTTAGAGGACGATTCACCAGCTACACACCCCTAAACAAATCCCACGTTGGAGTCCTGGAAGAGATCTATCACTCCGACATGCTTAGCTTCTCTCTTCAGATCAAGAGAGGAAAAATCAGGAAACCGATGGATAAGTCCAAATACTGTCAGTTCCACAAAGACTACGGCCACGAGACCAACAATTGCATACACCTCAAAGACTATATTGAGGACCTAATACGAAAGGGGTAGCTGGGTACATATATCAAGGACACGGACAAAACCAACGGGGAGCGATCAAAAGACAACAATGAGCAACAACACCCTCGCGGTGTCATTAACATCATCGCAGAAGACCTACTGAAGGGGACTGCCTCATAACCCCCAGAACAAGAAGAGGGTAGAACGTTCCATCCCCAAGCAATGGAAGAAGGATGAAGAGCTCAAAGAAGATCCAATCACATTCGACCTTTTGAACCTCTAAGGGCCAATCCATGACGACCCCATGGTAATAACCACAGTCATAAAAAACTACGAGGTAAAGTGAGTCCTCATAAACCAAGGATCGTCGGCAGACGTCTTCTACTTTGATACATTTAAGAAACTCGGCCTAATCGAAGCAAGCATGAGGCCATTTCCTAGCACAGTTATAGGGTTCTCCGGAGCACAAGTCCCTGCAGAAGGAGTTATATCGGCCTGCACATCTGTAGGCACTCTACCTAAGGTAGCAAGCCTAGACGTAGATTTCATCGTTGTCTCGGCACCCTTAGCATACAATGCTATTCTAGGGCGTCCGCCCCTGAACAAGCTCATAGCTATTGTGTCCACACACAAACTTACCATGAAATTCCCAACGCTGCACGGAATAAGAGAAATCACGGCGAACCAAAAACTAGCGCGAGCATGCTATGCAGATAGCCTGACTAAGACCATCAAGGTCGCTCACCCTGGCCCCAAAGAATCTCGTGAGAATCCCCTGGAATGCAAAAAGTCACAAGCAACACCTGAGGAGTCCGCCCTCCTAGATAAAGCCCTTGCTTAATCTCTTTGATGAACTTTGCTTAATCTCGACATTTTGGCTGAATGTATATTGCCCATGTCTTTTCAAAATTTTATTAAGAATTATCATTCTTAGAACATAAACCTTTGAACAATTGACTGATTTCAGTTATTGCAATCCAAATTGGTCTAGGTAATGCACTAAAGGCAATTGGAAGTAAGCACTCCATAAAAATGTGATAGTCATGGCTTTTCATACCAAATAACCTCCCTTCTTTTATATCCACACATCTAGAAAAATTTGAGGAATATTCGTCAGGCACTTTTAAAATTTTCACCCACTCACAAATAGCTCTTTTTTGTTGTAAGATAAAAGTGTACTTAGCTTTTGGCTTAAACAATTCTCGATTAGCTCCTTCTGGTAACTTTAATTCTCGTCTCTTGCAATACTTCTCTAAATCCATCCTTGCTTTTATATTATCTTTGGTCTTCTCTTTGAAATCCATAGCAGTATTAAATATGTTATCAAACACATTTTTCTCAATGTGCATCACATCTAAATTATACGAATAAATTGATTTTTCCAATAAGGAAGCTCCCAAAATATATTTTGTTTCGTCCAGTTGTGATATTCCTCATGCCCTTGTAATGTATGAGTGTCATGCTCAACTATTTTCGGAAGATTACAAACGCACAAAAACAAAAGTTCTCCATAGAATCTAGGAGGTGGGGGATCATTTTCAACTTTATTTTTTATGAAATCATCTTTATTTCTTCTGAAACTATATGGGTAAAAGGCAAAAATTGTTGATGATAATCGAACCAAGAGTTATTTCCCCCATTCTTCAACATGAGAGCTTTTGAGTTGTGCATACAATATGGACATGCTAATCTTATTGTAGTACTCCACCTAGACAACATACCGTATTTTAGTCTTGGATTATGTGGTCCTGGAATTATTGCATTTGAGTTGTCCACATTAATATTGCCCTAATCTGAAAATTTTCCTTCCTTGATACATCATAGGTTGGTAGTCCTTCTTCCTATAAAAGCTTTAATTCATCAATGAATGACTGCAAGTATACATCAATTTTAGTCTTTGGATTGTGTGGTCCTGGAATTATTGCATTTAAAAACATGTAAGGAGCATTCATGCATAATTCAGGAGGAAGATTGTAAGGAGTAATTATAACTTGCCAATATGATTATGGTGAAACCGAATGATTATAAGGAGTGAATCCATCTGCACATAGAACAAGTCTAACATCTCGTGGTTCCATAGCAAAATCAAGATATATCTTATCAATATGTTTCCAAACTTCTCCATCTCAAGGATGCCATAAAACACCTTCACGTCTTCGATTATTCTAATGCCACAACATATGCTCTACAGAACTCATTGATGCATAAAGCCTTTGCAATCTAGGGACAATAAGAAAATAGAAAAAAAACTTAGGTCAAGTTCCTTATATCCTTGCCATCAAATTCCATTAATCATATGTTGCATTTACACTCTCTTTCTTCTATGATTGGTCATATAAAAGGTAGTCTTTAACATTCTCTCTCTATTGTGATTCGTCATTAAAATAATTTTCCCAGGTGTCATATTTATATTGGGAAACTTGATGGCAAGGATATAAGGAAATTGACCTAAATTTTTTCCAGGAAAATAATGCATCCTTTTTACTTGTATTGGTTTTGAATTTTTTCGTTTCCCTTCACTAATTTTATATCGAGCAGCACCACAAAATTTACACACATTGTCATGAAACCAATTTTTTTGCCCTGTACCAATCAGAGGGCACTGCATAATCTTTCGGAGAACCTTCTTTCATCAGACTTGCCAATTTATTAAAACCCCTTTATGAGATGTTTTCTTTAGTCTTAATACTTAGCATCCTTACAGCATAAGACAATTCAGAATGGTTACTACATCCCGACCACAACAGTTTCTTATAGGAATTTAATAAATCAAACAATTCCCTTGCCTGTAAATTTGGAGACTGTTGCTCGCTCAAACAACACGGTGCAAGTGTACACTGCCAATAAGTAATATAATGATAAGTAGAGTATCGTCCACAGGAAATTGAACTAAAACCATTTAAGTACTAATGCATTCATATTTAACGTAAGTCAAGCAATCGAAATTGAGTGATTGGTTTGAATCAAGTAAACAATGCAAATAGCAAAATTAATGCGAAAATAAATCAATAGTGTAAATGAGATTAAAAGCTCTGAGGGTTGTAGTTGCATCTAATGGAGTTTTACCTTTTTCACTACTTAATTCAATGATTTGGTGTTAGTCTAAGCCCTATTTTCATTATATGAATCTTCCAATCCTATATAATTTCTACCTCTCTAATTAAACTCCTTATATGCCTACGAAAGTCTAAATTCAAGAGATGCATTAAGTTCAAACTAAATCAAACTCCTCAAAGCCCTTGAACATATGCCTATCCTTTGGGTCAATCAAGTTAATCAAGCACAATCAACATAGAACAAGAGGTATTCAACTCAATGACTAAATTTAGGGGTCATCTTCCAAGGAAACCCAAAATCCTCTAATTTCCCTAAGTGGTGGCCAAACAATTAGGGTTCATCAATACACAAAGTTGAATAAACACCAAAATGCATGAAATCAAGCAATCAAAATATCAAATCCATGAGTTTACATGCTAGGGTACCACAACCCTAAGATAAGAGAAGCCTAGCCTAGCATATTCATGTTCAACATCAAGCTTTTGAGAATAAACATCAGCAAAATACAAGAGAAAAGAAGATAAAGATAAAAATACTCCGTCTCCGAAGCTTAATCGGCTCTCCCTTCACTTGAATCCACCAAAAATTTCTTCCAACATGATGCCTCTTCAAACCCCAAGCTCTCCATTGCTCTCCAAATCTCCAAAAGGCTCAGAAGTTTCCACCATATCAAAAAAGGTAGACCTTATGCATCTTTGGAATGTAACGGGAGCATTACACAATCCAAAAGGCATCCTTCTAAAAGCAAATGTGCCCTACGTGCACGTGAATTTTTGTCTTCTATTGATCTTCAGGTGCTATTGCTATCTGATTATAACCTGAATAGCCATCTAAAAAGCAATAAAATTCTTACCCGGCTAGTCGGTCTAACATCTGATCAATTAAAGGCAAAGGAAAATGGTCTTTCCTAGTAGCCTTATTCAGCTTCCTGTTGTCCATACAAACTCTCCACCTAGTAACTTTCCGAGTAGGAATTAACTCGTTGTTCTCATTAGCCACCATAGTCATACCACCCTTCTTGGGCACACATTGCACTGGACTTACCAAAGAGATGTCAGAAATGGGATAAATGATTACGGCGTCAAGCCATTTGACGATCTCTTTCTTCACCACCTCTTTCATAATTAGGTTGAAACGCTGTTGCTGCTTAATGCTAGACTTGCTTCCATCTTCCATGAGTGTCTTGTGCATACAAAAAGAAGGACTAATGCCCTTGATATTTGCAATTGTCCACCCAATTGCCTTCTTTTGATCTCTCAAGACTCGAAGCAATTTCTCTTCTTGAACTTGACTAAGAGATTTAGAAATAATGACAGGTAAAGTAGAAGAGGCCCCTAAAAAAGCATATTTGAGATGAGGGGGAAGTGGCTTGAGTTCTAACTGAGGTGGTTCCTCAATAGAAGGCTTAGCAAAAGGCCTTGATGCAGAAGAAAGATCAAGATCCTCAAATCTCCTATTAGGCTTAGCTAATTGCATAGAAGACTCTAGCATTTTCACATAATCAAGGATTTCTTCCTCATCATGCTCAGGTACCGATGTGATAGCAGCTTCTAAAGGATAAATAGAATGAGATTTCATCATTACCTCCTTTACCGTAGAAGCTATGGAAGACTCAATTACATTAGCTCTGAAGCACCCCTCTGGTTCATCAGGAAGTTTCATTGCCTTGGAAACATTGAAGGTGACTTCTTCTTCTTGCACTTTCGCCCTTTTGAACATCAATGATGGTTCTCCCAGTGGCCAAGAAGGGTCGCTCCAGAATAATGGGAACCTCTCTATCTTCTTCATAATAAAATATGCTGGAAATATGAACTTATCCACCTTCACCAGAACATCCTCAATCACACCACGCGGAAAAGCTATAGAATGGTCGGCTAGTTGAAGCATCACAGTAGTGGGGCTAGCTTCCCCTAATCCAAGCTTCTTGAACACTGAAAGAGTCATTAAATTGATACTTGCCCCTAAATCACATAGGGCCTTACAACTGAACTGCTCAGCGATAGTACAAGGGATAGTGAAGATCCTTGGACCCTTGAGCTTAGGAGGAAGGTTGTTTTTCAATATGGCACTGCATTCCTCAGTGAGAGCTATTGTCTCATAATCAAATAATCGCCTTTTCTTGGATAGGATGTCCTTCATGAACTTGACATAAGAAGGCATTTGCTCAAGAGCCTCAGCAAAAGGGATGCTGATGTGCAACTTTTGAGAGATGTCTAGAAATTTAGTGAACTGTTGGTCAGACTTTTGCTTTAACATTCTTTGAGGAAATAGCGATGTCGGTCTAGACTACACAATTACTTTAATTTCTCAATATTTTTCTCAAGTAGCTTCTCATCTTGTTTCACAACCATAGCTGGTCCAACTTCCTTATTTTTCTCATACTCAGTTGTCTTGGGATTGCCCTCAATCACAGTGCTACTTCTTAGAGAAATAGCCTTGCACTGCTCCTTACCTTCTCTTCTAGGATTAGTTTTAGTATCACTAGGAAGGGTACCATGTTGTCTATTGTTTAGAGTAGCTGCCAACTGACCCACTTGAGTTTCAAGATTTCTCAAAGATGATGCTTGGCTTTGAATGAGTGCAGTCTGATTTTGGATGACTGCATTTTGACTTTGCATGAGGGCGTCATTCTTAGACATGTAAGACATCATCATCTCCTCCAATGATGGCTTCTTTCCAGCAGGTGGAGGTGGTGCTCTAGCTTGTTGGTTGAAACCCCCCCAACATTGAGTCCAGGTGGGTTGTTAGGACGTGCGAAATGAAGATGGTCCCGCACCTTGATTTTGGTTCCATGAGAAATTAGGATGATTTCTCCAACCCGAATTATATGTGTTGGAATAGCCCACGTAGAGGTTTCCGGAAGTTTCCGAGCGGTCATGCTTTACCGCCTTGTATCATTGGTAAGGAAGCTATGAGCTAAGCTACACTTAAAAGCTGAGCCCTTGGGAAACCATCTAATGCTTTACTAAACTAGCTACTGTATGGCGCAAAAAAGAGCTCGTTAGGATGGTGAATCCAAACGCTTGCGAGAAGGAGGAAGAGGTGCTCTTTGGGGAAGCACAGTACGATGAAAGTTGTAAACTGTAGGAATGAGATTCTTAAAGTTCATATATTGAACACTCTCCAACACAAGAGGACATTGCTCTGAAGTGTTGCTTTCTCCACAATTCTCACAAGGTTGAACAAAAGGGCTCACAGTTTTAACTGCCCCCTGAATACCGAAAGACTTCACCTCCTTAGTCAAAGCAGCAATTTGGGAAGATAGAGATGCAAACATATCATAATCATGTATTCCAGCAACTCTTGCATGCACATTTCTGTCTGAGTGCCATTGGTGGTTGTTAGATGACATTGTCTCTAGCAAAGTATATGTATCATCTACTGGTTTGGACATAAGAGCCCCACCTGCAGCAGCATCAATAGAAGTTCTCATCCCAGGAGACAACCCATTGTAGAATCTTTGTACCTAAAGCCATTTTGGTAGCCCATGATGCGTACATCTTCTCAATAAATCCTTGAATCTCTCACAAGCTTCATAGAGACTTTCATTGTCAAAATGTACAAACAAAGTGATGTCATTTCTCAACTTGGCAGTTTTCCCAGGTGGAAAATACTTAGTAAGAAATTGTTGGTCCAAACCTTCCCATGTAAAGATCAATCCCTCTTGTAAAGATTGTAGCCAAACTTTTGCCTTATTCCCTAATGAGAAGGGAAAGAGTCTCAAACAAATGGCATCATCAGAAATTCCATTATGTTTGAAAGTATCACATATCTCCAGAAAATTATTGATGTGGTTGGGATCTTCTACAGGCAAACCCCCAAATTGCCCATTAGCTTGCAAAAGTTGGATAGTAGCTAGCTTGATTTCAAAATTATTTGCTTGAATATATGGCCTTCGAATACTATGTTACAACCCATCCAGTTTCGGGGTTGCATAGTCAGACAAATTGAGGTTGTTTTGCTCAGCCATTTCAGCCTCTTCAGAATGAATACTCTCGAGCGAAGATGGAGTAGTTGAACTTCTAATCGGAGAATGAGAGATAGCACGCCCTCTTCTTTTCCTTTCACGCACAATAGGTGGTGATATTTCAACAACTTTCTTCTTCTTCTTCTTCTTCTTCTTCTTGTCACGAGGCATACACTAGAAAGAGCACCTGAAAAGACACACAAACAACAACTTAAACAATTAAAGATAGACTAAAATTAGCGAATATGAAATAGGAAATAACAAAGAAAAATAAAGTGCTTGATCTAAGGGGCGTATTTAGCACTAATATCAAATAAATTTCAACTAAGTTCCCCGGCAACGACGCCAAAAACCTGTTGCTCGCTCAAATGACATGGTGCAAGTGTACACCGCCAAAAAGTAATATATTGATAAGTAGAGTATCGTCCACAGGAAACTGAGCTAAAACAATTTAAGTACTAATGCATTCATATTTAACCTAAGTCAAGCAACCAAAATTGAGTGATTGGTTTGAATAAAGTAAACAATGCAAATAGCAAAATCAATGCGAAAATAAATAAAGAGGGTAAATGAGATTAAAAGCTCTTAGGGTTGTAGTTGCACCTAGCACTTCATTTATAGAGTTTCACCTTTTTGACTACTTAATTCAATGATTTGGTGTGAGTCTTACCCTATTTTCATTATATGAATCTTCCAATCCTATATAATTTCTACCTCTCTAATTAAAATCCTCATATGCCTATGAAAGTTTAAATTCAAGAGATGCATTAAGTTCAAGCTAATTTTAACTCTAATTAAAATCCTCATATGCCTATCATTTGGGCAAATCAAGTTAATCAAGCACAATCAACATAGAAAAAGAGATATTCAACTCAATGACTAAATTTAGGGGTCCTCTTCCAAGTAAACCCAAAATTCTCTAATTTCCCTAAGTGGTGGCAAAAACAATTAGGGTTCATCAAAACACAAAGTTGAATAAACACCGAAATGCATTACATCCAGCAATCAAGATAGCAAATCCATGAGTTTACATGCTAGGGTACCACAACCCTAAGATAAAAGAAGCATAGCCTAGCATATTCATGTTCAACATTATGTTTTTGAGAATAAACATCAGCAAAATACAAGAGAAAAGAAGAAGAATATATAAATAAATAAATAAAAAAACTCCGTCTCCGAAGCTTAATCGACTCTCCCTTCACTTGAATCCACCAAAAACTTCTTCCAACTTGATGCCTCTTAAAACTTCGAGCTCTCCAAATCTCCGAACGGCTCGAAATGAAGTAATTTAGGTAAAAAATCGCGCTTATATCAGTAAAAATATTGATTTCCGAAACAGTCCCTGCATAGGCACGCTGCAGTGCTCAAATCAGGTGGTACAGCGCCTCTGCTCTGTGTATAAAATTACAAGGTCACGCTACAGCACTTCGTGTAAGCGCTGTAGCACCTAGCCACTAACTTGGATGATTTTTGTTGTCTTCCAAACATGTCCAAAACCACTTTTTTCTTTACCATTTGACCCTGAACACAAAAAGAAAAATGAAATTGAGTCCCCAACAAACTTTAAACTCAAAAAAACACCCGCAAAACTTAATTAATCTACACAAATCACACAAGTTAAATACCTAAAAGCCTAGAACATGAAAGTCTCCTAAAATGCAACAAATCATGGCTCAAAAACACTTAATCATCTAAAAAAACCGGTGAATTCATAACTTAAATAACTCTTTCATAGAGTTATTAGATACTCATCAACATCAGCATTAATATTACCATCTACTTCTAAGTCATCATGCTCATCAACATCAAAATGAGGCCCTATTACTTAAAGCTTCAAAATATAAATTGGGCATATAAGGACTAACTTCATAAGCAATTTCACCGTGACAAGTCCAACATCAACACCCCTATTGAAATACTCTTTTATACAAATCTACCTTAACTTTTAGATAAACTCGATTTTGATGTTTAGAACATGGACATATAATTTTTCCTAGTGATGAACATACTTCATTTTGACAAGCAAAATTAATAAATTCATCTACTCCATGTAAAAACTCATTTGTGTAACCTCGATGTCCAGGATTTAATCTTTTATACATCCATCTACGATGATGAGGAATTTCCATTTATCTGAACAAAATATTAAATATCATTTCAAAAAAATTTTTTACTAGCCATAATATTAAACAACTATTTCTTATCAATAATAGATATCTAAAAAAATAAGGTATATATGAAAACAAAAAAAATATATTTATAAAAAGATTTAAATACATACTAGTTAAAGATTTCTCAAAATGTAAAATAAGTCCTTCAGATAGCCTCTTGTAAGATAACTTCAACATGAGAAATGACACACTTCTTCGAAGTTGAGAAAAATGAAGAACCAAGAACAAAGAGTAGAGAAGTTTCAAAACCAGAAAAATGTCTCCATGCTACAAAATGGTTGCTTTAGCCTTTAGATATAAAATTTGATGAGCATTTCAATTTGTCCAACTCCTTAAATAAATACACAATAAATGTGCATAAATTTTAACCTGACATATATTAAAAAACGAGAAATTTCCTACCGATTTTCGGTAAGACAAGAATGAACAATTTCCTACCAAATTTTGGTAGGACAATAATGAGCAATGCGTTCGTACACCAGACCGTTGGTATATGCAACTAAATTGTTCAACTGAAAAACGGTAGGAATATCAAGAATTTGTTTTAAAAAAATGCTTTTACCTACTGTTTTTCGCCAAGATAAAATTGAGGAGATTGGATCCGGTGCAATTCGCTTTCATGCAATTCCGGTGCAATTCCTTCAAAATGAACATTTTTACTTTATTTTTGAAATACTAATACGGACTCACACCAACAATAACCCACCATGAATAGATTAGAGGCCAAATTATTATCAATATTGGCAAATATCATCACCTTAAATGGATTAGGGACCAAATTGTTATTAATATTGAAAATAGTCTCACAAAGCTATTTAGTGATGATATTTATCAAAATTGATAATAATTTGGTCCCTAATCTATTCATAGTGGGTTATTAATAGAGTAAGCCCGAATTAGTGCTTGAAAAATGAAGTAAAAATGTACATTTTGAAGGAATTGCACCGAAATTGCACGGAAGCGAATTGCACTGGATCCAATTTCAAAATTGAGTGGCTATCATATCAACTTTTACCTACTAAAAAGCGGTAGAACATTCCAAAACATGCATTCAGTCGATTTTCAATAGGATATAATAGTAGGAATTTAATTGTTTTGTTGTAGTGCATCTTTCAAGGACTAAATTGTTAATTTACTCTATATATTACTAGAAGCTTTGCATGTAAATACGTGCATGTTGATGGCTTTGAACAGAGCCGTAGAGTTTCACTATTTGTTAGTGGATTCCAAGCCCTCTCGTCAGTTTGATTTCATCCATGTCAAATGGTCTCCCCCTTATTATAATTAACAGCTACAAACTATTGATGTTTCTAGGACTTCTTATGAGCATATTGCAATAGGGTGTCTCATTACAAATCAGCATTGGACATGGATCAAGGGTTTCTCCAAATCCTTGGATTTGGGAAGTATTGTTCTGGCTTAAATATGGACCATTTTTATTGGTCTTCAATTGATTTTTTATCTTAATTGTCTTCCTTTTTCTGTTGAATTTGATTCGCTTTGCATGTGCAATTTCTCTCATTATGAGTGCTAGCATGCATATTGAGTTCTCATTCCCTTTTCCTTGTCATCAATGGTCTGTTTTGTCAGTGGAATGTTTGAGGGAATGGAAATGGTAATGGAAATGGACACTACAACATTTTTGGGTTATGGCAACACTTTTCTTGGCAACGGCTATAAAACTGTTCCCTAAACATGGAATAGGCAACATTCTTTGACGTGTAGCCAATAATGTATCCTTTAGGCAACATTTAGTGAACTACAATAAAAAACCGTTCCCATTGATTAAACAAGGAACAAATTTAAACCGTTGTCTATGATTTTTCTTTTAGACCACATTTTTATGTGTGGGCCTATGAAATATTTTTTTTGGATACAAAATAAAACCGTTCCCAATAAAATAAAAAACTCAATTTAGAAATTGTTCCCAATGCTCTGATGTTTTTGCGCCAAAATATAAGTTTCCCTCTCAATTTTATTAATTTTTTTCAATATTTTTTTCTCATGCTCTCTCAATTTTTACGTTTGGCACACTTTAACTCAATTTTATGCTTCACTCAACCCCAGCCCCAAACCCATGCCCTAACTTCAGTCTTAGCAAAACCGTAGAAGACGAAGATGTGAAATCGTGCCTTTGTGCAGCAAAATCGTAGAAGAAGAAGAACAACAAGGTGCGTGCCCTAACGCACAAATGTACGATGCGTGCACTTCAATTCAGTTTGACTCTCTCTCTCTCTCGCTCTTTCTATCGCTCTTTCTCTCAACTTTTCATTCCAATTATTTCCTTCTCTTGATTAAATTCTATCCCTTCCTTGTTTATTTTCCTATTTATATAATACTCCATCTTTGTTTTCCCCCAAAAGAAGCCATTAAATTGGAAAGGCAGATCTGAACTTCAAGTCTTTGCACGTGAGAGAATGTCATACGCTTACCTCTTCAAGTACATCATCATCGGCGATACTGGTAATTTCAATTCTTTCTCCACTTTGTTAATTTTTTATCCTTACAAAACCTGGGTTTCGGAATTGCTTTTCTTAGCTGATCTGGGTTTGCGTGATTTCCCGAGTCGGGAGTTAAGCCCGTTGTTTGCGTAACTTGTTGGATGATAGCCATAGCGATTTGGTTGTGTTTTCAGTTCTTCGTCTTAGGTTTATGCTCTGTCACATGTGCTCTGTGTTTGTGCTCTGTTCTTGCAATTTATCACTCTTGAAAAGTTGATAATGGGACATGCATATAAAGCCCTTGTCTGTTAATTGCTGGGTCTGCAAACAACTTATGCCTAATGATACCACTATAGCAAAAATATATGATTTCCCTGCTTTATATTATAGGCTTGTCTCATTAAATACTATCTTCTTCTTCTTTCCATTATTACTCATTATTGTCATCATGGTATGGTATGGTATGGTATGGAAGAGAGGTTTTCAACTTTTCAATTTTTTTTATTATTTTTTGGAAAAAAAAATACGGACCAATCCTAGCCTAGCCATGTATAGTCACTTTAGAAAAGTTTACCAGATGGCCACAACTAAATTTATCAGTTGCAAGTTCAGCCAAAGTTTGTTGCTCTCTCAAAACTTGCCACTTATCTTTGCAAGGATTAACCATGCCTGTTGCTCTTATAATGTTGGCATGCTGCTCTGATATCAGGCTTATCTCAACTTCATCAGCCTGCAGTGCAGTTTGATGGCAACATATTGTACGGAGGAAAACAAATTAGAATTAAGATTAGATACTGAATAGAAATATCATTGCTGCAAAGTGAATAACTTGGCATAGTTGTCTGACAGACAATTTGGGTTTGCAGCAAAGTTATGGCCGCTGCAAGCTTGGTAATTTTTGCTCATAGAAAGACACAAGCATGAGGCAGATACCCAACTGAAATATATAAACCAAATCACAGCTCTTATCAAGCAGATAATGGAATTCAGAATAAAAATATTAATAAATGAAAAAAGACATGAACTTAGCAACCCCTTGATGAATCAACCCCACCAATTTAAAAATTAACATGAGATCCCAAGCAGGGTGTTACCTTGAAAGTTATAGAGGTTCTACTATTTCTATATTCAAGGTGAATTCATGTCACCACAGGAAAAAGTTAATTACCTTGTCATCATTTTCGTCAATGCTAACGAATTCTCAATAATTGATTCCTGTATGTGTGTAGTGATGTATAAATATATGTTATTCTTCTTCTCTTATGTGTGATCCTTGGGGCATCACAATCTTTAGGACACAACAAGCATTTTGGTTCTATGTAATGCTTTCCATGTTATAACTTTATTTTCAATAATATAATACACTCCATGCTCCAATCATATGCTTACATTTACAAATGAGCTCCATATATATACATTCAAAACTAACCATCAAAACTCATACACATATATACTCATATCAAGTATACATATACATACTTTTTTATCATATGTTTAAAATTAAAATGTCTGTTATTTTAATTCAAACCAAATTTTAAAAGGGATATTTGAATAACAAAAAATTAATTTGTGACATTTTGATATGGCTTATAGCTAATTATTTGGATACTAAAGGATAAAAGTTTAGTATATATTAGGAAAATATTTAATATGCTTTTTTTTTATTTCTTTCATTTTTTAATATTATTATATGGAATTCAATTAATTATTGGCATGCATTTATATTCAAACTGTGTTGTTGGCGTGCAGCAGCAGAACAAACTGTGTTGCACCGCACATAACTGTGCTGCTGGCGTGCACCAGCAGCACAAACTGTGCTGCACTTCTCCTCTGTTCTGTACACCTCTCTTCTCCACTTCTCCTCCTCTAATTTTCTTCTCTCAATTTTAATTTTTTCATATTTTAGTAATTTTTATTTTTAGCTCACTTTGTTGGTAACAATTCACATTTTCTTATCTTTAAGTAATGAATTATTTAGTTGTTTGACTTTGGAGCCCAATGGCTCACATAAAGGCCATGGTTCACTCTCTTCTTTCGTCTCCTTGCTCTCTGTTGTGTTTGGCCATTTTGATGGTATGTGAATGTGAAAAGAGAAGAGCAATTTCCAATTGTTTGTGTGTGTGCATGTGCATATGCATATGTATATATTGGGTTGTTATCTAGGCTTATGCATACTTGTACTTTACAGGAAGCTGAAGCAATTCTAGAGGATCTTAGCCCTTCTCCTTTGCAAATTTTTGGTTTTGATGTGGTAAGTGTCAATTCTAGTCTATGATTTACTATTTTGTAAGAAATACAATCTTTGTGGAAGAAAATAATTCATTGATAGTCTCCTGGAAGTTATGCAAATTTATGCTTGTTATATTCTATTTAACTAATTAGGCATAGATTAGGCCAGCAAGTCCGATATATAAGAGATACGTTGAAGATGTAGCATGAAGGCGTCAGCAAGGACAGAACATAGTGGGCAAGTTGGTGTTTACATGTGCAATAGATAGACATAGACACTTTTTTGAGATATGAATCAAAACTACGATCTAGTTCCATCTCACTTTTTCTATAGCCTAATTTAGCAAGAGAAATTGACACAAAATTAAATTATAAATAAATGTGTATATTGTTCCTCTGATGTGTCATATTATTTTATTGAGGATCTGATCCATGATTTAGGCACTTGTTTGGGCAAGTACAATTTTGCTGACTGCGAAATTGGTTTAATATGGCATACCATTTGTATGCACATGATTGATTTAAGGTGAAGGGAGGTGTTGAGTATTTATTAGTTAATTAAAAATATAATGTTATCTATCTGTTGACATTGATTGACCTACTAAAGTCATAATGTCATTTCGTTATTATTAGGAAATTGAATCAAGTATATTTTGTTCCCTTTTATGAATTTCTTTTATTATAATTATCTGTGATTATATAATATTAATTGTACGTTTATTTTTTAGCATAAAATTATAATACAACAAAACACTGTATGTTTTTTGTACTTTTTGAATTGATATTTGATGGCTTCATTATCTATATTCTTTTATGTCTCTCTTACATCTCTTTCTTTTATGTCATTCTTTAATTTATCATCTCTCAATAATATTATTTATGCTTTTTTCTTGAAATGATTGTGTTATGTGATTATGTTCGAGTTCATTCTTTGCTAATAAATGTAACTACATTTGTTGATTCAGGCTCTTCTTGCGGTACCTTATGCATTATTAGGTGCATATATTTTCTTCCTTAAGACTGTCAATTTGTTAAGAATTGAAAATTGCTGATAAATTAAACTCCATTAATTTTCTATCGATCGAGTTGAATTCCTAACACTCTGACGTCGGCATTATGATAAAAATAGCTAAATAGAAGGGGGCATCACAAATGGAAGTGTGATGAAAGGCTCATTATCAAAGCTTGGAATTCTGAAAGGGATATGTCAGATATGACATGACTTAAAAGTGAATAACATTATTTTACTTTAAAAAAACAAATCAACCACTTAAAAGTGAAAACTTCAAATTGCTTCTTTAAAGTTTTAAATATTCTAAAATATCTATTAACCTTTATATATTTTATTCTTAACTTAATTATGCACATTGTCAAAATAATATGACATTTGAAGGATTAACTTCGTTGATTGTTTAATTTTTATATAATTATTGTCATCTTTAACTACACGCTTTTTTTCCTACTAATATATTAATTATTGTCAAAATAAAAATGATTAAATTTTTATATAATTATTGTCATCTTTAACTACACACTTTTTTTCCTACTAATATATTAATTATTGCTATTGACTGCTACAGGTTAAGGAAGATTGAGATCTACTTCAACAATATCTCTTAATTTTCCAGCTTACACAAAGCAAGTGTTCCATCAACAATAGGAAGCTGAAAGAAAGGTTTCTTGTTTGTCGCATTTTATTCATATATTGTGTTGTTTTCCAATATTGCTTGTATTTAAGAATATCTAGGTAGAACAATATTCATACTGTGTTGTTTATTTTATAATATTAGTTACCTTTTGAAATCCTTATTAAAAATCTTAAAGTCTTTTTTCCATCAATGTTAAATATTTATCTCTATTGTAATAAACTCTTACTCAAAATTTCTTTAGGAATTTTTCAATCTACAATAAAGCTAAAATATGGACAAGGGTTGGATTAATTTGCCAAGGTATAGCAATGATTACATCAATGGCGTAGAATCATTTTTAGACTTTGTTTTCACTAAAGGAAGACCACAAGGAGGATAAATTTTATGCCCTTGTGTTATGTGCCGCAATCTTAATTGGAAAAAGAGACATGTAGTGTTGGATCACTTAGTATGTAAGGGATTTGTACAGGGCTATAAAGAATGGGTTTACCATGGTGAGGGATTTTCTTTTATAGATTCTAATGGTGATTTAGATGATGAAATGGACTCATATGATGACATTGATGGCTTATTATATGACACATTTAGAGATGTAGCAGAAGCAGAGGGAATTTATGAAGGCCCTAATGAAGATGCTAGAAAATTCTATAATTTGATTGAAGAAGCAAAAGAAGAATTGTATCCAGAATGTAAAAATTTCTCAAAACTATCATTTGTCATTCGACTCTATCTGTTAAAATGTCTTCATGGATGGAATAATGCATCATTTACAGCCCTATTAGAATTAATGAGGGAGGCTATGCCTCATTTGAACATTCCTCAGTCCTTCAATCAAACAAAGGGAATGATTAGAGACTTGGGTCTTGACTACAAAAAAAATTGATGCATGCCAAAATGATTGCATGCTATATCGGAAAGAGCATGTAAACGATACCTCTTGCCATATATGCGGAGCTTCAAGATGGAATGAAAGTCCTCAAGTGGATTGTGAATCTGGAGAGTCCAGCAAAGCCTATAAAGTGCCTGCTAAAATTCTTAGACACTTTCCCTTGGTTCCACGACTTAAAAGACTTTTTATGTGCGTTGAGACTGCCAACTAATTAAGATGGCACGAGGAAGGGCGTTCAAAGGATGGGAAGTTGAGACATCCTGCTGATGGCCAAGCATGGAAAGATTTTGATAAACTACATCCTGATTTTGCTCACGATTCTCGTAATGTAAGACTTGGGTTGTTTAGTGATGGATTTAATCCATTTAGGACAATGAGCATATCTCATAGTACCTGGCCTGTTGTGTTGATGACTTATAATCTACCACCCTGGATGTGTATGAAGCCAAAATTTTATATGTTGTCCTTATTAATTCCTGGGCCACATTCACCTGGAAATGACATTGATGTGTATCTAGAACCGTTGATTGTGGAGTTAAAATTACTGTGGGACATAGGCATAGAAACTTATGATGTTTCAAAACATGAAACCTTTCAAATGCGTGCATGCCTTCTTTGGACTATTAATGACTTTCCTGCATATGCTATGTTGTCTGGTTGGAGCACCAAAGGATGGTTTGCATGTTCTTGCTGCAACTATGGGACTTCTTCCAAATATTTAAAGCATAGTAAAAAGATGTGTTATATGGATCATCGTGTTTTTTTTCCTATGAATCACCCATTGAGATCTAATTCAAGGTCTTCCAATGGAAAAATAGAACATAGGTCTCCACCTCCATTGTTAGGAAGAGAAGAACTTTTACAAGACTTAGATAAGATAAATCATGTCTTTGGGAAGACACAAAAGAAAAATGACAAATATCCTTTGAAGAAGAGATCTATTTTCTTTGAGTTTCCATATTGGGAGCATAACACATTGCGGCACAACCTTGATGTAATGCACATTGAGAAAAATATATGTGATAATATAATTGGCACTCTCTTAGAAATCCCAAGGAAGACAAAGGATCATGCAAAAGCTCGTCTTGACTTACAGGATATGGGAATAAGAAAGAATCTTCAACCAAGGGAGATGGATGGTGGGAAAAAATTTATATTGCCTAGAGCATGCTATTCTATGACCGCTGAAAAAATTTATATTGCCTAGAGCATGCTATTCTATGACCGCAACAGAGAAATCAAGTTTTTGTAGTGTTTTAAAGTCAGCAAAATTACCAGATGGTTGTGCATCAAATATTTCACGATGTGTGCAAGTTGCTGAAAGAAAAGTATCGGGTTATAAAAGTCACGATGCCCATTTCATGTTGCATTACTTGTTACCAGTAGCAATAAAAGGCTTATTGCATGACCATGTTGCTATTCCTTTGATTCATCTTTGTTCCTTCTTTCGTTGTTTATGTCAAAAGGTTATACAGGTTGAAGACTTAATCCATTTTGAAGCAGAGATTGCAGAAACTCTTTGCCAGCTAGAAAGAATTTTCCCTCCTTCTTTCTTTGACATAATGGTTCATTTACCTATTCACCTAGCGAATGAAGTGAGATTAGGTGGTCCGGTTCAAAGTCGCTACATGTTTCCACCAGAAAGATATATGTGTAAATTGAAGTCTTATGTTCGCAGTAAGTCTCGCCCAGAAGGATCTATTGCAGAAGCATATTTAGTTGAAGAGTGCTTAACATTTAGCTCAAGATATTTACATAGTGGTGTGGATAAAAGGTCAAATAGAATGGGAAGGAATAGTGATAAATCAAGTTTCAGTCAAGTTGATGCCTCTTCTGTTGGCCATCCTATCGGAGCAAAAAAATTCATATCTTTAGACCAGAAGTCATTGAAGCAAGCTCATAGATACATATTGTTCAATTGTGATGATGTCCAACAATACGTTAGGTATTTTCTTATTGCCAAGCTTTTTAACAATTATTTGTGAATATTTTTTATATACAAAGCATTAATGAATGGTTATACTTTCTTATTGTAGAGAGCATGAGAATATTGTTAAAAGTCAAACTGGGAAAAGAAAGTGGAGTAAAGCCAAAAGTCATAGCAATGATTTCATTGAATGGTTTGAAACTGGTGCGTTGAATGATGATATATTAGACTTTGTTAAGGGACTATCCAGAGGACCAAATACTGTTGCAAAGAACTTTTCTGCATATGTTATTAATGGATATAGGTTCCACACTAAGATGCGTGATGGGAGATGCAAAACCCAAAACAGTGGAGTGACCGTGGAGGCAATAACTCGAAGCTTTGCAAGCTCCAAGGATGAAAGACCAAGAAAAGATAGTTTAACATACTATGGAGCGATTACTGATATAATTGAGTTAAACTATTATGAACTTTGCAAATATGTGTTATTTAAATGTGATTGGTTTGAAGTTAAAGAAGATAAATATGGAATGAAATTTGTGCACTTTGATAAGAGATGCTACCAAGAAGATCCTTTTGTGCTAGCAACTCAAGTACATCAGTGTTTTTATGTTAGGGGTCATTTGGAAGAAAATAGATATTATGTCATGAAGAGAGTCCCTAGAGATTTATTCAATATGGGAGATCAATCAGATGGTGGCCAAGAATTTCATTGGGGCGAGCCATCTGATTCTTCATCAAATCCTACCCTACCAGTTGATGATGGTGAAGTTGATTTAGTTAGAACGGATGTACCAGCTACAATCATTGATCAACCTTTACCAACACTTAATGACCAACCATATGAAATAGATTATGAAGAGGATTCTGACTTTGATGACAGTGATTGGGACTATATGGAGTAGCTTTTCCAAAAGTCATGTAATATGTGTTAATCTAACTTTCTTAATAATATGTCTTTATCTATCCCAAACATATGTGTCAATCTAGTAATACTACTTTGAATACTTTATTAAGTTGTTGTTCTTTACTCCCACACATATTTTATAAAGTATTGAGTTTAAAATACATATTATGCATGTTGTAATGTGATTTTTCTTTACTTTGGTGCAGGTATGTAGATTCTAGAAGATAGTGGTGCACCTTGGTGTTACAATTTTATGAAGTATTGAGTTACTTTATTGATTCGAGTTTTATTTATTATGGTATGTGAAGGGCACCATTGTTGGTCATTGGTTGAAATTAGAAAATACTAAAAGGAAAGGAAAAGAAGGTAGGCTACTTTAAATCCTACTTTGTGCTTACAATGAAGCTTCTAAATTTATATACAAATCATATATTTGATGTTAATTATTCTTCTTCTTCTTATATTATTGACATAAAACATAATCTAGGTTGTTTTTCTTAAATTTTTTTTATTAGTTATTTTATTGATTCAAGTTTTATTTATATACAAATCATATATGTTTGTTTTCACCATTTCAGTTTTGATTACTGAAAAAGAAAATGAAGAAGGGAGAAACTTTTAAAGAAAAAGTGTTGGCTTCTGACAGAAAAGCTGAAAGTCCTAGCATTAGAAATGGTTTCAATTTTGATCTCCAAGCTAAATCAAGCACTGATTTGCTTAGACAACTCAAGAAAGTTAAGCGTGGAAAAGTTCACAATATGCAAGAAAGATTATTGGGGAAGAAATTGAAGGAGTCAAAAGGTGGATGTCATCAAAGACAATGTCAAAAGAAGCCTCCTTTACCTAAAACTTCAACTCAAGTTGAATCCCAAAGAATTCAAGGAGACCAAAGCCAATATAATAAGGTTGACACTACCAAGAAACCCAATCAAAATGTAGCTGAAGTTCAACAGAGCAACGAAGCACCACATGTTCATAAGAAGTTGAAAAGAAACCCAATGTGTCCACCATTATCAATGGATGACTTTCTTGGTAATGTTGAAAGTGATAATGAAGAAATTATGATGAATGAAGAAGTTGAACAAAATGAAATTGAACAAAATGAAGAAGAAAACAATCATCATAATGAAGTTGAGGAAAAAAATCATGGTGATATAAGAAAAGGTAATATAATTTGAATTTTCAAATTTAATTTACAAAAATTATGTTCCCAAACCTACCTTATATCTAATTTCTCTTATACCATGAAATGAATTTGACATAGGGACATCAAAGAAAAGAACAAGAGGGCAAACATCATGCAAGAATATTCATGCTAGATCAGTTGAAGAGCGAGAAGAAGTAATCTTAAATGATGATGGACAACCAATAGGACCTCGTGAGAAAACAGTGAAGGACTTGAGTCTTTTCTTGGGTACAATGGCTAGAAATTCAACATTTTGTCCCTTGACTTACACTAATTGGAAGGCTATGCCAAGTGAACTTAAAGACCATATGTGGAAATATATCAATGTAAGTATTGGTTAATTAAATGTGCCTAAGTTATATTCCTTTGTACATTTACAAAATCATGCAACTTCTTTTACTGATTTTCATTCCATGCCTTTTATGTTACAGACAAAATTCAATGTCCCAGATGAAGGGAAAAAGTGGGTGGAGTCTACCATTCAAGATGCTTGGAGACGATATAAATGCAAAATTAAGAATTTACCCATTGAAAAGTTTGCTAACATGACTGAAAGGCTCAAGCATCATCCTGCAACTATACCAGAATCACACTTTAAGAAATTGTGTTTATATTGGAGTAATGAAAATGTGAAAGTAAGACAAGTATATATTTATATGTGATTAAATTCATCACAAATATGTTCTTTGCATTAATTGATATATATATATATATTTGTTGTATGTAGAAAATTAGTAAATCAAACAAGAAAAATAGGGCTACACAAAAGTGGAGGCATTGAATGGGGCCTACAAGTTTTGCTCTAGTTCGTCAAAGAATGGTAACATATTTCAAAAACTAGTATTTGCATCTAATTTTAATTTCTTATTTGATGTAGCATATACAATCAAAACTATTTACTTTCTATGTTTTCAATCATCATGTATTTATATGAAGTTATTTACTTCAAGTTTAAAATTATTATTTATTGTAGATTGAAAAGAATGGTGAGGAGCCTACCCAAATAGAAGTGTTTATTGAAACACGTCAAAGTGTTAAAGGCAAGCAAGTGGATCTTGAGACACAAGATGTGATAGTAAGTTGTTATTTGAAAGACTTGTTTGCTTCATATGGATGCTGGGTTTAATGATATATAGACTTGTTTAATTTCTAGTTTATAATGATATATAGTGTATGTATTGATGTAATAAAGCATTCAAGTACTTTTAATATGAAATTTAGTAAGAACTTTTTTTTTCTAAAATTTGGTTTATGATACTCAGAATATAACTTACTTATGCAATATATATATATGTAGTTTACTTGTGTTTAAAATGACATAACAGTTTGTTTCGTAGTCACAACTTAAAGATCATTTGACCCAAAACCCTGAGCAAAATCATACCGAAGCCTTCAAAGAAGTGTTTGGAAAGGAAAAAGCTGGTAGAGTTCGTTGCTATGGTAGAAATGTCACACCAACTGCTTTAAAGCAAAAGGAAAAGCAAAACCAAATTATGGATTCTATGAAGCAAGAGCATGCTAAGGAGGTGAATTCTTTGAAAAATGAGCTGCAAGATGTGAAACAACAAATGCTTGGAATGCAATCTTTTATAAAAGTTTGGATGCAACAAAACAATTCAGGGATGAATATGGAGAATTTAGATGTTTTTTTCAGGTCTTTTCCAAGTGAAGCTAACAATGCACAAAATGATGAGGGACAATGTAATGAGCATTCTACAACACATGCTTCAAATCCGGTATTTTACTTTCTTATGCTTTTACTTGACATTTATATTGTCCAAAGAAAATGTGAGTTTCTTTAATTATATAATATTTTTTAAAAAAATAAGATGTTTCATTCTTATTACATTTTAATTTTCAAATAATGTGTTGTCTTTTTTATCTAGGGACAACTTGGTGAAAAAGATGCAAGTTTTTATGAAGCTCATTGATGAATTGAAGACCTTTACTATATATTTTGGATACTTGTTAATCTTGTGAACTTTTATTAAACTTTTATATGATATTACTTTTTGTTGGATATGTATCATACTTGAATCTTGGGAGCATTTTGTTGAAACTTTATGTGGAAATATTGTATTGTTATATTACTTTTCTATTATGACACATCTTGATCTAAATATATATTTGATTGAATGTAAAATGAGTTTAATGTTGGTGTATGATATTAGGAATTTATTATATAATTCATTTGTATATATTTGTTTAAAAATTGTTTCTAAAAATAATAGAAAAAAAAATTGTTGCTTATTCTTTTAGAGAACGGTTTTTAAATGTTGTTCCAAATAACATTTGCAGAATCTAGAAAACCGTTGCCTAATGTCAGTTTTATGCTGTGGCCATATTCAATAAGCAACGGCTAATCTTTGTTGCTTAAAGAAGCAACGGTTAACAAATGTTGCTAATTCGAAACTTGAAAACCGTTCCCTATTGATAAAGTATAGGGAACGGTTTTTTATATTTGTTGCCATAGGAACAAAAAACCGTTTTTTATATTCTAATAGGTAACGGTTTTGGTATTATAGAGAACGGTTTTTGTGCGTTGTAAAAAGGCAAAATTGTTGTAGTGAGAAATGAGAAAGAGAATGTTGGAGTGAATGAAAAAGTGATGTGACTGTAATGTGAATGAAATAAAAGTGGGTTAAATGACTATTTTAACCTTATATTAAAAGTGAGAATAGAATAAAGTGGATAAAAAATACGGGAAAAAATATAATTTCATCACATTACAAAAACTAATGTATGTTTGGTTAAAAAAATGTAGAGGAATTACGTCTATAATTACATAATTTGATAAGTAACCAAACGGCCCCAAGTCTTTCTTGTCACTTTTGGAAGCGACCCATCTATCGTGAGGCAAATTCCTGTACAAAATTCCTTAATATAGATATATATCAATTAATTATTTCATTCTTTTGCATCTCTCTCTAACCTTGGCATATATACATCAATCTTACACATTCTCTTTATGTCATGAGTCATGACTCTATAACCCTTTTCTAATTTGCTTTCTGCATATTATCTAGGATTAAATAAACCACCAAGAATAATGACCAGACCAAATATTGATTCATCAAGGTAACTGCATTAATATTTGGCTAAAATGCACATACGTCTCCTGAGTTTTAAAACGTTGCACATAGATCCCCTAAGTTTTCACTTTGGGGCAGAGGCACCCCTTCTGTTAGGGTTCCGTGAAAATTAAGCGTTAAGTGCCACATCAGCAAACATGTGTGAGGACAATTTAGTATTTTTAAACCCCATGAGTTTTCACTTTAGGGGCACATACACTTCCTGAGTTTTCACTTTAGGGCAGAGACACCCTTCACACATGCTTGCTGACGTGACACTTAACGCCTAGTTTTCACGGAACCCTAACAGAAAGGGGATTCTCTGCCCCAAAGTGAAAATTCAGGAGGTCTATATGTGCAACGTTTTAAAACTCATGAGTCTATGTGCCTCTGATCCAAAACTCAAAGAGTGTATGTGCATTTTAACCTTAATATTTCTAGTTGCATGATATTTAAGGTGGTATGATATGAAGTCTGCAATTTCAAACCTTTGTAATTTTCAACACATTCCTCCTCACTACTAACATTATTGCTATTGATAATACCATTTCTTGGTAGTTATTAATATCTACCGTTGAAAAAAGGAGTTGAATAATCTCACATTGAAAAATTTATTTCACAAAGGAATACAAATTGATTAAATTGGCAAGATACTATAGTTTTATTGCATCTAGATGCATAAAATAGTGCGATCTAGTTCTTGCTCGTGCATGAAAAAGTCGATGAAAAAGAATGAATTTAACTGAACATATATATATATATATATATATATATATATATATATATATATATATATATATATATATATATATATAGGGGGTTTTTTGTTTTACTTTTCCTTCTCATTTTTCAAGTTGTTGAATATCAGTACTTATGCAGATTTATTGGGGGATTTCAGAGAAGAGAACGTTTGAAAATTAGGAATTATTTTATAAACTCCCATCTTTTGAGTTTTGAGAGAAAAAAAACTACCATTTTATTCATTTAGATAAAAAATTCTTAAATTTATTATTTATATAATTAAATATATATTTGATCAATATAAAAAATAATTTTAAAATTAAAATAAATTAAATTTATCATTTTCTATGAAAAATAAATAATAATATTTAAATTTTATATTTTTAATAAATTATAAATATTCAAAAAATATTAATAAATCCATTTAAAGTGCTATTTTAATAAAAGATAGGTAAAATTATATTTTTTTAATCTTTTTAAAGGTAGGTTTTTAAAAAGAAAGAAACATAAATGTAATTTTGACATTTCTTATTAGAGGAAGGGACCGAGTGTAATTTATTTTATTAAAAAATATACATATTTGTGTGTGGAATATATATATATATATATATATATATATATATATATATATATATATATATGTGTGTGTGTGTGTGTGTGTGTGTGTTTCATATATATTCTATTGAGTATAACATGTTCGAGGAACTCTGGATGAGTAATTAGTAGTGTAGGAAAATGGACCAATCTATCCTTGGGGTTGGACCCAAGCCCAATTAAATTTGAAGTGTTTGTTAAAGAACATCACATATGGGTGTGCAAATTGTGATTTGCTCCTTTCATTTGAATTGAAGATAGAAGTAGAGGTAGCAATGGGCAGATACCCGCTCATTTTTTCACTATTCGAATCCGAATCCACTCATTACACACAATACCTGAACCCTAATCGAATCCGAAAAAATTACATTTTCAATATCCGTATCTGAAACTACTCGATACTCGAAATATCCGAAACTATCCGATATTCGAAATACCCAAAAAAATAACGGATATAGGATAATGAGTATCTTATAGTCAACTAAATTATCCAATATCCATTACCCAATATTCATCCACTAAATAAATTACTATAAAAAAGTTAAATTTTCTAAAAATTAAAGATAATTTTTATAAATTAAAATTAATAATACTAATTTTATTAATTGAAACTATAAAATTTTATTTAATAAAATATATTTTATTTAATATTTAATATTATAATTTATAATATATATTATTTTGGGTATTGGATATCGGGTATCCTATCCGCCCATTTATTTCGAACGGATATAAGGTATCCGAAGGTAATATACGTACCCGCCCAATACCCAATGGATAGTCATATTCTACTACCCATACCCTATCCAATATTCGATATTCGATATCCATTAGATATCGGATAGTTTTTTTAGACAGATACTATCAAATACCCATAATTTAACTACCCATTGCCACATAGATAGAAGGAACAATTATTTGTATTTTGACGTATTTAAGAGAGGTGGTTTTCACTATGTATAAAAAAACTGATTCATTCATTCAATAAAAGAGAAAACAATAAAAAAAAAAAGGACTCTCTTCCCTCTTCTCTTCCTCACAAGAAAACTTGACAACGTGTGTTCATCATTGTAACCAAATCCTTGTGTGTAGCTATCTAAATTGAACAATCCAACTCTCATAGGTGGATTAGACTTGGACCATGGACCATTGGTGTTTTTTCAATGTCTGGCCCAACTATAGTTCAAAAAAACTTTTTTTTATTTGATTGCGTTCGGCCTAAACAGTTCCAAATATTTGTTTTAAACAAAAGGGGCCAAAATGATGCCATTTGGCCGTGGACATTGAAAGGCCAAAATCCATCTGGGTTGCCTTGACCCAGTCTCTATAATTGGCCCAGGTCGATGGACTCGATAGATCTAAAAACTTCTCTCCTCTATATTTTCGTGGTTCGGTGTCTATTTTTGCAAAACTTATTTTGTATTCTTCGCTTTTTTGTCTTCTACATAATGGGCTAGGTTTTGAGGCCTAAAAACTTAATTTTAGAAAACCAAAAAATTTCAAATTATTCATGTTTAACTTCGATTTCCCACTCAATTGTGTCCTATACTACTGTGCTCGGATTAAAATTTATTTTTATGTGTTTCCATTGCATTTAACACATATCTATATGAGGAAGCAAAATTTATAGAAGAAATAAACACATATATATTTTGCATTTACCACAGAAATTTACAGCAGAAACAATAAACCATGCCTCTTATGCCAATAATGGGTTTCAGGCATGCCGCACACATGCGTTGTCAGATTCAAATAGCCACACGCGAGGATCTAGTTACATTGATGAGGCCAAAATCCTAAATAAAAATTTACATGATGAAAATTATGGTAACATGGATCATTGAATTTTAAAAAGGGAATTAGAGAAAGAAAGATAGAGAAATGAGGGGAGTAGTTCTTGTGCAATTCTAGTGAGAGTGAAGCTTATGTTTGGATAGCCGGTGGAGGGTGGAGCAAGGGCTAGGAAGTCTTCTTCAACCTTCCTCTCATCTTCTCATGCTCATTTTAAGGTAGGTTTAGTAATCTCCTCTATCTATGGTTTTTCTTCACCATTCTTTGAATTTATGAACAATGGAGGGCTAAACTTTGCATTCTTGATGTTTAGAACACTTCTATTGGATGTTTTTATTGTTTATTGTGCTGGAAATTGTTGATTTTGAGATTTGAGGTTAGGGTTTGAGGTTTTTCATGATGTTCTTCTAAAAACATCCATCTTTTATGGTATAAAACTTCATACATTCCTAGAAATTTTTTACTGACATGAACTGAGTTTTTTGAATATGACCTTTCTCTATGTAAACGTGTTTTCTAAATTCGATCCTTGATGGATTTGAGTGATTCCAAAGCCATTTGAAAGCTAACATCTTAAGCTTTGTAATTGATTTTTCGTGCAAAATCCAATGCTTAGATGTTCTGGAAATCCCCTCAAACGTTAGTGGTTATGTTTTCTAAACTGATGCCAAATTTTTGTATGATTGACTACTACTTTTAAATTACTGCTCTTAAATAGTTCAAATCCTTGCTATCGAAAATTCATAATTAGAATATCATTTGTCTATTAGGAAAAAAATCAAATCATTTTGTTAAGTATGGAAGGAGATATGACGGTTTTAATGAAGCTTCCCAAATGTTGCATGTTGTTTTGAATCTGATTTTGCTCTATTTAAACATGATTTCGGAATTCGATACTTGATGAATTTGAGTGATTCAAAAGCCATATGAAAGCTAACATCCTAATATTTCTAAATTATATTTTTCTTACAAAATCCAACGGTTATATGTTTTGAAAATTCCCTCAAAAGTTTGTAGATCTGTTTTATGAACTCATGTAGATTTTTGAACATGACTTTTCTCTGTTTAAATGTGTTTTCTAAATTTGATCCTTGATGGATTTCAGCAATTCCAAAGCCAAATGGAAGCTAACATCCTAACATTTCTAAATTGTATATTTTTTCCTACAAAATCCAATGGTTAGATATTCTAGAAAGTTCCTAAAAAATTAGCTATTTTTTTTAAAAAAAATCCTAATTCATTTAAAAGGAATAGCTTTTTTTCTAAATAATTTTATACTTTTCCTTAACATCTTTAAATGAGTTTAACTAACTTTTAAGTGTCATTTCAAAGCTCAAACAAAATTCTAAATAAAGATTTACATGATGAAAATTATGGCAACATGGATTATTGAATTTTGAAAAGGGAATTAGAGAAACAAAGATAGAGAAATGAGGAGAATAGTTCTAGTGCAATTCTAATGAGAGTGAAGCTTATCTTTGGATAACCGGTGGTTGTTATGGGATGACCATCAGTTGTCCCACGGAGAAGACTTAATTAAATTATTTTTGCAAACCCGTGTTGGTTGCGAATTCTAAATTAGTGAACTTTCATGGCCAATTAAAGCGCCACGTACCTAGAATTAGGTATAAACATGACTTATGCTTCATTACCCTAGTGATTGTATTAGTTATTAGCATACTGTGAAAAAGATCCACAAAAGGGGATGGTGATTCCATAGCCTCATGGCTAAACCAAACAGGGGGAGATGGGCATGGCTGTTGTAACACCCATTTCTTTTCTAGTAAATAATTAAAGAGATGGTTGTTAATTATGTGATTTAATTTGAATATGCTTGTGTGTGACATTGATTGATGCATTAGTTGCATATAGAAATTAAATTAAGTGTTGGGGACTTTAGTGAAAAGGAAATAAGAAATTGTGGTAGAAAGAAATAAAGGGTGGTAATGATAGAGAATAGGGACCTACTTGAAAGGCAATTCTTATGAGAGGGCCAAAGCATAAGTCTTTCCCTATTATCCACAATTAAACCCATCTCCACCCATTTTTCCCTAACCATTCGACACCCACACACACCCAAGAAGAGAAAAGAAGGCAAACCCTAGAAGAGGAGAAATTAAACTTGAGGATTTTGGGTGAAGCTCCACCGGATTCTGACGATTAGAGACCGGATCGACCACCTAGAGGCCACCACCAACATCTTCTTCACTTCTTCATTTGAGGTAGCTGTAGCTCTCTACCACCATTTTAAACTTTGAACCCACTTCATGATTTTTGAGGATTTTGTGAAAATAACTTGATTTCTAAAACAACGGAGGATTCAAACTTGCATTCTTGATGTTTTCAACATTTCTATTGGATGTATTACATGATGTATGTGCTGGATTTTTTCATTGTATGATTTAGGGTTTAGATTTCATCATGTTCTTCACTTTCTAGAGATTTCTAAAGCTTCATTTGGTATTGTTTGATCTTGTTTGTATGTTTTGATTGAAAGAAAATGATGTTGGGACTTGGTAAGTCAAAACCCATACCCAAATATCGATTTTGAAGCTTAAAATGGTTGAAATCAGGGAAGAAAAGGGAAAAAATCGCGTTTTCTACAGAATTCTCGCGCTGCCATAAAAAACCACACGTTAGTAGCGTGTCAAATTGGACATGGGCGTGCAAGTGACACTACAGGAAAAACTTGAAGCTTAGTCATTGCTTACAAAGCATGACAGCAGGTAAAAGAAGTTTTTAATGTTGCATCCAATAGTTAAAGGTTTTTCATGATTTTTATAAAGAATAAGAATGCAATGATTTTTTAAGTAGTATATAAGGACCATAGTTGTATGATGTGACTGACTTAAGATCCATGGTAGGATCTTCGTTGTAAAGAAACCGAGTGGCAGGATTGTTACCTCCGATTTCTCTTGGATGTGACTAACTATAATTACTTTATTATCACAATGATTTTGTATATGTATATGATTAAGGAAAAACTTGTTATGCATGTGTATGTCATATGTTATGTAAGTTAAGTTTAAGTTTTGAGTCTGCTACGATTTTCAGGATGTAGGACCTGAGAGTAGTAGTAACTGATCGCACTCATCGCAAGGTTGACCAAATTAACCGAATTATAAATATAGCAGTGCAATTCAGATCGTATTCACTCAAGGAGCCTTTACTTAAGATCTTAAACTAAACTAAGTGTCAAAAACATGCAATTAAGAAATTAAATTTTTGTGTTGGGTTTTTTTATCTACTAAATGATAAGTGCAATAAAAGTAAACTAAAGAGAACCTAAATTACTTTTTTTTTTTTGTATTTTTCTTGAATGTGCTAATTAACAAAATTGGAAATAATATAAAAATGCTCTTAAAAATGGAATTATATAACTATCTTAGTTCAGAAAGAATATTAGGATAATTGATGAATTGGGATCTGAGGCGTGGCAATAATTTGCTCTCAGCCCATATATATATTGCTCAGAATGGTTACAAACAAATATTCTAGATAGTACACATAGCTATGTACAGCTATACAGCAATAACAAATAGAAACAAATTGTAACTAATACACAAGCTTAATTCTAACAAACTCTAATTAGTCAATTGTCTTAACATCCCCCCTCAAACGAGAGGGTGATGAAATCAGGCCGAGTTTGTCTCTATTGATCTTGAACTGAGTATAAGTCAAAGGTTTCATTAGGCAATCAACAACTTGACACTCAGAGGGAACATATATGATCTCAATACTGCCACTTGCAACCATGTCATGGATGAAGTGGATGTCTATCTCTATATGCTTGCTTCTCATATGATGAACAGGATTGGATGCTAGTGCCTTACCACTCATATTATCACACCAAACTACAGAGGGCTGTTTGAGATAAAATCCAACTTCTTCAAATAAAGAAGTTATCCATTTCAAGTCTGCAGCTCCATCAGCAAGAGCCCTATACTCAGATTCAATACTTGACCTTGACACTACCCTTTGCTTCCTTGAGGACCACGAGATCAAGGTATCACCAAGAAATATGCATGCACCACCTGTAGATTTTCGATCATCTATGTCTGTTGCCCAATCAACGTCGATGAATGCTGTGAGGTTAAAGGAGGATGATTGACATGGTTTTATATGAATTCCCATATGAAAGGTGCCCTTGAGATATCTCAATATTCTCTTCACTCCCTGAAAATGAACATTAGTTGGTTGAGCAAGAAATTTACTCAACTTATTCACAGCAAAAGCAATGTTCGGTCTTGTGATTACTAGGTACTGAAGAGAGCCAATGGCTTTTCTATATAGAGCTGGATTTTTCATGGGACTAGCTTCCTTGGTAGTCAAGGGTCGGCCTGTAACCATCGGGGTTGAAACCGGAGCACACGTCAGCATGCCAAAATGCTTTAAGATATCCATAGCATATTTAGCTTGACAAAGATGAAACCCAGAATTATTTCTAACAATTTCAACACCAAGGAAGTAATAAAGCTGCCCCAAATCTTTTAGAGCAAAAATATCATTCAATTTCTGAACAAACATTTCCAAATAGGTACCGTCACTACCTGTGATGAGAATATTGTCCACATAAACAAGGATAAAAACAGTTAGTTTTGCTTTCCTTCGATAAAATAGAGACACATCATATTTGGTATTCACGAAGCCCCATTTGTATCAAAGTGAGACGAAACCGATCAAACCAAGCTCACGGGGCTTGTTTGAGGCCATAAAGAGCCTTTGTGAGTTTGCATATGTGATTAGGGTACTTCGGATCAGAGAATCCTTCAGGTTGGTGCATGAAGACACTCTCTTGAAGATAACCATTTAGAAACGCGTTGTTAACATCAAGCTGACGAACTTCCCAGTTGAAGGTGGCAGTAATGGTAAGAATAGCACGCACAGTGACAGGTTTCACAACTGGGCTGAAAGTTTCACCGTAATCAATTCCTTCGGCCTATTGAAACCCCGTTGCTACTAACCGAGCTTTGTACTTGAGAATTGTAACACCCCAATTCCCTACGTCCATGTTAGTATATTAGTTGTTATGAATTAGTGAGTTACTAGCCTTTCTTACCCGAGTTCATTTAAAAATTTTACCAAGTTGATTAATTAAGTGGAGTTGGTTTGGGTTGCTACTCTTGGGTATCTCACTCGTCTCTCTCAGCAGAAGCATTAAATTAAAAACAAACACAAGCATTGTCTTTGCAAAACCTTCTATTTACTATAAACATATATGTGTACACATACCATACATCGTCAAAGCTAGAGTCCTATGAAAGGAGAAGATCTAAGGATAGCAAGTATCTTAAGATCTTAGCCCTTAACCTACTAGTGGATAAAGACTCTAGTCTTTACTTACATACCATTCATATACATACCCAAAATATGTCCTCCATCCCTTCCTGTACATAATATTTACTAGGACTTTGTAACCTTTCCAAAAAGATACTAAAGGACAAAGTCTAGGGGATGGGGATTCCAAAAACACAAGAAAACATGTATTATATGATCATATTCCTTGAGAAGGCATCAGATAAGTCACTACATGTACAATCACATCGCTAATCACTACGATCCAGCCCAGTACTGGATCATGCCTCCATTCCAGCTTGGCCTCCAATGTGACTAAGTACCTAGGCATCTGATACACATCAACGTAATTGTGAGATTTGTAATATCAGTAATCATAGCAACCTATTTTGAAAACCGCTAATGTGTACCACTGTATCATCATACAGAAAATCCCTGCATTTCCTCATACATTTCATAACATTTAAAACATGGATGCATTATCATTCATTTCTTTAAAACATAATAAAGCATAACATGTATTCTTGTGAATGCAACCTTTGATTCATCACTTCAAAACACTTATTCAAACCATTCATTGGTATGGTATGGAATAGTATCATCCTCATCTTTGCAAAAACATCATAAACTAGAGTAATAAGAATATACATAAAACATTTCATCATATCATGATCATTCATAATTCCAAGGGTACTGAAGTAACACATAATAAACATGTGGGCATCTAGCCATAATTTCATAAAACATATGAGCATCGGGAGTGCCGCAACGCGAGCACTCACACACATCCATACATTCATCATCATTGTAGGACCCTTTGTGTCTTTCCCAAAGGATCAACAATTCTTCCCTCATAACATTTACATCATCATTAGAGGACCACTTGCGTCTTTCCCGAAGGATCAACAATTTGCCTCCCATAAACATTCACATATACCTAGGATTCATCATGTTGTCCCGAAGGATCAATTGTTCAATTCCTTGAACACATATATTCATAGGATTCATTGCGTCTTCCTCTAAGAATCAACCTATTGCATGCATTGTGTCTTTCCCTGTGGATCAACAAATTATATGCATGGTATCTTTCCTTAAGAGTCAACAATTCATCTCTGTGATATGCTATTCACATATACATATATTGGAAAGAATTAGTCCCAATTATGGTTCGCCTAATTTTAAGCATGTCGCTCTTGAATGGCCACATAGGGCATACTAGCTTAAAATTCGGTAAACAACACAGTGTTTTTGTAAAATTACATTCTTAATCGAATGGATGTTATACCATCCCAAATAATGACTCAACCGTGGAAATCTCAACGGTCGTCCCATACCGACAATTGGTCAATCGATCATGGACACATCCTTTACCGATACATGTACATTGAATACTTAGTTCTCTTTTCTTTCTTCTATGTTATTTCCCCTTGATTCATATTTGAAATTACTTTATAATCCTTGAGCATCATGTTTGAGAATGAAATTAGGTGTTTAAAACATCATTTGAAGTGATTAAGTTCACTATGCAAAACAGGGGTCAATCAGCTAGCTGATTGGGGCCATCAGCCGGCTGATTGGCCCTTAATTTTTGAGAAATAATATTTTCCAGAGACGCATCAGCCGACTGTTAGAACCTATCAGCCGGCTGATAGCTCTCTGTGAAGCTATTTCAGCCACAACAAAAGCACGACAGCCGGCTGTTCTTAAGCCATCAGCCGGCTGTTCTAATTCTTGAAATTTCTGGGTAAAATATGAACATTTCTAGGCAAAAATATGAACTTTTTTGCAAAGTTTAAACCCATCAACCGGCTGTTCTTAGCTATCAGCCGGCTGTTCTTATTCTAGAAATTTTTTTGGGTAAATTATGAAAACTTCAGCCGGCTATTCTAGCTATTAGCTGGCTGATGCGAGGCGGAAATGGTTTTAAAAACTTCATTTTGACTAGATTAAAGCCCCAAACTTGAAAATAAAAATAGTTTAATTAATGGAACTTAATCCCTATCATTTTCACAGCAAAACCCATGAAATTTTAGCTCAAAACAGGCTTTTTCATGCTCAAATTTTAATATGGAGATACACAAAAACCCATAACCAAACTCATGACAAATTTCTCATTTTTCAGCATTCAAGCATACATGCAACATCATCTAAGCATCCATTCAAGTTCTATAAACTCAGAAATGCAAGTTTTAATCCTCTCTTTCAGCTTAAACCATCATATTCGAAAATTTCTCTCTTTGAGCTAAAAACATGAATTTTGAAAATGAGAGGTAGGAAGCTACAATTACCTTGTTTCCGAGCTTAATTATGTTTCTTGTGATGTGTAGATGCTTTCCTACGAATTATCCTAGCTGGAATCGTGTTCTTCAATCCCAATCCTCCAAGTTTTCTCCACCTTCTCTCTAGCTCTCTCTCTCTCTTGTTTTGTGTGAATGAAGTGTGTGTGTGTGTGCTGGCCCCTTCCCCTTTCTTTTGTGGGTGTGGTGACTCAAGACTTTCTAAGATAAGTTTGCAATTAAGTCCATAGAGTCACCATGCTATTTTCCCTAATCCAGATGAAACTATGTCTTCCACCTTGACACCCGGGCGGGAAATGTTCAAAATTCTGTTAGTTACTATGAGCCTTGGCTAAAATTATAATTTGTTCTCCCCATATAACTTTTCTTTACATCCGAGTCCTGTTTCAATTAAACTCGTCTTTCCTTTCATTTAAGTCCTTCTAACCTTAATCATTCTAGCACTAATGCAATTCTACATGCTTCTAAATGCATCAAACACATACAATAACTTAATTAATCTAACAAACAATCAATTCATCATCTCGGAGAGGCAGATGTTACAATTTCTCCCTCCTTATTTAAAATTTCGTCCTCAAAATTTACAACATCCCTATTTCTTGGAACATTTCCGGATATGATTGTCTCATAACATCTTCCTTATCCCAAGTGGCCTCTTGAGGAGAAGATTCTTCCCATAAAACCTTCACTAAAGGGATGGTCCAGTTTCTCAATTGTTTGACATTCGAACTGATGATCTTTGCCGGTCTAGGATGGTAAGTTAAATTTTTTTTCAATTGTACTGTATTAACATCTACAATATGTGAAGGATCTGGAATATATTTCCGTAGCTGTGACACATGAAAAACATTATGGAGATTTGACAAAAATGTAGGTAATGCAATCTGATAGGCTGATGAACCGACTCTTTTCAAAATTTGAAAGGGCCCTATAAATCTAGGATTTAACTTTCTTGACTTTATAGCTCTACCAATACTTGTAATTGAAGAAACTTTGAGGAAAACATGATCCCCTTCCTCGAATTCTAACAGTTTTCTCCTATTGTCAGCATAATTCTTTTATCTATCATGGGCTTTCCTCATCTTTTCCCTAATCATTTTTATCTGTTCAGTGGTTTCTTAGACCAACTCAGGACCTAACAATTGCTTTTCACCAATTTCAAACCAAGAAATTGGTGACCTACACTTTCTCCCATACAAGGCTTCATATGGAGCCATTCCTATACTGGAGTGAAAACTATTGTTATAAGCAAACTCCACTAAAGAAATGTTTTTATCACAACCTCTCATTTGTTCTATAGCACATGCCCTAAGCATATCCTCTAGAGTCTGAATGGTTTTCTCAGTCTGTCCATCACTTCGATGATGATATGCAGTACTAAAATTCAGCTTTGTACCGAAAGCTTCCTGCAAGGCTTTCCAAAATCTTGAGGTGAATCTAGGGTCTCTATCTGAAACAATACTAAATGGAACTCCGTGTAACCTCACTATCTCTTGAATGTACAGATGAGCTAGCCTATCCAGTGAGAAGTTGATATTAATTGGTAGGAAATGTGCAGATTTAGTTAACATGTCCACTATCACCCATATAGCATCATTTCCTAATTGAGTTCTAGGCAAACCTACAACAAAATCCATGGAAATCTGGTCCCATTTCCATTCAGGAATGTCTAAGGGTTGTAACAATCCTGCAGGTTTTTGATGTTCAATCTTCACCTGCTGACAAATTAAACACCTAGAGGCATACTCAGCTATATCCCTCTTCATACCCGGCCACCAGAATCTCTTCTTGAGATCTTGGTACATCTTAGTGGTACCTGGATGCACAGTATAACTATTCCTATGTGCTTCCTCTAATATCCTATCCCTTAGTTCTCCTTGACTTGGGACGTATATTCTATCCTGAAATGTTACCAATCCATCTGATGACTCAACGAATTCCTTTGGGCCCTTCAGAGACTTTAGGAATTCATCATTTTTTGAGCTTCTAATATCTTAGCCCTAAGGTCACATTCTATCCTCAATTGATTCAAACAAATTCTATCAGATAAAATTGAGGTGGATAGATTCAAATCTCTAAATTTCTCTATTCACTTCAATTCATTAACCATTAATTGTGACATATGTAGAGATTTCCTACTCAAGGCATTGGCAACCACATTTGCCTTCCCCGGATGGTACTTTAACTCAAAGTCATAGTCCTTTAAGAACTTCATCCATCTCCTCTGCCTCATATTTAATTCTTTATGATCAAAGAGATATTTGAGACTTTTATGATCACTAAATATCTCGAATTTAATCCCATAAAGATAATGCCTCCATATCTTTAGGGCGAACACGATGGCGGCTAACTCTAGATCATGAGTCGGGTAGTTCTACTCATGAGATTTCAACTGTCCAGAAGCATAGGCTACTACCCTCTTTTCTTGCACTAACACACAACTTAATCCCTTCTTGGATGCGTCGGTGTATAACTCAAACTCACCGAAAGGATCGGGTATGGCTAACACCGGTGTGGTAGTCAACCATTCTTTCAAAGTTTGGAAACTATTCCCACAATCTAAGGTCCACACAAAAGGTACACCCTTTCGAGTCAACCTTGTCATGGGCAACGCGATTTGCGAAAACCCTTGAATGAATCTCCTATAGTAACCGGCTAATCCAAGAAAACTACGAATTTCGGTAACTATCTTAGGTCTCTCCCAATTAGCTACTGCATTCGTCTTGTTAGGATCTACTGCTACTCCATCCTTGGAGAAAACATGACCTAAGAATTTTACCTCTTCTAACCAGAACTCACACTTGGATAAATTTGCATACAACTGCTTCTCCCTAAGCACTTGCAGCACAGTCTTAAGGTGTTCTTCATGTTCTTCCCTATTCTTAGAATATACAAGAATATCGTCAATAAACACTACTACGAATTGATCGAGGTAGGGTCTAAAAATGCAGTTCATGTAATCCATAAAAATGGCTGGAGCATTTGTTAAACCAAATGGCATCACAAGAAATTCATAATGCTCATATCTAGTTCTAAAGGCAGTCTTAGGAATATCTTCTGTCTTGACTCTGATTTGATGGTACCCCGACCTCAAATCAATCTTAGAGAACATTGTGGCTCCTCTTAACTGATCTAAAAGATCATCTATCCTAGGAAGTGGGTACTTGTTCTTTACAGTTACCCGATTAAGCTGCCTATAATGATACACATTCTAAAACTCCATTCTTTCCTTTTCACGAACAATACCGGTGCACCCCATGGTGATGCACTAGGCCTGATGAATTGAATACTTAGAAGATCCTCTATCTGTGTCTCCAATTCACCTAACTCGGGAGGAGACATCCTATATGGTGTTATAGGGATCGGTCCCGTTCCAGGGATCAACTCTATGGAGAACTCAACTTCTCTTTCGGGAGGGAGACTAATTATCTCCTCTGGAAAAACATCAGGGAAATCTTCAACAATAGGAATATTATCAAGCTTATGCTGAATCCCTACTTCAGAGGAACATAGAAAACTCATTCTTTAACTCTTTCCCTCATTTCTCTTACTAACCGTATTGGTATCTAAGAAAGTCACAGATTTTTCACAACAATTTAGGACCACCTGATTTTCAGACAACCAGTTCAATCCTAAGATTACATCAATACCTGATAAATTTAAACAAGTAAGATCGACTTTAAAATATCTATTCTCCACAATAATTGGATAGTTCAAACATACTAAAGAAGTCACAACACATTCTCCTGTGAGATTTGAAATTGACATATTAACTGGAAGAGTAGTTACTGACAAGTTTAGTTCCTTCACACATTTAGAGTTAATAATAGAGTGCGTAGCACCTGAATCAAACAATACAGTCAACGATTTACCATTTATCATACCTGTGCCCTCGATAAGATCATCTGATTCAGTTGCCTCTTCACCTTTGAGAGTAAAGACTCTCCCTTTAGTTGGAGGCTATGCTCTCTCACTTGTCTGCTTCTTTTGAGGATAGTCTCTAGCATAATGCCCTGTCTGACCGCAAGTGTAACAGACATTCGAGCTAAATAGACACGGCCTCCCTCCATGTGTTTTCCCACAGTTGGCACAAGAGTTAGGTGCAGACTTACTCACCATAGGTTTCTTTCCCTTGCTACTTCCGCCCTTAGAGAAATTCATTGGCCTTTTGTTGCTAAAATTAGTTCCCTGCTTCACTTTCTCCACAACTTCTATGTTTCTAGCAACAATACGACACCTATTCACCAGTTCCGCATAATTCTTAATATCAAGAGGAGCTATTAAATTCCACATGGTAGTATTCAAAGCCGCCGCGACATGCATAGCCTTCCATGCCTCATCAACATTATGCTTCAGATAAGATGAAAAGTTCGAAAACTCCTCGTACTTAGCTATGAATTCCTCAAAAGGCATATTTCCCTGTTTCATCTGCATAAACTCAATCTCCTTTTGGTTCCTCACACTAACTGGGTAATATTTTTCAAAGAAGGCAATCTTAAAGTTCTCACACGTAATTTGAGTGCCACGAGCCTCCATCAACTGCCGAGCTCCTTTCCACCAGTTCTCGGCTTCACTAGCTAGCATATAGATGGCGTACTCAACTTTTTGCTCATCAGAACACCTCAACACTTTGAACAACTTCTCTAATTCTTGAATCCACTCTTCAGCTAGGGTCGGGTTAAACTCACCGCTAAAGGTTGGTGGTTTTGCTTTCTGAAATTCTGCCCACCCATGATAGTCACCATCTCTAGCTCTATGTCCTTGAGGCTTGTCATCCCTATCTCCTTGGATGTGTTGCAGCACGCGGTAAGCGGCATCGACTTTTCGTTTCATCGCCTCTGCCATTTCCCGCATAACTTGCGTCGAATTCTCAGGGTTCCCTTCAACCCTTCGAATATTCCTAGCATTCCTTCTTGGAGGCATATTTCACTCTACAAAACAAATAGTATTGACTTCTCAATAACAGTTCTATTTATAGAGTTAATATGGCTCAAATAGAAATACAGGCTACCCAAACCTAAACTTCATTCCTCTAGTCAGACTAGAATACAAGCTAGTACTATTACCTATCCTTTGCTAACTAACCCGATTCAAGTCTTCCTATGAGGAATCTAAATCCTATCTACCTAGCTTGAAATCCCTTAATCAGTTCTAACTAAGGTAGTGTTTGCTCTGATACCAAATCTGTAACACCCAAATTCCCTATGTCCATTTTAGTATATTAGTTGTTATGAATGACTGTGTTACTAGCCTTTCTTACCCGAGTTCATTAAAAAATTTTACCAAGTTGATTAATTAAGTGGAGTTGGTTTGGGTTGCTACCTGAGTTCATTTAAAAACAAACACAAACATCGTCATTATATAACCTTCTATTTACTATAAACATATATGTGTACACATACCATCCATCATCAAAGTTAGAGTCCTATGAAGGCAGAAGATCTAAGGATACAAAGTAACTTAAGATCTTAGCCCTTAACTTACTAGTGGATAAAGACTCTAGTCTTTACTTACATACCATTCATATACATATCGAAAATATGTCCTTCATCCCTTCCTATACATAATATTTACTATGACTTTGTACCCTTTCCAAAAAGATACTAAAGGACAAAGTCTAGGGAATGGGGATTCCAAAAGCACAAGAAAACATGTACTATATGATCATATTCCCTGAGAAGGCGTAAGATAAGTCACTACATGTACAATCACAACGTTAATCACTACGATCCAGCCCAGTACTGGATCATGCCTCCATTCCAACTTGGCCTCCAATGTGACTAAGTACCTAGGCATCTGATACACATCAACGTAATCGTGAGATTTGTAATCTCAGTAATCATAGCAACCTATTTTGAAAACTGCTAATGTGTACCACTATATCATCATACAGAAAATCCCTACATTTCCTCATACATTTCATAACATTTAAAACATGGATGCATTATCATTCATTTCTTTAAGACATAATAGAACATAGCATGTATTCTTGTGAATTCAACATTTGATACATCACTTCAAAACACTCACTCAAACGATTCATTGGTATGGTATGGAATAGTATCATCCTCATCTTTGCAAAAACATCATAAACTAGAGTGATAAGAATATACATAAAACATTTTATCATATCATGATCATTCATAATTCCAAGGGTACTGAAATAACACACATAATAAACATGTGGGCATCTAGCCCTAATTTCATAAAACATATTAGCATCGGGAGTGCCGCAACGCGAGCACTCACACACATCCATACATTCATCATCATTGTAGGACCCTTTGTGTCTTTCCCGAAGGATCAACAATTCGTCCCTCATAACATTTACATCATCATTAGAGGACCATTTGCATCTTTCCCGAAGGATCAACAATTTGCCTCCCATAAACATTTACATATACCTAGCATTCATCATGTTGTCCCAAAGGATCAACTGTTCAATTCCTTGATTACATACATTCATAGGATTCGTTGCGTCTTCCCCTAAGAATCAACCTATTGCATGCATTGTGTCTTTCCCTGTGGATCAACAAATTATATGCATAGTATCTTTCCTTAAGAGTCAACAATTCATCTCCGTGATATGCTATTCACATATACATATATTGGAAAGAATTAGTCCCAATCATGGTTCGCCTAATTTTAAGCATGTCGCTCTTGAATGGCCACATAGGGCATACTAGCTTAAAATTCGGTAACCAACACGGTGTTTTTCTAAAATTACATTCTTTATCATCCCAAATAATGACACAATCGTGGAAATCCCAACGTCCGTCCCATACCGACAATTGGTCAATCGATCATGGACCCATCCTTTTCCAATACATGTACATTGAATACTAAGCTCTCTTTTCTTTCTTTCTATGCTATTTCCCCTTGATTCATATTTCAAATTACTTTATAATCCTTGAGCATCATGTTTGAGAATGAAATTAGGTGTTTAAAACATCATTTAAAGTGATTAAGTAAACTATGCAAAACCGGGGTCAATCAGCGGCTGATTGGGGCCATCAGCCGGCTGATTGGCCCTTAATTTTTGAGAAATAATATTTTCCAAAGACGCATCAGCCGGCTGTTAGGACCTATCAGTTGGCCGATAGCTCTCTATGAAGCTATTTTAGCCACAATAAAAGCACGACGGTCGATTGTTCTAGCTATCAACCGGCTGATGCAGGGCGAAAATGGTTTTAAAAACTTCATTTTGACTAGATTAAAGCCACAAACTTGAAAATCAAAGGAGTTCAATTAATGGAACTTGATCTCTATCATTTTCACAGCAAAACCCATGAAAATTTCAGCTCAAAACATGCTTTTTCATGCTCAAATTTTAATATGGAGATACACCAAAACCCATGACAAAATTCTCATTTTCCAGCATTCAAGCATACATGCAACATCATCTAAGCATCCATTCAAGTTCTATAAACTCAAAAATTCAAGTTTTAATCCTCTCTTCCAGCTTAAAACATCATATTCGAAAATTTCTCTCTTTGAGCTAGAAACATGAATTTTTAAAATAAGAGGTAGGAAACTACAATTACCTTGTTTCCGAGATTAATTACGTTTCTTGTGATGTGTAGATGCTTTTCTACGAATTATCCTAGCTGGAATCGAGTTCTTCAATCCCAATCCTCCAAGTTTTCTCCACCTTCTCTCCAGCTCTCTCTCTCTCTCTCTCTCTTGTTTTGTGTGAATGAAGTGTGTGTGTGTGTGTGCTGACCCCTTCCCCTTTCTTTTGTGGGTGTGGTGATTCAAGGCTTTCTAAGATAAGTTTGCAATTAAGTCCATAGAGTCACCATGCTATTTTCCCTAATCCAGATGAAACTATGTATTCCACCTTCACACCTGGGCGGGAAATGTTCAAAATTCTGTTACTTACTGTGAGCCTTGACTAAAATTATAATTTATTATCCCCATATCACTTTTCTTTACATCTGGATCCTGTTTCAATTAAACTCGTATTTCCTTTCATTTAAGTCATTCTAGCACTAATGTAATTCTACATGCTTCTAAATGCATCAAACACATACCATAACTTCATTAATCTAACAAACAATCAATTCATCATCTCAGAGAGGCGGATGTTACAAGAATGGTGCCATACGATTTGTATTTCGTCTTAATTATCCATTTGCAATCAATTAATTTTTGTCTAAAGAAAGGAAGTAACTCCCACGTTTTGTTTCTTTGCAGCGCAATGTATTCTTCTAACATGGCTCCCCTCTACCGAGGAATGGATAGAGCCTCAGAGACACTTGCAGGTTCAAAAGTTGAAGAAGATGAGTCAAATAGATTCTCATGTTGCAGTGACCCAATGAAAGGGTATTTGGGCTTGCTAATTCCATCTCGAGCTCTAGTCACCATATGGTGTCTTGGTGGTGTAGGTTTGTGTGGGATTTGTGGAGCTTCAGAAGGTGAGTTAGATATACTAGTTGGGCCTGTGGCATCTGGACTTAAACCATCTGAATGGTCTAATTCTTCTTCAATTAAACTTGACCCATGTGCAGGAGTTTCAAAGTCATGTGCTTCATTAATTAAATTATTTGAATTCAACCCATGTGCTGGTGATTAAGCCCCACGTGTCGATGAATCACTTTCAGAAACAGAGTTTCCCGTTGAGATGCTAGCCGTTAGGGCACGCCATTGAGCTTTATTTCCCTGACCTTGAGCAACTGCACTAATGAATGATGTTATCACACAATGTTCTCCATTTTGTGAAGATGCATCTCGGCGATTGAAGAAGTTGCCACTGCCTGGAAATGTATGAGGGTCAAACACTACATGTCGTGAAATATACATTCTCCCTGTTGAGGTAAGAAACTTGTACCCCTTTTGTTGTGGAGCTGGACCGAGATAGATGCACTTCTGACTGTGTTATTGAAACTTGTGGGTATTATATGGTTTCAGGCAAGGAAAACAGGCACAGCCGAACGGTTGCAAGCTTTTGTAATCTGGTTCAACATTGTATAGTTTTTGTAAAGATGAGATACCTTCAAGTGTTGGCGTTGGCAACCGATTGATTAAATGGACAGCCACCTGAAAAACATCAACCCAATAGGTTAAAGGAAGAGAAGCTTGAGCCAACAATGTAAGTCCCATCTCTACTATATGTCTATGTTTTCTCTCGGCCCTTCCATTTTGAACTGAAGTGTATGGACATGTTAGTCTCAATTCGATTCCACAAGCTTGAGCAATGGATGCAATAGGTTTATCCTTATCCCCATTATCACATTGAAGACTCTTAATTTTAGTGTTGAACTTGTTTTCAACTTGTTCTTTGAATATTTTGAAAGCACTAACTGTTTCAGCCTTGTTTTTAAGAGGAAATAACCATGTATATCGACTAAAATCATCCAGAAAGTGAATATAGTTTCTATGTCCATGTGTTGATTGTACTGGAGATGGACTCCAAAGATCCGTATGGACATGTTCTAATGGAGTAGAAGCATGAGACATAGATTTCTGAAATTGTAAAAGTTTAGATTTCCCATACTGACAAGCCTTACATACATGCTTTGGAATAGAAAACTCTACATTAAATTTATTTAAAATTTGAGTCAACACCCTATCACTAAGATGACTCAATTTCAGATGCCATTGATGATAATCTTTTGACTTCTTCTTCTTAACTTCTCCAGAATGCAGAGTATGAGCTTGGGCTTTGTCAGTACTGTGATGGCTCAAGTCAGCCATGGTGTACATTCCCTTGAGTGTTGTCCCTTGTGTTATTGTTTGCCCTGTCCGTTTGTCCTTCACAATGCAAGCACCATCACTAAAGTTCACATGCACACAGTTATCTCTAGTAAGTTTGTTTACACTTATTAAATTTTTGGTTGCATCTGGCACAACAAGAATATCATTGAGCTGAATAGTAGATTGTGTGTTTGAACTTGACAGGGAAGTGGAACCAACACCAATTATCTTAGTTTTTGCACCAGTACAAGTGAAGAGGTTTCCCTACCTACTGGTGTGAAATTGACAAGATGATCTGCATAGGGTGTCACATGATGAGTGGCACCACTGTCCATGTACCAAGCTGAATCGTTGATCATCTGGGGATTCACATAGTAAGCCTAAGGTGAACTTGCTCCACTTGAATTGTTGTTAGTCACAGTTTGAAAATCTCGATCATATCTATGCCAACATACTGCAGCGATATGACCAATTTTGCCACATACCTGACATTGGGGTCGAGACCTATTGTTGTTGTTATTACTGAAGCCACCTCTGCCACGGCCTCTTCCCCTACGACCACCACAAGAATTTTGATTTCCACCACCCCAGTTCTGATTATTGTTTCCCTGGCCTCTGCCTTGACTGCCTGAACGATTCTCTCTTTCTTCCTTTTTAGCCATATTGGCAGAAGACTATTTGTTGAGATTTGTTACTTGATTCAGCTGCTCTTGCCTGCTCTCATAAGCAAGAAGCTGCGAATGAGTTGAGCCCCAAGTGACACTTCCAGCTTGATTGACTAAAGTGGTTACAAGTGCATTGTAATCACTGTCCAGACCTCCAAGGGCATACATAATCAAGTCATCACTAGAGATTGGAGCTCCAACGAGACTGAGTTGGTACGATATTGTCTTCATTTTGGCTAGGTAATCTTCCATTTTCATGTTGCCCTTCTTTGTATTTTGGAGATGTCCTATGAGCAATAATATTCTTGACATAAGTGAAGCACATGTGATTTCTTTGGCAGCAACCCAAAGATCCCGAGCTGTGCTACAATGGAGAAGTTGAGTTCCAACCTCTTGGGCCATAGTGCTTCTCAGCCATCCGATTAACAGTTGATCGGTGGCAAACCATTCCTTGTATGGTGGATTCGGCTTGAGTACTGCTCCTTCATAAATTTTTTCAGCCAGTATTTGATCTGTACCATCATCGTGTTCCTCCAGGTAATTTCCTTTGATCAGTGGCATGACCACTACTTGCCATAGCAAGTAATTAGTGCGGTCAAGTTTCACTGCAGCAAGTTGAGCGGAGCTTCCAAAGAAGGAAAAAGCCTTTGGTCCACCCGATAGCGAAGAGCTGGATTCATCAATTGTTGAGGAAGATGAAATCGCCGCCATGACCGTACTGTCGCTTTGATACCAAGAAAGAATATTAGCTTAATTGATGAATTGGGATCTAGGTGTGGCAATTATTTTCTCTCAGCCCATATATATTGCTCAGAATGGTTACAAACGAATATTCTAGATAGTACATGTAGCTATGTACAGTTGTACAACAATAACAAATAAAAACATATTGTACTAATACACAAGCATAATTCTAACAAACTCTAATTTATCAATTGTCTTAACAAGTTCAAATTGATATGGGAGTTAATTCTTCATTAAGTCTTAAGGAAAAACCCCAAGTTACCACTTGAGTCTTGTGTTCTTTTTTAGTGATTACTCATACTATCATAGCTAGCAACCAATTCAAAAGATACAATTAAGAATCACTTAATGTATGCTAAAAATTGGGCAAAAGCAACTTGTTCCATTCTTTATGTTGTTTGGACGACCGTCACAAACTTTGATGAATTAACATGCTATGATTTCTACTACCAGAGGCTACCATAATAACATTAATTACCATCATATGCTCAATTGGTACATATCCATTTTCTTATATTGCTTAGAATACCATCTCAAATATAGATGCATTAACATTTCATGAATCCTACTACCATACGCTATCATATTAAAATTAAGCATCTTCAAATGCACAAATGGGTAATAAAATTGCAATATCCAATTTAAATCACAATTTCGCGATACACATAGACAATGTACCCATAATCTATGATTTTAAATTGCATAAAGATAAATCCTAAAACTAGGAAATAAAATATAAATTTAAAAATAAGTATTAACGTAATAAACTCCCCTTTGAAGCATAGGAATCCAAGCCACATACTCCACCTCCAAGAAACACAACCTTTAGCCACAGATAGAGAACAAAATGGAGAACTCTTTCACTTCTTCAATCATGATAAAAATGAGGTGAGGTGGCGTGAATGGAGAAGAGGAATGGAAGTGATATGATGTGTGTTAGTGATGAATGGTGAATGGAATGGAGGACTTAAAAGAAGAACAGAGGCGTGAGGTGATGGATGGTTGAGATAGAAGTGTGATGATGGAGTGGGTAAATGGTGGTGTGAATAGGTGAAAGGAGAAGGTGGAATAAAAAAATGGAAATGACGTGTGTGGTGAGCCGTGAATGGAAGAAAAGAAAGATATGGGAGAGGAAGAGATGGAATGGAAGGAATATGGGTGAAGGTGGAATGAAGGGGTGATGGAGTGTGTATAGAATGAAGAATGGAAGTGGGAGGCGAGGTGCCTCCCTTGCGTGGCCTCTGAGTTCGAAAAGAAAATTAGGTATTTGGGGTTTTAGATGGTGGTTTGAATTAGTGTGGGGATGGATCTTGGGTTTGGGTCATGGAATGTCACATGTCACCGTGGAACTATCCTGGTTGATGGTATCCTATACTTTCAAATGTTTGATTGCATTATTGTAGAGTCATCCTTATAATATAATATGAACCTTTTAAAAAAAATTATTTTTCTAAAAATACTATTAATTATAACAATAAAAATATTTCTCCTATTTTCTTTTTTTATTGGATTGATAAATGAGAGAAAATTATTTAAAATGTGATATATATATATATATATATATATATATATGAAAAAAATCATAATAAATTAATTCTATATTAAATAGTTGTTTTTTTTATCTCAAACTAAAATACTTTATTAATGAAAAAGAGTTTCAGGTTCCTCCTTGTACAAAAAATCCAAAATAAGTTGGGATTGTCCTCCAACCAAACTTGTCCATTGGCAATACTACAAGAAAATTTAGCAAGGACGTAAGCAATATTATTTGCTTCTCTAGGTACCCAATGCACTTTGCATTGTTGAAAATCCATCATAAAGGATTTAATGTCATCAACCAATAGACCAAATGTAGAGAGGTTAGTTGATATTGTAATACCCCGAAAAATTTTGAGGATTAAAGAATGATTTATTTCGGAGTTAGGAATTACCTCGAAACAAATTTGAGGACTAAAGAATGATTTATTTCGGGGTTAGGAATTAAAACTTAAAAATATATATATATATATAGAAAAAATATAAAAGTTAAAAGAAACCAGAAAGGAATTTTTTTTCAAAGATTATAATACCCGAGAAAATTTTTTGAAGTTTAAAATAAAATAAAAGGGAAAGAAAAGAAGTAGAAAATAATTTTTAGGATTTAATTCAGGACCTAAGAAATTGGAAACCTGAATTAAGTAGGAACAGGGACTAAATTAAAAATACAAATTTGTTATTATTTATTATTAATTATTAGTTATCTTATTATTTAATTAATTATTATTATTTTATATATATATATATATATATATATATATATATATATATTATTTAATTATATTGGGGTGTCGTGGGTTTACACTTAGAAAGAAAAAGAAAAGAAAAAATATAAAAGAAAGGAAAAAGAGAGAAAGAGAAACCTACGGGATTGAGAAAGAAGAAAAAGTGAGAAGGAGAGAGGGAGAAGACGAAGGGTTAGAGAGAGAGAAAGAGGGAGGAGTAGATGGAGAATAAGGGGGAAGAGGGAGGAAACTCGCCGGAGAAAGTCGTCTGACACCGGTCACGACCACCGGAGTTCGACTCCAACATCTTCCACACCTCCCACCAATCGAATCAAGGTTGGTAACCCCAATTTCATTCTAAACCCTCAATTTTTTCATTTTTAGGGATTTCTTCGATTGACTTTCGATTGAGTTATTTCGAGGATAGATTGAGACCTAGAAGAGTTCTTGAACACTTAGTTGGGGTAGGAATCAAGATTATATTCTCAGATTTGCCCAAATTTGAATTTGGAAGGATTTGGGGTTGAAATTATAATTATTTCCAAATTGAGAAAAATTGTTGACAATTAGGATTGAGCTTGGATTTGAGTAAATAGGCTTGGATTAATATTATTGAAATTATAATTATTTCCAAATTGGAGAAATTGTTGATAGCTTAGGAATTGACCTTGGATTTGAGTAAATAGGCTTGGATTGGTCCTATTGAAAATTATATAGTTGAAATATTAGCTGAACAAGACCCGTGAAGAGCTGGCCCAAGGTTACTAAGGTTGAACCTTAACGTTAACGTGCCGGGTCCCTGCTCGATTTGCCCAAATACACTTTAAGGGTGGTGTTGAGGGCTCCAAACCTCTTCTTTTCAATCTTAAACACCCTAGAATAATTCTAAATATGCTATCAAGCATCAAGAATCAATTTAGGTACCTTCTTGCTTCTCAAGGATGAAAACTTGCGGAACAATGAAGTCCAAATTCTAAAATGGTGATTTTATTCCTTCATAATTATTAGAAAGCCTTAAGTAGGATGAATTAGAGATGTATTGAGGTTTAGAAACTAGATTTCTTAGAACCCAAGTAGGAACACAAGTTGAATCAAATGCTTAGACCTTCCTAAAATTAGGATTCCTTCAAACCAAGCTAGATAAGCTTCCTTAGAGATGAATACAAGTTAGATAGAGGTCTAATACTCAAATCAAAGTATGTGAAACACTCAAGTAGAGTGTTATATGCGAGTAAGTCAAGTGTCCGAGGAAGGATACACATAAGTCGGGATAGAGAAGTCCAATAAGACCAAGAGCTTGACTCTGTGGCAACCATGAACTACATGTGGGAGTCATGGAGAGATAAATAACAAGTTAAGCTAAGTAGTAACCTTAATGAAGCAAATGTTGTTCTTATAGGAACAACGACACGCAATAGAGTGCAACAGGAATTCTGGGGAGACTAAAGTTACGTGAGAGGATTGCATGGAAGGTTGGCCAAGGTGAGGGTTCTTCCATCTCTGCTCCTAGGGTTATATGCTTATGTGGATTACATGAGTACGTATATTCTCTGCTTGTCTGGTATGTGTTAGCTAGAGATATAGAATGCTAAAAGAATGAAAGAACTAGAAAATAGGTTGTGGAAAGTAGCTTGGATAGAAAGACATAGGAGTAGAGTATAATTGTTTGCTATGATTGGTGTGTTACAAATCCAACTCATACACTCTGGAGGCATGATGAGTATTTTATTAAATCTTTTCCACGACGGTGGCAAGAGTCCTTATACGGAAGGGCTAAACTTTATTTTGAAAACTCGTCACGACGGTGACTTAAATTAAAATCATGCAAAGGGAGTTACTGATGGGTTTCGGATTTAGTTATGCTAGCGATGTGAGACATCGACTAGAACAACATTAGATGACACTTGAGACCTCAGTTTTTATAATCACCATGACGATGGTCATTGCCCTATCCTGGCAATAGGGTCAAAAAGGTTTTATATTGCTATGACGATAGCTTGAGGCTCAAAGAGTGCATCTGGACGGGTATATGAGTTATATCCTATTGAGGATACTTGTACATATTAATAAGGAGAGGAATTGTTGATCTTTCGGGAAAGATACAAAGAATCCTATTAATATGTGAGACCAAGATAAGGAGACACTGGAGGAACCTACGGGTGAACCGTGAGCCTGATCGTACAGAAGAGAAATCATCCTGTTGAGATGGTCCAGGGTGTATCAGTGGCCAGGCTATGAGACGTCGTGCCGTGCCCGCCATTGTGGCCTGGTTGGGTAATGGACGAGTGGGCTCAAGCTATTGGCCCGCAGCAAGGGGTCAAGATGTGCCACATGGTGGCTACGTATCAGTTGTTTGATAGATAGAAGTTGATTGTGATTGATTAATAGAATTGTCACGAGGTGACTAGTACCCAAGTGAATGGTTAAGTATTGTTTAATTAACAGAATTGTCACGAGGTGACCAGTACCTGAGTGAATGGGTTAAGTATATTTGCCACGTGGTGGCCAACAACCCGAGTGCACGGGTTCGAAGTGGGAAAGCCATGTAGTGGCTAGTAGATACCCCAAAGTTGGGGAGATTAGGTAGATGTATGCTATGGTATCTGTGTGTAGGTACAACTTGTCTGTGTTTGCATATAATTGCTGATTGTGCAGTGTAGTGGTGACGTAGAAGATTACATCACCACAACGTCTTGTTTGATTCAGATATGCTGAACGTGAGAAGACCGGTAAGTAAAAGCCGGCACTACATGTTACATGTTACTTGCTGATTGATGACGTGGAACAAACTGTTGCATGCTTATATCTGTTAAATGCATGTGAGTGTTTGGGGTGAAATTTATGTTGTTGTGTGATCACTAAGAATGTATGTTATCTAACAGTAACTAGTTGTTTTTGAATGTGGTTGTGTATAACTCCCAAACCCAGCACTATGGTACCCACCTTGCGCCGGGGATGGGAGAGTCCTCACTGAGTCGCGTGATTAAGACTCACACCTCATTTTTACTACACAGAGACAGGTTAAGTACAGGTGGAAGAAGTCTCGGTGGAACCAGGGTTGAGCAACAATTTCCAAGACCCACAACTTGTTCATGTGGGTGAATAATTGTAATTTAATTTACTTTATCGTTGTATCATAAAGTAAACGGTAGACGTACCCAATTAGATTGCATCACTAAATCTAGAACTGTCAGCTTCACACACCTTAAAGATCAGGATTTATTTTACTGCGATACAGGGAAAATTTGTTTTCAAAATATATATATATATATATATATATATATATATATATATATATATACATTATCTGTTGCATGTGAATAGGATAGGCAGCATCTTCGGATGTGTAGTTAGTACACAGGTTATATATTATGTGTGTTTTCCCATATCTATATCCTGAAGCGGCACTGGCCGTAGATTTGCTTGCCTAGGATAGGCCACCATTTTCGGTGTAGCCATAGTATTATAATGCATGTGAATGTATTTTCAATTATAGATATTCTGTCAATTAGGTGATAAGGCTTACAGGCATAGGGGTATTCCCTGTGTCTGTGCCGGTCACAGTCCTCTGAACGGGAGTCGTGACAGATATGCTCTCAAGCAAGTCTACCACGCCATTTGCATCACATTCAATAACTACCCATTGCACGCTTAGTGTTTTAGCAAGCTCTAAACAAGAAATTATAGCCATGGCTTCCAAAACTTTTATAGATTTCACCGCTGGGATTCTCTTTGCAAGAGCAACGAGGAAACTTTCAGGAAAGTCATTAACGATACATCCAATGCAACGGAATCATAGAAAAATGTTCCTGGAAGCTCACCATAAGAAACATCTAACTTTAGGTGGGATCATAGCATTCCAAATTTTTCTCCAAATACCCATGAGATCACTCCATCTATCATCTCGGCTATAAGGCTGGTGAGCTATCTTATAAGCTGATTTAACGATGAAAAATCCATTCGCCATGAAATGCCACATCCACTCTTCTCTTTCAAGTCTGCTCAGCGGGATCTATAGGATAACATTAGTCATGATGTGATAAAAAATATAGTTTACTAATCCAACATTCCACCAACGTTTTTCACTTCGAGTCTGAACATCTACCATAGAATTACAATCAATTAGATTATTATCTAATGGAGTCGTAAATGAATTGGTAGAAGGGATCCAAGGGTCATAGAAAATGCTGGTGCCTTTACCATTACCAATCTGCCTTACCACCCCTTTTTTAAGACTGCTCTCCCACTAATAATGCTTCTCTATGTAAAAGATGGTGTTGAACCCAACTGTGCCTCCATAAAAGATGAGTTTCTAAAATATTTGGCTTTCAATTTTCTGCTTAAAAGAGATGTAGGAAATTGAAGAATTCTCCAACCCTGTTTTGCCAACAAAGTCGAATTAAAATCTCTTAAATCACAAAAATCCATACCACCACTACATTTCGGTCCAACAGTCTCTCCCAACTAATTTAGTGAATTTTAGCACTGTTAGAATTATCACCTACCAAATTTTCGCCATCATCATATTTAGCTTATGACAAAGGTTATGGAGCAGAAGAAAACAACTCATAGAATAAATTGGAAAAGATTGTGCTACAAATTTTATAAGAACTTATTTAACTTTGATAACAATTTCTCTCTCCACCCTTGAAGTCCTTGAAGAAGTTTCTTCCATATCCTATTTGCAATTAATTTGAATGAGTTATACTTACTTCTTCTCACCATGTTGGAAGGCCTAAATATTTCTCATTAAAGGCCACCGTTCGATCTTGTAGGGTATTCATAATTTCTTACCTTCTATCATTGCCAACACAAGGACTGAAAAGATTACAAATTTATGATAATTGATTCGTTGCCCAAAAGCATGTTCATAGATATGAATGATCCCTTTTAGTTTGAGAATTTCCTGCTTATTTGCACCACAAAACAGTAAACTGTCATATGAAAAAAAAAAAGGTGAGAAATTATAGGTTCCTTCCGCACAAAAGATAGGGGGATAAAGGGTCACCTTGTCTAAGACATATTTACGGAGAGAATCTTCCAAAGTCCACACCATTAATCATCATTATAAAAGAGATTGACAAGATGCATTTCATTATTCAATCCACCCACCTTCTGCTAAATCCCAATTTAACCAGCATCACCTTAATAAAGCCCCACTCAACCTGATCATAGGCTTTGCTCATATCCAATTTCATAGCTGTGAAACCATTCTTGGTATAATACCTTGATTTTAGAGCATGAAAAAGCTCGTAAGCGAGAAGAACATTGTCTGTAATTTGGCAGTTAGGCACAAATGCGCTTTGATTATCCAAAATAATCCTAGGTAGAAAAGTCTTCAACTATCACCTTTGAAATGATCTTGTAGGAAACATTACAAAGACTAATACAGGTATGGTTTATCTTAGGGATCAAGACAATACGGGTATGGTTAATGTCAACGGAAAACACTCCATCATTCAGAAAACTAACCCAAAGCCATTCTAAAAGCATCCTCGCCTACATCCTCCCAATATTTTTGAAAGAACAAAGTAGAAAAGCCATCAAGTCTAAGGGCCTTCGTTGGGAACATACTGAAACAAGCTTTCTTTATCTCGTTCACTGAGAAAGGTTCATCCAGAACTCCACCCATATCATTTGAGATTCTTTTTGAAACATGATTAGTTACTTCTTATAGACCCAACGGAGTACTAGAAGAAAAGAGTTGTTGAAATATTCCACAACCACCCTACCCATATCAGAGTTTCTTGAGAGTCTATCAACCGTTTTATCAAATCTTTCTTCTTCTATTAGACGCCGAGTTAATAAAAAAATTTGGTATTTTTGTCCCCTTCCTTTAATGATTGGATTCTTGATTGCTACTTCCACATAATCACCTTCTATTCAAGGGCTTCGTTTAGATATTTCTTCACTTGCTTTAATCTGTTAAGATCTAATTGGCTAGCCAAGGCATTATAAAGCTTGTGAACTTCTTCCTAAGTTTTTTGAATTCAACTATTCACATTCCCAAACACCTCTTTATTCCATTATGTGAAAGCATGATGTATGCCCTCTAGCTTACCCATTATGAAACCATTCCCTACTCAACATCTCCTTCAGTTCCACTTAATAGCAATCAATTCACAATATCTATGTGTAACCCACATTTATTTGAATCGAAATTTTTTTTCTCTGTTTGTGACTTGAAGATGTGGAACAAATTTAGAATGAAGCAAAATAGGTAAGTGGTCTGAAGACCCCGCCAACAGATGTGTAAACCAAAAATTTGGATTTGTTGCAAGCCATCCCTGATTAAACAAAGCTCTATCTAACCTTACCTGTACATTTACTTCACACTCCTTCCTATTATTCCATGTAAACCTATACCCCAGAAAGCCAACATCGACCATTTGGCACCTATCAACAACATCTCTAAACTATTGCATCTGACACTCTAGTCTGGAAGTCCTACTCTTCTTCTCATGAGAGAGAAACATCTGATTAAATTCTCCAATCACTACCCAGTGGCACGTTAGATTATTCTTCAAAGCTTTGAGAGTATTCCACCCTAAACTTTTAAGATTCTTCTCTAGCTCCTCATAAGACCTGTAACTCCCATCTCAGTATTATCCCTGAACATAGCCATCATGTCAATATGGTACTTTAAGAACAAACTCACCGATACCCTAATGTCATTTTTCCAAAGTAACATCAAACCACCTCTCCTTCCTTCACACGCAACACAAAAGCCATTACTGAAGCCCAACCTCCACTTCATATTCTCACTTTCTCTAGTTGTACAATTTAGTTTCACAAAGAAAAAGCTAGTAGTCAAGATCTTGTTGCCTAACTAAAAGGGGAATAGATCTACTTGCTTGAAGATTCTCAATAGGGGTGAGCATAATCTGATGAACTCAATCAAACCCAATAAAACTAGCTCATTCGGGCGGGTCAGTTTATGTTGTTCAAGTTCAAACAGGCCATTTTTTTTAGATTTTGTCGGGCTAGTAGGGTTGTTGGATTAACCCAAAGTTAACCGGCACAAACCCAACCTAACCGACTAAAATTCCTATTCCCTTCGCAACGATGTCGTTTCCACTTCTTCTAACAAAAATGTTTTGAAAATAAAGCACTAAAAGCATAGAGACTATTGAGAAAAAAGAAATCAGAAATGTATCATCGAAGCTATAGTTTCAAGGTCAGATTAACATCATCCTTCATAAAATGATAAAATATCATATATTAGTACTAGAGGCTTCGCATGCACCTTCGTGCATGCAATCTATTATTAATTTTTTAAAATATAATAATTATATTTTAAAATAATATATTTCATAGTTTTTAACATTTTAAATTAGAATTATTATCATAATTAATTAGAATTAAATGATGGGAAGTTATTTACTTTCCCACTTTTTTAGTAACTACTATCATATATGTTTTCTCTCTCCCACTACCTTCCATTATATTTTTATATATCTCAACTTCCTCACTTACTTTTCCTCCAATCAAATTTTTTTTGTTATTTTTTAATTAGAAAATATGGCTATTTTGTGACCCCAATGACCAGAAGGGGTCATATTAATATAGATAATTGTTTGTCTATAGTTGAGAGTGTGTTGCATGTTTTGTGTATCTTGTGTGTGCATCTTGTGTCGTGTGTGTTTTTGTCATTATGATATTGATATAGTTCTTAATTTATGTAGTGTGTGTACATTAAAGCACAATTACAAATTTAATTTTTAATGTGTGAGTGAATTGTGCATAAAGCCGTAAACTATTCTATGTCTTGTGTGTGTGTTACGCTTGCAACTTGCAAGTGAGCATAACACCAAAAATATTATTTATTAATTAGGAGAAAATATTATACTATATTTAGCATTTTTTTGTCTATATCACTATATCAGTTGCTAATTAAATACTGCACAATGTGTGTTTGTGCGTGTTTCTTGCTTACAAATGGATACAAATGGAAAAGTAACTCAACTGAGAGAATCCGAATGTTCCTCTGGAGCGTTTTTCACGAGAGCATCATGACTAACACCCAAAGATTTAAAAGAGGTTTTACAAATGCTCCTATTTGCATTAGATGTGGCCAGTATCAAGAAAGTCCCCTACATGCTCTAAGGGATTGCCCTACGGTCCTTCCTCTGTGGAAACCATAGTCAGGTTGGATGCTTGGAACAGGTTCTGCACCTCAGATGTGAAGGAATGGATCAAGTTAAATTTAACTAGTCACCTAAATAATGACATGAGAATAAATTGGAATTGCTTCTTCAGCTTTGCAACTTGGTCAATATGGAAGCAGAGAAATGAGAGTGTCTTCAATGGTACTCAAAATAGTGCTCTTTCCCTCATCCCGGCTATTAAAGCTCAATATAAAGACTTCATGAATGTGACCTCTCTTAAAAGCAGACTGCCCTTGACTCTAGAGACATTACTTGTGGAGGAATAAGGGATCACGAAGGTAAGTGGATTGGGGGATTCACGAAGAAGTTGGGTAAAGGTAACATCCTTCTGGCTGAAATGTGTGGAATTTTAGAAGGCCTTCAGGTTGCTTGGCACAACAATTTGAAGAAGATCATTATCGAGTCCGATTCTTTACAAGCAGTTAGCTACATCTTGGCAAGTCTTGATAGAAAGCATCCTCTTTACCCTATCCTTCACAAGATCAAGCTTTTACTAGCTAATGACTGGGATGTCAAAGTTATCCATATAAGTAGGGATAGCAATAGAATTGCTGATAATCTAGCTTTTAGGGCGCATGTGTTAGACTTTGGGCTGTACATTTATGATGCTCCTCCTGCTAGCTGTGTTGAGTTGTATAGGGATGATAGCAGGAAGGCTTCTCTTCCTGCTCTTCCTGTTTGCTAGAGTTCCTAGCTTCTTCTTTGTTTATTAAAAAAAATGGATACAAATGGAGGGATAGCCTATTACATGTATTTTATGTTGTATTATAATAAAAGTTTTCTATAATGATTCATATATATTAAAAAGAATGTAATTATATTTATATTTATATTTATATATATATATATTAAAAATTTTACTAATAACTTCGTTTTTCTTTGGAAATTAAAAATAAGTGTTTTTAAGACATTAACATTGTAACATTATAATTGATAATGCATAAAAATTTAAAAAAACATATATATTATCTAGACAACCTGACTCACCCGATCCGACCTGATGATAACCCAATGTGTGCTGGTTCATCGATTACATGGTCGGTTTCGATTTCAATTTTTGTGACCCGATGACATGTCGGTCGGGTTACCCAACCGAACTCGACCCAATCCGGACACTACTCACCCCTAGTTCTCAAACCCTCGATAGTTTTAGGATAAGATTTTCATGCCTGTCGGCAAGCCTGGTCACCACGTCCTGCCGTGGTGTTGAAGTCATTATCTTTGTTGCCCATAATCTTAGTTCGCTTAACACCTTTGGCCGTTTCTGCTACACTCTCTCTAACTACATTTGTGAGATATGATGCAGCATTCTCTTCTTGCTATCCACACACTGTCCCACATTCTCTTTTCCTCTCACAAATTTCTTCCACCTTTTTCCCAATAGAGTGAGTTTTGTTTTCTCCACTCTCCTGCGTGTCCTTTCGTCCCACCTACCAGTGGGTTGCTTATCAATTTCGATTATTTGACTTGTTAAAGTTTTCACCACACTGTTCATTTCTTCTAAGCAATCCTCTTTATCAAACCCATCTCCAACTCCAACCTCCAACATCGCTTCAGCCACTTGCTTGTCACTATCCGCCTCCACTCCTTTCTCATGCACTAGTACTTTCTCTTTTATCGAAAGTTATGCCAGCTTTGACAATAATCTCTCTGTCTCTACCTGTTTAACCACCCCAACCAATCCTCTGCGTCTTTATTTACGTTTCTTATGTCGTGGTGGCTTCTTGGCTCTGCAACTTTCTTCCCCATAACCGACGCATGAAACCATGACCCAAGTTTTTTACTTGTAACCCTTGCACCTTGGTTACCATCCTTCTTAGCTGGCTCACAATCCATCTCTTCATGACCCAAAAAGCCACATTTGTAGAAGCAAATAGGTATCTTTTCATACCTAAAAACTAACCAGTGTATCCCGTTATCCTCATTCCCCAGATTTGTACCTTTCTGTACTTTTGTGTTTAAATTGTAACGAACCGTAACCTTTGCAAATATATTGCCAACATCTTGAGACTAAAAAAAGCCCTCCTCTAGAACCTTGCCCATCAAAGCACCAACCTTTCTTACCCTCTTTTTCCGTCTGACAATGGGTAGGTAATCCTCGTATCTGTAGCCACAAATCTAAATTCGAAAACTTAGATGCGTTCTCCTTCAGGTCCTGTCGCCACTTTTCCAGAAGCAACCAACAGTTCTAAAAACACGTAGTCCTTTTGCTAATATTTTGTCAGTTTCAATCTCCTCTTGAAAATGGAATATAAAGGAATTATGTCCCACTTCCTCAAACTTAAAGCTCAGATATTTTTGAAAGCATTCTCAACTGCCCCTTATTGATCAGCTTCTTCAAAACAAATTTCCCCACCAGCGCCGCCTTGCTCCGTTCCACCTCTGTTCTCACATTATCATATGACAAAAACGAGAGCTTCCTCATCATCCTTCTGACTTGATTTGACTCCACTCTTCTCCACCAACATTGTCCCCTCGAGAATTCTTGCCAGAAACACTAAACATGGCCACTAATAGCAACAGACACAATCAATGTCAAAAAATTGTGCGCTACCCTTCCTTGACTTCGACTAGGAAACCTAGTAAAGGTCGTGACAAGATAGGAGTATCTATATTAAATAGTTAAGATTAAATCATCAAGTTGGTCCCTGAAGGATTAAAATTATCTCAATTTAGTCCCTAAAATATGCAAATGTCTAATTTAGTCCCTAAAAGATGGTTTTATGTCCTAATTTGGTCCTTTTTAGTTTTTCTGTCAGTTTAATAAACGGCAAGTGACATGTGAACATGTGACATATCCCTTCTCTGTGTATTTTACCTCGCCATGTCACCTGTTCACATATTTATGGCTATTTATTAAACTGATGGAAAAACTAAAAAGGATCAAATTGGGACAAAAAACCATCTTTCAAAGATTAAATTGGGACAATCTTAATCTTTCAGGGACCAACTTGATGATTTATTCAATAGTTAATTATAAGGAATTGATTAAAACTAGGGCTTGGTTGGGAGTTTTAACGAGAATGGGGTGGGGTGGTCATTAATGGAATGGTGCGGAGTGCAGTGAAATGGTACAAACAAATCTTTTCATTGATTGGGAGTTTAAAAAAAATGGTAGTGAACAATATTACCTTTATAATAAATGAACAAAAGTTGTAAAAAAGAGGCTTAATAATGAAATTAAATATTATAAACAATGCAAACCATCCTAAACCTCCAATTTGGAGAGAATGGATCCTATGTTGTGCAGCATAGAAAAGTAAGAAGAGAGAGTGACACATAGTGGGTCCCACATGTGGGTCTTATACAATGTTTTTAAAACCGGACTGGTCATAGAACCGGTTAAGGCGCTGGTTCATGGTTCATTGGTTTAACCGCGGTCGAACCGATATTTATATTATAGTAATATTATATTATAATTAAATAAATTAATTCATTAAAATAAATATTTTATATAGCTTTATTACATATAAAATAAAATAAAAATATTACACTTTAATATATATGTAAAAATAGTTAAAATATTTAACATTTACTTTAAAATTTTTAAAATTCATAAAATCTTCCTCCCTCTTTCTTTTATAATTAATTTAAACTCTTCACCTCAATGTTTATTGCAATCACCTACTCAACCACTTATTTCCTTATAACTTTTAATTTATATTTATATTTTTCTCTTACTTTCTTTTTCTTCTCTTAATTTATTTCTGTATAGTTCCCATATCTATCTCTCTTCTTCTCGTCATCCAACGTTTTCTCCACCTTCCCAATATTTCTGGTAAAGTGTGAGAGGTGATGAGTCTTCCAATCTTTTGCAATGCTTTTTCTAAAGAGTCATCTTCTTCCTCCAAGCTTCTTCTTCACAAGTTAAGGCATATGTTCTCCTTCTCTTATATTTCTTCAACAAACGGTGATTCGGTGAGTGTGAAACGTGGGAACATATGTAAATGTAAATGTGTTTCTTCATCTTCTTCTATTTATTGGGTAAGTTTGTAAATGTGTTTCTTCATTTTTTTTATTGAGTAGTAGATCTATTTCAGTACTTCTTCAACTTCTTCTAAATATGATACGAGCACAGGAGGTAATGGTAGAGCTAGAATAATCATGAAGTCACTGAAGGAGCTTATGGAAGAGACTTGGACAAATCAAATATCAAGTGGGTCGTCAATTGTTGTTGAAAACGTCCTTAACCCCAAGTGGGCTGAAAATGGAGCTTTACAACATGTATTAGGCTTGAAAACATCATATTTTGGGCTTAAAATGCTTATTTCAATTTGGAGAGTTTGGACCAAGTACTATACATGTAGAGACGAATTTAAGCTTAAATCATCATATTTTGGGCTTAAAATGCTTATTTTAATTTGGGTTAATTATTTGTGCGAAAATCATTATATTTAGATTTTATTATTTAAAGTCAATTAGTGATTTAAAACAATAATTTCATATTTAATGTTTTAATTAGTTTGGACTTGATGTTTAAAGGTCCAATAGGATTTATTTTATTTTGGGCTTAAGTATAAGTTGTTAAAAAGAGTGACATACCCATTATTTTGTTTTAGGGTTTTATTTGTTAGGGTTTCACTTGGAGTATAAGTACTCCTTTATTTTCTATTGTAAGGAACAAGTTGAATGAATTTGATTGAGTGTGTTTTCTTTCATGAAAATTTATATGTGTGTGAGTGCAAGTGAGGATGGATTTTCTTTGCTTGTTGCATTAGGAGATTGAATCTACTTATTAAATGTTAGTTTATGTTTGTGGCGTTTATTCATTCTCTTCCTTTTTAGCTCTACTTATTAAAGGTTAGTTTATGTTTGTGGGGTTCAGTAAGACGGGTGTTTATTCTAAATTTTTGGTTGATTCAAAGTGTGTGTTGGCGTTTTAGTCTCGATCATAGGTTGGGGTTCCGCATCATTTGACATCAGAGCTTGACATTAGATAAATTCATATTTATCTATTTATTTATTTTTTTAATTTTGCCTAGATTTGTTGTTCTTGTTGCTTATTTTCACAAAAAGTATTAAAAAAAAGTCTGGTGTGAAGTTTTGCTCTTTCTATAGATCTTAGGGCACGTTTGCTTAGTAGAAAGGGAAAGGGAAAGGGAGAGGGAGATGGAAAGGAAATATGTTTGATGTGTTTGGTAGTAAAAATTTGGAATGGAAATGGAATGGGAATGTATTAAAATTACCACTTTACCCCTTATATTAAAATAATAAAAAAAGAAGGTTAGGATTATGTCAAATCAAAGGGTATAATAGACATTTTGTATTTTATTTTATTTTTTATTTTTTTTAAAAAGTCTGACAAAGGAAAAAAAAGTAAAAGGGCCCCACCAACTTTTATTTTTCCTTTCCTGGCTTCTTTCTTTGAAGCGAACAGGGCCTTAGTTTGTTTTGTTGCTTGCAAAGAAAAAGGAAAAAAATCGATATTGTTTAGAATTTTCTTTGCTTAAAAAAAGTGCCAACAAATAAAAAAAAGTGAGTAGCACGTTACTTTGACATGTGGAATGATTTAGAGTTAAAATTTGATTCCAATTATTGAAATTGTGAGCAACAAATTGGAGGAAACAAATCTGATTTTGATTGGGGATTTAATCAACTTTTAATTTGCCTTTTGTGTCAAAACTTGATCCCTAAGCTTGGTGATGATTAGTTAGCTCTTAAATTTGATTGTGGTTATTTAAATTTTAAGTTTGGGGTTAATTCTGATTTGGTTTTATTTTTATTTTATTTTCAAAATTGGACTTACCCTTTGGGTTAGACCAATTCTTCTTTGATTTGTTTTATCTTGTTATTTTTTTTCAATCTTAGTTTCCATTTTTTTTTTAGTTCAATTTGCCTCTAATTACATTAGTAAGTATCATTTGCATTCTGCTACTTAGCTTGAATTTCTCACATAACATACATCCTTACTCGTGTGTTATTTCTGTTTCTTTTGTTGATCACTTTAATTTGCCTCTAGCATTACATTGTTTTCCATTCTTGTTTAGGCTTATCCTTGTATTCTTATAAATTGCTATTTGGGTGAATTTATCTTTAATTGAGTAGATTGGATTCTGAAGTACAACTTGCAAAGGTAATATTGAGTGGTAAAAGATATATAAAGGTGAGACTAAAAGAGGGTAAAAGCCATAATTAAGTGGAAACACGAGTGTCACATTTGTTTGAGTGTAAACACGTGAGAAAGTGAATTGGTGAGACTCTATTCTTTGCTAACATTTTCTTGCAGATTTATAAATGAATAATAGCAAAGAAAGAGATAGATTTGAACAAGGAGCTAGTGTTTATACCATGAATGCTATGATGAAGATGTTTGATAGAATTCAGTCGAAGTTAAGTAAAACGAATAATCAAATGAAAAGATTGGAGCGAGATTGTCCTGCAAATAGAAGAATTGAACATGGAGCTGGTGATTTTAATAAATTGTTTGAGAAGATATTTGAAAAAGAAGGAAGAAATACATGACATGAAGAGTAGAAGCTTGAATTCTACTAAAAAGAGAATTCCTACTTTTAGACAAATCAATGATGGTGCTGAATATCTGAAGTGGGAAAAGGAGGTTAAAAAGATATTTTTACGTCATAACTACTCTGAAAAAAAAGAAAGTTAGACTAGCTTATTTTGCATTTGTTGACTATGCAATGATTTGGTGGGATGGATTAGAGAAGTTAAGGAATCTATATGCTGAAGATCCTATTGCCAAATGGGATGAGATGAAAAAGGTGATGAGAAAAATATTTGCTTCTTCTTACTTTGAGAAGTTATCTATTGTAGTAGAGGATTATTCAAAGAAGTTGGATTTTGACAAAAGTGAAAAAGAAGTTAAATCTCACTTTGATGTTTGTGAGAATAATGAGTATGTTGAAAGTGTTGAATCCTTAATTGTTGGGGATTTGGCTAGTGAGAAAATTGAAACAAATGAGGGAAAATAAGCTAATAAAGAAAAGAAACAAATTAATGGCCCAATGGCGAGTGAAAAACAAAGTGAAGAAATGTGTTTCTTTGATGAAAAGGAAGCTATTAAGAGAGCATGCTTAGACTTAGAATCATCTACAGTAATCCATCATCAAGAAAAGTTATTGATTTGTGCTTATACTGATCCATATTTGTGTAGTGCTCTTTCTTTGTCGCAGGTACATGAAGATGAGTTTACAGTTGAAATAACTAAAGACTCAACATCTTTAGTTCCTGGTGGGAAAAATAATCACATTGATTTTGTGTTTGGAGAAATATTTAATTTCAAAGAGAGAAATGAGCTTTGGCAACAAAAGAAATTCAAAGGAGATCTTGATATTATGTGGGAACATAGTCAAACAATGATTTTTAATGCTTCACAGGAAAACATATGTTCAGTACATACTCTGTTTACTTAAAGTTTCTAAATCAATTGATATTGGATGTGATGCTTTTGATATGGGTTTTGATGTTTTTTTTTAAGCAGGGTGAAATTTTTTACTTTCTTCGTTGGCAACAAATTGAGCGATGGAAATATGTGGTGTTTGAACCTACTGACTGGGTTTCGGAGCAATTAAAAAGGGAGAAATCTCCAAACTATTGGAACTACATTCTTGATGCTAAAAAAGATTATCCTTTTCAAGTGCCAAAAAGACCTAGAAGTGATGCCTACAAGATTAGTCTTCAAGGTGAGTATATTAAGCTTCATATTCTCAAGGTTTCTAATTCTTCTTCTTCTCATATGGTTTCAGATTCGAGGACGAATCTTTTCAAGGAAAGAGGGAAAAGGTTTCTAATTCTTCTTCTTCTCATATGGTTTCAGATTCGAGGACGAATCTTTTCAAGGAAAGAGGGAATGATACGATCACAGGAGGCAATGGTAGAGCTAGAATAATCATGGAGTCACTGAAGAAGCTTATGGAAGAGACTTGGACAAATCAAATAGCAAGTGGGTCGTCAATTGTTGTTGAAAACGTCCTTAACACCAAGTAGGCTGAAAATGGAGCTTTACAACATGTATTAGGCTTGGAAACATCAATTTGAAGAGTTGGACCAAGTATTATACATGTGGAGACGTATTTAAGCCTAAATCATCATATTTTGGGCTTAAAATGCTTATTTTAATTTGGGTTAATTATTTGTGCGAAAGTCATTATATTTAGGTTTTATTATTTAAAGCTAATTAGCGATTTAAAACAATAATTTCATATTTAATGTTTTAATTAGTTTGGACTTGATGTTTAAAGGTCCAATAGGATTTATTTTTTTGGGCTTAAGTATGAGTTGTTAGAAAGAGTGAAAAACCCATTAGTTTCTTTTAGGGTTTTATTTGTTAGGGTTTCAATTGGAGTATAAATACTCCTTTATTTTCTATTGTAAGGAACAAGGTGAATGAATTTGATTGACTATGTTTTCTTTCATGAAAACTTTTATGTGTGTGTGCAACTGAGGATGAATTTTCTTTACTTGTTGCATTAGGGGATTGAATCTACCTATCAAATGTTAGTTTATCTTTGTGGCGTCTATTCATTCTCTTCCTTTTTAGCTCTATTAATTGCGTTTCTAAGAACGGGTTTCTTAGGGGTTTACTAGGACGGTTGTTTATTCTAAAGTTTTGCTTGATTCAAAGTGTGTGTTGGCGTTTTAGTCTCGATCATAGGTTGGGATTCCGCATTAAAAGTGTATTTGAAAGAAGCTTCTCTTTCTACATCTCCCGTGCTTATTCTTCGATTGTGTGTGGGAGTGAGAAGGAAATGATGCCGGAACGACGTCGTTATTTAACAGAAAAAAAAACACATTTTTTGGACCGTTTGAACCGCCGATTTTGTCTAGTTTTATCGATTGTTGACCGGTTCTAATGGGTTTTGATCATTTTTGAACACTCTGGTTTGAAGACTATTCTAGACCGGACAAGTGACCGGTTTTTTGGTTGAACCAGCCGGTCCGATCCGGTTTTCACAACCATGGTCTTATGTGTTACTCTCTTTCTCCTTACTTTTCTATGCTGCGCAGTATAGGATCCATTCTCCAATTTGAAGGGTTTTGAAAATTGAGGTGTTGGATGGAAGGGTTTTCAAACAATTTCAAACTATCTCACTCAATTACTCACTTAAAAACTCAACCAAAGATTAATAAATTCAAGGGTAAATTACACTTTAGTGTCCTTTGGTTTTGTCCGATTTCACTTTGGTGCCCTGTGGTTTCATTTTTAAATGTGACTTGCTAGGGATCGAACTCAAAATCACTAATTTTAAAAACAATGCCTTATCCATTGAGCCACAAAGTCCTAATTGATTATTGCTTTCATTTCAATATATATATATATATATATAATATATATATATATATATATATATATATATATATATATATATATATATATATATATATATATATAAGAATTGCACTATTAACCCTCTCTACTTTCATTATTCTCAATATCATTTCATCTACAGTTTTAATTTTATAATTTAAACCAATTAAATAAAAAGTATAAATAAAATTAAAAATTATTTAAAAATTTATATCATTTAATTATATAAAACTGCTTTAAATATTAATATTATTTAATTATCCAATAAAAAACTATTATTTAATTAAAAATATTATTTTAAATTACATATTATTTCATTAATTTTAAATAACATAATTATTTAATATAAAATTTTAACTTGGGCAAAAAAATATAACATTTTAACTATTACTATTATTTCCACAAAAAAACTATTATAATTATTTAATAACATAAAATTATTTTCAAATGTGTATTATTTAATAATTTTAAATGACATGACTATTAATTATAATAATATGTATAAATTCCATGTTTATAATATTCACTGTAACATAATTTATTGTATTTATTTTAATTAATTATAATTTATTGTCATTTAATAGAATAAATAAATTTAAAATAAAAATAATAAATTTATTTTTTTATTAGTTCAACAAATTTTTAACTGATTAAATAATTGAATCAATGACTCAATGACTCAAACCTTTCAATCATTTAGTGGAAGAGAAGAGGTTAATTTTGCAAAATAAATGTGAGGGTGAGTATAGTTGGTCTTGACATATTATATTTATTGAAAGAAAACTAAAATATATCAAGACTTTGTGGTCCAATGGTTAAGTCATTAATCTATGTTATTAGAGATTTTGAATTTGAATTCGATCCCCAACGAGCCACATTTAAGATTTTTTTAATTCAAATAGTAAAATTACCGTTAAAACTAACAGTAGGACACCAAAGTGAAATCGGGCAAAACCACAAGACACCAAAGTGTAATTTACCCTAAATTCAAATCACTCAACACCACTGTAAAAAAAAATTGTTTGTTTCTTCTCCCATCATTATTTTTTAGAAGAAACAAACATTTTTTTTTTTAAAAAAAAATCATACTTATTAGTTATTATTAATAATTTATTATTATTATTATTATTATTATTATTATTATTATTATTTATTTTCTACCGTTATTCCATTGTTTCCCACTCACCCCGTATCACCCTCCTCCTTCCTCCCACAGATTTGTTTCTGTCAACCCTAGCCGAGCCACCCCTCATCCGAAGCTGGAGAAGAGGCTCCTAATTCTTCTTCAGTTTTTTGTCCCTTCGACGAGTCAGGTGCCACTAGAACCCTAACTCTTCCCGTCGCCAATGGGAGCAGAGGAGCCAACTGCACAGAGGACTCCACCTGAAGTCACTGAGGAGAACGTCGATGCCTTGCTTGAGGTAACCGGCTTTTCACTAATCAACATTCCTTTCTGGATTCAGTTTTCTGTCTATGTTTTTGTTGACTGTTTTTTATATTTATTTAATCTCTATGTTGAAACTTGTTAATCCATTGGCAATGAATGTAATAATCTCAAATTTCGTCGGTTTAACAGGCTGCAAGATACGATGATATGGGTGATGTTGTAAGCCTACCATCCATTGGTGTTCCACTTGATTCAAAGGATTCACATGGGAGAAGTTGTTAACTCCATTAATCCTGTGAAATTAGTTGATGGCATATTGGATTTTATGGCAAGTTATCTTCTTTTTTTATTGTTGGATGGTATTTTCAATTGAACCCACTTTTTTTAAAATTGGAGCAGATTGTTGCTACTTGCTTGCATAAAATTGAAATATTGAAGAGATGGAAGTTATATTTTTAAGCTTTCCATAATTAGACTATAGGGCATATATTGAAAGAATCCATGTCCTATGAACTCGTATTCATATATTTTTTACTAGAAATTTTGATTTAATAAATTGAAAATCTATTAGCAGGATGAAAAAAAAGAGAATCAACATAGGAAAGTAACAAAGTTTCGAAGGACAAGTTTTTTTTTTGGGGGTAGAATAAAGTAGCTTGCACTACATGAAGTTTTGCATGTATTTTGACTTTGCTTTTCTAATGTTTGAATTCAGCTCTTCATATGGCTGCCGCCAATGGACATCCTGACATTGTAGACTATTTAATCAGTAGAGTAGTGGTAAGAAATCTTTTTCACAATTATTTCTTATTCTCATTTTCAATTTTACACTAAACAAACCATTAATTGATCATCATTTTTATGATTCTATGATATTACTATGTATATGCAGCTTCTGCGTAAACTTGTATAAGCTCTTGAAATGGTGAGACAACGCCTTCCACTCCTCAATAACCTTGTTTTCTCTCCTGTCAGGGCCTACACAATGCATCACCTTTATGCTCAACTTTGTATTGCATGTAGTGCCCCTTCTTTCTCCTCTTTTGTAGACCCTAGCTATGGCCTTGGGTCTCCTCAAACCCTTGAAGACTTTGGAAATTCCAATGACGAACCTGTTTCGTCAACTTCTCTTTCAGATGCATTTTTGGTGGAAAAGGTTTTCCTAAGCTTGAGGCAAGGAAATCTCACTTCATTGCGCAATTACCTTTTCCGCTCTTCAGACCCATCACTTGTGGTTGAAGTCCTTTATCGTTGTCGTGAAAACTTGGTGTTGGGTCAAAAGTTTGTTGATCTGATTGCGGTAAATTGTCCAAACTTTAAGCATTCATCCCTCTCGTTGAGTGCAATGATACACATTTGCGTGCGTTGTAGGAAGCTATCAGAAGCGCAGGCTTTGATTCTTAGAATGATTAGGAAGAGCGGTGCTTCGCGTGTTGAAATAGTTGAGTCTTTGGTTTCAACGTATGGTAATTGTGGGTCCAATTCCTTGGTTTTTGATTTGTTGATAAGGACTTATGTTCAGGCTAGAAAGCTAAGGGAAGGGTCTGAGGCTTTTAGGTTGTTGACAAGTAAGGGATTTTGTGTTTCCATAAATGCTTGTAATGCTCTTCTTGGTGGACTTGTGAAGGTTGGGTGGATGGATTTGGCGTGGAATATATATGAAGATATTGTGAGAAGTGGGACACAGATGAACGTATATACTCTAAATATCATGGTTAATGCTTTGTGTAAAGATTCCAGGATGGACCAAGTTAAGCTTTTCTTGTCAAGCATGGAGGATATGGGGCTTTTTCCAGATACTGTGACATACAATACTCTAATCAATGCACATTGTCGTGAGGGACTCATGGATGAGGCTTTTGAATTAATGAACTCAATGAAGGGTAAGGGATTGAAACCTGGTCTTTTTACTTATAATGCTATTATCAATGGTTTATGTAGAAAGGGAAGCTATGCAAAAGCAAAGGAACTTTTCTATGAGATGTTGAGGATAGGATTGAGTCCTGATACTGCCACTTTTAATACATTGCTTGCCCAAAGTTGTAAGAAGGATAATATTTATGAGGCTGAAAAGATTTTTAAGGAAATGTCACTCCATGGAGTTGTTCCTGATTTAATTAGCTTTGGCTCACTTATAGGGGTGTTCTCTAGAAATGGATACTCTGATCAAGCCTTGGCATATTTTAAGAATATGAAGGATGCTGGTTTGGTTCCTGATACTGTGATTTATACTATTCTTATTGATGGGTATTGTAGAAATGGAAACATGTCTGAGGCTTTGAAAATGCAGAATGAAATGGTAGAGCAGGGTTGTCTTATGGATGTGGTTACCTACAATGCTTTATTGAATGGATTGTGTAGGGAAAAGATGCTTGTTGATGCTGATGAGCTATTAAAGGAGATGGTGGAAAGGGGGATTTTTCCCGATTTCTTCACCTTCACCACTCTCATTCATGGCTATTGTAAGGATGGAAACATGACTAGAGCGCTTAATTTGTTTGAGACTATGACTCAAAGGAACCTTAAGCCTGATGTTGTGACATATAATACATTGATTGATGGCTTTTGCAAAATAGGTGAAATGGAGAAAGCTAAGGACATGTGGCATGACATGATAGGTAGGGGAATTTTGCCCAACCACATATCATTTAGCATTTTAATAAACGGATATTGCAGTTTAGGCCTTGTGTCTGAAGCATTCAGATTGTGGGATGAAATGGTGGAAAAAAGTATTAAACCCACTCTGGTTAATTGCAACACCATTATAAAGGGCTATTGTCGATGTGGTAATGTGTCAAAGGCAGAAGACTTCTTGAACAAGATGATTTTGGAAGGAGTTTTTCCTGATTCCATTACATATAATACTTTAATAAATGGTTTTCTAAAGGAAGAGAACTTGGACAAAGCTTTCATCTTGATTAATAACATGGAAAAACTAGGGCTAGTGCCTGATGTTATCACATACAATGTAATTCTTAATGGATATTGCAGGCGAGGCAAAATGCAAGAGGCTGAGATGGTTTTGCGTAAGATGATTAATAAAGGCGTTAATCCTGATAGATCAACATACACAACATTGATAAATGGGCATGTCTCTCAAGACAATCTGGAAGAGGCATTCCGCTTCCATGATGAGATGCTACAAAGGGGATTTATTCCAGATGACAAGTTTTAGGCCAAAATGCACATAACCCTGTAAACTTTAGGGTGCGTGCACATAACTCTCATGAACTTCAAAAAGTTACATAGAACTTTTCCTCCCACCTACGCCCAAAAGTAACCAAAAAGCAGAGAAGCGTTCACCTATGTTCAGCTAAACGTTCACATGTTCGAACCTAGACCCCATTTTCACAGAAGAGGAGAGAAGCTTCTGAACCCTCACCCTTCATTTGAAGCTCATCCGATCAACCAACATTGAGAATCTTGACCACCGCGGCCACGAGGACAATTTCCTGCATACCTATTATCAATCGTGGTGGAGAGGACCACTGGAAGCCGCTTAGTAGCTTCCAAAGCTGGAGAGAACTAGTGGAGCCGCTGTGAACCATTCGAAGAAAGCAGAAGAGGGAAGCATTAATGCCTCACAATTCAATGAAAGTATAGGGGCAATTCAATGCACACACTGCAACAGTAAGTGTAAAGAAAAAATGTATTAATTGAAATACCTCACAATTCTTGTAGGATTTTTCACATTTTGAACCAAGATAATATTTTGGTTATTTTGTATACTTTCATGACCTCTTGATTGTATTAATTGATATATCTCAAAAGATTCTGTTATATTTTGGTGGTGAGTTGGAATTCTTCTCTAGTTAATATTCATTTTTCTAACTCGTGTTTGACAAACTGAAAGCCTACAAAATAATTAGCAAGTGAAAGCCTACAAAATAATTATTAATGGAACAAATTATACTTAAATTTGCCCCATTTTCTTTATGGCTATGCTTTCTGCATTTTCAGGTTCCTTTCTAGGTTGGGAACAAATTATGTTTAATGTTATAAAACATACATCTTACTTAAATTGGAAAGTACTTCTAGTATATATTACCAAAACGTACATTCTGGTTCATTCTAGTACATGATTCTGGTTTCTGCAGCATTTTCATATATTTTTGGGGTTTATGGTGCATTCTTGTATATTTGTTTCTGGTTTTTGGTGCATTCTGCTACATTCTAGTATATCATATTTTTTCTGGTGCAGTAACTACAGTTATAGCTACAATTTGTACAGTTTGTACTGCTTGGTCAGGTCTATCATATATATCTGTTTTGTAATAAAACTTGCTGATTTTCTTCTCACATCCTTGAGAAATTTGTGCACTTTCGTATATGAGCAGTTTGTACATGAACTTCATCAATGCTCTTTGATATGTGTGTTGATTTTCTTATTTCAAACTTGCCAAATTTGTGCAGATTGTACCGAGACTTTTATGTGTGAATCTGTTAGAATAGTATGTAGTCTCATACTAACAATTTCTTGGCTATGCTTGTAGACAACCCATGAAGCTCAAAATGATGGAAATCAAGGTGGCACCGTGTAGTCTCATAGTGGCTGCGTTTTTGGTGGCAAGATTTAGGGTATGTTTGTTTAGTAGAATGTTGGAGGGAATGGGATGTGATGTGAATATGATGTGATGTGAATGTAATATAAGTGAGTAAAATGACTATTTTATCCTTATATTAAAAGTGAGGATGGAATAAAAGTGGGTAAAAAAGTAAGGGCAAAAATATAATTTCATCATATTGCAGAAAGTAATGTTTGTTTGGTATACAAAATGTTGGATAATCTCCAACATTACCTCCTCAAATCCACTTAACAAACATGTCTTTATTTCGTATCTATTCTAGAATACTTGCTACACGTTTTTTGATATTTAATTGCATTTATATTTTGGGATGGTTCAACTTTTTTGTTTTTGTTTTGGTGGACAAAAATTTAGACGAGGGGATGGCGCTCCAGTCCAGGGTCAGGGCAGGCCTCCGAACTCAAAGAGCACTTACAGAGGTTCTTACAGATTATCCACCAATTAAGAGATCACCAGGAATCGAACACAAGCCATGTAATTGTTATGAGCGCAAGGTGACCAAGTGAGCCAACCCTCATTGGTATGGTTCAACTTTATGTATGTATATAATTCATGGTTCAACAACAGTCAAAGTCTTTTCTCAATAGGTGGGATCGGTTATATGAATCAAGCGATGTTAATATGTTATGCTTTTACACATTTCTATGGTTAGATTATTTATAGCTAAGTTTCTTAATAGTTTCTCCTATCTTCCATCTCGTCAACTCTAGAGCTTCTAATAGCCTTCTTTGTATATGGCCAAACCACCTAAGGCGCGTAGTTAACTAATTTTTTTGTAATAGGTGCTATTTTAACTTTCTCTGTAATGCAATATAGTTCATGGTTCAAATTTATTGATTTTTGCTTCCTTAATTTTATGGATGTATATGGTTCAAATAAAGTTAATACGTGACTACCTCTTCATTTGGAGCTTGCATTTTTTAAAGAGGTTAGGGCTGTGTCTGGTACATAGATAAGAGGATGGAAAAAGGGAGGGAGACCACTTCTCCCTTCTCTTTTCTTCCTATCAAACAAATTTCACTTTTTGCAATGTGATGAAATTATGTTTTTGTTCTTATTTTTTTACCCACTTTTGTTCCTTCTCACTTTTAATGTAAGGGTAAAATAGTCATTTTATCTACTTCTATTCCATTCACATCACATGATATTGACATAACATTTTCATTCTCTCCTTTTCCATTCTCATTTCCATTCTCTCTTTTTTTTCTCTTTACCAAACACACCCTAGATGTAGATTCTTTTATGCTAACAATAAATCAGCCCATGGTCCGAGATTGCTTCCAAGTTTTTCAGAGCTCTCTATTTTTATGACCTCTCAATGACTGTCTTAGTCGTACAATGTGAACTTACTTTAGTAAGTCCCTTGCATGACCATTATAGACTCAACACTTCCAAATTATATAGATTTTGATCATTCTTTAGGTACATAGACACTTAAGTTTTAATATAGGACAAGTCTTTTATTTCGTTCTACCAATGATTTAATGCATTACAAAAATAAAAATATATATATCATTGTGTAAATGATTTTCTAAATATTAAAGCCATATTGATCATTGTCATTGGAAAACAATTAGTATAGATTACAATGAACGGCTAAGGAAGCAAATAGAACAAGTCCATAGTTATTGTGGGAAAGGAACAAACCTCAGGATACAAAGTGGTTTGAAATTTTTTATACTATACGAAATATTTTAAGATAAGGTTTACTTTTGTATTGAAAGGCTAATATTAAGGACAAGCTTGACGTAAAAAAAGGAAAGATAAAAGAATATTTATATTATATAAGCATTCAACATGTACTAATATCGTCTATTTTTTCTATGTGCCATATCTATACACGAATAGAAAGTAAACAATATATATTTTTACTTTCTATTCGTGTATAGATATGACACATAGAAAAAGCAGGTGACACGCACTTTAGATACTAGTATTTATAATAATTGTTGTCCAATATACAGAATTAGGGATTTATTTTTTAAAATTGACTTATAAAAACATCTGTTCTAAAATACCTTTCTTTACAAGCAATAGAAACAATACATACAAACCAAATATATAAGTTATAATTAAAAACATCTATTATTCGTGTTCATCATGTTAGTGTATCTTTATAGGTATTTTCTTATCGATTTTCATGGTGCAGCTTTCAATTCTCAGATAAATCGCAGAATGTTCCCAAGGGGAAGTGACTTTTGTAATGTCAGGATTGTTGAATTCTTTGAATTCACTTGAGTGTGAACTTCATGGAGGGAATGTGCCTTGGATTTTTGCCTTGGAGCTAGCTTAGTATCGTGAAGAGTCTCTCACTTGGCATTTTGAACTTGCCATAGCCTGAGCACTTGGAATTGGGATAATGTATTGCAATGTCTCGACAGTTTGTTAGCTTACAAATGAATGCCATATTTATGAAGAGATTGTAATGCTATTACAGTGCAATAAGCAATAGAAACCATTCAGTATGCGGATACAAAATAGGCATAAAGTGGAAGAACTATTGAATGAATAAAATTTCCATTATTATGATAAGAGTAAAAAATGGGTACATTTTGTCATTTTAAAAATAGAGTCATCAATGATTATAAGATGAGCAACTAGTATATGAAGAAAATGAAGTTATCCTGCGATGATCCTAGCGGTCTTGTCGGATGTTTCATGGTATTATAGATATCCACTTTGGTTGCTGAAGCGTCTTCGCCTTTGTTGATGATCTTGATTGTGCTTGAGTGAGCTTGAGGAATAAGTTTCAAATGCTGATGAAGGATCTCGATTGAGCCATGAGGTGGACTAGACCGCCCTTTGCGAGTTTTCAGTCAAGTTGATTTGTTGTCCTCAACTTTTTCCTAGGCCGTTCTTTCGGATTTTCAACCTAGTAGAACTCCCTAATTTTTGCTTAGGCCTCCCTTTCAGGTTTTCAACCTAGTAGGATTTTTTCTATGTCCCTAACTTTTGCTTAGACCGCCTTTTTGGGTTTTCAGTCTAACGAGATATTTTTTTTGAACTATGGATAATACTTCTTGACTAGATCAAAATTGATGGGCTTCCCCAATTCTTGGCCATCCATGTCTGTAAGGATAAGGGCTCCTTCGGATAATACTTTCCACCACTATCCTTTTGATTAGGAAGGATCTTCTTGAGCACGAGTTCCCCTGGCCAGAACTCTCGTGGGTGAATCTTCTTGTTGAAGGCTCTAGTCATTCTTAGTTGGTATAATTGGGAATGACACATGGCTGTTAGATGCTTCCCTTCGATTAGGTTGAGTTGCGCATAATGAGTCTTGACTCACTGGTCTTCGTTCAGGCCAGACTGCAATAATCCTTAGGGAGGGCAATTGAACTTCTATTGGGAGGAAACCTCCATCCTATAAGCCAAGGTATACAGAGTGGTCCCGGTTGAAGTGCACATAGTGGTGTGATACCCTAGCAAGTTCTAGGGGAGCATCTTGTGCTAATCTTTGTAAGGGACGGTTATCTTCTCTATGATCTTCTTGATGTTCTTGTTTGTAGCTTCCACTACTCCATTCATTTGAGGGCGATATGGAGCGGAATTATGATGTGAAATGTCAAACTCCTGGTAGATCTTATGAACCTAAGATCCATTAAGATTGAATCAATTGTCGGTGATGATCTTTTGGAGTGCACCCACTACAAAAAATTAAACTATAGGTGGCGACTATAATAATTATCACTGAAAGATAGCTTTCAGTGGCCACCTAAGCAGGTCGCCACTGATGTTGTTTGCTTATATGTATTGCACATTAGGTGGTGACTTTAGGTTCAATATTCAATGGCAAGTTTGCATATGTGTATTTAGTGACGACTGAGGTAACTCGCCAACGAATGCTCAATATTAGTTCTACTTAGGTATGAGTGTGAAAGCTTATGATTTTCTCCCAATTATCTGTAAGATTGAGGAGAAGGTTGAGACTTGAAAAACCCGTTTTCTGTCAAAAATGGGTAAGGTGGCTCTTATAAAGTCGGTGTCTTCTATTATCGCGTCATACTACATGCAAATTCTGCCTTTCCCTGTTAGTGTATGTAAAGCAATTGACAAGATTCATCGGGATTTCTCGTGGGGAGACACCAAGAACAAGAGCAAAATTCACCTTGTCAAGTAGGACATAATGTGTCTGCCAAAATCCCTTGGAGGTTTAGGTATCCCTAAAGCTAGGGAAAGAAATTTAGCTTGCCTTGCTAATCTTTTTTGGCGAGCTACTAATGATCAGAAACCTTGAGCCACAGTGTGCAATTACAATTTTAATCTTAAATCCAAGAAATCTTCTTTGATTGGTAAAGGTTTGCTCTTGGGGTTGAAGTTGTTTAACAATGGGTGTAAAAAAGTAGTTTTCACTGGTAAAGGGACAAATTTTTGGTTTGATGCTTGGTGTAAATTAGGCCCCCTTAGAAGCTTGGTTTACGGTGCTCTCTATAAAGGGGAAGATAATACTAAAATTAGAGATTTAGTGTCGGAGCAGGGTGTATGGAATTGGGGAAATTGTCCTTTCAACTTCCTATGAATTTAGTGAACCCTATTAAAGTTGTTTTAGTTAACCCTCATTTTGGTAGGGATGATGTTATTATTTGGAACTAGAATCGAAATGGATGTGTTGATGTTAAAGTTGCCTATTTCTATGCTTTTAACTTACCCTCAAGGGGGGATGAATCATAAGAAATTAGCTTGGCTGTGGAAAACTCATTGTCACAAGAAAATTTTAGTTTTTGTTTGGTCTATTGCGCATGATGCCTTACCCACTCACCATACTCTTAGCAGAAGAGGGCTAAATTGCATTTTGGATTGCCCTTTCTGTGGTAACGTGCTCGAGACTATTGACCACTTGTTTAGATCTTGCAGGTTTTCTAAATAGGCTTGGGATTGCTCATGTCTAAAGCTATTCAATCATAATCACTTTTACACTTGGTTCAAACACAATACCACTGATGGTACTAATGCTAACTTTCAAGTTTGTCATGGAACTCTTTTTTCATACACTATTAGGAGATTTGGGTGCACAGGAACAAAATGGTTTTTGAGCAGAAACCTTTTCTCCCAAATATGGTGTGGATTTCCGCACGTGCTAAAGCAACTGAATTTTTTCATCTCAATTTGAAACCAAGTGTCAATCATGATTGGATGGATGTTATCTGGGAACGTCCTCCCATCGGGTGCTGGAAACTTAATTCAAATGGATTATGTAACTCAACTAATTGGTCAGCGGCAAATCCTTAAATGGAGCTCAGATCCGCGGAGGATTAATCCTTGGCCTGTCGGACTGAGGGATACTTTGGGAAACAAAAAAAAATGGATTATGTAACTCTAGTTCTGGATTCATTGCGGCTAGTGGACTGATTCGAGACAGTAATGGGGCTTGGATTATCGTTTTTTCCAAATTTATTGCCAGTGGTGATGCAATCACGGTGAAGCTTTAGGCAGTTATTATTAGCATTCAAACAACGATTGTGGAAAAGTGCCATAAACTTATTGTGGAAACGGACTGTAAAGCTACTCTCTCTCTCTCTTCTCTATGATACAAATTTACCTGCTACTCATCACTTGTCTCCTCGTATTCTAAATTGTAGGTTTTGGGCAGGGATGTTGCACGAAATCAGCTACAGTCATACCTACCGAGAAGGAAATAACACCGCAAATGGCCTCGCTAAGCATGACCTTCTCAGTAATGATTATTCTGATTTCTTTTGGGAACCTCCAGCTTTTGTTGCGACTCATCTTTGGGCAGATGATGCTGGATTGTGCTTCACCCATAGAGTAGGAATTGGCTATATGTTTTGTTGTTACCACTCGTGGTTGTAGTCTCTTTTTGGCAGTGGAGCTGTCTGTACTGTTTTATTTTAACTTTCATGTGTACTCATTGTAAAACTATGCTGTTATTTATGATATTACATATTTCATGAAAAGAAAAGATATACTGACATCAACCTTTATAATGCCACATAAAGTATTAAATTTTAATTTAGGTTAACATAGAAAAGGATAAAATAGTTTTTTGAGTTTTCCCCTTCTTCCTCAATCAATCGATCTCCCTCATGCCTTCTCAATTGCAAAATCATTAGAAGAGCCTTTGAAAATCGAAATAAATAAATCAAAATAGAAACATTTTCATTTTCCCCTTTCCACAATTTAGATTAAAGAAGGAAAAACTTGCAGAAATAGAATTAGATATCAAAATTTAAAATGGAGCATTTCTTCACACTCTCTTACCCTTTCTCTCTCTCCTCCTTCTTCCTCACTTGCATCACACGTCCTCTATCAATTTGAAGTGCTTCTCTCTCTCACTAGGAATGGCAATGGGTAGGGTCCTGGGAGGATATTACATTCCCCGGCCCCGGTACTCAATATTTTCTCCCGGACCCGTCTCCGGTCAGGTATAAAATTTGATACCCGTCCCCGACCCATCAAATACTTAATCCCCGGACCCATCCCCATACCAGAAAAATTTATTATTATTTTTTAAATTTGCAACTTTTATTACTGTTCCACTCACCAATACTCATCATTATATATTAACAATACTTGTACTCGAGACTACAAACCATCAGATATACAAAAGTTAGATGGCTTTGCTTCTTTAATTAAAGTAAGTGATGATGATAATTAGTGTGGCAAGAAAAAAAAGACATAGAAGGTCCTGAGATTCAGAAGACAGGATAATAACTAGTGACAAGAAAAAAACTTGATCTTGAAAGGATGAAGAGGAAAGAGGAAAACTAAAAAAAAAAAATAGATGCCCAGATTTCTATCCACAAAAATAACTAGACCCAAAAATAACTTACAATAATACAAGAGCGAGAGATATGGTGTGAGTAACAATGGAGAGTTGGAAACTTGGAATAGATTTTGAAACTTGGAATAGATTTTGAAACTTGAAAGGAGGAAGAACAGAGGAGAGAGGCGTGAGTGGAAGATAGAGAGAGTGAATAGTGAGATTTTGAGAGTAAAGGGGACGCCTAGGGGGTAAAAAAAAGATAAGAATAATATTAAAAATATATATATATATATATATATATATATATATATAATATTTTTATGATAAAAATTTATATATATATATAATATTTTTTATATATATTATATTATCGAGACCGGGTCCGGAGTGAATACATCCTTACTCGTCCCCGGACCTGGACCCTGACGTTTACTCATTACAATCTTCAGACCCGGACTCAGACCCATTTTTTTAATACTCGGACCCGGACCCAATGAATAAAATTTTCAGGTATCCACTGGGTCCGGGTAAAATTACCATCCTTACTCACCACCCTCATTCAAATTTGGGAAAGGAAGAGAACACATACACCATGTGAGATCTAAAAACTATATATAACTAAAATGCAAGAATGTAAGAAGAGAAAAAGAGTCAGGATACTCTCAAGAATATTATAAGAGATTTTCCCTCTCCACCGCCATGATGGGTACGCCGAAATTGCCCTCTCCACCTCCATTATGGCCAAGATTTGCAACATTGGTTAAAGACTTCTAGGCGTTGGTGGCTCTTCAAACTATAATGTCACAGGAGAGGCTAGTGGCATTGGAGGCTCTTGAGTTCTTGGCATGAGATGCAAGCGAGACAGATTGATTTAAGAAGAAGAGAAAATTTTGAAAAGATTATTTTGCCCTTTTTTATTGTGTCCATAAATATAATATCCTATGTGACATTATAAAGGATGATGAGGCATATCAACGTTAACAATTTCACGAAAGAGTTAATGGTTGGAGTTCTTTGCACAATGAAAAGTTCAAGAGGGAATTTTGTGTCACTTTTTAAAGTTGAGGGAGTTATGTGCACAATTCTATATAATTTATGGGATTAGGTGGATTTTAGCATTAGTTTATTTGCATAGCAAAACCAAAATGTAACGTGTTACATACCAATTGAGCAATTTTACCATATACTCTTCTAAGAATTTTTTTTAAAAAAAATCCCCCTTAAAAAAAATATGTTCAAAATACTTTATTTTTATCTTTATCTGACCCTAGTTCATCTAATAATCAGACAAACTAGGGTCAAATTTGTTTTTTTTTTAAAAATAAAATCACACAAGCCGAGTTCGTCCATACCATAGACGAACTAGGCCTCAAATAAAAATAATAATAAGAAAGTGTGTAAGTGACACACGTTATATATGTATATATATGTCGCGCGCGCGCGCGCACACACATATATATATATATATATATATATATATATATATATAGAGGCTTTGCATGCACATACTGTGTATGTAATTTATTTTTTAATTTTTAAAAAAATATATTATAAAATTATGATTATTATACTTTAAATTAATAAAAAATAAACTATTAAATTATTTCAAAATTTTAAAATATAAAATAAAATAATTATTATATTTAAAATAATAAATGGAATCTTGTTAAGTTATCACTATTTTTATTTTCTCTCGCTCATGATCTCCTCACATTAATTAACTAATTAACTATTTTAGGAGACCGTTGACGGGAAGACCCCACAGCCATATTAATATATATATATATATATATATATATATATATATATATAAAATAAGATATCTAATAAAAAATGTTTAAATAACTAATTATAGTAGAGAAAAATATAAAGTATCATATTTTATATGATCAATCATAAAAGAGAGAGTGAATGAAATATATGATTGGAGGAACCTTATGACAAAGATATAAAATACAAATTTTATTATTATAAAATACAAATTTATAATATTTTAAGGTTGAATAAAATTTTAATATAAAATTAATTTATTTTAATTTAAGATAAAATCAATATGATAATAATAATTTTTTGGACTAAATTTAGGTAAGATTTCTTATATCTTTGCTATAATGTTCCTCAATATAAATAAGACATGTAGCAAAAATCAAAAAGTGTTTAAATTAACAATTATAGTAGAGATAGAATATAGAAGACCATCTTTTACATGACCAATTATAGAAGAGAGAGTGTAAATGAAACATATGATTGGAAAAACATGACAAAGATATAAAAAATCCTACCTAAAAAAAATTTGTTTTTGGCAAAAAAAAAAATGGCAAAAAAAGTTCTTTTAATCATATGTTTCATTTACACTATCTCTTCTATGATTGATCATATAAACTGTGATATTCTTTATATTCTTTTTCTACTATAATTGGTGATTAAAATATTTTTTATTATATGTCTTATTTTTTAAATATTTATTTATTATTATTAATTTTTTTATTTTTATTATATATATTTATTATTAAAATATATAATTTAATCTATATATATATTATATATATATATATATATATATATATATATATATATATATATATATATATATATATATATATATAATGTGTTCGTCCAAAGTGTACCTAACACACTTTTTTTTATTTGAGGCTATGTGTAATTTTTTTTTTATAAAAATAAATTTGATCCTCAGATAAGGACAAAAATAAAATATTTTGGACATAATTTTTTTAAGGAGGGTTTTTAGAAAATTTTTTTTCTTAGCTGCGTATATCATAAAATTGCCTACCAATTCACTTCTAAAATAGTATTATACAAAGTAATTTCTTCTTGGCAAAGAAGTAAGATGACAAAGAATATTATGTGATTTCATGATTAAATCCAAATTGTAATAACAATTCTAATAGTTGTAAGAAAAAACCTAATCGCCATGTCATTGACTCAATCTTGAGGAAGAAGAACAGTAACAAGTAATTGCCAACCACATGATAAAATAACATGAATCACCACCATTTCCTTTTTGGGCTAAAAAGCATAGCCTCCACAATTCGCTTTGACAATTTTTAATTGGTCGCTTTCACACATTTTATAAATTAATGAAAGAAAATAATTATAAATTTCTGGGCTTTCTGTCTTTTCCTCTTGGATCTCCAAGAAAAATAATAGAAATTGCTTCATTTAAATAAATAATTAACCATTTGCTAAACAAAAAAAAATCATTGTATAGGTAAGAGGTAAATTAATTTTTAAGTCAAATTATTATTTAGTTTCTAATTTAAAAAATATTATTTAGTCCCCGAATTTATAATTATGTCAACTATTTAGTCATCCGAATTTAAATTTGTTTAAGGTGGGTTGGCACAAATGGTCAAGGATGTGAAGAAAAATTCTCGCCTCACTTATGGGCGAGGGTTCAATCCCCCTAAAGCCATCCAAAATTCTGTTTTAGTGGGCATCCCTTCTTAGGGAGATTCTCTAGCACCAAAGAGCTAGTTGAGTAGTTGCGACTGGGTAAAACTGCTGCTTTCGGTTAAGGCATGTGTAGTAATTCTTTGGGCTGGGTCTCTGTTGGTCTCCCCAACATGCCACTGACGCCCTACCCGGTAATATTTGAAAGTGTCTTCCTTTACTACTATTTTGTTTAAAAAATGTCAAAAAAATTAGAGTTAATTAATAGAGTTACAAATTTAAAGACTAAATAACATTTTTTAAAATTTTAAAGACCAATGTCATGTTCTTTTAAAAGATTTGAGGAAGGAAATGAGAAAGGAATGGGTGGGGCTCACTAGATTCCATATATTTTTTCACTTTTTCATTTCTATCAGTTTTTTTTTACAAAAAAAAATACAAAATATAAAATATCTATTATATCCTTTGATTTGACACAATCATAACTTTTTTTCTTTGTATTATTTTAATTTAATATAAAGAATAAAATAATAATTTTAATACATTCTCATTCTATTTCCATTCTCATTTTTTATTACCAAATTTTTCCATCTCTTTCTGTTTCTTGCCATAAATAACAATTTGATTAGTTAAAACCTACTTATAATTATATGTTACCGTCCTCGTGTCTCTATCAACGCTTTGTAGTCCAACAAAAACCTTCTTCGTCCTCCTGTAGCCTCAACTCTCAAGCCACCTTACAGCCATCTAGGGCTTGCGTGGCACTTTCTCTCCATCTCTCTAGCGTCCTCCTCTTTCTCTTCTTTGTTCTTCCAATTCTCTGCTGATTTTTGGTAGAATCGTTCATAGTAAGGAGGACTTATAGAGAATGAGAGATTTCAATTCGGATCTATTTGACCCAGGAACGGTGATGGACTCCGATTACAGTCGTGGTGCTTCGTCTTCGGATGCCGATTTTGGGTTCGCTTTTAATGACAGCAATTTCTCCGATAGGATTCTCCGGATCGAAATTATGGGTGACTCCGTTGAGGCTCGGCCCGATTCCGAAGGGTGCACCAGCATCGCCGACTGGGCTCGCCATCGGAAGAGGAGACGGGAGGATATTAAGAAGGAAAATGGTATTTTTTTCGAATTCTCGAGATATTTGTTTTCTTCTCTGGAATTTTTGTCGGGTTTCGGGTCTTGTGTGGAAAATTTTAGATGATCGAAAGGAGCAGACGTTTTGTGTTTGGTTCGCAGTATAAATAATTTGGGAAAAACTGACAAGTTTTCTAGATGAGATGGATTTGAAATATTATCTTCGTGTTGATTTTAGTTGTAGGATTGTTTGGTTGTTTCTTGCTCTTTGCCTCCGATTGTGGCCTAGGAGCGTTTGGAAATGAATTATAAGAGTTTTGTTGGTTTTTTTTCCCTGGGGTTCATTTCATCATCTAAGGTTCCATTTTCTTGTGGTTGTTGATTCTTAGGGACACTATGAAGCGAAAATGGTCATGTTATTGAACAGTCAGATTCTATGTTTACTGAGAAAGTTGATTGAGAAAAGTGAATTAAAATTGAGTATAATAATTTTTCTTTTTGGGTTCACTGTTAACTCAAATGAATATGAACACTGATTGATAGTACTCTGTTGACTGTTGGGGGAGCTACGAGTCATCTTAGAACCAAAACAATTTTCTGTTGTGATTACTGATAAATGGTAATGGATATGGATATGGATATGGATATTGCATGCTGCTATTTTTTTCTGAAGAGAATTTACCTTAAAACAGTTATACACTAAGGATTTTTCAAGCTAATCTACATGATTCCAGTTAGATTTTTTTTTTGATAGAACATGATTCCAGTTAGATTAGACATAATTGATTATTCATTGTTAGAATATGATCAATAGAAACACCAAAGCTTAGTCATTTATTCTTGTTTTCTTAACGTGCTGCTTAGTGCATGCTGGTTAATACTAAAATACTAACTTCTTAAATTTGACGTTCTCCTTCCCTTATGTAATTAAATACCCAAATTACGTTCTCTTGCTTCCAGTTCTGGATCTTACAGTATTGCCGGATGAGCAAATTCTTAATGGTAATCAACCTGATATGGATGATTGTGCACCCTGTGAAAATCAAGATGAAGAGGCAGTTGCAATGGTTGAAGAGGCCCCTTCAGGTATTCTAACAAATAAATAATATTAGACCTAACTTATTAATTATAGTTGTTTAATATGCTGTTCTCTTTATCATTCCCCTTTATTTTTGTTTCTTTACTTGCTGATCAACTACCCTTCTTTTATTGATGGTTTCTTGTCTGTCTTGTACATTTACCCAATGAATTGCTTGACTCTAGAAGATAAGTCATTACAATATGATTCAAACAAAGGTTCAGTAGGGTGTAGCAAAATTAATTCATTTCATAGGGAGGACATTGATAAAACATATACTTTGTCCTTGTGCTAGACACTAGTTAATAGATAGCTTTTCTGCTTTTCCCTAATTCTGAAGTTACCACTTTTGTTTCATAACTCACGCTTCTGCTGTGTTTCTTTATCTCATAGGTGATGAAGCTGCAAACAGCAATGACTCAGGTTGGAGCATGGATTGCTCTACAGTTGTGAGAGTTAAAACACTACATATTAGTTCTCCTATCTTAGCTGCGAAAAGTCCTTTCTTCTATAAGGTAGATGTCTGTTCTTGGAAGGGAATATATTTGAATTCTGCTGGCAAAACCAAGTTTGTTCATTACTGCTTATTTAATTTTTGTAGCTTTTCTCCAATGGGATGAAGGAGTCTGAGCAGAGACATGTCACCCTGAGAATTAATGCCTCTGGTATGATCTTATTTGAAACGAATTCTAGACTACATACCTTCTTAAATATGTAACAATTTTAGTCTTTGCCTCCAATGGTTTACTTACAAATCTCTTGCTTCTTTTGCATGTTACAGAGGAAGCTGCTCTCATGGAGCTGTTGAATTTTATGTACAGTAATACCTTGAGCACTGCTACGGCACCTGCTTTGCTGGATGTGCTAATGGCTGCTGACAAATTTGAAGTTGCTTCATGCATGAGATATTGTAGCCGATTACTGCGGAATATGCCCATGACACCTGAGTCTGCATTGCTTTACCTAGATCTTCCTTCCAGTGTCTTGATGGCTGATGCAGTCCAACCATTAACTGATGCAGCAAAACAGTATCTTGCTACTCGATATAAGGATATAAATAAGTAAGCTATTATTTAACTTAAGCTGTATGTTTACATTTTGCAAAATTTGTTAAGATTGGAACCCTTGCTACATTTGGGTATTAAAGATCATATGCAATATTCTTCTCAATCAGACTTTTAGTAGCATGTCAATTTATGAGTGAACTCCCAAGAATTTTGAAAATTCCTTTATGGCATCCTTGCATAATGTTGTAACCAATAAATATTGGTCAGTATTTATGATTTTACAACTGCACTGTATGCAAAAATTAAAATATAAGTTGGGTCATCAAATGGTGTATTGTAGGAATAGGTTAATGTATTATGAATATGTTGCATCTTTTCTAATAAGGGTATTTGAACAATATCACATAACCAGGTTCCAGGAAGAGGTCATGGCCTTGCCCCTGGCTGGAGTGGAGGCAATTGTGTCTAGTGATGATCTCCAGGTTGCATCAGAGGATGCTGTATATGACTTTGTGTTGAAGTGGGTTAGATCACAGTACCCAAAGCAGGAAGACAGGCGAGAGGTCCTTGGTTCACGGCTTGGAAAGTTGATTCGCTTCCCTTACATGACATGCCGAAAGCTTAAGAAGGTCTTAACCTGTAGTGACTTCGATGCTGATGCTGCATCCAAATATGTACTTGAGGCCCTCTTTTTTAAGGCTGAGGCTCCACACCGCCAGCGGTCACTGGCTGCGGAGGATTCTGCTTCATACCGTCGTTTTGTGGAGAGAGCATACAAGTATCGCCCAGTCAAGGTGGTTGAATTTGAACTTCCAAGGCAGCAGTGTGTGGTGTACCTAGACCTGAAGCGGGAGGAGTGCGCCAATTTATACCCTTCAGGACGCGTTTATTCTCAGGCATTCCATTTAGGCGGACAAGGGTTTTTCCTGTCAGCACATTGCAATATGGACCAGCAGAGCTCCTTCCATTGTTTCGGACTCTTCTTGGGAATGCAGGAAAAGGGCTCAGTTAGCTTCACTGTCGACTACGAATTTGCTGCAAGGTCGAGACCGACAGAGGAATTTGTTAGCAAGTACAAAGGCAATTACACATTCACTGGTGGGAAGGCTGTTGGATATAGAAACTTATTTGCTATTCCATGGACTTCCTTCATGGCTGAGGATAGTCTTTACTTCATAAATGGTGTCCTCCACCTCAGAGCTGAGCTCACCATCAGACACTGACTGCAGTATCTGTGAAGTTTCTATTCTAGTTGGTAGCTTTGACCTTCTTATTCACTATCTCTCCATTTATATGAAGATGCTGGAAATCATAAAATGTAATATATAATATCCAGGCAATGTGCCCTAGGTGACTAGATTTTGCTTGAGATAAAAATATAGGTGTTGCCTTGTTTGACACAACATGTGCTCGCCCAAATAAGTAGGAGGCTATAAAATCGATTTCTTTCGATTTCGTTTTTAATTGTTTCCAATTAATTCAACTAAGATAAAGTTGACTTTATAAGCGGATTAAAATGAAAGTACTCAAAGTTAACTTTGGTTCTCTTTGTCTTTATTAGGTTTTAATTTTGATTCTTATTTTTAGTTGATGTAATTATTCTCTTGTCAAATGTTGTAAATCATGTATAGTTCAATTGGGAATGTGGAATTGTTTTTTTTTTCAATTGCGATCTTGTGCCTCTTTTACGATTTGAATAGGTAGCTTAAGGGTGTGGTTGGTTAGTGGGGTGGAGGATGTAATGGGAATGGAGGATATAATAGGATTGCAGAAGGGAATGGAAAAAGCAATATGAAAGTGATGTGAATGGAATAAAAGTGGGTAAAATGATCATTTTATCCTTATATTAAAAGTGAAAATGAAATAAAGTGTGTAAAAAGTAAGGGCAAAAATATTATTTCATCACATTACAAGAAGAGAAGTGTGTTTGGTTGGATGTAAAGGGATTACGTCTGATTATGTAGGCAAAACAAGTAACCAAACGTGCCCTAAAATCGTAGGATCATTCGATCTTGTCTGATCTAGAAATTACTATACTAAAAGATAACAAAAAGTGAATTCAATGTTCCCAAGATCATCAAATAATATAGAGTATATAGACAATTTCGTCCCTGAAAGATTCGACAATTGATGGTTTGGTCCCTGAAAGATCATAAGTGTACAATTTGGTCACTGAAAGATTGCACCGTTACACAAATTGGTCCTTCTGTTATCTTCAGTTGGATTCTCTTAACGGACTTGTTGACGTAGCACGTTAATTGTACACGTGGACCGTTAGCTCAGTTGGACATGCTTATATGGCACAAGTTGAAATCAGCCTCCAACTCAGCAAAAATGCTGCGTTTTGAAGCTGCTGATTTTGTACACCGACATTAAAACTCTAAAACACTCCGTTTTGGAAAGAAAAGGGGTGGGGACCAAACCATATAAGTCGATCTGAACTGAAACCCCACCTTAGCTTAAACTGCACCTTGGCTCAGACCCCACTGGACCAAACCCTAGCTCAAACCGTAGCGGAGATTGCGACGTACGAGTTGGCGCGCGAGCGTTCTTGAATCTCGACCGTCGATTCCATTCGTTTGAAATCTCCATCGTTGATTTTCGTCAGGTATGCATCAATGGCAGATTCCCCACTTTCTTTGAAGCTTCGGTTTTTATTCCTTGGCATTAGTTTATTCAAATCGATGAATACGTTTCATACTTTAACTTAAAATCTCAATTTTTTTATTGCATTCGACTCAAATCTCCATAGTTTTTTATTGCATGGTTTATGCTTGCGTTACCGGATATTTATAGGGTACTCTGAACTCCCAAACACTGACCCATTGTGTATGCTTACGTTGACCTTATTGATATGTTTTTACTTGCGGGAATCCTAATGAATTGTGGTAAAAGTATAACACACAGGACAGGTACATATGGATAAAAAATGCTTATATGCTATTCCAAGGCGGTGTTTTTTTTTTTGTTAATTTGCTGCCTTCAATTTGAAGAGATTTGTCATGAGAAGGAGAATTATAAGAATGTGAAGAAAATTTATTGAAATTAGGAACCATATAATATGTTTATGCTTGCTTTGACCCAAAATTTAGTGGTTAATGTATAGGTTTTGTATTTATAGGGTACTCTGAACTCCCAAACACTGACCCATTGTGTATGCTTACGTTGACCTTATTGATATGTTTTTACTTGCGGGAATCCTAATGAATTGTGGTAAAAGTATAACACACAGGACAGGTACATATGGATAAAAAATGCTTATATGCTATTCCAAGGCGGTGTTTTTTTTTTGTTAATTTGTTGCCTTCAATTTGAAGAGATTTGTCATGAGAAGGAGAATTATAAGAATGTGAAGAAAATTTATTGAAATTAGGAACCATATAATATGTTTATGCTTGCTTTGACCCAAAATTTAGTGGTTAATGTATAGGTTTTGTGTTTATATATATGCTTATTTCTCTGCTATGCAGCTTACAAGTGCTTTGACTCTTGTAGCAATGGGGAAAAAGTTGAGGGCTATGCGTTCTGCAAATTTGTCTGTGGATGATGATGATGCATTGATTGAACAACTACGAAGGGAGGTAGAAAGAGATGACGATGATGCATTGATTGAACAACTACAAAGGGAGGTAGAAAGAGATGATGATGAAACTGACAATAATGGTGATAATGAAGATGATGGTACTAAGGATGGTAATCATAGTGAAGATTCTGAAGATGAGGAAACTGATTCTGATACTGAAGATGGTGATGATTATGACAGTGGAGATGATGAAGCATACAGGCCTGGCCCAGAGTTATTTGACCAAGATGATGACGATGATGTACCACTTACAACAGTTATGAAGAAGAAACAACGTGGTGCTTCTCCGAAGATGAAACAAGCTGGTGCTTCTTCAAAGATGAAACAAACTGCGTCTTCTTCCAAGGGTAAAGGGAAGGAGAAAGTGACTGCTGAGTCTGCCGAGGAAGTGACATCAATCTTAGCAACATCTTCAGAAGAAGAGGATGAAGACAGTGGATCAGGTTCTGAGGGTGGCTATGAATATGAGAAATTAGATCCACACCTTGTGTCCGAAGAGGATGAAGACTACAGTTTCAAAAGTCAGTATCCACAATTTAATGAAAATTCTGGATTTGGTGAAGTGAAGCTACAACTTGGAATGGAGTTTTCATTTCTAAAAGTCTTTAAAGAAGCAGTGAAAGATTACAATATTGCTAAATGGTGAAGGTTTAGGTTCGTGAAAAATGACAAGGTTAGAGTTAGAGCTGAGTGCATAGGAAAGAAATGCGAATGGGAGATATATTGTTCATGGAGTAACGAGACCAATAGTTTCCAAGTCAAGACCTACGTAAAGAAGCATAATTGTGTAAGAGCATTCAAGAACAAGAAGGCTAACAAGAAATGGATAGCACGACATTTGGTGCCTAAGGTAAGATCACATCCAGGGATGATTGCGGTTGAAGCATTTGATTTTTTAAGGGAGAAAAGAAAAGTTCATGTGGGAGTATTTCAAGTGTTCAGAGCCATGAGGCTTGCAAGGAAGATCGTTGAAGGAAGTGAGAGAGAGCAATATAATATGCTTTGGGATTACTATGAGGAGTTGAGGAACAGAAATCCTGGGTCCACAGTGCTATTGAAGCTAAGGTTTGTGAGACCAGATGCACCACCTGCTTTTGATCGACTTTACATATGCTTAGAAGCATGTAAAAGGGGATTCAAGAATGGGTGTAGACCAATAATTGGCCTTGATGGTTGTTTCCTCAAAGGTTAATGGGGGTCAATTGCTGACAGCAGTGGGTCAAGATGGCAACAATGCATACTTTCTTATAGCGTATGCATTTGTCGACGCGGAAACTAAAGACACGTGGAGATGGTTTCTCACTCTCCTTCTAGAGGATTTAGGAGACTACAGAGTGCATGGGTGGAACTTTGTCTCAGACCAACAAAAGGTAATTCTCATTATCATTCACATGTAGAATATGCAATATAGATTAAGACCTTTAGGGACTAAATTGTACATTGTACAAATTTTTTGGGGACTATTTTGTGTAGTATTTAAAATCTTTTAGGGACTATTTTGTGCAGTATTAAAAATCTTTTGCTGATTATTTTTATTGGGGCACACAATGTAGGGGTTGTTACCAGCCATACAAGAACTCATGCCTGGGGTGCATCATAGGTTCTGTGTGAGACATTTGTGGGTTAATTTTCACAAGCAGTTCAAGAACAAAGATTTAAATGACTTGGTGTGGGTTATTGCAAAATCATCTACTATGGCTGAATATAATGCAAACATGGAAAGAATGAAAAGAAAAAGTCAGGATGCATGGGCTTTTTTGAACAGGAACCGCGCACCTTTCTGGTCAAGGGCTGGATTTAGCCACTTTCCGAAGTCTGATGCATTACTTAACAACTATTGTGAGCAGCTGAACTCTAAGTTGGTTAAGATGAGGGCTAAACCAATCATCACTATGGCTGAGGAATTGAGGTTATATATTGTGACCAAGATGAATAAAGAAAGAAAGAAAGCTGCTGCTTATGGTGGGCCAATTACCCCAGAAGCCAACAAAAGACTAGAGGAATCAAAGATAAACAGTGAACCACCACCTTTAAGGCCAGCTTCCATGTACAATGAGACCATCCAAGCTGCAAGTTATGTTACTAGGTCAAGGTTGAGTAAGTTCATGCCTCCTCAACCATCAAATGCTGGCCACGAGTGAAGAGAAGATCAACTTACCAAGCAATGTTGGGCAACTTATTTTAACAATTTTTTTTAACATGACTTTATTTTGGATTGGATATTGTACCTTATGATGTTAACTTGGGGTATTGACGTATTGTAATGCTTTTTGAGCCATTTACATTAGGTTCTTTAATGTAGTCTTCATGTTGAACCTTGTGTAAATGGCAACACATCAATATCAATATAAGTATATTTTGGTTTGCCCATATATTTTCCTTTTCTTCTGTATGTTTGTTAGTTTGTTACTTTGTCCATTTTATTAAATTACAAACAGGTTTTGATGGGGGTGGAAGATTGACATTGCAGCTTGATAAAATGTCATGAAATCTGTGCTGGCTTATCTTCTGCATGTTGATTTCGTTGTTGTTACTCTGTCCGTTTTATTAAATTACAAACAGGTTTTGATGGTGGTGGAAGATTGACATTGCAGCTTGATAAAATGTCATGAAATCTATGCTGCCTTATCTTTTGCATGTTGATTTCATTGTTGTTACTCTGTCCATTTTATTAAAATAGAAACCTGTTTTCATTAGGAGAAAGCATAAAATATAGTGGGATTATATATATTGGTTTGATAAGAGGTAACATGGGACATAGGAATCTAGTGCTCATTTTTCTTCTCAAAACCAATCATTCTCCATAAACTAATCAAAATATTCCACAAAGACTTGGCATTGAAGCTTAATGATCTGCCTCTCATAGGTTACATACTCCATAAACAAATCAAAATACAAGGGTTCTTCTGAAACATAGACTCCAATACCCTAAAATTAAGATGATAATAAATCAACCATGCTAAAACCACTCCCATCACAGCACAAATACATTTCAGAATTTTGTTTTCATACTCATACATAACCAATGTATTCCTAAGGTTCACAGAACTTCTTCCATGCATAAATGGCACTTCTTCTTCTTCAGTTGGACATTCCTCATCCACCCACTTGAAAAACCCGCAAGTAAGGAACTTGTTCTGCCACAAATCCAACAAAATTTACAACCAAATGTCATAGTTAAATTCAGTCTTGGCTGTGAAGATCACCAACCTTCTCCGAAAATTGCCGAAAGAAATTACCTTGTACAATGGGCACCTCAGAAATCGCCGCCCATAGTTAAATTCAGTCTTGGCTGTGAAGATCACCAACCTTCTCCCACAGTCGCAAACGATCAGCATGTTCTGGAGTTTCTCATCGCTGAAGCTTGTTGCAGATGAAGATGACTCCGCCATTTGAACGTTCTGACTTGGGCGTGTCTCAAATCGTTGCATTTCTTTACAGCTATGGCAGCTCATTTTCTCCTTCTTCTCCTACTAACCTCTGAAAGCCCCTCCCTCCCTAACCCTAAACATTGAAGTTAACGTTCAGATTTGGTCCCCACCCCTTTTCTTTCCAAAACAGAGCGTTTTAGAGTTTTAATGTCAGTGTGCAAAATGAGCAGCTTCAAAACGCAGCGTTTTTGCTGAGTTGGAGGCTGATTTCAACTTGTGCCATGTAAGCATGTCCAACTGAGCAACTAACGGTCCACGTGTGCAATTAACATTCCACGTCAGCAAGTCCGTTAAGAGAATCCAACTGAAGATAACAGAAGGACCAATTTGTGTAACAGTGCAATCTTTCAGGGACCAAATTCTACACTTATGATCTTTCATGGACAAAACTGTCAGTTGCCGAATCTTTCAAGGACGAAATTGTCTATATACTCAATAATATATATATATATATATATATATATATATATATATATATATATATATATATATATTTAGATTTGAATTGAGTGAAAGAGTTGGTAGAATATGCTTAACCATGTATAATTAGATACTTGAACACACAATGGATGAGTATACTTTTGTTATTGCACATTGAATTGATATTAGTTGAAAAATTAATGTATAAGAGAATAATAAGGTTCGGGGACTTAATGCCGGCCTCCTTTTGATGGTATTTTTGCAAGTTATGAAATGGCCTTGCGTTTATATGAATAAGGGGATTGATAACAAAATTTTTAGCGTCACATTAAATAATGTAACCTATAACGATATGATGATTAATAGTACTAAAGTTTCGACTTTTAATTAATAGATCTTTGTTAGGAAATGATGAGTCTGTTTCTATAGTCATATATTGAAACTTATTGTGCAAGCTAGTTCAAAAGTTCATACCGGTGTATAAAATACTTGAACGAATATTCCCTCAAAAGAATTTTTTATGATATTGCAAAGATGAGTTATAAATTAAGTACGAATAAAAATTTGAGATATGAGAACTCCACATAGTTTTATCTAGGATGGTTAAAAACTTTGAATATCTTTTAGGGTGAAATGTAAAGAACCCTCATGAACTTGGCCCATGTACAAGAAACCTCTTGAGCTTTTATCTTTGACTAATAATCGCTCAAGCTTTCACCCATGTGTAAAAAATTCCAAATGTTCTTTAATGTAGATATTAGAGGTATGTTTGGTAGGTAGGGACGGATGTGAAAAAAAAAGGGATATAAAGTTGAGTAATGTAGAGTAAAGGAATGTAAAAATAAAAAATGTGTTTGGTATGTAAAAATGTGATGTAAAGTTTAAAAGTATTATAAAAGATTAAAATGCCCTTACTAATATTATATTATGAATAGTAGCTGGGGTTTGACAAATAGTAGGAGGGACATTTTCGATTTCTTCTTCAGGTCAGAATCAAAGGCAAAGTCAAAAGGTGAACAGTGCTTTACATGTAAAGTATGCCAAACATAGCAGTTTTTGGGATTTGAAATTTTACATCCCATCTCCTTATTTTTCATTTATACCAAACACAACCTAGATTTAATTTACTCATCAACAAGGGCAAATATGTGTTATGAATTCTTACCAAAATGCCCCAACCATATTTCGAATGACCAAAATTATAATAGAAACATAGTTTGTGCAGAAACGCAAGTAGGCACGGCATCAGACTCCTTCAAGCTAGCTAACATTTGTTTCCAACTACTGAACACTCATTTATTATTATGGATATATGAGATCCAAAGCCTGAGTGAATAGAGGTTTAGATTAACTATTTTGATGAAATCAAGAGTTCAAGACCAATTTTTTTAATATATTGGTGAAATTTATATTGGTACTTGATACGAAACATCCTTACCGACTGAGCAAGCTCTCTCAAACTGTCCCCTCAAACGTCGCTGTCAATAATTATCATGCCTCACGAGTAACCAACTTCGTATAGGTCAATATATCTTCGTGGCATTCACTATCAGGTGTAAATGACCCAAATACCCTTGCCTAAATAGTATAAATGCCCCCCATGCTGGCAAGTATGACACATTGAATCCGATTACTATTACTGTTACCCTGTTCTTCTTACTATTGACTTAGACGTTGGATTGCCATCATGGGAGCCTCCTCCCACCGTGGTTCTTCCCTTGTAGGTGATCGGAGCACAGGGAGCAATTGAAGAATTTATTAGTACTATTTTTAAAAACTAGTGGAAGGGATTAGTTTCTCATGATAATATAATAAATTTGAGTTCGAATCCTCGTTGATAGAGGTATCCCCATTTAGTATCCAACAGTGCTTCTGAACAAACAGATTTAGCTAATAGAAAGACAATGTACAATAGACACCTCAAATCTGGTCTACTTAGCTTTCTTATATTTAAGATGCATTGGTTGAATAGGTAAATATGACCAAAAAAAGAAGAAAAAGGTTACAGTCTGTTGAGATCAAATAAGATAAAATGAACTCAAAAGTCCATTATCATTAGAGCTCAAGCTTTTAGTAACGTTTTAGTTGCAAATGTATTTAGCCATAACCAAAGGAATGCCTGTAAAGCAAATAATTAAAAAGAACAATCATGAATGAATAGAGCATAACTCTACCTACCTTATAAATGCATATCATACTTTTCAATAAAAAAAATATAGAAGAGATGTTTCCAAGTGTAGCATTGGTTCTAAGTGCAAAACGAGAGCGGACGCTGTGTTGTACCTTAGAGTGCACAATGAGAGAGAAGAGATAGTGTGGGACCCACACCCTTATATCTTCTCTCTCATTGCCGCACGGAATCTGCTGGCATGCAAAACAAACACTTTTATGCTTTTATTTCCATCTTCTCCATTTCTTCCGCAACATACATTATTTTTATATATAACATGAAGATTTTTTCTCCATAAATTAGAGTTTCGGTCTTTTAAAGATTTCAAAGACTGAAAATTTTGAATTAATTTTACTAGCGTTTCTAAATGGAATATTGTAGTATAACAACGTAGAAATATGTTAGCAAAGAAAAATTCCACAAAGCTAACCCCTTAACATCAATGTGGACGGTGATGGCAACAATGATTGAAATGGATGACGATGAGAGCCTCGCTAATCATAGTGGCATCCTCTCGTTCCTCCAATCGTTCCTTGCATTTCTCATCGATCACCATTTAATGATGGTTTACCAACAACGGTAGAAACTACTTCTTCTTGGCGCTGTCTAGGTGGCTGCGATGGTTTTTGAGTTCTTAATCGTGATAATTAGTTCATAATTAATCGGTATGTTTGATTTTGGGTAGTTTGTTAAATGGTAACTTGAAAATTAAATTAAGGCTAAAATGCACTGAGACCCCTGGGTGAGAAGCACATATTGTTAGAAAATATGGGCTCACATTAATTAATTTGGACGACAAATCATTTGCAATCATGAGAGCAATCATCGTTTGATTGGTCTCCATCATCTACCGCTTTCTAGAAGATTCATCTCATACAAAAGAAGAACCATCCAAATGTCCAAACGAGACACCAAGTTTCGAGTCCTCGTATGCATCCACACCCCACAAAACATCCCCACAATCATCAACCTTCTAGAAGCTTCCAATACCACCAAAAAATCCCCTATCTGCATCTACATCCTCCACCTCGTGGAACTCACGGGCCGTACGTCTGCCATGCTCATCGTGCACGACACGAGGAAGCCCGATTGCCCCGCTCTGAATCGAACCCAGGCCCAATCGGATCACATCATTAATGCCTTCGAAAACTACGAACAGCACGTGGGTTGTGTGTCCGTACACCCATTGACCGCTATCTCTCCGTACTTTACGATGCACGAGGATATATGCCACCTGGCAGAGGACAAGCGTGTGGCGTATATTATTGTGCCTTTTCACAAGCAACAAACTGTGGATGGAGGCATGGAAGCTACTAAAATGGCATACATAACTATTAATCAGAATGTTCTCGCTAATGCACCTTGCTCTGTTGGAATCTTGGTGGATAGAGGATTGAATGGTTCCAATAGATTAGTAGCCAACCAGGTCAGTTAATTCATAACTTACTATAAAATTTGTTTCAATTTATATATCTAAATTTGATTTCTTTTTTAAGTGCTCGCACCACGTGGCGATGTTGTTCTTTGGAGGTCCAAACGACAGAGAAGCATTGTCGTATGCATGGAGGATTTCGGAGCACCCAGGGATCAGCTTGATAGCGATGCAGTTCGTTCCAGGGGACACAAATTTTTAATAAAGAGTTAATATGGGCACACATTAAAGTTAAAAGTTTGGTCGGGCGGCAAAGTGTATGCCAAAGCACTTATTGGGCCTGGGATGTGAGGGCTTAATAAGGCCCACTAAGGAATACAATATAAAGGAGGCAAGGTCTTCTCTCTAACCCTAACGTGGTTGAGCTCCCCACTGTAGCTGCCAGAGCCAGAGAGAGGAAGTCCTAGCCACCATCATTTGGGATGCTCTAGGTATATTTCCTTTACTTATCTTCAATGTTCCATGCATCACAATGATTCCAGATCTAACATTTGGCATTAGAGGCACCATTTGTGGTGCTGGAACATGATTAATTTTCTAGATTTTCGCATGTTATTTTTGAGATTTGCGTTCTTAGTTTAGATAAGATTTGGCATGTTTGTCTAAATGAATTTTATGCTTTTAATCCTTTGTGAATAAGCTTCAATTTGGTATATTATATGCTTTATTTGATTTAATGTTTTGGGAGAAATTTCATATGAGTTGTGATATTAATAAAATAAAAATAATAAAAAAAGGAAAAGAAATCGAATGGTTTACGCAAATCTCTTCCCATTGATTTCAAAGTCTAAGCCTTAATGTGTTTGTGGACTTTGAATACTCGTATCTTTTGGTGATGTTTTTCGGTCAAAGATGTTGGATACACTGTTCAAAGTAAAGCATCCATATCCCTGGTTTAAACAAGCTTGGAATGCGTTTTATCAAAAAATCGAAAACCTTGTTTTTTGTTTTTTCGAACCATATTCCTTTCAAACAGTTACGTTTTAGCCTCTATTATCACAGGGGATTTTTAGATCGTGAAAATCTGAACAAAATGTTAGGAATTTCATCCCATATCTCTGTGTAAATCGACCGGTCGGGTTGACCCATCTGGAGATTAAAGATGATGAATAGTGATCTCCTGCTCACTCACAGGCTATTTGAGGCATGACGTGTGGGCCCACCTCTACTTTTGATTGAGCTGATTCCAGCACCGTTTTGCTTCTTATAATTTTCTTTATTTTTCCATATATTGTTTCTAATTTTTGGAAACCTATAAATATTTATTTTAAAATTTTTAGCACATAATGATTTTAAATTCGAAATAAATATTTTAAAAGATTATTTTGGCATGAAAAAATTATGGAAAGTTATTTTGAGACCTCTGAACATAATGGGCGCTTTCACTCTTCCTAGTTGTGTGTATATCTATTATGAGACCTCTGAACATATTTGTAATGCCTAAAATTGTTTAAATTTTGATGAGATTTAAGTGTGTAATTCCATAATATACCCACCTATGGACACATGGCACAAGCCTTCTAGAAGGTTAACTAGACCACGGATCATTGACACATGACACCGCACAATGGCCTCGAACGTGGCTTCCTCCACAGTCACCCGCGTGCTCTCTCGCATTAGAGATCGTGGGTGAGCTCTCCAGATTGTGGGTCGAACCTCCGGTGCAAGAACGTGGATCCACCACGTTCTCCTCTACCCTGAGTATAAATATCCCTCACCCGGGGGACTAATGAAACAACTAGGAAGCGAACAAGACAGCGCTTGCAACACAAAAGCATACCACAACATCATCGTTACCTAAAGTCTACCTAACAAACATAAGCTCATATTAACTCCATTGACAGGATACACTCATCCTCTTGCTCTAAGCAACATCCAGAGACCCTTGCTCTCTCTCCCTCTACCTACGAGGTACCTCCAACAGGTGGCTCGCTAGCCCGGAGAACACACATACATCCTAGCCGCACACGACCTCTACAGGTAACATTCCTGCCTAACTGTCACCATGGATGTTCCCTCTTCAAACTATGTTGACTTTGATCCTTCCATAAGAGTAGGTAGGCACCTAGGTCATCACCTAAGGACAAGTCCCCCAAGGTAACGACCCCTTGCGGTTCTTTCTTAACATTATGAATTGTCTGAACCCAAAACGACAGTTACATTGGCACCCACCGTGGTCCTTCTCAGACCACAATGCCTTGCACGTCTCGCCGCTAAATGACATTCCTTTTTCGAGGAGTATGAGTATATACCTAACTCAAAAACCCATTTTCCTTTTCGTTGAGAATCTCTTTACAGGTAGCTGCTACAAATGGCTGACTCAAACGCACCCGCTGCCACAATCGATGCAATTGCTCTAAGGTGAAGTACGCGGAATAGACATGGAACGACCGACACCAATCCAGTAGAGGCAGGAACTTCGGTCGCAAGTCAACCGCAAAATGTATTAGCATCCCAGGTGACTATCACAGAGAACGTTATTCAAACACCAGCAACTAGGGAGTAAATGTGCTCCTAGAACCCCTTTGGCATGCCATAACTCGTGCCCGCCTGGTAGCACCCAAGGACTGGTAAACCCAACGAGAGCCACGCACGAAAACGAAATAATCCGACTAGAAGCTGAGCTAGCGTCAATGCGCCAATGTGAACGAGAAATGTACGGAGACCTCCCTCAAGCAAGTACAGATATCTAAATGCCAACAACGCTGCACAACTCTCCAATGGAGTTTTCCCGGCTGTCGCTCACAACGTCAGCTCCTCCACCAATCATCCAACTAGGGCCAACAATGGTCGTTGGACAAGCAGTGCAACCGCCTACTGACTATCTGCGACCCCCTGTCCCAAACTATCCACCAGGGTCCTACCTACATGTGCCATGGGTAGGCGCCTATAACACGTATGCTCCATATGGGACATCCGCGGTCTACTCAGGTCAATACCAGTTGCCCATATTTGACTTTCAAGGTCGAGGACGATATCCTTTCCTCAGCAGGTTATGAATGAGCACGTCCCCATGAGTTTCAAGGTGCCTTTCTACATAGGGCCCTATGGAGGAGAAATAGACTCACGGGACCACCTCAATACTTTTAAGTCAGCCATGTTGATACTTGGCATGACGGACGGACAACAATGCCTAGTTTTCTCGTCCACTTTGAAAGAAGTAGCACTAAGATGGTTCTCGATGCTACCCACGAATTCAATCCAAAGTTTCGAGCAGCTGGCTTAGAAATTCCTTACTCAGTTCGTCAGTAGAAAGAGTACCAGAAAATGAAGATTCCTTCATTGGTTTTCACCAAGAAGAAGGAGAGACCCTGCAAGCCTTCCTGGCACAATTCAAAAACTCTAACTCCAAGTCAAGGGCCTCCAAGATGCGATCGCCATCTTTTTCATCAAACAAGGGCTTAGGTGCTCGCAATTTTATGGTGAACTCAATAGATGCCAGTGTCCACCTTACAAGAACTGATGGATAGGGCCGAGTGGTTTATCCAGGAGGAAAATGCACAGATAGCAAAAGACAAGATGCTGAAGTTCTTGGTAAGCCAAACTGACCTAGAGCAGTCGAAAAAGAATAAAGAAAAAGGTACTGCTGAGAACCAAAACCAGAAGGAGAAGAGTAGCAGGAAGTGTTCACCACCAAGACCTTGTTCACCCCCCAGAGGATGATTCACCAGTTACACGCCCCTCAACAAGTCCCATGTTAGACTCCTAGAGGAAATCTACCACTCCGACATGCTCAGTTTCTCTCCCCAGATGAAGAGACGAAAAACTGGAAAGCCCGTAGAAAGTCCTAATACTGCCAGTTCCATAAGGACTATGGGCACGAGACTAATGATTGAATACATCTACAAGATCTGATCGAGGACTTAATACAGAAAGGGCAGTTGGGAAGATACATAAAGGACATGGATAACTCCAATGTCGAACGATTGAAGGACAACGGCGAACAACAACCCCCTCGAGGGGTCATTAATGTCATTGCGGGAGGACTACAAAAGGGGACTGCTTCGCAACTCCAAAACAAGAAGAGGATAGAACGTTCCATAGTCGCCCTTGATTACCTCCCCAAACAAAGAAACAAAAATGAATAGCACAAGGATCCGATCACGTTTGACCTCTCAAACCTACAAGGACCAACTCATGATGAGCTCATGGTTATAACAGTGGTCATAGAAAACTATGTGGTAAAACGAGTCCGGATAGACCAAGGATCCTCCACAGACACCCTATATTTCGACAACTTCAAGAAACTTGGCTTAAGCGAGGAAAGTATGAGGCCGTTTCCTAGCACACTCATCGGATTCTTTGGCGCCCGAGTCCTAGCGGAAGGAATCATAACGGCCCGCACATCTGTAGGCACCTTGCCGAAAGTAGCAAGCCTTGACACTAACTTCATCGTCGTCTCGGCACCATTAGCGTACAACGCTTTCTTAGGGCAACCGTCCCTAAACAGGCTCAGAGCTATTGTGTCCATAGCATAACTCACCTTGAAGTTCTCGACGCTGCACGAAATTAGAGAAATCACGGCGGACCATAAATTAGTGCGAGCGTGCTACGCAGCTAGCCTAACAAAAACCATCAAGGTCGCTTGCCCTGGCAGCAAGGAACGATGAGAGAATCCTACAGAATAAGTGGAACCAGAAAAGTCCGCTCGCTTGGACAAAGTCCCTGCTTGAACTCCTTTGCGAATTTTGTTTCTCACCTGCTAGGCATTTTGCTAAAATCTTCTTTGTCTCTTTATCATTCCTAGAAAAATCGACCTCCAAAGTAATGACATGGAATGGAAACCAAATTTTTTCATTAATTTCAAAACCATTTTGTCTGTACAAGTCTTTCAAACAAAAATAAAAAACAAAACAGAACAAAGCAAAGCAAAACAAGACAAATTAACATAAGGAAAGTCTTATGGGGCCACTAGTGGGGTGCATGACTACTCATCCTCATCCTCATCCTCCTCGTCTTCATCATACTCAACATCATTGCCCTCCTGAGCTGATGGAGACAGTGCTCGCCTTGGGGGAGGTCCTCCTTCTTCGACCAGCCTGAAATACTTCAATAGGACCCTCATCCCGCCCTTCAGCTCGTTCACGTCTCCCCCCAGTTCTAAGTTAAACCCTCAATGACCCTATCCTTGTCCTGTATTTCCTCTCTGAGTTGGGCCAAAAACTCAAGATCCATCGCCGCCTTTACAGTCCCGGCTAGAAAGCCCTACTCTCGCTGCTGCTCCCATTGCTGCTGAGATGGGGGAGAAGGTATATCATTGAGCATCTCCTCCAGGTTGAAGGTCTCAGGCTGTGGAAAGTTTGCCATGTTCTGATATTCCTTCATCTTATAGGTGGTGGCAGACTTATAGTAATCCATGCCCTGGGGAGGTATGTGGTGGAGCTTGCAGAATGTCGTAACAAAGTGAGAAAAATTGATATTCGTTGGCTGATACCTCGGCCCCGTGAAGAGCTAAAAATTCTTAACAATGCTGTGGAATTCATGGTTCGTGAGTGTGGGGAAGCAGATAGGCTCTCTCTTGATAATCAAGTAGATCAGGAGGTTCGGCTTTTTCCTGAGGGAACCTCTGTGTTTCGTCGGTAAGACATTGGTGACCAAGAATTTATGCTAGTTCTTGGTCATGTGGTGGGTTCCCCCTGCAGAGGAAGCTCTTAGCCTCCCACTCTGCCTGCCCTGGATATGTCAGAGCCTTCTCTATTTCCTCCTTGGGATAGGGATCACTGAGTGCTTTGGCGAGGACGCAATTGGGTTCCATCCTGAGGCCGTACATCTCCACGACGGCCTGAGGCGTGACTGTAGGGATCACAGTGTCTCTCAATATGAAAGACCGGCTATGGTGCTGGCGTATGCCACATGGTACTGATAAACCAAAGGCTCATTCCTCTTGTTAACCACCTCCAGCAAGCCTTTGAGGCCATAGTGCTGAATCCCTTCCTTGAATGAGGGACTCAAATCCAGTTTGGCCATGCTCCTTTCCGGGTTTATCGATCTGGCCTGAATAGCTTTCTGGTACTGCTCTAAGGGCACCTCTTGCTCATGGGTTGGCTACTGTGATGAAGATGAGGCATATCGACGAGGTCTCTTGTTACCGCGGCTAGCCATTTCCCTAGAAAATCAGTGGACAGGTCATCAGTTCTAGAAAGGTAAAAATACGCCCAGATGCAAAAATGTACCCCATGATTAAAGTCGTGACCATAGAGCAAAAGGGGTTATAACCCAATGAGTAAGGGTAGAGACCCAAGGAACAAGGGGGCCGCGACCCAATACAAAAAATGTGAAGGCCATATTTGTGATCCTAGCGACAGGGGAGGGATTTCGAATCGGTGAGAACGATGTCTGAGATGATCTTTTCCATTTAATCGGAACGGTTTTGGGAGAAGGATGCTGGAGAGTCAGAGATTTGAAAGAGAAGAGAGGGTCGTGGACGGGGTTGTGAACCAGAATGATTCTGACTCCCCTTAAAAGCAAAATCGACCCTGAGGGCTGCGACCCCTAGCATTAATGTGGCCGTTTGAATGAGGCAACGACTGACTGACACGTGACATGGGTCGTGACCTATCCTAGAGGGGGTCGCAACTGAAGACGGTCAATTTAGTGACCGTTTGATTTGCAGGAGGTCGTGACCCAAAACGGACACGATTGTGACCCAATGCACCAAAGACCCCTTATTTTTTTAACGAGGTTCTGAGATGGCAAGAACCCCCAAGAGATAAATAAGTGATTTGACATTTTTAAAGAGGTTCTCGATGTCTAAGGCGGGTATGGCTCCCCGAGACTTTCGACATCAAAGGCTGGCATGGATCCCCGAAAGATAAGTTAGTAAAGAGATTCTTGGCATCCAAGGCGAGCATGGATCCCCGAAAGATAAGTTAGTAAAGAGATTCTCGGCATCCAAGGAGGGCATGGATCCCCGAAATATAAGTTAGAAGTTTTCGATATCCATGGCGGGCATGGATCCCCTAGACTTTCGACATCCAAGGCGGGCATGGATCCTGGAAAGGTAAATAAAGAGGTTTCGACATCCATGGCGAGCATGGATCCCCCGAGACTTTCGACATCCAAGGCGGGCATAGATCCCCAAAGGGTAAATAAAGAGGTTCTCGACATCCATGGCAGGTATGGATCGCCAAGACTTTCGACATCCAAGGCGGGCATGGATCCCCAAAAGGTAAGTTAGAAGTTCTTGATATTCATAGCGGGCATGGATCTTCGAGACTTTTGACATCCAAGGAGGGCATGGAACCTTGAAAGATACATTAGTAATAGAAAATCATAAAATATTACCTTTGTAAAGGACCTTCCTTGGAGGTAGACCTTCCCAAAAGCCGCTTGGAGTTTCTGGGCTCTCTTAAGATAATGCTAGCCTCATACTACCTACACAAGTTGGTTAGTCACTTGTAAAAATGAACCATTTGATAAATGCACGCATTCCTAATCGTTGTTCAAAAGCAATTAATCAATAAAGGAAGACTTGCACGGATGTGAGAAAAATGGTAAAGAGTCTTATTTGATGAATAAACTCTTTGTTTTAACATTAGAATGCAAACATTGGTACAATTGAAAAAGATTAGACCACAGGAATCCATAGTGGCCAATTCCACAATTGTTGAAGGAAGAGCCCCGTGATTCTCCCCAGAGGATTCATCCAACTTGAATACTTTATATGCATGTTTAAGATCCCTCTTTCAGGCGAAGAATTTTTTGACGGAGTTTGAATTGGTGAGACGAACGGTTTTGTGACCATCTATGTCTTCGAGAATTAATGGCCCATCATAAAAGGCTTGCTTGACGATAAAAGGACATTCATAAGCTGAGGCCCACTTCCCCCTTTGGTCTTCTTGGTTAGGTAGTATCTTCTTAAGCACGAGAGCTCCCTCTTTGAATGTTCGCGGGCGAACTTTCTTATTGAATGCCCTGGCCATTCTGGCTTGATATAACAGTCCATGGCAAATGGCTTCTAATCGCTTCTCATCAATTAGGATGATTTGGTCGTATCGGACTTGGACCCATTGTTCCTCATCTAGATCCGTCTCTGCTATCACTCAAAGAGATGAGATTTGGACTTCTATTAGTATTACAGCCTCCATCCCGTACACCAAGGAGAAAGGTGTTGCACCTGTTGATGTGCGCATTGTTGTGCGATACCCATGCAAGGCATAAGGCAACATTTTGTGCCAATCTTTGTAAGTGATTGACATTTTCTCAATTATCTTCTTAATGTTCTTGTTTGCTGCTTCTACAGCGCCATTCATCTGTGGGCGATAAGGTGTCGAATTATGATGGGTGATCTTGAATGCTTCGCAAATCTTTCGAACCTTAGAGTCGTTTAGGTTAGACCCGTTGTCTGTGATGATCCTCTCAGGAACCCCATATTTGCATATGAGGTTTGTCTTTAAAAATCTCACAAATGTTTTCTGCATAACCACTTGGTAAAGTAGTCGATGGCGACTAGGATGAAGCGGTGTCCATTCGAGGCTTTTGGGTTGATGGGGCCAATGATATCAATTCCCTACATAGAGAATGGCCATGGGGCAGCCATGTTATGCAATGTAGCTGGTGGCGCATTGATTCTATCATCATAGATTTGGCATTTTTGGCATCTGCGGACATACTCTAAGCAGTCATGCTCCAATGCCATCCAGAAATATACGGTCCTCTGAATCTGGCGAGCTAGAGTATTCTCGTTGGCGTGAGTTCCACAAACTCCCTCATGTACTTCGGCCAATATCTGGTTGGCTTCTGTTGTTTCAACACAACGGAGCAATATTCCATCTGGCCTCTTCCTGTATAGAACATCCCCACTGATGAAGAAATTCATGGATAGATGTCTGAGGGTTCTCTTCTCATTCTCATTGATGCCTGCCAGATATTCTTGCTTCTCTGAGTAGGCCTTGATGTCATGGAACCATGGCAAGCCGTCTGGTTCTGGCTCTACCACTGAGCAATGGATCTCAGTGTGTCAACACTCTACCCCGATAGGTTGTACATGAACTCCACAATTGAGATCAACCATCACTGCTAGGGTTAATAAGGCGTCTACAAACAGGTTCTTGCACTGGGGCAAGTGGTGAAAGTCAACATGTTTAAATGGGCTGCTCAACTTCGAGAGGTATCTTTGGTATGGAATTAGCTTAGAATCCTTCATCTGTCATTGACCTTTAACCTGGTAAATTATTAGGGCAGAGTCCCCAAAGACTTCGAGGTTTTTGATCACCATCCTTAACGTTGCATGAAGTCCACATATACACGCTTCATACTCGGCCATATTATTGGTGCATTCAAAGTCAAGCTTGACTGCAATTGGAAATTGCTTTCTGCTTAGAGATGTGAGGACAGCACCAATGCAATTTCTGAACACTTCTTACTTAGATAATATATGGCTTGCTCTTTCCCTGATATGGGGTCATGCTACCCCAGAATGGCTCCCATTGACTCATCGAGGACGATCAGGTATAGGAGTAGTGGCCTCCTTGGTGTAAGTGGCACCAATACCGGTGGGTTGGTCAAGTTGCCTTTGACGACATCGAAAGGTTGTTGGCACTCTTCATTCCATTCCATTGACTGGCTCTTCCTGAGTAGTTTGAACTAAAGGAGTACATGTTGCGGTCAAGTAGCGTATAAGGCGGGTGATGTAATTTACTTTGCCGAGGAAACTCCTCACTTGTTTTTCAGTGGTTGGAGGAGGCTTTTCTTGTATGGCTCTAATCTTATCTAGGTCTACCTCAATCCCTTTACGGCTAACGAGGAAGCCCAAAAGCTTTCTAGATTGCGCACCGAATACACATTTATTCGGGTTTGGAGGGTACACCAGATCTGATGTGTGAATTTCAACAGAAAATCCATTTTAGGCCATTCTGGGTCGGGCCCAACTCGTCCAATCAACCCTAAAATGACTTATAAGCTGAAAAAGACCCTATTCTAAGATAATCCCATCATCCCCCAACATTTTCCATCTCTTTTCTCTCATCCCCCTCCATCTTCTCCATCTCCATTCTTCTTCTTCCCCATTTTTCTTGTTTTCACCTTCATCCATGGCTACCATTGGAGGGCTGGAGCTTGGTAGAGCTTCCTTCACCAACATGGAGGGCGAAGCTTCTTGGGCTAGAGGAGATTTCATGAAGGCTAGGGCATTGAGACACATATAGGGAGTTCTTTCTTTCTCTTCCACTTTCTCTTTACATTTTCATGTTGATTTTATCTAGATTTTCATGGATTTGTATTGAGCTAAGGATTATGGTTGTAATCTCTTTGTGGATTGGATTTTGTTAGTTTAGATATGTGATTAGTAACTTTGATTTATGGATGATTGTAATTAGGTTTAATTATAATTGATTCTGGAATGCTCAATGAGATGGTTGGTTACCATTGAGTGGAACCCATATCTAGACATTGATTACCATTGCTTAATTGGGTTGATTAGCTAGTTTTAGTTAATTACCTTGAATTGAATTATCATATGAAGCGATAATCGAATGGTAACCATTTCTTGTTTAGGTTAATTTGGTTGCTAATTAACTTAGGTTGTATGGTTCACATGAAGCGAGAATTATAATTGATTAATTATAATTGAATGGTTTTGTATGAACTCTCGATTACGTTGGATTGATGTTACTAGCCGGATTGAATCTCCAATAGACCATTTTATCTTCCTTGCTTTTATCCATTTTACATTGCTTTCATCATATCCAAAAAACCCCAAAAATGTCTTTACATTTATTGTCTTTACAATTACCGCACACAAGGTGTTTGATGAAATACCACAACGAACCCAAATTTGTTCTTAGTTTGCATTGTTTGCCGTTGTCCCTCATAGGAGGCTCCTTGAGAGAATCGACCCGGATTGCACCACTATAGTGCATTATTTCCGGTTATTAATTGGTGTTGGCCTCGCGACAAAGCCATTTGACGGCGTCGAAAGGTTGTTGGCACTCTTCATTCCATTCCATTGACTGGCTCTTCCTGAGTAGTTTGAACTAAAGGAGTACATGTTGCGGTCAAGTAGCGTATAAAGCGGGTGATGTAATTTACTTTGCCGAGGAAACTCCTCTCTTGTTTTTCAGTGGTTGGAGGAGGCTTTTCTTGTATGGTTCTAATCTTATCTAGGTCTACCTCAATCCCTTTACGGCTAACGAGGAAGCCCAAAAGCTTTCTAGATTGTGCACCGAATACACATTTATTCGGGTTTAACGTCAACTTGAACTTTCGAAGTCTGTCAAAAAATTTCTTGAGGACTTGGGCGTGAGTTTCGCTTTCTGATGATTTAGCCACCATGTCGTCGATGTAGACTTCGATTTCTTTGTGAATCATGTCATGGAAGAGTACTACCAAAGCTCGTTGATATGTGGCCTCAACATCCTTTAGACCGAAGGGCATGGCCTTGTAGCAATATGTTCCCCATGGAGTGCTAAAGGTCATTTTCGCTTTATCTTCTGGATGCATGAGTATTTGATTATAGCCTGAATAGCTATCCATAAATGAATATCGAAAGGTACCAGCAGTGTTATCAACCAGAACATCAATGTGAGGAAAGGGGAAGTCGTCCTTTGGAGATGCTTTGTTGAGATCTCTGTAATCGACGCACATGCGTACCTTCCCATCTTTCTTCGGTATCGGGACTATATTTGCCATCCATTATGGGTAGACAGATACTTCTAGGAAACCGACGTCCCATTGCTTTTGGACTTTCTCTTTTATTTTGAGGGACATTTCTGGCTTCATGCGTCGTAGCTTCTGCTTCTTGGGCTCTAGATGAGGAAGAGTGGGTATTTTGTGAGAGGCGATCTCAGGATCAAGGCCAAGAATATCTTGGTATGACCAAGCGAACACATCCATATAATTTTTGAGCAGGGCGATTAAGTCTTCTCACTTAGGGTTATCCACGATCTTCACTTCTCTCTTGCTATCTTCAGTCTCCAGATTTATGACCTCAACCATCTCTTGGTGGGGGACTATTCATTTCTCATCAGATGTTACCATTTTGGTAAAAGCAGGAGGAATTTCCTCATCATCAGAGTTATCTTCATCATGCAAATGTTCAGTATCTAGGAATTCATTCAAATAGGGGATCACTGCGTTGGGTGTAATCTCCGAGAAATCTAATTCTTTGAGGGCAAAGTAAAAAATGGAAATTAAGAGAGCAAATAAAAAAAGGGAGAAAAAGAAAGCTTATGAACTAATATTTGGTAAAATGCAAATTCACTTTTATTAATTTATTGAATTTGAACAATTGAAAAACTCATAAAACGCATTATCCCTTTTGGCCTAAACCTAAAGCTCGGTATTAGACCAATACATAATTCAAAATTTTACTTGGTACTACAAACAGATGAGACCTAATCAGCTTCCTAATTGTCCAAGCTAACCCCTTCGTTTGATTGCCTGATGGGGCAGATTTCCTTGGCAAGCGGTTTTTCTTCTATTGCAGCGATCTTTCCTTCATCCTCTTGAGCTTTCCCTGGCACGAATAGCTGCTTCAGACGCAACCACTTCTTATGAATGTTGTTGTTCCGTTTAGACCCTTCATACCTCTTGCCAAATTGCGCTTACCGCTTTTGGCTCGATGCATCTAGGTATGCCACTCAGAATAGGGCCCAGTCCTCACCCCTGTTGGTAACCCAATTTAGTCATCTTTTTTACAGCCACACTATTGATTTGGAAAGCTTCTTTGGTTGTTTTCTCCAACTTCAGGCCTTGGAAAGATGATTCAAGAGTTTCCTCCGCGTTGTTATTGAAGGGAATAGGAGAAGGATGATTGATCAGTATACTCTCTTCCCCCTTTATAGTGATCATCCTACCACCACGGACAAATTTGATCTTCTGATGCAGAGTAGAAGGGACTGCTTTAGCATCATCAATCCATGGCCTGCCTAGCAACATGGTGTACGTGGCATCCACTTCCATGAGTTGGAATGGGATGTCGAAAGTGGCAGGTCCAATTTCAATAGGGGGTAACTCTTCCCATAGCTTCCCTCCGCGTTCCATCAAGTGCCCAGACTATCATGTTACTGGCATCTATGTGACTTGATTCGACTGGTAGTTGTTGGAAAGTAACAATAGGTAGGATGTTGAGAGCTGAGCCTCCATCAATCAATACCTTGGCAATAGTAAAGCCATAACACCTGGCAGTGATGTGTAGGGCTTTTATCCCCAACCATACTTCCTCATCAGAGAAAGACAGGGTCGACGCGTGCTTGACTGCATCGACTAGATTTACCATCATTTCAGGGGTAATCTTCGATGGTACATGGGCGTTTGGTAGGACCTTCATGAGGGATTGTCGATGGGCATCAGAGGTGAGCATGAGTGCCAGCACGGATATCTTGAGGGAGTTTTATTCAATTGTTCGACTATATCATAGTCGCTCTTCTTAACTATGCTCAGAAATTCTTTCTCCCTTTCAATCTCAATCCCCAGCGCGTCTTTTCCTGTTGCATTTTCAGAATTATTCATACCCCCTGAAGTTTCAGGGATGCCCTTTTGATTGGCCTTATCAAGGGTCTCCTTTTGTTTTGTAAACTCAAGAGTGTTTTCTTTCGTTATGCCTGTGGACATCGCATTTTGACCGGCCCCAAAAGGCAAAATCAAAAGAACAAAAGAAAAATTGAATATGAGCAAAAATAAACAAAAAAATATAAATAAACAAAATAAAAATATAGAAATTGGAAAAAGAAAGAAAAGAAAAGAAAAAGGAAAAAAAGAAGAAGAGGAAAATAGGATGCGTGGGTCGCGACGTACAAGGTAATACGTTGCGACCCTCAAGCGCCAGATAAGGGGCCGTTGCGATGTATGAATTGGTACGTCACGACCCCCAATGCATTTATGGCTGAATCTAATCAGATCTGAAATCAGGTGCCCGTCACAACGTATAAATGTGTACGTTGCGACCCCTGTGTTATAAATTGTCGGATTTTGTTTCCTAGAATAGAGCCGGTGTGGTCACTATAAACAGGGGGCTCGGCCTCAGTTGACGGGACCGAAATTTTGACATCCGAAAGGCTGCAAGATTGGACTCTGAAGACTTTAAGGTATATCTCTTCACTATGTTGTGGTCTATTGGCTTACTCTACCCCCCATCAACCCACACTTGATTTTTTTATCCTAAGCATCTTCTTCCTCTGAATTCGAAGTGGGTCGCGACTCCCTGATGTAGGCGTCACGACCCTTTCCCCTATTTTTGAGCACCGTTGCTTGCTGTGTATCTCTGTTAGTGTTTTTTGGAAAATTCGATTTGGGGTCGCGACGTATCCTTTTATACGTCCCTTACGTCGCGACCCCTCTGTTGCAGAAGCCGTCCGTCGCGACGTATCGTTTTATATGTTGCGACACCCTTGATTTTTATGGCCTTAGGATTGTGAACCGAGGCCGAGGATTGCGACCCCCTGGCTTTCAAAGGCAGAAGTGCTTTTTCTTATTTCTTTTAAGTATTTTACTATTTTTATCAAAATATGTGTAACCTAGTAGCACCAAGGAGCCTTTGCTTCTATAGTTCTAGTCTTCACCCATGTGGGTGCGCCGCCTGATGGGCATTCACACACATACCTTTTGTCTTGTTTGTTTTGATGTGTTGCATGGTAGATAGGCGCCGAGGGGCCTTTGTCTCTTTAGGCATATTGCACTGGGAGGCCATCTGAGCTTTTGCTTGATGAACCTCCCCCACTCCCACACTTGCATCACACACGAGCCATGTGTACCAGAAGAGCCATCCTTGGTACCGGAAGAGTATGTTGGGCTCATGAGGGATCCGCTTACTCCAACGAGCCATGTATACAAGTTCTCAGGGTCTTTACCCTCGCAAGAAGAAATTTCCAATCTACTGGGGTTACCTTTAAAGAAGGTTATTATTAAGAATCACTCTCAAGGTGGAATTTTATACTCAAAATTCCTCCTAGACCATATGGAGGCCATGAAAAGAAAAGGAGATTGGGTGATTTTTGGACGAACCCTCGCTTCGGCTATTTATGGGTTAGTAATTTTCCCATTAGCTCTCGATGTCGTCAGTTTATCATCCATTGGTGTTTTCATGGCAGTGGAAAGGCGTAGGGTGAATCCGGTGCCATCTATTTTAGCAGAGACTTCGAGGTCCCTTACTTATTGCCAAGCAGGAAATGGGAAGAAATTGCAGTGTTGTCTTCAACTCCTTATGGTATGGTTAGCCAATCACATCTTTGGGAAGGGGTACTCCTCTGGAGGTATCCTTGACATGGTTCATCATCCCCTAAGAGATTTCTCCCGCCGTGAAGGACTTTGCTTATATAATCCCAATCCTCAAGACCCTACTGAGTTAGAAGGTTGGGTAAGCTTCTTGGCACGAGTGGAAGAGCAAGATATACGATGGAAGCTCGTATGATGGCTGAAAGAGGAGGTGTTATGTAGCTGTGATCAATTCCCTAATGTACCTCTAATAGGGCCAAGAGTGGTGATCAATTATAATCCATCCTTGGCCCACACACAACTGACGTACCATCAAAGGGCACCCTTAGAAGAACTGGTGCGTCCTCTCTTTTACTCCTTTAAGGGACCCAAGGCTGTACAGGGAATCATGATCTCAAAGTCTTGGGACCATTTGTTGTTCAAGGGAAGAGCTGAGATGGGGAGCAGAGGACTGGCACCAACAAGTGACTTCAAGACCTGGCTGAAAGAGATGGTCAACGACAAGGTCACAAAAAAATTCGACCCACTTAATCCACTCCAAAGCAATGATAAGCTAAAGATTAGAAAAGCTTTAAAACGCAAAATTGATGAGCATAAGGATGCCCTGGAAAATTTGGAAGCCTAGAGAGATAGAAAATAAGGGAAATTCGTTAAGAAGAAAGAATATGTCATTGTAAAAAAGTGATAGTGACAATATTCGAAAAAATTCCCCAATTCTGGCTAAGAACAAGAACCTTAAGGAGATGAATCAAGACTTAAGGAGCAAGTTGAGTGAAAAAAAAGGGGAAAACAGCTAGCCACAGAGGTCCAAGTCAAGGAACTGAAGACTCAGGTACTCGAGGCTTGCATTAGGGAATTGGAATCTCACAATCAGGAGTTGGAAGCTCAGCTATCCAATTATAACCCAGCCGCCTAAGAACAATTAAACAGAGCCCTCCTCCATTTGCAAGCGATGGATCTAGCAATGAGAAAGTTACAAGAGAAGTGTGTGGCAAGGCGTAAAGTTATAGAAGAACTTCAGAAGGAAATAGAGCTGTGGAAAAAGGAGGCTGTCAGATTCCATGACAAAATAGAGCAGATGGCATGCCTCATTAATTTATTTCTGTCGTCCTTCATTGAGGCTTTCAAGAGAGCAGAGTGGCAAATTCACCTGCCGCGAATCCTGCCAGAATTGGAAGAACTGTCAACTTTTGGGCGAATCCTAATTAACTGCTGGAACGCATTGATGAAGATGTAGCATAGGGTGAATCAAAGGCCGAGATAAGTGGGGCGAGAAGCGAATAGTTTTCGCAACACATTTTTATCAACTAATCTCCACCATAGAATCTTGTACTTATGAGCGGAAACTAGAATGTTTTGAATGCCGTTTTGAACAAATCAATAAAATAAATGTCTTCATTATCTTTTACTTCCTTTTTGTTATTATCTTTTGCTTTTTATTGCTTGTATTTTTAGCTTATAAAAAAATGGGGTTATATTATTAATGTCAGTAACATGACACCCAAGACCAATATGACCAAAAGACCAAAAAATTCCCGCGCTCAGCTAGAAGCAAGAAGAAATGCGTTGGACAAGCAAGAATTGGAACTACTGAAGGAAGAAAACATAATCATCAAAGCAAATTTGGCAGGACTGAAGCGTGCACATGTGAAAAAGGAGAAGGAGCTCCGCCAGCTGGCAGAAAAATATCGTGAAGAAAGTTTGGAGAACAAGCGCCTAGTGGATAACTTTCGCCACGAATACTATGAGATGTGCCGCTGGGCAGATCTGGCGAAGCTCCAAAGGCTGTATTTGGAGGAGTAGGCCCAAAAGGAAGCTAGAAAGAAGTAGTTATAGGATTACCCATGTAGTTCGAAATATGAAAATATATATGACTTCCTTACGAAACAAATGTTAGTGGAAGCATTTTTTTTTATTCTGTAAGAATGTGACATTCACAATAAATAAATAAGTTTCCTTTTCTCTTTGAATTTCCTCTGTGTATGCTTCTCAAATCCAAAGCTTACTGGTCACGATAATTGCATGGTGAACTTAGTTTCCATAGCAAGATATCAACCTTCGTCTCCTATTGGGTACTCTAACTCACAGAGAGACTGAAGGGGGTTATAAAGTGCTAAGTTACTGCATTAATGTAATAACCAACTAAAAGAACCTAAAATTAATAAAGGTATTTCTTCTGTCAGGTGTGCGGCCAAGATTGCGCAACCTACTCACCAATATTACACTCAAGTCTAGAAAAATCAAATGGAATCTCAGGCTGCTGAATCTGCCGCCAAGATAGCAGAGATGGAAAAAGGCCTCAGTGCAACTAATACTCAGGTGGCCACTTTAAACGACAAAATCGATCAAATCATGGCGTTCTTAGCTAAGAGCCATCAAGATCAAGCCGAGCAATCAAACAAGGCTACCAAGGGAAAGAAGGTTCCTCCCATCATGATTCCTGAAGACGATGAATAAGAACAGGAGGAGGAGATACCAGTAGAGGAGCTACCCAAGACCAGTGAAGGAATTTCCATAAATGATGTTGTCGTTCTAGCAGCTCTAAAGGCTCAACAAGAAAAGCAGGGTCAGAGAAAAGAAACTGTGGAAGGGATAAGAGAACAGATCGAAAAGGAGGTGAGCTGAGCCCTCAAAATGGCTGCCAAGATCGAGGACGAGGATGAGGTCACCCTATTTGATTTCCCTAAGATCCAAGTTCTACCCAAATTCAAAATTCCACATTTCGAGAAGTACGATGGGTTATCTAATCTAGACCACCACGTCAAAGGAAACTGTGCTACAATGGCCACCTATTGTTCCGAGCCTGCCTTTCTCCTTGCTCATTTCCACAATAGTCTGAAGGGGGCTGCATACAAATGGTTCATGAGACAAGAGAATGAAATGATGAAGTCATGGACAACTATGATAAAAGCCTTCCGAAGTAACTTCAAACACAATATTCACAGTGAAATGACAAGAGAAAGTATGGTAGCACTCAAAAGGAAACCGAATGAGACTTTCCGAGAATATGCCTCAAGGTGGAATGAAGCCTCTATACAAGTCCAACCACCAATGAGCAAATGGGAGACTTGTTCCTATTTTGTTGAAGCGTTAAGCGACCCCACTTATGATGTTTTAGCCATATTGCCACATTAGGATATTGCTGACCTTGTTACAATAAGTGAGGATATTGACGCCAGGAGTAAAGAGGTACCACCACCTAAGAAGAACTATACCTCAAGCTATGGAAAGAAGAAGGAACAAAGCACGAATTTCGTGCAAAGCACCCCCAGACCTTTTCTGTCAATGCTGTGGGAAGTCAGGGAAATTCACAACAAAGTCAGTCTCAAAGAAACAATAACAAAAATAAGGGAAACAATAGGAATAGGGAGCTGCCAGAGCTAAGGCTCACCAGGGCAAAACTCTTTGAATACTTGAAGGGGCAGTAGATGATGTGCGCTCAACCTGGAAGGACATGGGAGCCTCCTTATCCATCATGGTACAAGCCGGAGTTGTCTTGTATATACCACCAAGGTGCCAAAGGACATTCTATTAACACATGTGATCATTTTAAGAGTTATGTCCTGCAGATGATTGACGCAGGGTGGATCAACCTCCCAAACATTACCAAGAACCCACTACCCGAGCATGGGGCAAATGCTATAGAAGAAGAGGAGTTTGTGTTTAAGGACGTCAGCCAGACTTCTTTCACTCCAGAGCAAATTTACATAGCCCTAGCTGCCGCCGGCCACATCCCCTACATGAATGCTAACCAAGAACACTTATGTCATTATCATCAATCTGGAGGACATTCCACCAACATGTGTCCGCCGTGGATGAAATTGGTTCAGCAATATATACATTTGGGGATTGTGACCATAAAGAAGGGCAGATGTGAACCTCATATGTGCGCTGCCTCCAGTGACCATAAAGAAGGGCAGATGTGAACCTCGCAAGCTCCGTTGTCATCCAAGCCCTCTCCACTCTTCATTATTAATAAGCCAGGCGAGTTATGCACTTCGCACCCACAAACGAATATTTACCCGCCTGGGCCAATGCCTTATGTCTCTGACAAAGCAGTCCCATGGAGATACTAAGCTCCTATTGATATTGGGGGTAAGAAAGTAGAAATTGGTAAGACACTTACAAATGCCAATGTTACTCAGGGATAAGGGCTCACCAGAAGTGGAAGAATATATGCGAAGAATCCACTGGAGGCAGCAAAGGAAACCCCTATAATTGAAAAAGAAAAAGGCAGTCCTGAAAGCTCACGAAGGAAGTATGGTCCTGAGGAGGAGACAGAATTAGAAAAAGAATTCTTGAGCGTAGTAAAGAAAAGTGATTACGACATTGTCAAACAACTAAAGAAGACACCATCCAGGATTTCAATGCTTTCCCTTATGCTTAATTCAGATATACACTGCCAAGCTCTTTTAAAAGCATTGGCCGACGCCCGACGCTCATGTTCCAAAAGAGATTGACGCCAGAGAATATGGTGAGTTTGGTCGACGCTGTTAAGCATGCATCAATCCTTTCTTTCTCAAATGAAGAAGTTTGTCCAGGGAGGAAAGCTTTACACACTACTGTCAAGTGTTATGGATTTACAATAACAAAAGTCCTTGTGGATGGGGGATCAGCCCTCAATGTGCTTCCTATTGCCACCTTCCAACAATTGCCAGTCGAGTCAAAACACATCGACGCAAGTAACATGATAGTTCGGGCTTTTAATACAACAAGAAGAGAAGCCATGGGAGGAGTTACTCTCCCTATAGAAATTGGGTTGTTTACTTTTGACATCCCATTCCAACTCATGGAGGTAGACACGGCTTACACAATGTTGCTAGGCAGACCATGGATTCATGAGGATAAAGTTGTCCCTTCCACTCTCCATCAGAAAATTAAGTTTCTCAGAGAGGGGAGGATTATTACCATCAAATGGGAGGAAAGCATGTTGATTAGTCACCTGTCTCCTGTACCATTCATCGACAGTGCCAAAGATGCTTTAGAATCCTCATTTCAAGGATTAGAGCTGAAGGAGGGGTCCAAAGAAACTTTCCAAATCAATAGTGTGGCTGTGAAGATCATGACTAAGCAAGGGTACTAACAGGGACGAGGGTTAGGCCTTACATTGGCTGGAATGCCCAGATGCATTGAGCCTAAGGAACGAGAAGCCCAATTTGGGATATGTTATATTGGGACAAGATGCAATAGGGGTAGCAACAAGAAACACCTGCACCTAACTTAGTTTTTTGTGCCGGCCAAAGCAACAAAAGAAGAGAGCCAAATCTCTACAATTAATGAGGAAGAATCTAACGGCGGGGACCTCCTCATATGGTGTTCAGAAGAAGGAACTAGCTTCGACAACTGGGAGGCTGACTGGGTCTTATCAATTAGTAGTTCCAAGTAAAGTGTGAATTGTGATTGATCTAAAACTGAGCTCTAGGTTTAGATCAAAGAATAATGCATTTGTGAGCTTATTTGTTGTTATATTTCAACTCTTCAATAAAAGTGGCTTGCATAATTACCAAACTTTTTGTTCATATGTGCTTTCTTCTATACCCCTGTTCTTTTCCTACTCTTAATTTATGCTCTTTTTTTTTCACTTTGCCTTCAGGGAATTAGAATTCTCAGAGATACCGCCTAATGCGGTGATCCCTTATTTTTATGATTTCCTGGATAATGAACATATGCAATATGAGTATGCCTCTGATGATGAGGATGTTCCTCCTGCATTTTCCAAAATGGTTGAATTAGATGAAAAGGGAATGGTTCCTTATCAAGAGGTAGTCGAGCTTATAAATATGGGGATTGAAGAAGACACGAGAGAGGTGAAGATTGTCGACAATCCCGAAAGGGAAGATTTGATTTTACTATTGAAAGAGTACATGGACGTATTTTCTTGGTCATACCAAGATATGCCTGGGCTAAATCCTGGAATCGCGTCCCATAAGATACCCATCTTCTCTCACATGGAGTTGAAGAAGCATAAATTAAGACACATGAAGCCTGAAATGTCCCTCAAGATTAAGGAGGAAGTTCAAAAACAATGGGACGCCAGTTTTCTGGAAGTGTCTGTCTACCCAGAGTGGATGGCAAACATAGTCCTTGTTCCAAACAAGGATGAGAAAGTTCGCATGTGTGTAGATTACAGAGACTAAGTCCTCCCCTAAAGATGACTTTCCGCTTCCACATATAGATGTCCTGGTAGACAATACCGCTGGCAATTTTTGTTACTCGTTCATGGATGGGTACTCTGGTTACAACCAAATACCTATGCATCTGGAAGATAAAGTTAAAACCACTTTCATTACACGGCGGGGGACTTATTGTTATAAGGTCATGCCTTTTGGGTTAAAGAATGCTGGGGCTACATACCAAGGAGCTATGGTGGTTCTATTCCATGACATAATCCACAAGGAACTTAAGTCTATGTGAATGATATGGTAGCCAAATGGGCCAAAAATGAGAGTGATGTCAAAGTCTTGAGAAAGCTATTTGACAGGCTACGGAAGTTCAAACTGCGACTCAATCCTAGTAAATGCACTTTTTGGGCCCAGTCTTGAAAGCTCCTTGGCTTCATTGTAAGTCGAAAGGGGATCAAGGTAGACCTAGACAAGATCAGGGCTATCAGAGATATGGCACCACCTACTTCCGAGCAGCAAATACGAAGCTTCCTGGGCAAAGTGAATTACATTGCCCGTTTCATACGCAACTTGACAGCGACTTATACTCCTTTATTCAAGCTTCTCAAGAAGAATCAACCCGCAAAATGCAATGAGGAGTGTCAGCAAGCGTTTGATGCTGTGAAAGAATATCTCATTAGCTGACCAGTATTGGTGCCGCCTACACCAAGAATACCCCTATTGTTATATTTGACAATACTGGATGAGTCGATGGGAGCTATCGTTGGGCAACGTGATCCCGTGACAAGGAAGGAACAAGAAGATATTATTTGAGCAAGAAGTTTGACCCCAATGAGTCTTATTACTCCTTGATCGAGAAAACCTATTGCGCGTTGATATGGGCAGTACGCCGCTTGAGATACTACATGCTTTATTATGAGACTCTCCTCATATCAAGCATGGATCCCATAAAATATATCTTTGAAAGCCCTCATGTATTAGGGCGAGTTTCCAAATGGCAAGTGGTATTGGCAGAATATGACGTCAAACAAGTGTCACAGAAGTCAGTTAAAGGGAGCGTTATAGCAGACTACTTGGCCATCAACACTTTGAATGAGGAGCATACCTTAGATTACCAATTCACAGATGAAGGACTAAATGTCATAGAAGAAGAGCCTCATATAAGGGGTTGGGAAATGCTCTTCAATGGAGCGGTAAACGTATTTGGGAGTGAGATCGGAGCTGTCATCCCCCAAGTGGAAAACAGTTTCCCATCACGCACAAACTTGATTTCAAATGCACCAACAACATGGTGGAGTATGAAGCTTGTATCTGTGGGTTGCAAGCCGCTGTGAAGCTTGGAGTCAAGGAGTAAGTCTATGGGGACTCCGCGCTAATAATTTACCAGATGAAAGGTGAATGGTAAACCAAGAATTCCAAATTAATTCCTTATCAGAGGTTCCTCACTGAGTTGAGTGGCTAGTTCATGTCCATCGAATTTCATCATTTACCTCGATGCAAAAACTTGTTTGCCGACGCACTTGCCACCTTGGTAGTAAAGCTCGACATTAATTGCGGAGTCTATCTCCAGCCTATCAAAGTGGTATGTCAAAGTACTGAGATCCATTGCTCAGTAGTAGAACAAGAACCTGATGGTCTACCTTGGTTCCATGATATCAAGACTTATCTGGAGAAACAAGAATAACCAGAGGGTGCCAGCGAGAATGAAAAGCGAATTGTCTAGCGATTGGCTATGAGCTTTTTCCTCAGTGGAAGTGCGCTATGCAAGAAAAGGCTGGATAGAGTATTGCTTCGTTGCATGGAGGCCGTCGAAGCTAACCAAATCTTAGCAGAAGTGCATGAAGGAATATGTGGGACCCATCTAATGGGCACACTTTGGCATGCCAGATTCAAAGACTAGGGTACTTTTGGATGACACTTGAACACGACTGTATTGAGTATGTTCGCAAGTGTCATAAGTGCCAGATTTATGCAAATAGGGTCAATGTCCTTCCCGCTTGACTCCATAATATGACGAACCCTTGCCCCTTTTCTATGTGAGGAATTGACATCATCGGTCCCATAAACCCCAAGGCTTCTAATGGTGATCGCTTCATCTTGGTAGCTATTGACTATTTTACCAACTGGATAGAAGCAAGCTCATATTCAAACATAAAGCAGATGGTGTTTGTGAGGTTTCTAAAGACTAGCATTCTTTGTAGATATGGGGTTCCAGAAAGAATTATCACTGATAATGGGTCCAATTTGAATGGATTTGAAGTTCGAAAGGTCTGTGAAGAATTTAAGATAATCCACCATAATTCGGCGCCATATCGGCCACAAATGAATGCTGCCGTTGATTTGATAATTGAAACGATGTCAATTATATACAAAGATTGGCACGAAATGGTGTCATTCGCCTTACATGGGTATCATACCACCACTCGCTCGTCGACAGGCGCAACTCATTTTTCACTAGTATATGGGATGGAGGTTGTTTTGCCTATAGAGATACAAGTTCCTTCTCTCGGGGTCATAGCAGAAGCTAGCATTCGATGAAGACCAATGGGTACATGCCCGTTATGATCATATCAGTTTAATTGATCAGAAGCGCCTAAGGGCAATGTGCCATGGACAAACCAAGCAAGGATGGCTTGGGCTTTCAACAAAAAGGTTTGGCCACGATCATTTCAAGAAGGGTATTTGGTGTTGAAGAAAATCTTACCTAACCAAGATGACCCAAGGGGGAAATGGGCCCTAACTTATGAAGGGCCATTCATAGAGTCAAGCACGCATTTTCTGGTGGAGCTCTCATCCTGGAAGACATGGATGGGCAAGAAGTCAGCCGCTTGGTCAATTCAAATTCCGTGAAAAAGTTCTACGCTTGAAATCCGCTTATCTGAAGGGGAACTCAAAATGCATATGCTTCATACTCCAGTTGGAGGGAATAACTACTGTGGAGCTGCAAGACACTTTTTTCACACTTTTCTAGACAAGTCACCATTAGTTTTAGGTGATTCCCCAAATATTGAAACTTCTACCAACTTTTGACTCATGACATTAAAATGAGAATTATTCATTCAATAAATCTCTTTATCCCTTTTTCCAAGCCATGCAAGCTTCATTTTACTGTGTTGTTGATTTAGGACAACAGATAAAAATTGTGCATTAATTATATGGTTCATTTCTTTGTTTATGGCTAACTAATTGATTTAGATATTAGGTAAGCAAATCATTGCCTCAAACAAGTTTCAAAAGTCTTAAGGACTTATGAGAAAGTCGATTGCCTTTAGCAAATTCCTTGACAAGGTAATATCATTTAACCATATTTTACATTCGTAGTTTTTGGAGACTCTTGCCTGCCAAGATCTCATTGGTCATCAATTTTCACCGATGAGTGTTTCGAAAACTTGATGATTTATGGGGACTCTTTCCTGGCTAGATGCCCTTGGTAATCAGTTTTCGCCGATGAGTGTTTCAAAAACTGGTTATTCATAATATTTTAGGACTCTTAGATCTCCGGAGGAAAAGGTTCTTCAGTACCCATAAAAGGTCACTGAAAAATCGATACTCATAATTTTTGGAGACTATTAGGTCTTCGTAGTGATTGGTCTTTGGTGCTCATGGATGACCATTGAGTACTTCGAATATTCGACACCCATAGTTTTTTATCGGGATCAGATTCTGTCGATGAGTGTTTCGGGATCTGACACCCACCATTTTCCATGGGGATCAGATTTTGCCAATGAGTGTTTCAGTATCCGACACCCATCATTTTCCATAGGGATCAGATTCTGCCGATGAGTGTTTCGGGATCTAACACACACCATTTTCCATCAGGATCAGATTCCGAGGATGAGTGTTTCGGGATCTGACACCCACCATTTTCCATCGGGATCAAATTCCTCTGATGAGTGTTTCGGGATCTGACACCCATAATTCTTCTTCCATAGGGATCAGATCTTGTTGATGAGTGTTTCGGGACCTAACACGCACCATTTTCCATGGAGATCAGATTCTACCGCTGAGTGTTTCGGGATCTGACACCCACCATTTTCCATAGGGATCATATACACCGATGAGTGTTTCAGGATTTGACACCCCCAATTTTTCCATAGGGATCAAGTTTTGCAGATGAGTGTTTCGAGATCTGACACCCACAATTTTTTATTCTTCCATATGGATTAGATTCCGCCAATGAGTGTTTCAGAATCTGATACCTACAACCCTAAGGGGCACTTGGACCCCGTCATAAAATTCAATACCTTAAAATCTCAATAAAAGGAAAAAGGGTCTAGAATTGGAGTACCTCTCGACCCCTTTAACAAGGGCGTCGTGACGTAAGGATATAGGTCGCGACGTATAGGACTGTTGTACGATTTCCGAGGTATTAAATGCTTTGGGTCGTGACGGGCTGAATATTACATCGCGACGTCCTTGGGGGTAGTCAAACGGGCTGACCGTTGACCAGAAACTGTCGCAATGTATGTAGTTTTATGTCGCGGCCCATGCCACATGGCAGCCAACCGATTGGCTCTGGAGGGCGGTCACATAAATGCAATGCGTCTCGACGTATAACTTATACGCCGCAACCCCCATGACCGGAATTACATTTTAAGCAAAAGACACGCGCATTTGTGGGTCATGACCTACTCCACGACCCCCACTCTTCTCTCAAACCCTCGTCTCCACAGTGCTTTTCGCCAGAAATTGATCCGATCAAGGGAAAGCTTTCGTTCACAGTATCACTCCCACCGATCCAGAAGCTCTTTCTCGTCACTAAAATACCCGGGTAAGGCTTTCTGTTTTTGCACAGGGGTCGCGACGCATTCCTTCTTGTGTTGCGACCCATATAGCTGTGTGTTGCGACGTATAACATCTTCTATCGCGATCCCGTGGTTGTACGTCGCAACCTGTGGGATTGGGGCATTTTTGGGTATCTATTCCTCCTTTTTAGCACTAACAACCCACCTTCTCTTCTAGGAAAATGACTAAGAGATCGCGTCAGAGCGCCTGATACTCGTCTCAGCCAGCTGACCGTGTGTCAGAGGTGACCATCGAGCAGTATTGGAGGGCCATCCAGGCTAGGTTATTGAACCCAGAGAGGACCATGACCAAATTGGATCAAAGCCCCTCGTTCATGGAAGGGATCCAGTATTACGGTCTCCAAGGCTTGATAGATGTAGTAAACTAGAGGAACGATCCCCTGTTGTACCAGTATCACGTGGCGTACGCCAGTATACGCAGCCCGTCCTTTGAATTGAGGGAGGTCGAGGTTCCCGTAGTCACCCCACAGACCTTTGTCAAGATGTACGGTCTGAGGATGGAGGCCGACTGTGTTTTTGCCAAGACACTTGCCGAGCCATACTCCAGGGAAGGCATAGCCGCAGCGTTGACATAACCAGGACAGGATAGGTGGGAGTCTAAGAGCACCCTCAAGAGAATTGGGACTCATCACATGTCAAAGAACTGGCAAAACTTTTTTACCAGTAATGTTTTGCTAGGCTAGCACAGGGGATCTCTTAGCAAGAGGTTGAATACCCTAATTTACCTGATCCTGCAGAGAGCTCCACTTTGCTTCCCCACCATCATGAGCCAAGAATTTCACAGCAACGCCCGGGATTTCAAGCTGTACCCTAGGCCTAAATACACGCCAACAACAATAAGCTTTCCCCATTTCCTCACGGCCTTCTACGAGCTTCACCAAGTACCTCCTCGGGGCCTGGATTATTACGATTCTGCCACCACTTATAAGATGAAGGAAGACCAGGATATGACAGACTTCCCATCGCCAAAGCTCCATGACTTTGAGGAGATACTGAATGCCATACCTTCTCCTCTGCCCCAGCAAAGACCGTAACCGCAGCCGCAGCAGGGGGAGCACAGTATTCCGCCCGAGACTGTATTGACTCCTGAATTTTTGGAGCATATGCATGAGGAAATCCGAGCTATGGAGAAATCCATTGAGGACCTAACTTGGGAGGTCAGAGAGAAGCGAGGCAAGATTAGAGAGCTGCAGGAAGATGTCAGTGAGTTAAAGGGCGGCATGAGAGCCCTATCGAGGCACTTTCGCCTGTTTGAAGGAGGAGAACCTCGACTGAGACGGGCATTGGCTTTGGCTCCAGATAGCTCAGATGATGAGGATGTGGATGATTAGGAGTAGCCATTTAGGGAGCCCTAGGAATTTTTCTGTTTTGCCTGCTTTATCTTTTATTTTTTTTTAGTGTTTTTGTTTCTTAAATTTCGAGCTTTTTGGATTAATCAAAAAATGGTAATGACAAAATTTGGTTTCCTTTGTATCTTTACTTATTCCTTTAGTTTAAAGAAAAAGCAAAGATAGGACTCTATGGACACTGCATTTTGTCCAGCCCCGAAAGGCGAAATCAAAAGAACAAAAGAAAATTTGAATATGATAAAAAATATATGTTTATAAATGAATAAAATAAAAATATAGAAATAGGTAAAAGAAAGAAAAGAAAAAGGGAAAAAAGAGAAGAAGAGGAAAATATGAACACTTGGGTCGCGACGTACAAGTTTATACGTCACGACCCCCAAGCGCCAGATCAGGGGGCCGTCGCGACATATGAATTGCTGCGTCATGACTCCCAATGCATTTATAGCCAAATCTAATCAGATCCGAAATCAGGCGCCCATTGTAACGTATAAATGTGTACGTTGCGACCCCTGTGTCATAAATGGCTGGATTTTGTTTCCTAGAATAGAGATGGTGCGGTCCCTATAAAAAGGGGACTTGGCCTCAGTTGAAGGTGCCAGAATTTTGACATCCGAAAGGCTATAGGATTGGACTCTGAAGACTTTAAGGTATATCTCTTCACTATGTCTTGATCTATTTTCTTACACTAACCCCATCAACCCACACTTGATTTTTTTAATCTTAAGCATCTTCTTCATCTGATTTCGAAATGGGTCGCGACTCCCTCGTGTAGGCGTCATGACCCTTTCCCCTATTTTTGAGCACCGTTGCTTATTGAGTATCTCTATCAATGTTTTTTGGAAAAGTCGCTTTGGGGTCGCGACGTATCCTTTTATATGTTATGACCCCCTGTTGCAGAAGTTGTTCGTCGCAATGTATCGATTTAGACGTCGCGACCCCCCCTGATTTTTATGGCCTCGGGATTGTGAACCGAGGCTTAGGGTCACGACCTATCCTTTTATGGGTCGCGACCCCCTGGCTTTCATAGGCAGAAGTGCGTTTTCTTATTTCTTTTAAGTATTTTACTATTTTTATCAAAATATGTGTAACCTAGTACCACCAAGGATTCTTTACTTCTATAGGAATACTAGTCTTCACGCAATCTGGGCACGCCGCCTGATGAGCATTCACACACACACACACCTTTTGTCTTGTTGTTTGTTTGGATGTGTTGCATGGTAGATAGGTGCCGAGGGGCCTTTGTCTCTTTATAGGCATATTGCACTGGGAGGCCATCTGAGCTTTTGCTTGATGAACCTCGCCTACTCACACACTTGCATGCCACACGAACTACGTGGACTTTGATCCCTCTTTAAGGGTACGTAGGCCCTAGGCTCTTATCCTTGGTCAAATCCGCCCTTGTTTTCTTCATTGTGTTGTGTTTTGTGTTCTTTTCTAATATCTTTAGGCCAAAAAATTTAAGTGTTAATTTTTTGGGTAACCGTCTTCAAACGGGAGAAGAGGGGTGCTAACACCTTCCCCTCATCTCAAGCAGACTCCTGAATCTAATTTCTTTTAAAATCGATTTTTACTTAAATTTTCAAACCATTTTCTCTTTTCCAAGTTTTAGTGGAAAACTTGGTGGCAACTCCGTCGAGCGCGCGGTCTTCACAATGGCAGGTGCGCTTCTTGCATATATACATCCACTCCTTCTAATTCCTTGTCTTTGGGGGATGGCGCATTGATTAAGGGTTCTTTTACCTCCTCCTTCTTGTATCCGCTCTTATTCGCGGTCTCATATACCCACGAAACTGCCTTGTTTGACAATGGCTGGGAAGGATAAATAGATACTTTGCAAGGAGAGGCTCTTGACATCCCTGACCCATTGATAGTGAAAAGCGAGGATGGCTAAGCCCTTTGAGTGTCTTGCGGGGCAGTTTTTTCGCCAGAGAAGTTGATTGTGAAGGGAACTTTTTGCGGCATCCGTGTGGAACTGCTTGATCCTTCATCATTGGTAGCTGCGCATGTATATTCTCCTTTTGCAGCCTTCCTTCCAGAAACCACCCCTAGATGAATGTATCACTGCACAAATTTCTCCCATTACGGGCATTGGTTGCTGTGATGCCCCTCTTCTTGGTGATAACAACAAAATTCTCCTGGGGCCAATTGTACTCGAGGTGCATTTCCAGGTAGGGCCAAGGCCTGATAAATGTCTTGTAAAGTGAAGGATGTTTTTGAAACTTCCTTTAAGGTGAGATCATCTTTTTCCACAGCATTTGTCCCATGCTCAAGCAATGGATTCTTGGTAACGTTGGGCACATTAATCCAACTAGCGTCAATCATTTGCAAGACACAGTACTTGAACTGAGAGGTGACTTGGGCATTGGTGGCACTGAGTCCTTTCTCCATCTTAGCGATCCTAGCAACAGATTCAGCAACGTGGGCGGCCATGCGGGCTTTCTGAGCTCTTGTGTAGTACTGTTGTGTAGGTTGCGTAATTTTGTACTTGTCAAATTGGATTCACGTTAGCTTCATTCTCCTTTTAGTTGGTTATCTTATTAATGTCAGCATTCTAGCGCTTTTATGACCCTCTTCAACCTATCTATAGTTTAGAATACCCAATAAGAGACGGAGGTTGATATTTTGCTACGAAAACTAAGTTCACCATGCAAGTATCTTGACCAGAGATCTCACAATTTAGAGGATACATACCAAGAAATTCAAAAAGGAAACTTATTTTATTCATTATGAAAGTCACTTTTACAAATAAAAATGCTTTCACTATCATTTGTTTCCTAAAGAAGATCCATTATCATTCGAATTACATAAGCAATCCTAATACTAATTCTTGGCAATCTCCTTCTGAGCCATGTCTTCTGAATACAGCTTCTCCAAACCCACCCAACAGCACATCTCACAATATTCATGGAGAGAATGGTGGGCTTGGCACTCATCCTCCAGATCTTCCTTCTTTTTCAGCAATCAACAGATCTCTTTTCTTTTCTTTTTGACCATGCTCTCCAATCCAGCCATTTCCATTTTGAGGACTTGGTTTTCCTCTCTCAGCAACTTTAGCTCTTCCTTTTCCAAAGGATTTCTTCTAGCCTCTAGCTGGGTGCGAGAACTCTCTGGCTTGTTGCTCATATTTTTTGGCACCATTTACTGACATTAACATTATAACCATGAACTTTGAAGCAATGAAAAAAGCAGTTAATAAAACCCTTTTTATTTATTAAATTTGAAATGGCAAATCAGATTTATTTAATTTCTGTCCATAAATACAAAGATTCAATGGCAAAAATTAATTGACAAAGAAGTGTTGTGAAAGCAAATGCTCATCACACAACTATCCTGGCCTTTTATTCATGAACTACTCTTGTCTACATTTTCATCATTGCACTCCAACGGTTGATTAGAATCCGCCCAAACACTAGGAGTTCCTCGAGCTCTGGTGGGATATGTGGCAAATGAATTTGCCACTCCACCCTCTTGAATGCTTCAACAAAAGCTGGTACTGACAGGTTGATGAGTCGTGCCATTTGCTCAATCTTGTCATGGACCCTAACCGCCTTATTCTTCCATTGTTCCAGTTCATTTTGCAGGTCTTCTATAACTTGAGCCCTTGCATCGCATTTCTTTTGCAATTTACCCATCTGTAAGTTAATAGCCTCAAGTTTACGGAGAGCCTCACTGAGTTGTTCATTAGATTCCCTGTCATTACCAACCTTTTTGATTTGTAGTTCATGATTGCGGTGCTCTAATTTAGCTACGCAAGCATCAAGCTATTGAATCCTTGTTTCAACGGCTTTAACCCCTCTTCTCAAAGCATGTAAGGCAGTATTTAAACGAGATTCCCACGTCTATTTTTCCTCAGCCATCTTATTTCTCAATTCTTGATTCGCTGCCTTGCAATTCTGATTCTCCATAAGGATAGGGGAATTTTTCTGTACATTTTCACTATCCCTTTTTACTGCGACATATTCTTTTTCTGTCTCTCGAATGGCCTTCATTTTCCTTTCTCTTTCATTTTCTAAGTTATCTAGAGCATCCCTTTGTTCCACGACTTTGCGTTTCAGGGCCTTTTCTATTTTTAAGATGTCATTTCCCTAAGGGTCCAATGGAGCAAACTTCCCCACTACTTTCTTGTTCATCCTTTCTTTTAACCATCCCTTGTATTCCACTGTTGGTGCAAGTCCCCTGCTTCACAGCTGTGTTTTGCCTTTGAATAACATCTTCCCCCAAGCCTAAAAAAATCCCCTTCCTTGAGCAGCGTTGGACCGCTTAAATGAGTAGAAAAAATGTTGAATCAACTCCTTAGAAGGACTTCTCTGGCGGTATGTTAGTTGAGTATGGGCTAAGGATGGGTTGTAATTGACTGCTATTCTTGGTCCTACCAGAGGCACATTAGGGAATTCGCCACAGCTATACAAAACTTCTTCTTTAAGCCACCATACCAATTTCCAGCGTATTTCATGTTCCTTGGTGCAAGCTAGAAAATTGACCCACCCTTTCAACTCTCTAGGGTCTTGAGGATTGGGGTTGTACAAATGCAGTCCTTTGCAACGTGCAAAATCCCTCAGCGGATGATGACTCATGTCTAAGATGCCTCCGGAAGAATATCCTTTGCCAAATACATAGTTTGCGAACCATACAGTGAGGAGTTGGAGACAACACTGCAATTTCTTCCCTTTTCTTCCCAAACAAAAGACAACGGATCCAAGCGTCTTTGCTAGTATAGCGAGCACATGGTTCACCCTATGCCTTTCCACTACCATAAACACGCTAATAGAGGGTAAGCCAATGTCATTCAAATTAGTTGGGAATATCACCAACCCATAGATGGCCAGTGCTAGCACACGTGAAAACATTTTCCAGTTGCCTTTCCTCTTCATGGCCTCCATATGGCTATGAGAAATTTGGAAGACAATATGTCCACATGTGCGAGTTGTCTGAAGGGCACATCTTTTAACAGCAGACCCAACAGCTCGGCAACCTCTTGGCGTGTTGGCTCATTCCCAGGAAACTTATAAAGTTGGCTCTCTTGGGTGAGTGGATCCCTCAGGAATCCTGCATACTCCTCTGGTACTAGAGACAGAATAAAGTTTGGAAAGGCAAAGGCTCTTAACTGATTGTCTCAGAAGTGCTTGCAACGGGTTTTTGATCACCTTTACATCAAGGAGGACTTGTATATCCCCATAGAGTCCTCTGAATTTTCTTATTTCCTACTTTGGCAGACATCCTCTCATCCTGATCAATTCCTCCATGGGGTTGATTTGTATCTCGACGTGGATTCTTCTACCAGTGAAAGCTAGGCTAGTAGGTGAATAAAAGGTTGTGTCCAATTCTGATGTCATTTCAAATTTTCTTTTTGTTTAAAAAATGAATATAATGAAGGGAAAAATAACGAATGAAAAAGTGTTAGTCTAAATGAAAGAAAAATTTATATATAGTATTAAAGAATTCAACGGGATGCATGATATGCAATGCATGACATGAGGGAATTGCACCTTGTGTCCTTAAGAGTTAGGTTTTTGGGGTTTCAAAACTGGTTGCCTTATATGGGTAGGCCCTATGGTCAACTGGTTTAGCTTGGGATCTAGAAACCTAGAAGGTTCTTAGATCGCCCCCATCAAAGATGGAGATCCCGACTTAAGAGAGGACCCTAACAGAGAAAATTCTGCGCGAATCAACCCTTAAGGAAGGTAACAATCTAAGTGGAGTAGATAAGTCAAGCTCTGTAGGCCGAAGCTCAACAGGGAAAGATTCTCATACTCCTATCTAACTATTATGGACAACTTCGGGTATAGAAGCAAATAAAGGGTATTTAAGTAAATACTAAGTACACAAGTGTGTAGGAGTCTCCTAGCTACCCTTCCCTTCATCATAAGTTGAAACACTGCAAAACAAAAGAGAAAGAAAATATGACAAATAAATTAATATTCGCAAAAAATGAAAGGCCAAAACATTGTCAACTATTAATTTTAAAGAAAGGGGCTTGACTCTCTAATAGTCCCCAGTGAAGTCCCCAACTATAAAGACCACGCCTTCGGCGGGCTTCGCAGAGTCGCCACCAAGTTTTCCATAAAAATTGGAAAAGAAAAGTTCGAAATCTTTCGTAAAAATAGATTTAAAAATCATTTGAGTTCGGGAGTCTATTTGAGATGAGGGAAAGGTGTTAAGCATCCCTCTTCCCGCATCTGAAGACGGTTACCCCAAAATTAATAGTTAACATGTTTTGGCCTAATGAAATAATCAAACAAACACATAAAACAGAGAAAAGGCAGACTTGGCCTAGGATGAAAGTCTAAGGCCTACGTACCCTCCAACAGGGATCAAAGTCGACGTAGTTCGTGAAGGCAAACATGTGTGTGGGTGTAGGGATGCTCACCAAGCAAAGGCTCAGGAGGAATCCCTGTGCGACGTACGTAAAAGAGCATAGACTCCTTGTCACTTATCCACCATGCATTTAGATAAACAATAGACAAAACAAGAAAACGTGTGTGTGTGATGCTCACCAAGCAAAGGCTCTGGTGGCGTGTAAGATCCAATGTCCCTAAAGAGGCAAAGACCCCTTGGAAACATGGATTTAAGTTATTTTTTTTAAAGGAGGTCATAATCAAGAAGATAGAACTGGGCAGAATAATCGGGCCTTCTGCCCATAATCACAGGGGTTCACAACCCTAAGCCCCTTTGCGAATGGGGGTCACGACCCAAAAGCTGGGGAGTTGCGACCCGTGAAGAAGAAGAAGAAGAAGAATCGGAGTGGCACGGGGCCTCGCTCTTATCCTGTTAATCTGAAGATCTCGAAGGGAAGTATGATCTATGCTATATGGATGAAGTGGTCGCTCACGGGTATGATCACTTACCAATTTAGTTCGCTCGGTAGTTCGGTAACCTCTCAGGATCTCTACAATTCGTCCCTTCGAACGGAACGAGGCTTCCAATTTATAGGAAACCATAAATGCTCTATTTCGGGAAAGAAAATCCAGCCCATTATGATAGGGGGTCGTGACCCATGGTTGATTTCGGATAAGATCTGATTTTGTTAAAAATGACATGGGGGGTTGCGACCCACTTTGTATTTACGCCTGGGGGTCGCAACCCTCTTTCCCTTAACCCCACATTTTCTTTTCCCTCACTTTTTCCTTACTTTTATTACACCTTTTTTAGGGCCAGACAAAATATGGTGTCCACACGTAGTTGGCGTCTTCAGGTGCAATACACCTGAGATGTGAGGAGGAAAACCCCTTTTTGTACAAGTCTTCTCCCCAAACAAAATATCGAGCTGATTGTCTCCTTATCTTCCTGGCTAATTCCTTTCCTTCGGGTAGTGTACCCTCTATTAGACATGTCTTAATCAGGGCCATCCAGGAGGTGTTGATAGTTATTGGGAGCATGTTTGGAGTTTTTCTAGGTGCTTGCAATGTCATTCGTAGGATCATTTTGAGACCTGACTGACTTGGCGTGGTATCCGAGTGATCAAGACGGATTCGAATCTGTTAATTTCTCATTTGGCGCGTTCCACATATTTGGTGATGGTAGCGTCTTTTGCCTCGAATTCCCCGTTAAGTTGTCCAACCACTAGTTGTGAATCACTGAATAGCTTGACCCTTGAGGCGCCTAGGTCATGAGCTAGCATTAGTCCGACTATGAGTGATTCATATTCAACTTCATTGTTCGAGGCTGAGAACGTGAAGTGCAGGGCTTGTTCCACCTTGATTCCGTCAGGGCTTTCGGCTATAATTCTAGCGTCCGCAGATTTCCTGGTTGAGAAGTCGTCTACATAAACTAGCCATGGGAATTTTTCTGGTTGTGGCTCTATTGGTCACTCAAACGAAACGACACGGTGCAAGTATACACCGCCAACAAGTAGTAAAGTGATGAGAAAGAGTATCATCCTTAGGGAATTGAGCTAAAATGAACCAACTACTAGTGCATTCATATTCACCTAAGTCAAGCTATCACAATTGAGTGTTTAATTCAAAGTAAACAAAATTAAAATTAAACTAATTGCAGATTATGAGAAAAACACAAATGGAGATAGAGCACCTAGGATTGTAGTTGTTCTTAGCACTAAAGTATAGAGGTGACACTCTTAACTACCTAATTTAATGCCCTAAAGTTAGTCTTAGCATCTAAAATCATTATAGGAATCTTCCAATCCTCTATAAGTTCTATTCCTTAAATCAAATCCCCTATATTCCTATAGGAACCTAATTCAAGCAATGCATTGGGCTCAAGCTAACGATGACTCCACAAGACCCATTGATATATTCTTATCCTTTGGGTAAATCTAGCTAATCATATAAATAATTAGCCTAGATGAAATGGTATTCAACTCTAGGACTAAATCAAGGTTCCTCTTCCAAGTAAACCCCTAATCCTCCTCTTAACCCTAAGTGGTGATCAAGCAAATAGGATTCAATAGCAAAACAAGTTGAATAAACTTCAAAATGCATTAAATCAAGAAGTATGAGTGTTTAAATCCACAAATTACATGCTAAGAGACTACAATCCTAGGTTACAAGAGTTTAGCCAATCATATTCAAGAGATACAAAAACCCAAAATCAATAAACATAGTAAATATCAAAGCAAAAGAGAGAAAGAGGAGAGGAATCTTGTTTCTAACACTTCAATTCGCTCTGCTTCCGCTTGAATCGGCCTTGGAGATGAGTTTCCCTCTCTACTTTCGCACCTCTCCAGCTCCTAAGCTCTAAAACTGGCTGAATGGTTCGACCCTAGGTCAAAAGATCTTTTAAATCAGCTAAAAAATAGGGTTTCAAAACTGCCCCTGCTACAATGTGCTATAGTACATCGATTTTGTGCTATAACGCATGATCTCTGATCTCCTTGTGCTATAGCACACGGGCCTGTGCTATAGCACACCGCTTTTGTCTCTTTGTGCAACCCCTATGCTATAGCACATCAGTTTTGTGCTACAACACGCATCCTTTTTTTGCTTCCCTTGATGCTTTACTTTCAAATGTGCCCTAACTTGAATTTTTCTTCTCCAAAATGGCCCTAATCACAAAAGTAAAACACAAGTAAGTCCCCAAACTCCATTAAATTCAATAAAACACTCACAAATGCTTCGCCCATTGGAATGTTGGTGCAGTTTTTAGGATTTTGTAGAAAGGGAGGTATCAATCAACCATTCTTGACAGAAATCTGTTAAGGGTTGCTAGTCGTATGTGGAGCCTTTGCACATCCTTGATAGAACGAGGGGGTTCCATGTTCAAGATGGCCATGCATTTCTCTGGGTTAGCTTCGATTCCTCTTTGTGTGATCATGAAGCCCAAGAATTGGCCTGATAATACTCCGAAAGCACACTTTGTTGGGTTCAGCTTCATCTGGTTTTTTCGAAAGACCAGGAAGATTTCCTCTAGATGTTGTAGGTGCTGCTCAACTTTCGGGGATTTTACCACCATGTCATCAATGTAGACTTCTAGGTTCTGGCCGATCTGTTCCTTGAAGACTATGTCCATCATTATCTGGTAGATGGCACCTGCATTCTTTAGTCCTAAGGACATGACTTTGTAACAGAAAACTTCCCTGTCAGTGATGAAGGAAGTCTTCTCTTGATTTTTCGGGTTCATCTAGATCTGGTTGTACCCTGAGAAGGCATCAAAGAAACTCAATAGACGATCTCCCGCGGTCCCATCTACCATCTTGTCGATATTAGGAAGTGGATATACATCTTTTGGGCAGGCCTTATTTAGGTTGGTGAAGTCCATGCACGTCCACCATTTTCTGTTGGCCTTTTTTACCATGACCACATTAGAGAGCTACTCTAGATACTGCGATTCTCATATGAAACCAGTGTCTAGCAGCTTTTGTACCTCCTCATTAATCGCTTATGCTCTTTCCTCGCCAGAGTGTCGCTTTTTCTGGATAACACCGGGGCCGTCTTTTGTGTTGAGGGAATGGTAGATGAGTGCTGGGTCTATCCCAGGCATGTCTACAGCGCTCCAAGCGAACACGTCCTTATACTTCGTAAGCAGCTTTTGAAGCTTTTCTTTGGTCGCCTGAACCAAAAAGGCTCTTATTTGGATTTCTCTGCTATTTGCTTCGTTTATGAAAACATCGACAAGATCGTGGGCTATGGGCAAGCTCCCGGTATTTCATCCTGCAGATCTACCACTTATGGGGCACTCCTAGCATATGTCTCAGGCTCGCTTTTTCTGGAGAGATCTGCTAGATAGCAAGCGTAAGCTTCTTCCCTATTTGTGTGTATTTCTCCTATCCGTACAGATGTAGGGAATTTTATTATCAAGTGGGCAGCGGATACGACCACCTTGAGTTTGTTAAGGGTCAGGCGACCCAGAATTGCGTTGTTACCGATGAAGCTGTTGATACAGTGAACTCAACCTCGCTTCAGGCAACCCTTGGGGGGACTCTCATGGTGAGCCAAGTGCTGAAGGTTCCGCTGGTTTCAACTGTTCGACCTGAGAAATCGATAAGGGTTCCTTCGTCTGGTACCAACTGACCCTCATAGTTATGCATTCTCTCTAATGTTTTTGCAAATAGCACGTCTGCGGTCGATTCGGGGTCTCTTAACACCCTCTTGACTTTATATCTTGCAATGTTGGCTGTGATGATTATTAGTTCATCATTTTCCGTTGTCTCCTCTACTTCTTTAAAGGGTACGAGTTGTGTCATTTGCTACAGTTTGTTTTGGTCATTGCTGGTGACATCTTGTCGGTCGTTAACAACTTGAGGTGTCTATTGGTGTTGGCTATACGAGTACTTCCTGTTAAGAGATTTAAACAAAAACTGGGTTTCTGAGTGTTAAGTATATACTCCTACTCCCCAAAAAATAATTGCCGTTTAGCGGTAGAATGTGCAAGGCATTGTGGTCTGAGAAGGACTGCGGTGGCCGCCAATGTAACTGTCATTTTTGGTTCAAATAATTCATAATTGAAAATAAGGACCGCAAGGGGTCGTAACCGTGGGGGACTTGTCCTTAAGTGATGACCTAGGTGCCTACATACCCTTGATAAGGGATCAAAGTCCACGTAGTTTGAAGAGGAAATTTCCATAGGAGCCGTTAGGCAGGAATGTTATCTGCGGTCGTTGTGTGCGGCTAGGAAGTGTTTATTGCTCCGGGCGGGTGAGCCACTTGTTGGAGGTAGGTTGTAAGTGATAGGTAAGAGAACTAGGATCTCTGAATAGAAATCTGAATGTGAAGATAAGTGAGCTCTGCGTTATGTCGATTAGACTTGGTTAAGTCCCCCAAATGAGGGGTATTTATACTTGGTGTAGGGAGAAACGTGGTTGCCCCACTTTCCTATGGATCGTGCTTAACCCATGTTTCCGATCCTCCTCCACGTCTCTGTTACGAGAGAGTCTAGGAGAATCGTGGGTAAGGGACACGTACAAAGCATCAAGTGGTGTCATATGCCACTGATCCGAGGTCTGGTTATGCTTCTAAAAGACTAGTGTCACGTGTCCATAGGAAGGAATATTATGAAATTACAAGAATATATGAAGAAAAATGAAGGAAAATGAAGTAATTAATCAATGAAACTTTTGTTGAAGAAAACAAAAGCACTAAATTTAAGACAAAATATGATGAAATAAGTAAGAAGAACACCATAGCATAGACAAGATAAGATGAAGAAAAGTTGAACTAAATAAATTTTGAGGACTCAAATCTAAACATTATCTAAAATAGAAGGTGGAAAGCTTTTATACACATAAAATAACATAAAAGAAGAAGAAGAAGAAGGAGAAGAAGCAAACCTTCCATTTATTTGCAAAATATGGAGAAAGAAGATGGGTGACATATGAAGAAGAAAGAGAAGGAAAAAAAATAAGTGAGAAATTGCAAAGGGAAGATGAGAAGACTGCAACAATTAAAGCTTAATAAGACACATCAATGACACACTTCATGTTTCAAGCCACGTGACAAGTAAAGGCTGCAATAGTACTACACCTCCTCCAAAGCATTTACATTTAATACGCTAATATAAATGTAATTTCTTGAATATCCGGTTTCTAAGCGATGAAATTGTCTATAGAATATTTGTTAAAAAATTACTCTTGTATTCGACTGCTTTTCGGTAGATGGAAATTAATTTTATGTCATGTCAATATTATGCGATTGAAAAGTAATCAGCCAATACTTTAAAACTTCAACTATAGTTTCAGTTGCTATTTAGTCGAATATAGTAGTAGGTATTTGTTTCTTTAGTTGTAGACGAATTAAACTGATTAAAAGATAATATTTGAAATTCCTTTTGTATACTATACATTAATTATAAATACTAAATATATTAAGCATTAATTATGAGTTGTTTATAACAACTTTTTTTTGGATAAAATTATAAATTTTCAAGTTCAGGATTAAAACACGATTTCATATTGAAAATTTTAAATTTCTTTTATTATATTTTAGAAAATGAATAATTCACTCCAATCCAAATATGTTCCATTAGTTAAATGGTTCAAACCAAACTAATCCTCAAAGAAATCCTTAGGCGAGTTGGATAAAAATGAATCCAAACACATTTGCTAAAAGGAATCCTAATCCTGCGAGATTCGGGGGTTTATGGGAAGTGGATCAAGTAAAGTAATTTTAGATAAAGTTGATTTGTTCAGTTAATTTGAATCGTTGATTAGTTAAGATAAAATTGTGTTGCAGTCAATCAATGGTCTAGATCAGTAAAGTTAGTTAATTTGGCTAACTTTACCTGAGCTAGATCTGGGGTTTATAATCATTTTGGTAGTCGGATATGTGGGTCGGATATGTGGGTCCACCTAAAATATTAGTTTTACCATTGTCTTCAATGCGGAACTTTGGGAGATTCTTAATGGTCTTGACATTGGATGGGATTTGGGGTTTAGGTTTGGATAATTATTGTTGAACGTGACTCCCAAGTTTAAACGTATATTGCACAATTCAGACATATTCAAATCGATTAAAGTAACTTTATGTGAAGTGCACTTCAGTCGATAATTTAGACTGTTGATTAGTTAAACTGTAATTTTATTGCAGTCAGAGTCTATCAATGATTTAGATTATTGATTGAAGTGTTCTTCACATGAAATACACTTTACCTTATCCAAATTAAATCTAGGCAATTCTCTAAAAGTTAAACTCTGAAATATATAAAGAGATATCAAGTTATCAACTAATGTGTTGTCTTGCTAATCGTAGCCTTGACTCCTCTTGGAACCTTGTCATCCTCTATTCTCTCTGTCCAATTATGCGTTGGCTGCCTTTTGGTGACATCTATGAACCTAGGCATTATAACTAGCCATAAATTATATAGACTTAAGCCTAGGCCCAATCCAATCTATACAAAATCAATTGGACTTAGGTTAAACTTAGTCTAACTTAATACATGAATAGGTCCATTAATTGAAAGTAATGTTTTTCTTTTGGACAAATATTCAAGTAATGTTCATGTTGAACATGATGAGCATTCTACATACTTCTCAAAATCTAAAACGTTATATTATAATTGTGGGAGGCAATAAGAATCACTACAAAATTAACGAAAAAAACAGCCACCTAAGGCAAGAACATCACAGATACAGCTTGGATGATCCTCTAAGCAAACCTGACTAGTGTTAGAGCCACACCAAGATGAGCCAACTTATTGGCAACCTGATTAACATCACGTGGGATCCAGTCAAAAGAAATATGAGAAAAAGCTGAGACTTAATGCTCTCTAGAACTGTACCAATAGGAGAGAGAATATCAGATCCAGAGTTAAGAATAGACATAACCCATTGACAATCCCCTTCCACCACAGCTTTCCTCACCCCCAAGTTCACTGCCATCTCAAGCCCCTGCCTCACCGCTTCAGCTTCAAGAACTGCCACCGAGTTCGACACGGTAAGCCGCTTGCCAACGCAGCAAGCACACGCCCTTCCCAGTTGCGAATCACCACGCCCGCACTAGCATCTCCAGCAGCCGATCTGCTAGCATCGGTATTAATCTTATAAAAGTGAAGAGGAGGGGGTTTCCACTTTCCATTGAAGAGGAGAGGACATGCACGCACCATTAGGAAGTATTTCTTATCAAAAAAAGAAAAAGAAAAAGAATCACTACAAAAAATAAGAGTATTTTCAACAATCTCTATTTTGACGACTACTGTTAATAATTCAAGAAAGGTACTTTTTTTTCAACAATTAAATTTTGGTTGCCCAAATAAGTACATTATTTTCAATAAGTAAATTTTGGCCGTCAAAATGTGTTGTTTAAAAAAGTCAATAATAATATTTTCGACGGTCAACCATTGTCGATATTGGTCAATAATATTATTTCGACAACAAATTTGTCGATGACGGTCGTCGAAAAAAAATATTATTGAGAAAACTATTGTAAAAAAGGTATTATTGACAATTGTTGACCATCGAAAATACTATTATTATCATATTTTTTTCAACAACTCATTTCGACGGCCTTGTTGAAAAAAATACCTTTTTTAACAATTTAGTGGCCGTCGAAATATAAGTTGTTGAAAATACTTATGTTTCTTGCCGTGAATATATAATTTAAGTAATTATAAATTTACTTATAAGCATTATTTAATTTATTTATCTTTAATACTCAAGTCTTTCTAGATAATTATCGAAGTAATAGTTCTCATGAAAGCATGCATCCTAAAATTCTAATTCAATAAAGACTTTCTTCTAATTTTTTTTTATATATTTTTAAAAGTGCAAAAATTATAATAATTGTCTATATAAATGTGTATTATATAAAAATTTCCGTTTCTTAAAACACTCTTTTTGGTTAGGAAAAAGTCAAACCCGCAGTTCGGCTTATGATAAGCTCTGCTTTTGAACTCTTAATTAAATATAGCTAAGACCTTGACAAAAATTGAGTGGAGCATTTTCAACACTACAAGAAAAACATTAATTAGAGACGGACAAATCCGTCTCTAATACAAGCAAATTCCGTCTCTAATTTCGTTAGACTCGGAATTAGAGACGGATGCGTGTTCGTGGCAAAAAAATGCGTGGCTAATCAACAGAGACGGATTGGAGATGGATTATTTTTTAGATTAGCCACGGAAAATTCTGTCTCCATTTTGAATCATTCCGTCTCTAAGCCTAATCCATAGTGACATTATCAGGGACGGATTAGAGACGGATTAGTTTTCTGGCCATCTCTAATCCGCCTATAATTCAGAAATTTAAAACATTCAGTAATACCAATAACTAACAAAGGTTATGCATATATATCTTGTGAACTACTACTTTATTGCAATTTATTTCTTTGAGAGGAGTTCGTCCTCCCATATCTTTATAATATATTAAACGAACATACAGGCTCCCATTCTGAATGCATCCTGAATTTGTCATCTATCACAATATTGCCACGTAGGATTTTGAGACCATCTAACATACCAATTTTTCTACGGTCTTGATCCATTCCTTTGGCCACCAAATTTCCCAAATCCCATCCCATCGTATTAACAATTAAACAAATATTTAATACACTAATAATGTAATTCCTTAGATTTAGCAAGGATATCAATAAGGGCTTATACTTACATAAGCATCGGCTACCCTCTGATCAACAAACTCACCATTATCTTTTCTTTTGTGAGTGCGCTCAAATAGTTCGAAGAATGTTGGCTCCTTTCCTAATTCCTTCTTCTGTTATTGGTACTTAAGAATCAATTATTGATAAAAAATGATAAAAATTAAATAACCATGTATTCGTTAGAAAAAGAAAGTTTTATACCAGCCTCCTTTTATGCTCTGATGCGGGAATAGAGCCACAACTATGTAATGTCCCGCCCTTCGCAGATGCTCGATTTTGCTTTGCCTTTTCTTGCTTTCTTTTGTAAGAGTCTGTACCCCATTCAGCCAATAATTGTTCATACACATTCTCAGGAATCCACAAAGGTCGCTTTTTCTCAGCACGTACTTTGCACATTAACCCACGAAGTCGATCTTTAGCCTTTTTCTCCCAATTTTTCTTTATTTGTCTTTCATATTCTGGTAGCCATTTGTAACTTTTCTGTATAAATTAAGAAATTAAAATAAGTAAACTCTTATATATATAAAAAATTAAGTAAACTTAAGTACAAAGAAGTGAAACAAACCGCCCATTCTCCAAACCACATGTTTAGGATTTCAGGGGGTATAGTCGCCCCATTATAGCATGGTCTGTCAAATTTTCCATGAATCACTGATGTGATCTCTCTAACGACGTCGATTACCGGGTCAAAGCTGTAAGTTTCCACAAGTGGTTAATAAAAAGTACACTAATAGAAATCTAATTAATGCCATCATAAATATAAATCTTTTACCATGCCCATTTAATTTGATTCTGAGAACTACTAAATATTTAATTTGAATGAACAAACTCCTCTACATTAAGTAAGATGGTAAACTCCTCTACATTAATTAAGTCAATAGAATATTAAATCATTATATATAAATTAATACTTACGAATCTTTATCAAGATAAATCCATATTTTTCCATCCGCTGGATCTTTGCCACAAGGTCTACTGAAAGGATGTGCCCCACTAGATGACCCTGTAGGAGCTTCATGTGGAGCCTGAGTGTCAGGCTGGATAGTAGAATGCACGGATGAAGGTGGGGAAGGGTCAGAAGGTGGAGGAGGCATTGCCACAGGTGGGGAAGGGTCAATAGTGATTCGAACCCTTGATCGGCCACCACCTCGAACTGTGCGTCCTCTACCACCGTCTCGACTCGATTGACGACTAGACATCTGTATATGCAAAATAAGAGTTGCGAAAACATTTATAGAATCCATAATTCACTATAGTAAATAAGAAGCATGACACATTACAAAAAACTTCACAATATAGTTGATGTAAACAAGAATCAATATTAATTCCAAAAGCATTACAAGAAGAATAAAACATTTCACATTAAGCACAAAAATATTGAGAGTTCCATTAGATTCATAAAAACAAACTACTCCTCATCTCCAGCTTCATCCCCTGTATCATCTTCAGTAAGTAGGTCTTCCTCTTCATCAGTCGAGTTTGAAGTAAACTCAGGTTCAACTTCATTAAGTTCTTGATTGACAATCAATCTATCAACTTCTTCATGTGCACCTTCAACATCATGTAATGTTGGAAGCTCATCATTGTCAATGTTTGTTGGTATGATTTCCTCTATCCCATCACCTTGATATACAACATTATCAACTTTAGTTTTGGTGCATCAATTGTGCTCCTTGCTTTCGTTCTAATGACTGCCATCCAATTAATCTTATCACGTGCTGCAGGATAAGGTGCATAATACACTTGCACCGCTTGTTGTGCAAGTATAAATGGATCGTATTTATTGTACCTTCGTGTGGCTTGAATGTCAACAATTCCATACTGCTTATGGATTTTCATGCCACGTTCTCGAGTGGGATCAAACCATTCGCAATTGAACAACACTATTTTCTTCGGCATCCCTATGTATTCTAATTGAATTACTTCTTTTAGTATGCCATAGTAATCACTTTCCGATTGTCCATCGTCAGTTCCCCTAATGCAAACACCATAGTTTATAGTTGACTTATGTTGGCTCCAAGCTTCTGTGTGGAACTTATACCCATTGACAAAATACATAGGCCATGTGCGTGCAATTTTCTTGGGTCCCCAAGCAATTTCTTGTAAAAATTGATCACTCACACCATTGTCTTTATTTAGAATCTATTCATAAAAAAATATACAATGTAAGCATACTCTATACATATTTGATGAGGGAATCACATAGATGTAATCTAAATAACATCTTACGTATTCTTGAAACCAAGTAGGAAAGTTAGCATCAATCATTTGATTCACTTCAAGAATTGTAAGTTGTGGCGCAGATGTTGTTATACCCTTGACATATTCTCTGCATCCGCATATGTTGGGTTAAATAGAGTACCACTGAAGATGTTGTTATACCCTTGACATATTCTCTGCATCCGCATAAGTTTGTAATAGTATAGAACTTACTGTATATAAGGTTGCACTTCTTCGCAATTTAGAAGAACATATCTTGTGGCAGCTACTATTTCATTGTCAGTGAGGGTACGGATCTTTTCTTTTCCAAATGGGCGTCCTGGATAGTTAAAAATAGACACTTGTTCTTCCATGTTTTCACCACGATCATCATTCCTTGGAACCCTTGTCCTTCTTGAGAGGGCATGTGACTCAAAATAATGAGAGCAAAAAGTGGCAGTCTCCTCAATGATGTAGGCCTCACACATGGATCCTTCAACACGAGCTTTATTCTTCACTTTCTTCTTTAAAGTGTGGAGGAACCTAACATTCCACAATACATGTTTAAAAAGATTAATTTGTATTGCAATGCACACAAGTTTTAAATTATTTGTCATTACCTCTCAAATGGATACATCCACCGATATTGAACTGGTCCACCAACCCTTGCTTCATATGGTAAATGAATTGGTAGATGTTCCATTGAGTCAAAAAAACCCGGAGGAAAAATCTTTTCCAATTTGCATAATTTACCACCATGTTCCACTAATTCCAATTCTCTACGTCGACAATATTCTTGGATGTCCATCCTAGATTTTTCATTGTCTTTTGTTTTACCCTTTGTGTCCATCACAGTGTAAAATACATTGTCAAATACATTCTTCTCAATGTGCATGACATCCAAGTTATGTCGAATCAAATTTGTTTTCCAATAAGGTAACTCCCAAAATATACTCTGCTTGGTCCAATTGTGTGTAGCATGATACCCATCTATTTCGTGTAAACACCCATGCTCAGCAACCTTGGGAAGATTAGACACTCTTTCCCAAACCTGGGTTCCATCTAATCTCAGAGGGCGTGGTGATTGCTCAACTCTGTTTTTTATAAATGAAGACGTATTCCTCCTATATTGGTGATCCTCTGGCAGAAATTGACGATGACAATCAAAGAAAGATGTCTTTTTACCATGCTTAAGAGTGAATGCCTTTGATTGCTCCATACAAATAGGGCATGACAATTTACCAGCAGTCATCCAACCTGACAACATGTCGTATGCTGGAAAGTCATTAGTAGTCCACATATGTGTTGCCTGCATTTGAAAGTTTTGTTTTAATGAACTATCATATGTTTGGACGCCCTCCTCCCATAGCAATTTTAGTTCATCGATCAAAGGCTGCAAGTAAACATCTATTTTACCTTTTGGATTGCTAGGGCCAGGGATAATCAATGACAAAAACATATACTCTTGTTTCATGCACATCCCAGGCGGAAGATTATATGGAGTGACAATGATAGGCCAACAAGAGTACTTTCTTCCTGATTGTCCATAGGGCGTAAAGCCGTCAGCACATAGACCAAGCCTTACATTTCGGGGATCTGAAGCAAATTCAGGGTAAGTTTGATCAAACTTCTTCCATGCCTCTCCATCAGATGGGTGAGATAGAACACCTGGATCTCGAAGATTATTATGATGCCACCTCAGTTGTGAGGCTGTCCGAGGTGAAGTAAATAATCTTTGAAGTCTGGGCGTTAATGGTAAGTACCACATATGCTTATTTGCCACATTCTTACATCGTCCACGACTAGTCCTTTTTAACTTGTAACGAGCACACCCACAAAACTTGCATTGGGTTTCATTCAAGTCATCTTTGTAATATAACATGCACCCATTAGGACAACAATCAATTTTTTCATAACCTAGCCCTAATTTTGACACCATTTTCTTTGTCCTATAAAAATCTTTGGGCATTCGGTTATCTTTTGGCATCGTCTCTTTTGCCCACTCCAAGATCTCATTATAGCATTTCTCTGGCAAGTTGTAGTCAGCCTTGATGCTTAGCAATCTAACGGCTGCCAATAGTTCAAAGTGACTAGAACACCCTTCCCACAAAGGAGCCTGTGCAGCAGAAAGCATATCATAGAAAGCTTGAGCATCAGGATTTGGTGGCTCCTCTACATTAGGTTGAAAGTTTGGCCCTGCTGCATCTAACACCATCGTCTCGTATTGATTAGATTGTTCCCCATGATCTCCATGACCATCAAATTGGTCATTTAATGGTGGATCGGTCAATTGAAGGGCTCCTGGAAATTCTTCCCCATGAGAGGTCCAATAGAGATAGTTGTCCTTAAATCCATTCCTATACAAGTGTTCTTTAACCATATCAACAATAAGAATTTTCTTATTTTTACATTTCGTACAAGGACATCTGATCTTTTCATTGTTTATATAAATTTCCAATTGACAAGCATGGGCAAGAAACTCATGCACGCCATTCATAAACTCTACAGTAAATCCGACTCGACCAGGAAGCACTCTGTTGTACATCCATTGTCGAGATTCACGCAAATCCATATTTTGTTCCCAAGAACTGAAGAAATTTAATTACAAAAAGCATACATCAACAAGACATTAAAAAAAAACATCAAGGATTCCTAATTATGCAAATGAAGCATAATCTAAAAGCTAAAAGCTCTAATATCTTTGTAGCCAGCGACACTCTATTTTATGTTTTAGAATGCAGAAGTAAGAGTACATACCATAAGAGTAGCAAGACCGAAAATTGAGCAAAAACCCACAGATTCCAACAGCAACTCCAACAATCGCTAAGCGTAGGTACACCTAAATGCACAAATAATCGTCAAAGAATTTTCGTCATGTATCTTTATATAAAATATTAATATTAATAATAATATTATATAAATATACTACCTCTAAATTTAAATTCAAAGTATACTACCTCTAAATTTGTTGTTTTTTATATAAAATATTAATAATAATATTATATAAATATATTAAAATTAACTCATCATGTTTTCGTTAAGTAAAGTAACCGGGTTAAGCATTAAAGAAATAATTGATTTTTCAAAATTCTTAAAGAACTGAAATAAAATCAATCAAAATTTGAAGAAGTTAAGGGAATAAAAATAGTGTTTGATTTTTTTCTTTTCACTTTTTTTTTCCTGATAATTCCAAATCACGTCTCCTATGGAACAAAAATGACACTATTCAATCAGCTTATGACATGAACCTGTTTAGTAATACTTCCACTAACAAATAGGCATTAATAAAGTGTACACATATGTCACTCTTTCAACTTAATTTCAACGTAGAATCCAATTTTAATGTCAACAAAAAATAAATATTGTAGAAAATTGGGATGGATGAAACCGGAACACCGAATCTGTAAACAAACTCACTCAAACAATGTCCAGAGACTCCAGACAAGTAAAGAGAAGGAAGATACAAGGAAAATGAAAAGAAAGAAGATATTTTCATAAGAACCTCAAACATTCTCTTTATCCATTCATCAAAGAACAGGAATGATGATTTCTACGTTCATAAATTATTCTAGAGAGACTATCTTAAGAACCAGGATATAAGAGTTTCTATGACTTCTTCCATGTTGGAAACTAATGATTGGTGTTAGCACTTAACCATTGAAAATACAATCTCTCTCTTCAGTTTTGCTACATCAACCTTCTAGGATAATTTAATAGTAAGGGATGCAAATTTATATATATATATTAGACAAATGAAATAAAAAAAATCAAAATAGCTGGAGTCAGAGATTTATAATGCTACCTTGAATGATTTAGACCGACGGATTGAAGGATCTATATCTACAGATGCTAAATATGACTTTTCTGCTGAATCATATTGTTTCAATTCCAAAAAAGCATCCCCTTGGCAAATATAGGCCTGCAAAGTAATTCACAAAATCTATTTTAGTAACATACTGCTAAACCATTAAAGTACACTTAATATTAGTTTTTAACAGGTGCCCTGAAATCATAAATTTGTAAAGCTATGGCCAAATAAAAATTTGTTGAATAATAAAGCAAAGAAATGTGAGGTACCAAACATACTCAAACAGGTGATAAGCAAATAAAACTATGTTCAGGATAGTTGTTTCAACTTCCACTATAATATTTCTAGACTAAAGTTGATCGAGAAGCAAGATTAAGACCATGACACACTGACCAGCTAGCATAGAGTTGCCATGTCCTATAAAAATAGAAAAACCTTTAATCTAGTTCCTCATTTGATCTATTAAATACCTCCTGCACCAATTTGTAGAGGGAATACAAGGGTCATCAACAGAGCAAAGAGGGGGTTTAACTGCAACCACACCTGTTAGGCAATAGGACAGTCCCGAAAAAGATGTGGGTTCACTTGGACATTCTGGTTACAAAGAGGGCATTGAGGAGGAAGGTTCATGCCTCTTTTCACCAGATTCCCTCTTACAGGAAATACAATATATATATATATAATATATAGAAATGTGAGGTACCAAACATTCTCTTGATGAAAAGATTTATCAAGCTTTTGGTGGCAATCACCTATATTGTAGATATTTCACTAGCTGCCTAAAACTACGCATGTGTAAGATAGAGTCAAAAGAGAATTACGCATGTATAAATTGATTCTTCAATGCTGCATTATTCTAGGAAAAATAAAATAAAACGCATCTTCAGTCACTCACAAACAAAATTTTATTGTTTTAAATTATATAATATTATTAATCCTTTTTGTATAAATTAATAAGAATCACTCCTGGACTCATGTCCACAAATACGATGGGAATTGGTATTAGAAATTAGTAAGGATTGCTAGGAAATCAAATTGCTAAACCATTAAAGAAAAATTAAAAAATTAAAAAATATGATTAAAACTGAACATTTTAAAGGAATAAGAGGCAGAGCAGACAAGGCAAGGATTAAGGAACATTCAGTTCAAGCCATCTATTCATTGCGTGGTATTCACAAGTGACAAAACCAACTTGTGTTTTTCTATTATTATAAATGCTTCAAAGTCATGCCAATCAATTCTGAGTAGACGCAAGTATTTGTGTATAAATTAACATAAAATCTTGGAAGTTCATGTGATTAGGAACTATAATAAAAGCAACCTGCAAATAAAACGGAGTTTAGGAAACAAAAGCCCTAAACAAACCAAATCCAACTATGGAGAAGAGGAACTTACACAACTCACCTCCGAGCATACCTTGCACTCTCAAAACACACTGTTTCGTGCACTGCGATGATGAACGCCCTCTGAACTCTGAAATCAATTTTGTTTTATTGTTGGAATTTAGTACAAAAGGAACAGACAAAATTATCCCTCTCCTTTTGGAACAAACAATACTCAACTCTTACTCTCCATTCACCCTTACAAACAAGAACTCAACATTATCCCATGTCCCTAGTTCGGGAGAGTACGTGGGGAAGCATGGGTGAAGGCCATGTAAGAGACCATTGAGTGGTGCCACGTGTCACGAATCCGTGGTCCGGTTAACCTTCTAAAAGGCCAGTGCCGCGTGTAATAGGAGGGAATATTAATGAGTTACATAAGTCCCCCAAGTCTATGGGTGTTGGGCACCCATGGACTTAAGTTATCTTTTTGCAAAGTATTGGGGGCAAGGTCGCCCGCCATGAACTGTTTGTAGAGTGAGATCGATCGCTAATCAGAGGGATGGGGGCGGTCGAACGTGTATCTGAGAGAACTTTATTTTCTCTGGAGATTATTTCGAAGGAGTGGGTTGCAAAGGATGCCACGTGTTAGGATCCTGTCACCTACCGTCGCTTCGTATCTCTCGTAACTTACTTGTGAACCTATTTTTTTTCTCCATTTATGCCCGCGTGTTTCCAAGAGACGTCATCATTAGCCGCCACTTCGGGGTTTCCATATCTACCCTTGAGTTCTGGTGAAGGACTTTTGGGCTTCCAAGGGTATTTGGGTCTTCTCAGATGTGACTCAGGGACTTTGAATTTGGGCCGCTCTTCTCGATGTGTGTCTGCTTGGATTGGATGACTTCAACCTCGAGTAGGTGTAGGTGATAATTTATTCCTTTCCGTTGCGGGTTTCAAGGGTGGTTAAGATTTGAATCGTCACGCCTTCTTGGTCCTTATAAATACCCTGAGATTGAAAAGGAAAAAGCCCTATTTACCTTTGAGTTTTTTCGATTTTGATCCTCTGTCTCCGAGAGTTTTCTATTCCTCTCATTGCTTTTGAAGCTCTTTGTTTGCTTGTTTGCTAATTGCATTTTGCCATGGCTAACGAAGATGAAAGTGAGTGTTGTCTCCTTCTTCTTCTTGTTTCTTATCTTCTGCACTTTTTTCTCCATTTTTCTGATTTTATGGTTTTCTGGTTTTCAAGATTGTATCCCTTCGACTATACTGACTTGGAGGACCTCTCTTCTCCTCCTCCTCTAAATTGTACCCAGGGTAGGGAAAAGAGACCAAGACAAGGTTGTTCTTCCAACTAAGAGAGGGTTACCGGAGTTCGCATTGGGGCATCTGATGGAGGTAGGAAAGTAGAGGGGAGGCAAGGCTCAGGTAACACCATCGGGGGTCGTTTTCAGCGGAAAGAGGATCTTCAAGGGAAATAAAGGAGGAAAGAAAGGGAGAAAGAAGGAGGAAACTCTAAATAAGAAGAAGCGGCCCCATGAAGCATTCCGAAACGGATTCTTGTCTTTCTTCTCATGTTCCTCCATCTTCGACGGTGCTGTAGATGGCTACTTCGGTGGAGACCAGAGTTGCTGCTTCGATGGAGGTTACTCTCTCACCTCCGAAGTCAACTCATCTCTCGCTTTTGAGAGTGATTTTATCAGGCTCTCCTTCTTCTCGTTCTACTGGGCCCTTAGTCTCGGGTTCTGCTGGGAGAATCGAGGAGCCGGCGAGCAAGAGAACTCCAATGGAGAGGGCGGTCGAGCAGGCTGATGCTGCTGCTGCTGAAAGCAGAGCTAAGGTTCGAAATGAATGGTTGACCGCTGTGGACAAGAGTGCTTCAGCAGTGACGGGCTGCCACATTGAGCATATTGCTGAGAATGTAGTGGTGAGTCAAATGGCTACCACTGCTTCTGGAGATGCGGTTCTGGAAAATTTTTTCTTGGACCCTTCTCAAGCTATGTAAGGTCCATTGGGGGAGGAGGTGCCCCCCTTTGCTCTAGTAGCCCTTGGTAGGAGTTTTATTGTGGACTTAAATGAGAGAGCTGCTAGGGTAATAGATATGAATCCTTTTGGCGTTGCTCTACGAGCTTTTGAAGGTGCCACTAATTATTTAGCTGACTTCCATAAGGCTGGAAATATGTGGCAGGCACAAGTGGTGAGTATTTAAACTTGAATTTTCTGATTTTGAGTGTAAAGCGTCAGCATAATATTTTTAAAGTAATATTTTTTGCTTCATGTAGGATGGGCTTCCCTTGGATCGGGAAAAGCTTTTTTCACTTCTCGATTCCAAGGACAGTGCCCTTAAGCATTCACGACAATAGCTCGAAAAAGTGCGCAAGGTTTTGACGATAAAGGAGAAAGAGTGAGAGGGCATGGGTTGTGACTTAAAGTCTTTGACTCACGAGGTCACCCGTCTTCGGGCCGAAAGCAGCCAACTTGCTGTGGTCAAGCTTTTGCGGTCAGACTTGGAGAAGGCCCGCAGGGAGCTAAATGTTTGCCAGGAGAATGCGGAGAAGCGTCTGCAGGAGCTACATTCTCTTCGTGAGGCTTTGAGGAATGCTGAGGCCCGCGCGCATGAGAATATGGTGGGCTAGCTGGATGCCGAGACCAGGATTTGGGACACAACTGATCGTCAAGTAGAGATGTTAGTAGAAAGGATGTACGGGATTCTGCTGGCGGTCGATCAAATCACGCGTCATCGTGATGAGAGGTTCTCCGCCGAGTGGGTGATCTCTCTACATCCTTCTTTGGAGCTCTTTGATGGTGAACTTAGGGGTCGACTTGCAACTGATCCGCTTGTGGACTTTGCTCGCCTCCGCGAGTTGGTTGAGCGTCTTTTAAGCCATCAACTTCTTTCCATGACTGCCGAGCGTGTTCTTGAGATTGGAGCAACTTCTTAGTCAATGGCTAAGAGCGTGGTAAGGGACCCATCGGGGAATGTTGGCGACCCCGAGCCCAAGGAGCCCCTGATTTATATTGACATTGGGGATGTCCAAGAGTAGATTGTATTTTGTAGGGTCTCTTTTTTTTATGCCAAGTGGAATAGGCAATTGCATTACTTAATACATTAATGAAATGGAAAACATTAATGAAGTGACTTTTTTCTGACTTGCATTTATTTGCTTTCTCCTTTTACTTTTCAGTAAAATGATTGTTATACAAGCACGGTGTGATCAAGATAGTTTTGCATGAGTTGTGTAATTTTGCGAGCATAGTTGGTGTACGAACGGCAATGTCTCGTGGGGAATCTTTGTGTGATCTTGGTAGTTCTCCAAGTATCTAATTGGGGCGGTCGACCCCTTGTTGCCTTAAAAGGGCTTTATCGTGAGTTTTGACTTTGCGAACTTGATTATGGCTCATGTCTTTATCAAAAAACAAGTTTCGATTAATTGAAAGCAAAGTGGTTACATTCGAAAACCTAAAGACCTCAAAAGGTCTGTTTTTTGAAGAATGATAATTTGGAAATACAAGGATAGTTTTAGCCAAAATGCCTAGTGAGCGAAATGCGAAGTTTGCAAAGGAGTTCAAGCAGGGACTTTATCCGGGCGAGCGGACTTCTCAGGTTCTGCTTTTGACTTTGCCTTCTACGGGATTCTCGCGCGGTTCTCTGGGGCCAGGGCAAGCGACCTTGATGGTCTTTGTTAGGCTAGCTGTATATCATGCTCGCGCTAGTTTATGGTCTGCCTTGATTTCTTCGATTCCGTGCGGTGTGGGAACTATGGTGAGTTTTGCCGTGGACACAATAACTCTGAGCCTGTTCAAGGACGGTCGCTCTAGAATAGCATTGTATGCTGATGGTGCTGAGACAACGGTAAAGTCTATGTCAAGGCTTGCTACTCTTGGTAGAGTGCCTACCGATGTGCGGGCTGCTATGACTCCTTCTGCTGGGACTTGGGCTCCGGAGAATCCAATGAGTGTACCGGGAAACGGCCTCATCCTTGCCTCGCTTAAGCCAAGTTTCTTGAAGGTATTGAAATATAGGACGTCCGCCAAGAATGCTTGGTCTATCAGGATTCGCTTACCTCATAGTTTGCTATGACCATGGGGTGATCGTGGGTCGGTCCTTGTAGGTTCGAAAGGTCAAATGTGATTGGATCTTCTTTGGGCTCTTCGTCTTTCTACCTTTGCTTGGGGATGTAGTCGAGGGCGAGTATGGAATGCTCCAACCTCTTCTTGTTTTAGGATTGTTAAACAGTTCCCTTTGATAGTCCTTCTGCGGTGACATTGATGACCCCACGAGGGGGTTGTTATTCGCTATTGTCCTTCAACCGTTCCAAGTTGGATTTGTCTGTGTCCTTAATGTACCTACCTAGCTGTCCTTTTCATATTAAGTCCTTGATTTGATCCTTGATGTGTATGCAATTGTTGGTCTCGTGACCGTAGTCCTTGTGGAACTGGCAGTATTTGGACTTGTCTACGGACTTTTCAGTTTTTCGCCTCTTGGTCTAAGGAGGGAAATTGAGCATATCGGAGTGGTAGATTTTTTCTAGGACTTCAACGTGGGACATGTTAAGGGGCGTGTAGATGGTGAATCATCCTCTGGGGGTGAACGAGGTCGCGGTGGCGAGCGCTTCTTACTACTCTTCTGCTTCTGACTTTGGTTTTTAGTTGTTCCTTTTTCTTTCTTCTTTTCTGACCACTCTAGGCCAGTTATGCTTACTAGAAACTTCCACATTTTGTCCTTCGCTATATGGGCATTCTCTTCTTGAGTGAACCACTCTACCATGTCCATAAGTTCTTGTAGAGTGGATACTGGGCATCTGTTGAGTTCACCGTAAAACTACGAACACTTGAGGCCTTGCTTGATAAAAAAGATGGCGACCGCGTCTTGGAGGCCCCTGACTTGGAGTGAGAGCTTCGTGAATCGTACCAGGAAGGCTTGCAGTGTTTCTCCTTCTTCTTGGTGGACTGAGTGAGGAATTTCTGAGCCAGCTGCTCGAAACTGTGGATTGAGTTTGTAGTCAGTAGCGAGAACCATCTTAAGGCTGCTTCTTTCAGAGTGGACGAGAAGACTCAGCATTGTTGTCCATCTGTCATATTGAGTATCGACATTGCTGAGTTAAAGGTGTTGAGGTAGTCCCGTGGGTCGGTCTCTCCTCCATAGGGCTCTATGTGGAAAGGCATCTTGAAGCCTATGGGGATGTGCTCATTCATGACCTGTTGACTAAAGAGGTGACGCCCTTTCCCTTGGAAGTCGAATCCGGGCCATTGTTATTGGCCTGGGTAGACCGCGGATGTCCCATAGGGAGCATATGGTTTGTAGGCGCCTGCCCATGGCATGTGCAGGTAGGAGCCCGATGGATAGTTTGGGACAGGGGTTGCGGATAGTCAGTAGGCGGACACACTACTTGTCCGGTGACCATTGTTGGTCCAGGTTGGAGATTGGTGGAGGAGCTAGCGCGGTGAGCGATATTCGGGCGAACTCCATTGGGAGAGTTTCGAATTGTATATAGGGCACTGGTGGCAGACTGGCTGTTTCTGGTGCTAACATGTTTGGTGGCCTTACGAGGGCTGGCGCTGGTGCGCTGTGAAAAGTTGCTGTCATCTAGGTGTCTGCAATTGTTTGAGGGGGGCCTCTGTACATTTCCCGTTCGCATCGATGCTATCTCAGCTTCTAGTCGGGCTATTTCATTTTCATGCGTGGTTCTCGTGGGGTCCACTAGTCCTTGACTGCTAGCAGGCGGGCATGGGTTGTGTGGCATACCGTGAGGATGTTGGGACCTTATTTCCTCACTGGTCGCTGGTGTTTGGATAACGTTTTCTGCGATAGTCACTTGAGATGCTGTGACGTTTTGTGGCTAACTTGCGATCGAAGTTCCTGCCTCCACTATAGTGGTGTCGGTTGTTCCTTGTTTGTTTCGCGTATTGTGTCTCGGAGCACTCACATCGATCGTGGCAGCGAGTGCTTTTGATTCAGCCATTCGTGGAAGCTACTTGTATGGGGATTTAAACAAGATTTAAACAAAAAATGAGTTTCTGAGTGTTAGGTGTATACTTCTACTTGTATGGGGATTTAACTGTCATTTTTTGTTTAGACAATTCATAATTGCATATAAAGACCGCAAGGAACGTCCAAAGGAGCCGTTAGGCAGGAGTGTTACCTGTAGTTAGAAGAGGGAACGTCCATAGGAGCCGTTAGGCAGGAGTGTTACCTGTAGTGGCCGTGTGTGGCTAGGACATGTATGTGTTGCTCCGGGCGGGAAAGCCACCTGTTGGAGATATCTTGTGGAGGAAGGAGAGAACAAGGGTCTTTGGATGATGCTTAGAGCTAGAGAATGAGTGTATTCTGAGAGAGTAAGTGTGCTCTGATGTTTGTCGATTTGACTTTTGGTGGTGATGATTCCGTTCTGTTCTTTTCCCCCAGCAGAGGGGTATTTATACTTGGTGTAAGGAAGAACATGGTCGACCCACGTTCTTGTGCATGGTGGTCGACCCACGTTCTTGAACTTCTCCCATGTCCTAAATCGGGAGAGTACGTGGGGAAGCATGGGTGAAGGCCATGTAAGAGACCATTGAGTGGTGGCACGTGTCACTGATCCGTGGTCCAGTTAACCTTCTAGAAGACCGGTGCCACGTGTCCATAGGAATGAATATTATGGACTTACAGTATTTTTTAAAACCCCAATTTTCTTGAATTTTATAAGAGCTTAATTCTAACTACAATAATATTAGAGAGAATTATCAATTCGGTCCTTGAAAAATACAAATTGTTTCAATTTAGTTCTTGAAAGATGAAAATGACTAATTTGGTTCCTGAAAGATACTTTTTTTGTCTCAATTTAATCCTTTTGATCCTTATAAAAGAAGCCACAAATACACTGACAAAAAAATTTAAAAGGACCAAATTGAGACAAAAAAACATCTTTCAGGGTCTAAATTAGTCATTTACATCTTGCAGGGACTAAATTGGAACAATCTGTATCTTTTAGGGACCAAATTGTTAATTCTCTCATAATATTAGTAGTATTGCCAGTTTGCCACCTTGCTGAATTTGTTGCCTAAAATAAGGATTCATAATTCTTGGAGTGACAGCAAATGGGACTGATTAACCTAAGCTCTAGTTAGAACTAAGATAATGACTAAGTCATTCTCTTTGCTTATTTCTCTCTTAGTGTCTTTAAATAGGAAATAGAAACAAACAAACAAACGAACTTAGAATAAATTAGACAACCTTATATAATTTTTATAGTAATTAAACAACCTTATAATGTTGAAGAAACAGACAACTACGTACTAGGGATAAGCATATACGCAGCAATAATGAATAAAGCAATAGATATTACATTTATAAAGTGACCAAAAAATCCAATTACCATACAAATATTCTCACTCCCATTTTTCATCGCCTCATCATGCTTTCTGATTCCGAACTCCAAAACTAACCCAATTTTCCCACTGATTTCTATGTAGGTAATTCCAATAGCATCGGGAGGAATATACAAATAACAACAACGATCAAATTTTTTTTTTTTTTCACTAGGTGGAATCGACTAATCTAAAGGAATATACAAACAAGGACTGAAAATTTTAGATTTTAAACCTTGAATCAGAAGGAGAAAGCTTCAATGGGTGTGATGGTTCATTCATGGAAGGTGATTCTTCTGGGGTGACAAACATTAATGGGGTTCCAGAAATTCTGGAAAATCACAGCTTTGGTCATTATTATCATTCTTGTTTCTATGGTTGAATCCTCAAACACTACGACTTATGACTCTAAATCCCTAGATTCTTTTTTCATCCACAAAGCAAACGAAGAAATCAGACATCCTCGTACAGGAATCTTGTACAATGTCTCCCTTCCTTCTAATTTCTCAGGAATCGAAGTCTCAATAATCAGATTCAGAACATCCTCTTTCTGGTCCAGAGGCTTCAACCACACCTTCCTCTATTTCCCCCCAAGAATCATACCACTTCCCAATGTGAAGAGAATGGCCATAGTATGTTCAAATTTGGGGAATTGGTCTTCCCTTTACTTCAATGTCCCTAACCACACAATAACTTCACCTATTCTTGGTTTCCAAATCTATGTCTCCTCAGCAACAACCTTAATAAGACCAAAGAAGATGAAGAAGATGAACCTCAGCTTCCGAGGAGATCCCATCACAATTCGGTTCCCTCAAATTGACCCAAAAGATGTTGAGACACCATTCACACCAATTTGTGCCAAGTTTGGTGAAAATGGGTCAATAGAATTGAGCAATATGAGTATGCCTTATGTGTGTGTGACAAGTTCACAGAGCCAAGGGCACTATGCCCTTGTGGTCCCAAAAGCTAAGGACATTAAGAGGGAAAATGATGTTGGGATATGGTGGGTGGTGGGTTTGGGATTAGGGATTATTGTGGGGTTGGTGGTTTTGGGGTTTGGTTTTGTGGGTGCTTATAAGATGGTGAAGAAGAGGTGGATTGGGAAATTGGAGAGGAATTCACAGAGAAATGTGCCATTTGATACTTTCTGGGTTGGGGAAAGTAAAATGCCTTCTGCTTCAATGACTAGAACACAGGCTGTTCTTGAGAATGAATATCCTCCTAGCTATAGCTAGTTGATGTATGTTAATTAATTAATATTTTCTTACTTCCTTGATTTTTATATATATATTTTTACTTATATATGAAAATGACTAGTCCCTATATAATTGTTTTTTGTTTGAAGATGACTTTGTTTTGGAAGATTGGCCAAAATTTAATCTAGTTCTTTGCATGTTCCTTTTATTTACTATATATATTTGGTGGAAGATAAAGTTTAGACTGGGGTAAGCACCAGTATCCCATCAGGGTTAGAAAAAATCTTTCAACCTCTTTGAAAGTTTATATATATAGTTTCACGTCATTAAAAAAAATCTTTAATGTTATTTTTCTAATTTTCGTTCATATGATGAGTAAAAGTTAACAATTTTATGAATTGGATACTACTGGGTGATAAATTTGGCTTGGTAGTATATTGCAAATAATGTAAAAATCAAACTAATAAGTTTGTCATTAAAATTTGGGTTAAAATGGGTAACAATGTAAGCATTTTAAATCTAATAATGTAAAATGAATATTTCGGTCATTTAATTTTATTTAAAATTTTAAATTAGTACATTGAATCGTCAAATTCATCAACTAATAAAAAGCCAACAACTAAGTGAAATCATGTGAAGTGTTATCTCAAATGGAGAAATATGTTTCTCTCATGATTTTACATCATACGGGCGGTTGTAGAACTTAAATTGGTGGAAAATACTCAAGAAAAGCCTTAAAATTTAAATTATGGGTGACCATGGCAACTTTTATAGGAGACTTGTCGATTTTCAGAACCAGCTTATAACACCTCTTGTCCTATAATTCATTTTAGTTAATTAATAATATAATATAGATAAATATAATATCTAATATTGTAAGAATTGAACCGGACAAAAATTTGGATAAGTGTTCGGTTCATGGTCTGATTGATTTAACCGGTCGAACCGTCGGTCGAACCGGATGACGCAATAAATAATAAATAATAATTATTCTTAATATATAAAATGACATCACTCAAATTTTAGCTAGGTTTTAACATACATAATTTTGAAGTTTTAAATTACATGATTTAAAGTTTTAATTATCAAGACTTGTCAAACTCTGAAAGAACTTGATCAAACTAAACATGAAATTCTTGATAATCATGACTTCTTAAATTTTAATTTTCAAGACTTTTCTAATTTTAATGTTTAAGATTTTTCTAATTTCTTTTTTATGTTAATTTTTATTTTTATTTTTCAATTTTTTTATTTTTTATTTTTAAAAATAAAATTGGACCGGTTAGACCCCGGTTAAATCCGGTCCAACTAGGAAAATAATTTTTTGGTCCAACCGACTCGCCTTTGTATCCGGTTAGCGGTTGGACCGGTCAGACCATCCGGTCCGGTCCAAACAACACTGGGAATATCATAAAATAGGTGTGTTACTACTTTTCTCTACCCCAAATAAATTTTAAACTTTTACCAAGTCATATAAAGTAGTGTTTTCAATTCGAGTTACTACTCTCAAGTTCAAACCTAATGATTACAACGGACTTTAAAACTTAAATCACAAGAAATAAATCATACACATGAATAATAAGTCTTCCCCTTAGTCATGTATGTTGGAATAATTAATTGGATTAATACTCTAAATGATTTAATTTAAATTAATATTTTTATAATATTATATATATATATATATATATATATATATATAATATGGCTTTGGACCCTTTTGGTCATTGGGGTCAGAAAATAGTTATATTTGATAATTAAAAAATATGGAATAAAATATGATTGGAGGAAATATGAGAGAAAATGAGATCACGGGTAAGGCAGTTAATAAAAGTGGTGAGAGAGAAATTAGAAATATAAGTAGTAATTGAATTATTTATTATATTTAAAAATCTATATATCTATATTTATATGGCTGTGGACCCTTCCCGTCAACCGTCTCTCAAAATAGCTATTTAATTAACTAAAAATAAAATAAAAATATGATCTAAGAAGATCATGTGAGAGAGAAAATAGGAGAATAGTGGTAGTGGTAATTTTGTTTTTAAAAAAATAATGATTGTGGTACTTATCAATGAAACTAATTTTTTAGTCTTTAATTTATTATTTTACAATTAATAATAATTTATTTTATACTTTGTAAATTAAATTTGTTTTTGACATGCACGTACGTGCATGTGGAACCTCTAGTATATATATATGGCTTTGGATCCTTCTGGTCATTGGAGTCACAAAATAGTTATATTTTATAATTAAAAAATATAGAATAAAACATGATTGGAAGAGTTATGAAAGAGAAAGAGATCATGGGTAAGGTAGTTAATAAAAGTGGTGAGAGAAAAGTTAGAAATATAAGTAGTTATTGAATTATTTATTATATTTAAAAATAATAATAAAAAAAATATTTTTTTTAAAAAAATTGATTGCATGCACCTTGATGCATGCAAAGCATCTAGTATATATATATGACTTTGAACCCTTCTAGTCATTAGGGTCACAAAATACATATTTAATAATTAAAAAATTACAAAAAAAATATTGTTGGACGATGTGGGAGAGAGGAAACATGGGTAGTTACAATAAAAGTAGAGAAGGGAATAACTTCCCATGATTTAATTTATTATTTTAAATTATGATAATAATTTTAATTTAAAAATTATCAAATATTTAATTTAATTTGGTATTGCTTTAAAATATAATTATTATATTTTAAACAATTAAGAATAAATTGCATGCACGTACGTGCATGCGAAGCCTCTAGTCTATATATATGGCTTTGGACCCTTTTGGTGATTGGGGTCACAAAATAGATATTTCTTAATTAAAAAATATAAGAAAAATATATAATGGGAGGTAGTGGGAGAGAGAAAAAATATATGGTGGTTAGTTACTAGAAAAGTGGGCAAGTAAATAACTTCTCATTATTTAATTAATTATTTTAAATTACGATAATAATTCTAATCTAAAAATTTAAAAACTATCAAATATGTTTTAAAAAATTAAGAATAAATTACATGCACGTACGTGCATGCGAAGCCTCTAGTATATATATATATATGTGTGTGTGTGTGTGTGTGTGTGTGTGTATGTATGTATGTATATAACTATCATTTTTTGTTTAGACAATTCTAAGTTAAAAATAAGGACCGCAAGGGGTCGTAACCTTAGGGGACTTGTCCTTAGGTGAGAACCTAGGTGCCTACGTACCCTTAGGAAGGGATCAAAGTCCACGTAGTTTTCCGTGTTAACGTCCATGAGAGCCGTTAGGCAAGGTGATTACCTGTATGGGGCCGTGTGCGGTTAGAACGTGTGTAAGGTACTCTGGGCAGGCGAGCCACTCTTTGGAGGTTGCCTTAGACTGGGAGAGAACAAGGGTCTCTTAGAGCTGCTGGAAGCTTTGCTGAGGGAGATCTCCAGGGCGGAGATATGTCGGTTGATGGTGGAGCTTGGGATGCAGTGGGTCAAGCTCTAAGATTAACCAGGAGGTGTATCGTATTTGGAAGGCTAAGACTAACTTCTGTGTATTTAGAGTCTATCTGACTTGATGTCCCCTGAGTCCCCCAGGTGAGGTCCCTTTTATACCAAGTGCGGGGGAGGACGTGGTCGACCCACGATCCTGCACGACGTGGGTCGTCCCTCGAACCTTGAAGCCTTCCCACATCTCTTGAATGAGAGCTTAAGAGGAGAAACGTGGGTACCTGTCACGTAGGGGGTAAATGTATGGTGCCACGTGTCAGTGACTTGAGCTCCTATAGCCCTTCTAGAAGCTCTAGGAGAAAATATTTTGTAGTTACAATGTATATATATATATATATATATATATTTGGAGATTTAAAATGACTTACCAATTTTGGACATTAAATACCAAAAATACCCTTAAGGATTTCTTGACCTAATTTTGATTCACACTCTTGTGGCCTCACCCTTCTTGCTGGAGCGTGCAGAGAAGGAAAGAAAAACATGGGGTCAAGTAGGTTATATTTCTTCCTTTCACTTATTGACAAATTCTTCTTCTTCCTAAATGAGGTATGTGTTTATGTTTTGTGTAGGTCAAATGACTCTTTTAGTCCTCAACGTTTGCACAAAGTTTAATATTGGTCCTCAACGTTTCAAAAAGTTATTTTAGGTCCTCAACCTTTTTTTTTGTCAAAATTGGTCCTCTAGCGTAACATCCGTCTGGTTTTGCCATTAAATGCTGACGTGGAAGGCTTATGTGGTACACCATCTCTCCTACGTGTCATATTTAAATGACATGGCACCCTCTCTCACTCCAATTCAGCAAAACGATGCCGTTCTGATTCATCTTCCATTCTCTCACATATGACAAAACGGAGTCGTTTTGCTGAGTTGGAGTGATAGAGGATACCATGTCATTTAAATATGACACGTAGGAGAGAGGGTGTGCCACATAAACCTTTCATGTTAGCATTTAATTGCAAAACCAGACAAATGTTATGGTAAAGGACCAATTTTGACAAAAAAAAAATGTTGAGGACCTAAAATAATTTTTTGAAACATTGGGGACCAAAAGAGTAATTTGGCCTTTTGTGTATGTATACTTTACTTGATGAAATTCTGTCCTCCATTGTAAGATCCGGACGAGTAATTTGGCCTTTTGTGTATGTATACTTTATATGATGAAATTCTGTCCTCCATTGTCTGATCCGGACAAGTCTTCATCTTTTGCAAATTTAGTCATTGAAATGCCTGTAAGAAGAATCGAAACGCATGTCACTGACTTTCCAAAGACACAATATCTTGTCACCATTGAGCCAACATTCTACTTTTATATTCTAATGCAACAGTTTATATATAATATAACTTTTACTGTATTTAATAACGAAAATATAAAAGTCACTAAAATATATTATTTGATATAAAAGAAATTAAAATTGGACTTAAAAAATTTAAAAGATCAATTTTTCTTTGCACAAGAATATTATATGGTTATAAAAAAAAGTTATTAATTGATATATATAATATTATAATTTATCTATGTAAAATTTCATTATATATTTTATTTTTTTTCAATTATTTATTAAATCAATCGGTTTAACCATCGGTTGAACCGTGACCCGAAAGCCTGACCGGGTCATAATTTGGTCTGATTTTTAAAACATTGCTTACAAATGTCCCTTTATTCCTATTTAATTTTTAAACTCAATGATGTTGAGTTTGTATTTAGATGACGACTACCTATTGTGATGAAATAAATTTTGAGTCATATTTTGAAACAAATTTTATGATACTGTTTAAATATACATCTATTGTACAATATTAATTTTGGCTTATGTTTAGACCGTACTTGATGCAGATAATTTTATCTAGAGCTATATGCAAAGGGATAAGTAAAAGTTTAACACTATTAAACATAACAAGCAGCAAGAAATTTGTAATCTTGAATTCTTTGTTATGTGTCTTCTATGCGTATGAGATGCCAGATCTATGAAATTTTTACTTACTAGCATAATTTGTTTGCATAAAATATTTTTATTATGATTAATATTCCACATTTGTTGCCCATTCATAAAATTAATCATAATTTGACACTTTGTTTAAAAATTTTGGAATTCACATTAAATTTTCAAACTAATAGTTGTGAATGGGTTTTCTAGACCACCTTGGTAGTGTGGAGTTTGAAAATGAATTTTGAACACAATACATACATGGTGGATGAGATAAGGTAAAAGGAATTAATTGTCCCTTTACATTTTAGTAATATTGTTCATTGAAAACATTTTGGAACTTCAGTGGATGATTTTGTGAAATCATGAAATAAGCACTTAATGTCTAAATTGAGTCATCTTGGATTGGAATGATTTTGAGGCAATATTATCCTCAAATTTGACAAGGTTACACGTAGTCACATCCTTATTTAGTAAAGTATGATGTCATACTATTATAGTGTTGTTAACCTCTTGTATGATGTCAATAACTCAACATGATATTTGGATGAGACCTCTTGTGCTTGTATTTGTGGAATTTGATTTCAATGTGATACGTCTCATATGTTTTTCAATTTAATTAGAATTTACTTTAGTTGACCTAGTACTCATAAGAATTGAAGAGCACTCTCGTTGCTCATTTGTGATGTACCTATTGAGATATGCACATAATGGTCATTTAATTGAATCCTTAATGTAAATGAGAGGACTAAGATGGAAAGAAATTTTCATTCGCTTTCACTATTGGCAGCTTGTGTGAACTCAAGTAGTAATTAGTTTTGATGTTGAATGTGTCAGAGTGAACTTTGAATATACTTGAGTAATCTCATCATTGGATTATTGCATGTCTGCTTAGATAATTTTGTTTTACCTATTAGGTGTTTGGAATCACATATTTTGTTACAGTGAAATTTGATTCACTTGTGGTCATTGACAATCTAGATTGAGATTATGCGAATTTGGTTAATTGTTTGAAATCTACCATTGTATATACATAATTTATGTTTTGATGAAAAGTTGTTTTGTGAAAAGTGTTAAAAGACACTTATAACAATCTCAACTTTCAGAATTGTGACATTTAGTGATGAGTTGTTTGGAGTTAAAGTGTCAAATAGACACTTATAACTATCTATACTCGTGTAAACATCTTTATGATGTCTCGAAGTAACTGTTCTGTTGAAAAGTGTCATGCAGACACTTACAGTTACTCAAATTTTTTTCACATCTCTATGTTTTTTTGAGGAGTTTTTTTGTTGTGAAGTATCAAATAGATACTTAAAGTTGCCTTAACTTTTATATACATCTTGATGATGTCTTGGAGGAGTTGTTTTGTCGAAAAGTGTCAAATGGAGGCTTACAACTGCCTCATATGTATTAGTGAAAAGGAAATCACTTATTTTGCTATGGCCATTTGTTTGTAAATGTGGTTAACAATATGTAACTCTAACATGTACATATTTACAGTATTGACCACTTTGTTATGACATTGACTTTGTTGTAGACTTCTGTAAGATTACAAGACTTCCAGTTAAATTAAATCCGATACAAAATTCTTGTTTTTGTGAAAGAGAGGGTTTGTGAATCTCATAATTATGAGTAAAGAGCTTTTCAATTGTTTTGCTACGGACATTTGTTAGACATTGTAGTCAATGAAATGGATTTCGGTTGAGCACATATTTTTTGAACTTTTACCACTTTGTTGTGACATATACTTCTCTAAAGATTATAGGAATTCTAGTTAAATTGAAATTTTAGTAAATAATTCCTATCTATTGGAGAGAAGATTTATGAACCTCATACTAATAAAATGATCCGTTTACCAAGATTAACCCATTAGAAGTTTTTTTTTTAAACTTCTAACTCTTGGATATTCTGAAATTTTGATGTCTTAGTTTAGCAAGAGTCTGAGTTGTGTTCTTTAGGAGCACTTTGGTGTATTTTGGCTTTTATAGCACTTGTTTCCCTATCGGAATCAATGCTCTTGGTTGCGCCAAATTTTTGGATAAAATTCAGAATTAGAACTCTTATAACTCTTGTAACTGTCATTTTTGGTTCAGACAATTCATAATTGTATTGGAGATAAGGACCGCAAGGGGTCGTAACCTTGGGGGACTTGTCCTTAGGTGATGACTTAGGTGCCTACGTACCCTTAGTAAGGGATCAAAGTCCACGTAGTTCGAAGAGTAAACGTCCATAGGAGCCGTTAGGCAGAAATGTTACCTGTGGTTGCCGTATGTGGCTAGGACGTGTGTGTGTGTTGCTCTGGGCGGGCGAGCCACCTGATAGAGGAATATCGTATGTAAAGGATGAGAGGACTAGGGTCTCTGAATAGTAATTTGGGTGAGAGTAAGTGAGCTCTGTTATCAGTCGATTAAACTTAGTTAAGTCCCCCAAGTGAGGGGTATTTATACTTGATGTAGGGAAGAACATGGTCGACCCACGTTCTTGTGCATAGTCCTCGACCCATGATCTTTGAGTTTCTGCCACGTCTCTAATACGGGAGAATATGGGGGGAAGCGTGGGTGATGGCCACGTATAAGACTATCAAGCAATGCCACGTGTCACTGATTAATGGTTTGGTTAAGTTTCTAGAAGTCCAGTGCCACGTGCCCATAGAAGGGAATATTATAGAGTTACATAAGTCCCCCAAGTCTATGGGTGCTGAGCACCCGTGGACTTAAGTTGCCTTCGCGTAAGTGCTGGGAGCAAGGTTGCCCTCCATGAGTTGTTTGTAAAGTGAGATTGACTGTTAATCAGAGAAATGAGGGCGGTCGAACGTGCAGTCGAGAGAACTTTGTGTTTCTCTGGAGATTATTTCGAACAAGTGGGTAGCCAAGGATGCCACGTGTTAGGATCTGGACGGTTATTCGCTTAACTTTCTCATTAAGTTTTTGAGCCATATCTGCAGAAACGCTCGCATCTTTCCGAGGAGACGTCATTATTGCAGAAAAGACAAATTCCTGGTGATGCCCTTGGAGGGTTTTGAGGGGATTTGAAAGGTCAAGAGCTTTCTAGAATTTTCCCTCGCGTTTCTTGGCCTTTCAGTCTTCGCGCCCTTTGGTTTGGCACAATGCACTTTTTATTCGAAGCGTCGTTCTCATTTTCCCCAATTTCTGTGATTTCCCTTCTCTACCTTTTTGTTTAGAAACTCGTCTCTTGCATTTCTTTCCGTCACTCCAATGGCTTCTTCCAGTGCCATTGCTCCCCAACCCCAAGTAATGGAGCAGGATTTCGAACAGGCTCTCCTCATCATTGCTATGGATGAGATTAGGAAGAGATTTGAGGCTCTTATCATGTTGCAAGAGTATGTGGACCTTCAAGGGGTGTTAGCTAGAGAGGAAGAGGATCCTGTGTCGGTTGTGGTTCCTCCTTTGGTGTCAAAGGAGTGGTACACGACTGAGCCTGGGCCTGGGTCTCTTAATGGCATTCCAACCCTTGAGATGGGCAAGGACTCATTGGTGTTGTCGGGCCCCAGCATCAAGAAGATTTGGGGGTAGCGATTTGCTCTTTCCCTGCCCGAGAACTTTGCAATTAAAGCAATGGAAGAGGGAGAGGTTGTTACCTGGAGTGATGGCGTAAGTTTCGTCCTTCCCCTCTGAGTTCCCTATAATTCCTATATTGTTCTGCCCTTCTCTGGTTTTGTAGAGGCCATGCTCAATCTTCTGAATGTTTGCCCTGCCCAACTGATGGCCAACGCTTGGTTCCAACTTAGCATTTTTGAGAAGGTGTGTCGGTGAACAAGTTTGAAGCTTTGCCCACCGTCTTCCTTTCTCTTTACGCTGTGCGTGAGGTACGCGGTTGGGTTTGCTTTCAAGCATTTGCCAATGAGTTTACCATTACTGATTTGCCGAACAACAATCACGAATGGAGATTGTACTTCTTCAAGGTTGTTCCCAAGAAAGCCACGTGCCCACCATGGATATGTCCTGAAGATTGGCGTCCTCGTTTCCCCCTCAAGTGGTCAAATCCATCCCTTCGAGTATCGTGCAATCGGGAGGATTATGCAGATAGTGTTTTTGGGTGCCTGAGGGGGTCAAAGGTTGCCGGCGCGACTTATGGTAAGTCTTTTTTAATCTTGGCACCGCATTGCTCAATGTTATACTTTTGCTTCTTTTGACTAGCTTTTTTGCTCTAGGGCTAACCCTGGGTGGCATTCAGGGGAGATTGGATACTCCGGCGAGCAAGCATCGGAAGAAGACCATTGAAGATTCTCCAGTGTCTTAGAGGCGAAGCCGAAAACGAGGGTGGGCTCGGGCCGAGGCTCGCCATAATACTGACGCGGATGCTGAGAAACAGGTTGGTGATGGCGACAACCTAAATCGCCGTGGTCGCCGAAAGATTCCTTATACTCCCATACCCTACAAGGAGATGCCCGTTAGGTTTCTGGGTGAGGTCGTCTCTTTCAAAGGGAAATTGATACCTTTTGATGTTGAGCGGGTCATATTGGCCCGTCAAAATTATCCGTTAGACTATGGGAATGATTATGCCTTAAAGCATATGACCAAGGAAACCATGCTGCTGTTCAGTTGCCTGGCGGGCTTCGCTTATCAGCGGGAAATGGAGGGGGTAGGCATTTTATTTTGAATTTTGTTGTGTTACTGCCTAGTGTCCTGATTTGCAGACCTTTTGCAGGGAGTAGTGGAGAAGTTACTCGACGAGAACACTCGATTGGGCGATAGAATAAAGGAGTGGGAGGCCAAACTCGCAAGAAAAAATGCGGAGTTCGCAAGAGATCACCGCTTCAATTTTTTGCGTTTTGCCAACTACAGATTGCAAAATGGCATTGCATAGTTGAGGATTTGATGCGCCTCTCAGTTGCTCCAAAAATAAGGGTGAAACTTCATCCTTTGTGGGAGCAGTTTGGGAATGAGTTCCAGACTCGCTGTCGTTATGATCCTCCTTTGTGGATAGAGGAATACTCTATCGACTCGAACCCACGTAGGGAAACTCTAACAGTGTCAGCTGTCGTTTTACAATCTGGTGATCAGGTTGAAAAGAGGGTAACTCAGCAGAGCGTTTCCCAACACTACAAGAAAATATTGATTTAGCTACGGAAATTAGCTAGGGATAAAAATCCCTAGCTAATTTAGAAAAAAAGTTTGGTGCGAAAAGGCAGGAAAATTTTGCTGTGGAATAACTACGGAATAGCTACGAATTTTTCCGTAGCAAAAGTTTCTCAAATTTTAGCGATGGATTTACTACGGAAAAAGTTTCTCAAATTTAACTACGAATTTGCTACCGATTTCCCTAGCTAATTAGCTACAGATTAGCTAGGGAAAAAAGACCTAGCTAATTAGCTACGGATTAGCTAGGGAAAAAATCTCTAGCTAATTTGGTAAAAAAGTTTGGCGCGAAAAGGCGGGAAAATTTTGCTATGGAATAGGTACGGAATAACTACGGATTTGTTCCATCGCAAAAGTTTCTCAAATTTAGCTACAGATTTGCTAAGGATTTCCCTAGCTAATACGCTATGGATTAGCTAGGGAAAACATCCCTAGCTAATTTGGTAAAAAAGTTTGGCACGAAAAGGCGGGAAAATTTTGCTATGGAATAGCTACATATTTTTCCTTAGCAAAAGTTTCTCCAATTTTAGATACGGATTTACTACGCATTTTTTCCGTAGCAAATCTCTAAACCATTTATTATATGTATATATAAAAAATGTTTTACATTAATAAATCAAAAAGTGATAAATGGCCTAGTGGTCGGTGTAAATGTTACCATCCATGATGTTCCGTCTTCGAAGGGGCTGCCGGTGGAGGAGATCGCCAGAGGGGGAGGTCGCCGGTGGGCGGTGGCAGTCGTCAAAGGGGCTGCCGGAGGTCGGTGGAGGAGGTTGCCGGCGGCCGTCGTCGGAGGGGGCGATTTAGCTAGGGAATAGCTACGGATTAGCTAGGGAATAGCTATGGCTTAGCTAGGGAATTTAGCTAAGGAATAGCTATGGATTATCTATGGATTTTCCCTAGCTTTTAGCTACGGACTCATTCATTTGTTTATTAAAAATTAGCTAGGGATTGGCTACGAATTAGCTATGAAAAAATTCGTAGCAATTAGCGTCCAAATATTAGCAACGGCCAAATCCGTAACTAATCCTTTTTTTCTTGTAGTGCAAGGTGAAGACGCTTAGGAGTAGTTTTTGCAATTGGAGGCGATAGATCTTCTTTTTGTATGTACATATTTTGTAATTCGGGCCAGTAGACCTCCTTTTTGTATATACGTACTTTTGTAAATGAATGAACAAGGAATTTGACTTGATACGAGAGTTGGATCAATCGTGTTGCGTACGAGATTTTCATTAATCGTAAAAGAGTACATGAAATTCCTTGACATAGGATAGTAACTTTGTCACTAGACTAAGACAAAGTGAAATAATTTTTTAGGCTACTAGCATTCCAAGTATTTGGTACATGCTCGCCCGACAAGTGGGCTAGTTGTATGCACCATGAGAGGCGATCCCAATAACTCTATAGGGACTTTACCAGTTTGGCACAAGCTTCCTAACGAGGCGATCCCGTCGGTTGTTAATTACTGTTTGCACGACTAGGTTGACTTTTTTGAACTCACGGGGGCGTACCCTTTGGTTGTACTTTCGAGCGAGAAGCTGCTTGCAAGCGGCAGTTTTGAGCGTCGCAGCTTCCTTGTGTTCTACGGCTGCATCTAGACTGATGAGTAAATTCTTTGGGCTTGGGTCGGAGTAGTTTAGTGCTCAATCTGAGGGTACTCTGATATCCGCTGGCATTGTTCGCAGTTCGTGACTAATTTTTCAAAATTTGCTCTCATTGTGGGCCAATAGAAACCCGAGCGAAGTGCTTGTTTACGAAGGGCACCCGCAGATTGATGGGTTGCGCACACGCCTTCTTGAATTTCTTGGAGGACGTAGTTGGCGTTTTCAGTTGGAATACACCTAAGATGTAGGGAAGAGAATCCCTTTTGTACAAGTCTTCTCCCCAGAAAAAATATCGGGCCGCTTGTCTCCTTATCTCTCTGGCCAAATCCTTTTCTTCAGGTAGTGCACCCTTTGTTAGATATGCCTTTATCAGAGCCATCTAGGATTTTTTGATTGCTATTGGCAGCATGTTTGGAGTTATGCTGGGTGTTTGCAATGTTTTTCGCATGACCATTTTGAGACCTGACTGATTTGGCATGGTGGCTAGATTGGAGAGGGCATCAGCCTGAGTGTTTCGGCTTCGTGGTATCCGAGTGATCAGGACAGATTCAAATCTGCTAATTTCTTGTTTGGCGTGTTTCACGTATTTGGTGATGGTAGTGTCTTTTGCCTCGAATTCGTCATTAAGTTGCCCGACCACTAACTGTGAATCGCTGAATAGCTTGGCCATTGAGGCTCTTAGGTCATGAGCTAGCGCTAGTCCGGCTATGAGTGCTTCATATTCAGCTTGATTGGTTGAGGCTGGGAACATAAAGCACATGGCTTGTTCCACTTTGATTCTTTCGGGGTTCTCGGTGGATTTCCCGGTTGAAGAGCCATCTACCTAGACTAACCATGGGGATTTTTCTGGCTATGGCTCGCATATCGCGACAGCTTCTGTTTCTATTACCGGGGCATACCCCTTCTGGCATTCTGACAAGGTCATTTCGGTGATGAAATATGCCAGTGCTTGGGCTTTGATCATCCGCCGAGGTTTATATTTGATGTCAAACACAGAAAGTTCCATGGCCCAGCTTGTCATTCGTCCTACTAAGTCTGTCTTTTGTAGTATTTATCACAGGGGCTGGTCGGTCTGGACCATGATCGTATGTTGTTGGAAGTACAATCGAAGTCTTCTTGATGGACGAGGGCAATTACTAGCTTTTCCACTCGTTGGTACCTCAATTGGGCTTCTTGCAAGGCATGACTTGTGTAATACACTAGGTATTGTTCGATTCCCTCTTCCCTTCTTAACGATGAGCTTACGGCGTGATTGGTGGTAGCCAAGTACAACACCAAAGTTTCTCTTTTCACAATGTTTTGAAAAGATTTTCACATTGCCTTGTCCATTGGAACACTGGCGCAAATTTTAGGATTTTATAGAAAGGGAGGCATCGGTCAGCCATTCTTAACAAGAATTTGTTGAGATCTGCCAGCCTTCTATTGAGCCTTTGTACGTCTTTGATCGACCGAGGAGGCTCCATATTCAAAATGGCCGCACGTTTCTCTGGGCTGGCCTCAATTCCTCTTTGTGTGATTATGAAGCCTAGGAATTTACCTATTGATACTCCGAATGCACATTTTGTCGGGTTCAGCTTCATTTGTTTTTTTTGTAGGACCAGAAAGATTTCCTCCAGGTGTTGCTCGACCTCCAGGGATTTTACTACCATATCATCGACGTAGACTTCGAGATTTCAGCCAATCTGTTCCTTGAAGATTACGTCCATCATTCTCTGGTAGGTGGCACCCGCATTCTTCAGTCCGAAGGGCATGACCTTATAACAAAAAAACTCCCTTGTTAGTGACAAAGGAGGTTTTCTCTTGATCTTTTGGGTTCATCTGGATCTGGTTGTATCCTGAGAAGGCATCTAAGAAACTCAGCAACCGGTGTCCTGCTGTCCCGTCAACCAATTTGTTAATATTAGGAAGCGGATATCCTTCTTTCGTGCAGGCCTTGTTTAGGTTGGTGAAGTCCATGCACATCCGCCAGTTTCCATTGGCCTTTTTTACCATGACCACATTAAAGAGCCATTCCGGATATTGTGATTCTCGTATGAAGCCCGCGTTTAGCAGTTTCTGTACCTCCTCTTTGATTGCTCGTTGCCTTTCCTCGCCGAAAAGCCGTTTTTTTCTGGATAACACCGGAACTGTCTTTTGTGTTGAGGGAATGACAGATGAGTGCTAGGTCTATTCCTGGCAAATCTACAGCACTCTAGGCGAACACGCTCTTGTACTTTGTAAGCAACTTCCGAAGCTTTTCTTGGGTTGCCTAATCCAGAAGGGCTCCTATTTGGATCTCTCTATTATTTGCTTTGTCTATACAAACATTGACAAGATCCTCCATTGGCTATGGGCGAGCTCCTAGTATTTCATCCCGCAGATCTACTACTTCGGGGGCACTCTTAGCGTGAGTCTCAGGCTTACCTCTTCTGGAGAGGTCTACTAGATAGCAAATGCGAGCTTCTTCCCTATCTATTCGCATTTCTTCTATCCACCATGATGTTGGGAATTTTATTGCCAAGTGGGCAGTGGATATGTCAACCTTGAGTTTGTTAAGGGTAGGGCAACCCAGGATTGCGTTGTATGTCGATGAGGCTTTTGAGACAGCGAACTCAACCTCTATGCGAGCGACTCTTGGGGGGACTCCCAGGGCGAGCCAGGTTCTTAAGGTTTCGTTGGTCTCAACTGTCCGTTTTGAGAAGTCGGCAAGGGTTCCTACGTCTGGTACCAACTGACCCTCACGTCTGGCACCACCTATAAACACGTGGTACTGGCCTTCTAGAAGGTTAGCGGGAATGCATATCAGTGACACGTGGCACCACTCTCCGACCTCGTACGTGGCTTGCACCCACGTCTTCCCATACACGCTCTCGTATTAGAGACATGGGAGACGCGTAACCATCATGGTTCAACCCACTAGGAGCAAGAACGTGAGTCGACCACGTTCCCCTTCACACTTAGTATAAATACCCTCACCCGGGGGACTTGACTAAGCAAGTAAGACAGAATACATAAAGTATAGCATACAAACACCACTCTATCCAAGCCTGATCAATCACCTCATACGGTTAAGCTATCAATGACTTTCCCCCTCTGGATACATCTATCCACAAGCTCCAAGCAGCTTAGAGAGACCCTTGCTCTCTCTTTCCTCTAAGGAAACCTCCGACAGGTGGCTCGCCCGCCCGAAGTACTCCATGCACATCGCAGCCGCACACGGCCTAGTAACATTCCTGCCTAATGGCTCTTATAGACGTTTCCTTCTCGAACTACGTTGACTTTGATCCCTAGACAAGGGTACGTAGGCACCTAGGTCATCATCACCTAAGGACAAGTCCCCCAAGGTTTCCACCCCTTGCGATCTTGATTTTTTATTTAGAATTATCTAAACAAAAAAAATAGTTACATTAGTGAAGATACTCCTCTTACTTGTTTAGTAAGAGGGAGTGAGAGGACGTGGGATATTTGATACGAAATTATCACTATAATAAGTGCTTGTGCTCTTTACTTCATTTACCGCTTTCAGCATTAACCCAAATTGTTTTTCAAATTAACCAAATTTAATCTTTTCATAAACCAAGTAAATAGGGAATTTTACTTTAAACCCTTGCAGAAAAATGAGAAATCTCAAAAACCTTGTTGGGACAATATATTGTCCATACTTTAATTTGATTGGTTTTGATAATGTTTTACAATACGATTTTAATGTTGAGAGATATTGATTTAATTGATTAAGTTGTAACTTGAATATTTTATATATCAATAAATTAATTCAAATAAAGAACTCGGCCAATTAAGGAAAGATTGTGATTTAGTCATATATTGATCATACTCTTAAATGATTTATTATGGAATCATATCAAAGACAAATAAGGAATGTTTTACTAGAATATTTTTTATCAAGTATATTTGTCTTTAATATTAAAATATACATAATTGATCAAATGACTATCAAGAGATTTTATGACATTTATTATCTTGAGGAATCTTTCCATAAAAGGCTCCTGAGAGCTTTGGCCGATCATTGACCAGAAGCTTGATTTAGAAACATGTCAAAAATTATATAATCAAGAATCAACTCGTTTTTGATAGCATATAAAATGATTGTGCATTCATGAATATATTCTCACATGTATTATATGCAAGTAAATCAAAGTGAGTAATGAAAAAGGAAAGATTTAGTCATAAGGCTGATTCTGCATTTAAAGCTGATTGAACAGTGAATCATTGACTAAATACTTTAGAAAAGAAATCAAGATGATATCATACTTAATGAATATTTGATTTCGGTTTCTAAGCATATAAGTTGAATTAAGGAATGTTTTATTTGAATATATATTGTCCTTAATTACTTTCATTGTTGACAAATCCGAAAAAAGGAACTTAGCTTGATTTCAGGAAAGTTGATATTGAGCAGATTGATTCAACATTAACCTACTTTCCATATTGGGAGCTACCAGTAGGCTGTCAAGCATTGACCTGAGCGAAAATGGAAGATATCTTTATCAATCAAGATAGCATTGAAGAAGGGATTAAAGACCAACTTAAATGAAGATGATTTGCTGCATTGAAGAGCTCTCCAACATTCAAAAGCTTCAAAGCCTATATAAACACAAGACTTGGAAATTTGCACTTCAAGAGATTGATCTACAAGCCTTAGTGTTCCAAGAGAGTGTGATTCAGCCTTCAAGCATTAATTTGAATTTATTTGTCTCTGAGTGAGAAGTTGGAGTCTGTATCCCTTTCATTTCACTTCTTAATCTCTTCCCTTTCTACCTAGAGTCCGGGTAGGAACCTAGGGCAGGGAGGCTAATTGATCAGTAGGCTACTGGTCGGGTTTTAGTTTTGGGAGTGTTGTAATTCACGGATTAGTTGTAAAAGCACTTATGCTGAGCCTTCGACTGAGGTTGCCTGGGTTAGGTGGTAAAAGCCCTTGAGGCTGATCCTGTCTTTAAGGGTTACCTGGGTTAGGTAGTAAAAGCCATTGTGGTTGATCCCTTGGTGTTTTGAAGGTTGCCTGGTTTTAATTCACATTTCTCAAGCTAGTGAAGTAACTCCTCCTACTTGTTTAGTAAGAGGGAGTGAGAGGACATAGGATATTTGATCCGAACATCTCACTATAATAATTGCTTGTGTTCTTTATTTATTTACTACCTTTAACATTAACCTAAACTATTTTTCAAATTAACCAGAACTAAACTTTTTATAACAGTAGCCTTATTTGAAAAACTGAGCATATTTTTCATTAACCAAAGTTTCAGTAGCCTAAATTTTTAAAAGCTAATATTTTTGTAGATTAACCAATTCAACCCCCCCTTCTTGGTTCTTTAAATTGGTATCAGAGGAGGTCTCTGTGTTTTTAGTTTAACTACCTTAGAGAGATCCACTAACCAAGATGTCCACATTTACCGAAGGTCAATCTACCCAAAGACCTCCATTCTTCGATGGGAAAAACTATAGTTACTGGAAGAATAGGATGAAGAACTGAATCCAAGGAACAGATATGAAAATCTGGAAAATTATTGAAAATGGACCAGTTGTTATAACAAAATTGGTTGATGATAAAACTGTCCCTAAATCAGAAGATGAATGGACGGATGCTGATATTGTTATAGTTGAACGTAATTGTAGAGCTAAAACTTTTCTTTTTTGTGCAGTAAATGAAGAAGAATACAACAAGCTCTCTACATGTGAAACAACCAAAGAAATTTGGGAGAAAATGGAGCTAACCTATGAAGGAACCTCAAGTGTAAAGAAGACTCGCATTGACAAGCTGATGAGAGAATATGAAAACTTTCGAATGCAGCCTGATGAACCTATTGAAGAGGCTCTTGAAAAAACTGGCAAAATCCTGAATGGTTTAGCAGCTCTTGGGAGGAAGCTGAACACAGAGGATGTGAACAGAAAAATTCTTCGGTCCCTGTCTGAACCATGGGATGCAAAGGTAGCTGCTTTATCAGAAAGTGGAAAAGCAGAAACCATGTCTTTTGATGAGCTAAGAGGAAACCTGATTTCCTGGGAAGGAAGCTACATGAGACATCAACCTAGCAGCAAGAAAGAAAAAGCAGTAGCATTGAAGGTTACTAATGAAGATCCCATCATTGATGACGAAGATGAACTTGCTCTTCTCGCTAAAAGAATGTACAACGTGTATAGAAAAAGATATGATGGCAGAAAAGAATCTACCTCCAGAAAGAGTAACCAAAAAGAAGAAGTAAACTGCTTCAAATGCAAGCAACCTGGTCACATCAGGCCCTATTGCCCTCAACTCAGCAAGAGTGACAAAAAGAAAGACATGGCAGATTTCTCATGGAGTGATAATGATTTTGGCTCAGACAGTGATAGAGAGGAAGCTGCCAATTTGTGCTTAATAGCTGACTCAGACTCTGATTCAAATAGTGAGGTAAATAATGAACCTTTTACTTATGATGAGTTGTCTTATGCTTTTGAGATAGCCATGGAAGATGCTAGGAGCGTACGAAAAAATATAGTGATTTACAAAGAGTACATAAGCAGCTGATAAAAACATGTGATGAGCTAAAAGGAGAAAGAGACAGTTTAATAGAAAAAGTAGATAAAATAGAAGATTCATCAAAGAGGCTAATCATTGAGAATAATGAAATAGAGAAAGTGAGTTATAAAAATAAGAAGGAAATAGATGATCTCGAGAATAAACTAAAAGAGTTAGAACAATTAAATGAAGAGTTAATGGCCAAAAATAAAGAATTAGAAGAAAAAGGAGATAGCCTAAAAAATGATATAGCTAAGAATAAAGAATTAGAGGAGTTATTAGCTAAAAATAAAAAATTAGAAGAAAAAGTGAATAGCCTAAAGAAAGATCTAGCAAAATTTGTTAAAGGTCAAGAAAATCTAGATAAATTGCTTGGATATGGAAAATGTTGTTTTTATAAGATAGGATTAGGCTACAATCAAGGGAGCTTTGAAAAACCCTATGGAAAATTCTTTGCTGAACAGGAACCTCAACCTAGAAACATTAGGGTGTGCTATATTTGCAAACAAAGAGGTCATAAAGTAGGAACCTGTAAAAACAAGAGGGTCATAGTTAAACAAGTTTGGGTGCCTAAAGGATCTGTGAATGCAACAAAGAATTATTTGACTAACCACTTCAGGACCCAACAGTCATTGGGTACCTAAGTTTAGTAACCTTGTAACAGGTGTGCCTCAAAGCCAGAATGAAGAAGGAGCACTGGATTCTTGACTCATGCTGCTCCAGACACATGACTGGTGATGCATCAAAGTTCCTGTCCTTGACTCACAAAAGAATGGGAACAATAACCTTTGGTGATAATAATAAAGGTAGAATTATTGGCTATGGTAAGATAGGGGTTAATTCTACTTTATCAATTGGTAATGTTTATTTGGTTGATGGTTTAAAACATAACCTTATAAGCATTAGCCAGTTTTGTGATAATGGTCACAAGGTAACTTTTCAATCCTCAAAATGCATGATTCATGAAAAGGATAGTGACAGCATATTAATTGAGGGAGTAAGGCATAATAATGTTTACATTCTTGATGACTGTCACGACCCCGGTTTAGAGGACCGTGACCGGCACAGACGCAGGGAATATCCCTATGCCTGTAAGCCTTATCACCTAATTGACAGAATATCTATTATTGAAAATACATCCAAATGCAGTATGATACTATGGCTACACCGAAATGGTGGCCTATCCTAGGCAAGCAAATTCACGGCCAGTGCCGCTTCAGGATATAGATATAGGAAAACACACATAATATATAACCTGTGTACTGGCTACACATCCGAAGATGCTGCCTATCCTATTCACATGCAACAGATATATGTATATATATATTTTTGGAAACAAGTTTTCCCTGCATCGTAATCTAACGGATCCTGATCTTTAAGGTGTGTGAAGCTGACAGTTCTAGATTTAGTGATACAATATAATTGGGTACGTCTACCCTTTACTTTATGATACAATAATAAAGTAAATTAAATTACAATTACACTTTATTCACCCACATGAACAAGTTGTGGGTCTTGGAAAAGTGTTGATCAACCCTCGTTCCACCGAGACTTCTTCCACCTGTACTTAACCTGTCTCTGTGTAGTAAAAATGAGGTGTGAGTCTTAACCACGCGACTCAGTGAGGACTCTCCCATCCTCGGCGCAAGGTGGGTACCATAGCACTGGGTTTGGGAGTCATACACAACCACATGCAAAAACAACTAGTTACTGTTGTTAGCATACATTCTTGGTGATCACACAACAACCGAAATTTCACCCAAACACTCACATGCATTTAATAACTATAAACATGCAGCAGTTTATTCCACATCATCAATCAACAATTAAACACGTAACATATAGTGTCGGCTTTTACTTACCGGTCTTCTCACGTTCAGCATATCTGAATCAAACAAGATGTTGTGATGACGTAATCCTGTACGTCACCACTCCGCTGCACAATCAGCAATAATATGCAAACATAGACAATTCTTTAAGTACACGCAGATATTATAACATACATCTACTTAACTTCCCCCACTCTGGGGTATTTACTAGCCACTACATGGCTTTTCTACCTCGAACCCGTGGACTCAGGTTGCTGGCCACCACGTGGCAAAGCATACTTAACCCATTCACTTGGGTACTGGTCACCTCGTGACAATTCTGTTAATCAAACAATACTTAACCCCTTCACTTGGGTACTAGTCACCTTGTGACAATTCTATTAATCAAACACAATCAACTTCTATCTATCAAACAACTGATACGTAGCCACCACGTGGCACGTCCTGAACCCTTGCTGCGGGGCAATAGCTTGAGCCCACTTGTCCATTACCCAACCAGGCCACATGGCGGGCACGACACAACGTCTCAAAGCATGGCCACTGACACACCCTGGACCAACTCCACAGGATGATTTCTCTTTTACTAGGCTAGGCTCACGGTTCACCCATAGGTTCCTCCTGTGTCTCCTTACCTTAGTCTCACATATTAATAGGATTCTTTGTATCTTTCCCGAAGGATCAACAATTCTTCTCCTTATTAATATGTACAAGTATTCTCAACAGGATATAACTCATATACCCGTCCAGATGCACTCTCTGAGCCTCAAGCTATCGTCATAGCAATATAAATCCTTTCTGACCCTATTGCTAGGATAGGGCAATGACCATCGTCATGGTGATTATAAAACTAAGGTCTCAAGTGCCATCTGACGTTGTTCTAGTCGATGTCTCACATCGCTAGCATAACCAAATCCGAAACCCACCAATAACTCCCTTTGCATGATTTTAATTTAAGTCACCGTCGTGACGAGTTTTCAAAATAAAGTTTAGCCCTTCCGTACAAGGACTCTTGCCACCGTCGTGGAAAAGATTTAATAAAATACTCATCATGCCTCCGGAGTGTATGAGTTGGATTTGTAACACACCAATCATAACAAACAATTATACTCTACTCCTATGTCTTCCTATCCAAGCTACTTTCCACAACCTATTTTCTAGTTCTTTCATTCTTTTAGCATTCTATACCTCTAGCTAACACATACCAGACAAGTAGAGAATATACAACCCTAGGAGCAGAGATGAAAGAGCCCTCACCTTGGTCACTTTACTTAACATTCCCTTTGAGCACTCTTGTCTCCAAGGAAGTACTTGAATCCTATCACATACAACCAATTCAATCCATATCAATTTTCATACATCAACTTCTATTTCACCACATAAGTCCTATCACATATAATCCTTTCCACCATATTCTAAATTCATAATTACATAGCAACTTAAAACTACATTCAAGGCTAACCCAAAACCCCTTATTAAGCTAAGGTCATCATTTAGAGTTCTTTTTAAGTTAAAAACAATTTATGCTTAAGTAAACAAGTCTTACCACTTGCTCACTCTCCAATCTCCTTCAATGAAGGATTTTGCCAAATATGGAAACTTCTCATTTTCACCATGGGTCCACACATAAAAAAATCCAACCATTGGGCAATCTCTCATTTCATATAAAAAGTGTAAGCAATTCATTTGGAACCCAAACAAACCAACAATTTTTTTATCTAGGATTTTGATTGATCTTTGAAATGACACTTAAAAGTTGGTTAAACTCATTTTAATTGAAGGAAAAGAAACCATTCAAATTAAGGAAGAAATAACAACTTTTCAAAAACTAGAAACTTGGTAGTGTGTAAAACAGAACCGCTAACTTTCGAGAAATTTCCCAGAAAATCTAACCGTTGGACTTTTTAGTAAAAATACAACTTAGAAATCTTAGGATGTTAGCTTTCATATGGCTTTGGAATCACTCAAATCAATTAAATAACGAATTCAGAAAACACATTTAAACAGAGCAAGATCAAAATCAAAACAGCATGCAACATTTGGCAAGCTTCATTGAAATGGTCATATCTCCTTCCATACTTAACGAAATTATTTGATTCTTCTTTCTAAATCAAGCTTAGAGATAAGCTATTATAATTATCAATTCATTACAGAAAGGATTTGAGCCATTTAAGAGCAGTAATTTAAAAACAGTAGCCAATCATACAAAAATTCCGCATCAGTTTAGAAAATAGAATCGCTGAATTTCGAGGCAATTTCCAGAAGATCTAACCGTTGGAATATTTTGGAAAAATACAATTTAGAAAGCTTAGGATGTTAGCTTTCATATGGATTTTGAGTCATGCAAATCCATCAAGAAACGAATTCAGAAAACACGTTTAAACAGAGCAAGGTTAGATTCAAAAATTCAGTTTTTGACAAAAACATGTTCCACGAATTTCTTGTCTTTTATACCATCAAAGATTGTTGTTTTTAGAAGAACATGATGAACAAACTCAAATCTCTAACCCAGCAAAATCTCAGCACAACCAACAATTAAAACATCCAATAGAAATGTTCATAACATCAAGAATGCAAAGTTTGAGCCTCCATTGTTCATAAATTCAAGAAATGGTGAGGAAGAGAAAAATTATAGATGGAGGAGATTACTAAACCTACCTCAAGAGAGTAAAACAAGATGAAGAGAAGGTTGGGGGCGGCTTCCTAATCCTTGCTCGGCTCGCCGGATTTGCTTCCTCATCCAAGCCCTAGCTCCCCCTCTCTCTCTCTTCTCCCTCTCTCTCCTTTCCTTTCTTTTTCTTTTCTGATTGTGTGTGTGAGTGGCGTGGAAGGGGTGTAAGTGGAGAGAAACAAGTTTTCTGTTCACTTTAGTCCCTCCATCCTCCAACTCTACGTTTTCCTTCGTTTTAGTCCCCGGTTCTTTTTAACTTTCATACTTTTTTTTCTTCTATATGTATATATATAGATATATATATTTAAAGTTTTAAATTTCTAGCCCCGAAATAAATCCTTCTTTAATACTCAAAATTTTTTTTTAAATAAATCATTCTTAAATCCTCAAAATTTTCCGGGGTATTACAATGACATACCTTTTCCTTCTCTTAAGTGTTTAGCATCTGCTATTGATGAAAGCTGGCTTTGGCATAAGAGGCTAGGTCATGCTAGCATGAGACGATTAACCAAACTTTCTAAGGAAACTTTGGTCAATGGTCTGCCCAGCCTAAAGTATATAAAGAATCATATCTGTGAAGCTTGCTAATTAGGAAAGCAAACTCGATCCTCCTTCAAACTAAAGAAGTATGTATCTACTGAAAGACCTTTACAACTGCTTCACATGGACCTGTTTGGTCCTATAAGAACCCGAAGCATGGGTGGTAAGTACTATGGTATGGTAATAGTAGATGATTACTCAAGATTTACCTAGGTTATGTTTCTGGCTACAAAAAGTGACTGTTTTGAAAATTTTAAATCTTTTTGTAATCGGATTCAAAATGAAAAAGGAGAAGTTATTACAAGCATAAGACGTGATCATGGAAAAGAATTTGAAAATCATTTCTTTGAAAATTTTTGCAATGAAAGAGGCATTAGCCACAATTTTCAGCTCCAAGAACACTGGTCACTGGTTCAGACTTCATATGCATAGAAGTGACAAACGACTCATACTCTGAAGGCAAACCTTCAAGTATGCCTTGGATCTGCTCGTGTTAAGAAACTTCACTACCTATAGCAGCAAGTGAATCTGAGATAGATTTCATCCGAAGAAGATAGTCACCCATAGATCGATCTCCTTTCTTCAAGCTTCGAAGCTCAGTCTTGAACTGATGAACCCGAGCTCTAGTATTGATGCCGAAGATTTGTATGACTCGATCCCAAACTTGATATGAGTGCTTACAATCAAGCACCTTGGTACCCATGGATTCGGACATTGTTGACGTTAGCCACGAGACAATGAGCTGATCCTGCTTCATCCACGAGAGATATTCTTCACTGACTTTTTTTGCTGTTCGATCCTCGATAGTAGCAAAATGTTCTGGTACATATTCACTACCTGCAATAAAATTCTCCAAACCATGGCCAACAAGAGCTGCCATGATCTGATGCCTCCATAGCAAATAGTTAAAGTTATCTAACTTTACTGAGATGTTATGGGTAAAATAACTTGTAGTGCCTTTTGACACAAGAGCTAGTGCTCCATTGACATTTGAGCTTGACAGTGACCCAGGTGAAAAAGACGTTTGTTCTTTCTCCATTTTTCTACCAAAGCTTTGATACCATATTAGTAATATAAACCATAATGGAAAAAGTAAATGAAATGTATATTCTATTACTGTATTGCTTGATGGATACATGAGGTACACCTCTATATTTATAATAAAATATTCCTTATGCCAGCTATACAATCTAGAGAATTCCAATGCAACAGATTTGTAACTAATTCAGTCAAGGTCTAATAATGCATTTCTAAAAGCTGAGTCATACTCACTACACCTCATTTATCCTATCAGAAGTAAGCTCCTCATTTTTGGTCCGTTTTTTTTACACAAAATCCCCCAACTATTTACTAACATGGAAATAATGATTTTCTCATATAAGTGGGAAATAACATATTCTTTTTAGTGTCTTCATTTTTATGATTTAGAAACCAAATATTGCTTATGCAACAAATGTAGGTTTTACCGAAACAAGATTTTATACCAAAGCACTTTGCCTTGACAGAATCGTGTTTACTGTTTGGTGATACCACAACAGGCTCATCCTCATCCACCATCTCATGACTAAGTAAGCTTGCGATACAGAAAAATTCTTAAGGATATGCTTTATATATAGCTGTTCATTTTATACTCAACAGTTACCAACTTTATTGTTTATTCTAACAAAATGAACTTTCAGAATTTCAGGCTACTAGATTTGTATCCAAACTCAAGTGCAAGCAAGACTACCTAATATTTTCAGAAAAGGGTAATGTCATTTATAAATTCAGCTATCTATCTTTTTTTGGTTTTCATTTTTGATATCTTTCTCATTTGATTATTTGATCTTATGATTGACTTCCTACGCAGTCAAATCAAGGAGCAAGAATGGATGTTCTCATTTCTGTCGTTGCAGAAATAGCAGAGTATACTGTGGCACCCATTGGAAGGCAAGTGGGTTATTTGATTTCCTATAAAGACAATTTGAAGAAGTTGGAGGAACGAGTTGAAGCGTTGGAGGAAGTAAGAGAGCAAATTCAGCATTCCATTGAAGAGGAAAGAAGAAACGGAAAGGAAGTTGAGGTTGCTGTGAAGAACTGGGTGAACAAAGCAGATGAAATTGTGAGAGAAGCAAAGCATCTCTGTGAAGAAGATCCACGTCGTGCCAAAGCCGTAGGGCGTTCCAAGTGCTCATTTTCTAATATGAAGTCACGAGTTGGCTATCTGCCTCGTATAGATGGAGCACGCTTCATTTATGCTCCAAGAGGTACTGAAAAGCTTGAGTCAAGGAAGTTAATGAAGGAGAAGATTGTGTTGGCTTTAAGAGACCCTAAATTGAACAAAATATGGGTGTTTGGGCTAGGTGGAGTGGGTAAAACTACAATAGCAAAACAGGTCACCAATCAAGTTAAAGATGACGAGTTGTTCATTGAAGTGATTTTCGAGAAAGTATCCCAAAATCCAGATATTGAAAGGATTCAAAACGAGATTGCTGATCAATTAGGCCTGCATCATTTCGAAGAAAAGAGCCGAGATGGAAGAGCACGCCGCCTGTGCGAGAGGTTAAAACATGAGAAAACTATCCTCACTGTATTGGATGATATTTGGGCGAGACTTGATTTGGAGGAACTAGGAATCCCTTCTGAGGATGATCACAAGGGTTGTAAATTATTGCTAACTTCTCGAAATCAAGACGAATTACAGAAAATGGAGACTCAGAAGGATTTCAGACTAGAAGTTTTAAATGAAGAAGAAACTTGGAGCTTGTTTGAAGTCATGGCCGGTGATGCAGTTAAAGATGGTAGTTTACAGAACATAGCAACCCAAGTGGCCAAGAAATGTGCAGGTTTGCCCATTTTTGTAGTGACAGTTGCAAGGGCATTGAAGAATAAAGATATTTATTATTGGAAGGATGCCTTAAACCAACTAGAACGAATTGGTAATGGAGAAATGAATGAGATATCTTATTCAGCTTTGGAGCTTAGATACAATCGGTTGGAGAGTGATGAAGCAAAGGCAATGTTCTTGCTTTGTGGAGTACTAAGAGTATTCTATTCAACTAGTGACCTGTTGAAATATGGAATTGGTTTGGGTGTATTCAAACACACAGCTACTTTAGAAGATGCAAGAAGTAGACTTTATAGGATTATCAGCGACTTGAAGGCATCATGTTTGTTACTTGAAGGTGACATAAGTGAGAGAGTCCAAATGCATGATATTGTTTGTGATGTTGCTACCTCAATTGCATCGCGAGATCAACATGTTTTCACAATGAAAAGGAATGCTCAATTGAAAGATTGGCCACCACAGGATTTCCTTCAAAGGTGCACGCAAATCATCTTGATTCGTTGCTCTATTTAGGAACTCCCAGAGAAGTTAAATTTCCCTAACCTTAAGTTTCTTCATGTCAATAGCAAAGATAATCGCTCTTTGAAAATTCCAGATTGCTTTTTTGAGCGAATGGGAAATCTTGATGTGCTAGATTTAACAGGCGTAACCATGAGTTTCTTACCTACATCCTTTGGTTCCTTGACCAAACTCAGAACATTGTGTTTGGATGACTGTATTTTGGGAGATATGGCTGGAATAGGAGCTTTGAAGAACTTGGAAATACTTAGCTTCATCTACTTATCCTTGACCAAGCTCCCTAGTGAAATAGGGCAATTAGTTTATCTCAAAATGTTAGATCTCAGCAATTCTGGAATTGAAGTTATTCCACTTGACATTATGTCTAACTTGACAAAATTGGAGGAGTTGTATATGGGCAATATCTCCACTAAATGGGAGGTACAAAATTCAGTAACAAAAACTACAAAAGCTACTATTCCCGAACTTAGGCATTTGACAAACTTGGCTTCCTTGGAGATTCAAATTCAGGGTGCTTGGATGTTGCCAAGAGACACCATGTTTGAGAAGCTGGAGAGATACAAAATAGTAATCGGAGATGTATGGGAATGGTTTGACACAAAAAGGGCCTCCAAAACGTTAAAGATCAAACTTGGTACCAACATTCATTTGGAGCATGGGATTAAAGCATTGATCAAAAGAGTAGAGGATTTGTACTTGGATGATATAAATGGAATTTCAAATATTCTTTACCACCTGAATAGAGAAGGGTTTCCTCTGTTAAAGCACCTCTACATCCAAAATAATGCAGAGATTCAACACATTATTGACTCAATGGGGAGGAATATAACTCATATTTTCTTCCCCAACTTGAAGACACTAGAACTTCACAATCTCACCAGGTTGGAGAAGATATGTCATGGCCCACTTACACATAATTCCTTTGGCAAACTCAGAGTCGTCAAAGTCAGAAGTTGTGGCCAATTACAATATCTTTTTTTGGTTGCATTGGTTAAAGCTCTTTGTCAACTTGTTGAGATTCAAGTTTCTGAATGCGATTCTATGAAGATGATTGTGTTCTTACAAAGTATGAACAGTGGAACAAGTATTGATAAGGTTGAATTTTGTTCATTGCGCTCATTGACTCTACATCATTTGCCCAGTGTTGATAGATTTTGCTTTGACAAGTTGACCTCTTCTGAAAGCACCAAGCAGAATTTATTAAGCACTAGTACTCCAATTTCATATTTTAATGCCAAGGTATGCCCTTTTTGTTTTCCTTTTTGGTAATTTCATATGCAATTTTAAAATTAAAATGCATCTCAAGTTACAGTTACAGACACATTAATTAGTGACACACAACAAAACTCAAAAAAATTATTCAAATTAGGTCAAAACCTCAAATTGGTCCCTTATGTTTGCACAAATTTTCATATTGGTCCTTTATGTTTCAAAAAGTTTAAATTGGTCCTTTATGTTTGCAAGAAGTTCCAAATTGGTCCTTCCGTCTAACTCCGTTTATTTCTTCCGTTAAGTGCTGACGTGGCGTACTGAGGTGGACATATCATCTCTCCTACGTATCCATTATTTAAGCTGACATGTCATGCCACGTCATCCCCATGTCATTGCAACGTCATTGCCACATCATCATCTACTATCATATGTGATGATGTGGTGCTGATGTGGCAATGACATTTCATGAAATGTCAGCTTAGATGGACACATCAGCACTTAACTTGAGAAATTGGCAGAAGTAGACTGAAGGACCAATTTGGAACTTCTTGCAAACATAAAGGACCAATTTAAACTTCTTGAAACATAAAGGACCAATATGAAACTTCGTGCAAACATAAGGGACCAATTTGGGGTTTTGACCTTGATGCGGATGTTCCCTTGTTAGATAATTGAGCTCAAGTTATACAATTTTAATTTTAATAGATATTGATATATAGGGATGACAAATTAATTAGAAATAGATAAGGTTGTGTTTGGATGATGCGACATTTGGAATTATTTCAGTGATCTCAGTATAATTTTTTTTTTTGTTTAGATTAAGAGAGAATGAAATTTTAAAATTCCATGATAATTTAATCAAGTAATTTATAAAAAAAAATTGAAAATTCACTTAAAAAGACGGAATTTCAAAGTTTCCTTAATTTATTTTTATAATACTAGTTATTATATTGATCGTGCATGCATGGCAAATTTTAGACATATTGTCACCCATAGTACTATTAAAAATATTTTCACTAATGTTAAAAGAAATAATTCATTACAAATAATTTAATTCTATTTGAAGTAAAATGATAGAAAAAGTTTATTCATTTAATTTTTTGGGAATTATTCTAATTATTCTAGGTTAGTGCCTAATTGTTAATTAAGATGTAACAAAGATTCTAAGGATTGTTAATGGTTGTACGCACACAAAATTTTGTTTTGTAGGTTGAATTTTTCAATTTGGAGACCCTGAAGTTGAGCTCAATCAGTATGGACAAAATTTGGAATGATGAAGGAGCTTGTATAGCCAATTCCTTTGGTAATTTGACTAACATAATTGTGGAGGAATGTGGTGGGCTTAAGTATTTATTCTCATCTTCTATGATTCAAAGTTTGTCAAATCTCAAACGAATCCAAATTAGTAGATGTCATGAGATGGAAGAGAATATAGCTACAAAAGGGATCAACAGTGCTCCATTAGAAGAGGTCTATATTTCACCATCTTACCTTAATTATTTAATCAATGTGGGTTGACATAACTGGTCAAAGATTCGGAGGAAAACTCTTGCTATACTCATAGGCCAGGGTTTGAATCCCCTAAAGCCATCCAAAATTCTATTTGGTGGGCATCCCTCTTCAAGGAGATCCCAAAGCACCTCAAGGACTAGTTGAGTAACTGCGACTGGATAAAACTGTTAGTGGTTTAGGCCTGTATAGTCATCCTTTGGGTTGGGCCTCTGTTGTTTTCTCCAACATGGTACTGGCGCTTTGCCCAGTAGTATTTGGGAGTGCATTCCTTATTACATTTTTTCTTCACAAAACAAAAGTATTTACACTTTCTAATTATAAATAAAATTTTAAATTATTTACAAATGTAACTGTTATTTTTGGTTCAGACAATTCGTGATTGTAAATAAGGACCGCAAAGGGTTGTAACCTTGGGGAACTTGTCCTTAGTTGATAACCTAGGTGCATAGGTACCCTTGTAGAGGGATCAAAGTCCACGTAGTTCGAAGGGGGAACGTCCATAGGGGCCGTTAGGCAGGAATATTACCTGTGAGCGCCGTGTGCGGCTAGGACGTGTGTGTAGTACTCATGGCGAGCGAGCCACCTATTGGAGGTTTCCTCAAGAGGAATGAGAGAGCTTGGGTCTCCATGTGTTGCTGCTTAGAGATTGAGGATAAGTGTATCCTGAGGGAAAGTATTTGCTGATATCTGTATCAAATTGCGTAACTGTTAATTTGCTCTTCAGTTCTTCTGTATGTTGTATATTTGACTATAATTAGTTGAGTCCCCCAGGTGAAGGGTATTTATACTCGAGGTCGGGGGAGAACGTGGTCGACCCACGTTCTTATACATGGTTCTCGACCCACGACCTCTGAGCTTCTCCCACGTCTCTAGTACGAGAGCCTATGTGGGGAAACATGGGTGAAGGACACGTTCAAGTCCATCGAGCGGCGCCACGTGTCACTGATCCGTTGTCTAGCTAACCTTCTAGAAGACTAGTGCCACGTGTCCATAGGTGGGAATATTATGAAGTTACACAAGTCCCCCAAATCTATGGGTGTTATGCGCCCGTGAACATAAGTTCTTTGTGTAAAGTATTGGGGGGTAAGGTCATTCGCCGTGGGTTTTAGCCAAACGAGATCGATCGCTGGTTAGATGGATAAGGCGGTCGAACTTTCAGATGAGAGAACTTGTGCATTTCTCTGGGAGATTGCTTTTTGAAGGAGTATGTAGCCGCAGGTGCCACGCGTCAAGATTTGGACGATGAACCGTTTGGCTTCCTTTGCAAGTTTTTGAGCCGTCTCTGCAGAAACTCGCGCGTCTTTTCGAGGAGACGTCATCATTGCAGGGAGAGTTAATTCTTGAGGATGCCCTTAAGGGGTGTTTGAAGGGACTTGAAAGGTCAGGGACTTTCTGGACTTTTTCCTTGCGTCCCTTGCTCTTCCAATCTTGGCGCCCTTTAGGTATGGCTCAACGTGCCTATTATTTGGAGCGTTGCTCTGGTTTCTCCAACTTCTGCAATTTTCCTTTTTTTGCCTTCCTACTTAGCGCAACCGCCTCCTTGCGTTTCCTCCAGTTACTCTGATGGGGTTAAGGAGAAAGTCGAGGCTCTCGTCCTTCTGCGAGACTCAGCGAACCTTCGAGGGGTTTTAGCCATGGAAGGTGAGGATCCTCCATCAGTTGCAGTTCCCCCTTCAGTTTCAAGGGAATGGTAGACTGTCGAACCCAAGTCGGGATCTACCGATGGCATTTCGGCCCTTGAAGCAGACAAGGATTCATTGGTGTTGCCAGGTCCTGGCATTGAGAAAATATGGAGAGAACGATTTGCTCCTTCTCTGCCTGAAAACTATGAGATTAAGGCAATGGAAAAAAGGGGGAGGTTATCACTTGGAGTGATGGTGTTAGTTTTGTTCTCCCTCTCTGTGTCCCCTATAATGTCTCCATCGTTCCGCCTTTCTCTGGTTTTGTGGAAGCTATGCTTAACCTTTTGGAACATTTGCCCTGCCCAACTAACGGCTAACACGTGGTTCCAACTTAGCATTTTCGAGAAGGCGTGCCGGTCGAGCAAGTTGGAAGCTTTGCCCAATGTCTTCCTTTCTCTTTATTCCGTGTGTGAGACACGCGGTTGGGTGTGCTTTCAAGCGTATCCCAAGGAGTTTACTATTACAGATTTACCAAACAATAATCATGAATGGCAATTGTACTTCTTCAAGGTTGTTCCCAAGAAAGGTACATACCCTCCTTGGATACGTCCCGAGGATTGGCATCCTCGTTTCCCCCTCAAGTGGTCGAATCCATCCCTCCAAGTGTGGAGTGATCGATAGGAGTATGAAGAAAGCGCCTTTGGGTCCCTGCGTGGGTCGAAGGTCGTCGGTGCGACTTATGGTAAGTCATTCTTAATTTTGGTGACATGTTGCTTCCTGTTATGCCTCTGCATCTTTTAAGTGTCTCTCCCTTTTTTGTTCTAGGATTAACCTTGGGCGGTATCCAAGGGAGATTGAATGCTCCGGCGGGCTCCCAGAGGCAAAGTCGAAAGCAAGGGCGGGCTCAGTCTCAATCTTTCTAGAGTTCTGACGCAGATGCTGACGCAGGTGCTGAGAAACAGGTTGGCGATGAGGATAACCTAAATCGCCGTGGTCACCGAAAGATTCTCTATACTCCCATACCCCTCGAGGAGATGCCCATCAGGTGTTTGGGTGAGGGTGTCTCCTTCTAATGGAAATTGATCCCTTTTGATGTTAAGCGGGTCATATTGGCTCGTCAGCATTATCCATTGGACTATGGGGATGATTAGGCCTTAGAGCATATGACCAAGGAGACCATGTTGCTGCTCAGCCGCCTGACGGGCTTTGCTTATCAACGGGAAATGGAAGGGTAGGCATTTTACTTTGATTTTTGTTATTTTCCTGTCTGGTGTCTTATTTTGACTACCTTTTCTAGGAAGTGGTGGAAAATTTGATGGACGAGAACACTCGCTTAGGTGTCAGAATAAAGTAGTTGGAAGCCGAACTCGCAAAGAAGAACATGGAGATTGCTATGGATCACCGCTTAGATTTCCTGCGCTTTGCCAACTATGGGATGGAGAATGGCATCACGCAGTTAGAAGATTTGATGGGCATCTCAGTTTCTCCAAAGATTAGGGCAAAACTTCATCCCTCATAGGAGAAAATTGGGGGTGAGTTTCGTGCTCGCCTTCGTTCTGATTCCCCCTTGAGGATAGAGTAGTACATTGTTGCCTCAAACCCTCGTAGGGATGCTCTAGTGGCAACTGCAACTTCTCCTCAATTAGGCGAGTGGTCGAACCCCAATAGTGTCGCCTGGGGCGAAGATGCCTCTTAGGTTTTTGTATTTGGAGGCGGTAGATCTCTTCATGTATACATATACTCTTGTACTTGGAGCCGTTAGTCCTCGTCTGTGTATGTATGTTTTTGATGATTAAGTGAACAAGAGTTTTGACAAATACGAGAGTCAATCGATCGCATTGCATTCGTTGTTTTTAATCATAATGAGTACATCACATTCCTTGACAAAGGATAACAAATCTGTCCATAGACTAAGACAAAGTAAAGTACTTTTTGAGTCTATTAGCATTGCAAGTGTTTGGTATATGCTCGCCTGACAAATGGGCTAATTTGTAAGCGTCGTGAGAGGCGATCCTGATAACTCTGTATGGGCCTTCCCAATTTGGTGCGACCTTTCCGTGAAGCCGGTCCCACCTGTTATTGATTGTTATTCGAAGGACTAAGTCTCCTTTTTCGAATTTGTGGCGGTGCACCCTTTTGTTATATTTTCGGGCGAGATGCTGTTTGTATGCAACAACTTTGAGTATCCCCACTTCTCGGCGTTCTTCGACCGCATCTAGACTGACGAGTAAATTTTTTGGGTTTGCTTCAGAAAATTTTAGCACTCGGTCTGAGGGTACCCCGATGTCGGCTGGGACTATGGCTTCTTTCCCATAGGTAAGAGCAAATGGTGTTTCTCTGGTCGTCGAATGAGTGGTTGTCCTATAGGACCATAGGACAACGAGGATCACATCTACCCAGTTTTCATTTGCTTCTTCCAAGCATTTTTATAGCCCCTCAAGTAGGACTCTATTTGCTCGCTCGATTTGACTATTTTTTGCTGGATATTCGATGGAGGTCGTCCGCTGATGAATTGGCGGCCGTTGTTAGTAATCAACACATGAGGAGGGCTGAACTTGGATATGAAGCTTCACAAGAGGAAGCTTTGGACATTTTGTGATCCAATTGTGGCAAGAGGCTCGGCTTCGATCCATTTTGTGAAATAGCTGACTCCCACCACGAAAAATTTCCTTTGTTGTGTGCTTTGTGGGAGGGGTCCGAGTATATCCATTCCTCAAGTATCAAATGGCCAAGGATATTCGATTGGTTTTAGCTCTCCGGGAGGCTGGTGTATGAAGCTGCCGTGCCGCTGGCATTGGTCACAATTGGTGACTACTTTTTTGGAGTCCGCTCTCATTGTAGGCGAATAGAAACCTGAGTGAAGTGCTTGTTTGCGGAGACCCCCAACGGAATGATGGGTTCCGCATACACCTTCGTTGATTTATTAGAGGACGTAGCTAGCGTCTTTGGGTGGAATACACCTGAAATGTGGGTATGAGAACCCCTTTTTGTACAAGTCTTCACCCTAGACAAAGCATCGAGCTACTTGACTCCTTACTTTTCTGGCTAGTTCCCTTTCTTCGGGTATCGTGCCATCTATTAGATATGCCTTTATTGGAGCCATCCAGGAGGTGTCGATTGCTATTGATAGCATGTTCGGAGTTGTGCTGGGGGTTTGCAACGTTTTTCGCAAGACCGTTTTGAGGCCCGACTGACTTGGCGTGGTGGCCAGCTTGGAGAGGGCATCAGCTTGGGTATTTTGACTTCACGGTATCCGTGTGATCAAGACGGACTTGAACCTACTGATTTCTTGTCTGGAGCATTCCACATATTTAGCGATGGTAGTGCCTTTTGCCTCGAATTCTCTGTTAAGTCTTTCGACCACCAGTTTTGAATCGCTGAATAGCTTGACCTTTGAGGCGCCCAGGTCGTGAGCTAGCGCTAGTCTGGCTATGAGTGCTTCATATTCAGCTTGCATGTTTGAGGCTGGGAACGTAAAGCGCAGGGCCTGTTCCACCTTGATTCCATCGGGGCTTTCAGTTATGATTCCTGCGCTTACAGATTACCCGGTTGAGGAGCCGTCTACGTAGACTAGCCATGGGGATTTTTCTGGCTGTGGCTCTCGTGTCACATTAGTTTTTGAAGCCGAGGCGTTCCCCTGTTGGCCTTCTGAGGGAGTCATTTCGGCGATGAAATATGCTAATTCTTGAGCTTCGATCGCCCGTCAAGTCTCGTATTTGATGTCAAACTCAGAAAGTTTGATGGACCAATTTGTCCCTGCTAAGTCTGGTTTTTATAGTATTTGTCGCAGGGGTTGGTCGGTTCGGACCATGATCGTATGTTGTTGGAAGTAGGGTCGAAGTCTTCTTGTCGAGTGGACAAGGGCAAGTACTAATTTCTCCACTCGTTGATACCTCAGTTGAGCTCCTTGCAAGGCATGGCTTGTGTAATATATTGGGTAGTGTTCGGTACCCTCTTCCCTTATTAGTGCTGAGCTTACTGCATGATTGGTGGTAGCTAGGCACAACACCAGAGTTTCTCCCTTCACGGTTTTTGCTAGTATCGGGGGCTTAGCCATGTAAGCTTTGAGGTCTTGTAAAGACTTTTCCCACTGCTTGGTCCATTGGAACAGTAGCACAGTTTTTAGGATTTTGTAGAAAAGAAGGCATCGGTCGGCCATTCTTGATAAGAATTTTTTGAGAGCTACTAACCTTCCGTTGAGCCTTTGCACGTCTTTGACTGATCGTGGGGGCGCCATATTTAGGATGGCTGCACATTTTTCTGGGTTGGCCTCGATTCATCTCTATGTGATCATGAAGCCTAGGAATTTTCCTGCCGACACTCCGAAGGCACACTTTGTCCGGTTCAGCTTCATTTTATGCTTTTGGAGGACTAGGAAAATTTCTTCATGGTGTTGCAGGTGTTTCTCGACTTCTAGTGACTTGACTACCATATCGTCAATGTAGACTTCGAGATTCTGGTTGATCTGTTCTTTGAATACTGTTTCTGTCATTCTCTTGTAGGTGGCACCTACATTTTATAGTCTGAAGGGCATGACTTTATATCAGAAAACGCCCCTGTCCATGATGAAGGAGGTTTTCTCTTGATCTTTTGGGTTCATCTGGATTTGGATGTATCTTGAGAAGGCATCCAGGAAACTCAACAACCGGTGTCCTGCATTCCATCTACCAGCTTGTCAATATTGGTGATCGGGTATGCGTCTTTTGGGCAAACCTTGTTCAGGTTGGTGAAGTCCACGCATTTCCGCCACTTTCCGATTGTCTTTTTGACCATGACCACATTGGAGAGCCAGTCCGGATATTGCGATTCTCGTATGAAACCGCCATCTAAGAGCTTCAGCACTTCTTTGTTGATTTCTTGTTATCTTTCCTTGCCGAAATGCTGCTTTTTTTGTATGACTCTGGGGCCGTCTTTGGTGTCAAGGGAGTGGCAGATGAGTGTTGGATCTATCCCAAGCATGTCCGCGGTGCTCCAGGCGAACACGTCTCTGTACTTTGTGAGTAGTTTCTGAAGCTGTTCTCAGGTCGCCTGATCCAGAAGGGCACCTATTTGGATTTCTCTATCATTTGCTTTGTCTACACAAATATTGACGAGATCCTCTGTGGGTTACGGGCGAGCTCCCAATATTTCATCCCGCAGGTCGACTACTTCAGGATGCTTTTGGTATGAATTTCAAGCTTGTCTCCCCTGGGGAGGTCTGCTGGGTAGCATGCGCCGGTTTCGTCTACTCGTATTTCTCCCATTTCTTCAAGTGTAGGGAATTTTACTATCATGTGGGTAGTGGACACGATAACCTTGAGCCTGTTGAGGGTTGGGCATCCTAAGACTGCATTATATGCCGATGCAGCTGTTGATACTGTGAACTTAACCTTTTTGCAAGCGACCTTAGGGGGGATGCTTAGGGTGAGCCAGGTTGCAAGAGTTTCGTGGGTTTCAACAGTTTGACCTGTGAAGTCAATAAGGGTTCCTGCGTCTGGCACCAGCTGACCCTTTCAGTTGTGCATTTTTTTCTAATGTTTCCACAATAGTACGTCGGTGGCTGATCCAGGATTTATCAAAACCCTTTTGACTTTGTATCCTGCATTGCTGGCTGTGATGGCCATCGGCTCATAAACTTCAATCGTGCTATCTACTTCTCCAAAGGCTATGAACTGTGTTCTCTATTGCCGTTTGTTTTGGTCACTGTTGGTGACGTTTTTTCGATCGTGCAGCAACTTGAAGGGTCTATTGGTGTTGGCGTGTACACTCATACTCCCCAAAAAATATTGCCGTTTAGCAGCAGAATGCTCAAGGCATTGTGGTATGAGAAGGACCGCGGTGGGCGCCAATGTAACTATCATTTTTAGTTCAGATAATTTGTGATTGTAAATAAGGACCGCAAGGGGTCGTAACCTTGAGGGAATTGTTCTTAGGAGATAACCTAGGTGCCTACGTACTGTCGTTGATTTTTTCTACAGGAAATTTCTACAAATGACTGACTCAAGTGCACCTGCTCCCACGGTCGACACAAGTGCCCCGACACACAGGACGCAAAATAGGTAGGGAACAGCCGGCATCACCACAATGGAAGCAGGAGCCTCAAACACAAGTCAGCTGCAGAACGTCACGGCAACCCAAGTGACCATCACAAAAAGCGTTGTCCAAACACTAGAAATCGGAGAGGAAACATGCTTCTAGCATCCTTATGGCTTGCCACACAACCCGTGCCCTCAGGATAATAGCCAGGAACCAGTGGACCCAGCAAGGGCCGTGCATGAAATGGAGTTAGCCTGACTAGAAGCTGAAATATCGTCAATGCGCTAACACCAGCGAGAAACATATAGAAATCTCCTCCAAGTAGGCACATGCACTTCAATACCAGCAGTGTCACATGACGCATCAGCACCAGCCCTCGTAGGACCACCAAACATGCTGACATCTGAGGTAGTCAGTCTACCGCCAGTACCTTCAATACAATTCAGAACTCTCCCAATGGACTTTGCTCGGCTATCGCTCACTGCACCAGCTCCTGCACCAACTATCTCACCTGGACCAACGATGGTCGCTGGACAAGCAGCACGCCTGCCCAGGGATTATCCGCGACCACATGTCCCAAACTACCCTCCAAGATCTTATCTACTTATGCCATGGGCAGGAGCCTATAACCCATATGCTCCCTACGGCATGACCTCGACCTACTCAAGACAATACCACTGACCCGGATTTGACTTTCAAGGGAAAGGTAGACACCCCTTTACTCAGCAAGTCATGAACCAGCACGTTCCCATGGGCTTTAAAATGCCTTTCCACATAGAGCCATATGGAGGAGAAACGATCCACGGGACCACCTCAATACTTTAAACTCAGTCATGTCAATATTCGGTATGACAGACAGCCAACAATGCCGAGTCTTCTCATCCATTCTTAAAGAAGCATCCCTAAGATGGTTCTCACTACTTCCTACAAACTCAATCCATAGTTTCGAACAGCTAGCTCATAAATTCCTCACTCAGTTCAATAGTAGTAAAGAGTACCAGAAAATTGAAGAAGAGGGACAAACACTGCAAGACTTCTTGGCACGATTTACAAAACTCTCGCTCCAGGTTCGAGGTCTCCAAGACGCTATCGCCATCTTTGTTATTAAACAAGGCCTCAGATGTTCACAGTTTATGGGGGACTCAACAGATGTCCAGTGTCCACCCTACAAGAACTGATGGACAGGGCAGAATGGTTCATCCCGGAAGAAAATGCTCAGATAGCAAAAGATAAAATGAGGAAATTCTTGGTGAGCAGAACCGACCTAGAGCCATCAGAGAAGAAGAAATAACAACAACAGAAAATCAAAGTCCCAAAGAAAGGTGCAGTAGGAAGCGCTTGCCGCCACGACCTCGCTCACCCCCTAGAAGGCGATTTACTAGCTACACTCCCCTCAACAAGTCACATGTTGGGGTCTTGGAATAAATCTATCACTCGGATATGCTCAATTTCTCTCCGCAAATCAAAAGGCGAAAAATAGAAAAGCCTGTGGAAAAGACAAGTCTAAGTACTGTCAATTCCACAAGGATTATGGACATGAGACCAATGATTGCATACATCTAAAAGACCAAATCGTGGACTTAATTTGAAAACGACAGTTGGGCAGGTACATCAAAGACCAGGGTAGAACCAATACCGAGAGATCAAGGGACAACAATGATTAAACACCTCCCCGTGGGGTCATCAATGTTATTGCAGGTGGATTACAAAGCGGGACCACCTCACAACCACATAATAAGAAAAGGGTGGAGTGCTCTATACTCGCCCTCGATTACGTCCCAAGCAAACAAGGAGAGAAAAAGAACCTGAAGGAGACCCGATCAGTTTTGACCTCACCAACCTCCAAGGGCCAGTTCATGACGACCCCATGGTCGCGACCATGGTCATAGCAAACTGCAAAGTAAGGCGGGTTCTCATAGATCAAGGTTCCTCAGCAGACATCCTCTACTTCGACACGTTCAAAAATCTTGGGTTGAACGAGGCAAGCATGAGTCCCTTCCCCGGTACACTCATTGGGTTCTCCAGAGCCCAAGTTCCCGTAGAAGGAATCATTTCAGCCCGCATATTTGTGAGTACATTACCAAAAGTGGCAAGCCTCAACATGGACTTCATCGTCGTCTCGGCACCTTCAGCATATAAAGCCATCCTAGGGCGACCATCCCTGAAGAAGCTCAAAGCTATCGTGTCAATGGCAAAACTCACAATGAAATTCCCGGCACCTCACGGAATTGGAGAAATTATGACGGACCAGAAACTGGCGCAAGCCTACTATGCAGCAAGTCTAACCAAGACCGTCAAGGTCGATCGCCCTGGCCCCAAAGAATCTTGCCAGGATCCCCTAGAGGATTAAGAGTCAGGAGAAATAACTAAAGCATCTGCCCGCCCGGATGATACCTCCGCATGAACTCTTTGAAAGAACTTTGTCTTTCGCTCCCGCAACACTTTTGGCCAACCATATGAAGTACATGTCTTTTTCAGATTCTGCAAAATTAGGATTTATCTTTCCTAGAACAGGCCTTCGTCAGGCCAATAAGACTTTGAATGTAACCATTTTGTTTACCACCAATCTAAATTCTCCCTTCTTGAAAAAGACACGAGTTACGCCAACTGCAAATCAAATTTGCAAAGTTTACTCGCAAATATCCATACTAAGGCAAAAGGGGCAACCGTCCCTAAAAAAGCACCTAGAAATCACAAAGGTCGAGCAAAAGATCCCCCGCGAAGCGGCAAACACTTAAAGGCCCCTCAGGAGCGAAAAACTCCAAAACAGAGCCTTAAATAAACGTTCGCACACAAACTACGGTAGCAATCATCTTGCAAAACCATCTTGATCACGTGGTACTTATGCAAAATCTTTTTACCCAGAAGTGAAAAGAGAACAAACAATTCAAAGACAAAATTCATTGCATTAATTTCATTAATGTAACTAAAAGGGAAATTGCCTAGTACACTTGGCAAAATAAAGAAGACCCTACAAAATACAATATACTCTTGGGAATCCTCAAGGTCTACATCAACCACCGGCTCCACAGGCTCAAGATTCCCAACACTTCTCGACGGCTCCCATTGTGCACTCTCAACCAACTGATGAGAAGTAGCTCCAATCTCTAGAGCACGCTCGGCCGTCACGGAAAGAAGATTGTGACTTAAAGGGCGCTCAGCCAAGTCACAGAGGCGGGAGAGGTTTAAAGGAGGATCAGTCGCAAGTCGACCCCTAAGCTCACTATTAAAGAGCTCCAAGGAAGGATGCAAAGAGCTCACCGACTCGGTGGAGAACCTCTCTCTGCGAAGGCACCCAAGTTGCTCGACCGCCAACAGCATTCCATACATCCTTTCTGCTAGAATCTGCCTTTGGCAATCAGTAGCATCCCCAATCCTGCTCTCAGCATCAAGCCAGCCTGCCATGTGTTCAAGAACGCGGACCTCGGCATTCTTCAAGGCCTCACAAAAAGAATGCAGCTCTAGCTTACATCTCTTCGCGTCCTCCCGACGAGCACCTAGCTCCTTGCGAGTCTTCTCCAGCTCCGATCGCAAAAGTTTAGCCTTGACGAGTTGGTCACTCTCAGCTTTAAGGCGAGCAACTTCTTGAGTCAAAGACATTAACTCACAACTTGCATCCTCACGTTCCTTCTCCTTTGTCCAAAGTTGCCCGCGCACTGCTTCAAGATGTTTCTGAGTAAGGTCTAGAACCTTACCCTTAGACTTCAAAAGGTGGAGAAGCTGGTCGCGATGCGAGCGAAGCTCACCCTACATAAGCAGAAAAGTGTTGTTTTAGAAATTAGCAATAAATATTCCCGCTAAAAAACGTGAGGAAGGGAATACATACTGCTTGGTAGAAAATCGGCCAATGAGTTGGCGACGTTATCAAAAGCCCGTAGAGCGACGCCCATAGGATTCATGTCTTTTTGCATAGCAGCCCTCTCATTCAAGTCTACAAGAAAGTGCCTACCAAGGGCTACTAGGGAAAATGGGGGCACCTCCCCTGGCGAACCTTCATGCTCCGACGGAGTGCCCTCAGTCTCTAATGCAAAAATTTCAGGAGCAACACCTCCAAAAGTAGTGGCAGCCATTTTACTTACCACTAGATTCCCTCCTGCAGTAAGGGCTCTGGCCTCTTCTCCAGTTGGAGCCTCAGCCATTCTCTCAGTAGTAGCACTGGTCTGATCGACCGCCCCTTCCGATGCCCTCCATTTGGAGCCTCAACCATTCTCTCAATATCATCATTGGTCTGATCGATCGTCCCTTTTGCTGAAAGCCTCTTGCTCGCTGGCTCCTCAACACTGCCGGCAGAATCCGAAACCACAAACTCAGTAGAACGGGAGCTCGACAGGACCACCCGCAGAGGAGAAGGGTGAGTAGGCCCTGAGGAAGGAAAAGTAGCCTCAACCGAAGCATCTTTCGGTTCATCGACGAGGGTTGAGAAACTTGAGAAGGAGGTCGCGGGTCCGCCCCAATTGGCTTCTTGGGCCCCCCTTCTTTCCCTTAGGGTTTCCTCCTTCTTTCTTCCCTTCTCTCCCCTTGGAGTTTCCTCCCTCTTTCTTCCCTTCTTTTTTCCATCTTTCCTCCTTTCTTACCCTTGGAGATCCTCTTTACGTCGATTACTATCAGAGGCAGAAGAAGCCTGCTTTCGGTCGTTTCTTCAACCACCCTCAGATGCTTCAATGCAAACTCCGATAGCCTTCTCTCGACTCAGAGAAAGGTCTTGTCTCGGTCTCTTACCCTTACTTTGGCTGCTGTCTCGGACATGGCTCAGAGGAGGAGGAGGAGGAGAAATGTCTTCCTAATTGGTGAAATCGAAAGGGTACAACCTCTCATCTTCGTTGGCCGTGGAAAAACGCTAAAGAAAATAGGGGACTACAATCAGAGAAGTCGAAGGTAAACAAAGCTTTTTAATTGCAGGGATATTTAAAGGGTCTGAAAGGCGCGACGATCCAAAATCTCAGCCACCCTCGAATCCCGCAATGGAAAAATTATTATCGCATGCACTCGCTCGAAAGTTGCAACTGTCAGATCCAAGCAGACACACAATGGAAGGAACGGCTCAGATTCAAAGTCCCTGAACCGCATCAAGGAAATGCCTGGATGCCCCTAGAAACCCAAAATTCTTTCAAAAGGCTCGCGGGGCATTTATGGGAAATCCACAACCGGGACTAATGATGATATCCCTCGGAAACGCACGAGTAATAAATAAAAGAAAAATAGCTGCACAGAATATTACGAGTCATCTGAAGCGACAGTAGCCGGTTAGATCCTGACGCGTGGCACTTTTCGCTGCATACTCCCTCAAAAAGCACTCTTCCAGAAGAGAGCACAAGTCCTCTTATCTGAACGTTGGACCGCCTTAGTCCATCTAACCAGCGATCGATCTCGTTTGGGCAAAACGCACGGCAGGCAACCTTGACCCCAAATATCTAACAAAAAGGCACTTTAAGCCTTGCCCCCAAATATCCAGGAGCATAAGGGGAGAACAGTCTAGAAGACCCCTGACCTTTCAAACCCCCCGAATACCCTCAAAGGGTATCCTCGAGATTTACTCTCTCTCTCTGTAATGATGACGTCTCCTCAGAAAGACGCGCATGCTTCTGTAGAGACGGCTCGAGAAAGTTGCCAAGGAAGCCAAGTGGATAACTGTCCAGATTGAGATGCGTGGTACCCTTGGCTGCCTATTCCTTCGAGGGCAATCTTCAGGAAAAATGCACAATTTCTCTGACTCGAACGTTCGACCGAATTAGTCTATCCAACTGGCGGTCGACCTCGTTTGGCTAGAACACTCGACAAGAGGCCTAGGCCCCAATAACTTACAAAAGGAACTTAAGTCCACGGGCGTCCTGCACCCCTAGACTTAGGGGCCTTATGTAACATCAGAATATTCCACCCTGGGACACATGGCACTAGCCTTCTAGAAAGTTAGGAGGATCGCAGATCAGTGACACGTGGCACATTTCCCTGACTCGTACGTAGCTTAAACCCATGTTCCCCCATACACGCTCTCGTATCAGAAACATGGGAGACGCTCAACAATCATGGATCGACCCACTATTAGCAAGAACGTAGGTCAACCACGTTCATCCTTACAGTTAGTATAAATACCCCTCACTCGGGAGACTCAACTAAGTCGAACAAGACACACACTAGACATCTCTCACAAGGCATAAGCCTGATCAATCACCTTATACGGCTCAGCTATCAGTGCTCACTTTCCCTCACTGGATATAACTATCCTCAAGATCTAAGAAGCTCTAGAGACTCAAGCTCTCTCTTTCCACTAAGGAAACATCCACTAGGTGGCTCACCCACCTGGAGTACTACACACACGTCCTAGACGCACACAGCCTCTACAGGTAACACTCCTGCCCAACGGCTCCTATGGACGTATCCTCCTCAAACTCCATGGACTTTGATCCTTCTACAAGGGTATGTAGGCACCTAGGTCATCACCTAAGGACAATTCCCCAAAGATTACGACCCCTTGCGGTCCTTATTTACAATTATGAATTGTCTGAACAAAAAATGACAGTTACAGTTCTTATAAATTTTTGAAACTCTATTTTTAGACAAAAATAATGCCCAAAACTATAGGCTCTTTATCATATTATGCCCAAAAACTTTATTTTTTGTCAATTGTATTCTTAAACTTTCAAATTGTAACTAATTTAGCCTTTCACCAAAATTCTGTGTACATAATTAACGACAGATGCAAATGTGACTAGCCCTGTGGCCAGCTCCAATGTTGATTGTAATGTCAAATCATATATTTAGCTATAGTTTTTTTGTCAATTTAGCCATTATAATACCTTTTTTTTTGTAGAGACACAGTGATAATTATGGCTAAATTGACTAAATAACGTTACCAAATCTACAATTTGACATTACAATAAACATTAGAAGTCACAAGGAGAGTCACATTTTCATATGCCGTTAATTATTTACCACTTGAGTGAAGAGCAAAATTGCTCGCACGTTGAAAATTTAGGGATATAATTGACAGCAAACAAAGTGTAAGGGCATAATTGGCATAAACCATATTAGGGAAATTGATAATATTTTTCCTATTTTGTACATGTCTTGTGTTCAAATAATTTTAACTATGGTGAATCATATTTGAAAATAGCATATAAATTTCTTTGTGATGGCATGGCATTCCCAATATACATATATATAAATTGCTGCTTCAATTTTCGGATGGATGGGCAGGCATTTTTCCCCAATTTGGAAACAATAATAATAGAGGAAATGCAAAACTTGAAGACAATATGGCATCCCATCTTCACTACTCTAAACTCTCTTGGCAGCTTGAAGATGTTGGAAGTCAAAAAATGTGAGAAACTTGAGTGTATTTTCCCATTGGACATGCAGCGGCATTTGGAAGTTTAGAGACATTACTGGTTGATGACTGTAACTCTGTACAACAAATATTTCAATTAAGCTATGAAATGCATTGTGAAAAGTCCACAACACAGCTAAAGCAAATAACTCTACTTCGATTGCCAAAGTTGAAACAAATTTGGAGTAGAGATCCTCAAAATATTCTCTGCTTTCAAAACCTACAGTTTCTCCATGTTGAAGAGTGTAGCAATCTGAAATTCCTTCTTCCATTTTCCATAGCTATGGACATGATTCCTCAAATAGAAGAAATTACCATTAAGGACGTTGAGAGTATGAAAGAAATTGTCTCTGTGAAAGAAGCAGCGATGGATAGTAGTACTCCGGTCATATTTGAGTTTAATCATTTAACCTCTTTGGTGCTTTGGAACTTACACGAACTCAAAGGATTTTATGCACAAGATCACAATTTAGCTTGTCCATCATTGAGAGAACTAGATGTCTTCAATTGTTCAAAATTGACATTGTTCAAGACAAAGGGTACGAGTAGCCGACTCCACGCATCAATGCATCAACCTCTTTTCGCACTTGAAGAGGTATATATGAATAATTACATTATAAATTAAAAAATGAAAAGGAATGCATATATAGTTTTCTCTTCTCTTGGAATTGCAACATCCTAGCTAAAGTATGGTCTGAAAGTCATCAATTAGGTTTTTATAGTTATCCATACTTGCTTATCACTTGCCTGTTACACCATTGCCCACTAGTATATGTATTCACAGCACGCAATATGTTGTTTTCTATGTGTCATGAATTTAATTGTATCCTAATAGGATAGGAATTCAAGTCAAGGAGAAGATTTGCAGTTCTTCTAGGTGTCTTGAATTAGTTAAGTTATTTATTATTGTACGAGTTATATATTCCAGTAGAACTAGGAATTGGATAATCATACCCTTTTATTTATTGGGCTTAATTTAAGAATCCTTATGGTACTAGAGCTTTGAGATACATATAATTAATACAATAATAGATTGTGAGTGAAGGGTAGTCCAGTGAGATATGTCAAATGAATATCTTAGGGAGATTATCCTAGGTGAATAATCTAAAGTAGATAATTCTAGAGTGTAATGAATGGGCCAATACTTAGTGGTGAGCATAGTGGAGCCAAGACTAAGATGGAAAGCCCAAGTTAGCTGAGGTAGAGGAAGGAAGCAAGGACAAGAAGCTGGAAAGGGCTTGTAAGAGGCCCAATTGGCTACAAGACTATTTTTAGTTGTTTAGGCCCTTTCTGCGCGTGTAGTTCAGATGTTGAGCTAGTTCTTGGCTTTGTGTGATGTTGTTATTTCGTGAGGAGGGTGTTAGTTATAGTGGAGGTCTGAAAATTTTTCATTCATGCTTGATGTACTGAGTCTATGACTCTAGGAGTGCCTTTGCTCAAAAGGGGATTATTTTTTTCTTATTGCAATTAATAATACCTGAGTATGTGATATTAGATTCATTGCTTTATTTTAAAGCTTGAGCATTGCATTTTGTGCTCTTGTTGAAAGTTAAGCACGGATGGCTGATGAAACTCGACTCAAAGAGATTCAAACGGTGATTAGTGAGCTACAGAAGTCAAAAGAAGCAACGGATTTGGTACAGGTAGCAAACAATGAACGATTCGGTAAATTAGAAGAGAAGGTGGATGCTAGCATGGTGACATTGCTCACAGTTGAGGTTATTGTTCGTAAAATGTGGAAACAGATGAATGAGAAAGAGGATGATAACAAGGAAGAGAAATCGAGATCCAATGGCTCATCTAACAAGGACAAGGAAGAGAATACAGATTAGAACTTGTTAATGGGTAAAAATTTGAAGTGGAGGTTCCTCATTTCATGGGCACAGATTTGGAACGATGGCTTTTCAAAATGGAGGAATTCTTTGAGTTGTATGAAACACCTATGAAACAGAGGGTGAAATTGGCGTCACTACATATGGAAGGGGATGCTTCCGATTGGTATATGTGGGCAAAACAGAATGGGCTAGTTAAGACGTGGTCGGCTTTTTATCAGGCCATCAAACTCAGATTCGAATTGACGATGTATGAAGACTCGAAGTTATCCATGTAGGAATTGCAACAAACGGGAACAATGGAAGAATATCAAGCCACATTTGAAAAGCTCTCCACTAAGGTACAAGGACTCTCTGGATCTGGCTTATCAGTATGTTTGTAGGAGGATTACAAGAATATTTGAAGTGCGAAGTCTTGTTGGGGCAACCTGAAACTTATCATGAAGCAGTATCGTTAGTTAAAATGCATCAATAAAAATGCAAGACTCCAACAAATTCTAAAAACACCTTTGAGTAAGTTTGGTGCAAACTCTTACACTAAGAGCAGTAATTACAACACTTATAGTCCAAACTCAAATAGTGCCCAGGGTGGATCGAATGGAGGGTCGAAAGGAGGACTAATTTCTTCTATAGCTGGGTCTAATGTGCAACAGAGTAGTGTTGGTTCAACAACAAATTCTGGAGGAAAAATGCCACCTAACTACAGAAGGTTGATGGCAGAAGAAATTCACATCAAAAGGGCGAAAGGTGAATGTTATTATTGCGATGCCAAATATTCAAAAAATTTATTGTCAAGTTAGCCTGTCGTTATTATTGGGTCCAGAAGAATTGGCGGAGATAATGAAGGGAGTTCGATCCCATTATAGATGAAGAGCCCACAGAAACCGAAGTAGAAAGGAAGGAGTAAAGAAAAGTAACGCTTGAAATCAGTTTCAATGCCCTTGAAGAGCAATTTCATCCTAGCACATTAAGGGTGACGGGTAGTTACCAAGGGACTACGGTGATGGTGCTCATAGATAATGGAAGCACTCACAACTTCATCAAGAGGGAAATGGCAATGAATTTGAAGTTACCGATGACTGCAGTGAAACCTTTTAAGGTACAAATTGGAAGTGGAACACACTTACTTTGTTCTTACAAATGTGAATCAGTGCAGCTCAAGCTCTAAAAGCATGAGATCTTAGTTGATCTTTTCATGTTAGATATCAATGGCTCTGACGTGGTGCTTCGGGTATAGTGATTGGCAGAATTAGGTGATTAGTCACTAACCACAAAGAGCTTACATTAACCTTCCAAGGAACTAATGGAGTTACCAAGCTTTATGGACAAAAATTGCTAGCTACTGGACTTATTAATGGTAAAGCAGTGGAGATGTTGGCCAAAGCTAGCATCTCATGTTTGTTTTCCTTGCAAATGATAACTGACACTAATCACAAGGGGAGGCGAGATGTTCCCAAGCAGATTCAAAAGGTGTTGGATGAATTTTCAATGATTTTTGAAGAACAAAAAATGTTGCCACCTTGTCGGGAAATTGACCATCGAATTGAATTGTTACACGGTTCCAAACCAATGTCTGTAAGACCTTATAGATACCCGCATTTTAAAAAACAAATGAGATGGAGAAATTGGTTGAGGAGATGAAGGAGGCATGGGTCATAAGGGATAGTCAAAGCAGCTTCTCTTCTCCGGTGTTGTTGGTTAAGAAAAAAGATGTCACATGGAGGTTTTGCGTGGACTATAAAGCATTGAATGATATCACCATCAAGGACAACTTCCCAATTCCTATAATTGATGAAATATTAGATGAACTTCATGGGGCTACTTATTTCTCTAAACTAGACCTATGATCTAGATACCACTAGATTCGGATGAGAGAAAAAGATATACACAAAACAGCGTTTAGAACTCATCATGGGTACTACGAGTATGTGGTAATGCCATTTGGGCTCACTAATGCCCCGGCAACATTTCAAGCTACTATGAACAAGGTTTTTCAACCTTACTTGAGGCGCTTTGTAGCAGTTTTCTTTGATGATATTTTAATATATAGCAAGCAACTCGAGGAACACAGGGAACACTTGAGATTGGTGTTACAAGTCTTGAAGAAGAATACTTTATATGCCAAACGCAAAAAATGTATTTTCTACTCAGAATCAGTGGAGTATTTGGGACACATAATTAGCCAAAAAGCTGTTCATGTTGATCCTAAGAAGGTGTCAGCAATGGTGGATTGGCCGAGACATATGAATGTGAAGCAATTGTGTGGATTTTTGGGGTTGACAGGGTACTATAGAAGATTCATCACTGGGTATGCAAGTGTAGCACATCCTCTTACGGAGTTGATTAAAAAGAACCAATTCAAATGGAATTCTGAGGCTGAAGATGCTTTTCTTAAGCTAAACAGATTTATGGTGCAAGCTCTGATATTGGCTCTTCCAAACTTTAGAGAAGAATTTGTGGTTGAGACTGACGCTTCAAGTACTGGTGTGGGCGCAGTTTTGAGTCAACGGGGCCATCCTGTCGCTTTCTTTAGAAAGAAACTCAATGGGAAATTGATGATAGCTTCCACTTATGTGTGAGAATTATACACCATTACTCGAGCGATGATGAAATGGCGACACTATTTACTGGGCAGAAAATTTATCATCAAACTAGACCACAAGACACTACAAGAAAAACACCCTTTAGAGACGGACAAATCCGTCTCTAAAAAGGGTAAAATTCGTCTCTGATTTGTTCAGAGACGGAATTTGGCACGGACACTTGTCCGTGTCCAAAAAATTGGTTCCTAAACTTCAGAGTCGGATTCTTTAGTCCGTGTCAAATTGCACACGGATAGTCCGTGTCTAATCAAATAAAGTCCGTCTTTAATCTATCTCGTATGATGTTGATTTAGAGACGGATCAGAGACGAAAAACATGAATTCCGTGTCTAATCCGTCTCTAAACTAAAATTTTGAGACATTTTTGGAGACGGATTAGAGATGGAATAGAGACGGAAATTATTAAGTCCGTCTCTAACATGTCTGTCTCTAACGTGCCCGTCTCTGATCCGTGTCTAATAAGCCGTCTTTGATCCGTGTCTAGATTCAATTTTTTTGAGACTACTGTTTGAGATGGAACAAAGACGGAAAAGAATTAGTCTATCTCTGATCCGTCTTTAAGTGGTCGGTCTCTGATCCGTCTCTAAAGCAGTTTAGACTAACTTTAGCAACAAAATAGAGACGCCTAATCCGTCTCTAAACCCATTTTTGGGACTATTTTTAGAGACGGAAATTTTGATTCATATGTTTATTTCATTTCTAATTTGTCCTAAATTGATTCAATTTTCACGTATAATTTGCTATTAATACCTAATAAAGGCACAAGTTTCATACAAACATAATAAAATCCATATTTTTAATACTCATAACAATAGTAAAATACCACATATTTGTAACAATACTTAAAAGTAATACATAATTTCACAAGTTTCATGGCAAATAGAAAAAAACATCCCAAGTCTCTAACTAACTAAGGTGAAGGTGAAGGAGTTGATTGCTGCGCTTCTGATCCTACATTCCTCTTGGTAGTGCGTTCAACTTGTAACTGATAAAACAATTGACCAATCAAGCAGTCATGCTCTGCAAATTTATCATTATAAGCTATTATGATTTGTGATTGCTCCTCAACTTTTTGTTTGAAAACATCAGTTACAACTTGATGCTCCTCAGCTTGCTTTGCCAAGCATCGATCTAACTCAGCTTGGAAATGAGGATGAAGCCATGACTCAGGTCCACTAGACATGTCAATAGATATGCTACCAATATCAGGTGCTTCTGATCCTACACCAAAAACACGCCCTTTCTTGTTCTTTCCACCCACAACTTCTAACCAAATGGCATTATCTTCCTCTTGATATATTGCATCAATGCCATTGGCCGATGCTTGAGAAGCTTTTAGTGACTTAATTCTACTATATTCTTCCTGCAAATGGATGAAGAAATGTCATATAAAATAAACATGTAAGAGAATACAAGTACATATCATAAAGCTAAAATCAATACCTCATTATTTGTTTACTTTGTAAAAATGTCAATATAAAATAAACATGTAAGAGAATACAAGTACATATCATAAAGCTAAAATCAATACCTCATTATTTGTTTACTTTGTAAAAATTTTGAACAAGACAGGCTGGCAAGTAAGAGAGTAAATGAATGTAGAATATAAAAAATTATCATAAAGCAACCTTTATATAGTTGAGATGTAGAAAAAATGAAGAAGGTAATTGTATTATCTTCTAACTTCACAATTCAAGTCACTTGTTAAACACTTTTTTACATCAATCTAATACCCAAATTAAGGTCAAAGTCAAATAAACATAGACATTGATAAGCTTTTTGTATTTTCATAAAACTCCCGAAACATTACAGACATGAAAGTAGGTAGGTTAATTGCAAGACATGAAATAACAATAATGAAATAACAACCCTTATACATACATCAAAGCTTTACACAAGAGAATTGTGAATGGACTGAGTATGAAACTGTACCCTTATACCAGTACGATTCCTTACTAAGAATCTTTACCTGTACATATCACTCACAACTTCATTTAATTATTTTACTAAGGACGAATGTGTCAAATACAATACTTTTCTAGATTTTACTTCATTTTACTAAGCTTAATCACAAATAAAACTGATCATGTTCAGTCAAATTTCTTTTAGAAGTAATATTGTATTAGACACACTGGTCTTTAGTAAACAAGAACTTTCTTTTTTGTAGAAACATTCCTTTATGATTAAAGATTTCATGAGAGATGGTTACATATAATAAGAGAAATAAATAGCGGTAGAAGAAAATAGAATTATGATTTTCATTATTGAATACAGCTATGTACACTATAATACCAAAAGTAAGCCTAATAAAACAAAGACAGCGTATAACACCCATAATAGCACTCCAAGCAACATTTTTACACTTTAAAATGAGGTTTTAAAACTAAACAACTTGTTCTTTAAACAACACTTCCAGCACACCTTTTAAACACATTAGAACAAGGTTTCAGGTGAGACAAGCGAGCCAGGAAGAAAATTCAACACAATAAAAACAACTCTCTAAAACACCATACTAAGCACTGTAAGGAGGATATTTCAAAAGAAACAACAAACCACTCAATCAGCATTGAACATAGCACTTTAATATATCAGATTAAGCTCTTTGTCACACAAACAGTACTTGAAACAACAACACAAACCCTCCATATTTAACTCATCAAAACCACAGCAAAACACATCAGCACATTTAATTATATTATGAAGTAGGAAACAACAACAATCTCACATTCAAAAAAGAAAAACTTTCTAAAACAGCTTTCTAGCCACTTATCAACTCAGATTTCAAGAAACAGGTAGTGAAGAATAATACTTACACAAGCATCGGCAGCCCTCTTGTCAACAAACTCTCCGTTAGCCTTCCTTTTGTGCGTGCGCTCAAATAACTCGAACAGAGTTGGCTCCTTCCCTAATTCCTCCTTCTATTATTATTACAAACATTACCAGCCAACTATCAATCAAACAAGATGTAAAAGTAAATAAGTACACCATTGTTAGGAAAATAAACTTTTACCAGCCTTCTTTTGTGCTCTGATACGGGAATTGAGCCGCAACTGTGTAATGTCCCACCTTTCGCAGTACTTGAAACAACAACACAAACCCTCCATATTTAACTCATCAAAACCACAACAAAACACATCAGCACATTCAATAATATTATGAAGTAGGAAACAACAACAATCTCACATTCAAAAAAGAAAAACTTTCTAAACCAGCTTTCTAACCACTTATCAACTCAGATTTCAAGAAACAGGTAGTGAAGAATAATACTTACACAAGCATCGACAGCCCTCTTGTTAACAAACTCTCCGTTACCCTTCCTTTTGTGCGTGCGCTCAAATAACTCGAACAGAGTTGGCTCCTTCCCTAATTCCTCCTTCTATTATTATTACAAACATTACCAGTCAACTATCAATCAAACAAGATGTAAAAGTAAATAAGTACACCATTGTTAGGAAAATAAACTTTTACCAGCCTTCTTTTGTGCTCTGATACGGGAATTGAGCCGCAACTGTGTAATGTCCCACCTTTCGCAGATGCTCGATTCTTCTTTGCTTGCTCTCGCTTTGCTTTGAAAGCCTCAGTTTGCCATTCAACCTTTAATTCTTCAAATACATTTTCGAGAATCCATTGAGGCCGTCGCTTAGCTTTTTCCATATTAGTCCGTATCCTACACATTAAAGCCTTGAGTCACTCTTTAGCTTGATGCTCCCAATTTTCCCTTATTTGCCTTTCAAAATGTGGGAGCCACTTGTACTTTTTCTGCATATATAAGTGAATACTTTGGTAAAAGATAATTTTTATTCAATGTTTAGAAATCAAAACAATATAATAAGTAGAGTGAAAATAAACGCCCATTCCCCAAACCACATGTTCTAGACATCAGGTGTTATTTTCGTCCAATTGTTGTATGGCCTCTCAAATTTCCCTTCAATAACAGTTGTTATCTCTCTTATGGAATCAATTACAGGGTGAAAGCTGCAAGTTTCAATAAATGGTTAATAACAAGTACACATATATATACATCCACACATGTGATCAAATATTACTACAAATAAATTTATACTTACGTTTTTTTATCAGGATAAATCCATGTTTTGCCATCATGTAGGATCTTTTCCGCAAGGTCTACCGGAAAGATGTGGTGGTTGTTCATCAGTTTGGGCATTAGAATGAATAGATGAATGTGGAGAAAGCACAATAGGTGGAGAAGGGGCAGTAGGTGGAGAAGGGGCAGTAGGTGGGGAAGGGGCAGTAAGTGGAGAAGGATTATCAAGGTCTTGAATCCTTAAACGGCCCCCACCTCGAGTTGTGCGCCCTCTAACACCACCTTGACTTGATCGACCACTAGACATCTGTAAACAAAAAGCATTAATAAAAGCACAACACATTACAAAAAAAAGTTATAAAATTTAAGTTAAACAACAATCAATACTAATTCTAAAAGGATTTAAAAAGAAACATAACAAATTTCAAAAAGAATTACATAATTTGAGTTCCACTACATTACAAAATGTATAACAAAGATTCATCTCATTTAATGTATTCCCTTCCCTCTCTGCACGTAGAATGAATTTTTAAAGAAGGAAAAAAAACATTAAAACCAGCCATTGTAACTTAATTGGGGACAAAAAGTAGATGTAGCATAGTTGATGATACAATAGTTAAGTGAAGTCTTTAAGTATTTAGTGAGGATTTCTTGGTAAAAATCGAAACCCCTTTTGAGATATATATATATATATATATATATATATATATATATATATATATATATATGGTATGAGAGGATTACCTGTCCTCACAAATAAAAATACAGTAAGTGTAAATTAAAGCTATGTAAAGTATAAAAATATATGTGGGTATAGGTCTCATAGACAAAGTAGTTTATATATCATGTTCATGACATACGTGATGTGGCACAAGTAACGTGGCTTTGGATTTTTGTTATGAGATGTATGAGTATGGGGGAAAGATAGAAGAGAAACTTCAGTGCTGCACTTAAGAAAAACTTTGACCATGTCAAATTGGAGAAAAACAAGCCACTACCGTAACATTCATTAACATACCAAACTTAGCATAAATCCATAATTGAAAACAAACACACAATCCACAAATTTAAAGTTTTGAAATATGAGCTTCCAGCATCATAAAGTTCAATGAGACAACCATGGAAAACAAGATAGAGGATTGAAAATTGCATTGAACAACACTTTCAGCCATTGCAAATCAATATTTGGTGTTTATTTAGCACCAAAGAACACAAGTACTAAAATCTGTTCAGCCTACTCCAACAGGTCTGAAGTTTTGAAATTCAAAGGAGCCTTTAAACTTATGAAAAAAAATCCATTCAACCTGTCTACATATTGAATATTTTGGCGTTTAAAATGGTTTTGTAAGCTCATGAAAATCACAGTTAAAACAACACTTGTTCAGCCCTCATTTTAAGTCTCCAAAGACACAACAAAATATAGTAAAGGTGTTTATGAAGAAATTCTGAAGCTCCACAAAACAATCTCCATCCAATTATCAAAACAGATTTGAGTTTTACAGCATTCAAATGAAACTTGGTTCATATGAAAACAAAGCACATCAACCCCTTATTCAAGTACCAAAACGCATGAGCTACCTCATAAGCCCAGCAAGCACATTTCAGCTTCCACAGAAATCAGAATTTCAGCATAAAAGAGATGATTTTATATTCAGTTCACAACCCCGGCCATGATGATTATATTAGCTACGCAATAAGCAAATTAAACCCACAACAATCATCCACTACAGTACCCCTTTTAGCCTCTACCAGATCCGAAACAGAGTGAACAAAGCAAAGCTTACCTTACTCATTTGCACAGAACAAATCAAAACAAAAACGGGGCAGCACAAATTCAACCCAAAACAAATAAGAACCATTAAATAGAATTGGAACGGATTTGATAGCTCACCTCTCTCAGCCCAAGCCGAGAGGAATTAAAATAACAGAACCACGATCGACAACGCTATAACCTGCCTCAATGTTGACCCACTCCGGAAACGAGCTCTGACGACGGCGCAGGTAAAATGCTATGGAACTCCTCAACCTTCACGCACGTTCTTCCTCTATTAATATGTGATGTTGAAAAGCTTGTGACTGAGTGAGGTAAAAGCAGAGTCCTTAATGAGGACTACACAAAAGGTTCAACGATGACGGTGCTAAGCAAGAGGCGGAGGCGGAGACGGCGACGGCGACGACACTGTGGAAGGGCGGCGATGACGCTGTGCAAGAGACGGAAATGTCTAAGCGGAGGTGGTGCTTTGCAAGAGATGGGACGGAGATTAGGGAATGTTTCAGCAAGAGACGAAAATGTCAAGTCATGGCACTTTTAGGGTTTTATATGGCAAACTAAACGCAACCATTTAGTGTTTTTTGAGACAGAATTTGGGACTGCAAAAATCCGTCTCTAAAATAAAAATAAGAGCACGGGTTTGACACGGCAGAGTTCCATCTCTGATCCGTCTCGCAATGCTAGAGCAATTTCAACAGGTTAGAGACGGACCAATCTCCCTCCCTAATCCGTCTCTAACCAAAATTCAGGAAAAATACTGCCCGCCAAATTTGTAGCCAGGTTCACGCCATTTTTTCCCACTGATTAGAGACGGATTAGGGACGGATTTGTTGGAAACAAACCTGTCCGTCCCTAAATCCGTCTCTAAACCATAAAAATTATTTTAGTAAATTTTTTTCATCATTTGGAGACGGATTGGAGACGGATCATATACTGATTAGACACGGACATTAATCCGTGTCTAAATTCCGTCTCTGATCCCTAATTTTCTTGTAGTGAGAGCTTGCAAGAATTGATGAGGCAAGCCATACAAACTCTAGAGCAACAGTTTTATCTATCAAAACTATTGGGATTTCAATATGAAATCATGTACAGACCTGGTAAAAATAATGTTTTTGCGGATGCTCTGTCTCGTAAAGAAGAGTTGTCCAATACAGGAGAAGAAGATGCAACTTGTTATGTAATGACAACTACTATAAATGAGCTCATCGGTGAAATTCATAAGATAAATCAGCTTAATCCCACTATGCAGGAGCTGCATGAACAAATTAAGCAACAACAATTACCAAATACTTATAAAGTTAGCAATGTCATCTTGCTTTTGGATGGCCGAGTTTTTATTCCAGAAACTGAGACTAGCTTTAAGCGGAAGGTAATTTCTCTTTTTCATGATTCACCTATAGGGGGACATAATGGAGTCACTAAAACTTTCAAAACAGTGGCTGAACTCTTTTATTGGAAACATCTTCTAACCGAGGTACACAAATTTGTTTCCGAGTGCCTTGTGTGTCAACAGGTGAAGTCTATCAACACAAAGAAATCGGGGTTGTTGCAACCTATTCCCATAGTGGACGAAACATGGAGTTTGGTAACTATGCATTTCATCACTTCTTTACCCAACTCTGCTGGTTTCTCAGTCATTTTGGTGGTAGTTGACAAGTTGAATGAGGTAGCTCATTTTGGAGCCTTGAAGAAGGGATACACGACATCTAAAGTAGCTGTAAAATTTGTTGAAATGGTTGTTAAATTACATGGGTTTCCACAAAAAATTATTTTCGATCGAGATTTGATTTTTCTCAGTTAGTTTTGGAAGAATTTGATGCATCTCAATGGTACTCATCTAGCTTAGAGTACAACTTACCACCCCGAGACGGACGACCAGACATAAGTTATGAATAAGTGCTTAGAGCAGTACCAGCGAGCTTACACTGGTGAGTATCTACACAAGTGGTCGAGTTACTTACCTGGGGTCGAGCTCTGGTATAGTTCTTCCTTTCACACTACCTTGGGATTGTTTCCATATAAGACGTTGTATGGAATCAATCCTCAAAGTGTGCTTGGATATGAACCCGGTATGTGTAATGTGGATTCAGTAGATGAATTATTGAAGTTGCGTACTGAGTTGTAGGAGAAGCTCAAGTTGAACTTGCTTAAAGCTCAAGCTCGTATGAAGAAATATGCTGACACCAAAAGGGTGGAAAAAGAATTTGCTGTCGGAGATTAGGTTCTTATTAAGTTCCACCATTATAAACAGCAATCAGTGACTCAATTTGGGCTTTATTTTATTGTAGAAAAAAATTGGGCAGGTTGCATATAAGGTTCAATTACCTAAAGGTAGCAAGGTACATCCCGTGTCTCATGTTTCCTTGCTGAAGCAGCTCCATGGTCAAGTTTCTGATCATGAGATACAAGTACCTGATGATATGCTGCCGGCGGAAGTGATACCCGTTGCCATAGTAGATGTTAAATGGGAGCAAGTTGATGACGAAGCAAGGAACCTGATTTTGGTGGACTGGTTTGGCAAATCACGTGAAAACGCTACTTGGGAGGATTGGGAAGCATTACTCAGTACCTTTCCTAATGTCAACCTTGAGGACAAGGTTGTTCTTAATGAGGGTGGTAAGGTAATGAATGGGTCAGTACTTAGAGGTGAGCCTAGTGGAGTGAAGACTGAGGATGGAAAGCCCAAGTCAGCTGAGGCAGAGGAAGGCAACTGAGGCAGAGGAAGGCAGCAAGGACAAGCAGCTGAAGAGGGCTTGTAAGAGGCCCAATTGGCTACAGGACTATGTTTAGTTGTTTAGGCCCTTTTTGCGCATGTAGTTCAGCTGTTAAGCTAGTGCATGGCTTTGTGTGAGGTTGTTATTTCGTGAAGAGGGTGTTAGTTATAGTGGAGGTTTGAAACTTTTTCATTCATGCTTGATGTAATGAGTTTGTGACTCTTGGAGTGCCTCTGCTTGAAAGGGGATTATCTTTTCTTACTGCAATTCAATAATACTTGAGTTTGTGATATTTGATTCACAGCTTTATTTTACAGCTTGTGCATTTCATAGGGAGAGATCTATTGTGTGACTCTGTTCTTGGGGTGGACGTAGGCTAATTGGCTAAACCACGTTAAATTGCTTATGTTCATCTTTTCTTTTCTATTTTCCGCATTCTCATTCTTTGTGTGATCTGTGAGGTTTGTTGGGAGACACTCTGAATCCTAACACAATATATAATCACTATTATTAAATAGCTTTGGACAAATGTTTAATGAACAAGTAGTATTTGAGACATTTTTTTTTTTGTAAACTAGCAAGAAAAAAAGATAGTATTATTACTTCAAGTGATTTGCTTCTTTTCACTTATATGCTAAAGGTAATTTGCAACTTGGAAAACTTGCGTATAAACCCTGAGGATGGTAGCGTGATATTACAAGGCCAATATTCATGGGAGCATCTATGCAAACTTGAAGTTCTTGGCGTTTCCAAGTTTGAAGATGACCAAGCCACTTTTCCATATTGGTTTCTCCAAAACACGTTCAATCTAAATTGGCTACTTGTTGAGTGGAGTTCATTCAAGGAGATATTTAGATCAGATGAAAGACATCAAGATGAGATCAAAACTCGACTCAAAAAGCTGACACTCTATCAATTGCATGAACTCAAGCATATATGTAAGGAAGGATCCCAAGGAGACCCCATTCTTGAGGTTCTGGAATGTTTAGGTGTTGCTCAATGTTCCAATCTGAAGCACTTAGTGCCTTCCTCTGTGACTTTTAGTCACTTAACATATCTAGAGGTACAAAATTGCAATGGAATGATTTACTTGATTACCTCATTAACGACAAGAAGTTTGTTTAAATTGACAAGAATGAAGATAAAGGAGTGCAATTCACTTGAGCAAATAGTGGCAGAAGAGGAAGAGGGAGAGGAGACAAAAAATGAAATAACATTCAACAGTTTAGAAATTCTGGAATTGGAATGCTTGCCAAAGGTCAATAGGTTTTCCTCAAGCAAGTGCTTCTTCAAGTTTCTATTGTCAGAGAAAGTTGTTGTTAGGCAATCTCCAAGAATGAAGACCTTCTCCATGGGAGACATAGAGACACCAAAGCTTCACAAGATATTAACAGACCAAAATGATAAAAAATGGTGTTGGGAAGGTGACATAAACAATACAATAAGCAAAATGTTCTTGGATTTGGTAAGTTTTGACTTAGTTTTTATTTTCTTTACTATTATATATCTCTCCTCGATTGAATTTCTCTGTCGTACTTACTTTCATAATTTGAAAACTTGCTAAACTCAGTTTTACACCCATATAAGTAAAAATACATTGAAACAATATGTAGCGTGAAGATAGAATTAAAGTATATTAAAATAGTATAATATTTTAGTCACTATTAATAATTCTTGTAACTCCATAATATTCACTCCTATGGACACGTGGTATTGGTCTTCTAGAAGCTTAACTAGACTGCGGATCAGTGACACGTGGCACTGCTCGATGGTCTTGTGCGTGGCCTTCACCCATGCTTCCCTTTATGATCTCCCGCATTAGAGACGTAGGGGAAGCTCAAAGATCATGGGTTGAGCACCACGCTCAAGAACGTGGGTCGACCACGTTCTTCCGTACAGCAAGTATAAATACCCCTCACTTGGGGGACTCCAAGAAGCCAAATAGGTAGAACAACACATAGTCTAATGGACATATAATAGAGCTCACATACTCATACTCTAAACACTATTCAGAGACCCCCAGCTCTCTCATCCTTTACATACAGTATACCTCCATCGGGTGGCTCGCCCGCCCGGAGTTCAACACACACGTTCTAGCCGAACACGGCGATCACAAGTAACATTCCTGCCTAACGACTCCTATGGACGTTTCCTGTTCGAAATACGTGGAGTTTGATCCCTTAGCAAGGGTACTTAGGCACCTAGGTCATCACCTAAGGACAAGTCCCACAAGGTTACGGCTCCTTGCGGTCCTTACTTATGGTTATGAACTGTCTGAACAAAAAATGATAGTTACATTGGCACCCACCGCGGTCTTACTCAGACCACAATGCCTTGTGTATTCTGCTGCTAAACGGCATAATCTTTTTGGGGAGTAGGAGTATACAGTTAATAACCGAAAACCCATTTTTTTATCTTCTCCATAGGTAATCCTCACGAATGGCCGACACAAACATACTAACAACCACCACGGTTGATGTGAGAGCCCCAAGACGTAGCATGCGGAATAGACAGGGAGCAACGGATGCCAACACTACAGGGGTGGAAGTAGGAGTTTCGACCATGAGTAAGACACAAAGCACCGCGACACCCTTGGCAACCAGCACAGAAAACGTTTCCCAAACACCGACAACGAGGGAAGAAGCGTGCTCCCAACATCCTTACGGCATGCCGCACGTCATATGTCCTCCTGGTACCAGCCAAGGACCAGCCAGAACCGCCCAGGGAAATGAAATAGCATGACTGAAGGTCGAGATAGCATTGATGCACCAACGCGAACGGGACAGAGGACCTCCTCAAATGGATCAGGCTCAAGCAAATACAAGTGCACCAACTCTCGCAGGACCATCAAACGCATTGCCACAAGGAGAAGTTAATCAGCCACCAGCGATCCCCATACAATTTGGGACTCTACCAATGGTGTTTGCCTGATTGTCACTTACCATGCCACCTCCACCACCAGTTGTCCAACCAAGACCTACAGGGGTCGCTGAAACAGCAATTCGTTCAATAGCTGACTATCTGCGACTGCCTATTTAAGACTATCCGCCAAGATCTTACCTGCATATGCCATGGGTACGAGCCTACAACCCATACACTCCTTATGGAGCTTCCTCGGTCTACCTAGGACAATATCACTAACACGGGTTCAACTTCTAGGTTAGAGGGCGACACCTGTTCACTCAGCAATTCATGAATGAGCATGTCCTTATGGGCTTCAAGATGCTTTTCCACATAGAAACCTATGGAGGAGAGACCGACCCACGGGACCACCTCAACACCTTTAACTCAGCAATGTCAATACTCGGCATGATGGATAATAACAATGTGGAGTCTTCTTGTCCACTCTGAAAGAAGCAGCCCTAAGGCAGTTCTCGCTGCTGCCCACAAACTCAATCCAGAGTTTAAAGCACCTAGCTCAAAAATTCCTCACTCAGTTCGCCGTAAACAGGAATACCAGAAGAATGAAAACTCATTCATAGGTTTCCACCAAGAAGAAGGAGAAATGATGAAAGCCTTCCTAGTGCGCTTTACCAAGCTCTCACTCCAAGTTAGAGGCCTCCAAGATGCAATCGCCATCTTCATTATCAATCAAGGCCTCATATGCACACAGTTCTACGACGAACTCAACAGATGTCCCGTGTCCACCCTACAGGAACTTATGGATAAAGCAGAGTGGTCTATCCAAGAAGAAAACGCCTAGATCGCAAAGGACAAGATGTAGAAATTCCTAGTGAGTAGAGTTGATCTCGTGCAGTCAGAGAAGAAGAAAGAAAAAGGAACGAGTGACAATCAAAGCCAAAAGGAAAAGAATAGCAGAGAGCATTCACCACCCCGACCTCGCTCGCGCTAACCCCCTCAATAAACCTCACGTTGGAGTCCTAGAAGAAATCTATTACTCTGATAAGCTCAATTTCCCTCCACAAATTAAGAGGCAAAAAAAAAGGAAGCACTTGGACAAGTCCAAGTAATGCCAGTTCCACAAAGATTATGGCCACGAGACCAACGATTGCATACATCTCAAAGACCATATCGAGGACTTGATATGAAAAGGTCAGCTGGGCAGATACATCAAGGACGAGGGTACAACTAGCACTGAACGATCGAAGGATAATAGTGATCAAACACGTCCACGTGGAGTCATTAATGTTATTGCAGGAGGATTGAAGAGGGGGACTGCCTCAGAACCTCAGAATAAGTAGAGGAAAGTATGCTCTATACTCACCCTCGACTACGTCACCAAGCAAAGAAAAAAGGAGGAAGAGCCCAAGGGAGACCCGATCACATTCGACGTTACAAACCTCCAGGGGCCAATTCATGATGACCCCGTGGTCATAACTGCAGTCATAGTAAAGTACGAAGTAAGGCAGGTCCTCATAGACCAAGGTTCCTTAGCGTACGTCCTCTACTTTGACACGTTTAAGAAACTCGGCTTAAACGAGGCAAGCATGAGGCCATTCCCTGGCACACTCATTGGGTTCTCCGGGGCTCAAGTCCCTGCAGAGGTAGTCATATCAGCCCGCACATCTATAGGCACCCTACCCAAGGCAGCAAGCCTCGACGTGGATTTCATCATCATCTCGGCACCTTCAGCATACAATGCCATCCTAGGGCGTCCATCCCTAAACAAGCTCAAGGCTATTGCGTCCACGACACAATTTACCATGAAATTCCTGACACCTCACAGAATCGGAGAAATCACGGCGGACTAGAAACTGGAACGAGCCTACTACACAACAAGTCTAACCAAGACCATCAACATCGCTCGCCCTAGCCCCAAAGAACCTCGCGAGGATCCCCAGAGGGCAAAGAGTTCGGAGAAACACTTAAAGAGTCCGCTTGCCCAAATAATACCTCCATTTGAACTCTTTGATGAACTTTATGTTTTGCTCCTGAAACACTTTGGCTAAGGATATGTCATACGTGTCTTCTTCATAAATTCTGCAACATAGGATTTACCATTCTTAGAGCAGGCCTTTCCAAGGCAAGTAGGACTTCGAATGTAACCATTTTGTCTACTATCAATTAAAATTCCCTTTTTGAAAAAAGACATGAGCTACGCCAGCTACAAATCAAGTCTACAAAGTCAACTCGCAAAAGAAAAAGCCCTCCTAAGGCAAAAGAGGCCAACTACCACAAGATAATTGGAAACTACCAAGGTCATACAAAAGTTCCCCCACGAGACGGTGTCACTTAAAACCTCTCGGGAACATAACAGGCTAGATAAAGGCAGTTACTCTACACGGAGCCCTAAACGAACATTCATACATAAACTACGCTAGCAAAAATCATGCAAAACCTTCTTGATCACTGTAAACACCGCCTTTTGTCTGCCTAAAATTGAACAAAAAATAAACAAAAAATAAGAAAAAGAGAAAAAAAAGAGAAAGATAAAAAAAGGGTCTAGGGTCTAGGTTCTAGGGTTTAGGGTTTAGGGTTCAAGGACTTGAGTTTAGGCTCTAAGGTCTTTGGTTTAGGGTTATACAGTTTAAAGTTAAAGTTAGGATTTAGGGTTTAGGGTTTAGGGTTTAAGATTTAGGGGTTAGGGTTTAGGGTCTAGGTTCTAGGGTTTAGGGTTTAAGTTTTAGAGTCTAGGGTTTGGGGTTTGGGGATTATGGCCTAGGGTTTTTAAGTTAAGGGTCTAGAGACGAGGGTTTCGAGTCTAGGGTTTAGGGCTTAGGGTTGAGGGATTAGTGTTTAGGGTTTCGAGTTTAGGGTTTAGGGATTAGGGTTTAGGATTTAAGGTCTAGGGTTTAGGTTTTAGGGTCAAGGGACTAGGGTTTAGGGTTGAGGATTGAGGGTGTAGTGTTTAGGGTTTCGAGTTTAGGGTTTAGGGTTTAGGCTTTAAGGTTTAAGGTTTAGGGTTTCGATTTCATGTATAGGGTTTAGGGTCTAAGGTCTAGGGTCTAGGGTTTAGGGTTTAGGGTTTAGTGTCTAAGGTTTAGGGTTTAGGGTTTGGTGTCTAGGGTTTAGGGTCTAGGGTTTAGAGTTTAGGGTATAGGGTGTATGTTTTAGGTTTTAGGGTTTAGGGTTTAGGGTTTAGGGTCTAGGTTGTAGGGAGTACAATTTTGGGTTTAGGGTTTAGGGTTTGTTGGTTTAGGGTTTAGGGTTTAGCATTTGAGGTTTACGGTGTAGGGTCTAGGGTCTAGGGTTTAAGGTTTAGGGTACAGGACTTAGGGTTTAGGGTCTAAGGTTTAGGCTTTAGGGTTTAGGGTCTAGGATTTAGGGTTTAGGGTCAAGGGTCTAGGGTTTAGGGTTTTTGGGTTTCGGGTCTAGAGTTTAAGGTTGTGGTTCTAGGGTCTAAGGTTTAGGGTTTAGGGCTTAGGGTTTAGGGTTTAGGGTCTAGGGTTTAGGGTTTTTGGGTTTAGGGTCTAGAGTTTAGGGTTTAGGGTCTAGGGTCTAAGGTTTATGGTTTAGGGTTTAGGGCTTAAGGTTTAGGGTTTAGGGTTTAGTGTTAAGGGTTTAGGGTTCAGGATTTAAGGTCTAGAATTTATGGTCTAGGGTCTTGGGTTTAGGGTCTAGTGTTTAGGGTTTAAGGTTTATGGTTTAGGGTTTAGGGTTTAGGGTTTAGGGTTTAGGGTCTAGTGTCTAGGGTCTAGGGTTTAGGGTCTAGGGTCTAGGGTTTAGGGTTTAGGGTTTAGGGTTTAGGGTTTAGGTTTTAGGGTTTAGTGTCTAGGGTTTAAGGTCTACGGTTTAGGGTTTGTGGTCTAGGATTTATGGTTTAGGTTTTGGGGTCTACGGTTTGGGGTTTAGGGTTTAGAGTTTAGAATTTAGGGTATATGGTTTAGGGTTTAGGGTTTAGGGTCTAGGGTCTAGGGTCTAGGGTTTAGGGTTTATAGTGTTGGGTTTTGGACTTAGGGTTTAGGGCCTAAGGTTTAGGATTTAGGGTTGAGGGTTTAGGGTTCATGGTTTAGGGTCTATGGTTTAGGGTTTAGGGTTTAGGGTTCAGGGTTTAGGATTTAGGGTTTAGGGTTTAAGGTTTAGGGTTTCGGGTCTAGGGTTTAGAGTTTAGGGTATAGGGTTTAGGGTTTTAGGGTTTAGGGTTTATGGTCTAGGGTCTAGGGTTTGGGGATTAGGGCTTAGTGTTTTGGACTTAGGGTTTAGGGTCTAGGGTTTTGGGATAATGGTTTAGGATTAAGGGTTTAGGGTTTAGGGTCTAGGGTTTAGGGTTTAAGCTCTAGGGTCTGGGGTCTAGGGTGTAGGGTTTACGGTGTAGGGTCGAGGGTTTAGGGTTTAAGGGTTAGGGTTTAGGATTTAGGATTTTAGGCTTTGGGTTTAGGGTTTAGGGTTTAAGGTTTTAGATTTAGGGTTTAGGGTTTAAAGTTTCGCGCTTAGGGTTAGGGTTTCAGGTCTAGGGTTTAGGGTTTAGGGTTCAGGGTTTAGGGTCTAGGGTTTAGGGTTTAGGGCTCAAGGTTTAGGGTTTAGGGTTCAGGGTTTAGGATTTAGGGTTTAGGGTTTAAGGTTTAGGGTTTTGGGTCTAGGGTTTAGAGTTTAGGGTCTAGGGTTTAGGGTTTTGTGTTTATGGTCTAGGGTCTAGGGTTTAGGGATTAGGGCTTAGTGTTTAGGACTTAGGGTTTAGGGTTTAGGGTCTAGGGTTTTGGGATAAGGGTTTAGGATTTAGGGTTTAGGGTTGAGGGTTTAGGGTCTAGGGTTTTGCATTTAGCGTCTGGCGTTTATGGTTTAGGGTGTAGGGTTTAGGGTTTAAGCTCTAGGGTGTAGGGTCTAGGGTTTAGGGTGTAGGGTGTCGGGTTTAGGGTTTAGGATTTAGGTTTTAGGTTTAGGGTTTAGGCTTTAGGGTTTAGGGTTTAGCGTTTAGGGATTAAGGATTAGGGTGTGGGGTTCAAGGTTTAAGGTTTAGGGTTTTGGGTCGAGGGTTTAGGGTTTAGGGTTTAGGGTACATGGTTTAGGGTTTTGGGTTTTGGGTTTTGGGTTTAAGCTCTAGGATCAAAGGTTCAGGGTTTAGGCTCTAGGGTCTAGGGTTTCTAGTTTAGTGTTTAAGGTTTAGGGTTTAGGGTTTAGTTTTTAGATTTAAGTATTTAGGGTTTAGGGTTTAGGGATTTGGGTTTAGGGTTTACAGTTTAGGGTTTTATAGTTTAGGGTCTACGATTTAGGGTTTAGAGTTTAGGGTTTAGAGTTTAGGGTTTGGGGTTAAGGGTTTAAGGATTAGGGTTTAGGGTTTCTGGGTTTAGGGTCTAGGGTTCAGGGTTTAGGGTCTAGGGTTTAGGGTATAGGGTTTAGGGTTTAGGGTTTAGGGTTTAGAGTTTAGGGTTTTGGGATTTGGGTTTAGGGTTTAGTGTGTAGGGTGTAGGGTTTAGGGTTTAGGCTCTAGGGTCTAGGGTTTAGGGTTTATGGTCTAGGGTTTAGGCCCTGGCATCTAGGGTTTAGGGTTTAAGGTTTAGGGTTTAGGCTTTAGGCTTTAGGGTTTAGGATTTAGGGTTTTAGGTTTAGGGTTTAGGATTTAGGGTTTCGTATTTTGGGTTTTGCGTTTAGGGTTTAGGGATTAGTGTTTAGGGTTTCTGGGTTTAGAGTCTAGGGTTTAGGGTTTAGGGTTTAGGGTCTAGAATTTAGGGTTTAGGGTGTAGGGTGTAGGGTATAGAGTTTGGGGTTTAGGGTTTTTGGCTTAGGGTTGAGGGATTACGGTCTAGGTTTTCGAGTATAGGGTTTAGGATTTAGGGTTTAGGATTTAAAGTCCAAGGTTTAGGGTGTAGGGTTTAGGATCTATGGTCTAGGGTTTAGGGTTTAGGATTTAAGGTCTAGTGTTTAGGGTTAAGGGTTTACGGTTTATTGTTTAGGTTTTAGAGTTTAGGGTATACGGTTTAATGTCTAGGGTTTAGGGTTTAGGGTCGAGGGTCTGGGGTTTAGGATTTAGGTTTTAGGGTTTATGGTTTATGGTTTAGGGTTTAAGGTTTAGGGTTTAGGGTTTAAGGTTTATGATTTAAGATTGATGGTTAGGATTTAAGGTGTAGGGTTTTTGGTTTTAGGGTCTAGGGTTTTGGGTCTAGGGTTTAGGTTTTTGGGTTTAGGGTTTACGGTTTTTGGGTTTAGGGCTTAGGGTTTAGTGTTTAGTGTTTTGGGTTTAGGGTCTACGGTATAGGGTTTAAGGTTTAGGGTTTAGGACATAAGGTTTAGGGTTTAGAGTCTAAGGTTTAGGGTTTAGGGTTTAGGGTCTAAGAATAGGGTTTTTGGGTTTAGGGTCTAGAGTTTAGGGTTTAGGGTTTAGGGTTTGGGGTTTATAGTTTATGATTTAGCGCTGAGGGTTTACGGTTTAGTGTTTAGGGTTTAGGGTTTAGGTTTTAAAGTCTAGGGTTTAGGATCTAGGGTTTAGGGTCTAGGGTTTAGGATTTAGGGTGTAGTGTTTAGGGTTTCAAGCTTAGGGTTTAGGTTTTAGTGTTTAGATTTTAGGGTTTAGGTTTTACGGTTTAAGGTCTAGGGTTTAGGGTTTAGGGTGTAGGGTGTAAGGTCTAGGGTCTAGCGTTTAGTGTATAGGGAATAGGTTTTAGGGTTTAGGGTATATGGTCTTGGGTTTACTGTTTAGGGTTTAGGATCTAGGGTTTAGGTTTTAGGGTCTACGGTTTAGGGTTTATGGCTTAGGATTTACAGTTTATGGTATAGGTTATAGGGTATAGGGTTTAGCGTTTAGGGTTTAGGGTTTAGGGTTTAGTGTCTAGGGTCTAGGGTTTAAGGTTTAGGGATTAGGGTTTAGGGTTTAGGGTTTAGGGTCTAGGGTTTAGAGTTTAGGGTTTAAGATTTCGGGTTTCGAGTTTAGGGTATAGGGTTTAGGGTTTAGTGTTTTGGGTTCTGGGCATAGGGTTTAGGGTTTAAGGTTTATGGTTTAGGGTTTTGGGTTTAGGGTTTAGGGTCTAGCATTTAGGATTTAGGTTTTAGGGTTTACGATTTATGGTTTAGGATTTAGGGTTTAGGGTTTAAGTTTTAGGGCTTTGAGTCTAGGGTTTAGAGTTTAGAGTCTAGGGTTTAGGTTTAAGGGGTAGGGTTTAGGGTTTATGGTCTAGAGTTTTGGGGTTTAGGGTTTAGGGTTTAGGGTTTTGGGTATAAGGTCTAGGGTCTAGGGTTTAGGGTTTAGGAATTAGGGCTTAGGGTTTAGGATTTAAGGTTTAGGGTTTAGGTTTTAGGGTTTAAGGTTTAGGGTTTAGGGTTTAGGCTCTATGGTTTAGAGTTTAGGGTCTAGGGTCTTCGGTTTAGGGTGTAGGGTCTAGGGTCTAGGTTTTAGGATTTAAGGTTTTAGGTTTAGGATTTAGGGTTTAGGGTTTAGGGTTTAAGGATTTGGTAGGGTTCAGGGTTTAGCGTCTAGGGCTTAGGGTCTAGGGATTAGGGTTTAGGGTATAGGATTTAGGGTTTAAAGTTTAGGGTTTTGGAATTTAGGTTTAGGGTTTAAGGTTTGGGAATCTAGGGTTTAGGGTCTAGGGTTTAGGGTTTTATGGTTTAAGGTTAGGGTTAGGGTTTTGGGTTTTAGGGTTTAAGGTTTAGGGTTTAGCATTTAGGGTCTAGGGTTTATGGTTTAGCGTTTAGCTTTGAGGATTTAGGGTTTTAGGTTTAGGGTTTAGGGTTTAGGTTTTAAGTTTTAGGGTTTAGGGTTTAGGGATTAGCATTTAGGGTTTCTAGGTTTAGGGTCTAGGGTTCAGGGTTTAGGGTCTAGGGTTTAGGGTCTAGGGTTTAGGGTTTAGGGTTTAGGGTTTAGGGTTTAGGGTTTAGAGTTTTGGGTTTTGGGTTTAGGGATTTAGGGTTTAGGATCTAGGGTTTACGGTTTAGGCTCTAGGGTCTAGGGTCTAGGCTTTGGGGTTTAGAGTTTAGGGTTTTATGGTTTAAAGTTAGGGTTAAGATATAGGGTTTACAGTTTACGGTTTTAGGGTTTAGGGTTTAGGGTTTAGGGTTTAGGGTTTAGGGTTCTGCATTCTAGGTTTAGGGTTTAGGGTTGAAGGTTTAAGATTTAGGGTTTCGAGTCATGGGTTTAGAGTTTAGGGTCTATGGTTTAGGGTTTAAGTTATATGGTTTATGGTTTAGGGTTTAGAGATTTAGGGTTTAGGGTTTAGAGTTTTGTCTTTAAGGTCTAGGGTCCTGGGTTTAATCTTAAGGGATTAGGGCTTATGGTTTAGGGTCTAGGTTTTATGGTCTAGTGCTTTGGGATTATGCTTTAGGATTTGGGATTTAGGTTTTAAGGTTTAGGGTCTTGGGTTTAGGGTTTAGCGTCTAGGGTTTAAGGATTAGGGTTTAGGATTTAGTGTTTAGGGTCTAGGGTCTAGGGTTTAGGGTTTAGGTTATCGGGTTTAGGGTTTAGGGTTTAGGGTTTTTGGGTTTAGAGTTTAGGGTTCAGGGTTTAGGGTCTAGGGTTTAGGGTTTAGGGTTTAAGGTCTAGGGTTTAGGGTTTAGGGTTTAGGGTTTAGGATTTAGAGTTTAGGGTTTTGGGTTTAGGGATTTAGGGTTTAGGGTCTAGGGTTTAGGGTTTAGGCTCTAGGGTCTAGGGTCTAGGGTTTAGGGTCGAGGGTATAGGCTCTGCTGTCTAGGGTTTTGGATTTTATTGTTTAAGGTTAGGGTTAGGATTTAGGGTTTTGGGTTTAGGGTTTAGGGTTTAGGGTTTAGGGTATAGGGTCTACGGTTTGGGGTTTAGGGTCTAGGGTGTAGGATTTAGGGCCTAGGGACTAGGGTGTAGGGTCTAGGGTTTAGGGCTTAGGGTTAATGGATTAGGGTTTAGGGTTTCGAGTCTACGGTTGAGGATTTAGGATTTAAGGTCCAGGGTTTAGGGTCTAGGGTTTAAGGTCTAGGGTCTAGGGTTCAGGGTTTAGGGTCTATGGTTTAGGGTTTAGGAATTAAGGTTTAGAGTTTAGGGTTTTGGTTTTAGGGATTTAGGGTTTAGGCCATAGGGTTTAAGGTTTAGGCTCTAGGGTTTAGGGTTTAGGCTCTAGGATCTAGGATTTAAGGTCTAAGGTTTAGGCTCTAGTGTCTAGGGTTTAGGGTTTTATGGTTTAAACTTAGCGTTAGGATTAGGGTTTAGGGTTTAGGGTTTTAGGGTTTAAGGTTTGGGGATTATGGTTTAGGGTCCAGGGTCTAGGGTTTAGGGTTCAGGATTTATGGTTCAGGGTTTAGGGTTTTGAGTTTAGGGTTTAGGGTCTAAGGTTTAGGGTTTAGCGTCTAGGATTTATGGTTTAGGGTTTAGGGTTTAGGGTCTAGGGTCTACGGTTTAGGGTCTACGGTTTAGGTTTTAGGGTCTACAGTTTAGGGTTTTGGGTCTACGGTTTAGAGTTTAGGGTATAGGGTTTAGGGTTTAGGGTCTAAGGTTTAGGGTTTAGGGTTTATGGTTTAGGGTCTATTGTTTAGGGTTTAGAGTGTAGGATTTAAGATTTAGGGTTTAGGGTTTATGGTCTACGGTTTAAGGTTTAGGGATTCTGATTTAAGGTTTAGGGTTTTTGGTTTTGGGCTTACGATTTAGGGTTTAGGGTTTAAGGTCTAGGGTTTAGCGTTTAGTGTTTTAGGTTTAAGGTCTAGGGTTTACAGTTCAGGATTTAGGGTTTTGGGTTTAGGATTTAGGGTCTAGTGTTTTAGGTTTAGGGTTTAGTGTCTAGGGTTTAGTGTTTAGGGTTTAGGGTTTAGGGTGTAGGGTTTGTGGTCTAGGATTTAGGGTTTGGGTTTTAAGGTCTACAATTTAGGGTTTAGGGTATAGGGTTTAGAGTTTAGGGTATAGGGTTTAAGGTTTAGGGTTTAAGGTCTAGAGTTTAGGTTTTAGGGTTTAGTGTCTAGGGTTTAGGGTCTAGTGTGTAGAGTTTAGGGTTTAGGATTTACGGTCTAGTGTTTAGGGTTTTGGCTTCACGGTTTAGGGTCTCGGGTCTAGGGTTTAGGTTTAGGGTTTAGGGTTTAGGGTTTATGGTTAAGGATTTAGGGTCTACTTTTTCTGGTTTTGGGTTTAGGGTTTGGGGTTTAGAGTTTAGGGTATGGGGTTTAGGGTTTAAGGTTTAGGGTCTAGGGTTTAGGTTTTAGGGTTTAGTGTCTTGGGTTTAAGGTATAGGGTTTAAGGTTTGGGTTCTAGGGTTTAGGGTTTATGATTTAAGGTTTAGGGTTTTGGGTTTTGGAATTAAGGTTTAGGGACTACGGTTTAGGGTTTAGGGTTTAGGGTTCAGGGTTTAGGGCCTAGGGTTTAGGGTTTAGGGTCTAGTGTTTAGGGTATAGGGTTTAGGGTTTAGGGCTTTGGGTTTATGTTTTAGGGTTTAGTGTCTAGGGTGTAGAGTTTTTAGTGTAGGATTTAGGGTTTAGGTTTTAGGGTTTAGTGTCTAGGTTTAAGGTTTAGGGTTTAGAGTCTAGGGTTTAGAGTCTAGGGTATAGGGTTTAATGTTTAGGGTTTAGCGTTTAGGGTTAAGGGTCTAGGGTTTAGGGTTTAAGGTCTAGGGTCTAGGGTTTAGGGTTTAGGGTCTAGGGTTTAGGGTTTAGGGTCTAGGGTTTAGTCTTTATGGTTTAGGGTCTAGGGTGTAGGGTTTGGGGTCTAGGATTTAGGGTTTGGGTTTTAAGGTCTACAATTTAGGGTTTAGGGTATAGGGTTTAGAGTTTAGGGTATAGGGTTTAAGGTTTAGGGTTTAAGGTCTAGAGTTTAGGTTTTAGGTTTTAGTGTCTAGGGTTTAGGGTCTAGTGTATAGAGTTTAGGGTTTAGGATTTACGGTCTAGTGTTTAGGGTTTTGGCTTCATTGTTTAGGGTCTCGGGTCTAGGGTTTAGGTTTTAGGATTTAGTGTCTAGGGTTTAGGGTTTAGGGTTTATGGTTAAGGATTTAGGGTCTACGATTTGTGGTTTAGGGTTTAGGGTTTGGGGTTTAGAGTTTAGGGTATGGGGTTTAGGGTTTAAGGTTTAGGGTCTAGGGTTTAGGTTTTAGGGTTTAGTGTCTTCGATTTAAGGTATAGGGTTTAGGGTTTGGGTTCTAGGGTTTAGGGTTTATGATTTAAGGTTTAGGGTTTTGGGTTTTGGAATTAAGGTTTAGGGACTACGGTTTAGGGTTTAGGGTTTAGGGTTCAGGGCCTAGGGTTTAGGATTTAGGGTGTAGGCTGTAGGGTCTAGGGTTTAGGGTTTAGGGTCTAGGGTTTAGGTTTTAAGGTTTAGGGTCTAGGGTTTGGGGTTTGGGGTTTAGGGTTTGGGGTCTAGGATGTAGTGTTTAGGTTTTATGGTCTAGGGTCTAGGTTTAAGTTCTAGGGTTTAGTGTTTAGGGTTTATTGTTTAGGGTTTAGGGTTTAAGGTTTAGGGTTTAGGGTTTCGGGTCTAAATTGTAGAGTTTAGGGTCTAGGGTTTAGGGTTTAGAGATTTGGGATTTCGGTTTTAGTGTTTTGGGTCTAAGTTCTAGGGTCTAGCATCTAGGGTTTAGGGATTAGGTCTGCGGGTTTAGCGCTTAGGGTTTAGGGTTTAGGGCTTAGGATTTAGGATTTAGGGTTTAGGTTTAGGGTTTAGGGTTCAGGGTTTAGGGTCTAGGGTCTAGGGTTTTGGGATTAGTGTTTGGGATTTAGGGTTAAGGGTTTAGGGTCTATGGTTTAGGGCTTAGGCTCTAGGGTCTAGGGTTTAGGGTGTAGGGTTTAGGGTTTAGGTTTTAGGGTTTAGGATTTAGGGTTTTAGGTTTAGGGTTTAGGGCTTAGCGTTTAGGGTTTTGGGTTTTGGATTTATCGATTAGGGTTTATGGTCTAGGGTTCAAGGTTTAGGATCTAAGGTTTAGGGTTTTGGGTTTAGGGTATAGGGTTTAGGGTTTAGGGTTTAGGATTTCGGGTTTCGTGTTTAGGGTTTAGGTATTTAGGGATTAAGGTCTAGGCTTTAGGGTTTAGGCTCTAGGGTCAAGGGTTTAGGGTTTAGGGTGTAGGGTTTAGGCTCTGGGGTCTAGGGTTTTGGGTTTTAGGGTTTAAGGTTAGCGTTCAGATTTAGGGTTTAGGGTTATAGGGTTTGAGGTTTACGAATTAGGGTTTAGGGTCTAGGTTCTAGGGTTTAGGGTTTAAGGTGTAGGGTTTAGGGTTTAGGGTTTATGGTTTAGGGTTTATGGTTTAGGGTTTAAGGTTTAAGGTTTAAGGTTTAAGGTATAGGATTTAGGGTTGAGGGTTAGGATTTAGGGTCTAGGGTTGAGAGTTTAGGGTTTAGGGTCTAAGGACTAGGGTTTACGGTCTAGGGTGTAGGTTTTACGGTTTAGTGTATAGTGTTTAGGGTCTAGGGTGTAGGGTTTGGGGTCTATGATTTAGGGTTTAGGATTTAGGGTCTACGATTTAGGGTTTAGGGTATAGGGTTTAGAGTTTAGGGTATAGGGTTTAAGGTTTTTGGTTTAGGGTCTAGGGTTTTGGTTTTAGGGTTTAGGGTCTAGGGTCAAGAGTTTAGGGTTTTGGATTTAGGGTCTAGTGTTTAGGGTGTCGGCTTCACAAATTTCGGGTTTAGGGTTTAGGGTCTAGGGTCTAGGGTCTAAGGTCTAGGGTTTGGTGTCTAGGGTTTAGGTTCCAAGGTTTAGGGCATGGGTTTGCAGGATTAGGGTTTAGGGTTTCGGGTCTAGGGTTTAGGGTTTAGGATTTAAGGTCTAGGGTTTAGGGTCTATGGTTTAGGGTTTGGGGTTTAGGATTTAGGGTCTAGTGTTTAGGGTTTCAGGTTTAGGGTTTAGGGTTCAGGGTTTTGGGTCTAGGGTTTAGAGTCTAGGGTCTAGGGTCTAGGGTTTAGGTTTTTGGGATTTTGTGTGTAGGGTTTAGGGTTTGGGGTCTCGGATTTAGGGTTTAGGCTTTAGGGTGTACGGTTTAGGGTTTAGAGTTTAGGATTTAAGGTTTAGTGTCTAGGGATTTGGGTCTAGGGTCTAGGGTTTAGGGTCCAGGGTCTAGGGTTTAAGGTTTAGGGTTTAGGGTTTACGGTTTAAGGTCTATGGTTTAGGGTTTAGAGTTTAGGGTTTAAGATTTAGGGTTTAAGGTTTAGGGTCTATTGCCTAGGGTCTAGGGTTTATGATTTAAGGTTTTGGGTTTTGGGTTTTGGGCTTAGGGTTTAGTATCTAGGGTTTACGGTTTAGGGTTCAGGGTTTAGGGTCTAGGGTTTAGGGTTTAGGGTCTAGGGTCTATGGTTTACTGTGGGGTCTAGGGTTTAGGTTTTAGGGTTTAATGTGTATGGTTTAGAGTCTAGGGTTTTGGTTTTAGGGTCTACGGTTTAGGGTCTTGAATTTAGAGTTTAGGGTTTAGGGTTTAGGGTCTATTGTTTAGGGTTTAAAGTGTAGGGTTTATGATTTAAGGTTTAGGGTTTATGGTCTACGGTCTAGGGTTTAGGGATTATGATTAAGGGTTTAGGGTTTAGGGTTTTGGGACTAGGGTCTAGGGTTTAGGGATTATGATTAAGGGTCTAGGGTTTAGGGTTTAGGGTTTAGGGTTCAAGGTTTAGGGTCTTGGGTTTTGGGTTAACGGTCTAGGGTTTAGGGTCTAGCGTTTAGGTTTTAGGGTTAGTGTCTAAGGTTTAGGGTCTCGGGTGTAGGGTTTGTGTTCTTGGATTTACGATTTAGGTTTTAGGGTCTACGATTTAGGGTTTAAGGTATAGGGTTTAGAGTTTAGGGTATAAGGTTTAAGGTTTAGGGTTTAGGGTCTAGTTTTCAGGTTTTAGGGTTTAGTGTCTAGGGTTTAGGGTCTAGGGTCTAGGGTCTAAAGTTTAGGGTTTAGGATTGAGGGTCTAGTGTGTAGGGTTTCAGTTTCACAGTTTAGGGTTTAGGGTTTAAGGTCTACGGTCTACGATCTAGGGTTTAGGATTTAGGGTCTAGGGTTTAGGGTTTAGGTTTTAGGATTTAGTGTCTAGGGTTTAGGGTTTGGGGTCTAGGATTTAGTGTTTAGGGTTTTGGGTCTACGATTTGGGGTTTAGAGTTTAGAGTTTAGGGTATAGGGTTTAGGGTCCAGGGTCTAGGGTTTGGGTTTTAGGGTTTAGTGTCTACAGTTTAGGGTCTAGGTTTTAGGGTTTGGGTTCTAAGGTCTAGGGTTTAAGGTTTAGGGTTTAGGGTTTAGGGTCTAGGGTTTAGGGTTTAGAGTGTAGGGTTTAAGATTTAAGGTTTAGGGTTTAGGGACTAGGGTCTAGGGTTTAGGGTTTATGATTTAGGGTTTAGGGTTTTGGATTTTGGGCTTAGGCTTTAGGGTCTAGGGTTTAGGGTTTAGGGTTTAGGGTTTAGGGTTTAGGGTTTAGGGTTTAGGGTTCAGGGTTTAGGGTTTAGGGTTTAAGGTTCAGGGTTTAGGATCTAGGGTTTAGAGTTTAGGGTCTAGGGTCTTGGGTTTAGGGCTTAGAGTTTTGGGGTTTAGGGTTTAGGGTCTAGAGTTTTTGGGCTTAGGGTTTAGGGTCTAGGGTTTAGGGTTTAGGATCTAGGGCTTAGCGTTTAGGGTTTAGGGTTTCGGCTGTAGGGTGTAGGGTGTAGGGTTTAGGGTTTCGGATTTAGGGTTTAGGATTTAGGGTTTTAGGTTTAGGGTTTAGGGTTTAGCAATTAGGGTTTTTGGTTTTGGGATTAGGGTTTCTGGGTTTAGGGTCTAGGGTTCAGGGTTTAGGGTATAGGGTTTAGGGTCTAGAGTTTTGGGTTTTGGGTTTAGGGTTTAGGGATTTAGGGTTTAGGGTCTAGGGTTTAGGGTTTAGGGTTTAGGGTCTAGGGTCTAGAGTTTAGGGTTTAGGATCTAGGGTCTAGTGTTTAGGGTTTCGGGTTCAAGGTTTAGGGTTTAGGGTCTAGGTCTTAGGATTTAGGGGTTATGGTTTAGGGTTTAGGGATTACAGTTTAGGGTTTCTGCGTTTAGGATATAGGGTTCACGGTTTAGGATCTAGGGTTTAGGGTATAGGGTATAGGGTATAGGGTTTAGAGTTTAGGGTTTGGGGCTTAGGGTTTAGGGTCTAGGGTCTAAGGTTTAGGGTTTAACGTCTAGGGTTTAGGGTTTAGGCGCTAGGGTCTAGGGCTAGGGTTTAGGGTCTAGCGTGTAGCATTTAGGGTTTAGGATTTAGGGTCCAGGGTTTAGTGTTGGAGTTTACGGTTTTGGGTCTAGGGTTTAGGGATTTAGGGTTTAGGATCTAGGGTCTAGGGTTTAGGGTCTAGAGTTTAGGGTTTAGGATCTAGGGTTTAGGCTCTAGGGTATAGGGTATAGGGTCTAGGGTCTAGGGTCTAGGGTTTAGTGTCTAGGGTTTAGGTTTTAGGGTTTAGTGTCTAGGGTTTAGGGTCTATGGTTTAGGTTTTAGGGATGAGGATTTAGGGTTTAGGGTCTAGTGTTTAGGGTTTAGAGTGTAGGGGTTTTGATTTAGGGTTTAGGGTTTAGGGTCTACGATTTAGGGTTTAGGGTTTTGGGCTAAGTGTTTAGGGTCTAGGGTTTAGGGTTTAGGGTTTAGGGTTCAGTGTTTAGGGTCAAGGGTTTAGGGTTTAGGGTCTAGGGTCTAGGTTTTGGGGTCTAGGGTTTAGGTTTTAGGGTTTAGTGTCAAGGGTTTAAGGTATAGGGTTTAGAGTTTAGGGTCTAGGATTTAGGGTTTAGGTTTTAGGGTCTACGGTTTAGGGTTTAGGGTCTAGGGTTTTGAGTTTAGGGTATAGGGTTTAGGTTTTAATGTTTAGTGTCTAGGGTTTAGGGTCTAGGGTCTAGAGTTTAGGGTTTAGGATTTAGGGTCTTGTGTTTAGGGTTTTGGGTTATGGGTTTAGGGTTTAGGGTTTAGGGACTAGGGTCTAGCGTCTAGGGTTTAGGTTTTAGGGTTTAGTGTCTAGGGTTTAGGGTCTAGGGTTTAGGGTTTAGGTTTTTGGGTCTACAATTTGGGTTTTAGGGTCTACAGTTTAGAGTTTAGGGTATAGGGTTTAGGTTTTATGGTTTAGGGTCTAGGGTTTAGGATTTAGGGTCTAGGATTTAGGGTTTAAGTTTTAGGGTATTGGGTTTAATGTTTATGGTTTAGGGTTTAGGGTTTAGTGTCTAGGGTTTAAAGGTTTAGGGTTTAGGGTTTAGGGCTTAGGGTCTATGGTTTAGCATTTAGAGTGTAGGGTTTAAGATTTAGGGTTTAGGGTCTAGGGTTTAGGGTTTATGAATTAGGGTTTGGAGTTTTTGCCTTAGGGTTGAGGGTCTAGGGTTTAGAGTTTAGGGTTTAGGGTTCAGGGTTTAGGGTCTAGGGTTTACAGTTTAGGGTCTAGGGTCTAGGGTTTAGGGATTATGATTTAGGGTTTTGGGTTTTGGGTTTTCGGCTTAGGGTTTAGGGTCTAGGGTTTAGGGTTTAGGGTTGAGGGTTCAAGGCTTAGGGTTTAAGGTTTTGGGTTCAGGGTTTAGTGTTTAGGGTTTAAGGTTCAGGGTTTAGGATCTAGGGTTTAGAGTTTAGGGTCTAGGGTTTAGTGTCTAGGGTATAGGGTTTAGGGCTTAGAGTTTTGGGGTTTATGGTTTAGGGTCTAGAGTTTTGGGGCTTAGGGTTTAGCGTCTAGGATTTGGGGTTTAGGGTTTAGAATTTAGGGTTTGGGGTTTAGGGTGTAGGCTCTAGGGTCTAGGGTTTAGGGTTTAGGGTTTAGGATTTAAGGTTTTAGGTTTAGGGTTTAGCATTTTGGGTTTTAGGTTTAGGAATTAGGGTTTCTGGGTTTAGGGTCCATGGTTCAGGGTTTAGGGTTTAGAATTTAAGGTTTTGGGTTTAGGGTTTAGGGATTTAGGGTCTAGGGTGTAGGGTTTAGAGTTTAGGGTTTAGGGTCTAGGGTGTAGAGTTTAGGGTATAGGATTTAGGGACTAGTGTTTAGGGTTTCGGGTTCAGGGTTTAGGGTCTAGGGTCTAGGTCTTAGGATTTAGGGGTTATGGTTTAGGGTTTAGGGATTAGGGTTTAGGGTTTCTGGGTTTAGGGTTTATGGTTCAGGGTTTAGGATCTAGGGTTTAGGGTATAGGGTTTAGGGTTTATGGTTTAGGGTTTAGGGTTTAGGGTTTAGGGTTTAGGGTTTAGGGTTTAGGCTTTAGGGTTTAGGGTGTAGCGTCTAGGGTTTAGGGTTTAGGGTTTAGGATTTAGGGTTTAGGGTTTAGTGTTGGAGTTTACAGTTTTGGGTCTAGGGTTTAGGGATTTAGGGTTTAGGGTCTAGGGTTTAGGGTCTAGAGTTTAGGGTTTAGGATCTAGGGTTTAGGCTCTAGGGTCTAGGGTTTAGGCTCTATGGTCTAGATTTAGGGTTTAGTATTTAGGATCTAGTGTTTAGGGTTTCGGGTTCAAGGTTTAGGGTTTAGGGTATAGGTCTAAGGATTTAAGGGTTATGGTTTAGGGTTTAGGGTTTAGGGTTTTAGGGATTAAGGTTTACGGTTTAGGGCTATTAAGGGTTGTAGGTTTAGGGTTTAGGGTTTAAGGTTTAGGGTTTTGGGTTTAGGGTTTAAGGATTAGGGTTTAGGGTTTTGGGGTTTAGGGTCTAGGGTTCATGGTTTAGGATCTAGGGTTTAGGGTTTATGGTCTATGGTTTAGGGTTTAGGGATTTAGGGTCTAGGGTCTAGCGTTTAGGCTCTAGGGTTTAGCGTTTAGGTTCTAGGGTCTGGGGACTAAGGTTTAGGGTCTAGGGTCTAGGATCTAGGGTCTAGGGACTAGGGTTTTCTTGTTTAAGGTTAGGGTTAGGATTTAGGGTTTAAGGTTTAGGGTTTTAGGGTTTAATGTTTAGGGATTAGGGTTTAGGCTCTAGGGTCTAGGGTTTAGGGTTTAGGGTCTAGGGTTTAGGGTTTAAGGTCTAGGGTTAATGTTTTAGGGTTTAGTGTCTAGGGTTTATGGTCTTGAGTTTAGGGTTTAGGGTCTAGGGTTTAGGGTTTATGGTCTAGGGTTTAGTGTTTAGGATATAGGGTTTAGGGTTTAGGGTTTAAAATTTAGGATTTAGGGTTTATGGTCTAGGGTTTAGGGTTTAGGGTTTTGGGTTTTGGGTTTTGGGTTTTCGGCTTAGGGTTTAGGGTCTAGGGTTTTGGGTTTCGGGTTCAGAGTTTAGGGTCTAGGGTTTAGGGTTTAAGGTTTAGTGTTCACGGTTTAGTGTTTAGGGTTTAGGGTTTGGGGTTTTTGGATTTAAGGTTTTGGGTTTTGGGTCTAGGGTTTAGAGTTTAGGGTCTAGGGTTTAGTGTCTAGGGTTTAGGGTTTAGGGTTTAGAGTTTTGGGGTTTAGGGTTTTGGGTTTTGGGTTTGGGGTTTAGTGTTTTGGGGCTTAGGGTTTAGGGTGTAAGGTCCAGGGTTTAGGGTTTAGCATCTAGGGTTTAGGATTTAGGGTTTAGGGTTTTGGGTTTTGGGTTTTGGGTTTTCAGCTTAGGGTTTAGGGTCTAGGGTTTTGGGTTTAGGGTTCAGAGTTTAGGGTCTAGGGTTTAGGGTTTAAGGTTTAGGGTTCACGGTTTAGTATTTAGGGTTTAGGGTTTGGGGTTTAGGATTTAGGGTTTAGGGTTTTGGGTCTAGGGTTTACAGTTTAGAGTCTAGGGTTTAGGGTTTAGGGTTTAGAGTTTTGGGGTTTAGGGTTTGGAGTTTGGGGTTTAGGGTTTAGTGTTTTGGGGCTTAGGGTTTAGGGTGTAAGGTTTAGGGTTTAGGGTTTAGCATCTAGGGTTTACGCTTTAGGATTTAGGGTTTAGGCTTTATGATCTGGGGTCTAGGGTCTAGGGCGTAGGGTTTACGATTTAAGGTTTTAGGTTTAGCGTTTAGAGTGTAAGGTTTAGGGTTTTGGGTTTATGGATTTGCGTTTAGGGTTTGTGGGTTTAGGGTCCATGGTTTAGGGTTTAGGGTCTAGGGTTTAGGGTCTAGAGTTTTGGGTTTTGGGTTTTTGGTTTAGGGTTTAGGGTTTAGGGTTAATGGTTTAGGGTTTAGGGGTTTAGAGTTTAGGGTCAAGGATTTAGGGTTCGGGTCTAGGGTCTAGAGTTTAGGGTATAGGATTTATGGACTAGTGTTTAGGGTTTCGGGTTTAGGGTTTAGGGTTTAGGGTCTAAGTCTTAGGATTTAGGGGTTATTGTTTAGGGTTTCGGGTTTTGGGTTTAGGGTTTAGGGTTTAGGGTCTAGGGTTCAAGGTTTAAGATCTAGTGTTTAGGGTTTAGGGTATAGGGTTTAGGGTTTAGGGATTAGGGTTTAGGCTTTGGAGTTTAGGGTTTAGGGTTTAGGGTCTAGGGTCTAGGGTTTAGGGTCTAGGTTTTAGGCTCTTTGGTCTGAGGTCTAAGGTTTAGGGTCTAGGATGTAGGATCTAGGGTCTAGGGTCTAGGGTTTTCTTGTTTAAGGTTAGGGTTAGGATTTAGGGTTTAGGGTTTAAGGTTAAGGGATTAGGGTTTAGGCGCTAGGGTCTAGGGTTTAATGTTTAAGGTTTAGGGTCTAGGGTTTGAGGTTTAAGGTTTATGACTTAGGATTTAGGGTTTTGGGTTTTTGGCTTAGGGTTTAGGGTCTAGGGATTAGGGTTTAGGATTTAGGGTTCAGGGTTTAGGGTCTAGGGTCTAGGGTCTTGGGTTTAGGGTTTAGGGTTTATGGTCTAGGGTTTAGGTTATAGGGTTTAGGGTCTAGGGTTTAGGGTTTGGTGTTTAGGATCTACGGTTTAGGTATTAGGGTGTACGATTTAGGGTTTAGAGTTTAGGGTATAGTGATTAGGGTTTAGGGTCTAGGCTTCAAATTTTTGGGTTTAGTGTCTAGGGTTTATGGTCTAGGGTTTAGGGTTGGGGGTCTAGGATTTAGGGTTTAGGTTTTAGGGTCTAGGGTTTAGGGTCTAGGATTTAGGGTTTAGAGTTTAAAGTTTAGGATTTAGGGTTTAGAGTCTAGGGTCTAGGGTTTAGGGTTTATGATTTAGGGATTTTGGTTTAGGGTTTAAGGTCTAGGGTTTAGGGTTTAGGGTTCAAGGTTTAGGGTCTAGGATTTAGGGTTTCAGGTTTAGGGTTCAGGGTTTAGTGTTTAGGGTTTAGGGTTTAGGATTTAGGGTTTAGGGTTTCGGGTCTAGGATTTAGAGTTTAGGGTTTAGGGTTTACGGTCTAGGGTCTAGGGTTTAGAGTTGTGGGGTTTAGGGTTTAGGGTCTTGGATTTAGTGTTTAGAGTTTTTGAGCTTAGGGTTTAGGGTCTAGGGTTTAGGGTTTAGGGTTTAGGGTTAGGGATTTAGGGTTTAGGGTCTAGGCTCTAGCATTTTGGGTTTAGGGTTTAGGATATAAGGCTTTAGGTTTAGGGTTTAGCATTTTGGGTTTTGGGTTTTGGGTTTAGGGATTAGGGTTTCTTGGTTTAGGGTCTAGGGTTCAGGGTTTACGATATAGGGTTTAAGGGTTTAGGGTTTAGAGATTAGGATTTTGGGTTTAGGGTTTATGGTTTAGGGATTTAGGGTTTGGGGTCTAGGGTCTAGAGTTTAGGGTATAGGATATTGGGTCTAGTGTTTAGGGTTTCGGTTTCAGGGTTTAGGGGTTAGGGTATAGGTCTTAGGATTTAGGGGTTAGGGTTTAGGGTTTTGGGTTTTGGGTTTAGGGTTTAGGGTTTATGGTTTTGTGATTTAGGGTTTAAGGTTTACGATTTAGGGTTTAGGGTTGAGGGTTTAGGATTTAGGGTTGTAGGTTTAGGGTTTAGGGTTTAGGGTTTAGAGTTTATGGTTTGGGGTTTAGGGTTTCTGGGTTTAGGGTCTAGGGTTCAAGGTTTAGGATCTAGGGTTTAGGGTTTAGGGTATAAGGTATAGGGTTTAGGGTCTAGGGTCTAGGGTTTAGGGTTTGAGTTTAAGGTTTAGGGTTTAGGGAATTATGCTTTAGGGTCTAGGGTCTAGGGCTTTCTTATTTAAGGTTAGGGTTAGGATTTAGGGTTTAGTGTTTAGGGTTTTAGGGTTTATGGTTTAGGGATTAGGGTTCAGGCTCTAGGGTCTAGTGTTTAGGGTTTAAGGTTTACATTATAGGGTTTGGGGTTTTGGGTCTAGATTTTAGGGTTTACGGTCTAGGGACTAGGGTTTAGGGCTTATGGTTGAGGGTATAGGGTTTAGGGTTTAGGGTCTAGGGTTTGGGGTTTAGGGTTTAGCGTTTAAGGTCTAGGTTTTAGGGTCTAGGGCTAGGGTTTAGGGTGTAGGATTTAGGGTCTGCTGCTTAGGCTTTAGGGTTTAGGGTTTAGGGAATAGTGTTTATGTCTTAGGGTTTAGGATTTAGGGATTAGTGCTTAGGGTTTTGGGTTTTAGGTTTTGGGTTTTAGGGTTTACGGTCTACGGTTTGGGGTTTTGGCTCTAGGGTCTATGGTCTAGGGCTTAGGGTTTAGGGTTTAGGATTTAGGGATTTAGGTTTACGGTTTAGGGTATAGGGTTTAGGGTTTAGAGTTTAGGGTTCAGAGTATAGGGATTAGGGTTTAGGTTTTCGGGTCTGAGGTTTAGGGTTTAGGGTCTTGGGTTTAGGGTTTAGAGTTTTGTGTTTTGGGTTTAGGTTTAGCATTTAGGGTTTAGGATTTATGGTCTAGGGTTTAGGCTCTGGGGTCTAGGGTTTATGCTTTTATGGTTTAGGGTTACAATTGGGATTTAGGGTTTAGGGTTTTAAGGTTTAAGATTTAGGGATAGGGTTTTAGGGTCTAGTGTTTGGGGTTTAAGGTTAGGGTCTAGGGTCTAGTGTCTAGGGACTAGGGTTTAGGGTATAGTTTTTAGGGTTTAGGGTTGAGGGAGTAGGGTTTAGGGTTTCGAGTTTAGGGTTAAGGATTTAAGGTCTAGGGTTTGTGCTCTAGGGTTTAGGGTCTAGGGTCTAGGTTTTAGGCTTTAGGATTTAGGGTATAGTGTTTAGCATTTAGGGTTTAGGGTTTAGTGTTTAGGGTTTAGTGTTTAGGTTTTAGGGTTAAGGGTTTAGGGTTTAGGGTTTCAGGTTTGGGGATTAGGGTTTAGGGTTTCAGGTCTGGGGATTAGGGTTTAGGGTTAGGGTCTAGGGTCTAGAGTCTAGGGTTAGGTTTTCTGATTTAGTGTCTATGATTTAGGGTCTAGGGTCTAGGATTTAGGGTTTGGGTTTTGGGATCCAGAATCTCAAACCCTAAACCCTAAACCCCAAACCCTACCACCTAAACTTTAAACAACCGTAAACCCAAAACCCAAAACCCTAAACCACAAACCCGAAATTGTAAATTGTAAACCCTAAACCCCAAACTCTAAACCCCAAACCCGAAACGCCAAACCCTAAACCCTAAATCCTAAACCCGAAATTCTATACCCGAAACCCTAAACTCAAAATAGTAAACCGTAAACCCCAAACCCTAAACTCTAAATCCTTAACCCTAAATGCTAAATCTAAAACCCTAAACCCTAAACCTTAAACCCTAAACCCTAAACCATAAACCCAAAACCCAACACCCTAAACCCTAAACCCTAAATCTTAAACCCTAATCCTTAAACCCTAAATCATAAACCTAAACACTAAACCCTAAATCATAAACTCGAAACCTTAAACCGAAATCCCTAAATCCAAAACCCTAAATGTTCATCCCCAAACCTAAACCCTAAATCCTAAACCCTCAACCCTAAACACTAAACCCTAAACCCTAAAACTCGAAACCTTAAACCCTGAACTCTAAATTCCAAACCCTAACCCTAAACCCTAAACCCCGAACCATAACACAAACCCCAAACTACAAACCGTAAATCTCAAACCCTGAATCCTAAACCTTCAACACTAAACCCTAAACCCGAAACCCAAGACCGTTAAACCATCAACCCGAAACTGTAAACCCTAAATCCCAAACCCCAAACCCTAAACCGTAAACCAAAAACCCTAAACCTTAACTCCTAAATCCAAAACCCTAAACTCCAAACACCAAATGCTAGACCCCAAACCCCAAACCTTAAAATCATAATCCTAAACCCTAAACTGTGAACTCTAATCTCCAAACCCTAATCCTTAAACTAAACCTAAAACCCCAAACCCTAAACCCTAAACTCTAAACCCTAAACCCAAAATCCTAAACCCTATGCCCTAAACCTTATATCCTAAACCCCAAACACTGGACCATAAAGCCAAAATCCTTATCCCTAAATCCTAAACCCTAAACACTAAACCCTAAACCCTAAACCTAAAGCATAAACCTTAAACCCTTAACCCTAAATCCTAAATCCTAAACCCTAAACCTGAAACTGTAAACTATAGATCCTAAACCCTAAACCTGAAACTGTAAACTATAAACCACAAACCTTAAACCCTAAATTGTAAACCCTAAACCCTAAAACCTAATCCCCAAAACGTAAACCCTAAACCCTACATCCTAAAGCCCAACCCCAAACCATCCACCCAAAACCGTAAACACTAAACCCTAAACCCTAAACTGTAAACCAGAAACCTTAAACCCTAAACCCAGAATCCGAAACCCTAAACCCAAAACTCAAAAACCCTAAATCACAAACACTAAACCATAAACTTGAAACTGTAAACGGTAAACCCTAAACCCTAAACCACAAATGCTAAACCCTAAACCCTAAACCCTAAACCCTAAACCCTAACCCCTTAAACCAAAACCCTAAACACTAATCCCTAAACCCTAAACCCTAAACACTAAACCCTACACCCTAAACTATAACCATAAACCTTAAACCGTAAACCGTAAATCCTAAATCCTAAACCCTAAACACTAAACCCCGAATAAAAAATTGTAAACCCTATATCCCAAACCCTAAATAAAAAACCCTGTACCACAAACTCGAAATTGTAAACTATAAACCCTAAACCCCAAACCCCAAACCCTAAACCTTACACACGAAACCCTAAACCCTAAACCATAAATCCCAAACCTTAAACCCTTTACCCTAAACCCTAATCCCTTTACCCCAAACCCTATACGCCAAACCCGACACCCTAAATCATAAGCCCTAAACCTGAAACTCGAAACATTAAACCCTAAATCCGAAATTCCACACTATAACCATAACTTTAAACCCTGAACAATAATTCAAACCCAAAAGAACAAACCCAAAACCCTTACCCCAATTCCCAAACGCTAAAGCTAAACCCCAAACCCGAAACCCTAAACTGTAAACCTTAAATCGCAACCCTAAATCCTAATCCCGAAACTATAAACTGTAAATCCTAAACCCCAAACCCCTAACCCCAAACCCTTAACACTTAACCCAAAACCCCTTACTCTAAACCCTACACCTAAACCATCAACACAAATTCCATACTCAAACCCTAAACCGTAAAGCCTAACCCCTGAACCTTAACCCAAACCCAAACCTAAAATCGCCAATCCGAATATCAAAACCCTAAACCCAAAACCCTATACCCTTAATCCCAAATCCCAAACACTAAACCATAAACCCTAAACTCCAAACCCTTCATTCCAAACCCTAACAACTAAAACATAAACCGAAAACCCTAAACCATAAATCCCAAAACCTAAACACTAAATCCTAAAGCATAAACTCAAAATTGTAAATTGTAAACCCTAAAACCTAAACCCCAAACCTCATACCTCAAAACCTAAATCCTCAATCCCTAACGCTAAACGCTAAACTCTAAACCCTAACCCTAAACTTTAAACCCCAAACCTTAATGCCAAAACCCAAAACCTTAAATGCCAAATCCTAAACACTAAGCCTTAAACCCAAAATTCGAAACCCAAAACCTTAAACGGTAAATCCGAAACCCTAAATCCTAAACAACAAACCCTAAACCCTAACACGAATCCCCAAACCCTCAACCATAAACCCTAAACCCTGAACACTAAGCCATAAGCCCCAAAAACCAATCCTCGAACTCCAAATCTGAAACCCTAAACCCTAAACCATAACCCCGAAACTGTAAATTGAAAGCCCTAAACCCGAAACCCTAAATAATGAACCCCAAACCCCTAACCTAAAACCCTATACCCAAAACCCTAAACCAATAACCCTAAAGCTTAAATCCTACACCCAAAATCCTAAACTCCAAACACCAAACTCTAGACCCTAAACCCCAAAACCCTAAACCCTAAACCTTAAAGCCCAAACCCTAAATCAAAAATATAAACCTTGAACTCCTATCACAAAACCCTAAACCCCAAATCCCAAACCCCAAACCCTAAACCCTAATCCCTAAACCTAAAACCGTTACCCTATTCACCAATCGCCAATCCCTAAACCCTAAACCCTAAACCCCAAACCCCAAACCCTAAGTCATAAACCTTAAACCCTAAACACTGAACCAAAAACTATAAATTGTAAACCGTAAACCCTATACCCTATACCTTAAACCCTAAACTCCAAACCTTAAACCCTAAACCATAAACCCAAAACCCTAAACGCGAAATCCTATATCGTGAACTCTAAACCCTCAACCATAGCCACAAACCTAAAACCACAAATCCTAAATTCTAAACCCTAAACTTTAAGCCTTAAACCTAAAACCCTAAACATTCAATCCCAAACCCTAAATAGTAAACCTTAAACCCTAAATCCAAAATCCAAAACCCTAAGCACTAAACCCTAAATCGTAAGCGCTACACCTTAAACTCGAAACCCTAAACCCTAAAGCCTAAACCCTAAACCCTAAACCCTATACCCTAAACCCTAAACTCTAAACCCAAAACCAAAACACTAAATCACAAACCTTGGACCCTAAACCCTAAACCTAAAACCATAAACCCAAATACTATAACCCTAAAAGGGAAACCCTAAACCCTAAACCAAAAACTGTAAATTCTAAACCCTAAACCCCTAACCCTAATCCCAAAACCCTGAACCCTAAACCCTAAACCCTAAACTCTAAATCCTAAACCCTAAACCTAAAACCTTAAATCCTAAACCCTAAACCCTAAATCCTAAATCCTAAATGCAAAATCCCAAACCCTAAACCCTACACCCTAAACTCTAAACCCTAAACCTTAAACCATAAACCCACAACCCAAAACCCTAAACCTAAAACCTAAACCCTAAACCTCAAAGTCTAAACCCTAAACCCCAAACCATAAACCCAAACCACTAAACCTTAAACCTTAAACCATAAACCCTAAATCTTAAATTCTAAACACCAAACCATAAACCCTAAACCCTATACCCTAAACCCTAAATCCTTAATCGTAAACCCTAAACTCAAAACCCAAAAACCGAAATCCCAAACCCTAAACCTTAAACCAAAAACTCAAAATCCTAAACCCTAAATCCCAAATCCTAAACCTTAAACCCTAAACCCAAAACACTCAACCCTAACTGACAAACCCTAAACCCCAAACCCTAAATGGAAAACCCTACACCCTAAATCCTAAATGCCAAACCTTAAATGCTATACTCCAAACACCAAACCCTAAACCTTAAATCCTAACCACCAAACGCTAAGCCCTAAACAACATATCCTAAACCCTGAATCTTAAACACTAATTCCTAATCCCTGAACACCAATCTCCAAACCTTGGATGCTCAACCCCACACCCATAAACCAAAAACCCTAAACTCTAATCGCGAAACTAGGGGTGAGCATATGGTCGGTTTGGATGAGTTTGGTAACCGATCCGACCTAATCGGTTGATCAGGAATGACAACCAATCCAATCCGCCCAAAGCATCATAACCATAATCGGTTTGGTTCGGTTCGGATAATCAATTTTTGGACAGAAAATTAAAAAAAAAAATTCTTCAATATAAATTCTAAAAAAAATATTCCTAACAATGAAATTCAACATTACATACTTAAAAATTACATTCCAACATTATAAAACCATAAAAACCAATACCAACATTCAACATTACATACTAAAAATTGCAATCAAACATCATAAAACCATAAAAATCAACAATTCAACATTAGTCTTACAAATTTAAGATCCATCATCACAAAACCATGAAAACCAACAATTCAACATTAATCTTAACAAGTTAAACTCACAATCTAGCATCAATAAAATGTAACATTAAACATTGCAAATGCCTCCTCCATAAACATGTCAACAAAGATGTCATCATGTCAACAATCTTCAACCTATTAAAAAAATCAAATTAAGAGTTAATATATAACAATAGTAACAACAAGCATTTATATTAAAAATAATGTTAATACAAATAACACTTACACTTTGCATAAAGTTGTAAAACATCATATCTCCAAAACCCCAAGGCCTTCACAAACTTTGTTAACCTCTACAATATGAGAAGTAAAAGTTGAGAAAAATAGTTTAACAATAGCAAACATAGATAATTATTGATATATAAAAATTAATACCTTTATCAATTGCTTCTGCTTTATCTGGTGTCTCCATATCACAAGGCAATGGTGTATTTCTATACCAATTTTGCGCACAAATGAGTGCCTCCACCATTCTAGGACTTAAGGAGCTTCTATATGGATCCAATACACGACCCCCCCCCCCCCCCCCCCGTCTAAAAGCGGACTCAGAAGCCACTGTGGACATTGGAATAGCAAGCACATCTCTTGCAATCAAGGCTAGAATAGGATATTTGGAAGAACTAACTTTCCACCAGTTTAAAATGACAAATTTGTCCGACACTTTCTCTCTAGCTTCAGCCGAATAGATTTCAACTTCAATTTTACTCTCCAATTGATCCTCCTTACTCATTTCCTCAACAAAAACCGTGGATATATCATAATTTTCAACATTGACATTCTCATCCCTAGATTGAGAAGTCTGTGAGGCAAGATTGGTATTTTGTTCACTTACCCCAAAAGACAAACGGTAGTGATCAAATAACTACATAGTGTATCTCTCACACTAGTACTCAAGGCATTAACAATAGATATATCATACAATCTAGCAAAGGCAAATTCCACATACTTCATCTTATATCTAGGATCCAATACACATGCAATGAAAATAATAAGGTTCACATTTTTAATGTTTCCCCAATACTTGTCATACTTAATCTTCATTTTTTCAGCCATTGATTTGAAAATCAAGTCATCACTTTCACACCACTTGTTCAATGCATTTAGTATAGTACCAAAGTCATGAAAATACATGTGAGAAGTGGCATGAGTGGATGCTGAAATGCGGAGTGTGGCATCATAAAAAATCTTCAAAAACTTCACAAACTTAGAAGCAATCTCCCAATCATCCATACGTGGAGGACCCATTTTCCTCTCACTAGCTCTTGCAAAATGTAATAAGTAATCCCCACAAGTATCTTCAAGTCTATCAAATGCTAATTGGAATTTAAGTGCACTCTCAAGCATTAAGTAAGTTGAATTCCACCTTGTGCAAACATCTAAAGACACAAAAGCTTGACTTTGAATTTTCTCATCTTCTGCACATGTCTTGAACTTTTGCAATCGGGAAGGTGAAAACCTCACAAATCTCACAGCATTTATTATTTTTACAATTGAATCATGCACTTCCTTCAAACCATCAATGACAATCAAATTTAAAATATGTGCACAACATCTCATATGTAACAACTCACAACTAAGCACACTTTCTTTCCAAGCATTGATTCTTCTCTTCAAATATGCAATAGCAACATAATTAGAAGATACATTATCAACTGTAATTGAAAAGACCTTCTCAATCTTCCATTCTAACAATTTCTTTTCGATTATTTTTCCTAAAGTGTCTCCTTTATGATCAGGAATTTGACAAAAATTAATTACACTCTTTTGGTAATTCCAATCACCGTCAATAAAGTGAGCAGTGAGACACATGTAATTAAAATTTTGCACTGATGTCCAACAATATGTTGTGAGAGTAACATATTGCATATTCTCACTAAGAATTGACATCAATCTATTCTTCTCAGTAAGATATAATTTGTAGCAATCTCTTGCCACTGTAAATCTAGAAGGAACATTGAATAAGGGTTGAACCACACTCATATAGTATCTAAATCCTTCTCCTTCCACAAACCTCAAGGGCAATTCATCAAAAATGATCATCCTAGCCAAAGCCTCCCTACATAGCTGATTATCAAAACAGACAGCAGTTAAATTACTTCCCGCACCCTCTCCTTGTTCTCTCTTTTTTGGTTGAAGAGCTAAAACGGTTTGTTTAGGATCTATAAGTTTTTTAGGAAATTTATCGCATTGTCTCAATAAATGTACATTCATATTAGTAGTCCCACTTCTCTTCTTATGACATGCATAATGTGTTCCACAATAATTACAACTTGGTCACCAATTTTTTTTACAGTGAAGTGATCCCATACCCATGATGGAGGTCTAGTTGGTTTCTTGGTAAAAATCGTACCGTTTTGTGCTTCAGAGGAACCAGCAGTAGTAGCGGCACTAGTAGTAGCAGCGTCACTAGTAGCAGCAGCGGCACTAGTCACAGCAGCAAAAGGAGAAGGTCTCTTTCTTTTTAAAGAAGTTGAAGGTTGTTCATTCCAAGTTGGAGGTGGTTCATGAGAAGTTAGAGGTGCATCGTCTGCTAAGCCTTCTACTCCTTCTCCTTCACATTCATTTGGTTCTTCATCTCCAATTGCTTCTTGAAGTCCATAGTATTCAACTTCTTCAGATGGAATTGATTGTGATGGTATGTCCATCTACAATTTACGAAGTGACTTGTTATTTTTGTCACAGGGTCAAAAGGAAAATGCAAAAAATAGACTTGAAATGATGCAGATGAAACAAACTAGCAAATGGAATGAACCATGTCCAATTCTTCAAGGCTGCCAATACTTAAAAAGTTTATTATGAGGACAATAGTATTGGTTGCCTTCCATTTTCAAACAATATATATATATATATCATATGAATCAATCAAATCAATTCATCCTTTTAATATCCTCTTACCTTCTTCTTCCACATCACACTTCACGCCACCTCAATCTATTGCACATCCACTCTAATTAATACTAATATCCTTAATTAACTCTTAATAACTCATATTTCACATTTCACTTCCTAAATAAATTAATATATATACACGAAGAAATACTTAAAAAAAATGCTTCTAATAAATCTCCATCTGTTTAATTAATTCTCTTCCCTCCAAACATGCGAATTGCACAATTGATATGTCTGATAGTTTTATTGTTACTATTATCCACAAAAAGAGAAACAACAAAGAAATAAATCTTAAAAAACAAACACAAATTTTTTACTATTGTCCTCATAATTAAATAATACAGTGTGTCATCGGTCATGCTCACCCGACGCACGTGAAGCACTTGTTGTATTGGAGAAAATGACATTGTGAAATGCAAATGCAAATGATGCGGTATTGGTTCCATTGGACTGGATGGGATGGATTGGATGGGGCAACCTATCACTTCGCTTCATACACAATTAGTCATCCTTTTATTCTTATTCAATAAGGTTGGGTCTTAAACATATCAAATTATTACACAGATATACATCGAATACTGATGTCCCCAGATTGCAGTTTAATTTCATTCAAAATGTTGTTATTGTAGTGTAATAATCAAATGTATACATTATTATTTAATTTTGTAAGAATCAATAATTATATTGTAGTTGTAACTTGGTACGACAAATATATGGTAGGGTAAAAGAAAACACATTATATATAAATTGACAGAAAACCTAAATAGATAGAGAAAACATGAATTTTACAAGTTTTTTTAAGTATTGGCAGCCTAATGTTTAAGTATTGAAGACATAAAAACAGCAATCTGAAAACGAAAGCAAAAGAAAAAGAGAGAGAGAGAGAGCTCACGGACACGGAATGTCGGAATCGGAGCAGAGATAAGAGAGATCAGAATTGAGATTTGAACGGTCACGGTCTCGGTCACGGAACGACATGCGACTTGCGAGGACGAACTGAGATTTGAACGGAAACGAAGGAGAGATAAGAGAGATCGGCAGATCGGAACTGAGATTTGAAGTTTTTGAACGGTCACGGTCACGGAACGCCGGAACAGAACGACTTGCGAGTTGCGACTTGCGAGGACGAAGAAGAGAAAGTTGAAAGCGTGAGACTGAGTTGGAGAAGATGAAAAGGTTGAGGCGCAGACTCAGAGGCAGAGGCGGGTTCACTGGTTCAGCTTCAGCAGGAGAAGAGAAAAACTGAAAAAGCTTCAGGGTGAGGGTTGTGTGAGGCAGAGGCGTCGATACTGAAGCAAAGAAATTAGAAGTTTAGAACTATGGTTTACTTTAGACGTTTAGTAATTTAGATATTTTATATTTTTAAAAATTTTAAAAAATTATAATCGGTTGGTTCGGTTTGGTTCGGTTGGAATTGACCTTCTTCCAACAACCGAACCGAACATAATCGGTTCTAGAAAAAGAAAACCAATCCATCCGCATGTGTAATCGGTTTTGCTCGGTTTTGATCGGTTCGGTTTGGATCGGATCGGTTGGATAGGTTTCGCTCACCCCTAACCCTAAACACTAAACCCGAAACCCTAACCCTAAACCCTAACCTGAAACCCTAAGCCCTAAACCATAAACCCAAAAACCTAAATCCCAAATTCTAAACCCTAAACCTTAAACCCCAAACCCTAAACCTAAATCCAAAACCTCAAACCCTAAACCCCAAACCCCAAACCCTGAACTGTATACCATAAACCTTGAACTCCAATCCCCAAACTCTAAACCCTAATCCCCAGAATCCTAAATTATAAACCCGAAACTGTAAATTGCAAACCATAAACTGAAAACCCTAAACCCAAAACCCTAAACACAAACCCTAAACCAAAAAGCCCTAAACCCTAAAGCATAAACCTAAATCCTAAACCCTAAAGCCAAAACCCCTAACCCTAAACCCTAGACCCTTAACCAGAAGCCCTAAAACCTAAACCCTAAAGCCTAAAGCCTAAATCCAAAACGCGAAACCCTAAACCGTAAATCGTAAACCATAAACCATAAACCTTAAATCCTAAACCAGAAACTCTAAACCCTAAATTCCAAACCCTTAGCACTAAACCATAAACCATAAACCATAAACCCTAAACCCTAAGTCCCAAACCCTAAACCCTAAACCTTGAACTCCAAACCCAAAGCCCTTACCCCAAACACAGACACTAAACCCTGACCCTTAAATCGTAAACCGCAAACTCTAAACCCTAAACCTTAAACTCGAAACCCAAAACTCTAAACACTAACCCTAAATGTTAAATCCCAAACCCTCAAAACTAAACCCTAAGCCATTTACCCAAAACCATAGATCCTAAACCCTAAACCCTAAACACTAAACACTAAACTCGAAACAGTAAACTCTAAACCACAAACCCAAAACCCTAAACCCTAATTCCCACACCCTAAACCCCAAACCCTAAACCCTAAATCCTAAATCATAAAGCCAAAACGAAAAACCCTAAACCATAAACATTAAACCCTAACCCCTAAACCTTAAACCATAAACCCAAAACCCAAAACCCTAAACCCTAAACATAAACCTTTAACCCTAAACCATAAAGTCTAAACCCTGAACCCTAACCCTAAACCATAAACCGTAAACCCTAAACTTTAAATCCTAAAACATAAACCTTAAATCCTAAACCCTAAACCTTAAACCCTGAATCACAAAACCTTAAACCCCAAACCCTAAATCGTAAACTTTAAACCGTAAACCCAAAACCCTAAATCCTAAACCCTAAATCCTAAACCCCAAACCCTAAACCCTAAACTCCAAACAACAAACCCCTAAACCCTAAACCCTCAACCCAAACCCTAAACCCTAATACCTAAACACCAAACCCTAACTCCTAAACCAAACTCCATTCTTCAAACCCTAGACCCCAAACCATGAAACCCAAAACCCTAGACCCAAAACTGTAAATTGTAAATCGTATACCCCAAACCCGAAAACCACAACCCTAAACCCTAAACCCCAAACTGCAAATGCCTAACCCAAAACTCTAAACCCAAAACCACAAACCCTAAAACCCAAACCCCAAACCCTAAATCCTAAATCCTCAACCCGAAACCCAAAAGCCTAACACTAAATCCCAAACCCGGAACACAAAACCCTAAACCTTAAACCATATACAAAAAATATAAAACACTAAATCCCAAACCCCAAACCATAACCCAAAACCCTTATCCCTAAATTTAAAACCCCAAACCCTAAACCCCAAACCATAAACCATAAACCTTAAACCCTTAAGCCCAAATCCCAAACCCTATACCCTAAACCCTAAACCGTAAACCCTAAACCATAAAAACGAAGCCTAAACCTTAAACCCGAAACTGTGACATTGAAAACCCTAGACCCTAATCCCTAAACACTAAACATAAACCCAAAACCCAAAACCCTGATCCAAAAACCCCAAACCCTAACCCCAAAACCCTAAACTTTAAACCATAAACCCAAAACCCAAAACCCCAAACTGTTAACCCCAAACCCTAAACATTAAACCCCAAAGCCTAAACCCTAAAACTAAAACCCGAAATTGTAATGTTGTAAACCCTAAAAACTAAACTTCAAACCATAAACCCAAAACCCAAAACCCAAAACCCCAAAACCTAAACCACAAATCCTAAACCTCAACCCAAAACCCTAAACCCAAAACCCAAAACCCTAAACCCCAAAACCCTAAACCGTCAACCGTAAACCCTAAATTGAAAACCCAAAACCCTAAATGCTAAACCCTAAACCTAAACCTAAACCCTAAACAATAAACCATAAACCCTAAACTCTAAATCATAAACCCAAAACTCTGAACCCTAAACCCAGAACCCTAAATTTAAAACCCTATACACAAAACGCTAAACCCTAAACCTTAAACCCTCAACCCTAAATTCCAAAACCTAAAACCTACAACCTAAACCCTAAACCCAAAACGTAATCACAAAATCCCAAATCATAAATAATAAACCCTAAACCATATAACCGAAACTGTAAATTGAAAACACTAAACCAAAAACCTTAAACCCGAAACCCCAATCGCTAAACATTAAACCCTAAATCGTAAACCGCAAACCCTAAACGTTATACCTTAAAACCTAAACCTAAAACCCTGAACTCTAAATCCTAAACCCGTAACCCTAAACCCTAAACCCTAAATATCAAACCCTAAACACTAAAGCCGAAAGCCTAAACCATAAACCCAAAACTGAAAACTCTAATCCCTAAACCCTGAGCCTTAACCCTTAAACCCTAAATCAAAAACCCAAAATTGTAAACTGTAAATTGTAAACCCTAAAATGTAAACCCCAAATCCCAAACCCTAAACCCTAAACAATAAACCCTAAATCCTATCCCATACACCCTAAACCCTAAACCATAAACCATGAATCCCCATCCCTAAACCCTAAACCTTAAACAATTAACCCAAAACCCAAAACCCAAAACCCAAAACCCGAAACTCTAAACCCTAAGCCCTTACCCCAATACCAAACCCTAAGCCCGACACCCTAAACCTTAAACCCTAAACTCCAAACTCTAAACCCCAAACCTTAAACTCGAAACCCAAAACCCTAAACCCTAAACATTAAACCCAAAATCATACATCGTAAACCCTAAACTCTAAATCCTAAACCCCAAAATCTAAACCCTAAACACGAAACCCTTAACGCTAAATCCCAAACCTTAAACCCTAAACCCTAAACCCAAAACCGTAAACCCAAAACCCAAAACCCTAATTTCTAAACCCTAAAACCCAAACTCTAAACCCTAAACCCTAAACCCTAAACCCTAAACCCAAAACCCTATACCCTAACTCTTAAATTCCAAAACCTAACCACTAAACCCTAAACCCTAAACCTTAAACCATAAACCCAAAATCCTAAACCCTAAACCTTAAACCCGAAACTAAAAACGCTAAACCCTATATGACAAAGCCTTAACCCAAAACCCAAAACCCTAAATCCTAAACCCAAGACCCTAAACATTAAATCGTAAATCCTAAACCTTAAATCCTAAATCATAAACCCTAAACCTTAAATCCTAATTCTTAAACCCTAAACCCTAAACCCTAAATCCCAAAACATTAAACCCTTAACACTAAACCATAAACCATAAACCATAAACCATAAACCTTAAATCTGAAACCCTAAACCTTAAACTGCAAACCCTAAACCCTAAACCATAAACCCAAAACCCTAAACCATAAACCCCGAAACCCTAAACCTTAAACCCTAAACTTTAAACCCTAAACCCTAATCCCTAAACCCTAAACCCCAAACCCTAAGCCCTAAACCCGAAACCCTAAACACCAAACCCTAAACTGTCAACCTAAACCCTAAACACCAATCCCTAAACACCAAACCCTAAATGCTAAACACCAAAACATAACCCTAAAACCCTAAACCCGAAACTGTAAACTGTAAATCGTAAACCCCAAACCGTAAAAAACAAACCCCAAATCCAAAACCCTACACCCTAAACCCCAAACCCCAAACTCTAAATAGTAAACCCCAAACCCTAAACCCTAAATCCCACATCCTGAACACTAAACCCTATACCCTTAACCTTTAACCATAAACCCAAAATCCAAAACACTAAATCTCAAACCCTAAACCCTAAATCCAAAAACCTAAATCATAAAACCAAAACCCTAAACCCAAAACAATAATCTGAAAACTCTAAACCCTGAACCCTACAACCTAACATTTAAACTCTAAACGCAAAACCCAAAACCCTAAATTCAAAACCCCAAATCTAAAACACTAAACCCTACATCCCAAACCCAAAACCCCAAACCTTAAACTCCAAACCTTAAACCCTAAACCCTAAACATCAAACCCTAAATCCTAAACCCTAAACACCAAACCCTAAACCCTAAATCCTAAATTCTATACCCTAAACCCTGAACTCCAATTCCCAAACCCTAAACCCTAAATGCCAAACCCCAAAACCCTAAGCCTTAATCCCGAAACTGTAAACTGTAAACCTTAATCCCCAAACCCTAAACCCTAAACCTTAAATACTAAACCGTATACGCTAATCCCTAAACCCTAAACCTAAAACCCTTATTCAAAAATTTAAAACCCTAAACCCTAAACCATAAATCTTAAACCCTAAACCCTAAACACAAAACCGTAAATCGTAAACCCAAAACCCTAAACCTTAAATTCCAAACCTTAAACCCCAAACCCTAAACCCCAAACCCAAAACACTTACCCGAATCCTAAACCCTAAACCATTAACCCTAAATCGTAAACCTTAAACCCCAAAGCCTAAAACCTAAACCCTAAACCTGAAACTGTAATGTTGTAAACCCTAAACCCTAAACAATAAACCATAAACCATAAACCATAAACACTAAACCTTAATCTTTAAACAATAAATCCAAAACCTTGAACCCTAAATCCTAAACCCTAAACCCTAAACCGAATAAACAAAACCCAAAACACTAAAACCCAAAACACTAAACCATAAACTATAAACCTAAACCCTAAACCCTAAACCTTAAACCCTAAACCCTAAACCCAAAACCCTACACCGTAAATCCACAACCCTAAACCCTAAACCCAAAGCCTAATCCCCAAGTTTAAAACCCTATACACAAAACCCTAAATCATAAACCCCAAACCTTAAATGCCAAACGCTAAACCCTAAAGCCTAAACCCTAATCACTAATCTCGAAACTGTAAATTGTAAACCTTAAACCCCAAACCCCAATCGCTAATCCTTAAACCCTAAACCCTAAACCCTAAACACTATACCCAAAACCTTGAACTCTAATTCCTAAACCCCAAATCCTAAAGCCTAAACCCTAAATATCAAACCCTAAACACTAAACCATAAACCCCAAAACCCTAAATGCAAAACCCTAAATGCTAAACCCTATACCCTAAACACTAAACCCTAAATTCTAAATCCTAAACCTTGAAACCTAAACCCTAAATCGTAAAATAGAAACTCGAATCTGTAAATTGTAAACTGTACACACCAAACCCTAAACCTCAAAATCCCAAACCCTGAATTCTAAACCCTAAACCCTAAACATTAAACCCTAAACCTTAAACCTTAAACCATAAACCTAAAACTCAAAACTCTAAATCCCAAACCATAGACTCTAAAGCCCAAACCCTTAACCCTGAACTCCAAACCCTAAGCCCTTACCGCAATCCAAAACCCTAAAGCCTAAACCCTAACCGTAAACCCTAAACCTTAAACGTTAAACCCTAAAACCTAAACCCAGAACCTTAATCCCTAAATTTAAAACCCTATACACTAAACCCTAAAACCTAAACCCAGAACCTTAATCCCTAAATTTAAATCCCTATACACTAAACCCTAAACCATAAACCTTCAACCCTAAATCCCAAACCCTAAACCCAAAACCCAAAACCCTAATCCCAAAATCCCAAACCGTAAACACTAAACCCTAAACCATGAACTAAAAACTGTAAATTGTAAACCCTAAACCCCAAACCTTAAACCGGAAACCCTAATCGCTAAACCCTAAATGTAAACCCTAAACGCAAAACCCTAAACCCTAATCCCTAAACCCAAAACCCTGAACTCTATATCCTAAACCCTAAACCCTAAACCCTAAACCCTAAATATCAAACCCTAAACACTGAACCTTAAAGCCTAAACGATAATCCTAAAACCCTAAACCCAAAATCCAAAACCCAAAACCCTAAATCCTAAACCCTAAACCTTCAAACTTGAACCCTAAACTCTAAACGCTAAACCTTAAACCTTAAATCAAAAACCCGAAACTATAAAGCGTAAGTTGTAAACCCAAACCCTTAACCCAA